>JAKSZU010000016.1:60583121-63193121 GCA_026018925.1 Tupaia tana
GAAACTCAGGTCTTTAAGCTCAAAGTTCAAATTCTTTCTACTGATATACCTCAGTATCTTATTCTCTGCCCACATATTAAATATTAGACTTCCCCATGGTCCCACTCTTGCCTCTTTCTAAGGCAATATACTCACTTCCTCCGTAATCTTTTACATCTGCATGATTTCAACTTTCATTTCTAGATATCTCCCTTAAGTGTCAGGCCAACATGTCTTACTGGACATCTTTTCTTGATGGTTCTTGAGACATTCACTTGCATCATGACCACTCAACACCTCACCTTCCTCTGAAATAACTCCTCTCTCCATATTCCTGACCTCAATTAGTGGTGCTGCCATCCAAACTCCCAAAAGCTAAAAATCTTGGGGCCATCCCTGGCTTCTCCCTCACCTTCACAATCTACATCCAACCAGTCCAGTCCATTAGCTCTCAAGTCTGTGTTCTAATGCTGCATCACATTGCCACTGCCTTGGCTCAGACTCTTTATCTTTCTCACTTGGACAACTATCACAGCCTCTCTCTGCTGTCAGTCTTTTTTTTTCTTTTCTTTTTTTGGAGAGGTTTTTGCCATAGGGCGCGTGCGCTCGCCAGACAGACAGAGAAAAAGAGAGACAGAAAGCGAGAAATCACCCCCCACAGGGGATGGCCACGCTGCAATCCCTTCTCCTCCATTCTCCTCTTGGGATCTTGGGCACGCACGCACACGCGCCTGGCGTGAGTTTAAGCCACTGGGTCTGGGACTCGAACCGCAGTTGACTACATGGGAGTCCAGCGACATAGCCATTACGCTAACTGCTGGTCCTTCTCTGCTGTCAGTCTTGAGTTTCTGCAACCCATCTGCACACTGCTTTTAGAATTAGGTTTCTAAAATATAGCCCTTATCACGTCACTCGCCCTCTGTTTAAAAACCTCCTAGCTTAAATCTTCTACCAAGTATTCTTTAAAGAAGAATTATTTAATTTTATTATTATTATTAACATTAAAAGAGGTTTGTTTTTTTTTTTTTTGGTTGTTATAGGGAGTGTGCACTTGTCAGAAAGACAGACAGAAAGCGAGAAATCACCCCCAGGCGGGATGGCCACGCCGCAATTCCTTTTCCTTCATTCTCATCTTGGGATCTTGGGCACACACACACACATGCCCAGTGTGAGTTTAAGCCATCTGGTCCAGGACTTGAACCACAGTCAACTACATGGGAGTCCAGTGGAGGAGTCCAACCCGGTGGGACCCCAGGACCTGTCTGAGCCCTTTCACCTTTGAGCTCCGCTTCTGGTTGGTTCAGTACGTTGGCAAGGCCACTACTGTGCGCCCCCCGACCTTGGAACAATGCTTGGGTCAATTAGCATGTCGGCAAGGCCGTTTGCTATCCGCTCCGGGAAATGTAGTAGCCTTGCTGGGAAGTGACCCCCCTCTGACTCCCTGATATACTATTATAAAAGAATTACATAGCTCCCTCATACATCTTGAGTGTGTGGTAAGATTTCCCAAAAGTCCCCCGACCACTCCCTTTTATCCTGACCACCTACTGTTAATTACAATGTTTCATCCTGTGATCATAATGGAGGGTGTGCTGAAGTTCTATCTAGGCAGAAATCATCTTGATGTTTGAAAGGCCCTTCAAGACACATTTAATATAAATAATCTTTTTACATACAATAGGACTAGGCCGAAACTGGCCCAAGACACTCTCTTCCCATGGTAACTAAAGTTCTAACAAAATACACAACAGTGATGCCATGGGCTACACAAGTGAATCCACAACACCATAAACCCATTCTAAAGTTTTTCATTAACTTATTAGTCATTTTACCGCCAGTTGAAAAGGCTGTCCCCGCCCTCACCAAGCAAACAGTAACTTCACCCCTTCAGGATAGGCAAATATATTAGGATTCCTTAAGTTTTAGATCCCTATAGAATTATATAAGTATCATTCTTTATGAAAATCCGTAAGAACTAATATCTATGCTTGAGATTTTCTTTTAGTAATCATAAGACGGCTGCTGCTGAACATCGGCTGATAATTAACTCTACTTGCTGGAATTGTTTCCTGAAACTGCACTGCTTGAAGTTACCAGAAACCTGCTTTCATCAATCAAACAATTGTTGAACTGTATCGATGATTAATAGACCTGCCCTTAATCAAACCCTGAATGGTCTCTACTGTTAAAACTTTATGAATTGATAATTAGAACACATAGCCCCTCTCCTGTCTACTTGCATGTATCACATTTTCAATAAAAAGGCACGATGATTCCTAACAGTTGTCACTCCTCAGAGAGCAATCTCTGGGAAGTGTCTGGCTGAGGACGTGCATGAAAAGGCACTGAGACCTCAGTCTTCCTTTCCTTCGCCGCCTCTGTTGAGTCAACCAACCCCCGCCGAGGCTGGTCCCCGGCAGTCCAGCTGTAACCATTACGCTATCTGCTGGTCCCATTATTTTTTAATTTGACCAGAGAGAGACAGACAGGAAAAGTTAGAAAGCAAGCTACTAGGTCTGGGACTCAAACCACGGTCACCCATGTTGGAATTCAGTGCCTTAACTACCATGCCACCTGCTGGCCACAAGTTTTCTACCAAGTTCTAAGTGTTTCCTTATTCCTCAGAAAGACCCCTAGGTAACTGTTCCCTAGAATAAGTTGTCCTACTACTTGCAATCTTTTTTTTTTTTTTTTTAAAGATTCTTTCTTTCATGAGAGAAAGTGGGAGGCAGAAAGGAAAAAAGAATGGAGAGAAAGGGAAATGGAGAGCATAGGAGAGATAGGGACACCCCTAACAGGGTAGGGTTTTCATGACAATCTAATCCCCACCCCCAACAGCCAGGATCATAGGCACACAGACACCCAGTGTGCACAGGGAGACCTTGGGACACAAATCTAGGATCCTTCCATGTGGCTTCAGCACTGAAGGACACTGCCTTACCACTGTGCCACTGCAGCTGGCCCCTAATATGAATCTTACAGTTAATTGCAGGTGCCCACAAACCTCTTGTCCATACTAACTACCTAAGATAAAAACCAAGTCCTAATTTCTTTACTGGTCATTCAAAGGCCTTCAGCAAACAGATTTTGTTTCTTTCAGTCTCTTCTCTGCCTACAACCCTGCCGTTCAATCTTTAGTTTCAGTGACTTAGCACCAATTTCCAGAATGTCTCAAGCTCTTTTAAAAGTCTCAAGCCTTGGGACCAGCAGTTGACGTAATGGCTATATTGCTGGGCTCCCATGTAGTCCACAGTGGTTCGAGTTCTGGACCTGGTGGCTTTAAACTCAAGCTGGGCACGTGTGCGTATGTGCCCAAGATCCTGAGAGGAGAATGGAGAAGAGACTGTTGCGTGGCCATCCCCTCTGGGGGGTGATTTCTCGCTTTCTGTCTCTTTGTCTCTCTCTGTCTTTCTGGCAAGCACACGCACCCTATAGCAAAAACCTCTCAAAAAAGTCTCAAGCCTCAGGGGCCAGCAGGTGGAGTGGTGGTTAAGGGTGTTGGACTCCCACATGACCGACTGCAGTTCAAGTACCGACCGGGTGGCTTGTTTTCTCACTTTCCCTCTCTTTCTCTCTGGTCAAATTAAAATAAACAAATAAAGTTAAATTTTAAAAAATCTCAAGCCTTACGATGGCACTGTAGCCTATTGGCTAAGTGAGCTGGATTCCACATGGCCAACTGCACTTTGAATCCTGGTCCCACTGGCTTGAAAAAAACAAACATGTTGGCCATATGTGCATATATACTCAAAAAATCCTGACAGGATGGAGAAATGGAAAAGGGATTGTAGTATGACTACATCCTACTGGGGACGCTTTCTCCCTCTCCCTCTGGCAAGCACAAGTGCCTTCTAGTAATTTAAAAAAGAAAAATTCAAGCCTGAATCCATAAAGAAGCTTGTATTTCTTTCTTTTTTTTTTTTTTTGGAGAGGCTTTTGCTATAGGGCGCGTGCACTCGCCAGAAAGACAGAGAGAGACAGAGAGACAGAAAGCGAGAAATCACCCCCCAGGGGGGATAGCCACGCCGCAATCCTTTCTCCTCTTGGGATTTTGAGCATGTATGCACACGCGCCCGGCGTGAGTTTTAAGCCACCAGGTCTGGGACTCGAACCGCAGTCGACTACATGGGAGTCCAGCAACATAGCCATTATGCCAACTGCTGGTCCTGAAGCTTGTATTTCTGAAGAAAGTAATTTAGTGAGAGTATGAAAGCAATTTACTACATGAAGAAAAGAGGGAGGGGCTGGCAGGTAGTGTGGTTAAAGGCGCTGGATTCCCACGTGGCTGACCATGGTTCGAGTCCTAGACCTGGCAGTTTGCTTTCTCACTTTCCCTTTCTCTCTCTTTTGGTCTGTCTCTGGTCAAATTAAAAAATAATAACAAATGAAATAAATATATAAATATTTCAAAGAAAAAAGAAAAGAGGGAAAAGATAGACAAGGGATGATGCTACCATAAACACTAAGAACCCTCCCTCTGATCTGCCTCCTCCACAACTGGCCTTTCTGTCTACTCAGTGCAACCTTCTTTATCTGGTGCCTCTGGACTTGGATCTGGACTCTCCGTCACCTGGTGACCTCCATCCAGTCCCAGGGGCCTAAAATACCTACTATGGGCCTAGCTTCGGCGATAGGGTAGTAACACAACCCTGTAATGCTGGCAGCTATAGGGAAAATCAAGGTTTGGCTCCCAAGTCAACCTGTACATGTGCATGGCAAAGATTACTCCTTTCAAGAAACTGATTTTTAGGGGCCCCATGGCACTTTATTCAGTTTTCTACCTAGCTATTAGTTTGATAACTTTTTGAACAATTGTAGGCCTCTTTCAGCCACTTCACCTGCTTCACCTGCCTCCAAACACAGGAATCTTCTCTTTTTCTTTTTTTGGAGCGGTTACTGCTATAGGGCGCATGCGCTCACCAGAAAGTGAGAGTGACCCATAGAGACAGAAAACGAGAAATCACCTCCTGGGTGATGGCCACGCTGCAATCCCTTCTCCATTCTCCTCTCAAGATCGTGGACACACGCACACACACACACATCTGGTGTGAGTTTAAGCTGTAGGGTCTGGGACTCAAAACTCGAACCACAGTCGACTACATGGGAGTCCAGTGACACAGCCATTATGCCAACTGCTGGTCCCACAGAGAAATCTTTTCTAATCTCCCTTTTACCTTAGTTTCATCTGACCACAGTAGGTGCTTCAGCCATTTTTGTTCAATGCATAAGTGAATTAATTCATTAAGAAAAAAGAAAGAAAAACGAGAAAAAAAAGGGTTTGACCCAGAATAAGAATCTAGTCACTAAAAGCTTTCCACTGACCACTGCCCCTTCCCATTTGGAACTGTTTAGCCCTCCAGTGGAAATGTGTATTCTAGTCAGGACTTGACCTCTCTGGACCAACACTTCCCTGGATGCGGCCTACCTGCCAATTATGTCCTTAGGGTCGTACTTCTGGTAAAACTCCTTGGCCGCGGCCCAGTCTGGTAGCTCATCCTCCGGCCCCACATCCAGCGTCATTCTGAAGGAGGTGGGGGACTGTGCAGAGGAAACGGAGGGTAATGAGGGCAGGGAGGCCCACAGGCTCTGAGACGAAGCACATTGCGGCTCCCGGAGACGCAGCCCTTGCGGCTGGGGCGCCAGGGTCCTGGGGGGTGGGGACAGGGAAGGGGAAGGATCGGGACTGGGGAGACCCCTCAAAAGGGCCTAAAGGGCGGGAAGGGTGGCAGGGCAGGAAAGGGGGGCGGGGGAGGGGAAGGGTGCACAGGAAGAAGGGGGAATGGGCACAAGGCAGGCGGCTGTTGCCGCGCAGGCGCACTTGGATTGGTGCTAAGAAGGGGCGCAGGGTCTCGCGCAGGCTCACCCGCGGGGGTAGACAGAAAGGCCAGAGTCGAACAAGACCGCTCTGTGGCCGGGTTCGCTTTTAGTCCCTTTCCTTACTTACCCAACAGCAGCGCCCGTGACGCCCTAAGGCTCCGCCCCCACCCTGTCACCCAATGACTAACACCGCCTGAAGACTAAGGTTCAGAAACTCTTCCGATTGGAAGCTGGTAACCCAATAAGAAGCTGAGAGTCCGAGGCTGCAACCGGCTTGGAACTCGAAGTTACCTACGACCGCGACGCCTGGGCAGGCCCTCTGATACGACCAATCGGCACACGGCATCTGCCTCGATCGCAGAAGGCGGAGCTTGTTAAATTGAATTGGAAGCCTAGAATAGGACCCGGAAGTTAAATTTACCGGGAAGCTTGACATCCGAACACTAAGGAAGTAATTGCTGTGCCTCCAGTTCCTGGACTTGGGCAGGGGTTTTCAGTCTCCTCCCACCATTCGTATCTGAATTCAGCTCGATATCGGCAGCCTGGTCCAAAGCGCTTTAGACCCCAACTCGGCTACTTGACGGGGACTTTATGGCTGCAGAAGAGGCCTCTTCGACCTGTAGGTGCTTTGACTCCTCTAGAATACCTCCAAAGCCTTAGTGCTTACTAACATCTGAGATGATAAATTTTTACAATCTTCGCCTCCCTCTCTCCTCCCCCAAAAAAGCCTTGGCAACATACCTGCTCTATTCTAAGCCCATCAGGTTGTGAGATTCTGCCAGGAGAGCCTTCATAAGCCTTTTCAGTGCATCGTTTAGCCCTGACATTCACTTATTCATAAAATTGTTGAGCATCCAAGACCTAGGAACTAAACTAACAGCAACCAAAAGTATAACATATCCTAGTATGGGTTATGTTACAGAGAAAGAACAGCATGAATTAACTTAATCTTCAACTCCTCTCTTAGAAGTGCACTCTGGGATAAAGAAATGGGATAAAATTGAATCTGAATTTTTACTGTGTTCTTTATTTTTATTTTTATTTTTTTGAAAGGTTTCTGCTATAGGGCTCATGCACTCGCCAGAAAGATAGAAACAGACAAGAGAGACAGAAAGCGAGAAATCATCCTGCAGGGGGGGATGGCCATGCCGTAATCCCTTCTTCTCCACTCTCCTCTCGGGACCTTGGGCACGCATGCACACGCGCCAGTGTGAGTTTAAGCCGCCAGGTCTGGGACTCGAACCGCATGGGTAGACTACATGGAAGTACAGTGACAGCCATTATGCCAACTGCTGGTCCCTTTACTGTGTACTTTGACTTCATACTATCAATCTGAAGACAAAATAATTGCAAAGAAATCTTTTTTTTTTAATAGAGCGGCTTTTGTAGGGACCAGCAGGTGGCGTAGTGGTTAAGGTGCTGGACACTCCCACATGGCTGACCACAGTTTGAGTCCCAAACCTGGCGGCTTGCTTTCTCACTTTCTCTCTCTCTCTCTCTCTCTCTCTGTGTGTCTCTGGTCAAATTAAAATAAGTGAATGAATAAATAAAATTATTTAAAATAAAAAAAAAATAGAGAGGCTTTTGCTATAGGGCATTTGCGATCGCCAGAGAGACAGAAAGAGAAAGTGAGACATCACCCCCCGCCCAGAGGGGATGGCCACACCATCCCTTCTCCTCCGTTCTCCTGTCAGGATTTTGGACATGCATGCACACACATCCAGCGTGTTTTAAGTTGCCAAGTCCGGGACTCGATCTATAGTCGACAACGTGGAAGTTCAATGATGTAACCATTACACCATCTGCTGACCCCAGAATTTGCAAAGAAATCTTGAATTTTACTTGGTAGGTTTGTTTTGGTACTATAATGAGGTAATTATTCTGAAAAAGAGTAAGTTAATAAACATATTGATGTAGCTGAAAGTCAAGGTTCTTACTGTGTGAATATAGAATCTAAAATGGAGAAAAGAGAGGAAAGAACCATATGATTGACTGAAGTTGGAGGAACAATCAAAAGAATTAGAGGGGCAGGTAGGTGGTGTGGAGGTTAAGGCACTGACTCCAGCATGGTTGACAGCAGTTTGAGCCCCAGACCTGGCGGCTTGCTTTGTCACTTTATATCTCTTTCTCTGTCTCTCTCTGGTCAAATTAAAAAATAATAAATAAATACATATATATATTTTTTGAGAGGTTTTTGCTATAGGGTGCGTGTGCTCACCAGAAAGACAGAGAGAGACAGAAAACAAGAAATCACCCCCCAGGGGGTATGGCCACGCCGCAATCCCTTTTCCTCCATTCTCTTCTCTGGATCTTGGGCACACATGCACACATGCGCCCGGTGTGAGTTTAAGCCACCGGGTCCGGGACTCGAACCGCGGTCGACTACATGGGAGTCCAGCGACATAGCCACTGTGCTAATTGCTGGTCCCAATATATATATATATATATATATATATATATATATATATATATATATATTTCTTTTTAGAGAGGTTTTTTTGCTATATGGTGCGTGTGCTCGCCGGAGACACAGACGAAGAGACAGAAAGCAAATCACCCCCTGTGGGGAGAACCATGCCACAATGCCTTCTCCTCCTTCTCTTGGGATTTTTGGCAGGCACACACACACACCTAGTGTGTTTTAAGCTACTGGATCCAGGACTCGAACTGTGGTCAACTATGTGGGACTCCAGTGATATTTACCAATGGATGGCATAACGGTTATGTCGCTGGACTCCCATATAGTTGACCACAGTTTGAGTCCCAGACTCTGTGGCTTAAAACTCACACCAGGCATGTGTGTGTGTGTGTGTGTGTGTGTGTGTGTGTGTGCCTCAAATCCCAAGAGAATAGAGAAGGGATTGTGGCATGTCCCTCCCCTGGGGGGTGATTTCTCACTTTCTGTCTGTCTCTGGCAAGTACACACACCCTATGGCAAAAATCTCTCCTTAAGGGCCAGCGGATGGCATGGTGGTTGAGGTGCTGGGCTTCCCACATGGCTGACCATAGTTCAAGTCCTGGTCCTGGTGGCTTGCTTTCTCACTTTCCCTCTCTCTCTGTCTCTGATGAAATCATGTGAATGAATAATAATGATAATAAATAAAATATTTTAAAAAATCTCTCTTAAAAAAACCAAACTATAATTAGATAAATAAAATTAGCTATTTTTTGGGACCAGAAGTTGGCATAATGGCTATGTTGCTGGACTCCCATGTAGTCAACTGCGGTTTGAGTCCCAGACCCAGTGACTTGAACTCACTGGGCACATGTGCGTGCGTGACCAAGATCCCGACAGGAGAATGGAGGAGAAGGGATTGCAGTGTAGCCATCCCCCCTGGAGGGTGATTTCTCACTTTCTGTCTCTTTCTTCCTTTCTGGCGAGTGCAAGCGCCCTATAGCGAAACCTTTGAAAAAAAATTAGCTATTTTTTAGCTCTGACCTCTGAAACGGCCAAGAAGTTAACATTCCAGTAGAATTAAGATACCTACGGTCTACATACTGATTTCTAAATACTAGTCCTGAATTTAAAAAAAAAAAAAAACAAGACTTATTGAGAGAAATGGCCAACTCTCAGGCTGCAACAGGGAAAGTACAAGAAGAGTCTAGAACTATTATGCCAGAAAATTAAGAACGATGAGGATTGGGGACAGCAGATGGTGTGGTGGTTAAAGGTGCTGGAATTATCACATGGCCAACTGTGGTTTGAGTTCTGAACCTGATGGCTTTCTTTCTTGCTTTCTCTTTCTGTCTCTCTCTGATCAAATTAAAAAATAATAACAAATGGAATTAAATATTTTTTTAAAAATGGGTACTTATCAAAATGACACAGGAACTGGATTGAAATAATTTTTACGGTCAAAATCAGAGACAAGTCTGTCCCCTACTCATAGTTAAGGAAGCTGGTCTCCCTCATAACCAACCATGGCTTGAGTCCTGGCCCCAGGGTCTTGAAAACCCACCAGGAACGTGTACAGGAGTGCCCCAAATCCCAACAGAACAGAGATGGAGAAGGTTGAGGCATGACCAAGCCTCATTGTAGGGTGCTTTCTCCCTCTGTCTCTCCTTCTCCCTCTGACTTGTATGCATCCCTGATAATTAAAAAGAAAGAAATCCTGGGGACCAGCAGATGGCATAGTGGTTATGTCGCTGTACTGCCATGTAGTCAACCACAGTTTGAGTCCTGGCCTGGCTGCTTAAAACTCAAGCTGGGGGACCAGCAGTTGGAGTAATGGCTATGTCGCTGGACTCCCACGTAGCCGACCGCGGTTCAAGTCCCGGACCCAGTGGCTTAAACTCCTGCCAGTGTGCATGCGTGCCCAAGATCCCGAGAGGAGAATGAAAGAGAAGGGACTGTGGCATGGCCATCCCCCCGGGGGATGAGTTCTTGCTTTCTGTCTCTCTGTCTTTCTGGCGAGCACATGTGCCCTATAGAAAAAAAACTCTCAAAAAAAAAATAAATAAGTAACTCATGCTGGACACATGTGCATGCGTGCCCAAGATCCCAAGAGAATTGAGAATGGATTGTGGCGTGGCCATTCCCCCTTGGGGGTAATTTCTCACTTTCTGTCTCTCCGGCAAGTGCACATACCCAATAGCTAAAATCTCTAAAGAAAGAAAGAAAGAAATCCAATTTGGTGAACATAGATTAACTAATAATAAAATTTGTTGTTAAAAAAAAAAAAAAGAAAAAGAGGGGGTAGCTGATTGAATGTCAGTTAAGCTGGATCCCACATGGTCAGCTGTGCTGTTCAAGTCCCAGACTGAGTAGCTTGAGAAACACATCAGGCATATGTGTGGGTATGCCCAAAATCCTGAAAGGAGGGAGATGGAGAAGGGATTACAACGTGACCATTCCCCACATGGGGTGCTTTCTTGCTTGCTCTCTTTCTCCAGCAAGTGTACGTATCCTCTGGCAAAATAAACAAAAAAAGTCAGGGACAAAAATAAATGAGATGAGGGTCATAAGGAAGCCTTCTGATATGTCAAGAATGTTTTATTCACCGAGGTGATGATTACCAAGGTATAGTCATATAAAAACATTCATCGGGGCTGGCAGGCGGTGTGGTGGATAAAGGCACTGGATTCCCGCGGGGCCGACCACGGTTTGAGTCCCAGACTTGGCAGCTTGCTTTCTCGCCTTCCCTTTCTCTCCCTCTCTCGCTCTCTCTGTCTGGTCAAATTAAATAACAACAACAACAAATGGAATTAGATAAATAAATAGATCTTTAAAAAAATAAACATTTAGCAAGCTGCACATTTACTATCTATACATTTTATTGTGTGTAAATTATACCTCAAAATATTAGGTTGTCAGAAAAGTCATGAGACATTTTTGCATAGAAAAATATGTCATGACTTTTCCAATGACCCAATATTTTAATAATGATAGTGGGACCAGAATATGGTATAATGCTCATGTTGTCAATTGTGGTTTGAGTCCAGACCCTGTGGCTTAAAACTCACACTGGGTGCATGTGCTGAAAGAGAAGAAATTGAGCAAAAAAATCTATCAATCAATCAATCAATCAAGTATATACCTATTGAATAAAAAACAATCTGAGTCCATACTGACACTAAAAATTATGAGTAAATAAATGAAGGAGATAAAGATCTTCATAGCAGAACTCCAAAAAATAAATTCAGAAAGAATGATAGGGCTTGCTTGTGGTCTGGTGGCTAAGACAGCTGGATCTGACAAGGTTGATTATGTGGCTCTAGTCTTGGGCCTGGCAGCTTGAGAAACACACTGGGTACATATGTGTACATGCCCAAAATCCCAAAAGGAGGGACAGATGGAAAAGAAAATACTGCAGAGTAACAGTGCCCCATGGGAGTTGCTCTCTGTTTTTTTTTTTTAATCTTTAAATAACGATTTATTTCCTATGATTGTATTTTAACTTGACCAGAAAGGGGGAGGGGAGAGAGAGAGAGAGAAAGGGAAAGCCAGCCCACCAGGTCAGGGACTTGAACCATGGTTAGTCATGTGGGAGTCCAGGGCCTTAACCACCACACCACCTGCAGGCCCCTGGGGGTTGCTCTCTTGCAATATACATCTCTCTGTCTCTCCAGTGAGTGCATATACCCACAGGCAAAACAAAATAAAACAAAAAGATGTAACAAAAACATCAACAATTGGGACCAGCAGTTAGCGTAATAGCTATGTCCCTGGACTCCCATGTAGTCGACCGCAGTTTGCGTCCCGGACCTGGTGGCTTAAAACTCACGCCGGGCATGTGTGTGTGCGTGCCCAAGATCCCAAGAGGAGAATGGAGGAGAAGGGATTGTGGCATGGCCATCCTACCTGGGGGGTGATTTCTTGCTTTCTGTCTCTCTGTCTGTCTCTGTCTGGCGAGCGCAGGCGCCCTATAGCAAAAACCTCTCAAAAAAAAAAAAAAAATCAACAATGAACAAGCCACAAAGTAATAAAGTGATCTAGACAAAATTAAAAGACATAAAAAAATCACCAGTGAAAATTTGCTGGATAAGATATTCATACTAATTACTTTTTTTAAAAAAAAGAATTACTTTATTTAACTTTATTTATCATCTATTTACTTATTTTCATTTGACCAGAGATGAATAGAGTAAGAGAGTGAGCACGAGAAAGTGAAAAAGCAAGCCACCAGGTCCAGGACTCGAACCATGGTCAGCCATGTGGGAGTCCAGTGCCTCTAATAACACCACCTGGCAGCCCCTATACAGATTACTTTTTTTTTTTTTTTTTGGAGAGGTTTTTTCTTATTGGGTGCGTGTGCTTGCCAGAAAGGCAGAGAGACAGAAAGCGAGAAATCACCCCCTGGGGGGATGGCCATGCCGCAATCCCTTCTCCATTCTCCTCTTGGGATCTTGGGCACGCATGCACACATGCCCGGCGGGAGTTTAAGGCACTGGGTCTGGGACTCGAACCATAGTCGGCTACATGGGAGTCCAGCGACATAGCCATTAAGCTAACTGCTGGTCCCCAGATTACCTTTTTTTTTTTTTTAGAGGTTTTTGCTATAGGGCACGTGCGCTCGCCAGACAGACAGACAGAGAGAGAGACAGAAAGCGAGAAATCACCCCCCAGGGGGGATGGCCAGGCCGCAATCCCTTTTCCTCCATTCTCCTCTTGGGATCTTGGGCACACATGCACACACGCCCGGAGTGAGTTTTAAGACACTAGGTCCGGGACGTGAACCATGGTCGACTACACGGGAGTCCAGCGACACAGCCATTACACTAACTGTTGGTCCCCCAGATTACTTTTTAATAGAAAGGGAAAAATAGATCTTTACTGTGCAGCAATATGACTGACATTATCTTAACCAAATTGTCAGTGCTAACACTACCAGTAAGAAAACAAATCAATATATGCCTCTTGATGTAATTTTCTTTTTTTTAGAGAGGTTTTTGCTGTAGGGCACACGCTCGCCAGAAAGCCAGAGAGAGACAGAGAGACAGAAAGCGAGAAATCATTCCCCGGGGGGATGGCTACGCTGCAATCCCTTCTCCTCCATTCTCTTCTCAGGATCTTGGGCACGCACACACACGCGCCCAGCGTGAGTTTTAAGCCACCGGGTCCGGAACTCAAACTGCAATCGACTACATGGGAATCCAGCAACATAGCCATTACGCCAAGTGCTGGTCCCAGCCTCTTGATATAATCAATGAGGACTGAGGACATACAATTCATGTAGTATTTTTGACAAAATAAAATATCTTCTACAAAGAAACTGGCCTTGCTTCAAAAATGTCATGAAAGGATGAAGAGCTATTCACATCTGAACTAGGGTTGGTCCTGTAGCCAACTGGCTAACCATGTTCAAAAGCCAGCTCTGACAGCTTGAAAAACATACCATATACATGTGAGTGCATACCCCAAATCCAGACAGGATGGAGAAATGAAGAAGGGATTGCTGCATTACCACATCTCAATGTGAGAGGTGCTTTCTCTTTCTCCATTTCTCTCTCTGGCAAGCGCATTCACTCCCTGAACATTTGCCTTGATTTTTTATGGAGAGGTTTTTGCTATAGGGCGAATGTGCTCGCCAGAAAGACAGAGAGACAGAAAGTGAGAAATCACCCCCCAGGGGGAATGGCCACGCCGCCGCAATCTCTTCTCCTCCATTCTCCTCTCAGGATCTTGGGCACGCATGCACACGTACCTGGCATGAGTTTAAGCTACCAGGTCTGGGACTCAAACCGCAGTCAACTACATGGGAGTCCAGCGACATAGCCATTACACCAACTGCTGGTCCCCTATTATTATTATTATTATTAAATCTGCTATAGAGCACATGCATTCACGAGAGAGATGGAGGAGGGGGAAGATAAAGAGAGAGAGAGAGGAAGAGAGAAAACAAGCCACCAGGTCTGGGACTCAAACCACAGTTGGCTACGCAGGAGTCCAGCACCTTAACCATCATGACACCTGGTAGCATTTTTTTTTTGTTTTTTTTGGTAAATCAAGTAAAGGACCAAGACATGACAACTGAACAGAATGAGTATTTCCACTTGTACCATAAAATAGGAAATAAATTGCTATAAAAAATATTATTGGGACCAGCAGTTAGCGTAATGGCTATGTCGCTGGACTCCCACGTAATCGACTGCGATTCGAGTCCTGGACCCGGTGGCTTAAACTCACGCCAGGCACGTGAGTGTGTGTGCCCAAAATCCCGAGAGGAGAATGGAGAAGGGATTGCGGCGTGGCCATCCCCCCCCGGGGGGGGGGGGGATTTCTCACTTTCTGTCTCTGTTTTCCTGGCAAACGCACGCACCCTATAGCAAAAACCCTCTCAAAAAAAAAATTATTTGGGGGGGACCAGCAGTCAGCATAATGGCTATGTCGCTGGACTCCCATGTAGTCGACTGCTGTTCGAGTCCTGGACCCGGTGGCTTAAACTCATGCTGGGCATGTGTATGTGTGTGTGTGTGTGCCTGCCCAAGATCCCGAGAGGCTAATGGAGAAGGGATTGCGGCGTGGCCACCCCACCCTGGGGGGTGATTTCTCGTTTTCTGTCTCTGTCTTTCTGGCAAATGCATATGCTCTATAGCAAAAACCTCTCCAAAAAAAAGAAAAAAATATGTATTATTTGGGGGGGCTGGCAGGTGGTATAGTGGCTAAGGCACTAGACTCCCATGTAGCCTCCCATGCTTCTAGTACTGAACCTAGCAGCCTGAAACTCACATTGGGTGCATGTGTGCACGTGCCTAAAATCCCAAAAGGAGAATGAAAGAGAAGGAATTGCAGCATGATCAACCCCTTGGAGAGGTAATTTCTTGCCGTCTGTCTCTCCAGCAAGCGCACATGCCCTAATTGCAAAAATCTCTCTAAAAGAAACAAACAAACCAGAAAAATATTACTGGGAAAACCATCAAATTTCAATATGGGTTACATATTAGAAGATAATATTTTATCAGTTAATTTCTCTTAATTATATAATTATACTATAGTTACATACCAAATGTGTTTCTTCTTAGAAGATGATATGAAATTTATGGATGAAGAGTCTATGAAAGTATTGAACACTTCAGTCATAAAACAAATGTGGTAAAATGATAAAAATTATAAATCTAAGTGGAGAGTGTATGTGAGTTTGGTCCAAAACCAAGAGTGAAAGAATAGTAAGGCCTCAATTTCTCTGGGGCTATGGAATACTCTAGTAACAGAAGCTGTTGACTAATTAGACATTAGCTCAAAACATGTGCTGTGAAAATATTTCTAAAACACCCTTCCTTCCTGATTTGGGTATTAAGAATAAATACAATAAAATCTAAGGAGAAGTTTTCAAACTATTTGTACTAGAATCAACCGAGAGGCTTTCTCAGTTTCCTGATGCTCAAACAGCACCTCACACCAATTAAATCAGAATCTCTGGGAGAAAAAAGCCTGTGCACAAGTATTAGGTTGTCTGGAAAGTCATGACCTATTATTGTTTTTCTATGCAACAATGCGTCATGACTTTCCTGACAACCCAATACTCTGTAAGGTTTCCCAGGTTATTCCACTGTGAACCCAGTATTGAGAACCACCAACTTGTATGGCTTCTACCCATGGTCATGATTTTTTCTTTTTTTATAGAATTTTATATGGGAAGCTGATTGTTTCTTTCTTTCTTTCTTTCTTTCTTTCTTTCTTTCTTTTTTTTGAGAGGTTTTTACCATAGGGCGCATGTGCTCGCCAGAAAGCAGAAAGAAAGAGAGACATAGAGACAGAAAGTGAGAACTCACCCCCCGGGGGGATGGTCACGTCGCAATCCCTTCTCAATTCTCCTCTTGGGATCTTGGGTACGCACGCACTTGAGCCTGGCGTGAGTTTAAGCCACCAGGTCCGGGACTTGAACCACTGTCAGCTACATGGGAGTCCAGCAACATAGCCATTACACTAGCTGCCGGTCCCTGTATTTTTTTATTTATTTATTTATTTATTTATTTATTGAGAGAGATTTTTGCTGTAGGGAGGGTGCACTTGCCGGAGAGACAGAGACATAAAGTGAGAGATCACCTCCCAGTGGGGAGGGCCATGCCAAAATCCTTTCACCTCCCTTTTTTCTCATGGGATCTTGGGCACGCATGCACACACACTCGGCCTGAGACTTTTTTTAAAAATAATTATTTTATTTAACTTTATTTATTTATTTAAATTTGACCAGAAAGGGACAGAACAAGAGAGAGAAAAGAGAGAGAGAGAGAGGGAAAGTGACAAAACAAGTCACCAGGTCCAGGACTCAAACCGTGGTCGGGCAGGTGGGAGTCCAGTGCCCTTAACACCATGCCACCTTCTGGTCCCTGCCCATGGTCATATTTCTTACTTCTGGAGTCACAAATGGATGCTCTCTGCTTTCCTTCCTGGAGTACTTTGGAACACTGAATAGCATCATCATGTGCCCTTTCCCCCCTACCCCCATCTCTCTTTTTTAAAAAATAGCTATTTATTTAATTCCATTTGTTATTAGACAGACAGCAAGCAGAAATTCCTCTCAGGATTTTGGGGACACACGCACACACTCCTGGTGTTTTTTTCCCCAAGTTGCTAGGTTTGTGAAACTGCACAGTTGGCCAGGTGGAATCCAATCACCTTAACCTCCACACCACCTGCTGAGCCACTCACAACTTTTCAAATGTTTAAAATGATTATGAGGCCCAAGATGAAGGGTTTAAAAATTCTATAACAGTCATACAAATTGGGCTGATTCTTTAGTGTGGCTGTTAAGCACTATGCATAGGGAGCTGAAACCCACAAGGATGACTATGTATCAAGTCCTAGCCCCAGTGGCTTAAAAAACACATGAGGCATGTGTGTATGCATGACAGGATTGAGAAATGGAGGGAAAAGGACTGCAGTGTGACCACGCCCTATTTAGTGGTAATTTCTCTCTTGTAAGCACGTGTACCTCTGGCAATTAAAATAATCACAGGGCTGGCAGCTGGGATGGTGGTTAAGGGTGCTGGATTCCCACAAGGCCAACTGTGGTTCAAGTCCCAGACCCCGATGGCTTGCTTTCTCACTTTCCCTCTCTCAATCTGGTCAAATTAAACTAATAATAGTAATAAAAAAAAAAGTGAAATGAAAAAAATCATAGAAATCTCCATGGTTGCTGCTGTTACTCAATCCTTTGACTCTGATAACTCTGGAACCAAGCTGTCTTGGTTCCATCCCAGCTCTGTCATCCATTAACTGAGTTATCTTGGACAAATCTGGGCCTATTTCTTCAACTATAAAATAAAAACAACAGGCCTGGCAGGGGGGTATGGTGGTTAAGAGTGTTGGACTCCAATATGGCCAACTGCTGAGTTTTTTTGTTTTTTTTTTTCTCCTTGTTTTTTGGAGAGGTTTTTGCTATAGGACGCATGCACTCACCAGAAAGACAGAAAGTGAGAAGTCACCCCCCAAGGGGGATGGCCAGGCCGCAATCCCTTCTCCTCCATTCTCCTCTGGGATCTTGGGCATGCATGCACACGTGCCCGGCGTGAGTTTAAGCCACCGGGTCTGGGACTTGAACCGCGGTCGACCACATGGGAGTCCAGCAACATAGCCATTATGCTAACTGCTGGTCCCACCAACCGCTGTTTGAGTCCCAGACCTGGTGACTTGCTTTCTCACTTTCCTTTTCTTTCTGTCCCTCTCTGGTCAAATTAAAATAAAAATAGATAAATAAAATGATAATAATAAAAATAAAACAAAAACCTACCATTGAGTTATTGCCAGGACTAAAGGAAGTTAAGAAATATAAAGTGGGCCAGGTGGTGGCATGGTAGTTAAGGCAGTTGGATCCCTCAACTTCCAGACCCAGTGGCTTAAAAAACAGTGGGTACATTTGTGGGTACATTTATCCTAAAATTTAAAAAGGAGAGATGGAGAAAGAATTGCTATGTGGTCATCCCCCATGAGGGATGCTTTCTCACTTTCTTGTTCTCTCGGGTGAGTTCACAAGCCCTCTAGCAAAAATTAAAAAAGAAAGAAATGTAAAACGTTTGGAACACAGTCTGTAATAAAGTAAGTACTCAATAAACAGTTGTTGTTGCTACTACTCTTTTTTGCTATAAGGGCATGTGTCCTTGCTGGAGACAGAGACAGAGACAGAGAGAGGCAAAGAGAAAAAGTGAAGAGGGACCAGCAGTGAGTATAATGGCTATGTCGCTGGATTCCCATATAGTCGACCGCAGTTCGCGTCCCAGATCCGGTGGGCTTAAAATTCACGCCGGGCGCATGTGCGTGCGTGCCCAAGATCCTGAGAGGAGAATGGAGAAGGGATTGTGGCGTGGCCATCCCCCCCGGGGGGTGATTTCTCACTTTCTGTCTCTCTGTCTGTCTGGTGAGTGCACACGCCCTATAGCAAAAAAACAAAAACAAAAAAAAACCTCTCCAAAAAAAAAAAAGAAAAAGAAAAAGTGAAGAATCACCTCACAGGGGAAATGGGGATGGCCACGCTACAATCCAGAGACTCAGGACTTTGGGCACACATGCCCAGAGTGCTCTTCAAGTCCCTGGTTCCTAGACTTGAACTGTTCAGTCAGCCACATGGGACCCAGCCTTAACGTCTGTGCCTCCTGCTGGCCCACTGCTATGTCATCTCTGGCCTCAGGGTCTCTTGATATATAAAGGAGAAGCTGGGATCTTTTCAAGAAAGGTAACTTCCAGAAGAACAACACACACAAAAAATAATTTCTTTCTTTTTTTTTTGGGGGGGAGAGGTTTTTGCTATAGGGTGCATGTGCTCACCAGAAAGACAAAGAGAGACAGAAAGCAAGAAATCCCCCCCCTGGGGGTGATGGCCACGTTGAAATCCCTTCTCCTCCATTCTCCTCTCGGGATCTTGGGCACACACGCACACGCACCCGGCGTGAGTTTAAGCCGCCAGGTCTGGGACTCAAACTGAAGTCGACTACATGGGAGTCCAGCGACATAGCCATTACGCTGACTGCTGGTCCCAAATAATTTCTTTCTTTTGGAACTTATAGGTGAGGTGAAGCGAGATGTAGGCTTTTGCCTTCATTCAGATGTCTAGTCTGGCTCTCACCAAGGGCCCATGGGAAAGCAGAGGAAGAACAATTAGACAGGAACATTTCACCACTAAAAAAGGTCTTTATTACAAAACAAATTCTAGTAAGATCAGGTCTGGTCTTCAACCCCTCCTCTGGGTGGAGGCTCCTAGATGGGATGGGGTGGGAAAGATAGCAGGTAGTGGGGACTGAAAGAACATAGCAGGCTGACCTCCCCTCATCAGTCTCAGCTGCTGTCCTTCTTTTATGAAGGACTAGAAGAACTCTTCCAAAGCCCCTTGAAAGAGGTACTATCCTTCCAGCCAGAAAGGATCACTGCTGTCATCAGACCTTAGCAATGCCGCATTGTAGGATCCAGGCGGTCTTAGCTGACTCTCAGCAGAGGCCACCCAGGGTCACTCAGCCTGAGCGATGGCGTAGGAGAGCAGCCACAGCAGCAGGGGGCCCAGAACAAGGACAGACAACCAGACAGCAAAGCTGGCCAGGATGAGCCTCCGGGCCCGGGACCCCCAGTGCACTGCCTCCTGGAAACGGCCTGCCTTATGTCGCTCTTCCGCCTGTAGGGGCAGGTTCTTGGTTAGGTTCTCCCCTTGCTTCTGCCCCAAAGTGCCCACTCCACTTCCCCATCCCTGTCACAACTCAAAACTTCACACCCAAATCCCCTACCCCTTTTCCAGTTTCTATGTCATGTCTCACCTGAAAAATACTAAAACCATCTCTATCCTGCCCACTTCTCAGGATGGTCACAGCTCACAAGATTATATGGGAAAGTACTTTCCAATCCTTTTAACCCCCACTGTTTTCTACTCAGCCCAGAGTCATGCAGAATTTGGAATTCTTGGCAAGAAACAGTGTGAGCTTGGAGTATTTCACTCATATTTAGTCAAACACCCTATCCTCATAACCCAATGGGCCTCATTTTTTCCCGATTTAAATAATTTTATTTTCTTTCTCTAAGTAGAACGGTTATAAGGTGGTCCTCATCTTTTTTGTAACATTAAGGATCCTTTTCAGAATTTCTGCCCTAATAAAACTCAGAAATTCTTACGGTGATAGAACAGTTTCTGATTGTTAAAATATATCAAGGGTTG
This sequence comes from Tupaia tana, assembly GCA_026018925.1. Classification (NCBI taxonomy): domain Eukaryota; kingdom Metazoa; phylum Chordata; class Mammalia; order Scandentia; family Tupaiidae; genus Tupaia; species Tupaia tana. The sequence continues at coordinate 60,603,494 of JAKSZU010000016.1, forward strand.
AGAAAATTCCAGACAATTTAAGTTAGCCTGCATAGACTTACAAAAAGATATATGTGCAGTTTCTGTTAGGTTTTCTTAAAAACAATGAAGTCCTCTCAAAGACCCCCATGCTTTTTCTGCTCTCAAAAATTGCTGCCATCAGTCTTGCCCCCTCCATTTCACCCTCTACGTAGGCATTGAGAGCAGACCTTTTTGACATATAAATCTGGGGCCAGCAGGTGATATAGTGGTTAAGGCACTGGACTCCCACATGGCTGACCACTGTTGAGAGTCCCAGTTTGAAACTCATGCCAGGCATGTGTGCGTGCATGTCCAAAATTCTAAGAGGAGAATGGAGAAGTGACTGCAGTGTGGCTATTCCCCTGGGGGGTAATTTCTTTTCTTTCTCTCTGTCTCTCCAGTGACTACACTCACCTTATAACAAAACTCTCTCTAAATAAAAAAGGGGGTCAGCAGGTTGTGTAGTGGTTAAGGTGAACTTCCAAGTGGCTGACTGGTTAGAGTTGCAGACCCTGTGGCCTGAAACTCATGCTGGGTGCATGTGAGTGTCCAAAATCTCAAGAGGAGAATGGAGAAGGCATTGTGGCATGGCCATCTCCCTGTTGGGGTGATTTCTCACTTTCTCTGTTTCTATCCCTCTAGTGAGTGCACACACCCTATAGCAAAAATCTCTCTTAAAAACAAACAAAAAATACAAATCTAACCATGTCACTCTCCCTTGCAAAAACCCTTCAATGGTTTCCCAGTACTTTCAAGATAAAATATAACAACTCCTAAGCATAGATTTGGCAGCCCTCAGGAATCTGAATCCTCTTAGTCCAGCCACAGTGAACTAACAGTCCAGGCCTCTGTACCCACGGCTCTTTTTACCAGGAAGGGGTTACCTTTCATGTCAACTTCCCTAGGATACCTTTCTAGTCACCCACTCCACACATAATCACATAAATATTCCCTGACTCCCAGAGTGCCTTGTGCTTCTTCTATCATGGCACTAATGAGCTGCAGTCTATTAATAATTATCCATTTTCACCACTGTATCTTTTATTAGACTACAGGTCCTTTGATGACAAGAACCGTGTCTTATTTCTGAAAGTAGGCCCAGCACCAGCAAGACATTGATAGGTAATTCATTATTTAGATAGATCCAATACACGAAACCATTGCCTTATGCCCACCCACCTTGCTCCCATAGGAATTGCATTCCTCACCTTGACAGCAAACACAAGAGCCATGACTCCCAGGCAAGAGCAGCCACAGATAATGCTAGTAGCTGCCAAGTAGCGGAGGCGGACCCAACAGCAACGGATGGGGGATGGAGAATTAGCAGCTTCCGTGTTGCTCATCAAGCTCTCCACTGCCTTCTCCTCGTCCTCCATCACCTGTGGGCGATATAGTCACGGTCTTGTAAGCCCAACTTGGCTTGTCTTGCTTAGACTTCATCCCTCTCAGAGCATTCGCTCTGTGCTTATGGCCTAACCCAGCTCTCCGGAATGTTGCCTTGCTGGGGAATCCCTCTAGTGTCCCGGACTAGGAAAGGAAATTTAAGTCTGGAATCCTTTGTCCTCAGCTTAGGAGTCTGAGGCTTTGAAGACAAGTCAGTATGAATACAGCATTATTTTTACTAGTTTTGACAATGGGGAAAAGCAAGATGACAGGTGCACATCAAGAAACAGGAGAGAAATACAGAAATCTCAAACGTTTCTGTGAATCAGAAAAGTTATTTTAAACTATATTTTAAAGAGCCCTCAAGTTCCCTGAAATTCCCCAGAGGCTGCCTACGCATTACGGGATCAGAGACCAGAACCCTAGATGCTGCACCTTATTTTAGGCAAAACAGCCATTTCACATAACCACAGTTTGGGTATGAAGGAAAGAACGTAATCATCTACACCCTTTTTGAGTTGAAGACACCAAGTATTAGTTTAGTCAAGGCCTCCTTTGCCATTCTGCTGCCTTCCTGCCACCTCTCTCCATTTCAACCCAAAGCATGCAACACTAACAGATCAACTGGAGTCTGAATGACCTCATTACCCACACAGAAACCTGCATAATAATGGGCTGCTTAATCATTCCTCATCTTCCTATTTCTCAGGGCCTCTAAACTCTGGCATCAAGTCACTTTTCCACCCTTATCTCCAACTATTCCCTTATAGCCAAAAGAAACATACCTGCAGTTCCCTGAACACAAATAAAAATAACAGTGAAAGACATAAAACAGGCAGAGAGCAAAGAATGATGTATGATACAGAGCTGCAGAAGAGGAGGTGTGAGGAAATAACTAAGGTAAACATAGTCAGCAGGGAAAGAACACTAGAGGGCTCAGGGAACTGAGGTCAGAAAGTGTAAAAATGAGCAGAGGCTCTTACCTGGCTATAGGCCTTGAGGGACTGTGAGTTTCGGCTCCTGCCTTGGGTTTGATCTGGCTTGGGTGGAGATGGGGTTGACTCAGGGCTCCAAGCCAAGCCCAGGGGTGGGGTTGAGTGGCCAGCCACCACCTGAAGAGCCCCAGGAGCTAGGAAGGGGGTGTGGTTGACTCAAACCAGTTTGGCTAGATGAAGGAGAGCAGGGGAGGGCCATGAGATGGCGCAACTGGGCAACCGGAGGTAGGATGCCTGTCTTCTGGAAAAAGGAGTGAAAGGAAGCACCTGAGCAAGAGGTATAAAAGGGAAAACTGAAGCATCAGAGGGAACTCTGAGGGAAAACACAGGAACTACGGGAAAAGGGAGAGGAAAAGTATGTCTTCAGTGAATTACGGAAAGACACCCTACCCAGATAGCAGACTTGCCAATCTTTCCTCTTCTTAGGTGGAACTTTCAGTCCCATAGGTATATAATCCTGGGCTAAAGATCAGGTACTAGGGTCTTTGCAAAAGCAAGAGGAGAAAATGATGCCCAAGTTCCCACCCAACCCTCCACCAGACCAGGAAATCAGAAGCCTCCTTACGCGGATGCTCATACAGAAACTAAGTTTATTATTTTTTCTTCTTAAAAAAAAAAAAAAAAAAAAAAAAAAAAAAACTCATTGTAAAGAAGCCCCTCCCCATTCCCCTAAAGGTGTGGGGGGGTGAAAGATAGTTGGGGTATCAAGTACAAGGGGGTGGGGACAGACTATCTTGCCACCCTTAACACTGCCCAGCCATGTGGGGTGGTAGGGAAGGAGGATTGTGATAAGCCCCATTTCCATGATAACCAGTTGCCTACCCCCTACTTTGGTGGAAAGAAGAGGGAAGGCCCCTATGTCTCCCTGGAGGCTTTCCCCCTCAAAAGACTTCAAGTAGTGGTTAACAGAGTCAGGCCTGGTCATGGAGGGAGAGTGGCTATGGTGGAAAGCCTAAATGGAGGGGCAGCCCACTCACGTCTTGGCCTTGCGGCCTCTGTGACTAATGGTAGGAGCAGCCAGGTGAGAAGGGGCACTGCTACGCAGGATGCGCTGGTCCCCCTGGTTGGTGGTCCCAACAAGCCTGCGGGGGCCAGGCCGGCGACGTGGGGTCCCTTCCCCTTCCTCCTCCTCGCCTGAGACCTCAGCCTCAGACTCCTCTATTGAACCCTCAGGCTCCAGGGGACTTGGGGGCTGTAGGCGACCCCGCTTTGCCAGCCCAGGACCCCCACCAATTGGGGCCCCTGCCCGTTTTCGAGGCACCTTCTCAGTCTCTAGTGGGGGGACTAGAGACCCTGGACGCAGCCGGGTTGAGCGCAGTTTTGGGGCCAATGAGACCACAGGTGGTGTCAAGTCTAACCCAACTGGCCCACTATCTGCTAAATCCAGATCATCCTGAATTACAGCTACTACCATGGACCCTTCACTCTTTCGTCCCCGTATTCCCTCTGCTTCAAGCCGTAGGCGGGCCAGGCGGGTGAGGGGGCGACTTCCATCCTCATCAGAAGAACTACCCTCACTCTCCCCCTGGCCCTGGGGTTGCTTCCGCCTCCCCAATCCACAGCTCTCAAGAATGGAAGAGCTGTCACGGTCCAAGACAGGAAGCTGACTGGGTCGAGGTGATGGTGGATTCTTAGGAGGCCGGCCTCGCTTCCGCTTGGGTGGGGATGTCGAAATGGTGACAGTGGTGACAGTGTTGGCGACAGTAGAGGTGGGACAGGCTAGCACTGGTGGGGGTGGGGGCGGTGGTGGTGGTGGTGGTGGTGGTGGTGGCGGCGGCGGCAGCGGGAGTGACTGCGTCCGGTTCTCTAAGTTGCCATCCCCTGGAGAAGAAATGGTCCCAGGGATGGGTAAATCTCGTGCCTTAGGGGGTCGCCCACGCCTTCTTTTCTCCACAGGTGACAGCATGATGGGCTCAGGTCTGTGAATTGGCTGGGGTCCAGGAGTCTGGGGCCCAATAAGAAGCTGGGATCCCAGGACAGGCTCCGCAACAATTAGGGTCTCAGCCCCAGGGACTGGATCAGCCCCATTGGTTTTCCCCTTAGAAGTGCATGAGGGTGCCTCATCCACCCCTCTCCCAACATCCGCTGGAGATCTGTTCTTCTTGGGGGGCCTCCCCCTCCGACGCTTCACAGCAGGAGGAGTGATTGCAAGCAATGCCCCTTCTCCATTCTCTGGGCTGGTCCCACCAGTCACCCCCAGCTCAATGCGACGACGAGCTATGAAGGGTTGCTGGGTTGGGGTGGGCTGTGAGGACGGGGGAGCAGCTTCGCAAGGCCCACTGGTAGGAGGTGAGGATTCAGGCCCTGACATGCTGCGAGCAGATGGGCTTCCTGGGCTGGCACTGGTCTCAGAGACCCCAGGCACTAGGGTGCTGGCAGTTCCCCGCTGTTGTCGCCGCCGCCTCACCAGCTCCTTTTCCTCTACCACAGTTACTAGCCGGCCTGGCAGCTTGCGAAGCACTTTGGGGCCTGGCGGTTGCCCTGGCCGACCAGTTCCCTGACCCCTAATTTCTACATCAGCACTGGTACGACGCCGAGGGGGCCGAGCAGGTGAAGGACCCTCAGGTGATGAAGTGGCTGAAGAGGAGGCTGATGGGGCTGTGACCTCAGCTGCAGTCAGTTCCTGTGGCTTCTCTGGGCTGGATATTGGGGTATGGGTCTCTGCTGGCTCTTCTGCATTCCTACCAGCCTGTGAAGGCTCCTGAAGCGGCTCATCAAACGCTACCGGGGGTGGGACCTCCAGCCCATTGCTCTCACTAAGACACATAGGCAACTCCTCACCATCAGGCAGCACAGTGATGGTCCCCTCAGCAGGATTTGGTATCTCCTGTTCTTGACCACTGGGGACACTGCTAGCCTCCAAGGTTGGGCTAGGTGCAGAAGGAGTAAGAGAGAGATTCTTTTCTGACACTGGCAGAATCTCAATAGTAACTGGCGATGGATCCTTAGGGGGCACAAGAGTGAGTGAGGAACTCTCAGAACTGGTGATGGCAGCCAGATCCAGGGACTCCACAGATGCTAATGCTTGTGCACAAGGTTTTGCTTCAGGCTCCAAGCCCAAAGGGATGTTGGTGACTGGGGAAGAGTTGGGCACAGAAGGTGAACCAAGCAAGAGAGGAGAGGAGGGAGTTAAGAGTGAGGTTTGGGCTGGTGGTGGGGTATGAGCTGGTGGAGGAGTACAAGCAGGAGGAGGAGTACAGGCAGGAGAAGCACAAGATGGAGGAATCTGCGAAGACAAAGGAGGGGGAGAAGGCAAGACATGAACAGGAAGAATGGTTATTGGATTTGGGGCTGAAATGGGTATTGGGACAGAGACTGGAACAGGGACTGGAATAGGAATTGCAGCAGGGGCTGAAGCTGTAGTGGGTCGAGGTCTAGGCGCTGGCCTGGAAACTCTCTCCTTGGCAGGACTACAGCGGGGAGGTGTGGTGTTGCTGCGGGTATGATGGGTAGATGTGATAGGAGTATGGTTTGTCCCTTGAGTCTCAGCCCGGGCTCCACGAAGACGCTCACTGACACGAGTCCCAGGCCTCTCAGGGGCCTTGGCCTTCTTACTGCGCCGGTGGCTGCCTCCACTAGTCCCACAGGAAATCTCATCCCCAGTCCCTGGACCATCCTCCTCCTCTCGAGGTAGGCGAAACACCTCATCCTTGGCTTGGTCCAGATCTTTGCGGGCAGCTTCCACTTGCTCCTATCAACAACAGAGCCCAAGCGGGGGTCAGAAGGAAATAAGCAGGGAAGGGAATGAGTAGAAATTAGCAGGTCCCACTACTAGCCCCAGACCCCCATAAAATACTCACTTCTGCCTGCTTGAGTTCCTCTCGGCTCACCTCTTCCAGGGAGGCTTCCAGAAATTTCATTGCATAACGCTCAATGGGGGTCAGCTATGGGGAGAAGCAGTAGTGATGAACACAGGAACCTAGGGCCCAGTCCCATTACCCTTATTTAGTATTAGGAAGATAGAAGGATTCCAGGAAAGGAATTGTAAATGATGAACTACTGGGTTTAACACTGACCTGTTCTACGAGGGCAGCAATTTCTTGCTCAGCACGGGACATCTCCTCATCTTCAGCCCCAGGCCGACCAGCCTCTTCTCCTTCACCAGCAGGAAACCCATCATTCTCATTAAACTCTGCAAGTTCAGCCACCTGTTCAGCTTTGGCTTGGGTGGCAGCACGGATATCCTCTTCATCTTCTGCCCGACACAATGCCTGTAAAGGTGCATAAACACACACACACACACACACACACATATACACACAAAGACTTAAAGAATCATACAACTGTAATTTAGTCAGTCTTAAGAGTTTTATTGTTTATTTAAAAAAAAAAAATCTATATTTCAGGAACCAGGCTTAAAACTCACATTGTGCTCCTGTCTAAGATCCCAAGAGAAGAATAGAGAAGGGATTGCAACGTGGCCATCCTCCCAAGGGATGATTTCTCACTTTCTGTCTCTGGCAAGTGCACATACCCTATAGCAAAAATCTCTCCAAAAAAAAAAAAAGATAAGTATTTCAAAAAATTCTTTTTCACACAGGTGGCTCAAGAATAACATACTAACTATATCTGATCTTTCCTTAAAATGAATATCCAGAAAGTTTACACCAAAGCTACTAAAGCGAAGCAGAATACTTAGCAATATGGAGAAGAACTCGGTAGAGAAAAACATGTCCAGGATGCTCTACACTTGTAGTTCCTAAACATCTATTTACAGCCAGAGAACTATGAAAAAGCATACATGCTCAAACGCAATACCAAAAAATTATGATTTAGTAGATTCTGAGATTAAATCAACCCTTTTAAAGCCTTATTAAGTGATTCTATGGTGCATTCACTGGAAAAGTGTTTTATATCATATATACAGCACTTAACGTCCATTAAACCATTTATTATTAATACTCAGAGTTACTTCCTTCTCATTAGCAACTAAGTGAGGCAGAAAGTGAGGCTCTGAGGATTAACAAGTTTGTAGCTTGGCTTAACAAATAGTTAAGCAGCACTGTTGGAATTCAAACCTAGAACTGAGGACTCCAAATTCTAATGTTCTCCTACTAAATCTTGTGCACCAATAAGCCACGTGTTTACAACTATCAATGGCTTATTGTACTCAGCGTAGAAGCAGAACAGTTCTTTCACCATACACAAGCTCAATGGACTAATGAAAGACAAGATATACTGTAACCATTAACTCTACATTAGGGACTGCCCAGTCTTTTTTCACCTGCTCCAGAATATGGGTCTGCTTGCTGGCCACAGTCTCTTCCTCTTCTTCAGGGGCAGAGGGTACAGATGATCCAGATGTCTCTTCCAAGGGCATATCAAACAGTTCTCGGATGGTTTGCTATTGGGTAGAAAAGAGCCAAAAGAATGTTCTTCCTACACCTCACCTACAGTTTGAGGCTGACAGCTCTTGGAAGTATTGGAGGTATCACTGGTTAAATACATAGGTTTGTGGGGACCAGCATTTGGCATAATGGCTATGTCACTAGACTCCCATGTAGTCGACCACAGTTTGAGTACCGGACCCGGTGGCTTAAATTCAGGCCGGGCACATGTGCATGTGTGCCCAAGATCCCAAGAGGAGAATGGAGGAGAAGGGACTGTGGTGGGGCCATCCCCCCTGGGAGGTGATTTCTTGTTTTCTGTCTGTCTGTCTGTCTTTCTGGCAAGCACATATGCCCTATAGCAAAAACCTCTCTCAAAAAAGAAGGAAAAAAAAAAGATTTGTTTAGGCCAAAGCTACCCCTCTTTAATAAGCAGAAGAAACTCCTACAGGCACATCAGTTCTCTTCTGCACAGTCTGAAAGACTCTGCTTAAAATACCTGCTTAAAATAAGCTGTAGTAAAGTTGCCTCCTTCAATGGCCATGTCTCCTAACATTCTCTTCTGATTTGCCTTTTTCAGGATGTTCTCCTCCACTGTCCGTTCACTGATAAGCCTGTGTAATGATGGAGGTCATGTGTAAACATTTAACTATATCAAGGAAACCCCATCAGTAAAGAGGAAATAAGGGAAGACTAGGCAATACCTATAGATGTGAACATCTCGGGTCTGGCCAATTCGGTGACAGCGATCCTGGGCCTGAGCATCCATGGTGGGATTCCAGTCACTGTCATAAAAAACAACAGTGTCTGCTCCTGTCAGGTTCACGCCCACACCCCCACTCCGGGTTGAAAGGATGAAGCAGAATATGCGTTTGTCTGCATTGAACCGTTCCATCAAGGCCTAAAGGGAAAGAAAAAAAAGATAGTGTTGGAAGACTTATCCCTAGAAACAGGTTTAAAGTTTTGTGGGACCTCCTCTGGAAACCCAAAGCCTGGGAAAAGGAGTCAGAACCTAAGGTGAGCCTCTAAAAGCTGCAGATGTCTGAATTACCTGTCTCTGTTCAACTCTAGTAGACCCATCCAGACGTAAGTAGAGGTGGCCATGGTAGGTGAGAAACTGCTCCAATATATCCAGCATTCGGGTCATCTGTGTGAAGATGAGCACCCGGTGGCCCTCTGCCTTTAGCTGTCGCAATAGCACTGCCAACGTCTGCAACTTCCCTGAAGAGACAGCAAGGGGTACAGGGAGCTAGCTATAAGCTGGAATGAAAAAAACACTTAGCACTGAAAAGCTGAGGTTGAAAAGATAATTAAGGCTTTAGGCAAAGGATTCAGTTCATGAAGGGGACCAAAAATATTTAAACATGGGGGCTGGCAGGTGGCGTGGTAGTTAAGGGCTCTGGACGCCCATATGGCTGACTACAGTCATAAGTCACAAGTCCCAGACCTGGTGGGCTTGTTTTCTCACATTCTCTATCTCTCTCTGCCCCTCTGATCAAATTAAAATAGATAAAGTTAAATAAAATAATTCTTTCTTTTTTTTTTTTGAGAGGTTTTTGCTATAGGGCGCATGCGCTCGCCAGACATAGAGACAGAAAGCGAGAAATCACCCCCTAGGGGGGATGGTCACGCCGCAATCCCTTCTCCTCCATTCTCTTCTCGGGATCTTGGGCACTTACGCACATGCGCTCAGCGTGAGTTCTAAGCCACCGGGTCCGGGACGCAAACCGCGGTCGACTACGTGGGAGTCCAGCGACATAGCCATTACACTAACTGCTGGTTCCCAAGAAAATACTTCTTTAAAAGAATTTAAATACAAAAAATTTCAACTCTATAGGTTTTCTTCACTCTTTAGTCTGCTTCTGTCTAGGATCTAACTTCTAAGTCTAACTGGGGTAATAAAGACCATCAGAGAGGAAGAACAAAATCCTCCATCATTTATGAGCACAAGCCTTTAAATATTACTACAGATATATTAGCTGAAACAAAAACAGGTTCAGAGGATAGACATCAACATAGCTTACAGACAAGGATTTAAGGTCACAGGTCAGGACCATAGAATTGGATAAGATCTTAAGAGGTTATCATGTTGAGCCTGCAACCAGAGAAATAACTTCTACATTTCTGATAAGAAGGTTTTTTCCCCCTGGGACCAGCAGATGGCATAATGGTTATGTCACTGGATTCCCATGCAGTCTACCCCGGTTTGAGTACCAGACCCATTGGCTTGAAACTCATACGGGGCACATGGGCTGCCAGGTGGCATGGTGGTTAGGGGCGCTGGACTCCTATGTAGCTAATGGTGGTTTGAGTCCCAGACCTGGCGACTTTCTTTCTTTCTCTCTCTCTCCCCTCTTCCTCTCTTACGCCCTCTGGTCAAATTGAAATAAATAAATAAATAGTTAAACAAAAAAATAATTCTTAAAAATAGAACAACTCATACCAGGCACATGTACAATGTGCAATGTGCAAACGTGCTCAAAATCTGAAGAAGTGAATGGAGGAGAAGGGATTGTAGTGTGGCCACACCCCCCACAGAATAATTTCTTGCTTTCTGTCTCTGTCTTCCCAGTGAGCGCATGCACCTTATAGCAAAACTCTCTCTTAAAAAAAAAAAAAAAAAAAAAAAAAAGTATTTTTGGGGGCCAGCAGATGGCATAGCAGTTATGTCACCCTGGACTCCCACATGACCAACCACAGTTCAAGTCTGGACGCAGTGTTTAAAACTCATGCCAGGCATGTGTGCTTGCATGCCCAAGATCCCAGGAGGAGAATGGAGGAGAAGGGATTGTGGCATGGCCATCTCCCTGGGGTGTGACTTTTCAATTTCCCTCTCTCTGCCTCTTTCTCTCTCCAGTGAATGTATGCGCCCTCAGGCAAAATCATCTTTACAAAAAAAAAAAAAAAAAAAGAAAGAAAGAAAAAAAAAAAAAAGCCTGATCAGGTTTATGGCAGAAACTGATTACTATTGTCTAACGGTCATTCTTGGGTAGTAATCCTAGCACACAGTGGAGAAAGGTCCCAAACAACCCAGGAAAATGAATCACAACTGATCTAAGAAAGTTCCTCACTGCCATTCCCCTTTGTCAGCAACCGCTCTAGGGATGGACTAGTTTGAACCAATAAGATGTGAAGCAAAGTCAGCTGGGAGGGCTGGGGAAAAAAAAAGAAAAAGAAAAATCTTGCTGGAACTAAGTATTTGTCTCAACTCCTTCCTTCCAGTTTAGAGAACTGGTGTTCTCCCTGGATTTACGGCAGTCTTGTCACCATAAAGAGCATGAGGATAAAAAGATAAATGTTAAGTTAAGCACAGTAGGCACAGCAGAAAGATAAGAACTTGGATCTGTGAATGTACTATTAATTACTATACCAGCTAGTCTCAGAATTTCTCATTAAATAATAATAAATGCTCTCATGGTTTAAGTCACTGTTAATTAGTTTTCTGTTTCTTGCAGTCAAATGCACTGTAACCACACAAGGGTCTGTTGCCTTTTCTCAAACCAAAATTTAGTATTTATTGTGCAATCTTTATACTAGCACACACAAATCCTCATAAATGGTTTCTTTCTTTTTTTTTTTTTGCTTGCAAAGAACATGTGCGCTTGCCAGAGACAGAGACACAGAGAGAAAGCATTCCCTGGTGGGATGTGGTCACATCAAAATCTTTTCTCTGTTCCTTCATCTGTTGGGGTTCTAAACATGCATGCACATAGGCCCAGCATGTTCAAACTGCCAGGTCAAAAATTCAAACAGTGTGGTTGGCCATGTAAGACCCAGTTCCTTTAACGACAAGGCCCTAATCCTATATATCTAAAAACTACGCTGGAGTCAGTAGATGGTGCAGTGGTTAAGGTGTTGGACTCCCACATGACCGACTGTGGTTTGAGTCCCAGATGTGGAGGCTTGAAAATCATGCTGGGTACATGTTGCATGCATGCCCGCCCAAAATCCCAAGAGGTGAATGGAGAAGGGATTGTGGCATGGCCATCTCCCTCAGGAAGTGATTTCTCACTTTCTCTCTCTCCGGCGAGCACAATCTATAGCAAAAATCTCTTTTAAAAAAATTAAAAAACAAAAAAAAACTCTATACAATACTCTTATTATTGTATCCCAAATGATTAGCCAAATATGAAAGATGTTCACAAAATGATCACTGAATAAGTTAGCAGCACACATTTTCAACTTTCATTAAAGTCAAATTCATAAATGCTAAGAATCTATCATAAGGCCTACATTTATCTATCTTGCCTAAAAACATAACCTAAAACTGTCCAATGCTTTTATCTCTTCCTTGAGCAAAGAGACAGAGAGCACACTACACACAGCGCCAAACAGATATTAACGTCACCATCAATTCCCAGCCTTCAGTCATGGGCACACATACCAGTGTATTCAGGGAAGTTTCTGGATTTGAACCAGGAACCTTTTCATGTAGGACTGCCTCACACAGCATCACATCTTACCACTGGACCACCGTCCAGTGCCTTGCTATCTAATGTTTCATAGAAATCCCTAGAGACCTTATATGCAGTATGCGCAATATCTTTCTGATAAGACAGTCTTGCTATTAAGAAAAGTAAAGTCAAGGGTCCTGCACTAGCCAATGAACTCACCGCAATCATACTGGATGAGTCTCAAGTCAGGGAACTGGGTGCGCATGTTACACACAATACGGTGCAAAGGACGAGCCCTGGGCCAGAGCTCACAGGCCAATTGCTCCTGGAAGGCTGCCTGACGAGGGGCCAGCCAAGGAGGTGGGTGGCAGGCATGCAGGGAAGGGGGAGGTGCCTCCACAGGAGGCATGACAAAGATGAACCTGTGAAAGGAAGAAGGCAAGTAGTGTAAAAGATGGGACTCTGAAATGCCCCAGAAATTAGCACCTTTACCAGCCCTAAGCACTATATCCACTCTGAGGCCCCAAGACCCACTCCCCATTAGCACTTAGCCCTGCCAACCTCTCAATGATTTCTGACAGCTGGTCTAGTCGTTGCTGGGGAAACAGTACAGCCCGATGGGCAGCCTCGGTATAACTCCAAAAGGTGGGGTGGCTGGGGCCAGGAGAACGAGGGCCGATGGGGCTGGCAACAGGTTGGGGCAGGGTACAGAAATCCAGGACTTCAGTCCCATACACGGGTGCCAGGGCCCCATGAGCCTCACTAAGTTGGAAAATCCGTTCCAGGCGTTCAGACCGCTGCCGCTTCCGCTTTTCCTCCAGAGAGTCCTGATGGGCAAGAGAAAAAAAAAAAAAAAAAAAAAAAAACAAACACAGAGAAAGTAATCCATATCCTCTAGAATCCACATCAAAGCCTTATAGATGACACAATGGATCTTCTCAGATAGAAGTAAATATAATCTATAGAAACTCTGAGACCCAAAAATACATTATACTTTTTATAGTATTCCAAGCTGTCAGTGAGAATCATTTTTTTCACAATGTTAAATAACCTCTGCAAGAGAAAACTGAGCTTTCCTTGGATGGAACTAAAGCAGAATGCCTGAATATTCAAAATCAAGATTTGGATATTTAACAAGTTTATAGGATGAGTGATTGGTAGGAATTTTTCTATGTAACAGAACATCTAACTTATCTTATGATGGGTCCAAAATAATCAGAAGTCTTCCTCAAATCACTGATTGGGAGGGGAAACTAATTAAATCCCCAGTAGGTTTTTGCCAAGAACCAGACTGGAACAAAGTAGAATGACAACAGCAAACCCAATGACATCATTACCTAGACAGAAAGAAAGGGCAACCTGGCAGTCAGAATACCTGTGTGACTTTGACCCAATCTTTTTCTATCTATGTGCTTCATTTCATTATCTGTAAAAACCATCTAATTCTCCATTGTAGCACTTTCTATGCTTTACATCTGTATGATTTTTTTTTTTAAGAGTTTTTCGCTATAGGGCAAGTGCGCTTGCCAGACAGACAGAGACAGAGAGACAGAAAGCGAGCAATCACCCCCCAGGGGGGATGGCCATGCCACAATCCCTTCTCCTCCATTCTCCTTTCGGGATCTTGGGCACGCACGCACACGCGCCGGCTGAGTTTTAAGCCACCGGGTCCGGGACGCGAACCGCGGTTGACTACATGGGAGTCCAGCAACATAGCCATTACGCTAACTGCTGGCCCCGACATTTGTATGATTTTTTTTAAAAAAATGTATTTGTTTACTTTAAGTTGACCAGAGAGGGACACAGAGAGAGAAAGTGAGAAAGCAAGCTGCCAGGTCTGGGACTCAATTCACAGTTGGGCATGTGGGAGTCCAGTGCTCTTAACCACCATGCCACTTGCTGGCCTTTTGTATGATTAATGTCTTGTACCCACTAAACTAAGCCCCATATAACAAACTATTGAATATATCTCATCTTGTTCAATATAACCACCTATTAACTAGCTCAGCATCTGGCACAAAATAGGTGTTCAATAATTTTGTTAATAAACAAATTAAGGACACTGGACTTCAGAAAACAGTCCTGAAAAAAAGTAGTCTTCCAAATCTTTGAAATCACCCCCCAGGGGAATAGCCACACCGCAATCCCTTCTCTATTCTCCTCTCGGGATCTTGGGCATGCACGAACACGCACCTGGCGTGAGTTTAATTCACCGGGTCCGGGACTCGAACCGCGGTCAACTACATGGGAGTCCAGTGACAACTATTACGCTAACTGCAGGTCCCCAAATCTTCTTTCATGACTGCTACCTTAAGCTTCACCTTTTGGTTTGGGGTATTCTGAGTGAAGAAGCAAAGTATTCTAGCAGAAGGGAAAATGAATTCAGATCATCATTTTTTTTCTTTTTCTGGAGAGGTTTTTGCTATAGGGAGTGCACTCACCAGAAGGACAGAAACAGAGAGACGGAAAGTGAGAAATCACCCCCCGGGGGGATGGCCACACCACAATCCATTTTCCTCCATTCTCCTCTCGGGTTCTTGGGGACACACGCGCATGTGCCCGGTATGAGTTTAAGCCACCGGGTCTGGGTCTCAAACCGTGGTCGACTACATGGGAGTACAGCAACATAGCCATTATGCCAACTGCTGGTCCCCAAATCAGCTCTTAATAGTAGCAAAGAAAGAAAATATTTCCAAGCCATACATCTGAAACAGAACTGTAACCAGTATACACAAAGAGCTCTTGGGCCAACCTGCAACGTGGTGGTTAAGGCAGCTGCATAGTTCAAGTCTAGGACCCAGTCACATGAAAAACACACAGTCATGTGTGTGTGCAAGACCAAAATCCTGAAAGGAGGGAGAGATGAAAGAGAAGGGATTGTAGACTGACCATTCCGCATGGGGAATGCTTTCTTCTCTCCCTCTCTCCAGCAAGCATGCACACTCTCCAGCAAATTAAACAATGAACTCCTACAATAACTCAATAATTTAAAAAACAACCTATCTAAAAAAGATAAGAGAGGACCAGCAAGTGGTGTGGAGGTTAAATACTAGATCCCACTTGGCTGACTGCACGGTTTGAATCCCAGATCCAGTGATAAAAACTGAAGGCACAAATGCACGTATGCCCAAAATCTCAAGAGGAAAATAGAGAAGAGATTGTGGCATGGCCATCCCTCACTGGGGAGTGATTTCTGACTTTCTCTCTCTGTCCTCTGGTGAGTACATAGCAAAAAAACACAAAGAAAAAAAACTAATAAGTAAGTAGAGCAAAAGGAGCCAGCACTTGGCCTGATGTTTATGTAAGCTGGATCCCACATAGCAGACGATGTTGTTCAAGTCACAGACCTAGCAGTCTGAAAATCATGCCAGGTCCATGTGTGTGCATGCCCAACATCCCACAACAGAGGAGAAAGCATTGTGGCATAACCGTTCCCCACAGGGTGTGTGTGGGGTGCTTGCTGGGAGAGTGGATGGGTGTTTCTTGAGTATTCTCTTTCTCTGTCTCTCTCCACCAAGTGCAAGCACTCTCTGGCACACACACACACACACACACACACACACACACACACAAAAAGACGACAAAGGATCTGAATAGACATTTCTTCAAAGAAGATACATATGAAAAGACACTCAATAACATTAGCCAACAGGAAAATGCAAATCAAAACCATAATGAAATACTACTTACTATTTCACACCCACTAGGATGGCTACATTAAAAAAAATAAAAATAAGTGTTGGCAAAACTGTGGGGAAAATGGGATCCTCACAGCCTACAGGTGGGAATGTTAAATGGTGCAGCCACTGTATTAAAAAAAAAAAAAAAAAAACAGTGGCAATAAATGACCCAGCAATTCTCCTTGGTATATACCATATACCTAAGAGAAATTGAAAAAAAAAAGTGTCCACACAAAAACTTGTATGTGAAATGTCCACAGAAGCATTATTCATATTAGCTAAAAAGTAGAAATAACATTAAATGTTGTCTACATATATACAACAAAATATCACTCAGCAATAAAAAGAAATAAAGTACTGATACATTCAATAACTCAGATGAATCTCAAAAACATTAAGTGAAAGAAGTCAGTCACAAAAGACCCTGTATCATACAACTTCATAGCTAAGTTGAGAGACAGAAAATAGATCAGTGATTGCCTAAGGCTAGAAAAGATGAGTGGGCTGGAGAAATGATGGCTACGGAACACAACAGGGTTTCTTTTGAGGGCCATGAATAGGTTCTAAGTGACTGTGTTGATGGCTGCACAACTCTCTGGTAACTGAAAAAGCCATTGAGTTATACACCTAACAGGGGTGAACTGTGTGGTGTGTGGTTTATTAAACTGTTTTTTAAAAAAAGTAGTTGCAAGAAGTTACTAGCTACTTGCAGAGCAATCAACATTCAGCCGACTATAGGTGGCCACTCTTAGGTTAGAACCTAGGCTCTTCCCTTTACTCTCTATTTCCAAAAAGCCAGGATTAACCTGGCTATACAAGAATAAAAAAAGTTGTCACTGGTGGAGGAAGAGATAAGAGCTTCTTAAGAAAAGAATTAAAAGCAGGTCTGCCAACAGCTTGAAAAAGGTAGAAGGCCTAAAGAGACCCACTGGACCATTCTTACTAGTTCATGAGTTACTTATATAAAACTGAACCATGAGTATAACTACACAAATATAGAACCATATATGTCATATAGAAAAAAATTACAACCAGAAAGCTCATAATGGAACAGAGTTCCTTTAATTGCCCATTTATCATCATGGAGGTTAAAAAAAAAAAAAAAAAGAAAAAAGAAAAAAGAAACAACTCAAAAGAAGCAAATGTTCTTTGTAGAACTATGTTCCATGGTGTCATCCATCCCCTAAAAGTTAAAAAAAAATTTTTTTTTTGAGAGGTTTTTGCTATAGGGCACATGCGCTCGCCAGAAAGAGAGAGAGACAGAGAGACAGAAAGAGAGAAATCACCCCCCGGGGGGATGGCCACGCCACCATCCCTTCTCCTCCATTCTCCTCTGGGGATCTTGGGCATGCACGCACAAGTGCCCGGCGTGAGTTTAAACCACCGGGTCCAGGACTCGAACCATGGCTGGCTACATGGGAGTCCAGTGACATAGCCATTACACTAACTGCTGGTCCCAAGTTAAAATATTTGATGATGGTGGTGGTCTTGACAAATGAGAAAATTGTCTCTGAGAACTGCCTCTTGCAGGTAAAAGGAGAAAACAATGGAATAAATTTGTGTTCTCATGATTATACACCTGTTAGAACAAATATCATTTAGTGAGCTAGCGTCCTCATCTGTAAAATGTGATAATTTGATAATTACATGCCAATTTTAACTCAAGAGAATAAGCAAGAACTGGAGAGAACACTGGTCACAAAAAGACACTGTACACATCATCACTTAATAAAAACACATTCAAGTGCCCAGCAGGTAGCATGGTGACTGAGGCACTGGACTTCCACACAGCCAACTGTGGTTCAAGTCCCAAACCTGGTGGCTTGCTTTCTCACTTTCTCTTCCTCTCTCTCTGGTGAGTGCATGTGCCTTCTAGCAAATTAAAATTATTATTAATGAATTAAATATAGAATTCTTTACAAAAAATAAACACATTCGAGGCCAGCCCTATAGCCTAGTGGGTAAGACAGCCAGTTCTCACATGGCTGACCAGTTCAAATCCTGGCCCCAGTGGTTTGGAAATCATGCTGGGCCTGTGTGCGTGTATACTCCAAATCCTAACAGGATGGAGAAATGGAGAAGGGACTGCAGTGTGACTACACACCCTGGGGGAAGGGGGGGTATGCTCTCCTGTTTCCTCTCCCTCTGGCAAATACACCCTCTGGGAAAACAAAAACAGAAACAAAAAACAAAAACACACACACACATTCAGATCTCAGTTGCCTCTGAAAAACATACAACACAGGATTATCCCCAAAGAAAAGACTTGTCCAAATGTGATTCAAATACTTGATCTGTAACACTTGGCTTTTTTTTTTTTCTGAAGAGATTTTTGCTATAGGGCACGTGTACTCGCCAGAAAGACAGAGAGAGACAGAGAGACAGAAAGTGAGAAATCGCCCCCCAGGGAGATGGCCACACCACAATCCCTTCTCCATTTTCCTCTAAGGATCCTAGGCATGCACACACATGCACCAAGCATGAGTTTAAGAAACCAGGTCCGGGACTTGAACCACAGTTGAATACATGGGAGTCAAGCCACAGTCATTACACCAACTGCTGGTCCCTGTAACACTTGACTTTGCAATTTGCCAAGTTAAAAGTGTCATTATTCTATTCTTTTTTGTTTTTAAGAATTATTTAACTTTATTTATTTACTTATTTATTTTAATTTGACCAGAGAGGGACAGAAAGATAGAGAAAGCAAGAAAGCAACCCGCCAGATCCAGGACCCAAACCATAGTCGGCCATGTGGGAATCTAGCGCCCTTAACCATCACACCACCTGCCGGCCTGATACATTAACTCTTAACACTCCAAAGAAACTCAATTTCCTGTTTCCTCTCTTTGAAAAAGTAAAACTTACCAGATAGAAAGGGGAACGAGGTGGTGGGGGGGGCTGGCGTCGAGGCCGGGGGCCACTGAACGAGGTAGCAGTGGAGGGAGGACTGGGGGGGCCAGAGCGCAATGTCAGTGTCTCGGGCTCATCCTTGGGGACAGGCAGCCGAGATACCATGGTGACAGGCAAGGGAGCAACGCCAGATGCCGAAACCACAAGGGAAGATGCCTGGGAAGGTGGGGCCTGTGTTGAGGCTGGGGCCATTGCCAGTGTCTGAGCTGGGCCCAGGGTAGGCACCGGAACTGGGGCAGGGTTCAAAGTCAGTGTTTGCACTGAAGCTGGGGCCAGGAGTGAAGCAGATGACGATGCTGGAGCCAAAGTCAGCGTGTGAGCTGGGGCCAGGCCCATTGGAGAAGCTGGAGCCAGAGGGGGTGTTGGAGCCAGAGACAGCGTCTGAGTTGCACCCAGTGGTGGTACTGGTGCCAAAGAAAGCGTGTGAGCTGGAGTTGGTACCAGGGATGATGCTGGAGTCAATGACAATGTCTGAGTTGGAAAAGGCCCCTGAGGGTTCCCTGTTCCCAAAGAGAGTGTCTGAGATGGAGTTGAGCCTCCAAGAGTGGATGCTAAAGCTGGGGCTAAGGCCAATGCCTGTGTAGAAGCTGGGCTCGGGAGAGGTGACGGAACTGGGGCTGGTACCATAGTTTGAGTTGATGGAGCCAACGAAGGAGCTGGGGCTGGTAGCAGTGAAGAAGCTGATGATGGAGCCATAACTGGAATTGGAGTCTGCGCTGGAGCCAGAACAGGAGCAGGACTTGGAGATGGTGCCAGGACTGGAAGAGGAGCCAGAGGAGCTGGAGGAGCCAGGATTGCTGCCTGTGAAGCCGCCATAGGAGCTAGAGAAGTGGCTAGAGCCTGAGATACAGGAGGTGCTGGAGCCAGAAGAGATGCCTGAGATGGAGCTGGACTTGGCGCTGCTGCAAAAGGACTGGCCAGAGCTGATGCTGGCACTAGGACAGGTGAGCATGCTGGAGACACAGCTGAGTTCAATCCTGGAACATGTGAAGAAGTGGGAGCCAACAATAAAGGATGACCAGATGTCTGAGATGGGGACAACGATGGAGCTGTGGCCAATCCTAAAGTCAAGGTTGATGCAGATGGAGAAGCTCCAGCTGGCACCAAAGGAGGTCCAGGAGCCGGTGAGACAACAGGTGCCAGCGCTGGAGTCACATTGGTCAACAGAGCTGGGCCAGAGGCCGAAACAGGCAAAGGGGCAGAGATGGGGATGGTGAGTGGAGCTGAGGTCGGGGCAGAAAACGTGGTGGGGACAGAAATGGGGAGTGAAGGTGACACTGCAACTGAGACTGTAGAGGACACAGGACTGGCAAGAGGAGAGGAGCTGGGAATCGGCACTGATGAGGAGGCTGGTCCAGTGAGTGAGGACGGCACATGGAGAGGAGAAGAGATGGTCAAGGGAGCAGCTCCGGGTGCTGAAGCTGTGGAGAAAGAAGATGAATTAGCCCCAGAATTCTTTTCCTGAACTTTCTACAACCCCGTCCCACCATATCCCTTCACCTGTCTCCTAGAAAGTCTTCACATACGGTATTAAAAACTCATGAGGAAAAAAAAAAAAAACTCAAGAAATCAAATCTGACATTTCCTCCCCTCCCAAGATAACCAGCAAATGGACAGTCATGTACCACAAAACATTTCAGTCAATGAAATGCACACGTAAGAGTAGTCCTATAAAGAGCATAAAGGCTAGACCATAAAGCCTAGCAGTATACCAGAGTATCTTATCTAGGTTTGCTCAAGTACACTCTATGATGCTCATGTTAAAGATGACACCATCTAGCATTGCATTTCTCAGAACATATCTCCATCCTTATGTGACACATGAAAATATCTTGGAATTAGCTCAGGGCTTGGGGGCCCACTGCAAATTAAGGCAGTGTATACTGATAATGAAAAAAATCGATTGTGACTAAGAAACCCTCAGAACCACCCCCATCTCAACTCCATTCCTAGTAAAAATGTCTGGCCTCAGCCACCTGGACTCACCACTGACTTCAGGCGAAGGACTGTGGACCAGCTTGAGAAGGGGCCTCACCAGAGTGGGCGTGGGTATGGGGGTCCGGGTTGTAGCCAGAGTAGGTGTGGGCAGCCGGCCAGAGGATAATGTGGGGCGTGGAGTCAACACAGCTGGAAGCCCAGAGCTCGGAGGTCGGGGTGCTGGGGCCAACGGAGGAACAGGAGTCAGTCCATCCCGAGGGGCCTGTCTCACTACAATCTTCACCACGCCTGTATTATTCACCATAGTTGGTGGCACTGTAAGAGAAAGCTATATTGAGGGGAGGTAGAAAAGAAACAAGAGACCCAAAGGATGGAAGAAGTCCAGGGGGAGGAGAGGGTGGCAGACAGGTATTGGAGATATTGGCAATGGAAAACAACACTGAAGGAAGACCAGACAGACAGAAGCCCAGGGCATGCCTGGAAGGACCAAGGCCAGCAAGGGGCTAAGTATTAGGAAGGCCAGGAGCCTCACCCTGGTTAGCAGCAAGCGGAAGGCTGAGGCCAGTGGGGGCAGGGGTGGTGCTGGGGGTCGAAGAAGGCAGCACAGAGACAGGGGTGGGGCCAGGGGTCGGGGCCACGGCCTGGATGAGGGCCACATGGGCAGGCTGGCTGATGAGGTGGTGCTGCCCCCCTGCTGACACCAGGTGCACCACATTCCCTGGGTTAAGGGAAAAGAGAGAGAGAGAGAGAAGCAGCTATGAGCTGGAGGAGGCCAGAGGCAAGGTCAAAAGGAGAGAAAAAGAACAGAAAGGGAGTAACTTCTCTAGAATGATCTCTTCCCTATCCTTGCCAAAAGACCTTTTCCAACCATCCTCCCTGGCCCTACCCACCAAAAGCTAGGGGAAGAAACATAAAGGCTGACATCTAAAAAGAGCCACGAAAACAAGGGAACAGGGAGAGGAAAAAGGCAGGACAGGGGATGGGTTTTACCTACTTTGCAGCGGGCGGGGCTGCCCCACAGCAAGCTGGCGCACCTGGGCACCAGTCAAAGTCAGCTTGTTGCCCTGGATTTGGAAGGTGAGAGGTTTGCTTCCCCCTGCACTAGCCACTGGACGTTGTGCCAGTGAGGCCAACTGCCCGATGCTGACCACTTCACCTGCTACGAAGAGAAAAGGTCTTATTGTACACAGGGCTCACCTGTTCAACACTTAACAGAAACCCCCCTCCAAATTCTCCAGTTCCTCCAAGCCTTCTAACAATTTACCCTCTACCTACAGCTTTTGAGCTTTTGATAAACCACTCCTTCGAATCCCATTTTATTTGCTTAATAATCTGTTACATCCTCTAACAGATGCTCTGTGTTGACCCTGTATCCCAAATAATTTTCCACTGCTGGGCTTACTACTACTTACCTGTTATGTGTCATCTTACTTTGTGAATTCCCCGAGGGCTCGTAATTATGAATGTCTTACAAAAAACCTAATATAAAGTTACTGCCTAGAATTTGATACTCATGTTCCTGAGCATTCCTTCTCCAACTCCCTGGCATATAAGCATTCTTCCTACTTCAAGTCCCTCACCACAGAGCCCTGGAAACTTACAGGGCAGGCGAGCCTGCATATCAGGAGATAGGATGAGGCGCTGTGGCGTAGGAGCAGGAGCTGGCACTGCCGTGGTGGTGGCAGTCACTGTGGTGGTAGAGGAAGTGGTGGCAGTAGCAGGAGGAAAGGTGTAGCCTGGTGGCACTGTCAGGGGCTTCAACAGGCTAGAAGAGCCTGGGGGTGGGGCTGGACTCAGACGAACTGGGGCAGGTGGAGTTGGCTTCAGGGACAGGGTTGGTGTGGGAGGCCGTGAAGTTCCACTCAGGATACCCAGAGGGGATGGTAACACTGTAAACATAAATCGAACACCTATCAGATAATACCTGAATAAAACCTTGGCCTGCTCCAAATAGCCTCCATACTCCCTTCTAGCCCAGCAAACACCACATCCCTATTTCCAAACCAGGTTCTCAAACCCTTTAATTTCATTATGTCTTCCCCAGTGTGAAAGTAGTACCATTCATCATGTCTGGCTCCCTTTCAACTTACCCTGGGGAAGAGGACTACTGTTCGGCTGCAGTGGAGACAAAAGGACAGGGCCAGTGGGGCGAGAAGTAGGAATAAGCGGGGGCCCAGTGGGCGAGGCTGACACCATCAGGGGTGAAGGCAGCACTGGAGGGGTTGGGCCAGGGGTAGGCTGGGATGAAAGATCAGGGACTGGAGGGGGTCGAATTGAAACAGGGCCCAGGGGCGTCCGTGGGCTATTCACCACCACCACTGTCCGGCCTTCTTGCTTGGGCACTGGCTGCAGCATCCTATGAGGAAAAGATCAAGAGGATCAATAGAGCAGGAAGCAGAATAAACAGTTGCAAAAGAAATAAAGAAGAAAGATAAGTAGAAAGAGATGATAAAAACAAATTGGGCAGGTGGTGGGTGGGGGGTGGTGAAGAACCCAAAAGATAAAGAGGGAATGAAATTCGAGATAATCGGAAAGTACCAGAGAGAAGGGGTAGGGGAGGAATACAACATATACAGGAGCCCCTCCCAGGGCCCTCTTTTAGTTATTCCCTTCCCCCAATCCCTCCACAGCACTTCGCACTCATAAAAAATGTATAGCCTAGAGTCCAACTCTTTCAATTCCACTGACCCCTTCCCAGTCAGCTATAACTATTCTTACTAGGAATGTATCCCTTTATGTCTTAGTCCTGGTACCTGTTGACCTTCATCTTGACTGGCTTAGGCCGGGGTGGGGGGTCAGGAGCAGTAGCCACCTCCAGCAGTACCCGGCGAGACAGGCGGTGCCGGGGCAGAAATGTGTCAGCCTCATATCGAGAGACACGACCCTCCAGGCCAATAAGGTTGAACCGACCCATGTCTATTCGCTGTCACGAGAAAGAATATAAAACATAACGTCAATAGGACCAATCGGGTAATGATTTCTTGGATACGACACCAAAAGAACAGTTAACATAAGATAAAAATAGATAAAATTTGGGATGAGCAGTTAGCGTAAGGGCTATGTCGCTGGACTCCCATGTAGTTGACCACGTTCAGGTCCTGCACCTGGTGGTTTAAACTCAAGCTGGGTGTGCATGCATGCATGCCCAAGATCCCAAGAGGAGAATGGAGAAGGGATTGCGGCATGGCCATTCCCTCTGGGGGTTGATTTCTTGCTTTCTGTCTCTGTCTCTCTGGCAAACGAACGCGCCCCATAGCAAAAAAACTCTCAAAAAAAAAAAAAAAGATAAAATTAAACTTAAGCAAAATTTTAAGCTCTTGATCTGGATCTATGGCCTAGTGATTAAGGGAGCTAGACCACACATCCCTGCCTATCTGATTCAAGTCCTAGCTCCAACAGCTTAAAAAACATGCTGGGTGAGTATGCATGAATGCCCCAAATCCCAATAAGATGGAGAAATGGAAGAGACTGCAGGGGGACCAGCAGATGGCGTAATGGCTATGTCACTGGACTCCCATGTAGTCAACCATGGTTTGAGTCCCGGACATGGTGGCTTTAACTCATGCCAGGTGTGTCTGCATGCATGCCCAAGATCCTGAGAGGAGGATGGAAGAGAAGGGACTGTGGCAAGACCATCCCTCCTGGGAGGTGATTTCTTGCTTTCTGTCTCTTTCTGGCAAGCTGTCCCCTATATCAAAAAACCTCTCGGGACCAGCAGTTAGCGTAATGGCTATGTCGCTTGACTCCCATGTAGTCGACCCGGTTTGCATCCTGGACCCAGTGGCTTAAAACTCACATCGGGCACGTGTGCGTGCATGCCCAAGATCCCGAGAGGAGAATGGAGGAGAAGGGATTGCGGCATGGCCATCGCCTCAGGGGGTAATTTCTCGCTTTCTGTCTCTCTGTCTCTGTCTTTCTGGTGAGCGCATGTGTCCTATAGCAAAAACCTCTCCGAAAAAAAAAAAAAAAAAAAAAAAAAGAAAGGAAGAAAGAAAGAAAGAAAACCTCTCAAAAAAAAAAGACTTCAGGACGACCATGCCCAACTAGGGGGTGCTTTCTCCCTGTGGAAACCTCATGCCTTCCGACAATTAAAAAAAAAAAAGAAGAAGAAGAAGGGCCAGCAGGTGGCATGGTGATTGATTAAGCTGTTGATTAATATCCCACATGGACAACAGCAATTCAAGCCCCACCTTGGAAGCTTAAATACATTTGCATGTATACGCACCACCCAATATCCTGAGAGGGGACTAGAGGACAAAGGACTGTGATGTGGCCATCCCCCCGGGAATGATTTCTCACTTTCCCTCTCTCTGTGTGTCTCTGGCTAGCGCAAATACCCTGTGGCCAAAAAAAAAAAAAAAAAGAGAGAGAGAGAAAGAAATCCACAAATGGCTTTAAAAGACATTTCACCAAAGAATACATACAAGTGAACAGCAAGTACACAAAAAGATGCTCGATATCATCAATCATTAGAGAAATACAAATCAAAATCAAAAGAAATAACACTTCATAACCATTTATATGGCTACTGTCAAATAAAAAAAAATAAGTAAGTGTTGGCAAGGACACGGAGAAATCAGAATTATTGTGCATAGTTTGTGGGAATGGAAAATGTGCAGCTGTATGTAAAACAGTATGGCAGTTCCTCAAACAATTACAAATAAAATTATCCTATGAGGGACGAGCAGATGGCATAATGGTTGCATCACTGGACTCCCACATAGTTGATTGTGGCTAAACTCATTCTGGGCACATGTGTATGTGCCCAAAATTCCAAGAGGAGAATGGAGAAGGGACTACTGCGTGGCCATCCCTCCTAGGGGGTGATTTCTCGCTTTCAGTCTGTCTCTCCGGTGAGCAGAAATGCCCTATAGCAAAAAATCTCTCTCTCTCTCTCTTTTTTTAGAAGAATTATTTATTTTATTTATTCATTCATTTATTTTAATTTGACCAAAGAGACACACACACACACAGAGAGAGAGAGGGTGAGAAAGCAAGCTACCAGGTCTGAGACTCGAACCGCGGTAGGCCATGTGGGAGTGTCCAGTGCCTTAACCACCACGCCACCTGCTGGTCTCCCGCAAAAATCTTAAAAAAAAAAAAAAAAAA
The DNA here is from genome assembly GCA_026018925.1 of Tupaia tana. Taxonomy (NCBI): domain Eukaryota; kingdom Metazoa; phylum Chordata; class Mammalia; order Scandentia; family Tupaiidae; genus Tupaia; species Tupaia tana. The sequence continues at coordinate 60,629,230 of JAKSZU010000016.1, forward strand.
ATTACCCTGGGGCCGGCAGGTGGCATGGTGGTTGGAGGCTCTGAACTCCCACATGGCCAACTGCAGTTCAAGTCCCAGATCTGGCAACTTGCTTTCTCACTTTCTCTCTCTCTCTTTGTCCCTCTCTGGTCTAATTAAAAATAGATAAATATATAAAATAAAGTTTGATAAAATAATTTGTTAAAGAAAATAATTAGAAATAGAAAGCAGAAATTTAAACAGGTATTTGTAAACCTGTGTTCATAGCAATATTCACAATAACCAAAAGATAGAAACAACCCAAATGTCCAGGACAGATGATGAACAAAATGTGGGAAATATATACAGTAAAATGTTATTCAATCATAAAAAGGAAAGAATTCTGATACATGCTATAACATGGATGAATCCTGAAGGCATTATGCTAAACAAAATAAGTCATTCACAAAAGGGCAAGTATAATATTTAAGATTCCATTTATATAAAGTACCTAAGAATAAATTCACAGAAACAGAAAGTTGAACAGTGGATGCCAGGAACTAGGAGGAGGGAGTAGGCCATTATTGTTTAGTTGATACAGAGTCTCAATTTGAGAAGAGGAAAAAAGTTCTAGAGATGGATGGTGGTCACAGCTGCACAACATGTAAATATACTTAATGTTACTGAACTGAAAACTTAAAATTAAATGGTTGAAATAGTTAAATATTACAAATATTTTATAATTTTTAAAAAATTAGGGGAAAAATGTGGTCTAAAAGTAGAAAAAAATAAAATTTACAAAGTACCTATAAAGTCAAGCATGACATTTTTGTTTTTCTATGCAAAAATGCATCATGACTTTCCCAAAGACGAAATATAAATATGTCAGACATATGTTTCAGCATTTCCAATAACATTAACTCAATTCTCAAACCCATGGCAGAATAGGCCTCATAATCCATTTTGAAGAGCAAGGAAATCTAGAGTTGGAGGTTAATAAATTAACTTGCCAAAATTCACAAGGCTAGAAAATGATGAAGCTAAGGAAGTACTGAAGAGTTGAAGTTGAAATGAAAGTAGTAGTAAGGATGCAAAAGATCAGACTTAAGTCTTGAAAAAATAAATAAATGAGATGCAGATAGTTCTCAATTTATGATCAGACCCATCATTAAGTCAAAAACACATTTAATATCCCCAACCTACCAAACATCATAGCATGGCCTAACCTACCTCAAATGTGCTCAGGACAAATACACTCATCTAGCTGGGCAAAAATCACTGCACACAAAGCCAATTTTATAATAAAATGTTGAGTATCTCATGTTACTAATTGACCACAGTGTCAAAAACGAAAAACAGAATGGTTATATGGGTAAAACATGGTTTCTATGAAATGTGTATCACCTTCACAAAATAATAATAGTTGGAAGAGTTTAAATTGAGCTATGGTTAAGTTGAACTGTGTGCAGGACTGGAGTTCAAGACCAATAACCTTGGGAGTAACTACTTACCTGGAGAGGGTGGACATCAGTGGCCCTTAGCACCAGAGAGGCGGTGCTGAAGCAGATGCCTGGGGTGATGAAGGGGGAGGTAACAGGTCGAGGGTCAAACAGATTTGGATGATTGCAGACTTTTCGCAGCTGCATCAAAATGTTGATGACACTCATGAAGTGGCCTGTGGCTAGTGTCTCCTTAGTTCTGGGGAAAGAGTGAAAGTAAATGGGACATCCTGGCAGCCACCTTTACTCCAAGCTAGAATCCTAAGGCCCATCCTTGGTCCTCCCTTACGTGGTCTGTGCCATGAAGTCATCATATAGACAGCGTTGTCGCTTGGAGAGCCGGCAGCGGATGACATGCTCATACTTTTTAGGCATCTGCTTCTCAACATCCACCTTTACTCGGCGTAGCAAAAAAGGACGCAAAACCTAAAAGCAAATAAAACACGAGACTGACAGAAGAATGGCAGGGGGACCAGCAGTTAGTGTAATGGCTATGTTGCTGGACTCCCATGTAGCCGACCACGGTTCAAGTCCCGGACCCAGTGGCTTAAACTCACGACAGGCGCATGTGTGTGTGTGCCCAAGATCCCAAGAGGAAAAAGGAGGTAAAGGAATTGTGGTGTGGCCATCCCCACTGGGGATGATTTCTCACTTTCTGTCTCTCTGTCTCTATTTTTCTGGTGAGCGCACGCGGCCTATAGTGAAAACCTCTCCAAAAAAAAAAAAAGAAGAAGAATGGCAGGCACTGAGCCCTAGCCTAGCTTCTCTACCTCAATCTTGGTCTGATAACCAGCTGAATGCTGACTTAGCCCATAAGCAAATACTCATGGAGCCATGCGGCATGCCAGATAACAACCACAAAATGAATCAGATGCAAATCCTTCTCTCAAGGGACTTAACTCTCTGAAGAATGCAAGAAATAAAAATACTGATACCACACCTTACAGGGTGATACAGGAAGTACTGAAGTCATAGAAGACCAGTTAAATACGTAGGAGAGATGACTTAAATTACATTTCAAAGAGTAACTATAAGTTCATAGGATTATAAAAATAAATTAAGGAAGAGAAATCTAGAACAGGCCTTGAAAGCTTAGAAAATAAATGACAAATCTGTAATCTCAGGAGTTAAAAATCTGATAGGACATGATGTCTATAATGATATGGAAGAAGTGATGGGAGACAAATGAAGGAAAAGTAGAAGACAGACTACCCTGTTTCTAGCTTGATTTAACAAATAATGCTGTGACTGACCAAAATGGAGTAGAAATTACAAACTATAAAGGTCAGAGATATTTGGCTAAAAACAGAATGAATTCAAGAGAAACTGTCAACTAATCATGTCTGGCCAGATCCCACATGGCCAACATCTCAGTTTGAATGAAGGCACCAGCGACTTGAAAAACACTCTGGGCACATGTATGTACATGCCCCAAATCCCAATAGGGTGAAGAAATAGAGAAGGCATTGGGACCAGCAGGTGGCGTGGTGGTTAAGGCGCTGGACACTCCCACACGGCCGACCACGGTTCAAGTCCTGGACCTGGTGGCTTGCTTTCTCACTTTCCCTCTCTCTCTTTCTCTGTCTGTGTCTGTCTCTGATCAAATTAAAGTAAATAAATGAATAAATTAAAAAAAGAAAATTAAAAAAAGAAAAGAAATAGAGAAGGCATTGAGGCATGACCACTGTCAACTGCAAATGCTTTCTCCCTATTCCTCACAGTTGAGCGCATGCAGCACCTAGCAAAATTAATTAATTAAAAAAAAAAATCAAGTAAGAACCTTAAATGTAAGTAGAGTAACCTACAGAGTTAAGAGATTAGGGTTAGCCAGTGACATGATGGTTAAGATGGCAGGATCCCACTCGACTGATTTCATGATCTTTTTTTTTTCTTTTTTTTAAAGAGGTTTTTGCTATAGGGCGCATACGCTCGCCAGACAGACAGAGAGAAACAGAGAGACAGAAAGCGAGAAATCATCCCCAGTGGGGATGGCCACGCCGCAATCCTTTCTCCTCCATTCTCCTCTCGGGATCTTGGGCATGCACGCACATGCGCCTGGCGTGAGTTTTAAGCCACCGGGTCTGGGACACGAACCGCAGTCAACTACATGGGAGTCCAGCGACATAGCCATTACGCTAACTGCTGGTCCCACTGATTTCATAATCTGACTCCTGGACCCGGAGGCTTGAAAAACATACTGGGCACGCATGCACACATGCCCAAAATCCTGAAAGGAGAAAGGATTGCAGTGTGATCAACCCCTAGGAGGTAATTTCTCACTTTTCTTCCTACTCTCTCTCTCTCCTGTGAGTTCACAAGTCCAATAAAAAAAAAAAAAAAAAGTGAGGGATAGCATACAGCATGCTGATTAGGATACTGGACTCCCACATGGCCAAATGAAGTTTGAATCCTGAATCTGGCAGCTTGAAAAATCACCCAAGTGCGTGCGCGCGCGTGTGTGTATGCATGCTCAAAATCTCAAAAGAATGGAGAAGGGACTGCAACATGGCTGTCCTCCCTGGGGTGTGATTTCTCGCTTTCCCTCTCTCTGGGTCTCCCAGCAAGAGCAGGTGCCCTATGGCAAAAACCCTTTAAAAAAAAAAAAAAAAAAAAAAAATCGATAAAATTTTAAATGTAAAGGGATTAAAAATACAAATTAGGGACCAACAAATGGCATAATGGTTATGTCACTGGACTCCCACAAAGTTGACCATGGCTCAAGTTGACGCAGAGCTTAAATCTCTTGCTGGGCACACACGCATGTGTGCGTGCCCAAGATCCTGAGAGGAGAACAGAGAATAGATTGTAGCGTGGCCAGCCTGCAGGGTGGTAGGAGACCAAGTGGGCTGGTTTCGTGCTTTCTGTCTATCTCTCTGGTGAGCACATGTGCCCTGTAGCAAAAAATCTTTCTAAATAATATTAAAATTAAAATTAGGGACCATAAGATGGCATAATGGTTATGTTGCTGGACTCCCGTACTTGACATAGTGCGAGCCCTGGACTTGGAGACTTAAACTCAAGTTAAGCTTGTGTGTGTGCATGCCAAAATCCCAAGAAGAAAATGGAGAAGGGATTGTGGCATGACCATCCCCCCAGAAGGTGATTTCTCGCTTTCCATCTCTCTCTCTGGTGAGTACACACACCCTAAAAAACTCTTTTAAAAAAAGGGGAGGGGAACCAGCAGTTAGTGTAATGGCTATGTCGCTGGACTCCCATGTAGTCGACCGCGGTTTGTGTCCTGGGCTCGGTGGCTTAAAACTCATGCTGGGCGCGTGTGCGTGCGTGCCCAAGATCCCGAGAGGAAAATGGAGGAGAAGGGATTACGGTGTGGCCACTCCCTCTGGGGGGTGATTTCCCACTTTCTGTCTCTCTGTCTCTGTCTGTCCAGCAAGCGCACACACCACATAGCAAAAACCTCTTTAAAAAAAAAAGAGAGGGGGGGATCTGCAGATGGTGTAATAGTTATGTTCCTGAACTCCCGCATGGTTGACCATGGTTTGCGTCCTGAACTCAGTGTCTTGAAACTCATACGGGTGAAGTGTGTGTGTACGTGCTCAAAATCCTGAGAGGAGAATGAAGAAGGAACTGCAGCATGGCCATCTCTCCTAGGGGGTGATTTCTTGCCTTCTTTCTGTCTCACCCACAAACACACGTACCCTAGAGCAAAAATCTCTTAAAAAAAAAAAAAAAAAAAAAAAGATGGCATAGAGATTAAGGTAGCTGGATCCCACGTGGCCCACTATGCAGTTCAAGTCCCTGACCTGGTAGCTTGAAAAACACTCCAGGCACAGTACATATCCAAATCCTGAGAAAGTAATGGAGAAGAAATTGCAGCCTGGCCATCCTCCCTGGGGGGAGGGGGGGTGGTTTCTTGCTTTCTCAGTCTCTGATGAGCATATGCACCTTATCGTTTTTTTGAGAGAAAGTAATTTTTGCTACAGGATGTGTGTGTGCCCGGCATGAGTTTTAAGCTACCAGGTCTGGGACTTGAATCGCGGTTGGTTACATGAGAGTCCAGCTCCTTACGCACTACACCACCTGCTGGCCCTGAACACATACGCCTTACAACAAAACAAAACAAAACAAAAAACTGTAAAGGCACTATCACATACGACATAGTCTAAGCCTTACAAATATAAATTCCTGTGAAATAGGTAGACGAATAGGACAAAAAAAAGAGATCAGGGCTGGTTCCGTGGTGCAAGGATTAGGCACTGAATAGAAAAGGGAATATCCTACACAGCTAACTGGAGTTTGAATCTTGACCCCATGGACTTCACATCAGACTTTGGGAGCATGCCCAGGACCCTTAGAAGATAATTAGAGGAAAAGGGGTGATAGTGTGCCAGCTCCACAGTCTGGTTAAGGGAGTCAGAACCCACATAGCACAAAACATACCAGATATGTACATGTGTACAACCAAAATCCCAAAAAGGAGGGAGAGATGGAGGAAAAGGGACTGCAGTGAGACATTCTGTATAGGGGATGTTTTCTCCTTTCCCTCTCTCTCCAGCGAGCACACAAGCCCTATAACACAAAAAAGACTGCAGCATGACCATGTCCTCTTGAGGAGTGCTGTTTCCATCTCTCACTCTTTCTCCCATGTGCACACATATGCAGTATCATGAATAAAAATAAAAACTTTTTTTTAAACAAAACTAAAGATCAGAATACTGAAAGATGTCATTATTAAAAAGCTAGGCAGAAAAAAGGAGCCAAGACAATAAAAGAAAAAACCGGGACCAGCAGGTGGCGAGGTGGTTAAGATGTTGAACACTCCCGTATGGCCAACCATGGTTCCAGTACTGAATCCGCTGGCTTGCTTTCTCACTTCCTCTCCCTCCCTCTCTCTCTCTCTCTCTGGTCAAATTAAAATAAATGAATAAAATTAAATAATTAAAAAAAGAGAGAGAGAAAGAGAAAATGCATCAAAAATACAAAGGTGAGGGGCCAGCAGGTGGTCCAGTGGTTAAGGCACTAGACTTCCACATGGCCGACCATAGTTCAAGTCCTAGAAACTCATGCTGGGCACATGTGCGTGTGTGCCCAAAATTCCAAGAGGAGATGGGATGGCAGCATGGCCATAACCTTAGGGGATGATTTCTTTCTTTCTGTCTCTCGCTGGCCAGTGCATGTGCCCTATCTAAAAGGTGAGAAAAGCCAGGCAAAGGGACTGATAGGGACTGATCATTAGTACCATTCTACTCAAAGAAAACTGAATATATGAACATCACCACTAAAGAGAACAAGGACTAAAATTAAGTCACTCAATTTGGCAATCAGTTAGTCATTACAATACAGTTTGACAACTGGGTTAATTCAGTCCAGTGCTGAATTCCCTCTCCTCAAAAGCTTTCTAGGTATTAGTCTTAGTTTCTCACTATTTCTGTTATCCCTGACAAACTAATGTAAGCCCTACCTTGTGGAGGCGTTTGACCAGACCTTCATTATACTCTTGGCTGCCTTCAATCATGCCAGTTAGGGGATTAGAAAACCATTCCTTGAACTCGCGATGAGACTGGAAGACGTGGGGCATCAAAAAGTGCATCAAGGACCACAGCTCCATAAGACTATTCTGCAAGGGAGTTCCTGTCAGGAGTAGGCGCCTTTGGCTGCAGAGAGACAAAGAGAATCAGAGGGAAAGTGGTCAGCAAGGTCCCAATTTTCTGAGCATCCTTGATACTACTCCTCAACCCAGGCAGGCCACCCTTCAAAACAATCAATGACTTCCACATCTTTATCCATCTCTACCTATTGAAGTTGAGCAGTGACTGCCAGCGCTGTGACTTGAAGTTCTTGATGTTCTGAGCTTCATCCAGAATTAGATAGCGCCAGTTCTTGCGGCGGAAGGCCTGATGGTCCTGCAGCACCAGCTTGTAAGATGTGATACATACATGGAAAGCATTGGGTTTGGTCCAGCCCTGAAGTATCAAAGAGAGAAAGTAGCAGATAATGGGGTATCAAGTAAAGAGGACAAAGGGTAGATATGCTAAGAAGGTACAAAACTTAGGTTGGAAGAAAATTTCTCACAGCAAAATGAAGCAAAACAAAGAGGAAAGAAAGGAACTGATCTGAGGAAAAGGTCTAAAAAAATAAAGGCAGCATTAATAGGTAAGAAAGTGACTACACAGAGGATCGAACCTGCCGTTTGAGCTTCCTCTCTTTCTGGGCTCCATAGTAAGTGAGAATTTTAAAGCTGGGACACCAACGTTTCAATTCCATCTCCCAGTTCAACATCACACTGGTGGGAACAATGATTAAATGGGGACCCCAGTTACCTGTTTAGCAAAACAATGAAAGACTATTAGGAAATGTAAACTTTGTGGTTCTGGTTCCTTACATGTAACCCTGACTACTCTGTCCTTCTTTCTTTTAGATTTTTGCCATAGAACATGTACACTCACAGAGAAAGAGACAAATAGAGACACACAGAGAGAAAAAGTGAGAAATCACCCCTGGGGGGACACCCATGTTGGCACTACCCTCTCCTCCAAGGTCTCCTCAGGACCTTAGGTGTGCATGCATGCATACATGGGCACACACATCCAGCATGTACTTCAAGCTGCCAATACAGGACTTAGCAGCAGAATTGGTCATGTGGGATCCAACACCTTATCCATCATGCCACCTGTGGGCCCCACTCTGTCCTTCTAATGGCTCCTTCCTGTTAATCCTAGCATCTGTGCTGTCTTGTCTATATCATTATTGAACAAAGCCAATAAATTTACCACCGTGGCAATAAACTAGCAAGCAAATATTTCACCTTCCTACAGCTGCAGACACCACTAAACAAGCTCTTCTAGTTGGTTAGAAGGGCCCTTTCTAGTTACCTTTCTCACAGGCCAAGTGGGCAAGCAGGGAGATGGTCTGGATTGTCTTTCCCAGTCCCATCTCATCAGCAAGAATGCCATTAAGCTTCTTCTCATACATAGTAACCAGCCAGTCCAGACCAATGTGTTGGTACTCCCGGAGCTGGCCACGCAGAAGCAGGGGAATGGGCGTCTTCACCTACCAGGGAAGAAAATGAGGTAATGCAACAGAACTGAGGCATCTGTCACTGGGAAACAGAAAAATCAAGGTAAGAATAAGTAGACACTGGGACTTTGGGATACCTGGGTAGTGGCCAAGGTGTAACCCTTGGGCTGGAGACTTTCAGCTGCTGCAGCAATGTCAGTAATTTCTTTCTTAGGGCCTAGAGTGGTGGTGGGCCCTGGGGTGGGAGGCCCACTACCCCCATCTGCCTCACTCTGCTCTTCATCCCGGGCAAGTAAGTACTCCACCCCAAAATCATCATCTTCCTCCTCCTCTTCATCTGTTTGGCTCTGTGACTGAGAATGCTCAGACTCTTCAGATTCAGATTCCTCTGATTCTGAACTCCCACTTGTTTCTTCCTCCTCTGAGTGCTCATCTTCTTCATCCTCACTCTGCTCCTCAGCAGAGTCTAAAACACAAAACCAAGGCTGAGTACTCACCATATTTGCCTCTCCAATGCCTGCCCTCCTCAGCTCCTGCATCATGACCACACATTCACCTGACTGACTGCTACTATCCTCCTGAGGAGCCCCTTTGGTTTCTATGGGCCCCTCTGGTTCACAATCAGAGCTGTTAGCCTCAACCTCATCATCTTCATCTTCCTCTTCCTCTTCCTCTTCGTCTTCACTGATCCCAGATCCTGGGGCAGAGGCATCAGAAGCATAGGCTCCTGCATATCGCTGCAGTAGCTCCTCCATAGACAGCTCACCTGTAGGACAAATGAAGAGTAATAAGCTTTTTGTTACTTTAAGGGAAGTGATCTGAGTGTTACCACTTCATTTTACTTAGGGCTCTATAGACACCGACAGGCCCAGGTCCCGTGGAAGGCAAAGGAATTTACTTTCACCACCCAGCTACCCAAGTCCACAATCCTGGGCTAGAACCACAGGAGGTGCTGTTCCTCCTAGAAAGAACATTATCAACCCTGTGAACTTCCTCTTCAAGGTTCAGGTCAAATAGCAGCAGTATCTCTTTATAATCAAATTTCTTCCTCATATTATTATACCTTATTAAAACTTATAAGCAATCGTTACCTGTTACTTATAGTTACATATATGTGTGTGTGTGTGTGTGTGTGTGTGTTTGTGTGTATGTGTGTGTGTGTGTATTTGCCGTAGACACAGAGACAGAAGGTAAGAAAACACTCCTGGGTGAAATGGCCACACCACAATCCCTCCTCTTCCATCCTCCACTTAGGATTTCTGGCGCACACACACACACACACAATCAGCCTGAGTTTCAAGCCGCCACGCTCAGGACTCGAACTATGGTTGGCCACATGGGAATCTGGTACCTTAAGCACTTCAACATAGGCTAGCCCTTATAATTACCTGTTTTAAGTCTTTGTTACTTTTTACTTATAATTATTTTTTAAGTCTTTGTCATTACACCTGAAGTTCCTCTAGTACATTTATTTTGTTTTCCTCTGGCATTCTACAAATGGCAGTCACCAAATGAACACTCATCAACATGTCTAGAGAATGTCACCTTCTCGAGCCAACTCGCTCAGTTCCATGGCATGATCCACCTCCCCTTCCAACTGTTCCTCAGCTGCTATGGTGTCCTCTTCATCCTCCGCTAGGAAACAAAATTAAACAGGATCAATGCAGATAACAGTCACAAGACACAGTCCAAGTGCAGGAGGTTAGAAAGTCTTTAAGGGGTAAGGGAAAACAGAATAAAGAGAACAGGTGGGACCAGCAGATGGCATAATGGCTACATCACTGGACTCCCACGTAGTCAACTGTGGTTCGAGTCCCAGACCCAGTGGTTTAAATTCATGCCAGGCAAGTGTGCGTGCGTGCCCAAGATTCTCCAAGAGGAGAATGGAGGAGAAGGGATTGTGGCATGGCCAACCCCCCTGGGGGGTGATTTCTCGCTTTCTGTCTCCCTGTCTCTCTCTAGCAAGTGCACATGCCCTATAACAAAAACTTTTCCAAAAAAAAGAATAAAGAGAACAGGCCTGACCTTCATCCTCATTGGCAGTAAACTCTTCATCGTCTTCATCTGGGTGCCAAGGCTGTTTGTTGCGCTGTGTGACAGAAGAAGGTGAGGGCTTCACCTGTTTGACAAAGGATGTAAAGGTGAAGCAGCTGGGGTTAGAGTGGCAGGAGAAAAGAGCCAGGTTGAATAAAATGTCACAGAACTGACTCTGTCCCGATGAGTGACAACTGCTTCTGGTACAATCCCAGGGCAAGGATGTGATCAAGGATTTTCTCTCAGCACCAGTTACCAAACCCTGGCCCCACTGTCTAGAGGAGGACCTGTGAGAGTGCTGGATAAGAATGAAAAGCCTGGCAAGCTGTTGTCATGATAAAGTGGCTAGATCCCACATGGCTGACTATGTGGTTCCAATCTCTGACCAGGAAGCTTGAAAAACAATGGGGAGCCGTGTGCTTGCCTGCCCAAAATCCTCAGAGGAGAATGGAGGAGAAAAGACTACGACTATGGCCATCACTCCAGGGGTGCTTTCTCGCTGTCCCTCTCTCTCGCTGGCAAATGCACACGCCCTATAGCAAATAAAATAACTAAAGGCCCCCAACACCATCTATACACTCAGACATGTGGAGAAACAGAGCACGTAGGTCCAGAAAACACTTCGAGGTTACCATGCCAGCTTACAGCCCTCAAGCCAACAACTTGGGTCATTTTGCAGAAGTGTCAACTAAGAGCCAAAGCAAGTACTTTTTTTTAGGATCATACAGTTAAAAATAAAGTACAGGGACCAGCAGTTAGCGTAATGGCTATGTCGCTGGACTCCCATGTAGTCGACCGCGGTTCGTGTCCCAGACCCGGTGGCTTAAAACTCACGCCAGGCGTGTGTGCATGCGTGCCCAAGATCCCGAGAGGAGAAGGGACTGCGGTGTGGCCATCCCCGCTGGGGGTGATTTCTCACTTTCTGTCTCTCTGTCTCTCTCTGTCTGGCGAGCACACGCGCCCTATGGCAAAAACCTCTCAAAAAAAAAAAAAAAAAAAAAAAAAAAAAAAAGAATAAAGTACAATACACTCTTTCACCATAGCATAGCATCAGAAATTGCCACTGGGAACCAGAAGTTAGCATAATGGCTATGTCGCTGGACTCCCACGTAGTCGACCGCGGTTCGCGTCTCGGACCCGGTGGCTTACAACTCACGCCGGGCGCGTGTGCGTGCGTGCCCAAGATCCCGAGAGGAGAATGGAGGAGAAGGGATTGCGGCGTGACCATCCCCCCTGGGGGGTGATTTCTCGCTTTCTGTCTCTATGTCTCTCTCTGTCTGTCTGGCGAGCGCACGCGCCCTATAGCAAAAAACCTCTCCAAAAAAAAAAAAAAAAAAAAAAAAAAAAAAAAAAAAAAAAAAAAAAAAAAAGAAATTGCCACTCACAGGCTATAACTGCCCTAAGCCCAGATACTTTCCCAGACATTCTCAAATGAGCCAAACAGTTCTTAACCAGAGAAGATTCCCGAAAGCAACAACTGCTGTCATAGCTCAGAACTAAAACACTGAACCTTCTCCCTCTACTACTCTGAATCCTCCCTCTACCCCTTCTGCCTATACCTCCAACACCCGAGAGGGCTCTTCTTCACCACCTTCTTCAGGACCATCTTGGGTGTCACTATCATGAGATGAAGGTGTTTGAGAGGGACTGGAAGGCCCTCCCAGCAGCTGAGGGGGGAGGGAACGGAGCAGCTCTTCCAGTGGCAGTTCTCCCTCACGTCGAAGCAGCTCAATCTCACGCCTCTGGGTCTCTGCATCATTGCCTTCCTGTTGTTCTTCAACCTCAATCGTCTCCTCATCATCTTCTTCCTCCTCTTGGGGCTGGAAGTCCCCATCTATAGCAGGAGAATAAGGTCACAAAGTCCACGGGCCCTGCAAGCCACAGGGTGAGTTTTTCAGCTCTGGAAAGGGTAAATGGGGAAGAGAAACAGTGCCAAAGAGAACACACACCTTCATCATCTAGCCGGGAGGCAGGGGGTGGAGGACTGGAGGCAGCTGAGGAAGAGCCAAGACAAGGGGAAGAGCCAGCTTTGCTAGAAGTTAGTGGCTGGTTGAGACTCTGAGACAGAAGGTCTGAATACTTTTCAGTCTGCCCCACAATGAAGTCCAGATGCAAGTCCAGGGCTTTTTTGCGTTTTTCCTCAAGCCGAGACTGCTGCTTGAATTGCACGACCTGCCACAATCATAAATGGAACTAGTCACTGATAATAATTTTTTTATGTACTTTCCCCCAATGTTTAGGAAGGCAAGGTCCTGAGCTGGCCTTCCAGGAGAAAGCTAAATAATCTTAAGAGACACATGATTTAATAGGGGGGTTTCTGGAAAAAAAAAAAAAAAACACAAAGGGGGATAGGGAGAGAAGAACCAGCTGTCAGGTAGCTGGGAAAGATTTGCAAATACACCTGAAACCAGATCTTAAAAAATAAGCATGTGGGGGCAAGCAGGTGGTGTAGTGGTTAAGGCACTGGGTTTCCATGTGGCCAACCACAGACTGAGTCCCGGACCCAGCAGCTTAAGACTCACACCAGGTGCGTGTGCATGCATGCATGCACAAAATCCAAAGAGGAGAATGGAGACAGGACTGAGGCATAGCCGTTCCCCCCAAAGAGGTAATTTCTCATTTTCCCTCTGTCTCTTCAGTGTCTTGTGGCAAAAAAAATAATAAAACTAACAAAAAGCCCCACAAATGATGAGACATTCTCAGCACCATAAAGAGCATATGTAAATGGTCAGAAATGTGCAAAAAAAAAAGATGTACTTGAGGTAGAAGGAAGAAAAAAAAGAAACTGCCAGGAAGCAGGACTGAAAATGTAAAGAGAATCCAGGGAACACTTGAGAAATAATTACAACTCAATATATTGGCAATAGGAATGTTGACAGTATTTGAGCAGACACAAGGTACAAACAGGTTTTAAAAAAAGCTTGCCAAGGGGTCGGCAGGTGGTGTGGTGGTGAAGGGCGCTGGACTACCAAATGGCTGACTACGGTTCGAGTCCTGGACCTGGCAGCTTGCTTTCGCACTCCCCCCACCCTCCTCTACCTCTCTCTCTGTCCCTCTCTGGTCAAATTAAAATAAGTTAAATAAAATAATTCTTACAAAAGGTGAAGAAAAAGCTTGCCAAATGCCTTGCAAAGGACAGATATCCTAGAGGGGTCAAGAACTCCTGTTAATAATCCCCAAAGGCAGGTCCCATATTTGGTACCTATACTTTCTTCTTCACACCACTCAATACTACAAAAGTCCAGTGCACAGCATAAATGTCATTAGCTGCTTAAAATTATTTTAGATTTATTTAACTGCATTTATATATATTTATTCTTAGTTTGCTATCGGGCCCATATGCTCACCAAAGACAGAGAAAGAGAGAGAGGGAAGTGAGAAAGCAAGCCACCAGGTCCAGGACTCAATCGCAGGCAGCCATGTGGGAATCCAGCCACCATGCATGCCACCTGCTGGGCTCAGCTGCTTAAAATTACCATATTCACTCCTTCAGGTAGACGTTTTAATAATGCTTACTAGTATGCCACAAACCTAACCCAAGGCCATTTCCCACTCCCAATACCTGTTGCCTACCTTCTCCACATTACTCCAGAACTGCCTGACATCTTTAGCCATGGTAGAAGCAATTCGGCGCAGCTTGGCTTGTTCCTCCCTCCTGGCTCGTTCCTCTTTTTGCCGCTGCTCCTCATGGTGCCGAATCACCATGCGCACCACCTATGGGAATTAGGGCCCAACATAAAAATACTCAAAACTATGTCTTCCCACTCATCTAACCATAGGGAGAAAAAAAAAAAAAGCTGAAGGACTGACTTTTGACTATAGGAATCAGAGAAGACTTGACACCACCTGGTTTGGTTCTCCTCCAAATAACCTACCCATCAAGGAATATACTCTTGGAAAGGAAATGGAAGGCGGACCCAATTGAGAACATACCTTACGGGCCACACCCCGTTTCCAACGTCGCTCCTGAGCAAAGTCAGCAGAGAGCCACTGCATCTCTTCACAAAGATAGTCCCAATGACCTTTGGGGCGTGGGGGTTCTGGCACTTTAGGCAGTCTCTTCAGTGACCAGAAACCCTCCTTCCGCAACTCAGCAATTCGAGTCTCAATCTCGGCTTCCTAAGAGCAAACTAGGTTAAGTGACAATTTCTGGACAACCTCTATTTCACTGCTATGGCCAAATTTCTAAAAACTGACTAGGCTATATTTCATGCTGATGTGTAGTCCACATACTGATCCTACAAGTAGGTATTATGCCCTACTCAGATAAGGAAAAAACCCAAAGAGATTAAGTGATTTGCCTAAGAACACACAGGTAGGAAGTAATAAGAGCTGAGAATAAAAGAACAGATCCATAGAGGGTCAGCCAGGTAGTGTGGTCATTAAGGCACCTGGATCCCCACATTGCCAACTGTGCAGTCTGAATCCCAGACCCGGCAGCTTGAGAAATGTACTGGGCACCTGTGGATGCATGCCCAAAATTCCAAGAAGTCCAGCAGGTATTCTGGAGGTTAAGGAAGCTGGATCCCACATGGCCGACTGAGCAGATGGAGGCCTGGACCTGGTGGCTTGAAATAACGTCAAGAACTTGTATAAGCTTGCCCAAAATCCTGATGAGTATGGAAAAGAAGGGACTGTAGCGTGACCATCCCCCAGAGGTGATTTCACACTTTTTCTCTCTCCCTATATCTCTTTGGTCAGTGCATGCACCTAACAGCAAACTACCAAAAAAACAAACTGAACAACAACAAAAATCTCCCAAGAGGAGAATGGAGAAGGGATTGCAGTGTGGTCATCCTGCCTGGAGGCGTACTTTCTCATTGTCTTGCAACCATATAAACCCTATAGCAAACTTGAAAAATAAATTTAGGACAGACCCATAGAGAGCCAGCCCTGTGGCCTAGTGGTCGAGGGAGCCTGATATTACATAGCCAACCATGGTTCAAATCCTGGTCCAGACAGTCTAAACAACATGCCAGGCACATGTGTGCACCCAAAATCCCAACAAGGTGGAAAGATGGGGAAAAAAACAGATTGTCAGATGGCCGTGTCCCATTGAAAAAGGGCTTTCTCTTTCTCCTTTCTGTCTGTCTGACATGTATATACATCCTCTAGCAATTAAAAAAAAAAAAAAAAAAAAAGACAAGACATTTGAGGCCAGCAGATGACATAGTGGTTAAGGTGTTGAACTCCCACATGGCTGACCACAGTTTTAGTCCTGGACATGGCAGCTTGGTTTCTCATTTTTTCTCTCTCTCTCTCTCTCTCTCTCTCTCTCTCTCTCTCTCTCTCTCTGGTGAGTGCATGTGTCCTGTAGCAAATGAAATAATAATAATAATAAAATAAGTAATTCTAAAAAAAAAAAAGACATTTGTTCTCCAGACACAGGATTTCAGACTTTTTCCATTATTTCACACAGTCCCATAAGCAAGAGTTGGGAAAATGCCCCAAGTGGAGTTTCCAAGAGAAGCTGGGAGCACAACTTCCTGCCTTCAGATATAAGAGTTCTTCATCACCACAGAATTCTACTTACTCAAAGCATACTCATGCTGTATTAAGCTTCCAAGTAGGATACAAAGTCCGATTTACACAATCCTGTTTGTTTTATAAAAAAGACTATTTTTGGGGCCAGTGGATGGCATGCTGGTTGGGGCACTGGACTCCCACATTACCAACCACTGTTCGAGTCTTGGACCTGGCAGTTTACTTTTTCTTTTTTCTTTTTTTTTTGGAGAGGTTTTTGCTATAGGGCGCGTGCACTGGCCAGAAGACACAGAAGACAGACAGAGACAGAAAGTGAGAAATCACCCCCCAGGGGGTATGGCCACACCACAATCCCTTCTCCTCTTGGGATCTTGGGCACGCACGCACGCACACGCACCCGGCATGAGTTTTAAGCCATCGGGTCTGGGACGTGAACCGCGGTTGACTACATGGGAGTCCAGCGACATAGCCATTACGCTAACTGCTGGTCCCTCTGGCGGTTTACTTTCTCTCTGCCCCCCTTCTGGTGAGTGGACACACCCTACAGGAAATTTAAAAATAATAATAATGATCAATAAAATTAAATAAATAATTCTGAAGAAAGTTAACTTAAAAAAAAAAGATTACTCTGCATGACAGCTCAGTGGCACAGCAGTAATTTGCTGCTTAGACAAAGCTGAAACCATATAGGAGATCATGGTCTTGTTTCCTGGAGGACTGTAGATGCCAGGTATGTGTACCCATGATTCTACTAGCAGGAGTTGAAGATCATGGTGTGAGAAGCAATTGGGTGTGATCATTTATCTTCGTAAAAGAAATAAACTTAAAAAAATGTTATCTGTGGACAGTCCAATGGTGCAGTGTTTAAATAAACTCTGTGCAAAGTGAGCTAGATCCCACATGGCCAATCACAGTTCATATCCCAGACCCAGTGACTTGAGGAACACTCTGGATACGTGTATGCCCAGAGTCACGACAAGTAGATAGATGAAAAGGAAATTTTAGTGTATCCATGTACTACCTTGTGAGTGCTTTCTCCCTCTCTGGCAAGCACACATGCCTTCTAAAAAAATTAAAAGTAATGGGACCAGCAGTTAGCGTAATGGCTATATCACTGGACTCCCATGTAGGCGACAGTGGTTCAAGTCCTGGACCCGGTGGCTCAAACTCAAGCCGGGTGCGTGTGTGTGCGTGCCCAAGATCCCGAGAGGAGAATGGAGGAGAAGGGATTGTGGTGTGGCCATCCCCCCGGGAGGTGATTTCTCGCTTTCTGTCTCTCTGTCTCTCTCTGTCTTTCTAGTGAGCGCACGCACCCTATAGCAAAAACCTCTCAAAAGAATAAATAAATAAAAAGTAAATTAAAAACACCAAGTGCACTGGTGTGCGCCCAAAATCCCAATAGCATGAAGAAATGGAAGAGAAAGAATGGAAGAAAGCACCCCTTCAGTGCTTTCACTGAAGGGGTGCTTTCTTCCTCTCCCTCCCTCTCTCTGGTGAGCACATGCACCTTCTAGCAATTGAAAAAAAGAAAACATAAAACTATTTGAACAATTTTTTTTTTTTTTTAAACTCACCAGAGACAGAGAGACCATAATGGAAGATAAAGTGAGATCACTGCCCTGAGAAGAGATGGCCACGTCACAATCCCTTCTCCTCCATCCTCCTTTTGGGATTTTAGCATGCACACTCACACACCTGGCTTGATTCTAAAGCCACCAGGTCCAGAACTTGAACTACCCAGTTGGCCATTTGGGATCCAGTGCCTTAACCTCTAGGCCACCACCTGCTAGCCCCCCCCAATATTTTTAAACGTAAGCGACTTAAAATTAAGGACATTGACCAGCAGGTGGTGTGGTAAAGGCACTGGACTTCCTCTTGACTGACCGTGATTCAAGTCTTGGACCTGGCGGCCTACTTACTCACTTTTCCTCTGTCTCTTTCTGGTCAATTAAATAATAATAAATAAAATTAAAAACAAAACAAAACAACTTGGGACAACTGCTCTCGTCATTTCTCTTCATAAAAAACTAAATTAGGGGGAACCAGCAGTTAGCTTAATGGCTATGTCGCTGGACTCCCACGTAGTCGACCGTGGTTCGCGTCCCAGACACGGTGGCTTAAAACTCACGCCGGGTGCGTGTGCGTGCGTGCGTGCGTGCGTGTCCAAAATCCTGAGAGGAGAATGGAGGAGAGGGGATTGCGGCACGACCATCCCCCCTGGGGGGTGAGTTCTCGCTTTCTGTCTCTATGTCTGTCTCTGTCTGGAGAGCACACGCGCCCTATAGCAAAAATCTCTCCAAAAAACTAAATTAGGGGCCAGCAGGTGGCGCAGTGGCTAAAGGTACTAGATTCCCATATGGCTGACCAGGTGGCTTGCTTTCTCACTTTCCCTTTCTCTCTGGTTAAATTAAAAAACAATAACAAGTGGAATTAAATAAATCTAAAAACAAAAAATACCACTAAATTAGAGGAAATGACAACTAGAGATGAGACAGGGAAATAAATATCCTGACAGTGAAGGAAACATCAAGATATGGATATTGGGACCAACATGCAGACATGGTGGTTAAGGCACTGGACTCCCACATGGCTAACTGTGGTTCAAGTACCAGACCTGGGGGCCGGCAGGTGGCGTGGTGGTTAAGGGCATTGGATTCCTACTCGAACCGCTTGCTTTCTTACGCCCCCAGCTCTGTCCCTCTCTGGTCAAATTTAAAATAATAATAATAATTAAAATAAAATAAATTAAGTTAAATAAAATAATCCTCTTAAAAGATATAAAAAAGTACCAGACCTTGAGGTTTGCTTTCTCACCTTCTCTGTCTCGCTCTCTTTTTCTCTCTATGATTAGCACACATACCCCATAGCAAATTAAAAGAAAATGGCAATAAATAAAATTAAATAATTTTTAAAGTAGACATAGCTATTAAAAGGCAAGCAGGTGGAATGTAAAAAAAGCACAAGATTCCCACATGGTTGACTGCAGTTTGAGTCCTGGACCTGGCAGCTTGCAAACTGCAACAAATAAATAAATAGATAAATAATTCTTTTTTTATTAAGAGATTTTTGTGATAGGGCACCTGTGCTCGCCAAAAAGACAGCGAGATAGAAAAAAACAAGAAATCAGCCCCCAGGGGGGATGGCAATGCCACAACCCCTGCTCCTCTGTTCTCCTCTCAGGATTTTGGGCATGCACATACACACACGAGGTTTTTCTGTTCTGTTTTTAGTATTTAAAAGAGTATTTTAAGGGACCAGCAGTTAGCATGATGGCTATGTTGCTGGACTCCCATGTAATCGACCGCGGTTCGAATCCCAGACCTGGTGGCTTAAATTCACGCCAGGCACGTGTGCATGTGTGCCCAAGATCTGGAGAGGAGAATGGAGGAGAAGGGATTGCGGCGTGGATATTCCCCTTGGGGGTGATTTCTCATTTTCTGTCTCTCTGTCTCTGTCTTTCTGACAAGCGCACGCGCCCTACAGCAAAAACCTCTCCAAAAAAAAAAAAAAAAAGAGTATTTTAATTTTTATCCTCAGAAACTATAAAGACTACACATGATTTGGAAATGAGACTGTACCAAGCAGTAACCAAAGAATCATCATCCATTCTATACCTTCTCTTTGGTCTGATCATTCAGAAATACAGTATCAGCTATGACTGTTGTTGCCTGTCACCTCTCATTATTTTTATCTGTGTATTCACCACAGTCTACTTCCCCTTCCACATAAATTCAAGACCCCTTTTTAGCATACTGATTTGCCACATCTCTGAGGCCTGAGAATTCTGTTATTTTGTGCCGTGTTGTCTCTGTCTACCATCACCCATTTGGTACACTACACTGTCCCGATCTCCACATCTCATTTGTTGCCAAAGAAAACATTGTGAATGAATTTTTTTTTTTTTTTGAGAGGTTTTTGCTATAGGGCGTGTGCGCTCGCCAGACAGGCAGAGGGAGACAGACAGAAAGCGAGAAATCACCCCCCAGGGGGAATGGCCACACTGCAATCCCTTCTCCTCCATTCTCCTCTCGGGATCTTGGGCACGCGCACACACACACCCACACGCACCCGGCGTGAGTTTTAAGCCACCGGGTCCGGGACGTGGACCGCAGTCGACTACGTGGGAGTCCAGCGACATAGCCATTACGCTAACTGCTGGTCCCGTGAATGAATTTTTTCCTTCTACCTGTGTCATGACAGGTCCTGACCCACTTGCCCAAGTAACTGCACAGGATCTGGAGATCTTTCAAGAATCAGACTGCTAGCTATTGCAGATTCATGTCTTACAAACTGACAAAGTACTGTAATACAAGTCTTCAAAACATCAGGAAACAGCAGTTAGCGTAATGGCTATGTCGCTGGACTCCCACGCAGTCGACCACAGTTCGAGTCCCGGACCCGGTGGCTTAAAACTCATGCTGGGCGCATGTGCGTGTGTGCCCAGGATCCCGAGAGGAGAATGGAGGAGAAGGGATTACAGCGTGGCCATGCCCCCTGGGGGGTGATTTCTTGCTTTCTGTCTCTATGTCTCTGTCTGTCTGGCGAGCACACGCACCCTATAGCAAAAACCTCTCAAAAAAAAAAAAAAAAAAAAAGGCTTCTATTTTATTTTCTTACAATCTAATCTTTAGGCCTTTCCTGACACTCTAGCCCCAACCCGTACAAGAGTTTTAAGCCACCAGGTCCAGGACTTGAACTGCAACTGACCATGTGGGAGTCCAGTGATATAACCATTATGCCATCTGCTAGCCCTAAAGGAAAAAAAAAATGATATGGGGGGCTGGCAGGTGGCACCGTGGTTAAGGGTGCTGGACTCCACATTGCTGACTACGGTTTGAGTCCCAGACCTGGCGCTTACTTTCTCACTTTCTCTCTCTCCACCCCATCCCCCATCAAATTACAGTAAATAAATAAATAGTTTAAAATTAAAAAAAAAAAAAAGACATGGTCATTAGACCAGAGGCTCTCAAATTAGAGCACATGTCGAAATCGTCTCAAGTTAAAACAGATTTCTGAGCCCCACACATAGGAGTTTTAAATAGGCAGGCAGAGGGGCCAGCAGGTGGCGTGGTGGTTAAGGACTCTGGATTCCCACATGGCCGACCACGGTTTGAGTCCTGGACCTGGCGGCTTCCTCTCTCACTTTCCCTCTCTCTCTTTCTCTGTCAGATTAAAATAAAATAAATGAATGAATAAAGTTAAATAATTCTTTAAAAGATAAATAAATAAATAGGCAGGTAGAGAAGGTGTACTAAAACCCTGCATTCCCATGTTTCTAGATGATGATAATGCTGGACCAGCGATCACATTTACCACTAGATAAATATAATATAGGCTGCAAAATAGAAATGGTAAGTAAAATTTAAAAGCAAGTGGCATGCTAATTAAGGTACTGGATTTCCACATGGCTATCCACAGTTCCAGTCCTGGACCCAGCGGCTTGAAAATCATGCTGGGTAAATATGTGTGTGTACCCAAAATCCATACAGCAAAAGGGATTACAGCATGGCCATTATCTCTTGGGGGGGTGATTTCTCACTTTCCATCTCTCTGGCAAGTGCATGTGCCCTTTGACAAAAACCTAAAAAGACACCCCCACAAAAAAATAAAAATGAGATCATCAGTTTGGGCTGCCCCTGCAGCCCAGTGGTTAAGGGAGCCAGATCCCACATGACTAGCTACAAGCTTCGAATCCTGGCTCTAGCGGCTTAAAGAATCCACCAAGCACATGTGCATACATGCCCCAAATCCCAACAGGATAGAGAAATGGAGAAGGAACAGAGGTGTGACCATGGTTTTTCCCTTTCTTTATTTGAAAAGCACTCACCCACTCTGATAATTATATATATAAAAAGAAGCTTGGGACCAGCAGTTAGCGTAATGGCTATGTTGCTGGACTCCCACGTAGTCGACCACGGTTCGCGTCTCGGACCCGGTGGCTTAAACTCACGCCGGGGCGTGTGCGTGCGTGCCCAAGATCCCGAGAGGAGAATGGAGGAGAAGGGTTTGTGGCGTGGCCATCCCCCCTGGGGGGTGATTTCCTGCTTTCTATCTCTCTGTCTCTCTCTGTCTGTCTGGTGAGCGCACGCGCCCTATAGCAAAAACCTCTCCAAAAAAAAAAAAAAAAAAAAAGAAGCTTATAAAACACTTTAATGTTTCTTTCTTTCTTTAAACCTCATATAGTATTGGGGCCAGCAGATGGCATGGTGGTTAAGGCATTGGACTCACACATGGATGATTGTGATTACAGTCTGAATTCCAGACTTGGCAGCTTGCTCTCTCACTCTCTCTCTCTCTCTCTGCTGAGAGTACATGCCATACAGCAAATTAAGAAATAATAATAAGTAATTCATTCTTTTTAAAAGAGAAAGAAAAAAAGAGAGAAAGAAAAACCTCACACAGTCCATAGACTGCTACACTATCCTTAATTTTTTTAAAATTATTTTTAGGTATTTGCCATAGGATATGTGTGCTTGCCAGAGACAGAGACACACAGAGAAAAAGTGAGAAATCATCCCCAAGGAGGATCCTCCTCTTGGGATTTTGGCCATGCATGCACATGTACACAGAGTGAGTTTCAAACTGTCAGGTCTGAGACTCAAACTGCAGTCAGTGATATGGGAATCCAGCATTAACCACTATGTTACCTGGTGGCCCCATACCATCCTTATTTATTTATTTTTATTAGATGTTTGCTATGAGATGCGTGTGCTCACCAGAGAGACAGACACACACAGAGAGACAGAAAGGAAGAAATCATCATCCCCTGAGGGGATGGCCACAATATAATTTCTTCACCTCCATTCTTCTCTTGAGATTTTGGGCATGCATGTACATGTGCCTGGTGTGAGTTTTAAGTCACAGATCTGGGACTTGAACCGGTCACAGATCTGGGACTTGAACCGTGGTCGACTACATGGGAGTCCAGTGACATAACCATTATGCCATTTGCTGATCCTACACTATCCTTATGTTAAAGAAAAGGAAACTAAGGCTCGGAGTTGAAGTACTTGGCTCAAAATCACAAAAGTTAAGGCAAAGGGGGAACCAGCAGTTAGCGTAATGGCTATGTCGCTGGACTCCCACGTAGTCGACCACAGTTCGAGTCCCGGACCCGGTGGCTTAAACTCACGCCGGGCGCATGTGCGTGCGTGCCCAAGATCCCGAGAGGAGAATGGAGGAAAAGGGATTGCGGTGTGGCCATCCCCCCTGGGGGGTGATTTCTCGCTTTCTGTCTCTCTGTATCTCTCTGTCTGTCTGGTGAGCGCACGTGCCCTATAGCGAAAACCTCTCCAAAAAAAAAAAAAAAAAAAAAAAAAAAGAAAGGAAACATATGTAAAATACCTGTGGGACACAGAGTTGAGGAAAGACACCCCCACAAATCCTCACAAGTGTTCCCAATACCTACATGCTTGGCCTGCTCTGCAATTTCAGCATGGCTCTTCTCCCACTTTGGGCCCTTGTTGGCCAGGTCAGCAGCCTGGGGTAAGCTGAGCCCCTCCAAGGGCACTGAGGCACCATCTGGCTGGCCTGGTGGTCCATCGAGAGAGGAATCTTGAGTTATATGCTGGGGGGAGATACCACCTGCCCCACTAGAGGCTGGGGAACTGGATGAGGCAGGGGACACAGGATTGCTGCCTGTCATGCCGTCCGACACCATCTAGAAAAGTGGAAAATAATGGAGAAAACAAATGCTTAGCACTATGCTAAGTGTTTTAAAAACATTATTTCATTTAATCTTCATATGAAAAAACTCTGGAGTAGAGTATCAATGTCATTATAATACAAACACTTGTGATAAAGTATTTATAAGGTACTCAAGACAGCAGATTCATTTATAATATGTCCTTGAAACACAAGAGTTATATTTTGACACAGTTCCCAAATTCAAGATTATTACTGTAGCATATGATTTCAAATTCTAACAATCCCTTCAGAGCCTCAATGATTTCACTCACATAAACCTCTTTATTTTCCCCCATTGTCACAGCAGTTATGGCAGATAAATACTTAACTATGCATATTCCTACACAATACATTTGACCTAACACGAAATTCAACAGAAAACAAAAACACCAAGAAACCAAGACATCTAAACCTCTTCACTAGGGGAAAGAAGAAATAGTCGCTGTTTTAACCTCTTCACTAATGGAGTTGGGTATAGTCACTATCGTCAAAGCAGTAAGTAGTAAGAAAAAGGGACCTGCAAAAGGCATAATGATTCCATTGCTGGACTCCAACATAGTCAACCTTGGTTCAAGTCCCGGACCTGACGGCTTCAAACTCATGCCAGGCACCTGTGTGTGTGTGTGTGTGTGTGTGCCCAAGACACCAAGAGGAGAATGGAGAAAGGATGGTGCCGTGGCCATCCCCCCAGGAGGTGATTTCTTGTTTTCCATCTCTGTGGCAAGTACACAAGTGCCCTTCTGCAAAAATCTCTCTTAAAAAAAAAAAAAAAAAAAGTAGAAATAAAATCCTACTTAAATGCGGATACTCAGGGAACCCTCTAAATTAGCTTGAGTGCACAGCCTCATATTACACCACTAAACTTCTACATCAGCTAAAAGACAGAAATTAGTATGTAAAAAATTTTATCAGCTGCTCAGGAAAGCTACAAGTATAAAATCTATAAACATCAGAAGCCTACTGTACACAAACCTAGACCTGCCCAGTTTCTACACTATGCCTTTTTCCCTACCCCCCCACACGTTCCTGATATGAGAAAAGAATGAACCCTCCACATCATCTATAGTCTTATCCTATTCCAGTCTTGAAAGAAGTTGAACTACTCACAAAGCATATAATCTCAGAAGCATACTATCTCACTACCATTCAAACCTAGTCTAATTCAACCTTTTTCAGGTTACAAAGAATTTTTACACTTGGACTTTTTATATTAGTGTAATGGAAATCAACATAACACTAATGTCCAGCAGAACATTATAGTCACATTCTGTTGGATATTTCTCGCTTTCTGTCTCTCCAGTGAGTGCATATGCCCTATAGCAAAAATCTCCCTTTAAAAAAAAATAGAAAGAAATAGGGTCCAAACAGGTGGTATAGTTGCTAAGACACTAAATTCCAACATGGCCAACTGGTTTGAGTCCCAGATCCAGTAGTTAAATCTCAGGCCAGGTATGTGTGCCCAAAATCCCAAAAGGAGAATGGAAGAGAAGGGACTGTGGTGTGGCTATCCTCTCTAGGGGATGATTTCTCACTCTCTCTGTTTCTGGTGAGCACACACACCCTATAGAAAAATAAAGAAAAGAGGGACCAGCAGTAGGCATAATGGCTATGTTGCTGGACTCCCATGTAGTCGACCATGGTTCGAGACCTGGACCCAGTGGCTTAAACACATGCTGGGCGCGTATGCGTATGTGCCCAACATCCCAAGAGAATGGAGGAGAAGGGACTGCAGTGTGGTCATCCTCCCTGGGGAGTGATTTCTCACTTTCTGTCTCTGTCTCTCTGGCAAGCACACAGGCCCTACAGCAAAAACCTCTCCAATAAATAAATAAATAAATAAAAATTTTAAAAACAAAGAAGGGAGGGTGGGAGGGAGGGAGGAAAGAGGGAGGCAGTTAAGGAAGGATGCCACATGCTTGACTGCATAGTTCAAGTCTTCAACCTGGTATCTTAAAAAATACACCAGGCACATGTGCATTCATGCTCATATTCCCAAAAGAATAGACAAGGGGACCAGCAGTTAGCGTAATGGCTATGTCACTGGACTCCCACGTGGTTGACCGTGGTTCGAGTCTCGAACCCGGTGGCTTAAAACTCACGCCAGATGCATGTGCGTGTGTAACCAAGATCCCGAGAGGAGAGTGGAGGAGAAGGGACTGAGGTGTGGCCATCCCCCCTGGGGGGGTGATTTCTCGCTCTTTCTGTCTGTCTGTCTCTCTCTTTCTGTCTGGCTAGCATATGCGCCCTATAGCAAAAAAAAAAAAAAAAAAAAGAAAAGAAAAGAAAAGAAAAAAAAGAATGGACAAGGAGGGAATGCAGCATGATCATGACTCCTGGAGGGTGCTTCTTCATATCCCCTCTGTCTGCCTCTGGTGAGTGCATGCACCCTCTAGTGAATTAAGAAAAAAATTTAAAAAAAAAAAAAAAAGAGAACATCATGGACCAAGAGATGGCACAGAGGGTAAGGCAGCTGGATCCCACATGGCTGACTGTATGATTCAAGATTTGGTGGCTTTAAAAACATACTAGGGGGACCAGCAGTTAGCGTAATGGCTACATTGCTGGACTCCCACGTAGCTGACCACGGTTCGAGTTCCAGACCCGGTGGCTTAAACTCACGCCGGGCATGTGGATGTGCATAACGAAGATCCAACAGGAAAATGGAGGAGAAAGGATTGTGGCATGGCCATTCCCCCTGGGGGGTGATTTCTCGCTTTCTGTCTCTCTGTCTCTCTCTGTCTTTCTGGCGAGTGCATGTGCCCTATAGCAAAAATCTCTCAAAACAAAACAAAAACAAAAAACACACTAGATGTATGCACATTATGTTCCCAAAAGATTGAGAGAATAGAGAAGGAATTGTGGCATTGCCATCTTCCTTGGGAGGGGTGACTTCTCACTTGTCTTCTCTCTCTACCTCTCTCAACAGGTGAGCACATACGCCCTATGGCAAACTTAAAAAGAGTATGATGATCAAACAGCTTGAAATACTAAAGTCCCACCTACCTGAATACCAAAATAATCTCTATACTCAGCTATCTAAATAGATCAGACCTGCCACATTTCTTCTACCTCAGACCCAGCAGTCCACAAAGCAGAAGCAAAAAAAGCAGTCCACAAAGCAGAAGCAAAAAAGGAACTCTCCCCAACTTTCAAACCTGTGTCTGTAGGACTGGGAGCTGAGGGTGAGCAGTGGAGGGGCTGCTCTGCATGGTCCCACTCCCAGGCTCCTTGTTGGATGCCTGAAGAATGACTGGGTTGTTATCACCACTGCTGCTGGCCGAGGGGCTGGCGTCCGGCTGCAGGGCATGCTGGGAGCTGGCCTCATTCTGGGCCACAGGCCACCGGGACCCGCCTTCCAGGGCCCGGGGCCCACCAGGGCGTCCCAGCCTCCGCTCAGGTCCACCAGCTTCTGGAGCACCTAAAGTAGGATTTAGAAAGGGTAGAAATGTGATTTGAGATTTTTTTAAAAAATGGTTTTTTTTTAAAAAAAAGGAAGAAGCAGCAGCCCCATAGCCTAATAGTGAAGGGAGATACCATATGGCTAGCTGTAGTTCAAATCCCAGCCCCAGAGATTGAAAAACATACTAGGCATATATGTGTATATGCCCCAAATCCTGAAATGATGGAGAAATACAGCAGAAGGGGTTGCTGCATGACCACACCCAATTAGAGGGTGTCCTTTCCCACTACAGGAAGCACATGCACCCTCTGTTACTTAAAGAAAAAAAAAGAAAACCATTAAAGAACAATGATAAACCAACTGATTACTAGCTACATCTCTTAAGCACTTACTGTGTGTCAGACATCTAAGTATTTGCTTGATGTATTCTATAATTCTCATGGCCACCTTACCATAAACCATGTGCTTCTCACACCATAACAAATATGCACTTAGTTCCTCTATTAAGGATAGAGCCATGTGGAAAAGACACCTGACATAAAATGAAACTTATTTTCTAACATTACCTCGACTGTAAATTAAGAAAGCAAGAACCAAAAAGGTCAAATGACTTGCATAAGGCCACATAGTAAGAAAGTGGTAGATAGGGGCCAGCAGGTAGTGTGGTGGTTAAGGCACTGGACTCCCACATGGCAGACCATGGTTCAAGTTCCGGACCTGAGGGCTTCCTTTATCACTTTCCCTCTCTCTCTCGCTGTGTCTCTCTCTGGTCAAGTTAAAAATAATAATAAATAAAATTAATCTTTAAAACAAAAAGAAAGTGGTAGAAGGACTTAAATACATGTAATCAATGCCAACCATGGAAACTGCCACTGTCTCTGGTAGAGCCAGGATGACCAGATTTTCCTCTATACACACCCCAATTCTGTTGTTGTACCACTATCATCAAATGAGGAGAGTAGAAGGGTGACATGTAACATTCCCAGTTTTCCAGAGCAAAAAACCCACAAATAATAACCTATAATTTTCTCATCTACTTCTCTCTTTGGCAACAGCATACACAATGGTAACAAGGCCTGGTCTCAGTGGCATAGGCTACAGCTTGCTAAACTGCAGTGTTAGAAGCCATACCACCAACTGCGGGTTCAGATCCTGAGTTGACCTAAAAAATATGCTGGGTATCCATGGGCACTGAGGAAAGGAAATGTGGTCTGAAAAGACCCTAGTGAGAGTACCCCCCTTGTGAATACATATATTCTCTCATGAATAAAACGAACTTAAAAAAAAAAGTATCTGAACCCTCACCTGTGTGAGCTGAGACCACACCCCCTGTGAAGGTCTGTACTTCCACGGTGCCGCCGTACTGAGGAGAATCAAGCCTAAAACAGAGCAGGAGGAAAACAGCAGTGATGAACCAATCCATCAAAGCTTATTATTTACTCCAGTCTTTTAAAACTTTTAAATATATGTAAGTCAGTTTGAAGGCTGGAAAAAGAAAAGATACTATAGTTGGAAAGGCTCTTATTTCATGAAAATCATGATGTCAGCAAACAATGTTTTGTGAAAACTGAATTCTGTAAGATTAAGATTCTGACTTGGGAGTAGTGAAAAGGAAAGTTTAAAAACCCTAAGTGGGGCCAGTCTCCTGGCCTAATGGTTTAGGGAATCTGATACCACATAGATGAATGCAGTTCGAATCCTGGTCCTACTAGCTTGAAAACATCATGCCAGGCATATGTGCATGTACACCCAAAATCCCAACAGGATGAAGACATGGAGCAGAAGGGATTGTAGTATAACCACACCCCATGAGGGGGATGCTTTCACCCTCTCTCTCTCTTACTCTGACCAGCACATGTGCTATGACAAAATTAAGATAAATATCTTAAAAACAAAACACCGTAAGTGTAAAAGTCTCCAACCACACAATGGAGGGCAAATAAAGCAACAACAACAACAAAAAAGCTGTCACATCCATAAGCTCAAAAAGGTGCTGCCTGCCAGACAGCCCACTTGCCTTACCAGCCACTTAAAACAGTCAGAAATAAAAGTGGGGTGGGACCAGCAGATGGTGTAATAGATACATCACTGGACTCCCATGTAGTCAACTGAGGTTCGAGCCCGGACCCGGTGGCTTAAAACTCACTCCAGGAGCGTGTGCATGCGTGCCCAAGATCCTGAGAGGAGAATGGAGAAGGGATTACGGTGTGGCCATCCCCCCGGGGGGGTGATTTCTTGCTTTCTGTCTGTCTGGCGAGTACACGCACCCTATAAGGAAAACCTCCCAAAAAAATAAATAAGTGGAGTAAAAGTGGAATGCACAAGAAGAGTAAATGTAAGTATGCTGCTCACAGGAAAATCCATCCAGGATTCAGAAAGGGCCCTGTGAATCCTACACCTGCACCAAGAGGCACTTCTCGAAACCCAAGAAATACAGCAAAATTTTAAGGTGCAGTCAAATATGAGAAAAGCCACACACTGAACCATGCACTGGAAACAGGCAGGGTGAACTCACACAAGGCCCGGAAGTGTTTCCCCAGTGTTTTAAGGAAATTCCTTAACCACCTTGCCGCCTTTGATTTACTCCTTCCACAACAGCACCCGAGCTAACCAGAATCCAAGAAGGCTGTACTACTGACTCCAGCCTTCATTAGGGTCTTCCAACGCCTCAGAGATGACCCAGCGTGACCCCTGACCTCTGCCCAACTTGCCACTAGTCCTGATAGCCCCGCCCCCTCCTACACTCCCACCCCACCCAACGTGCGCGCCAGACTGGGGGAGGGGCCCGCGCGTGCGCGGCTAGAGGCGGAGTGAGCCGGCTGCGCGCACGGCCCGGGGGCTCCCGCCAGAACCCAAACCCACGCACAGAAGGGTCGCAGAGCTAAGAAGCCCCTCATCCAAGCCCGTCAGGGAGCCCTCTCACCCCATCACCAGGCCGCGAAAGGCTGAAAGAAGGGAGGGTTCATGCTGCCAGGTCCTGGTCCTCTGACTGGATATGGTGGGCGCGCGCCTCAACTACTCGTCCCGCTCCCACCTCCGTCTTCCCGCGCGCCCCTGAGGGGGGAGTGGGGTTGGTGGGCGGGCAGGAGCGCACCTGGGTCCGTCCTCTCAGGGCTCGCTCGCTCGCTCAGACACGCGTGCGCAGAAGGGCGGGAATGGAGAAGAGACGCGCCGGGGCCCAGTGCCGGCCGGCCTGACCCCCTCAGCCTGTGTCTATGGGCGCGCGCCGACAACCTCGCGCACCGGCCCCGGGGCCCCGGCTGAAGGTGCGCGCGCAGCACCCCGGGAAGGTGGGAGGGGAGGCGGTGGCGGAAAGATGCGCGCGCAGTCACCCATCAGGGGAGGGGAACTGTGGAGAGTCCGCCATCTTGTCTCCCTCTCCTTACCTGCGTCCTCGGGGGCGTGCGCACCACCCCCCTCCCGCCGAGGAGGGGGGAGGGCCCCCTCTTGGTCACCGCCTCCGCGGCCTTTAAATTCCCCTGGGGGCCGTGGCTACTGCCACTGGCTTGCCTTCACTGCTTCCTCTCACCGCACATAGATGCGGGTGGTGGGTGGATAAAAGGGGAGACGCTACTCCCAGCGAACTGCCGCCTTCGCTCCCGAGGCCTCACCAAAATGGCCGCCGCCGTCTCGGCCGCCACCACCACCACCAGCACCACAGCTCGCTATCAATACCGCCGGCGCGGCCCGTCCTCTCGCGAGAGACAGTAACTGGAGGTTGGAGGAGCGAGGAGGCTCGCGTGCTAGCGTGGGGCGCCGCCCGAGGCGCGTGGCAAGCTGGGAAATGTAGTGCGCCTGGAAGGCTGCGCTTACGGTGCAGCAGTGTCTACTCGCAGTCACCAAAGCTGCCACGGGCTGCATTGCGGCTGCCAGCTCGATTACCACCACCTTTTCTCTTTTTTTAAAAGCGGATCACCCAGTAAGCTAAAACAAGTTAGCTGTGCAGCCTGGTCCTCCTGATTCACAAGACAGCTTACTTTTACCTGAGGATTGATTCCTGATAGCGCTCAAAGACCTATGCCGTCGTAATGCAAACTTTCAAAGTTAAAAACCTCTTTGAGAATCTGATAGGCTCACCCCAGAGTAGAACAGTAATGCAACTACCATCTACTGATGCTACTTCGTGCACTGATGATCTCTTTTTTTTTTAGTAATTATTTATTTTATTTTATTTATTCATTCATTTATTTCTTCATTTGACCAGAGAGAGACAGAGGGTGAGAATGAGAGAGAGAGGAAGTGAGAAAGCAAGCCACCAGATTCAGGACTTAAACCCTGGTCAGCCATGTGGGAGTGTCCAGAGCCTTAACCACCACGCCACCTGCTGGTCCCCCACCCCCCATGATCTCTTAATTCTAACAATGCTCCATATTACAAACACGGACACGCTTACAGGTTAATCACAGTGAAAAAGCATAGCCAAACCGGTCTAAGCCACAACAGTGGGGCATGTTCTCATAAAACGTTACCACCTAAAGCCCACTTAGGAAGCCAGCTGATGAAGCCGTAAAAGCTTCATTCAGATTCTCCCCTTAACCCAGTTAGTTTACTTCTTTGTGAAAAAGGGATTGTTGGTCTTTTTTTTTCTTTTTTTTTTTTTTTTTTTTTTTTTGCCATAGGGTTTATGAGCTCACCAGACAGAAGGAAAGTGAGAAATCATATCCCCCCAAGAGGGATGGCCAGCTGCAATCCCTTCTCCATTCTTTCGGGATTTTGAATACACATGTACCTGCACCTGGTGTGATTTTTTTAAAGGTTTTTCCCAAGGAGCATGTGCGTAGGCTGGAGAGAGACAGAGATAGGCAGTGAGAGGGAAAGTAAGAAATTACCCTGAGAAGTGATAGCCACGCTACAATCCCTTCTCAATTCTGGGGTTTGGGGCACAGGTGCCCTATGAGACTTTCAAGCCCCTGAGTCCAAGACTCAAACTGTGGTCAACCATGTGGGAATCCAGCACCTTAACCACCATGCCACTTGCTGGCCCTACCAAGTGTAATTTTCAAGCTACCAGGTCTGGGACTCAAACTATGGTCAACAATGTAGACATCCAGTGTGTTAACCACCACACCACCTGCTGGCCCCATCATTATTTCCATTTTACAGGTGAAGTGCTGGTTGAAAGAAAAGTGAATGGGGGAGCCAGCAGGTGGCAAAGTGGTTGAGACACTGGACTCCCACCTGGCTGACTAAGGTTCAAGTCTTGGACCTGGTAGATTGGAAAATCACACTGTGTGTGTGTGTGTGTGTGTGTGTGTGTGCACGCACACGCGTGTGCTTGCCCCCAAATCCCAGAAGAATGGAGGAGAAGGAATTGTGGTAGGGCCATTCCCCCTGAGGTGATTTCTCACTTTCCCTGTCTCTGTCTCTCTGTCTCTGTCTCTCTCTCTCTCTCTGGCAAGTGCACACACACAAAAAAAAAAGGGGGGGGTGTGTGGCAGGTGGTGTGGTGGTTAAGGGCCCTGGACTCCCTCCCACATGACCCACCATGGTTCGAGTCCCAGACCTGGCGGCTTGGTCTCACTTTCTCTCTCTCTTTGTCACTCTCTGGTCAAATTAAAATAAGTAAGTAAATACAATAAATAAAATAAGTAAGGTTAAAGAAAATAATTATTTTTTTTAAAAAAATGATTAAATGTTGTATATCCTCTGGAAGGCCAGTAGGTGGCGCTGTGGTTAAGGATTCCCACTTGGCTGACCGGTCAGTCCTGCACCTGGAAGGTTGCTTGCTTTTTTTTTTTTTTTTCTCAGAGGTTTTTGCTATAGGGCGCGTGGGCTCACCCGAAATACAGAGAAAGAGAGAGAGAGAAATCACCCCCCAGGGGGGATGGCCACACCACAATCCCTTCTTCTCCATTCTCCTCTTGGGATCTTAGGCACGCACACACATGCGCCTGGCATGAGTTTAAGCCACCAGGTCTGAGACTCGGACCACGGTCTACTACATGGGAGTCCAGCGACATAGCCATTATGCCAACTGTGGGTCCCAAGGCTTGCCTTGTTACTCCTCTCCTCCATGTCTCTCTGGCCAAATTAAAAATAATAATAACAATAATAATTATTTTTTAAGAAATATTTTAACTTTACTTATTTATTTACTTTATTTGACCAGAGAGGGACCAAGTGAGAGAGAGATAGAAAGTGAGAAAGCAAGCTGCCATATCCAGGACTCAAACCGTGGTCGGTCATGTGGGAGTCCAGCACCCTTAAGCACCACACCATCTGCCAGCCCATCTGACCTTGAATTCTTTCATGACACTAATGAAACCCCTTTCTGATTCCCCTACCAACTCTACTCCTTTGCCAAGCTCTGTGTGGTGAGCCCCTGCTTCTTTCTCCAGCCTCATCTCTCCCAGTACACTCCAGACACGGTTATCTCTCCAGGCTCTTTCTCCACCTCTTTCTCTACTCTGGACTTTCTCACACTTGATTTTCTCTTTCCCTCGCCATTTAAAACCTACATATCCTCAAACCCAGATTAATGCCCCTGCCCCCAGAAGCCTTCCCTGCCCTCAGATCATATTGTTTCTCCAATCTGTGCTTTTTGCTTCTCAGCATTTTTTAAAAGAATTATTTTTATTTAAATTTATTATATTTATTTATCTATTTTAATTTGACCAGAAAAGGACAGAGGGAGAGTGAGGAAGCAAGTCACCAGGTCCAGGACTCAAACCACAGTCGGCCATGTGGGAGTCCAGCGCTCTTAAACACCATGCCACCTGCCGGCACCTGCTTCTCAGCATTTTAACACTAAAATGATTCCCTAAATTCACATCTGTCTTCTTTACTCTGTGCCTGTGTCTATACCAGTGTCTGGGAGAATGCTAGGCCCATCATACATGTTTGCACCTAAGGCTTGACTGATGCCTGCACAGATACATGAGAGCATTAATCTATATATGTTAAAATCACTTAAAAATTATAAAAATGACTAACCTGAGGCACCAACCTTTATTTTTCCATGAATTAACTCACTGGATTCTCATGATAACCCTATTAAGTAGATTATCATCCCTCTTTTATAAATGGCAAAAAGAATAAACAATTTGTCCCAATTTACACAGCTGGAAAGGAGCAGAGCAGGGACTTGAATAACAAAATAATTCTTTAAAAATCCCTTTTTATATACTTTCTGGAATGTTTTTAAAGTTTTGATTGGTGGGACCTGAAGGTGGCATGGTAGTTAAGGCAGTGGACTCCCAAGGTCCACTGTCTTTTGAGTTCAGGATCAGGCAGATTAAAAACCACCCTGTGGGGACCAGAAGTTAGCATAATGGCTATGTTGCTGAACTCCCATGTAGTCCACTGCGATTCAAGTTCCGGACCCAGAGGCTTAAACTCACGCTGGGCGCATGTGCGTGCGTGCCCAAGATCCCAAGAGGAGAATGGTGTGGCCATCCCTCCTAGGGAGCGATTTCTCACTTTTTGTCTCTCTGTCTCTGTCTTTCTGGCGAGTGCACGTGCCCTATAGCAAAAACCTTTCCAAAAACAAACAAACAAACAAAAAACATGCTGGGCCCATACGTGTAAATACCTAAAATCCCAGGAGGAGGATGGAGGAGAAGGGATTGTGACATGGCCATTCCCCCACCCCCAGGGTTATTTCTCTATGACTCTTTCTGTCTCTATGGCAAGCCCACATGCCCTAAGGCAAAAACCTAAAAAAAAAGTTTTGACTGGGCCAGCAGGTGGCATGGAGGTTAAGGCAGCTGCCCCCTCCCCCCATAGCTGACTTCACAGAGTCCTGGTCTGGCAACTTGAAAATTATGCCCAGTGAGGAGGTAGGGGCGGCAGCAAGTGGTGTATTGGTTAAGGTGCTAGACTCCTACATGGTCAACTGTGATTTGGGTTCTGGACCCAGCAGCTTCAAAATCATGCTGGGCGTGTGTGCCTGGGTGCCCAAAATCCCAGGAGAAGAATGGAGGAGAAGGGATTGCAACATGATCATCCTCCCTGGAGGGTGATTTCTCACTTTTTCTCTCACCATGTCTCTCTAGCTCTCTCCTCTCTAGTGAGCACACATGCCCTTAAAAAGAAAAAAGAAAAAAAGAGAAGAAAAAAGAGAAATAAAAAAGAAAGGAAAGGAAAAAAAGAAAATTGCTACAGGCACATGTGCAAAAGGGTTTCTGAAAAATGGAACTAAAGTATGAGTAATTTTGGTCCCCCCAAATTAGAAATCTATGCAAAGTTTTACAATAATACTCATTTCCAGGACCAGAGGGTGGCGTGGTGGTTAAGGTGCTAGACACTCCCACATGGCCGACCAGGGTTCAAGTCCTGGACCTGGTGGCTTGCTTTCTCACTTCCTCTCTCTCTCACTCTCACCCTCTGTCTCTCTCTGGTCAGATTAAAAAATCAACAAATGAATAAATTAAAAATAAAATAAATAATTATAAAAAAATAATAATACTCATTTCCAGGGCCAGCAGGTGGCGTGGTGGTTAAGGGCGCTGGACTCCCATGTGGTTGACCATGGTTTGAGTCCCAGACTTGGCGACTTGCTTTCTCACTTTCTCTCTCTCTCTCTCTCTCTCTCTCTCTCTCTCTCCCCCTCCCTCCTCCTCCCTCTCTGTTCAAATTAAAACACATAAGTAAATAAATAAAAATCATTCTTTAAAAAAAAAAAATCTAATTTCCATGAACTTTTTGAAGATCTTTCCTCAAATAGTCACTCTGCACTGTTTCATTGAACTACAGAATATCCCTCCTATTACCTAACATTCTGTATGTTAACCAATTTCTCCCAGTCCTCCCTCTCCTCTACCTCTTCATTCCAGTAACCACTATTCTACTCTCTACGTCCTAGTTCTTGCCTTTTTACAATTAATATATGTATACCATTTTCTTGTTTTTATAATTTTATTCAACTTTATTTATTTATTTTAATTTGACCAGTGAGGGACAAAGTAAGAGAGAGAGACAAAGTGAGAAAGCAAGCCACTAGGTCCGGGACTCAAACCACAGTCAACCATGTGGGAGTCCAGTGCCCTTAACCACCATACCACCTGCTAGCCCCAATATATGAATACTATTTTTTAACATTATTTATTTTATTTTATTTATTACTATTATTTTTAATTTGTTATAGGACACATGTGCTCACCAGAGAGAGACAGAGAAAGCGGGGCAAAGTGAGAAAGCAAGCTGCCAGGTCTGGGTGTATGTGCATGGTCCGGGACTCCAACCATGGTCAGCCATGTGGGAGTCCAGCACCTTCACCACCATGCCACCTGCTGGCCCTGTATACTATTTTTTAATGGTCAATACATAAATATTTATTTCATACTTTTATTTTATTTATTTTTTTAGAGAGATTTTTATTACAGGGCATGTGTGCTTGCCAGAGAGACATAGAGACAAAAAGTGAGAAATCATCCCCCAGGGGGATGACGATACAATCCCTTCTTCTCCATTCTCCTGTCAGGACCCATGCACATATTCCTGGCATGTTTCAAGCCACTGGGTCAAGGACTCGAACCATGGTCAACTATGTGGGAGTCCAGTGACAATCATTACACCATCTGCTTGTTCCATTATCTCATACTTTTTTTTTTTTGGAGAGGTTTTCGCTATAGGTTGCGTGCGCTCGCCAGACAGACAGAGAGAGACATAGAGACAGAAAGCGAGAAATCACCCCCCAGGGGGGATGGTCACGCCGCAATCCCTTCTCCTCCATTCTCCTCTCCGGATCTTGGGCACGCACGCACACATGCCTGGCATGAGTTTTAAGCCACTGGGTCTACGTGGGAGTCCATCGACATAGCCATTACGCTAACTGCTGGTCCCTATCTCATACTTTTAAATAGCTGCACAAGGGGCTAGCAGGTGTGGTGTGATGGTTAAGGCGCTAGACTCCCACATGGTCAGCTGCATGCAGTTTGAGTTTTCAACCCAGCAGCTTGAGAATCACAGCGCGCATGTATGCATGTGTCCCTAAAGTCCCAAGATGAGAATGGAGGAGAAGGGATTGTGGTGTGGCCATCACTGGAGTGTGATTTCTCGCTTTCTTTCTGTCTCTCCAGCGAGCACACGCACCCTATGGCAAGAAAATTAAAAACTAGGGAACCAGCAGTTAGCGTAATGGTTATGTCACTGGACTCCCACGTAGTTGACCATGGTTCGCGTCCCGGACCCGGTGGCTTAAAACTCACACCGGGTGCGTGTACGTGCGTGCCCAAGATCCTGAGAGGAGAATGGAGGAGAAGGGATTGCGGTGTGACCATTCCCCCTGGGGGGTGATTTCACGCTTTCTGTCTCTATGTCTCTCTCTGTCTGTCTGGCAAGCACATGCACCCTATAGCGAAAAAAAAAAAAA
Organism: Tupaia tana; assembly: GCA_026018925.1. Lineage (NCBI taxonomy): Eukaryota > Metazoa > Chordata > Mammalia > Scandentia > Tupaiidae > Tupaia > Tupaia tana. Next base: position 60,666,578 of record JAKSZU010000016.1, read on the forward strand.
AAAAAAAAAAAAAAAAAAAAAACCTAAACAATAAACAAATGAATAAATAGATGTGTAATAGTTGATTGTATTGATGTACTGTGATGTCAAAGTTGTCCAAGTCCCTTGAATAACCTTGCACATTTATATTTACACTTCTGCAAGTAAATCTATAAGGTAAAATTCTTAGTGGAATGTAATTGCTGGGTTAAATAGTATGTGCATATAAGATTTCCAGAGATGCTACTAAATATGTTCTCCAAAGGGGCTGTGCCAATCTCTAGTTCCACCAACAGGGTAAGAAGAATGCCTATTTACTTCACCCTCATTGATGCCATTAATTAGCAAATCTTAACATGTCTGCTGTAAAACATCAATTGCATTGACTTTTTTTTCTTAATTTATTTTTTTGTTTGTTTATTTATTCATTTTAATTTGAGCAGAAAGTGACAGACAGAGAAAGTGTGAAAGCAAGCCGCCAGGTCCAGGACTCGAACCGCAGTCAGCCATGTGGGAGTCCAGCACCACCAACCACCACGCCACCTGCCAGCCCCTTAAATTTTGTTTTTAAAGAATTATTTATGGTGTGGTGGTTAAAGACGCTGAACTCTCACATGGCCAATCGTGGTTGAATTCCCAGATCTGGTGGCTGCTTTCTCTCTCTTTCTCTGTCCCTCTCTGGTCAAATTAAAATAAATGGATACATAAAGTTAAATAAAATAATTGTTTTAAAAAAGAATTATCTCTTTATTATCATTATTTTTCAATTTTGACCAGAGAGAGAGAGCAAGCCACCAGGTCCAGGATTCAGACTGCGGTCGACCATGTGGGAGTCTAGCACCCTTAACCACCATGCCACCTGCTGGCCACCAACTGCACTGAATTTTAAAAACTGTTTTGTTTTAGTTTTTTAATCCCGACATTTAAATTCTTGTTAAAAAGATATTCTTTACACAAAGTAAAACAAAACAAAAATTCAGAACTATATGAGGGCATATAGTAAAGAAGAAGTCTTCCTGTCTATGACCTCCCACCCCACCCAGCCCCTGTCACCCTGTGAAAGGTTGAGGCTGGTTTCGTGTGTGTATTTCTGCATCTACTTTATGTATATAGAATTTTACGTGTATGGACAATGCACATTTCCCCTCTAATTTTTACACAAATAATAATGTATGGTATACGTTGTTTTTTAAAAATTTTATTTATTGGGACCAGCAGTTAGCATAATGGCTGTGTCGCTGGACTCCCATGTAGTCGACCGCGGTTTGAGTCCCGGACCCGGTGGCTTAAACTCACGCTGGGCACGTGTGCATGTGTGCCCAAGATCCTGAGAGAAGAATGGAAGAGAAGGGATTGTGGTGTGGCCATCCCCCCGGGGGGTGATTTCTCGCTTTCTCTCTCTCTGTCTCTGTCTTTCTGGCGAGCACACGCGCCCTATAGCGAAAACCTCTCCAAGAAAAAAGAAAAATTTTATTTACTGATTATTACTCTTCTATTTGACCAGAGAGAGACAGAGAGGGAGAGGGAGAAAGCAAGCCACCAAATCCAGGACTGGAACCATGGTCAACCATGTGGGAGTCCAGCACCTTAACCACCACGCCACCTGCCGACCCCCTGTGTGGTATACATTCTTTTAAAAAGAAAAATAAAAGTACCTGGGGTCAGCAAATGGTGTGATGATTACCCCACTGGACTCCCACATGGCCAGTGGTTCAAGTCCCAGACCCAGTGGCTTAAAATGATGCCAAATGTGTGTGCGTGGATGCCCAAGATCAATGGAGGAGAAGGGACTGTGTCATGGCTATTCCCCCTGAGGGGGGATTTCTCATTTTCCCTCTTACTGTCTCTGTCTCTCTTCCCCTCCCCCAAGCAGGCATACATGCCCTAATACAAAAACCTCTTTTTTAAAAAAAGACACCTTAGGGCACAAAGAAATAGATTAATTAGAATTCTAGGAGTTCAGTGGTTATGTCGCTGGACTCCCATGCAATCAACTATGGCTTGAGTCCCTGACCTGGTGGCTTATAAAAACTCACACCAGGCCACATGTATGTGCCTGCCCCAAATCCCGAAGAGTGGAGGAGAAGATATGGCATGGCCATTTCCCCTGGGGGGTAACTTCTTGCTTTCTGTCTCTCTATATCTCTCTGTCTCTCCAGCAAGTCCACATGCCCTATAATCTCTCTCTCTCTCTTTCTTTTTTTTTGGGGGGGGAGATTTTTGCTATAAGGCACATGTGCTTGCCAGACAAAGACAGAGAGATAGAAAGCAAGAAATCACCCCCCAGGGGAGATGGCCACGCCCACAATCCCTTCTCCATTCTCCTTTCCGGATCTTGGGCACACACGCATTTACGCCTGGTGGTGTGAGTTTTAAGCCACCGGGTCCGGAACGCAAACTGCAGTCGACTACATGGGAGTCCAGCGACATAGCTATTACGCTAACTGCTGGTCCCCTGTAATCTCTCTTTTTAAAAAAAAAATTTTTTTAAAGGAGGCTGGGGGACCAGCAATTAGCTTAATGGCTATGTCGCTGGACTCCCACATTGTCGACCATGGTTCAAGTCTCAGACCCGGTGGCTTAAACTCACACCGGGCGCGTGTGCTTGCAAGCCCAAGATCCCGAGAGGAGAATGTAGAAGAAGGGATTGTGGCGTGGCCATCCCCCAGGGGGTGATTTCTCACTTTCTGTCTCTCTGGTGAGCGCACACGCCCTATAGCAAAATTCTCTCGGGGGGGGGGGGGGGGGAGGAGGCTGGTAGGCGGCATGCTGGTTAAAGGCGCTGAACTCCCCACATGACCAATCGGTTTGAGTTCCGGACCTGGCAGCTTCTTTCTCACTTTTCCTCTCTCTTTCTGTCCATCTCTGGTCAAATGAAAATAAAACAATAAAGTTAAAATATTTTTTTAAAAAAAAGAGCTACAGAGAACGAGGGTGAGTGAGGGTGAGTGAGTACAAGCGAGGAATCACCTTCTCTGGGGAGATGGTCCCACCTCAATCCTTTCTCCATTAGGGATTTTGAAGCATGCAACACACATGCCTGGCATGTATTTCAAGCTGTTAGTCTAGCACTTGAACGAAACCATGACATAGGCCATGTGGCCCAGTTCTCTTTTTTTATTGTGTTATTTGTTTTTTACTTGTTTATTCATTTGTTTTTATATTTACTTAATATTATAATAATTTTGACAATAATTCACGTGTTCTGATGGGCTCTACCTCTATCCTACTCAAGCTGCTTCCTCCCATCCCAAACCAGGAAATCTCTATCTTGAACTTGTGTTTATTAATCTTTGCTTTTAGGGCCGGCAGGTGGCGTGGTGGTTAAGGGCATTGGACTCCGCATGGCCGACTGTGGTTTGAGTCCCAGACCTGGTGGCTTTCCCCCTCTCTCTTTCTCTCTTTCTATCCCTCTCTGGTCAAATTAAAATAAATAAACTTAAATAAAATAATTCTTAAAAAAATCTTTGCTTTTAGGTTGTAATTTTGTCTTCCATATGATGACTAAAACAATACATTTGTAGTTTTAATTATTTCTGGATTTTGTAAAAAGTGTATCATAGTGTATGTAATCTTCAGGTTCTCGCTGTCCTGTTTTGTTTTGTTTTTCAGAGGTTTTTGCTATAGAGTGTGTGCACTCGCCAGAAAGACAGAGACAGAAAGTGAGAAATCACCTTCCAGGGGGGATGGCCATACCACAATCCCTTCTCCATCCTCCTCTCAGGATCTTAGGCACACACATACACGTACCTGACGTGAGTTTAAGCCACTGTGAATGACTACATGGGAGTCCAGCAACATAGCCATTACGCCAACTGCTGGTCCCCTTGCTGTCCTGTTTTACATTCAATATTATACTAATACAAATCATCTATACTGGGGCTAGCTGGTGGTGTGGTGGTTAAGGCGCTGGACTCCCACATACCACGGTTCGAATCCTGGACCTGGTAGCTTGCTTTCTCAGTTTTCTTCTCTCTCTGTCTCTCTCTGGCATATGCATGTGCCCTGTAGCAAACTTAAAATAATAAATAAATTAAGTAACCTTTTTAAAAAATTGTCCATACTGTCATGTATGGCTTTGAGTCTTTCAAATTCCCTCATATTCCATCTCGTCAAGGTATCCCAATGCATTCATCCATAGTCCTGTTGAAGGGCATTTTGGTTTCTTGTGTTTTTACTGATTGCAGTTATGAATATACATGTCTCCTGGAGCACTTGGGCCAGGTTTGATCCTAGTTATCTGTCCAAGAGTGGAACCACTGTTTTGTTTTTGTTTGTTTGCTTTTGTCATTTTGCTATAAGAAGGCAGTAAAGACAGAGAGAGAGAGAGGAAAAATAAGAAAGCACGCCCAGGGGGATGGCCAAACCACAATCCCATCTCCTCCGTTCTCCTCTTGGAATTTTGGGCAAGCACATATACCTGACATGTTTCTCAAGCCACCAGGTCCAGTAGGCCATATGGGATCCAACTACCTTAACCACCAAGCCACAGGCTGGCCCAGTGGAGTGAGTGTTAAGATATGTAAATATTCCGCTTTCACAAGAGAATGATAATCCCTCCCGCACACAAATAGCTGTATGGCTATATACTCCCACTAGCAATGTATAAAAGACCTTTAATACCTGGTATTATCTGATGTCTTAATTTTTGCCATGGACTAGGTATAAAATGGGTTATCATTATTGTGTTGATTTGAACTTCGTTGATTGCTAACAGTGTTGGCCATTCTTCATAACCCTTTTAGCTGTATCATCTCTTAACTCGTATGTTCAAATCTTTTGCCCATTTTTCTACTGGTTTATTGTCCTTTATTAATTTTTTTTTTTTGGAGAGGTTTTTGCTATAGGGCGCGTGCGCTCGCCAGACAGACAGAGAGAGACAGAGAGATAGAAAGCGAGAAATCACCCCCCAGGGGGGATGGCCACGCCGCAATCCCTTCTCCTCCATTCTCCTCTCGGGATCTTGGGCATGCATGCACACGCGCCCGGCGTGAGTTTAAGCCACCGGGTCCGAGACTTGAACCGCGGTCGACTACATGGGAGTCCAGCGACATAGCCATTACGCTAACTGCTGGTCCCAGTCCTTTATTAATTTTAGAAAATCTTTATATCAGGGGACCAGCAGTTGGTGTAATGGCTATGTCTCTGGATTCCCATATAGTTGACCACGGTTCAAGTCCTGGACCCGGTGGCTTAAACTCATGCCGGGAGCGTGTGCATGCATGCCCAAGATCCCGAGAGGAGAATAGAGGAGTAGGAATTGCAGTGTGGCCATACCCCCTGGGGGGTAATTTCTCGCTTTCTGTCTCTCTGTCTCTCTGGCGAGCGTACACGTCCTATAGCAAAAACCTCTCCAAAAAAGAAAAAACAATCTTTATATTATTTTGATAAACATTTTTGAATGATTATGTGTCATTCCATATATCTTCTTCAAATCTATAGCTTATACTGTAATTTCACTTTCCTTAATTTTATTATAGTTTAATTTTATCATTTTTTTTTCTTTTTTTAAGAATTATTGGGGCCAGCAGGTGACATGGTAGTTAAGGGCACTGGACTCCCACATGGCTGACCACAGTTCAAGTCCTGATCCTGGCAGCTCACTTTCTCACTTTCCCTCTCTCTCTCTGGTCACCTTAAAATAAATAAATAAATAAAGTTAAACAAAATAATTCTTTTTAAAAAATTATTTATTTGGGGGACTGCCAGGTGGCATAGTGGTTAAAGGTGCTAGATTCCCACATGGCCAACTGCAGTTCGAATCCCAGACCTGGCGGCTTGCTTTATCACTTTCCCTTTCTCTCTCTCTCTGTCTTTCTCTGGTCAAATTAAAAATAATAATAATAGAAAATGGAATTAAATAAGTAAATAAATACTTTTGGGACCAGCAGTTAGCGTAATGGCTATGTCGCTGGACTCCCACGTAGTCGACCGCGGTTCGCGTCCCGGACCCGGTGGCTTAAACTCACGCCGGGCACGTGTGCATGCGTGCCCAAGATCCCGAGAGGAGAATGGAGGAGAAGGGATTGCGGCGTGGCCATCACCCCTGGGGGGTGATTCCTCGCTTTCTATCTCTCTGTCTCTTTCTGTCTGTCTGGCGACCGCACGCGCCCTATAGCAAAAACCTCTCAATAAATAAATAAATAAATAAATAAATAAATACTTTTTAAATTATTTATTGGGGCCAGCGAGTGGCGTAGTGGTTAAGGACACTGGACTCCCACATGGCTGACCATGGTTCAAGTCCCCCAACCTAGTGGCTTGCTTTCTCACGTTCCCTCTCTCTCTCTCTCTCATACTCTTGCTTTGTCCCTCTTTGCTCAATTTTTAATTAATTAATTAATTAATTAATTTAAAAAAGTGATTATTTATTTAGTTGTTTATTTCTTCTTCTTCTTCTTCTTCTTCTTCTTCTTCTTCTTCTTCTTCTTCTTCCTCTTCTTCTTCTTCTTTTTAAATTTGACCAAAGACAGACAGGGAGAGAGGGAATGTGAGAAAGCAAGTTACCAGGTCTCAGACCATGGTCGGTCATGTGGGAGTCCAGCACCTTAACCTCCATGCCACCTACTAGCCCCTTATCATGCTTTTTTTTTCTTCTTCTTTTCCTCTTTTTAGAGAGATTTATGGTATAGGTGTGTGCTCCCAGAGAGACGTAAAGCAAGAAGTCACCCCCTGGGGGAATGGCCACTCTGCAACCCCTTCTCCTCTATTTTCCTCTCAGGATTTTGGGCACACATGCACACACGCCTGGCATCAGTTTTAAGCCGCCCAGGTCTGGGACTTGAACCATGATCGACCCCATGGGAGTCCAGCAATGCAACTACTACACCATCTAGTTGTTCCAATGATTTCATTAATTACTAATTACTATTTAAAGTTAACTTTTGTGGTTTTTTTGAGAAACACATTATCTTGAACTTGTGTTTATTATTTCCTTGCCTTCCCCTGCCCCCAGAGGTTTTTGCTATAGGGCATGTGCGCTCAGGTGAAAGACAGAGGGAGACAGAGAGACAGAAAACGAGAAATCACCCCCCAGGGGGGATGGCCATGCCGCAGTCCCTTCTCCTCCATTCTTCTCTCGGGATCTTGGACACGCACACACACGTGCCTGGTGTGAGTTTATGCCATGGGGTTCTGGGCTCGAACTGTGGTCGACTACATGGGAGTTCAATGACATAGCCATTACAACAACTGCTGGTCCCTGCTTTTCTCGTGTAAGAAAATTTGCTTTGTTTGTAGGAAGTGCTAACCTCTTCATACACAATTCACTGAAGCCCCAAGAGGTTAGCATCATTACCTCCCTGTTACTTTTACAGTCACCTGAAACAAAATGAGCTTAAGTGCAGGCCCCATTCACACACACTTTAGAGACTATTCCAATTTGGGCAGTTCTAACGTGGTCTAGAAAATGTTTATTGACAAGCGGGTGTGGGGGGGTGGGGTGGGGAGGGGTGTGTGTGAATATATCAGTATATACCCGTTGACCGATTTCTGTCCTTTCAAAGTTCTAAACATTTCCATTGTTTCAAGGGGATCATTGTTTTGTTAACGAAAAGTCAACAGTCATTTGCATCACTGAGAGCTTCTCTTTTTCATTCACAGTAGGGCTGGGAAGAGCAGAAGCTGGTATTAGGGGAAAAGTTAGAGACCAGAAAACCTGGTCTGGTCTAGGCACCTAACATAGGGTCTGACACTGAGTTGCATAAATGCTAGCGATTCTTATTCATAACATTTACATAATAACCACCCTAATAGCTATTATTTCTTGGACATTTACCATGCTCCAAGTGCTGTCTCTGTGCAATGCCTTTTTCATTTGCAATAGCTTTTAATCCTTAGAGTCCTGTGAGATCTAAAGCCCTTTCTGTTTTGATAGGTGTGATTAACTCTCCTTAGGGAGGTAACTAGCCTAAAATCACAAAGCAAAGAGATAGCAAAGCCAGGATTCAAATCCATGTTTTGTCCAACTCTAAAAACTCTGCCCTTCCTGAAACTTTTCACCAAGTATGGAACTCTGTGCCTCAGTGTACTCATGAATAAAACAGGGATTGTCTTTCCTATTTTACTGTGTAATTGTGACCTCATAGTCTTTTTATTAACTAACCAACCCAAGGGCCAGCCCATGACCTGGTGGTTAAATGAACTGGATCCCAAATAGATGACCACATGGTTCAAGTCCTGTACCCAGCAGCTTGAGAGACACCCCTGATACATGTGAGTGCATGCCCAAAATCCCAAAGGAAGGGAGAGAAAAGGGAGTATGGTGTGACTATTCCCCCCCTCCCAGGAGAAGGTGATTTCTCACTTTCTTTCCCTCTCCTCTGTCTGTCTCTTTCTGGCAAGCACATATAGGGGGGAAAAATGCCTTTTAAAGAGTACAATTTAGAGGGACCAGCAGTTGGCGTAATGGCTATGTTGCTAGACTCCCATGTAGTCAACCGCGGTTCGAGTCCCAGATATGGTGGCTTAAACTCACACCTGGTGCGTGTGTGAGTGCACAAGATCCTGAGAGGAGGATGAGGAAAAGGGATTGTGGCATGGCCATCCCCCGTGGTGGTGGGGGGGGTGATTTCTCGCTTTCTGTCTGTCTCTCTCTGTCTTTCTGGTGAGCACATGCGCCCTATAGGGAAAACCTCTCAAAAAAAATAATAAATAAAAAAACTATAAAGAGTACAATTTAGAGACTGGCACATGACATGGTGGTTGAGGCGTTAGACTCCTACATGTCAGTCTGTACTTTGAGTCTTGGACCTGGTGGCTTGCTTTCTCACTCCCCCACCCTCGGTCAAATTGAAAAATTATAATAATAAATATTTTTTTAAAAAGAGTACAATTTAGTTGTTTTAGTATATTCACAAAGTTGCACAACTGTTACTACTATCTAATTCTGGGAATTTTTTTCTCTTTTTTTTAAACTTTTTTTCCATAGGGAGCATGCATTCACTAGAGAGAGACAGAGGGAAAGTGAGAAATCACCCCCAGGGAGGATGGCCACGCCACAATCCCTTCTCCTCCATTCTCCTCTCAGGATTTTGGGCACGTGTACACACTTGCCCAGACTGAGTTTCAAGCCACTGGGTCCAGCATTCATGGTCAGCCATGTGGGGGTCCAGCACCTTAACCACTACACCACATGCTGGCCTCAGGGTCATTCTTGAACAGACATCTTAATGACTTTGTACGAGTGTGTCAGGAGGAGGCACTCCTAGAGGTACAGATGATAGGCTTTGGGGAGAGGAGTCCTACTAATGGAAAAGAAGCTGGGGTGTATTCATCATCTACAAGCAAAAGTCCTGGACCCAGAGACTCAAGATTACCACATCACCTCTGTTGCAGTAAACATCTGCAGTGGCTGCCTGTCCCTCAGAGGAAATTAGGTCTATTTGGATTTTTACACACTGGATTTACTTACTGCTGACCAGGCACCTAAATAGTTCAGTTACAACAGGCTACTAGTGAGAAATATCCCAGAAACGTGTGTTGTAATATATCCACTCACAGACCATACTATGATATATTATATTGTCTTTTACAAACCCACACAGGGCCCAGAAGCAGTAATGATAGTGCCCTACAATGCTGGAAGCCATATGGTGGCTACAGTTTGGATCCCTGGATGGCCTAAAAAAACAACCCAGTTTGCACATGGGTGCCCTGGATCCTGAGGAGCTAGAGGGCTGGGAAAAGGGGGTCATGGTTTGACAAGACTAAACGGAGGATATGTTCTCTCTCCCTCTCTCTTCCTCTCCCTCACATGTGCATACATATGCTTTCAATTATAAAACTTGGGGACCAGCAGATAGCATAACAGTTACGTCACTGGACTCCCATGTAGTCGATAGTGGTTCGAGTCCCAGACTCGGTGGCTTAAACTCACGCTGGGCATGCATGCATGTGTGCCTGAGATCCCGAGAGGAGAATGGAGAAGAAGAGATTGTGGTGTGGCCATCCCTGGGGGCGGGGTGGTGGTGGTTTCTTGCTTTCTGTTTTTCTGTCTCACTCTGTCCTCTTTCTTTCTGGCAAGCACATGCACCCTATAGCAAAAACCTCTCCTCCCCCCAACAACAACAACAAAAAGAAACAAAGAAAAGGAAAAAAAAAAAAAAACTTAAACATGATGTTAAAACCTAAATGGGGGGACCAGCAGGTGGCGTGGTAGATAAGGCACTGGACATTGCCACATGGCCAACCATGGTACAAGTCCTGGACCTGGTGGCTTGCTTTCTCACTTTCTCTCTCTCTCTGTGTCTCTCTCTGGTCAGAATAAAATAAGTAAATGAATAAATAAAATTAAAAATAATTTTAAAAAAACCTAAATGGGGGGGGCCAGCAGGTGGCATGGTGGTTAAGGTGCTGGAATCCCACGTGACCAACTTGTGGTTTGAGTCCCAGACCTGGAGCTTGCTTCCTTGCTTTCTCTCTCTGTCTCTCTCTCTCTGACTCTCTCTGGTGAGCACATGTGCCCTCTAGCAAATTAAAAAATACTAATACTAAATAAAGTAAAATTAAAAATTCCAAAAAAATTTTTTTAAGTTTATTTTAATTCGACTTGAGAGAGACAGAGAGAAAGAGAGACAGGGCAAATGTGAAAACAAGCCGCCAGTTCCAGGACTTGAACCACAGTCAGCCATGTGGGAGTCCAGCGCCCTTAACCACCATGCCACCTGCCAGCCCCAAAAGATTAAAAAAAAAAAAAAAAAAAAAAAAAAAAAAACCTTAAATGAGTAAGGGCCAGCAGGTGGTATGGTGGCTAGGTGCTGGAGCCCACATGGCCAGCTCCACAGTTTGAGTCCTGGATCCAGGGGCCTGAAAATACATGCAGTGTCGGGGACCAGCAGGTGGCATGGTGGTTGGGGCGCTGGACACCCCCACATGGCCGACCATGGTTCGAGTCCCGGACTTGGTGGCTTGCTTTCTCACTTTCCTCTCTCTCTGTGTGTCTCTCTCTGGTCAAATTAAAATAAATGAAAGAATAAATAAAATAGAATAAAAAATAATTAAAAAAAGAAAATACATGCAGTGTGTATGTCTGTGAGTGTCCCAAATCCCAAGACAATGGAGGAGAAAAAATTGCTACATGGCCATCACCCTCTGGTGGGGTGATTTCTCACTTTCCCTGTCTTTCTGTCTTCTCTGGGGAGAGACACACCCTATGGCAGAAAAATAAAAAATAAAATTAAAAAGTAATTTAAAAAAACACTAAACAGATAGATAGTCATTCTTCTGTTCCATAATTCTCTAGAAAAAAGGGTGTGGGGAGAAGTAGAGCTAACTAACAAATCCTTTTAAAAATATATTTAATTAATGAACTAATTTTAAATCTGACCAGATTTATTTATTTATTTTTAATTTGACTAGTGAGAGAGAGGGAAAGTGAAAAAGCAAGCTGCCAGGTCCAGGACTCGAACTGTGGTCAGTCATGCGGGAATCCAATACATTAAACACTATGCCACCTCCTATAAATAAATTCTAAATGACTAGCATCTTGCTCAGACTAGAAGCCAAAGTCCTTATAAAGGCCTGCCAGGCTTCACATGATCTGGCCCCTGCTTACCTCTCAAAGCCTCCTCTCCCACTCCGGCCCTACTCGGTTACTCTGCTCCCGCCACACTGACCTCCTAGCAGAACCTCCAGCTCCCCCAGCACATGCCCTCCTTGGGGACATCACACTGGTACTCCCCATACCTAAATCATTCTTCTACAGATAGCTTCCTCACTTCATTCCCATCTTCAGTCAACTGGCATCCTTTCAGAGAAACCTCCTTTAATTCTCCTATATAAAGTAACATGATCCCACGTGGCCTGCTATATGGCTCAAGTCCTGAACCCAGTGGTTTGAAAAACACATCAAGCATTTGTGTGTGCCAAAATCCCAAGAGGAAACTGGAAGAGAAGGGATTGTGGCATGGCCAGTCCCCCACCCCCCTGGTGGTGATTTCTTACTTTCTCTCTCTCTCTCTCTCTCTCTCTCTCTCTCTCTCTCTCTCTGTGTCTCTCTCTGGTGAGCACACGTTCCCTACAGCAAAAACGTAAAAAAAAAAAACAAAAAAAAAAACAAAAAAACAAAAAAAAACCACATCTAGCCCATATTCTATTTTTTCTCTATAACAGTTACCACCAACCAACATATATTTATTTCTTTATTCTCTATCCCTACCTCTAAATTTTAATTCTCTAGAAGAAAAATGCTTTTGTCCTTTTTGTTCACTGCCATGTTGCTAAAATAGACTCTGGTACACAGGAGGCAATCAGTAAGTATTAGTTACTTGCTGACAGAATAAATTAATGAAGGGAACCAGCAGTTAGCATAATGGCTATGTCACTGGACTCCCACGTAGTCAACCGCGGTTTGCATCCCGGACCCGGTGCTTAAAACTCATGTCGGGCGCGTGTGCGTGCGTGCCCAAGATCCCGAGAGGAGAATGGAGGAGAAGGGATTGCGGCGTGACCATCCCCCCTGGGGGGTGATTTCTCGCTTTCTGTCTCTATGTCTCTCTCCGTCTGTCTGGCGAGCGCACGCGCCCTATAGCAAAAAAATCTCTAAGAAAAAAAAGAATAAATTAATGAACAGCTTTCACTAAGCACAAAATAAGATTGTAAACTATCCAAATTTGGGGATTGGGAAGAGGACCGACCTGAAGAGACAATTTACAGAAAACAAAAACACAAGTGATTTTTAAATGTATAGCAAGATGTTCAACTTCACTTGCAATAAAAGAAATGCAAATTGAAATTTCTACGAGTCACCATTTTTCACTTATCAGATCCACAAAGATCAAAAAACATGTCACTTCTTGGTGTTAGCAAGGGTGTGAGGATACAGATCCTCTCATACAATGTGGGTAAGGGTGAAATTTGGTAAAAGTTTATGGAGGACAATGTGACAGCATCTCCCTGAATTTACTCTTTGGCCTGTCAGTCCATGTCTAGAAATGTATCCTGCAGATTTATTTGCATACAAAGATATGGGCATTCTCTGCAGTATTCCTTATTCTAGTAAAAGACTGTAAAGAACATAAATGTCTCCATTTAACCAATGGAGATTGGTTAATATATTACAGCATAGTTTTAGCATGGAATACTATGCAGAGGTTAAAAAGAGGTAAATCTGGCCGGCAGGTGGCATGGCAGTTAGGGTGCTGGACTCCCATGTGACCAACCTCGGTTCAAGCCCCAGACCTGGCAGCTTGCTTTCTCACTTTCCTTCTTTTCCCTCTACTCTTCTTTTAAACAAATATGCAAACGTTTGTTTAAAAGAAGAAAAAAGGGAGTTATTTTTGAGAAACAAATAAGAAATCAACATGGTGTCTTTAGGAAGAGGAAACTAAGCAGGAGACAGATTTACCGGGAAAGAAAAAAGACTTTTTAAAACTCTACCTTGTTAGGGGGCGGCAGGTGGCACAGTGGTTGAGGTGCTGGACCCCCATGTGGTTGGTTGATCACAGTTCAAGTCCCATACCTGGCGACTTGTTTTCTTACTTTTCCTTTCTCTCTCTGTCTCAATTTGGTCAAATTAAAATAAATAAATAAATAAATAATTCTTTTTAAAAAACCTACCTTTTTAAATGCTATGAATAGTTTTTATGTCAATTATTCTAGCTGTTGTTTTGATTTTTTTTTTTTTTTTTTTTTTTTTTTTTTGCTATAGGGTACAGACACTCTCCAGAGACACAGAGAGATAGAAAGTGAGAAATCACCCCTTGGGGGGATGGCCACACTATGATCCCTTCTCCCCCATTCTCCTCTCGGAATTATGGGCATGAACGCACACGCATCCAGAATGAGTTTTAAGTCACCAGCTCTGGGACTTGAACTGAGGTCAACTATGTGGGAGTCCAACAATGTAACCATTACACTATCTGCTGGTTCCCTTTTTTTTTTTTTTAGAGATTGTTGCTATAGGGCACATGAGCTCACTGGAGAGAGAGAGAGATAGAGGAAAAAAAGCAAGAAATCATGGCCACACTGCAATCCCTTCTCCTTCATTCTCCTCTCAGGATCTTGGGCATGCATACATGCCCAGCATGAGTTTTAAGCGACAAGGTTCGGACCGGGAACCACAGTTGACTACATGGGAGTCCAGCAACATAACCACTACACTATCTGCTGGTGCCCCCTTTGGCCTTTTAACTTTATTCAGAATATGTTCATTGCTCCTCTCTCACACCGGAATGTAAGCTCCAGGAAGTCTGGGTTTTTTGTTTGTTTGTTTTTTAATTTAACCTCTGAATCCTTAGCCAGTGCCTGGAACCATGGATGAAGTCAACATTTGAAAGAATAAAAGGCAGCTCTGCCACTGAATTAAGGGAGAGAAGTAGGAGGTTTCTGACTTGAGTGCTGGTGACAAACAGCGAGGGAGGGGCAGATCAGATCTAGATGACAGAGGTTAGGGTATCTGAGGTGGTGCTTTTGGGAGACATGTGGAGAGATTGTGTTGCATTCTGGAGAGCTCATGCTCCATCTCAAGGGACAGTCATGGGGGAAAGCAGGTCCTGTGTTGTTGGTAGATTTTTTAGATTTTTAAAGAGACGTTGAAAACAAAGGCTACCATTTGAACTCTTTTCTATAAGTCAAGTTTCACCTGTTTCTGCTTCGAGTGGAGCAATTCAGGTTTAAGCATTTCCTAGGAACTTTGGGGATATGAGGTGATAGCAGAGAATATTGGATGCATTTCTTTTTCTAAAAGTTCAGTACAGGGGACCAGCAGTTGGTGTAATGGCTATGTCGCTGGACTCCCATGTAGTTGACCGCAGTTTGAGTCTTGGAGCTGGCAGTTTAAAACTCACACTTGGCACATGTGTGTGCATGCCCACCATCCTGAGAAGAGAAATGGAGGAGAAGGGACTGCAGCGTGGCCATCCCGCCAGGGGGTGATTTCTTGCTTTCTGTCTGTCTGTCTGTCTCTGTCGCTCTGGCGAGCGCAAGCACCCGATAGCAAAAATCTCTTTATTTTTATTTATTTATTTATTTATTTATTTATTTATTTATTTATTTATTTATTTTGCTACAGAGAGAGAAAGTGAGAAAGCATCCCTATGGGGGATGGCCACTCTGCAATCCCTTGTCCTCCAATCTCTTGAGATTTGGGGTATCTATGCACAACTGCTCAGCATATTTTTTGAGTTACCAGTTGGGACTCAAATCATGTGTGGTTGACCATGTGGGATGCAACTGTCTTAACTGCTACATCACCAGTTAAACCCATTGGATGCATTATTTTTGGAAAGTAACAGTTACATTTGGAACAAGGCCAGTTAGTTGATTCTGGAGATCTTAGGTGGGGGCCAATCCTGGAATCAGTTAGGTATTCATTTTTTTAAAATAACTTATTTATTTTATTTTTTATTTATTCATTCATTGATTTTTTTAAAAAATTTGACCAGAGATAGACAGAGGGTGAGAGAGAGAGAGGAAGTGAGAAAGCAAACCACCAGGTCCAGAACTCGAACCCCAGTCAGCCATGTGGGAGTGTCCAGCGCCTTAACCACCACGCCACCTGCTGGTCCCTCATTTGTTTATTTTTGGAGATGTTTTTGCTATAGGGCATGTACGCTCACCAGAAAGAGACAGAGAGACAGAAAGCAAGAAATCACCCCCCGGGGGGGATGGCCACGCCGCAATCCCTTCTCCTCCATTCTCTTGGGATATTGGGCACGCACGCACATGCGCCTGGTGTGAGTTTAAGCCACCAGGTCTGGGACTCAAACCGTGGTCGACTACAAGGAAATCCAGGGACATAGCCATTACTCCAACTCCTGGTCCCTCTTTTTTTTTTTTTTTTTTTTTTTTTTTTTTGCTATAGGACACATGCACTCGCCAGACAGACAGAGACAGACAGAGAGACAGAAAGCGAGAAATCAGACCCCAGGGGGATGGCCACGTCACAATCCCTTCTCCTCCGTTCTCCTCTCAGGATCTTGGGCACACACGCACACGTGCCCGGTGTGAGTTTTAAGCCACCGGGTCCAGGACACGAACCGTGGTCAACTACATGGGAGTCCAGCAACATAGCCATTACACTAACTGCTGGTCCCCCTCATTTGGTTTTTAAATTATTACATCAAAAGAATCATGTTGAGGGCTGGTCTTGTATTGCGGTGTTTTAAGTGCTGTGCTTTGGGAGCTGGTTTCCATATGGCTCACTGTGGTTCAAATCTTCCTGGCCCAAGGCTTGAAAGATACACCACTTTATGTATCCATGACCAAAATCCTGATGTGAAGAAAAAGTGGAGGAAAAGAGATTGGGGCATACCATGCCCCATTGTGGGGAACTCTCTCTGGTGAGCACATGTGCCCACTGGCAATGAAAAAAATGTTACAATAATTTTTTTAAATGTTGTGTAGGGGCCAGAAGGTGGCGTGGTGGTTAAGGGTGTTGGACTCCCACATGGCCGACATTGGTTCAAGTCCTGGACCTGTGGCTTGCTTTCTCACTTTCTCTCTCTGTCCCTCTCTGGTCTAATTAAAATATATACATAAAGTTAAATAATACTTTTAAAAAAAAGTGTTGAGTGTAAAATCTAAATTGTGGGGCCAGCAGGTGGTATGGTGGTTAAAGTGCTGAACTCCCACATAGCCAACCATGGTTTGAGTTTCAGATCTGGTGGCTTGCTTTCTCACTTTCTCTCTCTCTTGCTCTCTCTGGTGTGTGTGTGTGGCATATAGCAAATTAAAATAATAGTGGCCAGCAGGCAGCATAGTGGTTGTGGCACTGGACTTTCACATGGCCAACTGCGGTTCAAGTCGACCCAGTGATTTGAAACTCACGTCAGGTGTGTGTGCATGCGTGCCCAAAATCCCAAGAGGAGAATGGAGAAGGAATTGCAGCATGGCCATCCTCCCTTGGGGGATTTCTTGCATTCTGTTTCTGTCTCTCTCTGGCACCCTCTAGCAAAAATCTCTCTCTCAAAAAAAAAATTAAACAAGTAATTATTTAATTAAAACAACAACAAAAAAAGAAAACAATAAAACTAAATTGTGAGGTCTGGCCAACTGACCAAGCAGTAATGCTGAAAGCCACATGGCTGACTTTGAGTTTGGATCCTTGGGTTGATTTAAAACATGCTGAAGGCATGTGCATTTGTACCCGATTCTGACAAACTATAAGGTTGGAGCAAGGGTATCACATTGTTATGGAACCCTGTTGAGTGTCCCTCTCTCATGTGTGCACAGGAGCTATCATGGATAACATAAAACATTTTTTTAAAAGGTAAGTTGTGAAACAGTACATTTCATAGGATTTCATTTTTTAAAAATACTTTACCTATTATTTTCACTTGACCAGAGAAAGAGACAGAAAGTAAGAAAGCAAGCCACCAGGTCTAGGACTTGAACCACAGTTAGCCATGTGGGAATACAGTGCCCTTAGCCACCACACCACCTGCCGGCTCCAAGGATCCCATCTTTTCACAATATTTAACTGGGGGAATTGACCTTTGATAATTGTTATCTGAGAAAGTTATGAAGCACTTCCCCTTTGACGTTTGCATTTCTGTGTTTGAATTGTTTTATGATCATGTATTACTAATCAGTAGTTTTAAAAAATGATAGGTCTTGGGACCAGCAGTTGGTGTAATGGCTATGTTGCTGGACTCCCATGTAGTCAACCGCGGTTCGTGTCCCGGACCTGGTGGCTTAAAAACTCACGCCAGGTGCGTGTGTGTGCATGCCCAAGATCCTGAGAGGAGAATGGAGAAGGGATTGCAGGGTGGCCATCCCCCCTGGGGGGTGATTTCTCGCTTCCTATCTCTCTGTCTGACGAGCGCACACGCCCTATAGCAAAACCCTCTCCAAAAGAAAAAAAAAAAAAAGATAGGTCTTGGGGCCAGTGGGTGGCGTGGTGGTTAAGGCACTGGACATTCCCACATGGCTGGCCGCGCTTCAAGTCCTGGACCTGGTAGCTTGCTTTTCACTTTCCCTCTTTCTGTGTTCTCTCTCTGGTAAAATGAATAAAAAATTCTTTAAAAAAATAATAGGTCTTTTCTACATAGCTGTGCATGTACATATACATGTGCAGGCAAGCACAAAGTGCCCTGAAGTATACATACCAAATGACTGACAATGTTACCACCAAGAAAGGATATGAGGGTTAGAAAGGTTAGCAGGTAAAGGGGAAATTCAGTGCTTTGCTCAATGTCTGTATTGACTCTTGTATACGTATGCCTAGGCTGTAGAAACCTAATATGGAAATCTCCAGTACTTCATACCTTAACCCAGTAGTAGTATAACTCCCAAAAATACCTTCCTCATCCCTCCCTCACCCTGGGACCCAATCCAAACCGCCCCAGGCGACCCATACACACTGAAAGAGGAGCCAGGGGGCCTCATTGTAACACTTATTTTTATATAAATATCCGCAAGTCATGTTACAGAATAAGCCCCACCGGGGAAAAAAAGTCAACATTAGGGTTTTGTTAAACTGACCCCTGCCTTCTAAGATGGGCCCCAGCCTGGAGGAGCCTGCTGCTTTGGGAAGGCTGGGGCTACTGCCATGAGGCTGCTGAAAAAGCTGCCTGTGTCGCCCACCCCTGGGCCAACCCCCTTCTTTGGTGTGTGGTACATGGTGACCTTCTCTGCCCTTCCCACTTTGCCTGGGGCAGGGTTCTGGAGAAAGGGTTCTGGGGAGCAGGGCCCAGGAGTTCTCGGAGCACTTGGAAATGGGGTGGGGTGGACTGAGCCATTGAGGTGGTCTGAGGCTAAGTGGTTGAGCCTGTTGGGGCTAGGGGTACATAGAATTAACAAGAACAAGTAGAGGAGGACCAGGGCCCTCAGCCAAGCAGAAACATTGGCCCTTCCCTCCAGCCTAGATTCCTAGGTCTCTTCCCTGTTAGTCTATCTCCTGCTGGACCCACATTCCCAGAAGCCCTGGGTTCCTGTCTATCTCCAACCGGTTCTTCCCCCTGCACCCCGCTTGCCCCCCACAGAGAGGCCAGAGGCTAGGAACACAGCACCAGTCTGAGGATTTAATTAACCAGGAAGGGGACTGTTGGGAGGGGCACCCTTGTAAAAATGTACAAAAGGTATGTGGGGCTGTGTGGAAGGGGTGATAAATATGTACATGGAACCTCCCTTCCTTTAGCCCCTCCTCCCCCAGCCCTAGGAGGGCATGAGGACTCGGGTGGTAGGTGAAGGGGAGATGGGGGCACTTTGGCCTCTGGCTTGGTGAGCCCTTGGGGAGGCATGTCAAGGGCCTAGAGGCCCTCAGAGGGGGTGATGGTGCACCTCAGAGGAGATCATGAGCTATGACCTCTCAAATGTCCCCGAACTCTCATACATACACACACACACACACACACACACACACACACACACACAGAGCTCTTTCTTTCTAGAGGCTTATAACCTCTCCCCTCCATGGCCCCACGATCCATGTGATGCTTGATCTTGTGGGGGGTGGGCTGCTGCTCCCAGGTTACATGACCTCAGAGATGGCTAGTGAGGTCATGACCTTTGCCCTCCAGCCCTGGCTTAAAACCTCAGCCCTAGGACCTTGTCAAAAGAAAAGGGGGGGGATGGAGCTTTGCCCCTGCCCCTCCCCTTCCCTCACCTGTCAGCCCGGGCTGGGCCAGGGGCTCTAGGTGGGGAACTAGGCCGGGGGGCGGGCACAAGAGGAGGTGGTGCCCCCAAAAGGGCTCCTGGAGGGGTCTTGCTGAGAAGGTGAGGGGTTCCCGGGGCCGCAGCAGGAGGCGGTGGTGGAGCCAAGCGGCTATATAGCAGAGGATGAGCAGGCTCTAGACCGTAGAGGCGGGCAGCAGCCACGGCCCCTGGTCCAGTCAGCTCCTCACCCGCCTCATAGAAGCGGGGTGGCCTAGCCAGGCGTGGGGGCCCTGCCAACCAGGTTGGCTCCAGGAAGCCAGCACAGCGTTCTGGTGGACTAGGGCCCAGAAAGGGAGGTGGCCGGGGTCTCTCAAACAGTAGGTGAAGACCCTGAGGCCCGGTGGCTGCGGCGGCGGCAGCGGCAGCAGCAGCGGCGGCGGCGGCAGCAGCGGCGGCAGCAGCAGCCTCTTCCTTCCGCTCTTCCTTTACCCGCACGGATTCCTTGGCTGGCCGGGCCCCTTCCTCTCCAGCCCGGGCCTTGGGAGTAGCCGGAGAAACTCGAAGCTGGGGCCGTGAGAAGGGGAGGTCCCTGGGGAGCAAGTAGAGGGAACAGAATGAAGATTCTGTGGCGGTCAGGAGACTGAGGGAGGCAGGGTGCGGGGCAGAGGGGGGGAAATGGGGAAATGTACCTGTCCTTCTCCTCCTTGGTGATAGAGGGCTCCCTCCGCTCCACAGGCCGCTCCTTGTCTGAGCCTGGTGTCCGGGCAGCCTCAGGGGGGCCGGACCCAGGCAGGAAAGGCCAGAGGACTGCGGTGCAGGCGGCCCCATGGGTCTGGGGGGGAGGCGAAGGCTGGTGGGGCCCCTGGGCTTTCTTTCTGAGCAAAGACGGCGCCGGAGTCTGGGCAGAGGGTAAAGTAGGAAGTAACAGGGGCTAGAGGCAGGAAGCCCTGTCCAGGCATCCGCCCAGGCCCCACCTGAGTACTGCCCCTGCCACAGTTGCCCCCACCCCACCCCAGCACTCACTGAATGTGGGGCTGCCCAGGCCTCCAAAGGCCCCGTTGGAGAGGGCAGCCAAGGAGGCGAAGCTTGTGGGACGCCCAAAGGGATCTGTGGAGAAAAGGGGGGCAGTGAGAACATCAGACAGCTGGGGACACCAGGCAGCAGAGCAGCAAGAGGCCCTGGAGCCTGGAGCTGCTTGATTTTAACCATGTGCTGAGCACTTCCCTGGGCCAGGCAAGGCGCTGAGCTGTGACATGCACGAACCACTTAACCTCACCCAAGTCCCATGAGGAAGGTAGGATCGCCTTTACTTAAAGATGATGAAACAGGCTCAGAGAGGTGGAATGACTTGCCAACGGTCGTCTAGCCAGTGAGTGGTGCCATTGACCCAGGGCCTCTCTGATGCCAGAGCCGAGCTCTTATCCCCCACGCCAGCCGCCTGGACCCATCTTAGCAGATCTCGGCTCTGCAGTAAGCCAACACCTCTGCAGGCTTCCCCCACCTGACATGCAGGGTCCTGCCCAGCCTGACCCTAACTTCATGCACGTGTCACACAGCCAGTCAGATGACTAACCTATCCCCCGTGGGAACCTCACAATCTCCCTGGCCAGCAGCACCTTCCTTTACGCCATCAAGCTCAACTCCTCCTTGTCCACCCAAGCCCAGGTTAAGTCTTCCCAAGAAGCCTGCCAAGATACTCAGGAGTCAGGGACCCTGCTATTCCCCTGGGCCTGCACAGCCTCCCTCCACCCCCCTCTCCCAGGTGGCATAGTACCCCCTACGCTTGGCTATTTCAAAGACAGGGTCTCAATTGGAAGAGGCTGGAAATCACCCTGACATTCCCTGCTCATTTTATAGATAAGAAAAGTCAAGGCTCAGAGGGAGTAGAGTAACTTGCCCAAGGTCACAAAGCAAGTAGAACCAGGTCCACCCCCCATTCCAGATGGATTCTGGGCCTGATTTCCATCCCCAGCTTGAGAACTCCTGCAAGTCAGGGATATGGCCTAGGACAAGGCCTGGTTTGCCCAACATGCCCTTGGCTCTTACCAATGTGGGTGCTGGGGCTCAGGAAGGGTCCGTGGGCCCCGGGAGCTGCCGTGAAAGGGTTGGCTGCAGCGTGGACGGCACCTGGGGCAGAGAGGTGGGAGATTCTGGTGAGGCTGAGTGGGCGCAAGGTGGGCCTAGAGCTATCAACAGGCAACTTCAGGCCCTGAGAGGGCTGGCTAGACTCACCAGTCGCAGTGAAGAGGGAAGCCGGGTGGGAGAGCTCCTGCCCAGGGGGCAGGGCCCCATAGGGCCCCGGAAGGCAGGGCAGGAGGTCGTTCCGAAAGTCAAGCTTGTGGGAGTCACCCTGCGTGGGACACAGGGAGAGGGGCAGTGAGTGAGGAGCCAGGTCTGGTCCACTCTTGTTTTCCCACCCCTGGATACCCGTCGAGGGCTGGCCGGCACCAAGATGGGGCTCAGATCCTGTCCTCTACCTCTCTCAGAGCCTTCTCTGGTCATCCCCCTAATTAGCCAGAGAACTAAGGTGTTAACTATGTAACTGCTCAACAGTGATGGGGACAGGGAAGAATACATCTGGCCACAATTCTGCCAAGCTCTGTTAAAGGTGGATGCCCAGAGTCCTTGACTGTGAGACCCACTCTCCCCAGCCCTCCGGCCCCAGTACCTTCATCTTTTCCTGGTGTCTCAGGATCATGTAAGCCACGCGCACATGCATGGCACACCACTTCCCTGGTTTCTGCCGCCCCAGGATGACCAAAGGGAAAGGGAAGGAAAGAAGGTTCACTCATCACCCACTTGAAGCCTGGCTCTAGGCTCAGCCTCATCACACAACATCCCCATTTTTCATCCCTTTAATTGCGAGATGACTAGGTTCAATTTATAGCCTAGGAAACTGAGGCTCAGAGAGAGAAACTGTCTTGCCCAAGGTCTGAGCCCAGGTCTGTGACTTCAAAGTCCTTTATTTTCTGCCATTCCACAGCTGGCTGCCTCCGCGTCTTGGGCTTCTCACTCATTCTCTAGCAAGACCTCCCTTCAGCAAAATACCCTGACGCCAGCCCCCAGTCTCATGCAGCCTGAGGACCTCACCAAACTCACCCTCAAAGGTGGCCGGAAATGGTCGGGGATCTGGGGATGGCAAAGGAAAGATTGGAAGCGATTCAGACCTGCTTACTGACCCGGGTGCCTCATTTCCACAGCACCCACTTGCCCCCCCCAAACACTTCCCTAGGACTGTGTGTGCCTCCCTCATGCCTCTCCTGCTTGTGCCAACAGTGCTTTCCCGTCTTTCCCACTCTAGACTCCTCTCCTCCAGACCAAGTTTCTGAAGCAGGCCCCACACAGGAGCCCTGGTTGGAAGACCAGGGTGTGGGTGAGTGGGCAGGCAGAAGGATAGTTCCTCACCCAGAACAGTCATCCCATTCACAGCTTTACATAAAAGGGATCCACTTACGATTTCTTTAGGGAAAAAAACACCTTAAACGGAAGCTGAGGGACCAGCAGTTAGCGTAATGGCTATGTCGCTGGATTCCCATGTAGTCAACCGCAGTTCGCGTCCCGGACCCGGTGGCTTAACACTCATGCCGGGCGCGTGTGCGTGCGTGCCCAAGATCCCAAGAGGAGAATGGAGGAGAAGGGATTGCGGTGTGGCCATTCCCCCAGGGGGTGATTTCTCGCTGTCTGTCTGTCTCTGTATATCTGTCTGGCGAGCACACGCGCCCCTATAGCAAAAACCTCTCCCCAAAAAGAAAAAGCTGAGAAGCCTCTGGTCTAGACTGCCCTTTTGGAAATGTGTCCTGTACTTTTTCCAATGTTCCCAGAGCCCTGAGATTTAAGGCTGCTCCATGTGCTGAGGGGGAGGGAATGCTCTGGATCCCCAGCCACTTCACAAAGGGGCAGCTTATCTTTTCATTGTTTTATGGACAGAGCTTCCTGGTATGATGTCATTTTGAAGTGGGAGAAAATTAAAAAAAAGGTTTTGTGACGTACAAAATGTGAAAAACCTACAAATGACTGTCCTAATAATCTTATTCCCAGGACAATTTCATGAAACTCCTATTTCTTACACCTGGGAAATTCTACTGTTTATAGAAATTTTCTCTCATTAGACACCCAGGGATGCTCTGATTGTCTCCTAATGGGAACAATCAGTGGCTTTTCTAAAATCAGCCCTGCTCTCCCCTCAACAGATCTTCCAGTACCCCAGGATCTGCCCTGGCCCCCTCACCTGTGTCCCCTTCTGGGGGAGCCCGCTCGGCACTGGCCCCAGTCGTGGTGGCAGCTCAGGGTTCGTGCTCTGGGAAAGGGGAGTGGAGGGATCAGCCAGGAGAGCTGGCACCAAGCCAAAAAAGGGGTCTAAAACCAAGCTGGAGATGGGACCAGGGAAGGAGGATGGTTCTGGAGAAATGTGGATCTAGAAGGGGAGGGCAAAGGGTAGATGTGGTTTTGGGGAAGGGAAGAAGGTATGTGGGTCTGGGGTGTCTGGGTTTGTATGGGGTGGGAAGCAGTGGTGGCATCTGGATTGAGAGCTCACCTTGGGCTGGAAGGCCCCCTGCAGGGAGCCAAAGGAGACAGCCGGCGGGAGGCCCGGAGGTAGCCCGGGCACTGCGGGAGGGAAGGCCGTGTACGGCTGTGGAGAGAAGGGGACTAGTCCAAGCCGGGGGGTGGAGGTGCAGCCCATCTCTGGTCTGCCCATCAGTCCTCTGGCCTCCACCCTAAGACCCCCCCCGCCCCAACCCAGGGACTTCTCCCAGGCTCAAGGTTCTTGCATATGAAACTGAAGACTGGACCCCAACACCAGGGCCACACACACTGCTGCATCTACACCCACACACCACACACGCCCCACCCCACACATACACACGCACACTCACATTATGTCGGAAAAGGCCTTCCATCTTTCCTGGATATTTCTCAAACTAGGGAAGAGAAGGGAACAGTCAGCTGCCAACCAGGGACCCAGGGCCTTCCCCTGGAAAACATACCCTCCCCCCAGGCCTCTAAGCCTCAATACTGGCCCAATGAGGAGCTCACCATGTGGGGGCCGTGGGGTGGCAGCAGGCCCGGGGGATAAGGGGTGAAGTGCTGGTGGGTGTGCTGGTGGGTGTGCTGGTGCTGGTGGTTGTGCTGGTGGAACTGGAAGGCCAGGGGCCGGGCTGAGCCCCCTGACCCCACCACCTCAGGGCCACCCTGGGCATTCAGGTAGCGAGAGTTCAGGTCCTGGCCGATCAGGTCCTGCTCTGTGGGAGGGGAGGGGGAGAAGGCTTTAATATCTGTCACCACATCAGCCTCCTTGGGCCCAGGTGACTGGCCTTCCCTCTGGCCTTGAGCCATTCCCTCCTCAAGCCCTGTTGTCTGCTGAGGCCCAGATGCCCCAAAGCTGACTGAGTCTGAGCCCAGGGCTATGGCCCCCCACCCCCCGGCCAGGACCCCAAACTCACCAGAAAGGGCGTTAGCGGCTGAGGCCCCAGGGTGCCCTGGCACCTGCAGCAGGGGTGGGGGTGGGGGCAGGGTGGGGCCAGGGGAAAACAAGGAGGGGTGGTGGGGTGGTGGGGGGGGCCGCAGCCCAGGGGGGGGAAAGCCGTGGGTGGACAAAGGCAGGGGTAGTGAGGGCGTCGGGGGCCGGTGGGTGAGCTGCGCGGACGAGGAGGAGGCAGATGAGGAGGAGGAGGACGAAGAGGATGATGAGGGGGGAGGCTGAGCCACGGGAGGGGCCGGGGCCTTGGGGGGCGGCCGTGAAGAGCTGGGGAGAGAAGTGGGGAGATGAGTGAGGGGGTTGGGAGGTGCCAGCTCTGACGGGAGGGGGTCAGAAGCCTGGGTGGTATCGTGACCCTGGTTCTCCAACATGGGAGGTGGCAGAACCCGGCCCCCAGGACTCCCCAACCCCCCACCCCGACCCAGGGTACCCATCCTCACACTGAGGTGCCTCCCACACCCAACAACCCCCTCTTCTCCCTCTCCAGGTCTCTTCTTCCACACAGCTGCTGCTGCCATCTCTGGCCGTACGACTTTCCCCTTCCTGACTCAACCACAGCACAAAACAGATCACTCATTTTGACGCTTAATTACAACAGGCCACCTGGGTTCCCACCCAGAGACAGTGGAAGCAGAACTGCACTGGCCTGGCCTAGGAGTCGGGAGACCTGAATTCTAGGCCCATCTTGTCATGAATGCCCTGGGTGACCTTGAGCAAGTCACTGCCCCTCTCTGAGCCTTAGTTTTCTCAATGATAACAACAATGATAATGATGATGACAATAATAATGGTGACAGCATCAATAATTATATCAATACTTCTTACCCTTTGTTGAGCACTTACTGCAGGCCAAGTGCTGGCACCTGCTTTATACGCTAACACAAGCCGCCAACATTTCATGCCACCTATGGCTCCCATGGCCCCAGAACCATCTATACTGTACCATTTACTTCTTGATCTACTTCGACTCAGTGTCCTTCTTTTCTACTTAGCCTAGCCTTAAGCAATGATATGTGAAATCAAGGGATTGAGGAACTGGTATTTTTTGAAAGCACATAAAAGGTAACTTGTGACTATCTTTAAAAGAAGGACCTGAAATCAACCCCCGTACCACTATAGAGTATACACACTTTGGGAAACACTGCATTCACTCATGAGTTACCCTCACAACACCTTTAAGGATGAAGATACCATTATTATTTCATTTCACAGAAAAAAGAAAATTGAGGCTCAGAGGGGTGAAGTGACATGTCAAAAATCACACAGCTAGTAAGTAGCAGAACAAGAATTTGAATCCAGGTCTGACTGACAGCAAAGCCAGCTCTCTTAATCATCATGTCAGCATTTCCCAAAGTATGCTCCAAAGAACAGTATTCCTAGCAGATGTGCTATACAAATAGTTCTCACCAGCAAAGAAAATTGGGAAACATCACAAACTAAATTCCCCTGCACGAGAACGTATAAAGGAGTCAGATAGATCCAGCAATAACCTTTAAATGTGTTTTGCCCAGAGACTTTCAAACCTTTTAACCTCAGAATCTTTTTCCAAGTCACATCCCACAGGTACCATCCCATGTCCCAAACACAGAATAAATGTAGGAGTTGGAGCCAAAAATGACCAGATCCTTTCAGACCAGAACAAAACCCTAGACCACTCACCTGCCAGTGCTGAGGTCCAGGCTGCTGCCATAGGGAGAAGTGCGGAGGCCGAAGGGCGAGACCCGAAGCTGCAGCTGGGGCTGGGGTGGGGGTGGCAGACTGGGGGTGGCCGGCAGGGGTGCTGGGGGTGAGACAGGAGGCCGAGGGGCTGGTGGAGGCGGTGGTTCCTTTGGGGGAAAAGGCACTAGCAGCGGGTCGGGGCCTGGGGGCTGTTCCTGGCTCCGCTCCAGGCCCGACACTTTAGGGACCACGGAGAGTTTTGCTTCACAGTTCCCATTGAAGGCGCCATGGGGGCCCGAGGCTACGAGAGCAGGATGAAAGACATAGTCAGTTGAGACTCATGCTCACCCAACTTCCCTCTCCTTTGTCTCCAGCCCCCGCCCTTGGGACCAACCTTTGCTGGTTGAGACAGTAAAGGATGGGTCGAGGTCATCATCGGAGACCTGGTAAAAAACGGTAGGAATAGAGTTACATGTGGTTGGGCCAGGCCTCCATTCAGGAAGACCACAACCACTGGAGGCAGCTAGAAACTGGTGGTGGTGGTGGCAAGTCTATTCTGTCAAATCCACTGAGATCCATCAGAGACTGTGGGCATAGTCTATGCGGCCTAAGTTTGGAGAAAGGATTCTGAGCCTAAGAAATCTAACAGGCCAGGAGGACTGAAATGGAAGCAGCACTAAAGTGGCAGAAAAGCAGGCAAATTAAAGAAGAAATGTCCAATATCACAAACCGCTGGCCCATAGGCCTACCTGGCTTACAGGTTTAGTCTGTGAAGGTTAGCAAAAAATGTTAAAAAAAATTGCTGACATTTACAAATCCAGAGAGTCCCTCATTAAAACCCAGATTTGCATATTCTTTTAAAAGATGGTGCCCATCTCACATGACAACAATCAGCTAGAACTAGAATGGACCATCCCTTTAGATAGACGTGGATTCTCTAGTTCACTATGTCCCCATCTGGCCAAATTTTGAAAAGAAAATGAGACATAGGTCAGAGTGCAATAGTTCCTTATAGGGGCCAAGTGGAAAAGAGCATTAATTGGTACGACATTTGACCTCAAAACAAGTGAATCAGTCCTAATAATAAACTAAAATATACCTCCATGGGGTAAGTTCCTACCCTGACTACGATGGCTTCGTGTCCTTACTGCCATGACTATGGTCTCCGCTTAGACTCTTATATATGAGATCCTAATTAGAAAAGCAGACCAATGGTCAGAAGGACAGACCATCTCAGTTCCACAGCCACTCTGGATTTCCATGGAAAACTAAGGGTAGCTCCAAGGGCTTTGAAAAGAATGGCATGCCAGGCCATGAGCTCTCTCCCCTCTGGTCAGTTGGCCCTAGTCACTGACAAAAGAAACCATTTCCCTTCCAATCTTCCCCTTCCTCCTTGAAACCTAATTCTGGCTAAACCTAACCCATGTTCTCCACTCAAGGGGCGACTCTACTGCACAGAGGCCTTCAAGCTACAGTCCATTTTTTTTTTTTTTAAGCTACAGTCCATTTTATAAGCTAGGACACTGCCCATCCAACAAGTTCTATCCCCACTTACCCTCTCATCCAGATCACTTTCCGCGTCACACTAGGGAGAAAGAAAGACAAGTGTCACCAGAGTTAAGGAAAGTGGGGCCCAAGGTGGAGAGGGGAGAGGCCAATATAAGTAGATAGCACTTACTATGTATCCAGCTTCCAGAGAGTGACGGGAAGAGGCCTGAGAAAAACCAGAGTCCAGAGGTAAGTGAGGCTGATGGTGCAGGTGGATAAAGTCTCAACTCTCTGCAAGGCACTCAATATCCCTCAAAATTCACTCTCAACTGCTGCTTCTTCTACTGCCTACCCCCTTCCCAGAGCTGTTACCATTTTCTAAGTACATCAGGTTCTCACATTTCTGTGCCTTTGGCCTCAACAACTTTCCCGTTTCTCCTCTTAGCAAACTTCTGACCATACCTTGGGGCCTGACTAACACATCCTAGGGGGCTTTCCCTAACCACAATCCTCCTCCCATCCCCCAGGCAGAATGAGTGGCTTCCTCCTGTGGGTTTCTGCAGCATCTTTCCCAGATCTCTGCCTTCTTTAGATTCTCAAATTACCCAGTTCTGTGCTTGTTTGACTGATCCTTTGCTAGACTGCCACCACCTTCAGGGAAGGGCAGGGGCCACATCTAATTTATTTATGATTCAACTAAAGTCCCTTTGATGTGTCTCTTAATTATCAACATGTTTGAAGCATACATAGTACCAGCCAACAGCAGGTGAGCCTGACTGTGGGCAGGTCTTTGTCAGCCCCGGAGAGGCGCCCAGGCTCAACTTTGTTCTACCTTCCTCTCTGCCCTGGCCCTGAGAGACTGGGATTACTGTTTATGACAGGCAGTGGCGATGCTGAATAGAAAACAGTCTATGTGAAAAGTGTTCTAGCTAAACAGACTAAAAGATGAGTATCTAGGACAAGCTCACCTCTTTCCTTCTCCGCTTATTGGGCCATTTTCGGGCCCGATCCCCAGGGGGCCGGCCAGGCTCTCGATCAGAGCTGTCCCCTGGCTCCCCAGTGGCCCCACTGGAGCCCCCCCTCTTCCGTTTCCCAGAATGCTTCAGCCGATGTTCCAGTCGCTCTGGGGGCTGAAGAGATGCATCCTTCTGTGGAAGAGGAGGTGGGACTGAAGTGCTTGGAAAAAGGAAACTCCTCAACCTCTCTAGGGTGACCAAGCTACCAAAGCACCCCTTAGGCCGGGTAACCTGGCTGGTCCCTGGAGACTAGCTCTACCTCCTCCCACCCCAGGGTGGGGCAGAGGCCTGGCCAGAGGAGCCGGTTGCTCTGGTTTGGGGTGCCAGCATTCCCCCTCAACTCCACCCACTCGTCACTGTACCCTTCTCTCTGGTCCTCTGAAAGCCCTAATGTCCCCAGCCCCATAAGGCTCCACCTGCAAGGCCTCTAGGCTGGCGAAGCTAGCGATGGCGAAGCCATCGATCAAGTCCTCCTCTTCTTCTTCCTCCTCCTCAGGCTCCTCCTCGGCTTCCCCGTCGTCTGCACCCCCCTCCTCCTCCTCCTCCTCTTCTTCCCCACGGCTGCCCGAGCCGGCAGGCCGCTTCCGAGCTCGGGGTCGCGGGGGCCGAGGCCTGGGACGGGGCCGCCGTCGTCTCGGACCCCCGGGCCGCTCTCCTGACGAAGCTGACGACCAGGGTCTGGCGGGCGGCGGCGGTGACGACGAGGACGAGGAGCCGCGCGGGGCGGCCAACAGGGCCCGAGGTGCGTCGCCGCCCGGACCTCGGCGTCGCCGCTGCTCCCGGTCTCGGTCTCGGCGCGAGCAGCGCCGCCGCCGCCGCTCCCCCTCAGCTGCCCAGCCCGGGCCCGGGGCCGCAGCCGCTGCCGTTTCCATGGCGACCGCCCTCAGCGCCGCATCCGGAGGCGGCGGGGCCCGAAGCGGCCTGTCCGCAGGCCCGGGGTCGCAGGCGCGGCGCTGGCGGCTGCACAGGGACGAGAGGGCCACGGCTTCTCCTTTAAAGCAGGATCTACTGGCTCCGAGCTTGCCCCAAGACCAAGGCCTGGGGAGCCGGCGCCGCCCCCGGGGCGACAAGCCCGAGGGCCCCCCCCGTGGGGCCGGCGGGGCCGCGACGGTGAAAACGGAGCGGCCGTCCCTTTAAAGCGAGGCCTCCAGTTGTCCAACCCCTGGCGCCTTTAAGACAACCCGACGGTGTCCGGCCGGCCTAGTGCAGTGGCTGCCCCCTGCCAGGGGTCGAGGCAAGTCTCCCCGAGGAAGAGGAAGGGCCACCCCTTTAAAAGGGGCCGAAAGCTCGCCCCGAAACGCAAACCTTCCCTTTAAAAGTGTCTGAAGTCCTCCGGCTAAAAGAGGCCGCCCCTTTAAGGAGTCCAGGGTCCTTCAAACGGCAGGCCGTCCCTTTAAGGGCTCGGGAGTTAAGTTTCTAGTTCCCCACAAGCGGCCACTTCTTTAAAGGACTTCTTGCGTAGGAAGGAGGAGAAGACGAGAAACCCCACTTGCCCTAATTCTCCCAACAGCACAGTTCTCAATTTGTCAGCTTCTGTTCAGCGGCTTCCCCTTTAAGGTTGGCGTTGAAGTCGGCCGAGTTCAGTGGCCACCCCTTTAAGGAAATTTAAAGGGGCCTTCTCCGGGCCCAGCTCCTCCAGCCTCCGCCTCCGGTCGCCATGAAAGGCGCGAGGCGGGGCGGGGCTGCGGAGCCAGCCCTCCAAAGCCCCGGATGTGAGGCAACGATGACGGGTAGAGCTTCTCTGTCCGCCGACATAAAAGTCTCTTCCTCCTTTCCTCCGTCTGTCTGACTTGTGCCTTAGGTGCTCCGGAACGGCCGTTGGACAGCGGAGTAGCTCCAGCGCACCCTCCTGTTGTCTCCTTTGGAGTCTTGGGCCTCGTCTCCACCAGGACTTCCCTGCCCCTCCTCCCTCTTCCTCCTCAGCCTACGCCTCCTTCCTCTCTCTGCCTCCTCCCACTCTCCGCCTCCTTCTCTTCACCCCCTACAGACGAAGACGTTGATAGGTTGAGAAGCATACGTCAAATCGAAGGGCGGAGTCAGACTCGGGGGAGTGGGTAATATGTAACCGCGCTCTAATCTCGGATTGGGTTACGTCAGATTCGCTCCGCCCTTCCTCAAGTCTTGTGACTCAACTGGTTAGAAGTAGGTGTTTGGGGCGGTCCCTCATGCGGCCCCGCCTCTTCCTGCACTTCGTTTATTGGCTCGCCTCCTGACGGCATCGAGGCGGAGTGGGACGTGGTTCCTGGCTCATACCCGGCGGTTGGCCGCTGGGCGGCGCGCGGCGGCTCACGGTACCGTTGGACATACACTGACGTCTCTCCCGTAACCCACAGGCTTCCTGGTGTCCAACGCACGCGCCCGGCTATAATTCGGCGGGTCACGGAACTGGGCTCGAGTACCTCGAAGGAAACTGCGTCCGGTTTACTGCCTGGTTCAGTGCGAGGGTGCTGGCCTGCGGTCTCCGAGCGCTAACGGTTAAAACACACCTTGAACTTGTGTGCCGAGCACTTTCTCACATCTGAATGCATTCGGTAGTAATAGTTCTGTGAGGTAGCTCGTCTGTGCTGCCACTGCGCTGTTCTGCTTCCAAGTCAATTACTACGGCGGGTGCCGCTTCTGGCCTCTGGTTGCTGGGGTTACCGCTGTAATGAACAACGCGCTGGCGAGCCTTGTTGTCTCATGTATAAAACGCCTAATTCCCTTTCACAGGATTATATGCAGTACAAGGACCTGTAACACACTGTCCTAAGAGATCATTCTTACCTCTTGAGTCCAGTAGCAAATTCTGGCCTGAACCATAGGTGGAACTCAAGGCCAGCCTTCCTTTTTTCTCCTTTTTTTTAGTTTTGCTATACATGTGTGCTCACTAAAGAGAGACAGGGAATGTGAGAAATCACTCCCCAGGGGGGAATTGCCACCTGCAAGATTTTGGACATGTACACACATGTGGCCAGTGTGATTTTCAAACCCCTGGTCTGGGACTGGAACCATTCAGCAGGTCATGTGGACTCCCAACACCTTAACCTCCACACCACCTGCTGGCCCCACCCTTTTCTTCTTGAAAAAAAAAAAAAATTGCCAGAGGGCATGGGCTTGTGAAGGAGAAGGAGGAGGTGAATGGCCACACTGCAATCCCTTCCCTATTTCAAACTGTCAGGGTTTTGGGCACTTAGGCACATTTGTCCAAGGCCCTGGGTTCAGAACTTGAACCATGCAATTGGTGGCCATGTGCGATCCAGCCACCTTAACTACCAAGGCATGGGCTGGCCCTCAGGGCCAACTTGATGAAAATCTTGATCCACACAGAGTCTTTTCAGAGGCTTGATTTAAGTTTATCGGGGGCACCCTGACCAGGGTTCTGGGTTCCAGTAGCATGTGGAGCTGAGTCAGAAGTGTCTGCACAGAACTCCTAAGAGATGTCCAATGACCATTCTGCCCCCTCCCTGTACCCAACGCCCCTCACTTTCCCTGGCACCTCCCCCATTTCCCAGTTCTTTAGTGACCAGCAAAGAAACATCAACCAGTACTGCCCATCAATCTCAAACTCAGCTAGAGACATAAAAGAATCAGAAACATATCGAAAACTTTACTAGAAATATAGAGAAAAAAATATATAACTGCCTCCGAGGTTTCTCCTCCTGGATGGACCAACAGATAGAGCCCTTAGGTCTGATGGGGTCGTTCCATATCCACATCCTCCCCCAGGAACAAGGCATCTAGCTCCTCTAGCCGCTGTTGCAGCAGGGGTTCCACATCTGGGCTGGGAGCTAGGTTGGGAGTAAGGGTCTTGCCAGTTGTAGCCCGGACTCCGCGGGATGGCCGCCGGCATCGAGGAAGGCTGCTGTCTCGGAATTCTACAGCCCGCCGGAGCTTCCTTGAACTGGTGAAAATCAAAGTCCCATTGCGCTCCCGTGGTTCTTCGAAGATGGTCTCAAAGGTTCTGGACCAGGCAGGGAGAGTGACCAGGTCACCAGCATGCCCCCTGGCTCCAGCCTTCCCTATACCACCCTCAAGCTTTCAAGGTTTCTCACCGCCTGGTTGTGGGTGACTGGTAATTCTTGTTAGTATAAATTTCTTCCAAGCTGAACTCCTTCTTGTTCAATCTGGGAGAAAAGAGCAGAGGCCACTGAGAAACCTTAGGCCGCTAGAGAATGGAGGAATAAGTAAGGCCTGGTCTGTATTTCAGTTTGTGGGACATGCATGGGCCAGGAGTGCTGCCTGAGGCAGACAGGTGGTTCTAACCACAAACCATGTCCACACCAAATTGTCTCCTACAAGCTGGACTATGTGCCCCAAGAAACAAGGCTACATTTTAGGAGCTATGAGCCTATGCTTACTTGGCCAGTGGAGCTACATGTCCAATGAGCTTCTCACCTGATTGGCCGAGGCAGCCCCATTGGTGTAAGGTTTAGTTGAGGACGGGCTGGAGTCCTGCGTATTCGGAATCGAGAAACTTTTCCCATGGTCTGCAAAAACAGGGTAGAGGGTGATAAAGTGGCACGAGTTCAGGTCCCCTATCTACCTTGTCCTCTTCTTCTGTGCTTCTACCTTGGTCTCAGGATCTGAAAGCACCTGGTCCTTTGAAGTTCTTTGCTCCTTTCCCTTGGTTGAGCCCAACCTGTGGAGAAGTTCAAGGCTCAAGGACAGACAAAAATCACAGTAACAGTCCCCTCTCTTGCCCACTACACACTTAAGGAAGGAGGCTGGGTCCAGGCTATGGTTAGGGCTTCAAGACAGTTTATTAAAAGCACTACCTGGGTTCTGCTGGTTCGGAGAAGGAGGAAGTGGATGCGGTGGACGAACAAGATGTGGTGAGAGAAGGGGAGGCTCCCACTCCTCCGAGAGGGAAGACCTCTTTCCGGAGACAGGGTCGAGGGGGTGGCGGGGCTCGGACCATCTCCCCACCACCCACAGTGTGCCGCCGTGGCCGTGGCTGGTTTGAATGGGGTGGAGCAGGGGGCCAGGTGCAGGTACCTGGGCCCAGAGGCCCCAGATCAGGACAGGAGTGGCTTCGGCCCAGGGAGGGCTTAGGAAGAGGTGCTGGGGTATTGTGGTCCTGAGCCCGCCACTGGCGGATAGGGGGCCGGGGACTGACAGAAGCAGTGCCCTCAGCAGCCCTAGACTGTTCAGCCTCTGAGATGGCAATCTTCAACTCCAACTTCATGGGGGGTGATGGGGGCGGGGGCTGGGGGGCTTTGTTGGATGTAAGGAAGATGTCAGCGAAGCTCTCCAGCTTGGAGCGGACGGAACGGAAGAGTGGGGCCAAGCCCCAGGGACTGAGGCGGGGGCGTAAGAGGCTGGACGGTGGTGGAGTCGATGGGGGTTCCAGAGCAGGATCTGGGACTGAGGAAAGGAGAGGGTCACAGATGGGCATTCTTCAGCTGCAGGCATCTAAGCCACACCTCTGTAACCTCAACCCTTCCTCCCAAACACTAAACTTTGTCCAGAGAGGAGAAAGCCCACCTCAAAAAAAACTAAGTCCTGGGAACCAGTAGTTAGTGTAATGGCTATGTCGCTGGACTCCCACGTAGTCGACCGCGGTTCGCGTCTCAGACCCAGTGGCTTACAACTCACGCCGGGCGCGTGTGCGTGCGTGCCCAAGATCCCCAGAGGAGAATGGAGGAGAAGGGATTGCGGCGTGACCATCCCCCCTGGGGGGTGATTTCTCGCTTTCTGTCTCTATGTCTCTCTCTGTCTGTCTGGCGAGCGCACGCGCCCTATAGCGAAAAAAACCTCTCAAAAAAAAAAAAAAAAAAAAAAAACTAAGTCCTGGGACCAAGCAGTTAGCGTAATGGCTATGTCGCTGGACTCCCATGTAGTCGACTGCGGTTCGAGTCCCAGACCCGGTGGCTTAAACTCAAGCTGGGTGTGTGTACGTGTGTGCCCAAGATCCCAAGAGGAGAAAGGAGAGGGGATTGCGGCGTGGCCATCCCCCCGGGGGGTGATTTCTCGCTTTCTGTCTCTCTGTCTGGCGAGCACACGCGCCCTATAGCAAAATCCTCTCAAAAAAAAAAAAAAAAAAAAAAAAAAAAAAAACTAAGTCCTGCATTTAAAGGTTGAACCCAAAGCCTCTAGAGTCTAAACTCCATCTTTACACACCAAACTCTGCCCTGGGAGGTGTTAAGCCCACTCCTCCCTCTGTACCTGAAAACATCTAAGCTCAAGTAGGATTTTTCAGACCACCCCCCAAATCTCATCCAACTCCTGGAGTCCTTACCAGGTGTTAGGCTCTCTGGAGGGTCTATAGGCAGAGTGGATGGCTGGAATGGGGGTCCTTGGTCCCCGGATAGAGGAATTGGCTGGTGAACCATCATCATGGGCTCAGTTCTGGAGTGAAGGGGCAAGGTATAAAGGCTTGGGAAACTTCTAGGTCCAGACCCCACCTGAGCCAGCACCTCCCCTGACCCTTAAGACTTCTGAAGGTACTACAAGGAAGGCATGGATACATAAATCCTGATGCCCCTAGCTCTGGCTACCTGGATGATGGCAGTTGCCTCGATCCTTTGATAATCCCTTCCCCAGCCCTCTCACCTTTGTGCTGGGACGATGAAGTTGGGGCTCGCATCCGTGAAGCCCTGGATATAAACAGGGGATGTTTGTGGGGAAGCAGGGAAGCTCCCTTTGGCCTCCTTAGCTCCCCACATCCTGGCTCTCTCAGTGTCCAAACACCTGCTTGGGTTCACATCACAGACTTTTTTAGTCTTTGCTCAGGCAGTGTCTGCCACCTAAATTGCTGTCATCCCTGACCTGAGACAAATTCTCCCCAAACGCAGGTCTCTTGCCCTTGTCTTCTATCCCTGTTGGAGTACCCATCCCCATCTGAACCCCTGACATCCTTACCCTAAGTTCTGAAACCTTGGTTGGGGATCTGGGACCGGCAATGTCTTCCAACATCACTACCAGAGTGGGTTGATGGGCCTGATCCACCTTTTGTGAAGGGCCCTCCTCTGGGGAAGGGGTTGTCCTTGATCGCCGTCTCAGGGTGGAAGAGGACCGGTGGATGCGGCTTAAGGGCTCTCGGCACAAATGCAGTGGGTCGGGAGGCCTGGAAGAGAACAGGATGATCAGAATGGGCTCAGCTGTGTTCCCAAGCGTACTCTCCTCCTGCCATGCTCACCTGGCCTGTGAGGACCACATGGCTTGCTGAGGTGATAAGGCAGGCTGCTGGCTGTGGACAGGACCCTGACAGTTGCTGTGGTGGCATGGGCTAGAAATTTCCTCTTTGGGCATCAAGGGGACCTAGGAGAGGAAGAGGTGTCAAAAGCAAGGTGATGAAGACCAGCACATGGTGTAATGGTTATGTCACTGGACTCCCACATAGTTGACCGTGGTTCGAGTCCTGGACCCAGCAGCTTGAAACTCACACTGGGCGCATGTGTGTGCATGCCCAAAATCCTGAGAGAAGAAGGGATTGTGACATGGCCATCCCCTCGGGGGGTGATTTCTCACTTTCTGACTCTCTGTCTCTCCACCAAGTTTATGTGCCCTATAACAAAAATCTCTCTCTAAAAAAAACCAAGGTGATGGAATGGTGTTGGATTCAACAGTTTCCCTGTGCCTAATAATACCTTTAGGCACAATAGTGACAGAGATGACAGCTAGAATTCGCTCAGATCCCCAAAGAAGAGGATAGTTGGACTAACCAAAGGGACAGATATTAAGAAGAGAGTTGAGGGGCTGGCAGGTGGTGTGGTGGTTAAGGGCACTGGACTACCACATGGCTGATCAAGATTCAAGTCCTGGACCTGGTAGCTTGCTTTCTTACTTTTCCTCTCTCTATCTCTCACTCTTTTTTTTTTTTTGGAGAGGTTTTCGCTATAGGGCGCGTGCGCTCGCCAGACAGAGAGAGACATAGAGACAGAAAGCGAGAAATCACCCCCCAGGGGGGATGGTCATGCCACAATCCCTTCTCCTCCATTCTCCTCTTGGGATCTTGGGCACGCATGCACACGCGCCCAGTGTGAGTTTTAAGCCACTGGGTCCAGGACGCGAACCGCGGTCGACTACGTGGGAGTCCAGCGACATAGCCATTACGCTAACTGCTGGTTCCCTCTATCTCTCACTCTTGTTCTGTCCCTCTCCAGTCACATTAAAAATAAAGTTAGGGACCAGCAGGTGACTTGGTGGTTAAGGCACTGGACACTCCCACATGGCCAACCTAGGTTTGAGTCCTGGGCCTGGTGGCTTGCTTTGTT
This sequence comes from Tupaia tana, assembly GCA_026018925.1. NCBI lineage: Eukaryota > Metazoa > Chordata > Mammalia > Scandentia > Tupaiidae > Tupaia > Tupaia tana. The sequence goes on from JAKSZU010000016.1 coordinate 60,703,926, forward strand.
ACTTTCCCTCTCTCTTGTTGATCAAATAAAAAAAAATTAATTAATTAATTAATTAATTAAATTAATAATTCTAATAAATAGATAAATAAAGTTAAATTTTAAAAAAAAGAAGAAGAAGAGAGTTTGATGAAACAAAGGGTCAGATATTAGAGTCCTGAACTTCAGGTGTGGAACCTGGATAATCTCACCAAGGCTGTCTATGGAAGTGAGAGGGTGACCTTGGGTGAGTCACTGCCTTATTTTGGATCTCAGTTTTTCTCCTTTATTCAAAGGAACCAAAGACCTCAGCCTGCTTACCAAAAATGTTGGGCTCTGGAAAAAGGCAGGATTTCCCATACTGAGTTGTAGGGATGTGATTCTCAATAGGGTTGTTGGTAGGAGATGGGCACTGGAAACCTAGTCTAGTTCTAAGCTGGAGTAAGGGGGAACCACGAAGGACTTTAGCATTAAGGATGCTGTCTGAATGATGGGCATGAGAATAAGGTGTTGGGATCTCAGTTACTCTCAGTAGGGATCAAGTCTGACTTTGGTACTGAGGAGGCGCATTCAGGAAAAGAGGGTCTCTCAGTTCAGAGGGCTCACCATGTGGGCAGCCATGACATCTTCCAGCACCACGGCCAGGACCCGCCGAGAGGCCTTTTCCAGGGGCGAAGGGACCCCCAGAGGCTGCAGCCTGGGACGTTTTGGGCTCTTGGCTCCCCATAATGCTCGAGCCAGGGGCTGGCGGCACAGACGCGGCCGGTAAGGCGGGCTGTGGAAGAAGCAGAGACGGTCGCCTGAACCTGTCGTTGGCTCTGTAGTTTCCCGGTACGGCCTCCAGGATCCCAGACTCCCGGGCTCAAGACAGGCGGGCGGGGTGCGCTCTCACCTGGAGTCCCCGGGCAAGTCCATGGGGGAAGCGGCGGCTCCGGGGGGTCCCTGGGGGATCCCAGGCTGCGGCCTGGGGTAAGGAGGGAGCGGGGAATGGGGGAGTGAAGACCAGCCCCTCCCCTGGGGCCCTGCCCTTCATGATCTACCAGCGGCTCACTGTAGCCCACCGGCCGGAGCCTTGAGGCGCGGAAGGGCGCCCCCAGCCGGCCGCCCCGAGCGGGTGCTCTCCCGCTACCTCCACTTCGACCAGCGGATCTCTCGCGCCCTGCTTGGCATCTGGCGCGAGACCCTGGATTACGGTGGCCCCAGATCGCCCACGTCCCGAGCCTGCTGAGGCCTTTGTCCCTACAGACTCTGCCCTAAGAGTCCCCAGGATCCGCTGGGATCCTGGTCCTAAGAGGCTCCATTTCCGCTGGTCTGTACGATTCTTTTCCACTCTGGGCGAGTGGCGGAAGCCTCCAACACTGCACACTCTGACAGTCCTCCCTCCTGCCAGATCCCCCGACTGGATTCCTGAGGAAAGAATCCTTCAACGCGGTTCCTCCAGATGCCGCGCGAGGCTCCTCCTCCCCTTGTGAGCTTCGGCTCCGCAAAGCGTTACTCACAGAGGTGCGGCCTGGGCGCGAGCATCTCGTAACTCAGTCGGATCCCCCGGGATCCACTGTCAAGCTGATACCCCCTTCACTCCAATCCCGGGAGGTCCCGCCCACAGTCCCCCCGCCCTCCCCGGATCTCCGCCCAGCACTACCCTCAGCCCGGGACCAGATGGCTCAAATGTTTCCTTCCCCGCCCCCCACCCCCTTCCCGTCGCCGGTGCTCGCCCCCCCGCGGGCCGCTCACCGCCGCCTCCCGCGGATCCCGGGTCTTCGACAGCTCCCACCTCCGGCTCCTTTAAAACCAGCCTTACCCAACACCGCCCAACCGCCGACCGCCTTCTTCTCGCAGCCTCCGGGTACCGCCCAATCGCCGGCCTCCGTCTTCCGGGGTGGCAAGAAGTTAAGTGAAGCCGCCTAGTGGCCATCATCGCTAGGGGCGACAGGCCGAGCTGGGTAGCACCGGCATTATGGTTGAGGGCAGATGGCGTCGTCCCGGTCGAACCGTAGTGGATCGAAGGGCGTCATCTTCAGGGGCCAGTCAGTGGCCAAATACGAAGTCAGCCTTCTCGAGATGCCGAGGCAACGGTAGTGAAGCAAGTGCTGCCACGTTTCTCAAGGGCATCTTCCGGTTCTGTCGCTCTTAGGCCAATAAACGTCATCTGAGTGCTAACGATATGTGAAATTTTGTGTTTCCTAGAGAGGTCGCATCTGAGGCCGGTTTGGGCACTCTCCTGTGTTCTTCAGCTGGGTTCCCACCGTATAGGGTCCTAGCTTGGGAAAGGGTGACAGGGTCCCTTGAGTCCTAATATCTGAGGTCAAACACTAGGGCTGAGGCGGCCTCCGGCTCCGATGCTCGCGCCGTGTCCTGGGAAGAGTGAGCTAAGCCGAGGTGGGTAGGAAAATGAGACTGGAGCGCCGCTTCACCTGAATGTCGTATGCTTCCCGGAGGAGTCGGGTGTCTGCGGGCCGCTCTGAGAGCTCAGTCGAGGGGATTCGTTGCAGGGGATCAATAGCACACATTGGCTTGCTTCGTGGGATTCTACCCGATTTTCTCTTTTTGGCTCCCAGGAGCTACTGAAGAAGGGCTTGCCTAATGGGAGGTGTGAATATCTGAGGAGTAAGAGATCAGGCACGGGATCCTGCTGTTCGGAGAGACTACATCACAGAGCTTTAGCAGAAGCTGGGCTGCTGGTGGGAAGGAAGTGGACATGTACCACCTTTTTGCGCTGTGAAAGCACTTTAGCTATCTAAAAGCCTATGCTTTCGCTAGTTCTCTCTCTCCAGTACAAAGCAGTCCTTATTTTTATTTTTCAGTCTTTATTTTTTAATTATTATTTTTTTAAAAAATCATTTAATTCCATTTGTTACCATTATTATTATTTTTTTAATTTGACCAGAGAGAGAGAGAAAGGAAAGCAAGCCACCAGGTCCGGGACTCTTACCGCAGTTGGCCACGTGGGAATCCAGTACCTCTAACCATCACACCACCTGCTGACCCCATATTATTGTTATTTTTTTGAGAGGTTTTGCCTTAGGGCGCATATGCTCGTCAGAAAGAAAGAGCGAGACAGAGACAGTGAGAGGGAAAGTGAATCATCCCCCAGGAGGCAAGGCCACGCAGCAATTTCTTCTCCTTCAGGGATCTTGGGTACACACTCACTTGTGTCCCATGTGATTTTCAAGCCACTGGGTCTGGGACTCAAAACGGTGGTCAACCATGTAGGAGCCCAGTGACATAACCACTATGTCATCTGCTGGTCTGGTTGTCTTTCTTATTTTTTCCACCAGAAAGAAAGAGAGAGGCACTCCAGTAGGATCTTCACGTCACTTTTTAACCTAGCCTTAGCCACCAGGTTCACAGGACACACGAGTGCCTGTGCCCAGTATATACAGGGAGGCCCAGACACAAACCTGGGACCACCCCGTGTAGGTCCAGTTGTGTTAACAGTGTCCCATGGTCTAGCTCTCCCAGTCTTTTTTGCTATAGGTTGCATGCACTTGGCTCACCTGAGAGACAGAGAGGGAGAGAGAAATGGAAAATGAGAAATCACCCCGCTTTCCCAGGGGAATGAGAGCACTGTCATTCCTTCTCCTTTATTCTCCTCTCAGGATATGAGGCATGCATGCACATGTACCCAGTGTGATTTTCAAATTGCCAGGTCCAGGACTTGAACCATGAAGTTAACCATGTGAGATCCAGCCACCTCAACCTCCAGCTCACCAGCTGCCAATCCCTTAGTCCTTATTTTCTTGATAGGGTAAGAGAGCCTGAAGCCTAGAATCCTGGGTTTGAGTTCAAGGTACAAAGGTGTCTCTTAGTCCAACATAATTCTTCCTCAGATTAAGTGATGACAATAATGAAACAGAAAGGATGTTATGGAAGGCCCAGACTCAGTACAAGTTCATGTGGAAAGTGAAGACATCAACTCTGTCCCCCCAAGGACTCATCAGATAGAAACTTTCCCATGACTAGAGCAGCATTCTTTATGATATGGGGCCTTCTGGGTCCTGTGGAAATCCATTATGAGAATCCTGGTGGACTAGCCAGCAATTCTGGCTAGAGGTGTCCTTGCTCCGGGATCAGGGCAGGCTGTATGGTGCCTGAGGATGGTCCTCAGTGATATGGTGATGCTTCATTCAGCTGGGCATCTTGAGATCCTTCTCAATCTTGGTGAGTTGAGAACTCATACATGCAAATGCTTCCCAAGCCAGGCCAGGAAATGCCTTCCAGAGTAAAGCAGGCCTAATTTAAGTTTGGATTCCCTAGGTCTCCTAAAGGTGTTAAGGGCAAAGGAAGTAGTCTATAAAAGAGGCATGTGCCTGGGACCAGCAGTTAGTGTAATGGATATGTCGCTGGATTCCCATGTAGTCGACCGCGGTTCGAGTTCGGGACCGGTGGCTTAAACTCACGCCGGGCGCGTGTGCGTGCGTGCCAACGATCCCGAGAGGAGAATGGAGGAGAAGGGATTGCGGCGTGGCCATCCCCCCTGGGGGGTGATTTCTCGCTTTCTATCTCTCTGTATCTGTCTGTCGGTCTGGCGAGCGCACGGGCCCTATAGCAAAAACCTCTCCAAAAAAAAAAAAAAGAGGCATGTGCCTGAGAATCTGGTAGAAGGCCCAGCCTTACCACCCTAACTTGAGGTTGCTGGCATTCATCAAGTTGACGTCTAAGGTACACTGTGGCAATTAGTCCTCAGCCCAGGTCAGCAAAATTGAACCTTTATAATCCCATGGTCTCATCTCTACTTTTTGTGACTACCATTCTACCATTTCTTTTTCTTTCTTTTTTTTTTTTTTTTTTTTTTTTTTTTGAGAGGTTTTTGCTCTAGGGCGCGTGTGCCCACCAGAAAAAGAGAGACAGAGAGAGAGAAAGAGAGAAATCACCCCCCACGGGGGATGTCCATGCCGCAATCCATTCTCCTCCATTTTCCTCTTGGGATCTTGGGCACACACACACATGCGCCTGGTGTGAGTTCAAGCCACCAGGTCTGAGACTTGAACTGCAGTCGACTACATGGGAGTTCAGCAACACAGTCATTACGCTGACTGCTGGTCCCACCATTCTACCATTTCAACAACTCCTACCTTATCCATCACCTGTGTTCATGGTATGGCCAATGTGTGCTGATTTAGTGACCAACTCTGCTGTGTAGAAGCCTCTAGCCTGAGCTTCAATCAGCCTGGGTAGGTTGGGTTGGTTTGCGCTCGCAGGGTTTTGAGATAAGTGGAATGGACAATTATACCTCTTTGCCAAGAGCCACCTGTGAGAAATGGCAGAAAGCCATGAGTTTGGGTTACTACTATGGTTTGCATCAACCATTCAACATTTTTAAAAGAATTATTTTATTTAACTTTCTTTTTCTTTAATATTTATTTATTTATTTAATCCCATTTGTTATTATTTTTTAAGTTTGAACAGAAAGAGAGAGAGATTGAAAGGAAAAATGAGAAAGCAAGCTGCCAGGTCTGGAACTAGAACTGAGTACACAGAGAGAAAAAGAGAGAAAATGAGAAAGCAAGCCGCCAGATCCAGGACTTGAACCGTGGTTAGCCATGCGGGAGTGTCCAGCACCTTAACCACCACATTACATGCTGGTCCCTAACTTTCTATATTTCTTTCTTTATTTTAATTTGACCAGAGAAGGGCAGAGTGGGATGAGGGGGCAGGGAAGAGAGTGAGAAAGCAAGCTGCCAGGTCCGAGACTCAAACTGCAGTTGGCCATGTGGGAGTCCAGTGCCCTTAACCACCACACCACCTGCTGACCTCCCATTCAACATTAAAAATAAATATATATCGTCAGAGGCTATGTGTACTCACCAGAGAGAGATGGGGAGAGAAAGAGAGGGAGAAAACACCCCCTAGGAGGGAAGATGATGATGTAATTTCTTCTCCTCCATTTCTGCCAGGATTGGGACTTGCACACACATGTACTTGGTGTGTTTTTCTTCCTTCCTTCCTTCCTCCCTCCCTCCCTCCCTCTCTCTCTCTCTTTCTTTCTTTCTTTCTTTTTTTGGAGAGGTTTCTGTTATAGGGCGTGTGTGCTCGCCAGAAAGAGAGAGACAGAGAGACAGAAAGCAAGAAATCACCCCCCCCCCCAGGGGAAATGGCCACACCTCAATCCCTTCTCCTTCATTCTCCTCTTGGGATTTTGGGCACACAGCATTCTTAAATTCATGCCCGGCATGAATTTAAGCCACCAGGTCAGGAACTCCAACTGCTGTCGACTACATGGGAGTCTAGCGACAGAGCCATTACACCATCTGCTGGTCCCTGCACTTATATTCTTGTATATAAGATTGCCACTGGCTCTGCAACTTCCTTCCAATTCAATTGGTTCAGCTAGATTTCAGCATACTTCCACCCAATTTAAGTCCCCTGATAAGGAATTTTCAAAATCTACCTCTGGGGGCCAGTGGATGGCATGGTGGTTAAGGCACTGGACTCCTACATGGTTGACCATGGTTCAAGTCTTGGACCTGGTAGCTTGCTTTCTCGCTTTCTCTCTCTCTCTCTCTCTGGTGAGCACATGTGCCCTGTGGCAAAATTTAAAATAAATAAGTAAAATTTTAAAAACCAACAAAAAAACAAAATCTACCTCTGGCTTTCAGGAAGATGTGTTCTGGTCAGCTACTGCAGGCTGCTAAATTTTCTTTTTTAGAGAAATTTTTGCCTTAGGGTGCGTGTGCTCTCAGGGAGTCAAAGAAGAGGGAGAGAGACAAAGACAGTGAGAGGAAAAGTGAGAAATCATCTTCCATGGCTACGCTGCAATTCCTTCTCCTCCATTCTCCTCCCAGGATCTTGAGCATGCACACACATGAGCATGGCATGAGTTTCATCCACTGGTCCAGTACTCAAGCTGTGTGGACCATGTGGGAGTCTAGCAATGTAACCACTACGCCATCTGCTGGTCCTGACTGCTGAACTTTCATCTGAGAAAGTCCTGCCCACGGTCAGCATCCTCTTCCAATGTAGTCACCAGTTTCTTCTTTATCTCCTCCATTTCTATTGGTTTATTTTTTGCTGGGGATAGTAGGCCAGGTAAAGTGATAGGATTTATAATGAGGATGTTGGAGGGGAGCAGGATGGGAAGTTTGGCAAGAGAGCAAAGAAGGGTGAAGGGAGCTGCCTATTAGTTTCTAAACCAAGTACCAGTGTGTTGCCGCTCAGTTCCAAACTCGTCCTTTTTTCCCTGCTCTGTGAGAATGGATCTGGGCTCTTTAAACATTTTTTCTTTGTCAGCTAGCATAAGTTTTGTCAATATATAGCTGGGAAGACAATATAGGAAGAAAGGGTTTTGCTTCCTGGCTCCAATGAGCCTCTGGCAGGCTCCTGCAGTAAAGGGGGCTCCCCGCTCCCAACTTCTGTAGCACAGGCAGGGTCCCCGTGCCCTTCATCCACTCTCATGTGCACGTGCTCTACTATGAATAAAGAATAACATTTTGGAAACAGCAGATGATGTAATGGCTATGTCTCTGGACTCCCACCTAGTTGACTGAGGTTTGAGTCCCGGACCTGGTGGCTTAAAACTCATACTGGGTGCATGTGCGTGCATGCCCAAAATCCCAGGAAGAGAATGAAAGAGAAGGGATTGCAGCATGGCCATCCTCCCTGGGGAGGGTGTGTTTTCTCGCTTTCTGTCTCTTTCTGTTTCTCCAGCAAGAGCATGTGCCCTATAGCAAAAATCTCTCTTTTAAAAAAAAAAAAAGAGTAAAATTTGGGGGGGACTGGTAGTGGCATAATGGTTACATCACTGGACTCCCACGTAGTTGACCACTGTTTGAGTCCCAGACCCGGTGTCTTAAAACTCATGCCAGGGGCCAGCAGGTGGTGTGGTGGTTAAGGCACTGGACATTCCCACATGGCCAACCATGGTTCAAGTCCTGGACCTGGTGGCTTGCTTTCTCACTTTCTCTCTCTCTTTCTTTCTCTCTCAGTGTCTCTCTGTTCAAAATTTTAAAAAATAAATAAATGAACAAACCTTATTATATTGTCATTTCTGGGAGTCCTTGATATATAAATAAAAATATTTTCTTTGTAAAAAAATGATAAATAAATGAGCAAATAAAATTTAAACAATAAATAATAATTTTTGGAGAGATTTTTGCTATAGGGCATGTGCACTTACCGGAAAGACAGAGAAAGACAGAGAGACAGAAAGCAAGAAATCACCCCCCAGGGGGATGGCCATGCTGCAATCCCTTCTTCATTCTCCTCTTGGGATCTTGGCCATGCACGCACACACGCCCAGCGTGAGTTTAAGCCACCGGGTCCGGGACTCAAACCACGGTTGACTACATGGGAGTTCAGTGACATAGCCATTGCGCCAACTGGTGGTCCCACAAAAATAAATAATTTTTAAAAAACAATACAAACTCAGGCCAGGTGTAGGTGCTGCATGCCCAAGATCCCGGGAGGAGAATGAAGAAGAGATTGCAGCATGGCCATGCCCCTGGCAAGTGATTTCTTGCTGTCTCCTTGTCTCTCTTTGGCAAGTGCATGTGCTCTATAGCAAAAATCTCTTTAAAAAATGAATAAAAATTTTAAACAGTGAGATCCTATGCCAGCAGGTAGTGTGGTTGTTAAGGCGTTGGATCCCACATGGGTAACTCCATGGTTCGAGTCCTGGACCTGGAGGCTTGAAAACAGCCAAGAGTGTATATGTCCAAAATCCAGAGAAGAGAATGGAGGAAAAGTGATTTTGGTGTGGCCATACCCTGGGAAGAGGGTGATTTCTCACTTCTGGCAAGTTTATGTGCCCTAAAAAAAAAGAGAGAGAGAGATTTTTACTGGATAATTTAATTAGGATAGGCCCTAATTCAATGTCTGGTGTCTTTTTTTTTTTTTTTTTTTTTTTTTTTAAGAATTATTTATTTAATTTTATGTATGTTATGTATGTATGTATTTATTTAAAGGTTTTTGTCTTAGGTCACATGTGCTCACTGGAGAGACAGACGTGCAGACACAGTGAGAGAGAAAGTGAGAAATCACCCCCTCTGGGAGGAAGACCACACTGCAATCCTTTCTCCTCCAGTTACCTTCTGGGATCTTGGTCATTCACACACATATACCTGGCATGAGCTTCAAGCCATTGAATCTGGTACTCAAACCATGGTTGGCCATGTGGGAGTCCAACAGTGTAACCGCTATGCCTTCTACTGATCCCTATTATTATTATTACTACTACTACTACTATTATTATTATTTTAGAGACATTTTTACCCATAGGGTGTGTATACTCGCCAGAGAGACAGAGAGACAGAAAGTGAGAAATCGCCCCCCAGGGAGGATGGCCATGCCACAATCCCTTCTCCTCCATTCTCTTCTCGGGATCTTGGGCACTCATGTGCCTGGCATGAGTTTTAAGCTGCCGAATCCAGGACTCAAACTGTGATCGACTAATGGGAGTCCCACAAAATAACCATTATGCTATTTGCTGGTTCCATTATTATTATTTTAAAGTTTGACCAGAGAGAGACAGACAGAGAGTAAAAGTGAAAAAGCAAGCCACCTGGTCCAGGACTCAAACTGTGTTTGGCCATGTAAGAGTCTAGTGCCTTAAACACCACGTCATCTGTCAGCCCTCAATGTCTGGGGTCTTTATTAAAAAAGGGGAATTTGGACACAAACATAGAGAGGAGAATGCCATGTGAATATGTGCACAGAGACACACAGGGAGAACTCCATGTGACAAGAGAGGAAGAGACTGGAGTGATTCCCCTCCCAGTGAGAAATGCCAAGATTACCAGTAAGCAGTAGAAAGCTGGGCACAGGGTACACATTCGTAATCCAACTACTTAGGTAGCAAAGGCAAGAGGATCTTGACTTCGAGGCTTGGCTGGGCAGCATAGAGAGACCTCGTCTCTCTCTCTTTTTACAAAATTCCATTTGTTGTTATTATTATTATTTCATTTGACCAGACAGTGAGAGAAAAGGAAAGCAAGAAGGCAAGCTGCCAGGTCTGGGACTTCAACTGCAGTCAACCACGTGGGAATCCAGTGTCCCTAATCCCCACACCACCTGTCAGCCTGACCTTGTCTCTTTCAAAAAAATGGGGCCAGCAGGTGGCATAGTGGTTAAGGCACTGGACTCCCACATGGCTGATCATGGTTCAAGTCCCAGACCTGGGGGCTTGAAAATCATGCTGGGTGTGTGTGTGTGTGTGTGTGCATGCTCAGGAGGAGAATGGAGAAGGCATTGTAGCATGGCCATTTCCCCGAGGATGATTATCATTTTTTTTTCTTTTAGAGAGATTTTTGCTATAGGGCGTGTGCACTCACCAGAGAGGGAGACAGAAAGACAGAAAAAGAAATCACTCCCCCGCCATGGAGATGGCCATGCCACAGTGGCCTTCTCCTCCATTCTCTTCTCAGGATTTTGGACACACAGGCATGTGCCCAGCATGAAGTTTAAGCCACCGGGTCCAGTACTCAAACCGTTGTCGACTACATGGGAATCCAGCAACGTTACTATTATGCCATCTGCTGGCCCTTCACTTTCTATCTCTTTGTGTCTCTGTCCAGTAAGTGCACATGCACTATGCCAAAAAACTTTAAAAAATAAAAATAAATAAATAATGAAAAAGTAACAGCCACAGTAGTTAGGAGGAAGAGTCTTGTAGTGGGACCAGCAGATGGTGTAATGGTTATGCCACTGGACTCCCACATAGTCAACCACGGTTCAAGTTCTGGACCTGGCAGCTTAAAACTCAAGCTGGGTTTGTGGGACCAGCAGTTAGTGTAATAGCTATGTCGCTGGACTCCCACATAGTCGACCACAGTTTGAGTCCCAGACCCAGTGGCTTAAACTCTCGCCGGGTGCGTGTGCGTGCGTGCCCAAGATCCCGAGAGGAGAATGGAGGAGAAGGGATTGCAGCGTAGTCATTCCCCCTTGGGGGGTGACTTCTTGCTTTCTGTCTCTCTGTCTCTGTCTGTCTGGTGAGCGCACGCGCCCTATAGCGAAAACCTCTCAAAAAAAAAAAAATATATATACACACACACACACTGTAGCATGGCCCTGCCAATGACCTGATTTCAGATTTCTAGGCTCCAGAACTTCTAGAGAACGAGTTTGTGATATTCACTGTGGCATCCTAGGAAAATACTACACAATCCAATCAATCCTTCATTTTTCTCTCATTTTCTGTTATATTTGATAATTTTTAAAAAATAATTATTTATTTTATTTATTCATTCATTTATTTTTTAGTTTGATCAGAGAGAGACAGAGGGTGAGAGTGAGAGAGAGAGGAAGTGAGAAAGCAAGCCACCAGATTCAGGACTTGAAGCCTGGTCGGTCATGTGGGAGTGTCCAGCGCCTTAACCACCATGCCACCTGCTGGTCACCATATTTGATAATTTTTATGTAAAAATGTTCCTTGTTCAAATTGTTTTTTCTTGTTCATGTGGTTTTTCTGTCCTGTTTCAATCCAAATTTCATCTGCTCCAACAAAAGTACTATAGTATCAGTATTAAATACAATGAAATTTCCAAATTTTGAACATCTCTACTGTGGTTACTATGTGAATATTTAAGAGGGTAGGGCATCTTCAGATGATCTATAAAGTCTGCATTACAGACATTTTTCTTCAAGTCATTTTGAACACTGCTATCATGGCTGAGAAATAAACAGAAAATGAGCACAGATGGTACCTGTGAGGACAGCTGGCGTGGCCAGAGTGGAGGAAGTTGAGTCGGGCAGCTGCCAGGTTGTCTAAAAGTAACTCCTGGCGTCCTACGGTTTCAGGTGGAGGCCACCTCTAGACCACATTCAGAAAGCAAGTCCAGAGAGAGGTGTCTGGAAATGGCTATGCCTGATGTTATAGGCTGGGAAGGAAGACAGACAGCGGCAGTGCTGAGGTAAGGAGGTCCACAGCACAGTAAACAGATTTGTACCACTGTGACCTTTCCTCCAGAGAAAGAGGAAAGCCTTGGAGTGGGACAGCAAGGGCCTTGGGTGGTCAAAATGGATCCAAACACGGGACCAGCAGTTAGTGTAATGGCTATGTCGTTAGACTCCCACGTAGTCGACCGTGGCTCAAGTCCTGGACCTGGTGGCTTAAACTCACGCCGGGCGCGTGTGCGTGTGTGCCCAAGATCCCGAGAGGAGAATGGAGGAGAAGGGATTGCAGCGTGGCCATCCCCCCGGGGGGGGGGGGGGTGATTTCTCGCTTTCTGTCTCTCTGTCTCTCTCTGTTGTTCTGGTGAGCGCACGCGCCCTATAGCAAAAACCTCTCCAAAAAAAGAAAAAAAAAAAGGATCCAAACAAAGGCTGAGGTGTCCATTCATTTGTTCAGCACACATGTTGACCTCCAACCATGTGCCAGACACAAAAGACAAGACACTATGGTGAGCAAGATAGCAGGTGTCGGGGCCGGAGGTGGCATGGTGGTCGAGGGCACTGGACTCTCACATGGTTGACCACTGTTTGAGTTTCAGACCTGGCGGCTTGCTTTCTCACTTTCCTTTTCTCTCTCTCTCTTTCTCACTCTGTCCCTCTCTTGTCAAATTTAAATAAGTAAATAAATAAAGTAATTCTGTAGGGAAAAAAAAAAGAGTAGGTGTCATAGTCCTTGACAGGTACACAGACCATCATGAAGTGAGGCCAGGGCTGGAGTCAACCTATGTAGAGGTTCCCAAAGAACCAATAAACAGAGCTAGAGAATAATGCTTCCTGGAGAAAGTGATAAATAATGTGAGAATGTAAGGAAAGAGAGTTGGAAAGGAAGACTGCATAGGTCATCAAAATATATGCAAAATTCCAGAGGGGAAAATTCAGGAGACTGCATGTAACTTGGTTGCCAACCTATCAGAGCTAATATACACCTTTTAGAACATATATATATATATATATATATATATATATATATATATATATATTGATCACCCCCTGGGGATGATCACACCACAATCCCTTCTCCTCTATTCTCTCAGGATTTGAGACACGCATGCACAAGCGCCCAGTATGAGTTTTAAGCTGCCGGGTTCAGGACTTGAACAGCAGTCAACTACATGGGAGTCCAGCAACATAACCATTATGCCATCTGCTGGTCCCTAGACTTTTTAAATTATTTATTATTATTATTGTTATTTATTTTTTGGAGAGGTTTTGCTATAGGGCGCATGTGCTCGCCAGACAGAGACAGAGAGACAGAAAGCGAGAAATCACCCCCCAGGGGGGATGGTCACGCCACAATCCCTTCTCCTCCATTCTCCTCTCGGGATCTTGGGCACGCACACACACACGCCCGGCGTGAGTTTTAAGCCACCGGGTCCAGGACGCGAACCGCGGTCGACTACGTGGGAGTCCAGCGACATAGCCATTACGCTAACTGCTGGTCCCTATTTATCATTATTTTAAGTTTGCAATAAGGCACATGCACTCATCAGAGACAAAGAGAGAGAAAGTGAGAAAGCAAATCACCAGGTACAGGACTTGAACCGTGGTCAGCGCGTGGGAGTCCAGTGCTTTAACCACCATGCCATCTGCTGGCCCCTAGATTTTTTATTTTATTTTATTTTAAAGAATTATTTAATTTAATTTTATTTATTGTCATTATTTATTTTATTTTATTTGACCAGAGACAAAGAAAGAGAGAGAGAGAGAGAGAGAGAGAGAGAGAGAGAGGGAGAGAGAGAAGACAAGTGAGAAAGCAAGCTGCCAGATCCAGGACTGAACCATGGTTAGCCATGTGGGAGTCCAGATGTCTTAACCACCACACCACTTGCTGGCCCCTAGACTTTTCATTTTAAAGAATCATTTATCATTATTATTATTATTCAATTTGTTACAGAGCATGTGAGAGAGAGAGAGAGAGAAAGCAGGCTGCCAGATCTGGGATTTGAACAGCGGTCAGCTATGTGGGAATACAGTACCTTAACACCACACCACCTGCTGGCCCCAAGTCAGACTTTATTTATTTTTTAAAGTTTTTTTTTTTTTTAATAATTAGTTTACTGAACTTTATTTATTTTATATATTTTAATTTGACCAGAGAGGAGCAGAGTGAAAGAGAGAGAGGGAAAGTGAGAAAGCAAGTCGCCAGGTCCGGAACTCTAATTGCAATTGGCCATGTGGGAGTCTGTCCCATCCCTGTTCAGGTGCCACGTGTCCCGACACAGTCGAACAGGTTTCCTGAGGGAAGGAGTGAGAGCCGGGACAAGCGGCACAGTGTCACAGCACGGAGACGACACAGTGTCTTCAGTGTCGTCTGTTTATTGTGGGCAGCACGGTACAGCACGGAGACAATGCAGTGTTACGGAGACGACGCAGTGTTACAACTCTTCAGGGTCGTGTCATCTATTGTGAGCAGCACGGAGACGACGCAGTGTCACAACTCTTCAGGGTCATCCAGAGACAACATAGTGTTACAACTCTTCAGGGTCTTCAGGGTCGTCTGGAGACTGTGCAGTGTTTCAGCTCTTCAGGCTCTCCAGGGTCGTCGTCTCTACTGTGGGCCAGGCATCGTGGTTATATACATGCTGGTGGGCCGTGATTGGTTGTAAACGGTGAGTTATGATTGGTTGCTTTTGGACCAATCATGAGGTCCCAGATATGCAAATCTGAGCGATTCTAGTGGCCAATCAGAGCAAGGTTTCGAAGGTCAGGTTTTCTGAAGGGAACCAATCATGGCAATTGTTTTGCTCTCTGAGAAACCTCCACAGACTCGCTGGTGCGCAGCCTCCCACAGGAGTCCAGTGCCCTTAACCACTATGACACCTGCCAGCCCCTTTTTTTAAGTTTCTTTCTTTCATGAGAGTGAGAAAGATAAGCACCCTTAATAGGGTCTCCCATTATGACACAGCCCTCACTCCAGCCTTTCTCAGCTAGCCAGGATCACTGTGCACAAGCTCGGCGTTTACAGGTCCTTCAGAACCAAACCCATGTCTTCCATATGGATCTACCATTGCTTGACTAGCACATCACCACTGTGCCAATAGCTGGCCCTAAAGTCAGGCCTAGAAAGGCCTCAAGGGTCTATCAGTCACAGATATCTTCCTCTAATGGGACTATCTTGTGTGCAATTTCAGAACCTTTTCTAGATGGTTCCATTCTCTTAGATTCTTTTAGATTCCAGGTGGCATTAGGTTGTTATTGGATTTGGAGAATAAAATATTTTTTTTGTTTTGCCAGAGGATGCACATGCTCACCAGAAAGAGAGAGAGAAAAAGAGAAAGCAAGTGCTTCCCATGGGGTCATGCTGCAGTCCCTTCTCCATTTCACCATCCTCTTTGGATCTGGGGCATGCATGCACATGCATATGCTCCCGTTTTGCCACATGGACCTGAGATTTAAACCCATGGAATTGGCTATGTGGGATCCAGCTGCCTTAACCAGCAGGCCACAGAGACAGCCCAACAATAGGTTTCTTTTTTTTAAATTAATTAATTAATTTATTCATTCATTTATTTCAGTTTGACTAGAGAGAAACAGGGAGAAAGTGAGAAAGCAAGCCACCAGGTCCAGGACTTGAACTGTGGTTGGCCATGTGGGAGTGTCCAGCGCCTTAACCACCATGCCACTCGCTGGTCCCCCCAACAATAGGTTTCTAAAAGTATCTTTTGACTATCTTGTCCCCACACTCTCCTTACCCAGTGATTGATACTGAGAGGGCTATGAAGTGAGGGTAGGAAATTACATTTTGTTCAGCATATACTACTGTCAGGTCCCATCCCTCATTCTTTCTAAAGAGGGTTCCTCTGGGACCAGCAGATGGCATAATGATTACGTTGCTGGACTCCCATGTAGTTGACTGTGGTTCAAGTCCCAGACCCAGCGGCTTAAACTCATGCCAGGTGTGTGTGCATGTGTGCCCAAGATCCTGAGAGGAGAATAGAGGAGAAAGGATTGTGGCATGGCCATCTCCACCCTGGTAGGAGGTGTGATTTCTTGCTTTTTTGTCTTTCTGTTTCTCTATCTTTCTGGTGCATGCACACTCCCTATAGAAAAAAACCTCTCTCAAAAAAAAGGGGGGGTTTCCTCGTATTATCTCACTTAATCCTCACATCTCTCAGAGGAAGAAAGTATTATCACCTTGTAACAGGTAAAGAAATTAAAGCACGGAAACCAAGTTCCCTGTTGGCGAATGGCAGAGGATAAAAGTGCTTTGTAAATGGAAATTCACAAGGAAACATAAGCTCTTTGGAAAGGGGCCCAAAGACGACTTAAGTGTTTGGAGCTTGAGGTACATTTCCTTTGGTTGAAGTGGGAGAGTTGTGAAAGTCGGTCCACATCCACACTCCCTGAAAAGTGAAGATTAGGGTTTTGGTGTGCCATTCATTAAAAATGGATTAGAGGAGGACTGACAGATGGTGTGGTGGTTGAGGTGCTGGACTCCCACATGGTCGACCATGGTCCAAGACCCAGACCTGGTGGCTTTCTCTTTCTCGCTCTCTCTGTGTATGTCTGGTAAAATTAAAAAAATAATAATAAAATAAAATAAATAATTCTTAAAACACACACACACACACACACACACACACACACACACAAAACAGGCTAGAGGGGCCAGATGGTGGCACAGCAGTAAAGTGTGTTGCTCCGTGAGGCCGATTCACTTGGGAAGGTTCCAGGTTCATATCTGAAGACCTCCCTGAGTACAACAGACATGCATATGCCCACGATCCAGGGCTGGTTGAGGTTGGGGGTGGATAATAGCATCAAGATCTTGTTGGGTTATTGACAGAGAGAACAGTACCAGAGACAGTGCCTCACTCTGAGACATAGGGCTGTGACCTGACATTGATGATGCCCTGGCACCTTAGTGTCCCGACCTGGTTCGGGCGCCACGTGTCCCGACCCGGGGGAACAGTCGAACAGGTTTCCTGAGGGAAGGAGTGAGAGCCGGAACAAGCGGCACAGAGTCACAGCTCGGAGACGACACAGTGTCATCTGTTTATTGTGGGCAGCTCGGTACAGCGCGGAGACAACGCAGTGTTACAACTCTTTAGGGTCGCGTCGTCTGTTGTGAGCAGCACGGAGACGACGCGGTGTCACAGCCCTTCAGGCTCATTTAGAGAGGATGTAGTGTTACAGCTCTTCAGGGTCGTCTAGGAGACTGTGAGGTGTTTCAACTCTGCAGGCTCTCCAGGGTCGTCGTCTTCCTGGTCTTCTGTGTTGTCTTCGTTGTCTTCCTGGTCGTCTGGCTATTGTGGGCCAGGCATGGTGGTTATATACACTGTTGGTGGATCGTAAAGGGTGGTTATGATTGCTTGTAAAGGGTGGGCCGTGATTGGTTGTAAATGGTGGGTTACGATTGGTTGCTTTTGGACCAATCATGAGGTGCCGGATATGCAAATCTGAGGGATTCTAGTGGCCAATCATGGCAATTGTTTGCTCTCTGAGAAACCTCGGCAGACTCGCAGCCTCCCACACCTTAGAATTGAAAATCTCCATCTACATTGGTATTAACCCACCACTGCAAACAATGGAACCAGATATGTTGCCTTTCCTTTAGCTGGGGCTTCTGCAAACTCTCCTTCTAGAATTTGCACCCTCAGGTACATAGCCTTGCCGTGAGGGTGGTGTTACTTCTCCAGGACCTAGGAACTGATCAGCCACAGAAACAATACCCCCAAATGTCTCAGTATGTGTGCAGGAGTCTTTCCAGCTCTCACAAGAACATCACCTGAATGAATAAGTGAGAACTGGCCTCACAACTTTCCCCAAAGGCCTGAGTATTTTTCTGACTACTAGTTCTGATTAAGTATCAACAAAATCATCCTCAGTGGTAGAAAAGAATTCAAATAAGTACGTATCAAGAAGTACTGGGGGACCAGCAGTTAGTGTAATGGCTATGTCGCTAAACTCCCATGTAGTCGACTGTGGTTCGAGTCCCGGATCCCGTGGCTTAAACTCATGCCAGGTGCATGTGCGTGCATGCCCAAGATCCCAAGAGGAGAATGGAGAAGGGATTGCAGCGTGGCCATCCCCCTAGGGGGTGATTTCTCGCTTTCTGTCTCTCTGTCTCTGTCTCTGGCGAGCGCATGCACCCTATAGCAAAAACCTCTCAGAAAAAAAAAAAAAAAAAAAAAAAAAAAAAAAAAAAAAAGAAAGAAAGAAAGAAAGAAAAAAAGAAAAAGAGAAAAGAAGTACTGGGACCAGGCATAATGGTTATGTCGCTGGACTCCCACATGATTGACTGCAGTTCAAGTCCTGGACTGGGCAGCTTAAAACTCATGCCAGGAATGTGTGTGTGAGTGCCCAAAATCCTAAGAGGAGAATGAAGAAGGGATTGTGGCATGGCCATCCCCCTGGGGGGTGGTTTTTTGCTTCCTGTCTCTCTGTGTCTCTCCTGTGAGTGTATGTGCCCTATAGCAAAAATCTCTCTGAAGAACAAGGAGGAGGAGAAGGAGGAGGAGGAGAGGAAGAAGTTGTCAAAGGGCTGGCAGGTGGCATGGTGGTTAAGGCACTGGACTCCCACCTGGCTGACTATGGTTCAAGTCCCAGACCTGGTGGCTTGTTTTCTCACTTACTCTCTCTTTCTCCCTTTCTCTCTTGTCAAATTAAAAATAAATGAATTAATTAAATTATTTAAAAAGAAAAATAAAAGTAGTCAGGGGACTAGCAACTGGTATAATGGCTATGTTGCTAGACTACCATGTAGTTGACCATGGTTCGAGTCCTGGGCCTGGTGACTTAAACTCACACTGGGCACGTGTGCATGCATGCCCAAGATCCTGAGAGGAGAATGGAAGAGAAGGGATTGCGGCGGCGTGGCCATCCCCCTGGGGGGATTTCTCGCTTTCTGTCTCTGTCTCTCTGACTTTCTGGTGAGCACAGGTGCCCTATAACAAAAACTTCTCAAAAAAAAAAAAAAAAAAAAAAAAAAAAAGAAGAAGTAGTCAGAAGAGTTGGTTCTCAGTTCTTTCATCTACATTCACCTGAGGGCATTAAGCATTACTCAGCTATGTTCCAGAAGTTGAAATGTGTTGGCCTGGAAGAGAGAAGGGGCTACAGACATATATGAGTGGGAGATACCTGACCAGCCAAAGGATGGGACTCTGAAGGGGGGTGCTGAAGACCATATCCCAACTTTCAAAGCTTCTCCAGGAATAAAAAATAAATACTTAAGACATTTCTTTGTTTTGAGAGGTTTTTGCTATGGGGCGCATGCGCTTGCCAGAAGGACAGAGAGAAAGTGAGAAATCCCCACCCCCAGGGTGGATGGTCATGCCGCAATCCCTTCTCCTCCAATCTCCTCTCGGGATCTTGGGCACGCACGCACACGCGCCCGGCGTGAGTTTAAGCCGCCGGGTCCAGGACTTGAACCGCGGTTGACTATGTGGGAGTCCAGCGACATAGCCATTACGCTAACTGCTGGTCCCAATACTTAAGACATTTCTAACTGCACAGAGATAGAAGGACATATTAGGAAGCATCCCTCTTGTTAGCCAAGGTCTATCTCCCTCAGATAATAACTCTCTTGAGACAACTGTCTACTGTGGGCTTATGTTACACTGTTAGTTTTTTTTTTTTTTTTTAATTTTTAAAAAGATTTTTGCCATGAGGCATGTGTGCTTGCTGGAGAGAGCTAGTGAGAGAGAAAATGAGAAATCACTCCTCTAGGGGGGATGACCATGCTGCAATCCCTTCTTCATTCTCCTCCTAGAATTTTTAACACACATACACACTTACCTAAGGTGATTTTCAAGCCACCCAGTCTAGGACTTGAATTGCAATTGGCTGTGTGAGTCCAGCACCTCCATCACCTTGCTGGGCCCTCACAGTTAATTAATTTAAACCCCACATGGTATTTCTATGAGATGAGTAGCATGATCCTATTTTCACAGGAGAAGAAATCTATACCAGCAAGGCGAAGTAACTAGATTACATTCCACAACTGCCACGAGGTGGAGCCAGGGCTCAAGAGATCTTCCTGTGATTCCAAAGCCCGAGCTCTTTCCACTGAACTATGAGCCCCTCCATAGTCCTGTATCTCACCGTCTGTAAAAGGAATGAAAAGGAATGAATTATGGAACGAGGGCCCACTGTGGACCTCTGGAAGTAAAAAGACAATCTTTTTATTGTAGGCAAGGGAAGCACAGGGGAAAGGAAATTATTTTTAAAGAATTCTTTTATTTAATTTTAATTAATTAATTAATTATTATTATTATTATTAACTTGACCAGAGAGAAAGCAGGGGAAAGACAGAGAGAGAGAGAGGTAAAGTGAAGCTCCAGGTCTGGAACTAGAACCGCGGTCGGCCACCTACCAGACCCAGGAAATCTTTAATTTAATATTTCTGGGCAATTGGTGTGCTAAGGAGTAATTGTGTAGTATAATGGTTAAGATACAAGATCAACATTGGATCTACTGGATCTGATGGCTGGCTCCTTAATTTAGTAGTATGGCAGTGGAGGAAGTTTCTTAGTGGACTGAAGTTGAGCGCCTCGTTTGGAAAATGAGATGATCAGCCTCATGGGGTTGTTGGAAGATGAAATGAGATCATGTATTTGAAGTGTTTTACACAGTTACTGGCACTTCATGGGGACTATTGTTTTTATTATTACCACTATAGTAATGATGCTTAGGAGCAAGAAAGAATAAGATTTTGACTTTGCCCCTCAGCCCTCAGAAAAATGGAGAAAAGGGACGAGAGTGCTTCTGTAAGTCTTTGAAGTTCTGCTGGTGGCCAGAGCCTATTATCCCAAAAATGCGTGTGAGCCGCTCAAGGGCCACAATGCTCAGGAGGGAAACCCCTGGTGGGTGATTAGGGCAGAAGAATGAGCACTTAATCTGCAGTCAGATAGGCCTGTGTGCACCTGGGACACTGTAGAAGTTCCATAATGTGCTCAGCACTTTAGAACTGGCTTCTCTCAGGACAGGAGCTCAGTTCATTTGGAGGCCAGGACACACTGGTGGCGGAGTTGTGATATGTGGATGGGCCCAGAGTTCACAATAGCCCAAGACTAACCATTGCAGTCCCAGGCCTCTGTGAATTCACTGCCTCTGCCTCTCCCCTCTGAAGTGATAAAACAATCTGAGACCTTGAGAAGCTGAACGCCCTGCTTATCTGACCCTTTCTTCCTGAGAACAAACTCTGGGCAGCATCTTCCTGAGGGACTGCTTCTTCCTGATAGGCTACCCCTTAGCCGCTGGAAATCGCCCCTCCCCAAACTTCGCGATAAAAGACTGTGCTCGACCCCCAAGCAGGCCAGAGATTCTGAGTGTTAACTGCTCCGCGCCTTGGCCATCTGGTTTTCCGCAACAGTGAGTCAGCTGGACAGGGGGACTGAAGAGAAATTCTGTGGCCAATGCCGGGTCACGACAGCATTTCCTCCTCAAAACCTTGCGTGTGCGAACCTGGCCGCCTGTCAGTCGCTACCTAGCAACGCCTCTCCGAGGCTGGCCCAAGAGCCAATCAAGTCGGACCTCGTTATTTCTGTGATGAGAACAATCCAATCACTGAACGATGTTGGAAGCCAAGCGCCCAAAGGACTCTCTCCACAAGCCAATGAAGGGTTAAGAATTGTAAGGGTTGACTATTCTGAGACGATTCTTATTTAATAAGGTCCAGTGGGGGAAAACAAGTTTATGTCTGCATCTAAATTAAGGTAGTGAAGGAAGGCTGGTCGCCGCCATATTCTCTTAAAGCATGTTTTCTGTTCCGTTGTCAATTCTGGGTACCAGAATGACCCACTCCCGAATGATTCCTCTACTTTGGCTTCAGCTTGGTCCCCGAGAGGCCACTTCCGGACGGCTGACAAGACGAATCTAGCGGGGCGGTGTCTTTTGCAGCCCGGAAGAGACAGTGGCCCAGGCTTGAGCACCCAGGACCTAGGGACTGGAAAGGTCCAGGACGCTGCCCCGAGTCCCGCTCACCATCCTGAGTCCAAAGAGCCTGAATTTGTGCGGTGAAAATAGAGACTGTGAGCTTCTCCAGGGACTGGTGAAGTCTGTAACTGGCACAGACGATCTAAAGGTGAAGGTGACACTAGAGACCTACAGCCACCTGGGGGTGCAAGGTGAGGCCCTTAGGGCCTCCTCGCTCTATTTCTGCTCACTCATTTGTTCAAAATATTCCTAAACCAATTGCTAGGCGAAAGCTGCAGATGCAGAGACTACACGGAGGGCTCAAGGTGCCTCGAGATAATGGGGAATGGAGAGGCTAAAGTGGTGGGTATTGTGTTGGGCTCCCCTGTGCTCAGAACTTGGAGGCGAGAGACTCCTAATTCCCTGGAGTCTCAGTGCTTACCACTGTGGCGTAGGCACACACACCTCTGTGTGCTTGTATGTCTCCCTCACTAGGTTGGCAGCACTTCCAAGAGCAGGTACCCTTAGAGCCACCTCTTTCCAGTCCAGAACATTATGTGTAGAAATGCTATGTGAAATAAAATTAGACACAGATGCTTGAAGACTATGGGTCAAGTGCAGTGGAGACCTCAGAATCAGGAAGCCTGTGGAGGGAGGGACCAGCAGTTGGTGTAATGGCTATGTCGCTGGACTCCTATGTAGTCTACCGCAGTTTGAGTCCCGGACCCGGTGGCTTAAACTCACACTGGGTGTGTGTGCGTGTGTGCCCAAGATCCCAAAAGGAGAATGGAGAAGGGATTGCGGCGTGGCCATCACCCTGGGGGGTGATTTCTCGCTTTCTGTCTCTGTCTGTCTGGTGAGCGCACATGCCCTATAGCAAAAACCTCTTCAAAAAAAAGAATCAGGAAGCCTGTGGAGAGGACTCCAGGACTGAGAAGAGCTCATTTAGCCACCTGATCTATACCCGGCACCTAGAACTGTGCTTAGCACAGTAGGAGCTGTTAAATGTGTGAACACTGTACACGCCTGAGTACACAGGAGGCAGGGAGCCCCAGAGCAACGCTGACAGTTCTGCCCAGAGTGGACCGTGTGCGTGGTAAAAGAAGGGCGGGGCTGGACCCGCACCCATAGGGCTTTGCTGGTCACTGCATTCCCCCCCAGCACGCAGCAGATGCCCCGAGTTTGCAGGCTCTGATTAGATGTTGCTCAGAGTAGGACTTCTTTGAGTCTGCTGTGTCGATCTGCAAACTGGAGCACTTTGCTGAGACCCGGATGAAATACTTGATGCTTTGCTTTCTACACACACCACCCAGTGACTGTGCATCGGAGAGAGGAAGGCATGGAGCCTAATGAAGACGTTCAGCATTAGGGCAGAGTTGATGGACCCAGAGCCCGCTCTAGAGGGTCTATTCAGAGGAGCCTTCTGGTGCTATGACCCAGAGCCCTGCAGGACCAGTTCAAACATTGGAGGGCTTTCTACTGACTCCAAGACAGGCTGACCCTGGGTGCCTTCTGGCGCCCTAAGTGGTGCTCCCAGTTTGATGATCCACGAAGTTGGCCCTGGTGAGACCAGGGTAAAGGCGCTAGAGTCATGGTGCTGCCCCCAGCCATGCTCCCCGCCATCTGGCCAGTGGCTGTGAGCTTCGCAGACGTGGCTATGTAGCTCTCCCCAGAAGACTGGGGGTGTCTGCGGCCCGCAGGCGTGATGTGGCAGACCTACAGTCACCTGGGAGGGCTCGGTGAGGCCGGGTCTGCCCCATCCCCTTTGTGTGACATGGAGACCTTTCAACGCCTGCCTGGATACCTTTTGAGAACATCTCGACTGTTCCAGAGGGGCTTCTCTGAGGGTTGGGGAGATCTGCCCTACTGTTGCAGAGAAAGCATTTTCTCTAGGTTTTTGCCTCTTACCCAGGTCAGCTGACAGGGTAAATCCTCTGATAGGATTTACAAGCCCCAAACTCGCCCTTATCTCCTGGATGGAGCAAAAGGAGAAGGCTTGGCACCTAGAAGCTGAGAATCGGGGGGAATGGCACAGAAGGGACCAGGCACTTAGGATCTGGGATAGGTGAAGAAAGCGAAGCTGAGGTGGAAGTCAGTATTTCTTGGGGGTGAGTGGAGGCCAGCCCTTTCCCTAGCAGCCCTCTTTCCACACCTACTCTTTAGGGGCCCCACTTGGTAAAGAATCCTCTGAACTTTCTCTTCCACAGTTCCTTTTCCCCAACCTGGTGCCCTTCCTTGCTTCAAGCGTACCTAGGGAGGGGGAAGAGAGGTTGGGTGATTTTGTGTGCCTTCCTTCTGTGTAAGCACCACCTGCATGTCTCTGCCGGGGCCAGAAGTTCACTTAATGAAGCAGGGACAGCTGACCCAGGTGGTGACAGGTGCCTATTCCAGTGCCATGAAACGTCTTTGTTCTGGGGCCAGCAGGTGGCATGGTGGTTAAGGCACTGGACTCTCACATGGCCTACTGCAGTTTCAGTCCTGGATACCAAGGGTTGAGACTCATGCTGGGTACCAGGGGCCTGTTTGTGCCCAGAATCCTGAAGGGAGAATGAATGAGAAGGGATTGTGGCCATCTCCCCGGGGGGGGGGGGGGTGGGGGGTGGGGTGGTTTCTCACTTTCGCTCTGTTTTCTCTCTAGTGAGTGCACATGCCCTATGGGGGGAAAAAAAAAACCCTAAAAGACAAAAACAAACAAAATTTCTGTTCTTATTGAAATGCCCACATTTAAAAGCTTTAACATGACAGAAATTATTACTTATTTCTTTTTTAGAATGATTTCATTTTATTATTTAATTTTCTATAGGGCACATGCGCCTACTAGAGAGAGAGAAAGAGAGAGAGGAAAAGCAGGAAAGCAAGCCGTCAGGTCTGAGTCTCGAACCACAGTGGGCCATGTGGGTGTTCAGCATCTTAACTACCATGCCACCTGCTGACCATCTGTGGTTGATTATTTCTAACAAGCAGTGCCATTCCTCCACCTTCCAAAAAATGACAATTTTTTCAAGTCCTGAATGGGGAACAAAAGATGACATCTACCCTTGGAATGGAAACTGTTGCCTTAAATAGGAGTGGGGTTCTTAGATGAGAGTGGGCTTCTGAAACAAGGGTCTGCACTAGAAAAATTGACCAGTGAGGACTGCTTCTCCCTGTACTTAGAGGGGAAATTCAACAAGTTTGTGGGAAAGCAGAATTTTCCAGTGAACCAGTAAGTCCTCTCTGGTGAATGCCCTACTCTTGTGACCATTGTAACACCCACACGGCCCAGAAAAATAACCTGCTCCAGCACCAGTTTGTCCATGCAAGAGGAAAGCCCGAGGGCTGCCCTGATTGTGGCCACTGATTTTGGCAAAGTGGTTCTATGATTATCCACTCCTGCACATCTGAGGGCCTTTTCCTGTCCTGAGTACAGGCACTGCTTCATCTCTTCCTGTGTTCTCAACGACCATCGACACTTCCATTCTGCTGAGAGGACCTTCCTTTGTCTCCAGTGTGGGAAAACATTTAAGCAGAAGAGTGCCCTGGAAGTCCACCAGTGGATCTGTCAAACAGGTGGGACAAGTCAGAGGGGTGGCAAACCTCTATCCCAGCCCCCAGTGCAGGCTTCTATGCCTGAGGCCTAGAAAACCTCAATACATTCCTGACATTTTTTTTTTTTTTTTGAGAGGTTTTTGCTATAGGGCGTGTGCACTTGCCAGAGAGACAGAGAGAGACAGAGAGACAGAAAGCGAGAAATCACCCCCCAGGGGTGGCCAGGGGATGGCCATGCCGCAATCCCTTCTCCTCCATTCTCCTCTCAGGATCTTGGGCACGCATGCACACGCGCCTGGCGTGTTTAAGCCTCCGGGTCCAGGACTTGAACCGCGGTCAACTACATGGGAGTCCAGCGACATAGCCATTACGCTAACTGCTGGTCCCCATTCCTGACATTTTTCAGATATGTTTCACTAGTGCCAGTGTCCTGAGTTAAGCAGTATGAAGGAGATAGTGACTTTTTTTTTTTTTAATTGCGAGAGAGACCCACTATGGGGCGAGGTCATGCTGCAATCCCTTTTCCATTTCCCATCCCTGTTGGGACTCAGGATATGCATGATGTGCTAGGAGGACTTTTTCAAGATAGAGAGGCCAGGATTTGAACCATGGCCAGCCAGGAGGGATCTGGTTTCCTTAACTATTAGGTTATGGGGCTGGACTAGGAGTTAGTGTTTTAAGAGTTATCCCTTGGGGCCAGGTGGTGTGGTGGTCAAGGGCACTGGACTCCTACATGGCCAACCACACTTTGAGTCCCAGACCTGGCACCTTGCTTTCTCATTTTCTCTCTCTCTCTCCCTCCATCTCTGGTCAAAATAAAATAAATAAATAAATAATGTTAAATAAAATAATTCTTAAAAAGACAAAAAAAAAGAAAAAAAGAAAAAAAGAAAAAGAAAGAAAGAAAGAATTAACCCTCTGGCCAACAGATAGCATGGTGGTTAAGGCGCTGGACTCAACATGGCCATCTGTACTGTTAGAGTCCCAGACTCTGAAGCTTGAGAATCATGCTGGGTGCACGTGCGTGCATGCCCAAAATCCAAAGAGAAGAATGAAGAAGAGATTGCATTGTGGCCATCCTCCCTGGGGGGTAATTTCTCACCTTTTTTCTTTCTGTGTCTCTCTCTGGCAAGCACATGCACCCTATAGCAAAAAAAACTTAAGAAGAAAAAAAAAAAAAGGAAAGAAATTAGTTTTTCCTGAAATGCCCACTAGAGAGAGGTACCACCTTAATCTTGAAAACTTTAACCCTTTCTTATGAGAATAGCATGCAGTTTTGGATGTCCTGAGTGAGGAAGAAGGAATGGTACACTCATGCCCAGCATGTTTTTCAAACTGCTGGAGCCAGGTTTTGAACTGTGTGATTGGTTATGTGGGATACGGGTCTCTTAACCACCAGGCCACAGGGACGACCCACCTGTTCTGTGACTTATCCTATCATATTGTCTTCATTCCATTAAGACTTTGTGGCTAGTATTTTGGCCATCAGTATGTGCTTTAAAATATTGATCAATGGAGCCACCAGGTGGTATGGTGGTTAAGGCAGCTAGATCCCATATGGCCAACTATGCAGTTTGAGTCCTGGACCCAGAGCTTGGAAAAAAACACACTGTGGGACCAGCAGTTAGTGTAATGGCTATGTCGCTGGACTCCCACGTAGTCGACCGCGGTTCGAGTCCCGGACCCGGTGGCTTAAACTTACGCCAGGCGCATGTGCGTGCGTGCCCAAGATCCCGAGAGGAGAATGGAGAAGGGATTGCGGTGTGGCCATCCCCCCGGTGGGTGATTTCTCGCTTTCTGTCTCTCTCTGTCTGTCTGGCAAGCGCACGCACCCTCTCCAAAAAAAAAAAAAAAAAAGCACTGTGTCCGGACCAGTGTAATGGTTATGTTGTTGGACTCCCACGTAGTCAACCGCAGGGGTCCTGGACCTGGTGGCTTAAAACTCACACAGGGCATATGTGCACGTGTGCCCAAAATCCTAGAGGAAAATAGAGAAGGGATTGGGGTGTGGCCATTCTCCCTGGTGGGCGATTTCTTGCTTTCTCTGTCTCCTTCCAGTGAGCATGCACACCCAATAGAAAAAAATAAAACAAAACAAAAAACCCTCAAAAGACTAAAACAAAAACAAACAAACAAACAAAAACCCACATACCTCAATAGGTTAAAGGGAAAGATGCATATGTTGCCAGCTGAGGTATGAGGTGTGGCAAATAGAGTATTTTTCTACCCCCAGTACCCCTGATAGACAGCATTGAGCTGGTGAAACACTATACAAACACACATAAGTGGAGTCTGATGGGAGAGGTACTGGCTGATTCCATAAGCAACTTTCTGTGCCTTTCACATACAAGTTTGTGTCTTTCTATTATTAGTTGTCCATTTACGTGCTTTATTAGACTGTAAAATCCATTCAAAGCATGGTCCATAACTTATTAACCCTGACACTCTCTCTCTTTTTTTTTTTAGAGGTTTTTGCTATAGGGCGCGTGCGCTTGCCAGACAGAGAGAGACAGAGAGACAGAAAGCGAGAAATCACACCCCCCCCCCCGGGGGGGGGGGGTGGCCACGCCACAATCCCTTCTCCTCCATTCTCCTCTCGGGATCTTGGGCATGCACGCACACGCACCCGGCGTGAGTTTAAGCCACCGGGTCCAGGACTTGAACCACGGTCGACTACGTGGGAGTCCAGCGACATAGCCCTTACGCTAACTGCTGGTCCCAACCTTGACTCTCTTAACTGCCTAATACCATGCTTTGTACATTGAGCAAATGTCATGTAAAATTTATGATTAAAAATTATGCAGAACAGAGTTCACTCAGTGGGTCTGATGTGGTAGATGCTGGCCAGGAAAATTCTGCACGTTCATGGCACCATCTCCTGTGAACACCTGTGTGTGGTCATGCCTGATCTCTCCTTTCACAGAGCTCCAGAAGAGATTGAAAAGGAAGAACAGACAGCTGTCAAAAAGCAGTGACTAAGGAGGAATTTCAGAGTGAATGGACTTCTCCAGTTCCTGAGTTTACTGCTACTCAGCCTGAGGTCATGGACTGTTCTAAAGGCCTACAGGTGCCTTCTGTGCCCATCCAGCAGTTCTCTACTGAAGACTAGAGTGCTCGGCCTGCCACTGCAGCCCCCACTGCTCAGGCCACTGAACAGGTGGAAACAACTACTCAGTGGTCTTGGGCTGCTCTTCTACCAACTATTTTTTTATTTTTAAGGAGAGAGATTTTTTTCATCTGTCAGAGAAACCGAGAGAGCAGAGAGACAGAAAGCGAGAAATCACCCTCTACCCTCCCCACCCTGCCCTGTGGAGATGGCCATGCCAGAATCTCTTCTCCATTCTCTTCTCGGGATCTTGGGTATGTATGCACATGTGCCCAATGTGAGGGTTGTTTTATTATTATTATTATTATTTATTTTATTTATTCACTTGTTTAAATTTGACCAGAAAGACAGTGCGAGAGAGAGAAAGAAAGTGAGAAAGCAAGCCACCAGGTCTGGGACTCCAACTGTGGTTGATCATGTGGGAGTGTCCAGTGCTTAACCACCACACCACCTGCTGGTCTCCTATCCAGTGGTAGACTACCTGGGAGTCCAGAGTAACCACTATGCCATCTGCTGGTCCCAGAGGGAAAAGTGAGAAAGCAAGCAGTCAGGTCTAGGGTTAGAACCAGTTAGCCATGTGGGAGTCCAGAGCCTTAACCACCACACTACCTGCAAGCCCCTTCCACAGACTCTTTTTTTTTTGCAAAGGTTTTTGCTGTATGGCGCGAGCGCTCACCAGAAAGACAGAGACAGAGAGACAGAAAGCGAGAAATCACCCCCCGGGGGGATGGCCATGCCACAATTCCTTCTCCACCATTCTCCTCTTGGGATCTTGAGCACGCACACACATGTGCCCAGCATGAGTTTAAGCAACTAGGTATGGGACTCGAACCGCGGTGGACTACATGGGAGTCCAGTGACATAGCCACTATGCTAACTGCTGGTCCCTCCTTCCACAGACTCTTATACAAAGTGGAAATAAAGTTGATTAAAAAAAAAAAAAAAAATGCAGATTGAACCTGAGAAGGGACCAAGAGATCCGGTGGGTCCCCGAGTTAGCAAGCAAATTAGAATAATGTAAAGGACAGATACCCACTTCAGTGACATGAATAAAAGTCTGAGCAGCTGAGTTTAAGTTTTGTCTTTCCTCCTTCTAGCAGGAAACTTGGAAACTCATGGGGTCCCTCTGAGATTGTTTCCTCATCAGTAGAACCAGAATAACCATCAGCTCACAAAATGGTAGCAAGGAATAAATACGAAGACATGTATAGTATCTCGGGCATAGCGCCAGCTCCCAGGAAATGCTAACGCGAACTCCCTTCCCAAAAGGGCCACAAGGAAGGTACATTATCCAAAGGAAGGTTCCTCTGAGAAAGCTCAAAAAAGAACTCAGGGTATCTCAGCTCTGGGTTGCTTACAGTGCTTCTGTCGTTCAAATCCTCCTAAGAGAGGCTGAATGTGCCAAAAAACAGTAGAAATTTCCCAACGGCCTTCTAGGACTCCCAAGCCGCCACAAATCGCTACAGAACTCAATGTAGTAGGCCGACACTAATGATCCAGCTTCCTGCCCTTACGCATCCGTCGGCTTCGTTTAAACAGGCCGCCTTCGCCGGTACCCAACCAGAACGCTCGATCTTCGATCACCGCCCAATGAACGTGTGCAATGGAGAGGAGGGGGCAAAAAAAAAAGAGGGCGTGAAGCCCAATCGCAGCGCCATTACACTTGAGGGCAAAGAGGTTAGGAAGCCGGCATGGCGCTCCGGTCAATAAAATCGATAGCTGGAAGCTGCCTGTGTTCTAGGCAAAGGCGGTGTAGTAGCGGCGCCGCCATTTTCCCCGAAGGCATCTTCCGGTGCCTTTCACCCAAGTTCAGGCAGGAGTTTCCTGAGTAACAGCTAAAGGTTGCCATTAGCCCTGCAGGCGGCCGGTTTTGATTCCCTCCGGGCCTCTCCGGCCACGCTCAGCCCTAGTCCGGTGGGGGCTCAGCCAGGGTTCGCCAGCGCCCAGGGGCCAAGGCCGGGACCGGGAAGACCGTGGCGCCGGCTTCTCGGAGCCAATGGCGCCGCCTTCGGCTCCGCTTTCCGCGCGGGGACCAGAAGAGACCGGAGCCAGTCGGAGAAGGGGAAGGAGGCCGAGGGCGGTGAAGTTCCCAGACGTGGCCGTGTACTTCTCCCCAGAGGAGTGGGGGTGTCTGCGGCCCGAGCAGAGGGCTCTGTATCGGGACGTGATGCGGGAGAACTACGGCCACCTGGGCGCGCTCGGTGAGGCCGGGCCCAATCCACTTAACGGGGCCTGAAGGTTGGAGGAGCTTGGGGGCGGGGGAGGGCAAGGGAGTCCCAGAGTCTTGGCCTGCGACCAGGTTGTGTCAGGGGAGAGGGGCAGGAGCTTGGCAAAGAGGTACTGTCGGTAGATATTTTACTCAGCGTTGTCCTAGGAGCTGGCCCTCTGACTGGTTCTGCTTCCCCAGGGTGCGCAGGTCCTAAACCAGCCCTCATCTCCTGGTTGGAACGGAATACCGATGACTGGGAACCGGCTGCCCTAGATCCGCAGGAGTACCCGAGAGGGGTAACAATCCAAAGAAGTGAGTGAAAATGTCACGGTCTGCGTCCCTCCTGTAACGTTCTAACAGTTCATTACCCACTTCCCATCTGGCCTGCCTAGGGGTACCCATGACCCAGGCTGTGGTGCCATGGTTATTGTGTTCATTTTCACAACCTTAGCGTCTTGTCTGCTAATGTGGGGTCCTCTGCCACTGAGATCCCCTGTCAGTTTGCAAATCACCCGCAGGTCTCTATCTTGCAAATGAGTCAGTGAGCTAAAGGAACTCCCCTCCTGCCTCTTCCTCTGGGTCCCTGTCCCCAGGCTTCTTTGAATTGGGCCCTGATTGGAGAGACCTTAAACTTCCCTGAATTTTCTAGGTTTTGGTTGAAAGGAGCTTACAGAGAGAAACTCTCTGGAATGCTGGTGCCTCTTTCTCCTCTTAGGGCAGAGTGACCCTAATCGCTTTTCTCAGGATCAAGCAAGACTCTGGTTAACACATTTCAGGTAGAAGGGCCCCAGATCCATCCCCAGGAGCAGATACAATTGTCTGGGCTGGAGTTTCTTAGGCCAGGTTCCCTAAACCAAGATAAGCTAAGCATATTTCCTTGCTTAAAATCTCAGTTTTTGTCAAAGTTGTCAAATGGCTGTTTGTTATATGAGTCATTTTGGGAAATTGGGAAAAATACAGTTTTAGGGACTACATCCCAGAACTGTTCATGGATTTGTTCTTGTGCATTTCTAGGAACTTGTATTTTTTAAATACAAGTTGAGTTGTACATCTAGGTGTGATAACCTCTGGATAAAAGTGTAGTGTAGTTAGGGGCCAGCAAGTGCCATGGTGGCTGAGGTGCTGAACTCCCATGTGGTCCACTGAGATTTGAGTCCCAGACCCAGTGGCTTGAAACTCACACCGGGCACATAGTGTATGCATGCCCCAAATCCTAAGAGAATGGAGAAGAGATTGTGGCATGGCCATCCTTTCTGGGGGCGGGGGGTGGGGGGGGTGGGGAGGAGGGTGATTTCTTGCTTTCTGTCTCTCAGGTGAGCGCACATGCCCTATAGCAAAAGTCTCTTTCTAAAAAAAAAGTGCAGATTCTCGGACCTTACCTTCCCCAGACCTGCTGAATCCAAACCTAGCAGTAGGGCCAAGCAATGTTTCAAGAAGCTCTCCAAGTGATTCTGATCACAGTAAAGTTAAAACTGTTGGCTTAAAGAGCCTTATGACCCAGTCATTGCCAGCTCAGACCTCATCAGTTTCCACTTCCTGCCTTGTACTTTTTATCTAAGAAAATCTAGGGCATGTGCACACACTTACTGCTAAGCTTTGGGACTGTTCATGCTATCTCCTCGGCCTGGTCTGCCATTCCAACCTTTCTAACAATCCATTGTTTAATTGCTCTTTTAAGAATCCACTGGGGGGAAAAAAAAAGAATCCCAAATCCATTGGGACCAGCAGATGGTGTAATGCTTACGTTGCTGGACTCCCATGTAGTCTACTGTGGTTCAAGCCCCAGACCCAGACACACGCACACGTGTGTGTGTGTGTGTGCCCAAGATCCCAAGAGGAGAATAGAGAAGGGATTGCGTCATGGCCATCCCCCCTGGACGGTTACTTCTCACTTCTGTCTGTCTTTCTAGCGAGTGCACACACCCTATAGCAAAAAAAAAAAAAAAAAAAAAAGATCCGCTAAGTGGGGTTGGCAGGTGGCATGGTGGCTAAGGCGGCTAGACTTCCACATGGCTGACCATGGTTCAAGTCCCAGACCTAACAGCTTCCTTTCTCAATTTCCTTCTCTTTCTGTCTCTCTCTGGTCAACTTTAAGAAAAAAAAAAAAAAAAAAAAAAAAAAAAGATTAAAATAATGACAGTGAATAAAATAATTCTTTTTAAAAAAGAATCTGCTAAGTTAAATAAACTATGGCTCATCCACCATGGACTTCTCTGCAACTATAAAATAGAATAAGGAGATGTACTGATATAGAATGATCTTTAGACTATATTAAGTACAAAAAAATCAAAGTGTAAATTATTCATAAAAGGCAGGTATATGTTTTCATTTTTAAAAATAATTCTTTTTTTTTCTTTTTTTGGAGAGGTTTTTGCTATAGGGCGCATGTGCTCACCAGACAGACAGAGAGAGACAAAGAGACAGAAAGTGAGAAATCACCCCCCAGGGGGTTGGCCATGCCGCAATCCCTTCTCCTCCATTCTCCTCTTGGGATCTTGGGCACGCACGCACACACGCCCGGTGTGAGTTTAAGCCACTGGGTCCGGGACTGGAAGCACGGTCGACTACATGGGAGTCCAGCAACATAGCCATTACACCAACTGCTGGTCCCTTAAAAATAATTTTTTATTGGAGCTGGCAGGTGGTGTGATGGTTAAAGGGACTGGACTCCCACATGGCCAACGGTGGTTCAAGTCCTGAACCTGGTGACTTGCTTTCTGACTTTCCCTCTTTCTCTCTCTCTGTCCCTCTCTGGTCAAATTAAAAATAAATAAATAAATAAATAAATAAAGTAAAATAAAATGATTCTTTAAAAAATAATTATTTAATTTTATTTATTATTATTATTAAATTTGACCAGAGAGGGACAGAGAGAGAAAGTGAGAAAGCAAGCTGCCAGGTCCAGGACTCAAACCATGGTCGGCCATGTTGGAGTCCAGCGCCTTAACCACTACACCACCTGCTGACCTGTAATTTTTTTTTTTTTTTGAGAGGTTTTTGCTATAGGGCATATGCGCTTGCGAGAGAGACAGACAGAAATTACTCCCCAGGGGGGATAGCCATGCCGCAATCACTTCTCCTCTCAGGATCTTGGGCTTGCATGCACACGCGCCTGGCATGAGTTTAAGCCACCGGGTCCAAGACTCAAACCATGGTCGACTACATGGGAGTCCAGTGACATAACCATTATGCCAACTGCTGGTCCCTGTATTTTTTTTTTTTTTTTCTCTTAAGAGAGGTTTTTGCTATAGGGTGTGTGTGCACTCACCAGAGAAAGACAGAGAGACAGAAAGTGAGAAATCACCACCCCTGAGGGGATGGCCACACCACAATCCCTCTCCTCCATTCTCCTCTTGGGATTTTGGGCACGCACAGACATGCAACCAGCATGAGTTTTAAGCCCCCGGGTCTGGGACTCAAACCAAACTCGACGATGTGGGAGTCCAGTGATGTAACCATTATGCCATCTCCTGGTCCCCAAATAGGTATATGTTCCCTTTTAAGTAAGAAAGATCAGAGGAGTGGAATATATATTTCCGTTGCAAACGAAAAACTGGAAGAGGGGCTAGTTCATGATGCAGTAGTAAAAGGCCATGCTCTATAAAGCTGACCCACGTGGGGATTTTGTCCTTAGACCTCCCTGAGTACAACTGGATGTGTGTGTGCGCCCATGATCCAGGGCTGGCTATGGCTAGAGGTGGATCATGGCATCAAGACCCTGTTGGGGGTGCTGTCTCTCCATCTCACTCATGGAGGAAGTAAATAAAGAAATTGAAAAAAATAAAATAAAATAGGGACAGTCCCAGAGCCTAGTGGATCTGGATCCCATGTGGTTGACTGTGGTTTTGAATCTTTACCCTGGCAGTTTGAAAAATACACTGGCACATGGGCATGTGGGCCTAAAATCCTGAGGGGCTGGGGAAATGGAGAAGGGACTGTGGTGTGACCACACCCCTACTGGGTGTGCTTTCTCCCTCTTTTTTTCTGTTTCTCTCCCTCTGGAAAGTGCACGCATCCTCTGCAATGAAAAAATAATGATAAATTGAAACACTGGAGAGGGCCAGCAGATGGTGTGGAGGTAAAAGAGACTGGATCTCAGATGCCTGACTGTGTGATTTGAGTCCCAGATGGCTTAAAAAATCATGCTGGGGACCAGCAGTTAGCGTAATGGCTATGTTGCTGAACTTCCATGTAGCCGATCGCGGTTCGAGTCCTGGACCTGGTGGCTTAAACTCACACCGGGCGTGTGTGGTGTGTGCCCAAGATCCCGAGAGGAGAATGGAGGAGAAGGGATTGCGGAGTGGCCATCGCCCCGGGGGGGTGATTTCTATCTCTCTGTCTCTCTCTGTCTTTCTGGCGAGCGCACGCGCCCTATAGCAAAAACCTCTCAAAAAAGAAAAGAAAATCACACTAGGCACATGTGCATCCATGCCCAAGATCCCAGGAGGAAAATGGAGAAGAGATTGCAGTGTGGCCATCCCGCCTGGGGGGGATGATTTCTCACTTTCTCTTTCCCTATCTCTGTCTCTCTGTGGCAAGTACATGTGCCCTATGGCAAAAACCTCTTTTTTATTTTTAAGGAATTCTTTATGTACTTAATTTTTATCTGTTATTATTGTTTACTTTATAAATTTTACCAGAGACAGAGAGATACAAAGGGAAGTGAGAAAGCAAGCTGCCAGGTCCAGGACTCGAACCACTGTCAGGCCTATGGGAGTCCAGTGCCTTAACCACCATACCACCTGCTGACCCCAAAAATCTCTTTTAAAAAAAAAAGAAAAAAGAAAAAAATGATGTTGTATGCATGCATGCCCAAAATCCCGTGGGGGAAAAATAATAAAACACTAGAAGAAACCAATTAATAGTTTCTACAGGGTATGCACACACTCTATAACCAAAAAATCCCTCTTAAAAAAAAAAGTTTTCCTCAACTTCTCCAAGCTTGTTTAGGGGTACTTGTTATACTCTTTCTCTCTCTTTAAAGAATTATTTTATTTTATTTTATTTATTTTAATTTGACCAGAGAGGGATGGGGGAGGGAGGAAGAGAGAAGACGAAAAAGCAAGCCACCAGGTCCAGGTCTTGAACCATGGTTGGCCATGTGGGACTCCAGCGCCCTTAACCACCATGCCACCTACTAACCCCTACTCTCTCTTTTTTTAAAGTTTTTTGCCATAGAGCACCTGTACTTGCCCAAGAGAGACAGAGAGAGGGAAAGTGAGAAATCACCCCCCCCCCAAGGGAAATGTATACATCACAATCCCTTCTCCATTCTCCTCTCAGGATTTTGGGCATGCACACAAATACGCCTGGCATGATTTTCAAGCCACCAGGTCTGGGACTTGAACCGTGATCATCCAGTGCCTTACCACCACACCACCTACTGGCCCTCCTACCCTCCATGTTTCTACCCTTAGCTAGCTGTGGCATTCACAATTAAGGACAGGGGCTGAGTCACTTATCTTATAACCTGTTATATTGTAATAGGCCAGAAGAGGAACGCAGTATTTGTGAAATTAACTTCTCCCTATGTCCTTGTAGAAATGAGAAGCAGAAAGAAGAATGGAGAGAAGGAAGTGTTCCCACCCAAGGAGGCCCCACGAAAGGGGAAGCGAGGGCGCAGGCCCAGCAAACCACGACTTATTCCCAGGCAGACATCTGGGGGCCCCATCTGCCCTGACTGTGGCTGTACCTTTCCAGACCGCCCGGCCCTGGAGAGCCACAAGTGTGCCCAGAATCTGAAAAAGCCTTACCCGTGCCCAGACTGTGGGCGCCGCTT
This sequence comes from Tupaia tana, assembly GCA_026018925.1. Taxonomy (NCBI): domain Eukaryota; kingdom Metazoa; phylum Chordata; class Mammalia; order Scandentia; family Tupaiidae; genus Tupaia; species Tupaia tana. Next base: position 60,740,265 of record JAKSZU010000016.1, read on the forward strand.
CTCCTACCCCTCCCTGCTCGTCAGCCACCGTAGGGCACACTCCGGGGAGTGCCCCTATGTGTGTGACCAGTGTGGGAAACGTTTCTCCCAGCGCAAGAACCTCTCCCAGCACCAGGTTATCCACACAGGCGAGAAGCCCTACCACTGCCCTGACTGTGGCCGCTGCTTCCGCAGGAGCCGGTCCTTGGCCAATCACCGGACCACACACACAGGTGAGAAACCCCACCAGTGCCCCAGCTGTGGGCGACGCTTCGCCTACCCCTCCCTGCTAGCCATCCACCAGCGCACACACACAGGAGAAAAGCCCTATACCTGCCTGGAGTGCAACCGCCGCTTCCGCCAGCGCACAGCCCTTGTCATCCACCAGCGCATCCACACTGGCGAGAAGCCCTACCCATGTCCAGACTGTGAGCGCCGTTTCTCCTCGTCCTCCCGCCTGGTCAGCCACCGGCGTGTACACTCCGGAGAGCGTCCCTACGCCTGTGAACACTGTGAGGCCCGCTTCTCCCAGCGCAGTACCCTGCTCCAGCACCAGCTCTTGCACACAGGAGAGAAGCCCTACCCCTGCCCAGACTGCGGACGTGCCTTCCGGCGGAGTGGCTCCCTGGCCATACACCGCAGCACACACACTGAGGAGAAGCTACACGCCTGTGACGACTGTGGCCGCCGCTTCGCCTACCCCTCACTGCTGGCCAGCCACCGGCGCGTGCACTCAGGCGAGCGGCCCTATGCCTGCGACCTTTGCTCCAAGCGCTTTGCCCAGTGGAGCCACCTGGCTCAGCACCAACTCCTGCACACTGGGGAGAAGCCTTTCCCCTGTCTGGAGTGTGGCCGATGCTTCCGCCAAAGGTGGTCTCTGGCTGTCCACAAGTGTAGCCCCAGGGCCCAAAACTGTAGCCCAAGATCTGCTCTAGGGGGATCCAGTCAAAAAAGCAGTGCCCTTTAGAAAGGAAAGGACTGTGAGTTCGTTTCACTTCATGGCTGTGAAGGAGCCCTAGGTCATGCAGGTCTCCTGGTCTACAGACCTGAGCTTGAGCATATTCCATTGCACTGGCTACCTTACTGTGGTGTCTAAGACAGTCCCATTAGGAGAGATGACATCATTTGGCTAAAATTTTTCAAGTTATCCTAACCTAAAATAACTGATGGATGTGCATATCAGGGTTCAAAGTATTTCCCATTTGTTTTAGAGGCGATCTCCTTTTTTTTTTCCTTTGGTGGAGGGAGAGGTTTTTGCTATATGGCGTGTGCGCTCGCCAGACAGACAGAGACAGAGACAGAAAGCAAGAAATCTCCCCCAGGGGGGATGACCATGCCGCAATCCCTTCTCTTCTCCTCTCGGGATCCTGGGCACACACACACGTGCCCGGCATGAGTTTTAAGCCACCGGGTCCGGGACGCGAACTGTGGTCGACTACATGGGAGTCCAGCGACATAGCCATCATGCTAACTGCTGGTCCCGGCAATCTGCTTTTCTAGTCTGCATACAGGGATACTGATTCCCTTGGATGCAGTCAGGAGAATCACATGTAAAGGGGGCAGGACCTTCCCCTACTCTGCCTCTTCCTCCGTACCAGGTTGAAAAAACCTGCTGTAGCTCACTTTTTACAACACTCCTGCCAAATGATCTTCTACTCCCTGCATAAAAGCCCCCCTTGACAGGGAGCCCACTACCTCACAAGGCAGGTCATTTTGTTGTGGGATAGTGCTAGTCTTTGTAAGGTTGTTAAGTAGCACACTGTCCTCTGGAAACCTTGCCTAGAATAATACTTCATCTACATGGCAGCCCTTCAGATAACGTAATCACAACCACTTTGCCCTCCTCAACCTCCCAGTTTCTAGGTTAAATAGAATTAATTTGATCAATCATTACTTAAGGATGGGGTTCCATTTCCCACCAATGATCTCTCTCCAAATAGAGACTGTCTTTTAACTCTCTTTTTTTAAAGGGTCATACAAAAATAAGGCAGCATCCACAGTGTACACTGAGTACCTCTTTGGTCTGTACCTGTTTTACAGCTCTACATCGCACTGGACTGGGGCATCTGTACTGTATCAGAGAGGTTTCTTGGGTTGCAGACATCAATGTCCTAAATGAAGAAAACAGAAAAACCATAGGCTATAAAACTAAGTCGTCTTCACCCTGTATTTGGAAAATTGGTTCAAGTGTGGTTTGAGATATCAGCACAGTAAGCTTTAGGAGAAGGTTGATCTTAAGGAAAAGCCGGGGACCAGTGGTCTAGCAGCAAGAAGTAAAACTGGGACTGGCTGTTATACTTCATCTGGTGGACTCGGGTTAGTTCCAGGCAGACTGGCTGGAAAATCCTTGAGAACTGTGTCTTACTCCTCCTTGATTCCCATCACAAGAAAGAGAGTCAGCTCAGAACCTTCCATGAGGCCTCAGTCAGCGTTTTTTTTTTCATAAAGTGAGGTGAGGCCACTCAAGGAGGGTAGAAGGTTAGGTAATCGAATGCAGAGGGGATGAGTCTATAGTCATCAAGTTGAGTCCATGCCTGCCTCCCTCACAGGAGCTCTAGAGGGCAATGGCAGCAGTGTGTCTTAATCTCTCATATGCCTCCATGGCACCCGGCTAAGGAGGTGCTCAGTAAAGCTTTACCGAGTTAAATGTGAACAAGGTGTACTACTTTGCCTTGGGCAGCTCCACCAAATTGGCATTTTCAAACATGACTTATCTCCTATTCCATCAGCTGGAGTAGGTCATTCTCTTTCTACAGCTCTCCTGATCTCAGCCCCAGAGTAGGGGGAGCAGCTGGGGCACACAGTGTTGTGTTTTGTAATGACCTCTGGGTATGTAGCAAGTTGCAATGTGATCTTTGTGTCTCCTTGGATGATGAGCCACCCCTAGGCAGGGGTCATACCAGGTTGGGTCTCATTAAAATGTCTGATGGATAAATTATGTTCTGTGTTGAATTACTATAAATACAGAGTTTTCTTTTTTTAACTTGTTATATGCACTTGCCAGAGAGAAAAGGTGAGAAACCACTCCTCTCCCCCTGGAGGGATGACCACACCAAAATCCTTTGTCCTCCATTCTCCTCTCTGGATTTTGGGCATGCACACATGCACATATGCCTGCTGGCGTGTTTTCCAAGCCTATGGGTCAGGTGCCCTCAGCCATGTGGGATCCAGCCACCTTAACCACCATGCTACCAGCTGGCCTTTAACTGAGTTTATTGACTCAGTAGAAAAACTTTTTAAAATAATTTTTTATTTATCATTATTATTACTATTATTTTTAATTTGCTACAAGGCACATGTGGTCACCAGAGAGAGACAGAAAAGAAGCTGCCAGCTCTAAGACTTGAACTGTGGTTGGCCATGTGGGAGTCCAGCATCTCAACCATCATATCACCTACCTAGCCCGAGTAGAAATTTTTACTGTCAGAGGGAGATCCAGGATTATTAGAGACCTACTAGAGAATCTGCCGAACCTCCTGGATTAGGATTAGTAGTTCTCCTACCGTTAATCACTAGGCTGAACCCAGGTATTTCTTTTCTTTTAATTTTCCAGAAGGCACATGTGCTCTCTAGAGTGAGGCAGGGAGTGAGAGAGAGTGAGAAAGCACTTCCCATGAGCGACAGTCATGCTGGAATCCTCTTCCATTTTTCCCTCCTTTTGGGATCCCGGATATGAGCATACACACACCTAGCCATTTCCTCAAGCCGCTGGGTCCAGGACTTGAACTGTGCAGTCATCCTGGTGTGATCTAGCCATCTCAACCACCCATGCCACCAGCTGGCCCTGTATTTCTTCACCGAGGAATTTCATAAATCTCTTTGGGCTGAATTGTAATTCATAAAACTTGGGAGGCTTCGATAGCTAAATTCATTATGAGGAAAATGGATGACACAACTTCCTAGGTTCCCTACAGCACTTCAGTCTCAAGGTCCATTTGTTGACCAATTGTGATCTTGGACCTGCGTTTAGCAGCATTCCAATAAATTCCCCTTTTCGATAAAAGTATTGTGTTCTTAGAAAAGTCATGATGTATCTTTTTTTTTTAATCCAAAAATGTGTCATGACTTTTCTGATGACCTAATAGTTTGAGTTTCTGTTACTCATAACCAAAAGAATTAACTAATAAACAGCCCCAAACTAGGTTCATCTGTCATCTGGCTTCATGTCCATATATAAGCTGTGGAAAAAAAATAAATCACAGTAGTTTTGAGAGGTGCCACAATACCAGTCCTGATCTTTGATGCTATTGTAACTTTTGTATTATTTATTTTTTAAAGAATTATTTAATTTTACTTGTTCATTTATTTATTTTAATTTGACTGGGGGAGGGAGTGAGAAAGCAAGCCTCCAGCTCCAGGACTCAAACCATGGTGGGCCATGTGGGAGTATCTAGCGCCTTCACCACCATGCCACCTGTTGGCCCCCCTTCTGTATTATTTATGTCTTCCATATATTCTTTTTAATTTTTTAATTTATTTTTTCATTATTTTTTGAGTTTGCTATAGGGCACATGTGCTAACCAGAGAGAGACCAAGAGAGAGCGGGAAAGTAAGAAAGTAAGCCGCCAACTTCAGGACTAGAACTATGGTCAACCATGTGGGAGTGTCTAGCACCTTAATAACCATGCCACCTGCTGACCCCTCTTTTTTATTTTTTGTTTATTTTTTCTGTGAGAGAGGGAAAGGAGACAGATAACTCCAACAGGGTCTGCAAACCACAGTCCACTCCCAGGCCCTGCTGGCCTGGATACAGGCATACATGTGCAAAGTGTGCTCGGGGATATCTCAGGACACAAACCCAGGACACAAACCCAGGACCTTTCCCATGTGGGTCCAGTTGAATTACCACTATGCAACCAACCACCTGGTCCTCTCTATCTTATCCTTAACCAGTGAATACCTCCTTTTTTTTTCTTTTAGAGTTACTTAATTTTATTTATCATTATTATTTTTTAATTTGCTATAGGGCTTGTATGCTCACCAGAGAGTGAGAGAGGAAAAGTGGGAAACCAAGCTGTCAGGTCTGGGACTCAAACTGCGGTCAGCCATGTGGGGATCCAGTGCCTTAACTACCATGCCACCTGCCAGCCTCCTACCTCTTTTTCTTTTATTAAGAAAACAGGTGTCAAATAGGAACTTCTTCAATATTCCATTCCCTATCCTGACTCTAAATTTACCAGTGACCATACATATTTCTTGCTTCCATCCCATCTTGGGGAAGTGTCTCAGATGTAATGCTCACCACCAAAGCTGTGCCTAGATTTCACCCACTTACGCTCCCTCAGGGACTTTACTCCACCTATTATTTCTTCTCTTTTTGTTTTGTGGGTTTTTTTTTTTTAATAATTATTTATTTTATTTATTCATTCATTTATTTTTTAGTTTGATCAGAGAGAGATAGAGGGTGAGAGTGAGAGAGAGAGGAAGTGAGAAAGCAAGCCACCAGATTCAGGACTCGAACCCTGGTCGACCATGTGAGAGTGTCCAGCGCCTTAACCACCACGCCACCTGCTGGTCCCTGTTTTGTGTTTTGTGGTGCCTCTCTTGTCCTGAACACATACCTACCAGCCAGCCTATGAACATGCTAAGATCTGTCTTTAGAATAGTAAAAGAGAATTTCCCCTCTGGCCCCTGTCCTCATCTCTTTTTTTCAGTGAAATTTCTTTTTTGGGGGGAGAGGTTTTTGCTATAGGGCGCGTGCGCTCGCCAGACAGAGAGAGACATAGAGACAGAAAACGAGAAATCACCCCCCAGGGGGGATGGTCACGCCGCAATCCCTTCTCCTCCATTCTCCTCTCAGGATCTTGGGCACGCACGCACACTCGCCCGGCGTGAGTTTTAAGCCACCGGGTCCAGGACACGAACCGCGGTCGACTACGTGGGAGTCCAGCAACATAGCCATTACGCTAACTGCTGGTTCCCAGCGAAATTTCTTTTTTTAAAAAACTGTTTATTGGGACCAGCAGGTGGTGTGGTAGTTAAGGCGCTGGACACTTCCACACGGCCAACCGCGGTTTAAGTCCCGGAACTAGTGGCTTGCTTTCTCACTTTCTTTCTCTCTCTTTCTGTCTCTCCTAGGTCAAATTAAAATAAATAAATGAATAAATAAATAAATAGTTCTTAAAAAAAACCTTTTATCTTATGTATTATTATCTCTCTTTTTTAAAAATTTGACCAGAGAGAGACAGAGAGAGGGAAAGTGAAAATGCAAGCCACCAGGTCCAGGACTCAAACCATGGTTGGTCATGTGGGAGTCTTGTGCCTTAACCACCACACCACCTGCCGGACCCTCAGCGAAATTTCTTGAAGCAGTAGCCTATTGCTACTATATTCACTTCTGTTTATTCTTTGGCCTATTGCAATATTAATTTACTGAGTTTTTTGTTGTCTCGATTGTCAGCAGGTTCATGTGCTTACCAGAGAGGGAGAATGCACCTTCCAGGGGGCGTGGTCACACTATAATCCATTATCTGTCATTTTTCCATCCTGTCAGGATTTGTAGCACACATGCCTGCACCTGGCATGTTTTCCAAGCTTCCAAGTCTGGGAGTTGAACTGTGGTCAGCCATGTGAGACCCAACTCCCTTAACCACTAGGCTAACAGGGCCAGCCCTGATTGAGCTTTTATACCGTACCACATACTGGTTCAGCACTTTACATACATTCCAATCTGATGTTTTCTTCCTCACCTCTTCCAAATGTACCTGCAGTTAACAGGTGAGCAGTCATTGGACAGAGAGAAGTTAACTAGTTTTCAGAGATTTGGGGTTTAAACTGATTCTAATTTTAGGAGATCCAAATCATCACTGTAGTTCACCAGGCACAGCGGACTCCTGAAGATTAAGTGTGTGCAGGAAAGGGTTAACTCAGGCATAGTTGCTCAAGGCCCTCACATTCCAAAGAAACTCATCTTCAGGACTGGCACGTGGCCTGCTTCTGGGAAATAACTTCTAAGCCCTTGTAATATTTTATCTGATTAGATGTTTGTATCCTGTAGGTCTTGGGCCTGTTATTACCAGTCTGACCAGATAAGTTTATCCTAACAATGTAATTATGGTGAGTAGCTGGGGTCAGTCATATGGATACTCCAAGCCTGTGTGACTGATGCTCAACGAAGACCCTGGACACCAAGGCTCAAATGAAATCCCCTAGCTGGAAACAATTTGCACATGTCAAAAATCAATGCCAGGAGGGACCAGCAGTTAGCGTAATGGCTATGTCGCTGAACTTCCATGTAGTCGACTGCGGTTCAAGTCCCAGACTTGGTGGCTTAAACTCATGCCAGGCCCAGGCGCCTGTGCGTGCGTGCCCAAGATCCCCAGAGGAGAATGGAGGAGAAGGGATTGTGGTGTGGCCATCCCCCCTGGGGGGTGATCTCTCACTTTCTGTCTCTCTGTCTCTCCCTTTCTGGCAAGCGCACGCGCCCTATAGCAAAAACCTCTCCAAAAAAAGAAAAAAAAAAAATCAATGCCAGGAGGGGGCCAGCCAGCCTGTGGTATAGTGATTAAGGTGGCTGGATCCCACATGACCAACTGTTCAATTTGAGTACTGGACCAAGCAGTTTATTTGTAGAATTATTTAATTTAACTTTATTTATTTATTTTTAATTTGACCAGAGAGGGACAGAGTGAGAGAGAGGGAAAGTGAGAAAGCAAGCAGTTGGGTCTGGGACTTAAACCATGGTCCACCATGTGGGAGTCCAGAGTCCTAACCACCACCATGCCACCTGCTGGCCCCTGGACCAAGCAGTTTAAAAAACATGCCAGGCACATTTGTGCATTCCCAAAATCCTGATAGGAGGGAGAAGAGACTGTGGCATGATCATCCCCCATGGGGGTTGCTTTCTCACTCCCCCACCCCAACTGTCTCTTTCTGGTAAGTACACATGCTCTCTGGCAAAAATTTAAAAAAGAAAACGTAAGGAAGAGAAAAAAGGAATAACTGCTAAGAGAATTAAGCACATCCCTATGCAACTCTGCTGGGAGAGGACACCTGAAGGTTTGCACCTGATTTGTCTTGGACTTTGGCCCATGTACCTTTTGCCTATGCTGATTTTTAATCTGTAGACTTTTGCTTTAATAAACGATAACCATAAGTACAATAAAAATAAATAAGCAAAACACTAGCCACTCTTATTTATTTATTTTTGAGACAGATTTTTGCTATAGGGTGTGTAGACTCACCAGAGAAACAAAAAGCGAGAAATCACCACCACCACCCCCAGGGGGGATGGTCACACTGCAATCCCTTTTCCTCCATTCTCTGCTCAGGATTTTAAGCATGCACACACACACATCCAGCGTAAGTTTCAAGTTGTCGAGTCCAGGAATTGAATCGCAGTTGGCCATGTGGGAGTCCAGCCACATAACCATTATGCCACCTGCTGGCCCCTAGCCACTCTTTCTTTATCCAGGCCATTCCTCAGGCTTGTGTTTGCAACAAATGACTTTAAAGAAGAAATAATGTCTCCACCAGGGACAGAGCAACTTGCTGTTCCCTAAATTCATTGTTTCTCCCCTAAAATGCAATGCTTTGTGTGCCTAGCATCCATCTGGGGTCCTCCATGTTGATTTTGTGAAGTTTAGGAAGCAAAAGGAACCATGCATACATGCTCATGCTGCTTCTGCCACGAACAATAAAGTCTTTTATCCCTGACCTAGAAATCTCTTGTTTTCTCCCAGCATCCATGAAACAGTAACAGACTAATATATTTATTAACTTGTAAGTAGAATAACCTCAACTTCCAGGACCAGCAGTTGGCATAATGGCTATGTTGCTGGACTCCCATGTAGTCGACCACGGTTTGAGTCTCAGACCCAGTGGTTAAACTCACGCCGGGCACATGTGTGTGTGTGCCCAAGATCCCAAGAGGAGAATGAAGAAGGGATTGCGGTGTGGCCAACCCCTCACTTTCCGTCTCTCTCTTTCTGGTGAGGGCATGCACCCTATAGCAAACCCCCCCCCCCCCCCAAAAAAAAGGTAAACCTCAACTTACAGACCTGACAGTGGATATTATTTCATAATAGATACTTGCGTTATTTCCACCTTTTAAAAGTATTTGCCAGGACCAGTAGATGGCATGATGGTAGCATCACTAGACTCCCACATGGCCTATTGTGACTTGAGTCCTGTCTCTCTCGTCTCTCCGCGCAAGCACATGCACCCTATAGCAAAATCTCTAAAAATAAAAAATAGATGTATTGTTGGGCCACAGCAACTGGAAATATAACACAGGGACTTAGAAAGAGTAAATTACTTATGAGGCCAGCAAGTGGCATGGTGGTTAAGGCACTGGACTCTCACATAGTCACCTGTAGCTTGAGCCCTGGACTCGGAGGCTTGATAATCATGCCAGTTACGTGTGTGCATGCCTAAAATCCCAGGAGGAGAATGGAGGAGAAGGGATTTCAGCATGACCATTCCTCCGGAGGAGTGATTTCTCACTTCTCCTCTCTCTCTCTGACAAGCGCATGATGGCAGAAACCTAAAACAAACAAACAAAAAGTAAATTACTTATGTTTGGAGTTAAATTCAAAGCATAATCTCACCAATCTAATTTTTACTGGAATGCTTTGTATGTCAACAGTTCAGAAAGGTCTCTCTGACCCATTTAGATCTGCTAGCTCTAATTTTGGAAAGGAAAATGTTGAAGGAATAAACAAAGAAAGAAGTGGATGGGAATAAGCACGTTGGCACGCTATGCAAAGATGTAGGGATGTGGGCCAGCAGGTGATGTGGTGTGTTAAGGTACTGAATCCCACATGGCCAACTCTGCGGTTCAAGCCCCAGACTAGGTGGCTTGAAAATAACATCAGGCATGTATATGTGTATGTCCAAAATCCTGAGGAGAATGAAGAAACGATTGCAGAATGGCCATCTCCTGTATGGTGAGTTCACATTTTCCCCCTCTGTCTCATGCATGTGCCCTATGGCAAAAACCTAAAAAACAAAACAAAAAACTGCTTTTCTGAAACATAGTTTGAAAGATGATTATTAATGGGAACTGGGTCTTATTTCACATGGCCCCATAGCCTCTCCTGTATTGGTAGACCTGGATTCTAGGCTAAGCTCAGTTCCCACTGGCTCTGTGACTCGAAGTCTATGTATCGAAACTTTTTTTCAGACGTATTTCTGAATCTTAGGTGTTTCACTTGTCAAATGGGGCTAATGGCAACTTCAGTTCTGATATAAAATGCAATGGGTATAAAGACATCTAGCATGTTTCTTTAGTTTGAAGGACAAATGGCTGAGCTCCTCGCCACCAACATTTTTTTTTTTCTTTTTTGAGAGATTTTGCTATAGGGTGCGTGTGCTTGCCAGAAAGACAGAGAGACAAAGAGACAGAAAGTGAGAAATCGCCCCCTAGGGGTGATGGCCATGCCGCAATCCCTTCTTCATTCTCCTCTCGGGATATTGAGCATGCATGCACATGTGCCAGCGTGAGTTTAAGCCTCCAGGTCCTGGACTTGATAAGCAGGCGACTACATGGGAGTCCAGTGACGTAGCCATTATGCCAACTGCTGGTCCCAAGCCACCAACATTTTATTATAAAAATTTTGAAACATTTGGGACCAGCAGATGGTGTAATGGTTACATTGCTAGGCTCCTACATAGTCGACCATGCTTTGAGTCCCAGATTCAGCAGCTTAAAACTCACGCTGGGCATGTGTGTGTGCATGCCCAAAACCCCGAGAAGAGAACAGGGGAGAAGGGACTGTGGTGTGGCCATTCTCCTGGGGAGTGATTTCTTGCTTTTTGTGTCTCTGTCTCTCTGGTGAGTGCATGTGCCCTATAGCAAAAATCTCTCTTAAGGGGAACCAGCAGTAGGCGTAATGGCTATGTCACTGGACTCCCATGTAGTCAACTGTGGTTTGAGTCCCAGACCAGTTGCTTAAACTCACACCAGCCATGTATGCATGCGTGTCCAAGACCCCGAGGGGAGAATGGAGGAGAACAGATTGCACCGTGGCCATCCCCGCTGGGGGGTGATTTCTCACTTTCTGTCTCTCTGTCTCTGTCTTTCTGGTGAGCGCACGTGCCCTATAGCACAAACCTCTCCAAAAAAGAAAAAGGAAAAAAAAATGTTTGAAACATTCAAGACTTGAGAGAATTTTATAATAAACATTCATATGCCCATCACCTAGACCGTATAATTAACATTTTGCTCTGTTTTCTTTACATGTGTCAGTCCATCTGTCCATGCCATCATCCATTTATTTTTCTTTTTTTGTTTTTTTGAGAGATTTTTACTATAGGGCATGTGCACTTGCTGAAAGGACAGAGAGAGACAGAGATACAGTGAGAGGGAAAGTATTGGTCCCTCTCTTACTTTCTATTATGTATTTCAAAGTAAGTTGCAGATACCATTATATTTCACTCCTAAACACTTCAGCGCTTGTGTGTGCATGCCCAAAATCCCAAGAGGAGAATGAAGGAAAAGGTACTATGGTGTGTCCATCCCCCCCTGGGGGGGGGGGGGTGATTTCCCTCCCTCTCTGTCTCCGGTCAATGCAGGTGCCCTATGGCAAAAATCATTTTAAAAAGAGAGAGAGAGAGGGGAAGAGAGATCAAAGTAGTTAGCTCTAAGGAACAGGGGTAAAGAGTATAGCCAACTGCCCTTTTCAATACAAGCCTTGCGTTTTTTTTTTTTTGTTGTTTGTTTGTTTGTTTGTTTTTAAGAGGTTTTTGCTATGGGGCAGGTGCGCTCGCCAGAAAGACAGAGACAGAGAGACAGAAAGCAAGAAATCACCCCCAGGGGGATGGCCACACTGCAATCCCTTCTCTTCCATTCTCCTCTAGGGATTTCGGGCATGCATGTACATGTGCCTGGTGAGTTTCAAACTGGGTCTGAGTCTTGAACTATGGTAGACTATGTTGGAGTCCAGTGCCTTAACCACTACGCCACCTGCTGGCCCCATTGTGTATTTCTTTTTAAAAACTGTACATTGAGGGACCAGCAGATGGCATAATGGCTATGTCGCTGGGCTCTCATGTAGTTAACCACAGTTCAAGTCCTGGACCCAGTGGTTTAAACTCACCCGGGGCACATGTACATGTGTGCCCAAGATCCCGAGAGGAGAATGGAGGAGAAGGGATTGTGGTGCAGCCATCCACCCCGGGGGGTGATTTCTCGCTTTCTGTCTCTCTGTCTCCTTTCTGGCAAGCACACGTGTCCTATAGCAAAAACCTCTCCAAAAAATTAAAAAATAAATAAAAACTGTAGATTGGGACCAGCAGGTGGTGTGGTGGTTAAGGCAGCTGGATTCCCACATAGTCAACCACAGTTCGTGTCCCGGACCAGTGGCTTAAAACATACCAGGCACATGTGCGTGTGTGCCCAAAATCCTGAGAGGAGAATAGAGAAAAGATTGCTGCATGGCTATCTTCCTGAGGGGAGGGGGGATAGGATGTTCTAACTTTCCCTCTCTCTGTATCTTTCTCTCTCTATGGAAAAAAAAAAAAAAAAACTAAACTAAACAACAACAACAAAAAAGTATGTACATTAACTAATTTTGCCCAAACTACAAAGTAACTTAAAATTTTCCCGTTCCTATTCCATCCTCACTAATCACGTTACTTTGCCTGCGGCTCCAGAGACTGAGCTGGAGGAGCTGCGGACGCAAGGGGTCGAGTGGGCTCCTTAAGTGGTCGTCCTAACTGTCAACTGCACCTGGTTCGTACCTCTGCTGTGTCCAGAGTCTGCCAGGGTGTGTTCGTCTTCCCGCAGGGAAGGGGTCTTGGGGCCAGATTCCAGACCCAGCCGTCGGGAGGCATGGTGAGGAGAAGTTGGAGACACAATTCCGGGCACCACAGATGCCGGAACCCTGCTTTCCGGTAGGTACACAGAACCTTTGAGGCCGAGGGACCTTTCAAAGCGCCCGCCAGCCCGGGGCCAATCACGGCGCAGCTTCTTCCTGCGCTTCCGACCAATCATCAGCCGCTGTATGTTGAGGGCAAAGAAAGAGATTTGAAGCTTCGGGCTCGTGCTCTTTCCTGAAGGCTGGAAGGCGCTCCTCGACTTCCCAGCCGGCTCCCCCGCTCCTCCGCCTAAAACAACAAAAAAGGGCGCCTGAGGCAGCCATTGTGTTTGAGGGCAAGTGAGTCGGCGAGGCCTGAGAAGTCAGGAGGCGCCATATTTGATGTGCTCTGGGAATGGCGCTTTTAACAGTAGTCAGTGACAATTGAAGCCAAGTTGTCGCCATGTTTTCTGAAGGCATCTTCCGGGTCCCCTAACCGGGTGTCTATGTCCAAGCGGCCATGAAGTGAATAAACACCAAGAGGTTTTATTCGTCCCCATCAGAATCCCCGAAACCCCAGCAGCTAGTCCTCGCTACTTCGGTTCCCTCGGCTGCATTCGGACGCCAAGGCTGGGCGGAGCCCGGGCCTGGGCAGCCCTTCCCGTGGACGACGAAAGCTGAGGCCAGGAGCCGGGAAGCGGTGGCCCCGGGAACAAGGCGGCCGCTACTCGGGGTTGGGAGCCTCCATGGCGCCGCCCCCAGCCCCGCTCCTGGCGCTAAGACCTGGGGAGACCCTGCCTGGTTTCAGGAAGGCCGGGGCCCTGAGGTTCGCGGACGTGGCCGTGTACTTCTCCCCGGAGGAGTGGGGGTGTCTGCGGCCCGCGCAGAGGGCCCTGTACCGGGACGTGATGCGGGAGACCTACGGCCACCTGGGCGCGCTCGGTGAGGCCCGGGGTCAGAGCCCCGCTCCTCCCTCACCTGGGTTCACAGGGGAGAGGATTTAGAAGAACGGAAAGGATTATGACCCTAACCCTGCCCTGCTCCACTAGTAGCACCGGCCACTCCCCATTCCCAGGGCTTCAGGTATCCCCTAGGGAGTCTTCCCATCCTACATCTGCTTCATTCAGGCGGGAGCATTGCAGACCCTCTCCAGGCAGAGTAAAAGTTCGGAGGAGTTGCCTTTACCCTAGCAGGGGGATGTTGTCTTCCCAGGATAGCCTCTCAGGCCGGCACTGTGATCCCTGTTCTCTCCCAGGATTCCCAGGCCCCAAACCAGCCCTCATCTCTTGGATGGAACAGGAGAGTGAGGCTTGGAGCCCCGCCGCCCAGGATCCTGAGAAGGGGGAAAGCCAGGGAGGAGCTCCAAGAGGTGAGGGATTGTCCCAGATCTCGCCCCACTTGGTTTTCCAGGGCTTCCTTTAGGGGCCCCACTTACAGCATCTCTAAAGAAATTAAAGAGCCAAACTATGTTGGATACTAGAAGACAAAAGAAGGCAGACCCGGTTAACTTGGGACAGTAGTGGTGTTGAAACCAGATTAGAAGAATCAGGAACCCAAATCAAGACTCAGGTTTCCTGGTCCCTCCTGTAGAAAACACCACTGATTCTTCCTCTTTCAGGAACAAGTTCTGTGTGTGTGTGTGTGTGTGTGTGTGTGTGTGTGTAGGAGGAGTCTTCAAAAGTTCATGGAAAAAATTCATGTTATGAAAAAATTATGCATGAATTTTATTTTTTTTGATTCAAAATAAATTTGTACTTCAATTCCATTTTCCACAAACTTCTTGAAGTCCCCTGGTAAAAACCTGTAAGAATGGAAATAGCATCAGGTCTGCCTTCTACATTTCTCAAGCAAGTCAAAATAGTACAAGAAAGCATGCCCAGTAATTGACAACCTGACCTTTTTCCCTCACCATCCTCCAGCAGAATGGTCTCAAGCAAATATGTTTTCTCATGTGCAAAACAGTCATACCTTACAACAAAATTGAGAAACTATGCTAATAACATCTATTTCTTAAGAGCAATTACTAAATGCTTACCATTCATATACTCATCCAACAAGTCAAGAAACTGAGGACAGAAGACTGACTGCTTTTTTGTTATTATTATTTGATGCACAAGATACCATGGCCCAGATAAGCTAGTCTTAAGACACTTGAACTCTGCTTACATTTCCCCAAAGCCTGCGTTTTAATCACTGGGCAGTGCTTTTCTGGCACTACTATAAGTAAAAGCCCCCGGTAACCTGAGACAATCTATGCAAAAGTTTTTTTAAAAGAGTTATTTATTTTAGGGGCCAGCAGGTAGTGTGGTGGTTAAGGGCGCTGGACTCCCACATGGCTGACCTTGGTTCGAGTCCCAGGCCTGGCAGCTTGCTCTCTCACTTTCCATCTCTCTCTCTCCCGCTCACTCTCTCTCTCTCTCTCTCTGATAAAATTTTAAAAAATAAATGAAGTTAAGTAAAAAATTCTTTAAAAAAAAAAAGATTTATTATTATTTTAAATTTTGACCAGGGAAAGGGAGAGAGAGGGAAAGTGAGAAAGCAAGCAGTCAGGTCCAGGACTCAAACCTTAGTTGGTCACATGGGAGCCCAGTACCTTAACTACTGCAGAAGTGTTTTTAAACGTAACTTAATTCCTGCTTCTCAGGAGATGCACCAAGCGAGAAGGAAGAAGAATCTGAAGAAGTGCCAGGATCCAAAGGACCCCAAAAGTCTTTTGGAAGTGAGCAGCCTGAAGAGCTGATCAAACACAACCCTGACCCAACTACCAGTATGCCCTTGGCAAGAGCACAGCCACCCACAAAAGGAGCCTGGGACCAGATTACAGGTGCGCAGCCCCCTGTCTCGGTGGCTACTATGGACGCTCAAGCCAACCAACGGCGCCACGTATGTACAGACTGCGGCCGCCGCTTCACCTACCCCTCGCTGCTGGTCAGCCACAGGCGCATGCACTCGGGCGAGCGGCCTTTCCCCTGCCCAGAATGTGGCATGCGCTTCAAGAGGAAGTTCGCTGTGGAGGCGCATCAGTGGATCCACCGCTCCTGCTCTGGGGGGCGACGGGGCCGAAGGCCTGGCATCCGGGCTGTGCCTCGGGCCCCTGTACGAGGTGACCGGGACCCACCTGTGCTCTTCCGGCACTATCCGGACATCTTTGAAGAGTGCGGGTGAGCGGTTCCCACAGGCAGGGTTAGAGCCTGACCTTGGCACTAAGGACTAACTGAGCCTCGAGGCAGGGACTAGGGAACTGAAATTCATCAAGTTTCGAGACTTGTAAAAAGAAAAGTGCCTGTAGATTAAACTTGACACCCTTCTACCAGTTTTTTGTTTTTTAAAAAAGGGTCAGTTGTAGACTTTTCAAAAAGCGTTATTTCAGCAGCAGGTTCAACTGAAATCATCCCATCATCTGGGAAACATCTACCGGGTGTTTATCTACTTCAGAAGCAAATGCTGGGAGGACTAGGGCCTGCCAGGGGACCAGAAGAAGGCCATGGTCAAAGTGCTGGTGATCTGTCGTCTGTAGGGAGCCCAGGAAATGGAGTGGGTGGGAAATGGATGGATGCACAGGGAACAAATCCAGTCTCTGCAAGTTGTCCCAAGGCCCAGCTGGTAAGTCACATGCCCTCTCTGAGCCTCAGTTCCCTCATCTGTAAAACAAGAATTAATAATATCTACCTCAAGGGGCTTCTGTGAAGACTGAACTGTAACAAGATTATCTGTCTGACACAGTAAAGGTACAGTAATCATTTGTTGAATGAGCAAATTATTATCATTATCAACATTTTACATTTGAGCAAGTGTAAAGAATCCTGCTAAGGAGTTAGGGCATGGATATCATAGCCATGTTTTGCAGATAAGTAAACTGAGGCCCAGAGATATGAAAATGGTGCTCTCCAGTTTCGCTTCTATACAGTAGCAAGGCTGGCAACTGATACAGAGCCCAGACATTTACTACTTCCTCTGAAAAATCAGATCTGGGCTGAAAATATGGGTGGGGGCTTAGACTGTAGCCTGGCTGGGGGAATCTAGGCAGGATTCTGCGATCCCCAGCAAGGCTAGTGCCCACTGTTGCCCAGTAAGGCATATATATATTTTATGCAGTCATAACTTAATAAAAAATTCAGTTGGTCCTCACACAGGCAATAGAGGTCAGTACATTTAAAATGTTCAGTTGCTTTTCTGGAGCAGGACTGGAGGGGGCAGTGCAAGGTAGTATAAAGACTCGAAATTAGGACTCTGAAGACCTGGAATCACTCACTAATGGACTGTCTGACCTTGGCTAACAGAGAGCTGTCATTTTCTCTTCTGTAAAGTGACTCTCAACTCTACAGCATTGAGAGGCATTTGGCTCATTGTAAAGAGCTCATAAATGTGTGGAAAGACCACAGATAGGCTCGAATACGTCTGGGGATATTTAAGAAAATATTAACAGAGGGATAGTGTGGGAATAGACGTCATTCAACATTTTTTGGTACCTTATAAATGAAAAAAAAATTGACAGGAAAATGAATGGTTTGTCAAAAAAGGTTTTTTAAAAGACTGGGCCACTGAGTGGGTCTCTTTGTGGATGCTGGGACAGGGCCATGAGGCCAGCAACCTCTGAGTCTTAGCCATCTCTGCTCTGAACCCCTTGCCTCTGCCTGTACTCATGCACTAGCGCTGTGGCCATCTTAACTATGGGCAAGAGGAGTTGCTGAGGTCACTTGAGGAACAACAGTAAAACAAACCAGGACACCAACACCAGGTTGACGTTCAAGCAGCTAACAAATACCTTACACAGGACCAGCAGATGGTGTAATGCTTACGTCGCTGGACTCTGTTTCAAATGCTGGAACTGGTGGCTTAAAACTCACACTGGATGCATGTGTGTAAGTACCTAAAATCTAGGGAGGAGAACCGAAGAGAGGGATTGTGGCGTGGCCATTCCCCCTGGGGGTGATTTCTTGCTTTCTGTCTCTCTGGCAAGCGCATGAACCCTATAGCAAAAATCTCTCTTAAAATAAACAAATAAAAATAAATAAATACCTTTTTCTGAGATGTAAAGAAGTTGGATGCTGCCATCTTTTCTAAGAGCTCCTTCATTTTCTCGGGCCTGAGGACTGCCAGAACAGCATCCTCCAAAGGTACATCTGGTCATTGGGGCCCAGAAGACCCTCCTTGGAGCAGAGAATCTGGAGTCCCTTCCCTGCCCAGAATGATTCCAGCATTACCCAGAGCTCTCCCATGCCTCTGGGTGATGAGTATCATGCTGAAAGATGGGCACTGACAGGTGGCAAAATGCCATTGCTCTTAAGGGAAGTTTTCAGTTTTCTCTTGTGTTCAGGGTCTTGATAGGTTAGGAGAGCTGGAGCTGGGTTCCTCACTCCCTGGGCAACTCTGCGTCCTTATCCTTTCCAGCCCACCCTGCAACTAACCTTTCTCATTGGCCAGGCTGACCCCTCCTGAGCTTTCTGTCTTCTCTCCTGCTGTGATCAACTCTCTTCTTGACCAGTTCCCCTGGGTGTGGAATCATCTACTACAGCAAGGTGTCAGGCTGAAGCTTCAGAGAGGCCTTCGAAAGGGAGCAAACAGACAAAAGCTCCAGGCTAGCTGCCATGCCTGCTGAAGAGGTGAAGTGTTTTCCATGAAGCATGTAAAATGCTGTGATTGATTTAGCCTACCAGACAAACAGTATCAAGTCTTCCTAGACAGGGTGTTTACAAAGGCATGGGGAGGCACAGAGTAGGCAGTAAATAAATGTGAGGGTCCAGCTAGATACCATAGAGGTAAAGTGCTACTCAAGGGGCTGGTAGGTGGCATGGTGGTTAAGGCACCTTGACTCCTACATGTCTGACCATGGTTCAAGTCCTGGATCTGGCACCTTGCTTTCTCATTTACCCTCTCTCTGGTAAACTTTTAAAAAATAAAGTAAAGTAATAACAATGAATAAAATTAAAATAATTCTTTTAAAATTATTAATTTTATTTTATTTATTCATTCATTTATTTTAATTTGACGAGAGAGAGAGAGAGAAATCGAGAAAGCAAGCCACCAGGTCAGGGATTTGAACTGTGGTCGGCCATGTGGGAGAGTCCAGTGCCTGAACCGCCATACCACCTGCTAGTCCCTAAATAAAATAATTCTTAAACAAACAAACCAAAAATGCTGCTCAGGCACTGCTGACTCCTTATGAAAGGTTGTGCGTTCCCACCCTGGTCTACCTGTACATGTTGGCTGTGCCCAAGATCCTAACTATCTGGTAACTGGCTGGGAAGGCTGGGGGAGGGATCTCAGTGTGAGACCCCATCAAGGGTGCTTATCTTTCTCTGCCTCTCACTCTTATGAAACAAATGTATTAAAAACAATAATATGGGGACCAGCAGTTGGCATAATGGCTATGTCACTGGACTCCCATGTAGGCGACCGTGGTTCGAGTTCCGGACCCAGTGGCTTAAACTCATGCCAAGCATGTGTGCGTGCATGCCCAAGATTCCAAGAGGAGAATGGAGAAGAAGGGATTGTGATGTGGCCATCCCCTCTGGGGTGATTTCTCGTTTTCTGTCTCTCTGTCTCTCTCTTTCTGGCAAGCTCACGTGCCCTATAGCAAAAACCTCTCCAAAATAATAATAATAATAATAATAATAATAATAATAATAATAATAATAGGGACCAGTAGATGGTGTAATGATTACGTCGCTGGACTCCTATATAGTCGACCGTGGTTCTAGTCCTGGACCCAGTGACTTAAAAATCATGCCGGGTGCATGTGCGTGTGTGCCCAAGATCCCAAGAGGAGAATGGAGGAGAAGGGATTGTGTGTGGCCATCCCTTCCGCGCCCCAGGGGGTGATTTCTCACTTTCTGTCTCTCTATCCCTGTCACTCCAGAGAGCACACGAACCCTATAGCAAAAAAATCCCTAAAAAAAAAAAAAAAAAGAGAGAGAGAGAATGATGTTTTGGGGTAAAAATGGCAAGTACTGGGACCAGCAGTTAGTGTAATGGCTATGTCGCTGGACTCCCACGTAGTCAACCGCGGTTTGCGTCCCAGACCCGGTGGCTTAAAACTCATGCCGGGCACGTGTGCGTGTGTGCCCAAGATCCCGAGAGGAGAATGGAGGAGAAGGGACTGCAGCGTGACCATCCCCCCTGGGGGGTGATTTCTCTCTTTCTGCCTCTCTGTCTCTCTCTGTCTGGCAAGCGCACGCACCCTATAGCGAAAACCTCTCAAAAAAAAAAAAAAAAGGGCAAGTACTGGTGACATTGTTGAGATAAAGAGGGGGAGGCAGGTTGGGGGAAGAAAGGCTTGAATTCAGTTTGAGCTGTGCTGAGTGGCAGGTGCTTGTGGGATATCCCTGCAGGGGAAGGGAGGCAGGTGGTTCTGGAATCTGGATCTGAAAGCCAAGCTTCAGCTAGAGGCAAATAGCCATTTGGGATGAGGGGGCAACAGATGGCATAACAGTTGCATCGCTGGACTCCCACATGGCCAACCGTGGTTTGAGTTCCGGACAGGTGACTTGAAAATCACACCAGGTGCATATATATGCCTGTGTGCCCAAGATCCCAGGAGAGTGGAGGAGGAGGGATTGCACTGTGGCCATCTCCCCCTGGAGTGTGATTTCTCATTTTCCCCCTCTCACTCGATCTCTGTCTCTCTCTCCAGCAAGTGCATGCCCCCAACACAAAAACCTCTCAAAAAAAAAAAAAAGAAAGAAAGAAAAAAGAAAAATAAATAGATATTTATTAATAAATAGATGTTCTTCAAAACATGTTAGAGGGATGGAACCAGCAGTTAGCGTAATGGCTATGTCACTGGACTCCCACGTAGTCGACCGCGGTTCGCATCCCGGACCCGGTGGCTTAAAACTCACGCCGGGCGCGTGTGCGTGCGTGCCCAAGATCCTGAGAAGAGAATGGAGGAGAAGGGATTGCGGCGTGACCATCCCACCTGGGGGGTGATTTCTCGCTTTCTGTCTCTATGTCTCTCTCTGTCTGGCGAGTGCACGCGCCCTATAGCGAAAATCTCTCAAAAAAAAAAAAAAAACATGTTAGAGGGAGGGTACCTTGTAGAAATGAGGGTCCCTTCTGTTTTCACACCTTACACTACTCTGCTCAGCTGCCCCAAACATCTAGAAACTCTGAATCACCAAGCTTGAGCAAGCTTCCAACAGAGAAGGTTCTCTCTCGTTTTTGTTTTGTTTTGTTTTGTTTTTTTTTGAGAGAGAGATTTTCACATGCACTACCTGGAGAGAGAGAGAAACAGAAAGCGAAAAATCACCCCCCCTCCCGGGGAGATGGTCATGCCGCAATCCCTTCTCCATTCTCCTCTGGGTATCTTGGGCACCAATGCACACGAGCCCTGCTTGAGAGTCTGGGACTAGAACCACAGTCAATTACGTAGGAGTCCAGCGATGTAACCATTACGCCATCTACTGGTCTCCAGAAGGTTCTCTTTTATCCACTCCATTATTTTTACCCTCAACATTGGGAAAAGGCTCTGTCACCCAGTTCTTGAGGTAACGCTGTCAGGAGAGAGAGGTCTGACTATGACAGTCGGAATTCACAAACGGCCACTCGCTTTGTTCCAACAAAGCTGGGCGTGGCTCACGCCCCGCCCCCTGCGCCTCTGGAAGGCATTGCCGGACCAGGCGGGTGGGGGCACGGCTGGGGTCCAGGCTGGCACGTGTAGCCTCCGCGGCCATTTTGGGTGAGGGCGCGAAGACAAAGCCACCCGGAGACACCAGTGTGGCGTCATCGTGGGCGCCTCTGCTGGGAACAGAGTCCGAGAGGCCGCAGGGCGCCATTTTTGATGAGGGCACCTTCCAGTTCTGATTATGTGCCTGCAGCCATCAGCTCTGAGTTGGCTTCCAGTCCGGTGGACCTGCAGAGGCAGTTCCTGTGCCCCCTCGGTCCTAATGACCACCCTCCGGCCCACAGCCAGGAAGGGGGAGGCGTTCTTGAGCGTGGGCGGCTCTGCGGACCCTGACCGGGCAAGGCCAGGCGGCTAGCTGGTTGTCCGGGCTGCTAGTTTGCATGGCGCCACCTCTGGCCGGATTCCCGGCCCGGGAACCAAACCCGGCCTGGCCCGAGTGGAGGCAGCCCGGGGCCGTGAGGTTCGCGGACGTGGCCGTGTACTTCTCCCCGGAGGAGTGGGGGTGCCTGCGGCCGGTGCAGAGGGCCCTGTATCGGGACGTCATGCGGGAGACCTACAGTCACCTAGTCGCGCTCGGTGAGAGTCCTACCTCCTCTCCTGCTCTGGGTCCTGCACGTGGAGTGGGCGTCCCTAGATGTGGGCGGTCGGACTGTGGAGGCGGCCTCCCAGCAGCATGGTGTTTGTGTTCTTGTCCCCCAGGGATCGGAGGCACCAAGCCGAAGCTCATCTCCTGGGTAGAGGAAGAGGCGGAACTGTGGGGTCCAGATGCCCAGGATCTAGAGGGGGCAAAGTGCCTGACAGAAGCAAACGCAGGTGAAGTATTGGGCGCTCGGTCTCGAGATTTCTCGAGATTCCTCATGCTGAGACCCTCTGTCAACTCCAGTTACCTGCCTGAGTTTCTTCCCTGCATTGCTGTCCCAGGCCCCTGCCTATATTCAGGATTCAACCTAGGAAGGGTTATGATTGTGACAGGCATACCTGCCTCTCTGCTGGGAGCTCTTGCATCTCCCACTTCCTTATTCCACTCGCCAGTAAGTCCCCTGTTGGGACCCTGTTTCCTGCACTCAAATTTCTCAGCCCCAGCCTATGTTTGTTTACTTTCTCTCCGCTTTTACTATTTTTTCCCCCTCAACTCTACTTGTCAACCTTTACCAAGTGCCCAGTCCTGTCCTGACTCACAGGACAGTCAGACAGGTTTCCTGAGGGAAGGAGTGAGAGACAGGAAGAGCATGGCAGTGTTACAACTCTTCAGGGTTGTCTGTTTATTGTGGGCCCGGGATCGTGGTTATATACATGTTGGTGGGTGGTGATTGGTTAAATGAAAGATTGTAAAAGGTGGGTTATGATTGGTTGCTTTTGTGGACCAATCATGAGGTGCCGGATATGCAAATCTGAGGGATTCTAAGCTCACCAATCGGTTAGCACCATGGGAAATGGCCAATCAGAGTATGGTTTTGAAGGTGAGGTTTTGAAGGGGAGCCAATCATGGCCTTTGTCATTGTGTAATTGTTTGTTCTCTGAGCCTGAGATGGCAATAGTAAGAGACTCATGAAAATGGCCTAGGCAGACTTGCTGGTGCGCAGCCTCCCACACAGTCCCACTGAACTTACCAGTGTGAGCCATCTTCCTGCCTTTCTTTGTGCTGCTCTTGCTGCCTGGGACACCCTAAAGTGTCCACTTGCCCTTCATGATTGATGTCAACACCCCCATCCCTTCTGCAGCTGAGGAACAAGTGTCACTCTTAGCTCTCCTACCTGTAACTTGCTGAGGCCCTGGGGCGATATCTAAGAGGCTTCTCTGTTACCATGTGAGGTGTGGATTCCAGGACCAGGATGAGCCAGAGTCTAAACTCTGCCTTTATCTTCCCAGCAGGCTTCAGAAACAAGGAAGTGGAAAGACAAAGGGAAGGGACTGAAGCCCTGGAGAAGACTCTTTCCATGGATGTTCCTGGGCTGAGGGCTCCCCAGCTCTTTTCTGCTGGCCTCCATTACGGTTTAGAACAACCGTCCAAGGCGCCTCGCCGGGGTCGCCCCCCAGTTTGTGCCCACCCACCTGTCCCACGAGCAGACCAGCGTCACGGCTGCTACCTGTGTGGGAAGAGTTTTGCCTGGCGCTCCACGCTGGTGGAGCACCTGTACACCCACACGGGTGAGAAGCCCTTTCGTTGTCCTGACTGTGGCAAGGGCTTCGGCCAGGCTTCCTCCCTGAGCAAGCACCGGGCCATCCACCGTGGGGAGCGGCCCCACCGCTGCCCTGACTGTGGCCGCGCCTTTACCCAGCGCTCTGCCCTCACCACACACCTCCGGGTCCACACAGGCGAGAAGCCCTTCCGCTGTGCTGACTGCGGCCGCTGCTTCAGCCAGAGCTCTGCCCTCTACCA
Organism: Tupaia tana; assembly: GCA_026018925.1. NCBI lineage: Eukaryota > Metazoa > Chordata > Mammalia > Scandentia > Tupaiidae > Tupaia > Tupaia tana. The sequence continues at coordinate 60,763,984 of JAKSZU010000016.1, forward strand.
GCACCAGCGGGTGCACAGCGGCGAGACCCCCTACCCCTGCCCCGACTGTGGCCGTGCCTTTGCCCACGCCTCGGATCTCCGGCGCCATGTGCGTACCCATACAGGCGAGAAGCCCTACCCGTGCCCAGACTGTGGTCGCTGCTTCCGGCAGAGCTCCGAAATGGCAGCCCACAGGCGTACCCATAGCGGCGAGCGCCCTTACCCATGCCCTCAGTGTGGCAGGTGCTTCGGCCAGAAGTCAGCTATGGCCAAGCACCAATGGGTTCATCGGCCAGGGGCTGAAGGGCGCAGAGGCTGGGGTACCAGAGGGTTGTCTGTGTCCCTGACCCCTAGCCAAGGGGACCTGGACCCACCAGTGGGTTTCCAGCACTATCCAGAAATATTCCAGGAGTGTGGGTGATGGCCTTGTAATGGACAAGGTAGAGAGTAAAGATCTTGACATTGCCCAAGGCTCAAGATGTGCTCTGGGCCTGAACCTCTGGGCAGCCTCCAGAGAGGTTGCAAGAGCTGGACCTGGGGGGGTGAGGGCAGTCTTAAGCCTGACCAGCTTTGTCTGCTGACACCTTGCTCTCTGCTGCCCTGGACTCTAGCAGCCCCCTTTGCTGAGGCAGGGCTGAAGAAAGAACTCCAACTAGACCTCCATGTGGGGAAGAAAAAGCTGTTTTTTGGCTCGGAAGTGTAAAGAGGATTGAGGAAGGTCGAGGAAAACCTTGTTTCACCTGTTGTCTTTCGTGCAGAAGTTTAAAAGTGATGGCTGTGGACTGAATCTGGCCTGCGGCTGTCTTATTTATATGTTTTGGCTGAGGCAGCCCTTTTTAAATGTTCTTGATCAGTGGTCAAGATTTAAGTCAGGATGTTTCACACATAAATCCAGATTTGTGGCCTGTCGTGAAAAAGTCCAAGTCTGGCAACTTGACCAAGCACGCACGAAACTACAGTTGGTGGGAGCCGAGCAGCAGCTACCCCAGCAGTAGGGCGGGAGCAGCATAGCTAGAGCTCTCTGGTTACCAACCCCTCGCTCCTTACTGGCTCCTGATCAAGCATCAGTTGCCATTGATCATGGCCTGCTTTTAGATTTTTTGGTGTTTTCTTAAAGTAGAATAAGAGAGGGAGCAGCAGGTGGCATAATGGTTATGTCACTGGGCTCCCACATGGTCAACCACAGTTCAAGTCCGGACCTGGTAGCTTCAAACTCACTCCAGGCACATGTGCATGTGTACCAGAGATCCCAAGAAGAGAATGGAGGAGAAGGGATTGTGGTGTGGCCATCCTCCTGGGGGGTGATTTTTCACTTTCTCTCTGGTGAGTGCATGCGCCCTATAGTAAAAATCTCTTGAAAAAATTAAAAAAAAAAAAAAAAGAGCAGAAAAGAAAGTGTAGTATTGATACTTCTCAAACCATGTCTCCATCAAAGGAGGCCTTCTCTATCTGGTGTTTTCCACTCATTTGTGTGGCTGCTGGGCTCCTGCAGTTAATTTGAGTTTACAAACCATGATCTACAGCAGTCAGGTTTTGCTGAGTTGGAGAGAGCCTGTGTGAGAAAGGATGGCAGGTAGGGAGCATGTGTATGAAAGGTGGCAGGAGGGAAGGACAAGCAGGCTTTATCTTAGATCTTTGCCTGTATTGCTTTTTTTCTTTATTTTGCCATAAGACATGTGTACTTGCTGGAGAGAGAGAGAGAGAGCAGGAAAGTGAGAAGGTACCCTCAGAGGGGATGGCACGCCACAATCCTTTCTCCGTTCTCCTCTGGGGATTCTGAGCACATTCACACACACGATGCCCAGCTTGTTTTTCAAGCTGCCAGGACTTGAATCATGTATTCAGTCATATGGGATCCAGCCATCTTAACCGCCGCCTGTATTGCATTTTATGGCTTACAGGGTGCTGTCTTGTCCATCAGCTCATTTTGCCTCATAACTGCTGGGAAAGGAAGCAGCTTTCTTGGAGAGGACGGTCTGATCAGGAAGAGGCAGTCGGTACTGAATCTTTTCATTCAAACCAAGAGGTGTGTCTGCTACGTCTGTGTGCAGCACCATTCTCAGCTGCAGGTCCTAATTTTGAAGGGAAAACCCTCAGAGGTCCCTCCAGACCCCCTCGGGCCTATCCAGGGAGAGCCAGACCTTCTTAGCCACTCCAGATGCAGCCACAAAAGCCTCATCGCTTTTTTTATTTTTTTAATTCATGATCGCGCACATGCGCATGTGCCTGAGCGAGACAGAGAGGCACCCCAGTGGGTCCCATCACACTGTGATCTCCTTTCCCAGCCCTCTAGCTTATCAGGATCCTGTGACCCCAGTGTGATTTCAGACAGACCCGGGGATCCAAACCATGTGTTAGCCATGTGGCCTCCAGCACTGCAACCCACCATGCTGCAACTATATCACCCAGGCTGAGCCTTATTGTGTTTTGAACTGGAGGAAATCTTAGCTTTCCTGTCCTTTGCAGTTGACACTGAGCAGGAAAAGCTAAGCGCCCTGTCCAAGATTACACAGTGAGGCCAGCTGTGGTGGAGCACAGATAGCACTTCGACTTGGGAGGCTGGAAGCCACATGGGAGGTCTGGGTTTGTTTCCTAGGCCAACCTGAACATGCTGGGTCTTCGCTAATTGGGAGGCTGGGGTAGGAGGAGGATGACATGGCAAAAGGCTGTCGATAGTACCTATTTGTTTCCTTTCTCTCTCTGAAATAAAAGGGGAGGGGCAGCAGGTGGTGTGGTGGTTACGTCACTGGATACTTACATGATTTACCACAATTCAAGTCTCAGATTTGGCAGCTTGAAACTCACTCTGGGTGTATGTGTGTGTGTGCCTAAAATCCAGGAAAGAGAATGGAGGAGAAGAGATTGCGGTATAGCCATCCCCCTGGGAGTGATTTCTCACTTTCCCTCTCACTGTCTCTTTTTGTCTCTCTGGTGAGTGCATGTACCCTATGGCAAAAGCTTAAAGAAAGAAAAAAAACAGTTTACATAGAATGAGACTCAAGGGTTTTTGGAGATTTTTGTGTGTTTTAATTTCTATTATTTTAAAAAATGTTTTGCTATAGGGCTCATCAGAGAAAGAGAGAAAGTGAGAGAGCATCCCTTGGGGGTTGGCCACACCTCTTGGATGGTCATAGTCTCTCTTTCATTGTCTTGGGATTTGGGGCATGCATGCACATGTGCTTAGTGTGTTTTTCAAGGTGCTCGGTTCAATACTTGAACCAGACAATTAGCCATGTGGGACCCAGTGCCTTAACCAGCACACCACCTGTGACCCTGCAGAGTTCTTAGTTTTATGGTGTCTTTAAAAAAAAAAAATGTATTCTGTGAGGGACAGCACCTCCGACAGGGTCTTGAGACCATGATCTGCCCCATTTTCGGTCAGCCTGGATTGTGGGCACATGCATGCCAGGTGTACTCAAGGAGGTGTCTGGGTGTGAACCTGGAACATTCCCATGTGGGTCAACCTCCCAGACCATTGCATTACTGCCGTGCCACCCTCCAGCCTGTTTACTGCTATTCTTGTCACATTATTACTGAGTTCCTTGCCAGTGTCTGGGCCAGACTTCTGGAGGCATCTGCACACTGCCTGTGATAACACTAACACTGACCTGGACTGGGACAGAGCGCCCGATGCCAGTGAAGTCCGGGCCCACAGCCACGTAACAGCAAAGCAAGAGAAGAACCAGCCTGGGATGAGGGCTCCAGGGCAAAGCCTACATCTGTGCTCTGCTTAGGCACCAGCACCATGGGCAACAGGGGGCTCAGCTGGGAACACAGGCGAGGTTTGTAACCAGAGGGGACTGTACCCGTCTGTGTCCCCAAACCACACAGATCCCTTCCCCTCTCATCTTGTGACTCCATGTCCTTCAAGCACTAATTCCTTTGCGGTCGGAGTCCAGCCTTGTCCAGGTGCTGGGAGCTGCCAGCATGGGCAGTCCCCGTCCTGCCTCTGGTTGGGACAGCACTTCACCTCAGACCGCATAGTCTGTCTTCTGCTTGCTATACCTGCCTTGTCCACCCGTCTTAGCCCTGTGTCTGGCCCACCTTGGAAAAAATCCTGGAAAAAAAGGAAATTTGGAAGAAAGGCACCGTTCAGGTGAAGTAACGAGCTCACTTGGTTTCAACCTCATCTTCACATCAGATCCCACCAAGACTTCCCCTACCCTAAGTTTTCTGGGGAGGACTTTATCACAAGGGGGGGACATGGGTGAGTAGAGTCATTTAGGCAGCAGGAGCTGCCGTTCTCAGTGTACAACCCCAAATGCCACCCCGCCCCCCAGTCCCTCAGCATGTTCTGGGGGAAGCTGAGCTTGTAACGCCAGTTCTCAGCTCAGACTTAAAGCCAGATCTGGAACCTGCCCTTGGCTTAGCAATTAAAGGTGCCACAATTACTACTTAGAGATTTCTGAGTGCTTTGAAGTTTGTAAGGCTTGCTTAGGGCCCAGAAACCAGTCCCAACTCCTCTACTTGCTGCCCTATGACCCAACTTGCTGCCATTTAATCAATTTTCTAATGTTATGAAATCCTTAAGCCTCAGTTCCACTCTGTTCTCAGGTCCTCATTTCTTGTCTCAGATAACCTCCATAGGTTGGACTTCTCTTCGTGCTACCATAGATTTTATTTATTTATTTATTTATCTATTTAATTTGCAAGAACCCATGCACACATGCCCAGTGTGTTTCTTTTTTATCTTTTTAAAGAATTATTTAAATTTAACTTTACTTATTTTAATTTGACCAGAGAGAGAGAGAGAGAGAGAGAGAGAGAAAGCAAGCTGCCTGGTCTGGGACTTGAACCACGGTTGGCCATGTGGTAGTCCAGCGCCCTTAATCACCACACCACTTCCCAGCCCTAGCCCAGTGTATTTTTCAAGCTGGTGGATCCAGGACTTGAACTGCTCAGTCAGTCATGTGTGATCCAGCTATCTCTCTTTTTTTTTAAATATTTATTTTATTTATTCATTCATTCATTCATTTATTTATTTTAGTTTGACCAGAGAGAGACAGAAGGTAACAGTGAGAAAGAGAGGAAGTGAGAAAGTAAGCCACCAGATTCAGGACTCGAACCCTGGTCGGCCATGTGGGAGTGTCCAGCGCCTTAACCACCACACCACCTGCTGGTCCCCATGATCCAGCTATCTTAACTACTATGCCACTGGTTGGCTCCATCTACTATTGATCTTTTTTTTTTAATTATTTAATTCTCTTTATTCACTCATTTTAATTTGACCAGAGAGAGAGACACTGAAAGAGAGAGAGAGAGAGTGAGAAAGCAAGCCACCAGGTACGGGACTCGTACCAGAGTTGGCCATGTGGGAGTGTCCAGCGCCTTAACCACTATGCCACCTGCTGGTCCCTACCATTGGTCTTTAAAGGTCCATCACAGAAGGAATTTAAGCAAGGAAGAGGGCTGTCCTTTTTCCTTCACTGAAGCATCAGGAAAAATGCATGTTTGCACCAGAAAGAATAAGGCCCATCTGAATGATCAGAGTGGGAGATAAAGGCTATGACCACATGGTCCAGGCCTAGCTTGTCCAGATCATTTAAAATAGGGGTAGGGGAACCAGCAGATAGTGTAATGGTTACATCACTGGACTCCCATGTAGTCGATTGCAGTTCAAGTCCTGGACCTGGTAGCTTAAAACTCACACTAGGCTTATGTGTGTGCTTACCCAAAATCCTAAGAGGAGAATGGAAGAGAAGGGATTGCAGTGTAACCATCCCCCCCACGGGGGATGATTTCTCACTTTCTGTCTCTCTCTGGCAAGCACACATGCCCTACAGCAAAACTCTCTAAAAATAAAATAAGGGGAGGTATTATTCTAAGTTCCAAAGATCCTTAAAATTCCTTGAAATGTTTGTGCATGTATGTCTTTCTAGGAATAGGACACAATGTTTGGGGCCAAAGAAGCAACAACTCTTTTTTTTGGGGGGGGGGATTTTCGCTATAGGGCGCGTGCGCTCGCCAGACAGACAGAGACATTAGAGACAGAAAGCAAGAAATCACCCCCCAGGAGGGACGGTCATGCCGCAATCCCTTCTCCTCCATTCTCCTCTTGGGATCTCGGGCATGCACGCACACACGCCAGGCGTGAGTTTTAAGCCACCGGGTCCGGGACGCGAACCGCGGTTGACTACGTGGGAGTCCAGCGACACAGCCATTACGCTAACTGCTGGTTCCTGCAACAACTGTTTTTAGGCCAGTATTTTTTAAAGAGATTTTTGTCATAGCACACGTGCACTCATCAGAGACACAGAGACAGAAAGAGACAAAGTGAGAAATCACCTTCAGGGGTATTGACCACACTGCAATCCCTTCTCCATTCTCTTCATGGGACTTTGGTTATGCACATACACACATCCAGCATGATTTTCAAGTCACCAGGTCTGGTACTTGAACTGTGGTCCACTGTGTGCGAGTCCAGTGCTTTAACCACCATGCCACCTGCAGTGTTGGCCACTTGAGCTGGACCATCAGCCTCAGCTGCACACTAAACAGCTCTGCCCCTGTGCTGCTGCACACCAAGGCTTGGTGCTGCAGACTATGTGGCCTGCACGCACTCAGGACATGCACAGTGGACCCGTACCTCCTCGTCATGGGCACAGTGGCAGAACAAGGCCAGTGGACTCTCACCTTTGACCTGCATTGACTTGGTTGGTGCTGGGTCAAATTGCAACCCTTACCAGAGGCTTTCTGTGCTTAGAACCTCTATTGCTGTGGGTGCGTGGCAGGTGTAGGATGGCAGCCTGAGAAGGCCCTTCACATAGACAGCATTCAGGCTGGAGGAGGCTGGCTGTAATTCTGCCGCTCTTGACTCCATGCACCAGTGAGGCTGAATTTCCACGTAGAAACACTGGTACAAGAGTGACTTGAGGGACCAGCAGGTGGCGTGGTGGTTAAGGCGCTGGATACTCCCACATGGCCGACCAGGGTTCAAGTCCTAAATCTGGTGACTTGTTTTCTCATTTCCTCTCTCTCTCACTCTCACCCTCTGTCTCTCTGGTCAAATTAAAAAAACAAAATGAATAAATAAAAATAATTAAAAAAAAAGTGACTTGAAGCTCCAGCCAACTTCTGCCACATGTGGGGTTTGTGGTTCATGACAGGAAGAGTAGGCCATGGGCCTCATCCCAACTGTGGCTGGAGGCCCTATCACACATTTTGTAGGGTATTGGCTGCTTTTGTGTGTGCATTTCCTAGTAGATAAACAAGTTGGAGTATCTTGTAAATAGACTTTTATTTCTCACTTGTGTGAGTGCTTTGGGGATGACCAAGGAGTGCTTCCATGTTCATCTCTTCCCAGTCCATAGGGCATTCTCCCTCTGTGGGCTCTCTAGTGTCAGACCATGTGAGCCATTCTTAGCAAACACTTTAGGACAAAGAGTCAATGGGATGGGAAACAGGCATGAGCCGGAAGCGTTCTTCTGGAGAGTAGCAAAGTACCCTCACTTCATTTGTGGTACATCTCTGATTCTACTTGTGAGCCACTATTGAGATAGTTTTCTCTTTGGCCTTTTATCACTTGGCAGGGTCCAAATTCTTGTTCTCATCTCTTTTCAGGAGAATGGAAGAGGCCATCTTTCCTCTTCACCAGTTCTTTTCCTGTTCTTGTCTGGATAGGCAACAAGAAAACACAGTCCATGGCTCCTACATCGTTCACACAGGAGAACTTGGCTCACTCACTGTCAGGAATGCTCCCAGACTTGTTTCAGCACGAAGGTGGAAAAAGTACAAGAACTGGTAGTTTCTCAATTCAAAGCTGCACCCAGGGCAGTGTTTCACTCCCTCCCTTCCTCCACAGACCTCCATTCAGGTCAGATAGGACTGGAGAGTTCTTAGAGGCCTTAAAGGCTAGATGCTTCTCTTTCTGTACAGTTCCTCTCCGGATCTCTTCCGTATCACCTTCACCTGGAAGAAATGCTCCCTAAGAAAATGTAGAAACCAGGGATTAACGTTCCCAGGGATTGAGTTAAACCCAGGCTTTGGGGAAGGCGGAGGGGAGAGGATGGGGAACAGAACAGGCAGACGACTCCTCTCTGGGAGGATCCCAGGACCTGTGGGAAGAAAGCTTGGAGGAAAGGGTTTAAGGGAGACCGGGGGAGGAAGGGTGTGTCTGTCTTAAATCCTTTGGCCTTCATCGTTTAGAAAGATCAAACATAGCGGAGGGTACATGGGTTCGGGAAAAGTTTTGAAAGTACAGGTCCGGCTGGAGGGAAGACGCCGGGCAACTCCTTCCCACTCATTACCGCAGGCACTTCTGGCTTACAAGGAGGTAGAATCGGCTTGCACACCTTTAACCAATCAGAAAGGGGCCTCTCGTCCCCTGGCGACCATTAACGCCTAGCATTCCGTGTAGTTGGAGGAGACCACAGGTTTGAGCACGAGCCCCATCGGCCAATCGCTGAGCTCACTGGGAATCAGGGGCGGTGCCTCCGAAAGCTGAAGGCGGGGCTGTCTCCTTGGCAACGATTCCAGCCTTCCCTCCCAGAGTGGGGAGGGGTGGGTTAGGAGGAGCTAAGAGGGAGGGGGTCAGAAGGATTGGGGGGTGCCCGCTGGTGTAGGAGGGTGGAGTTCGAGGAAGGGGGTCTTAGGCTCAAGAGCCTACATAAGGCCAAGAAGGAGTCGGTCCAGGTTCCCGAGGCGCGGCCGGAGCTGACCCAGAGGCCGGGAGGGGAGGGGAGCTAGACACCGCCCCCGCTGGCACCGGGAAGCGTCGCTCCTTCTCGCTGACCTTGGTCTCGCTTGTCGCCTCGCCCTTGGCCACACGCACTGACGGATGCAGGGCCCGAGAGATGGACAGATAGGGCCCTGACGGACGGAGACCTAGAACATAGGCACACCGACTGTCCTAGCCCCTCCCGCCGGCTGTGGGGCGCCAGGTCCTCCCCCACCTCAACTCCGGGGCCATCCAGCCCAGGGTTAATGCCAACGAGTTTCCACCTCCAGCCGCTCCTAGAGAGGCCGCGGCGCTAGCCAGCGGGGGGAACTGGCCGCGGACGGACACTTCCTGTGCGGGGGGTGGGGGTCGGCCAGCCGCAGCCCAGCCTGGGGCTGGGGGCCCAGACGGCGGGGTCTTGCTCTGGGAGCGGTGTCCGGGGCAGCAGGGCGAGTCGTGAAGCCCTTCATTTCCGAGGCCACAACGCGTGGGGGCCCGTGAGGGCCACAGGACAAGCGGGAACCTTGGGGGGGCGGGGCCGCGGGTAGGGGAGGGGCCCGGCGGGCCCGAGAGGCCCAGGGTCAAGACGTCCGGCCTCGGGGGCCGGGGCTGGGCGGCCGGGTCCCCTGGGCGGCGTTGAGCGGGCAGGTGGCGAGGGCCTAGGTTTCGGGATACTCAGGCCGGGTCTCAGGATCGTCCGCCATCGCCGCCGCCGCCGCACAGGGAGTCCGCAGGGATGGAGAGGGAGGCGTCGCCGTGGGGCCTCGAGCCCCGGGATGTGCAAAGTCCTGACGAAATGGGGAGCCCCGAAGGGTCCCTCAAAGGTGAGGGAGGGATTGCCTCTTCGAAGAGTTTACCTGGGAGTGTGAGAAGGGGCTGTGGTGCGTGGGAGGGAAAAAAGGTCGGGGGCTTTGGACACCTGGGACTTGGAGGAGGCGGGGGCTGGTGACTGGGTGTCCCGGGCTTGCAAGGGGGGGGGGGGGGGCGTGGGAATTTCAGCACCCGCACAAGGGCCAGCGACCCTGTTTCGGGAGGGCTAGAGGTAGTAGCAACTAATAGACCCAATGACCTTCCAGGCCCCACACAATCTGGGTTTTTTGTAATTCTCTGATCCTGCAGGCAACATGAGTGAGAAAGAGGAAGAGGAAATTTCTCAGCAAGAAGGCACTGGGGACTATGAAGTCGAAGAGATACCTTTTGGGCTTGAACCACAAAGCCCTGGGTTTGAGCCACAAAGCCCTGAGTTTGAACCCCAAAGCCCCAGGTTTGAGCCTGAAAGCCCGGGCTTTGAGTCCCGAAGCCCTGGGTTTGTGCCCCCAAGCCCTGAATTTGCACCCAGAAGCCCTGAATCAGATTCTCCAAGCCCTGAGTTTGAACCCCGGAGCCCTAGGTATGAACCCCAAAGCCCTGGCTATGAACCTAAGAGCCCTGGCTATGAATCCCAGAGCCCTGGGTATGAACCCAAGAGCCCGGGTTATGAACCCAAGAGCCCCAGATATGAATCCAGGAGCCCTGAATTTGAATCCCAGAGCCCAGGCTATGAGTCCCAGAACACTGGATTTGAACCCCAGAATTCTGAGTTGAAAACCCAAAGCCCTGAATTTGAAGCTCAAAGTTCCAAATTCCAGGAAGGTGCAGAGATGCTTATGAATCCCGAAGAAAAGAATCCCTTGAGCATTCCCTTAGGAGTTCACCCCCTGGACTCCTTCACTCAGGGGTTTGGGGAACAGCCCACAGAGGGCCTGCCCCTAGGGCCACCTTTTGAAATGCCTACAGGGGCCCTGCTGTCTACACCCCAGTTTGAGATGCTCCAGAATCCCCTGGGTCTGACAGGGACTCTTCGGGGTCCAGGTCGACGGGGTGGCCGGGCTAGAGGTGGGCAGGGCCCTCGGCCTAACATCTGCGGCATCTGTGGGAAGAGCTTTGGGCGAGGCTCCACCCTGATCCAGCACCAGCGCATCCACACGGGTGAGAAGCCCTATAAATGTGAGGTCTGTAGCAAGGCCTTCTCCCAGAGCTCTGACCTCATCAAACACCAGCGCACCCACACGGGCGAGCGGCCCTACAAGTGTCCCCGTTGCGGCAAGGCCTTCGCTGACAGCTCTTACCTGCTTCGCCACCAGCGCACCCACTCTGGCCAGAAGCCCTACAAGTGCCCACACTGTGGCAAGGCCTTCGGCGACAGCTCCTACCTCCTGCGGCACCAGCGCACCCACAGCCATGAGCGGCCCTACAGCTGCCCAGAGTGTGGCAAGTGCTATAGCCAGAACTCATCCCTGCGCAGCCACCAGAGGGTGCACACTGGGCAAAGGCCCTTCAGCTGCGGCATCTGTGGCAAGAGCTTCTCCCAGCGGTCAGCACTTATCCCCCATGCCCGAAGCCATGCCCGTGAGAAGCCCTTCAAGTGCCCTGAGTGCGGCAAACGTTTTGGCCAGAGCTCCGTGCTGGCCATCCACGCCCGCACCCACCTGCCAGGCCGCACCTACAGCTGCCCTGACTGCGGCAAGACCTTCAATCGCTCCTCCACGCTGATCCAGCACCAGCGCTCACACACGGGCGAGCGGCCCTACAGGTGCGCCGTGTGTGGCAAGGGCTTCTGCCGCTCTTCCACACTGCTGCAGCATCACCGGGTCCACAGCGGAGAGCGGCCCTACAAGTGCGATGACTGTGGAAAGGCCTTCTCGCAGAGCTCCGACCTCATCCGCCACCAGCGGACCCATGCAGCTGGCCGCCGCTGACCTGGTGCCCTGCCAGGGGTGGGGTGGTGGTGGGCAGAAAAGGAGTCAGGGAGCTAGAGAAACCTGTAGAGAGGATAATGGAAAAGTTGGAGGAGTTGAGGATTCTAGAAGAAAACGGGGCCAGGGTGGAGGAAGTTATATGCCCTGGAGACTTATGGGAAATGGGCAATGAAGAGGGGTTGGAGGGAGGCCAAACAGGCAGCAGGAGGCTCTGGGAGGGATCCAGGAAGAGAGGTCAGCAGAGAGCTGGCCTCAGTAGCATGCTCCTTGGTGGGTGCCTGGCTTGGCTAACTGCTAGATGGGGTGGGGGGGGGGGGAGGGGAGGGGGAGGGCTACTTAATTAGAGTGGGGTAGCTTAGAGTAGCTGCTGAGACCCTCGTTGAGTCAGGAAGGGGGTAAAAGGGTAGGTAGGGTGGGGAATGGGGCCCCGGGGTGGGGTTTGGGCCTCGAGTGCAAACCCCAGCCTCCATTGTCTTCCTCAGGCTTTGGAGCTCCTGAATTTGAGTTCAATAAAAACCTTTATGTGGTAAAAGAGACTCATCCTTCAAATATGTGCGTGAACAGTGCCCTGGGCCGTGAGAGACTGTCAGAACTAGGAACAACCTGTGAAGCCAGAGGGCTCCATCTGGAAAGTGCTTTTGTATGCAGTGTTTCACTGGATCCTTGTCATCAGACTCAGGAGACGTGATCTGCCCATATCTGCCCAAGTTCATGCCCCATGCTTTACACAAACTCAGAGTGAGCTCAGTGTGGGAGGTGTGTCAAAGCCTCAGCCTCGTGGAAATCCTGCTTTCTGAACATAGAGGGTGTGTCCTTGGGCCAGAAAACAGACCCTGATTTTTAGGCCCAGGCGTAGAGCCTGTCTTCCATCTCCCTGGCTTCCAGCCCAACTTGAGCTGGAAATGGGCTACCACCTGGTACAGACCCTGACTTGAGCTCAGACCAGAGCCATAGCTGGTGTCTGCGGCTCCAATCTCACCCTAAACAGGATACATATGACCACTATGAGGACTGGACAGCTGTTTCTGCCCCTCACATCCACCCCCAGGCTGACTTGCCACAGCACGCCACCCCTACCCCACGCCAATCCCGCTTTCTGTCCGTGCCAGCCCCAGCCTTCCTAATACTTGGCCCTCCCAGCAGCGGATAGGCAGTTAGTGACAGCAATGAGTCTAGGATCTGGGGTGTGGCATGTTGTGACCTCAGGTGGAGGGGTGGGGGCAGGCCACGGCTTAGGTTGTCACCTGGTTGCTGAACACCTCTTGAGATAATGCCTACCAAGGACCTCATAATGCCTTATGAAGGTTTATCCATTTTGTTCCACAGAGAAGGAGAATGGCGCTCAAAGAGCAAAGTGATCAGGCTGGTCTTGTAGCCTATGGGAGAGAGGGAGCCAGATCCCATATGGTTGACCACAATTTAAACCCCAGCCCCGGTGGCTTGAAAAACACACCAAGTGCATATTTGTGCACGTTCAATATCCCTGTGGGATGGAGAAATGGAGGTGAAAGGATAACGGTGTGACCATGTCCTATTGAGGAGTACATTCTCTTTTCTCTATCTCTCCGGTGAGCGCACACTCCCTCTGGTGCCCTCCCCCCCAAATGTGCCAAGTGATTTGCTTAAAATCACTCTGTGGCTGCGAGGCAGATGAAACACTCAGATGGTGTCTGCCTGGCTCCACCGCCTCTATCCTGATAAGCTTGACCACAGGGGTATATGAGTCTGTTGGCCTCTGGATCCTGAGGTCACCCCCAGCCCTATGGTCATCCTCAGGGCCTTACAACCTGTAAAGAACCCTGAGCACATTTTTTTTTAAAAGAATTATTTTTTTTAACTTTATTCATTCATTCATTTATTTATTTAATTTGAACAGAGCGGGACAGAATGAGAGAGAGAGAGTGAGAAAGCAAGCCACCGGGTCCAGGACTTGAACCATTATCGGCCATGTGGGAGTCCAGCACCCTTAACCACCATGCCACCTGCCAGTCCCCCCAAGCACATTTTAATCCAGCCTCTCATCTGTAAACTCTGGAAGGGATCATATAGTTCAGTATAGTTCAGCTGGTGTAGTGGTTTATCTTTTAAGAGATTTTTGCTTTAGGGCCTCTGTACTTACCAGGGAGAGAGAGAGAGAGAGACAGAGACAATGAGAGGGAAAGTGAGAAATCACCCTACAGGGGGATGGCCACACTGCAATCCCCTCCCCTTTATTCTACTCCTGGAATCTTGGGCACGAACCCACACATCCACCAGGTCCAGGACTTGAACTGCAGTTGGCTATGTGAGAGTCCAGCAACATAACCACTATGCCATCTGCTGGCACCCAATGGTTTTCAAAATTTAACTTTTTTTGAAGGCAGACATTTTTCTTTATTATTTTACTTAACTTTCTTCCATTCTTTTGCTTCCTCTCTTTTTCCTTTTTCTTTCTTTCTTCCTTTCCCTCTTTACTTCTTTCTTTCTCTCTTCTTTCTTCCTTTCTTCCTTTCTTTCTTTTCTTCTATTTAACTTGACCAGAGAGGGACAGAGCGGGAGAGAGCGAGAGAAGGTGAAAAAGCAACCCACCAGACCCGGGACTTGAACTGTGGTCGGCCATGTGGGAGTCCAGCACCCTTAACTACCACACCACCTTCTGGCCCAAGAACATTATTTTTCAAGTGAAATATTACAGTTTTTAAAAGATTTCTGTAAACTTGGGGCCAGCAGATGGCATGGTGGTTATGTTGCCGGACTCTAACATGATCAACTGTGGTTTGAGTCCTGGACCCAGTGACTTGAAACTCACAGTAGGCACATGTGCATGTGTGCCTAAGATCCTGGGAGGAGAATGGAGGAGAAAGGATAGCGACATGGCCAGCACCCCCAGAGGATGATTTATTGCATTCTATCTGTCTCTTTCTGTCTCTCTGGTGAGCACAAGCACCCTATTGCAAAAATCTCTATAAAAAAAATCTTTGTAAACTTTGCACAGATTACTGTACAGACCCCCTACCACACTTGCTTTCAAATATTAAAATATCCAACTTTCATATTTAGTATAGTGTGCGTGTCACAGATTTTTTTTTTCTTTTTGGAGAGGTTTTTGCTATAGGGCGCGTGCGCTCACCAGATAAGCAGAGACGGAGAGACAGAAAGTGAGAAATCACCCCCCAGAGGGGATGGCCACGCCGCAATCCCTTCTCCTCCATTCTCCTCTTGGGATCTTGGGCACACACGCACACGCGCCCGGCGTGAGTTTTAAGCCACCGGGCCTGGGACGCGAACTGCGGTCGACTACGTGGGAGTCCAGTGACATAGCCATTACCCTAACTGCTGGTCCCAAAATGATATAGCCATTATCAATTTGTCTGTCATGTAAAGGTACTGACAGTTTTCTGGAGTGTTTTTGTTTGTTTGTTTGTTTGTTTGTTTGTTTTTTTGCTATAGGGCTGGTGCGCTCACCAGAAAGACAGAGGGAGACAGCGAGACAGAAAGTGAGAAATCACCTCCTGGGGGGGATGGCCACGCCGCAATCCCTTCTCCTCCATTTTCCTCTTGGGATCTTGGGCACACACGCACACATGCCCGGCATGAGTTTAAGCCACCAGGTCCAGGACTCGAACCACGGTTGACTACATGGGAGTCCAGCGACATAGACATTACGCTAACTGCTGGTCCCGTGTCACAGAATATTAATTGCTTTCCTGGAAATACTTCACTGACCACCTATCTAAAACAACCTTTTTTCATTGCTGCCACCTCCCCTGGCCCCTACAAACTACTAGCTGCTTTCTTTCTTTTTTTTTTAAAGGGTTTATTTATTTAATCTTATTTATTATTATTTTTATAATTATTTATTCATTCATTTATTTTAATTTGACCAGAGAGAGACAGAGAGAGAGAAAGAGTGAGAAAGCAAGCTGCCAGGTCCGGGACTCAAACCGTGGTCAGCCATGTGGGAGTGTCCAGCACTTTAACCACCACGCCACTTGATGGTGGTTATTATTTTTTAAGAGAGATTTTTAGTATAGGGTGCTCACCAGAGAAATAAAGAGAGACAGAGTGATAGAAAGCAAGAAATCACCCCTCAGGGATGGCCATGCCACAATCCCTTTTCGTCCATTCTCTTCTTGGGATTTTGGACATGCACGCACATGTACCTGGCATGAGTTTTAAGCTGCCGCGTCCAGGACTCAAACTGCGGTCAACTACTTGGGAGTTCAGCAACGTAACCATTATGTCATCTGCTCGTTCCATACTATTATATTTTTTAAGAGAGATTTTTGCTATAGGGCATGTGCTTGCTAGAGAAACAGAGAGACAGAAAGCAAGAAATCACCTCCCATGGGGATGGTCAGTCACACTGCTCTCCCTTGTCCTCCATTAAACTCACACCTGGTGTGAGTTGAAAGCTGTGGGGGCTGGGACTGGAACTATGGTTGACTATGTGGGGGTCCATTATGCCATCTACTGGTCCTGATTATTATTATTTTTAAATTTGCTATGGGGGGCCAGCAGGTGGCATGGTGATTAAGGTGCTGGACACTTCCATGTGGCCAACCACAGTTCAAGTCCCTGACCTGGTGGCTGCAGTCAGCCATGTGGAAGTCCAGCGCCCTCAACCACCACACCACCTGCTGGCCCCGACAGCATGTCTTTTTTCAAGCTGCCTGGGCTGGGATTGAACCATAGTCAGCCATGTGGAATCCAGCTCCCATAAATAGTAGGCTACAGAGCTGGCCCATGCTGTAATCCTTTGTCCTTCAAGTCTCATTTCATCAAGACGCTGGGCATGTTGGTGTGCACCTGGCAAGTTTTTTGAGTTGCCAGGGCCAAGACTTGGATCATGGTTAACCATGTGGGTTTTGGCCTCCTCTATGTAATGTCTAACCACCATACCATGGGGTGGCCTCTTTCTTTTTCCTTTTTTATGTCATTAGGTTTTTGCTGTAGGTTGTGTGTGCTCTCTAGAGAGAGAGACAGAGAGAAAGCGAAAGTGAGAAATCACTCCTGGGGAGGATGGCCATGCCATAATCCTTTTTCTTCCATTCTCCTCTTGGGGTTTAGGGCATACATGCATACGCACCCAGTGTGATTTTCAAACTGCTGGGTCCAGGACTTGAATCATGTGCGATCCAGCCACCTTAACCTCCATGCCACCTGCTGCCTCCTTCTTCCTTTTTTTTTTTTTTTTTTTTTAAGTTCTCTTATTTTATGGGACTAGCAGATGGCATAATGGTTATGTCACTGGATTTGCATATAGTCAACTGCAGTTCAAGTCCCGGACTTGGTGGCTTAAAATTCACACTGGGTATGTGTGCATGCATGCCCAAAATCCTGAGAGAAGAATAGAGAAGAGATTGAGGCATGGCCATCCCCCCGGGGGGTGATTTCTCACTTTCAATCTCTGTTTCTTTCTGTCTCTTTGACAAGCACACGTGCCCTATAGCAAAAATATCTAAAACAAAATAAAGTTTTCTTTTATTCATGATGGAGAGGACATGCACACACATGAAACACAGAGAGAGAGAAGCCTTGAAAGGGTCCGCCTCCAGCCCTCCAGTCTCCAGCTTGTCAGGACTCTGTGTGCATACGTGATGTCTCAGGCTGACCGGCTGGGGATCTGAACCCGGGCTCAGCACGTGGCTTCTAGCACTTCAGTCCAGTCCGCTATGAATTGCACCACCTCGGCCACCTCCCTGCTTCATTCATGGCCTTTATTCCTACCTGAAATTGCATTTCTAATTTTTTTGTTTTCAGTTTTTGCTAGAGGGTACATGTGCTAGTCAGAAACAGAGAGAGAGAAAAAGTGAGAAATCATCTCGCAGGGGTGATGGCCACACCTCAATCCCTTCTCCATTCTCCTCTCAGGGTTTTGGGCATTCATGCACAGGTGCCTGGTGTGTTTTTCAAGCCACTAGGTCCAGGACACAAACTGTTCAGTCAACCTGGGATGCAGGTGCCTTAGCCACCATGCCATTGGCTGGCTCTACATTTCTACTTTTTACTGTTTTCTCCCCGGAGGAAAGCTTCCCGAGCAGGAATGTGTCCTGCTGGTCACTATGTCTTCAGATTCCAGAGCAGGGCCTGACCCACAGTACACCAGAAACACGGGATACACGACCAGAGCCTGACTTACACTCATGATACCCACAGGCAATTTCCTGTACTTTTTGTAGTTCTGTGGTATTCCTGACAATGAGACATTTTCTCTCCTCTCTGGGAGAAGTGGGCGTCACTTCTTCCTGATGTTTCTTAAGAGCCAGTCTCATGGTTCCTGAGCGGCTGGAGAGGCCAGCAGGCTTTAAATGGTGGTTTTGGGTCTCGCAAGTAGACTCAGGAATGTTTATGCATGCCCCTGCAGGCAGGAGGAAGCCAGCAAAGGTCACTGCTTGGGGTACCAAAATGTGGCTTTTGGTGTTCCCTGTCCACTGAGTGCTGGATGCGGAGCTGGCCTGAGTCACTATTCCCTCAGGGTCCTACTGAACACAAGAGGGCAGCAGCGACTGGCCCCCTCTGTCCCTTCTAACCCAGAGGATCCTAAGAGTCACACCCCCACCTTCAACCATTTGAATAGAAAGGCGGGAAGGGCCTATCCTCTCCCCTTGAGCTGTCAAACGCCCTCTAACCTTTTCCCACGCTGTCCCTCCCCCTGCTTCTCTTCCCTATGAATTCACAATGTCAGGAGCAGGTCAGCACCCGAGGATCATCATGGGCTAAAAAGAAAAGTCAGGAAAGGAAAAAAGAGAAGGAAAAAGCAGAGTTGACTATTTTGGTCTCCTCAGTGGAAGCTGAGGAGATGCCAATTCTAGGCTGGGATGTGGGGCCTGGGAAGACTGGCCCTTGACGATGAGGATGCCATGGGGCCATCCAGACCTTTTCCATATCTTCCCACAGGCTCTGCCACTTACTCGATAAATCTGTGTCAAGCACCTACTATGTACCTGGCCCTGTGATATCCCAAAGTGAACAAGACAGATATGGGCTCCTCTGCTGGCGCTCACTGTTGGACAGACAGTTATGAAGTAAATCATTAAACAGTGAGCAATTAGGCCCTGCTATGAGGGCCAAGTACGGGCTGGTGAGTGTGTACAAGGTGGGAGCCCAGCCGCGTTGGGGTTGGGGGCTGCTCTGAGGAAACGTGTGAGCCGAGATCTGAAGGCCGAGTGAGAGCAAGCCAGGAGAGGAGAGGGGAGGAATGTTCCAGGCAGATGGAGCTCTCTGGATGAGGCAGCGAGACAGGAAAGACTTAGCACCTGAGAAAGGCAGGGTAGCCGGGGCTGAGAAAGGGAGGTGGGAGCTAGAGGCTAGGAAGCTGGAAGAGGGTGGGAAGGCCACAATGACCCAGTCTTGCAGGGCCATGGAAGGCATATAGGGAATTTGGTCTTTGACCCAAGAGCAGGGTGTAGTGACCCAGATCAGACTAGCTTTCTGGGAGCAGAATGGAAAGCTGACTGGACTCCAGGCAGGAGAGTGCGGGGACAGATTCTGGAGCCTGAGGCACCTGTGGCCATCCATGGGCAGGGTGAGGGCTGGAGTTTCTGCAATTTAGACGAGACGTTCTCTTCTAGGGCAGAAAACTAAGAGAGGCTGGTGGTAGACGAGACCGTCTGATAATCACCAGGCCTCACCTCTGTAGTCTTCTTTCCCTGTCCCTCCACAGATTCTCACCATAAGCCTGCAAAAGTGGCAAGCAGGAATGTGCTCCACGTTCAAGATAGAAAACTGAGGCCAAGGGAGGTGACCTGCCAAGGACACAGTGAAACGCAGGTAGAAGTAGATTGGCTCCAGGCTTCCCAGGTCCAGTCCTGGGCCCTCTGAGCATCAGCCTGGGCCTCAGTCCTTGACATCTTCCTCCTGGGTCTTCTCCCCTTGGAGGGGCTCCAGGCAGCCTGCATCTCCAGCTTCTTCCCCAGATGCTGGGCACCCAGAGTCTTCTCCAGGGAGTCCATTTGGGACGCCACCATCAGCCTCCATCTTCTCCTTCAGGTTCCGTTTGAAGAAGCCAATCTGTAGGGAGACAAAATTGAGTGATCGCAGAGTCAATGGAGCACTCTGGAGCAGTTTGCCCCAGCAAATGTGGGACATTCTTTATGTTACTAAGTCATCCATGTCACAGCTACGTGGTGTCTGCTCTGGAATGCAATGAGTGTATCAGCTATGCTTCATTCTTGGCAATGTTTTTTTTTAAACATTTTAATAGTCCTGGGGCTAGCAGGTGGCATGGTGGTTAAGGGCACTGGATTCCCACATGGCCAATCGTGGTTCAAGTTCTGGACCTGGCTTTTTCACTTTCCCTCGGTCTCTCACTCTGTCTCTCTCTGGTCAAAACTTTTTAAATAAATAAATAAAGTTAAATAAAATAATTCTTAAAAAAATAAGTTTTAATAGTCCTTTCTTTGGGCTCATCAAAATGTCACATCCTAGTCTTCTTTTTTTTTTTTTTTTTTTTTTTTTTTTTGGAGAGGTTTTTTCGCTATAGGGCGCGTGCGCTCGCCAGACAGACAGAGAGAGACAGAGAGACAGAAAGCGAGAAATCACCCCCCAGGGGGGATGGTCACGCCGCAATCCCTTCTCCTCCATTTTCCTCTCGGGATCTTGGGCACGCACGCACACGCGCCCGGCGTGAGTTTAAGCCGCCGGGTCCGGGACTCGAACCACGGTCGACTACGTGGGAGTCCAGCGACATAGCCATTACGCTAACTGCTGGTCCCATTCTTTTTTTTTTTTTTTTCAGAGGTTTTGCTATAGGGCATGTGCACTCGCCAGAAAGAGAGAGACAAAGAGACAGAAAGTGAGAAATCACCCCCCATGGGGGATGGCCACGCTGCAATCCCTTCTCCTCCATTCTCCTCTCGGGATCTTGGGCACGCATGCACAGGCGCCCAGCATGAGTTTTAAGCCACCAGGTCCGGGACTTGAACCGTGGTCGACTACATGGGAGTCCAGCGACATAGCCATTACGCTAACTGCTGGTCCCACATCCTAGTCTTTTATAGTCAGGTGATTTGACAATATCTGGTAATACTAAGAATCGATGCTCATAGAACTTGCTGTGTACTTCAAAAGCTCCAAATGTATACAGGTTGTTCATCCCTTATCCAAAATGCTTGGGATGAAAAGTGTTTCATATTTTGGATTTTTTTATTTTTAAAATTTTGGAATATTTGAATATGTACAATGAGATATCTTGGGTATGAGACTCAAGTCTAAACAAAAAACGTATGTTTCATATATACTTTATACATATAGCCTGAAGATAATGCAGTATTTTTGTATTGCAGCATTTTGACTGTAACCTGTCACATGAGATCAGGTATGGCATTCTCCACTTGTGATATCATATTGGTATTAAAAAATTTCAGATTTTGGAGCATTTAGGATTTTGGATTTTTGGATTAAGGATGCTCAACCTGAATATTCTTCTGCCCAGTAATTCTACCTCTAGGAATTAATTACAAAAATATGTGGACAGGGGCCAGCAGATGGCATGGTGGTTAAGGCACTGGGCTCCCACATGGCTGACTGCATTTTGAGTCCTGGACCTGGCAGCTTAAAACTCATGTCAGACGTATGTGCACGCATGTCCCAAATCCTGAGAGGAGAATGGAGGAGAAGGGACTGCAGCATGCCCACTGCCCCCCATCCCGGGGAGTGAGTTCTCACTTTCTCTTTCTGTGTCTCTGTCTCTCCAGTGAATACATGAGCCCTATAGCAAAAAATCTCTAAAAAAGGTGGCTATTTGGACAAGTTTGCAAAGATGTAGGTAACGGCCTTTTTTGTCACATTGTTTGATGTGTAAATTAGAAACAATCTAGGGTCCAGTAGGTGGCTTGGTGGTTAAGGGTGCTGGACTCCCACATGGCCAACTGTGGTTTGAGTCCCAGACCTGGTGGATTGTCCTCTCTCTCTTTCTCTCTCTCACTCTATCCCTTTCTGGTCAAATTGAAATAAATAAATGAATGAATAAATAAAGTTAAATAAAATAATGTAAAAAAGAGAAATGATCTAAATGTTCATCAACAGGGAACTCGTCAAATAAAAGTGGGGGCATCCAGAGAACAGAAAACTACCAGGGTTAAAAATATGAGGTGTTGGGGCCAGCGGGTATCATGGTGGTTAAAGCACTGGATTCCTACCCATATGGTCAACCACAGTTTGAGTCTGGACTTGGTAGTTTGAAAATCACACTGGGGGTACCAGCAGGTGTTGTAACAGTTACGTCACTGGACTCCCACGTAGTTGACTGAAGTTCAAGTCCCAGACACTGCGACTTAAAACTCAAGCCAGGCCCCTGTGCGTCATGCCCAAGATACCAAGAGAATGGAGAAGAAGGGATTGCAGTGTGGCTATCTCCCCACGGGGTGATTTCTCACTTTCTGTCTCTCTGGTGAATACACACACTCTATAGCAAAAATCTCTCTAAAAAATATATAAAAATAAAGAAAGAAAACCACACTGGGTGATGTGTGCTGGGCCGAGTGAAGGTGGAAAAGTCTTGCTTGCTCTTTGAGCCTCAGTTGCATTATCTATAGAAGGAGAGAGTAGGCTGAGGTCTCTTCTAGTCTTTTTTTTTTTTTTTTTTTTTTTTTGAGTTTTATTTTAGAGACAGGCTCTTATTATGTTGCTTAGGCTGGCCTCCAGCTCACAGTCCTCCTGCCTCAGCCTCCGTGTAGCTGGAACCGTAGGCAAGCACCACGGTGCTCAATGCTCCTAGCTTTAACGCTCCCTGGTCTTGGCATCCTCCTCCCCGGTCCTGCTAATTCCCCTCCCCCAGCCTGGCTGTCTTGCAATGCCGGTTACTTCCAGAAGCTCCCACCTTGTATAGTGCTAGGAAAATCAGTAGCAGCAGCAACAGCCCCCCGACACCACTCAGCACATACAGATAGAGCATCTCCTTCTCATACACGATGTCGACCTTCATGACGACCTGGAGGACAGGAGAGAGGAGCAGGGCAGCGAGAGCAGGAGCCTCTTCCACACCCACGAGTTCCTGTGAACCTGATCCCCAGCTCATCCTGTCCGTCTGGACTGTCTCACAGCACGGGGCCCTGATTCTAGACCCTTTCCCTCCTCGGCGCTAGCCCCTGCAGTCACCAGTGACTCGGGTAAGCTGTGCGATGGCCCACTTTGAGCCTCCCACGAGCTCTGGGGTAAAGTGCCAACACCTCAGCTCAGCGTTCCAAGCCTTCCTAAATCTGGCTTCTGCTTACCTTTCAGCTTCCTCTCCCCCTCTCGTGCTCTGCCTGCCAGTCAGATGGGTCTTCCTCTCCTTGAACTCGCCCTGCCCACTCTGGGCACCCCCAACTCTGTCACTGCTGGGCTGGCAGCCCTTTGCCACGCTGCCATCAGATCCATCCTTTCTGGGTCATGACCTACCACATCTCAGACAGGCTAGGCAGGCGCACCTCCACGGCTCACGGCTCTGGCTCTAGGGATGTTCTGGCCTGTGCCAAGCCCACACCTAGTTCTGCCCTGAAGTGCTCAGGTCCCTCTGCTGCCTGTCCCCAACTTCTAAGGAGATAGAGTAGAGGTACCTGAGCCAGGGAGGCGTTGCTGCCATAGAGGTGGAAGTGCTTGCTGCTGTTGAAGGAGATGGACAGCGAGCTGCAGAGGCTGAACATGGACGAGGCCTGTGGGGGTGGGACAGGGTCAGGGCCAGGGAGACAGGACCGTGAGCCCACTGCCTCCTGCTCCCATTGCCACATGATGGGGGGACAGAGGAGAAAGGGTCCCAGTGGGTGCACCCACCTCTACTCAATTCTCTGTGTGGCATTTTTTATTCATTAAGTTTATTTCTTCTATGAGTGAGAGAGGCAGAGACAGAGAGCAGCACCCCAACAGGATCTCAATGCCTCAGTCCGCCCCCAGCCTCAGCCAGGCCTGGAGCACGGGCACGCATGTCTGAGGTCTGCAGGGAGGTCTCCCAATGTAAACGCAGAACCTTCCCACATGGGTCAACTCTGCAGAGCACTGTGTTTGCCACCGAGCCCCATCCAGCCCCTACTGTGGCATTCTTTATTTTATTTTATTTTTATTTTATTTTGCTAAATAGTGCATGTGTTTGCTAGAGAGAGACAGAGTGAGAGAGAAGGAATCACTTCTCCATTTCTCCTCCTTCCAGGATTTTGAGTGCACACATGTGCCCGACATGTTTCTCACACTGCCGCAGCCAGAACTCAAGCCACACAGTTGGCCATGGGGGATCCAGCTGCCTTAACCACCCTGTCACTGCTGGCATTCTAGTATGTCACTCCCCATTGCTGGAAGAAAAGTTTTTCTATAAAGAACATATAAGAACGGGCCAGCAGGTGGCACAGGGGTTAAGGTGTTGGACTCTCACATGGCCAACTGTGGTTTGAGTCCCAGAGCTGGTGGCTTGAAAATTATGCTGGGTTGGGACCCAGCAGGTGGTGCGGTGGTGGTTAAGGTGTTGGACACTCCCACATGGCCGACTACAGTTCGAGTCCTGGACCTGGTGACTTGCTTTCTCACTTTCCCCCTGTGTGTGTGTCTCTCTCTCTCTTTTGTCAAATTAAACCTTTTTTTAAATAATTATTTATTTATTCATTCATTTTTTTTTTTAGTTTGATCAGAGAGAGACAGAGGGTGAGAGTGAGAGAGAGAGAGGAAGTGAGAAAGCAAGCCACCAGATTCAGGACTTGAACCCTGGTCGGCCATGTGGGAGTGTCCAGCGCCTTAACCACCACGCCACCTGCTGGTCCCTCTTTTGTCAAATTAAAATAAACAAATGAATAAATAAAATTAAATAAATAATTATTTTTTAAGAAAGAAAATTATGCTGGGCGTGTGTGTGTGTGTGTGTGTGTGTGTGTGTGTGTGTTCGAAATCCCAAGAGGATAATCCCAAGGGATTGCGACATGGGCGTCCCCCTAGGGGATGATTCCTTACTTTCCCTCTTATTGTCTCACTCTGGTGAGTGTACACACTCTGTGACAAAAACCTTAAAAAAAAAAAAAGAGAGAGAGAGAGAGCATATAAGAACTACCATAGACCCATGAAAACAGCCCTGTAAATTTCAAACAAATGGTGGTTCTCTTTCATCTGCAACTATGTAAACATAGAGGGTTTCTTATTAAGATAGGAAAGAAAAATGGAGAAAAATGATCTGGAGAAAGGAAGCCCACCCACCCTAATCCGGAGGCACCTAGGTTCCCACAAGCACGGCACGTCTACTACGAGCAGGTGCTACCTTGATCTCTTCCACCAGCTCCACAGTCCCGACCACCTGGACGAAGATCTCCTCCCTGAAGACAATTGGGCAGCGGCACTCGGCTCCAGGGAGACAAGACTGAAGAGGACAAGGACCCCAGGGTCAGAGAGGCCTGCCGTCCCCTGCACGCCACTTTCCCCTGCCCCATTTATTAGCTCGCAGGCCCATACCTCAGCCACAGCGGGCAGCAGCGTCAGGTCCTCACATAGGCAGGTGACAGGGGGCTCCTAGGAAAGAGTGTTGGGGTCTTCGGTGAGTCCAGAGCTTCCTTCCTAAGGCCTTCGGTGAATTCAGGCATCACTGAGTCCCACAGGGTTGGGATCTCCCATCCTCACCGCTCCCCACACATCCATGCTGCCCTCTGTTGGCTCACCCCAGACCTGGGCCTCCTCTCCCACCTCTGCACTCCACTCACCATCTGCACCCTCCACTTGTGCGTGACGGGCCCCTTGCTGGGAGGCTGTGGCACCCTCACCAAGGCCTCCAGGGCAGGCGGGTTGTGGTCGTGGACGAAGGGCTTAATTCTCACCTGGCACAGAGGACAAGGGACTGTGGAGTCCTGAGCGTCAGACGCCCCAGACACCCTTCCACACACACACCACCGCCCTGCACTCTGCAGGTCCTTGCATGGCTCTTCCAGTCCTCGCTGGCCGAGTCCCCAGGGCCTGCCATCTGTGAGGCAGTGTGTAGTGATCAGCCACACCCGGCTCTCAACCTCAAGGTCTACAGCGTGTGTCCCATGCACTTCCCGCAGCTCGAATGTTCTTCTCTGCTCTCTGTGAGAAACCCTCACACATCCTGCAAAGTCCTGCCCCAGTTTCATGTCTGAAGGTCTGGGTGACTCCCCGGGACAGGGCAGCTTCCCCCTCCTGCATTTGCAGAGACTCAGAACAGCACTAGCAGGATGGCAAGTATCTGCTTGTAGGTCCCTATCTACCAGACGGGGGCTTCGCGAGAGCAGCTGAGTCTCACCTCACCTCCAAATCCGCATTGCTTGACCCAAGGCCTACCACATAACAGACCTTACAAAAAGTACATTTTGAAGGAGTACTGAATGCATGCCATTTAACAAGGATAGATGCAAAAATTATTTGCACAATGCACGCTAGACAAGACTCATTTGGGCAACTGCACTGAATTAGGAAACATTTCCTGAGTACCTTTTATATAAAAAGAGCTATCTGGGGGCCAGCAGGTGGCATGATAGTTAAGGCACTATACTCCCACATGGCCAACCACGGTTTGAGTCCCGGACCCAGCAGCTTGAAACTCATGTCGGGTGTGCGTGTGTGCGTGGCCAAGATTCCAAGAGGGGAATGGAGAAGGGACTGCACTGTGGCAATCCTCCCTGGGGGGTGATTTCTCCATCTCTATCTCTCTGGTGAGCACATGTGCCCTGTAGCAAAAATCGCACCCCCCCCCCCCAACAAAAGAGCTATCTGGGCTAGGGCTGGGCGATCTGGGCATTATAAAGCAGTACTGGGAGTGGCACCAATGAATGTCTCTGAGAGGGTATGATACTACACTACACTGTATTATATGAGGGGACTTCAAAAACTCATGGAAAGGGCCAGCAGATGGCATGGTGGTTAAGGTGCTGGGATCCCACATAGCTAACTGTGGTTCAAGTCCTGGACTTACAGGCTTGCTTTCTCATCTCCCCCTGCCCCACCCCTGGTCTCTCTCTGGTGAGTACACATGTCCTATAGCAAATTTAAAAAATAACAATAATAATAAATAAAGAATTCTTTTTAAAAGCTCATGGAAAAAGGGAAATGAAAGGACAAGTTTCTTTTTGGTGTAAAAAAAAAAAGAGGGAAATTCATGCATGTTTTTCCATAATATATTTTTTTTTCTATAAACTTTTTAAAAATGTTATTTATTTATTCATGTATTTGCTATAGGGCACATGCACTTGTCAGAGAGAGACACAGAGAGAGAGGGAGGAAAAGTGAGAAAGCAAGCCACCACGTCTGGGACTTGAACTGCGGTTGGCCATGTGGGAGTTCAGCACCTTAACCACCATGCCACCTGCCAGTCCCTCTATGAACTTTCTGAAGCTCGGTTTTACGATAGCACACTACACTACGGTTTTCCTCCAAAGTAAAATGAAAATTCTTTGACTTGACTGATGTACTCCTCTCTCAGAGGTTACATCTAAGCACTTGGGGGCAGCCCCCGTAACCAACATCACCATACAGCCCTGGCCAGATTGCACAAGAAACGACAGATCATTAGCTTAAAAGTTAAATGTGTGGATTTTGGAGTTCGACTACACGCTTAAATCTGACCTCTTCTGCTTCCTAGCGCTGTAACCTGGGCCAGTGACTGCCCTGTCTGAGCTGCAGATTCTCTGAAACAGGGGTGATGATGCTCACCTGACAGACTCTCAAAGCTTGCGGTGTGGGTTACACAGGTTTGCACAGATACCACACTAGGCATAGAACTTGGCTCTGTGCGGGACAGGGTCCCTGTCTTATTTATTGCTGACCTAGCATCTAGCAAAATACCTAAACTAGAGCAGTGGCTCGTTAAATGTGTGAATGAAAAACTAGCTTGTCTCCCAGAGCCCTTCTCACCGACACGGTGTGTGAGTCTATAAATACCAGACCCAGGGTGGATGGGTGTTAGTGAGCGTGCTGCCACGGGAAGCATTCGCGTGGAGGCAGTGAGGCTGGGGAGAACTGAGGTGAAGGCTGGCCTCCGGGATGGGGACAGTGTCCAGTGTGTGTGCGTGGTCAGGCCCCAGGACAGGGCTGAGGAGGTGTGACTTTAAGGACCTTTCCCACTGAGGCTCATACCTGGTAGATGTGCTTGACTTGGTGGACCTTGGGACCTTTGGGAGTGAAACTGATGTAGAGAGTGGAGTTTTCCATGCTGTGGAGAGAGAACAGAGATGGAAGGTGGAAGAGGTGGCAGTGCGAACTCTAGGACGCCTGAGTGGCCAGTCATCGGGTTGGAGGTTACAATGGCATGGTATTGCAATGACTTGCTACTGCCCTCTGAGAACTAAGGCTCCCAGAGGGGCTACCTCTTGCTCAAAGTCCCAAGTGGAGGGAGATGACTGCAGCCCGGGGGTATGCCTTGGAGCTGTGTCCTCCCACCACCTTGCCAGTGTCTCCACCAGGCCCTGCTTGTTTTCTAGAACATGCACCAGCCTTGCAGCCTTGGACTACCTCTCCTGCCCCATTCTCCAATGTACGCTGCTGGCTGCTGGCTGCTGGGTGACCTTCTTCTAATGACCTAATGACCTTCTTTCTTCTTGGTTTTATTTATTTATTTTTTTTTGGAGAGGTTTTTGCTACAGGGCATGTGTGTTTGCCAAAAAGACAGACAGAGAGACAGAGAGACAGAAAGTGAGAAATCACCCCCCCCCCCCAGGGGGGATGGTCATGCCACAATCCCTTCATCTCCATTCTCCTCTTGGGATCTTGGGCACACATGCACACGCACCTGGCATGAGTTTAAGCCACTGGGTCCGGGACTCGAACCGCGGTCGACTACATGGGAGTCCAGTGACATAGCCATTACACCAACTGCTGGTCCCTCTTCTTCTTTTTAAATTTGTCAGAGAGTGTATGTGCTTGCCAGAGAGAGAAAGAGAGAGAGTAAGAAAGCACCTCCCAGAGTGGATGGCCAAATTACAATCTCTTCTCCATTTCTCTCTCCTATTAGGGTTTTTGGCACTCATGCACATAAGCCTGTTGTGCTGCTCAGGCCACCAGGTCCAGGACTCAAATCGTGCGGCCAGCTATGTGGGATCCAGTTGCCTTAACCACCACGCCACTGGGGGGTCCCTAATGACCTTCCTAAAATCACTTCCTGATCCTGCTACTCACCTACTCGGACTTGCTCCATGGATCCTTGCTACCCATGAGGGTCAGGGCCAAAGCTCCCCATACCCAGCCTGCCCTCCCACTGCTCCCCTGCACACACCTGCACCACCTCTGCCTGCTACTCCGGCCTGCCTCCTTGCCTTCCCTGGGTGATGCTCTTGTGAGAATGCCCTGCCTCCTCCCTGGCCTTCTCAAAAGCCCCCTACCCAGGGACCAGCAGTTAGCGTAATGGCTATGTCGCTGGACTCCAACGTAGTCGACCGCGGTTCGAGTCCCGGACCCGGTAGCTTAAACTCACGCTGGGTGCGTGTGCATGCATGTCCAAGATCCCGAAAGGAGAATGGAGGAGAAGGGACTGCAGCGTGGCCATCCCCCCTGGGGGGTGATTTCTCGTTTTCTGTCTCTCTGTCTCTCTCTCTGTCTGTCTGGCGAGCGCACACGCCCTATAGCAAAAACCTCTCCAAAAAAAAAAAAAAAAAAAAGAAAAGATAAAAGCCCCCTACCCAGAACCCAGTGTAAGCCTGACCTCCACGAACTCTTCCTTCTCTCCTCCAACCCGCACTGACCTTGCGGCTCTAACTTCATACCAACATCATTGTTTGGCCTTTGTGTTTGGAAGCACTGGACACCGGGGCTCAGACACTGTCTCTGTCCTTGTCTCACTGAGCCAACTTGAAAGAGCCACTCTGCTTTTCTAGCTCCCTTCTCTATAAAAGGGAGTCCCACCAGTGATCCCCATGGGACCTTCCTGCCACAACACTGAGAGGCTCACTGACCTGGGTTTGCCTCTGTGACTTGCTAAGTTCCCCAAGGGCAGGGCCCATGGTGAGAACTTTTATCCTGTCTCTTCTAGCACTGCCAGGCCCCAGGAGAGGATCTAGCCAGGCTAGGCTCGTACAAACAGTCAAAAGCTTGGCTGGGGCTTTGGAGTCAAACAGAAGGAAGTTCAAACGCTGCCTTTAGTACTTCCTAGCTGTACGCCCTTGGGCTGGTTCCTGCCTCTCCGAGCTGCAGTCTGTTCTTAGTAAAATGGAGAGAGACGCAGCTGCTCTGAGGTGCTGGAAGCTCCAGGGGAAGCCAGCGGCCCAGCAGTGCAGCTGGCACACAGTCTCACAGAAGGTCACACTCGATGTGCTGATCCGACTCAGCACTTTTAAAGAGCCCTCACTCTTTGAAGTGTTCAAAACCAGGTTGTGGCCTGTCCTGATTCTAATTAGGACAGGAAGGAGGCTTAGAAGGAGAGTCCTGAGAGACAAGGTTGGGCACTGGGTAGGGAGGCAGAGGAGAGAGGGGAGGAAGGACAGCAGCTTGGAAGAACTCACTCCTCGATGAGGACGTTGATGGGGTACAGGACAGGGATGCTGGTGGTGGCCAAGTTGTCCATCAGAAGGCCTGAGTCCTCATTGTCACTGCATTGGGGCAAGGTAGAGGGCAGTGTTAGCAGACGGGTGGGGTCTCAGACAGGGGCAGGGGTGCCGGCGGGGCCTGCTGGGGGTAGGAGATTGCTCACCATTTCACCTTTGCATGCAGCTCCACAGCGTCCCCCCAGGAGCTGTTCTGCAGCGTATTAAACATCACCTGGATAACAACCTGGCACAGAAGGGGCACGGAATGGACATAGAAGGGGCCTCGAGGGTAGCCTTTGGGCCCAGTGACCACCGACCAGGGCTCATCATGTGGCACTGGGCTAGGTGTATAGATGAGGAAAGCAAGGCCCCACCTGGTTAAATCACGGGTTAAGATCACAACATGAATAACCCAGTCCCGGTTTGTCTGATTCCAAAATCCAGGCCCTCAGACATGACAGAAAATGTGTCTGCTCACATTCCCCCCAGGGTGGGGGCGGGGTAAGCCCCCCCTTACCACTCGCCTGCCCCCTTCCCCAGAGCCAAGCGCTCCCTCTCTCCCCCAGCTTAGAGCTCCTGGGGACTGGAGCACTTACCGAGCTGTCTGCTTTAAAGATGGGAGAGCTCACGTTGCAAGAGAGCGTTCTGGTCAGTCTGGTCGGAAGCCTGGGCTCCTCAGGGAGCTCCTCGCAGCTCACAGGTACCTGGCTATGCGGCTGGGAATGAGACGAGAGGGGAGCATGCTGGTGGGCCAGGCCAAGGCTCCCCTAAAGACCATCAACCCTCAGAGCTCACCTCCTCCAGGGAGGGTGCACTGTCAGAGAGTCAGGGCTAAAGAATAGAGGCAGGAACAGGGAATGCATGCAAAGATGCTCACTGCAACACTGTAATGGCAAGACACCGGAAGCGATCAAACATTCACCAGTTCAGAGACAGGAATGGCTTAGGAAGCTGTGGTCGAACCAAAGTGGAGAATATTGTCAGACTGTTAAAATACTGCTACATCTATACATTCAAAAGTCACTTTAAAATTAATTTGGGTGGGTTGGCAGATGGCATGGTGGTTAAGATGCTAGACTTCCACATAGCTGACCATGGGTCAAGTCCCAGACCTGGTGGTTTGCTTTCTCACTTTCCTGCTCTCTCTCTGTCTCGGTCTGGTCAAATTAAATAATAATAATAATAAATTAAATTAAATAATTCTTTAAAAATGTCAGCTAAAAAAATAATGAGCTTGGGGCTGGCAGGTGGCATGGTGGTTAAGGGCACTGGACTCTCACATGGTTGACCATGGTTCGAGTCCCAGACCTGGCAGCTTGCTTTCTTACTCTCTCTCTCTCACTCTGTCCCTCTCTGGTCAAATTAAAATAAATAAATAAAGTTAAATAAAATAATTCTTAAAAAAATAATTAGCTTGGGGGCCAGCAGGTGGTGTGGTGGTTAAGGCAGCCTTTAGTGTCAAATATCTGTGTGTTGGGTGAAAGGTTGTGGAGGCCCAAGCTTGAGGGCTCATATGAGCAGAGCCCCAAGTCGCACAGGGCATCACGTGTAAGAATCAACAGCTCATTCACCTTCACACAATCTTGTGAGGGACATATTTTAGCCTCAGATCAGGAAGGGAAGCATTAAGGAAATAGAGGCTCGGGGAGGTTACGTGACTTCCTGAAAGTCTCACAACTTGGTAACATTGGGGATCTGAGGACCAGCAGTTGGTGTAATGGCTATGTCGCTGGACTCTTATGTAGTCTACCACGGTTCAAGTCCCGGACCCAGTGTCTTAAACTCATGCTAGGTGCATGACCGTGCGTGCCCGAGATCCCGAGAGGAGAATGGAGGAGAAGGGATTGTGGTGTGGCTATCCCCCCTGGGGGCTGATTTCTCGCTTTCTGTCTCTCTGTCTCTCTCTGTTTTTCTGGTGAGCACACGCACCCTATAGGAAAAACCTCTCCAACAAAACAAAACAAAACTTAAAAAAAAAGAAGAAAGGAAATTCTGAGTCCAGACAGTGGTGTAGCAGTAATGCAATGCTCTGCCAGGCTGACCTAAATGGGAAGGTTCCTGGTTCGCATCCAAAGACTTCTCTGAACACTACATACGTTATTTTGCCATAAATTTATTTTTTTTTTTGAGAGGATTTTTGCTATAGGGTGCGTGCGCTCGCCAGACAGGCAGAGAGAGACAGAGAGACAGAAAGCGAGAAATCAGCCCCCAGAGGGGATGGCCACGCTGCAATCCCTTCTCCTCCATTCTCCTCTTGGGATCTTGGGCACACACGCATATGTGTCCGGCGTGAGTTTTAAGCCACTGGGTCTGGGACTCGAACCGCGGTCGACTACGTGGGAGTCCAGAGACATAGCCATTACGCTAACTGCTGGTCCCGCCATAAAATTTTTTTTTTTTTTTTTTTGGAGAGGTTTTTCGCTATAGGGCGCGTGCGCTCGCCAGACAGACAGAGAGAGACATAGAGACAGAAAGCGAGAAATCACCCCCCAGGGGGGATGGTCACGCCGCAATCCCTTCTCCTCCATTCTCCTCTCGGGATCTTGGGCACGCACGCACACACGCCCGGCGTGAGTTGTAAGCCACCGGGTCCGAGACGCGAACCGCGGTCGACTACGTGGGAGTCCAGAGACATAGCCATTACGCTAACTGCTGGTCCCGCCATAAAAATTTTTAAAAATTAATTTGCTATAGTGGGAACCAGCAGATGGCATAATAGTTACGTTGTTGGACTTGTCATCAACCATGGTTCAAGTCCCAGACCTGGCGGCTTGAAACTCATGCCAGGTGCGTGTGTGTGCATGCCCAAAACACCCTATAGCAAAAATCTCTCTCTCTAAAAAAGAAAGTTAAAAAAATTTGCTATAGGAAGCATGTGTTTGCTAGAGAGATGGGGAGGGGGGAGAGTGAGAAAGCACACTCAGGGAGGATAACATGCTGCAATCCCTTCTCCTCCATCCGCCTCTTAGGATTTCGAGCATACATGCACATATGCCCGGTATGTTTCTTAAGCTACTAGGTCCAGGGTTTGAACCATATGGTTGGCCATTTGGGATCCAACTGCCTTAGTTTTTAGGCCATGGAGCCAGCCCTCTAGAAATACACACTAGAAATACACACACATACACACACACACATATACATACATACACATATATATTATACATATATATAATATATAATATATATATAGTAGAGGTTTTTGGCTTAAGGCACATGTACTTGCTGGAGAGAGACAGACACAGTGATAGAGAAAGTGAGAAATTACCCCCCCCGGGGGGGTTGGCCATGCCACAGTGCCTTCTCCTCCATTCTCCTCTTGGGATCTTGGGCACGCACACACACCTGCCCAGTGTGAGTTTAGGGCACTGGGTCCAGGACTTGAATCGCGGTTGACTATATGGGAGTCCAGCGACATAGCCATTACTCTAACTGCTAGTCCTGAGGTTTTTGGCTTAAGGCACATGTACTTGTTGGAGAGAGACAGACACAGTGATAGGGAAAGTGAGAGATCACCCCCCAGGGAGATGGCCACACAGTGATCCCTTCTTCTCCATTCTCCTCCTAGAATTTTGGGCATGTACTCACATGCCACCGGATCTGAGACTCAAACCAAGATCAGCCATGTGGGAGTCCAGCAATATAACCACTACATCATCTGCTGGCCCTTCTCCAGGAATATTTTTAAAGTCCTCTCGTAGTTCAGGGGTGATCCTCAAGCTAAGAACCCAGTTGAGACCTTAAGAGACCGCTAAAACCAGCTGCTACCTGGGTATTCAGGCTGTTCCGGCTCCTGAGGCCCGAGGCAGGGACAAGAGGCTCAGGACAAAGAGCCCGCAGGGGCCGCTGCCTTCCTGCTCACCTTGAGCATCTCCACTTTGCGGAAGGAGAGGCCACAGGGGAAGCTCAGTTCCAGGTGGACCCAGTAAGCATCTTCTTCCTTGTTGCTCAGGGTCAAGTCCACAGAGAGGCTGGCAGACGGGGTCAGATAGAGAACTCTGGATCTAGGGGGAAAGATGAAGGGAAAGTTAAAGGATCAAGATAAAGGACCTGGGATCCGAGTGGGGGATTTCAGAACTAAGCGATTTGGTAGGTCAGGGAAAACACACACACACACACAAACTGAGGACTGAAGCTGATCACCTTTCTTTTTTAAAAAAAAAAAAACCTTTTAAATGAAAGCACCCCTCTGATGGGGGATGGTCATGCTATAATCCCTCCTCCTCCATTTCTCCCTCGCTTTGAGATTTGGGGCACAGACGCACACATGCCCAGCCTGCTCTTCGAGTGCTGGGGCTGGTACTCCAAGGGCGTGGTCAGCCATGTGGGATCCAGCTGCCTTAACCATCAGGCCACCAGCAGGCCCGACCACATTTCTTTGTTCTAAATTTTTCCTAAAAGGCCTGGAGAGAGTTTGCCATCTAACAGGCAGTGAATGTTGCTCCAGCAGGCCTCGTCGGCCCAGCGACTGTGACCTGATCTCCCTGCATCCTGATTTGGTACAGGATCACGTGACGGATAGCAAAGCTTTCTTCTCTTAATCGCAGGCATTTTTTTCTGCTGACTCTGAGTCTTTTTGAGACAAAGACTTGTATTTTCACTAATTACTAAACTAAAAGTTTTAAATGTACCTATAATCTGTAAGCCTCAGCTGCTAGATGTTCTGCCTTTTTGGGCCAGGCCAGTATGAAAACTGCATGGATTGACAGTTTGGCTTCTATCTCCTGCTCTCAGAAATAAAAGAACTGTTGTATCAAAGCCCCCAGCCCCATCCCAGAACACCTCCTGAGGGATACCGGAGATTGTGTTCGCTGGCTGTAGTCACTTATACTTTTGCTGTAAATAAACCTTTTTTTTTAAAAAAGGTTTTTGTCATAGGGCATGTGTGCTGCCTGGAGAGAGACAGAAAGAGACAGTAAGAGAGAAAGTGGTATTTCACCCCCCAGGGAGGATGGCCATGTCACAATCCTTTCTTCAGTCTCTTTTTGGGATTTTAGGCACGCATATACACATGCCGGGTGTGATTTTCAAGCTGCCTGGCCCAGGACTCAAACCATGGAAGGCTATGCGGGAATCCAGCTCCTTAACCACCAAGTCACTGGCTGGCCCTTTAAATAAACTTTAAAGAATATTTGTATAAAGTTCAGTTATTTCTCAGGCCAGCCTGTGGTATGGTGGCTGAGCTGGGTGAATCCCACAAGGCTGACTGTATGGTTCAAGCCCAGGACTCAGCAGCTTGAGAGACATGCCAGACATGTGTGCATGCATGCCCAAAATCCCGAAAGGAGGGAGAAACGGGGGGAGAAGGGATTGTGGCGTGACCATCCCCCATGGGGCTTTCTCTTCCTCTCTCTGATAAGCATGCACACCCTCTGGAGCAGAGGGAGGTTTGGTTCTTTCTTTCTTTCTTTCTTTTTTTAATAATTTTTTTTATTTAACATTATTTGTTCACTTGTTTTATTTATTTATTTATTTTTATTTTTTGGAGAGGTTTTTGCTATAGGGCACGTGCGCTTGCCAGACAGACAGAGAGAGACAGAAAGCGAGAAATCACCCCCCAGGGGGAATGGCCACGCCACAATCCCTTCTCCATTCTCCTCTCGGGATCTTGGGCACGCACGCACACGCGCCCGGTGTGAGTTTTAAACCACCAGGTCTGGGATGTGAACCGCAGTCGACTACGTGGGAGTCCAGCGACATAGCCATTACACTAACTGCTGGTTCCTCACTTGTTTTATTTTAATTTGACCGGGGGCGGGGGGGAAGAGACAGAGAGAGAGAGAAAGAAAGTGAGAAAGCAAACTGCCAGGTTCGGGATTCAAACTACAGTCAGCCAAGTGGGAGTCCAGCACCCTTAATCACCGTGCCACCTGCTGGCCCCGAAGTCTGGTTATTTCTGTCAACAGAAATAACTAAACTTCTATGCTCAGCTCTGGCTTTAAATTTTGCCATCTCATCTCATCCTACCGAAGTTCCTGGGACTTGCATTTCTCAGACGAGGTCCCTAGAGGGGAAGGACTGGTTCCAGATCCCCAGATGACACATCTGGTAAGTGGAGAGGGTGTCTTTTGATTCTAAGCCCAGCAATCTTTCCAGCACACTCGAGCTGCCTCAGGAGAACAGAGCGGAATGGGAGGGCTGGTGGGGGCCCGGGGACCACTGCGAAGCCTCACAGACCTTGCAGGGGAGAAGGACAGCTCCAAGCTTGCCTCACATTTCTTGTCTTCCCCACAGTTCTTCTCAAAAGGGACCTGAAAAGCCAAGAAGAAAAGACTAGGAGGTTCAGGGCCCCAAACCCAGGAGGGAACCTGACTCCAGGCCTGTCTGTCTGCCCCTCTTCTATTACCTCCTTGGTCTCTGAATGTGGCGAGGGTCTCAGGATGGGCCGCAGGTTCCTGCCCCGTTGAGCGTGGAGGAGTGGAGGGCCCTGGAGACAGCAGAGGTTAGTTGATGGAGCAGAATGTACAGAGCAGGGCTGAAAGGGCTCGAGACTTGGGGCTCAGCTGATATGGCTGTGATCTGTCCCTCCAAGGAGCCGACTGCCTTCCCAGGGCTGGCTCCTCCCGCCTGCCTCTGCCCATGACCAACTGCATGGTCAAACTCTGTGGCAGCTCCTCAAGGGAGACTTAGGTTCAGGGTTCCCCATTTCTTCCCTGGATAGAATCTGGGGGTTCCTCCCTTGGCAGAAACCCCTGGCTGCATAGCCTGTATACTCAGCTGCCTGTGAACAGCTCTAAACTGTAGTTCTCCTCTCCATCTCCCCCAAGAACAGCTCGCCATCTTTTATCAGATCAAAGCCAATTTTTTCAACATTCTTTGAGCTTCTATCTGGGTCAGACCCCATGCTGGGCATTGGGAATACACTGAGAACAATTTGATATACTGCCAGCCCTCCAGTGGGAGAACACTGTGGCATTTTCAACACAGAGGCGCAAGCATTATGACAAGACTAGTACAGGGATCTTCAGAGCATGAGGAAGGGCCTTCTAGTCCAGGGCTGGAGATCGAGGAAGCTTCCCAAATGAAGGGCATCCCAATTGAAATTGAAAGGATGAGGAGAAGGGAGCCAGGTGACAAGAATGGAGAGGGAAGAAAGAACAGTCTATACAAAGGACCAGAGGCAAGAGAGAGTTTGTGCCTTACTCAAGATGCAGAAAAATGCTCAGCTGGGCTGGAGTTCTGTGCACTGGAAAGCACAAGGAGGCAGATGCCACTGAGCCTTGCTGGCTGTTTTAAGGAGCTGGGACTATTCTGAAGGTAATGGGGCCCTGGAAGGATTCTAGAAAGACTCCAGCCTACTCCACTTCCAGGCCACCTGTCAAGCAGACTTCAAATACTTCTTTGAGGGTCTGGGATCCGGTGCCTCTGATGACCACTCAACACCCACCTTCAACATTCATACACAGTCTCCCACCACACATTGGACCACAACCAGGGCCCAACGGCCATCCAGGGACTCGACCTTGCTCAACCTTCCTTCTGCCAAAAGCTAAGCCTATCTCCCCATTCCTCTTGAACTTACCACCATACTTTTCCTCTTCTCTCCCCCTACCCAAAGAATACTCATGTTCCCCCCATTTTTACATAATCATAGCATTTTTTACATAATCATTGGCTTTGGGGAAAGCCAATGACATGCCCCCAGCTGAATATACATGAATGAGCAGACTAATCAAGGCGCCTTGTCCTTTGACCAACAAGGCACAGGCCTAGGCCTATAAAGTTACCTCCCTGGAACTTGCATCTTGAATAGTGTTAAAAGCCTGATGAGGTCAGGAGTGGATACACAGCAGGGACCTAGGACAGGTTCACTAAAGGGCCCTGAAGAGTTCCTCCAAAGAGCACCTTCTCTGAGAGGCCCCACAGTCACCACCCTGGTTCCTCTTCCTCTCAAACTTTGTTTTCAAATTCATCTTAAATACAAACTCCCTTAAATTCTCTTCTTGCTTAACTAAGCCATAGTTTGTCTCTGTTGCTTACCCTCAAAGACTCCTACATAAAATAAATACCTCTTACTAAATGAAATTTCCATTTACTCCTCTTCTCCATCAGTTCCTCCAGTTAATCTCTTCTTACCATGCCTTGGTCCCTTGGTGTTCCTTCTTCCTCCCAAAGAGCAAAATTCAGGGAGACATTGATGGGGGAGATAAGGTCTTGAATGCATACCTGAGGCGAGAAGAAGAACACAACCTATGTCATGAGTCTAACCTTTATCATGCGTCCAACTCGGTATATACCTTGTCTGCTTTTTTGTTTGTTTGTTTTTTTGCCATACGGCGTATGCACTTACTAGAGAGAGACAGTGAGAGGGAAAGTAAGAAATCACCCGAGGGGGGATGGCCATGCTGCAATCCCTCCACCTACAGTCTCCTCTTGGGATTTTGGGCATGCACACACATGTGCCTGGCATGATTTTCAAGCATTTGGGTCTGGGACTCTAACAGTGGTCAGCCATATAGGAGTCCAGCGCCTTAACCAGTACATCACCTGCTGATCCCCATTGTCTGCATTTTACAAAGGATGAAGTTCTAATAGTTAGTTGTCTAAGACTTTACCAGTAGTAGAAATCCATTTACCACATATCAGGTGTTTATAATATGCCCGCAGGTACTTCTCAGCACAAGTATCATTCCTCAGCCCAATTCCACTCTTTCCTATTGAGGCCAAACAGAAGCCTCTGCATCTTTGTCAAACCACTGTAGGTAGCCATTATTCAGGTTTAGGCAAAAAAATAATATTCTAGAATAACTACGACCTCCTATTAATAGTTCTAGACTATCAGTTCCTTAAAAACAGAGATAAGTCTTAATCTTCTGTTATTACCAGACACTGCCATTTAGCTTTTGTTTTTAATTTCACCATAGGACACATGTACTCACTGGGGAGAGACAGAGAGAGGGAGAGAGTGGGAAAGTGGGGAATCCGCCATTCCACAATCCCTTCTTCTCCATTCTCCTCTGGGGATTTTGGACACGTACATGTTCTTTCAAGCCACTGGGTCCTGGACACATACTGCACAGTAAGCCATGTAGGATCCAGTCACCTTAACCACCAGGCTACTGGTTGGCCTGGACACTGGTACTTTGTAGGCACTCAAATTGTATTTCACCTAAAATTTCTACTTAAATGTAGGTGTTATTAATCCCCACATTAACAAGACAGAAATGAGTCCTGAAAAGGCGACAGGTGACTGGGCACTGCTGTGTGACACTGGAGCCATATTGGAGGCTCCAGGTTTGGACTACGGGCCAGCCTGAACACTGCAGGCAAACCCACGGGTGCGCCTGTGATCCTGGCTGGTGGGAAGGCTGGGGAGGATTGCGGTGTGGTGAGACCTGTTGAGGGTCTCTGTTTCTTTCCTTCTCTCTCTCTGCCTGCCTTTCTGTCTCATGGAAGAAATAAACTTAAAAACTAAAAATTAAATGATTATGATCTGGGTAGCAGCATTAACATATAACATATTGAAAGAGTAGGAAGAAAATGGTTGGTAGCTTGCCATTGCAATCATGTTAAAAATGCTTATGTAGGGACCAGCAGTTGGACCAGCATAATGGCTATGTCGCTGGACTCCCATGTAGTCGACCACAGTTTGAGTCCTGGACCTGGTGGCTTAAACTCAACGCTGGGCGCGTGTGAATGCATGCCCAAGATCCCGAGAGGAGACTGGAGAAGGGATTGTGGCGTGGCCATCTCCCCTGGGGGATGATTTCTCGCGGGGTGATTTCTCACTTTCTGTCTCTCTGTCTCTTTCTGTCTTTCTGGTGAGCACACGCATCCTATAGCAAAAACTTCTCCAAGAAAAAAAAATGCTTATGTAAATACATTTGGACCAGAAGAAAATATACTATCCGCATAGGAAATGGTGGCACAGAGATCGGGGTCACCCAGCTGGACAGACTGGACAGCCTGAGCCAGCACCTGGAGCTGCCTCTCATCGTGGCCAGCTTGCCCGCCCCTTCCCAGAGTGCTGGCACTGACTTCCTTACCGGGAAGTGAAACCAGAACCGAGAGCAGGACTTGGCTGCCGTGACAGCCTGGTTCCCGCTGAGCTCACTTCTTCCGCCTGGGAACAAGCCCCGGCTTCTGGTCCGAAGGCCGTCCAGCTGCAGAGTGTAACTGAGGTTGGCAACCAGGAGACCTGGGCAGGGTGAAAAAGGCAGTTGCTGAATGGTGAGGAGTCCTAGGCTGTGAGCCAGCCTGTGAGGTGACAGCTGCTCTGAGGCAGGACAGCACTGACCTTGGAGGTGAGGGATGAGGGGCTGGACCTGGAAACAGACTGTGACGTTCACACCTTCCTTCTTCTTGGTGCTGGTTGAGTAGGAGCACTCCACTTCATGGACTGGGATCTCAGCTGGGGAGAAGGTCATCTCAGTGACTATGTCCACCACGGGCCGGGAGCTGCAGGGCAGAGGCAACCAAATCTTCCTTTGGCCTCAGCTGCACGTCCCCATCAGACCTGGGGCTCCTTCTGTCAGAATTCAGAGGACTCTTGGGGATGGCAGGTGGCATGGTGGTTGGGGATGCAGGATTCCCTCATGGCTGACCATGATTTGGGTCCTGGACCTGGCAGCTTGCTTTCTCACTTTCCCTCTCTTTCTCTCTCTCTCTTGTTCTTTCTCTCTCTGGTCCAATTTAAAATCACATATAAATAAATAAAATAAAATAAAAATAATTTTTTTAAAAAAATTATTTTATTTAACCTTTATTTATTCATTCATTTATTTTAGTTTGAACAGAGAGAGAGGGAATGTGAGAAAGCAAGCTACCAGGCCCAGGACTTGAACCACGGTCAGCCATGTGGGAGTGTCCAGCACCTTAACCACCAGGCCATCTGCTGGTTCTATTTAACCTTTATTTAATCATTCATTTATTTAGCTCAATTTTACCAGAGAGGGATAGTATGTGTGTGTGTGTGTGTGTGTGTGTGTGTGTGTGTGAGAGAGAGAGAGAGAGAGAGAGAGAGAGAGAGAAAGAGAGAGAGAGAGAGAAAGCCGCCAGGTCCAGGACTTGAACCATAGTTGGCCATATGGGAGTCCAGCACCCTTAGCCACCAAGCCACCTGCTGGCCCCAAATAAAAATAATTCTTAAAAAAAAAAGCATTGGGACTAGCAGTTAGCATATTGGCTATGTCGTTGGACCCCCATGTAGTCCACCACAGTTCAAGTTCCGGACCCAGTGACTCAAGTCCCAGACCCAGTGGCTTAAAACTCACGTGCGTGCCCAAAATCCCGAGAGGAGAATGGAGGAGAAGGGATTGCGGCGTGGCCTTCCCCCCCGGGGGGTGAGTTCTTGCTTTCTATCTCTCTGTCTCTCTTTGTCTTTCTGGCAAACGCACGTACCCTATAGCAAAAACCTCTCCAAAAAATAAATAAATAAATAAATAAATAAATAAATAAATAAAGCATTCCTTTCCTTTTTATTTATTTATTTTATTTTATTATTTTATTTGTTGGAGAGGTTTTTGCTATAGAACATGTGCACTTGCCAGAAAGACAGAGAGAGACAGAAAGCAACAAATCACCCTCCCGGGGGGATGGCCATGCTACAATCCCTTCTCCTCCATTCTCCTCTTAGGATCTTGGGCATGCACGCACACACACCTGGTGTGAGTTTAAGCCACTGGGTCTGAGACTCGAACTGCGGTCAACTACATGGGAGTTCAGTGACATAGCCATTACACCAACTGCTGGTACCTCCTTTTTATTTTTTAGGGGTTTTTGACATAAGGCACATGCGTTTATCGGAGTGTGTGAGAGAGAGAGGGAGACAAAGACAGAGACCGAGACAGTGAGTAGGAAAGCAAGAAATCACACCCTGGGGGGATGGTCATACCACAATCCCTTCTTCTCCACGCTCCTAAGATCTTGGGCAAGCATGCACACACACCTGGCATGATTTTCAAGGCCCCAAGTCCAGGACTTGAATCACAGTTGGCCATGTGGGAGTCCAGTGATATAACCACTACATCATTTGCTGGCCCTGGGTCCTCCTTTCCTAAAGCAGACCTCAATGGCACTATCTCCTCTCAATTATAATAACAGTAATAAATTAACTAGGGCTCCCCAGTTCATATTAGCAGCCTTTAGATCTGTTTTCCATACAGAAGAGTGAACTTTTAAAAAATGAAATCAGGAATCTGAAGATGGCATAATGGTTATGTCACTGGACTCTCACATGGCCAACCACAGTTCGAGTCTCAGACCCAGTGGCTTAAAACTCACACTGGGTGCATGCATGTGTGCCAAAAATCCTGAGAGGACAATGGAGGAGAAGGGATTGTGGTGTGGACATCCCTCCTGTGGAGTGATTTCTCTTTCTGTCTTTCTGTCTTTCCAGTAAGAGCACATGACCTATAGCCGCCCCCCAAAAAAACCAGAAATCATAGGCCAGCAGGTGGTTAAGGCACTGGATCCCACATGGCCAACTGTGTAGTTTGAGTCCTGGACTTGGGGGGCCTCTGAAAAATGCCAGGCCCATGTGTATACATGCTTAAAATTCTAGGAAGAAAATGGAGAAGGGATTCCAGCATGACCATCCCCTCTGGGGGGGTGATTTCTAATTTCTCTCTCTCTCTCTCTGTGTCTCTCTCTGGTGACTGAATGACAAAAAAAAAAAAAAAGGAAACTTACAAAATATTATTGAGTTACTTCTACGCTTATACACCCTTAAGTAATATTCAGAATAAAAATCAAACTTAAGATGTTCAGGGGACCAGCAGTTAGCGTAATGGCTGTTGCTGGACTCCCATGTAGTCGACCGTGGTTCAAGTCCCGGACCTGGTGGCTTAAACGCATGCCGGGCGCATGTGCGTGTGTGCCCAAGATCCCGAGAGCTCAATGGAGGAGAAGGGATTGCAGTGTGGCCATCCCCCCTGGGGGGTGATTTCTCGCTTCCTATCTCTCTGTCTCTCTCTGTCTTTCTGGCGAGCGCACTCACCCTATAGCGAAAACCTCTCAAAAAAAAAAAAAAGAAAAAAAAAACTTAAAATGTTCAATTATTGGGGCTGACAGGTAGCATGGTGGTTAAAGGTGTTGGATTCCCACATGGCCAACCACAGTTTGAGTCCTGGACCTGGCAACTTGCTTTCTCATTTTCCCTTTCTCTCTCTCTCTCTCTGATCAAATTTAAAAATAATAACAGGGACCAGCAGTTGGCGTAAAGGCTATGTCGCTGGACTCCCATGTAGCTGGATCTCGGTTCGAGTCCCAGACCTGGTGGCTTAAACACATGCCGGGCACGTGTGCGTGCGTGCCCAAGATCCTGAGAGAAGAATGGAGGAGAAGGGATTGCAGCATGGCCATCCCCCTGGGGGGTGATTTCTTGCTTTCTGTCTCTCTGTCTCTCTCTGTCTTTCTGGTGAACGCATGCACCCTATAGCAAAAACCTCTCCAAAACACACACACACACACACACACACACACACACACAAATGGAATTAAATAAATAAGTTATTCTTTTTAAAAAAGTATTCAATTATTATTTTTAAAGTTTACTTATTTCATCAGAGAGAAAATCCCAAGGGTCTTTTTTTTTTTTTTTTTTTTTTTGGAGAGGTTTTTCGCTATAGGGCGCGTGCGCTTGCCAGACAGACAGAGAGAGACATAGAGACAGAAAGCGAGAAATCACCTCCCAGCGGGGATGGTCACGCCGCAATCCCTTCTCCTCCATTCTCCTCTTGGGATCTTGGGCATGCACGCACACGCGCCCGGCGTGAGTTGTAAGCCACCGGGTCCAGGACGCGAACCGCGGTCGACTACGTGGGAGTCCAGCGACATAGCCATTACGCTAACTGCCGGTTCCCCCCAAGGGTCTTTTTAAAAAGAATTATTTACTTATTTAATTCGATTTGTTGTTGTTGTTATTGCTATTATTATTCATCTGACCAGAGAGAGGGAAAGGGGAAGAGAGAAAGCAAGCCACCAGGCCCAGAACTTGAACCGTGATCAGCCACGTGGGAATCTAGTGCCTTTAACCACCATGCCACCTGCCGGCCCCCAATAGGGTCTTGCCATGCCATGATCCCCCCAAACTCTAGGTAGCCAGGATCATGGGCACACCCAGCATGGTCAGGTGTCAGATAGGCCTGGGTTCAGATCCCAGTTCTGACCCTGAATGGCAGCTGATTAGCCTGGAGTAAGACATGAAGCCTCTGTAAAAAAAGGAACCTATCTCCCAGGCCCGGGAGAAGACCAAGCGTGCTGACGCTGCAGAGTGCTCAGAACCCGGCCTCGGTGATACAGGTGTAGGCATACCGAACTGTAGTGCTGGAAGCCACACGGCCGACCTTGGGTCTGACTCCTTGGCTTGGTAAACCTGCAATATGGCTGGCACACACACATGCCCTGATGAGCTGCAGAGCTGGTAGAAGGGATCGTGGTGCGATGAGACCCTATCCAAGATGCTTCTCTCTCTCTACTGCCGCGAGCTCACTCTCTCATACACACTATCTATGATGAATAAAATAAGTACTTTAAAAAAAATTTTTAAAAAGCATTTATCCCGTGCCCAGTCCACAGAGACTGTTCAAAGGATGAGGGCTGAAACTGCTGGGTAGGGCTCAGGGGTTTGTCTTACCTCAGCAGGATCACTTGGCCCTCAGCACCCACAGCCACATCCGCCAGGCCATCCCCTCCAAGGTCCTTCACCCCGTGGATGGAGCGTCCGAACCACCGAATTCCTGAGGACACCTGGGACCCCTCTATTCGCTGGGAGCAAAAGAGAAGTTCATGCTAAGCTGGGAGGAGGACAGGTTGCAGGGTGGGGTTGGTCGGGCTGGGAAGTGGGTCTGGGCTTGGACATCATCGCAAGGTGCCTGGGAGTGGGGTTTGATTGGCAGGCAGGGTACCTCACCTGACTTGGCCGGGGGCTGAGCCCACCCAGCTGCCCGTTGAAGATGTACACAGCCCCCTGCTCCTCCAGAGGGGCACCCACAGCCACGTCCATCAGCCTGTCGCCGTTGATGTCTGTCAGAGCAGCGATCACTGCTCCAAACCGCCCCAGGGGGTAGCCGGCATCCCCCTGAAGTTCTGAGACCACTTCGAACCCCAGCTGGAAGGAGCGGGGTGGGGGGGGATAGGTCACAACTCCATCACTTAACAAGCTCTCCCAGAGGCAGCATTGT
Organism: Tupaia tana; assembly: GCA_026018925.1. Classification (NCBI taxonomy): domain Eukaryota; kingdom Metazoa; phylum Chordata; class Mammalia; order Scandentia; family Tupaiidae; genus Tupaia; species Tupaia tana. The sequence goes on from JAKSZU010000016.1 coordinate 60,808,877, forward strand.
AAAGAGCGATTTCATGAAGAACACGACAGAAATGCGAGATGTGGTCCCTACCCAATAGGAATGGCGCTCAGACTAACCTGAGCTCAAGAGCCAGCACTGCCTCTTCCCACCGGTGTGACCTTGTGGCTTCACAAAGTTACCTGGCCCTGCCGAGCCTAGGTAAGGTCCTATATGTGAGCTATATGTCCCACATGTAAGATAACAGCTGAGGTATTTCAGAAGGTGATCAGGCGTGTCCAATGGGTCACGTATGTAGAAAGTCTGACCCTGAGCCGTGCACACAGTCTACCCACAATGAGTACTGGCTATAGTTCTCTGTTCTAAAGGTTTGATTAGCAGATGCTCACACAGGAAAGCCCTTCAGAAGAACTGCAGCCTGAAAATCTGTTTTTCCGCTTCACCCTTAGCCCCGTGTCCTGATGCCCACCTGTTTTCTCTGGTAGATAAACACCCGTCCTCCTCTCTGCTCCCCATAGAACAGGGGGGCTCCAATCAGCAGCAGCTCTGTCTCCCCATCCTGGTCCATGTCGACGCCACACAACTCACCACCAAAATAAGAACCGACCTGCAAGGAGACAAGCACATGAAGACTGCTGGGAATGGCAGGAACCTCCCTCCCCTCAGCCGCACCATGTCCATCTTATTCCAAAGCCTCCACTGCAGGTTCGAGTCCTGTACCCACGGGGCCCTGTAGCCTACTGGTTAAGGGGGCCAGATCCCACATCACCAACCACGGTTCAAATCACAGCCCTGAAAAACGTGCCAGGTATGTGTGTGGGCCTGCCCTAAATCCCAACAGGATGGAGAAATGGAGAAGGGACTGGGGTGTGAACAGGGAGCAGTTGGGGAGAGATACTTTCTCCTCTTTCTCTGTTTCGGTCTCTCTCTGACAGTGCACATGCCCTCTGCCAACTAACAAAAACAAATCCTGGACCCATCTGAGAGCCTCTATGACTAAGGCAAGGTGGACTCTTTGAGGTTCCGTTTCTTAAACTGGAGAATGCAGATGACAAGGCCGCCGTCAGAGGGTTTTGTGAGGAACGACTGACAGTATCTGGCACAGACCTGCCAGCCAGTCAGGGGACGCATGTGCACAGGACAGAAGGGCCTAGCTCTGGGCACACTAGCTCTGTTCCACAGGTGTCCCTTGGCTGTGCTCACCTGGCTCCCATGTATTTCCTGGACCTGGCTCCAGTGTCCTTCACCCTGTGGTTCCTGGAACAGCAGTACCCGCCCTATATGCTGGTATCGGGGGGCTCCAACTGCCAGCAGTGATGTGGGCCCCCGGGATGGCAGCCAGGTCACTGTGTAACCTGAGGAATGCAAGCAAGGCCCTTGGAGTTAGAAATACAAAGGATAGACGACCAGCAGGTGGCGTGGTGGTTAAGGTACTGGACACTTCCACATGGCTGACCACAGTTCGAATCCTGGACCTGGTGGCTTGCGTTCTCACTTTCTCTCTCTCTCTCCATCTCTTTCTCTGTCTCTCTCTGGTCAAATTAAAATAAATAGATAAATGAATAAATAAAATAAATAATTCTTTAAAAAAAATAAAGAAAGAAATACAAAGGATGCTGGAAGAAGGTCCACCCAGTGGGCCAGGAGTCACATGTGCTGGTTAAGGAGGTTGGATCCCACATGGCTGACTGCACAGAGACTGGAAACTTAAAAAGCATGCTGGCATGTGTGAGTGCATGCCCAAAGTCCTGAAAGGAGGATGGAGAAAGGATTGTGATGTGGCCATTCTCCCTCGGGGGTGCTTTCTCATTTTCCCTCTCTCTCTGTCTGTCTCCAGCAAGCATATTGACCTCATAACAAAAACTGAAAAAAGAAGAAGAAAAGGCAACACCCAGAAGTGAGAAGTCCTGGAAAATTGTTAATGGGAAGATCCTGGAAACAGCCGGATGACCTTCACTTGACGAAAGTGAGCACATGCCAGTCCTGCCATTTTGTCCCAGGGTTGCATTTCTTAAACTGTGGACAACATGCATAGCTGGGATGCCACAGGGGAATCACGGACCATCTTCTGAGGCTTGGTTTATCTGAGGACTGGTAAGGGAGACCATGCTCTTTTCTCCTCCTCCTCCTCCTCCTCCTTTTTTAATTATAAAATATAACTCAAGGGCCAGCTCCATGGCACAATAGCAATGCGCTGCTCAGGAGAAGCTGGATCCCCTATGGCAACAAGTTTGAATCCCTGGCTTGATCAGCCTGAAATCTGACAGAACAGAGGACTGAAGTAAGGAATCATGCATGACCAGATCCCGTGGAGGCTGCTCCCCTCTCTCTGTCTCTCTAGCTAACTCTCACATGTAAATGTGTGTACTCTATCATAAATAAAGAAAAAAAAATAAAACAGGATATATTAGTGAGAAGAATGTGAGGTTGGCATGAATATTAAAAATAAAACAGTAGGGAACCAGCAGTTAGCGTAATGGCTATGTCACTGGACTCCCACGTAGTCGACTGCGGTTCGCGTCCTGGACCCAGTGACTTAAAACTCACGCCGGGCGCGTGTGCGTACGTGCCCAAGATCCCGAGAGGACAACGGAGGAGAAGGGATGGCGGCGTGACCATCCCCTCTGAGGGGTGATTTCTTGCTTTCTGTCTCTATGTCCCTCTCTGTCTGTCTGGCGAGCGCACACGCCCCATAGTGAAAACCTCTCCAAAAAAAAATTAAAAATTAAAAATTTAAATAAATAAATAAATAAATAAAACAGTAGACTTGCCCACACAAGTGAGCAAGTCTACTGAGCTCCTGGTCTACTGAGCTCCTGGGTGGCTCCCGGGGTGTGAGGACTGCTAAAGGAATTGTAGCATGCACACCACAGAATCAAATCATGGACATCTGGAGAATAAAGACTCCCATGCATCTACAATTTAGCAGCCTTTTTATGCAATGACAGAAATTCCAGAAAAAGACTCTACACCAGAAGATACAGTAAATCAACAATGGAAACCAGAACTCCAGCAGGTGAATCATGAGCAGATACTCACTGACCCTAATAGTAGTGCACCTAAAGAAACTAAGGAAACCGGCCTGTCAAAAACAGAGGAAATAAAATCACAGGTGGAAAAGAGGATACGTATTTCTTGTCCTTCACGAGGACCATTGAATAAAGTCATTATAAGTAGTATGTGAAGTGAGAAATGTAAATGGAGAGAAAATGAGAAATATATTTGATGAATACTAAAACACAAGGCACGAAAGCCACTGCTTAATCTGTATATTCCAGATCAAACAATCAGCTCTGTTACAAGCAATATTGGACAAAGAGGAAATATTTTCTTGAATCTTTAAAAACCAAAACCAAAATATTGCTTAAGAGATCTATATTTTGGGCCAACAGGTGGTGAGGTGATTAGGGTGCTGGACTCCCACATGGCCGACCACAGTGAGGAGTCCCAGACCTGGTGGCTTGTTTTCTCACTTTCCCTTTCTCTCTCTCTGTCTCTCTCTGGTGAACACATGTGCCCTATAGCAAATTTTAAAATAATAATAATAATAAATAAAAATAAATGAATATTTATTAATTTAAAAAGAGACCTTTATTTTAACCTCTTATATGCCTTTATGTAAAGCTTTTTAGGATTAGAAGCAACATTGAGTAAAGATTTTTATGTAAAACCTACTTGTGGCCATGTGGGAGTCTAGCGCCTTAACCACCTTGCCCCCTGTGGCCCCCATGCTGGCTGCTTAATTGCTTTCACTATGGTTTTGAAAGTCAGTCTGAGTGACTCTCTGGCCTCTGAAACAGAAGACTCCAGCAGAAAAGAGGCGTACTCACCCAAATATCCCCCTGTCTCTTCTTGAGTTAGTGGTTCATTCCCAACAAACGTGTCATCCTGCAGGTCTGCCTTCAAGTCTAGAAAGCCGCCAGCCCAGTCCTGGGCTCCAACTGCCCCCACGACTGCATGGCCCTGCCCAGGGAAGGAGATGTGCATGGTCAGTCACCGTCCCGAGTCAGCAGCATCCCTGTGACATCCCTTAGCCCATTGCTCCAGGCCCACCACGCACCCTGCTGAGGTCAGCGCTGATCCCACTGGAGGACAGTTCCATATTGAAGGATGTCAGGTCCTTTTTGTTTGTGCCTGAGGGACGAGAGAGAGGAGACCAGGCCAAGACTCATGAAGCAGTAAAAGTAGAGATACTTGTGGAAGGACTGAAGAAGAAGCATAGCATTGACCTTGGCCAATGCAGAAAGCATGATGTTAGAGGTGGACAGACGTGGGAGGTCTAAGGCTCCAGGTTGGCTTTCTATCATCTACAGAGAGCCTACAAGGTAGCAAGCACTTTGGTAAGATTAAAATGTGGACCCCCAAAAAGATAGGTTGAAGTCCTAATTCTCTGTATGTAAGAAAGTGATCTTATTTGGAAATAGGGTCTTTATAGAGGTAGTCAGGTTAATGTGAGGTCATTAGGGTAGTCTCTAATTTTTTTTTTTTTTTTTTAGATCTGGCGTTCTTAGTCTTATAAAAGGGGAGTTTGTACACTGAGAGGAACACACGGAGAGAACAGGGAAGGGATGGCCATGTGACTAGAATGATGCGTTTGCAAGTCGAGGAATGCCAACGCTTGCCAGTAAATATCAGAAGCTTTGGAGGCAGGGGAGAATTCTCGCCTCAAATCATCAGAAAGAGCGCCGCCCAGCCAATCCCTTAATTTCAGATTTCCAGCCTCCAGAATATGGAGTCGATAAACTGCTGCTGCTTTAAGTCACCTAGAGTTTGAAACTTTGTTAGAGCAGCCCCAGAAAATAAATACAAGAGGGCAAGCAGTGATGTGTAGAGGCGGCTGGATCCCACATGGCTGACTGCACGGTTCTGGTTCTGGGTTCAGACCTGTTGTCTTGGAAGGCACACCGAGCACATGCATGCGCATGCCCAGAATCCTGAGAGGAGAATGGTGGAAGGGTTGTGGGGTGGCCATGCCCGTGAGGGGTGCTGTCTCACTTTCCCTCTCTCTGTTGAGTGAGCACATATACCGTCTATCAAAATTAGAGAACAAAAGACAGAAAATGAATACAGCAGTTAAACCTTACATCTCTGTGAGACGGTAGCATCCCATCCTTTAACAGAACAATGAGGCTTAGAGAGGGAAGTGTTTTGGCTGAGGTCACTCAGCAAGTAAGAAGCAGAGTGGATTTCAGAGCGTCTGCCTGGTTCCACCGTATGTACTGCATCGTTTCTTCAACTGAACTGAACACGAGGCTGTGTTCCAGCGAAGGCGACGCACTGAGGGAACCATGTATCTTTCAGCAGTCGAGGCTTTCTGGGGAAATTCTTTCCCATAACCAGCCCTCCAAATGGTGACTACAATAAAAACCTTCTCTTATTCCATGCCAACAGGCCTGTGGGCTCCTTGCACTTGGCCCCACCAGCTTGCCCATCTTAAGTAATTTGGGGCCTAAGATAAATGAAAATGAGAGAATTGAGCAGGAGGAAGGAAGGAGAGCTTCCTGCAGGGCTTAGCTGACACCAGTAAGATATGGATCAGTCCATGGCCCCACGTGGGTTAAGCTGAGTTCCAAAAGGCAGATGGAATTTCAGAGAGAAATATCAGATACTGATCCTAAATCACTCTCTTCTGAATTCCACCTGAAGGTTTTTGGGAGAGCCCTTAGCAAGATGTCACACGTCAGTGAGTGCTCTCAATTATTATTCAATGTGTGCTAACCTTTTTTTAATTATTATTATTATTATTTAAAGTTTTTGTCATAAAATGTAGGGCACTCACCAGAGAGGGACTGAAAAAGAGAGAAAGTGAGAAATCACCTCCCTCCTCCCAGGAGGGATAGCCATGCCACAATCCTTTCTCCCCCATTTCCATCTTGGGATTTTGAGCATGCACGCACATGTACCTGGTGTATTTTTCAAGATACCAGGTCTGGGACTCAAACTGCAGTCGGCCACGTAGGATCCAGCACCTTAAGCACCATGCCACATGCTGGCCTGGTGTGTGCTAATCTAATGGCCCAGGAGAGTTTCCAGGTGCAGCCCCCAGAACCTCCTCCCTGGTCTGACACTCACCCTCGATGGCGTAGATCTTCTTTTGCAGGTCAGTGAACAGGTCCTTCAGCTTTTCAAATGTGTCCAGAATCTTCACGAACTCCTTTGTGGGTTTTGAGGCAAATTCGTGGAGTGTCTCCTGACTTTTCTTGGTCTTAAAATACTTTCCAACCTGTGAGGGAGTAAAAAGTGAAGAGCTGGCATGCCCCCAAATCTCAGATCAGTTTTCTATGATTATTTTTTACTTTTTTTAAGAGAGAGATATTTGCTACAGGGCACATGCACTCACCAGAGAGACAGAGAGAGACCGAGAGACAGAAAGCAAGAAATCACCCCCTTGGAGGGATGGCCACACCACAATCCCTTCTCTTGGGATTTTGGGCATGCATACACACACATGCATGGTGTGAGTTTTAAGCTGCCCAGTCTCAGACTCAAGCCACGGTCGACTATGTGGGAGTCCAGCGACGGAACCATTACACCACCTGCTGGTTCCAGTTTTCTATTATTTTCACATGACCCTGGCCCCAGGGGGAAAGGGGACTGGGGCTCAGGACTGGGAGAGGGAAGGTGAGTCCTAAGAAGCAGCCAGGGCCTGTGGTCCCTACCCCAATGATGTAGCGGATGATGTCCTCGGCCACCGCGATGCTGCCGCTGTCAGTGGCCTCCCCATCAGTGATGATAATGAGCACTTTGGTGGCATCTGGTCGGGCACCCAGTTCTGGCCGAAATACCTCTGTCCTGTGTCCAGGAAAGGAGATGTGAGAGACCCCACACGCCAGGACCTGGAGCCTCCCCACGTCCTTGCTCACTGAGTCACTGCCCTGTGGATTATAGCAGAGCCCTCCTTGCCTCTCTCAGGCACCGTTAGAGCCTTCGGAGTCCTCTTGTGCCCCTGGACCAGAGGTCTTCACGCTGTATTCCGGACACTCTGGAGGGTGTTCCAGAGTGTATGGGCAGTCAGGGGAGCTTTTGTGAGGGACCACTCTGGGATTCCCCCTCCATCTCAGCCACATCATGGTCACAGTTTCATTAGCATGAGATGTTCACTCAAGAGAGAGGGTCCCACAGTCGAAGAAAACTGGGAAGTCGCTCTTCCCTGCGGTTTGCTCCCTCACTTACTTCTCTCTAGCTGCACCGGCATCTGGCTCTTCTTGAACACCCCACTCACACTCTCCTTTCAGGGCCTTCCTCTTACCTCTGGCTTGAATGGTCATCCCCCAGGTACCCACAAGCTCACTTCCTCACCTCCAACGAGTCTTCAGCGGAATGTTATTTTCTCTGATCTTCCTACTATTGCTTCATTTTCCCTATAAAACTCCATCTCCTAATCTATCAGCTAATATAAATGTACTGATTTACCCTGTGTCATGTATTTTACTCCCCTCCTAAAAGGGTAAGCCCTAAGAGGACAGAGTTTTTCTTTGTTTCATGCACTGCTATATTCCTAATACCTAGAACACAGAAAACAATAATTCACTGGCCAAATCTAGCCTGTGGCTTTTTTGGTTTTGTTTTTGAAGAGCTTTTTGCTATAGGGTGCATGTGCTCTCTAGAGAGACAGAAAGCAAGAGAGCAACCCCCCCCCCCCCCCCGGGGGGATGGCCACACTGCAATCCCTTCTCCTCCAGTTTCCTTTGCAATTTTGGGCATGTACCCCCCCCCCCCCCCCACACACACACACGGTGTGTTTTAAGCTGCAGGTCCAGGACTCGAACCACAGTCTACTATGTGTGAGTTTAGCAACATAGCTATTACTCCATCTGCTGGTCTCTTTTTTTTGTTTTAAAATCTTTCTTCTGGGCCAGCAGGTGGCGTGGTGGTTAAGGAGCCTTGGATTCCCACATGGCCGACCACAGTTTGTGTCCTGGACCTGGCAGCTTGCTTTCTCACTTTCTCTTTCATTCTCTCTCTCGTTCTGTCCCTCTCTGGTCAAATTAAAATAAATAAATAAATAAGTAAAGATAGATAAAATAATTATTTTTAAAATGGATGACTAGGGACCAGCAGTTAGCGTAATGGCTATGTCACTGGACTCCCATGTAGTCGACCACGGTTTGAGTCCCGGACCCGGTGGCTTAAACTCATGCCAGGCATGTGTGTGTGCGTGCCCAAGATCCCAAGAGGAGAATGGAGGAGAAGGGATTGTGGCGTGGCCAACCCCCTGGGGGGTGATTTCTCATTTTCTGTCTCTCTGTCTCTCTCTGTCTTTCTGGCGAGCGCACGTGCCCTATAGCAAAAACGTCTCCAAAAAAAATAATAATAATAAACATAAAAATAAAAATAAATAAAAGAATAAAAATGAATGAATAAATAATAAAATAAAGTAAAATAAAATAAAAATCTATTTCTTCCAGGGCCAGCAGGTGGCATGGTGGTTAAGGGCTTTGGACTCCCACATGGCTGACTGTGGTTCAAGTCCCAGACCCGGTGACTTGTTTTCTCACTTTCTCTTTCTTGGTCTCTCTCTGATCAAATTGAAAAATAATAATAATAAACAAAGTTAAATAAAATAATTCTTTAAAAAAAAATCCATTTCTTCCATGAGAGAGAGACAGAAAGACAGACAGGCGGGCACTCCCAACAGGATCTTCATGTTGTGATGCACCCCCTCACAGACATGTGCATGCACCCTTTGTGTACAGGGAGGCCTCAGGATGTGAACCCAGGACGTTCCATGTGGGTCCAGCGGCAGAGTGGTACACTATTGCTGTGCCACCAGCTGACCTCACAGCTCATTTTTGTGTGGTCCATGAACTAAGGCTGGCTTTAATATTTTTAGAGGATTATAAAGTCGGATGAAGAATATGTGACAGAAATCACGTGGAGCCAGAAAAGTCTAAAATATTTGCTATCTGGTCCTTTATAGAAAAAATGTTCAGACTTCTGGACTCTTGGGTTGTTGGGAAAGTCATGATACACCTTTGCAAGGAAAAACAGAAAATACATCATGACTTTCCCAATGACCTAATAGAACACCATTTGGCACAAAGCCATTTGGTCAAGGAGTATTTATGACACACATTTCCATGACCACTTCTTTTTGCTCCCACAATCGGCATCTTTAGACATGACACCTTCTTCTAAAAACTTGGAGAAGGACTTTTTTCAGACTCTCTCCCACAGGGGTAGGACCCCAGAATCCATGTCTGCACCATGACCCAACACTATAAAGGAGACCCAAGCCATAGCTGAGTGGACTTTTAGACATCTAACCCAGGCTCAGCCAACCAGGTTTTCTTTCCTGGAAACTGGAATTCAGGTTGTTTATCCAAACTGAGGACCTGAGGCTGCCATTTTTGAGTGCATACAGCTTAACCATGCACCCACCAAAGCTATCTGCAGAGAGAGAACAAAGTGGACACGACAGACCGAATGAGCCCCAGAAGAAAAGAGCTGAAAACGCACACAGGAGAATCTTGAGCAGGTACACCAATGTCTGTTTGCCTTATGCAAATTCAACTACACATGCTGAGCAATAAAAGAAAACCAGAAAAATAAATGAAAGAGTGCAAGAGATCCTTTCTGCTATTTCACTTCATTTGCTTGTATGCCCAGTGGGAAAGAGGATGGGAAATACAAATTCTCTTACTGCCCAGATTGATCTCAGTTCTCCTGGTCATTCTAATGTTTAAAGATAGGTATTATTGGAGCTGCCAGGTGGCATGGTGGCTAAGGGCCCTGGACTCCCACAGTTTGAATCCTGAAAATGGCAGCTTGCTTTCTCACTTTCTCTCACTCTCATTCTGTCCCTCTCTGGTTAAATTTAAAAAATAAATGAAGGGAACCAGTAGTTAGCGTAATGGCTATGTCGCTGGACTCCCACGTAGTCGACCGCGGTTCGCGTCCTGGACCTGGTGGCTTAAAACTCACGCCGGGCGCGTGTGCGTACGTGCCCAAGATCCCGAGAGGAGAATGGAGGAGAAGGGATTGCGGCGTGACCATCCCCCCTAGGGGGTGATTTCTCGCTTTCTGTCTCTAATGTCTCTCTCTGTCTGTCTGGCGAGCGCACGCGCCCTATAGTGAAAATCTCTCCAAAAAAAAAAAAAAAAAAAGAACAAATAAATAAAGTTAAATAAAAATAATTATTAGGGAACCAGCAGTTAGCATAATGGCTATGTCGCTGGACTCCCACGTAGTCGACCGCGGTTCGCGTCTCGGACCCGGTGGCTTACAACTCACGCCGGGCGCGTGTGTGTGCGTGCCCAAGATCCCGAGAGGAGAATGGAGGAGAAGGGATTGCGGCGTGACCATCCCCCCTGGGGGGTGATTTCTCGCTCTCTGTCTCTATGTCTCTCTCTGTCTGTCTGGCGAGCGCACGCGCCCTATAGCGAAAAAAACCTCTCCAAAAAAAAAAAAAAAATTATTAAAAAACGATATTACTTCTTTGTTTATTTATTACTATTATTTTTAAGAGGTTTTTGCCTTAGGGCACATGCACTTGCTAGAGAGAGACAGAAACAGAGACAGTGACAGGGAAAATGAGAAGTCACCCCAAGGGGGAGGGATGGCCACACCATAGCTCTTTTCTTTCTTTCTTTTTTTCTTTGAGAGGTTTTTGCTATAGGGCGTGTGCGCTTGCCAGACAGACAGAGAGAGACAGAGAGACAGAAGGCGAGAAATCACCCCCCAGGGGGGCTGGCTACAATGTAGTCCCTTCCCCTCCATTCTCCTCTCAGGATCCTGGACACGCACACACAAGTGCCTGGCATGAGTTTTAAGCCACTTGGGTCCAGGACTGAAACCACAATCGGCTACATGGGAGTCCAGTGACATAGCCATTACGCTAACTTCTGGTCCCCACAGTCCCTTCTCATCTATTTTCCTCCTGGGATCTTGGGCATGCACGCACATGCGTCTGGCATGATTGTCAAGTCATCTGGTCTGTGTCTTAAACCGCGGTCAGCCATGTGGGAGTTCAGCGACGTAACCGCTATGCCATCTCTGGCCCCTACTCATTATTTTTAAATGTAAAGTTCATTTATTTCTTCCATGAGAGACAGAGAATAGAGAGACAGAAACCTCCAACAGGGTTTTCATGCCATGATCCACGCCAGTCTCAACCAGCCTGAATCCTACGTGCACATGTGCAAGTCCAGTGTGCACATGCACAGGGAGGTCCTGGGACACAAACCGAGGCCCCTCCCATGTTGGTGCAGTTGTGTTACTGCTGTGCCACTTGGCCATGGTGGGTATTTTTAAAATATGCACTATGGTCCTTCAACACCATCTTACTACTTCTACCTAGGTCTAAACTATTGATAAAACAAAGCAATCTGACCTAAGTCTGGGAAAATTTTTTCTCTGTCAGATTTTAAAAATCAGGGTATGGTAGTTTCCAGTGTGGGACTTGATTATACTGAATCTGATTAACTACGAGAGAAATTTTTCAAGGATAATTTTGACTATTGGAGATTTGTGTTCATATACTAAATTCAAAAGTGACTCCACTGCAGCCGCCATGATATGCGATCACTTTTCAAGTCCTGGTTCAAGTCTTTCAAGAGGCCTGACTATACTTCTTTTTCCAAGGGCTTATGAGTTGCATCTTCTCAATAATTTCTTTTTGGGATTTAGCCAGTACAGAGTTGATTTCTGTTATTTACAACCAAAAGAACCTGGACTAAAACGACTCCGCTTGAGTTCACATAGTAGCTCCTTGCGGTTTCTACCTATTAAGTTCCTTTACATCACACTGGAAGAAGCTCATCACACAGAACAAATGCATGGCTATGCTCTTTCCCATAAAAGGGGACTCACGCGACATAGTTGATGGCACCAAAGGTGTTGGTCAACAGGAGCATGTGCCTTACATTGCCTAGCAGAACATCAGGGTCCTTCAGTTTAACATAATCCAAGAAATTAAATTCTGTTTTGTAGGATGAAGAAAACTGAACAGCAGCAAACTAGAAAAGGAAGGGAGAAATGGCGTGTAATTTTATTTCTCTTCCCACTTGTTTGTTCCAGTCTCTTTTATGCAGGGCCTGGGCAACTCAACACCACATCCCTGCCGCTGATCATTCTTTTGAAAATGAGGCAATATATATTGTTGGAAAAGTCATAACGCACTTTTACATAGAGAAAATACTTGGTGGCTTTTCTGATAACTGAATAAATAAACACAGAAAGAAATGGAATAAACCTTAGCTTCCCTGGGTAGTGCTGTGTGCTAAGCTCCTATTGTCTTGGTCTGCCTACGTGACAAATAAGGATGGTTCCCAGTAGCCATATTTCTGCTGAGTGACCTTGCTACACTGGACACAGCTGGCCGGGCCAGGCATGGCCAATAGACTGAGGTTAGGCCAATCAAAATCTCTTCTCTAAGAATTTGAGGTTTGCAGAAGGAGAGATCGGCCCAGAGGAAAGTAAAAACCCGTCTGGTCCTTCAACACACAGACTTAGGAACTTTCCACTGACCCATGTGCCATGTGATCTGAAGAAGCTATGAGAACCTGTCTGCAGAGAAAGTGAGAAAGAGAAGAGGGAAGCAAAAACACAAAGAGAAACAGAAATGAGAATTAGAACAAATCCTAGAAACTTTCTACTTCCTGGTTCTTGTCCCTTCCAGAGCTCAGGTTATAGCCATGCTTATGAATTCTGGAGAGATGTCTTAAATTCTCCTTTTAAATCAGTGCAGGAAGGCATCTATTGCCTGCAACCAAGAATCCTGACTATCATATTTACCTGGTAGGAAGAGTTGCTGAGTTTTCTCATCACATCCTTCATGAAGTCCAGAATTTTCTGAAATTCATCTTGCTGCAAGCTCCTCGAGCCATCAAACAGAAATACAAGGTCTACGTTGCCCTTTAAACATTCTGCAGAGACCAGATGCAGAGGAACCTGGTCACGTGTCTCCGGCGTTTGGCCAATCCACGTGGTTCCCATGAGGGCAGCCCAGTAGGAGATATTTTTTAACCATGGGTCCCCAGTTCCTTACCCTGATAACCAGGGCGCCCTTGTAGCACAGGACCCCCTAGATTCTGAGGGAAGAGGTAACACAGGCCACTCAGATAGGTATTCTGGTCACATGTTCGAGACAGCCCAGGGTCACAGGCCTGAAAGAAGCAAAGACAAAGAAGTAAGGGCTCCCTCTTGCTCTTTGTCTTTTGTGCATCATCAGCCAAGAGCCAGAACATGCAGAGTCCTGCCTCCCTCCTTTACTCCCTACATGGTCTCCTTATATATCTCTCCCTCCCTACCACCAATGGTCCCGGCAGCTGTCTCTCCATCCCTACCACCAATGGTCTCTGCAGCTGTCTCTCCACCCCTACCACCAATGGTCTCTGCAGCTGTCTCTCCCTCCCTACCACCAATGGTCCTGGCAGCTGTCTCTCCATCCCTACCACCAATGGTCTCTGCAGCTGTCTCTCCACCCCTACCACAAATCATCTCTACAGCTATCTCTCCATCCCTACCACAATCGTCTCTACAGCTATCTCTCCCTCCCTACCACCTATGGTCCCTGCAGCTGTCTCTCCATCCCTGCCACCAATGGTCTCAGCATCTCTCTCTCCCATCCCAATTACCAAAGCTCTACACTCACTGCCTGTAAGATGAAGACTGCCCTCCTTGGTTTGGCATTCATATTGTTACAATCGGGCACTGTCTTGTTTTCCCAGGGCTATCCCCTTCCAGCCCCAGTCACACCTTCTGTGAAAGCCAAACCAAGTACTCATTATTCCCAGAATAGACAACACCGTTTCCTTTGTTTATCATTATCCTTTCTATCAGACTTCAGTTTCTTGACAATCAGGGCTTGTGTCATAGTCCTCTTTGGCTCTCACTCCCTTTGTCTATGAGAACCTAGCAGAATGCCTGGCATGCAGTAGTAGCTAAGTAAGCAAGCGCCAATGAAATATCAGAGCAGCACATCAGCTGGCTACTCTGGTGTCTCTCACACAGCTGTGTCAGAGGATGCCGGCTGGGATAAAATGGAAAGAGCAATTGGAATTTGATTCAAAGCCTGACTCTATCACTTAGCAACCATGTGACCTTAGCCAAGTCTTGTACCCTCTTTGATTCTGTCTCCACAAATGTAAAATATGCATACTGATCCCTGTCTCACCTGAGTGCCTTGAAGGTTAAATGAGATAGAGCAGTGTTTCCCAAACATTGGGCATTTATGTGATGTTTCATGATTTTTGCCACAAGGGTGTACCATTATTTCCTTAACATTTCTCTTAAAAAATTGTTTCAGGAGCAGCGGTGGCATGGTGGCTGGATCCCACAAGGTTCCAATCCCAGGCCTAGTGGCTTGAAAAACACACCAGGTGTGAGTGCATGCCCAAAATCCCCAGAGGAGAATGGAAGAGAAAGAATTGCAGTGTGGACATCCCCAAAGGGGGAGGAGGGAGGTGATTTCTCACTTTCCCTTTCTTTCTCTCTCTCTGTCTCTCTCTGGTGAGTGCACACACTAGCAAAAACTAAAATTAAATTAAAATAATTTAACTTTAGCCTCTTTTTAAGTAAAATAATCTGAGAAACCATGAATTTGATATGCTTATTGTGCATTTATTTCTAATAAGCTGTAAAACAAATATATAATTATTAAAATAAGTATTAAAAGTTTGTAAACCAGGTTAGCCCTGTGGCCTATTGGTTAAGGGCGCCAGATTCCATCTGGCCAACCATGCAGTTCAAGCCCTGGCTCTGGCGGCTTGAAAAACACACCAGGCACATACATGTGTGTGCTGTAAATCCCTATGAGAACAAAGAAATGGAGAAGAGATTGCAGTGTGACCATACCCCATACCCCATTAGAGGATTCTTTCTCTCTCTCTCCCTCTCTCTCTGTCTCTCTGGCAAGTACACGCATACTCTAGAGATTAAAAAAAAAAAAAAGAAGTTCTTATGTCACCACAAATCACATCATATTTCTTTTGGAGAGGTTTTTTGTTTGTTTTTGTTATTTTTTTTGCAGGCACGTGTGCTTGCCAGACAGACAGAGACAGAGAGACAGAAAGCGAGAAATCACCCCCCGGAGGGATGGCCACGCCACAATCCCTTCTCCTCCATTCTCCTCTGGGGACCTTGGGCACGCACGCACACGCGCCCGGCGTGAGTTTTAAGCCACTTGGGTCCGGAACGCAAACCGCAGTCGACTACATGGGAGTCCAGCGACATAGCCATTACGCTAACTGCTGGTCTCACATCATATTTTTTTAAAAAAGAAAAACACTTGCTGGACCAGCAGATGGCATAATGGTTATGTCACTGGACTCCCATATAATCAACTGTGGTTCAAGTCCCAGACTCAGCGGCTTGAAACTCACACCGGGTATGTGTGTGCATGCATGCCCAAAATCCTGAGAAGAGAATGGAAGAGAAGGGATTGCAGTGTGGCCATCCCCCTGGGGAGGTGGTTTCCCACTTTCCTTCTCACTGTGTCTGTCTCTCTCTTTCTCTGGCGAGCACATGTGCCCTATAGCAAAAATCTCTCTCTCTCTTTTTTTTTTTAGAGGTTTTTGCTATAGGGCGTGTGTGTTTGCCAGACAGACAGAGACAGAGAGACAGAAAGCGAAAAATCACCCCCTAGGGGGGATGACCATGCTGCAATCCCTTCTCCTCTATTCTCCTCTTGGGATCTTGGGCATGCACGCACACGCGCCTGGCGTGAGTTTTAAGCCACCGGGTCCGGGACTCAAACCGCGGTCGTCTACGTGGGAGTCCAGTGACATAGCCATTATGCTAACTGCTGGTCCTGCAAAAATCTCTCTTCAAAAAAAAGAAACAAACAAACAAAAAAACTTGCTACAAAGTGGGCATTCTCACTGGAGAGAGAGAGAGAGAAAAAATGAGAAAGTGACCCCAGGGGGATATTACACACCACAATTCCTTTTCTTCCAATCTCTTCCATTCTCTTCTCGGGATTTTGGGCAGGCATGCACACATGCCCGGTATGTTTTCAAAGCTGCTGGGTCCGAGACTCAACAATGTGTAACTGACCATGTGGGATCCAGCTGCCTTAACCTCCTGCTGCTGTGGGGCCTGCTGGTTCCCACACTGTATTTCAGTGGTCATGGATGTTTCATATTTGGACGGAAAACTGAGGTATGTTCTTGAAAATAGCAGGCTCGTAGCTCTCAAAACACACAGATTGAATCTGAATCCCTCGGATGCCTTTAATATTGTACGGACTCTCTTCTCCATTTTCTTTCTTCTCTATCTGTCTTTCACAGGCTCTGACAGTACCACCGCACGAAATTCTTACCAAAAGGCTTCCACCCGTAGTGTCTGTTGCCAAGGTCATTCCCAAGTACTTGGAGGTATATTTGGAACCTGCAGGCACCAGAAGGTTGGTCTGGAGGAGCTCAGGTAACAGGGGTGTGTTGGGGTGAGCCTCATTCTCCCTCCAGCCCCTTCCTCCCAGCTCCTTATCAGTTACTCACCACTCAGGCTGACTGACTGGCAGTGGCCAGTCCCCGGCTGGCACTGGTAGAGGTTTCCTGTGCTGTTCCCCTCGCCTGGAGCTCCCACAACAACTCTGACGAGAAATCTCACTTATCAGATGGACTTACCCGGGTTTTCACCCATCCCACTCCTACGTCTTAGGAGGGGTTCAGGTCCCCCACCAAGATGCCCCAAGAAATGCAGCCACTTTCCCTCAGAGAGGATCCTCAGACCCCACCTCTTCCCTGCTGAATCCCAGTCAGGGATATATAACACCAAGTGCCAGAATTCTAGAAAGTTAAGGTGCCTTATCACTGATGGGCTAGAAAAACTGAGGTCCAGAGCATGATCTGCCAGGACGTTGCATCGTGAGTTCATTAATTCAGGCTTCAATTCCAGTGCCGTTTACGACTGACCTACTATGTTCTAGGCTGGAAATGAGGGAGTGCAAATAAAGAGAGAAACAAACCCAGCCTTCCAGGAGCTCACCATGTGGTCAGGAGGTCAAGAGCCTAGGAAGGATGCTTAGTGTGCCCCCAAATTAGGCACTTCTGTGGCACCTTAGGACGATGGTGCTCATCCTCCTATTTCATAGCCCTGCTCCTGTTCCAGGGGGTTCCCACTGACAGACTCCTCAGGCAGGATGTCTGGCCGGTTCACTGACTTGCCCACCCCAGGTGGGTGAGGCAGCGATGGCCACAGGGGCAGTCCCAGGGCAGGTGTCTGAGCCTGGACCTGCCCCTTGGTGGGATGACTTAGGGACAGCAGCTCACCCGTCTCCGACCTGCAGGACCCGGTACCCAAAGTGGCTCCCAGCACTTGGGAAGGAGAAGTTCTGCACGTGCCGCACGTCCAGGTTGTAGCCCAAGGCCAGCACTGAGAAGGGTGAGGGGCGTCAGGGACCAGCCGACCTTGCCCCTCTGCCCCCATCACAGCAGGGACCCACCCCCTGGACTTCCCCTCCTGGACCCTGACTCTGGGGATCGTGAACAACAAATCCTGCCACCCAGCACCCTGGCAGCTCTTCCCAGGACTTGAGAAGGTCATGACTTCCCGTTTAGCCTCTCAGCAAAGAAGGAAAGATGACACAGTGTAGAGGCCATGAGAGGAGCAGGCTGAGGGGGCCCTGAGGTAGAGGGCGGTCAGGTTCCCAGGCGGGTGCAAGACGGGGATGCCCCACGGCAGGGTGTTCTTCCCTACACGCCCACTGCTCCCATGGTCATGGGGCCCAGCCACCCTGAGAAGGCTCCCTCCCACAGATTCAAGGTCCTCCCACCCGGGAGGCCATCTCTCAGTCCTCTGCACCCCCTCACTCCCCAGCCCCCCAGGGACCAGTCTCCCTGATTCTCCATCCCACCCCCAGCCCAGGCGGCCCAGGCCCCATCTGCACACTGCCAGCCGTCCTTTCTGGCCCTCCTTCCTCCCAGGCATCAAGCTCGCTGCACAGCGTCCTAGCAGGTCGGCCTGCCCTGCCTGCATCATTCAGATGAAGAAAAAGGAGGACTTGCCTCAGATGCACAGAGCGGTGCGACCAGAACAGAGCCCTCTCCTCCCAGTGCTGGGGACCCATTAGTCAGTCACCTGCCTTTTCAAAGGGCCCATCTTCCCCCCTCACTGTGCTACCTTTGTCTCCCTTCTGTCTTTCCTCCACACTTCACCTAGACGTTAGGTCTGGCTTTTTCTCTTCCTCTCCCCCTCGCTCTCTAGGATCGCTGGGCCCTGTATTACTTATGGCCAATCCCACTTCAGCGCGCTCCTCATTTACCCCAGCTGCATGAAGCCCCGCAGTTTTCCTGCTCACAGACCCACGTTCCTTCTTCCCTCCTCCTTCCTACCTAAGAGAAAGGACCCAGACAACAGCAGCCTCATGGTGATGCAAGAATTCTTCATCTTTGCAGCAGGTGGAAGGCCCTGTGGGCCCAGGGTCAGTCTCAGAGGGCACTTGGGATTTGCTGGCAACCTAGACAGGGTGAAAGAGGAAAATGATTATGTCCTGGACTTTCTCACAGTGGCGCCAGGCGGGCGGGGTGGCAGGGGGAGTGCCTGTAAGAATTGCGAAACCGCATGGGTTCAGAGAGGAAGTGCAAGCAAGTTAGACGTTTCCTGTGCCTACTTGCATTTTCACATCATCCGAGAGTGGATAGCATGGTGGGGTAGTGACTGCTGCTGCAGCTCAAGAGCTGCTGTCACAGTCTCTCACCAACACTCACAGCTCGGCAGAGGACTGGCCACGGAAACTGTGGTGCAGAGGGAAAAGCTATGTAGTCATGAAAAAGGATGAGGGAGGGAAAAAAATAAGATTGGAATGAAAAGGAGGTATTTCTCTCATGATATTGAAAGATGTCCGTGATACGCTGTTTAAAAAAAATCCAGAGCCAGGATAAGCAGATGGCTTAATGACTATGTCACTAGACTCCCACATGGCTGACCGCAGCACTCTGTGGCTTGAAACTCACACTGGGTGCATGTACATGTGTGCCAAAAAATCCCAAGAGAACAATGGAGAAGGGATTGTGGCATGGCCATCCCCAGGGAATGATTTATCACTTTCTGTCTGTCTCTCTGGCAAGCACATGCATCCTATAGCAAAAATTTCTCTAAAAAAATCCATGGGACCAGCAGTTGGCGTAATGGTCATGTCGCTGGACTCCCATGTAGTCAACTGCAGTTCAAATCTCAGACTCGGTGGCTTAAACTCACGCCAGGTGTGTGTGCATGTGCTCCCAAGATCCCAAGAGGAGAATGGAGAAGGAATTGCGGCATGGCCATCCCCCCTGGGGAGTGATTTCTCACTTTCTGTCTCTCTGTCTCTGTCTTTCTGGCAAGTGCACGCACCTTATAGCAAAAACCTCTCAAAAAAACAAAAAAACAAAAAAACGTCAGGGCCAGCAGTTGACGTAGTGATTAAGATGCTGGACTCCGGGACCAGCAGTTGGTGTAATGACTATGTCACTGGAATCCCACATAGTCGACCGTGGTTCAAGTCCCGAACCCGGTGGCTTAAACTCACGCCGGGCGCGTGTGCATGCATGCCCAAGATCCCGAGAGGAGAATGGAGGAGAAGGGATTGTGGCGTGACCATCCCCCCTGGGGAGGTGATTTCTTGATTTCTATCTCTCTGTCTCTCTCTGTCTGGAGAGTGCACGCGCCCTATAGCAAAAACCTCTCCAAAAAAAGAAAAAAAAATAGATGCTGGACTCCCACTTGACCAACTGTGGTTCGAGTCCTGGACCTGGTGGCCTGAAAATCATAATTTTGTTTGTTTTTAAGAGAGTTTTTTGCTATAAGGCGCATGCATTGCCAGTGAGAGACAGAAAGTGAGAAATCACCTCCCCGCATGGGAGGGAGGGTGGATGGCCACACCACAATCTCTTCTCCATTCTCCTCTCAGGATCTTGGACACACACACGAGCCTGGCATGAGTTTTAAGCTGCCAGCTCCAGGATTCGAACAGTGGTCAACTACGTGGCTGGAAGCCCAGCAACATAATCATTACACCAGTTGCTAGTCCCAAATAATTTAATTTTTTACATGAGCATAGATTTGATAGGCATTTCTCTAAAGATAATATTTGATAGCCAACAGACACATGGAAAGATGTTCAACATCATTAGTCATTGGGGAAATGCACATCAAAACCACAATGAGATATCACTTCACACTTACTAGGATGGGCAGACTAGGAAAGAAAGAGAAAGAAAAAAGGAGAGAAAAAGAGAAAAAATGTTGATGAAGATATGGAAAAATTGGAATACTGGTACATTGTCAGTAGAAACATAAGATAGTGCTACTGTTATGGAAAACAGTGTGACAGTTCTTTAAAAAAGCTAAATCTTGAGGCTGGCAGGTGGCATGCTGGTTGGAGACACTGGACTCCCACATGACCAACCGTGGTTCGAGTCCCAGACCTGGCAGCTTGCTTCCTCACTTTCTTTCTCTCTCTCTCTCTGTCCCTCTCTGGTCAAATTAAAATAAATAAATAAAATAAATAAAGTTAAATAAAATAATTTTTTAAAAGTTAAATCTCAATTTAACTTTGACCCAGCAATTTCTCTCTTAGGTATATGCCCAAAGAATTAAAACCCTATTTTCATACAAAAACATACACATAGGGCCGGCTCTGTGGACCAGTGATTAAGAGAGTTGTATCCCATTTGGCCAACTGCATTTCAAATGCCAGCCTCAGCAGTTTAAAAAACATGTTAGAAAGCCAGTAGGTGGCATGATGGCTAAGAGCGCTGGACTCCTATATGGCTGACTGTGATTCAAGTCCCAGACCCAGAAGCTTGAAAATCTTGCTGGGCATATGTGCATGCATGCCCAAAATCCCAAAAAGAGAATAGGGGAGAAGAGATTGCAGTTAGCCATCTCCCCTGGGGAGTGATTTCTCACTTTCCCTCTCTCTGTCTCTCTCTCGTAAGGGCAAACACCTTATGGCAAAAAAAAAAAAAAAAAAAAAAGAAAAAGAAAAGAAAAAAAAATATGCTGGGAGTCTGTGCATTCATGCCTCAAATGTTAACAGGATGGAAAAATGAAAGATTGTGGCATGACCATGCCCCATTGGAAGGTATTCTCTCTCACTCTATTTCTCCGGTGAGCACATGCTCACCCTGAAAATAATAATAATAATGGTTACAAAAATGTTTGTAAATGGTCATAGCAGCATCCTTCATACTAGCCAAAAACTAGAAACAACATACATGGCTATCAACTGACGAATGGATAAACAAAATATGGTGTAGCATTATTCACCCTCAAAAAGAATGAAGTACTGGTACGTGCTGTAAAATGTATAAACCTTGGGAACCAGCAGTTAGTGTAATGGCTATGTCGCTGAACTCCCACGTAGTCGACCGCGGTTCGCGTCTCGGACCCGGTGGCTTACAACTCACACCGGGCGCGTGTGCGTGCGTGCCCAAGATCCCGAAAGGAGAATGGAGGAGAAGGGATTGTGGCATGGCCATCCCCCCTGGGGGGTGATTGCTCGCTTTCTGTCTCTATGTCTCTCTCTGTCTGTCTGGCGAGCGCACGCGCCCTATAGCGAAAAAACCTCTCAAAAAAAAAAATGTATAAACCTTGAACATATGCTAAGTGAAAGGAGCTGGGCACAGAAGGCCAAATATTGTACTATTCCGTTCAGATGAAATGTCTAGAATAGGCAAATTTGTAGAAACAGAAAGTAGATTAATGGTTGTCAGGAACTGAAGGGAATGAGGAACGGGGAGTGACTGCCAATGGGTATATGGTTTCTTTTTGGGGTGATGAAATGTTCTAGAATTAGATAGCAGAGATGATTGCACAACTTCACCAATATATTAAAAACCACTGGATCGTATGCTTTAAAATGGTGAGTTCTGGGAAATAGCAGTTAGCGTAATGGCTATGTCGCTGGACTCCCACGTAGTCGACCACGGTTCGCGTCTCGGACCCGGTGGCTTAAAATTCACGCCGGGCGCGTGTGCGTGCGTGCCCAGGATCCTGAGAGGAGAATGGAGGAGAAGGGATTGCGGCGTGACCATCCCCCCTGGGGGGTGATTTCTCGCTTTCTGTCTCTATGTCTCTCTCTCTGTCTGGCGAGCGCACGTGCCCTATAGCAAAAAACCTCTTCCAAAAAAAAAAAATGGTGAGTTCTATGTTATGTGAGTTACATCCAATAAAAAATAATAAAAATTAAATTATATGTTTTTTTTTTTTTTTTTTTTTTTTTTTTTTTTTTTTTTTTTTTTTTGGAGAGGTTTTTGCTATAGGGCGCGTGCGCTCGCCAGACAGACAGAGAGAGACAGAGAGACAGAAAGCAGGAAATCACCCCCCAGGGGGGATGGCCACGCCGCAATCCCTTCTCCTCCATTCTCCTCTCGGGATCTTGGGCACGCACGCACACGCGCCCGGCGTGAGTCCAAGCCGCCGGGTCCGGGACTCGAACCGCGGTCGACTACGTGGGAGTCCAGCGACATAGCCATTACGCTAACTGCTGGTCCCAATTATATGTTTATTTTTAAAAAGTCAGAAAGAGTATACAACAGAACTCAAAATAGTGGTTACCTCTGCAGAATGAGGTTTGTGTATTTCTATGTCTGAATTTTTAAAATGAAGACGTAGTATTTTATCATTTTAAAAAGTAAAATTACTGTATAAAAAACGTAAAAATATCAACAACATGAGAGAATAGAGGAACTGCATTTGTTTATGGGAAAGTGAGAAGGACCTTCAGCTTCTCCCTGTGCTGTGAGGAAATCCTACACAACCTGCAAGCTCACTTCATGTCACTGCCCAGGGGAAGGCTTTTGCAGACAGATTATCTGTAATCTCTACTTCTAGGTAGCTACAACATGACAAGTTGGCTTGTGGTAATTTGTGATGTTGGATAGTGCTTTTTTCTTTTTAAAGAATTATTTATTTATTTACTCATTCGTTCATTTATTTTAATTTGGCCAGAGAGAGAGAGAGTGATAGAGAGTGATAGAGAGAGATAGAGAGAGAGAAAGAGAGAGAGAGAGAAAGTGATTGAAAGCAAGCCACCAGGTCCAGTACTCGAACTGTGGTCCCCATGTTGAAGAGTGTTTTTCAAATTCAGTTGATATCACATAATTCAGACTGATTTCTTTGTTTCTCTGTGGAGCAGTCCTAATTGATACCTAACCAAATTATTTTGTTTTGTTCTGGAATTACAAAAAGAATATACATTTTGGGGACCAGCAGGTGGTGTGATGGTTAAGGCACTGGACACTCCCACATGGCCAACCATAGTCCCAGTCTGTAGGAGGCTGCACACCAGCGAGACTGCCGAGGTTTCTCAGAGAGCAAACAATTGCCATGATTGGTTCCCTCAAAAAAACCTGACCTTCAAAACCTTGCTCTGATTGGCCACTAGAATCCCTCAGATTTGCATATCTGGCACCTCATGATTGGTCCAAAAGCAACCAATCGTAACCCACTGTTTACAACCAATCATAACCCACCTATTACGATCCTTCATTCAACCAATCATGGCCCACCAGCGTGTATATAACCACAATGCCTGGCCCACAATAGCCAGACGACCAGGAAGACAACGAAGACCACACAGAAGACCAGGAAGATGATGACTCTGGAGAGCCTGAAGAGCTGAAACACCAAACAGTCTCCAGACGACCCTGAAGAGCTGTAACAAGAGCTGTAACACTACATCGTCTCCGGACGACCCTGAAGAGTTGTGACACCGGGTTGTCTCTGTGCTGCTCACAACAGACGACGCGACCCTAAAGAGTTGTAACACTGCGTCGTCTCCGTGCTGTACCGTGCTGCCCACAATAAATAGACAACACTGAAGACACTGTGTCGTCTCCGTGCTGTGACACTGCGCCGCTTGTCCCGGCTCTCACTCCTTCCCTCAGGAAACCTGTTCTACTGTCCCCCCCGGGTCAGGACACGTGGCGCCCAAACCGGGTCGGGACACGAGTCCTGGACCTGGTGGCTTGCTTTCTCACTTTCTCTCTCTTTCTCTTCCTCTGCATGTGTGTGTGTCTCACTCTGGTCAAATTAAAAAATAAAATAATGAATAAATTAAATCAATAATTCTTTACAAAAAATAATAAATATTAAAAATTCAGAACTACAGAAGTATATAAAGAAAAAAGACAAAAGTTCTCTTTTAGGACTGGATGGTGATGCAATAGGGAAACGTGATGCTCTGCAAGGCTGACCCACATTGGAAATTCTGTGTTCCCCTTTGGAGACTTCCTGAGTATATCAGGCAGATGTGTGACCATAATCTGAGACCAGTTGAGGCTGGAAATGGATCGTAGTATCAGGATCCTGTTGGGGTCTCTTTGCCTCTGTTTCTGTCTTTTTAAGAATTATTTCATTTAACTTTATTTATTTATTTATTTGACCAGAGAGGGACAGAGCAAGAGAGTGAGAGTGAGAGAAAGAGAAAGTAAAAATGCAACCCACCAGGTCCGGGACTTGAACCACAATTGACCATGTGGGAATACAGTACTCTTTTTTTTTAAATTTTTTTATTTAGCTTTATTTATTTTTAATTTCACCAGAGGGGAATAGAGAGAGAGAGAGAGAGAGAGAGTGAGAAACCAAGCCACCAGGTCCAGGACTTGAACCATGGTTGGCCATGTGGGAGTCCAGCACCCTTAACCACCATGCCACCTGCCAGCCCCGGGAATACAGCACTCTTAAGCACCACGCCACCTGCCGGGCCTGTGAAAGAAAGAAATTTTAAAATTAAAAAAAAAAATCCTCTTTCAGATTGCCTCTGTGGCCCGATGGTTAAGGCAGCTGGATCCAACATGCCGATTCTCCAGTTCAGGTCCAGACCCAGTGACTTGAGGAATATGCTAGAGGAGTGTGCGTGCATGACGCTGCCATAACCCGCACACATGAGCTCCCTCTCCATGACCCATATCCCGACAGGGTGGAAAAGTGGAGGAGAGATTACAGCATGACCATTCCCCATCGGGGGGTGCTTTCTCTCTCCCTCTGTCTCTCTCTGGTAAGTACACTTGCCCTTTGGCAAAAGTCAAAAATCAAAACATGTTTTTAACATCCATTCCCCAATTTCCAAATCCCCCAAATAACCATTATTAACAACTGAAGCCATACATTATGAAAAATAAAAGGGTAGTTTTAATAGTTAATCATACAGGTTTGTCAGGGGCTCAAACAGGAACGAGCAGGGGGTTCCCCTGAAGAACTGGGCTTCAAAGATCTCAGAATGAGACCACATGGGGAAGTCTTGAGGCAGGAGGAGCCACACACACACACACACACACACACACACACACACGTCTTTAGTTCCAGGCACCAGCTGCCTTCATAACTCAGACAGGTAGTCGTCGAGGACACAGGTCCTCTAACTGTCTCTCAGTTCCATTCCTTTCGTTCAAACCTCTGTCAGTTCTCACCAGAACTATTTATTGCCGCCACAGTCTTCCTCTCTCAGTTCCCCTAGAGAAGATTCTACCTCTCAGGTACAACCAAATTAGCCTCAAGAAACCTGAGAATACCTGTTATTTATTTTTTTTAAAGATTTAACTTTATTATTAAATTTTTTAATTTCAGTAATAGTTCATGGTAACTGCATAAGAACTTTATTTGCAGGGTGGGGGATGGAGGATGAACATTGCAGCTTAAAGAACTCACCCCTACTTAACCAATTTATTAAAGTCAATGTATTAATAAGTCAAGGTCCTGTCAGACACGCTGGCAAGAGACAATGCTCAAGAATTTAAACTCAGGGAACCAGCAGTTAGCGTAATGGCTATGTCGCTGGACTCCCATGTAGTCGACCGCGGTTCGGACCCGGTGGCTTAAAACTCACGCCAGGCGCGTGTGCGTGCGTGCCCAAGATCCCGAGAAGAGAATGGAGGAGAAGGGATTGCGGCGTGACCATCCCCCCGGGGGGTGATTTCTCGCTTTCTGTCTCTATGTCTCTCTCTGTCTGTCTGGCGAGCGCACGCGCCCTGTAGCGAAAATCTCTCAAAAAAAAAAAAAAAGGAATTTAAACTCAGGAATTTAACAATATGAAGTTTACTAGTCCTTAGGACAAAGTACATCTCTTGGCTCTCTTGGGATGAATGGAGCTTCTGGTATCAAGAACAGTATGTTTTTGTACCAAAGCTGAAGCCATTTATGTTTTCAGAATCCAAATCACTGGCAGCCACTCATCACTGGGACTTCACCATCCTCGAGGGACTCAGCCTTCTCCTGGGCTGAGCTGTGGCCACTGCCAGCTCTCACTCTGCGCCCCAGCACTCAGGTTCCGAAACCTGGCAACATCAGAGCTCCCGGCTCCAATGCTCAGCATCTGGTGAGCACTAGCTAACTCACAACCTAGACAAGATCTGAACCTCAGGGCAGGACGCCGCTTCTGTCTTCAACACCTCTCAGCCAGTTAGCCATCTGAAACCAAGTCTTTCCAGGTCTGGGTTCGCTCTAAGGCGGGTCAGGAAATAGGGCCCCTGCCCTCAGAGACCACAAGCTTGTGTGGCGGTAGCCCTGCATGAGGGCTACAGAGGAAAAGCTTTGTTATTATTTTTTTTAATATAAATATTTTTTCTATAGGGTATGTGTTCTCACCAGAGAGACAGCAAGAGGGAGAAAATGAGAAAGCAAGCCACCGGGTCTGAGATTCAAGCCATGGTCGGCCATGTGGGAGTCCAATGCCTTAACCACCACATCACCTGCTGGCCCCAGTCTGTGTCATTGTTTTTTTTAAATAATTATTTATTTAATTTTATTTATTCATTCATTTATTTTAATCTGATCAGAGAAAGACACAGACAGAGAGAGGAAGCGAGAAAGCAAGCCACCAGATTCAGGACTTGAACCATGGTCAGCCATGTGGGAATGGCTAGCGCCTTAACCACCACGCCACCTGCTGGTCCCTCTTTTTTTTTTTTAAAGAATTATTTATTTAATTTTATTTATTCATTCATTTATTTTAATTTGATCTATTTTTAACATTTATTTTATTGTGGGAACCAGCAGTTAGCGTAATGGCTATGTCGCTGGACTCCCACGTAGTCGACCGCGGTTCGCGTCTCGGACCCGGTGGCTTACAACTCACGCCGGGCGCGTGTGCGTGCGTGCCCAAGATCCCGAGAGGAGAATGGAGGAGAAGGGATTGCGGCGTGACCATCCCCCCTGGGGAGTGATTTCTCGCTTTCTGTCTCTATGTCTCTCTCTGTCTGTCTGGTGAGCGCACGCGCCCTATAGCGAAAAACCTCTCCAAAAAAAAAAAAATTTATTTTATTGTATTCATGATAGAGAATTCATGTGTGTGCATGAAAGAGTAAGAGAGAGAGAGAAGCACCCCCAATGAAGTCTGCTTGTGCTACCATCTCCTGCCCCTAGCTCATTAGGTGAGTGAGCGTGTGCATATACACCTGGCTGTTTCAGGTCAACTGGGCCGAGATCCACGTGGCTTCCAGCACTGCAGTTCTGTGCATTAACACCTATGCCACAGAGGCTGGGCCTGTTATGTTTTAAAATCTCTAGTGATTCCCTTTCTGGAAATCAAGTCCAAGCTCTTTGGCATGGTTTTTAAGGGCCTCATTCATTATTTCTCCCTACTCCCACACTAGCTATACAGAATGTTTCATCAGTGTATAAATAGGCCTAGTGTCTTAGAGATTTATGAAACTCAAAATGTTGGTCATATTGGCACCTTTTTTTTTTTTTGGAGAAGTTTTTGCTGTAGGGTGCATGCGCTCGCCAGCCAGAGACAGATAGACAGAAAGCGAGAAATCACCCCCCAGGGGGGATGGCCACGCCGCAATCCCTTCTCCTCCGTACTCCTCTCGGGATCTTGGGCACGCACGCACACGAGCCCGGCATGAGTTTTAAGCCACCAGGTCCAGGATGCGAACCGCGGTCAACTACATGAGAGTCCAGTGACATAGCCATTACACTAACTGCTGGTCCCTTGGCACTTCCTTTTGAGGAAAGCAGCCTACTAGGTGCTTTCTGCAGGATGTTACATTTTGGTTATAGCAAGTGAGTATGAAACTCACCCTGCTGATGTGCTGACAGTTGACCAGACCCAGGATCAGTGCCTGAGCAAAAGTTGCCACAGATAGACTGAACGCAACAGGTGTGAGCTCTTTTCAGGAGGGCTCGGCTGCTCCATTTATTATGAGTTGTTCCATACGGGATCATGAGAATGTGCATAATCACATCATCCCACGGGGGAGTGACAAATGAGATCCTAGACTGAGACGTTCTGGGGTACATGGAATCTGTGCATCTAAGGTGGAGCCAGAGGCCTGGATACCTCAAGTCCTTTATGTCCTTTGTGAAATAAAATGGTCTCATGGGGCCAGCAGGTGGCATGATGGTTAAGGCGCTGGACTCCCACATGGCCGACCATGATTCGAGTGTTGAACCAGGTTGCTTGCTTCCTCACTTTCCCTCTCTCTCTCTCTCTGGTGAGTGCACGTGCACTATAGCAAATTAAAAATAAATTGAGACCAGCAAATGGCGTAATGGCTACGTCACTGGACTCCCATGTGGTCGACCTTGGTTCGAGTCCTGGACCCGGTGGCTTAAATTCACGTGTGTGTGCGTGCCCAAGATCCCGAGAGGAGAATGGAAAAGGGATTGCAGCGTGGCCATCCCCCCGGGGGGTGATTTCTTGCTTTCTGTCTCTCTGTTTCTCTCTGTCTTTCTGGCAAGCACACACACCCTATAGCAAAAACCTCTCATAAAAAATTAAAATTAAATAATTATTTTTTAAATGTTCTTATCATGCAGTCGGCCATGGGGTATCTGGCTCCCTCAACGACTATGTCAAGGAGCCAACCCTTAAGTTTTCTTTTAATACCTTCACCTACAACCAAGTTCTAACACATGAATTTTGGGGTAGGGGAGGACACCCAAACCACAGCACTGGGCCTCAGAAGAATGCTACTAGTTCTACAAGAGAGAGATTTGTATCTGTGACTCTGAAGAGGCTATCCCAGAAGTGACACATGGAGACAGGATCCCAAACTCTTGGCGTTAGAGACTGCACAGGAGGTCCCAGTGGTCAAGTTGTGCGTGAAGAGAGGAGATTCCCTTGAGTAGAACCATTCCTTCAGAATGGAACAGGAAGGTTGACAATGAACATTTCGGTTACCATAGAGATGGAAAACCAAAGGCCTTTCCTCTGCTTTTTGACCTGTATAAATCTCCCAGCACTATATATATATATTTAGAGAGAGATTTTTGCTATAGGGTGTGTGTACTCACTGGAAAGAGAGAGACAGAGAGACAGAAAGTGAGAAATCATCCCCTGGGATGATGGCTATGCTGTAATTCTTCCATTCTGCGTTCTCCGCTTGGGCATGTATGTACACATGCCTGGCGTCACTTTAAGCTGCTAGGTCCGAGACTCAAACCACAGTCGACTTACATGAGAGTCCAGCAACATAAGCGTTACGCCATCTGCTGGTCCCGCCATCTAGTGGTCTCTACCCCACCCCCTTACTTTAAATTGCTGAAAAGTAGTCCCAAGTACCACACTGCTTTATCCATTCTCAGTTGATGGATAGTTGGATGTTTCCAGTTTTTAGCAGCTATGAGTAAAACTGCTATAAATATTTGGGTACAGATTTTTGTGTGAACATCTGTTTTTACTTCTCATGGATAAATACCCAGGAGTGGGATTTCTAGATCATATAAGAAATATATGTTTAGCTTTATAAGAAACTGCCAAACTGCTTTCCAAACATCTTTTGCATTTTGCATTCCCACCAGAGATGTATACCCCAGGAGTCTTAAAGTACCCTAAGAAAGTAAAGGAGTGTGCTGGGGCTTGGGGCCCTAGTGGAACTGGGTACTAAAAGTACTAAAACACATGAATTCGCTGCCACAGGAGCCTCTGCAGAGAGAGAGTGTGAGAAATGGACATGGACAAAAGGATTCATTTAGAGCTGCAGAACAGGATGCCCTCCGATGTGAAAGAGCTTGTCCGGGACCACTGTCGGTAGAATGAAGGCAAAATTGAAGGCCTCACAGATGAATCTGAAGAATTAGAATTTTTTTGAGAGGTTTTTGCTAGGGCGCGTGCGCTCACCAGAGAGACAGACAGAGAGAGACAAAGAGACAGAAAGCGAGAAATCACCCCCCCGGGGGGGTGGTGGCCATGCCGCAATCCCTTCTCTTTCATTCTCCTCTCGGGATCTTGGGCACGCATGCACACATGCCCGGCATGAGTTTTATGCCACTGGGTCCGGGACTCGAACTGCCATCAACTTCATAGGAGTCCAGCGACATAGCCATTACGCTAACTGCTGGTCCCAAGAACTAGAATTCTTAAGAACAATCAACGTAGGCCTCATCTCAATCACAAACTTACCAAAGTTAAACAAACTTAAGAAGCTTGAACTAAGCGATAACAGAATCTCAGGGGGCCTGGAAGTATTGGCAGAAAAGTGTTTGAACCTCATACATCTAAATTTAAGCTGTGGGGCCAGCAGGTGGCGTGGTGGTTGAGGTTGCTGGACTCCCACATGGGCGACTGTGGTTCGAGTCCTAGAGCGGCTTGCTTTCTCACTTTCTCTCTCTCTTCTCTTTCTCTCTCACTGTTCCTCCCTGGTTAAATTAAAACAAATGAATAAAGCTAATTTTTTTGTTAAAGAATTATTTATTTAATTTTATTTATTCATTCATTTGTTTTAATTTGACCAGAGGAAAACAGACACACAGAGAGAAGGAAAGTGAGAAAGCAAGCCACCAGGTCTGGGATCAAACCGTGGTTGGCCATGTGAGTGTCCAGCACCTTAACCACCACACCATCTGCTGGCCCCTAAAATTAAATTTTTTAAAATTCTTTAAAAATAAAAAAAAATAAATTTAAGTGACAATAAAATTAGAGACCTTACCACAATAGAGCCACTAAAAAAGTTAGAAAATCTCAAGAGCTTAGACCATTTCAACCGCAAGGTGACCAACTGAGAAAATGTGTTCAAGCTGCTCCCTCAGCTCACGTTCCTCGATGGCTACAACTGAGACGACAAGGAGGCCCCAGACTTAAACACCCAGGGCTACATGGAGGGCCTGGACAACGACAAGGAGGACGAGGAGAAGGATGATGAAGATGCTTAGGTCGTGGAAGATGAGGAGGACAAGGAGGACGAGGAGGAGGAGGAGGAAGGTGAAGAGGAGGATGTGAGCAGAGAGGAGGATGAAGGTTATAAGGACGGGGAAGTAGATGAGGTTGATGAAAAAGATCTTGGGGAAGAAGAAAGGTGTCAGAAGCGAAAACGAAAACCTGAAGATGAGGGAGAAGATGATGACTAAGTGGAATAACCTGTTTTGAAAAATTACTATTGTGATTTGACTGATTTTACCCGTACCCCCTCCCACTCCCCCAAATCCTGCCCCCGGAAACTTACTTTTTTCTGATTGTAATCTTGCTGTGGGGAAATGTGTACTAGGGGTTGTGGACGGAGGGTGGGTAGGAGGGGTGGAATAAAATACTATTTTTACTGCCAAAAAGGAACACACACACACACACACAGAGAGAGAGAGAGAGAGAGAGAGAGAGAGAGAGAAAGTGAGGGAGAGTCCTAAACATAATTTCTATCCAACAGTTTCATGGGTGACTCAACAGATTTAATTTAGAAAAACAAAATAATTCTTTTATACCAAGTGTTTTTCATATACATTATACTTGCAACTTTAAAGAGCAGTGATAAAATGCAACACTCTGCAAGGCTGACCCACATGGGAAGGTTCTGCTTTCCAGCAGATTTTTTTTTAATTAAGCCACAGGCTGACCACCTACTGGGCATACTATTGATGGGTTCAAGTTTCTTTTAGGGAGATTTAAGGGGAGCCTTGAAGAGTGGCTAAGAGCTCATCAGGGGAGGATCCTGAGCTGAGGAAAACAGCCAGGCAGCTGGAGCAACCTGGGCAATGTCTCCTCATCCCACCCTTTCTTTCTATCTCCCATTCACCTTGGTTCAGACCCTCATTTTTTTTTTGGAGAGTTTTTTGCTATAGGGTGTGTGCGCTCACCAAAGAGATAGAAAGCAAGAAATCACCCCTCCTCCCCGGGGGGATGGCCATGCCACAGTCCTTCTCTAGACTCCTCTTGGGATTTTGAGCACGCGGACACAAATGCCCAGCGTGTTTTAAGCCACTGGGTCCAGGACTTGAACCGCAGTCAGCTACGTGGGAGTCCAGCAACGTAACCATTATACCATCTGCTGGTCCCTTTTTCTTAACTTTTTAATTTGCTAGCAGGCATGTGAGTGTGCAGAGGGAGAGAAAGCGTCTCTCCTCCCCCAGTGGAGCCTGGTCAAACCACAGTCTCTTTTCTTCATTTCTCCATTCCATCCGGATTGCACATGCACATGCACTTGGTGTGTTTTTCAAGCTGCCAGGGCTGGGAGTTGAATTGTGGATGGAAGTGTGGGATCCAGCTCTCAGTATACAGTGCTTAATTCATGTACAACCCCATTGAGCTACAGGCTGGCCATAGGCCATAGGCCATAGGCCATAGGCCCTTACTAATTCTCCCATGCTGTTGCCGTAGTCTCCCTATGCTTCTGTTCCAAATCATTTACACCTACTGCCCCACTCCTTTTTTTAAAGTGAGGAGGAATCAGGAAAACGCATGGACTCTGGAGTCTGACAGACTCTGTTCCACCGTCATGAGGGCATTGGGTGAGCAACTCTGGGCAAGTCTCTCAGCCACTCTCATCTTCTCTTTCCTTATGTGTAAAATGAGGATCAGAATGCCTGCCTACCTGCAGGTATAAACAGAAAGTGAGTACTTTATCATAGCCACACCCTTTCCTCTCCTTGTAAATGCAGAACAGAACGGATCATTTGGCCCTTTCCATGTCTTCCACTACCTAATTTCTCACTTACTGTCTAACTTCTCCACTAGAAAAGTAAGGTAGAGATTTGTCTTTATACCATAGCCACAGCCCCTAGCTCTGTCAATTATTTGCTGAATGGATGCCTGCCTATAGAATAATTTCAAACTCCAGATGCCAGCTTGGGAGACCTTCCAGATTGGCAAACCTAATTTCATGGACTTAATACCCAGTTTTCAGCTTGTGATTCCAGCAAACCATTCTTTGACTGTGCCCAGGGCTTTGCTGTGCTGCCACACTTTTCCTCGTGCTGTTCCCTCTGCCTGAAGTTCCCTTTCTCCTATTTATGTCAGTATCCTACCCATCCTGCCACGTTCTGTCCAGACAATGCTGCTTCTGTAAGCCTCCTTGCCCTGTCTCCACCCTCAGCCTTCAAGCCATGAGTGCCGACCCTGTGGCCCTTAGCACCTTCAAAACGTTAATTATCGATAAATGTGTCCATCTCTCAACTGGCCTGATCTTGAGGTTAAGTGCCTATTCTGATGTCTCTGTCAGTTTTGTTTTGTTTTGTTTTTTAAGTGCCAAACAGTGCATGCACTTTCTGCCAGAAAGAGATAGAGAGAAGGAGAAGGTTCCTCCCAGCAGGGCATAGTCATACCACAATCCTTTCTTCTCCATTTCTCCGCCCTGCAGGGATTTAGGGCACACATGCACATGTGTGCACATGTGAGTGGTTTTCAAGCCTTTAAGGCTGGAATTCAAGCCTCTAAGGCTGGGATTCAAGCCACAGCTGGCCATGTGGGATCTGGTTTCCTTAACCGCTAGGCTATGGGGCTGGCCTTCCTACCATTTCTTAGCACAAGGCCTAGAAGAAAGCAGCTGTTCATTAAGTAGTATCTGTTCCTGTCTTACTTTACTTTTAACTAAAACTGTCCCACCCAAACCACCTGCTCAGAAACAGCTCCATGCTGCTCTTTGCACAAGCATAGTTATGAACTGGTTCAGACACAAGCAACTGACCTGAACATTGGTCACAAGTAGTCAGTGGCCAAGGAGGTTGGCTGGCTTGAAGGGCTCTACCCAATAGACGTGATGGTGGCAAATAAGCCAGTCAGCTCCCTCTAGAACTTGAACTAGAGAACACAGAGTAGATCAGCCAGTTCTAAATGAGGGAGACCATCTATTTCTTTCTTTCTCTTTTTTTTTTAAGATTTATTTTATTTTATTTTATTTATTCATTCATTTATTTTAATTTGACCAGAGAGAGACACATAGAGAGAGAGGGAAAGTGAGAAAGCAAGCTACCAGGTCCAGGACTTAAACCATGGTCAGCCGTGTGGGAGTGTCCAGCACCTTAACCACCATGCCACCGGCTGGTCCCAGAGACCATCTATTTCTCAGATATGCACAGAAATAATGTCATAAGAGAGAAATCATGAGGTCTCCACATGAAGAATCGCAATAACTTACAGGGTTGCCTTCGCTCTTTTTTTCAAAGTTGATTTTATTTTCTCCATAAGCAAGAGAAACAGACAGCACTCCCAACAGGATCTTGACAGTATGACCCATTCCAGGCTCAGCTAGCCCTGGATTATGGACACACATGTACCTGACGTAATCAGGGAGGTTTCCAGACGCAAACCCAGAACCCTCCCAAGTAGGTCAGCTCTGAAGGACAATGTGTTCTACTGCTGTGCTACTGTTAGACTCCCATTTTTCTTTATTTTCTATTTCTAACCTCCTTCCTCAGCCTGCTGAGTAGCTGCAATTACAGATGCACACTGGCTTTAGGTTGGGCCAAGTATAGAAGTGAGCCTCGCACGTGGTCCCAGTGTGTGAAGCACAATGTCTTAGCAGAGTTGTGCCACCACCGCTGGGTCCTTCACGCTGCCACTCTTAATGCAACCAACCATAAGAGAACCAAAGTGACCATCTTATACTTAATCTTAAGAGTCCATCTTAGGGATACCGCCATCATGAATGACACAGTAACTATCCAAACCAGGAAATTCATGACCAACCGACTACTTCAGAGGAAACAAATGGTCATTAATGTCCTTCACCCTGGGAAGGCAACAGTACCTAAGACAGAAATTCGGGAAAAACTAGCAAAGATATACAAGACCACGCCAGATGTCATCTTTGTGTTTGGGTTCAGAACCCATTTTGGTGGTGACAAGACAACTGGCTTTGGCATGATTTACGATTCTTTGGATTATGCAAAGAAAAATGAACCCAAACATAGACTTGCAAGACATGGCCTTTATGAGAAGAAAGAAAAGTCAAGAAAACAGCGAAAGGAATGCAAGAACAGAATGAAGAAAGTCAGGGGGACTGCAAAAGCCAATGTTGGTGCTGGCAAAAAGTCGAAGGAGTAAAGATTCTGCAATGACTATCTGCGGTGATTGTGCTGATTTTTCATGAGAGCATTAATAAACTAAAAAATTTTTAAAAAAAGAAAAAAAAGAGTCCATCTTCGGGCCAAGCCAGTGGTGTGGTGGTTGAGGCTACTGGATCCCACATGGCTGACTGTGTGGTTCAAATCTTAAGACCAGTGGCATGAAAAACAGGTGGGGCACATGTGCGTGCATGCCCAAAATTCCAAGAGGAGAATGGAGAAGGGATTGCAGTGTGGCATCCCCTCGGGGGAGTGCTTTCTCACTTTCCATCTCTATCTGTCTCTGTCCATCTGAGTAGATGCGCCCTGTGGCAAAGAAAAAAGTCCCTCTGAACAGATGAAACCTTAGGAAAATCTGTCTTTAATGTGTGTCTTTTAACGAGTTTTACAGAAACCTCCATCAGAATAGGTGAAGCCACATGCTGACCTAATGGAAGTTAACGTAATAACACGCTGAGTCCTTACAGATGCCTGGCCCTGCAGAGGGGAAGGGAAAGATGGCACCAGTCCCCTTTCGCATCACTGGCTGAGAGCATTTTATCAGCTCAAAAATTAAAGTCACGCCTAGCTTCTAAACCTGGCTCTTAGAATTGCCTTGACTTATTTCCATTGACCTCTGCTGCCTTGATAACCGTTGCTTATCTTACCTGCAAAGGGAAACCAGTCTTTCCACCCTGTCCTGCACTGCCTGCCCAGAATGATAGAAACTGCCCCTTAAGCAAGTGACTGCCACCCCAGCCTGTGATGCTAAGGAAGAGGAGACTCCCCAGTAAGTTTCCCTTACTTCTTCCCCTGTAGACTTTGTTACCTTATCTAGTGGCGGAGATGGTTACAGAATCAGAGACAGCTATGGACTCAGGTCTGCCCTCTCCCAGCACTGAATGGCCTCTTTTTTTTTTAATATTTATTTAATTTTATTTATTATTATTTTTTATTTGACTAGAGAGAGACAGAGGGGGAGAGAGAGAAAGGGAAAGTGAGAAAGCAAGCTGCCAGGTCCGGGACTCGAACTATGGTTGGCCATGTAGGAGTCCAATGCCTTAACCACCATGCCACCTGCTGGCCTCTGAATGGCCTCCTTAGGTCAGGTCCACATACTCTCACTCTGAACCTTCCTCTTTTGTGGCTCTTAAATGAAAAAAAAATAGGTCTGAAGTTGGCTTGTGGTTCTAGCCAGAAGAGCAGGCTGGGGCCTCCCTTTCCCCCTCCACCACCCCACCAGGGCTGACTGCCTACAAGCCGAGACAGATCAGGGCCAAAGGTCTCTCTCTGGCTTTACACAGAAGATCCGCCGGTGCAGATGCTGCGGGTCACCCTCAGCCGCTGGCTTCTGCCCAGGCTCCCACCCACCACTTCCTCCCGGATGCAGTGACACAGGCTGCGTTGGTCAGGACCATTCCGACAGATGAATGTGGGTCACCACGTGTGCCTTCCCCTTCTCCCCACCTGCCAACTGGTTAGAAGGAAGAGGCTCAGGGGAGGAGAGGTCGCCACGTGGGTGGGGCTTGGAGACTACCACCCCATTCCAAGGCCCTTGTGAGCTCATGTAGGGGGGCCTGGACATTCCAAAGTTCTAGAAAGTCAGCCTAGATTTCCTGAGGGAGTGCTGAACTGAACACATCACAGGTAGGGCTCTTCTTTTCTCTCTTTTTCAGTTGTTGCTATAGGGTGCCTGTGCTTGCCAGAGAGAGACCGAGATGGGTGGTGGGAGTGAGAAATCACAGGAGATGGCCATGCCACAATCCCTTCTCCTCCATTCTCCTCTCAGGATTTTGGGTGTGCACGCACACGCACACGCACGCACGCACACACACATGCACACGTGCCTGCTGTATTTTTCAAGCCACAAAGTCCTAGCCTTGAACTGTGCAGTTGGCTGTACAGGACCCAGCTGCCTTACCTACCATGCCACAGGTAGGGCTCTTCTAAGGATGGCTTCCCTTGAATATTCACGTATAGTTTTGGGGGCCCTGTCATCACTAGCCGACCCCACTCCAGGGGCTTCATTTCCAGCCTCTAGGTATATGGTTGGTTTTGTGAGCACGTGGCCAAAAGAACGTAAGAGTTGACAGCTAGAGAGCTGGGACAGTGCCAGGCCGTCCTCTCGGGCTGTTGTGCTGATGAATCTCTTCCCCTCTCTGGGCCTTCATTCCTCCTTCTGCACCCAGCTGTGACTTCAATAGGACTCCTCAGGCTGAGTGCAAATAGGATCATATTCACCTTCCTACCACCATGCGGTGGCCTTATTTCCTGCACCTGCCAGTTCAAGATCTCCAGCTTCCTGCAAATCCGCCGCACCACTGCAGAATCAACAGGGGTGTTGGACTTGTGCCCCACGCCTGGTATGCGAGCCGCTCCGGCTTCACACCTGGGCTGCCATCCTACAGCCCAGATCTCAGACAGCAGTGCTGCTTGCTATAGGTCCTGAGCCCTAAAATGCCAGAGCTGCTGCTGCTGCTGCTGCTGCTGCTGCCTCTGCTGCTGCCGCCACTGCTGCTACCACTGCTACTGGTGGGGGTGGGGGTTGTGGAGAGTTGGGGAGAATGGTAAAGGTGCTTTGATTCCATTATGGTTAAGGTGTCTCATAGCTACTGCTTGGGCCCCAGCACATACAGGCCAATGAAGCAGCTCTTTCAGTGTTGACCGACGATTCTCTCTCTCTCTCTCTCTCTCTCTCTCTCCTCTCTCATTCTGTTTAGGGGCCTGAGCCAGACACATGCTCGAATAACAGCCACTATACTATAGGAAGGATCACTACTTCTCCCTGATGATTAAGACCATTCCTGAGTCAAACTCATTCTCATTTAGCCCTCCTTCCTCACCCCCAGAAGTTCCCCTGTTCCCTGTCAAAAGTCATCTGGGGTGGGGCAGGTGTTAGAGCAGTTAAGGGGCTGGACTCCCACATGGCCAACCATGATTCCAGTCTCAGACCTCGTGGCTGGCTTTCTCACTTGCCCTTCCTCTCTCTCTGTTTCTCTCTGGTCAAATGAAAAAAATAATAATAACAAATAAAATTAAATACATAATTCTAAAAAAAAAAAAAAAAAAAAAAAAGTAATCTGTAGAGTCACCTTTTTAGTTCTCCAGACATGCCCAGTCATTCTGGAACTTCCGAAGTGTCTGCTACATGTGCACTGGGGCATGGGAAACCCTGCCTGTTGTATCTTGTTACACCAAGGAAACCACTCTCCCCCGATAGGAAAAAGGAAAATATCCCCAGTATTTGGACCAGATAGCTTAAATTCATGTACAAAACAAATCCAGCAGAACCTGGAGGACTGGCGGCATGACGAGCTTGCACTGTGTAATGCGTGAGGAGTCTGGGGCCTGGGGGGATGCAGCGGCCTTCCCAGTTTTGCATCTCGAATACCTACACGTTAAGAAAGGTCTCCTGCCTGGTCTGACCACCTCCTGGCCTCTTCTCCACCACTCTTCCTCCTGCTAAATATTCCTGAAGCCCCTTTGGGAGTATGGCTGACTCACTTCCAAGCCTTGGATGACGTCTGATTACTCTGAGGATCTTGGCCACAGCTCGTGTTGTGGCAAGTAGCAGAAGCCCATGTGAACTGGCTAAGACCAAAAACATCGATTTGTTTAGAAGATATCGCAAGTCAGTCAGTGGTGTGTCGGTTAAGGTGACTGAATCCCATGTGGCCAACCACATAGTTCGAGTCCTGGACCCCGTGGCTTAAGAAGCATGCTGGGCACGTATGCATGCATGCCCAAAATCCCAAAAGGAGGGAGAAATGGAGAAGGGATTGTGGCACGTCCATCCTCCATCGGAGAATGCTGTCTCACTTCTTTCTCTCTCTGTCTGTCCCCTCATACGCCCTCTGGCCAAATTAAAGAAAAAGGTGGGTGGGGGAAACCTCATAAAATACTTAAGAGGAGCCCAAACAAAATCAGAGCTCCCAAGGGGCTGGAAGAGGGTACCACATCTCCTCTGTTCTCTCTGCAGGCCACCTCTCTCCACAGTTTTTCAACAAAGGCCCTCCAGTGGCACTCTCAGTCCCCATCCTTATGTATACTTAAGTGAAATGACGATGGAGGCTAAGCCCTTCATTTCTGTAGTCTTAGAAGGGAGACTCTGATCCGCCCTGCTGGAGTCAAACATCCACCCTACTGTAGTCTGCCATGACCAAAGGAGCAGGGTCACATCCTAAATGCAAACCCAGCAAGTGGCCACCTCATCTGGGTGGGGAATAGTGCTGGAGCGGAGGTGCAGGCTCAGGCAGACGGTGGAGCTCAGTCTTACTCCCTAGCTTGGCCCAGCCTCCCTCTCCAGTCTCACATCCTGCTTCTTTCCCTCAGTCTCTGAAGTCTGTCTCCTTTGCTGAGTGTGCATCTCGCTTCACCACGTGCCAAAATATTCCCAAGCCTCCAAGGCATCATGCCCACCTCCGTATCATCTTTTATGATACCTTTTTTTTTTTTTTGAGAGGTTTTCGCTATAGGGCGCGTGCGCTCGCCAGACAGACAGAGACAGAGAGACAGAAAGCGAGAAATCACCCCCCCAGGGGGGAATGGCCACACTGCAATCCCTTCTCCTCTGTTCTCCTCTCGGGATCTTGGGCACGCATGCACACGCGCCTGGCGTGAGTTTTAAGCCACCGGGTCCGGGACGCAAACCGCGGTCGACCACGTGGGAGTCCAGCGACATAGCCATTACGCTAACTGCTGGTCCCTATGATACCTTTGACTAGAAATGTGATAACAAAATTCTAGATTTGAGGGGTCAGTAGGTGGTTAAGGTGCTGGACTGTCATGGTTCAAGTCCTGGACCTGGTCGCATGAAAATCATGACAAGCACATATATGTGCGTGTCTAAAATTCCAGGAGACTGAGGGAGAAGGGATTGTGACATGGCCATCCCCCAGGAGGTGATTTCTCACTTTCCCTCTCACTGTCTCTCTCTGGTGAGTGCACATGCCTTTGGCAAAAACCTAAAAAGAAAAAAAAAAAATCTAGATTTAAAAGGACACCCTAGGGAACCAGCAGTTAGCGTAATGGCTATGTCGCTGGACTCCCACGTAGTCGACCGCGGTTCGCGTCTCGGACCCGGTGGCTTACAACTCACGCCGGGTGCGTGTGCGTGCGTGCCCAGGATCCCGAGAGGAGAATGGAGGAGAAGGGATTGCGGCGTGACCAACCCCCTGGGGGGTGATTTCTCGCTTTCTGTCTCTATGTCTCTCTCTGTCTGTCTGGCGAGCGCACGCGCCCTATAGCAAAAACCTCTCAAAAAAAAAAAAAAAAAAAGAAAAAAAGGACACCCTAATACCCTATTGCCTAATTCAACCCTCCTCTGCCTCACACAAGTCCCTTCTAGAATACTCCTACTTAGGATCCAACCAGCCCCGCTTACACGCCTCCAAAGACAGGATGCTCACAGCTTCCCACTGAGAGCCACTGTGCCTCCCTGCAGTTCTGCCTGTAGGAAAATGCTTTCTTGTATTACATGCAAAGTTGCCTCCTGTGACTTCCATGCTTTAGAGCTGGTTCTGTCCCATGGAAATGCCCAGGACAAATCTGTTCCATTCCACATGTGGGAAGCCCTGGAGAGATATGGTCGGGTGGAGTGGAGGTGGAGTGGAAGAAGGGTAGACAGCGGGGCAATGATAAAACATGGCATGGGTACCAGGCTGACCCACGTGAGAAGGCTTCAGGTTCACACCCGGAGACCTCCCTGAGTATACCAGGCAGGCAGGTACTCAATCCTGGGCTTCCTAAGGCTGGGGGGTGGGTTGTGGCATCAAGACACGGGTGCTTGCCTCTGTCTCTCATTAAAAAAAATAATAAACTTTTTTTATTAAGAGAGATTTTTGCTATAGGGCACATGTGCTCGCCAGAGAGACAGACAGTGACAAATCACCCCTGGGGTGGGGGGAGGATCGCCACCCGGTAATCCCTTCTCCTTTACTTTCCTTTGGAGATTTTGGGCACATGTACATGCGCCCAGGGTGAGTTTCAAGCCACCAGGTATAGGATTCGAATTGTAGTTTGCCATGTGGGAGTCGAGCGATGTAATTACTACACCATCTGCTGATCCCATAAACAACTTTTTTTCTTTTTTAAGAATTATTTTATTAGGCCTGGCAGGTGGCATGGTGGTTAAGGGCACTGGACTCCCACATGGCTGACCACGGTTTCAGTCCCAGACCTGGTGGCTTGCTTTCTCACATTCACGCTCTCTTACTCTGTCTCTCTCTGGTGAAATTAAAATAAATAAATAAAGTTAATAAAATAATTATTTAAAATTATTTAATTTTATTTATTATTATTATTTTCTAGTTTGATCAGAGAGAGACAGAGAAAGAGAGAGAGGGAACGTGCAAAAGCAAGTCATCAGGTCTGGAATTCAAACTGCAGTCAGCCATGTGGGAGTCCACCTCCTTTAACCAGCACACCACCTGCTGGCCCCTAAACTATTTTTTAAAAAAAGAAAAAGAGGGACCAGCAGATGGCATAATGGTTATATCACTGGACTCCCATGGAATCCACTGTGGTTTGAGTCCAGGACCTGGAAGCTTAAAACTCACACTGGAGGGCCAGCAGGTGGTGTGGTGGTTAAGGGCACTGGACTCCCACATAGCTAACCGTGGTTCAAGTCCTTGACCTGGCACCTTGCTTTCTTACTTTCTTTCACTCTCTCGCTCTACCCCTCTCCAGTCAAATAAAAATAAATAAATGGATAAAGTTAAATAAAAATAGTTAAAAAAAAAAGGAAAGAAAAATAAAAGGTCACACTAGTTTCCAGAATGATTGTACCATTTAAAAAAAAAAAAAAAGGGCAAGGCTCACGTCCTCCTTTAATCTTCTCTCTTCTAGGTTGAACAACCTCAGTTATATTTCGTAGCCTCCATAAGACAACATCTCAAGTCCTCTCACCACCCCAGGGAGAGCCCCTGTTTTAACTTCCGTCCTAAAATCTGGTGTCTGAAAATAAATACAAGGCAGGCCAGCTGGCTGTGTGGTGGTTAAGGGCAGCTAGAGCCCACAGGGCTGACTGTGCAGTTGGAGTCCTGGACCCAGCGCCTTGAGAAACACTGAGTGCATGTGCATGCCCAAAATCCCAGAAGGAGGGAGAAATGGAGGAGGATTGCAGAGTGACCGTCCTCCCTGGGGGTGCTTTCTCATGTTCCCTCCCCTCTCTCTATCTCTGACAAGAGCATGTGCTCTTGGAAACTTACAAAAAAGAAAAGAAAAAAGATACTACCAAAGACATCTGAGAAAATGGTTTCATCTGGCTGACCAGTATGTGTCTTTACATAGACGTACTGAATGATGGCTCTGTGCTTCAATTACTGATTAAAAAAAAAAAAAAAAAAAAAAAGATATTCGGGACTAGCAGTTGGAATAATGGCTATGTCGCTGGACTCTCATGTAGTCAACTGCAGTTCGAGGTCCGGACTCAGTGGCTTGAACTCACACTGGGCGCATGTGTGTGTATGCCCAAGATCCCAAGAGGAGAATGGAGGAGATGGGATTGTGGCATGGCCATTCCCCCTAGGGGGTGATATCTCGCTTTCTGTCTCACTGTCTCTCTCTTACTTTCTAGCAAGCACACACGCCCTATAGCAAAAACCTCTCCAAAAAAAAAAAAAAAAAAAAAAGATATTCAAGAAAAATTTTATTTTTTAATTTGCCACAGGGCATGTGCACTCACCAAAGAGAGAGAAAGTTAGAGAAAGCAACCCCAGGTGGAAATAGCCATACAACAATCCCTTCCCTTCCACTCTCCTCTCAGAATTTTGGGCATGCATACATGTATACCTGGTGTATTCTCAAGCCTCCAGGTCCAGGACTTGAACTACACAGTTGGCCATGTGGGATCCAGCTGCTTTAACCACCATGCACCAGCTAGCCCATTCAAAGAAATCTTTTTTAAAAAAAAAAGGCCAGCAGATGGTGTACTGGTTACATCGCTGGACTCCCACATGTCTGACTGCAGTGTGAGTCCCAGACCCAGTGACTTGAAACTCTCACTGGGTATGTATGTGTCCATGCCCAAGATCCTAGGAGGAGAATGGAAGAGAAGGGATTGCAGCATGGCCATCCCCACTGGAGGGTGATTTCTCAAGTTCCTTCTCACTGTCTCTGTCTCATAGGCAAGTACATGCACCCTATGCAAAAGTACATGCAAAAACCCCTAAAAAAAAAAAAAAAAAAAGAATCCAGTAATAATAAGAAATTGGTCAAATATATCCATTTCATAGAATTAGTCAATCTTCAACAAAGTACGGTAGATTTACATGTACCGGCATAGAAAGATTGTCATAATAAAGTAAGTAGGAAAAAAGCAAGTTACAAATTATGTGTTACATCTTACTTGTTTGCTGGGCAGGAAGTCTGTCTTTCTCAGCTTCTCACTCCCACGTCTCTGCCTCTTAAAGTGTCTTTAGTGTATACATTAAACAAACTCGGGGGGAGGATATTTACTGAACTTTGCATAGTTGTTATTTCTAGATTCTTCACTTATCTCTAGAGCATAGAAGATGAGGTTTGGGGGAACTCCATGTACATATATACATTTCTTGCAATGTCTGTCTTTTTCTTTTTGTTAAAAATAAAGAGCACATATTACTTTTTTTTAAAGAATTATTTTATTTAACTTTATTTATTTCAATTTGACCAGAGAGAGACAGAGCGAGAAGGAAAGCGAGAAAGCAAGCCACCAGGTCCGGGACTTGAACCACAGTTAGCCATGTGAGTCCAGCACCCCTAGCCACACCACACCACCTGCTGGCCCCAGGAGCACATATTACTTTTAACAGTCAGAAAAGAATAACAAAGAATTTGTAGTTCTTTTTTTTTTTTTGGAGAGGTTTTCACTATAGGGCGTGTGCGCTCACCAGACAGACAGAGACATAGAGACAGAAAGCGAGAGATCACCCCCCGGGGGGATGGTCACGCCGCAATCCCTTCTCCTCCATTCTCCTCTCGGGATCTTAGGCACACATGCACATGCGCCCGGCATGAGTTTTAAGCTACCCGGTCCAGGACACGAACCGCGGTCGACTACATGGGAGTCCAGCGACATAGCCATTACGCTAACTGCTGGTTCCCCCTTTTTTTTTTTAAGAGAAATTTT
Source organism: Tupaia tana (assembly GCA_026018925.1). Taxonomy (NCBI): domain Eukaryota; kingdom Metazoa; phylum Chordata; class Mammalia; order Scandentia; family Tupaiidae; genus Tupaia; species Tupaia tana. The sequence goes on from JAKSZU010000016.1 coordinate 60,853,062, forward strand.
TGCTATAGGGCATGTGTGCTTGCCAGAGAGACAGAAAGCAAGAAATACCCGCCAGAGGGGGATGGCCATGCCACAATCCCTTCTCCATTCTTCTCTCAGGATTTTGGGCATGCATGAACATACGTCCCGCGTGTTTTAAGACATCGGGTCTGGGACTCGAACTGCTGTCAACTACATGGAGTCCAGCAATGTAACCATTATACCACCTGGTGGTCCTAAGAATTTGCATTTCTTAACCAAACTCTGAATATCAGTGTTGCTTTCTTTCTTGACTCACAAGTCTTTCTGTTTATTCATTCAACAAACAATCTCAGCAGCCTGGCCCCCTGCTGGGCTCATGGAGCCCAAGGAAGCATGGCTCCAGCTGTGAGGAGAAGCTCACAGGGAGCAGAAAAAGCCAAGAATGGTAAACTGCTAGAACAGGGGAATGGCCAGGGTTATAGGATCACAGGGCAGAGACCTCCTGGAGCCTTGAAAACAGCAGTGTGTGGGGGCAGAGAAATAGTCATGGCGAAAAGCTTTAGAGTAATTGCAAGCAGCCCCAGTAAAAGCTCAGAGGCAGGAGAGAGCCCTCTCCAACCTAGTCTAAGCCACCATCCCTCGCTGTTCCTCCACTGCCTCCTGCCCCTCCAGCTACTCTCCACCCAGCAGCTGCAGTGATCTTTCCAAAACACAAATCCAGCCCAGCTTCAGTAGTGCAGTAGCAACACACAGTTCTGTCATGCTGGAGCGTGTGGAGATCAGGGTTCAGTTCCCGGGCCACCTTGTACATGATACACACCTATGTACGTGTGTGTGTTTTCCTGGTAGGCCTGACATGCTGGGGAAGACTGTGGTGTGAGGCCCTACAGGCAGAGCTTGTCTTTTTCTCTGATGAAAAAAAAGAAACTTACAAAATAAATAAATAACCCCAAGTCCAACCATAGCATGTCTCTGTTGAAAATCCTCCTGTGCTTAACTGTTTCTCCAGGATAAAAAGTCACAGTCCTTCACATGACCCACCAGCTGGTGAATCCAAGCTATCAGGAAATCCTGTTGGCTTGGGCTTTAAAACGTATCCACAATCCAGTAGCTCATAGCATCTCCAGTGTAACCACCCTCAGGCAAGTCACCACTGTCTAGCCTGGATCGTTCTTTCTAATCAGTGCCCCCCCCCACAATGTCCGCCCCCCATTCCCTGCCCAGGGATGGCCAAGCCGCAACTCCCTTCTCTATTCTCCTCCTGGGATTTTGTGCACACACACACATGTACCCGGTGTTTTTTCAAGCCACTAGGTCCAGGATTTGAACTGCATAGTCAGCCATGTGGGACCCAGCTGTTTTAACCTCCACCGCACCTGCTGCCTATCTCCCTGGATCTTTACAGGAGCCCCCCCAGTGTCTCTCAGCTTCTGCTTTCCTTACCCCACTTACCCTCACCCAGCAGTGGAGTCACTTCTCTACTCTGAACCCTTCCATGGCTATCTTACCCAGAGCCAAAGCCAAAGGCCTTACACTGGCCCAAAGGCTCTGGCAGCCTGGCCCTTCATGGCCTCTCTAACATCTCCTTTCCTGCTCTTCTCCTCCACTCAGGAACTTGGCTGGCCACCCTGCAGTTCCTCCAGCACAGCAGGTTTGCACTGGCTCTGGGCCTGGGCCATGGCTATTTCTTGACCTAGAACACTCCTCCCCAGCTTATCACTTGACTCCCTCCCTCGCCTCCTTCAAGGCTACCCTCTCTTCTCTGTCTTTATCTCTGCAACTTCCCTTCCCTGAGCTGTCCTCCTGCCAGTACTCTGAGCTTGTTCTCTCCTTGTCTATCTGTAATGGCAAGAGTGAGTCACTAGGGTTTCTCACCTCAGCCCCAGACACGAAGCAGAAGATCTCTCTCATCTGGGATGGTGGGAGGTGGTGAGGGTGTGAGCGGTGTGGCTCCAAGTGTCACCTTAAGTCTCCTGAGGCAGAACTAGTTGCTCAAAGTCCCACGGGCCAGCTCAGGGGAGTGGGAGGTTGAGCACTGAAGCTATGCTGAATGAGAGTCAGACCCAGGGCAGAGACCAGCGATGGGTACATTCACCTGGGTGCTGGGCCAGGATGGTGGCGGCTCGGACTGGAGGGAAAGGCCCTTTAGAGGTCTGCACTTCTGGACTTAGACTGCAGATTTAAATCTACAACAAAAATGATGTAAGTGCCCTGTGTCACGTGCCCCACCCTGCCCAATGTCTGTCTGACCTCATCCTACCACTCTAACCCTCCCTGCTCGCTCTGCTCTCATCCGCTAGCCTGCTAGCCTCCTTGTCCCGAGGACACCTGGGTACACTCCCGCCTCAGGGCCTTTGTCATCCTCTCTGCCGGAAACACACTTCCCTGGGTATCAGCTTATTCCTCACTTCATCCGGGCCCTGACTTCAGATCACTTTCGCAGTGAGGGCTACCATGGCCACGATCACATAACACACATATTCCACACTTCGACTCGTGCCCCTTCAAGCTTCACTTGTTCCCCTTCAGCCTCTATCCCTAACTAACAATGATCTCGTCCAGTGCCATTTGTTTCTACTAGGAGGACAGGCATTTTTTCTGTTGTGTTTCACCGGTATCTCCGGTGTCAAGCACAGTGGCTGACATACAGGTCTCTGAAAGTACCTGTGAGTAAACCCAGAGACAGTGTTGAGAATCTATATCATGTCAGCAGTTTTCAGACATTATTTTCTTGCTAGAAATAAATAGGACAATCCTATTTTTGCTTTAGAAAAAAAAAAGCACTCAGCCTATGGCACACTGCTCCACATGTGGAGGGTGGCAGAGTGCCCCCTGGAGTTCAGCATGAGGTAGGAAAATGTCTAAAATATGTACTATCCACTAAGGCATTAATGGTACTTTGCTCATGGAAGTGGGGTTTCAAGGTATTTTATTTAAGCTGTTTTGTTTTGTTTTGTTTTTGAGAGGTTTTTGCTATAGGGTGCATGCGCTAGCCAGAAAGACACCCCCGCAGGGGAGATGGACATGCCACAATCCCTTCTCCTCCTTTCTCCTCTCGGGATCTTGGGCATGCATGCACATTCTCCTCTCAGGATCTTGGGCATGCATGCACATGTGCCTGGTGTGAGTTTAAGTCAATGGGTCCAGGATTTGAACCGCGGTCGACTGTATGGGAGTCCAATGACATAGCCATTATGGCAACTGCTGGTCCCTATATTTTGTGATCTTTAAAAAAATTTTTCTTGGGACCAGCGGATGGTGTAAAGGTTATGTTGCTGGACTCCCATGTAGTCATCCACAGTTGGAGTCCCAGACCTGGTGGCTTAAAACTTACACCGGGCACACATATGTGTGTACCCAAAATCCCAAAAGGAGAATGGAGAAGGGACTTGTGTGGGAGGCTGCCTCCCACAGACTTGCAGTGTGGCCATCCTCCGGGCGAAGATTTCTCACTTTCTGTCTCCCTGTCTCTCCAGCAAGTACACACACCCTATCGCAAAAATTCCTCTCAAAAAAAAAAAAAAAAGACCACGAGATGGTGTAATGATTACATCACTGGACTCCCACATAGTTGACATGGTTCGAGTCCCAGACCCAGCGGCTTAAAATTGATGCTGGGTACATGTGCATGCGTGCCCAAGATCCCAAGAAGAGAATGGAGAAGAAGATATTGCGGCATGACCAACCCCCTAGTGGGTGATTTCTCGCTTTCTGCCTCTCTCTGTCTCTCCAGCAAGCGCATGCACCTTATAGCAAAAAATCTCTCTCTCTCAAAAAAAAATGTTCTTTCTTTCTACCAAGGACTAGAGAGAGACAGAGACAAAAAGACAAGCACCCTAAGAGGGTCCTCAACCACAAGCCACCCCAGTCTCAGCCAGCCTCGGTTCACATAAGTCTTCAAGGAGGTCTCTGTGAACCTGAAATATAGACCCCTCCGGTAGGGGCAGCCTTGCAGAGCTTTGTGGTATCTCTGTGCCACTGTCTGTGTGCCCCCGACCTCTGTATTTTGTGATTTCCTACAGTAATGACAGAATGATTTTGTAATATGGAAAAATGTAATTAAAAGTATACTGGGGGATGGGGACCAGCAGGTGGCATGGTGGTTGAAGCACTGGATACTCCCGCATGGTCGACCACAGTTCGAGTCCCAGACCTGGTGGCTTGCTTTCTCACTTTCCCTCTCTCTCTGTTCAAATTGAAATGAATGAATGAATAAATAAAATTAAATAAATAATTCTAAAAAAAAAAAAAGTATATTGGGGATGGGACCAGCAGGTGGCAGGTGGTTAAGGCACTGGACACTCCCACTTGGCAGACCACAGTTCAAGTCCTGGATCTGGTGGCTTGCTTTCTCATTTTTCCTACTCTCTCTCTGGTCAAATTAAAAATAAATGAATGGAGGCCAGCAGGTGGCATGGTGATTAAAGGCACTGGACTCCCACATGGTCGATAGCAGTTCAAGTCCCAGACCTGGCAGCTTGCTTTCTCATTTTTCCTCTCCCTCTCTCACTCTGTCCCTCTTTGGTCAAATTAAAATAAATAAATAAATAAATAAATAAAGTAAGTTAAATTTAAAATAATAAATGAATGAATAAAATTAAATATTTCTTTTTAAAAAAGTATAGTGGGGGCACCAGCAGGCAGTGCAGTGGTTGAGGCACTGGACTCCCACATGGCTGACCACAGTTCAAGTCCCAGACCTGGCAGCTTGCTTTCTCACTTTCCCTTTCTCTCTCTGGTCAAGTTAAAGAAATAAATAACAATAAGAACAACAACAAAAAAAGTACACTGGGAGGGACAGTAGATAGCATAGTGATTACACTGCTGGCTTTCCACATGGCCAACTGCAGTTCAGTCACATACTTAGTGGCTTGAAACTCACACCCAGCAAGTATGCGAGTGTTGTGCCCAAGATCCTGGGAGGAGAATGGAGGCGAAGGGATTTCTGCGTGGCTATCCCCCCTAGGGATGAGTTCTCATGTTTCCTCTCACTGTGTATCTCTGTCTCTCTCTGCAAGTGCATGTGCCCTAAGGCAAAAACCTCTTTAAAAAGAAAAGGAATAAAAGTATACTGGGGTGGGGTCAGCAGGTGGTGCAGTGATTAAGGTGCTGGATTCCCACGTGGATGATTGCAGGCTTGAAAATCATGCCAGGAAAAAAAAAAAAAAGAAAAGAAAAATCATGCCAGGTACATGTGTACATGTGGTGCATGTCTAAGATCCCAAGAGGAAAACAGAGAAGAGAGGATTGCGGCATGACCATTCCCCCAGAGGGTGATTTCTCACTTTCACTCTCTCTGTCTCCAGGGAGTACATGTACCCTGTGGCAAAAAGAAAAAAAAAAAAAAAAAAAAGCCCAAGAGGAGAATAGAGAAGGGATTGTGGCATGGTCATCCCCCAGGGGATGATTTCTAACTTTTCTTCTCCCTCGCTTTCCTCTTTCTCTCTCGTACTAGTGCACACGTCTATAGCAAAAGTAAGAAATAAAAAAACTTATAGATCACCATATAAAATGATTTATTTTTTTTCAGCCAATGTTATTACCATGTGAAGTACTAGGGCAACACGGGGGTATAAAACAGAGCAGTCACGGTACCGCATGAAGAAAGAATTATAACCTGGGCTAAACGCCGGCAGGGAAAAGTCCAAAGAACTAAGAGTGTGTATAATCAGCGGCACATGACCTAGTCACTTTTTAACTCGGGTAAGAGGGTTCAAAAGAAAAGTTTTCCTTTTCTCTTAGTGATATGAGGCTCCTCCTTCACATGGACAATGCGCTGAACACTTTGCAAAGCACTTCTCACAGTTGAGGTTTTCACGTGGTCCTTACATCAGACCATAAGATTATAACCCTTATTTTCACAGAAGTGGAAACTAAGGTGTAGGAAGGTAATGTAACTTTTTCAAGGTCAGAGAGCTCAGTTATAGTGATGCTAAAGTCGGACAAAATTCAAAGGTCTTTGCTTCTTTTTTTTTAAAGAGAGATTTTTGCTATAGGGCACATGAGCTTGCCAGAGGAACAGAGAGACAGAGCGGATAAAAACCAAGAAATCACCCCCTGGGGGGATGGCCACACCGCAATCCCCTTCTCCTCCATTCTCCCCCGTGGGATTTTGGGCATGCATGTACACATGCCCAGGGTGAGATTTAAGCTGTCAGGTTTGGGACTTAAACCACGGTCAGCTGACTACATGGGAATCCAGTGACATAACCATTAGGCCATTTGCTGGTCCCTTATTTCTTTATTTCTTTATTTTTAAAGAATTACTTCCTTTATTTTATTTATCATTATGTTAATTTCAATTTGACCAGAGTGAGACACAGAGAGAGAGAGATTGAAAGCGAGAAAGCAAGCCGCCAGCTCCAGGACTCAAACCACAGTCAGCCATGTGGGAGGGAGTCCAGAGCCCCTAACCACCATGCCACATGCCAGCCACATTATTTATTTTTTTACTGAATCTTTTTAAAATTTATTTTTATTCTAAAACACAGCATATTTCACATTTTTCTCTTTTTCCTTTCTTGTTTTTAATTTGCTATAGAGCATGAGTACTCACCAGAGCCAGAGAGAGAAAGTGAGAAGGCACCCCCCACCCCCCAGGGGTATGGCTGTACCACAATCCCTTCTCCTCCATTTTCCTCTCAGGATTTGGGGCACACATACACACACACCTAACATTTTTTTTTTTTTTTTAATTTTAAAGAGTTTATTTGAGCATGGTGAAGCAGAAGCACCTCCATCTTTTTTTTTTTTTGGAGAGGTTTTTGCTACAGGGCATGTGCGCTCACCAGAAAGAGAGAGACAGAAACCAAGAAATCACACCCCAGAGGGGATGACCACGCCACAATCCCGGCGTGAGTTTAAGCCACCGGGTCCAGGACTTGAACCACGGTCGACTACATGGGAGTCCAGCGACATAGCCATTACGCTAACTGCTGGTCCCCCTAACATGTTTTTTCAAACTGCCGGATCAGGACTCAAACTGAGCAGCTGGCCATGCGATTAGCTACCTCAACAACAACCGCCTCACCTGGCTAGCCTCACATTTTTCTTTCCTTTTTTTTCTTTTTTTCTTTTTTCTTTTTTAGTTTGCTATAGGGTGCATGCACTCACTGGAGAGAGACAGAGAGTGAGAAAGCAGCCCCAGAGGTGATGGCCATGCTGCAATCCCTTCTCCCTCATTCTCCTCTAGGGACTCGGATACACATGCCCACATACTCAGCTTGTTTTTCAAGCCACTGGTCCAGGACTCTAACTGCATAGTCAGCCGTGTAGGATCCAGCCACCTTAACCTCTGTGCCATCTGCCCCATTTTCCTTTTCTTATATGTTGCAACATAGCTTACTTACAAAACGCATATGGGGAAGTATGTCCAGTTTAAAGAGCACCCATGTACCCACCACCAGCCCAAGAAACAGAATTTAAGGTAGCCCAGAAGCTCAGTATTTACCCAACTCCAGAAAGAATCCCTATGCTAAATTTTATATTTATTCTCAAGCCTTTAAAAAAAGTTATCATTTATGCATCTATCTCTTTACAAAATAGTTGCACCAATTTATACTCCCATAAGTGGTCATTTAATTTTTTTTTCTTTCTTTCTTCCTTTCTTTTTTTCTTTCTTTCTTTTGGAGAGGTTTTTGCTATAGGGCATGTGCGCTCACCAGAAAGAGAGAGAGAGAGAAAGTGAGAAATCACCCCCCAGGGGGGATGGCCATGCCTCTCCTCTTGGGATCTTGGGCACGCATGCACATGTGCCTGGTGTGAGTTTAAGCCACCAGATCTGGGACTCGAACCATGGTCGACTACATGGGAGTCCAGCAACACAGTCATTACATCATCTGCTAGTCCCTTTTTATTTTTTAAAGACAAAAAAAATTTGCCATAGGTTTCAGCGTGCACTCACCAGAGAGGAGAGAGAAACAGCAAGAGGGAAAATGAGAAATCACCCCACGCCTTGGGGGCTGGACACACCACAATCCCCTCTCCTCCATTCCCCTCCTGGGATTCTGAGTTCACATATGTGCATGCGTCTGGTGGGAGCCTCAAGCCGCCGGGTAAACCTGGGAGTCCAGCAGTTCAACCACCACACCACCTGTTGGCTCCAGCAGTCACTTAATTTTTAAGAATGAATACATTCAAATATTTTTAAAATATTTTTAAGTTCCAAATGGTATAAAAACAATATGATAATACAATGAAAGAAGATCCTATCCCCAACACCTCATTTCCCAATATTACCAGTTTCTGGTGGTTACGCTTCCAGAAATATGCTATTGTATATGGTTCCTCCTTTTTCCAGAAATACTAACATTCTCTACCCACTATTCTGAAGCTTACTTGTTTCTGTTTACAAATATCGCATTCAGGATACTCTACTGGTCTCAGAAGCAGATTGTCATTTATATCCCAGCTCCACTCTAAGCTGGCTGTGACCTGGAGCAGGTCATTTAATCTCTCTGTGCCTCATATTCCTGATCCTGTAAAATGAGGGGAAGAACCCTAACTCATACAGTTTTTATAAAAGTTAAAGTAGTTCATTTATTCAAAGACTTTAAAACTGTGCCTGTTGGGGCCTGCGGGTGGTATGGTGGTTAAGGGAGTTGGATTCCCACATGACCAACTGTGGTTTGAGTCTCGGTCCTGGTGGCTTACTTTCTGCCTTTCTCTCTCTCTCCCTTTTCCTCTCGCTCTCTTGCTCACTCTGTTCCTCTCTGGTCAAATAAAAAATAAATAAATAAATAAAGTTAAATAAAATAATTTTTTTAAGAGGTTTTTGCTATAGGGCACGTGTGCTCGCCAGAAAGACAGAGACAGACAGGGAGACAGAAAGCGAGAAATCACTCCCCAGGGGGGATGGCCACGCTGCAATCCCTTCTCTTCTCGGGATCTTGGGCGCACATGTACACGCATCTCGCGTGAGTTCAAGCCACCAGGTCTGGGACTCGAACTGTGGTTAAATACATGGGAGTCCAACAATATAGCCATTAAGCCAACTGCTGGTCCCAATAAAATAATTCTTTAAAAAAAAATAAACTGCCTTTTAAGGGGCCAGTAGGTGGCATGGTGGACTCCCACATGGACCACGGCTATTTGAGTCCCAGACCTGGTGACTTGTTTTAACATTTTCCCCATCTCTCTCTTTCACTCTGTCCTTCTCTAGTCAAATTAAAATAAATAAATTAATTAAGTTCAATAAAATAATTCTTTAAAAAAAATTGTGCCTATCAGAACTGTAATTATTAACAATATATTACTTACATAAATGTTTTCTCATTCTTTTTTAGTTACATAGTAGTCCACTATAATAGTAGCATAATTTATTTTAATCATAATTAACATTTGATACATTTAAATTTCAATAAAATCTGATAAACATTAAAATTGTGTCCAGTATATCGATATTACAGACAGCATAGCAATAAATAAGGTATCCTTTCTCACAGCAGTGAGTACATCTATGGGATAAACTTCTAGAACTGGATCTGAAGTGCTGTTATAATTTTAACAGACATTGGCAAACTGTTCTTTGTGTATATATGTCACAGATTCTCATATATATATTAATTTAGACATAAAATTTTTAGAATAAAATAGGCAAATTACTCTGTTACACAAATGAATCAACTGAGGTTTGGGGTGAATAAGTGACCTACCCAAGCATCTCGTGCATAAACGGCATCAGAATCTATGGAGACATTTGGACTTTTAATTTCTTTAAAGTCCATTTTAGTATTTCTTTTATGTTTTTTTTTTTTTTTTTTTTTAAGGTCGGAGGGCACCTGTGCTCTCCAGAGACTAGAGAAAGAGAGGGAGAAGGAGAAAGGAACCCAGATTGGGGGGGGGGGGGGGGGGGGGAGGGAGGGCAGGATGGGTCACACAGCAGTCCTTTTTTTTTTTTTTTTTTGGAGAGGTTTTTCGCTATAGGGCGCGGGCGCTTGCCAGACAGACAGAGACATAGAGACAGAAAGCGAGAAATCACCCCCCAGGGGGGATGGTCACACCGCAATCCCTTCTCTCCTCCCCATTCTCCTCCATTCTCCTCTCGGGATCTTGGGCACGCACGCACGCGCGCCCGGCGTGAGTTGTAAGCCACCGGGTCCAGGACGCGAACCGTGTTCGACTACGTGGGAGTCCAGCGACATAGCCATTACGCTAACTGCTGGTACCCACACAGCAGTCCTTTTTCACTCCATTTTTGTATCCCGTCTGATTTGGCGCACCCACGCACAGGTGCCCGGAGTTTTCCAAGCCTGGGGGTGGGATCTGAACTAGTCAGTAGGCCATATTGGATCTGGTTCCCTTAACCATCAGGCCACGGCTGGCCCAGCATTTCATTATATTGAGATTGCAGTTTGTTTACTTACTGTAGTAATTTACGTTCTAATTTCTCACTCTTTCTGATTTTTTCCCTTGGGTTATTTTCCTTCCCTGGATTGTTCACGTACGCTGCCAAGTAGCCCTTGCACCGTTCTGACCGTCAGGAGGCGTGCCGCGTGCCCGACCTTCCCTCTTCTGGGAGAATTCCCGACTTGGAAAAGCGACTCCAGGGGAGCAAAGTTCCGCCAGCACTTCCAAGAGAACATTGAAATTAGAACGGGAGTTAAGTCTAACGACCTGGCTCTGCAAGAGCAAGTGAATAAATAAAACTACAAAGGTAATGAACTAAAACACGTGAGGCTTTGCAGTCGCACTCGGAACAGTTTTGCAATCCTGAGGTTAATTTGTAACACCTCGGAGCGTGAAGCAAGCCCGCCTCTCGGTAGCAGAGTCGTCATTGGATGGTGCGGCTGTCAATCGGAGGGGTATAAATATAGGAAGCCGCCGGCTCCTCCCTCAGGAAGGCCGGGAACGGCGTGCTGCGCAGGTCCTGCGGCGTGAGTTGTACACGGGCTTCTCTGCGGGTAATATTTTGACTTTACTTCACTTTAACTTGAGTAGAAAATTAAAAGATCCTCTCCTCTTGTCTCCTCCCCCCCCTTCCCTGTCGGGCAGGCGCGATGGCGGAAGCCGTGGCGACCGGAGCTAGCGGAGAGGCGGTGGCGGCGATGGCGGCGGCGGCAGAAATGTCCTCGGGCCCGGCAGGCTGGTCTCAGGGCCGAGGCTTCTCTAACTACCGGCCCTTCGAGCCCCAGACTTTGGGTCTCAGCCCGAGCTGGCGGCTGACGGGCTTCTCCGGTATGAAGGGCTGAGGCTGCAAAGTCCCCCAGGAGACGCTGCTCAAACTCCTGGCGGGACTGACACGGCTTGAGGGGCGGCCCCGGCTGGGCCAGGGCCTGGTGGAAGGCCAGGAAGAGGCGGCTCAAGAAGCTGGCCTCCCAACTGGGGCGGGCCCCAGCCCAACCTTTCCAGCCCTGGGCATTGGAATGGACTCCTGTGTCATCCCCCTGAGGCACGGGGGCTTGTCACTGGTGCAAACCACGGACTTCTTTTACCCCTTGGTGGAAGATCCCTACATGATGGGGCGCATAGCTTGTGCTAACGTGCTTAGTGACCTCTATGCCATGGGCATTACTGAATGTGACAACATGTTAATGTTGCTCAGTGTCAGCCAGAGTATGAGCGAGGAAGAACGAGAAAAGGTAACACCACTCATGATCAAAGGCTTTCGGGATGCTGCTGAAGAAGGAGGGACTGCAGTGACTGGTGGACAGACAGTGGTCAACCCTTGGATCATCATTGGTGGAGTTGCCACTGTGGTATGTCAGCCAAACGAATTCATAATGCCTGACAGTGCAGTTGTTGGGGACGTCCTTGTGTTAACCAAACCTTTAGGTACCCAAGTTGCTGTCAATGCCCACCAATGGCTGGATAATCCTGAAAGATGGAATAAGGTAAAGATGGTGGTCTCCAGAGAAGAAGTTGAATTGGCCTATCAGGAAGCCATGTTCAATATGGCTACCCTAAATAGAACTGCTGCTGGATTGATGCACACATTTAATGCCCATGCAGCTACTGATATAACAGGCTTTGGCATCCTCGGACACTCTCAGAACCTGGCAAAACAACAAAGAAATGAGGTGTCCTTTGTTATTCATAATCTGCCCATCATTGCCAAGATGGCTGCCATCAGCAAGGCTAGTGGAAGGTTTGGACTCCTTCAAGGAACCTCAGCCGAAACCTCAGGGGGGTTACTGATTTGTCTGCCAAGAGAACAAGCAGCTCGCTTTTGTTCTGAAATCAAATCTTCTAAGTATGGAGAAGGTCACCAAGCGTGGATCGTGGGCATTGTGGAAAAGGGAAACCGGACAGCGCGGATCATTGACAAGCCTCGAGTTATTGAGGTCCTACCTCGTGGGGCCACTGCTGCCACTCTTGCTCCTGACCATTCTAATGCTTCCTCTGAAACTAATGCATGAGATAGAAAAGCAGGAATCCTTTGGACCTTTGAGTCCTTGTACACAATTGTGGGCAATTCTCAAGAGTTGATTTTAAGAAGTTTCCAAAGAAAGCTGCCTGCATAGTGGTTCCAGCTGACCTTCCTAAAATGATTTGACTCAGTCCATTAAAAGCTGCCTCTATGTACATTCCAAGGCCAGAAGTAACATTTGAACTTTGAGGGGATGTGTGTTCATCTCTTGGGTAGAAAAGGAATGGAGAAATCTTTCCTCTTTTCAAAGAAAGATGAGGGATTATTCTTTGCACTGGGTTGATTCCTATCTGCACAGGGAGTGAAATTATTTATTAAAATGACATACAAAAACAAATTGAAAAAAATTAGAAGGAAATGAACTTGGACCAATATTGTTGATAAATCTAAATTGTTAAGGGAGGTCTTACAGTGCAATGTCAAATTCTTACTAGTTTTCTGAAGTACTGGCTCTTTCCTGCTCTGGACAAGAATTGAGCAGCTTGTCCAGTGACTGGGAAAGGAGGACCTGCACCATCTGACTTGGTCTCTGTTAATGACGTCTCTCCCTCTAAACCTCATTAAGGACTGGGAGAGGCAGAGCAAGCCCCAGAGCCCAGGTCTTGATGGTCTTTAAGATGTTAAATCTTGTGCTGAAGATTCCTGGTGATTTAATTAATGAGTAATTTCTAGATAAATAAATAAAAGGGACTTTGCTGAAAAACTCTGGCTAATGTTTGATTCCTTAGAAATCTGATTCTTTACAGTTGTCTGGATGTGATTTAAAACCAAAAAATTAAACATGCCACTCCAACATACTGTATAGGAGTTTAATAAGAGGCCATTTAACACTTGGGAAAAGGTTGGGCTGAAAGGCAGCTGGGAAGCACTAGCGGTTTCAAATTGAGTTTCTTGCTCTGAGATGTCCTGAGGCAAACCAGGGCTTTTCAGAGGGAACTAAGGGGCTGCACCTAGTCTGAAGGTGTATTTTCCCTTTAACTCCTGAGAATCATCAATCTAAACATCTAGCTGGGTGGATGAGGGATCTTTATTCTAATGGCCATAGGATTATCCTAAAGGCCACAGCAGTAACAGGGATGGTGGTCCCTGAGATGTCATAAATCTTTAGGAAATAGGGCTAGTCAGCCACACTCCTGTAAGTCACATAAAATGAACCATTTAGAATCTGGCAAAGTGGAAAGTGAACGTTTTCCCTGGTCATGGACCAGGTGATTAATGTCTTTAATTTGATATAAGGGCATGAGTTCTTGCTGGAGAGAGAGAGGGAAAGAGAAATACCCCCCAAAAGGAGGATGGCGATTCTCTCTCCTCCATTTGGGGCAGTTCTCTCTCCTCCATTTGGGTGCATACACACATGTGCTTGCTTTGATCCTCAAGTTGCTAGGTCTGGGACTCCAAACTGCACAGTCCAGCTGCCACCTTAATCATGCCACTTGCTGGCCCTGGACCAAGGGGTTTAAAACCCAGATTTAGGTTTGTACCTCTCCCCTGAGATGACAGAAAAGGACTCCAAAGAGGCATAATCCCCAAGGATTAGAGGGTGAGAGAGGAAATTGTAAAAGAAGTCAACAATTCCTAGAAGGTGGGAGAGGGGTAGCTGATTTAGCAGAAAAGAAATCTTCAGAATGGGATATTAACAAGTTATCTGGGAAATGTTAGGGTAATCTATTTCACAGGTTGTCAAAGAAATCACAGACTCAAAGTGGATAGAAAAGTTTTATTACTCTCTTTCTGAAAGGAGAAAAGACACCAGATGCAAGTTACATTGGCCCTTAAGGGCAGAGTCTAGGGACTTTTAAGGGATTGGGGCACGCAGGTGGCATGGTGGTTAAGGGCACAGGACGCCCACATGGCTAACTGCAGTTTGAGTCCTGAACCTGTCCACTTGCTTTCTCACTTTCTCTCACCCACTCTGTTCCTCTCTGGTCATATTAAAATAAGTGAATAAAAAAAAATTATAAATAAAGTGATTTAGGGTGGGGTGATTAAGTTGGTCCTGAAACAACAGCCAGGTGGTTTTTTATATGATCTGGATTGTTCAGTTATCTCTGGGTGAGTCAGCCACCTGCAATAAAGTCCTACTACTTTTATTTCTTCCCCCTTTCAAGTGGAAATCTTCCTCTTTTCCCAAAGAATTCCTCACTAGGGCAAGTCCCAGCCACCAGACCTGCCAGACTAGATTTGACCCTTTAAGTCTTTCTCCCCTTCCTTCCAAGACGTTGCCCTCCCTTGGCTAGATCTCAAGATATGACACAAATATCCAAGGGTTGATCCCTAAAGAAAGAAAATTCCCAAGGCACCTGTAGCTAGTGCTCAGAATATACTGAATGAGAAGCCGGCAGATGGCATAGTGGTGGATACACTTCTGGATTCTCATGGCCGACTGCAGTTCGAGTTCTGGACCTGGTGACTTGAAAATCACCCTGGGTGCGTGTGCGTGTGTGCGTGCCCAAGACCCCAGGAGAAGAATGGAGGAGAAGGGACTGCGACTTGGCCATCCCCCTGGGGGGGTGAGTTTTCACTTTCCCTCTCACTGTCTCTGTCTCTCTCTCTGGCGAGTGTACATACCCTATGGCAAAAAGCTCTAAAAAAAAAAGAATATATTGAATGAATGAATAAATAAGTGGATGAATGAGGTATATATTGGGACTGCTGTGATTTGTGTGTGTCCCCCAAAATGCATTGAAGTTTCATGGTGATGGGATCAAATGAAGCTTAATCTGACTATGGTGTTGAAAGGCTACAATTAGATGATTATCTATGACTGAATTCTGGTGCTTATAAGGAATGGGAATAGGACAGACACGGATGTGCAAACATTGCCATGTGACACCCCATGCAGCCTTGGGATTCTGCAGAATCTCTACCAACCAGAAGACCCTTACCAGACATGGACCCTTGACCCTCCAAACTGAGCTGAAACCTCTGTTTATAAATCACTCAGTGTGATACTCAGTTTTGTTTTTTAAAGAATTATCTTATGTATTATCATTATTTATTTTTTTTAATTTGGCCAGAGAAGGAGAGGAAAGGTGAGAAAGGAAGCAACCAGGTCTGGGACCTGAACCACAGTCAGCCATGTGGGAGTCCAACCTTGTGGCCTTAGCCACCACATCATCTGCTGGTCCCTGATATTTAGTTGTTAGTGACACAAAAGCCAACTAAACCTTTGGGGCTGACCAGTGTCAAAGTTGAGGTTCTGGATTCCAAGATGACCTACCACAATCTGAGTCCTGGACATGTGACCCAAAAACCTCAACAAATAGATAAATAACATTTTTTTTAAAGTCAAGGGACCAGCTGGTGTGGTGGTTGGGGTTCTGGATTCCCCCATGGCCAATTCTGGTTTGAGTCCTGAACTTGACAGCTTGCTTTCTCAAATGATAAATTTTTTTTTTTCCCTTTTTTTGGGGGAGGTTTTTGCTATAGGGCCCATGCATTCACCAGAAAGACAGAGAGAGAAAGACAGAGAGAAATCACTCCCCAGGGGGGATGGCCATGCTGCAATCCTGTCTCCATTCTCCTCTAGAGATCTTGGACACACATGCACGCGCACCCGGTATGAGTTTAAGCCACCAGGTCCAGGACTTGAACCATGGTCAGCTACATGGGAGTCCAGCAACGTAGCCATTATGCCAACTGCTGGTCCCAAACATTTTTCTTTTTTCTTTTTAGAGAGATTTTGCTATAGGACACGTGCTCACCAGAGAGACAAGGAGACAGAGAGCAAGAAATCACCCCCCCATGGGAGATGGCCACACCATATTCCTCTATTCAATCTCGTCTATTCTCTCGGGATTTTGGGCACGCGTGCACACACACCCAGCTTGAGTTTTAAGCCTCTAGGTCTGGTACTCTAACTGCAGTTGACTATGTGGGAGTCCAGCATGCTGTCTGCTGATCCCAATAAAATTAAATTTTTAAATAAGTCAAAATAAGTCAAAAGATAAAAATAAAACAGGGACCCAGGGCCAGCAGGTGTCATGGTGGTTAAGGTGCTGGACTCCCAACTGGAAGACAATAGTTTCAAATCCTGGACCTGGCGGCTTTCTCTCGCTCTCTCTGGTTAAATTAAAAAATAATAAATAAAATTAATCCTTTTTAATTAAAACAGGCACCCTAGGACCTTTTTTTTTTTTTTTTTTTTTTTTTTTTTTAGGTTCATGTTAGAGGGCACATGTGCTCGCCGGAAAGAGAAAGCAAGATCACCTCCCAGAGTGCGAGATGGCCGCTCTGCAATCCCTTCTCCACGCTTCTCTCGGGATCTTGGACATGGCCGCACATGGGCTGGGCATGAGTTTGAAGCTGCCAGGTCTGGGGCACGAACCACATGGTTGACCATGTGGGAATTCAGCAACGTAACCATTATGCTATCTGCTGGTCCCAGCACCCTCTTTTTTTCTTTTTTCCCTTTCCTGGCCTTTGGTGTCTCCAGGTGGTGGAAGCTGGTCTCACCAATCTCTTACAAGGCTTTAGTGAAGAAATTTGGGCCTTGTACTTGGTTGGCCACTTACACAGTTCTCTGACTGGTTCATTTACTAGGTTGGTGTGGACAGCAGAAAAGAGGAGGAAAATGATTGGATGCTTCCCTGGCCTGGGTCCTCTTAGTTAACTTAGAAAGGGTTAGAGGTTGAAAGCAAGGTAGATACCCAACCCTGTCTTGGAGAGCGGCCAGGAAGCAAAATGGAGGTAGCTGGGAGTGGAGATAATGGGTAAAAATTAGAATAGAATCCGTACAAGCAGAGGTAGAGAAAGTGATGGAGAAAAAGGATGAGAAAGAAAAGAAAAAGGAGAAGAAGCTGAGAGAGAAAGGGCAGGAAGAAAGAGGGAAGGTAGTGGCAAGGTGACCTCAGCACATACCCAAGCACCCGTCAGCTCCCTCCTTTATTCCCATGCATGGGGCGTGGGGAGACTTCTTTTATTGGTTAAGAAACATTGAGGAGTGATAGTGAGCTTCAGCCTTTGCCTTCTGAAGTGATCTTAGTGAGTCTCCTGACTTCTCTGGGCCTGTTTCCCCATCTGTAAAATAGGTGCAGTCATACTCCACTATGGCAGAGAAGTCACGGCAGGGCTCTCATGAGACGTGCTCCTACAAGTGACTATTTGTTAGACCTACTTGAGTGCCAGACCCTGAAGGAACAACGGCCAACAGTGCTTCCATTCTCTAAGGACCCTGGGCTACGGAGAGAGGTAGGACGGGAACACCATTGCCCCCAAATTGAGATCAGTTTACCAGAGCCATGAGAGCTAGTCAACAAAGAGCTATAAGGTACCAAACTATTTCCTTTTTGGCGAAGTCTAAGAAGGCTTCTTAGAAGAGGTGGCTTTGAAGCAGGGCTGTGCAGGATGGGTAGAATTGGGATTTGAATATGCAGAGAAGGAGCTGAACATTCCAGGTGGAGGGAACTGTGTGAACGAAAGGCAGTGAGGGGAACATCTAACTGAACTTCAGGATGTATATAAGGAGACAAGGCTGGAAAAGTAGGTTAGGGAAAGGTTTTCTTTTTTTTTAAGAATTATTTAGTTTTATTTATTGCTATTATTATTTAATTTGACCAGAGAGAGAGAGAGAGAGAGAGAGAGAGAGAGAGAAAGGTAAAGTGAGAAAGCAAGCTGCCAGGTCTGGGACTCAAACTATCATCAGTCATGTGGGAGTCCAGTGCCCTAACTACTATGCCACCTGCCAGCCCCAGGGAAAATCTTCTAAGGGTGTGGGGAACTCCCTGGCCTAAGTAAGCTTGGGTAGAGAGTTCTGAAAGCTCTGTCATGACTCCTCTAACACATTTAATTAAAACAAATGTTCTAGGGACCAGCAAATGGCATAATGGCTATGTCGCTGGACTCCCATGTAGTCAACCACGGTTTTAGTACCGGACCTGGTGGCTTAAACTCACACCCGATGTGTGTGCGTGGGTGCCCAAGATCCCAAGAGGAGAGTGAAGGAGAAGGGATTGCAGTGTGGCCATCCCCCCTGGCTGTGATTTCTCGCTTTCTGTCTCTGTCTCTATCTGTTTTTCTGGCGAGCGCACACGCCCTATAGCAAAAACCTCTAAAAAAAAAAAGTTATAATTATAGGAGCACTCTTTCCCCATCCCTTGTTCAAAACCGAGGCTTGGATATCTACCTTCTATTGCAATAGTACCGTGGTGCATGCTAAGATTATAGCCATGAACACACACATGTCTATTGTCCTATTCCTCCAAGCACACACATAAAGGACCCTTGGAGGCCACCAGGCCAGATCCCCCATTATACAGATAAGGAAACTGAGGCTCAGAGAATAGAAGCAATCTTCCTAAGAGCATTGGTGGGTGGATGTCCAATCACTGAAGTCCTAATTTCCCATCACACCCTTTGTCTCTGGGACCTCTGACTAGTCCAGGTTCCCCCACCTCACACCACCTGCCCACACTAGGCCTCTGCTGCTTTGTTCTCCAGCTGTCACCACCTCCTCCATTCCAAAGTCTCCCAAGGAACCACATTAGGACCAATTACACTAGCCTGGCTCGAGCTCAGGTGACTAAAATCTGAGCAGCACAAGGGTGTGTGCACATGTGGGCGTGTTTGCCTGCCCCAGTCCATCTGTCCTATCATTAAACATTTATTAGCTTCACTGGAGAAACACCTTTGATTTGAAAAGACTAGGGTACCCAGTCTCTTGGGATGATTGGCTTATAAAGGGACAATCACAAGGATGGACCAAAAGACAAGACCAAATGCTGAGCCCTGATTGAGGCAGGAAGGTTGGGTTGCTGAGAGGTATCTGAGGAGAACAGTGAAAACTGGATTTGAGGGTGAAAGAGAGGGAAGAGCTTGGGATGAGAAGTCCAGGTGATGGGGCAAATTCCATGTTCACGTTTGTTCCATCTCTTCTGGGTTTGGTTGGTCTTCAGAGGATGATGCTGTGGGGGCTAAGAACTTGGAGGTCCCTGTAAGATGCTTTGCAAGGGCCTTACAGCTCAGCCAGAGGTCTCCTGGGAGGAGGTCAGAGGCAGTCCAAGAGAGAGTATCTTTTTCTGTCAGTCTCTAAGGACTGTCTCAAAGTCTTGATCCCCAACTCTTCCACAATCTAATACACATAAGACTTACAGGAAAGCTACTCTCCAAGTGATGTTTTATATCTCGGTATGAGATTTTGAGTCCTTGTCTGGAGAAGCTCAGCACAAAACTGGCAAGAGGCTGGGCATCCGAAATTTCCAGTTCTAAATCCAAAAGGTAGCCCAGTATTCCTGAACTTTAGCCCCTATATCCACCTGCCTACACATCTCTGGGTATCCTAGAGCCAGCTTGGACCCAGCACGCCCCAAACAGTTCATTCTCTTCCTACTCCAGTTCCCAGATCTTCTGTATATTATTTCAGCAAAAAGCAACATTATTTGTAAGGTCACCTTCAGTAGAGTTCTTCTGAGCACCACCTGGTGCTCCAGGCCGACAAGGAACCAAGGCTAGACCTCTGCAGACCTAGCCTTGGCAGGAGCCCGCATTCCAGACACTGTTCTTGCAAGGTCACGCCGATCCAGAGAGTAGTATACAAGGACACAGAACAAGTAAGGGTCTAATAGCCCAGAATAAAACAAAACCACAGAATGTTTGGTATGTGCGAAATGTGACATGCAGTCTCCCAAAATAGCTTAATCAGTTGCCTTATATAAAAAGACTCTTCTCTTTTCTGGTGAGGGGGCTGAAGCATCTCTGGCTTCAGACCACCGGGAACTTTTGCTCAATAAACTTTCCTTTTTCCCTTGAGCTGAGGCCTCCTGAGGCTTACTCCGAACTGTGACACTATTCATCCAGTTACTCAAGCCGGAAACCCTGAAAAGCCCAGGACTCTATCTTTCATATCCAATCTTCACGATGCCTACTGCAGTGGCTAATGTGTGCTCTGATCTTGCCTGGCAGCCCAGCGGCATACAAATGAGATGTCTCCTCATTTGGAAACCCTTTCTTCTCTCAGCTTGCGCAACACTACTAATTTTCCTCTTATCTCAGTTGCCTTTCCTGCTCAACTCATCTGCTAAATGTTGAAGTATCTTAAATCTTGGTCTCATCTACCTAGATTCTTTGTTACTCTCCAGTTCCATGACCTTAACTACCGTCTGAATGACTGAGACTACCAAATCAGAATCTCTAGCTTGATCTCTTCTTTAAATTTCAGACCCACAAATCCACCTGCCTACCTGACATGCATCTTCAACTTGCTTTTTCCTGGGAACCAGCAGTTAGCATAATGGCTATGTCGTTGGACTCCCACGTAGTTGACCGTGGTTCGCGTCTCGGACCCGGTGGCTTAAAACTCACGCCAGGCGCGTGTGCGTGCGTGCCCAAGATCCCGAGAGGAGAATGGAGGAGAAGGGATTGCAGCGTGACCATCCCCCCGGGGGGTGATTTCTCACTTTCTATCTCTCTGTCTCTCTCTGTCTGGCGAGCGCACGTGCCCTATAGCAAAAACCTCTCCAAAAAAAAAAAAATAAAACTTTCTTTTTCCCAAATGAAACTTAAAAAGAAAAATTGCTATAGGGCTCATCCACTCACTAAAGAGAAACAAAGAAAGAGAGAGAGAATGTGAGAAAGCAAGCCATCTGATCCAGGACTCAAACTGTGGTAGGCCATGTGGGAGTCTAGTGCCTTACCAGGTCACCTGTTGGCCTTAACCAAACTCTTGTTGCTACACGTGTTCAATTCTGCACCTCATCTTCCCCATCCCAAATGAGTCAGCACTTTTTTTTGCAACTTAAAAGTATTTACAGTGCTACTAAGACTAAATCAATAGTTTAATCAACCCTACAAAAAAAGATAATGAGCCAAATGTGCATTTATAGAACCGCATGTCAGTCAGGCCAGATCCCTCCAGAAGGAATTCCCAGCATGACCTCATTTTTTAAAAAATTTCTTTAATTATTTATCTTTATTCATTTATTTATTTATTTTTATTTGACCATAGATGGATAGAGTGAGAGATGGAATGAGAGAGAAAGTGAGAAAGCAAGCCGCCAGGTCTGGGACTCGAACCGAGATCGGCCATGTGGGAATCCAGCACCTTTAACCTCCACGCCAGCTGCCAGCCAGCATGACCTCATTTATCTGTGAGAACATAGCAATCCTTGTTCAGACTGGCACACTTGTCTAACGTGTCTGGCGTGGTCACACCTCTCCTTCTCCATGGTTTCCTCCTGCTTATGAATGTGCACATCTAGTCGTCCGCTTCTTAGAGCAGACATTTACTTTCCTCATTCACCAGCCATTGGAGAAGGACTGGGGCCATGCAGATGATTGATTTGACCCATTCATAGGCAAAGGTTTCCTGGTGGCCTTCTGCTATCATATCTGGAATCAGATGAATTTCCATAGCTGCTTCTCTTTTCACATCTTGTTGAAGCAGAGGTTTGAAAAACAAAACTACAGACTCAGCCATCGCCCAGAAGAAATCTGTTATCAAAGACAACCTCCGCAGGGACTGACTCCGCCTGTCCAAAGCTTGTCTGTTGGAGATGTAAACCATCACTTTTCCCACCATCCTGCTTCAGAGATACTGAAAAGTTTGGACCTCCTCGGTTTCCATCGAATCACCATCTTTCTACCAAGTTGCTAAATACTCAAAACCTGTGAGCCATGCTTGAGTCTGTCCTCTCTCCCATTTCCCAGTTCAAAATCAACAAAAACAATAGATCTACTTCCAAAATCTGTCTCCAATATATTCTGAAGAGAATCCATCTTCACCCACCATTGGCCTGAGCCACCCCATCTCTTGCCTGTACAACTGTACTAACTCTGCTTTTATTCTTCTTGCTTCTCTTTTTGCCCTCATCCAATTCATTCTCCTTATTTTTTAAAGAATTATTTTATTTAATTTTGTTAATTATTGTTATTTTAATTTGACCAGAGAGACACTGACACAGAGAGAAGGAAAATGAGAAAGCAAGCTGCCAGGTCTGGGACTTGAAGTGTGGTTGGCCATGTAGGAGTCCAGTGCCCCAACGACCATGCCAACTATCAGTACCTTCTTTTTTTTGTATGTTTTTTGAGAGGTTTTTGCTATAGGGCACATGTGCTCTCCAGAAAGAGAAAGACAGAGAGACAGAAAGTGAGAAAAACCAGACAGACAGAAAGCAAGAAACGTTCTTCTTTTAATTTCCAGAGGCATGTGCACTTTCCAGAGAGAGATAGTCAAAGAGAGAGATAAATGGAGAAAACACCCCCAAAAGGGACGTGTTCACATCACAGTCCTTTCTCTTCCATTTATCCATCCTGTCAGGATTTAGGGCTTGTGTACACATGTGCCCAGCATGTTTTTCAAGCTGCTAGGTCCAGTTTTAAAACCACAGGCAGCCAGGGACCAGCAGATGGCATAGAGGTTATTTCCCTGGTATCCCACATGGCAAACTGCAGAGCAAGTCCTGGACACAGTGCCTTCAAAATCACATTGGGCAAGCCGAAGATCCCTGGAGGAGAAGGGATTGCTTCATGGCCATCCCACTGAGAGGTGATTTCTCACTTTTAGAAGGAAAGTGTCTGTGTGTGTGTCCGTCTCTCTCCCCAGCAAGCACATGCACCATAAGGCAAAAACCTCTAAAAAAAATAAAGCCCACAGTCAGCCATATGAAATCCAGCTCCCTTAACTATTAGGCCACAGGGTCAGCCCCTCCAATTCATTCTTCTGTCTCTCTCTTTTCTTTTTAAGAGAGAGATATTTGCTAGAAGGGCATATATGCTCACTGGAGAGACAGAGAGAGAGACAATAAAATGAGAAATAACCCCCTAGGAGGAATGGTCATGTTACAATCCCTTCTTCTCCATTCTCCTCTTGGAATTTTTTTTCTTTTTTTGGAGAGGTTTGTCCCGACCTGGTTTGGGTGTCACGTGTCTCGACCTGGGGGGACAGTTGAACAGGTTTTTTGAGGGAAGGAGTGAGAGCCAGGACAAGCAGCGCAGTGTTACAACACGGAGACGACACAGTGTCGTCTGTTTATTGTGGGCAGTATGGTACAGCACGAAGACGACGTAGTGTTACAACTCTTTAGGGTTGCGTTGTCTGTTGTGAGCAGCACGGAGATGACGCGGGGTCACATTTCTTTAGGGTCATCTGGAGACGATGTAGTGTTATAGTTCTTCAGGGTCGTCTGCAGACTGTGCAGTGTTTTAGCTCTTTAGGCTCTTCAGGGTCGTCGTCTTTTTGGTCTTTTGTGTCGTCTTCGTTGTCTTCCTGGTCATCTGGCTATTGTGGGCCAGGCATGGTGGTTATATACACGCTGGTGGGCCGTGATTGGTTGAATGAAGGATCGTAAAAGATGGGTTATGATTGGTTGTAAACGGTGGGCCGTGATTGGTTGTAAATGGTGGGCCGTGATTGGTTGTAAACGGTGGATTATGATTGGTTGTTTTTGGACCAATCATGAGGTGCCAGATATGCAAATCTGAGGGATTTTAGTGGCCAATCAGAGTAAGGTTTTGAAGGTCAGGTTTTTTGAGGGAACCAATCATGGCAATTGTTTGCTGTCTGAGAAACCTCGGCAGACTCGCTGGTGCACAGCCTCCCACAGAGATTTTTATCTTATTGGGCACCTGCGCTCGCCAGAAAGACAGAGAGAGACAGAAAACGAGAAATCACCCCCCCAGAGATGATGGCCACACCGCAATCCCTTCTCTTCCATTCTCCTCTTGGAATCTTGGGCATGCATGCACATGTACCTGGCGTGAGTTTAAGCCACCGGGTCTGGGACTCAAACCGTGATCGACTACATGGGAGTCCAGCGACACAGCCATTACGCTAACTGCTGGTCCCCCCTCTTGGAATTTTTTTTTTCAATTTATTTATTTGCATTCATTCTCTGAACATCATTACAGCATACAAAATGAGATTTTCCATCCAAATTACACTATATATTGTCTCAATCAAGCACATCAACAAACATGTTATTGTCAGCAAATGATCTTCCATTTCTTGTCTTCTGTATGTTTTGCTTTTTTCCCCCCATCCTAGATTCTCTATCTCTTACCCTCTGCCATCTCCCACTCTCCTCCCACAGTCTCTGGTAACTATGTTTGCTTTCTATACTGTTTTCTCCTCACATTTTATTGTAACGCCAAAGACCCTAATCAATCCAAATACCCTCATAGCAAACACAGGTGATACCCACATTTCCATGAACACAAGTCTTACTTTACGCATCCTATAAAGTAGTACCTAGCTGTGGCTACATATCCTACTGCAGTCATTGAATAGATATATATTTTTTTTTCTGAAACTTTTTTTTTTGTAACTCAATTTACATTCCTTCCCTAAGCTTCATCACAGCATACAAAATGCAATCTCCCATCCAGGACACACTGCATAGTGATACAATCATGCACATTACAAAAAATTTTCCATTACTAGTTCCTAGAATTACTTCCACCCCTCTTTCTGACCCTCTGTCCCTTCCCACCCTCCTCTCACACCACCTCCGGTGTCTACAATTGTCCTTCATTCCCTTCCCACCCACGTTGCATTGATCACACAATTTCCTACATAATCTAACTACTTTCAATGGTGAGTTCACTCATTACTACTAAGAAAACCAGTTTTAACTTAACTCAAAGAAATGCCAAGGAACTTTGCTTAAAGCCAGGAAACAAGTTAGGATTCTGTTCAAATGGAAGGTGCATGAACCTATCAGTCTCATGTACTTTTATCTTCTGTTCTGGTTCAATTTTCCTGATTAAATTCTGGGATATAGTATTCAACTCCAGACTTGTCCCTCTGATTAAGTTGGCCACTTTCATAGTTTTTTGACTCTTATTTCCGTGTGTCTGTGTTTAATTTTCTTGATACAGCACACCCTTGAGAACTTCTTGGAGATCTGGTCTGGTGCTGGTAAATTCTTTCAGGTTTTGTTTATCTGAGAATGTTCTTGTCTTTTCTTCCCACCTGAAAGATAATCTTGCCGGGTACAGTATTCTTGGCTGAAATTGCTTCTCTCGTAACACTTTGAATATATTTTCCCATTCTCTCCTCGCTCGCATTGTTTCTGATGAGAGATCTGCTGTTAGCCTGATGGGATGTCCTTTGTAGGTAACTTGATATTTCTCTCTTGCCAATCTTAGTATCTTGTCTTTGTCTGCGGTTTTGATCAACCTGGCTATAATGTGTCTTGGAGAAGATCTCCTTGGGTTGATTCTATTTGGGGTCCTTTGTATTTCCTGGGACTGGATCTTCGAATGCCTCTCTAGGTTTGGAAAGTTTTCTTGCAGGATTTCATGGAATAGATTATCAATGCCCTTATGGGTCTCTTCACCTTCTGGAATGCCAGTTATCCGGATATTTGGACGTTTGATGGTATCCAGTACTTCTCGCATATCATTCTCAAATTTTTGAGCCATTTTCTCAGTCTTCGTGGTGGACTTTTCTAAGCCAGCCATTTTCTCTTCTACATCTGAGATTCTATTTTCTGAATGATCTAGTCTGCTTTTAATACTTTCAAGGGAGATTTTGACTTCTTGTATTATAGACTTCATCTCTAGCAGTTCCGTTTGAGTCTTTTGTAAAGTGTGTAATTCCTCTTTTAGATCTTGCAAGAATTTCCTCATCTCCTGGAACTCGGCAACTTCTTTCTCCTTTCTCTTTAGCAGTTCATTATCTCTCTTCTCTTCCATCTCTGTTAGCTTCGACATTATGAATGCTCTAAATTCCTTATCAGACATTTCCATGACTTTCACCGAACTGCTTGTGGATGAAGGAGAGTTACTCTTTTCCATTGGAGGAGAGGTATTTTCTCGTTTTCCCATATTTCTCGTGATCTGACGGTGATTTCTTGTCATCTGATGAATGGCGTGTTTCTTTCAAATTCTTGAAGTTAAGCCTCAATGTTCAGGAGCAAGCAGACAGAAGTGTTCTAGAATCTGATTGCCGTTCTGTTGTGATCGCACACTAGCTTTGCTTGCTGGAGGCTGAATTATGAGTAGAAAATCTTCATTTCTCCTGTGCCCTGAAATATCTAGTTCCCAGTTTCCATGAGGAATCTTCTCAGAGAATGGCTCAACTCTCCTGCCACACTAGCTTTGCTTGCTGGAGGCTGAATTATGAGTAGAAAATCTTCATTTCTCCTGTGCCCTGAAATATCTAGTTCCCAGTTTCCATGAGGAATCTTCTCAGAGAATCCCCCCTCTTGGAATTTTGATGGGCATGCACACACATGTGCCCAGTGTGTCTTAAGCCACCAGGTCCAGGACTTGAACCATGGTCGACTGTGGAGTCTAGTGACGTAACTATTATACCATCTGCTAGTCCTCCAATTAATTCTTCTTCTTCTTTTTTAATTTTTTTAAGAGAGATTTTTGCTATAGGGCGTGTACTCTCGCTGGAGAGACAAAGAGAGACAGAGAAACAGAAACGAAAAATCATCCCCCAGGGGGGATTCCCATGCCACAATTCCTTCTCCTCCATTCTCCTCTTGGGGTCTTGGGCACACATGCACACATGCCTGCCGTGAGTTTAAGTCTCCAGATCTGGGACTCAAACTGTGGTCAACTACATGTGTGTCCAGCAACATAACCATTACACCATCTGCAGGTCCCACCTCCAATTCATTCTTAATAGAGCAGCCAGAGGGCTCATAAATATAAAATGTGGTCATACAACTCCCCTCCTTAAAACCCTCCAAAAGTCTTGATAATACTTGAAATCCAGGGGCCAGCAGGTGGTGACGTAGTTACGTTACAGGGCTCCCATGTAGTTGGCCATGATTTGAGTCCCAGACCCAGTAACTTAAAACTCACAGTGGGCATATATGCATGCATGCCCAAAATCCCAAGAGGAGAATGGAGAAGGGATTGCAGTGCGTCCATTTCCCAGAAGGGTGATTTCTCCACTTTCTTTTTTTTTTTTTTTTGAGAGGTTTTTTTGTTTGTTTGTTTGTTATAGGGCACGTGCGTTCGCCAGACAGAGAGAGACAGAGAGAGACAGAGATATAGAAAGCGAGAAATCACCCCCCAGGGGGGATGGCCACGCCACAATCCCTTCTCCTCCATTCTCCCCTCGGGATCTTGGGCACGCACACACACGCGCCCGGCGTGAGTTTAAGCCACCAGGTCTGGGACGCAAACCGCGGTCGACTACATGGGAGTCCAGCGACATAGCCATTACACTAACTGCTGGTCCCTCCACTTTCTGACCCTCTGGCAAGTGCACACATCCTATAGCAAAAATCTCTCTAAAAATAATTAAAAATTAAAAAATGAAATAAAATCTGGCTCTAGAGGCCAGCAGTTAGCATGGTGGTTAAGGTGCTGGACTCCCACATGGATGACCTGGACCTGGCATTTGCTTTCTCTCTATCCCTCTCTCTCTCTTCTGGTCAAATTTAAAAATATTAATAAATAAAAATAAATAATTATTTTTAAAATAATAAATAAAATAAAATCTGGCTCTATCACTCTATTAGCTGTTAAAAGTTTCTTAACCTCGGGCCAGCAGGTGGCACAGTGGTTAAAGGTGCTGGATTCCCACATGGCTGACCACAGTTCAAGTCCCAATCTTGGCGGCTTGCTTTCTCTCTCTCTGGTCAAATTAAAAATAATAATAACAAATGGAATTAAATAAATAAATAATTCTTTTTAAAAAATGTTTCCTAACCTCTTGGGGCTAGCAGGTGACTTGGTAGTTAAGCCTCTTGTGGGGAGCCAAGAAGGAGACACGAGAAATGTGCAGGATGTGACCACTAGAATAAGACCAGGGTCTTTATCTGGACATGGCCTTGGGTGGCTGGATTGTTATGAGCAGAATGTCTTGGGACTGTTTTGAACTGAATGTTCCAAAGTATTGTTATAACAACCTGATAAATTCAGTAAGGACTTAAAACCTTACATCACAGAAGTCTCTGGAGTGTGTATACTAGCAATAAAGTACACTCGTGGCTGACCAGTATTGACTGACAGTCCTCCCGTCTCTATCCTGTCTTCTTGTCTTTTTTTTAATCCTCGCCCCCCAACTCAGGAACTGTTCACCCTCGGCAGGTCCGACAGCTTCTGGACTCCTACATGGCTGACTATGCTTCAAGTTCATGACCCAGTGACTTGCTTTCTCTCCTTCCCTCTCTGTCTTTCTCTGGTCAAAAAAAATTTTTTATTTTTTTTGGGAGAAAAGAAGATTTAGTAGAAAGAAAAGAAGTACACCCAAAAGACTCTTGGGAGAGCAGATTGCCAGGTGGCAACTGCCTCTCTGGTCAAATTTTAAAAGTAATAATAATGATGATGAATAAACTTAAATAATTCCTTGAAATAAATAAAAAAGTCTCCTAACCTCTCAATTTCCTTTTGCGTAAATGAGAATGACAACAATACTCTACGTCAGAAGGGTGCTCTGAAGATTAAATGAACTGTATGAATTAAAAAAGTAAAATGCTTAAAACAGTTACCCTGATCCCCATTCATTCCTAAGGTTCAGGTGTATCTTGGAGACACTCTTGTATCCTTAAATTTCTTTTCTGGCTTGAATCAATTCATATATGTTTCTTGCTTGAATTCAGTTTTTTTTTTTTTTTTTTTAGAATTATTTATTTAGTTTTTATTTGTTATTGTTATTATTATTTTTAAATTTGACCAGAGACAGAGAGAGAAAAAGGGGAAGTGAGAAAGCTAGCTGCCAGGCCAGGAATCAAACCATAGTTGGCCATGTGGGAGTCCAGTGCCTTAACCACCATAACACCTGCCAGTCCCCCACTTGCAATCAGTTTTAACTTCTTTTCCTAAAAATAAAAAAAAATTATTTAACTTTATTTATTATTATTTTTAAAATTTGACCAGAGAGAGACAGAAAGAGAGAGAGGGAAAGTGAGAAAGCAAGCCACCAGGTCTAGTACTCGAACTGCAGTTAGACATGTGGGAGTCCAGTGCCCTTAACACCACCCCACCTGCAGCCCCCAGTTTTAACTTCTGAACAATACCCTTATACAAATATACCTCAGTGTACTTATTCTTCTGTTGATAGCCATTTATTTTCTCTCTTCTTTTCTTCTTTGCTATTTGCCAGAGCACATGTAGGCTATCAGAGAGAGAGAGAGAAAGGGAGAAAGCATCCCCCCCACATGGGACATGGTCATGCCATAACCCTTTCTCCTCCATCTCTCCGTCCTTTTGGAATTTTGGACACACATGCACACAAACCTGGTACGTTTCTCCAGCTGCTGGGTCCAGGACTTGAGAGACCCAGTCAATCATGTGACATCCTGTAGCCTTAACCACCAGGACATAGGTTAGCCCAATAGCGATTTATTTTCAATTTTTCATTATGATGATTGAAACTTCAATGAACTCCTTACACATGCCTCTTCTCTCTGTCTCTCTCGCTCACACACACACAAACACACACCACACTCACACTAGATTCTCCAGAGTATATACCACACAATTTTCCAGGGTATATATCTAAAAGTGGAATTGTCACAACTTTGGGATCTTAGTTTTTAAATCTTTTTTTTTTTTTTTTGAGATTTTTGCTATAGAGTGCATGCGCTATGACCACACTGCAATCTCTTCATCCTACTCCTGGGATCTTGGGCACACACGCACACACGCCTGGCGTAAGTTTGAAGCCTCGGTCCGGATTCCAACCATGGTCCACTATGTGGGAGTTCAGTGATGCCACCGCTACGCCATTTCCTGGTCTCAATAACAATTTTTTATAAGACCTACACCTGTTCTTGGGTTTCAGGAGAATCTCTGCTCAGAGGTTTTCTGATTTTAAAGTACCAACTTCATGATCTGTCATCTCATCAGTTTCCTCGAGTTGGTGAGCTTGGCGTTCTTATGTGTGGTATTTAGGGGCAGTGACAGAACCCACAAGACTGGAGAGGTGGGCAGAGGCCAGACCATAAGGGTCACGTATATCGGGGCTATGTGGGCTGCGCAGAGGACAGGGAGGAGGTCAGGCATGGGGGTTATCGCCTCCCACCCACAGGAAACAGCTGTGGTAGGGAGACCTGGGTCCTAGTCGTGTCTGACCTGGTTCCACTCTTTCTCTACAATCTCATCCAGTGTGAGGGCTGGTCTAAGGGCTCTCAGTGTCCCTATCCATCTAGGCGTAAGATCCTGTATTTATAGGGTTTTTCACAGATTGAGTTACCCTCTCTCCTGCCACTTCGCTATGCGCCATCTGGCGCCCACTCCGGAAGTAACTCGCCTGCGCTCTCCCGACCCTTTTGCCCTTCTTTCCTTGGTCTAATCGGTACCTATACCTTTAAGATCCTTGACCTAAAAGAAAAATTCGAGGACCAACGCCAAGGAACGAAAACTTGACGCTCCCCCTGATTGATCCAGTCAGGGTAGAGGGCGGGCTGAAGCAAACTCTATATAAGTCATTGGTTTTTCCCTCTGGCTCCGCCCCTTGAGGCAAGTGAGGACGCCCGTGATTGGCCAAGGGCTCTGGAGGCGATCTCCAACAGTGGCGCGGAGTTCTCTAGTCCAGCAGTGGCTGGAGCTGGGTGGGCGGCATGGCTAGCGCCCATGGGGAGGCGGGTGGGGACGCGGGACAAGAGGGTATTGCTGCTGCGGGACCTTTCACCTTCAGCCCGGAGCCCACGCTCGAGGACATGTAAGCAGTCCTTGCCTGTCTGGTGTGAAGAGATCGCCCCTTTCTCGCTCACATTGGGGAGGGGCGCTCCACGTGGTCGAGAAGAAAGCTCGCCACCGTGATTAGGTCCCGCTTCTGCAGCTGACCCCTGGCGAGCCTCCTAACCTCCTCATCTGCAAAATGGGCGCAGCAACGTATACTTGAGGCAATGGGAATTGGGTGATGGCCTGTGAATATTAGGATTATCTTTCAGCCCGTACTGGGAGAAACTGGAGTCTGGTACTGTCTACCCTCCAGGAGTGGGTGATACCACAAGGGCAAATGAAATGCCCAGAGGTGGGAGAAATCAAGGCAGGCATCTTAAGGTAATCAGCCATGTAGCTGCAGATCGTAAGATAAGATTTAGATGTGCAGAGACAGACATTCCAATTGGAGGAAACTGCAGAAATAGCAACGGGAGATGGAATGAATAGGGTATTGTTAGGTTTGGTTAGAGGTTAAGGTCTGTGCAGGAATGTGTCCATTTTATCAATGAGGAATCCAAGTCCCATAAAGAGGAAATGACTTGCTCAAGGCCATCCCAATAATTAGTTGCAGAATCCCGATATCCATGTCCTCATTAGGTGTCACTAGGGTGCCTGCATCTCTTTTCCCATCCCCTAACCGAGACTTGGGCCTTTACCCCTCTCTCTTATTCCAGCCGGCGCCTCCATGCTGAGTTTGCTGCTGAAAGAGACTGGGACCAGTTTCACCAACCTCGGAACCTCCTCCTGGCCTTGGTGGGGGAAGTAGGGGAGCTGGCAGAACTTTTGTGAGTAGATGGAAAGTTTCCTGGAAGAGACTGTGTTGTGGGAAAAGGAAGCATTTATTTGCTTATCAAACATCGGTAGATTGAATTTCTCTTCCTCACTGCCAGGCTTTGTGCCAGGTACTGGGGATGACAGAGAGGATTCACACGTCCCTGCCCTCCAGGGGAACCCAATCTCCTGGGACAGAAAGTTGTGAAAACAGCAAAGCAGAACAGGTCCAAGAATCGTGGCAACCTGTGCTTCTGGGGCTGAAAGGAAGGTATTCCGTAGAAGACATCCCTATGCCATTCCAGACTAGGGAACTAGCTTGTAATGCAACAAGGCAAGTTAAATTCAGGGAGAATCTGATACTTCACTGCACGCTTCTCAAGAAAGATTGGGGAGGTGCAGGTAGCATGGTGGTTAAGGTGCCGGACTCTCACATGGCCAACTGTGGTTCAAGTCCCAGGCCTGGTGACTTGCTTTCTCACTTTCCCTCTTTCTCTCTGTTTCTCTCTGGTGAGCACACATGCCCTATAACAAATTCAAAATAATAATAAATTAAATTTGAAAATTCTTTTTAAAAGACTTAGATTTTTATCTATTTTATTCTTTGTGTCTTAAGCGCTGGCACTCAGTAGATTGTCTACTGAATGCGTGATGTGGCTGTGGAGGTGAGGGATGTGAAAGAAAGGATTAAGGCTAGAGAGTGATGGCATTTGGACAGAGAACTGATCAATTTTTTTTTCTTGATGATAGAGTGTGTGCTTGGGCACATGAGAGAGAGGGGGAAAAAGCTAAGCACCACCACAGGGTCTGGTCATGCTGCCATCCCCTCTTCCAGTCTTCCAGCCTGTTGGGTCTTATACACTCAGGTGCCTGCCTGGCATGTTTCAGGCTGACCAGAGAGGAGGCTGTTGTCGAGCAGGCAAGAGGTGGTGAGGCCTCAACCAGGGCTGTCCCTCTGGGGATGAAGAAAGGAGGGCACAGAGGCATGTGTGAGTGCAAATCATTCATTCATTACAGATTTATGAGCATCAGCTGTGTGCTAGGCCTTCCAGACTCAAGAGATAAGGCCCTGAACAGGCAGAGACATAGTTCCTGCCTTCATGGTGAGAGGAGACTGACAATAAAGAAGTACACTAATTTTTAAAAAATAATTATTTATTTAACTTTATTTATCACTGTTGTAATTATTTTTTAAAATTTGTACAGCACACATGTACTTATCAGAGAGAAACAGAGGGAGAAAAAGAGAAAGTGAGAAACCAGGCCACCAAGTCCAGAACTCGCACCATGGTTGGCCATGTGGGAGTCCAGCACCTTAACCACCATGCCACCTGCTGGCACCCGAGAAGTATACTAATTTTCTAAAATCTAGAATCACGAGAAGTTCTGTGATGAACATAACACAAGATGATGAGCGAAAGTGACAGAGGGAGAAAGCTTCTTTTTAGGAAGTGACCTAGCTGATACCCGGGGTAACAGGACAGAGCCAGCCATGAGAAAGATCTGGGGGAGCAGCAGGGAGGAGAGCAGAGCAGAGGGAGCAGCAAGTGCAAATACCCCGTGGCAGCTTGGCCTCTCTGCAAAGTAGAAAAAACTAGAGTGATTTTAGGTAGAAAGTGAGAGAGAGGGGCCCGGCAAATGGTGTGGTGGTTAAGGGTGCTGGACTTCCACATGGCTGGCCACAGTTCAAGTCCTAGACCTGGCAACTTGCTTTCTTACTTTCTCTCTCACTCTGTCCCTCTCTGGTCAAAATTTAAAAAATAAAGATAAACAATAATAATTTTAAAAATAATATTTATTTAATTTTATTTATTCATTTATTTATTTTTAATTTGACCAGAGAGAGACATAGAGAAAGAGAGATAGGGGAAGAGAATAAAAACCACCAGTTCCAGGACTTGAACCATGGTCGGCCATGTAGAAGTGTCCAGCACCTTAACCACCACACCACCTGCCGGTCCCTTAGAATAATTCTTAAAAAAAAAAAAAGAAAGAAAGAAAAAAAGGAAAGAAAGTGAGAGAGAGTGGTGGATAGTGACATTGGATGAGGCAGGGACTAGCTCATGTGGGACCTGGGTTTGATCAGGAATTTAGTTTTTTTTGTTTTTGTTTTTGTTTTTTTAATTTGTCAGAAGACAAATGTGCACACTAGAGAAAGGCAGGGGTAGGGAGGGAGAGAGCACCCCCAGCGGGGCACGGTCATACCACAGTCCTCTCATCATTTCTCTGTCCTGTCAGGATTTGGGGCTCACATGTACATACTCCTGGCAACCTCTCTCCTGTGAACACATGTGCCCTATAGCAAAAGTTTTGTTTTTCAAGCTGCTAGGTCCAGGATCCTGACTGCATGGACAGCCATGTGAGATCTGGCTCTCTTAACCACCAGGCCACAGGCCAGCCGAGGAGTTTAGATTTTATTCCAAGCACAGTTGTGTGTGGAGAGGATGTTTAGCAGGGAAGGGACAGAATGTAAGTTTTGTGCTTCTGAACGATGATTCTAGGCAAGAGGAAAAGATGACTCAGGAGGTTTCTACAGTGGTCCAGGGCCAGGCTGGAGAAAAGTAGAATTGGGTTTCAAAGCTTTGTCACTCAACAAGTGAAATGTTCTCCTGGCTACTCTTTGGCTCAGGTAAAGACACAGAGGTCTGGGTATTATCTGTTGGGATCTTTTCCCAACCTGACTCTTCCTAGGGCCCTGAGAGGTTGGGCTGTCCTTAGAGGAACTTCCTGGGAGATGGTGGTACATGGTTGCAAGGAGAGGAGTGTTCCTTGCGTGGGTGGAGACCACTGTCCTAGCTAGCTTCTGTGTATATCTGTGTTCTGCCCCCAGTCAGTGGAAGCCTGATGGAGAGCCAGGCCCCCAAGCCTGGTCACCCAAGGAACGGGCAGCCCTTCAAGAGGAACTTAGTGACGTCCTCATCTACCTGGTGGCATTAGCAGCCCGCTGCCGTGTGGACTTACCCCAAGCAGTGCTCTCCAAAATGGACACCAACCGGAAACGCTACCCTGCCCATCTGGCCCGGGGCTCTTCACGCAAGTACACAGACTTGCCCCGTGGGGCCACCTCTGAAGACCAGGTTGTGGGGCCCGCAGACCGTGAGTTTGTGGGCCAGGCCTCCACCTAGAAACATGGGCACAGACCCTACAACTCTGTGTGGCATGAAGAGCAGTGGATGGTAGCCATGGAAACTTGTTCTAGTCCTTTCCTAATAGGTCATGGGCCTGAGGACCCCACTTCCTGAGGTCTGGGGCTCAAGAGTCTCCATAAGATAGTTTCTTGGTATTTTCTCTCCTAATAAAACAGTTTTGGGCAATACAACTTCGAGATTCTTCCTGGGTGGCCAAGGAGATGCTGTTTCAGCAGATGCTACGGGAGGCATGGGATGAGCCCAGTTCTCCATTGTACCTCCTACCTCTGGAGCATAGATCTTATTTCTAGCAAAGTCCCAGATATCTCATGCAAGCTCCTTGCCCCCTTCTGGGCCAATAAATGAGACTGGGACAGGACCAGCAGATGGTCCTGTTGCTGGACTCCCACATGGCCAATGGTGGTTCAAGTCCCAGACCCCGTGGCTTGTAACTCATGCTGAGCACATGTGCCCGCCCACACAAGATCCCCAGAGGAGAATGAAGAAGGGATTGTGGTGTAGCTATCTCCTTTGGGGAATGATTTCTTGCTTTCCCTCTCACTGTCCCTGTGTCTGTCTCTGGTGAGTGCACACACCCCAAGGCAAAAACCTTGCTAAAAAAAGAGAGACTGGTTTGTATGCAACGTTGATTAAGAGTTCAGGTTCCAGAGCCAGAATGGGTTCAAATGCCATCTTGACACTTAAAAGCTGAATGATGGGGGCCAGCAGGTGGCATGGTTGTTAAAGCACTGAACATACCCACATGGCTGACCACGGTTCGAGTCCTAGACTTGGTGTCTTACTTTCTTCCTTTTCTATCTCTCTCTCTGGTCAATTAAAACAAATGAATGAATAAATAAAATTAAATCATTCTTTTTAAAAAAAGCTGAATGATGTCCATCAAATTACTTCATTTTTCTGCATTTCAGTTTCCTTGTCTGTAAAATGAAAGTAATTATATTGGGGGAACCAGCAGTTAGTGTAACAGCTATGTCACTGGACTCCCACGTAGTCGACCACGCTTCGTGTCCCGGACCTGGTGGCTTACAACTCACGCCGGGCGCGTGTGCGTGCGTGCCCAAGATCCCGAGAGGAGAATGGAGGAGAAGGATTGCGGCGTGACCATCCCTCTTGGGGGGTGATTTCTCACTTTCTGTCTCTATGTCTCTCTCTGTCTGTCTGGCGAGCGCATGCACCCTATAGTGAAAACCTCTCCAAAAAAAAAAAAAAATTGTATCGGGACCAGCAGGTGGTGTGGTGGTTAAGGCGCTGGACACTCCTACGTGGCCAACCATAGTTCAAGTCCCAGACCTGGCGGCTTCTTTCTCACTTTCCCTCTCTCTTTCTCTCTCTCTCTGTGTCTCTTTGGTCAAATTAAAATAAAATGAATGAATAAATAAGAGCCTCAGTATTTAAAATAATAATAATAATTGTACCTACCTGATAGAGTTGTAAGGTTTAAGCGAGTTATTTGAGTGTTTAGGACAGTGCCTGGCACACAGTACTTGGTAAGCTGTAGTTAGTATCTGTCTTTACGGCTCAAAGCTTTTACGGCGCTCAGAGCAGGAAATCGGGGTCACACATCAGAGCCCCGTCTCTGATGTGGAGCAGCACAGGGCTTCCTCTCCTCTTGAGCTTGGGTCCTTGGTAAAGGTGAAAACCGCCACCAGCTCATACACACCAAAGACCCACTGCTTGTTCATTTCCTCTCTGTAGTATTGAGTGCCCATGATTTACCATGGTGGGCCTCAGGCATACCCTTCCCTTTGTCAGATACCTATGGCCTGACTCCCTCACGTGGTAGGGCAGTACAGGAAGAAAGGCCTTTAAACTGCTTCCACAGTTCACAAGTCACTGACTCACCATCCCTCCAATCCTGTTTCCACGTCAGTAAAATGTGTACCCCTGTAGCCTCACCCTCTTGCCCCTCTTACCCAGCAGCCCCTCTTCCCAGGTCAAACAGGATCTGTCAGGTTGGAACTGTTTCCATTTTATGTCCCTAAGCCCGCCTTTCCTCTTCCTCTCCAGTGAAAACAAGAACCTTATCCTTACTACCTTAGTTTTACATTACAATATTTCTTCCCTGTGTATTCAACTTCTCTTCCTTTTCCTCAGCCCTTCCCACCAGCTCATAAAGCATATTTGAATCTCTTCCATATCGACCAGACAAGACCATCAGGCCTCCTGCTACTTCCCTCACGCTTTCCCAGCAGAACCGTTTTAGTTTGTTTTAACTTTTGCTATAATGTGTATGTGCTCGCAGGAGAGAGCCTGAAGGGGAATGACCACACTGCATTCCCTTCCCTCAGGATTTGCGGCATGCACACATGCAGATCCAGTGCGGTTTTTGCTTTTGTTTTTTAATTTTTTTTAAGAATTATTTAACTTTATTATCATTATTATAATTTGATCAGAGAGAAAGCAAGAAAGTAGGCTGCCAGGTCTGGGACTCAAACCGTAGTCAGCCATGTGGGAGTCCA
The DNA here is from genome assembly GCA_026018925.1 of Tupaia tana. NCBI lineage: Eukaryota > Metazoa > Chordata > Mammalia > Scandentia > Tupaiidae > Tupaia > Tupaia tana. The sequence continues at coordinate 60,890,336 of JAKSZU010000016.1, forward strand.
GCATCCTTAACCACCATACCACCTGCCGGCCCCTATTTATAGTTATTATTATTTTTAAATTTGTCACAGGGCACACATGATCACCAGAGAGGGAAATGAGAAAGCAAGTCACCAGATCCAGAACTCAAGTCATGGTCAGCCATGTCAGAATCTAGCACCTCAACCACACCACCTGCTGCCCTGCCCCCTCCACCCCTGCCAGCATGTTTTTGTTTTTGTTTTTTTTGTTTTTTAAGATTTATTTATTTATTGGGACCAGCAGTTAGTGTAATGGCTATGTCGCTGGACTCCCACGTAGTCGACCGCGGTTTGTGTCCCAGACCCAGTGGCTTAAAACTCACACGGGTGCGTGGGTGCATGCCCAAGATCCCGAGAGGAGAATGGAGGAGAAGGGATTGCGGCGTGACCATCCCCCCTGGGGGGTGATTTCTCGCTTTCTGTCTCTCTGTCTCTGTCTGTCTGTCTGGAGAGCGCACGCACCCTATAGCAAAAACCTCTCCAAAAATAAAAAAGATTTATTTATTTATTTATTCATTCATTCATTCATTCATTTTAATTTGACCAGAGATAGACAGAGAGAGAGAGAGGGAAAGTGAGAAAGCAAGCCGCCAGGTCTGGGACTCCAACTTTGGTCAGCCATGTGGAAGTGTACAGCGCCTTCACCACCACACCACCTGCTGGCCCCGCCAGCGTGTTTTTCAAGTCACTGGGTCCAGAATTTGAACCAGTCAGCCATGTGGGATCCAGCCTCCTCAGCCACCTGGCTGGCCCGGTGTATCTAAACCTTTGCCACCCCATTCCTCCATTTATACCCTAAACCACTTGGGCCTAGGTCTCACCCCTTCCCTCCACTGAAACCCTCTACCATTTCCCCAACTATCCCCACTTTGTGAAACACTCTCCTGTCGACTACTTGGACAAGACACTCAGGTTATCTCCCTACCTCTAGCTGTTCTTCAGGACTCTTCATAGGTATCCTCTTCTGGACACAGTGACACACATTCCCAGCCTATGTCTTTTTTTCTTTTTCTTGGAGGATTTTGGCTATAGGGCGCATGCGCCTGCCTGAAAAACAGAGAGACAGCAAGAAATCTTCACCTAGGAGGATGGCCACCCTGCAATCCCTTCTCCATTCCCCTCTCAGGATCTTGGGCATACACGCACACGGGCCCGGCATGGTTTAAACCACCGGATCCGGGACTCGAACCGCGGTTGACTACATGGGAGTCTAGTGACATAGCCATTATGCCAACTGTTGGTCCCCTCCCAGCCTATCTCTAAGCTGTTATTTCCAATCACACCCTTGACCCCCTCCATGTTTACCTCTTGCTCAACATGTCCAGATTAGTGTGTGACATGACCCCCACTTTAACTCCTATCCTGCTCCCCTATTTCACCCAAGATGAGAAATAAATTCAGTCCCATCTTTCCCTAAACCCAGGTCCACAATTCCAGCCAGGTAGAGATATCAAATCCATCCTTCCCCTGTAGTCCCTCAAGGGAATCTCGGCTGTCGTGGACCCTTTAACATGACCCCCAAGGTGCCTTGTGGTTTGTCTCCTCCAGCTTGCTTGGTTTTTGGTCCTCACATTCCCCCCCACCCCCAGGACATCTGCAAGCTCCTAAGGAGCCTGGCATGCAGTTTTGGTGGCTTCTCCCATACCTCCTGAGCTCCAGCTCTACTTTCCAGACCCAGCTTAAACACCCCTGAGAACCGAACTCTCCACAGCATAGCCCCAGTTGACACTGAGTGCTGCTCACCTGACCCTGCTCTGCCACTTGCTGGCTGTGCTGTGCCTACTTGCTCATCCACAAAAATCGGAAGAGGGGCCAACTGTGGTGGCTGAGGCAGCTGGATCCCACATGGCCAAAAATTGGTTGAGTCCTGGACCCAACAACTTGAAAAACCCGCTGGGTTGGGATAAGCGGTTGGCAAAATGGCTATGTCACTGGACTCCGATCGCGGTTCGAGTCCCGGGCCTGGTGGCTTACACTCATACCGGGCACATGTGTGTGTGTGCCCAAGATCCCGAGAGGAAAATGGAGAAGGGACTGCGGCGTGGCTGTCCCTCCTGGGGGTGATTTCTCGCTTTTTTGTCTGTCTCTCTGGCAAGCACATGTGCCCTATAGCAAAAACCTCTCAAGAAAAAATAAAATAAATAGAAAAAAGAAGAAAAACACACTGGGCATGTGTGTCCATCCCCCTTGGGGGGTGATTTTTCACTCCCTGTTTCTGTCTAGTGAGTGCATGTGCCCTGCAGCAAAAACAAAAAATACCTAATTTTGGAATGTTTTGAGGATAAAAATGAGCTAATACATGATGAATCACTCAAAACCTCTAGCAATATAGTTTCTCTCCACTGGCTTGAACCCCAGGAGGGTCATGCCTCCCTCACCAAATCTCAAGAATGCAGTGCCAGAACCAACAGGGGGAGTGGTGGTGGTGAAGGCACTGGACTCTCACATGGCCAACCACAGTTGGAGCCCTGGACCTGGCAGCTTGCTTTCTCACTCCGTCTCTGGTGAGCGCATGTGCCTCGTAGCAAATTATAAATAATGGACAATAAAGATAATTTTTTTTAAAGCCTGTCTCATCATGAATGTGCTGTATTTTTGGGGCCCTTCTTGTTCTGGGGTTATGAGAACATAACCAAGGGCCAACTGTGGGACGAACCCTGTCCCCAGTTCCAGGAACCCTCAAGGTTATAGCTCCATTTAGCTTGATGACAGCTCACCTGTCAACTAAGCCAGGCGACACGGACCTGCTTCTCCCCAACCACCTCACTCACAGGCATGGGTGATGATATGCATACTTTATTCACTAACACGGGCCAAGGGAAGGTAGTAAGGGGAAGGTGGGCACGGTTTCCAGGGACCCTGGTAGGGGCTTTTCCCGTCTCCCAGTTCCACCCCTGCCGTCCCACCCTTTCCCAGACCCGGGTGCCAGGGCGAAGAGGGAGGAGTCATCCAGGTTAACGCAGCCAAACAGAGTCCCAGCGTGCCCCTTCCCCGGCCGGACGCTCGCAGCCCCGCAGCGGCAGGAATGGCAGCTCAGCTGCCCTCGCACTCCGGGCAGCGCTCGGTGGCAGTGGTGGCCGAGGCGCCAGCGGGTAACTTGAAGTCCCGGCCACAGCCCGCGCAGATAAAGAGGCGGCGCCTCATGTGCGCGCGCCGATGGCGGATGAAGTGCGAGCTGAGACGGAAGCGGCGGCCGCACTCCGAGCACGGGTAGGGCCGCTCGCCCGTGTGCGTGCGCGCATGCTCCGCCAGGTTGGAGCGGTGCCCGAAGTGGCGGCCGCACACAGCACAGCGGTGCGGCTTCTCGCCCGTGTGCACGCGCCTGTGCTTAGCCAGCGCCGAGCTCTGCGCGAAGCGCGTGCCGCAGTCGGCGCATGCGTACGGCCGCTCGCCCGTGTGCGTGCGTCGGTGGCGCGCGAGGCACGAACTGCCGCCGAATGCGCGTCCGCAGTCCGGGCACGCGTACGGCTTCTCGCCCGTGTGCACGCGCAGATGCTGTGCATAGTTGGAGCTCTGCGCGAAGCGGCGGCCGCAGTGCGCGCATGCGTACGGCTTCTCGCCAGTGTGGCGCCGCCGGTGCTGCCGCAGGTTCGAGGCGGCCGAGAAGCGCTTGTCGCACTCTGGGCACTCGTAGGGCCGCTCGCCTGTGTGCGTGCGGCCATGTTTGGTCAGCGCCGACTTCTGAGAGAAACGCCGGCCGCACACAGTGCACGCGAAGGGCCGTTCACCTGTGTGCGTGCGTGAATGCTTGGCCAGCGTGGACCGGCGTGCAAAGGCGCGACCACAGTCTGGGCACGCGTGGGGGCGCGCCGGGTCGACTGGCTGCGCTGGCGCCGCGGTCGGGACCTGTGGGGAGATGGGGGAAGAGGTCAGCCCTGACTGATAGGCCCCAGAGCCAGAGCCCTGCTCTCTGCAAACTACTTCTCTGAACCTCAGTTTCCCATCTGTGAAAAAGGAAAATCAATGGTGCCCTCTTTACAGGACGGTTGTGCACTTTAAATGAGATAATGCGTGTAATACACTTATCACAATGCCTCGTGGCATTCTGACTATTTTTATCAAATCCAACAAATATTTATTCACCATGTGCAATGTACTAGACTCTTTCAGGCACTGAGTATTCAGCATTAAATTTAAAAAGCATTTAGGAAATTCCTGCTTTCAGGAAGAACAGATAAGGAGTGCTGGTATTGGGGGTTTGGTGCAAATTTAAACACAGTTGTCAAGACATCTTACTGATATGAGCAAGGACCTAAAGGAGGTGAAGCTGCAGGATACATGGATATCTCCCCAGAAGCACAATACAGAGGGTAATAGCAAGGTCCTGAAGCAGGAGGTCGACTGTGGAAGGGTCAGAGCAGAATGCAGGCCAGAGGAGAGTAATGGGGAGGAAGGAGGCTGGTGGAGGGGATCTCTGAGCTTAGGGCCTTAAGGTCACACTAAGGACCTTGGCTTTTAACATGAACCAGATGGGTACCCATTACTGGGGCTGTCAGAAGGCTTTGAGCAGGTAAGTGATCAGATGAGACATGTTTTAAAAGGCTCCCCTGGCCTACTGGGGTCCACTGTCTCAGGGCCAATGAGCCAGACAGGCAGAAGTGGAGGCCTGTGATGCCTATTACAGAGGTCTAGCAGAAGCCAGTGGCTCAGAGCCAAGTGACCAAAGTGGAAAGTGGAATTGGTGAGAAGTGATTCCGGAAACATTTTGCTGTTTGAGGTAACAGATTTAATAACAGACTAGCTATGGGTGCAAAGAAAGAGAGGAGCCATAAAACTCCAGGTTTTTGAACTTAGGAACCGCAAAGGCGGAGGTGCCTTTCCCAAAGATGAGAGTGGTGGAGGAACCAGGTGAGGAGTGAGATGCCTTTTGGACTGTATGGCCAATTCTCCAGCCATAGGCTAGAGATATTAAGAAGCTTCGATCCATAAATGGTTTTAAAAGCCTTGAGACCGGATGAGGTCACCCAGGGAATAGGCGGAGAAGAGAACCTAGAACAGCCAGATGAAGACCAGCAAGCAACAAAGACAGGAGTGGCCACTGTGGCAGGAGGTCCAGGGTGGCAGCGTGGAAGCCAGGCTAGGACCGGGTCCAGGCTCTTTAATACAGTTTTAAGAGCAAGCATCTATCATGTTTTGAGCTATGACGAAAAAGGCAAAGGTAAAAGCTAAATGGTGTTAAGAGGCCTGAAGTGAAAAAAAATTGAGCCAGTTTCATGAGCTCTGGGCTTCTAGAGATAGTATCAGAAAAAAGGAAAAGACATGCTTTGTAAGACACAGGTAAAGGGAAAACAATCTGTACCAACAGTAGAGTGAAGATTGAGGTCATATGGCTCCCTTCTTAGATAACAACCCAGGGAGGCCAGAAAGTAGCGTGGTGGTTAAAGTACAGGACTCCCACATGGCTGATGCGGTTTGAGTCTCAGACCTGCCGTCTTGCTTTCTCACTTTCTCTGTCTCTCTATCTCTGGTGAGTGCACATGCCCTGTAGCAAATAAAAAATAATGATGATGATAATAATAAAATTAAATAAATAATTCTTTAAAAGAAGAATGAAAAACTATTAAAAAATATTAAATAGGGACCAGCAGACGGCATAATGGTCATGTCGCTGGGCTCTCATGTATACAGTCGACTGTGGTTAGAGTCCCAGACCCAGCAGCCTAAAACTCACGCTGGGCGTGTGTTCATGCATGCCCAAGATCCTGAGAGGAGAATGGAGGAGAAGGGATTATGGCATGGCCATGCCCGGGGAGGGGGTGGTGGTGGTGATTTCTATGGGGTTTATTTTAACATATCAGCCATTGTGGAGATAACTTCTCTCATCATATCTACATTTTTCTGGTCTTGTTTTGCTTGGCATCCTTCTTTAAGCTGACTTTGGCCAGTCTGAGGACTGTTTCATGCTGAGTTCACCAACTTAAGAAAAATAAATTGTGGGCGAGCAGGTAGCATGGCGGATAAGTGCTGGATCACACATGGCTGATTCTGTAGTTTGAGTCCCAGGCCTCCTAGCTTAAAAAAAGCACCGGGAGGGGCTAGCAGGTAGCATGGTGGTTAAAAATGCTGGATTCCCACATGGCCAACCATGGTTCAAGTCCTGGACCTGGTGGCTTGCTTTCTCACTTTTCCTTTCTCTCTCTCTCTATCATCCAATTTTAAAAAATAGTAATAGGGCCGGCAGGTGACATGATGGTTAATGGTGCTGGAATCCCACATGGCTGACCGCAGTTCGAGTCCTGGGTCTGGCAGCTTGCTTTCTCACTTTCCCTCTCTCTCCTCTTACTCACTCACTCACTCTGTCCCTCTCTGGTCAAATTAAAATAAATAAAGTTAAATAAAGTAATTTTAAAAATAAAATAAAATAAACAATTCTTTATAAGAAAAAGTTAGCATATATGGTATTTGCACTATAACAAGAAGATATAGTTGATATTCAATATGGTGTAATACTATGATAATCCAGGAATTTGAACTTAGTGATCTTCTTTCTGCCCAACTTTTAATTTTTTTTTTAATTACCAGAAAGTATGTGCACAGAGAGACAGACGGGGAGAAATAACACCCCCAATGGGGCATGGTCACGCCACAATCCTTTCTCCTTCATTCTCCATCCTGTCCCCACATGTGTATATGGCACATGGGCACACATGTACATGTACGGGGGACATGTTTTTCAAGCCTTTGGGGCTGTGACTCAAAGAGCAGTTAGGCCATATGATATCTGGCTCTCTTTTTTTTTTTCTCCTAAGTTTGCTATAGGGCAGGGACCAGCAGATGGCATAACAGTTATATCTCTGGACTCATGCATAGCTGACCGCTGATTGAGTCCCAGACCCAGCAGCATAAAACACTCACTAGGCGGCACTTGTGTGTGTGTGCCCAAGATCCCAAGAGGAGAATGGAGAGGGATTGCAGTGTGGCCATCCCCCCGGGGGGTGATTTCTCTGGTCAAATCTCTTTTCTCCCACTGTCTTTCTGACAAGTGTACGTGCCCTATAGCAAAAACCTTTCCAAAAAAAAAAAAAAAAGAAAAGAAAACACACTAGGCACATGTGCGTGGTTGCCCAAAATTTCAAGAGGAAAATGGATTGTGGTTTCTCACTTCTGTCTGTCTCTCTCTACAGTGAGCACACATGCTTCATAGTATAAATCTCTTAAAAAAAAAAAAAAAGTTTGCTATCAGGATAATGCACCTGCCAAAGAGAAACACAGAAAGACAGAGAGGGAGAGGGAGAGACTACCCCCTAGGGGTGGCCATGCAGCAATTTCTTCATTCTCCTCTCAGAATTTTGGGCATGTATGCACATGCGCCTGGCGTGGTTTTCAAGCTGCAGGGTCTGGGACTCAAACCACACCTTTGATCATGTGCCATTCAGGTGCTTTAATTTGTGCACCACCTGCTGGCCTGGGATCTGGCTGTCTTAAACATTAAGCTATAGGCTGGTCTTCTAGTTTTTTATTTTATTTTATTTATTTATTTATTGCCATAGGGTACATGTGTTTGTCAAAGAGAGACAGTGAGAGAGGAAGTAAGAAACCACCCTCCAGAGAGATGGCATGTCACAATCCCTTCTCCTCTATTCTCTTCATGGGATTTTGGGCATGCATGCACACATGCCCATTGTGATTTTCAAGCTACCAGGTCAGGGACTTGAACCATGGTCAGCCATGTGGGAATCCAGCACTGTAACCATTATGCCACCTGCTGGTCCCACCTCAAGTATTTTTTTAAGTAGGACAAACAGTTCAGTTTCTTCCTCAGCAGTTACTTTTCTATTTAATAACAACTGCCTTTTATTGGTCACTTACTATGGGCCAGGAACTGTACTAAATACTTTTTATCCATGTTCTTATTTTAAATTCTCACATCTGTAGCTCTTTCCTTTTTATGGCTGAGCCCACTGAACACATATGCTGCAATTTGTTCTTTCAATTGTTCATGGATATTTCCAGTTGTCTCCAATTTTAAATTATTGTAAATGGAGTTGCTATGATCATTCGTGTACAGGTCTTTGTAAGGACATGTTTTCATTGTATGGGTAAATGCTTAGAGGTGGAATTAAGTCATATGGTAGGCATATGCCAATTTTTAAAAATTAAACATGCTTTTAAAGAATTATTTATTTAACTTTGTTATTATTATCATTTTAATTTGGCCAGAAAGAGACAAAGGGAAAGTGAGAAAGCAAGCCATCAGATCTGGGATTGGAATCATGGTTGGTCATGTGGAAGCCCAGCGCCTTAGCCACCCACCACCTGCCGGCCCCGGCATATGTCAATTTTATAAAAAGCTGGAAAACACTATTCTCTTACCTGTGATGTCATTCTTTTTTTTTTTTTTTTTTTTCCCGTTTAATTTTGCCAAAGGGCACATGCACTAGACAGAGAAAGATAGTGTGACAGAGAGAGGGAGAGGGAAGAAGCACTCCCTCATCCCAGTGAGGAGTGGTCTCTCTACTATGAATTTTCTTCCATTTCTCCCTCCTTTCGGGATTTTGGGCATGCATGCACACATGCCTGTTGTGTTTTCAAGCGACTAAGACTGGGATTCAAACTGCATGGTCTTCCGTGTGGACGCCGGCTCCCTTAATCACCAGGTCACGAGGCTCGCCTGACTGTGATGCGATTCTTTTTTTTTCTTTTTTTTTACAAAAAGATACTGTGATGTGATTCTGATCTCTCTGTCTTGAGTTTGAGGTCCCCTATGCAGCCTGTCTCCCTCCCATGGATGACTTCAGTGGTTAGAATCTCCCTTCCTGGTACCAAATACAAAATGTAACCCTTATTCTTGAGTTCCTTGCTGCAGGAACTGTGATTCACAGATCAGCAACATCGGCATCACTGAGAACACTTCGGAAATGCAGAGTCTTAAGTCCTACCCCAGATTTACTGAATGAATAGTTCCTTTAAAAATATTCCCAGGGGAACCAGCAGTTAGCGTAATGGCTATGTCGCTGGACTCCCACGTAGTCGACGGCGGTTCGCGTCTCGGACCCGGTGGCTTACAACTCACGCCGGGCACGTGTGCGTGCGTGCCCAAGATCCCGAGAGGAGAATGGAGGAGAAGGGATTGCGGCGTGACCATCCCCCCTGGGGGGTGATTTCTCGCTTTCTGTCTCTATGTCTCTCTCTGTCTGTCTGGCGAGCGCACGCGCCCTATAGCGAAAAAACCTCTCCAAAAAAAAAAAAAAAAAAATATTCCCAGGAGGGCAGGCAGGTGGCATGGTGGTAAAGTGGCTATATTTCACATGGCCGACTGTGTGGTTGAATGCTGGACCCAGCAGCTTGAAAAATATGCAGGGCAGGGAACCAGCAGTTAGAGTAATGGCTATGTCGCTGGACTCCCATGTAGTCGACCGCGGTTCGCGTCCCGGACTCGTTGGCTTAAAACTCATGCCAGGTGCGTGTGCGTGCGTGCCCAAGATCCCGAGAGGAGAATGGAGGAGAAGGGATTGTGGCGTGACCATCCCCCCTGGGTTGTTTCTCGCTTTCTGTCTCTATGTCTGTCTGGCAAGTGCATGTGCCCTATAGCGAAAACCTCTCCAAAAAAAAAAAAAAAAAAAAAAAAAAAAAATATATATATATATATATATATATATATATATATATGCAGGGCATATGTGTGTACATGCCCAAAATCCCAAGAGGAGAATGGAGAAGGGATTGTGGTGTGGCCATATCCCCTCCCCCTCAGGGGGTGCTTTCTCACTTTCCCTCTGTCTTTCCCCTAGTAAGTGTATGCACCCTCTGGCAAAATTACAGAAAGAAATAAAACAAAAAAACTGTGGCCAGGTGGTGGCACAGCAGTCACACAACTGGACCCACATGGAGGTCCCAGGTTCATGTCTACAGACCTCCCTGAACATGTGGGGTACCAGCATGCATGTCCAAGATGCAGGCCAGGTGAGACTGGGGGTGGATAGTGGTATGAAGACCCCATTGGGGGTGCTTTTTGTCTCACTCAAGGAAGAAATAAACTTTCTTTCTTTTTTTTTTTTTTTTTTTTGTAGGTTTTTGCCATAGGACACATGTGCTTGATGGAAAGGAGACAGAGAGACATAGTGAGAGGGAAAAGTGAGAAATCACCCCTGCAGGGAGGATGGCCACACCACAATCCCTTCTCCTCTATTCTCCTGAGATGTTGGGCATGCACGCACACGGGCCCAGCATGATTTAAGTCACCAGATCCAGGTCTTGAACTGCAGTCAGCTATGTGGGAGTCCAGCACCTTAACTACTATGCCACCTGCTGGCCCCAGAAATAAACAAACTTCAAGAAAAGGAAATCTGATCTTGTAATTAAAAAATATAAGAAACCGAAGAGAGAAGAGCTACTCCTACAGAATGTAGGTGGAAAAGGGCTGACCCTTTTTGAACAGTCTGCTTGAAGCTGGGGCATGGGACAGGTATTATGTGTTTACTAATGCCGGAAGGACATGAGGTCAGATGGTGAAGAGCTCTGAATGCCAGCCTTAAGAGCCGAGACTTCATCCTGAGGGAAACAGAAAACTACTCAAGGGTTCATCAAGCCCAAGACAGACAGATTGGGATATGCATGGAGGTCCCTGGGAAAAGCTTTTCTATTCCTCACAGATTTTGACAGACAGAATATTCCAGCCTCCAAATGCAGCATAATTAAGACCTATTCTGGTCTTGCTTTGAGACTAGTGACAGCTGAGAGTCATAGAACATCAGCACCAAAAGGTACTTTCAAGATCACTAATTTATAAAGAAAGGAAGCCCAGGGAGGCCACACAGTACATTAATGAGCTATTTCATGGACACAGTGCTAAATGTTCACGGGATATGTGTGTGTGGTCCTCGATTCCATTCTCCCCCTCCAAATCCAGTCACCCAGATGACATTTCTAACACCCTGGCATTCAATCCCATCTCACAGATGAGAAAGCTGAGGCAAGGTTGGTAAATGATGGAGTTAGCATTTGACTGGTACATGATACCATTTACATACTGGCCCTACTAACCTTTCAAGACAAGTTGTACCAAACTCCCTTCGACCCCCTCAGCTCCTGCCAGTCTAATGGAAGTTCTCAAACATCTCCCCCTCCCCACCACTACTTTTACTGCCTTAGAGAAGGCTACATAATAGCCAGTGAGTCTCCAAAACAGAACATCCAGTCCTGTTCCCCCCCCACCCCCCCCCCACCCCCCCCCACCCCCCGATTTAAGGCTTCTGATAGCACCACATAACCTAAGGCAGTCCATCCAAATTCCTACCTGCGCTGGCAGTAGAGGTTTGTCACTCTCTGATCCCATCTACCTTTCTAGTCTCATCTCCTCTGGCTCTTTGTTTTTGTTTGCCATTTCTTCCTCAAGAAGGCCCTTCCTCCTCCTTCATTTGCCATACTCCACTAAGTCTTCAAGGCCCAAGTCAAAACTCCCTCCCCTGTACCTTATAGCAGTCTAAATCTCTTAGTAATGCAACTAGACCCACCCGGGAAGTCCCTGGACCTCCACAAACAGGCAAGTGTAGATGCCTGCGATCTGAGCTGGCTGAGCCTAGAGGTACCTGTTGGGGGTCCCCTACCTCTCATGGAAGATACAGATCAATAAACTTAAAAAAATAAATAAATAAAATAAAGGCACTAGCAGATGGCATAATAGTTACATCGCTGGACTCTGGACTCCCACATAATCAACTGCAGTTCAAGTCCTGGATCTGGTAGCTTAAAACTCACAGGCATGTGTATGTGTGCACCCAAAACCCAAGAGGAGAATGGAAGAGAAGAGACTGTGGCGTGGCCATTCCCTCTGGAGGATGATTTCTCACTTTCTGTACCTCTGGCAAGTGAACATGCCCTATAGCAAACAATCTCTCTAAAAAGGAAAAAAGAAAAGAAACTCATCTCCATCAAGCCTTCCCTACTGCTTAGAGTAGTTTATCTCAATCCTTTGTCTATACCTCCACGTTGGTTTCCCTGTTCAACCCCAGTTCTCAGAGTTCAGCCTAGAAAGGCTTTTGATACAAATGAGTAGAAGAAAATCTACAGAAGGATGACCTAGGCCAGGGTTATGAACTTTAGGGAGAATAAATAATAATAGCAACTACTTACGTATTGTTTATTTTGTGCCAGACACAGTTCTAACCCCTTTATGAGTATTAATTCATTCAATCTTCACAACTCCAACCAGGTGCTGTTATGATTTCCCTTTTATAAATGAGGAAACTGAGGCATAGAGAGGTTAAGAAACTTGCCCAAAACCACACAGCTGGGAAGTGATGGAGTTGGAAGTCCACTCTAAGCTCTGGAATCTGTGTTTTTAACTTAAAGTCTGAAGGTGGAGATCAGAGGATCCACTGGGCCAGAAGAGGCAGGCTGAGCCAGGATGACGGGCCAAAGAAGCCAGAGAAAAATAGAACTAGTTATTTAGAAGGGAAGAGGAGGCCTAAGGACTAGTCCTCTCCTCCTAGGACCCACCATGCCCACTAGGGGGCAGCAGAACTTTCTTTCCACAAAAACTGGGAGCTGAAACCTGGCCAAGCAGGAGCCCTCCAGCTGGACTCCGGGCTGCTCAGGCTGAGGAAAGCCAGAGTCCTGTGGGGTTCTGGGAAATGGAAACACACCTGGTAGAAGTTAGGATCTTGGATGGGGAAATCGAACTCATATTCTGACCTCCTAAAAACCTTCAAATGCCCTCAAGATAAAACCCACACTGGTTAGTGGTCTGCCAACCCACCCCTCTCATCCACACTGCAGCATAACTGAGTCACCTGCCTTCATTGCTCGCAGTCGCCACTCACTGCTCTGAGCCTCTAAATGGGCCATTTCTTCTGCCTGGGGGAAATCACCCCACTTCAGCCCTCAGACTCCTACCAGTCTTAGATAAGCCATTCCTTACTAACTTGGAGACCTTGGGCTAGTCATCACACTGTCCTGGGTCTGTCTCGACGTCCTAACCTGTAAAATGGAATAAATACTACCTAGATCATAGAATCGAGGAGCTTCGAACAGTGCCTGGCACACAGTAATGCTGCTCCTGTTGCCTAACTTGACCCCACCCTTAGGTCTGAACTAAGGTCCCACCCCTGGGGCTTCACTGCTCTGTGCCTGTGCCCATCACACAGGATTGTAACTGCGTGGTTACTGTCGTCTAATCCTGCTGGACATCAAGTCCCACGGGGACTCAAGGACAGCGTTTAGGCTCCAGCAGAGCCTGGCACACATGGGAGGTGACACATCTATATGACGGAAGCCTGGGCAGTGGGGCAGTAGGATGAGCCGACTCCAAGATTCTAGGTCTGGGATTCAGGCAGGAATCCTAGCTTCTGTCTGAGGGTGGCTGGGCCTGAACCAGGTTTGGAGGCAACAGGCCCCAGTGTGTATGTGACACGTACCTCCTTGTTGTCCACGGGGATCTTGAGTTTCACCACTTCGTACTTCTCTTCACCCTCATCCTCCTCACCCTTCACCAGCAGCACCATCTCCTCCTGCATCTCTTCCTCCTCCTCCTCCTCTGCCTGCTGCTCGCCAGGCATCTTGGTGTCCTGAGACCGGGAGCTGGGTCAGAAGCTCAGGACCCGTCCCCACCCCCCATGGCCCTTGGCCCAGGCAAGGCGGTGCAGCCAAGCCGCGGCTTCTGCCGCCCTGTCCTGGACTCCGAGTCTGGCTCGCTCCAGTCCACCACGGTCCAGTCCCACGCCCCGGCACTGGTTGAGGACCAATTCCGGGGACACCCGTTCACCCCCCTCATCCCGGCATTCAAGGCCTTGAATAGTTCGAATCTCCTGCCCCCGCGAGTCATCACCCTCCCCAAGCTGAGTCACTCCCTGGCGCCTGGGTCGGCGACCGTGAGCTCTAGGACACGGGCTGGAGGCGGGATCGGGGCGGAGACCCCGGGGGGGAGGATACGCACTCACCAGCCGAAGGTTCGGCGCTCGAGCTGCCCCAGGCCTGGGCGCCGGGCGGTTGGGCACTCTGGGAGGCCGCGGCTCCGGGGGCGGGGAGGGGGCGGGGCCCCAGGGACGACCGATCATTGGTCCGAACGCCTAGCCCCGCCTCCAGAGGAGGAGCCCAGAGGACCCAGGCGTCTGGCCCAAACTGCCGGGGGGAGGGCTGCCACCCCACACCCAGCGCCTTCCGCTTTTCCGCAACTCCCGGGGACCCTGAGCAGCTCCCGCGCGGTGTGGAAGGTCCCTGCGGCCGGGTTCTAACCTACCCGCCCGGGTCTTCTCTCGTGGCTGGCTCGGAGGTCTCCTGTGCTGCCAGGCGCGCCTGCTCCGCCCGAAATAGGCCACGTGCGCTCCCGCCCCGGCCTGGGCCTCTCGCTGGCGCCCCGCCTGGAGGGCGGACCCTCTTGCCTCCTCACCTCTTCCTTTCCGTCTTTTTTTTTTTTTTTTTTTTTCTCTTCTCTTTGCTTTTTTTCTCTGTTCTTGCCTTCCCAGTGTCCCGGCCTCTGGGATATCATGTTCCTTAAATACATGCTTCCGAAATCAGCCGTTCAAGCTACCGCTTCAGTTAATTGTGTAGCGTACCTACTGTGTGCCAACGTTGTACACATTTGGAGTCTCACAAAGATGGGCTGTGAACCTTTTACAGAAAGGTTTTACCTTGAAGGTTTTGCATAAGTGCAAGAGGCTAACTAAGGGTGTCACCTCTTGGACAAGCATTAGTGGAAAATTCGTAACCCAAGGTCAAATCTAGCCCACAGAAATACCTCGTTTGGCCCTCAGAGGATCTTTTTAAAATTTGTATTCATTTATTTCCTCCGTGAGCCAGCGAGAGCTAGAGAGAGAGATAAAGCACACAGATGCCATCCATCCATCTCAACCTCAACCAGCCCTGGGTCACAGGCCCGGGAGGGCTCCCCGTTACCGTGTGAGTGGGCACTGCTGGACCTGTATTTACGCAGCTGCACCGCCAACCAAAACCCCCACACACACCCCCAGGGTATTTTTACTTTAAAAAGTTGGCTTTGGGGCCAGCCAGTGGCATGATGGTTAGGGCAGCTGGATCCCACATAGCTGACTATGCTGTTCAAGATCTGGACCATGGCTTGAAAAAAACATGTTGAGTGGGTATGCCCAAAATCCAGAGAGAAAACCGGAGGAGAGGGGATTGCAGCATGAACATACTCTCTAGAGGTAATTTCTCTCTCTCATTCCCTCCCTCCAGGGAGTACACATGCCCTATAGCAAACAAACAAACAAACAAAATTAGTTTCAAGGGCAGTCCTGTGGCCTAGTGGTTAGGGGAGTTGGCCCTCACATGGCTTACCACATGGTTAGAATCCTTCCTGTTTGGGTTGAAAAACAGGCTCCAGGCACCCAAATCCTGAGTGGGTGGAGAAATAAAGGCGAAAGGGTTATGGCATGACCATATCCCATTCACAGGAGTTTTCTCCCTCGCTTTCTCCCCTTGCTGTCTCTTTCTAGCTAGCACAACTGTCACACAGGTGCGCACGTGTGTGCGCGCACACACACACAGTTTTAAAACTAAAGAAAAGAGGTCTTTTAAAACATTTTTTTTACTTTTCCAAATTTAGAAATTGGTATATTTAGAGCCAGCCTGCAGCCTAGTGGTTAAGGGACCTTTATCCCACATAGTCAACTGCGGTTCAAATCCTGCCAGCGGCTTGAAAACAAATTAGGGGGGCCGGCAAGTGACGTGGTGGTTAAGGGTGCTGGACTCCCACATGGCTGACTGCAGTTAGAGTTCCAGACCTGGCAGCTTGCTTTCTCTCTCTCTCTCTCTATCCCTCTCTGGTAAATTGAAATAAATAAATGAATGAATAAATAAAGTTAAATAAAATAATAAAAATTTAAAAATTAGGCACAGGTTGTGTGTGCAAGCATGCCTGTAATCCAGATAAAATGGAGAAATGAAAGAGAAGAGATGACAATGTGACCTTGCCCCATTGGGGAGGGCTTTCTCCCTCTTCTCTCCCCCAACCCATCTCTCTGAATCTCTCCGGCAAGCACACACACCTCTGGTAATAAAAAATACTTGGATGCCGGCAGGACTGCTGGACTGCCACATGGCCAACCATGGTTTGAGTTCTGTACCTGGCAGCTTGCTTTCTCACTGTCTCTCTCTCTGTCCCTCTCTGCTCAAATCAAAATAAATAAAATTAAATAAAATAACTCTTAAAAAACAAAACAAAACAAAAACACTTTGGGTGGGGGAGCAGATGGTGTAGCAGTTACATTGCTGAACTCCCACGTGGCCAACCGCAATTTAAGCTCTAGACCCAGTGGCTTGAAACTCATGCCAGGTGCATGTGTGTATGTGTGCCCAAGATCAAGGGAAGAGAGTGGAGAAAAAGGGATTGCAGTATGGCCATCCCCCTGGAGGGCGATTTATTACTTTCCCTCTCACTGTGTCTGTCTCTCTCGCTCTCCTGCAAGTGCATGTGCCCTAAGACAAAAAAACCCTAAAAGAAAAAAACCTGGGGGACCAGCCCTTGGTATGGTAGTTAATGTGGTTGAAACCTACATGGACAACTCTGTGGTTTCAGTCCCAGACCCAGCAGATTAAGAAACATGCCAGGTATGTATGCATGCATGCCCAAAATCCTGAAAAGAGAGAGAGATGGAGAAGGGATTGGGGTGTGAGCATTCCCCACAGAGGGTGCTTTCTCGATTTCTCACTTTCTCTCCCTCTCTGTCTCTCTCCAGCAAGC
Organism: Tupaia tana; assembly: GCA_026018925.1. NCBI lineage: Eukaryota > Metazoa > Chordata > Mammalia > Scandentia > Tupaiidae > Tupaia > Tupaia tana. The sequence continues at coordinate 60,906,993 of JAKSZU010000016.1, forward strand.
TGATGTGTCCTCTGGTCATTTTATATATATATATATATATATATATATATATATATATATATATATGTATATATATGTGTGTGTGTGTGTGTGTGTGTGTATGTATATGTATTAATGGAGAGATTTTTACTATAGGTTGCGTATACTTACCAGAAAGACAGAGAGAGACAGAGAGACAGAAAGTGAGAAATCAGACAGAAAGTGAGAAATCACCCCCCCGGGGGGGATGGCCACACCTCAATCCCTTCTCCTCCATTCTCCTCTCGGCATCTTGAGCACACATACACATGCACCCAGCGTGAGTTTAAGCCACCGGGTCCGGGACTCGAATCATGGTCGACTACATGGGAGTCCAGCGACATAGCCATTACACCAACTGCTGGTCCCCCCAAAAAGTATATTTTTATATAGAATTCTTTTTCTACAAATTATCTTGGGAAAACAGCAAATTTTCTTATTTTATGAATAGGACAACTAAGGTTCAAAGACTATGAAGGAAAAGAGAAATAAAGTGTTTGTACTCTGTATGTTGGCTCTTTACAATAGTCCTTTGGGGATCTTTATTTAGGGACCAGCAGATGGAGTAATGGTTGTATCGCTGGACTCCCACATAGCCGACCACAGTTCGAGTCCTGGATCTAGCAACTTAAAAACTCATGCCAGATGGGGCTGGCAGGTGGTGTGGTGGTTAAGGGTGTTGCACTCCCACATGGCCAACCCCGGTTCGAGTCCCAGACCTGGCAGCTTGCTTTTCTCTCTCTCTCTCTCTCTCTCTCTCTCTCTCTCTCTCTCTCTTTCTTTCTTTCTCTGTACCTCTCTGGTCAAATTTAAATAAATAAATAAAGTTAAATTTAAAAAATTCTAAATTAAAAAAAAATCTTGCTGGGTGCATGTGTGTCCCCAAGATCCCAAGAGGAGAATGGAAGAGAAGAGATTGCAGCATGGCCATCCTCGCTGGGTAGTGATTTCTTCTTTCTGTCTCTCTGTCTCTCCAGCAAGTGCACACCTGCCCTATAGCAGAAATCTCTCACTCAAAAAAAGAAATTGGGGACCAACAGGTGGCATGGTGGCTAAAGGTGCTGGATTCCTGCATGGCCTACTACAGTTCAAGTCCCGGACTTGGCACCTTGCTTTCTCCCTTTCCCATTCTGTCTCTCTGCCTCTGTCTCTCTCTGGTCAAATTAAAATATAATAATAACAGGACAGCAGTTGGTGTAATGGCTATGTCTCTGGACTCCCATGTAGTCGACTACAGTTCGAGTCCCAGACCCGGTGGCTTAAACTCATGCTGGACGCATGTGCGTGCGTGCCCAAGATCCTGAGAGGAGAATGGAGGAGAAGGGATTGCGGCGTGGCCATCCCTCCTAGGGGGTGATGTCTCTCTTTCTGTCTCTCTGTCTCTCTCTGTCTTTCTGGCGAGTACATACCCTCTATAGCAAAACCTCTCAAAAAAAAAAAAAAAAAAAAAAAAAGAAAAAAGAAAAGAAAAGAAAAAGAAAAAGAAAAGAAAAGAAAGAAAGAAAACTAAAGCTTCTAGGGTCAGCAAGTGGCATAGTCATTAAAATCCAACCTGGCTGACTGCGGTTTGAACCCTGGACCTGGCAACTTGCTTTCTCATTTTCTCTTTCTCTCATTTTCTCTCTGGTGAATGTATATATCCTATAGCAAACTAAAAATTAATAATAATAGGAACCAGCAGATAGCACAATGGTTATGTCGCTGGACTCCCATGTAGTTGACCCTGTTCGAGGCCTGGACCCAGTAACTTAAAACTCACATGGGACGTGTGTACATGCATGTCCAAAATCCTGAGAAGAGAATGGAGGAGAAGGGATTGTGGCATGGCCATCCCCCTGCAGAGTAATTTCTTGCTTTCTGTCTCTCTGGAGAGCACATGTGCCCTATAACAAAAATCTCTCTCTAAAATAACAATAATAAAATTTAAATTTTTTTTTTTTTAAATAAGAAGGGGCCAGCAGGTGGTGTACTGGTTATGCTGCTGAATTCTCACATGGTCAATTGCAGTTTGAGTCCTGGTTCCTTGCCAGGGGCTATCAGGTGGCGTGGTAGTTAAGGGCATTAGACTCCCACATGGCTGACCACAGTTCAAGTCCTGGATCTGGCGGCTTTCTTTCTCACTTTCCCTCTCTCTTCTCTCTCTCATTCATCAAATTTAAAAATAAATGAATAAAATAAATAAAGCAATTCTTAAAATATATATATATATATGTGTGTGTGTGTATATGTGTATATATATATATATATATATATATAGGGACCACCAGTTAGCGTAATGGCTATGTCGCTGGACTCCCACGTAGTCAATCGCGGTTCGCATCCCGGACCCGGTGGCTTAAAACTCATGCCGGGCGCGTGTGTGTGCGTGCCCAGGATCCCGAGAGGAGAATGGAGGAGAAGGGATTGCGGCGTGGCCATCCCCCCTGGGGGGTGATTTCTCACTTTCTGTTTCTCTGTCTCTCTCTTTCTGTCTGGCAAGCGCATGCACCCTATCGCAAAAACCTCTAAAAAATATATACATATAAAATAAAAATAAAATATAAATGAGTAAATAAAAGAATCATGCCAGGTGTATGTGAGCGTGCATGTGCATCCGTGCCCAAAATCCCAGAAGGAGGGATGGTGGTGATCATTCCCCTTGGGGGGGTGATTTCTCACTTTCCTCCTTATTGTCTCTGTCCCTCTTTCCAGAAAGCACACACACCCTATGGCAAAACCTCTAAAAAATAAATAAATAAAATAAAAGAAGAAAATAAAATAAAATGAAAGCTTCAAAGGTTATGTAGTTGGTCAAAGCCACGCAGCTGATGAGCAGATCCCAAGCTCATACTCTTCTATGCACCAGATTCTCTCTCCAGAATGAGACTCCACAGGAACCTGGTGGCAGAGCCCAACTCCAGCCCGGGGGCGCTCAGAGCCCAGGCCGTCTACTCCATCTTTGGCTTTCCCCAGAGCTGGGAGAAGGGAACAGATCCCGAGAGCCACTCTGTGTTCTGGCTTCATTTTAGATACTGGAGATGCAGTAGTGAACAAAACAGGCAAAAATCTTGGCTCCTGTGGCACCTCCGAGGGCATAAAAAATGTAAACAAGTAGGGCTGGCTCTGTGGTGCGGCAGTAACGCACTGCGCCAAGGCACCCAGCTCTCACACGGCGACTCCGGTTTAAATCCTTGGCCTGCTCAGCCGTTAAACGCACCGGGCATGTGGGCTAGTGCCCAAGATCCAGCGGGCTGGAAGACCGAGGGAAGGGGATCTGTGTGATTAGACCGTGTGGAGCGTGTGCATAGCTCTCTCCCTCCCTCCTTCTCCCTCTCAATTTTAAGGGTGCCAATCATGTGCTCTATAATGAACAAAGAAAAAAATGTAGGGGCTAGCAGGTGGGGTGGTGGTGAAGGCGCTGGACTTCCACATGGCTGACCATAATTCAAGTTCCAGGCCTGGCAGCTTGCTTTCTCTCTCTCTCTCTCTTTCTAGTCCAATTAAAAGTAATAATAGGGGCTGGCAGATGGCGTGATGGTTGGGGTGCTGAACTCCCATATGGCTGACTGTGGTTCAAGTCCTGAAAATGGCAGCTTGCTTTCTCACTTTCTCTCTTTCTCTCACTCTGACCCTCTCTGGTCAAATTAAAATAAATAAATAAAGTTAAATAAAATAATTCTTTAAAAAGAAAAATGTTGGGACCAGCAGTTAGTGTAATGGCTATGTCGCTGGACTCCCACGTAGTCGACCGCGGTTCGAGTCCCGGACCCGGCGGCTTAAACTCACGCCGGGCGCGTGTGCGTGCGTGCCCAGGATCCCGAGAGGAGAATGGAGGAGAAGGGATTGCGGCGTGGCCATCCCCCCTGGGGGGTGATTTCCTGCTTTCTGTCTCTCTGTCTCTCTCTGTCTGTCTGGCGAGCGCACGCGCCCTATAGCAAAAACCTCTCCAAAAAAAGAAAAAAAAAAAAAAAAAAAAAAAAAAAAAAAAAAAAAAAAAAAAAAAAAAAAAAAAAAAAAAAAAGAAAAATGTTTTGTGAGGCCAGGTGGTGGTGCAGTGGGACTGCAAGTGAACCTACATGGGAAAGGTTATAGGTTCATATCCTGTGACTTCCCTGGGCATGCCAATTGAAACTGGAGGTGGATGGTGGCAGGAAGGCCCTGTTGGGATTAGTCTCTGTCTCTCTTTCTCTCTCTCTGAAAATAAATAAAAATAAGTGAACAATAAGAACAAAAATAATTTTTAAGTGCCAGCAGATGGCATAGCAATTACTTTGCTGGATTTCTACATGGCCAGCCATGGTTCAAAGCCTAGACCCAGTAGCTTGAAACTCAGGCCAAGTATGTGTGCATGCATGCCCAAGAACCTATGGGGAGAGTGAAGGAGAAAGGAGTCTGGCATGGCTATCCTCCCTGTGGGGTGATTTCTCATTTTCCCTCTGACTGTTTCTGTCTCTCCCCCCAACCCCTGTGAACACATGAACCCTAAGGCAAAAACCTCCGAAAAATAATTTTTAGGGTCTGACAGATGGTGTCAAGGTTAGGGGTGCTGGACTTCCACATGGGTGATTGTGGTTCAAGTCCCAGACCTGAAAGCTTGCTTTCTCACTTTCCCTCTCTCTCTTCCCTCTCTCTCTTTCTCTCTGACCTGCTCTGGTCAAATTAAAATTAATAAATAAATAAAGTTAAATAAAATAATTCTTAAAAATAGTTATTTTTAGGGGCTGGCTTGGTGGTTAAAGGCACTAGACTTCCACATGGCTGACCATGGCTGAAGTCCCGGACCTGGTGGCTTACTTTCCCTCTTTCTGTCTGATCAAGCTGGAAAATAATAATAATAAATAAAAAGTTAAATAAAAAATAGGGTGACCAGCAGTTAGCATAATGGCTACGTCTCTGGACTCCCACATAGTCAACCGTGGTTCGAGTCCCAGACCTGATGGCTTAAGCTCACACACGGTGCGTGTGTGCGCGTGCCCAAGATCCCAAGAGGAGAATGGAGGAGAAGGGATTGTGGAGTGGCCATATCCCCTGGGGGGTGATTTCTCCCTTTCCCTCTGTCTTTCTGGCGAGTGCATGCACCCTATAGCAAAAAAAAAAAAAAAAAAAAAAAAGAAAGTTAAATAAAAAATAATTCAAAAAAATTATTAAAAAATTTTTTCTGGGCCAGTGGGTGGCATAGTGGTTGGGGTGTTGGACTCCCACATGCCTGACTATAGTTCAAGTCCCGGATCTGGCAACTTGCTTTCTCACGTTCTCTCTCTGTCATTTTCTCTGTGTGAGCACATGTGCCCTATAACAAATTTATTTTATTTATTTATTAAAAAAATGTCTTGCTTTAGGGTGCGTGCACTTGCCACAAAGATAGAGACAGAAAGCTATAAATCACCCCCCAGGGGAGATGGCCATGCCACAATCCCTTCTCCATTCTCTCTCAGGATCCTGGGCATACACACCCAGTGTGAGTTTAAGCCACTAGGTCCAAGACTCGAACCGCGGCCTACTACATGGAAGTTCAGTGACATAGTCATTACACCAACTGCTGGTCCCCCTATAGCAAATATAATATAATAATAAATAAAGAGACAAGCATATGGCGTAATGGTTATATCGCTGGACTGCTATGTAGTCAACTGTGGTTCGAGTCCTGGACCCAGTGGTTAAGCACGCCTTATGCCAGGTGCAAGTGTGTGCATGCCCAAAATCCCAAGAGGAGAATGGAGGACAAGGGATCGTAGTGTGGCCATCCCCTCCAGGGGGGTGATTTCTCACTTTCTGTCTCTCTGATGAGTGCAAAAATATCCCTCTAAATAATAATAATTTTTTTAAAGATTGTTTTATTTAACTTTAATTATTTTAATTTGACTGAGAGGAACAGAGGGTGAGAGAGAGAAAGCAAGCTGCCAGGACCGGGACTCGAACTGTGGTTGGCCATGTGGGAGTCCAGCGCCCTTAACCACCACGCCACCTGCCAGCCCCAATAATAATAATTAATAAAATAAAACAATTCTTAAAATTTTTTTTTAATTTTTTGAGAGATTTTTGCTATAGGGCGTATGTGCTCATCAGAGAGACAGAGAGAGAAAGAGAGATAGAAATCCAGAGATCATCCCCTGGGGGTATGGTCATGCCACAATTCCTTCTCCATTCTTCTTTTAGGATCCTGGACACACATGTACATGTACCCAATGTAATTTTAAACCACCGGGTCCAGGAGTCGAACTGCGGTTGACTATGTGGGAGTCCAGCGACGTGATCATTACACCATCTGCCAGTTCCCCAAATTAAAAAAATTCTTAAAAATTGTTTTGTTTGGGGCTGGTAGGTGGCATGGTGGTTAAAAGCACTAGACTCCCACATGGCTGACTGCAGTTTGAGTCCTGGACCTGGTGGCTTGCTTTCTCACTTTCATTCTCTCTCTCTCATTCTGTCCCTCTCTGGCCAATTTAAAGAAAGAAAGAAGGAAAGAAAGAAAGAAAGAAAGAAAGAAAGAAAGAAAGAAAGAGGGAGGGAGGGAGGGAGGGAGGGAGGGAGAAAGTTAAATAAAACAGGGGCCATCAGTTTGGTGTAATGATTATGTCATTGGACACCCATGTAGTCAACCGTGGTTCGAATCCCTGACCTGGTGGCTTAAATTCACACCAGGCACATGTGCATGTGTACCCCAAGATTCTGAGAGGAAAATGGAGAAGAGATTGCGGCATGGCCATCCCCCCTGGGGGCGATTTCTTGCTTTCTATCTCTCTGTCTTTCTCTGTCTTTCTGGTGAGCGCACGTGCCCTATAGCAAAAACCTCTCAGGAAAAAAATAGTTAAATAAAATAATTCTTTAAAAACAAATTGCGGGAACCAGCAGTTAGCGTAATGGCTATGTCGCTGGACTCCCACGTAGTCGACCGCGGTTCGCGTCCGGGACCCAGTGGCTTACAACTCACGCCGGGCGCGTGTGCGTGGGTGCCCAAGATCCCGAGAGGAGAATGGAGGAGAAGGGATTGCGGCGTGACCATCCCCCCAGGGGGGTGATTTCTCGCTTTCTGTCTCTATGTCTCTCTCTGTCTGTCTGGCAAGCGCACGCGCCCTATAGCGAAAATACCTCTCCAAAAAAAAAAAAAAAAAAAACAAATTGCTGGGGCTGGCAGGTGGCTTGGTGCTTAGCGGTGCCGGACTCCCACATGACTGACTGTGGTTAGAAACCTGGACCTGGTGGCTTTCTCTCTCTCTCTCTCTCTCACACTTTATCCCTCTCTTGTCAAATTGAAATAAATGAATGAATAAATAAATAAAGTTAAATAAAACAATTAAACACAAAAGAAATGCTCTGGGGGTGGTTAAGGCGCTGGACACTCCCACATGGCCGACTACGGTTTGAGTCCCAGACCTGGTGACTTGATTTCTCACTTTCTCTCTCTCTCTCTCTCTCTTTCTCTGTGCATGTCTCTCTCTGGTAAAATAATAATAATAATAAAAAGAATGAATAAATAAAATTAAATAATAAATAATTTTTTAAAAAATTGCTTTGTTTTACAAACATGTACAGAGATATACTTATAAATAAGATATAGTTCCTGTTCTTGAAAATTTAATAATCTAGTAAAGAAGACTGTGATAAAATATATGAATATCCATTATGAGTCATATATAGATGTATGTTATCAGATCAGTTGGCCCTCTGTGTCTGTGGGTTTCACATCTATAAATATTTGAGGGGTCAGCAGGTGGTATGGTGGTTAAAGGTGCTAGACTCTTACGTGGCTGACTATGATTTGAGTCCCATATCTGGCAGCTTGAAAAGTATGTATGTGCCCCAAATCCCAGGAGGGGCAGGGAGGAATAGAAATGACGGCATGGCCATCCCGGCGGGGGCGGGGGGCAGTTCTCACTTTCCCTTTCTCTGTATCCCCTGTCTCTCTGCAGCAACCACACATGTCCTATGGCAAAAACCTAAAAAACAAATACATTTTATTTACTAGAGTTATGTATTTGAAAAACAGGGGCAGGCCATGTAGCCTAGTGGTCAAGGGAGTCAGATCCCACACGGCTGACTATAGTTCAAATCCCAACCTCGTGACCGGAATAACAAGCAAAGTGCATGTAGATGTCCAAGACCCCAAGAGGATGGAGGTGGGATTGCAGCATGGCCATGCCCCGTTGGTGGTTGCTTTCTCCCTCTCTGTCTCTCTCTGGCGAGCTCATGTATCCTCTGGCAATTAAAAAAAATCTTTAGAAAAAAAGTACTTGAAAACAAAATTGATTGCATGTATACTAAACATGTATAGACTTTTTTCCTGTCATCTTTCCCTGAACAATACAGTATAACAACTATTTATGTAACTGAGCTGTAGGAGGATCAGAGACTGTATTGTATACAGTCTTGGATTCCACCTTAACGGATTAAACTGTAGGAAAATCAGTTGTTTCAGAAGGTGCGTGTCCTTCCCAGAAAGCGACAGAGAGACAAAGCACTCCCTATGAGGGACAGTCGTGCCTCAATAGCTTTTCCTCCATTTCCCCCTCCTTTCAGGATTTTGGGCATTGATGCACATGTGCCTGACATGTTTTTCAAGCCATTTGGTCTGAGACTCAAACGGTGCGGTAGGCATGCACGATCCAGTCAGCACACCAGTGGTGCGGTCATACCACTGACGCATTCTTTTTCTTTCTTTCTTTCCTTTTTTTACTTACAGAACCTAACCTCTTACCTTCCTCACAGTAGATCTGAGAACAATGTTTAACTAATGAAAGTAATAACCTTGCTAAGTCTTAGTGATACAGGGCGGGGGAAAGCCACCAGCAGCCCACTCACTCCCTTATGACCAGCCAAGAAGATTTTATCAGCTCAAGCATTGCAAAGCCACACCTAGACCCTCTGCTTCTAAAGCAAGATTAAGAGTTGTCTTGACTGACTCGTTTTGTTTCTGCTGCCTTGTTAATTGTTGCTTATTTTTAATTCTCTTGCAGAGAACTGAAACTGGTCTTTCTGCCCTGCTAGCCCTGAAGGAAAACTGACTTTGATGGCCCCCCCCAGCCCCGACACTATCAGATCTTCTTGTGATCCTGCTTGAAGACAATGAATAACCTGCCCTTTGCTTGTAATTATAGGCTCTCACTGCACCCTTCCTCTTTATGAGACAGAAGGGACGTTCCAAAATGAGGTGAGGGACATTCCGAACACCTGAAATCTAAAAGACAAGAAACAGCAGACAGTCTAGGTCTGAACCAGTTGGAACCAAGATGGCACCTGGACCGATGGCAGCCTTCAGACTCATACCCTCATTGTATGGTATTAGGATACTATTTTTTTCTTTTTTAAGAATTATGTTTTATTTAATTTTTACTTGTTTATTAATTAATTTATTTATTTTTTATTTGACTAGAGAGGGAAAGAGTGAGGGAGAGAGAAAGAGAAGGAAAATGAGAAAGCAAGCCTCCAGGTATGGGACTTGAACTATAGTTGGCCATGTAGGAGTCCAGCACCCTTAACCACCACATCACCTGCTGGCCCCTAGTATTAGCATACTATTAATAGATAATATTACTCACTCCCATCTGCACCATGACAGTTAAGAACAACAGTAGCGGGGCCAGCAGGTGGTGTGGTGGTTAAGGGCACTGGACTCCCACTTGGCGGACCAGGGTTTGAGTCCTGGACCTGGCAGCTTGCTCTCTCTCTCTCTCTCTCTCTCTATCACTCTGTTCCTCTCTGGTCAAATTTAAAAATAAACAAATAAAGTTAAATAAGAAAATGAGAAGGACAGTGGTTCTAGGGAAGTCATCACCGCTTTCTGATAAAAGTCATGAATAAACTGTCCCTTAAATAGCCTGGCATTAGACGAGCCGTATAAGCCAGACACCCACCTAAGTTCAGGGCTGTTTGGCCTATGGAGTAACCCTTCTGTCTTTCCCTCTGGGTAACAGTTCTCTCTTTTCCCCTGAACAAAACTTCATCCATCCCTCTTCACGTGGCTGCTCCACTGATGGAGTAGCCCATCCTGTATACTTTCCTTATAAATTTGTTTTTACTCTCCTTTGATGGCTCGCTCTTGAATTCTTCCTTGTACAAGGACCTTCACATCCTGGGTAGAGATCCCCAAGGACTGAGTCTCCCTGGCAACATGTATGAGTTCTGTAATTTAAAAAAATATTTATTTAATTTTATTATTATCATTATTTTAAAATTTTGCTATAGGGCACGTGCACTCACCAGAGAGAGAGAGAGAGAGACAGAGAAAGAGAGGGAAAGTGAGAAAGCAAGTCACCAGGTCTGGGCCTCGAACCACGGTCAGTCATGTGGGAGTCCAATGATTTAACCACCATGCTACCTCTGGCCCCCTAAGTTCTATATCTTGTCCAGTACAGTGGAGATAGTTACAGATTCTGGTCAGCTCTCTCCCTAGTGAGGGTCTCACTGAGATAAATTTCTTTCCTTATTTACCAACTTTTGTTTGTCAAAAGGTGAGTGGCATGCAACTGATTGCTGGTCTTTTCAAATAAGCAATACTGTCTGTTTCAGAGTCATTTATGTAACAGTTAAATTTCATTAGTTTTTTTCTGTTTTTTTTTAAAGATTTTTATTTTATTCATTTTCATTCATTCATTCATTCATTTTAATTTGACCAGAGAGAGGCACAGAGAGAAAAAGAGGGAAAGTGAGAAAGCAAGCCACCAGGTCCAGGACTCAAACTGTGGTCAACCATGTGGGAATGTCCAGTACCTTAACAACCACGCCACCTGCTGGCCCCCCAATTTCATTAGGTATTTTAATTTTGTTTTTTTTTGTTTTTGCCATAGGGAAATTGTACTCACTGGAGAAATATAGAGGGAGGGAAAGTGAGAAATTATCCCCCAGGTATATGGCCATACTGCAATCCCTTCTCCATTCTCTCCTCTGGATTTTGGGCACACATGCACACATGCCTCAGTGTGGTTTTCAAGCTGCTAGGGACTTGAACTGTGGTTGGCCATGTGGGAGTTACCTCAACCACTATGCCACCTAATGGGCATATCATGATGTATTTTTTAAAGTTTTTTTTTTGGGGGGGGGGAGGTTTTTGCTATAGGGTGCGTGCGCTCGCCAGAAAGACAGAGAGAGACAGAGAGACAGAAAGCGAGAAATCACCCCCCCAATGGGGATGGCCATGCCGAAATCCCTTCTCCTCCATTCTTGGGATTTTAGGCATGCACACGCGTCCGGCGTGAGTTTAAGCCGCCAGGTTGTCCCATCCCGCAGGACAGTCAAACAGCTTTCCTGGGGGAAGGAGTGAGAGATGGGACAAATGGCGCAGTGTTACAGAATGGAGATGATGCAGTGTCACAGCTCTTCAGGGTTGTCCGGAGATGATGACACAGTGTCACAACTCTTCAGGGTCGTCCGTTTATTGTGGGCCAGGGATTGTGGTTATATACATGTTGTTGGGTGGTGATTGGTTAAATGAAGGATTGTAAAAGGTGGGTTATGATTGGTTGTTTTTGTGGACCAATCATGAGGTGCCAGATATGCAAATCTGAGGGATTCTAAGCTCACCGATTTGCTATGGGAAGTGGCCAATCAGAGTATGGTTTTGAAGGGGAGCCAATCATGGCCTTTGGCATTATGTAATTGTTTGCTGAGAAACCGAAACCTAAGGGCCATATTCGCTGGTGTGCAGCCTCCCACACCGGGTCCGGAACTCGAACCTGCGGTCAACTACATGGGAGTCCAGCGACATAACCATTACGCTAACTGCTGGTCCCTAAAGTTTGTTTGTTTGCTTGGTTGTTTCAGAGAGAAATTTTTGCTATAGGGCACATGAGCTTACTGGAGACAGAGAGACAGAAAGCGAGAAATCACCCCCCTGGGGGGATAGGCACAGCACAACCCCTTCTCCATTTTCCCTCTAGGGATCTTTGACACACATGGACATGCGCCTGCTGTGAGTTTAAGCCACCGGGTCTGGGACTCAAACTGTTGTTGACTATGTAGGAGTCCAACAACATAACTATTACACCATCTGCTGCTCCAATGTTTGTTTGTTTTAATTTGCCAGAGGGAATGCGTGCTTGTTGGAAAGAGAAGCACCTCTCAGTGGTGAGGGGGATGGCACCATGATCCCTTCTCCATTTCTCCTTCCTTTTAGGACTTTGGCATGCATACACACATTTCTGATGTACTTTTCAAGTCATGGGAACTGGGACTTCAACTGTGCTGTCGGCCATGTGGGATCCAGCCATCTTAACCACTATGCTACCAGTTGGTGCTAAAATTTACATGCGCTAGCCAGAGAGACAGGGAGACAAGTGAGAGAAAACGAGAGACCACCCCCTTCCCAGTGGGGATGGCCACACCGCATTCCCTTCTCCATTCTCTTCTAGAGATTTTGGCTACACATACACATGTGTCTGGTGTGAGTGTCTTTTTTTTTTTTTTTTTTTTTTTTTTAGGCAGAGATTTTCACTATAGGGCACGTGCACTTTCCAGAGACACAGAGAGAGACAGCAAGTGAGAAATCACCCCCCAGATGGCTATGGCCACACCACAATTCCTTCTCCTCCATTCTCCTCCCAGGACTCTGGGCATACACACACACACCCAGCGTGTTTCAAGGCACCAGGTCCAGGCCTCGGACAGGGTGGACAACGTGGGAGTCCAGCAACATGAATATTACGTTATCTGCTGTTCCCATGCCACAAGGATTTCTAAAACTCTCACTTAAAGGAAAGATAAGGTTTTGTTTTCTTTTAAAATTTATTTATTATTAATTTTTGGGGAGGTTTTTGCTATAGGGCATGAGCACTCGCCAGAAAGACAGAGAGAAACAGAGAGATAGAAAGTGAGAAGTCATCCCCCAGGGGGGATAACCACACCACAATCCCTCCTCCTCCATTCTCTTCTTGGGATCTTGGGCACGCACACACACGTGCCTGGCATGAGTTTAAGTCACTGGGTCTGGGGTTTGAACCGCGGTTGACTCCATGGGAGCCCAGAGACATAGCCATTACACCAACTGCTGGTCTCTTTCTCATTTGTTTCTGCATACTCGGCTCTTGTTTGCTGTTCTTCCCTGGAATAATGCCTCCATGGGGAAGGGACAGGACTGTGTCCCATCTGCCTACCACTAGTAGGTGCTGATACCACTATAAACTACTATAAGCTACTACAGGTATGTGGGCTGCTTGGAGACAGAGACAGAGAAAAAGACAGAGAAAGTGAGAAGTCACCATACTACTCCTGGGGGGTGGGGGAAAGGGGATGGCCAGGCTGCAATCCCTTTTCCTCTATTCTCCTCTCAGAATTTTTTAAAACTTTTATTTCTTTATTTTAATTTGACCAGAGAGGGACAGAATGAGAGAGAGAGTGAGAAAGCAAGCCACCATGTCCAGGACTTGAACTGTGGTCAGCCATGTGGGAAACCAGTGCCCTTAACCACCACACCACCTGCCACCCTCCCCCGCCTTTTTTTAATTGCCAGAAGGCATATGCACCAGGCAGAGAAGGTCTTGAACATTCAAGAATTCTGGTGTCTGGGACCAGCAGTTAGCGTAATGGCTATGTCGCTGGACTCCCATGTAGTCGACCGCGGTTTGCGTCCCAGACCCAGTGGTTTAAACTCACACCGGGCGCGTGTGCGTGGGTGCCCAAGATCCCGAGAGGAGAATGGAGGAGAAGGGATTGCGGAATGGCCATACCCCCTGGGGGGTGATTTCTTGTTTTTTGTCTCTCTCTGTCTGTCTGGCAAGTACACGCGCCCTATAGCAAAACCCCCCCCCAAAAAAAAAGAAAAAAAAAAAGAATCTTGGTGTCCACTGTCTGTGGGTGTGCATGTATAGGGGGGACTACAACAAATTTCCTACAAATACTGAAAGTATATGCAAAAAGTCAACTGGGTGTTCTGGCAAGAGAATAGTGGAGTGAGTGATGAATTCCTTTGAGGGGAGTGGAGGAGTGGAGACTGAGTGGGGGGCTCACTGAGGAGGTAAACATGAAAGGCCTCTAGAGATGAGTGGGTGCTTGCCATATTGACACAGGCAATAGTTAGTGGGACTGTAAAGTCCCATGAAGAGCATATCATGTTTCAAGGACACCATTCACAAAGGGTGCCAGGCCCTTGCTGGGATTGGGAAAAGTTTTTTTTTTTTTTAAGAATTAGTTTATTTAACTTTATTTATTTATTTATTTATTTATTTATTTATTTATTTATTTATAATTTGACCAGAGAGAGACAGAGCAAGAGAGAGAGTGAAAGTGAGAAAGCAAGCTACTAGGTCAGTTATGTGGGAGTCCAGAGCCCTCAACTACACGCCATCTGCCAGCCAAAGAAAAGTCTGTGTGTATTTTTTTAAAATAATTATTTATTTATTTAATTCCATTTGTTATTATTACTTTTTAAATTTGACCAGAGAGATGGAGAGAGAGAAAGGGAAAGTGAGAAAGCGAGCCACCAGGTCCAGGACTTGAACCATGGTTGGCCATGTGGGAATCCAGAGCCTTTAACCGCCACACCACCTGCCGGCCCCAAAAAGTCTATGTTTTACTCCTCATTTTTCTTTCACTATTTGCCTTCAGCCTCATTAGAACTTCACTTTCATTCTTTTCATTTCTTCCATGAAAGAAAGATAAGAACTCCCGACAGGGTCTTCATGATACAACCCTCCCCCGGCTCAGCCAGACAGGATCATGGGCACACTTGTGTGTGCTGTGTCTGCCAGGAGGGCCGCTGACACCACCCCAGACTTTCCCATGTGGATCTAGCACCCCAGCACTGGGTTATAGCTCTACCACTGCATCTGGCCCTACTTCTTTCCTCTTTCTTTCTTTCTTTCTTTTTTTTTTAGGTAGCCAGGTCCAGGACTCAAATTGTGGAGTCAGCCATGTGGGATCCATGTGGGATCCAGTGCCTTAACCAACCACCATGCCACCTGCTGGCTCCTACTTAATTTTTTCAGTCTGCAAATATTTGGTACATTTTTTTCTCTCTCTCTCTCGCTTTTTTTAAAGACATTTTTGCTATAGGCTGCATGTGCTCACCAGAGGGAAAAAAAAATCAAGAAATCACTCCCCAGGGGGGATGGCCATGCCACAATCCCTTCTCTATTTTCCTCTCAGGATCTTGGGCTTGCACGCACACGCACCCTGTGTGAGTTTAAGCCACCAGGTCCAGGTCTCGAACTGCGGTCAACTACATGGGAGTCCAGTGACGTAACTGTTGGTCATCTGCTGGTCCCAAGACTTGGTACATACTCTTTACTCTGCCCAAAACATTCCATCTCCCCCATCCCATCCCTTACCTCCTTTCTTGTTTTTTTTTTTTTTTTTTTTTTTTTTAATCTTTATTTATTTTTATTTGACCAGAGAGGGACAGAGTGAGAGAGAGAAAGTGAGAAAGCAAGCTGCCAGGTCTGGGACCAGAACCAGGGTTGGTCATGAAGGAGTCCAGCACTCTTAACCACCAAGCCACCTGCCGGCTCCCCTACCTCCTTTCTTAGCTTAGTCCAGTACAACCTGGGGGCGAAACGTAATTGCCATTTTTTGAAGTGACCTTGGATCACATAAAATCTTCTCTTGCAGGCATGCTTCTTGGCTAGTACTTCTGACACTTTTACTTATTTGTACTGTGTCCATCTTCTGATGGAGACTGAGGGCAGGACTTTGTCCTATTTTTTTTATTAGAGAGATTTTTTTTTTTTTTTGCTTTAGGCCGAGTGCGCTTGCCAGAAAGAGACAGAAAGGGAGAAATCAGCCCCTAGGGAAGATGGCCTTGTGCAATCCCTTTTCCATTCTCCTCTCAGGATTCTGGCATGCATGGACGTATGACCGGACTGAGTTTCAAGCCTTCGGTACGAAGCTCAAACCATGGTCGGCCATGTGGGAGTCTAAGGACGTACCCATTACACCATCTGCTGGCCCCAGAACTTTGTCCCATTTACCCTTCTATCCCCATACCAAGCACACACAAAGTATTACCACTGAGCAAGGGCATCTAATCATCCTAGGCTGTCCTTGTAGTCTAGTGGTTAAAGAAGCTAGATGCTGGGGCCAGCAGGTGGCATGGTGGCTAAGGACACTGGACTCCCATATGGCCATCTGCAGTTCAAGTCCTAGACCTGGCACTTTGCTTTCTCATTTTCTTTCGCTCTTGTTTTCACTCCATCCCTCTCTGGTCAAATTAAAATAAAGTTAAATAATAATAAAAAAAAAAAGGTGTTAAATCCCATATTACCAACCATGGAACCAATCCCTACCATGGTGCCTTGGGCATGTGTGTGCAAGCCTCAAATCCCCACAGGCTACATAAATGGAAGAGAGACTGTATAAATGGAGGAGAGACTGTAACCACATCCCATGGGGGGGATGATTTCTCTCTGTCCTTCCAACTCTCTCTGGCAAGAGGAATTACCCTCTGGCATAGAAAAGAAAACCAGGCACCAGCCGGTGGCAGTGTGTAAGGCAGCTGAATAGCCAATAGCCCAGCTGGCATCCAGACTGCATGCCTTGAAAAACACGGGTGTACATGTCCAAAATCCCAGGAGAATGGAGAAGGGATTGGGACAAGTGATTTCTCAGAGAGCACACATGCCCTATAGCTAAAACAAAAACAAACACAAACAAACGAAAAAAACAAAACAAACAAAAAAGGTTATCTTCAAGAAGTTCTCCATGTCTTAGGTGTTCAGATACGGGTTGCTCGGTCCTAACCAAAGTTGGAAGTAACGGTCCAGAAGTTTGGACTGGAAAGGTTACCAACGGTTGGGGGATGGGGGATTCCAAGCAAAGGAAACACTGAAGAGGCCCAGGACTAAATAACAACTTGAAAGTCCTTTAATGCCAACTAAGGAGTTGCATTTTTACAGAGAAGGCATGAAGAGACATGACAGGGTTTTTATAGGGTAGTGACACTACCAGACGAAATTTTATCAAAGTCCCTTGCAGGTCGGCGTACAAGCCTAATTGCTAGGGAAGGGAAGTAAGGAAACCAGCAAGGAGGATCTCCTAAAATCCCCCAAAGGGCTCCATTGCAGCCAATGAGTGCACACGAGCTTAAAGGCGGAAGCCGCCGAGAACCCCTGCCTTGAGCGCCAAGTTTTGTTTCCAGCTTATGAACAAGTTGGCAGCGGAGGGAGGATCCGGGGGAACCGTACCGCACTGTAGCAAGCTCTCATTGGCTTCTAGGAAAGCCAGTCCGAAGGTTAAGTTCTCGCGAGAACTTCTCTCCAGGGACTCTCTCAGCACGACGATTAGGCCCGCTGCCCAGCCCAACAAACTTGCAAAACAATCGTGTGCTTCCATTGCTTAGATGGGTGAACCACGCTGGTCTTTTTTTTTTTTTTTTTTTTTTTTTTTTTTTTTTAATCTCTGGCCATTCAGGCCTGTTCTTCTTTCGCCTTCCTCCCTTTTGGCGTTCTTCTTGGAAAAAGCTGAGTTGTGCTCCTAAGGGCACACGGGTAGCTGGGAAACAGGATGGCCTTTAACGGGATAGAGGCATTGACCTCCTTGCCCTCCTCTTGGACTGTGCTGTGCCAATGACTTGTTTCTGGAAACAGTTTCAGGGAGGCGGGGGTTCCCTGTGTCCCTAGGAAGTGCTTCTGGGTCGGGCCTTCTGCGCCTGTACTAGACAGGTGAGCAACATTTCGCCAGCCCCGTCTCCATAGCAACTGCACTCACAGAATACCCCCTTTCCCTTCTTCCAGGTGGCTTGCCCTTCCCCCGCAGCGGATTCACTTTCAGAAATATTTACTAATTTTTTTTTTTTTTCCACTTGACCAGAGAGACAGAGGTTGAGAGAGGAAGTGAGAAAGCAAGCCACCAGATTCAGGACTCGAACCCTGGTCGGCCATGTGGGAGTGTCCAGTGCCATAACCACCATGCATCTGCTGGTCCGTGCCTCCCCCCGCCCAGATGCATTTTTAAGGGTCGCGCTCTATGAGGTGGTTTAGGTGGGAGCTGAGGGTAGTATGACCTTAGGCCTGGGGAATCAGTGAGTTGATGGACCTGGTGACTGTCTTAGAACTAGATGTCAAAGGCAGAAAAAAGCGATGCCCGACAATCTAATGGCACAGAGGACAAAAGACCAACCCAAGTTAACAAGACCTGAGGGTTTTGCCTGTGGCCATCCCTCTACACCACTTCCTACACTGGACATGTGTCGAGTCCAAGCTTCAGACAAGCAGCAGTTTATTGGCAAGGGGACACATCATATGTGGGCTTTGGATCTTCGCTGGTGTCTTCCTCCAGTCTAACGCAGCCCAGCCCTTCCCCAACCAGGTAGTCTCCGCTCATGGCCACTGGGCTGGGCATGGCACCCAGAAGGGATGTCACAGGTGCTCCTTCCACTTGTCCTGCCAGTGTCCAAGTATTCACATGGGTTGGGACCCTCAAGAGCACAGCTCTGAGCTCTGTCCAAGAGTGCCCTCCTAAGAGTATGTCCAGTTGGCCTGAGGCTAGGGATAGATACCGACAAAAGTACAAAACAGTACTTTTATCAGGATGATCACTGTCCCTGCCTCACTCTGTCACCGCTAATTTCAGAAGTCCCACTGCTACAGTTTATAAGGTCAAAAAAACAGGTTTGACATGTAGGTCTCCCAGGACAGGGCTGGGAAGGGTCAGTTCTTAACCGATAAGAGGCAGCAGGAACAAGAACGCAGGTTTAAGAGACCTCAGGCTAAAGCCAGTTTAATTCATTCAACGAGTGTTTATTGAGTGCCTACTAAGTGCTAGGCAGTGTTCTAGAAGCTGGGGGTACAGCCCATACTGGCAAAGTCCTGACTGAGCCCAGCCAGGACAGTTTCCTGAGCTTCAAGGTTATTGTGTCCAATCTATCTACTCACTCCTTTCTCCCATTTCTTCCCCTTCTCCCACCCACCACCTCCCAAGCCCTTTCTTTGCTTAAGCAGCAGATACCCTCCCTTTGGTCTCCTGGGACTCCACCCTCCCCGAACCCCATCATTCCAGTTCTGTTGGTGGCTCTTCCTTCAGCGGCCTTGGCCGACCATCATGCCCTATGGCAAAGGGCTTCAGGACCATGTGCCCCCGCTGATGCTTGATACGGGCAGAACTGTCACCAAAACCCTTGCCACACTCTGAACACTTGTATGGCTTCTCCCCAGTGTGTGTGCGCCTGTGTTTGACCAGATCCGAGTTTCGGGGGAACTCCTTCCCACAGAAGCCACATACATGAAGACGACTGGGTCCAGAGGACTGGGCCCGGACTCCAGCTCGAGAGGCTGAGGGTGCTAGACCAGGTGGGTTATGTGGCCGTAGGAGAGTGGATGGTGGTGGTGGCTGGGCCCGTTCACGGTGGGTGCGGAGGTGCTTGACTCTGGCCGAGCTGTCAGCAAAACCCTTGCCACATTCAGGACAGAGGTAGGGTTTCTCCCCTGTGTGCACACGATGGTGTTTCACCAGGTCAGAGGTTCGGCGGAAGCCCTTGCCACACTCGGGGCACTTGTGTGGCTTGTCATACTCCAGCGGTGGGGGTGGCTCCCCTGCCTGGGGGCCCCCAGGCTCTGACCCCAGGCCAGGCAGGCCAAAAGGCCCATCACCTGACCGTGAAGGGCTTCGAGGTGTCAGAGGGGGACTGGTGCCAAGAGGAGGTGGGGGTGGGCTGGGGATCAGAGTGGGCAGAGGGTAGCCTGGGAAGCTGAAGTCCTGGGGCTCCATGTGAGTGAGGCGGTGGCGCAGAAGGGTGGAGCTGAGGCTGAAGGTACGGTCGCATTCTGGGCAGGCATGGGGCCTCTCACCACTGTGGGTACGGAGGTGCTTGACCCGAGCAGAGCTGTCAGCAAAGCCCTTGCCACACTCTGGGCATAGGTAGGGCTTCTCTCCTGTGTGTACCCGCAGGTGTTTCACCAGGTCTGAGCCCCGAGCAAATTCCTTCCCACACACATCACAGCCAAAGGGCTTAGGCCCCAAGTGACTGCGCTGGTGGCTCAGAAGGCTACAGCCGAGCACAAACCTTTTGCCACAATCAGTGCAGACATATGGCTTGATCTGGGCCTGGGCAGCTGCCAGGGCTGCCTGAGATAGCTGCCGGCGGGGCGGTGGCTGTGGGGGCTGCTCTCCGGGGTGTGTCCGCTGGTGCTTTATGCGGGCAGAACTGTCGCCAAAACCCTTGCCACAGACGCCACATTTGTAGGGCTTCTCACCAGTGTGGGTCCGCTGATGTTTCACCAGGTCAGAACTCTGGCGGAAGCTCTTGCCACATTCACCGCAGATAGTGGGGCGCTCACCAGCAGGCATCCGGGGCCGAGCCATCTTTGAGGGACCCTGGGCTGGCGGCTGGGCCCTACAAGGCTTCTCACCACTATGAGTTCGCTGGTGTTTGATACGAGCAGAACTATCCCCAAAGCCCTTGCCACAGACCCCGCACTTGTAGGGTTTCTCTCCCGTGTGGGTCCGCTGGTGTTTCACCAAATCTGACATCTGCCGGAAACATTTGCCACACTCACCACACACAGCGGCCCGATCACTACTTGCCTGGCCCCAATGTGATTCTCCCAGGAACTGGGGGCCTCTGTCCCGAGGCTGAGGCTTTCCTAGCTCCTCTCCCTCAACCCATAAGTCATCCCAGGTATGGATGCCTTCGTGTTTGAGAGAGGCATTTCCTACTTCATGGACTGAGATCAAATCATCTTCTTCCTTGAACCTCAAGTCAGCTTCCTGTGGACTATGTTCAAAGTCATCCTGATCAGATATCTCCACAGTTTCAATCCCTAGACCTGGGGAAAAGAAAAGGGAATTGTAGACCCTGCCCTTTGGCTCAGCCTCTATCTTTTTTTTTTTCTTTTTCTTTTAGATTTTGTCATAAGGTGCATGTGCTTGCCAGGGAAAGAGAGGAAAAGTGAGAAATTACTCCTTGGGGGGAATGGCCACACCACCATCCCTTCTCTTCCATTCTCTTCTCAGGATTTTGGGGAGGCATGCACATGGTTCCAGTGTGATTTTCAAGCTGCTAGGTCTGGGACTTGAACTATGGTGATCAGCCATGTGGGAATCCACTGCCTTAGCCAGCACATCACCTGCTGGCCCAGTTTTTGTTTTTGTTTTTTTAAGAATTATCCTATCTAACTGTATTTATTTGTTTTATTTGACTGGAGAGGGAGAGAGAGGGAGGGTGGGAGGAAGTGAGAAAGCAAGCCACCAGTTCTGGGACTTGAACTGCGGTTGACCATGTGGGAGACCAGCACTCTTAACCACCATGCCATCTGCCAGCCCCCACAGCCTGTTTTTAGTAACACTTGTACATAGCACTTGAAGTGGTACTAGGATCTCTTTTTCACTATCCTGTGAATTTCTGGAGCACTTAAAATGTCTGAGCCTGTTAGGGTATGTGCGCTTGCCAGAGAGAGTGAGTGAGAAAGCATGAAAGCATGTCTATAGGGGATGGCCACATTATAATCTCTGCTCCACCATTTTCCTCTCAAGATTTTGGAACACACACGTGTGCCTGGCGTATTTTCAAACCACTGAGTCCAGATTTTGAACTGAGAACTGGGAGACCCAGTCGTCCCAACCACCACGCCACCAACTGGCCATAATAACTTTTTACTATGCTCTTAATAAAAATTCCAATCACTAAACTAAGCATTACTGAATTCTTGCAACAATCCTGTAACCTAAGACTACTAAAATACTCATTTACAGGCATGGAAACAGAACATTTAAGTCACTTGCCAAGGTTATTATTGAAGTAGCAAAGTCAGGTTCCTAACTCAGGCCTTCCTAACCCCCAAACCTGTGATAACTACATTACACTGTCTCTATTTGGAAACCAAATACTATTGTATTTTGTTATATAATCCTACTGTGTAATTCATTATGACAAATCATTCTGTGTGTACCTGAAAGGAACAGACACACATCCATCCCTCTAGATGCTTAAGGTTGGTAAACAGTAAGATAAAATATCAGTAATTATTGTATATGTGTGGGGGAGGGGCCAGTCAGTGGCGTGGTGGTTGGGGCAGCTGGATCCCATACGGCAAATTGTGCAGTTTGAGTCCCAGACCAGTCGCTTGGAAAACATGCCTAACACATGTGCATGCATGCCCAAAATCCCAAAGGGAGGGAGAAATGGAGGAGCGATTGCAGCATGGCCATCCCCCATGGGGATGCTTTCTCACTTTCCCCCACTCTGTCTTTTTCTGTCTCCAGTGAGCGCACACAGCCTCTGGCAAGTTTTTTTTTAAAAAAAGAAGTACTTATGGGTTCTGAATTATTGTGTTGTCACCAAAGACAGGAGATGAGATAGGGACGAGAATTCACAGCAGAGCAAAGAAAAACTCAAGGCAAGGAATGGAAGATAAAACTGGAAAAGAATGTTGCGACTAGCCTGAGCATGCAAGATTTGGATTGAACACAGGGCTAAGGCTTTTAATTAGTTGACACAGGGACGCTAGAGGTTTTTGAGAAGTCAGGATTAGACCTGGACTTAAATCAATCTGGCTGCCTAATTGGAGAGAAAAGGGCAGAGGGGAGGTTCTCGCAATTGGCAGGATGTGAGAATGAGGCCTCAAGTAGGGCAGAGGCCCTGAGGATGGTGAAGACTGTGGGGGAGGGGGGAGTCCTTGAGAACTTACCCCTCTCGGCCAGGCGCACAGTAGGTGTTCAAAGAAGATGGCCTCCTCCCTCAGTTTTGGCTGCCCTCCCCCTCTCCCTGGAGGTACAGCTCCTGTCCGATTTTTCAGGGTCTTGGCCTGGCGGAGCCCCGAGCCCCAGAGTCCCCGCCCGGCCGTTACCTGTCCATGGCGGCGCGCAGCCGCAGCCCTCACCTGTGCCGGCGCCTCTCAGCTGCTCCCTCTCCTCCGGGTCACGGAGATCCGGGTCCCAGGGCTCTACCGCGCGCTCCATCTTCCGCACACCGCCCTGAACAAGGGGACAGACACATAATCCTGCGGTCACACTGCCATGTGCGGCCCGCGGCGCCCAGCCGCTGCCCTCTGCCGGTCGGCGCCGGCTCGGGGTAACGTCGGGTCCCAGGCTCCGGGGCCGCTCCCGATGACCCCCACCCACGCCGCCGGCCACCCCTGCACCTGCCGCTGCCCGCGGCACGCAGCTGCCCGTCTCACCTCACCAGCCGCCTCCGGCTCCGCCACCCCGGCGCCCTCGCGAGCTCCTCAGCCGAGCGCGGTGTTCGAGCTGCGGGCGGCTCCGGGAAACGGGCTCCGCGCCAAACCGGGAGGAGGCTCGGACCCAGGCGTCCCGGGGGCGGCCGCCGGGGGCGGGGACGGGAAGCGGAAGCGCCGGGCTGCGCCGAGCCGCTCTAGGATCTTGGAGGAGCTGCACGCCTGTGGGGGCCGCCCGCGTCGGCGGAGCTCGGTGGCCGGCGGGCGGCTGCTCGGCGCCGAGAGGGCTACTCTAAGCCGAGAACAGAGGCCGGAACTCGGTGGTATTAACCGTCTGCCTCCTGGGCTGCAGCCGAAGGCTCTTCCTAATTGTCGCCGTCTCTGGCCCGCGCCGACCTCCGGGGCTGGCCGATGGCACCAGCCACGCTGGCCCGGGAGAGACAAAGAAAGAGGGATCCAAAGATGGACCGAGGGAAAGGGGTGGGGGTGAGACCAAGGCAGACAAAGAGCGGCGGAGACCCCAGACGGGGCGGGGCGGGGCGCCGAGACGGGAAACAAAGCGGGGCTGGTCGGAGAGGCCGAGGGCCAGGGTGGGGGCTGGGCTGGGGGAGATTGAGGCAGGAGCCGACGCTGGAGGCGGAGGGACGCCAGGTAAACGCTGCGGGAGAGACGGGCAGGCAGATGGAGTCACACTCTGGGCCCGGAACAGAGACCCTGAACCCTAGACTCACAGATAAAGCCCTGAGTCAGGAAGGACGCAAAGGCCGACCCAAAATAAAGGAGCAAAAAATTAGCCGCTAGAGACAAAGAGATGTAGAAACAAATAAAATAAATAAAGTTTTTGAAGCGGAGTCGGAGTAGCAATAAGAGACAGGGAGCTAGGAGAGAAACAGGCCCAGACGCAGAGAAACAAAAGACTGCAGGCAGTGAAATAGGCAGAGACAAAGAGACAGAGACACAAAGAGGCCGCTAAGAAGACTGGGTCTACAGCCCTACGAAGGCCAAGCCTTGGGAGAAGCTGAAGAATTAAACCCTGTTTCTCATCCTGGTGGGGCCCTGACTGGGGCTCGGTACCAGGGGACCCAGGATAACCCTAACCCCAATATTTATACTGTGCAAGCCTCCCTTTGGGGATTTCAGAGTGCCCGGAGGTGTTCCAGCCCCTTTGCTCACAATGAGGAGGAGTATCTGCTTTGTATATTAATTCACATTTATGAGCACCTTGGTGTTAAGCCAAGAGCTTGGGTTGGGATAAACTGAAACACATGCACAATTTATCCTTGGGGTACTACCAATTTGAAGGGGCAAATGCAAATGATTAAAAATAGAGACCCCCCCCCCCCATAGGCTAGTGGTTAAAGGGACAAATCCCACAAAGCCCACCACCCTTGCAGTTCAAATCCTGGCTCCAGAGGCTTGAAAAAGATTTCTGGGTATGTGCATAGGTAACCAGAATCCTGACATAATAGAAATGGAGAAGGGATTGTGGCGTGACCACGCCTTATGGCGGTTGCTTGCTTTCTCTCTCTCAGAATGCACACACCCTCTGGCAATTTAAAGAAAAAATAGAGAACTGTAAGGGCGTGAAAGAATTATACAGACATATTGAAGACAGTGTGGGAGAGCAGGAACAGTTCTAATGTGTGAGAATGAGGTCGCATGGTTCTGTGCGCCCAGTATGCACGGATGTTAGACACCAACAAAGGACCACACTCAACACATTCTACTTCTTGAAAAATAACTAGCGTCATGTTACTTTTTTGTTCTATTTCTTTCCTCCACAAGTCAGAGAGCACTCCCAACAGGGTCCCAACACAGAGACACACCCCTAGCTTCCGCCACCCTGCGATCCCAGGATGTTCAGGAAGTCTCAGAATGTGAATCCAGAACCTTCCATGTGGGTCAGCCTTATAGAACATTGGGTTCTACTGCTTTGCCATTGTCCAGCCCCCAACACAGACTTATTGACCAATTAATCTCTAGATGCTGCTGTAAGTCCTGAAATACAAAGAAACTCCTTGGGACCGGCAGATGTCATAATGGTAGCATCGCTGGATTGCCATGTAGTCAACAGTGGTTCGAGTCCCGGACCCAATGGCTTATAACTCACGCAGAGCACGTGTGTGCCCAAGATCCCAAAGAGAGAATGGAAGAGATTGCAGCATGGTCACCCCTTCCCCTCCATGATTTCTCGCTTTCTGTCTCTTTAGTGAGCGCACATGCCCTATAGCAAAACAAAAACAAAAACAAAAAAACCCTTTCTTAAAGGAAAGGAAACCCCTTAGGATAGGAGCTGTGCCAAAGATCTAACAGGTTCTATACTGACCTACTGACCTTATGAACAGCATTTTAGGAGTAGTACAGAAATTCTTCTGTAGAGTTCAGTGGCTGTGGATACTGCCTTTTTTTTTTTTTCTTTTTTTCGAGAGGTTTTTGCTATAGGGCGTGTGCGCTCCCCAGAGCGAGAAATCACCCCCCCCCCCGGGGAGGTGGGGTGGCCATGCCGAACTCCCTTCTCCATTCTTCTCTCGGGATCTTGGGCACGCATGCACGCACACGCACCTGGCGTGAGTTTAAGCCACTGGGTCCGGTACTCGAACCGCAGTCGACTACATGGGAGTCCAGCAACATAGTCATTACGCTAACTGCTTGTCCCTGCTTTTTGTTATTTTTAAAGAGGTTTTTGACTTAGGGCTTGTGCACTTGCTGGAGAGAGAGAGAGACAGTGAGAGGAAAAGTGAGAAATCACTCCCCTAGGGGGGGATGGCCACACTGCAATCTCTTTTCTTCTATTCTCCTCCTGAGATCTCCGCCACATGCACCCTGCGTGAGTTTCAAGCAACCAGGTCCAGGCCTCAAACCGTGGTCAGTCAACCATGTAGGAATCCAGCGATGTAACTGCGTAACCATCTGCTGGCCCCATGTGGATACTGTCTTTAAATTATTCATGTGGGGTTTAATTTCCTGGTCTTATCATTTAATTGCAGTTTGACCTTAGGAAAGTTACTTAAGCTTACTTCCTGAACTATAAAATGAAAATGATAATACCTAATTTGGATGGTTGAACATTAATATACATAAGGCACTGGGGCCAGTATGTGGCACACTGGTTAAGGAACTGTACTCCCACATGGATAACTGTAGTTCAAGTCCTGGACCTGGTGGCTTGCTTTCTCACTCCCCACCCCCTTTTTTCTCTCTGGTGAGTGCACGTTTCCTATAGCAAATTTAAAAAATAATAAAAATAAAATTAAATAAACAGTTTTTTTAAGAGAGATTTTTGCTATAGGGCACATGTGCTTGCCAGAGAGAGAGAGAGAGAGAGAGAGAAAGCAAAAAATCACCCCCCAGGGGCAATAGACATGCCACAATCCCTTGTCCTCCATTCTCCTCTCAGGATTTTGGGCATGCACACACAAGTGCCTGGTGTGAAAAGACAAAGCCGCTGGGGCCAGGACTTGAACTGTGGTTAACTGTGGGAGTCCAGCGACGTAACCACTACATCATCTGCTGGTCTAAATAAACAATTCTTAAAAAAAAAAAAAAAAAAAAAAAAATGTGGGGGCCAGATGGCAATGCTATAATAAAATAAGATACTCTGCAAGGCCACTCCACTTGGGAAGGTTCTGGGTTTGCGTCCTCCCTGAACACGCCAGGCACTCATGTGCCCATGATTTGGGGTTGGCTGGAGCAGGAGGTGGATTGTGACATCAAGACCCTGTTAGGGGTAATGTTTCTCTTTTTCTTGGTCATAGAAGAAATAAATAAACTTTAAGAAAAAGAAAAGGAAAACCTACTGTATGTTGGAAGCTTGAGATCTGAAAATGATTAAGACCTATCTTCAGGAACGTTAAAACTAGTCCTGTCTTACTGTGCCATGAGTTTACACAATAGGAAAGCAGTGGGAAAGAGAGATAGGTTACTAACTCCACAAACATTTCCTAGATGTCCACCAAGAACCAGACATTCGCTTATGCAGAGAAACAGAGTTATGAGGGTATAAATGGCCAGCCTGCACACCATACTCACTTGCAGAGCGATCTACTTCTGACTTTCTTAAAAATTGACTTATTGGGACCAGCAGTTAGCGTAATGGCTATGTCGCTGAACTCCCATGTAGTCAACTGCGGTTCGAGTCCCGGACGCAGTGGCTTAAACTCACGCCGGGTACGTGCGCCGTGTGTGCCCAAGATCCCAAGAGGAGAATGGAGAAGGGACTGCGGCGTGGCCATCCCCCCTGGGGTGGG
This sequence comes from Tupaia tana, assembly GCA_026018925.1. Lineage (NCBI taxonomy): Eukaryota > Metazoa > Chordata > Mammalia > Scandentia > Tupaiidae > Tupaia > Tupaia tana. The sequence continues at coordinate 60,934,270 of JAKSZU010000016.1, forward strand.
GGGTGATTTCTCACTTTCTGTCTCTCTGTCTCTCTCTGTCTTTCTGGTGAGTGCACGCACCCTGTAGCAAAAACCTCTCAAAACAAAACAAACAAAAAAAGAGATGGCCGTGTCCTGGGCCAGGAGTTGGTGTGGAGGTTACGGAACTGAGATCCCACGTGGACAACAACGCAGTTCGTGTTCCAAACCTGACAGCTTGAAAATCACGCTGGGCATGTGTGCATGTATACCCCAAATCTGGAGAGGAGACTAGAAGAGATGGGACTGTGGAGTAGCCATGCCCCCTAGGGGGTGATTTCACATCCCTCCCCCTTCTCTGGTGAGCACACAAACCCTGTAGAAAAAACAACAAAAAAGATGGCTGCCTTCCTAATGGCCCACTTTGTAGTTCAAGTCCTGGACCCAGTGGTTTGGAAAAACAGGTTAGGTACCTGCATGTGTGTGCGGTGTTCCTGGTAAAATCCTGAAAGGAGAAATGGAAAAGCGATTGCAGAACGACCACCCCCCTGAACGGGTGCTTTCTCACTTTCTTGGTCTCTCTCCAGTGAACATGCGTGCCCTCTAGCAAATTAAAAAAAAATAGGGTGGCATGGTGGTTAAGGGTGCTGGACTCCCACATGGCCAACCATTGGTTTTTTTTTTTTTTTTTTTTTTTTTTTTGAGAGGTTTTTCGCTATAGGACGTGTGCGCTCGCCAGACAGACAGAGAGAAACATAGAGACAGAAAGCGAGAAATCACCCCCCAGGGGGGATGGTCACGCCGCAATCCCTTCTCCTCCATTCTCCTCTCGGGATCTTGGGCACGCACGCACACGCGCCCAGCGTGAGTTGTAAGCCACCGGGTCCGAGACGCGAACCGCGGTCGACTACGTGGGAGTCCAGCGACATAGCCATTACGCTAACTGCTGGTTCCCCCAACCATTGTTTTGAGTCGTGACTTGCTTTCTCACTTTCTCTCTCTCTCTTACTCTGTCCCTCTCTAGTCAAATTTGAAACTGAGCAGGGACCCCCGAATGTATTTTCTAAGGTTCTTGAAATATAAGGTTCATTTACATTGTAAGGGCCCAGGGTAAGGAGTAAGTCTTCAGACTGGTTATGATAATAAAATAACACTGACCACGAATAAGGGCCATTCGACCTCTAAAACTCACTTAGAGGAAAAATAAGGTTTTCATTTCAATATGTAAGATGTGTTGTAGGATGGAGACTGCTGGCTGTGAGCTCAAAGACCCCAGACTGAATGGCTCCAGAAACCAGAATAGAAATTTGATTATCTAAGGCCTCACCAATCAAGAATGCCCACAAGACGATCACATCCTCTTGAACCAATCACTGAACTGATCTTGCGCCTGGGACCTCTGCACCAAATTTTGCACTTAAAAAGGCAAATGGGGGGGGGGGAGGGTGGCAGGTGGCAGGGTGGTTAAGGGTGCTAGACTCCCACATGGCCAACAGCTGTTCGAGTCCTGGACCTGGCAGCTTGCTTTCTCACTGTCCCTCCCTCCCCCGCTCACTCTGTCCCTGTCTGGTCAAATTGAAAATAAATAAATAAATAAATAAATAAATAAATAGGGACCAACAGTTGGCATAATGGCTATGTCGTTGGACTCCCATGTAGTCGACCACGGTTTGAGCCCTGGACCCAGTGGCTTAAACATGCCGGCGTGTGTTCCTGCGTGCCCAAGATCCCGAGAGGAGAATGGAGGAGAAGGGATTACAGAGTGTTCATCCCCCCAGGGGTGATTTTTCGCTTTCTGTCTGTCTCTGTCGTTCTGGCAAGCGCATGCACCCTATAGCAAAAACCTCTCCAAAATAAATAAATAACGCTTTTAAAAACACACACATATGGGGAACATCTGGGGAGACCGGGTCTTTTCAGTATGAGCTGCCTGCTCTCCTTGCTTTGCGCTTTACAAGGAAGCTGTACTTTCTTTCATCGCACCATGTGACTATGGTTTGGTTTTATAGGGCTGGGGCAGGTGAACCTGATTTGAGTTTGGTAACAAATTAAAAATACATAAATAAATAAAGTTAAATTAAAAAATTCTTCTTAATAAAAGAAAGGGACTGCCAGGTGGCGTGGTGGTTAAGGGCACTGGACTCCCACATGGCTGACCATGGTTCAAGTCCTGGACCTGGCAGCTTGCTTTCTCACTTTTCCTCTCTTCCTCTCTCTGTCCTTCTGTGGTCAAATTAAAATAAATTTTAAGAAAAGTAAAGGGGGCCAGCAGGTGGCATGATGGTAGGGCGCTGGACACTCTCACATGAACTGACCACGGTTCGAGTCCTGGAATTGGTGGCTTGCTTTCTAACTTTCTCTCTCTCTCTCTCTGTGTCTCTCTCTCTGGTCAAATTAAAATAAATGAATCAACAAATAAAATTAAATAAATAATTCTTTTTTAAAAAGTTAAATGATTCTTTAAAAAGGAAAAAAAATCCAAATGATTGCTAATAAATGAGAACTGTCCACAGCTGGCCTCACATGAAGCTTAAGGTGGAGCCTTCCTTTGTCCCATACCTTATCACATGACTAATTAGCCATAATTTGTTGGCGTTAATAGGCATGTAAATGGAATATCTTGTCATGATTAATTTATATCAACTAAACTTAACACAACAGCCAGTCAGGAGCCTTTTCTGCAGGGCAAATTGTTAATATGCACAGATGCCTTAAATATATGACTTCCTTTGACTCAGTAATTCTCCTTACAAAAACTAAGCCTAAGGAAATGGGGGGAGAAGTGCACAGCCAGCGATAGCCACAAACAAGGTCATCCCAGCTCAGCCCTGTCTGTTAAAGGGAAGAATGAGAATCCATTTAAATTCCAAACATCTATAAAAATGATAATGTAGGCCCTGCTGGGGTGCTGAGTGCCTTTGTGAGGCTGGAAGCCATATGGAAGATGGGTGTTCAGGGCTGGCTCCAAGGCCTGAGGGTTGAGGCACACAGATCCTAAGGCCCACTGAGCTGTGCGAGTCCCAGGCCCCATAGCTTGGCTGGGTGCACATTTGTGCCAAAAATCCCAAAGGTAGGGAGAGATGGAGAAGGGATTTTTTTCCCTGGGGAGTGCTTTCTTCTTGTCTTCTCTTTCTCTGGTGAGCACACCTGCCCTCTAGCACCAAAAAAAAAAAAAAAAAAAAAAAAAGAGAGAGAGAGAGAAAAGATCAGGGTTTGGTTCTCAAGTAGACTTGTAAGTGCTGGGGGATGAGCAGAAAGCACAATTTTCCAAAGTCCTTACCAGAGGGCCTAGGGGGAGTCATGCCCACAAATATTAACAGGTCATTTTTTCCATTAACAGGATTCTTCCTACATCCTGTCCCTGGCATAATATCTTTGAGATGTATATTCAACTCATTAAAGTATATTCTTTTGCTTATCTCCTCCCAAGAACTTCCTTTCCTTGAGATGTAGATTAAGCATTTCTTTTATGAATCTCTTCCCAAGACACAGCCTTTCCCTTCTAATTACCAACCTAAAAATTGTGGAACTCACCTATAACCTACAAGCTCCCGCCTCTTTGAGCCAGACCAATGGAAATCTCTTCCCTAATTTTGGCTGTTACTCTCAACATCAAATAAAAGGAACCCCTGTACCAGATCACCCCGAGAAAGACATATTTGCCTTCTCTCCCGGCATAGGTCACTCAAATTCTGCTTGGAAATAAACTGCATTAATTATTAATTTTTTAGAGCTGGTAATTTTCTGTCAACACCGAACTATAGGCAAAGGAGAAAATCTATCAATAGAAAGATAAACACCAAAATGGAGTTATATCAGGATAGTAATATGAGGTTTAAATTTTTCCTTTTAATATTTTGTCAGAGGGGGCCAGCAGGTGGAGTGGTGGTTAGAGTCGCTGGACTCCCACATGGCTAATCCTGGTTCGAGTCCTGGACCTGGTTGCTTGCTTTCTCACTTTTCTGCTCTCTCTCTGTTTCTTTCTGATCAAACTGGAAAATAATAATGATAAATAAAAGTTAAATAAAATAATTCTTAACATTTTTTTTTTGTCAGAGGACAGGCCAGCAGCACCTTAAGAACCATGCCACTGCTGGCCTGCCCTCTGGTCAGAAAACAAAAAACAAAACAAAACAAAACAACGGGGGCCAGCAGGTAGCAGAAAGGTTAAGGCCAATTGCTGGGTTCAGGTGAAAATCATGCTGGGTGCTTGTGTGTGTGTGTCCAAAATCATGAGGAGACTGGAGGAGAAATTGTTACATGGCTACCCCACACCCCCGCCTCCCCAAGGGTGATTTTTCACTTTACCTCTTTCTCTCTGGTGAGCGCACCTGGCCTATAGCAAAAAACTACAAAAATTAAAAACTATGCATGGATTTCAAGACTACTGCACCAAAATAAACTTGTACTTTTTTTTTTCCCTTTTCCAAAGCATTATTTTATTTAACTTTATTTATCTATCTATCTATTTATTTATTTATTTAAATTTGACTAGAGAGGGACAGAGAGAGAGAGAGAAAGGGAGAAAGCAAGCCATCAAGTTTGGGACTTGAACCAAGGTCAGCATGTGGGAGTCCAGTGCCTTTAACCACCACGCCACCTGTCGGTCCCATTACTTTTTTTCTTAAAGGAGACATTTTTGCTATAGGGTGCATGCCCTCACCAGAGAGACAGAGAGAAATAGAGACAGAAAGTGAGAAATCATCCTCCTGGGGGGAATGGCTATGCTGCAATCCCGTCCCTGGATCTTGGATGCCCACACACACCTGGCATGAGTTTGAAGCCACCAGGTCTGGTGGGACTCAAACTTCGGTAGAAAACATGGGAGTCTAACAACATAACCATTACGTCATCTGCTGGTCCCACAAACTTGTACTTTAATTGCATTCCTTCACAGCCTTTTTAAAGTACCCTTCTATAATAAATAAATAAATAAACAAACAAACAAACAAACAAACAAACAAACAAACATATTTCCTTTTCTTTTTTGAGAGATTTTTGCTATAGGGTGAGTGTGCTTGCCAAAGAGACAGGGACAGAAAGCAAGAAATCAGCCCCCCAGAGGAGGCAGCCACGCCACAGTCCCTTCTTCTCCATTCTCTTGGGATTTGGGGCACACATGCACACATGCCCGGTGTGAGCTGTAAGACTTCAGGTCTGGGACTTGAACCACGATTGACTACATGGGAATGCAGCGACATAATCGTTACACCATCTTCTGGTCTCCACATGTATATTTTTAAAAATAATTATTTATTATTATTATCATTGTTTTTTCAATAATTATTTTATTTTATTCATTGTCATTATTTTATTTTTTTATTGAAGTTGACCAGAGAGAGACAGAAAGAGAGGAGTAAAGTGAGAATGTAAATTGCCAGGTCTGGGACTTAAATTGTGGTCAGCCATGTGGGAGTCCAGCCGCATTAACCATCATGCCACCTGCTGACCCCCATATATTCTTTTTTAAAAAATTATTTTATTTATCATTATTATTAGCTTTTTAGATTTGCTGTAGGGCATGTATACTCACCAGAGAGAGACAGAAAAGAGAAAGAGAGAAGAAAAGTGAGAAAGCAAGCCACCAGGTCCAGGACTCGAACCATGGTCAGCCATTTGAGAGTTTAGCACCTTAACCATCACACCTGCTGGTTTCCTTACATATATTCTTTTCTTTTTTTTTTAAGAATTATTTTATATAACTTTATTTATTTATTTTAATTTTATCACAGAGGGACAGAGTGAGAGAGAGCAAAAGAGAGAAAGTGAGAGAGCAAGTTGCCAGATCTGGGACTGGAACCGCAGTTGGCCATGTGGGAGTCCAGTGCTCTTAACCACACACCACCTGCTGCCCTCCCCCTCCCCCATATGTATTCTTTTTTTTTTTTTTTTTTGGAGAGGTTTTCGCTATAGGGCGCATGCACTCGCCAGACAGACAGAGAGAGAGACAGAGAGACAGAAAGCGAGAAATCACCCCCCAAGGGCCACACTGCAATCCCTTCTCCTCCATTCTCCTCTCGGGATCTTGGGCACGCATGCACACGCGCCCGGTGTGAGTTTTAAGCCACCAGGTCCGGGACGCGAAGCGTGGTCGACTACGTGGGAGTCCAGCGACATAGCCATTACGCTAACTGCTGGTTCCCCATATGTATTCTTTAAGGCTGTTGATGACTCAGGGAAGAGATGATCAGAGCCTGAACCTAGGACCGGGCAGTCGCGTGGCCGGTGTGGAGAAAGGGGATCAAATTTGTCTCATAGACAGGACTTGGAAACCAATTGGACATACTTGTGGAGAGTGAGAGGGAGTGGAGTTGTTTTAGCCCAGACCATAAGGCTGCTCAGCCTGGTGAGGAATGCAAGAGGAAGGGCTGCGGTGGAGTGGGGAGGATGTAATTATCCCTTCTTTTTGCTTACTTCTAAGGACTGTTTCTGCCCCTGTACTTCTAGCAGGAATGCTGTGAGTCACACTAACTTGTGGCTGTCTTTCTCCCCAGCCCTAACCTGATTCACCCTGTCTGGATCCTGAGCATCTAATTCAAAAGGGCTGTCACTGGATATGAGCTGGCAGCACTGCCCACTCCTCAGCTCACATGCTAGACACGGCATGAAGAACTCTATGTCTGATAACTCATTTAGCCTTCCTCATGACCCTATGAGGCAGAATTATTATTTTTAAGGTTTTTGCCATAGGGCACGTGTGCTCACCAGAGAGAAGAATGACAATGAGAAGGAAAATGAGAAACCATCCCCCCGAGGGGGGATGGCCATACCACAGTCCCTTCTCCGCCATTCTCCTCCTGGGATTTTGGGCATGCATGCACACATGCCTGGCATGATTTTCAGACACCAGGTTCAGGGCTTGAACCATGATAGGCCATTTGGGAGTCTAGTACCTTACCTACGATGCCACCTGCTGACACTGAAGCAGAATCATTAATGGTACCATTTAACAGGCAAAGAGAAATTAAAGATGCCCAAGGTCACAGGGCATCAGCTAGCTCTTTTTTTAAAGAATTGTTTTATTTAACTTTATTTATTTATTTATTTATTTATTTATCTTAATTTAACCAGAGAGGGACAAAGCAAGAGAGAGAGGGAAAGTAAGAACGCAAGCCACCAGGTCCAGGACTTGAACCGTAGTTGGCCGTGTGGGAGTGTCCAGCATCTCAGCCACCACACCATCTGCTGGCCCCACATGAATATATTTTTTAATTGCCAAAGGGTGCGTGCACTAGCCAGAGACAGTCAGAGAGATATATAGAGAGAGACAGAGGAGAGGGAAAAGTCACTCCACAATAAGGCATAGTCAAGCCATAGTTTTTTCTCCTCCATTTCTCCATTGTGTTGGAATTTTAGGCATGCATACACACATATCTAAGCATGTTTTTTAAGCAGCTGGGGCTGGTTAAACCCAGTTGACTAAGTAGATCTGGCTCCCTTAACACTAGGCTATGGAGCCAACCCAACAATACATAAATTATTAATTTTTTTTTGTTTTTAGATTTAAAAAATAATTATTTTATTTACATTTATTTATTTATTTATTTTAATTTGACCAGAGACGATAGAGAAAGTGAGAAAGCAAGCTGCCAAGTCTGGGACTCGAACTCCAGTCAGCCATGTGAGAGTCCAGTGCCCTTAAACACCATGCCACCTGCCAGCCCCCATAAAATATTACTTTTAAAAATTTTGCTGGGGCCAGTGGGTGGTATGATGGTTAAGGCGCTGGATACTCCCACATGGCCAAATACAGTTCGAGTCCTGGACCTGGTGGCTTGCTTTCTCACTTTATCTCTCTCTCTGTTTCTCTCTAGAATAAATAAAATTAAATAAATAATTCTTTAAAAATAAAAATTTTGCGGGAAGTTTAATGGCTAAACGTAACCGCGGTTCGAGTCCCGGACCCGGCGGCAATGCCCAATAAATGGAGGAAAATTTAAATAAATAGCAAAAACCTCTTTAAAAAATAAAAATTTTGCTACAGGGTGTATGTGCTTGCCAAGGAGTAAGAGAGAGAAGGAGACGATTAGAGAGAGAGCAGCACACCCCCAGGGTGTATGGCCACACTGCAATCCCTTCTTCATTTTCCTTATGGGATTTTGGGGATGCATGCACACATGCCTGGTATATTTTCTAAGCCACCAAGTCTGAGATGCCAGCCTTGCAGTTGGCTACGTGAGAGATCCACCACGCCATTGGCTGGCTCCTACACAGGAATTTTTGAGGGGACACATTCAGCTTATAACTGGAGCTACAAGGGAAATACTAAAATTGGGACTAGCAGATGGTGTAATGGTTATGTCACTGGACTCCCATGTAGTCGACCATGGCTCAAGTCCCAGATCCAGCAGTTTAAACCTCACACCAGACACGTGTGCGTGTGTGCTCCAAATCCCAAGAGAACGGAGAAGAGATTGTGGTGAGGCCATCTCCCAGGGGGTGATTTCTTGCTTTCTGTTTTTCTGGTTAGCACATGCGCCATATAACAAAAATCCCGCTCAAAAAAAGGCAAATACTGGGGCCAGCAGGTAGTGTGGTGGTTAAGGGCCCTGGACTCCCACATGGCCCATGATGGTTTGAGTCCTGGACCTGGTGGCTTACTTTCTCTCTCTCTCTCTCTGTCCCTCTCTGGTCAAATTAAAATAAATAAATAAATAAATAAAGTTAAATAAAATAATTATTCAAAAAAAGGCAAATACTGGGGCCAACAGTTAGTGTAATGGCTATGTTGCTGAACTCCCATGTAGTCCACCGTGATTCGAGTCCAGGACCTGGTGGCTTAAATTCATGCCGGGCGTGTGTGCGTGTGTGCCCAAGATCCCAAGAGGAGAACGGAGAAGGGATTGCGGCATGGCCATCCCCCCTGAGGGTTAATTTCTCACTTTATGGCGAGTGCACGCACCCTATAGCAAAAAAACAAACTCTCAAAAAAAAAAAAAAAAAAAAAGAAAGAAAGAAAGAAAGAAAGGAAAAGGCAAGTACTAAAATTAAGAGAAGTAGAGAAAGAAAATGGGGTTGGAGATGTAGGCAAGATTCAAATGAAGCCAGTTCACATAGAGACTGGCTTTAGAGGCTCAGAGAGGTTAATTACATGCTCAAGGTCATTTACTACATTATATAGTGTATAACTGACCAAGTCCTGATAAGAAAGCTGAAATTGCGTATTGCATTTTACAATGAGGAAACCAGAGTTCAGAGAGGTCAAATGACTTGCCCAAGGACACAATGCAAGTATGCAGTCGAGCTAGGGTTTGGAGAGTTCAGACTCCAAAGCAAAGCTCTTGGACAGGTTCTGCAGCCTCCCAGCCATCGTATGGTCTCCAATTAATTTAATTCATTCACTCATTCTTTCTTTTATTTTTCTTTTTTAGAGAGAGACTTTTGCTATAGGGCATGTGTGTGAGCTCACCAGAGAGATAGAAAACCAGAAATCACCCCCAAGGGTGGATGGCCATACTGCAATCCCTTGTCTTCCACTCTCCTATAGGGATCTTGGGCACGTAAGCACGGGCGCCTGGTGTGAGTTCTTTTTTTTTTTTTTAAGAATTATTTATTTCATTGTTGATATTATTTTATTTTTAATTTGAGCAGACAGAGAGAGAGAGAAAGAAAGGGAAAGCGAGAAAGCAAGCCAACAAGTCTGGAACTTGAACCGAAGTCAGCCTTGTGGGAACCAGTGCCTTTAACCACCACACCATCCACTGGCCCTTTTTTTTTTTTTTTAAAGAGAGATTTTGCTATAGGGTACATGCACTCGCCAGAGAGACAGAAAGCGAGAAAACATCCCCCACGGGGGATGGCCTCGCAGCAATCCCCTCTCCTCCATTCTCCTCTTGGGCAAGCATGCACACATGCCCAGTGTGAGGTTTAAGTCACCGGGTCCAGGACTCGAACTGCGATCAACTGCATGGGAGTTCAGTGATGTAACCATTATGCCATCTGCTGGTTGAGTTTTTTTTTTTTTTTTTTTTTTTTTAAATAGAGAAATTTTTGCTATAGAGCACATGCACTCGTTGGAGAGATAGACAGAAAGTGAAAAATCACCTCCCCAAGAGGGATGAGGGATGGCCATGCCACAATCCGTTCTCCTGTAGTCTCCCCTTGGGATTTTGGTCATGCACACACACACACACACACACACACACACTGTGTGAGTTTTAAGCCACCATGTCCTGGACTCTAATGGTGGTTGGCCATGTGGGGGGGTCCAGCAACATAACCACTACGTCATCTGATGGTCCTATCATTTGCTCATTTTTCTATTTAATGTCACCTTCTTTTTGCCAGGCCCTGTACAGACACTGGGGACATAGGAATTAGGAAGACCTGGCTCATGCCCTCAGACAGCTCAACCAGAAGAGACAGCCAATGTGAACATTGGTGGGGCCTAGGAAACGTGCTGGTGAGTTTAAAGGAGGTAGAGTGCCTCCGCTGGGAGTGATTCGAGATTTCTAGAGAGGGCAGGGCCCTTTGAATCAAGCCCTTGAAGGATGAAGCAGAGCTCACCTGGTGCAGAAAAGGGGGGAAACTCGATCTGAGGAAAGAGCCAAGGGGGGTTAGGGGAGTGAGAGATGGGAAGAGGCCAGCCAGGGCAGCTCTGGTTGCTCAACCTGAGTTCAGACTTGATACTGAGGTCTCTAGAGAATCCTTGAAGTGTTCTGAGCAGGGCAGTTGCTTGGCCAGGATTCTGAAGGAAGGCCTCCTAGAAGGAGTGTCCAAAGACTTGGAGTCCTTAAAGAATCCAGTGCATGAGGTAGAAAATGAATGGCCTTTTCCACCAGTCTCATTATATCTTTTAGTCCACTCAGACCCTGGGAACTTTATTACCATCTGTTCAACACCTCCGTCTCACCAGCTAAAGAGCAGCCTGCTTCCTTCCTTTCTGCCCATACTCCACCTCTCACCCTGGGGATGGGGCTACCACTGAGGCCTGGTATAAAGGTGTGTGGAAATCGGAGTTAAAGCTGCCTTAGGGGTAAAGGACAGAGATCCAGGAGGTGGGAATCATAGGTATTCTGGGTCTTAGCCTTTCCCAACATTCTGGGCCTGGGCCAGTTCGAGCACCTCAGCTTCCTACACTGCCCGCCCCCTTGTCTGCCGCATTCAACTTCCTGCCCTGCCACAGGAAGTGGGGAGCCATAGCAGGTGCAGCGACAGCTAGCGGAGCCATGGTGAGTCCTTTTGCCTGGAGAACCCAGGCTTCTCAGCTCCCCAGCCCCTACCCCCAGGGTCCCTAGACCCAGGTCCACCCACAATAGGCCGACTTTTGCTACCACCCAAGCTTAGGTGATACTGGGGGCCCTGCCTGCCACTCCCAACAGCCTCATATTGCCTGCCCCCCACCAACAGGACAAGGAGTATGTGGGTTTTGCTGCCCTCCCCAACCAGCTGCATCGCAAGTCTGTCAAGAAGGGGTTTGACTTCACACTCATGGTGGCAGGTCTGGGGCTTTGGAGAGGGAACTAGGGGGATGGGGTTGTCCTCAAGAGACCCTCAAGTCCCCTCACCTGACCAGCTGGGCACATCCTGCCCACAGGGGAGTCAGGCCTGGGGAAATCCACGCTCATCAACAGTCTGTTCCTCACCAACCTCTATGAGGACCGGCAGGTGCCAGAGGCCAGTGGTAAGACCCTCCCCACCCTCTTCAGGCAGTGCCCTGGCCCCACCCCAGGGCTGTACACTCTTCCTTTCCCTCAGGGCACTCAGGCAACTCCCCGTTTTTCTCTGAGACTGTTTCTTCCCCTGAAAAAAGAGTGGGGACAATGGTGATAGAGGATGGGAATCAGTCCCGCCTCAGGTTCCCTGCCCCTGCTCTTTCCTCACCCCGTAGCTCGCTTGACACAAACGCTGACCATCGAGCGCCGGGGCGTGGAGATTGAGGAGGGGGGTATTAAGGTGAAGCTGACTCTGGTGGACACGCCTGGCTTTGGGGACTCAGTGGACTGCTCGGACTGGTGAGGAGGGCAGGGGGCCAGGGCTACACCACTTACGGCGGCTACTCATGGAGACCAAGGGATCACTTACAGGGCTGGTCTGTCCCAGCTCCCTGACCCAAAAGGCAGTGCCTATGTCTGGGGACCATCTGACCCAAAATGCCCCGTGTGTCCTTGTCTCACCTACACCTCATCAGTTTCCCTTGGTGTCTTTGGGTGAAGCAAGGGACACTACTTCCCATTCCCCAAGTCCTGGCTAGCCTCACCCCCTCCCCTGCCCTATGGCCTCTGATCTCTGACCGCGGTCTTCTCCCTCCACCTCGCCAGCTGGTTGCCTGTGGTACGCTTCATCGAGGAGCAATTCGAGCAGTATCTGAGGGACGAGAGTGGCCTGAACAGGAAGAACATCCAGGATTCCCGAGTCCACTGCTGCCTCTACTTCATCTCACCCTTTGGCAGGGGGTCTGGGAGGGTCACCCTGGGGGTTAGGGCATGGGGGGACTGGGAGTCTCTGCCTCTCTGGGGTGGACCCTGACAAATCCCTGGGCGCAGGCTCCGGCCCCTAGATGTGGCCTTTCTCCGGGCGGTGCATGAGAAAGTCAACATAATCCCAGTCATCGGAAAAGCAGATGCCCTGATGCCCAAGGAAACCCAGGCCCTCAAGCAGAAGGTGTGGGTGGTGACCTCTGACTTTGGCCCCATGTGGAGTAAAAAGTTATAACTAAACCCAAACTCATCTTTGACTTCTCTGAACTTGGGGTGGCCTTCCCAGAGCACGATGGTCAGGCTAGCCTGTTGGCGAGTTTTTGAGGAAGGTGGGTAGGACACTACCAGAAGTACCCATGTCTGTCTCTGGAGGTTCAGAACAGGATGGGTATACAGCCCCTGGGCTAGATGCTTGCCTAAGGCCTGTCTGAGGGCAGGGGCATGGACATGACGACCCCTGACATCCCCCCAACCCAGTGTCCTCAGAGCCTCCTCCCACTGTTTCTGCTATGTGCCTCCCTCTTGGTTCCCTGATATCTGCCACATTAGAACCTCATCCCCTTTCTCACCATCTACATCTCTGCAATTCCATTTCTGGTCATCCGGTATGTCTTATCTCCCTGCTGTGACTGTCTCTCACCACCCAACATCTGTCTCTCACTATCTCTGGACATGCAATGTTTGTGGCTCATGTGTTTCTGCATCTGTTTCCATCAAGATCCGCGAGCAGTTGAAGGAAGAGGAGATCAACATCTACCAGTTCCCAGATTGTGACTCTGATGAGGATGAAGACTTCAAGAGGCAGGATGCTGAGATGAAGGTGTGAGAGGCAAAGCAGGAAGGGGCAGAGGTGCGGGGCAGGTGGATGTGGAGGTGGAACTGAGAAAGAGGATGTTTTGCTTGAGACGCCTAAGGCGACCCCTGACCCTGTCCTGTAGGAAAGCATCCCTTTCGCAGTCGTGGGTTCATGCGAGGTGGTGAGGGATGTTGGGGCACGACCGGTGAGAGGACGCCGCTACTCCTGGGGTACCGTGGAGGGTGAGTAAGGCCAGGCACGTGTCCTAAGGCCAGTGGGGAGCCCAGGCGACCCCCTGAGTCAGTTGCACCCAACATGTAGAGTTGGGGTAGATTCTCATCATGGGGAGTCCTAGTAGCTAAGAGGGGACCTAGGGCTGCAGACGGCCCTCCGCTAGAGCCGCAGGACTCCCAGGACTCCTGGCAGATTACCCTTTGGGTGGGGCTGGACCCAAAGCTCCCTGATACTCGGTGGCCTGCCCCCCAGTGGAGAACCCACATCACTGCGATTTCCTGAACCTACGACGGATGCTGGTGCAGACGCACTTGCACGACCTGAAAGAGGTGACGCATGATCAGCTCTACGAAGGCTACCGGGCTCGCTGTCTACAGAGCCTGGCCCGGCCGGGCGCTCGCGATCGAGCCAGCCGCAGGTAAGGGCCAGAGCCTGCGAGTTTCCATGGCTCCGCCCCTACACGTGGCCCCGCCCCCCACATGATCCCGCCTGCACCGCCCAGACCTTTCTCCTAGGCTCTTTCTCCACCCACTTTGCCTCCGGCCCTAACTTCTGGACTTGGCTCCGCCTTCTAGATCCCAACCTCGCCTTATGCCCAGCTTTCAGGCTCTGACCCACAACCTTGGGCCCCGCCCGATTTCTGTCCCCTTCCCTTTACCCCCAGTAAGCTTTCCCGCCAGAGCGCCACGGAGATCCCGCTGCCCATGCTGCCTCTGGCCGAGACGGAGAAGCTGATCCGCGAGAAAGACGAAGAGGTGAGCAGGCACCTCGCTTTCCCCTGATCGAGGCCTCAGATCCCTCCCTGGCCTAGCCTGGTCTCACCACCTGCAATCTTGCCCTGTACAGCTGCGTCGCATGCAAGAGATGCTGGAGAAGATGCAGGCCCAGATGCAGCAGAGCCAGGCTCAAGGAGAACAGTCGGACTCTCTCTGAGGCTCAAGCCCCGACCGTCTTACCTCGGCTCCGCCTTCAGTCCGTCTCTTGTCCAATCCTCAGGCCCCAGGCTGCCCAACACCTAATCCCGGAGCCCCAGCCGGTTGGCCCGCCTTGCTCTGGCTCTCTGTAGGTTCTCTGGCTAAACCGTTCTCCTCAGTCCCCGAGTTTGTAGCCCCGCCCCGGCCCCCTTGGCTCCACCCCCAGCCCGCTCTGCGCCCACTCCAATCCAGCCCAGGACCGCCCTCCCCTAGCTTCGGGCGTCTCCCTCTTCAGGCAGCTTGTTTAATAAAAACAAGGAGCTTCTTTGAGGCCACGTGAGTCTTCTTCCCAGCGGGGACAAGCGGCGGGCCTAGCCTCCGCATGCAGGCCTCCAGGGCACCACGCACCCTGCGTGCCGGGCGGTGCTTCCGCCAGCCTTCCACCCAAAGCCCTCTCACACTGACACACTGAAGCCTCCGCCGCCGCTAAGAAACAAAGACCAGTTAAATTTTATTGGGAGTGGGGGGGTCGAGGTCGGACTGGCTGCAAGCGTTGGCCGGTAGAGGACTAAGAGAGCCCCCTACTCCTGGTCCTTGGCGTCGCCGTGCGTGATGACGTAGCAGATGTTCTTGTAGTCGACGTTGCCGCCCACGTCTGGGGGGAAAGCTGCCCACATGTTCTTGATCTGGGGGAAGACACAGGGGCGTCTCCTAGTGGCTCTTATGCTCCCCTTCCTCCTCTGTCCCTTCGCTTCTCCCGGCCCCTCCCCCACTCACCTCCTCCTGGGAGAAGCGGTCACATTGCGTGGTTAGCAGCTCTTCCAGGCTGGAGAGAGGAGTCATGCGGGAAGTTGAGGCTCATGGTTCCTTTCCACTCCCTCCCACGTCATCCCATGGCCTCTCTAAGTCGCCCATCGGCCTCCCTAACTCTCTGGCCTCCCCCTCACTTTGCAGTGAACCTGTCATCCTCTAGCCCATTTCCACAGCCCTAATTACTCCCTCCCCTCTGGCAGTGCTGTGCCCTCTGTAGGAATTGCAGGAGGCTGTCAACGTGGGAGCAGCTGGAGGGGCCACTTACAACTGCTTCTTGATAGTGCCCTTCCCTTCAGGGTCCAGGACCTTGAAGGCTCCAGTAATCACATCCTCAGGGTCGGCACCTGGAGAGGGGGGTCAGTGGTCAGAGATCAAGGGTCCTTGAAGGGTCTCTATCTTTGAGAAGTCTGGGAAGGGGTAGGGGGGGGCCCCAGGACACTTCACTCACCCTTGAGCTTCTCCCCGAACATGGTCAGGAAGACTGTGAAATTGATGGGACCACTGGCTTCCTTCATCATGGCATCCAGCTCTTCATTCTTCACGTTGAGTCGGCCTGGAGGGGTTGAGAGAAGCATGGGATTGAACAGCGCAGAGCTGTGATTCTCATAAATTTGAATCATTCCACCCATTTTCAGGTGGGTAGACTGAGGCCCGAGATGATACCACTGGAACCCAAGGCCACTGAATTCCTTGGACTCTGCAGTCTTGAATATTTATAGTTTGGGGCAGATGCTCACCCATAGCCGCGAAGGTGTCCCGAAGATCCTCCTTGTCGATAATGCCATCGCGGTTCTGGTCAATTACCGTGAAGGCCTGCAGATGGCAGGACAGGGAGAGGACTGGGTCACCCCTGACCAGGATGCAGCGTTTCTTCCCCAGGCAGATCAGATTCTGGCCCTCCTCCAACTGTCTTCCGCTGAGGAAGGAATTCTAAACTATCCCCTCCCCCCAGACAGGTGCACATTCCAGGGAGGAGGTTGTTGGGGGAGGGCGGCAGGGGGTTCCTTTGGTCAGCCTTCAGTCTCCCCTCTCCCCTCATTCACCTCCTTGAACTCCTGAATCTGAGTCTGGTCGAACATGGAGAAGACATTGGAGCTTCCGCCCTCTGCTGCTGCCCTTCTCTTGGCCTTCTTGGGTGCCTGGAGGGTGAGGGTGGGGCAGAGGGGTCCCTGAATCAGTCCTTACACCTCTCTGGGGGCAATGGGTGACATTTAGAGTTCTTTGAGCCACTCTTCTGGCTTAGGACCTGTCCTCCTTCCCTCCTCAGGACCTCTTTGCTGAGGGACTTGCTTGGGGTTGTACCTGCCAGACTCCCATCTTCAGCTCCTGGGCCCCATCCTTCTAACCTACCCAACAGGTAGAAACTTCCTCCCCTCTCAGAGGAGCCTGCCAGACTCCTTGAGCCCCAGATGGTTGTGTGACCCTGATCTATTCACTCATTGACCCTGTTTGAACCTCTACTTTCTCGCTTATATTAGGTCATCAGAAAAGTCATGGCGTATTTTTCTAGGCAAAAATGCGTCATGACTTTTCCAACGATCTAATAAAATGTGAGTAGGAATCCTTGTCTGGTTGGTTCCACCCAAAAGACATTAGGAAGATTGGAGTGGGACGGGCTTTGAGAGGGACTGGACTTCTGTGAGTGGAGTGTCTGGGAAGACATCCTTGGTTGGGTCCCTTAGGCCATCACTCTGTCTGCTCCCCATTAGCAATACCATAAAAGGGAGGAGTCGTTTTAAAAAATTCTTTTTTTTTTAGATTTTTGCCATAGGATCCATGCACTCACTGGAGAGAGACAGAGAGAGAGGAAGAGTGAGAAATCACTCCCCGGTGGGATGGCCACACCACAATCCCTTCTCCTCCATTCTCCTCTCAGGATTTTTGGACACACACATACAAGCACTTGGTATGTCTTGAAGCTGCTAGGTCCAGGACTCGAACCTTAGAGTTGGCTATGTGAGATCCAGTACCTTAGCCACTATGCCACCTGCTGGCCTGGAGTCATCTTTTTACCTGTTGTTGGACTGGGAAGCAGCTACTTTCCTTCAAAGGGTGAGGCTACTCTGAGGACTCAGGTGGACAAGAGCTGAGGGGTTCTTACTCACCATGTCTTCGGTCTCCTGGGGGCAAGGCAGTGGCTCTGGCTGGAAAGAAGCAGAGAGTCAGCCTGGGGCAATCCCTCTGGGGTTATATAGTCCTGCCCCAGGGAGCCCTTAACATACCAGGGTAACCTTAGCCCAGCGGGTGCCCACCCCAGATACCAAAATAGCCCAGCTCAGGGCCTCTCCTTTCTTGGAGGCCTGCAGCAGCTGGAGCCCAGGGAGGGAGGGAGGAAGGAGTGGGTCTTGGGATGCATGTCTCACTAAGACCTGGGCAGGAAGGGATGTTCTTTCTCCCTAAACAGGGCTGGAATAGCTTACCAGAGGGGGTCCAAGCCAAGGTACAGTTCTCAGAGAGAGATGAACCAGGCCCCTATACCTCTGGGCAGGGTGAGTCCAGATTTAAACTCAGGAAACATTTATTGAACACCTCCAATGGGCCATGTTCTGGGCTGGGATTCATGGGTGCAGTTTGGGACACACAGTCTCCTCTACCACCACCCTCGTGCAGTTCATAGTCAGGCATGGTATGTGTGGGGCCAGGGTGGCAGAATAAAGTTGGGAGAGAGCCATCTGTAGAAGCTGGAGGCTCAGAAAGGAGCATTTTGTGAGAAAAGATGCTCTGTGATCTTGGGCTTTTTGCCTCAACCCCCAGGCCTTGGATTTCCTTCTATAAAATGGAGATGTAGGGGCCAGCAGGTGGTGTGGTGGTTAAGGGCACTGGACTCCCACATGGCCGACCGCTGTGTGAGTCCCAGACCTGGTGACTTGCTTTCTCGCTTTCTTTCTTTCTCCCTGTCCCTCTCTGGTAAAATGTAAATAAACAAACAAACAAATAAATAAACTTAAATAGAATTCTTTAAAAAAATGTAAGATGGAGATGTAATTCCCACCCCACAGAACTTGCATTATAATTAACAGTTAGGGCCTGTTTTGACAGAGCTTATTCCAGCCAAAGAGACAGTAATAAATGCAGAAAATGATCTATCAGTTCGTCAGGAGCTCAGGAGAGCAGCCCTATCTAGGCGTATGGGAACGGCTTCATGAAAGCCAGCAGAAGTGAGTCAGGTGAAGGTGGAGCGATAGGTATGCCAGGCGAAGGGCACAGTACGAGCAAAGGCCTGGAGAGTGAAAGATCAGTGTTTGAGTGGCCGGAATTGTGATGGGCCTGGACTAGAGGATGCAAGGGGCTGATGACTAGACACTGGTGGCACCTTCAGTGCCAGGCTGAAGACAGAGCCTAGGAAAGGTTTGAAGCAGGAGAAGGACATGACCTAGTATAAGTCTAGAATCATTTCTCTGGATTCCGGTGTGGAGGCTGGAACTCAGGAAGAGAAGAACAGGTACTAAGAAGAATTCTAGCTAACTGCCTCTTCCTAGGTGACTGAGATGGTCAGTGGCTCCCCTCTCTCTTTCTCTCTTTTTAAAATTATTTATTTATTTAATTCCATTTGTCTGTTATTATTATTATTTTTTTTCATTTGACCAGGGAGAGACAGAGAGAAAAGGAAAGTGAGAAAGTAAGTCACTAGGTCCGGGACTCGAACTGCAGCCAGCCATGTGGGAATACAGCACCTTTAACCACCATGCTGCCTGCTGGCCCCAGTGGCTTTTCTCTTTATTCTGGGCAAGCAGCAGCTTGCCTGACTGTGTCATTCTGGGGTACCCTTTCCTACTGCTCTGTGTCTCCAATCCTCTCCATGCCGTGGAAGTCTGGGGAAACAGTGGCCAAGGAAGCCCTAGGTTGGCAAGGACACTCGTCTCTTCTTCCTGCTCCCTCTAGGACCTGATGAAGGTGCCTTTTCCCTCCCCCCTCCTCCAGTCCATGCCAATGCCTCTAAGACATTTTCTTTTCTGGGCATGGGGGCCTAGCCACCTGTTGTCTCTAAGACGAGAGAAGGAGCCACCCTAAACTTAGCAGCTGCCCTTGGCCTCCCACACTGGCCCCTCCCGTCCTCAGATGGCAGCTGCTTTGCCTTATAAGGTTACCATGGGGGTCTAAGCTAGGGAGGAGCCCACTGATTACTGGGTTCTGGGAGGGGAAGAGGACTCCAAAAAGGGGAATGGGGGCAGTGCTCAGGAAGCTTGGGTCAAATGGAAGGTAGGGAGGTTGAGAAGGAGATCAGACACTGAATGGAAGTTCACAGGATCTGAGTCTTGAGTTGGGAGTGAGGAGCCTCAGAGAACTCGAAAACCAAGGAGGACCTGGGAAGTTGGTGGCTTGGTCTGGAATTTTAGGACGGTGGATGCTGTATGGAAATTAGGACCTTCTAATTTTGGGCTCAGGACAATGGGGGTCAGAGAGAGGATGGGAGTGTTTGGAAGTTGGAAGGTTGGAGCCCATAAGGTCAGGTCTTTATGTTTTTGGTCTAAGTGTAACCTGGGAGGCTCATGAGATTGGGGTCTGGATTCTTAGGAGAAAATGAAGAGCACAGAGAAATGTGGCAATGAAGGAGAGGGCTTGAGAGGGCTTGATGGGACTGGAGTCCTGGATCCCTAAAAGAATAGGAACACAGATAGGAGTTCATGGTTTTAGGGATTCATGGATTTGAGGGCTGAGATTCCCACTAGAATGGTGGGGTACTCAGAGGGATGAGGTCTGAGAAACTGGAACCTGGATTCTGGGTAAAAAAGCTCAGATGGATGGGGCTCCGCTCGGGATTTCAATGGGAAATGGGGAATCCAGAGAGGTCTGTCACTTAGAGGATTTGGGAGCTCTGGCTATAGCTGCCTGGCCTTGGAACGCTGGAGTTGGTTGGGGCTAAGATTGAAGAATTTGAGACAGCGAAGGTCAAGAGTACTGGATCAATGCAGTGGATCCATAATGGAGTTCAGTCCTCCACAGACCACAACAAGGGAGGTGTGGGATCACGAGCTGAATGGAGAATGAGAGCCCGGCAAGAACTCAGGAAGGGCAGTGCGGGGCACTCTAACTGACTAAAGGATGCATTAATGCCCCTGGCCCCCTCTTCGCGCTGTCCCCAACTGTCACCCCTCTCTTGCGCTTGTCTCCGGTTGTCACCAACTATCCCTGGGCTGACACTGCCTGCTGGCAGCATCCCTGTCCTTTCGATGCTACCATTGGCTGAGACAGCTATCTGTCTTCCTTCCCTGTTGCTAAAGTGGGAGAACGCAATCATTGGCTAACAAGGCAAAGGAATCGCAAATTTGGTCCGCCTCCTCTCCTCAGCTGTTAGTCCTTCCTGACCATCTTGGGAGGCCTAAAGAATTCCTCAGCTCCTCCTATTGATTGCGGATGCTGTCCGTCATCGCCCAAGTAGACATCACTGTCTGTCAATTTGACCTCCGCCTACTTCCCTTTTCATTGGCTCCCTTTTTAGCGTCTCTGTTAGCCAGGCTCCCAGGCCCCGCCTCTTACTCGCACAGCGCTTGCCTCCTTCCCCGTTTTTCCGCGGTCATTCACTCTTCCGCCATGCTTATTGGACGGAAGGTGGAAGCGCCCGCATTTCCATTGGTTACTTCCTTCGTCCACCTCCTCAGGTGTCCACTCGCTCTCTGATTGGCTTTACAGCCCTCCGCCTTCTCCGTTTCCTCCTTCCAGATTGCCCACCTCCTTCCCTCCTTCATCTCCACCCACCCTTCCAACCATTGGCAGAAACCCAGTTCCCTCTCTTCTGTTATTCGTCCAAGTCTACTGACTAGGCGGTAGAAAAAAGGAGCGCGATGGGCCAGCCCGCGCGCAGGCGTGAAACGCCGGAACGCTGGCCGCTAAGCCGGCTGTACAGTGTGTGCGCAGGCGCGAGGTCGGCAGCTCGCCCCGGGAGGGAGGGAGGGGGCTGCGGCGAGAGCGCGCGAGGGGGGTTAGAGGGCGCGAGCGGGACCCCGGCGCCGGGCGCCCCCCGACCCCTGCCCCGCCTCCGCGCGCCCGGCAGCCGCCCGCGCGCCGCCCCGCCCCCGGCGCGCGCCGAGCCGCGCCCTTCGCCCTCTCCCCTTCCTCCGCGGGCCGCGCGGGGCGGCCTGAGGGGCGGCGCCTTCTGCGGCCTCCCCGGCGGGGGGATGTGAGGGGCGGCCCGCGGCCATGGAGACGGGCCCGGCTCCCCTGGTGGCCCCGCCGCGCCGTCATGGCGCCCCCGCGGCCCCCTCGCCGCCGCCCCGGGGTTCCCGGGCCGGGCCCCTCGTGGTGGTGGCTCCGGGACCTCCAGTGACTACGGCCACTTCGACCCCCGTCACTCTGGTGGCCCCTGGGGAGGCGCGGCCTGCCCGGGTTGCAGGGTCCTCCCCGACCTCGGCCTCGGCCGTCACGGGCAGCACCGTGGTGGAGCTGACCCTGGAGGCCTCACCTGAAGCCCCGAAGACGCAAGTCCCTCCCGGCCCAGAGCCCACCATGCCAGCGGCAGTGGCAGCAACCGAGACGTCGATGGCTGCAGCCTCAGGGGCGGACTCTCCGAAGACAGAGGAGGCTCGAACCTCATCCGTCCCAGGACCAGGGACCCCCAGCGGGACCCCAACCAGGACCCCTTCCAGAACAGCCCCTGGGGTCCTGACCGCCAAACCCCCGCTTGCTCCCAAGCCGGGAACCACAGTGGCCTCTGGAGTGACTGCACGGTGTGCAGCAGGACAGGTGACAAGTGGACATGGAGCTGCAGCAGCACCATCAGCATCAGCAGGACAGGGTCCTGAGGACCCCTCAGGGCCTGGCAAAGGCTCTCCTGGGACGAGTGAGGCGCCTGTAGCTGTCGTTATGGTGACTCCAGCTCCGGAGCCTGTTGAAAACTCTCAAGACCTGGGCTCCACGTCCAGCCTGGGACCTGGCATCTCGGGGCCTCGAGGGCAGGCCCCGGACACTCTGAGCTACTTGGACTCCGTGAGCCTCATGTCTGGAACCTTGGAGTCCTTGGCGGATGATGTGAGCTCCATGGGCTCAGACTCAGAAATAAATGGGCTGGCCCTGCGCAAGACGGACAAGTACGGCTTCCTTGGGGGCAGCCAGTACTCGGGCAGCCTGTGAGTACCCAGTGGGCACCCAGTAGGACTGCCTAGGAGACATAGGTTGGGAGAGGCAAACTCGGTATACTTTGCCCAGACTCTGACATTCCAACCTCCTCTGAGGATCCAGGTGATTGGCGGGAGCTCTCCTGCCTAGAGCATCCTGAAGTTCCGTGGCATTGACGGTCTCAG
This sequence comes from Tupaia tana, assembly GCA_026018925.1. Lineage (NCBI taxonomy): Eukaryota > Metazoa > Chordata > Mammalia > Scandentia > Tupaiidae > Tupaia > Tupaia tana. Next base: position 60,956,642 of record JAKSZU010000016.1, read on the forward strand.
TGAGGGTTTCAGATAGGAAACAAGAGATCTGGGTTTAATTCTAGACCTTGTGTTTAGTATATTGTGTGCCCTTAAGCTAGTGGGTTCCCCATTTCTGTGCCTCGGTTTCCTCCTTTAAGATGTGAAGGACTGAATGAGATTGTACCTAGGGTCACCTCAGCTCCTTGATGTGAAACTCCAGTTACAAACCAGATATTCTGGAGGGTTGGTTGACCAGGTGTTCCAGTAGAGAACTTTGGTCCCTTAGGGGCAGAGAGTCTGGAAGGATGTAGGCATAGTGAGGTGGGGAAGCCTGGTTGATGAGATACCCTGAAGATAGAGTCCCTCTGTGAAACAGTGAGGGCAGTCTTGATGTGTTTTCACTGAAGGAAAAGGGGTGGGGGAGGCCTCTTCCCCATTTCCTCATCTCCCTAGGCAGGCTTACTCTTTCCTAGTTCCCTCCAGGGGCCTGAGTCACTCCTGAGGTGGGGGTGTGATTGCCTTTGACTTCTTCCTTCCCTCTCTCTGGATACTGCCCATTGTTCCTGTGGCCCTTCAACCTGCTGGTCAGTTCTGCCTGGAGTATTGCCCGAGTTCCCAGGTGCCAGGCCCATGCTGCACTCTAAGGAAAAAATAAACATTTCAAGATGCTCATCATCTGGAGGGAGAGATACTTAAAAACAGTTGGTTTCAATATAATACATTAGGTTTAGCCTAAAGATCAGAGGGTTTTGTGAGCACTGTGGAAAGGGATCTTTTGTCCTGTTGGGAATTCAGTTGAGGCTGATTTGAATAGTGAAGAGTAAGTAGGATTTAGTCATGGCTGTGTATGTAAGGGTTGGGGGAAGCCCTGGGGGAGGGTGTCACAAACAGGGTTTATAAGACAACAAAAATCAGAAAACCTTTGATTGAGAGCCAGTGTTCTGGGTCCTACATGGGGAAGTTTGACCCTGGGCTTTCCCATGCATGAGGACACATTGTTGTACTCGGTTTATAGATGAAGAACACAACTAGAGCAGTTGAGTGAATTGCCTCCCTCAAATTACCTGCCTTTGTATGCTTAGTGGTTCCTCAATACCAGTCTGTCCTAAGAAACTTGGGTTGAATTTTACTTTAGAGGGTCCGTCTTGTGGGCCAGGCACTGTATTGGTGCTATTTCTTTGTGATTTTGACTCTCTAAGATCCATCTTTTTTTGGGGGGGGAGAGAAGGGGAAGAGATTTTTGCTATAAGGCACACGCGCTCGCCAGAAAGACAGAGACAGAGAGACAGAAAGCGAGAAATCACCCCCCGGGGGGAATGGCCACTCTGCAATCCCTTTTCCTCCATTCTTCTCTCGGGATCTTGGGCACGCGTGCACACGTGCTCGGTGTGAGTTTAAGCCACCGGGTCCGGGACTCAAACCGCTATCGACTACATGGGAGTCCAGCAGCATAACCATTACGTTAACTGCTGGTCCCTAAGATCCATCTTTCATGCCTGAGGACTCTACCTCTAATGCAAGACTGACTGGCACACAATACCTTAAATGCTTTCAGGGAATCCTTGTGATCCAGCTCTGCTGGTCTCTCTGGTCTTTTTTTTTTTTCCCCTCCCAAATAATTATTTTATTTAACTTTATTTTACTTATTTTAATTTGACTAGAGAGGGAGGGAGGGAGAGGGAGAGAAATGGAAAGTGAGAAATTAAGCTGCCAGGTCTGGGACTTGAACCATGGTCAGCCATATGGGAGTCCAGCACCCTTAACCACCTGCTGGCCCCCTCTCTGGTCTTCTTTCCCACTATCCCTCACCATGTAGTTTGTGCCATAGGCCTGATGAACCGTTGGGTTATTGGGAAAGTTGTGACACATTTTTGCATAAAAAAAGAAAAATACATCATGACTTTTCCAATGAAGAAGTTGTAGTTGCTCCCCCTTTTGTATTCAGGATGTCACACTTGCCAGGAATAGTCTTCTCTTCTTTTGACTGCTAATTTCTACTTAATCCTTCATGGTTTATTTCAGTTGTCTCCTTCTCCATGAAGCCTTCCTGATAGTCATTGCCCCCTGCTCCATTTAGCTGCCTCTTCTGTACATTTATGTCATTACATTCCTTTTTTTTTTTTTTTTTTTTGAGAGGTTTTTCGCTATAGGGCGCGTGCGCTCGCCGGACAGAGAGAGAGAGACATAGAGACAGAAAGTGAAAAATCACCCCCCATGGGGGATGGTCACGCCGCAATCCCTTCTCCTCCATTCTCCTCTCGGGATCTTAGGCACGCATGCACAGGCGCCCGGCGTGAGTTTTAAGCCACCGGGTCCGGGACGTGAACTGTGGTCGACTACATGGGAGTCCAGCGACATAGCCATTACGCTAACTTCTGGTTCCCTGTCATTACATTTCTTATAACATATTGTAGTTATCTCCCTTCTAGACTGTGACCTTCCTGAGGTCAGGAAAGGTATCTTTTTTTTTTTTTTTTTAAGAATTATTTCATTTAACTTTAATTAATTATTTAAATTTGATTAGAGAGGGTCAGAGTAAGAGTGAGAGAGAGGGAAGTGAGAAAGCAAGCCCCCAGGTTCGGGACTCGAACCGCAGTTGGCCATGTGGGAGTTCAGTGCCCTCAACTACCATACCACCTGCCAGCCCCAGGACAGATATCTTACTTTTTCCAGCTCTTAGTAGAATGTGGAACTGATTTATGACAAGGATGAATAAGATGGTCTCTCTCTGTTTAAAGAGCTGCTAGGACAAAAGAAGCTAACATTAATGAGTCCCTTCTGTTGAACAGTCTTTTATATACAGTTTCTCAATAGTCCTCTCATACTTTGTGATATCGGTGGTGGTGTCCCTTTTTATAGCTGAGGAAGAGACTCGGGTTATCACTTTCCAAGACACTACTACCATCCTCTTTTTTTGTTTATTTCTCCCTTCCATGAGCAAGAGAGAGACAGCACCCCAAACAGGGTCTTGATGCAGCTATTCACTCCCATTTTCAGCCAGCCCTAGATGGGCACACAGCGTCCTTGGGAGAGATCTCCAGATGAGAATCCAGAACCTTCTCATGTGGTTCAGTCTTACAGAGCATCGTGTTTTACTATTGCTCCACCAGCCAGCACTCTAAGCTCCCCATTCCTAAATGACAAGACTAGAATGCGAATTTAGGTCTGTCTGGTCTCTAAATTCAAGCTCTTTCCTCCATTCTACCTTCCTGCTGGTACTGGCTCCTACAGGTAACTTTCAGACTGATAGAATACCTCGAGTGTGAAGCTCTGATCAAATAGTGGGCAAACAGGGCAAGAAGAATTTCATTAGCCTGGGAATCTGGGGTGCTTTCAGGGAGGAGGAGGTAGAGGACATTGCAAATGGCCCAAGGGCTCTGAAGAGTTGGCTAGGATGAAGCTCAGTTGCTTCTAAGGAGAAGTGCATCTGTTCTGTATTTTATTTTATGGAAAATAATTGCTGTTATTTCAACATACCTCTTCAGGTAGATATTATTTACTCTTTCCACCTTACAAATGAGGAAATTGAGGCTCAGAAATATTATGTGATTTGCCCAAGGTCACACAATGAATAAGTGACAAAGCTATGACTGGGATCCATATCTTAAGCAAAATGTGGCCTTTAGGGATGGGAACTAGCAGTTAGCGTAATGGCTGTGTCGCTGGACTCCCACGTAGTCGACCGCGGTTCGTGTCCCGGACCTGGTGGCTTAAAACTCATGCCGGGCGCGTGTGCGTGCATGCCCAAGATCCCGAGAGGAGAATGGAGGAGAAGGAATTGCGGCGTGACCATCCCCCCGGGGGGTGATTTCTCACTTTCTGTCTCTTATGTCTCTCTCTGTCTGTCTGGCGAGCGCACGCACCCTGTAGCAAAAATCTCTCTTAAAAAAAAAAAAAAAATGTGGCCTTTAGGTATTCTGTACTCCTTCCCCAGATTTGGATGTGTTAGAAATGGGATTTGAACACAGCCTTCAAAAGAGAAAGAAGCCCTTTTAGTGTGGCGAACTAGGCTTCTTGGATAGTCAGATGTCCAGACATCCTGATGTTTGTTTGATAGCTCACAAAATACCTAGTTTCTCATTTGAACCTGAGAAGATGGCTCACCTCAGCTTACCTAGCAATCCAGGTTTTATACTATTGCTACTGACCCTTTTTCATGCTCTCCCCATCCTGCAGGGAGAGCTCCATTCCCGTGGATGTGGCTCGACAGCGGGAGCTTAAGTGGCTGGAGATGTTCAATAACTGGGATAAGTGGCTGTCACGGCGTTTCCAGAAGGTTTGAGAGGGCTGAGTGGTGGGCAGAACTATGCACAAGGTTTGGGGGTAAGGGCTTGTGTTCCAGGAAAACCTAGGAAGCTGATAATAGTTGCCCTCTGGACCACATTGGGGTTAGGTGGTACCTGGGCTGTGGAGGGGGGCGAGGGGTACCTTTCAACATAGAAGGCCAGAGAGGACAGATCTAGGGGAGTCAAGCCTGTGGGATGTGTCCCAGGGAGCTTGCAGACTGCTAGGGAAAGCTTGGAGGCTGTCCTGAAACTGTCCCCCTGCCTGTCACTCTGACTTAGGTGAAGCTGCGTTGCCGGAAGGGGATTCCCTCCTCCCTCCGAGCCAAGGCCTGGCAGTACCTGTCTAACAGCAAAGAACTATTGGAGCAGAATCCGGGCAAGTTTGAGGTGTGTGCAGCTCCAGGATATGGGGCTGGATGACCCTGTCTGTGTGAGGGGTGTCAGCTCCCTCTGATCTTGAGGTAAATCCCTATTGTCCCACTGCAGGAACTGGAACGGGCTCCTGGGGACCCCAAGTGGCTGGATGTGATTGAGAAGGACCTGCACCGGCAGTTCCCTTTCCACGAGATGTTTGCTGCTCGAGGAGGCCATGGGTAAGGTGGCCCACCTGTGTGGATCAGTCAGCAAACATTTGTTAAAGGCTCCAGGTGGATATAAGGCTGGGTTGAAAGTGGTTCTTGCCCTCTAGGACTTCTATTATAGAAGAGTGATTCTTTTTTTTTTAATCATTTTATTTAACTTTATTTATCCATTTATTTATTTATTTTAATTTGACCAGAAAAGGATAGAGTGAGTGAGAGAGAGAGAGAGAGAAAGTGAGAAAGCAAGCCACCAGGTCCGGGACTTGAACCACGATCAACCGTGTGGGAGTCCAGCTCCCTTAACCACCACGCCACCTGCTGGCCCCTAGAAGAGTGACTCTTAATGGATAGAGTGTCAAGTAATGTCAAAGGAAGTTTCCTGGGAGGGAGATGCTACTCTGGGGTTGTGTGTGTGTGGAGAGGAGCATATCAGGCTGACTCAAGAGGTTGCATTGTATCTCATTTTCGAAGGATGGGTGGGTAAGCAGGCAGCCAGGGAGGGTTACATGAGCTATGTCTGAGCAGTAGAGCTGAGACTGGAAAAGAAGTTTAGGGTTAGATCATGGTGAGCCAAGGCACTTGGAATTTTGTTCTGTAGGCCAGGCTTCTTCAAGGTGGCTTATATATCACTCCCTAGTAGTATACAAGATAATCTTAGGTAGTTCTCTGATGGCCACTTCTTATCAATAAGTTCATCCTTTTATACATTTTTTTTTTTTTTTTTTTTTTTTTTTTTAAGTTTGCTGTAGGGTTCATGCACTTACCAGAGAAAGTAAGAAAGAGAGAAATCACTCCCCGGGGGTGGGGTATGGGGGGATGACCACATCATAATCTCTTCTCCTACATTCTCCTCTCAGGACTTTGGACATGTATGCACACACATCTAGCATATTTTTCAAGCCACTGGCTCCAGGACTCTTAACTGTGCAGTTAGCTCTGTGGGATCCAGTTCCTTTTTTTTTTTTTTTTTTTTTGGAGAGGTTTTTGCTATAGGGTGCGTGCGCTCGCCAGACAGACAGAGAGAGACAGAGAGACAGAAAGCAGGAAATCACCCCCCAGGGGGGATGGCCACGCCACAATCCCTTCCCCTCCATTCTCCTCTCGGGATCTTGGGCACGCACGCACACGCGCCTGGCGTGAGTTTAAGCCACCGGGTCCAGGACTCGAACCGCGGTCGACTACGTGGGAGCCCAGCGACATAGCCATTATGCTAACTGCTGGTCCCGGGATCCAGTTCCTTTAATGCTATACCACCAGGCTGGCCGTTTAGTACATTTATTGAACACCTGCTATCTGCCAGGCACTGCTCTAGTGACAGATGATAGTGGACAGAAAAAAAAACTTGTCTTCATGGGGTTTGTTAAATGTTAGTGGGGATAGACAATAAGTCAGATAAAGAAGGAAAGTATGTTGTAAGTAAAATGGTGATAAGTACTGAAGAGGAGTTTAAAGCAAGGAAGGAGAATAGAGAATGTGAGTGGCACGACCAGCAGTTAGCGTAATGGCTATGTTGCTGGACTCCCATGTAGTCGACCACGGTTCTAGTCCTGGACCCAGTGGCTTAAACTCACACCGGACACGTGTGAGTGCGTGCATGCCCAAGATCCCGAGAGGAGAGTGGAGGAGAAGAGATTGAGGCGTGGCCATCCCCCCTGGGGGGTGCTTTCTCGCTTTTTGTCTCTGTCTCTCTCTCTGCCTTTCTGGCAAGCGCACACACCCTGTACCCAAAACCTCTCCAAAAAAAAAAAAAAAATGTGAGTGGGAATGGGGTTACCTGACTTGATATCTGTTTGAAAAGGATCATTTGGCTGTTGTGTTGAGAATAGATTATATGGAGATAAGTGCAGAAATAGACAAACTGGGAGACTATTTCCATAATTTAGGAGAGAGATGATGATAGACTGTGATGGTAGTGGTGGTTTGATTGAGAAAAGTGGTTTGATTCTGGTTATATATATTTTTAATTATTTTATTTAACTTTATTTATTTTATTTTAATTTGGCCAGAGATGGACAGAGTGTGAGAAAGAGAGAGGGAAAGTGAGAAAGCAAGCTGCCAGGTCCGGGACTTGAACCGCGGTCAGCCCTGTGGGAATCCAGGGCCCTTAACCACCATGCCACTTGCTGGCCCTGATTCTGTATATATTTTGAAAGTAGATGCAACATAATGGATTAGAAGTGTGTCTGTGTGTAGTGGGGTAGTTAGGGAGAGAGAAGCACTAAAGATGGTTTGTGGGACCAGCAGTTAGCATAATGGCTATGTCGCTGAACTCCCACGTAGTCGACCACGGTTCACGTCCCAGACCTGGTGGCTTAAAACTCACGCGGGATGCGTGTGCGTGTGTGCCCAAGATCCCAAGAGGAGAATGGAGAAGGGATTGTGACGTGGCCATCCCCCCTGGGGAGGTGATTTCTCGCTTTCTAGCTCTCTGTTTCTCTCTGTCTTTCTGGAGAGTGCACGCGCCCTATAGCAAAAACCTCTTAAAAAAAAAAAAAAAGGAAAAAAGCAAAGAAAATCACATTGGGCACTGGGGAGACCAGCAGGTGGTGTGGTGGTTAAGACAGTGGACTCCCACATGGCCGACCACAGTTCGAGTCCCAGACCTTGTGGCTTGCTTTCTCCCTTTCCCTTTCTCTCATTCTGTCTCTCTCTGGTCAAACTAAAAAATAATAATAACAATGTTAAATAAATAAATAATTCTAAAAGAAATTGAATAAAGAAAAACACTGGGTGCATGAGCCTGTGTGCCCCAAATCCTGAGAGAAGGGAGGAAAAGGGATTGTGGTCTGGTCATCCCTCCTGGGAGAGAGTGATTTCTCACTTTCTGTCCCTGTCTCTTTTATAAAAGATTTATTTATTTAATTCCATTTGTTATTATTTTTTAATTTGACCAGATGGAGACAGAAAGGGAAAGCAAGAAAGTGAGCCACCAGGCCCGGGACACCAACCATGGTCGGCCATGTGGGAATCCAGTACCTTTAACCATCACATCTGCCTGCATCCCTGTTTCTGTCTCTTCCATTGAATCCATCCACCCCCTGGCAAAAAAGGATGGTTTGTAAGACCTGAGAAGCCTGAAGAATAGAGTTGCTACTTACTGATACGGAAACTGGGGGAAAATTAGGTTTGGGGAGTCCATGTGTTTAGGAATGTTAAGTTTTAAAAGCTTATTGGACATACAGTTGGAGGTGTAAATAGGTCGGATGAACAATATATACAGGCCTGGATTTCAGGGGAGAATTTTAAACTGGAGATACTTTGGAAATTGAGAGTAGTCAACTGATAGAGGAACTAAATGTCCCCCATGAGGCAGGACAGGGTCTCCAAGGCAGCGAGTATAGATACATAAAGATGATGTCCGAGGACTGAGCCCTGCAACTCCCACATTTTGAGAATGAGAAGATGAGAAAGAACCAGTAAAGGAGACTAGATGAGAAGCTGGAGAGGTTGGAGGAAAACTGGGAGAGCAGTTCCTGGAAAAAAGGCAGAGAGGGGTTTCAGGGATCAGTGTGCAAAAAGCTGCTGAAGGGCCAAGTAAAGTCAAGGCTGCAAACTGGCCTATGAATTGAACACCGGAGAGGTCATTCGTGACCTTGATGAAAGCAGTTTTGTGTGGAGTAGTAGGTAAAAGCCTGATGGAGAGTGGGAGAAAGGAAATGGAAGACAGCAAGTTTATACTCTGGAGGAGTTTTGCTGAATAGGTAAGGAAAGAAGTAGCATGGTGGTATTTTTAGGGGAATGTGAGGTCAAGAGACTTTTTAAGTTAGAAGAAATAACAGCATGGCCCAGCCTGGTGGCGCAAGCAGTAAAGTACTGAACTGCAGTGTTAGAGGCCATATGGCTGGCTGCAGGTTCAGAACTGAAGTTGACCTGAAAGCATGCTGGTTGCATACGTGGTGTGACAAGACCCTGTTGAGGTTGGCACACCTCCACCCTGCCCTGGGTGTGCATGTGCATATCCAGTACTCTCTTGAATCAACTAAATACACTTAAAAAAATAAATAACAGCATTTTGGTATGGCAATGGGAATGATCTAGTAGAGGGAGAAAGCGATGATGCAGGAGAAATGGGAGGGTTGCCAGAGTGAAGGCCTGTGTAGATGAGAGGGGCTGGGGTCTGCAGCCTGAAGTAGAAAGGCTGTGTTTGACCAGGATCGCAGACAGTTCACCCATAGCAACAGAGAGAAGGCAGGGACACACAGAAGCAGGCAGGTGGGTGGATGTATTGTGGGAGCTTGTGGAAGCCACATGTTTATTTTAATATGTATTAGGTAAAATAACCAGCACATCAAACCTGTCATTTCATGGATGCTTTCATAAAGTGGAAAAAAAATATAAGCAAATACTGTTAGGGATGGTATGCAAGTAAAACAAAAATGAAGATCACATCCAAATGACTGGATTTGGGGAAAAATATCTTAGGCTTGGACAGGAGTATGTGAGAGACTAGAACAGGGAGAGGATCTGGGAAGTCCTTGTTTTCTGGGCAAGAAATGAAGGTCTGAGCTGTGAAGTAGGCGTGGAGGTGAAGAGAGGGAACAGAGTGAATGGAATTCAGGAGGTAGCATCAGATTTGGTGCTTTGTCATGGGGGGTGAGGAAGGCTCTCTGTTCTGAGTTGGGGCTGAGTAGATAGAAGCCCCAGATACAGTGATGGGGCACCTTCTAGGAAGAGGAACAGGTCTAGGACAGAGATTTTATTCTTTTGGATGCAGAGACAAGAGAAGGGTCTGAGGCATAGCTGGCTTGCAAGCCTTCACCATGAACTAGGACCATTTGGACGTGCTGGAAGAACTGATGAAATCCAGTGAGACAGATAAGGCAGGCCCTGCCCTGGGAGAGCTCCTGCCTTGGGGTGATAAAAACATTCAGACAGTGCTAATGGAGAGCTGATGCTGTGGATGTTGAAAGATTCCCAGAGAAACATGACCTTGAAGGTTTATAGGATGGTGGCAGAAGGGAGAGAGCACAGCCTGTGCTGGGGAATGAGTAGGGAACACGGAGTGTGCAGCCAAGCATGGAAGCCTGGGGCCTGGAGCACTTGGATTGTGTGCTGAACCTTGGGCTTACACTTGCAGGCAGGACTAGGAAGGTGGAGGAAGAGTGTGGTGGTAAAACGGAGATTAGCCTGGAGCTGGATGTAAAAGGGGTCTGGGCCGGGATTGGTAGGGCCAGGTTTGGTTTGGCACAGAGAGAGCCCAACCCTCATGGGCTTGCGTGTTGTCCACAGGCAGCAGGACCTGTACCGGATCCTGAAGGCCTACACCATCTACCGGCCTGACGAGGGCTACTGCCAGGCTCAGGCCCCGGTGGCTGCGGTGCTGCTCATGCACATGCCTGCTGAGGTCAGCACACCTGGTCCTGCTCAGAAGTGGGTGGGAGGATCACAGCCTGCGGTGGTGATGGGGAGCTCCCTGTTCCCTGCCCCTCAGGCCCCACCCACCCCGCCCTCCTTGTTCTTGCCCTTCTCAGCAAGCCTTTTGGTGCCTGGTGCAAATCTGCGACAAGTACCTCCCAGGTTACTACAGTGCCGGGCTGGTGAGTGTCTGGAGGCTGGGTACTTCTGGGGCTGTGACTTTTCCCCAAAGCTGCAGGGAGGTCCTCACCTTGCCCCACTCTGGTCCTTCTGCCCCTCTCCATTTTCCTCTCCTCACTGAGGTGAGGATCCCTGTATCAGGGCTGGTTCTACCCCTTGGGTGCCACAGCAGGCTGTGGCCTCTCTCATGGGTCATTCCCCTCCAGGAAGCCATTCAGCTGGATGGAGAGATCTTCTTTGCACTCCTGCGCCGGGCCTCCCCACTGGCACATCGGCACCTGCGGCGGCAGCGCATCGACCCTGTGCTGTACATGACAGAGTGGTTTATGTGCATCTTTGCCCGCACCCTGCCCTGGGCCTCAGTGCTGCGTGTCTGGGACATGTTTTTCTGTGAAGGTATTTCTGTGACTCTTCAGGCCACAAGGGGACAGGGGTTTCCTTGGTGGCTGCCAGAGGGTCCTGTTATGTTTCTGGTGACCCCTGGGCAATAGATATTTGCTAGGCCAAGACTCTACTGTAAGCAGCCTAGGGCCTGTAATAACTGAGACTTGGTCTTGGTTCTGCCACCAACCAGAGCCTGCTTTCTCTGCCAGGAACATAAAACCCACAACTCATTTCCCTCCCAGGGCCTCAGTTTCCTCATCCTGTAAGGTTGACAGTAGATGGGGATGGGGCTAAATGGGACAGGCCGAAATCCTGAGCCTGATTCCCATGCTCTTCTCTTGGACCCTGTAGGTGTGAAGATCATTTTCCGGGTGGCCCTGGTGCTGCTGCGACACACGCTGGGCTCGGTGGAGAAGCTGCGCTCCTGCCAAGGCATGTATGAGACCATGGAGCAGCTGCGCAACCTGCCCCAACAGTGCATGCAGGAGGACTTCCTGGTGCATGAGGTAGGCCTTGGGCCTCAGCACACCCCCTTCTGCTTCAGCCCATCCTCACACCCACCTTCATCCTGGTACCCATTTCCTTTATGTCCAGGTGACCAATCTCCCCGTGACAGAAGCACTGATTGAGCGGGAAAATGCAGCCCAGCTCAAGAAGTGGCGGGAAACCCGAGGGGAGCTGCAATATCGACCCTCACGGAGACTGCATGGCTCCCGGGCCATCCATGAGGAGCGCCGACGGCAGCAGCCACCCCTGGGCCCCTCCTCCAGCCTCCTCAGCCTTCCTGGCCTCAAAAGCAGAGGCTCCCGGGCAGCTGGAGGGGCCCCATCCCCACCCCCTCCAGCCCGCAGGGCCAGTGCAGGGCCTATCCCAGGGCCTGTGGTCACCGCTGAGGGACTGCACCCATCCCTGCCCTCACCCACTGGCAACAGCACCCCTTTGGGAGCCAGCAAGGAGACCCGGAAGCAGGAGAAGGAGCGGCAGAAACAAGAAAAAGAACGGGAGAAGGAACGACAGAAACAGGAGAAGGAGCGGGAGCGCCAGGAGAAGGAGCGGCAGAAGTGGGAAAAGGAGCAGGAGAAGGAGCAGCAGAAGCAGGAGAAGGAGCGGCAGAAGCAGGAGAAGGAGCGGCAGAAGCAGGAGAAGAAGGCCCATGGCCGGAAGCTCTCAATACGTCAGAAGGCAGACGGGCCCCCAGCCCCCAACGATGGTGGTGACAAGTCCTCTGCAGCTGAGGCCCGGCAGGACGCTTACTTCTGACCTTTGCCCTTGGGCTAACCTGCGTGGTCCCTTCTTTATCCCTCAGCCAAGAGCAGGCCTGGCCAAGGGTGCTGCCCCCTGCTCCTCTGCAGACTGTCCCTCTTTCTGAGGAAAGTGGCCTGAGTCCCCATCTCCTTGCCAGCTGCTGATCCCCACACAGCCAGGACAGCCACAGCACATGGGACAGCTGCATTTCCCTGTGGCAGCCAGCGGCAAGCCTGGAGCCTCTCATCTTCAGCTGGGTCCACCTGGGGTCTCTGTCACACCTGCCTCAGTTTTCTCTGGGGTCCCCTCCCAGGTGCTGTCCTGACTGGCCTCTTGTCACAGGGGTGACTCTTGGCAATGGGGGTCAGCAGTTTGCAGATTCTTACGCTCCAGTGGCTCCCATTACCCATAAGGTGGAGCTGGTTCCTTTTTCCCTTCTTCAGCCCTTCCTGTCCCCCCTCCCCCAATTCCTGGCTGGGGGCCAAAGCTCATTCTACTCTGGACATCTCTGTTATAATGTACAGAGGACCCAGTCGGCCTGGGGTAGGGGTGCTCATGCTGTCTTCTGTCCTTTGATTCTGTATGTCCACAATGCTCTTGTACTCTGGTTTATTTAAGGGGACATGCACTGGAATAGGAAATGTCCCCCATTTCCCCGCCCACTGCCCTTCTGCTTTCTCTTGCTCACCCACGTTGCTCTGTATTCTCAGGCATCCCCTGCTTTGTCTCACCAGGACCCTCATCTTGCCCCTTGTTTCCTTCCAGCCCCTTTCTGAGTAAGGGGTCTTCCATTGAGCTCCAGGGGGTGGAACCCAATGTTTACATTCTTTTCTGTCTCTGCCCCCACCCTGTGCGGCGCTTGAGGAACCGGAAAAGAACCTGCTGTTGTACCTGGGCCTGTCTCCTGTCTTGTTATTTGATGAGGAAAGGGTTAGGGTAAGGATGGGAGGGATCCAGGATCTGGGTATCTACTGAAGCAGTCTGCTGCTCTTGGCAGGCAGGTATCTCCTGGCATGTGGCCAATCTCAGTCACTCATCAACAAACTGGTTGCGCTCCTGTTCCAGTTTTGCCTGGAATCTGCTGCCTCCATTGTCACTAGCCTTCTGGAGCCCTCTGTGCTCCACCTGCAGCACCCGAATTTCCTTCCCAAAGCGATCATGCAACTCCTGGAAGGTGGAGGGTGTGCTGGGAGTAGCCAGATAGCCACAGAACTCTGGGGATGAGGTGGGCTCATGGCCAGCTGCCTGGCACAGCTCCCGGTACTGGGCCTCCAGTGCGGGGAGCAGCACCGCCAGCCGCCTGCAGCTCACCATACCTAGGACCCTGAGCCAAGCGCCCAGTGCCTCCTGGTTTTCAGCAGCTAGCTTGTAGGCCCGCCCACTTGTGCCCTCTACCCCAGGGGTCAGGATGGTAAAGGCATAGGGTTCTGTGGCCTTAAGACAGGGCTCCACTTGGCAGTTTTCCAACAGGATGAGGCCCAGGGGTGTGTGGTCTGCCCGATGTTTCAGGTAGAAAAGATTTCCCCGGAGGACGAACCAGCGGCGCTGGTAGCTGGTGTTTCGGGCCCTCTTCTTTAGCAAAATGCCCTGTCGGTCTGGGGCCTGTGGTCTGCACCCGTGGAAGAAACTGAGCACGGACTTCCGGTGCAGTTTCATTATGATCTGATATGAAAGGAAGCCCTGGGGAAGAGAGGAGAGTAGTTCATCTGCTCACCTAGGCATGTGCCCTCGGGCGCTGAAGGTATAGTCCCCACAGCACAGGGACCAACCCTTCCCACCTCTCCACCCCACTTCTGCTTGGGTCAGGTACCATCACCTGCGCAGGGGTCGCCAGGCCCTTTACTAGGGGCTATTATCCTGCAGCTGTGGTTCGAGAGAGGCACTGTTGCCCTTTTCCAGGCCTACCTGAGAGCAGGGCACCAGGGGCTTCCAGCCTGGGTAACTGGGTACAGGCGCCAATGCCACCTCTCCTGTGACGGTTCTACGAAAACCAGGAACTCACCCAGGGATAGGCGTGGGGCAGATTATTTCCCCTGGGTCTTAAAGAGAGCTCGGTTCTGAAAGTATTCCCCAGAGCCTTCCGAGGTTCTCCCTGGCGGGCCATCTGGACAGCGCGGGCTTCCCCTCTGGAACAAAAGCAAGCCACCTCTCCCAGACTCTAGTATAGGACTCGTGATAGGGGTGGGGAGAGAAGATTTCTACTGGCACTGTAAAGGGCACGGAGCCCTTGGCCAGTCCTGGGAGAAGGGTGACTGAATCCTGGGAAGGGAAACGGGAGGGAACCCATTGGCCCTGCTGGGACCCCTCTATCCTGACTGGATGCCCCCCCCCCCCCCTTTTTGAGAGGTTTTTGCTATAGGGCGCCTGCGCTCACCAGAAAGAAAGCGCAATCCCTTCTCCTCCATTCTCCTCTCGGGATCTTGGGCACGCACAAGTGCCCGGCGTGAGTTTAAGCCACCGGGTCCAGGACTCGAACCGCCGTCGACTACATGGGAGTCCAGCGACATAGCCATTACGCTAACTGCTGGTCCCCGCCCCCTCCCTTTTTTATGCTAGGTTTTTGCTATATATAGGGCATGTATGTTTGCCAGACAGACAGAGGCAGAGAAACAGAAAGCAACAAATTACCCCCTAAGGGGGATGGCCACACCGCAATTCCTTCTCCTCCATTCTCCTCTTGGGATCTTGGGTACACACGCACACGCGCCTGGCGTAAATTTAAGTCGCCCAGTCTAGGACTCAACCATTTCGGCCATCTGCTGGTCCCTGGACCCCTTTAAAGTAGAGCCCGCTCCACTCCCCGGCCCCTGCCCCTACTGCGGGATAAGAGCTGAAACCACGTCCGGGCATCGCTCAGGCCCGATCTCCGTCTAGGTGCTCCTACGTCTCCTCTTTCGCCATTGTCGCCGCTAGCGGCTCACGTTACTTCTAAAGGGGAGAAGGTGGGCGGTGTCGTCCCTGGCCCGCCGCGTACTTCCGCCCGCTCTTCCAGTCAGTCTTCGAGCCACAAAGAAGCCACATCCGGCTTCCCCTGGCGCCTTCCGCAGTCCTCTTCCGGGTTATGGCGGCCGAGTGCCCCGGATGTAGCCCTGGCGAAAGCATCTCTTCTTACGCCGCGGACCCTGGATTCCCAGGTGAGCGCGCGAGGACCGCATGACCGAATCCCCATGGTTCTGCTGCCCCCAGATTTGTACCTAGGACAGTTGGAGGTCACCTCGCGGAACTGGGATTTGGGCGTGGGGAGGAGCCGGGCGGACAAAGCGCCAGGTCCTGGGTCCACCAGGACGCTGCAGGCTCTGAGGGAGCTGGGGGTGAGGGAGTGGCTGTCAGCCCGCCGAGCCTCGTAGGCCCAGACCACGGGGACTAGAAATGGGGGTGACCACGCGGGGGAGCCTGTCTCCTCTCGTCCAGGTTGGGGCTACCCATGGAATCTACGAGGGGAAAGGAGGGTCCTCTGCATGTCCATTCCTCTCTGTCTTCACCCCATTAACTCAGATGCCAAACCAAGTCCCTGGGGGCGTCCCGGCTGCCAGCTTCGGCCTCTGCTTTTGTGTTCTTTCCTCTCCTAAGCTGGACAAGGCTTGTACCAGGAGAAATGCTTGTTGTGCTTGGGGCCCTCTCGCAGCAGGTCCCCTCCTCACCTAGTTGCCTTACTCTACATCTTTTTTTGGTTCTGCTTGAGGAAGGCCCTTCTGACCCGTCATGTCAAAGAGAAAAGTGACCTTTCAAGGCGTGAGAGATGAGGATGACGAGGATGAAATCGGTACCCCCCAAGAAGAAGGTGAGGGGCTAGACCCCTGCGTTCTAGGAAGGAGCAAAGGGAAAGAGAGGAATTGGAGGCCTGAAGCAAAAAGCTGGGTGACAAAGAAAGGATTAGTTTTCTTGGGTTCTTTGAGGAATGGGTTTGGAGAATTTTCTATTTGGTCCAGGTCCTGGAGTATTTGGGGAAGTAGCTAAGAATCTTCATTTCTTGACTTGCTGACTCTTGCTCACAGCTGGTAGACCCTGTAGCTGGGACAGGGGGTCCTGGAAGCCGTTTCAAAGGCAAACATTCATTGGACAGTGATGAGGAGGATGATGATGAGGAAGGATCCAGCAAATATGACATCTTGGCTTCAGAGGATGTAGAAGGTGAGCTACACCCAAGAATTGTCTCTGCTAGATTGGCAAGTAGGGCTTCTGGAGACATGGAGCAAGGGACTCTCCTGTCTTTTTTGTATGCCTAGCGTGGGGCAACTGTCTTTGGTGCAGGTCAGGAAGCAGCCACGCTCCCCAGTGAGGGGGGTGTGCGGATCACACCCTTCAACCTGCAGGAAGAAATGGAGGAAGGCCACTTTGATGCAGATGGCAACTACTTCCTGAACCGAGATGCTCAGATCCGAGACAGCTGGTTGGACAACATTGACTGGGTGTGGCCCAGGGGATGGCATGCCTGGGGCCTGGGGGTGTCAAGGCTAGGCCCGGGTCTTGTGGCTTTTTGTAGGAAATAACTTTGTGTTCCCATGACAGGTGAAGATCAGAGAGCGGCCACCTGATCAGCACCAGGCTTCAGATTCAGAAGAGGAAGACTCCCTGGGCCAGACACCAATGAGTGCCCAAGCCCTCCTAGAGGGACTTCTAGAGCTCCTATTGCCAAGAGAGACAGTGGCTGGGGCACTGAGGCGTCTGGGCGCCCGAGGAGGAGGCAAAGGGGGCAGTAAGGGACCTGGACGACCCAGTTCCCCCCAGCGCCTAGACAGGCTATCTGGGTTGGCTGACCAGATGGTGGCCCGAGGCAACCTTGGTGTATACCAGGAAACAAGGGAACGGTTGGCCATGCGGCTGAAGGGATTGGGGTGCCGGACTCAAGGATCCCACGACTCCACACCCCCACCCTCCCTGGACATGTTTGCTGAGGAAGTAGCAGAGGGGGATCTGGAAAACCCGACCCCTACACAGAAAGGAGGTGAGCTTGGAGGGCAGAGGAGGGATGTTGTGGGCAGGAGTCAGGGCACTTGAGGCTCAAATGGTCTTGCCTCTTATTTTAGAAGCAGAGTCGCCAGGAGATGGTCTGATGGACGTGATGTGGGAATATAAGTGGGAGAACACAGGGGATGCCGAGCTGTATGGGCCCTTCACCAGTGCCCAGATGCAAGTAAGTCCCTTTCTACATTGTTCTGCCTTGTTCCTCCCCTCCCCCACCTTTACCAGTCCTTTCCCACTTCTCCCTCTCTTCCTGCAGACTTGGGTGAATGAAGGCTACTTCCCAGATGGTGTTTATTGCCGGAAGTTGGACCCCCCTGGTGGTCAGTTCTACAACTCCAAGCGCATTGACTTTGACCTCTACACCTGAGCCTGCTAAGGGCCCAATATGGTGACCCTTTCTTTCCTGAACTTTGTGGAGGAGGCCCCAGCTGCTTCAAGCACAGAAGATATTGAAGTCAATTTCTCTTTCCCAATAAAAGCCTTTAGTGCTGTATTAGGGCCGTGGCTGTGGTAACGGCCAGAAGCCAGGGACTTTCTCCACAGCCCCTTTGGACTTGCCATGGTCCTCACTTGTTTCCTTCCATGAAGTTCCTCCTTGAGAGTTTCTCTCTGCTATCTTGAACCACCTCACCTTTGTTTATGCTTAGAGGCACAGCCAGGGTCTGTCAGATGTCCTGTGGTGTCCCCACCTGGACTCTGCTTGCCATGTAAAAATCCCTTCGTTAACACTATCTTCCAGCCTTCTCTGCATTTGTTGTTTTGCCATTCAAATGTCTTTAGCTTTCAGGACCTTAGAGTCTCTGTCCTTGTAGCCACAGTAGGAGAGTGGCTAGAGCCTCAGAATGGAGTTTTAGGCCTGGAAGGGCTGGGACATCTGAAAGACTTTGGAACCTTTGGGGGTGAGCAGGAAGCCTCTTACCCTCTCTTCAGATCCTTAGACATGAGACAGATAGGATGGTGGGACAAGATCATTCTGAGTCCCTTAGATTTCTCATCTGACTCTATCCCTCATAGTAGTTCCCACATTTTTTGGTGAAATACCCACTCAGTGTAGACCCCTGTAGGTCCTTCAAGGTCACCTGGGCCAGCCATGCATTGTATAGGCATAGAGAGGGACAGTGACTCACTGGAGGTCACACTGAATCAGTGGGCTGGCCTTGACCCAATGGGCTCCTTTCCCAGAGCTTTCTTGGCACAAAGCCTTTTATGCCAGGCCTTTGAGGAACTGCAGCTTGTATTTCCTGGGCTCCTACAATGTGCCTGCCATAGGGCTAGTTCCTTAAGGAAACAGGTAACTGGATGGGTCCCCTTCAAGAGTTCAGAGTCTGGTTGAGGGCAGCATGGGAGATAGATATCATTCTATAGTCTGAACTTACACCCTCTACCCACTACCAGTGCTGCCTTACGCCTCTGCACTCAAATCAAGTTAGCTTGATTAGTCTGCTTATTGTCTTAGCTGTCCACCGACATCTTTTGGGGAGCTGCAAAGTACGCCCCTCTATGCACCAGAGGTTAGAGCCTCACAATGGAGATGTGAAGGGCTGGGATGGCTGGTTCTGATTACGTTGTTTTAGGATGTGGCCTGGACTTGAGTCTTCTATCAGCTCCCTGGGTGTTTCCAATGTGTATCCAGGCTGAGAACCACAGGGCCTGGCTCCCATCACTGAGGCGTACCTGAGGAGCAGGATACTCCCAGGCCTGCTGTGGTCACTGAGCAGTTCATTAGTTACAAGGATCTGGGTACCAGGCTGCAGGGTGCAAGAGCCCCAGGGTGGAAGGAACCAGACGAGGTACTCGGGAAAATGGGGTGAGAGTGGGTACTCGATGCTCTAGTGAGGCCCGCTCTAGTGCCTGTGCAGACTACAATTTCATTCATTACAAGAAGCCTTCAGGGCTGAGATACCTGTATGTTACGTGTCACTGAGAAAGAAAACAATTCTGACAGTTAACTGATGGAAGGTGCCCTTGATTGAAAGATGCGTCTTGATGTTAGAAGTGTTCCAGAGTGAAAGCAGGTGTCTTAAAACCAGTGAAATACTGTTCACCTTGATATGCCTGTGACTGTGTCTTAGCAGGTGCTTGTAAGTATTTGGTGAATGGATGGAAGCTAACGGGCAGTACCCTGATGTCCTACAGGTACCTCAGCCTCAGGCTCCCCAAAGCTGACCTCATCTTCCCTCAAACCCTCCTACTGAGGGCCCCTTGCCAGTAATACCCTGTGGTGGGCAGAATAATGGCCCCCAAAGATGTCCATGTCCTGAGCCCCCGAACCTGTGAATTTGTTACTTTTCATGGCAAAAGGAACTCTGCAGTTGCCATAAAGTTAAGGATCTTGAGATGGGGTGATCGCCCTGGATTATTGAGCTGTAATTGCACAGGCCTTTGTCAGTGAGAGTCAGGAGGTTAGCAAGGAAAATGAGGCTATCATGCTGCTGGCTGTGAAGAGGGAGGAAAGAGCCATGCACCAAGGATGCAGGAGAAAACAGTCTTCCCAGAGCCACCACAAAGTGCAGCACCCTGACGTGACTAGCCCAGTCAAAATCATTTGGAATTCTAGCCTCTAGAGCTTTATGATAATAAATTTGTGATTTTAAGCCTTTATGTTTGTAGTAATTTGTTACAACCCCAATAAAAG
Organism: Tupaia tana; assembly: GCA_026018925.1. Classification (NCBI taxonomy): domain Eukaryota; kingdom Metazoa; phylum Chordata; class Mammalia; order Scandentia; family Tupaiidae; genus Tupaia; species Tupaia tana. The sequence continues at coordinate 60,976,234 of JAKSZU010000016.1, forward strand.
CTACCCATGCAGACTCTTGCTTGTCCCCACCATAAACCATCCAGTGGTCACTAAGTACTTCCTCCATGTGGCCGCATCCCTATTCAAGCCCCTGTCAACACTTAGGACTGTGACAACCTCTTCTTGCCAGCGTGTGTGTTTGTTTTTTTTTAAGGTATGTCTCTTTTTGTTTTAGTTTTTGTTTTGCTGTAGGGCTCATGTGCTCACCAGAAAGACAGAGACAGAGAGCGAGAAATCACCCCCCAGGAGGAATGGCCACTCTGCAATCCCTTTTCCTCCATTCTCCTCTCGGGATCTTGGGCATGCACGCACACATACGTGTCTGGCATGAGTTTAAGCCACTGGGTCTGGGACTCAAACCGTGGTCGGCTACATGGGAGTTCAGCGAAAGCCATTACTCTATGTCCCTGTTTGTTTTTAAGAATTACTTAAATGATTTGGGACCAGTCATTGGCGTAATGGCTATGTAGCTAGACTCCCATGTAGCCGACCATGGTTTGAGTCCTGGACCCGGTGTGACTTAAATTCATGCTGGGCACAGGTGTGTGCGTGCCCAAGATCCTGAGAGGAGAATGGAGGAAAAGGGATTGCGGCGTGGCCGTCCCCCCTGGGGGGTGATTTCTCGCTTTCTGTCTGTCTCTCTCTCTCTCTTTCTGACAGGTGCATGTGCCCTATAGCAAAAACCTCTAAAAAAAAAAAAAAAAGAATGCTTTTTAAAAAAATTATTTAACTTCATTTTTTTTCATTTTTATTTGATCAGAGTGATAGAGAAAGCAAGCCGTCAGGTCCAGGGTTTAAATTGCTATAGGGCATATGCATTCACCAGAGAAAGAGTATGTGGAAGAAAGTGCAAAAGCAAGCTGCCAGGTCCAGGACTCAAACTGCAGTTGGCCATGTGGGATTTCAGTGCCTTAACACCATGCCACCTGCTGGCCCCTCCAGGGTGTTTTGTTTTCTTTTGATTATTAGGTTTTTATTGAAAGGCACATGCTCATCAGAAAGAAAGAGGCAGAGAGCGGAAGTGAGAAATCACTCCCCATGGGGAATGGCCATGCTTGCAATCCCTTTTCTTCCACTCCTCTTAGGAACTTCGGCACGAACCTGGTGTGGTTTTCAAGCTGTAGGATCTGGGACTTGAATTGCTGTCAGCCATGTGAAATCCAGTGCCTTAATGTCCATGCTACCTGATGGTCTCCTTTGTTTTTATTTAATTATTTATTTATTTATTTATTTATTTAGAGAGATTTTTTTGCTATCAGGCATGTGTGCTCTCCAAAGAGACGGAGAAAGTGAGAAGTCACTCTCCATGGGTGATGGTTATGCCGCAATCCCTTTTCCATCCTCCTCTGTGGAGTTCGGGCATGCATGTACATGTGTCTGGTGTGAGATTCAAGCCGCCAGATCCAGGACTCAAGCCATGGTCACCCATGTGGGAGTCTGGCAACATAATCACTATACCTACCATTTACTGGCCTCTGTTTTTAATTTTAGAACTATACACATATATATGAAGAGTCTTCAAAGAGTTCATTGAAAATGTGTACTATAGGGACTAGCAGTTGGTGTAATGGCTATGTCTCTCATGTAGTTGACCACAGTTTGAGTCCCAGACCCAGTGGCTTAAACTCGTACCAGGCACGTGTGCATGCATGCCCAAGATCTTGAGAATGGAGAAGGGATTGCTGTGTGGCCATGGGAGGGAGTGATTTCTCGCTTTCTGTCTCTCTTTCTGGCGAGCACATGCGCTCTATAGCAAAAACCTCTCAAAAAAAAAAAAATGTGTGTTATATAAAGACATGAAAATGCATATTACATATATGTGTTGATAATGTATTATGAAAAAATGGAGATTTCAAAACTTGTACTTTAATTCCATTTTTTTCTACAAATGAAGTCTTTTTATGTATGTGTGTGTATATACATGTGTATATAATATATATGTGTGTGTCTGTATACTCTTCACAGTATATGTGTATAATTTATAATTTTTGAGTAAACATTTTATATTTTTGAAAAGTGATATGTTAATAGATTTACAAAAATAGTGCAGAGGGGACTGGCAGGTGACATGGTGGTTAAGGGTGCTAGACTCTCACATGGTTGACCGTGGTTCGAGTCTTGGACCTGGTGGCTTGCTTTCTCACTTTCTCTTTCTCTCACTCTCTCCCTCTCTGATCAAATTAAAAATAAATAATAAATAAATAAAGTTAAATAAAAATAATTCTTAAAAAAATAGTGCAGAGTTCACTGTTTCTCCCTTTTTTTTTTTTTTTTTTTTCTTTTTTTTTTTAGTGGTTTTGCTTTAGGGCATATGTCCTCGCTGGGAAGAGAGATAGACACAGTGAGAAGGCAAGTGAGAAATCAACCCCCCAGGGGGAATGGGCATGCCACAATCCTGTCTCTCTTCTCCTGGGACCCTGGGCACACAGGCACATGTGTCTGGCATGATTTTCAAGCTGCCAGGTCCAGGACTTATGCTGCTGTCAGCCATATGGGAGCGCAGTGACGTAACTGACTGCCATGCCATCTGCTGGTCCCACGTTTCTCCCTATTAACATCTCACTATGGCACATTGTCACAGCTAACAACTTACAACATTACTAATTTTTAACAACTTTATTGAGATCTAATGCACCCATTTAAAGGGTGTGCTTCAGTGGTTTTTTTGTATATTCACAGATTTGTGGATTATTCTGTTGATTTGTATGTTTATCTCTATGTCAATACTACACTATCTTTTTTTATATATATGATCAGCTATTTAGGTTCTTGGCAAAAAATTTATAACACCAATTTGTGAGGATAAACTCAATTTGTAAGGGCAAACACGGATTGCAGGTAGCCTAGAGCTGAGGAACAGCTTTTAATTTTTGGTAAAATTTGCGAGTCCACAGCCTTCTGATCAAACTTGCGCTGCTCTGAAATCTCGTATTTCTCCTTCTCTGTGTCGAAGATCTCACCTTCCTGGTGTCTGGGCTTCCGCAGTTTCTTTTTTTTAAAGTAAGCGTCGGCAAGGTGCTTTGGGATTTTTACTTTGCTAATATCAATTTTCATGGAGGTGACAATAACAAATTTCTGGTATGTTCTATGCAGTGGAACTCGATTGAGAACCAGCAGTCCAGTTATAAGTAGCAAACCACGGCTCAGCTGCTTCAGGAAAACCACCCTCTTGCCTCTGTGGTGTCCAGTGAGGATGATCAGAATGGTCCCAGGAGTGATGCTGGCTCGCAGCTTTCTCACATGCTGACCGAAGGGGTTTTTGCCGTGGCTCAACAGCTTTCGAGGCACATCTTCAGTAGGATAATACCTAGGCATTTTGTGCAATACTACACTATCTTGATAACTATGGCTTTATAGTGAGTCTTGAAAAACACACCGGGTGTGTGCATGTGTGCCCAAAATTGCGAAAGGAAAATGGGAGAGAAGGGATTGCAGCATGGCACCTGAGGGATGCTTTCTCACTTTTCCTCTTTCTCTCTGTCTCTCTTTCGTGAGTGCATGAGCCCTCTAGCAAATTTTAAAAATATTTCTCTGGGGGCCAGCAGGTGGTATTGTGGTTGAGGCATTGGACTCCCACATGGCCTACCGTGGCTTGAGTCTTGGACCTGGTGTCTTGCTTTCTCACTTTCTCTCCACTCTGGTGAACACATGTGCCCTATAGCAAATTAAGTAATAATAATAAATAATTCTTTAAAAAAATTGCTCTGGCTATTGTATGTCCTTGGCATTTTCATATAAATTTAATTTTTAAGTATTTTTGTGATAGGGTGCATGCACTTGCTGGAGAGAGAAAGAGAGAAGGAAAGTGAGAAAGCATTTCTCAGGGAGAACAGCCACGCTGCAATCCCTTCTCCATTCTCCTCTTGGGATTTTGGGAATGCATGCACATGCACCCAGCATGATTTTCAAACCACTGGGTCTGGGACTCAAACTGTAGCTGGCCATGGAGGGGTCCAGTGCCTTAACCACCATGCCACATTGCTGGCCTCAATTTTAAAATCAGCTTGTCAATTTCTCTAAAAATTTCTGCTAGCATTTGGTTGGGATAATGTTGAATTTTTTTTTTTTTGGAGAGGTTTTCGCTATAGGGCGCGTGCGCTCGCCAGACAGACAGAGAAAGACAGAGAGACAGAAAGCGAGAAATCACCCCCCAGAGGGGATGGTCATGCCGCAATCCCTTCTCCTCCATTCTCCTCTCGGGATCTTGGGCACGCACGCACACGCGCCTGGCGTGAGTTTTAAGCCACCAGGTCCTGGACGCGAACCGCGGTCGACTATGTGGGAGTCCAGCGACATAGCCATTATGCTAACTGCTGGTTCCCAGGGATAATGTTGAATTAATGTAGAACTGATATTATTTTTGTCCTTAAATGTTTGCTAGAATTTACCAGTGGGACCATCTATACTTGGAGTTTTCTTCATAGGAAAAGAACAGTTTTGTTTTGTTTTCCTGAATATTTTCATTTATTATCTCCCGTTTAAGAGAAATGTGAAGGAATTTACCATGGTTGTCAGCAAAGCAATAATGAAAAACCCGAGAGTCAATCTTTTTGTTTTCAAATATGTTGAAAGTTGGCACTTATAAGACAAAAAAAAGTACAATCTGGAAAAGCAATGCCGAGAGTGAAAAAGAAAAACCTTGTCTCTCAGTGTCTAGAGAGCTGTGCTAGTTCCAAAAATAAAGCTTTTATTTTAGGCACAGAGCTCAAATTAATCTTGTAGGTTTTAACTACAAATTCAATTTCATTAATTATATATAAGACTGTTCAAGTTTTTTATTTCTTCTTGACTGAATTTCTTTATAATTTTTTTGAGAGGTTTTTGATAAAGGGCGCGTGTGCTCACCAGAAAGACAGAGAGAGACAGAGAGCGAGAAATCACTGAGCCGGGGGGATGGCCACACCGCAGTCCTTTCTCCATTCTCCTCTTGGGATCGCACGCACATGCACCTGGTGTGAGTTTAAGCACCAGGGCTGGGACTTGAACGGTGGTCAACTACATGGGAGTCCAGGCACATAGCCATTACACCAACTGCTGGTCCCTAATTTCTTTATAATTTTTAAAAATAGAATTTAACCATTTCATGTATGTCATTGAGTTTATTGACACAAAGTTGCTCATAGACTTCTTTCTTAATTTCATTTTTGATTTGTTGCACTCTTTTCTTCTTTTAAAAATAAATTTTGTGGGGAACCAGCAGTTAGCGTAATAGCTAGTTGCTAGAGTCCAACCGCGGTTCACGTCCCGGACCCGGTGGCTTAAAACTCATGCCGGGCGCATGTGCGTGCGTGCCCAAGATCCCGAGAGGAGAATGGAGAAGGGATTGCGGCGTGACCATCCCCCTTGGGGGGTGATTTCTCGCTTTCTGTCTCTATGTCTCTCTCTGTCTGTCTGGCGAGCACATGCGCCCTATAGTGAAAATCTCTCCAAATAAATAAATAAATAAATAAATTTTGTGTGTGCATTCACCAGAGATTGAGAGAGAGAGAAAGTACCCATAGGGGGCAGTTACATTGCAATCCTTTCTCCTCTGTCTCTCTCTTTTTGGGATTTGGGCATGCACGCACACATGCCTGGCATGATTTTTAAGTTGCTGGGTCTGGGACTTGAACTGTGTTCAGCTATGCGGGATCCAGCCTCCTTACCCTCTTCCACCACCTGCTGGCCCCAGGCTGTTTTCAAGTCTGCCTGGGCTTTACCTTCCCTGGGTCTTTTGGGATCTCCTTTGTGCATCGGCCTCAGGGGCAGCTAAGAGTGTGCGGGTAGTATGGGGTCCCCCTACTCTCTGCAAATGCTCACAGCCTCAGTAGGAAATGCTCAACTTGACCACAGCTACAGCATCAGCTTAGAGTCACTGGCTCTTTCCGCTTGCTTGCCACTGAGATGGTCATTTCTGGTGACAGCATTACTAAGCATGGTTGTCGATGGCTTTTCCACATCAAATGTGGTCCCTTTTGCTGGTCCTCAGGCCTGCCCTGCACTGGTAGAACCTCTCCACTTACAGAGTTGGGAAGGGAGAGAGATGGAGTGACCCCAGGCAAGGATGCTGCAGATGTGCACTGTTCTCACTCAAAGTTGAGCATTTTTCAAGCTCTTGTACTTCTCGGATTGTTGTATGTGTCTGACGAATTTTGAGAGCACTGAAATAGTTTTGTCTATTTTATCTAGCTTTGTGGAGAGAAGGTTTGCTGACTCCTGACTCAACTACAGGTGGGAGGCTTTTCCTTTAAATATTTTTGAGCTTTGTTCTGGGGAGCAGGAATTTGGAGACACTTTTGTTCTTTCAGGAGCAGCATTTTTAATTTATTTCAGTTTTTGCCGTAGGACACGTGCCCTTGTAGGGAGATAGGTTGGGGGGAGTGGAAGGAGAACATGAGAAATCACCTCCTGGGGGGATGGCCACGCTGAAATTCGTTCTGCTGTATCCTCCTCTCAGGATTTTGGGCACGCATGCACACATGCCTGGTGTAATTTTTTTTTTTTAATTTTTTTTTTTTTTTTAATGGAGAGGTTTTTGCTATAGGGCGCATGCGCTCACCAGACAGAGAGATACAGAGAGATAGAAAGCGAGAAATCACCCCCCAGGGGGGATGGCCATGCCGCAATCCCTTCTCCATTCTCCTCTCGGGATCTTGGGCACGCACGCACACGCGCCCAGCATGAGTTTAAGCCACCGGGTCCGGGACTCGAACCGCGGTCGACTACGTGGGAATCCAGCGACATAGCCATTACACTAACTGCTGATCCCCCTGGTGTGATTTTCAACCTGCTGGGTCCATAAGTTGAATTGAGGGCCATGTAGAAATTAAATGCCTTAATCATTATGCCACCTGCTGACCCCTAATTTTTTTTTTTCTTCCATGAGCAAGAGAGGGTGAGAGAGATGGACAGGCACCCTCAAAAGAGTCTTCATGCCATGATCCAACCCGTGATCTCAGATAGCCCAAATCATAGGCATTCGTGTGCCTACCATGTCCAGGATGGTCTCTGGATATAAACTCAGAACCTGCATCAGTGTTGCAGAGCTATGCATTACTGCTGTGAAAATGTCAGCCCTCAGGGCTTGTTTGTATTTATTTAATTTAAAGAGATGTTTGCTATAGGGCATGTGTGCTCACCAGAGAAAGAGAGACATAGCTGGAGGGATAGCTATGCTGCAATTCTTTCTCCATTTTCCTCTTGAGATTTTGGACATGCACACATACACTCCGGGTGTGAGTTGTTTGTTTGTTTGTTTTAAGAGAGATTTTTGCTATAGAGCATGTGCAGTTGCCGGAGAGACAGAAAGTGAGAAATTACTGCCCAGGGAGATGGCTAGACCGTAATCCCTTCTCCTCCATTCTCCTCTTGAGATCTCAAGCACGCGTATACATGTGCCTGGCGTGAGTTTTAAGCTCCCAAGTCTGGGACTCAAATCGTGGGAATCCTGCGATGTAACCATTACACCATCTGCTGGTCTCTATTTAATTTATTTATTTATTTATGTTTTTAGAGGTTTTTGCCTTAGGGTACGTGTGCTCACTGGAGAGAGAGAGAGAGAGACAGACAGACAGACAGACAGAGATAGTGAGAGGGAAAGTGAGAAATCACCCCCAAGGGGGATGGCCACACCGCAATCCCTTCTTCTCCATTCTCCTCTCAGGATTTTGGGAATGCATGCACACACGCCCACTGTGTTTCAAGATGCCGGGTCTGGGACTCAAACCTGGGTCGGCCCTGAGGGCTTGCTTTTAAACTCTGTTAGGCAGGACCAGAATCCCAAGCATAGCCTTAGCCTGGGGTGAATCAGCCTGACTAGGGAGCAGCGCCTCTGAGGTGCTACTGTTGTGTGTCTGGTGGTCTTCCCACTCCGGTTGGTGGGACCAAGAACTAGTCCTGCCCTGTGCTAACCCTGGAATTGTTTCACCTGCTCTTCCCGGGTAGGACTTTCCCAGCCTCCCACAGGCGCTGATCAGGACTTAGCTGAAGACTCACAACATCCTCTGCAGACGTCTGGAGCTTTCTCTGCATTATTCATGACTCAGCCTGCAAATTCTGCCTGCCTGAGCCTCCCGGAATTCTACCTGTCTCATTGTAGAGACTTCCGGACTGTGTTTGGTTCTCTCCTGTGTGCAGCCTAGACATGAAGCAAGGCAATCCCAGGGCGCATTTAATTTGTTTCTCTTTCCCCAGGATGCCTGCCCTCCCCTGCCTGTTGTCCAGCAAAGCTTGGGTTCTGCTTTGTTTATAATTGTCGGAAGGTATTCCAGAGAGAGGGAGAGAGAGACAGAGACAGAGAGGGGGAGAAAGCACCTCCTGATAGGGAATGGTCATGCCACAATCCCTTCTCCATCTCTCCATCCTGCTGGGAGTTAGGGCATGCAGAAACACATGCCTGATATGTTCTTCAAGCCACCTGGGCAGGATTTCCTTTATTTATTTATTTATTATTATTATTTTTTTTTGAGAGATTTTCGCTATAGGGCGCGTGCGCTCGCCAGACAGACAGAGAGAGACATAGAGACAGAAAGCGAGAAATCACCCCCCAGGGGGGATGGTCACGCCGCAATCCCTTCTCCTCCATTCTCCTCTCGGGATCCTGGGCATGCACGCACACACGCCCGGCGTGAGTTTTAAGCCACCGGGTCCGGGACATGAACCGCGGTCGACTACGTGGGATTCCAGCGACATAGCCATTACGCTAACTGCTGGTGGCAGGATTTCAGCCATGGTTGGCCATGTGGGATACAGCTCCCTTAACCACTAGGCTACTTGGCCAGTCCAGGTCTGGATTTTGTATAGCTTTTTACTTGCTTGGCCCCCTTCCATTCTGTTTGGAAGCCCAGACTTAATTACACTGAGCTGTGCTATATCCCAGCCTTTACCTTGCGCCCCAGTATCAGTGGCAGCAGAGGTGGGGGTGGGGGGCTTCTGGTTTTCTACATGTTACCTGAAGTTCTCCCTCGAGGTCAGCAGGGGGCACCAGTCTCTGCGTTTTTCAGCGCTAGTGCAAGGTGGGTTAGAGGCAGCTGCGGTGGAGAAAAGGTAGTGGATACAGCCTGGCTTCTACAGTCATGATCATGGGCTCACTGTGACCAACAAATCTGGGATCCACAAGGAGGTGGGACATGTGACACACACCTGGAACCCATTGGAGGATTCTTTTCTTTTTTCTTTTTGTGCGGGGGAGAGGTTTTTTTTTTTTTTTTTTTTTTGTGCTATAGGGTATGTGCACTTGCCAGACAGACAGACAGACAGAAAGCGAGAGATCACCCGCCAGGGGCGATGGCCACGCCGCAATCCCTTCTCCTCCATTCTCCTCTCGGGATCTTGGGCACGCACGCACACGCACCCGGCTTGAGTTTTAAGCCACCGGGTCCGGGACGTGAACCGCGGTCTACTACGTGGGAGTTCAGCGACATAGCCATTACGCTAACTGCTGGTCCCAGGAGGATTATTTTCAAGAAATGGGTCGCAGTCTGATTCTGAGTTTGCTTTCATAATGGCTATCTCATGTTTGTTGAACTAGAAGAATGTGCACTTAGGAACAAGGCTAGGTTTTGTTGTTATTCTTCAAGATAACACGGGGTGGGTGTTGTTGCGCAGCTGTAAACCTTTAATACCTGGAAGGGCTGGCAGGTGGTGTGGTGGCTAAGGCCGCTGGACTCCCACATGGGACCAATACATGGGGCCAACTGCAGACCTGGCAACTTGCTTTCTCGCTCTCTCTCTCTCTCTCTCTCTCTCTCTCTTTCTCACTCTGTCCCTCTCTGGTCAAATTAAAATAAATAAATAAAGTGAGATAAAATAATAATAATAATAAAGCCCTTTAATAGCTGGAATTCAGGGACTTCTGGGGTTTTCTGAAGGAGTGGCCAGAGTGATCAGGGTGGGCTTGCGCCAGCAACTATTCACCAAGAGGCAAGAACTATTTCCATATTTCAACAACTGCGACCACTGTGTTGGCAGGTGCCAGGAAGATGGCCACCCCACGACCTCTCCTCCTCCATTTTCCTCTTGGGATTTGGGGCACACACACGCGCATACCTGGTGTGTTTTTCAAGCTGCCCAGGTCTGGGACTCCAACTGCATAGCTGGCCATGTAGAATCCAGCTGCCTTAACTGTCACGTCACTGGCTGGCTCAATTTTTTTTCTTTTTATTCATGATAGAGCATATACATGCTCATGAGAGAGAGGAACAACTTTCTTAGGGCCTGGTCCCCTTTCTTCAGCCCTCCAGCCCATCAGATCCGGGCACTCATGCACATGCCTGGCATGTTTCAGGCTGACTTGGCCAGAGATGTGAACCCAGGTCACCATGCGCTGGCTTCTCATGAGCAGCGTATTGCGGCCGTGCTACCAAGCGGGTCCCATTTCATTCCTCTTGATAGCTGGATGAGATCTTTGTACGAACGCCCACCTTTTGTTCATCCACATCAGCTGATGGACACATGGGCTCTTTCTACTTTTTGGCAATTGTAAATAATGTCACCATGAACACTCGTGCACATTTTTGTGTGTGGACAAGCTTTTATGTTTTTAGTTTTCTTGGATGTCTACCTAGGAGTGGGATCGCCATGTCACATGGCAACTCTATGTTTAGCATTTTGGGGAACTACCAGGCTGTTTTCCAAAGTAGCTACATTATTTCGCATTCCCATCAGCAGTTTATGAGCGTTCGAAGTTATGTCTTGAGGGCAGGCAGGTGGCGTGGTGGTTAAAGGCGCTGGACTCCCACATGGCTGACTACAGTTCAAGTTCCAGACCTGGCGGCTTGTTTTCTCATTCCCTCCTCCCCCGTTTCTCTCTAATCAAACTGGAAAATAATAGTAATAAACAAAGTTAAATAAAATAATTATTAAAAAGAAAAGAATGGATTATTTCTACTTGTGCTGTTCCAAGTAGTAGCCACTAGCACTTGGCTACTGAGCACTAGAAATGTGGCTAGTGCAACTGAAGAACTGCATTTTAAATTGGATTTAATCGTAATTACCTTAAATGTAAATATCCTCATGTGGCTAGTGGGTACTATATTGAAAAGTGAACACCTAGAGGCTTTAATATCGGGACTTGTAGTGATACGAGTGTTGCTAAAAGTAACTACAAGCCAGAAGGAATGCCGATGCACCAGTTGGCTATCAACTCTGGGGACCTTTTCCTACCTGGAGAACTGGAGGTGGGGGAAGAAATTGTGTCACTGAAACTCAGCAAAAGCCAGAGACTTACAGAGGGGGCACCTGACAGACGCTGCAGACATGGCTGCGGACATGGTAGGAGGATGAAGCCACTGCCAGAGGCACGAAACGAGCCAGAGCAGGAAAGGAGCAGGAAGACGTGTCCTGACTCTCCTCCCTCCCCAGATCTGCAGTTAGCCTGTCCTTTAGCCAATCCACGGGGAGCCAGAGGCGAAGGAGCTAGGCAGAAGGAAAGCAGGGCAGAGGTCGATCCCCAGGGCAGGCCTGCCCACCTCTGAACCCAGTGTCTCCGAGGAATCCTGCCTGAAGTCACTTCCTCAGTGGAGCGCATCAGGCTGAACGGATTCCTAGGCAGGGCCAGGCGGAACCCTTGGCATGGTGCAGTGGTGGGGGTGTCACATGGCTTCGGAAGGATCTTTGTCAAGTTATTAAAAGCAGGAAAAGAAAAAAAAAAAAACTTAAATTCTATGCCGGGCCTGTCATGGGCTGAGTGATTTCAGAGTTACTTGTTCAACTTTGTAATAGTCCTGGAGAGGGCAGCACTGTTCCCTTCGATGTAGAGCTGGGACAGAGACAAATGCCAGGTGACACTGTCCTAGTATTTGTCCCCACCGGGAGGAAGGCCTACGGAGGGTAATACTGAGTGCTCCATCAGCTGTTCAGGGGTGGAGCAGATCCCAAATCATGTGTGTGCTGCCCGACCCCGACATGGCCGGCACGGATCTGCCCTGACTCACACGCCGAATCCCATTAGACCTCCAGGCCTCCGCAAAGGCCGGGCCAGAGCCTGGAGCTCTGGGGCTCGGAGAACACTAGTTCTGGTCTCTGAAGTTTCTGAATCATAGCTGTGGGTCAAGTCAGAGGAATGGCCCTACATAGATTACAACAAGATCTGAATTAGGACCAAGTCTTGAATCCTGTTCTACCCCGTACCAGCTGAATGACCTCGGGAAAAGCACGTAACGTCTCTGAGCTGTCGTCTCAGTATGGAGGAGCACCGTCTCCCACGAGTACGGATTCTCTCTTCGACACTCGCAAGAAGAGCTGCCCAGATTACCCAGTTCTTTTCAGTGCGGACCTCCTCTGTGGGCTTCAGAACTGCTTACTGGACACCTCCCTTGGGTGTCTAGTAGGCACCTCAAACTTAGCATGTCCCAGGATGAACTCTTTATCTTCTCCCCCAGCCTCCCCATATCAGAAAATGACCGTTTTATTCTTACAGTTGGTTAGGCCCAAATCCTCGGAGCTGTCCTCGATCCCCACTGTCACACCCTAGTATCCAATCTGTTAAGAAACTCCGTTGGGGAACGAGCAGGTGTCATGGTGATTAAGGCACTGGATTCCCATATAGTTGACTGTGGTTTGAGCCCCCAACCTGGTGGCTTGAAAGTCACGTGTGTGTGCGTGCCCAGAATCCTAGGAGGAGAGTGAAGGAGAAGGGATTGTGGCTTGGCCAACCCCCCGAGGGGTGATTTTTCACTTTCCCTCTCACTGTCTCTCTCTGTTTCCGGGTAGCACACCCACCCTCTGGGAAAAAAAGAAAAAAAAAAAAACTAAAAAAAGAAACCCTGTTGTTTCTATATTTAAAAGTTACTCAGCATCTGACCACTTCTCTGCACAGCCTGCCAACCCGGTTCAGAGTTGGTCAGCTCTCTCTGGCCTGGTGGTCAGCTCTCCCTGCTCTGGTGCAGTAGCCCCCTGATGATCTCCCTGCTTCTCCCCTTGCCTCCACAGTCTGTCTTCCCCATAGGAGCCAGAGAGAGCCTTGAAAGTCAAAGCCCTCAACAGCTCCCTCTGACTCAGAGTGAGAGTCCTCACAAAGACCTAAAGCCACACACCATCTGGTTTATTTCCGCTCTCCCCTCCCCTCCCACCCTTTCACAGTCTCTGCTCCAGCCCTGCTGGCATTCATGGGGTTCTCAAAACACTTCAAGCATGATACAGTTTTTTTTTTTTTTTTTTTTTGCATTTTTATAAAGAATCTTTATTTACTTTTTAATTTATCATCATTATTTTTAAGTTTTGCTATAAAGTGTGTGCGCTCACCAGAGAGAGATGGGAAGTGAGAAAGCAAGCTGCCAGGGACTTGAACTGTGGTCAGCTATGTGGGAGTCCAGTGCCTTAACCACCATGCCATCTACTGGGCCCAGCATAATCCAGTTTTCAGCCTTTGAATCAGCTCTAAAATTCTCTAGCAAACTCCTTTACCCTCTTGGGTCTCTGCTCAGATGTCGTCTTCCTGGATAGGCCTGCCTGGAGAAAGGAGCATTTCCTGCTTGCTGTTCCGTGATACCAACATCCTGTGCTCACTTAGAGTCTGTCTCACTTGGGAGCAGGTCACCCCCAAGGGACATGTCATTGGGATTTGGGTTGTTACAATGTTCCTATGCCTGACACATGGCTGGTGTTCAACAGGTATTTATGGAATAAATGAACAGATTAATAATGAGAGGTAGACACCGTATAGCCATTTTAATGAGAACTTGCACATTTGCCAGGAAGAGAGAGACTTAGAGAGTCATGGAGAGAAAGAAGGAGAGGGAAAAAACACTCCATAATGGGGCATGGTCATGCTTCAATCTCTTCTCCGTTTCTTCCTCCTGTTGAGATTTGGGGCAAGTGCACACTCATACCTGGCATGTTTCTCAAACCACTGGGGCTGGGACTTGAACTGCAATCAGCCACGCGGGATCTAGCTTCCCCAATCACCAGGCTATGGGCTGACCCTTGATTCCCATTTTCTAAATTTATTTATTTAAAGAATTATTTTATTTATTTTATTATTTATTGAACTTTATTTTATTTATTTATGTATTTATTTATTTTAATTTGACCAGAGAGGAACAGAGAGAGAGAGACAGAAAGAGGGAAAGCAAGAAAGCAAGCTGCCAGGTCTGGGACTTGAACCACTGTCAGCCATGTGGGAGTCCAGTGCCCTTAACTATTACACCACCTGCTGGCCCCTAAATTTATTCATTTTTATTTATTTTTTGAGAGACTTTTGCTTTAGGGCATGTGTACTTGCCAGAGAGTCAGAGAGAGACAGAGAGGCATAAAGTGTGAAATCACCCCCAGGGGGATGGCCATGTCACAATCTCTTCTCCTCTACTCTGCTCCTGGGATTCTGAGCATGCACACACACATGCCTGGCATGAGTTTCAAGCTGCCAGGTCAGGGACTCAAGCCACTGTCCACCACGTAAGGAGTTCAGTGCCTTAATCACAATGCCACCTGCTGGCCCCTCTATTCCCATTTTAAGAGTGAGGAACAAAATGAGTCTCAGCGGTGTTCTTGGGGCACACCGATAAGTGGAGGCCACCTTCAGGCTCCTAGTGTGTCTGACTCCAGCAGCCAGGCCCTTACTCATGACCGGTGCGTGGATGTCAGCCATTCCATCCAGTACATCAGCTGGCATGAGGGATGTTCTCACATGAAAATTAGTTTTAGAAGGGAGTGCCAGGAAAACAGTAGTCTTCTCTGAGGAACTACTGCACTGATTTCCTTTTTGACTATGAGAACACATGTAAATTTTCCCTTGTGGGGCTAGCCCCGGAAGCTCAGAGCCAAATGCTGAGCTGGGCACTCTATTAGCTCCTTCTTAGGCTCCCCCCCTCACTTAAATTAATCTCATCACCAGTTACTTCCTGTTCCTTGGGAAAGAGGCAAATGATAAATGATATCTTTGGGGCTCTGATATACCAGGGCCTGGCTCTTGTTTTCTTGGGCGTGTTTCTCAGCTGAGGGAGGTCGACTTGTGATTAAATTACTCTGGTCATTCTCCCCTTCCTATTTTCTTGGTTCTGTCTCCTTGGCACTGCCATTGGTTGGGTTTTGGGCATCTTGGGCTAATCCACTGCATCTCTGAGGTGAAGACTGCTTGTTGTCCTCCAGTATCCAATCATTCCTTCTCTATTTTGGGCCGGCAGGTGCCGTGGAGGTTAATTAAGGCAGCTGGATCCTACATGGCCGACGACTTGTTGTTCCATACTTGTCGGCTTGAAAATCATGAGGGCACATATGAGCAAGTGCCCAAAATCCCAAGAAGAGACCAGAGAAGAGGGGATTGCAGAGTGACCATTCCTCCTGGGGGCGTGATTTCTCACTTTGTCCCTCTCTCCCTCTCTTTCTCTGGCTAGTATATGCATTCAGCAAATGAAAGAAAGAGAGAAACAGGAAAGAAAGAAGAAGAAAAGAAGGCAGGAAGAAAGAAAAAGAAAGAAAGAAAGGAAAAGAAAGAAGAAAGAGAGAAAGAAAGAAGTAGTAACAGATTTTCTTTTTCTTTATATAAATTGTGTTTCCTCTAGGATTTTTGTTTTTGTTTTTCTTTTCTTTATTATTTCTGGTAGAGAATGCATGCACTCACCAGCGAAAATAGAGATGGAGAGAGGGAATGGAAAAATACCCCCTTGGGTTGTGGTCACACCACAATCCCTTCTCCATCTCTCCTTCCTTTGGGGATTTTTGGGTATGCACGCACATATTTCTGATATGTTTCTCAAACTGCTGGATCAGAAAGCTGTTCCATTAGAGAATGGAGGAGAAGGGATTGCCATATGGCTGTCCCCCCTGAGGGTTAATTGCTCACTTTCTGTCTCTGTCTCTTTCTATCTCTCCAGTGAGCACACGCGCCCTATAGCAAATATCTCACTTGATCAGACCACATGGGATCTGGCTGCCTTAACCACCAGACCATGGAGCCAGCCCATGGTTTTGTTTTTAACTTTGTATGTACTTTTATATATTTTGGCTACAAATAACTGAAAATTCAGCTTTTTAAAAAGTTTTTTAGGGGCCAGTAGGTGGCGTGGTGGTTAACGGTGCTTGACTCCCACCATGGTTTGAGTCCCGGACCTGGTGGCTTGCTTTCTCACTTTCCCCCTCTCTCTCTGATCAAACTGGAAAATAATAATAATAAATAAAGTTTTAAAAACTTTATAAAATTTAAAAAAGTTTTAAAATTAATTAATTAATTATTTATTTATTTTATTTGACCAGAAAGAGGGAGAGAGGGAAAGTGAGAAAGCAAGCCACCAGGTCCAGGACTTGAACCACAGTTGGCCATGTGGGAGTCCAATGCCTCAACCACCATGTCACTTGCCAGCCCTCAAATTCGGCCTCTGAGAAGCGCACGGAAGGGGGCTTCTGTGATGTCTCAATGAGTCTGTGCTCTTCACTTCCCTGCTCTGCTTCCCACTCTGTTGTCAACATCCTGAGCTGTTCCCTCTGAGTTGTAGGATGGGTCCTTATTCGTGAACTGCTGGTATGGGGGGGAGAAGTCACTGCCCTTGGTTTTGTCTCTCTATATTTTTAAGTTTATAAATTTATCTCCAGAGAGAGAGAGAGACAGGCACCCTCAATGGGGTCTTCATGCCATGACCCTCCACGGGCACACCCAGCATGTTCAGGTAGATCCAAGACACAAACCCAGACAGTTCTCACATGGCCTCCAGCATCACACAGCAGCAACCCTACCGCCGACATCGCCATGGCTGTGCCCTCATTCTCAATCTCTCTCTGTGTTAAGCAGTTTCTTTCTTTTTCTTTTCTTCTTGCCAGAAAGAAACAGAGAGTTAGAGAAAGAGGGAGAGGAGAACCCTCCCACCCATGGGGTATGGCCGTGCCACAGTCCCTTCTCCTCTATGTCTCCCTCCTTTGGGGATTTTGGGCACACACACATGACCAGGTATTTCTCGGGACATCAACTACATGGTTGGTTATGTGGGATCCAGCTGCCTTAACCACCAGGCCACAAACGGACAGTCCCCTTTTGTCTCTCTCTCTTTCTTTTTTAGAGATTTTTGCTATAGGGCTCCCCAGACAGACAGAGAGACAGAAAGCTAGAAATCACCCCCCAGGGGGTATGGCCATGTCGCAATCCCTTCTCAACTCTCTTCTCAGGATCTTGAGCACTCATACTCGTACCTGGTGTGTTTTAAGCTGCCGCGTCTGGGACTTGAACCGCGGTTGACTACGTGGGAGTCCAGCGATGTAACCATTACACCATCTGCTGGTCCCCCCCCCCCCCCCCCTTAAAACTGAGAAGTTTCCCAGAAGCCTCTCTTTCTTACATCTGAGAGGCTGGAATTGGGACAGTTGCCCTTTTCTAATGCAAATGTGGGCAGCCAGGAAGGTGGTTACTTCTGCCGACTCAGACTTTCTCCTCAAGCTGACAGAGGATCAGTGTCCCTAATGTTTATGGAGAGGGAGCACTTGGGCCAGCTGGGGTTCTGTCAGGAAGGAGAGAGGCGGAAGGGATGATGGGGTTGGTTCATCTTTCTTGTGTTGTGTGTGTTGTGTTGTGTTCTCTTTCACAGTGCAGTTTCTTTGAATGTCTGGCATTCCTTTACAGTCCATCACACTTCCGAGTGAGCCAATGAAACGCTCATCCTGGCTCTTGTGACTGGACTAGGGCTTTCCCACTTGAAGCCTGGGCTTTTGAGTTTTTCTTTTTTTGTTGTTTCTGTTTTTCAGAAAAACTTGGATTAGAATCAAACTTTTCATCAGCAAAATTATACCTTTAAATCCTTGGAGATAATGAAATGACACCTTCTGGGTTCTAAGAAAAATGTATTTTTAGCTTAGATTCCTATATTAATCAAGTGTTGACGCAGGAACGCAGAGATGCAAGGTGATCAGACCCAGTGCCCACAGTGGGAAACAGGTTCTTGTCTTACGGGCTCATGAAGAATTAGAGATGCAAACATGGAAAGGGGCTAGCAAGCAGAGTTTATTAAGAGGGGAAAGTAAGAACAGAGCTCCCAAGCAGGAAGACATTTTGGAAAAATGGGCTGCCCAAGAGGAGCTGGGGTGGGGCAGGGGGGGGAGGCATGGTTCCTTGGGTCAGAGGAGCTTTGTCCTGGCTTGTTCTCCGTGGAACTTGCACATATGTTCCCCTTACCATGGTGAGGGTCATGTGCTGGATGGGTCGGGCTAATTTTGGAGTGGGTAGAAAGGTCAAGAGATTTCGTCTAAAAGCTTTAGGACATAAAAACAATGATCTTATCTTCTTCCTGGAATGTAGTGGGGCTTAGAAAAATAAAACCTTAATCCTTGGGTCTAGGTCATGCTACCTAGGTCAATCACTGAGACACCACTGCAAGTTGTCTTTGAGTAAAACTTAGCCATTTTGTGATTCCATTTTGGGCCTATACCCAAAGAACAAGAGTTCTTGTCTCCTACCTCATTGTGAAAATAAAATAAAGACATTTTTAGGCTTAACCACAATGGCACAGCAGTAAGCAAAATTCTTTGCAATCCTGGAATTTATAAGGAAGACAATGGCTAGGTTCCAGTACAGGTATACTCTCATCCCACCTGGGCCAATCACAGTGTGAGGCCCTGGTGAGGGTGTTTGTCTTTCTCTTTATTTCTCTTTCTGTCTCTCCCTCATAAAAGAAATAAAGAAATAAACCTTTAAAATAACAATGACATTGGGGCTGGCAGGTGGTATGGTGGTTAAGGCGCTGGACTTCCACAGAGCTGACTGTGGTTTATGTCCCAGACTTGGTGGCTTGCTTTCTTGCTTTCCCTCTCTCTCTGGTAAAAATAAATAAATAAATAAATAAATAAATAAATAAATAAATAAATAAAATTAAATAATTCTTAAAAAAATACCATGTAGGCGCAAGATTACTTGGAAAGTTTATCTTCTTAGAAAGGTCCCTTTCAGGACCAGCAAATGGTTATGTTGCTGGACTCCCACATAGTTGACCGCAGTTCGAGTCTCGGACCTGGGGGCTTAAACTTAAACTGGGCTTATGTATATGCATGCCCAAGATCCTGAGAGGAGAATGGAGGAGAAGGGATTCCGGCATGGTCATCCCCCTCCTGGGGGATGATTTCTCACTTTCCATCTCTCTGTCTCTCTGGTGAGTTCATGTGCCTATGGCAAAAATCTTTCTTACAAACAACAACAAAAAGGCTGGCTGTGTGGGAGTCCAGTGACATAACCATTATGCCATCTGATGGTCCCAAAAGGTCGCTTTCTTAGGAAGTAATTTGAGGATGTGCTCCAGCAAAACTGAGGATGTAAGCCGTGAAAGAGGAGGATGTGGGACACAGGAAACAGGAGATTCTGCCCAGGAGAGAAATAAATCCTGGTTGCAAGACTAAGCCATGTAGGAACAGTGAAAGGCAAGGGAGGAGGTAGGCCATGGGTCACCCAGAGCAAGGAATTAGGAAGAGCAATTAAAAAGTATAGGAAAAATGAAAAGATGTGTAACAAAGGATCGGTAATCACAGTAAATTATTGACTGTGTAGCGAACAGTATTTATGAATGCATACTCTTTAAAGGTCAGGAAAATCAATAGTTTTCTCTTTAGACTTGAACTCTGGACCAGACAATGCTGATCCTGACTGTCTGAGAGGATGGATTTTCTTTTTTTAAATAGGTTTTAGCCATAGGGCGTGTGTACTTGCTGGAGAGAGACAGAAAGAGACAGAGAGAAGGAAAGTGAGAAATCACCCGTGGTGGGGGGGATGGCCAATCTACAATTTTTTCTTCTCCATTCTCTTCTTGGGATTTTGGACATGTGCACATACATGCCTGGAGTGACTTTTTCAAGCCATTGGATCCAGGACTTGAACTGTGGTCAGCCATGTGGGACTCCAGTACCTTCAACCACCATGCTACCTGCTGGCACCAAGGATGAATACTCTTTGTGCTATTCAGTATGGTAGCCACTAGCTATATTTTTTTTCTTTTGATTTTTTTTCTTACTCTATAAAAAACTTTATTGATTTACTTAGTTTTTGACTCTGTTCTTGTACCTTCAATACTTTCACAGTTTTTGTTCCTTGATAATGGAAGCATATTTGATCCCTTACAGACACATTTAGCACTCATAGAACCATTATAGGTGGTGCATTTTTGTTTGTTTGTTTCAGACAACAACATAAGAACTTAAGGTCTCACAGCATGAACTTTCAGAGTCTGTCTGGGCACACACCATATGCGGATTTTGGTGCTTTTCTACTCTTGTTGATGTAAAGGTAAACGATCCTCCTACCAGGGGTCCAGGACAGGTTACTTTTGTTGGTGGCTGTATTATAGGAAAGCCTGCTCTGGTAGGTCAAATGCTGGACCATTCTGAGCGCCTCTAGACGCCGTCCCCTGGAGAGGAAAAAGCCACATGTGGTTTTTGAGTGCTTGAAATGTGGCTGGCTAGTTGCAACTGAAAATCTGAATTTTAAATATTATTTAATTTTAACTAGTTTAAAATAAAGCAGCCTCCTGTGGCCAGTGGCTGCTGTATTGAATAGGACAGTTCTAGACAATGCGAACAAGAGAATGCCAGTGTTCTCTTTACTTACTGTTAACAATATAAAAGTAAACGTACAGATAATGAAAAACTGGACAGAAGAGAGATAAAGGAAGGAAAGCCACCAACTTTATGAAGTAACAATACAGAATTTATTAGAGGGTTGACGCCATAGCCTTCTGGTTATGGGAGCTGAATTTGCATGGCTGACCATGGTTTGAATTCCAGCCCCAGCAGCTTGAGAAACATAGTGGGTGCATGTGCATACATGCCCCAAATCCCAACAGGAGGAGAAGGAATTGTGGCAAGACCACCACCACTGGGGGATGCTTTCTCTCTCCTCTCTTGCTCTCCTCTGGCAAGCATAACACCCCTCTGGCAATTAAAAAAAAAGAATTTATTAGAAACAACACTTATACTGTATTTAGGGGTGCTGGATGCTGTCCTGAGCCCTCTCCGTGTACTAACTCATTCATTCCCCACAACAGCAGTGTCTGGTAGGTGTTGTTACCATTAACCCCTTCTCACAGAGAAGCAGGCTGAGACAGAGATGTTCCGTTTGTCACCCAAGATCGCACACTCAGTGGCTGAACTTGAGTCTGACCTCAGAGTCTACTTTCTTCACCACTGTCCGCTGCAGGATCTGATAACTGATGCCAGAGATGACCAGTGTGAGGCGGTATGTAAAGTTATCATTAGGAAACAGCAGGTAGAGTGGTGGTTGAGGTGCTGGACTCCCACATGGTCAACCACGGTTTGAGTCCTGGAGCTGCCAGCTTGTTTTCTCACTTTCCCTTTCTCTCTCTGGTCACATTAATAAACAAACAAACAAACAAACAAATAAATAAATACAATGAAATAAAATCATTCTTTTTTTTGGACCAGCAGTTGGCGTAATGGCTATGTCGCTGGACTCCCATGTAGTTGACCGCAGTTCGAGTCCCGGACCCAATGGCTTAAACTCACGCTGTGTGTGTGTGTGCACATGCCCAAGATCCCGAGAGGAGAATGGAGGAGAAAGGATTGTGGCGTGGCCATCCCCCCTGGGGGGTGATTTCTCATTTTCTGTCTCGCTGTCTTTTTGGTGAGCACACGTGCCCTATAGCTAAAATTTCTCCCCCGCCCCCCCAAGAAAAATCATTCTTTTTTTTTTTTTTAAACTTTACTTATCTATTTATTTAAATTTGACCAGAAAGGGACAGACGGTGAGAGAAAGCAAGAAAGTGAGAAAGCAAGCTGCGTGGGTCCGGGACTCAAACCGTGGTCTACCATGTGGGAGTCCAGGGCCCTTAACCACCATGTGCTCCCAATAAAATAATTCTTTTTTTAAAAAAAGTTATCATCGGGCGAGCAGGCGGCATGGTGGTTAAATCACTGGACATTCCCATATATTATATATATATTTTTGGAGAGGTTTTTGCTATAGGGCGCGTGCGCTCGCCAGACAGACAGAGAGAGACATAGAGACAGAAAGCGAGAAATCACCCCCTAAGGGGGATGGTCATGCCGCAATCCCTTCTCCTCCACTCTCCTCTCGGGATCTTGGGCACACACGCACACGCGCCTGGCGTGAGTTTTAAGCCACCGGGTCCGGGACATGAACCGCGGTCGACTACGTGGGAGTCCAGCGACACAGCCATTACGCTAACTGCTGGTTCCCTGGACATTCCCATATTGACCAACTATAGTTCGAATCCCAGATCTGGTGGCTTGCTTTCTCACTTTCCTTCTCTCTGTGTGTCTGCCTTTCTCTGGTCAAATTAAAATAAATGAATGAATAAATAAAATTAAATAAATAATTTTTTTTAAAAAAGTTATCCTCACATCAGGAATGTGGACCCAATGGAAGAATTGAAACCAGAACGAGTTAAAAGTATTAAAAATGGTTTCTTTCTAGGACCATAAATTTGGGGGCAGGGAGAGGAAGGTTATTCTATTTGTGATAAGCCCTTCTGAACTTATAATATGCTTTACTTTGATAAAAATGTTTAAAATGGGCCAAGCCATGGTGGCACAGGTGATAGTGCACCACTGCCCGATACTGGGGCCATATGGGAAGATCCCGTGTTCAGATCCTGGGGCAGCCTCAGCACACTGGGTACACCCATGGGTAGCCCGGAATCCTGGCTGGCTAGAAGACTCAAGGGAAAGGGCACAGGTCACAGTAGTTAGATCCTGTCAAGGGTACCTGGCTCTTTTTCTCATGACACATAATTAAACTTATTATTATTTTTTTAATGTTGTTTGCAATAGGGAGAGTGTACTCAGCAGAGAGAGACAGAAAGAGAGAGAGAGAGAGAGAGAGAGAAGTGAGATATTAACCCCCAGGGGGAATGGCCACATAATCTTTTTTCCTCCAGTCTCCTTTCAGGATTTTGGACACACATGTATATGGGCTGGATGATTTTTTTTTTCCTACTTATTTATTTATTTCCATTTGTTATTATTATTATTTGACCAGAGAGAGAGAGAAAGGAAAAGGGACAAAGCAAGCTGCCAGATCCAGGACTCAAACTACAGTCGGCCATGTGGGAATCCAGCGCCCTTAACTCCCATGCTACCTGCCGGCCCAGGCTGGCTGATTTTCAAGCCGGGGGTTCAGGACTCTGTTGGTCCCTTAGGCAGGCTTTTTAGTGGGAGCAGGTAATGTCATCCTGAGGGTCTTCGTGTTGCTGGAAACCATGCTAAGGTTTAGTCAAGTCTCCTATGGGCTTGGATGGCGTTAAGAGTTCTGCAGTCCTTAGTGGCAACCTCTCTCTCTTATAGCATCAGTTAATGTTTATTAGGCTCCACCTGAGGCCCCCCCCCCCCCACACACACACTTTAATCTCCCCAATAACTTTTCTTTTTAGGTTTTTACCATAGAATGTGTGTGCTTGCCAGAGAGAGAGAGACAGTAAGATGGAGATGGGGAAAGTGAGAAATCACCCCCTCAGGGGGATAGCCACACCACAGTCCCTTTTCCTCTGTTCTCCTCTCAGGATCCTGGACACGCATGCACACAGGCCCAGCATGATTTTCAAGCCCCTAGGTCTGGGACTTGATCCGTGGTTGACCATGTGGGAGTCAAGCACCCATGCCGCTTCTGGCCCCAATTCTTCCAAGAATTTTGAAAAATCGTATTATAATCCTTGTTTTACAGATAGAAACTGAGTCAGGAGACAAAATGCCTACCTAACACCACACAGATGTTAGATGATGCAGGTGTCAAGCTCAGGTGCCCTGACCCCTCTTCTGTGGCCTTGCTGCCCCCAGGGCTTCTGCCAGCTCCCGTCTGCCTTGGCATCTGGTTAAGAAGGTCCCCTTAAAGACCTGCAGAAAAACTGGGGGCTGGGGAGGGCACGGCTAGTCTGTTAATAGAAGCATGCAAATCTCTGATGTCCTCCGGTGACCTCCTCAAGGCCGGCGGCTAGGCAGGGCCTTCACAACTCAGGCACACCCAGCTTAGCAGTCCCCCACCCATGGCCTTGCCCTTCTCTGTCCTCCTTGCCTCAGCCCACACGTTCTTCAGCCCACGCCCACTTCTTTTTCTCAGCCGGGAAAGCCTTCAGTCAATACACATCATCTAGCGCCTACTGTATACCAAGCATTATTTTTTAGTGTGTTTGACATCTTTTTTCCTTTTCCCTTTTTTTGAAGAATTATTTTTATTTAATTTTATTCATTGTCATTGTTTTATTTTATTTTTAAAAATTTATTTATTCATTCATTTATTTTAATTTGACCAGAGAGAGACACACACACTCAGAAAGAAAAGGGGGAGTACGTGAGAAGCAAGCCACCAGGTCCGGGACTCAAACCATGGTCAGCCATGTGGGAGTCCAGCCACCTTAACCACCATGCTACCTGCTGGCCCCATCTTTTTTCCTTTTTCTAACAATTTCTTACTTATGGGCCACTTCTGTGGTTTGGTGGTTAAGGCAGATGGATCCCATGTGGCCAACCTCATGGTTCAAATCCCAGACCCAGCAGCTTGAGAAGCACGCCAAGCGCGTGTGCACGCATGCATGCCTAAAATCCCAACAGGATGGAGAGATGGAGAAGGGACTGCAGTGTGACTATTCTCCCTGGGAGGGGCGGAGGCTTTCTCCCTCTCCCTCTTCCTCTGTCTCTCTGTTTCTCTCTACAAATGCATGTGCTCTCTGGCAAAAAAAGGATTTAATTTCTTCTTTACACTTTCTTCTTTACATTTAATTTCTTCTTTATATCTTTGTGGGGTACAATATGGTTTTTCAGTATCAAGTCTTTTATCTTGGTCATAGGTACATGCTCACCAGAGAGAGACAGACAGAGACAGTGAGAGGGAATGTGAGAAATCACTCCCAAGGAGGATGGCCACACCACAATCCCTTCTCCTCTATTCTCCTCCTGGGATTGGGTCATGCACACACACATGCCTGGCATGATTTTCAAGCCTCCAGATCTGGTAATCAAACCACTGTAGGCCAGGTATGAGTCCAGTGCCTTAACTACTATGCCACCTGCTGGCATCCCCCATAGCTTTTATTTTTTTGTTAAGAGAGTTCTTTTTTTCTTTTCTTTTCTTTTCTTTTCTTTTCTTTTCTTTTCTTTTCTTTTCTTCTCTTCTCTTCTCTTCTCTTCTCTTCTCTTCTCTTTTCTTTTTTCTTCTTCTTTCTTTCTTTCTTTCTTTCTTTCTTTCTTTCTTTCTTTCTTTCTTTCATTTGCTATAGGGCACATGCACTCGTCAGAGAGACAGAGAAAGTGAGAAATACCCCCCAGGTGAGATGGCCATGCCACAATCCCCTCTCCTCCACCACACTGCCTACTGTCCCCATCCCACCCCCCTTAGCTTTTTAAAGACTAGGTTCAGAAAGAATGACTAGAGCCTGCTGAACACAAACAACAGGGCAGATGGTGGGTGTGAGAAAAAAGTTTTTAGAACAGTGTTGTTTGCTTAGAAGTGTTATTTGTTAAATTAGTCTGCAGATGGTTTCATGAATGCTTTATCAAATTATGAAAGTTCAAGTGGAAATAATTTTTGAAGACTATAAATTATAGGGACCAGCAGTTAGTGTAATGGCTATGTCGCTGGACTCCCACGTAGTCGACCGCGGTTCGAGTCTCGGACCCGGTGGCTTAAACTCACGCCAGGCGCATGTGCGTGCATGCCCAAGATCCCGAGAGGAGAATGAGGAGAAGGGATTACGGTGTGGCCATCCCCCCCTGGGGGGTGATTTCCTGCTTTCTGTCTCTCTGTTTCTCTCTGTCTGTCTGGGGAGCGCATGCGCCCTATAGCAAAAACCTCTCCAAAAAAAGAAAACAAAAAAGACTATAAATTATAAACTTATATTTACAAGAGAAAAGCAACTCAAAACTTATTTTGTGTATTGTGGAAATAGTTTACTCCAGTGTGTATCTGTTCATTTATTTGTTATCAAAAGAGCACTTTGCTAGGACCTAGTAGATGGTGTGTTTACATCGCCGGACTCCCACTTAGATGACTGTGCAGCTCGAGTCCCGGACCCAGTGGCTTAAACTCACACCAGGCGTGTGTGCCTGTGGGCTCAAAATCCTGAGAGGAGAATGGAGGAGAAAGGAGGAGAAAGGATTATGGTGTGGTCGTCCCTCTGGGGGATGATTTCTCTCACTTTCTGTCTCTCTGTCTCTCCAGTGAGCGCATATGCCCTATAACAAAAATCTCTCTCTCTAAAAAAAAAGAGAACTTTGCCTAAAAGAAAGGACTGACCAGTGTGCAAAATGTTTACAATCTTTTGTGAAATTGACATTTATCATTAGTTTGTATCTGTAAGTTTTCTTAAATTAATTAATTAATTAAATTCCATTTGTTATTGCCGGGACTAGCTCGGCATGAACACGTTTCTCTGAGTGGGGAAGGCTGTGGATTAGAAATAGACGCAATAACAAACACACACAGACACGCGAGTATAGAAAAGCAAGGATTGGGTGGACACAGCTTCTCTGATGGAGAAGTTGTGACCAGAACCAGCCTCAGGTTTATTTTTTAAAGGGCAGAAAATGGGGGAAGGGGAAAATGGGATGTAAAAGGAATGGGGAAAAAGGAAGAGGAATGCAAAGAGAATAAGGGAGGAGAAATTGGAATGCAAAGCCAGTTGTTTTTGGATGTAGATTGTTTAAAAACGTAAAAATAACTGGTGCCATATAATTTCTCTAATCTTTTTTAAAAGACAATCTAATAAATGCATGTAACTTCCTTTAGCCTAATAGGCAGTATGGAGTATTGGGAATCAACAACAATAAAAAAACAACAATTGACAACAGGCAAATACTCCTTTCATACGTAAATGCTTCTCAATAACCCTGCTAAAGTAGCTTACAAAGCGTATTTCTGCATGTGTCTACAAGCCACATGTTTTAATCACATATTTTCAAATTAACTACTCTCCACAGTTATTATTTTTTAATTCAACCAAAGAGAGATAGAGAGAGACAGTGAAAGGGAAAGAGAGAAGGCAAGCTGACAGATCTAGGACTCAAACTATGGTCAGCCATGTGGGAATCCAGCGCCTTTAGTCACCGCGCCACCTGCCAGCCCCTCTATAAGTTATTTTTATTACTATCACCTGTGGGGCTGGCAGATGGCATTGTGGTTGAGGGCACTGGATTCTCACATGGCCAACTGCAGTTCAAGTCCTAGACCTGGAGGCTTGCTTTCTCACTCCCCCCTACACACACATACACACACACACACTCTCCCTCTCTGGTAAAAATTTAAAATAAGTAAATAAATAAACTTAAATAAAATAATTATTTAAAAAATTTTTTTAAAATATGGGAACAGCAGTTGGCATAATGGCTATGTCGCTGGACACCCATGTAGTTGACCGCAGTTCAAGTCCCGGACCCAGTGGCTTAAACTCACGCTGAGTGCGTGTGCGTGCATGCCCAAGATCTTGAGAGGAGAATGGAGGAGAAGGGATTGTGGCATGGCCATCCCTTCCGGAGGGCGATTTCTCGTTTTCTGTCTCTCTGTCTCTGTCTTTCTGGTGAGCACATGTGCCCTATAGCAAAAATCTCTCAAAAAAAAAAAATTTTAATTAAGTTAAATTTAAAAATAAATATCAGGGCCAGCAGGTGGTGTCGTGGTTAAGGACACTGGATTCTGACATGACTGACTGCAGTTCAAGTCCCAAAACTGGAGGCTTGCTTTCTCTTTCCCTCTCTCTCTCTCTCTCTCACTCTGTCTTTCTCTGGTAAAAATAAAAATAAATAAATACATAAAGTTAAATAAAATAATTCTTTAAAAAAATAAATATCACTTGTATTTCTTGTACATACAACTTTATACTTTGAAGTTTGTATCTCTGAAGTTGCAACAGAAATGTATCTTGCCAATGTTTTCCAAATGAACTGAATAAGGTTTTTCTTGGGGGAAGAAAGAAAAACACATCAGGGCAGAGACATCGTAAGCAGAGGGGGAACATAGCTACCCGTACTTGCACCCTTTATTGATGTTCCAGAAACAACTAAATGGTATTTGGTACAAAAAAATAAAAATAAAAGAATAAGAAAAGACCCAACTCAAATATTTTTTTATTTTGGAGTATTTCTAGGCACCTCCTAACATGGAATATAGCCCCTATTTAAATGAGTATTATGTTATTTGTTATTTATGCACAAGGAATATCAGAATCTAGTCCTATCTGGCCGTGGCCCTGGCCCTTGCACCAAGCTTTTACTCTCCTTTCTAGGAATTACTGGTTGTAAGAACTGGGGCAAATCTCTAAACAGTATCATTTCTTTTTCTTTTTTTTCTTTTTTTTTTTTTTTGTGTGTGGAGAGGTTTTTGCTATAGGGTGCATGTGCTCGCCAGAGAAGCAGAGAGACAGAGAGATAGAAAGCAAGAAATCACCCCCCAGCGGGGATGGCCACACTGCAATCCCTTCTCCTCCATTCTCCTCTTGGGATCTTGGGCATGCACACACACGTACCCAGAGTGAGTTTAAGCCACTGGGTCCGGGACTCGAACCTCAGTCAGCTACATGGGAGTTCAGCGACATAGCCGTTACGCCAACTGCTGGTTCCAGTATCATTTCTCAGATTTGTTTCTCAGTTTCTTCACCTGTCAAATTAAGGTAATGATATGCATTTCACAAGGCAGCTGAAGGAAAACACGCTCTGTGAATGTAATTAAAGACCTTGATACCAACCCTCCCCATTCTTTAAAAAAAAGAATTATTTTGTTTAACTTTATTTATTTATTTATTTATTTATTTATTTATTTAAATTTGCCCAGAGAGGGGAGGAGGGGAGAGAGAGAGAGAGAGAGAGGGAGAGAGAGAGAGAGAAAGTGAGAAAACAAGCTTCCTGGTCCAGGTCTCAAACCATAGTCAGCCATGTGTGAGTCCAGCGCCCTTAACCACCATGCCACCTGCCGCCCCCCTGACCCTCCCCATTCTAAATACCTTGGGCAAGTCTGTTGGCTTCTCTGTACCTTGACTTCCTCACTGGAAAATGGGCTCGCTGTGAGAAGCAACTGGAATCAGGCAGAGAACCTTTGATGTGGCATCTGGCAAATAGCCAGTGTGCCCACCCATGGCTACCGAGATCAGAGTTTTCTTCTTCTTCTTTCCTTTGGAAGGAAGGAAGAAAAACAAGGTCTTACTATGTTGCCCAGGCTGGCCTCGAACTCAGTCCTCTGTTTCAGCCTCCTAAGTAGCTGGGACTAGAGGTGCGCACTGCCCTACCCAGCCATAACCAGTTTTCAAGGAATGGCTCTTCTGTGGTGTCTAGAGGGCAACGATGACCCCTTGTTCATATTTTCACTTTTCTCCACCCACCCCAGGGTCCATAGTCTGTCTGGGTCAGATGTTTGCTGAGTGCTTCAAGCTGGAGTCTGGACCCTCTTGCACAAGTTGGGACTCAGCGTTCAGCCTGGGCAGCAATGGCAGCAGCAATTGGGTTGAAATGACAACTTTATCAAAAACAATTCATTTTGCCTCTGGTTTTTTACTTATTTGATTTTACGTATTATTATTATTATTATTTTTTAATTTGCTATGTGTGCTAACCAGAGAGACACAGAGATAGAGAGATAGAAAGAAAGTGAGAAAGCAAAGTGCCAGATCTGGGACTCAAAGGGCAGTCAGCCACGTGGGAGTCCAACGCCCTAACTACCACATCACCTGCTGGCCCGCCTCTGATTTTTTAAGAAGTCGAGACTCTGTCTGCAGTCTTACAATATGTTTGTTCATTTTCTAGAATTAAAAAAAAAGTAGACACCCAATTACTGTGCAGTCAATTATCCTTGCTTTTTTACAGTATTTGCAACAGTTTTAAACGACTACCTAAATGTCTGAGAGTCGACTGATTTCTTTCCTTTTGTTCTCTTTTTTTCTCTTCCTTCCCTCTCTCTTCAAGCCTTCCTTTCCCTCTTTTCCCCCTCAGGGTCAACAAGTAGTGTGGAGTTTAAGGCACTGGATCCCACATGGCCGGCTGCACGGTTCAAGTCCCAGAACCAGCAGCTTGAAAATCACACTATGTACATGAGCATTTGTACCCAAAATCTTTTTTTTTTTCTTTTTTTGGAGAGGTTTTTGCTATAGGGTGCGTGTGCTCGCCAGACAGACAGAGAGACAGAAAGCAGGAAATCACCCCCCGGGGGGGATGGCCACGCTGCAACCCCTTCTCCTCCATTCTCCTCTCAGGATCTTGGGCACGCACATGCGCCTGGCGTGAGTTTAAGCCACCAGGTCTGGGACTCGAACCGTGGTCGACTACGTGGGAGTCCAGCGACATAGCCATTATGCTAACTGCTGGTCCCTGTACCCAAAATCTTGAGAGGAGACTGGAGGAAAGGGATTGTGGTGTGGTCATTTCCCCTGGGAGGGGGCTTTTATACTTTCTCTCTCTTTTTCTGTCTCTGTCTGTCTCTCTGGTGAGTATATGCATCTTAGAATGAAAACTGAAAAAGAGAGAAGAAGCCCCCAAGCCTGGGTTTGTTCAGGTGCAGGGCAAGCCCACAGTGTGCAAGGAATTGATCTGGCCCTTGGGTGTTGCCTTGTGGGACTCAGGGGTGAAGGGGGTGCAGGCAGACATAATCCTCCTGTTGCTTGCTGTGCTGAGTAATACATTCCTATGTCTCAGACCCCGGCATCTCATGTCTTTGGGTCAGACTAATTAGTTGGCTTGTAAGTAGGTACAATTCCCAGACTCTGCCATGGACCTTTTAAATCTCCTGTTACACTCATGTGTTGCTTTTACAATATAAATATCAATTAAAAAAAAAAGATAAAAACTGAAGACATACATATACCAAAAATCAAAGCTTACTAATTAGAGGAAAGTTAGAAAACAAAAGCCATTCAAAGAAGAAAATAAAGAACCTCTCTCAAAGTGGCAATTTGGTTAATCTCCCACTCGGTATCTTTCCGGACTGTTTTCCATAGCTTCCCACATTGTTACTAGTCTCCTACAAAAATGAGGTCAGAGCACATGTAGTGATCTTAGTAGTTTCCACCTCAGTTTAGCCAAACACTTACTGAGGGCCACTGTGGTGACTCGCAGCACCTTGTGACAAATGAAGAGTCCCCCAGCCTGCAAAGGCATTCATAGCCCACAGCTGAGGTTGGGGCTTCCCCTTGCCCTACTATTTCCTGGGAGCGCTAGAATGAGAAATGGCGCCACCTCAGTCCTGCCTAACAGTTCGGGGACCATGCAGGCAAAGTAAACCACCCTTCCCTCCCATCTCCTCCTCTGCACCCCCTAGTCCTTGCCCACGCATTTTCATCACCTCAGCACTGACCCCCAGTCTCTCCAGCAACACTCCTTGTCATCCCATCCCCCAACTAAGACCATGAATTCCTCATTCCAGAGGTTCCCCTCCCCTCCTGCCTCCGCTGAGCCCCTAGCCCCACCTCGTCACTCCCCTTCCCCCCCTCCGCTTCCATGTCGTCTGGTGATGGTGCTGGTGATGGTGCTCTCACGGCATGGCAGTTGTGGGAGCCCAGCGGGTGGGGCAGGATGCAGGGTGGGGTGGGTGGAGCCAGGGCCCACTTCCTTTCCCCCTGGGGCCCTGTCTGCCCGTCCTGAACCAGTCTCAGGAGGAGGTGCAGTGGCCTGGCTCCTGCCTCTGCTCTTATCAACTGAGCTGGTAAGTGGGTGCACCTGGGGGCCAGGCCTCAGTGGGCCTGGAAATGTGCCTATGGCTGGAGCAGATGCTGACAGGGGATGGGAAGAAGCTAAGGAGCCACTGGGTTGAGGAAGACCTGGGAAGGCCAGGAGGGGATGGCCATTCATTGCTGGAGCCTGAGCTGCCAAGGCCTGAGGGAGCCGGAGGATGAGGTTGGTGGGGAAGCTGCTGGCATCGGTTCCTTTGTTATTTCTGATCATAGTAAAAGCAAGGGTGGAAAACGTTGTTAACTCACAAGTTGGGCCGGCAGTCAGCAGGAAAGTGGGCAGGGGGAGAGCATGGCCGGATCTCCCAGCTCCCATGTCTGTTTCTCCACCTTCCTCAGCCACAGGTCCTGACCCCCATCATGCCTGTTGCCCTGGAGATGGCTCTCCTTCTCCTCTTTGGAGGCCTCTGGGCTCAGGAGGTGAGCCCACAGATGGCTACCAGCAATGAGTCCTCTAATTCTTTGGCCTCGGCTACCACTGAAGCCTTAACCTTCAGCTCAACAATGGCCACTGACTCAACAGCAAGGGACCCTAAGGTTGACAGCACCGGGGATCAGATCTCAACCCTACCTCCCTCAGCTCCCTTGGAAACCCATGAGTTAGCCTCTCCTGGGACTTCCACTGATGTCGGCACAGGTCCCCTGGTACTTGAGCCTACAACCTCCCAGGAAGCCTCCACCATGAAGCCATCAATGAGCCTGGAAGCTTCTAATACAACTAGTGATCCAGAAGTGGACTCTCTGGGACCGCATGCTGTGATGGGTGGAGCCACAGCAAGTGGCTCTCTAGAGCCCTCCAGTGGGACCAGTGACCCCCCTGTTGCCACAGCAACTGGCTCTCTAGAGCCCTCCGGTGGGACCAGTGGACCCCCTGTCATTATGACAACCAGTGGGACTACTGGACCCCCTATCACGACGGCAATCAGCTCTCTGGAGCCCTCCAGTGGGACCAGTGGACCCCCTGTTATCATGACAACCAGCTCTCTGGAGATGTCCAGTGGGACCACTGGACCCCCTGTCACCACGGGAACCAGCTCTCTGGAGCCCTCCAGTGGGACCAGTGGACCCCCTGTTATCATGACAACCAGCTCTCTGGAGATGTCCAGTGGGACCACTGGACCCCCTGTCACCACGGGAACCAGCTCTCTGGAGCCCTCCAGTGGGACCAGTGGACCCCCTGTTATCACAGCAATTATCTTTCTGGAGACCTCCCGTGGGACTAGCGCCTCCACCATCTCGGAGGTAGAAATATCCGTAAAGACCTCCACAAAAACAAACGCTAATGTCTCCCCATCTCCAGATCAGGGGTCAAGCGGCATACTGCTGGTGGCCGTGCTGGTGGCCCTGCTGGTGGTCATCGTCCTCACCGTCCTGCTCCTGCTGTGGCGCCAGCGGCAGAAGCGGCGGACAGGAGTCCTGACACTGAACAGAGGTGGAAAGCGCAACGGGGTGGTGGATGCCTGGGCTGGGCCAGCCCAGGTTCCTGACGAGGAGGCCATGGTAGCAACAGTGGGAGGTGACAAGGGCTCTGGGGTCGCTGAGGGAGAGGGGTCTGGCCGGCGGCCCACCCTAACCACTTTCTTCAGCAAAAGGAAGTCTCACCAGGGCTCTTTGGCACTGCAGGAGCTAGAGTGTGGATCAGGCTCCAGCCCAAAGGGGGAGGAAGAGCCCCTGGTAGACAGTGAGGACGGGGCTCTGGAGGCCCCCAGTTCTGATGGGCCAGCAGAGGGAGATGCCCTGTGCCTCCCTGAGTGTGAGTAACAGCAGTGCGTGCCAGCTTCCAGCACCACCCCTCTTAGCGCACTCCCAACCCCGTCATCACCCAGCATCCTTCAGATTCCCATGCAGCGT
Source organism: Tupaia tana (assembly GCA_026018925.1). Lineage (NCBI taxonomy): Eukaryota > Metazoa > Chordata > Mammalia > Scandentia > Tupaiidae > Tupaia > Tupaia tana. Next base: position 61,009,638 of record JAKSZU010000016.1, read on the forward strand.
CATTCTGAGTCTCCATGAGCTTCTTAGCCCTGGGTCTTGCAGCCAGTATCCTCACCCAGCATCGCATGCAGCACCCGGACCAGGGCCTGCACCTGCCCGACGCTTGTAGTCTGGATGGACAAAACTTCCTCGTCAACCCCTACTTCTCCCCATCACCTTTTCCCCATCTTTTTGTTGTTGTTGTTCTGGAACTAGCTGCTGAGTGTAAATGCCAAACTTCCTGGGCCTCTGATTTCTTGGAGGAGCCCCTGAAGAATGCTAGAGCCGGGAACCAGCAGTTAGCGTAATGGCTATATCGCTGGACTCCCACATAGTCGACCGCGGTTCGCGTCCTGGACCCGGTGGCTTAAAACTCACGCCGGGCGCGTGTGCGTGCATGCCCAAGATCCCAAGAGGAGAATGGAGGAGAAGGGATTGCGGCGTGACCATCCCCCCTGGGGGGTGATTTTTCGCTTTCTGTCTCTATGTCTCTCTCTCTCTCTCTGTCTGGCGAGCGCATGCGCCCTGTAGCGAAAAACCTCTCAAAAAAAAAAAAAAAAGAATGCTAGAGCCCATGAAGGAGAAGGAGGTGGTCTTGTCCTGTGAGCCTCCTTTAGCTCTGGGTCCTAGGGCCAACCTGAAGCATGGGCTGTAGGCAAGGTCGGGACATGAGCCACCTACCTGTGCTACTGGGTGGGCCTGGACCCTTTTCTGAGCTTCAGACTCTGGGCTAGCTCCTGGCCCAAGCCACCTCTCTCCCCCGCCTATGGACTGAGTCAGCCAGAGGCTTCACTATTTCACCTCCGCAAGGCAGAGGTAAGAAGAGCTTCTGGCCAGGCGTAGGTCTCAGAAGCTCCAGCAGCATTTGCGGTACAGTTTGTGTGCAAGAGATGAGGGCGGGGCGCTGCTTGCGATGGGTAGTGGGGAGTGCAGGTGGTGTGTGGGAGGGGGCAGGCAGCGGTGCAGAGACGGTGGGGGACAGGCTCTGTGGGAACACATATGTCCTCCACGATGCCCAGATGGGTGGGCAGGGCACACAGTTGAACTCGGTAGCCCAGTAAAGGATGCCAGGCTTGTTTGAAAGGCCACATGTGTGACCCAAGTGTGGGTTCTTCAGCTCAGCCACTATATCTCCTCCTCAAAGGCTCGATGCACACTCATGCACTTGCACGCAAACACACACGCACACACACACACACGTACACAGTCGGGGGCAAGGCGTCTGGTTCTGTCAAACCACTGGTCTTGCTGAAGTCCGCTCCCCATTACATTGTCTGTCTCGTCTTTCACTCCTGGAGCTGAGCTTCTTTCCTGCTCCAAGGGGAATGAGTGAGAGTGAGCAAAATGAGGAGGGAGCAGGGGACTCCCCTTGTGGGACTGGGTGGAGAAAAGGGCACAACCCCACTGTGCTGCTCCTGAGACTAGTCCCGGCTGTCCCCAAGGGAGCACATGGGCCAGGGCCGTTGGTATTTCCCCAGGACAAAGAGGAAATTTGCAAAGAGGAAGTTGTTGAGTCAGAGAGAGCAGTGGCTGAGCAGACAGTGACCTACCAAACGAGACAGGGAACCACGTGAGGGTGACTGCCAGGTGGCCTGAGCAGGAGATAAGGAAAGCCCAAGCACGTCAGCGCAGGCAGACGCCCCTGTGGCGCCCTTGTTCCCAACTGCACAGGGAAGGGCTGAGCTGGAAAGGGAATCCCTGCTCCCCCGCGTGGGACCGGACACTCCGAAGGCTGGATCTGGCTGCCCTTTCCTGCTTCTCACAAGGTGCTGTTTGGAACACCTGCAGCCCCAGAATGGCCAAAATGGGTTCCAAAATTACTGAGAGACAAGCAAGTGTAAGGTCTGGGGGAAGGAAAAAGAAACATGGCGGAAACATTCCCGCCGGCAGGAACTTTCCCGTTGTCCACACCTGGCCCGCCATCACCAACGGACTTTCCTGCCCTTCAGCATTTGGCGCCCGCCAAAGTTGAACAGGAACAGCGAACTTCACTGGCCAGACAAGGACCCGTGGTGACCACCTATGGGACAATGGCCCTTTAAGAATGAGCAGCACCCACCCTGGGTGTGACTCCCTTGGCCTCTGACCAGGCCGAGGCCACCTGAGAGAGAGAGAGAGAGAGAGAGAGAGAGAGAGAGAGAGAGAGAGAGAGAACAGAATAAATTATGCTGGTTTTATTAAACCCCAAAGCCTGACTGGTATTTTCGCCTTTGCCGCCTCTGACTTCGCCACCGCTCTCAAATCAAACCTAACGGCAAGCACGTACATTGTCTTAGGTTTTTCATCCAAGGGTCCCATTTCAGGTTTAGAGAATGCTGACTGACCCAAGGGGCCCAGCCCCACCTCCTTGCAGTCATTGTTCGAGTTATTGGCTTCCAGGGCCTGGGGGAATCCTGAGAAAATAGGGTAGAATGGGGGAAGTCACCGACAGGGCTTTCACATTCCAGGACACCCTAAACTAAATGAATGTTAGTAGAGACACAGGCCAGTCCGCGGCATGGCGGGTAAGGCAGGTGGATCCAACGTGCCCAGCTATGTAGTTTGAATCTCTCACCCAGTAGCTTGAAAGACACGCCAGGCACGTGTGCATGTGTGCCCTACATCCCCAGAGAAGAATGGAGGAAAAAGGGTTGCAGTGTGGCAACTCCCCTGGGGGGTTATTTTCCACTTTTCCCTCTCTCTCTGTCTCTCTCTTATAGCAAACGTCAAAACAAAACAAAACAGGGTCAGCCAGTGGTGTGGGGGTTAAGATGGCTGGATTTCATGTGGCTGACTGCATAGTTTGAGTCTCAGACCTGGTGGCTTGAAAAACACAGCAGGTGCATGTGTGTGCATGCCAAAAATCCTGAGAGAAGACTGGAGGAGAAGGGGTTGCAGTGGGGACACCCCCAGGGAGTGATTTCTCACTCTCTCTTTATCTTTGGTGAGTGTGTGCATCCAATCGCAAAATAAGTAAATAAATAGAGAGAGAGAGAGAGAGAGAGAGAGAGAGAGAATCACCCCGTTTCTTGTGGCCATCTGTAAGGTAGTGGGTTTATGTGTGATTTTATTTGTTTATACTTGTACTTTCTAACTTTTATACAATAAACATTTCTTTCATAATTAGAAAAAAAATAGACTGGTAAAAAAGATGTTCAGCGGGGTGGCCTGGGGCGTCTGGTCTAAGGAGAGTTGTGGGGGATGAGGCCGGAAGGGGAAGTGGGTGCCGTGCTGCCAAGGGCCCGAGGGTCTGAACTGGTTCTGAACGTAGCGGCGAGGTCAGCGACCCTGTTCCTGCTCTCTCATCGGCAAGTGTGAGTACCGTCACCCACCTGGCTGCCCAGGTGACATGGCTTAGAGCCACCCTTGTCTCTCTCTTCTGCCCTGAAACCTGAGGCCATGCTCAACTGATTCTTTTCCACCTTCCCTGAGATACGGTCTTTCCTCCAGGCCTCACCAACCCTGGCCAGGGTCCTGCTGAAACTTCCCTGCTGGTTCCCTGACCCCAGTCCCTTCCATCCTCTCCTCCTGATGGTCTCAGGAACAACCCCCTCCACTTTTTTTTTTTTTTTAAGTTTTTTTAAATTTATTTCTTCTGGGAAAAAGAGAGAGGCCCCCCAGCAAAGTCCTCCACACCACGATCTATCCCCAGGCTCAGCAGGCCAGACCATGAACATCCAGGGATGTGAACCTAGGACCTTTCCCTTGTGGGTACATCTGCATTACCACTGTGCCACCACCCAGCTCCAGGACCCAGGAACCTTTCTGAAAGGCTGCTCTACCCAGGTTACTCCCAAACCCCCAGGGCTGTCAGGGTAGAGCCTTCCTACCTTCCCATGGTGTACAGGACCCTTCGAGAGCTGGCCTTCCCTCTCCTCCACCCGCCCCTGCATGGTCAGCTCTAGGCCCAAACACTATGTGTCCTCCAGCCTTACCCAATTCCTGTAGCTCCCTAAATATGCCATGTGCTTTTTGGGGGAATGGGAAGTGGGATATAGTTTAAAATGTTGAAAATATTTATTTTTTTAAATGATTATTTTATTTAACTTCATTTATTTATTTTAATTTTGACCAGAGAGGGACAGAGCGAGAGAGAAAGGGAAAGTGAGAAAGCAAGCCGCCAGGTCTGAGACTCTAACCGCAGTCAGCCATGTGGCAGTCCTGCACCCTTAACCACCATGCCACCTGCTGGCCCCGAAAGTATTAATTTTTTAAAAAATAATACTTTTTTTAAACTTTATTTGTTTATTTATTTTAATTTGACCAGAGAAGGACAGACCAAGAGAGAGAAAGAGAGACAGAGACAGAGAAAGAAAGCAAGCCACTGGGTCTGGGACTCGAAACGTGCTTGGCCATGTGGGAGTCCAGTGCCCCTAACTACTATGCCACCTTCAGCCTCTGAAAATACTAATTTTGTTCAGACAGTAAAATAATACTTTTTCAAGGGTAGCTATTGGCATGGAGGTTAAGGCACTGGACTCCTACATGGTCTACTGAGGTTTTGAGTCCCAGACCTGGTGGCTGTTTTCTCACTTTCCCTTTCTCTCTCTCTCTGGTCAAATTAAAAAATAGTAATAAATAAAATTAAATAAATAATTCTTTTAAAATATTAACACTTTTTCCCTCTTTTGCAAAAGTTAATTCCAGCACATTCCAGATTCTTTTTAAGAAATAATAATAATAATTATTATTATTTTTTAGAGAGGTTTTTGCTATAGGGCACGTGCACTCGCCGGAAAGAAAGAGAGAGACAGAAAGCAAGAAATCACCCTCCGGGGGGATGGCCATGCCACAGTCCCTTCTCCTCCATTCTCCTCTCAGGATCTTGGGCATGCATGCACACGTGCCCGGCATGAGTTTAAGCCACTGGGTCCGGGACTTGAACTGCGGTCAACTACATGGGAGTCCAGCGACATAGCCATTACGTTAACTGCTGGTCCCTAAAATAATTATTTTATTTGACTTTATTTATTTATTCACTTATTTCATATTAATTTAACCAGAGAGGGACAGAACGAGAGCAAGAGAAAGTGAGAAAGCAAGTCACCAGGTCTGGGACTCGAACCATGGTAGGCCATGTGTGAGTTCAGCACCCTTAACCTCCACGCCACCTGCCAACCCCAACATTCCAGATTCTTAAAAACATAATTCACACACACACACACACACACCTCTGCACATATATAGTGCATTATGCTTCATCTTATTTTCTCAAAAGTGCACATCAAGATTATGGTTACAAATAAAGTTTTGTCAAAGTGAAAATTCCAGACAGAAGGATCTGGATGGGGAAGCTCTTGAGGAGTCTATGAATGCAGTTCACTTTTACAGACAGGAAGAGGGCTTCAGGACATGGTTCTAAGGACACCCCATTGCCGAAAGTGTCCATTTACACGTGCTCTTCCTCTGCATCCCCATTTCTGGCCCTTACCATGTTCAGTTGAGCCAAGAAGAAAGGATGTGCTCCCCGGGGCTACAGGCAGAAGTGGCCCTGTTCCTGGGCCCAGCCCACGCGTAAGCAGCTGCGCTCAGAGTGTGCCAGGAGGCAGATCGCACTAGGCCTCATTCCAGAACAAGAGAAGAATATAATCGAAAGGTTCTAAAATTCCAAAAGTAGCAACAAAAACAGACCCAAGTGAAAGCAGAGGAAAAATCCTTCCAACCCTGAAAAGGCGTTTAGATGAGGAGCCCCACAGGGTGTGGGGCTACCACATTCTGGGGAGGCTTGGGGGAGGCTCAGCAAACAATGGAGACCCAAGGAATTTGGAAGACAATCCACTTAAGCCAGCAATGAGCTACAGCTGGTGCCTCTGTGCCCCAGCCCCCTAAGCCACTCAGCCCACCTGCACAGCTCGTGACATCAGGACAGCCTGACTGAACCGCGCCCAAGGTCCCGGATGGAGCACATGCTCTGCCTTGGCCATGAGGGAGCTGATCCTCACCCCTGCATTTGTACATGCCCTCCCCGAGGCCAGCCCACCCCCGGCTGGCCCCACGACAGATGCTCTTGACTTCCTGCCAAACCCCTCAACTGGCAAGATTTAATTCAACCGTCACTGCCTTTGTGAAAGCCAACCTGCTGCCCCGCCCCAGATGGACTTGGTGTTTCCTCTCCACTCCTCCCGCTCCCGGCGTGACAGCATGAATAAAGGTCCTATGATTATGAGAAGTGGCCTTTGCTGTGAGTGTGAGCCCCTCCAAGGTCACTGTCGTGTCTGTGGCTCCAGAGTCCAAGGCACAACACACAGTAGCTACCTAGTAGGTGCTTATTGAATTAACGAATGAACCTGATGAACAAATGACGGTTTTTAAATAACATATGGCAAGGTGAAGTCTGTATTTTTACTTTTTAGAGGTTTGGCCTTAGGATGTGTGTGCTTGCTGGAGAAAGAGAGAAACAGAGACAGTGAGAGGAAAAGTGAGAAATCACCCCCCACCCCCGGAAGGGGCTGGTCACACCACAATCCCTTCTCCTCCATTCTCCTCCTGGGATCTTGCGCACACATGCACACAGCCACCAGGTCCGGGACTTGAACTTAAGTACACCATGTGGGAGTCTAGTGATGTAACCACTATGCCATCTGCTGGCTTGATCAAGTTCTTTAAAATTTTTCTGGACCCAGTGGCTTGTGTCTGTGTGCTCAAAATCCCAAGAGGAGAATGGAGGAGAAGGGATTGTAGTGTGGCCATCCCTCCTGGGGGATGATTTCTCGCTTTCTGTCTTTCTCTCTGGCTAGTGCATGTGCCCTAAAGAAAAAAAAAAAAAAAAAAAAAAAAAAGAAAAAAAAGAAAGAAAGAAAAAGAAAAACACCTCTCTCTTAAAATAATAATGATGATAATAATAATAGTGTCTTCTTCTGGAATCAGCAGACGGCGTAGCGGTTATGTTGCTGGACTCCCACATGGTTGACTGTAGTTCAAGTCCCAGACCCAGTGATTTGAAAGTCAAGCTGGACTTGTGTGTGTGTGTGTGTGTGTGTGTGTGTGTGCCCAAGATCCTAGGAGGAGAGTGGAAGAGAGGGGATTGTGGCATGGCCATCCCCCCTTGGGGGTATTTTCTTGCTTTCTGTCTCTCTCTCTCTGTCTCTCTAGTGAGCACAGAGCCTTATAGTAAAAATCTCTCAAGCAAATTTTCTTCTTCTTTCTTTATTTCCTCTTTCCTTTATTATTTTTTTAAGAATTATTTTATTTAAATTTATTTATTTATGTATTTATTTTCATTTGACCAGACAGGGAGAGAGAGAGAGAGAAAGAGAGAGAGAGAGAGAGAGAGAGAGAAAGAAAGTGAGAGAGCAGGCTGCCAGGTCTGGGACTCAAACCACGGTCAGTCATGTAGGTATCCCGTGCTCTTAACCACCATTCTGCCTGACAGCCCCATCCTTTATTTTAAAATAATAATTAGTTTTATTTAATTTTAAAAAAGAATTAATTATTGGGACCAGCAGTTGTTGTAATGGCTATGTCACTGGACTCCCATGTAGTCGACCGCGGTTCGTGTCCCGGACCAGGTGGCTTAAAACTCACGCTGGGCGCATGTGCATGCATGCCCAAGATCCTGAGAGAATGAAGGAGAAGGGATTGTGGCATGGCCATCCCCCCGGGGGGTGATTTCTCGCTTTCTGTCTCTCTGTCTCTCTTTGTCTGGTGAGCGCACGCGCCCTATAGCAAAAACCTCTCCAAAAAAAAAAAAAAAAAGAATTAATTATTTAATTTAATTTATTATTATTATTCAGTTTGACCAGAGAGAGAGAAAGAAAGCAAGCTGCCAGGTCCAGGACTCGAACCACAGTCGACTATGTGGGAGTTCAGCACCTTAACCACCATGCCACCTGCTGGTCAATTAGTTTTATTTATTATTATTATTATTATTATTAAATGTGCTACAGGGCATGTGCACTCACCAAAAAGAGAGAGGGAAAGGGAGAAAGCAAGCCACCAGGTTTGGGACTCAAACTGTGTGGGAGTTCAATGCCTTAACCATCCCACCACCACCTGCTGTCCCCAGTTCTTTCCTTCTATTTTTTTTTTTTTTTTTTTTTTAGAAATTTTTGCTATAGGGCCCGTGTGCTCGTCAGAAGGACAGAGACAAAAAGAAGAAAGCGAGAAATCACCCCCCAGGGGGATGGCCCCACCACAATCCCTTCTCCTCCATTCTCCTCTCGGGATCTTGGGCACACACGCACACACGCCGGCATGAGTTTAAGCCACCGGGTCCGGGACACGAACCGCAGTCGACTACGTGGGAGTCCAGCAACATAGCCATTACACCAACTGCTGGTCCCTCTCTTTCCTTCTTTTGAGATAGAATAACCACCTTCAATAGAGCCTCACTCCTTGATCCACCCCCAGCCCTCCCAACAAGCTGGGATTACAGGCATGTGGGATATGCAGCAGCTGTACACGCGCTGATCTAAGAACCGAACCCTGATCTCCCACACGGCTTCCAGTGTTGCAGAGTGGCACACCATCACTAGGCCAGATCTATCTTTTGAGTTATCCCCGTTGTCCAGAAGGATGACCTGAGGAAGTGCGGTCCAGATGAGAGCATTATTCTAGTCCAGGTTAGACGTAGTGGGAGTCTGGCCTAACATGAAAGAAGAGATCAAGATAGAAATAAACTTAATGCTAGGCCAACATGGTGGTTAAGCACTGGATTCCCACATGGTTGACCACAGTTTACATCCCAGACCCGGCAGCTTGAAAATCGTGACAGGTACATGTGCCTGTGCGTGCCCTAAATCCTGAGTGGAGAATAGAGGAGAAGGGATTGTAGCTTTTAGAATGTTTAATATGCTCAATATGCACATTGATTCTCTTGGGAAGAATCTCGCCCTTAACTTGTTTGTTCACAACAAGGCCAACAGCATGCTGGGTAACATTGTAGACTCTTCCAGTTTTGCCATGGTAACATTTGTGGGGCATTCCTTTTTGAACAGTACCCATTCCCTTGATGTCTACAATATCACCTTTCTTGTAGATTCGCATATATGTTGCCAAAGGAACAACTCCATGTTTTCTAAAAGGCCTAGAGAACATATATCGGGTGCTTCTCCTCTTTCCCTTTGTGTTCGTCATTTTGGTTAATTACTAGAAGATGGCAGTTCCAGCCAAAAGGTCATTCATTTATTTTCATTTGACCAGGGAGAGATACAGAGAGAGAGAGAAAGTGAGAAAGCAAGGCATCAGGTCTGGGACTTGAACTGTGGTCAACCATGTGGGAGTGTCCAGCACCTTAACCACCACACCACCTGCTGGTGCCCCTATTTATTGATATATTTTAAAAATGATTTATTTACTTGTTTAATTCCATTTGTTGTTATTATTATTACTTTTTTTTAAGTTTTATTTTTTCCTTTGGAGAGGTTTTTGCCATAGGGTGCGTGTGCTCGCCAGACAGACAGAGAGAGACAGAGAGACAGAAAGCGAGAAATCACCCCCCAGGGGGGATGGCCACGCTGCTATCCCTTCTCCTCTATTCTCCTCTCGGGATCTTGAGCACGCACGCACACGCACCCGGTGTGAGTTTTAAGCCACCGGGTCCGGGACGCGAACTGCAGTCAACTATGTGGGAATCCAGCAACATAGCCATTACGCTAACTGCTTGTCCCTATTATTATTACTTTTTAATTTGACTAGATAGAGACAAAGAGGAAGGGAGTGTGAGAAAGCAAGCCGCCAGGTCTGGGATGTGAACATGGTCAGACATGTGGGCTCCAACACCTTTAACCACTATGCCGCCTGCCGGCCCCTATAGATAGCAATTTAAATAATGGTAAGGATGGATAAATGTAGAAATTGTATTATTCAGGGTTGGCTTCGTGGCCTAGTGATTAAGACAGCCCGATCCCACATGGCTGACTGTGGTACAAATCCTGGTCCTGGTGACCTGAGAAACACTCTGGGTGCATGTGTGTGCCCCGAGTCCCTACAGGATGGAGAACTGGAGAAGGGATTGTGGAGTGACCACGCTCCATTCTCCCTTTCCCTCTCTCTCTAAAGAGTGCCCTCTGTCAAAAAGAAATAAAGAAAGAAAAATGTTATCATTCATTATGTAGAATGGGAAGAGATCTATTGAGAGAATCACAGTGTAATAGTGCGGGGCCGGCTGGTGACACAGTTGTTAAGGTGCTGGACTCACATGGTTGACCACAGTTCTGGCAGCTTGCTTTCTCACTTTCCTTCTCTCTCTCTCTGGTCAAATTAAAAATGAATAAATGGGGAACCAGCAGTTAGCGTAATGGCTATGTCGCTGGACTCCCACGTAGTCGACCGCGGTTCGCGTCCCGGACCCAGTGGCTTAAAACTCACGCCGGGCGCGTGTGTGTGTGTGCCCAAGATCCCGAGAGGAGAATGGAGAAGGGATTGCGGCGTGACCATGCCCCCTGGGGGGTGATTTCTCTCTTTCTGTCTCTATGTCTCTACCTGGCGAGCGCACGCGCCCTATAGTGAAAACCTCTCCAAAAAAAAAAAAAAAAAAAAAAGAATAAATGAATCTGGTCAAATTTAAAGTAAATTAATTTTAAAAAATAGTGCAGGCTATTTTTTAAAATTAACAAACAATTCTCAAATCTCAGTTTGTATAACCCAAGAGAAGTTTTTTTCTGGTTTACATAACAGTTCATTGCTGGCATTAAGAAAAATTATTATTATTATTTTTTTGAGAGGTTTCACATGCACTCACCAGAAAGACAGAGAGAGACAGAGAGACAGGAAGGGAGAAATCACCCCCCAGGGGGGATGGCCACGCCGCAATTCCCTCTCCTCTAATCTCCTCTCGGGATCTTGAACACACACACACACGCCCAGCGTGAGTTTAAGTCACGGGGTCTGGGACTCAAACCACAGTCGACTACATGGGAATCCAGTGACATAGCCATTACACCAACTGCTGGTCCCCATTGCTGGCACTTGGAGGGTGACCTTCCACAAGGTAATTCAGGGACTCAGCTGTGCTCCTGAAAATTCTAGGGCCTCTGAACGCCCTTCCTTCACCAGCTAGAGGAAAGGAGAGAGAGGAGGACCACTCAAGACTTTTGGGGTCAGGTCTAGAAGCAGCATGTACCACTTCTGCCCATACTTTAGTGACCTGAATTCAGTCACATGACTCCTCCAGTGCAAAGAAGGCTGGGAAATGTAGTTTAGCTGGGTGCCCAGGAGGAGAAGAGAACCAACCCCAGCCACACTGAGTGAACACCCAAATGTGAGGTCTGGGTGTAGAAAGAAGGGTCTGCAAGAGAAAACAAGAGTCTTTGAAAGGTGAACCAGGGCCAGCCCATAGCTTAGTGGCTGGGAAGCTGCACCCCACATGGCTAACTGCAGTTCAAGTCCTGGTCCCAGTAGCTTGAAAAACACACTGGGTATGTGTTCCTGCATAACCGAAATTCTGACAGAGATAGAAATAGAGAAGAGATTGCGACATGACCAGGTCCACTGGGGGTGTGTTTCCTTCTACCCCTCAATGGACAGTTAAAAAAAAAAAAAAAAAAAAAAAAAAAAAAAAAAAAAAAAAAAAAAAAAAGATAAACCAGGAGAAAATTATGTCTGGGGAAAAAAGAAAGGAGAAAACAGTTTGGAGAAGGGCTGCCAGAAGCAGGAACTGTGGGAAAAGTGAACCTAGGATGAGGCCTCCTTTAATTTTACATCCTGGGTGCCTCTCTGGTATCTCCCTAGCCCCCATCCTGGGAGTCAAGTGCTGCAAAGAAAAAATAGAGGGACCAGCAGATAGTTTAACGGCTGTGTCACTGGACTCTCGTGTAGTCGACCGCGGTTCAAGCCCAGGACCTGGTGGCTTAAACTCACGCCGGGCACGTGTGCGTGAGTGCCCAAGATCCCGAGAGGAGAATGGAGGAGGAGGGAGGGATTGCGGTGTGGCCATCCCCCTGAGGAGTGATTTCTCGTTTTCTGTCTCTCTCTGTCTTTCTGGCGAGCACACATGCCCTATAGCAAAAACCTCTCCAAAAAAAATAAATAAATAAAATAAAATAAAAGTGGGAGAAGGCTGGGAAGATGCCACCGGATTTGGCAACTAGCATCTTAGTGAGCGACTTTAGCAAGAACAATTTTTGGGGACCAGCAGGCAGCGTGGTGGTTAAGAGCGCTGGATGGCCAACTGTGGTTCCAGTCCCAGACCTGGTGGCTTGCTTTCTCACTTTCTCTCACTCTGTCCCTCTCTGGTCAAATTTAAATAAATAAGTTAATTAATTAAATAAAGTTAAATAAAATAATTATAAAAATAAAGAAGTTTCTTTTTTTTTAAAAAAAAAGAATTATTTATTTTATTTGTTACATTATTCTTATTTTAATTTAACCAGATTAAGAGAGAGAGCAAGCAAGGGAAAGTGAGAAAGCAAGCCGCCAGGTCCAGGACTACGAACCATGTTCGGCCACGTGGGAGTCCAGCACCTTAACCACTGCACCAACTGCCAGCCCCAAAATAAAGACGTTTCTGATGAAGGGAAAACAGAGGCCCTGGCAGTTCTTGGGCTAGAACTTGCTCGAAGCCCCAGACAGGTTACTGATAGTTTTCCAGCTCAGAACTGGGGGCTCTGCTGGGCCTATGCCTCAGTGCTATTGGAAGAGGGAAGGGAGGGGAAATGAACATTGGCCGAGTTTCTAATCTGTGTCACTCGCTTGATTCTCAGTTGAACCCATAGGTAGGTATTATTTTTATTTTACAGCTAAGGAAACTGAGGCACGAAAGAAGATAAAAAGTACTTGAAATCAAAAAGGATGGAGTTAGGATTTGAATTCAGGTCTCGGGCCCATGATTTTCTCAGTAAACCCGTCAGAAAGGCTCTTCAGTCCTCACAAGGAAGCTCATTCTTAGAGTCACAGCCTCACTACTGGGGTAGGGCCCAGCTAGGCCAGGGGAGAAGGTGTCCAGGCCCCTTCGTAGCTGGTGCCAGAGAGGACAGAACTTCTGAGGTTTCCAGAAGAGGGTTCCCCACTGCGGCTGGTGAGCATGGTCTCTGTACAGCCCCAGGGCCTGAGAGAGGGTAGGAGGAGGCCCCAGAACCTGGGAAGAGGGAGCGGCCCTGCCTCTCCTCCCCCTCCTGTAGCCCCACCCCCAGCTCCGGCCTCCTGACACACAGGGCATTCCCAGCAGCGGACACTGCACTGGACACGCCATAGTTCCAGATCGCCATGGACACTGAAGGTAAAGGGACCTTCTCTCCCTTGCGCTCCTACATCCTCTTCTCTCCACTCTCCACCCCTACTTCCCTCAGTTACTCATCTGCAACCTCCCAAGACTTCTCTCCTCCGCTCTCCATCCACTGTCTCACCTCCCCCTCTCCCTCCCACTGAGCCCCCAAAGTTCTCATTCTTCTTTCCCCTTCAATGTTGGTTCTGCAAAGAGCTCTGGGGAAGAAAGGGGATTGAGCGCAGGGAAGGGCAGGGAAAACCTGGAGGAGGCAGCCTCCTGGGGGCCTAAGGGGACACAGTGGGAGGCTGGGGAGACAGCTCTGGACTCTGCCCCTCACCAGCAGTGAGGAACAAGGCAAAGTCCTGTCCCTGTGCCGCGGTCGGAGAGGGCTGGAGGCCTGTGGTCCCTGCCCTCATAGCGTCTAGAAGCTGCCTGCAGGACGTGGGGCCAGCTCTGCACCCAGAGGCTCCCATCGGAACCCGGTCAGCAGGGACAGGCTGTCTGACCTCCAGGAGGGTTCTGACTTCTCAGAGCCTCATTTCCTTGCATCTGTAAGATGGCAGTAAGTTCCTGCACACCAGGCTGTGGGGAGTACAGTGACAGGAGGCCAGTGCTTGGGGTGCAAGAAGCCCCAGCGTGCCTTGAGCACGCTCCCACCCATTTTCACTGTCCCTCCTTGTGTTTCTCCCCTGCCCTGTCCAGGGCTCCTGCTGGCCCCCCACACCTGGCCCATCTGGGTTGGCTGCGGGGCCAGCTCCTGAGGGGCCCCTGCAGGACGGCACACCGGATTCCTTCCAGTCTTCACTGTGTCTTTCTCCTGAAATATCCCTGACCTGGAACTTAATGCTGGCTGCCACTGACCAGCTGTGGGACTCCTGGCACGTTACTTAACCTGTAGGAGCCTCAGTTTCCACTCCTGGGAAATGGAGCGATGACACCGCTCTCACGGGTCGTAGTGAGGATTGCCAGCTGTCAGTGACTCAACCTGATTCCTTTAGGGCTGTAGGGGAGTACAGGAACCCCAAAATTGTGTTTTCAAGAGAACATATTGGGTTGTTGGAAAAGTCATGATGCTTTTTTGCATAGAAAAATACATTGTGACTTTCCCATGACTCAATAGTTAATGCATTTTTCTGGGAAGGAGGTCCATAATTTTCATCAGAACCAGATTCATAAAAGATAAATGAAATGAGGGACCAGCAGTTAGTGTAATGGCTACATCGCTGAACTCACATGTACCGACCGCGGTTCGAGTCCCGGACCCGGTGGCTTAAACTCATGCCGGACGCGTGTGCGTGTGTGCCCAAGATCCCAAGAGGAGAACGGAGGAGAAGGGATTGCAACGTGGCCATCCCCCCTGGGGAGTGACTTCTCGCTTTCTGTCTTTCTGTCTCTCTCTGTCTTTCTGGTGAGTGTACGTGCCCTATAGCAAAAACCTCTCCAAGAAAAAAAAAAAAAAAAAAAGATAAATGAAATGAACACCACAAAAGTCAAGGAAGGGGTAAAGCACTGGACTCTCACCTGACTGGCCACGGTTTGAATCCTAGACTTAGTGGCTTGCTTTCTCACTTTCCTTCTCTTTTTCCCTGCCCTGTCCCTAGTGTCTCTCTCTCTCTGGTGAACACATGTGCTCTGTAGCAAATTAAAAAATAATAATAATAATAATGGTAAATAAAATTAAATAAATAATTCTTCTTTTTCTTTTTTTTAAAAGAATTATTTTATTTAACTTTATTTATTGTTTTCCAGTTTGATCAGAGAAAGACAGAGAGAGAGAAAGTGAGAAAGCAAGCCACCAGGTCTGGGACTTGAATCGTGGTCGACCATGTGGGGGTCTAGCACCTTTAACCACCGCACCACCTGCTGATCTCAAATAAATAATTCTTAAAAAACAAGTCAAGGATGTTCATCAGTGACACACCCACCTCTGTGGCCCCCTGCATTGCAGTTCAGAAATGACCTGAGTCAGGGGGACCAGCAGTTAGCATAATGGCTATGTCGCTGGACTCCCATGTAGTCGATCGCGGTCCAAGTCCTGGACCTGGTGGCTTAAACTCACGCCGGGTGCATGTGTGTGTGTGCCCAAGATCCTGAGAGGAGAATGGAGGAGAAGGGATTGCGGCGTGACCGTCCCCCCTGGGGGGTGATTTCTCGTTTTCTGTCTCTCTCTGTCTTTCTGGTGAGCGCACGCACCCTATAGCGAAAACCTCTCCAAAAAATAAAATGACCTGAGTCAGTACCTGGGTTCACGTCTCATCCCTGCTACTTGCTTGCTCTGTGACCTTGGCAAGATACCTAGCCTTGCTGTGGCGTGGTTCCCTCGCTGAAGCGAGAACAGTGCCTTCCCCAACGGCTAGTGGTGAGGATTAAGTAAGCTAGTAAGTGTCCAGTGCTTGGCACACAGCTCACTTGGTAACATTTTGCTGGTTACCTGGTTGGTTTCTCACATCTGTCTCTCCAGCTCCAAGCCCTTCCCAGTTTCCAGTTCCACTTTTGGAATCCCCAGCTATTCATTTCCACGTGGACATTTTCCTGACACGTCAAACCCCTGCCACCTGCTTTTCTTCTGATAGCTCCATTTCCAGCCCTGCCTCACCATCCTCCTGCTCAGACTGGAAACCTCTCCGTCATACCCCAATATCTACACAGTTGCTCCGGACTTCACAGAGTCACTGATCCGCTTCCCTCTCTGTTTCCACAACCTCCCCTCCTTGGCAGGAGCAGCCTGTTTGGATGCATCTTGGTGTCGTTGGGCTGAGTTGGCAGAGTTGGCACTGGGATCCTTGGTCCGTGCAAATTAAGTCATGCCCACACTGATGAGCAGCCAGTGTGCAATGGCAGAGCCGAGTGGTCAGACTCAGGCCCAGGTCTGAGCATGGCAGGGCCAGTCTGGGAAGTCTTGTGGGCATGGAGTTTGGGTGCCGGTGCCCTTTTTGGGTAGACTTGGGAGGGGTCTTCCCCAGTTCTCTCCACCTGGCTCACTGCTTCTGGCCCAGGCAGCCACAACAGCCTCCCAACTTGCACCCTTCAAGAACCTAATACAGGGGACCAGCAGATGGTGTAGCAATTATGTCCCTGGACTCCCACATGGCTGACCGCAGTTCAAGTCCTGGACCTGGACCTGGTGGCTTGAAATTCACACCAGTCACATGTGTGTGCGTGCCCAAGATCCAGAAGGAGAAGGAGGAGAAGGGATTGCAGCATGGAGTGATTTCTCACTTTCCTTCTCACTGCCTCTGTCTCTCTCTCTCTCTGGCGAGCATGCATACTCTAAGACAAAAACCTCTACAAAGGGACCAGCAGATGGTATGGTGGTTAAGGCACTGGACTTCCCAGATAGCCAACCTCAGTTCGAGTCCTCCTGGACCTGGTAATTTGCTTTCTCACTCCCTCTCTTTCTTTCTCTGTCTCTCTCTGGTGAATGCACGTGCCCTATAGCAAATTCTTAAAAAAGAATTATTTATTTAATTTTAGTTATTAATTCATTTATTTTAATTTGACCAGGGAGAGACAGAGAGAGACAGAAAGTGAGAAAGCAAGCCACCAAGGTCCAGGGCTTGAACTGTGGTCAGCCATGTGGGAGTGTCCAGCACCCTAACCACCATGCCACCTGCTGGTCCCTGTAAATTAACAACTAATACATAAAATTAAAAATAATTATTAAAAAAAGAAACTCTAGAAAAAAAAGGAAAAAGAACCCAATACATAGTTTAAATGTTTAAACTCCAAAGTTTGTTCTTTCTCTCTTTCTTTATTTCTTCTTTCTTTTTCTTTTTCTTTTTTTTTTTTTTTTTTTAATTAATCTGCTAGATGGCATGTGAGCTCACTGGAGAGAGAGAAAGCAAGAAAGTACCCCTCCCCCCCATGAAGAATGGCCACACTGCAATCCCTTCTCCCTCCGTTCTGGATTTCAGGCACATACACACTCGTGCCCAGCGTGTTTCTCAGGCTGCTTGGTCCAGGACTCGGGATCCAGCCACTATAACCAACACACTAAGGGCTGGTCCTCAGAGTTCATTTTTTAAGTTTGTTTATGGGGTCAGCATATAGTGCAGTAGTTATGTTGCTGGACTCCCACATGGCTGACCACATTTCGAATCCCAGGTGCTTGAAAATCATGCCAGGCGCTGTGCACGCATGCCCAAGATCTCAGGAGAATGGAGAAGGGATTGCGTGTGAACATCCCCCTTGTGGGGTGATTTCTCACTTTCTCTCTCACTGTCTCTGTCTCTCTATCTCTCTCTCCAGCACATCAACACACGTTACGATAAAAACATCTAAAAAATAATATGTATTTATTTCTTCAGAGAGAGACCCTCAGCAGGGTCTGCATGCCATGATCTGCCCCAACCACAGCCAGCCAGGATCATGGGCACTTGGGCATGCGCCTTGTGTGTACAGGGAGGTCTTGGGACGAAGACCAAGAACCTTCCCATGCGGGTCCAGTTGTGTTACCAGAGCGCCACGGTCTGGCCTCAGAGTTCATTGATTCTGATTAAAGTTCGTAGCGATTTCCCATGGCCTAGCGGGCAGCGTGATCTCTTCCCTCTCATCCGAGGGCTGGCCGTCCAGTAGCCCAGCCTTCTCTCCTGCGACCCCAGCCTCCCTCCCTGGGCCTCCATGGCCTGGCCCTGCCCTCTCCCTTCTCTTTGCCAGCACAGTCTTCCTCAATTCCAGCCTATTCCCAGAGGCTCCCTCCCCAGCTTCTCTTCCTGCTCTCACGCCCTCACAGTAGGTGGGTCGCTCTCCACTGTGCGAGGGTGTCACATCTGGTTCTACGCGGTGGAGGTCCTTGCTGTCCTCTGGCAAGTGGAAGGGGCAGAGCATTGACTAGGAAGCTGCACCGCCAGCCTCAGTCTCCATCTGGTGGTGTTTGCTGGATGAATCAACAAATCAACCGAAGAACAAAGCTGCCAGGGTCAGATCCTGGGCCCCTGTTACTAGGGCAGGTGTGGGCACCGCCCCTTTGTGTGAATGTCCTCATCCCGCTCTCACAGAAGCCCTGTGATCTCCTTGGAAAACTCTCGTGGGAGCCAGGATTCAAACCTAGGTGTGTCTGACTCCCAACCCAGGCTGTTCCTATTACCTCTGGGGCAGAGCCCTGGAATCCTGGGCGTGACTTTCAGAACCCTGCAAACATGGATAGACTAACTAAAAATATAACTTAGTGCTTCGTCCAATGGCAGCGTGCTGTGGTGGGGTAAAGCATGGGCCAGGAGCCAGCCTGCCTGGATTCCTGACACCACCTCGCACTTCCAGGCTGCGGAAACCCTGGGTTTGTTACTTGCCCTTTCCGTGCCTCTGTGAAATGGGGATGATAATAATAGTTCCTACTTTATGGGGTTGTTGTGAGGATTAAATGTGTTAATATATAAAGGACGGGGCCAGCCCAGTGGCAAGTTTGCATGTGAGGTCTCCCTGTACACTCGCACATGTGGCTGGCTGGGAGCAGATGTTGTAGGAGGACCCTGTAGAGGGTGCTTCTCTCTTTCTCTATCATATAATCATGGAAGAAAAAAAAAATATATATATATGTTTAAATATATATATATATATATATATATGTTTAAGAACAGTGTTGGGCCAGCAGGTGGCATAGTAGTTAAGGCACTGGACTCCCACGTGGCTGGCCATGGTTTGAGTCCTGAACCTGGTGGCTTGCTTTCTCACTTTCTTTCTCTCTCTGGTAAGGCTACTTGCCCTATAGCAAATTAAATAATACTAATAACAATAAATAAAATTAAATAAATAATTCTTTTTTGAGAGAGAGAGAGATTTTTGCTATAGGGCACATGCACTCACCAGAGAGACAGAGACAGAGAGTCAGAGAGTGAGAAGTCATCCCCACAGGGGGAATAGCCATGCTCCAATCCCTTCTCCTCCATTCTCCTCTCGGGACTTTGGATATACATGTGCACATGCCCAGCATGAGTTTTCAGTTGCCAGGTCTGGGACTCAAACCACAGTCGACTACGTGAGAGTTCAGCAATGTAACCATTATGCCATCTGCTGGTCCCCCAAATAAATAATTCTCTTTTCTTTTTGAATTATTTATTTTAATTTTATTTATTCATTCATTCATTTTTTTTTCTTTTTTTGGGAGAGGTTTTTGCTATAGGGTGCGTGCGCTCGCCAGACAGACAGAGACAGACAGAGAGACAGAAAGTGAGAAATCACCCCCCAGAGGGGATGGCCACGTGGCAATCCCTTCTCGTCCATTCTCCTCTCAGGATCTTGGGCACGCATGCACACGTGCCCGGCGTGAGTTTTAAGCCACCAGGTCCGGGACTAACCGCGGTCGACTACGTGGGAGTCCAGCGACATAGCCATTACGCTAACTGCGTCCCCTCATTCATTTATTTTAATTTGACCAGAGAGCGACAGAGACAGAGAGAGGGAAAGTGAGAAAGTAAGCCACCAGGTCTGAGAGTCGAACCATGATCAGCCATGTGGAAGTGTTCAGCACTTTAACCTCCTGCTGGCCCCAAAATAAATAATTCTTAAAAAAAATAATAAAAGGAATGACAGTCCCTAGGAAATATTAGCTATTATTATTACACAGTATGCCATACCAGGTTCTGCTATCTACATAAGTGGTGGCAGGTGCTAGAGTCTGAAGAAAACTTTACAAAGGTCAAATCTTTAACATTGATAACTTCTGTATAGGTTAACTTTTTCCCTGTAATTTGAGGAAAACTCTTGTAGCTCCGTTTTAGCTACAGAATGCTTTAATCCTATAACCTGGCAGTTGAAAGCTCAAGAACAAAGACTCCACACTCAGTAGCACATGCAGAGCCTTGCTTTGTGTTCCCTTCAGCAAAGGCAGGAACAAGTTTGTTAAATGACTGAATGAAAGATGCAGGGCGGGCCAGAGGGCGATGTGGTGGTTAGGGCAGCTGGATCCCACGTGGCTGACCATGTGGTTTGAATCTTGGACTCAGTAGTTTGAAAAGCAGCCAGGGGAACCAGCAGTTAGCGTAATGGCTGTGTCGCTGGACTTCGCGTCTCGGACCCGGTGGCTTACAACTCACGCCGGGCGCATGTGCGTGCGTGCCCAAGGTCCCGAGAGGAGAATGGAGGAGAAGGGATTGCGGCGTGAACATCCCCCCTGGGGGGTGATTTCTCGCTTTCTGTCTCTATGTCTCTCTCTGTCTGTCTGGCGAGCGCACGCGCCCTATAGCGAAAAACCTCTCAAAAAAAAAAAAAAAAAGCAGCCAGGCCTGTGTATGTCCATGCTCCAGATCCTGAGAGGAGAATGGAGAAGGGATTGTGGCATTGCTTTCCTCTCTCAATCTACCTCTCCACTGCAAGCGCGTTTGCCCTCTAGCAAATTAAAAAAAAATAAAAATAGAAATAGAAAGGAGAAAAGAAAACTATGAAGAGATGGTAGGTGTGATTCTGACATAGTGTCCTAGCAAGGTCACATAAAACCACAGTGCAAACTGGACCAAGAGCAGAAGAGAACAGTGAAAGTGCCGGAGGGGAAAGGTCCTCGTCCACTCCACCAGAGCCATCAGTTATCTGTATCCCTCTGCCTTCGTCTGTAAAGAGAGAAGTGCAGAAAAGATCCTGAGATGCTTTGGCTCTCGCTAGAAACAGAAATGCCAATTTTATTAGAGTTCTATTAACTCTGTGCGACCAATTAAAAAGGTATCTCCTTGAGAGAGCAAGGTTACTGCCCCCAGCATCGCACCAGCATCTGGGAAGCCCAGGCATCTTGGGAGAACTTTTACATGTTTTACTGCAAGGACCAGGCGGGGTGGTGGGTTCAGCGCCTCCTGGGTGGCAGCTGTCTGTGGTAGTTCTCCTGTAGCTGCAAAGGCTGAGCCCCCTCTGAAGGGCCTTTCGGTAACAGCTGTTAATGAGAAGAGCTGCGTTTTCAAAGCTCCCCGCAGGAATCTGTTTTGTTGGGAATGCAGGAGAGTCTGCCTAAGGAAAACCAGATGTGTTTGTTTATTCTTCTCTAACGGAATGCTCAGTGGACCGCTTAACACTCTAGGCTATCAGGACATCTGATCTGGAAGGCGGGTACCCCTGCGGTGGGGTGGGAGCAGCTGTGGAGAGGGAAGACCTGGGTCCTTGTTTATCATTCTCTAACTCTGCTCCTCGGGTTATTTCCCTAAACATTTCTGTTTTGTTTTGTTTTGTTTTGTTTGTTTGTTTGTTTGTTTTTGAGAGATTTTCTTTGCTACAGGGCGCGTGCGCTAGCCAAAAAGACAGAGAGAGACAGAGAGACAAAGTGAGAAATCACCCCCCAGGGGGGCTGGCCACGCTGCAATCCCTTCTCCTCCTTTCTCCTCTCGGGATCCTGGGCACACACGCACACATGCCCAGCATGAGTTTAAGCCACCGGGTCCAGGACTCGAACCACGGTCAGCTACATAGGAGTCCAGCGACATAGCCATTATGCTAACTGCTGGTCCCTTTCCCTGAGCATTTCTGAGCCTCGGTTCTCCATCCACAAATACAAATGGTATAAAGGGTCTTTAGAAGTTCATGGCAAATGCATATTATGGAAAAACGCTTGGATTTTAATGTTTTGCACCAAAATAAACTTGTACTTTAATTCTATTTTCCACGGACTTAAAAAAAAACATTGCCAGCGGGTGCATGAGCTCACTAGAGACAGAGAGGGAGGGAGATGAGAAAGCACCCCTGCCCCCACGGGGCATGGCCACACCAGGTTGAGGGCTCTGCTGGGTCGACTTCTTCTGAAGGGAGTGGTTCTCACATACTGCCTCCACTTCTTCACCTCCCACCTCCGACCATGACGGCAGCCTCTGCCTCACCACACGCACTGAAATGGTCTAATCAAGGCCTACTCGTGAAGTCCGATGACACATTTTCTGTCTTCCTTCTCCTTGCCCCTGCTCACACCCTACTTCTTGAACTCTCTTCTTCCCAGACACCCACTCCTGGTGCTTCCCTTTTCATGGCACACCCTGTCTGTCCTTCCTTCCTTCCTTTCTTTCTTTCTTTCTTTCTTTCTTTCTTTCTTTCTTTCTTTCTTTCTTCTTCCTTTCTTTTTCTTTTTAGTTTTGTGATAGGGCACATGTACTTGTTGGGGGAGGGTAAGGGAGAAATCACCCCCAAGGGAGATGGTCACGCCTCAGTCCCTTCTCCTCCATTCTCCTCTTGGGATTTTGGGCACACATGCACACGTGCCTGGTGTGTTTTCAAGCCACCAGGTCCGAGACTCAAACACCTCAGTTGGCCATGAGGGATTCAGCCACCTTAATCACCATGCCACTGACTGACCACCTTCCCCTCTCCCGTCTTTAAGTTTATTTTACTCATGATAGAGAGCGTGTGCATGAGAGAGAGGGCAACCGGGTCCTGTCACGCCGTGGTTCCCTTCCCCCATTGTTTTGGTCACATGGCTCGCATACCGGCATGTTCTCAGGGTGACCCAGGGATCTGAACTCACAGTTGACCACGTGGCCCCTAGCACAGCAGTTAGCTCTGCAGCTGCACCACCAGCTGGGCCCTCTGTCTATGCTTCCATTACTGATGTTTCCCCAGGCCTCCTCTTCTTCCCCATGCTGGGCAATGGCACTCACTTCTCTGCTTCGTCACCATCTGCGCATGCCGGGAACTCCAAAATCTCCCTTCCTTGCCTCAGTATCTCCAGAACCATTCTCCTAGTCACCATCTAGATGAGGTAGGAGACAGGGACCCTAAAGATATAGTTAGGAGGTAGGCCCAAAATGGAATCACATAATGGCTAAGTTTTAAGGTGGAGACAACACAACTTTAGCTGCCTGCTCAGGAGAGACCTCTTGTAGCCGTGGCTTAGTGACTGACCTGGGCATGACCTAGACCTATAACAAAGATTTTTTCCAGGTCCCACCATATTCCAAATAATAATAATAATAATAATAATAATAATAATAGTTTTATGGCCCAAAGCCTCTAGGCAAAAATCTCCTAACTTTTACACCCACTCCAAAATGAAGAAAACAATAACTAGATCCATCCAACATGCACCCCTCCCCACCACGAGGGGAATACGTGTGTGAGCCCCACCTAAAAACAAGCCTAAACAAGGCCTCGCTGACCCAGATAAAAGCCCCTCGCCCCAGTTCCTCCTTGACAACCCATTTCCTGGGCCCCTTCCCTTCTTGGGAGCTCTATTTTTCCTTCCCTCATCTTCAGTAAACTCCCTGCCTTCCTATACCTACTTTCTGTGTCTGTGTCTCTAATGCTTCCTAAGCGTGAGACAGAGCCCCGTGCTTCACTACAGGGGCCAGACCTGATCACCTCTGCGCCTCTGCGCCTCTGCGTTCCTACCCTAGACATGGCCGTCCACGCTGCCTGCTGCATCCGCACCTGAGCGCCTGCAAAACCAGACTCCTTCTTTCCCCCAGCTGTGCTGTTCATCAGCTGTCTCACCAGGGAATGATACGGGAAGGGCTTTAAGATTCAGTTCCTGTACTTGACAGCATGCGGGAACTGTGTGGCCCAGCCCTGCTCCCCAGGCTCTCTGCACGGTTGCTGCCCTCTCCTGCCACCCCCTCCTCCGCCCCACCCCATCCTCTCTGGGGAGCCGTTCCTTCTGTCAGGGCTCAGCCACCCAGGACGGAGACCCAAGACTTCCACATGGAATTAGCTGCTACTCGGCACCCGCCTGAGAAGCGGCCTCCCATCTGCCCCTCTCCTCTCTGAGGCTTTGGTTGCTGCTTGAGTTTGGGGCTTCATCTCTTTCTGACCGGTTGTCTCTTTTAGCCTCCTGATCTGTCTCCAGTGGTGGCTGCAGTGATCCTTCTAGAACAAAACCATAATCAGGTCATTCCTTATCTTAAACTCCTCTGCTGGCTCCTGGGATCTGTCCGAAATTTTCAGCTTTAGTTTAGTCCTCTCTCATCCTGGCCTCACGCATCCCTGCTCCCAGGAATCTTACACCCAGCCTTCTGCCCTCCTCCGCACTCCCGCTGCTGTTTGCTTTTGAGTCTTGAACACCTGCCTTTTCAGCCCCAAATGTCTTGCCCCACCCCACACCTCTGCCTGGCAAAGCTGACTCATCCTTCCTCAGGGACACTTAGTCACTCCTTCCAGCACGCTCGCACCACGCGCTAAATGCTTCCGTCATTTCTTCAGTAAACACGCCTACTACGTGCCAGACAGTGTTCTGAAGGGCTTTGCAAATATTAACTCCTTTATTTTCATAACAATCCCACGAGGCCATTATTTTTTTTAAGGTTATTTATTTTCCATGCGTGAGAGAGAGTAAGAGCGAGAGCTCCCTCAGCAGGGTCTAGATGCCGTCATCCACCCCCAGCTTTAACTAGCCCCAGCCTGTGGGTACCAGCATGCCTGGTGTATTCAGGGAGGTCTCCTGATGCAAACCTGGAACCTTGGGGGAGGGGCGTCAGCCTTGCAAAACCTTTCATTTTACTGCTGTAAATTGACCACCCACCACGAGGTCATTATTATTATCCCTGTCAGAGATGGGGACCCTAAAGCTTCTGAGAGGTTGAGTCTCAGGCCCAAGATTCTTTTTTTTTTTTTTTTTTTTTTTTTTTTTGAGAGGTTTTTCGCTATAGGGCGTGTGCGCTCGCCAGACAGAGAGAGACATAGAGACAGAAAGCGAGAAATCACCCCCCAGAGGGGATGGTCACGCCGCAATCCCTTCTCCTCCATCATCCTCTCAGGATCTTGGGCACGCACGCACATGTGCCCGGCGTGAGTTTTAAGCCACCGGGTCCGGGACACGAACCGCGGTTGACTACGTGGGAGTCCAGTGACATAGCCATTACGCTAACTGCAAGATTCTTGAGCTAAAAGTGGCAGAGTCAGTCTGGGGGTCCAGGTGTGGTGGCTCTGGAGTCTGGGCTCTAACTCACTTCACTATCAGGCCTTTCTGAGGGGCTAAGTATCACTGATCACTTAGTATTAAAGCTAAACGATATAAAGTTGCCAATATTGGGCAACTTGGACCTATAAACGCAACAACTGTGGATAGTTTAGTGTGTTAGGCACTTGGGTGCCACAGAAAACTCCACAGACGCTGTCTTTGCCCGTATAGAGGAAACAGCTCTAGAGTATGATGATGGGGGAGCAGGGATCTGGGGAGCATGTGGCCTCGTTTGTGGGGGTGGGGTGTCTGTGGGGCTCCTACTAAGGAAGAGAAGGCCTGAAAGAGGAATGAAAGGTGAGGAGGGCGTTTAGGGTTGAGGGTAAGAGAAGGGACTCCCAGGGAGAGGCACAGGCCTGGAACAGTGCAAGCAACGGCCTGAGAATTAAGAGTCACCACCGTGGGGACCCGCAGATGGCGTAGTGATTACGGTGCTGGATGTCCACATGCCTGACCATGACTCGAGTCCCTGACCACGTCCAGTGGCCTGAAGCCCACACTGAATGCGTGTGCGTACATGCTCAAGATCCCAAGAGGAGAGTGGAGAAGAGGAATTGTGGGAAGGCCATCCCCCTGGGAGAGAAGGTGATTTCTCACTTTCTCTCTCAGTCTCCCTGGTGAGGACACGTGCCCTATAGCAAAAACCTCTCTCCAAAAAAAAAAAAAAAAAAAAGAAAAGAAAGAAAGAGAAAAGAATAGTCACCACCATGGGTCAGCAATTAGTACCTGGCACAGAGCAGGTCTCAACAAGGATTTGTCAAAAGAATAAGCAAAGGAGCCAGGTGGTGGTGCAGAGGCAGCTGTGGGTAAGGTCTTGGATGTACTCTGGGCCTTCCTGAGCACACAGGGGACACACATGCATGCCTATCATCTGGGCTGGCTGAGACAGGGGCATAGCTCAGAGTGAGGACACCCTTGGGGGTACACATCTTTCTTTCTTGCAGGAGAAATAAATAAGTAAACCAAAATAAATAAATAAATAAATAAGTGGGGCCAGCAGGTGGCGTGGAGGTTAAGGTACTGGATCCCCCATGGCCAACTGTGTGGTTTGAGTCATAGCCCTGGCAGCTTGAAAATCACACCAGGCATGTGTGGACAAGTGCCCAAAATCCCAACAGGAGGCTGGAGGAGAAGGGATTGTGGCGTGGCCATCCCCGCTTGGGGTGCTTTTTCATGTCCCCTCTGTCTCTGGTGAGCACACACACCTTATAGAAAAAAACTAGAAAATGCATTCATTAGTTAATTAATTTTCTTTAAGGTTTTTGTTATAGGGTGCATGCGCTTGCTGGAGAGGAAACAGAGAGACAGTGAGAGGGAAAGTGAGAAATCACAGGGGGATGGCCATGCTGCAATCCCTTCTCCTCCATTCTCCTCCTCGAATTTTGGGCATGCACATACACAAGCCCGGCATGAGCATCAAGCCACCAGGTCCAGGACTCGAGTCAGCCATGTGGGAGTCCAGTACATAATCGCTATGCTGTCTGCTGGCCCCAGTAGTTGTACCTTTTCCAGGATTGGCATATGAATGGGCGGAGGCCTTTGACTCTGGCTTCTTTTCTTTAAAACAATGAGACACGTTCCTAATGTGCATATCAGTTGGTTCCTTTTTTTATTGTGGAGTAGAATTCCATGGTGTAGATGCATCCTAGTTGTTTATTCAATACTTACCAGTTGGCAGAGTCGAATTTATTAAAACAAACAAACAAAAAAAACCAATCGCTCAGGAGGCTAAGGCAGGAGGATCTCAAGTAGAAGGCCAACCTGGGCAACAAGCAGGGCTCTGTCTTTTAAAAACAAAAGTGCTGTACCTAGTTTGTATAGAGTGGGGTGGGGCAGGGGCTCTATCACTGCCATTGTTCACAGGCCTTTTCCTGGCCGCGTGGTGAACAGTGAAGACATGAAGACGGGGACTTTGTCTTTATTCTCAGCACCCAGAGTAAGCACAGCTGGCTCTGAATGGAGGAACGGAAGCCATGTGGGGCCAGTGCAGGAGAGATTGTGGGGAGGGAGCCTCGTTGTAGTCACGGGAACTGTGTTCAGAAGTGGGGTGACTGGGTGAAGGCTGAGTACTTGGCTTCGGGGAAGAAGGGTTAGACAAGAGAGGGCCTGCCTCTGAGGACAGAGCAAGCCAGACTGGCCTTAACTTCGACTTGTAGCAAAAGCATAAGAGTGCGTGTGTGTGTGAGTGCGTGTGTGTGTGTGTGTGTGTGTGTGTGTACGCGTGTGCATGAGCCAGACCAAACACCCTCATGTTGTCTAATCCTCTGCAAGTCCTATCCTGGCCGACAGATGGCAGTGTTGTACTGTGTCTGGGCTCTGTCTCTGGGCCACCCCACTCAACAGTCATGTCGTGCTGAGGCCATTAGCCACCACTACACTCTGGGCATGAAGGACTTTAGAGTCCATAACCTTTATTTTACAGGCAAATAACTTGCCCACGTTCCTGGAGCTATGTCTCACAGAACAGGCATGAACCCAGTCTTCCTTCGCCCTTTCCTCCTCATGTAGTCTCCATCTTTAGAGTGGCCAATCCAGAAACTGCAGACTTGGGGGAGGTCTCTGAGGCAGTGAGCGAGGGCAGAAGGGACCCGCAGCCATGACAAGGCCCAACCGGATCTGACTCTGCAGGACCTGCCGTGTGTGTGTGTGTGTGTGTGTGTGCCCTCAGCCGATTCGCCCTTCCTCTGTGGTCCTTAGTCCCCATGTATGTAAAAGCTGAACTTCCAACTTCAGAAAACATGGTCCTACAGAGAGATGAGGATAAAAAAGACATACAAGCTGGCATGGTACTGGGGGCTTAGCTTGTAAATATTGTAACCAGTCTTTCTAGGCAAGGCAGACTGGACCAGCTATAGGGTGATCTTCAGGTGGTGTACACAGGACAGGAAAATAAGGGCCTTCAAAAGTTCATGGGTTGCGGGACCAGCAGTTAGCGTAATGGCTATGTCGCTGGACTCCCACGTAGTCGACCGCGGTTCGAGTCCCGGACCCGGCGGCTTAAACTCACGCCGGGCGCGTGTGCGTGCGTGCCCAAGATCCCGAGAGGAGAATGGAGGAGAAGGGATTGCGGCGTGGTCATCCCCCCTGGGGGGTGATTTCCTGCTTTCTATCTCTCTGTCTCTGTCTGTCTGGCGAGCGCACACGCCCTATAGCAAAAACCTCTCCAAAAAAAAAGAAAAAAAAAAAAAAAAAAAAAAAGAAAGTTCATGGGTTGGGACCAGCAGTTAGCGTAATGGCTATGTCGCTGGACTCCCACGTAGTCGACTGTGGTTCGAGTCCCAGGCCTGGTGGCTTAAACTTATGCTGGGTGCGTGTGTGTGCATGCCCAGGATCCTGAGAGGAGAATGGAAGAGAAGGGATTGCGGCGTGGCCATCCCACCTGGGGGGTGATTTCTCTCTTTCTGTCTCTCTGTCTCTCTCTGTCTGGCGAGCACACGTGCACTATAGCAAAAACCTTTCCAAAAAAAAAAAGAAAAAAAAAAAGTTCATGGGTTGGGCCAGGAGGTGGTGTGGTGATTAAGTCATTGGACTCCCATATGACCAATCACTGTTTGAGTCCCCGGACCCGGCAGCTTGCTTTCTCACTTTCTCACTTTCCCCACTCTGTCTCTCTGGTTAGCACACATGCCGTATAGCAAAATTTAAAATAATAATAACAAATAAAATAAAATTAAAATTATTTAATAAGTTCATGGATCATGCATATAATGAAAAAACTATGCATGGATTTCAAATTTTTTGCACCAAAAATAAACCCATACTTTAATTTCATTTTTCCATAAACTTTTTGAAGTCCCAGAGTTAGTGCTCTTAAAATACTGAAATACTGGGTCCAGTAGATGGCATAATGGTTCCGTTGCTGGACTCCCACACAGTTTACTGAGGTTCGAGTCCTGGACCCGGAGGCTTAAAACTCATGACAGGCACGTGTATATGCGTGCCCAAAATTCTGGGAGGAGAATGGAGGAGAATTGTGGTGTGGCCATCCTCCCAGGGGGGTGATTTCTCACTTTCTGTCACTCTCTCTATCTCTCTGGGGAGCCCATACACCCTATAGCAAAAATCTCTCTCTCTAAAAAAAATACTGAACTACTTCTCTTCGAGTTGGTAAATAACTGTTGACCCAGTCCTAAGTTTGCCAGATAAAATTTGAGATACAGTTCAATTTGGGTTTCAGATAAGCAGAAAAATCTTAGTATAAGTATGTCCTAAATATCACCTAGGACATATTTATACAAAAAAAGTTTTAAGGATTATTTTATTTAACTATTTATTTATTTATTTTAATTTGACCAGAGAGAGAGAGAGAGGGAGAAAGTGAGAAAGCAAGCCACCAGGTTCAGGGCTCAAACTGCAATCAGCTGTGTGGGAGTCCAGTGCCCTTAACCACCACGCCACATGCACAAAAAAAAAAAAAAAATTTTTTTTTGGAGAGGTTTTTAGGGTGCATGTGCTTGCCAGAAAGACAGAGAGACAGAAAGTGAGAAATCACCCACCAGGGGGGATGGCCACGTCCCACAAAAAATTTTTTTAAATGTTTATCAGAAGTTTTAAACTTAACTAGGTGTCCTGCCTTTTTATTTGCTCGGTCTGGCAACCTTGTCTAGCCCACAGGGGCGACCCTCTGCCCAACCCCTTCCCTGTGATCCCCAGATCCTCACCCTGATTGGCTAGTGCCCAATTTAACTGGTGCTTAAATTTCCTTTTTTTTTTTTTTTTTTTGGAGAGGTTTTCGCTATAGGGCGTGTGCGCTCGCCAGACAGACAGAGACATAGAGACAGAAAGCGAGAAATCACCCCCCAGGGGGGATGGTCACACCGCAATCCCTTCTCCTCCATTCTCTTCTCAGGATCTTGGGCACGCACGCACACGCGCCGGGCGTGAGTTTTAAGCCACCGGGTCCGGGACGCGAACCGCGGTCAACTACATGGGAGTCCAGTGACATAGCCATTACACTAACTGCTGGTTCCAACTGGTGTTTAAATATTTTGACTGTCACCCCTAACTACCAGAGAGGCAGCCAGAACTACAGCTGTTCTCTTTCCCTCCCAGACCTGGCGCTGCTGCTGCCCCCTACCACCCTGGCGGCCCTGGCAGACAGCTGGCTCCGAGAGGACTGCCCAGGCCTCAACTTCGCAGCCTTGGTCACCGGCTCAGCCCTCACGCAGGCAGCGCTGTGGGCCAAATCCCCCGGGGTCCTGGCAGGACGGCCTTTCTTCGATGCCATCTTTGCCCAGCTCAACTGTCAGGTCTCCTGGTTCCTCCCTGAGGGATCGAAGCTGGTGCCAGTAGCCAAGGTGGCCGAGGTCCAGGGCCCTGCCCACCGCCTGCTGCTGGGGGAACGGGTGGCCCTTAACACGCTGGCCCGCTGCAGCGGGGTGGCCAGTGCTGCTGCAGCCGCTGTGGAAGCCGCCAGGGGGACCGGCTGGACTGGGCATGTGGCGGGCACCAGGAAGACAACGCCAGGCTTCCGGCTGGTGGAGAAGTACGGGCTCCTCGTGGGCGGGGCTGCCTCCCACCGCTATGACCTGGGAGGGCTGGTGATGGTGAAGGACAACCACGTCGTGGCCGCCGGCGGAGTGGAACAGGTGCATGTCCGGCTGAGCCCCTGGCTGGCCTCCTGGCCGACTGGCCCCACCCTCACCCTCTTGGCAGCGCCTGGCCACTATCTGGAGTGTGCTGCGGGGCGCGGAGTGGGGTGGATTCGCTTTTTCACCTCGGCTCTTCCGCTGCGTGGTATGACATTTAAGGGCAAAGGACAAACAGCTGGGAACTCAGCGTTGGGGCAGCTCACTCACGGTCTGAACCTGTCTCCCATCTACAAAAATGCTCCTGAAGGCCCTTTTACTATTACTATAGTGTTTGAGTCAATTTGCCAAAAATTGCTGATATTTGGCCAAGTTTTGACCCACTAAAGCGCCCGCTTCCTGCGGTTTAACCGAATGCCAAACAGCCAGTGTTTCCTATTAAGCCCGGGTGGGTACCCACCTGAGGCCTCTGGAGCTCCCGGCCCAGCCCTGCGTCCCGGGGGCAGGTGCCGCCTCTCTCACCCTCCCGCTCACCGCCGGTTCCCGCAGGCGGTGCGCGCGGCGCGGCGGGCGGCAGACTTCGCCCTGAAGGTGGAGGTGGAGTGCGGCAGCCTGCAGGAGGCGCTGCGCGCGGCCGAGGCCGGGGCCGACCTGGTCCTGCTGGACAACTTCAAACCCGAGGTGAGGCGGGCGCTGCTCCCGGGAGAGGGGCCAGGGGCTGGGGGGGGGGGGGGGAGCTGTCACCTCTTGGCTTGTGTCCTGCAGGAGCTGCACCCCGCAGCGGCGGCGCTGAAGGCCCGCTTCCCGAGTGTGGCGGTGGAGGCCAGCGGCGGTGTCACACTGGGCAACCTCGCTCACTTCTGTGGGCCCCACATTGACGTCATCTCCTTGGGGATGCTGACACAGGCAGCCCCGGCCCTCGATTTCTCCCTCAAGCTGTTTGCTGAAGGGGCCACGCCAGTGCCATTCGCCCGCGGGTCCTGAGGTTGAAGAGGAAGACAGGGCAGCAGGTTTGCATGGCCTGGGCCCCTCGAGTCTTTACAGGCTTGGTGGCCAACAGGGCACACCCGGCGTTAGCCTGGGCTCAGCTCTGGCTCTGCCACCTACTGCCTGCGTGACCTGGAGCCCTGACTTTACCCTTGCTCACCTCAGTTTCCTAACCTGTAAAATGGATCTAATAAGTGATCAACCTTATGGGGCTTTAGGGGTGATAATTAACACACAGTAAGTGGTCAGTAAATGTTAGAAATCGTCACAGCTGGGGCCAGCAGGGGCATGGGTTAATATGCTGGACTCCCACATGGCTGACTCCTGTCGGAATCCTAGACCTGGCAGCTTGCCCTCTCACTTTCTCTCTCTGGTGAGTGCATATACCCTATAGCAAAAAATTTAAAAAATAATAATAAATAAAAGATTCTTTAAAAACAAAAAGAAATTGCCATAGTTCATCTTTTCCAATACACGTTTTATTTCACATGCTACCTTCTCTGAAGTCAGGGTACCCTTCGATCGATGGTGTCATGGTCACTGTCGGCTGCGCGGCTGCCATCTTGCAGCCGTCATGGCCTGTGTGCATCGCTCCAAGATGCATGATAAAAATCCATGTTCAGGGACCAGCAGGTGGTGTGGTGGCTAAAGGCGCTGGACTCTCACATGGCTGACTGCGGTTCAAAGCCCGGACCTGGTGGCTTGAAACTCATACTGGACATGCGTGTGTGTGTGTGTCCAAAGTTCCAGGAAGAGAATGGAGGAAAAAGGATTGTAGCATGGCCGTTTCTCCTTGAGGGGGATTTCTCTCTTTCCCTCTCTTTGTCTCTCCGGTAAGCACACACAACCAATGGCAAAAACCTTAAAAAAAGAAAAAGTCTACTTTGAAATGGTCTAAAAGAGCTCTTTCAAAATGTGTAAAACAAATCGTCGGTGATAAGAAAGCATCGGTCACAGCTGAACTGATGGATTTTTCTTTTCTCCTCCTCCTCCTTCTGTTTGCCGGAGTGCAGGTGCCAGAGATAGAGAGAGGGAGAGGAAGAAAGCGCTTCCCAACGGGGTGTGGAGCACCACAACACCGCCTCCATTTCTCCATCCTATCAGGATGTTGAGCACACACACACACACACACACACACACATGCCCAGTGTGTTTTATCAAGTTGCCGAGGCTGGGATTCTAACTGCGAAGTCAGTCATATGGGATCCAGCTTCCTTACCCCCCAGGCTACGGGGCTACCCCTAATTTTTTTTTCTTTTTAACAATAGTATGTGTTGTTTACAATTAATGGTATTTAAAAAAGACTTATTTAATTCTATTTATTTATATTTTAATTAGACTGGAGACAGAGAAAGAGAAGGAAAGTGGGAAAGTAAGCTGCCAGGTATGGAACTCGATTCCCGGTCACATGTGAGAATCCAGCGCTCCAACCACCATGCCACCTGCAGGCTCCAATTAATCGTATTTTATATTTGAAGATAAATAGCATCAGGTCTGATATTCAGCTGGAATAGTCCACTTGATTGATGCCCACGTTGGGCCACCTGTTATGAATTTGAGGGCATGGAGCCAGCAGGTGGCGTGGTGGTTAAGGTATTGGACTCTCACATGGCTGACCACAGTGTGAGTCCTGGGCCTGGTGGCTTGCTTTCTCACTTTCCTTCTCTCTCTCTTCCTTTCTCTCTGGTGAGTACACATGCCCTATAGCAAATTAAAATAAAATGTAAAATTAAATGTAATCCTAAAAAGAAATGGTCATTTGAGGGAGATGAGCTTTGTGGCACAGCAGTTACTGGCTGCTCGAGGCCGGATCCCCCTTGGTGACCGTGGTTTGAGTCCCTAGCCAGGCTGGCTGAAACACACCAGGAACAGGGTGAACACCTGGGAGCTAGTGGGCTTGAGGACTGGAGGAGGGGGCGTTGAGGTGCAGCAGCCCGCGGAGGGTGCTTCTCTCTCTCCCCCTCTTGCTCCTACATTCACACACATGTGCTCAGTCACGCATGAAGGGAAACAGGAGTCAGAAAACAGACTTGTGGGGGCTGAATAGCGGTGCAGCGGTGAAACGGCGCTGGGGCAGACCCACACGGGAGGGTTGCCGGCTTGCCTCTGGACACCTCCAAACACACCAGGCATGCGTGTGCCCAGGCCCTGGCCGGCTGACGCTGGGGGTGGATCGCAGCAGCAGGACTCTGTCAGGACTCTGTCAGAGGTGCTATCTTTCTTACTCAGGAAATAAACTTAAAAAAGAATTGCGCCCCTCCCCTCTGGCTGCCGTTCTGCTCCTTGTGGAGGTGAGAGCCTCCTCCTAGATCTCCAACAGAGCCCACAGCGCACCCTCCCCAAACCGATGACCCCCACACACTCAGAGCTGTGGGCTTTCAGGGTCTGGTTCCGGGGCCGAACATGATGGGGAAGATGGTGCGTACAGAGCAGCTGGGCCGGAGCCAAGGTCAGCTGAGGGAGCACAGGATGAGGTGTGGGGGTTCCGTGTTCCAGCGTCAGACTCCCTTCCTCACTAAGTCAGCACTCGGGGCGCTCAGAGGAAGATGTAGTTCAGTTCCCCAAACACGCACACCCTTGAGGCCCCCATGCTTCTGATGCTTCTCCGTCTGCCCCTGCACTTGCCTCCAGCAGAGGGTTGGCCTCTCTCTAACCCTTCCGGGGAACTCTGGGGGGTGGGGGAGGCCAGAGGTCCCTGAGGAAAGGTGGTTCTGGGGCGGCTCCTCCACAGGGGTGTCATGTGGAGCTGCCTCTCTTGTCCCAGAACCCAGAGAAAAACAGCCCTCAACTGCAAAGCCTCCTTCCCTGAGGTCTTTGGGGGTCCCAGTCTGCCTCAAGGGAGGCACCTTGCCCCTTTTTCTCTTCCTCAACCCTGGAGACAAGCAAGAGGCCCGGGAAAAGTAGAGGAGAAAGAAAAGCGAGCCAATCTCAGGCAAAAGCCCCAGGCAGGTCAGGGCCTCACCCTTTGTGCACCCAACGTGAGCGGGCACTGCTGTCGCCAGGCTCTGAGCCCATCGTGGACGGGCAGAGATGCCAGGCCAGGCTGGAGGTTGTCTGTGGTGATGCCCTGAAGCAGAGGGGCCACTCCCACAGATCACAGCCCAGGGGCAACCCCCCTCCCCTGGGGGGCTGCACCTGTCCTCTCTAGTCCCCACCTCTGTCCTGGGTCCTCCTGTCTTTCCTTGAGGGGAACGTGGACATGCTCAGCCTGGGGCCCTCCGCGCCCCGGAGAACCCAGGTCTGAAAGCCTTGGCTCCTCATGCCTGGATAGGGAGAACCAAATCCCCCCAGAGCCGGGGTCACTGCTGGACATCAGGGCTGGAAAAGTGGGCCCAGGGCACCCCGGGGACTGGAAGGTGAGACACCTGGGATCCAGGAGAGGCTCAGAGCCTGAGAGAGGCAGGTGTGAGCCAGGTGTGCCAGGAGGTGCAGGCTCAAATGCCGCCAGAACCCCAGGGGATAAAGCAAATGGTGAGCTGGAGTGAGGCAGAGGGCTGGCTGTGGCCAACCGGAGAGCGCACTGCCCTCCCGCAGCACTCCAATTAAAAAAAAAAAAGTCCCCAGGCAGAGTGTTTTGTTTTGCTATAGGGTGCATGCACTCACTGTAGAGAGACAGAGGGAGAAAGGGAGAAAGCACCCCTTTGGGGAGATGACCATGCTGCAATCCCTTCTCCTCCATTCTCCTGCAGGATCTTGGGCACACATGCACATGTACCCAGCTCTGGGTTCAGGACTTGAACCGTGCAGTTGGCCATGTAGGATACAGCCACCCTAACCACATCACCTGGTTGGTTCCACCAGCTGAGTCTTGAGCTCACCCCTGAACCCAGAAATGGGCCAGCCCTTCAGGAACCTCCAGATCTGAGAGCTGGGGAGGAGATTCCATTACCAGAGGAGATGGAACCAGGCCCTGGGAAGGTAGAACAATGCCCACCTGGGAGTAGATTTTCGGGCAGAGGAGCCTGCGTGGACAAAGGCCCGAGGCAGGAAATGGCTTGGATGGTGTGGTGTAAGATTTGAAGCTGGGACCAAGAAAGGCGAGACGGCTAGGAGATGGGCTGGACCCAGACCACAAAATGGTAGGTCAGAGGATTTGGACTCTGTCCCGAGAACAATCAGGTTCAGGCTGGAAAGTGAGATAAGCATATCTGCAGTTTAGATGAAGTCCACTGCAGGAAAATGCACGGAGGGGCCGCAGTGGCTGCAGGGAGATCGGGAGGGTCTGTGCAGGGGTTCTTGAATGTGGGTCTTGACCATGGGTTCGGAGGGAGGGCCTGAATGTGACATACAGCATCTGCGAAGGTTCAGCAGGCAGCAGGAGCCTGAGGGGTTCAAGGCCTAGGAAGAGTTGGGTGTGGCGTGGAGGCCAATCTGGGTGGACAGCAGAAGAGGAATCTCACACCTCCCTGGACCCCCATCCATCTGGCTACAGCTTCCTCCTTGCCTGGCCAACCCAGCGTCACTCCTCAGCTGTCTCATGCCCAGCATAAAGCCCATTTGGCAAATGTGCCCATTAAATCGATTTGCTAAATGAAAATGGCGCGCTGCCATCAGCACATGACTCAGCGTTAGTGCTGGCTGGTGGGTGAGAAGGGACCGAGTGACTGAGTGCCCTTGCGGGTGGGTCCCACTTTCTCAATGTATGCTCTGGGTTTGGGGGGACGGGCAGTTAGCATCTCCATCACGCCCATGAAGAAACAGGATTTCTGAAGTTAAGGGAGCCACCAAAAGTCACATGTCAGGACAGCAGTGGCGCAGGTTTGAAGTCTGTATCATTGAACATTTTATTTATCGAGCACTTATTGTGTGCCAGTTAGAAGTCAAGCTTCTGGGTATACAACAATGAAATGAGTAAATAGATCAGAATCCCTGTCCTGGGGGCCAGGTAGGAGTGCAGAGGGAAAGGAACGCTCTGCAAGGCTGGCCTATGCAGGAAGGTCCCGGTTCACATCCAGGAACCTCCCTGAGCACATGGAGCACATACGTGCTGGTGACCCCGGGCTGGCCGAAGCTGGCAGCGCATCAAGGTGTGAGGACTGCTGGAGTGCTGATCTCTGTCTCTCTCCCTCTCTCATTCATGGAAGAAACAAATGAATAAACATTTTTTAAAAATCCCTGTCCTTGAGTCAGCCAGGGATGTAGTGGTTAAGGTGACTGGATCTCACATGGACAAGTGGTTTGAGTCTGTGGTTCAAGTCCCGCATTCAAGTGGTTTGAGTTCCAGCTTGAAAAACACGCTGGGTGGGGCCAGCAGATGGTGAGGTGGTTAAGGTGCTGGACTCCCACATGGCCCACAGCGGTTCAAGCCCACAATTCCAGCCCCACACCCAGAAGCTTGAGAATCATGCTGGGTGCATGTGCATGCTTGCCCAAATCCCAAGAGAATGGAGAAGGAATTGCAGTGGGGCCATCCCCTCTGGGGGATGCTTTTTCAATTTCCCTCTTTCTGTCTCTCTCTGGCAAGCACACACTCCTATGGCAAAAACTTAAAATAAAATAAAATAATAATAAAAAAAGAAAAAGAAAAACATACTGGGCACATGTACGTGTATACCTAAAATCCTGAAATAGAGGAGATTGTGGTGTGACCATCTCCTATGGAGGCGGGTGCTTTCTCGCTTTCTGTCCCCCAGCAAGCGCATGCACCCTCTGGAAAAAGGCTTCTTATTTTAAAATCCTGTCCTCATGGAGTTTATATTCTAGCTTAGATGAGGTGGGGTGGGAAGAATAGAAAATGAAAAACATATCTACCTAAGGAAAAATTTAGAGAATACCTAATGTCAGATCCCCACACAGCCACCAGAGGGCACTGCAACCACACCTTTTTCCTTTTCTGCGAACATTTCCCTTTCTGGATTCCAAAGACAATAGCCATGGAGGCTATAAATACTAAGTATAGCATCTGCTCAAGAATGAAAGCTGAGGAGGATTTGCAGCAGTATTTTTGTCCACCCACTTTCCAGCTTAATCTCCTTGTTGGATCTCCTTCCAGCTGCCCAAGATACCTCGGTGACTTTTCAAAGCTCTGTGCACTCAGAGTTCACCAGAGACATTTACTCAGTCCATCCAACCCCTTCCTTTTACCCACCTTCCCCTCCCTGCTCCCATAGACTCTCTTGCCTACCCACTTACCTGAGCCACCCACTCAGATTCCATCCATCCCCCTCCTCCTCTCCCCACCTGCCTGGCCACACACCCCATTCACCCCTCCTTCCTCTTCTACCTACCTCCTGCCCACCCATCTATCCTACACTTTCACTTACTCAGCCCTCTTCCCACCCTCTACCCACACACCAACTGGCCAAGGAAGCCCAGAGTTGGGGCACTCAGCTCAGAGGGTCAAGGACAGTCAGAGGTCAAACCAGGTCAATAAAGTCAGTAAATTGTCTCAATGGGCTCACAGCTCAGTGTGCCAAGCCAGTGAAGGGTGAGGCACTTAAAAACAGCAAGACAATCTTAGCAAACCAAACTGTATCCAAAAACAATTCAACCTTGGATATTTAAAATATCCCACTGTGGTATTACGCGGTGGACATGTTTATTAATTTATCGCTAGCCCTTTAAGACGATAGGGTAGGTAGAATTCCATGAAAGTGGGCCAGCTCCGGGCTGGTGTTTAAGGCAGCTGAGTCCCACTGACTGGCTGTGAGTCTGGGTTTCAGACCCAGCTTCAGAAGCACCTGGGCATTTGTGAGTGTGCCCCAAATCCCAAAAGGTGGGAGAGCGGAAGAGAGGAGATTGCTGTGTGACCATTCCCCGTACGGGTTCTCTCTCCCTCTCCCACTTCCTTTCTCTTTTTCTCTCCTCCTTCTCCCTCTCTGTCTCTCTCTGGTGAGTGCACTGCCGTATAACTCAATCAGTCAATCCATAAACATTCCATCTCCTCCATACCTTGTCCAATGCCTTCTTTTTTCTTAAAGAGTTTTTTTTTTTTTTTTTTTTTTTTTTTACTACAGGGCGTGTGCGCTCACCAGACAGAGAGAGACAGAGAGATAGAAAGTGAGAAATCACCCCCCCCCCCAGGGGGGATGGCCACGCCGCAATCCCTTCTCCTCCATTCTCCTCTCGGGATCTTGGGCACACATGCACACACGCCCGGCGTGAGTTTGAGCTACTGGGTCCAGGACTCAAACCACAGTCGGCTATATGGGAGTCCAGCGACATAGCCATTATGCTGACTGCTGGTCCCAGGTCTTTTTAATTTTTATTTTTTAGGTTTTTGCCATAGGGCACATGAACTAGCTAAAGACAGAGAGGGAAAGTGAGAAATCACCCCCCGCCCCCCGGGGGGATAGCTATGCTGCAATCCCTTTTTCTCCATTCTCCTCCTGGGATTTTGAGCAAACACGCACATGCCTCTAGTGTGATTTTCAAGCTGCAGGGCCGGGACTTGAACCACAGTCAGCCATGTGGGAGCCAGCACTTTAACCACCACGCCACCTGTTGGTGCCCGCCAGCAGGATCTTGACACCAGATCCACCCTCAGCTCCAGTAATTGCCAGATTATGGGCATGCACTGGAATGCAGAGAGGTCTCCAGACATGAACTTGGAACTTCCCCATGTGGATCAGCTCCATGAACACCTCCTTTTATCCCTGTGCCACCATCAAGCCTCTTTTAGATGTTTTTTTTCTTTAATTTTGCCAGAGGCCATGTGTGCACACTAAGAGAGACGGATAAGAAGAGAAAGAGAGAGACAGAATATCTCCCATGGGGGATGGTCACACCACACTCCCTTCTGCATTCTCCTTTTGGATTTTGGACATACAGGCACACATGCTGGGTGTGATTTTCAACTTGCTGGGTCTAGGACTTGAAGTGCACAGTTGGCCACTTTAATCACCATGCCACCAGCAGATGTGCTGAATCATTAGGCACCATTTTACATTCCTTTCAGCAATTGGAACAAGGGTTCTAACTTCTCCACATCCTTGCCAATATTTGTTATTGCCTGTCTTCTTTATTACAGTCTGCCTAATGGGCCTGGGGTGACACCTCATTGTGGTTTTGATTTTCGTTTGATAATTAGGATGTTGAGCAGTCTCTGGCTGTAGTAAAGATTTTCACTTTGTCACTGGTTTTGAGCAATTTAATTATGATATGCTTCTGGTAGTTTCTGGTGTGTGAGATTTGTTGAGCTTCTTTTTAAAATTTTATTTAACTTTATTTATTTATTTAAATTTGATCAAAGAGGGGCAGAATGAGAGAAAGAGAGAGAGAAGAAAAGTGGGAAAGCAAGCTGCCACGTCTGGGACTCAAACCACAGTTGGCCATGTGAGAGTCCAGCGCCCTTAACCACCACGCCACCTGCCAGCCCCTGTTGAGCTTCTTGAATGTGTAGATTTATAATTTGAATCAAACTTGGAAATCTCTCTCTCTCTCTCTCTCTCTCTCTCTCTCTCTCTCTCTCTCTTTTTCTTAAAGATTTTTGCTATAGGGTTCATGCATTCGCCAGAGAGACAAAGAAAGACCGAGAGATAGAAAGCAAGAAATCACTCTCCAGAGAGAATTCCCCATCACGATCCCTTCTCTTCTATTCTCCTCTCGGATTTTGGGCAAGCATGCACACGTTTCTGGTGTGTTTCAAGCTGTGGGGTCCAAGATTTGAACTGCAGTTGGCCACACGGGAGTTCAGTGCCTTAACCACTATGCCACCTGCTGGCCTCAAGCCATTAGTTCTTTTATTATTATTATTTTTTTTGAGAGAGAGATTTTTGCTATAGGGTATGTGCACTCACTCACTGGAGAGACAGAGACAGAGTCAGACAGAAAGCAAGAAATCATTGCCCACAGGGGATGGCTACACCACAATCCCTTCTTCTCCATTCTTGGGATTTTGGGCATGCATGCACACATATCTGGCGTGAATTTCAAGCCACAGGGTCCAGGACTCAAACCATGGTCGGCTACGTGGGAGTCCAGCCACGCAACCTTTACGCCATCTGTTGGTCTCAAGCTATTAGTTCTTAAAAGTATTTTTTCTAAGCCCCCCTGTGTCTCCTCTCCAATTCCAACTACTCACATATTGGGCTCCTTCAAGTTGGTTCACAGCTGACGGATTTTTCATCCTCTGAATGATCTTCTGGACCACGGCACAGTATTAAGGGCTGTGTATAGGGAGCCAGATCCCACGCGGCTGATCGTAGTTGGAATCACACACCAGGCCCACTTCGATGTGTGCCCCAAATCCTGGCAAATGGAGAAATGGAGGAAAAAAGATTGCATCATGACCATCCATGCCCCTTGGTGACTGCATCTCTCTCTCTCTTTCTCTCTCATTCTATGGTGCATACACACACCTTCTGGCAATAAACAAACAAATAGTTTCTATATGTTTTCCCTTTTTCTTTTTTACCATAGGGTGTGTGTGCTCTCTCTAGAGAGAGAGAGAGGGAAAGAGAGGAATCACCCCCCAGCAGGGGATAGCCATGTCTCAATCCCTTCTCCATCTCCTCCTGAGATTCTGTGCACACACACACGCACACATCCCTGGTGTGATTTTTCAAGCTGCCAGGTTCCGGACTCAAGCCATGGTAGAACATGTGGAATCTGGTGCCTTAACCACCATCCATCTGCTGGCTCTGGTGTGTTTCCTTTTTAAAGATGAGAGAGAGCGTGTAGACACGCAGACAGAAGCGCCCTGGCAGGGTCTCGTGCCATGCTCCTCTTTCCCCAGCCTTTCAGCTTCCCAGGATCCTGGGCACCAGTCCGTGTGTGCTCGGTGTGTTTCAGACACACCCGGGGACCTGGACCTATGGTCATCCATGTGGCCTCCAGCCTTGCAGGGTACTGAAGTACTACTGCACCACAGCGCTGGCCCATTGCTCTGTTTGTTTGGGGGAGAGAGAGCGAGAGAGAGCGTGCCTTGGCAGGGTCTTGGCACACCATGACCTCTACCCCTCACCCCCGGCTTTCT
The DNA here is from genome assembly GCA_026018925.1 of Tupaia tana. Lineage (NCBI taxonomy): Eukaryota > Metazoa > Chordata > Mammalia > Scandentia > Tupaiidae > Tupaia > Tupaia tana. Next base: position 61,051,025 of record JAKSZU010000016.1, read on the forward strand.
GGCCAGGATCCTGGGCACAACAACGGGAATACCCAAGACTCAAACCCAAGGCTTCTCCAACAGCTCTGCTATCGAGCAGCAGTGCCCTACTGCCTGCACCACTGAGGCTGGGCCTGCAATGTCTAATCTACTATTAACCCCACTTAGTGTGTTTTTCATCTCCAATAATGTGATCTTCATTTCTAGAGGTTTGACTCAGGTTTTTGGGGTTTTTAAAAAATTATTTCATTTTATTTAGTATCATTTTTTTTTTAGAAGAAGAGAGGGGGCACACCCGACAGGATCTTCACAACACGATCCACTCCTAGTCCCAGTCAGCCCAGATCACGGGCACACCCATGTGAGCCTGGCATGCTCAGAGGGGCCGTAGGACTAACCCAGGACGTTTTCCATGTAGATCCATTTGCATTACCACTCTACCACTACCTGACCCCTTTTGTATTTTTGATAATAGTCATGCTGACAGTTGTGAGGTGACACCTCACTGTGGTTTTAATTTGCATTTCCTTGATGGTTAGAGAAGTTGAGTATATTTCATATACCCCTTGGCCATTCATATGTCTTCTCTTGAGAAATGTCTGTTCAGGTCCTTTACCCATTATTTTCTTTTTAAAGAATTATTTATTTATTTAATTCCATTTATTATTATTATTATTATTTGACCACAGAGAGACAGAGAGAGAGGAAAGGAGAGTGAGAAAGCAAGCTGCCAGGTCCAGGACTTGAACCGTGGTCGGCCATGTGGGAATCCAGTGCCTTTAACCATCACCGCCTGCCAGTCCCCCTTTATCCATTTTTTTTTAAGAGGTTTTTGCTATAGGGCACGTGCGCTCGCCAGACAGAGAGAGAGACAGAGAGACAGAAAGCCAGAAATCACCCACCAGGGTGGATGGCCACGCCACAATCCCTTCTCCTCCATTCTCCTCTCGGGATCTTGGGCACGCATGCACACGCGCCCGGCGTGAGTTTTAAGCCACCGGACCCAGGACGCGAACCGCGGTCGACTACGTGGGAGTCCAGCGACATAGCCATTATGCTAACTGCTGGTCCCCCTTTACCCATTTTTAAATTGGGTCATTATTATTATTATTATTGCTATTGGGTTGTTTGTATTCCTTATATATTTTAGATATCAACCCTTTATCAGATGTATTGCTGCAGATATTTTCTCCCAATCTGTAGGGTGTCTCTTCACTTTGTTGTTTCCTTATGCCTCACATTGTGTATTTTACCTTGCCGAGCATCAGATGTTAAAGTAATCTTTGTGCTTTCTTGGGAAGGACCAGAGCACCATTCGGTCTAGGGTTAATTATTCCCACTACTAAGGTAAGACCTTTCTAAGTTACCCAATGCCTTGTGACTCAGGAGTTTTTCCAGCCCGGCTAGTGGGAAAAGGCCCTGGTCTTGGCCTTGTGTGATTCCTGGGCACTGTTCCCTCTAGTCCTTTCAGGTGGTTCTTTCCCTGGCCTTGAATATTTTCCTCACATACATGTGCTGATTAGCTCTCTGCTGAATACTTGAGGGGACCCTCTGTGGCTCTCTGAGCTTCTCTGTGCAGTTCTCTCTTCTTTGGATTTCTGTTCTCTAAGTTCTAGCTTCTGTGGTCTCCTTAAACTCTGAACTTTACTTCCTCAACCCCAGAAGCCCTCGGGGCTCCACCTCTCTTTCATCTCCCTGCTCTGCAGTTTGGAAAGTTAAAGCAGTTCGCTGGCTGATCTGAAAAGGACAAATCTTGTTTGTTTCCTTTTTCTCTAGGATGTCATTGCTTTTGTTATTGTCTGTCATTGCATGCAGTCTAGTGTTCTGAACCTGTTGTTTCCTGTACTTTGTTTTGTTGTGGTGGTTTCAGGCGGAGAGTAAATCTGGCCCCTGCTACTTCATCCTGGCCTGAAGTGGGAGTCTCAGCATCAGTGGTTTAAAAGCTCCTCAGGTGATTCCAGAGCGCAGCCAAGGTGAGAGCCATTTGCATAGAACTTTTTCTCTGCTCGAAATGTTTTCCTCATATAGAATCTTTAATTATATCTCACCTTCCATTTTCTCTGTTCTCTCTTCTTTCTGGAACTTGTGTTGGGCAAAAATGAAAAGGATCGGTCGGTCCTCTGTCTCTTAGCTTTCCTTTCATATTTTCCAGTGTGCGTCCTTGTGTGTATATGTGGTGGTTGTGGTGGTTTAGACAGAGTCTCACTGTGTCGCGATCCTCCTGTCTCCGCCTCCCAAGTAGCTCGACCCGGGAACCAGCAGTTGCGTAATGGCTATGTCGCTGGACTCCCACGTAGTTGACCGCGGTTCACGTCCTGGACCCGGTGACTTAAAACTCACGCCAGGCGCGTGTGCGTGCGTGCCCAAGATCCCAAGAGGAGAATGGAGGAGAAGGGATTGCGGTGTGACCATCCCCCCTGGGGGGTGATTTCTCGCTTTCTGTCTCTCTGTCTCTCTCTATCTGTCTGGCGAGCGCACGCGCCCTATAGCGAAAACCTCTCAAAAAAAAAAAAAAAAAAAAAGCCCAAGTAGCTGGACCCATGGGCACATGCCACCACCCTGTGTGTTCTCCAGACAGGGTCTCACTATGTTGACTGACAGCATGTGGTCCTCCTGCCTCATCCTTCCAAGTGGCTAGGGCTGCAGGTGCACACCACCTGGCCTGGCTCTTAGGATGAGTTGGGAAATGGAATTGAATCTATGTAGCTTCAGCAGCAGCGGCCAGTGCACGCTACTGTGGCTGGTGCATAGTTTCCTTTTTTTTTTTTAATTTAATTTTTGATGCAAGGCGTGTGCACTTGTGAGAGAGAGAGAGCGAGCGAGCGAGCGAGGTGGGGCAAGTGAGAAAGCACCCCTCAGGGGATGACCTTGCTGCAGTCCCTTCTTCTCCATTCTTCTCTCAACATTTTGGGCACACATGCACATGTGCCTGGTGCAAATCTCTAGGTCTGGGACTTGAACCATGTAGTCAGCCTTGTGACATCCAGCTGCCTTGACCTCCACACCGTCTGGTGGCCCCTATTTTCTTTTTTGGTCATTTTGCTCTGTATCTAGAGAAGTATTTACGATTCTTTGACTTTTGGATCAGCAGGTGGTGTGGTGGTTAAGGTGCTGGACACTCCCACATGGTTGACCACAGTTCAAGTCTTGGACCTGGTGGTTTGCTTTCTCACTTTCCTTCTCTCTGTGTGTCTGTCTTTCTCTGGTCAAATGAAAATGACTGAATGAATAAATAAAATTAAATAAATAATTCTTTTTTTAAAAAAAAGATTCCTTTATTTTGGTTACACTATTTTTTCCTTTTTAACATATTTAATTTGTTTTATACATTCAATTATTGTACATCACTACGGGTTGTAAAATATATTTCCCCAACATGAACACACTTCCCACCAGTCCAGTTGAAGATATCATACACGTTTTCATCAACAAACCTCCATTTCTGTGTCCCTCAAATGCCTTGCCTCTATTTTTCTCCTTGATTCTTTTTCTCTCTCTCCCCCACCTCCTACCCTCTTCCCACATTCATTACACTTTTAATTTAGACAATCATTTTGGAATGTCCAGGACTTTTTCTTGTTCTCCAATTGCAATATCTTCCAAAACATGCACCCATGTTTTCATGGGTGCATTATCTCATTAGTTTCCTCCAGGGCTGGTTGTTAGACCTATTCTTTTTTTTTTTAAGAATATTTATTTAATTTTATTTATTATTATTATTTTTAAAATTTGACCAGAGAGAGTAGGAAGGAGAGGTAAAGTGAGAGAGCAAGCCACTAGGCCCAGGACTCAAACCATGGTCAGCCATGTGGGAATCCAGCACCTTGACCATCACCTGCTGACCCTTGGCCTGTTCTTCTTAATGCTTAATGATTCATTGGAAGTAAATGATTCTCCTTGACAGCTGAGTGGCCCTATCCCTGACAGGCAGCAAGCTCCATATGTAGATGTGTTACATGGTTAAAATGCTTCATTGAAATCAGGGGGTCTCGTTCCCTTCTCCCCACCCAGGGGACATTTGGCAATGTCTGAGGACATGTTTGGTTGTCACAGCTAGGGAGAATGCTTTTGACACCTTGTGGATAGATACCAAGATGTTGCTAAATATCCTCGATGTATAGGAAAAGCTCCCACAACAAAGAACGATCTGTTCCAGCATGGCAATAGAGCAAAGGTGGCAACGCTCTAACTTAAGGTCATGAGGAGAGCAGGCTGCCCACCTCTCCCCACCCACCTGGAGACATTTTCCAAGCAGCTTATTTAATTTTGTTGTTGTTGTTGTTTTCCTTAGAATTATTTACTTAATTTTATTTTATCATGATTTTTAAACTTCACCTGAGAGAGACAAAGAAATAAAAAGAGAAAGTGAGAAAGCAAGTCTCCAGATCCAGGACTCCAACTGCAGTTGGCCGTGTGGGAGTCCAGTGTCTTAATTACAACACCATCCGCTGGGTCCTTACAAACATCTTTTGTTTCGAAGAAAACTCCAACTGATGGTTCACAACCCAAATGTGGCCCAGACTTGTTTCATTTGACTTTTATAGATAAATAGGTTAATTTTTCTAAGAAAATCATTTGGTTGATTTTTCCTAAAATCCCAGACTTCTAGCTTCTTTGGAAAATATCAGAAGGATGGACATGGTTGAGCTGAGTGGCAGCTGCCCCTATAGATGGAGAGAGGTCCTCATTGTTTACCTATGTCATCTGCCTGGTCACTTCATGCATGTGAATTCATGACCTTTGTATGCAGGTATATGTGTGCGTGTGTCTTTATTTAGATCTGATTTTACTCTGGGAACAAATACTGACTCTGTACCCAGATATGGCTGTGCAGTGGTTCTGAGAGCAACCTTTAATTAATTGTCGTGTCTCAATCCTGAGATGGATACTGAACTTGAGCTGTGAAATATTGCTTTCCTTGACCAAAAATAAGGATTTTCTGCTGAGGCTTCTCCTTCCAGAATCATTTCTAGTGGGAAAGGCATAAACCCAGGGCAGGCCCATCCTTAGATGGATACTGAACTTGAGCTGTGAAATATTGCTTTTCTTGACCAAAAAAAGAAGATTTTCTGCTGAGACGTCCCCCTCCAGATTAATTTCTAGTTGGTAGGGATACCTCTGTCTCTTCTTCATTTCTCTCTGTCTCTCTCTGTCTCACTGTGTCTCCCTGTGGCTTTTGAACTTTTTTTTTTTTTAAGATAAAGTATTCACTGGGCTCTCAAGCCCTTCTTTTATTGTGCTAATTGGTGCCTTTGCCCATTTCATTTAGGAAAGGCACAAACCCAGGCCAGGCCCATCCTGAGACGGATACTGAACTTGAGCTGTGAATTTGAGTGTGTGCACCACGCGGTTTTCATTTTTTGCTTTTTAAAATTAAAATCTTTTTTTTTTTACTTTCTCCTTTTTCATTTTATTTTTTCTTCTTCTTTCCTCTTCTCTAATTCTTTTCCTTTTTTCTTGGTCTTTATTCATTGGCTGCTCAGCCTCTATGCACTAGACAGATCCAAGTGAACAGGATCCAAACATCTGAATACAATTAGGGTCACAATATTCATCTATTCCCACTGAATCTGATGCACAGAGAGTGAAAATGGAACAGAAGGGAGACTGCAGATCATCTCCTTCTGCACACCTCTGAATGCTCAGATTGAACTTCAAGAATTAGGGAGAGGGAACCAGCAGTTAGCGTAATGGCTATGTCGCTGAACTCCCACGTAGTCGACCGCAGTTCGCGTCTTGGACCCAGTGGCTTACAACTCACGCCGGGCGCGTGTGCGTGCGTGCCCAAGATCCCGAGAGGAGAATGGAGGAGAAGGGATTGCGGCGTGACCATCCCCCCTGGGGGGTGATTTCTCGCTTTCTGTCTCTATGTCTCTCTCTGTCTGTCTGGCGAGCGCACGCGCCCTATAGCGAAAAACCTCTCAAAGAAAAAAAAAAGAATTAGGGAGAAACACACCATCCATCAGACTAGAAATCACCGCAGGGTCACAAGGAATATGGGAAAGCAAGAAAATACCTCTCCTCCAAGAGAAAAAAAAATAACTCCTTTTCATCCACAGACAAAATATGAAACTCATGGAAATATTTGATAAATAATGTAGAATATTCATAGTGACAAAGCTAACAGAGATGGAAGAGAAGAGAGACAATGAACTGCAGAAGAAGCAGGAGAAAGGAGCTGATGAATTCCAGGAGGTGAGGAAATTCTTGCAAGATCTAAAAGAGGAAATACACAATATAAAAAAAGAATCAAATCTGTTAGAGATGAAGGCTATAATACAGGAAGTCAAAATCTCCCTGGAAAGTATTAAAAGCAGATTGGATCATACTGAACATCGAATCTCAGATGTAGAAGATAGAATCACTGGCCTAGAAAAATCCACCATGAAGACTGAGAAAATTACCCCCCAAAATGAGAATAATATACAAGAAATACTAGACACCATCGAACATCCAAACATTCAGATAATTGGTGTCTCAGAAGGTGAAGAGACTCATAAGGGCATTGATAATCTATTTCATGAAATACTGCAAGAAAATTTTCCAAACCTAGAGAGGTGTTCAAAGATGTAGTCCCAAGAAATACAAAGGACTCCAAATAGAATCAACCCAAGAAGTTCTTCTCCAAGACACATTATAGCCAGATTAACCAAAACCACAGAGAAAGACAATACTAAGAATGGCAAGAGAGAAATGGCAAGTTACCTACAAAGGATATCCCATCAGGCTAACAGCGGACTTTGCATCGGAAACAATGTGAGGGAGGAAAGAATGGGAAAATATATTCAAAGTGTTAAGGGAAAGGCGATTTCAACCAAGAATATTGCACTGGGCAAGACTACCCTTCATATTGGAAGAAAAGACAAGAACACTCTCAGATAAACAAAACCTGAAAGAATTAACCAACACCAGACCTGATCTCCAAGAAGTTCTCAAGGGAGCGCTATACCAGAAAAATTAAATACAGACACACAGAAATAAGAGCTCAAAAACTAAAAAAAGGGCCAACGTAATCGCAGGGACAAGTCTGTAGTTGAATATTATATCACAGAATTAAATCGAGAAGATTGGACCACAACAGAAGATAAAGTACATGAGACTGAACTGGTGAAATAGCATTTTATGACTTTTGACTAAAACATTGCTGATTTTCTTCTAGGCTTTGTTTTCTGGTTTTAAGGATTTTTGTTCTGTCTTGAGCTGCCCATAGGTTCATGTATGTACTATTTGAACAGAATCCTAACCTGTTTCCTGGCTTTAAGTTTTAAGCAAAGTTCCTTAACATTTCTTTGATTTATTAAAACTAAAACTGCTTTTCTTGAAATTAAAAAGTATATTAAAAAATACCTATTTAATGACCATAGTAAGCTACATAGTATCAGCTAGGTGTTCCCTTATAGTATATTCATTTGACTCAGAGTTTCACGCCTAAAGTCAGACATGTATTCACAGATATGTATATATCAGCTGAACTTGCTATTGAAAGTAGTTAGATTATTTAAGAAATTTTGTGAATAAATAAAATATGGGGGGAAAAAAGGAATGGAAAACAACTGTAGACACCATCTGAGATGGTGTGGGAGGAGGGTGGGAAATGGCAGATGGTGAGAAATAGGGTGTGTGTATATATATATATATATATATATATATATATATATGCATACACACACACATATATATGTATGAAACTAGAAATGGAAAGTTATTGACAATAACATGTATGATTAACCCACTATACAGTGTATTCTGGATAGGAAATCACATTATATATGCTGTGATGATGCTCAGGGAATGAATGTAAATTAATTAATTAATTTTTAAAATGTTTCAGAAGATTAATTAAAAAATAGAGAAGTAAACTGAAAAAAAATCGTCTTGTGTCTCTCCTACTTTCTACTCCTCTTTTTTTTTTTTTAAGAATTATTTATTTAATTCCATTTGTTATTATTATTTTTCAATTTGGCCAGAGAGAGACAGAGAGAGAGAAAGGGAAAGGGAGGGAGCAAGCCACCAGGTCAGCAGTCAGCCATGTGGGAATCCAGTGCCTTTAACCACCACACCAACTGCTGGCCCCCTCTAAAGCAAGAAGTCACCTCCCCAGGGGGGATGACCACACCACAATCCCTTCTCCTCCATTCTCTTGAGAACTTGGGTACACAGGCACACATGCCCAGTGTGAGTTTTAAACTGCCGGGTCCAGGACTCAAACCATGTTCAACTACATGGGAGTCCAGCGATACAACCATTATGCCATCTGCTGGTCCCCCTGCTCCTCTCTTTAAGCCCAGCATCTCTCCTGTTGTGCATCTCACCTCCTCCTGCTCTCCCAGCCTTCTCTTGAGTGCTTGTGGGCCAGGGTGTTCTTGCTCTGGTTTCTCTGCCAAGACTATGCCATTACCTTTCTGCCTTCTAGAAATGTATATTAACATCTCATCTGTTGATGTTCCTTTTCATTGTTAGTACAGTTTTTAACTTTTTTTTAAAATATTTTATTTTTAAATTTAGTATAGGGCACATGCATTTGCCAGAGAAAGAGGGAAAGTGAGGAAGCACCTCCTCAAGGGGTCAACCGTGCTGCAACCTCTTCTCCTCCATACTCCTCTCAGGATTTTGGGTATGCACGCATACATGCCTGACATTTTTTGTTGCTATTGTTGTTGTCGGTTTTATTTTTTTTTAAAGAGGTTTTTGTATTAGTGTGTATGCATTCACTAGAGAGAGACAGGGACAGTGAAAGGGAAAATAAGAAATCATCACCCCCCGGGGGGACAGCCACACTGCAATTCATTCTCCTCCTGGAATCTTGGGCACACAGGCACACGCACCCGGTATGATTTTTTTTTTTTTTTGGAGAGGTTTTCTATATAGGGCGCGTGCACTTGCCAGACAGACAGAGAGAGACAGACAGACAGAAAGCGAGAAATCACCCCCCAGAGGGGATGGCCACACCGCAATCCCTTCTCCTCCATTCTCCTCTCGGGATCTTGGGCACGCATGCACACGTGCCCTGCGTGAGTTTTAAGCCACAGGGTCTGGGACGCAAACCACGGTCGGCTACATGGGAGTCCAGCAACATAGCCATTACGCTAACTGCTGGTCCTGCACCCGGTATGATTTTCAAGCCACTGAGTCTGGGATTCAAATCCCAGTCAGCCATGTGGGAGGCCAGCGATGTCACTGCTATGTCATCTGCTGGCTGCATGGCTGGCATATTTTTTAAGCTGCTATGTTCAGGACTTAAATCACACAGCCAGCCATGTGGGATCCTGTTCCTGAACCACCATGCCACCGGGCTGGCCCAAACTTATATTTCAATACTTATTTCATGTTTGCAATCTGGAGATGGAGATAAGATTAGTTGGAACCAGTTAATAAATGGTCTTGTAAATATTGTTTGAGTTAGTATAAAACTCTACAATGTGAATGCAAATTTCCCCAAGCAAACTATGTACTTTCTTTAAATTATTAAGTATACTTATTTATTTCATGAGAGAGAGATAGACAGAGAGAAAGAGAGAAACAGGGGCCCCTGACAATGTCTACCCCCAAGCCTTCTAGCTAGCCAGGATCGTGGGCATGCCTGGTATATTCAGGTCGACCCTGGGTGATCCCAAGTCTCCGCAGCACACCACATTGTTGTACGACCTGCCACACCATAGCTGGACCTGCCCTTTATTATTTTCATTTTGAATTTTTTTTATCACTACATCTACCATAGAATGTTCTCTTTCCAAATTAAAGCTAAAACTCTGTAAGAGGCACTCTGAGACAACCGCCTTGAATGAAGTACTAGCATGTTCAGCAGAGAAACCCAACAGCCAAAGGGAAAAGAAAGTTATGACACTCATCAACAATTTTGCTAACATCAGATCAAGAATATTCTCGTGTTATTTAAAATGTCTGCATTTGTTTTTTATTAATAACAGTATTTTTATTGTTTATTACATGACAAGTTTTGTTTTAGATTTTTCAGTTTTGCCACCAGCAGATAGTATAGTGGTTATGTCACTGGACTGCCACAGGGACAGCCATGGTTTGAGACCTGGACCCTGTGGCTTGAAAATCATGCTGGGTGCGTGTGTGTGCATGCCCAAGATCCCAGGAGGAGAATGGAGGAGAAGGGAGTGTGACGTGGCCATCCCCCTGGGGGGTGATTTCTCACTTTCCCCTCTATCTCTGTCTCTGTCTCTCTCTTTCTCCAGAAAAAGCACATACCCTATGGCAAAAACCTCTTTAAAAAAAAAAAAAAAGATTTTTCAGTTTTGAGGTTGGTTTTTTTAACAAATGTTTGGTTTAATGGAAAGAAATGCTATTTGTTATTAATTAGTGATGTGCCAATGACGTATGTCAAAATAAGTGCTCCCTCCCATCTGTCTACAGATACAGAGCTCCCTCTGCCAGACTGCTCGTGATCCGTTACCTTCCCAGTACTCGCCCTCACCCCTACTCTTCTTTCTTGCAAACACAGCCCTGATTTTGTCTGGGGTCAGCTGAGCTCCAGGGGATGAATCTCAAGAGCCTAGGCTACTCGTGACTAACCCGTTTTTCATTGCCATTTACTGGGTTTCTCAGACTCCCTTGTAAATGTGCGTATCCATGCGACATGGTCATGACCAACAGGATAGATCTACTAGGAGGTTTCCAGAAGGCCATTTAGGGCCGGTGTGGGGACTCGGTAATGTTATGGAGCCCCCAAACTTTTTCCAACCCTCATTCTGCATCCTCGGTGCATTGGCTTTTCCCACTGTCTGAATGCTTGGGTCACTGCTCTTCTGCCATCTGCAGCCGAGGGCGCTCCTGATGAACTTCGGCTCAGCATCTCAGAGGGTTGCATTCCTGCTGTGGCACTGTGTTCACCAATACTCCACTAATCTTTTTTTAAAAAAATTCCATTTATTATTAGTTTTTAATTTGACCAGAGAGAGAGAAAAGGAAAGCGAGAAAGCAAGCCACCAGGTCTGGAACGTGAACTGTGGTCAGCCGCGTGGGAATCCAGACCACCATGCCACCCCGTCCCCTACACACTAATCTTAGAAATCACTTGGACACAGTGTTCTTGTTACTAGCTACACAAAGGACTGGAAGGAGACTCTAACATTTTTCTGTCTTACTGATCCACCCATTTCCTTTTCCTCTTCTGACAGGCTTTTATTTTTTTTTTTAGGTTTTTGCCAGAGGGTGTGTGCACTCACCCAAGAGACAGAGAGAGACAGTGAGAGGGAAAGTGAAAAATCACACCCCAAGGGGGTATGGCTATCCTTTTCCTCCACTCTCCTCCTGGGATTTTGGGCACGTACACATATACACACACGCCCGGCATGAGTTTTAAGCTTCTGGGTCTGGGACTTGGCCATGGGGAAGTCCAGCGCCATAAGTACCACGCCACCTGCCCAACTGTTTTAAAGCTTATTTCTTACATAAGCAAGAGAGACAGAAAGAGCAAAAATATACAGAGACAACACCCCCCAACAAGGTCCTCATGCCACGATCCAGCCGCAGTCTCAGCCAGCCCTGGATCACAGCACCTGCGTGCCTAAAGCACTCAGGGAGGTCTCCATACACGAATCTGGAACCCTCACGTGGGTCAGCCTCGCATCTGGTTACCCTGTGGCTCTGCCTTTTCTTTCAACACAGAAAGAGCAGAGTTTGAGGTCAATGCCCTCAGTCAGCAACAATGTTTACTTAGAACTTAATAGCTTTGTTTACATTGTAGATATTTTCATGTTTTACTTACTATTCATGGCAAGCATACTGGTTTTCCATTTACAGAAATGACACAAAAAAGATTCCTTTGAAGATAAATGTATTAAACAAAGAGTGAGTCCATTTAAAGAAAAATACCAAGTAAATAGTATACAGGTGGTAAACTGAGGCGGCAAATATGTGACTATTCACGCCTGAAGTTTGGGGAGCTCCAGGGAATGGAAACTCCATCCACTCTCCCCTCCCCTGTCCTCTTCCAAAGTGGAGGCCCACCGATCCAGAGGGCTGGCTAGTAGGGCCAAGGGCATTCCGGTCTCGGTTTCTGGGGGGCGGAGCATTACAAGTAAGCCCATCTTGGACAGGTGGTCTCTGTGGACCCCCTCCAGCAAACTGGGAGGTGAAGATACTAGAGCTGCATTTGGGACACTGCCCTGCCTGGGAGATGCACCCTTCTATGTCGGTACAAATTCGGTTCTCCTTGGCCCAGGCAGACCTCGCCATCCAGGGGAAGATCCAAAGGGCTAAGTTGGTCATCTCTGACTCCAGCCAAGAGAGAACCTCCAGCGAGGCTCAGCCAGTTCCTTGTTGCCATTTAGGGGTCAGAGCCACACTTCCCATGAAGTAACACCCCTTTGTCTGGTCTGATTGTCTCCTTATGTATTTTCCTGGAGGACTTCTCAGGGGCGAGTGGCCGAGGAGAGAGATCTGTGACTCTGGGAAGCTGGATTTCTGCCATTTCCTGCTACCGCCGCTGACACTCGCCAACCGCACCTAGCCGTTCTTCAGCACCCACGGGATCCTGCACGCTGACAGTGGGCTCTGAGGCTCGCAGGGAAGGAAGAGGGAGGTGGTTGTTGCTATCCCCTGCCTGTCTGGCTGTGATGTCAGAGGCTTCTGGCTCAGGGCTCGGCAACCCTGGGTTTCTGAGCCACCAGCAGCAGCTAAGCAGAAGCATTGTTGCCCCCCAGCGCCCAGCTCTGTCCACACTAGCTGGCCCACCATCCAGACTCAGGGCTGAGATCCAGCTGAGACCCTGACGTTGGAGGCCTGGGAGGAGTCTTCTCCCAGCTAGCCTCAGGACCAGCTCCGAGGCTGGAGCCCGGGTCTGCCAGTCCCTGGAGTCTGACGTGGGCTTCCTCAGGGGTCTCTGGGAGGTCAGCCCTGCAGGGCCTGGGGATTCAGAAACCAACGCTGGTCCGGCCTTCCCGCCTCCAGAAAGCTGAGATCTGTTCCAGCGTGACCCGAGGCTGGAGACCCCAGTCAGGCTCCGGGCTCCCTGGCCGCTGCCTCCTGGCCTGGGGGCTTCCAAACTGCATGTGGGCCTCAGGCCTCTGCTCCGGCTCACCCCAGCTCACCAGGCCGGCGGCGGCGGCGGGTCTCTCTTCTACCCAGGGTTGAGGCTTCCAGAAGGTGCTGCGAGGTGGGACTTCAGGAGGGGTCTGGGGAACCAAGGAGCTGGGAGGGGAGTGCGGAGCTGGCGGGGCAGGGGGCGCCGTTGCCCGGGCCTCCAGGGTGCCCCCAGGGGTGGGAGGATCTGGAGCCCTGTCCATCAGCAGGGGCACCGCAGAGCCGTACCAGTCCTCCGAGCGCTCTCGGGCGGTGCCCGTGGGCTCAATCCACAGCTCTCCTCCCGGGCGCCAGACCAGGGTGGGTGCGCGGAGGCTGGGGTCCGGGCGGAGAGAGCGGCGGAACAGGCGTTCGGCCAGCACAGCTGTCGTGAGGATGAAGAGGGCGGCCAGGGAGGCCAGGGCCAGCATGATGGGGATGCAGGGTCCGCAGGGGAGCTGGGGCCATGAGGCTGCACCCGGCACGGAGGACGCCTCCAGGGGCCCAGAGGGCTGCTCTGGAGTTGAAGGCATCTGGGAGACACAGGGGTGAGTGGAGGAGGCAACAGGCTTTCGGCCAGCACAGCTGAGAGGAGAGAAGCAGCGAGTGACCAAGAAAGCAGACAGGAGCGAGGGGGCCCAGGCAGGGCCAGGGCAGCGGGCGGGCCCAGGCCCCCTGCAGCTCCGGCCCCTTTCCAGAACCCCAGTTCCCCTCGGGGCCCAGGGCCTCAGACAGAAAGGGAGGGCCCGGAGGGCTCCCTTCTTCCTGTCCTGGCCCCTCGGGTCTTGCTCCACCTAGAGAGGAAGTGGAGGGTGAGGCACTGAGAGCTCCCCCGCCCCTCCGCTGCATGCGTACCCCGTCCGGCCCCCTCTCCAGCCCTGGGTGCTCTTTGCCTCTCACCCCCTCCTTGGAGCAGGTGCCACCCTCCCTGCTGTGCCAGATCTCAGGCGCCACCTCTGCGCCTGTCCCAGCCTCTCTGGCTTTGCCCAGTCTCTGTCACGTCTCTGTCTCTGCCCACCTCTCTCTGTCCTTCAAGCCCCCCATCTTCAGGGGCCTCTGCACCCCTCTCCTCACCTTGAGTGGGTCCTTTGTCAGAGCCGCTCCTCCCTGTGCATGCTGGGAGGGCGCAGGCAGCACAGGCCTCGCCTCAGATGCGGCGGAAGGAGGGGCACCAGCTGTTGCTGGGCAACTGTGCCCCAACTCCTCTGGCCCTCCAGTGTTTCCAGGGCAACCTGGGGGGATGTGGTCACTGCGGTGAGGAGGCGTTTCCTGGCGTAAGGTGGGGCCGGAAATGGGCAGTGGCCTTGTTGCATTTGGTGTCACCCCATAGCTGGGCCCCAGTACTATTTTTTTAGAAGTCTATTTAAATATTTATGAAAGGGGGGCTGACAAGATCTCACCACGCCGTAATCCCTTCTGCTCCCAGGCCTGGGCCCGACCCCTCTCTGTTCTGTCTGCCAGACCGTGCCAGACCTCCTACCATCAGCACCCTACACAAAAAGTCTTTACGCTTTTTTAAAGAATTATTTATTTTATTTACTGTTGTTGTTGTTGTTGTTGTTGTTGTTAATTTGACCAGAGAGAGACACAGAGAGAGGAAGTGAGAAAGCAAGCCTCCAGGTCCAGGACTTGAACCACAGTCAACCCTGTGGGAGTCCAGTACCTTAGCCACCATGCTGCCAACCAGTCCCTGTCTTTTTTTTTTTTTTAATAATTATTTTAACTTTATTTATTTATTTAAATTTGACCGGAGAGGGGCAGAGTGAAAGAGAGAGGGAAAGTGAGAAAGCAAGCTGCCAGGCCTGGGACTCAAACTGTAGTTGGCCGTGTGGGAGTTCAGCGTCCCCAAGCACCACGTCACCTGCCTTTACAATAAAATATATATATATATATACACACACACACACACACACACATATATATATATATATAAATTATTATTATTATTAATTTAAAAAAATTTGCTATAGGGCACATGCACTCACCAGAGAAAGACAGAGAGAGAGTGAGAGAGAGAGAAAGTGAGAAAGCGGGCTGCCTGGTCTAGGACTTAAACCAATGCTGGCCACATGGGATTCCGGTGCCTTAAGCACCATGCCATCTGCCAGCTCCTATCTTTACACTTTTAATTAACAGAAATCTCTTTGAGGGACCAGCAATTGGCGTAATGAACTTCCAGGCAGTCAACCATGGTTTGAGTCCTGGACCTGGTGGTTTAAACTTATGCTGGGTGCGTGTGCGTGCATGCCCAAGATCCTGAGAGGAGAATGGAGGAGAAGGGATTGTGGCGTGGCCATCCCCCCCTGGGGGGGTGTGTGTGATTTCTCACTTTCTGTCTCTGTCTCTCTGTCTTTCTGACGAGCACATGCGCCCTATAGCAAAAACCTCTCCAAAAAAAAAAATTACTGTTTGGATGTAGCATTTTCCTGTAGCCAAAATATGCAAATTCAGTTTAGGGTTGATGGTATGTGTTTTTCCTCAGCAAATAAGTGGTCCTTCAGGCAGGCCTCCAGACCTGAATATAGCCAGAACATAGCCATTGCTGCCTCCTGACCATAGTGCCATTCAGCTGACACCCTTGGGGATTCTAGGGCTCCCCCTGACACACAAGCACATGCACGCTCACAGATGTGGGAGCACGCCCACCACGTGCTCCAATCCACATGGGCCTCTCTTGAAAATTAGCAGCCGGCCTCATTTTCAGCACGACGTCTCTGCTGGCCCACTTGGCTTGGCTGCCTTTTACGGAAATTCAGGTCAATCCATCCTGGGTGGTTCCTGATCATTTTTCTTGGAACTAAGCCCAGAAATAGAGTCATTCCTTAAGAGATCCTGGGTGAATAAATAAGCATCCTTTCCTCCTGGAAGTCTTCCTTGCCTACCCTTTCTACTTTCTCTTAGTTTTTGGAGAAGTCATGGAAGGCTTCAAGGAAATGAGGTTTTTGCTGAGTCTTGAAGTAACCCTAGTTCACGCTGGACCAACAAAGATGATCCAGGTCTCTGATATGTGGCAACAATTTAATGTCTCTATGAGAGGGGCAGGTTCTCTAGGTTCAAATCAAATAATCCACCGCGTGTTTCAGCCAGTGTAGATCATGGGCCCATGTTCATGCCTGGTGTACCCAGGGAGGTCTGCAGATGCGAACCGGTCCTCTTCTGCCCTGGGTCTGCCTCTCAGGGCACTGCATTTTACCCGTGTCACTGGCCTCCAAAATCTCCTTCCTTTTAAGAAAAGAATACTGTTCCATTGTATGAATATACTCCATTTTGCTTATCTATTCATCTGCCAGTGGGTGTTTGGGTTGCTGCTACCTCCTTGGCTACTGTGAATAGAGTGAGAGTTACTGTACCATTAGTGTACAAATACCTCTTCAAGCCACTGCTGTCCGTTCCTTTGAGCGTAAAGTCATGTGTCACAGAATGATTGGGTCAACCACAGACTGCATATACGATGGTGGTCCCATACCATTTTTATTTCTTAGATTATTTATTTATTTATTTTAGAGAGTGATTTTTGCTAGAGAGCACATGGGTTCACCAAAAAGACAGAGAGAGAGAGAAAGCAAGAAATCACCCCCCAGAAGGTAGCCAAGCTATAATCTCTTTTCTGCCATTCTTCTGGGATTTTGGGCATATGCATGCACATACTCGGTGTGTTTCAGGCCTCTGGGTCTGGGACTCAAACCACAGTCGGCCATGTGGGAGTCCAGCGCCTTAACCACTACACCGCCTGCTGGCCTTATTTTTTAGATTCTTTTTTGTCATAGGACATATGCACTATCTGGAGAGAGACAGAGAGAGACAGAGAGCAGGAAAATGAGAACTCACCTCCCCCACCCGGGGCAATGACCATGCCACAATCCCTTCTCCTCAAGTCTCCTCTGAGGATTCTGGGTACGCACCCACATGTACCTGGGGTGTTTTTCAGGCTGCCAGTTCTGGGACTTGAACTGCAGAATGCCCCCCACATACACACGCACACAAACACAGGTTGTAGGACCTTGGGCATATCACCTCCCATACTTAGGCCTCACTCCTAACATCTGCACATGAGCGAGTCAAACTACCAGTCTCGGATACCGGCAGGGACTCCATCATACTCCATCCCCAGGCTCTGCCAAGCTCGGCACCAGCAGAAGCCGAGATGGCAGACATTCAGGGCCTCGGGAATGAGCCTGTCTTTAGGCCCTGGACTCTTTCCAGACCTCTGACAGTTTGATACCAGAGACTCACCTCCAATATTTTTCAACCAAATCAGGACTAAGTCAGGTGGTGTGTCACATTTCTGTAATCCCAGCTACTCGGGAGGCAGGAGGACTGGGAGTTCAAAGCCAGCCTGGGCAACATAGAAAGACCCTGTCTCTAAAAAAATAAATAAAATTTAGGGTTAAACTATCTGCATTCAAAGAGATTTCTGTTTTTTGTTTTGTTTTGTTTTTTAGAGGTTTTTGCTATAGGGCTTGTGCGCTTGAACTGTAGTTGACTACATGGGAGTCCAATGACATAGCCATTACACCAACTGCTGGTCACTATTTTTTAAATTTTTTTAAAAGGTTCGGAGAGAGGGAACCAGCAGTTAGCGTAATGGCTATGTCTCTGGACTCCCACGTAGTCGACTGCGGTTCACGTCCCGGACCCGGTGGCTTAAAACTCACGCCGGGCGCGTGTGTGTGCGTGCCCAGGATCCCGAGAGGAGAATGGAGGAGAAGGGATTGCGGCGTGACCATCCCCCCTGGGGGGTGATTTCTCGCTTTCTGTCTCTCTGTCTCTCTCTGTCTGTCTGGCGAGCGCACGCGCCCTATAGCGAAATCTCTCTCAAAAAAAAAAAAAAAAAAAAAAAAAAAAAAAAAAAAAGGTTCGGAGAGAGAGAGACAGACACAGTGGGAAGGAAAGTGAGAAATCACCCCCTGGAGGTGGGGATGGCCATGCCACAATCCTTTCTCCTCCATTTTCCTCCTGGGATCTTGGGCATGTATGCACATGCACCCAGCATGATTCTATACTTTTTTTTTTTTTTTTTTGAGAGGTTTTCTCTATAGGGCGCGTGTGCTCGCCAGACAGACAGAAAGAGACAGAAAGCGAGAAATCACCCCCCAGGGGGGATGGTCACGCCGCAATCCCTTCTCCTCCATTCACCTCTCAGGATCTTGGGCACGCACGCATACGTGCCCTGTGTGAGTTTTAAGCCACCGGGTCCGGGACGCGAACCGCGGTAGACTACATGGGAGTCCAGCAACATAGTCATTACGCTAACTGCTGGTTCCCACACCCAGCATGATTTTCAAGCCACCGGGTCTAGGACACGAACCACGGTCGACCATTTGGGAATCCAGCAACGTAACCACCCCACAATCCGACAATCCACCTCCAAGCAATATTAACTATCTACTATGTGCCAGGCTCTGTGCTAGACATGAGGGATCAACAATGAACAGACTGGGCCCTGCACTCATGGAATGCATGTGGGAAAACAAATAAGCACCCAAGTAATCATAGACCATTGTCTTGAGCCCTAGCAACCAATGGGATCCATGCTTTTGCTAATCTTGGCATATTTTAATTAGGTGCCCCTCTTTGCTGTGCGAAATTCTTAGGAAGTCTTCTGATAATCCTGCCTGATGTATTTAGGGAGCAGGCAGACAGCGAAGGGGGCGGAAGCAGGCTTTTCCAGCAGTTGTTGATGGGAATAAATAACTTTCCAAAAATAATTAATTAATGCACTTTATTTTTAAGCACAAATTTGAGGGCCCTAGGGCTGGAGAGGAGGCAAAACATGCCTCTCTCCCCAGGGTGATCAGGTGCAGGGGCTCCTTTAATTTGATTTTGAGAGTGAGAGAACTTAGTGAAGAGCTTCCCATTGGTCTGGCCCCAAAAGGGGTGACATGTGGAAGGGGTGGAGGAAAGGGCTTGTGACACAGATAAGGGGGCGTGTATATAGTCACAAGGTACTGTCACAGGATGTTGGAAGAGTCCTGTTATCCATGAGTCAAAATGGTCTGTTAATGACTGTGGGCGTGACTCACCCATCACAGGGATACTATGCCAGGGACAGGATGTAGGAAGATTTTTGTTACAAAGTGGGCCAAAGTGGTCTGTTAATATCCATGGGCACGATTCACCCTAGGCCCTCTGGGAGGGATTTTAGAAATAGGAAAAAGCAGTCAGACTTCTGTCCTCACAGTGTAGCCCTTCTGAGTGTAAATGTCAAGACCCCAGCTCTAGACTAGATTGTCTCTAATCAGAAGGTCCAGCGGATGCCAAGCCCAGTGTACCAGGTCCTCAAAGAAACAGAGATTTAGAGGGTGGGGAGCTACTCCCTGGAGTTCTGCTCATTTCAGCCCAAAGGGCTTGCTAATCAGCCCCAGGGACATCTTCATTTCTGCATGCTCTCACCTACCCAGTCCGGCCACCCTGTATCCACTGAGCTGAGCAGGTGTAGGGTTGCTCCGCCCACATGACCACCTGTGGCAGGTCCCATTTCTCTGCTATTGTGCCAATTAGAAAATCATTGAGATCCATCCAGACTGAGACTTTCAGGGCCACCATCTGACCCTACACCTTGTGACACTTGACTGCCCAAGAGATGTTCCCAGGACAAAGGAGAACCCAAGGGACTACCCCATTTTTGACTACACCTCTGTATAATGGGCCTGACCATGCTCCGGTCCTTAGGCTGATCTGGTGGAGATGGTTGGTCTCCAGAAAACACTTGTTCTGTATCCTCCACAACCCACTCGGTCATCCACCTCCTGTCCCATTCAGGAGGTAACCACGGGCCATTAGCCATCTGGGATCCAATTAGGAAAGTAACTAGTATCCTGGTTCTGGGCAATCATCATCATTTTTTTTTAAGAAGTATTTTACTTAACTTTATTTATTTACTTATTTATTTTAATCTGACCAGAGAGGGGCAGAGTGAGAGAGAGAGGGGGAAAGTGAGAAAGCAAGCCACCATGTTCCAGACTCAAACCACAGGTGGTTAAGCACCCTTAACCACCACGCCACCTTTTGCCCCCCTCCCTCACCCCCCAGGCAATCATCATTCTAAATTCTCTTCCCAGTCACTTCCATCCTGATGCGCAGGGTTATCACCTGGGACTGAAGGCCTCACTCCACTGCTGTATTTTCCACACGTAGCAGGACTGGGTGGCCACTTGCTTCCATTTGTTATTATTTCTATTAAGCAATAATTCACATATCATAAAATTTATTCATTTAAAATATATGATTTAAGAAGGCCGGCTAGTAGTGTAGTGATTAAGGCACTGGACTCCCACATGGCTGACTGCAGTTCAAGTCTGGACCTGGTGGCTTGCTTTCTCACTTTCTCTCTCTCTCAATCTTTGGTGAGAACACATGCCATGTAGCAAATTTAAAAAATGATAATGATGATAAAGTTAAATAAATAATCCTTTAAAAAACATATTTGTGTGTGTGTGTATAAATAAATAATTTAGGGCCAATTGGCGGCACAGTAGTTAAGGCAGCTGGATCCTATATGGCTGACTGCATGGTTCAAGTCCCAGACCCAGTGGCTTAAAAAACACACCTGGATGGGACCAGCAGTTAGCGTAATGGCTATGTTGCTGGACTCCCACGTAGTCGACCGTGGTTCGCGTCCCGGACCCAGTGGCTTAAAACTCACGCCGGACACTTGTGCGTGCATGCCCAAGATCCCGAGAGGAGAATGGAGGAGAAGGGATTGCAGCGTGGCCATCCCCCCTGGGGGGTGATTTCTCGCTTTCTGTCTTTCTGTCTCTCTGTCTGTCTGGCGAGCGCACGCGCCCTATAGCGAAAACCTCTCCAAAAAAAAAAAAAAAAAAAGTAAAAAAACCACACCTGGCATTTGTGCATGTGGGCAAATTAAATATACATATATATTTTATGGCAGATATTTATATGCCAGCAGGTGGTGTGTGGAGGTTAAGATGCTGGATCCCACACGGCTGACTGTGGGACTTGATTCCTTGACCTGGCAGCTTGACGATCACAGTTCAGCGGCTTGAAAATCACACCAGGTATGCATGGGCGCCTGCCCAAATCCCAAGAGGAGAAAATCACACCAGGTATGCATGGGCGCCTGCCCAGATCCCAAGAAGAGAAAATCACACCAGGTATGCATGGGTGCGTGCCCCAAATCCCAAGAGGAGAAAATCACACCAGTTATGCATGGGTGCGTGCCCCAAATCCCAAGAGGAGAATGGAGGAGAGGGGATTGCAGCATGGCCATCCTCTGGTGGTGGTGGTGGTGGGGGGTAATTTCTCACTTTCCCTCTCTCTCTGCCTCTGTGAAAAACGAGCTCTATAACAAAGAAAAAAATGTTTAAACGTTTTAAAACTTTAAGAAACTATGCAGAGCAGATTACTCTGTAGTCCAACATCCCTGGGAGGGGCAATGGGATGAGAGGCCACTGCCCACTGCCTCCTTGGTTGCAAACCCCAAGAGGAAGGGAGAATTGTTACCCAAAAGGAAAGACAGAAGGGCTGTCCTACAGGAGGGGAGCCCCAAACTTCAGTGGGTGTCTTCTTTACATGGCTTAGCTTAATGCCACACTCAGTGAGGGTGGGCTATTCACAACTTTTCTGGAAAAAGGTCAGTGGTTTTCTTGGAACCACACTCTTTTCCATTTTTTGGCCTTATTAGGGTAGTTCCAGTCATTGTCATGGTAATTTCTAACTGTCCTGGTGCAGGTGGGAGTGTCATCGAGCTTGCTGATGCCATTCAACGAGGGTCTAATGAGACTGAAGGTTAAGCTATGGTCCTGCCAGGAGCTATCTGGTTCTGACTAGTTCAGACCTAATCTCTCATCCAGTTCTTGTTTTATTGTATGCGATTGAAATGTCCCTCACCTCAGTCTCCTCCTGTCTCAAATTTATCCATCTGGGGCTAGCAGGTGGCATGGTGGCTAAGGTGTTGGTCACTCCCACATGGCTAACCACGGTTAGAGTCCTTGACCTGTTGGCTTGCTTTCTCACTTTCCTTCTCTCTCTGGTCAAATTAAAATAAATTAATTAATAAATAAAATTGAATAAATATTTATTTTTTTAAAAAAAGAAGTATTACTTAAAAAAATTATCCATCTGGTCAGGATTTTCAGCAGGCATGCGTATGTACCTGGAGTGTTTTCCAAGCCATGGTGGCCAAGATTTGAACTGCGTTTGGCCATGTGGGATCCAGCTCCCTTAACCACTAGGCTACAGGGTTGGCCTTCTCCTTACTTTCTACTAGGTACTCACTCTTCTGCAGCAACAAGTTTCCACCCTCCTTCCTCCAGAGCATCACCATTAACCTGGCTACTGGGGAACACGTGGGGCCACTAGCTTCATGTAAGAAGAGATTCAACAGCAGGCACAGGGAAGGCAGTCCTTCAGGGAGACTTTGCCGGGCTCACCTCCTGCCATCCTAGTGGAAGCCCGAACACCTCTTCACTTTTTTTAATGTATTTTATTTATATTTATTTATTTGAGAATTTTTTTATTTAACTTTATTATTTTAATGTTTCCAGAGAAAGGGAGAGAGAAAGTGAGAAAGCAAGCCTCCAGGTCTGGCACTCGAACCACAGTTGGCCATGTGGAAATCCAGTGCCCTTCACCATGCCACCTGCTGCCCCCCGCCCTCCTGCCCCTGAACACCTCTTCTTATGCAATGTTACCAAGACTGGTATTCTAGTCTTCTGTTCCAGGTGGCCTTCATCCACACACCCAACCCTGACCTACACTCCCTTCTGAGCACTGTGTGCTTGGCTTTGCCATGGGACTCGGAGTCAGAAGAAATGGGGAGTGACTGCTGATGGGTTTGGGGTTTTGTTGGTGAGAAGAAGCAGAAGCCAAGAAGGGTAATCGACGGGGCAGGGTCACAATTTGTGGTTCAGGCCACAACATAAACAAAAGTGGAGGCCCCCACACAGCATGCTGGTGCATAGTTGCCTTGCACTTCAGAAATAACTTCAGAGGAGAAGGCTGTGTGAAGACAAAGGTGGAGACTGGAAGAAGCAAAGAAAGAAGGATTCTGCCCTAGTGCCTTCACAGGGAGTACGGCCCTGTGGACACTTTGATTTCGGACCTCCGGCCTCCAGAGCTATAAGAAAATACATCTTTGTTATGGGGCAGGGAAGGGGGAGTTTAACTTTGGCAGATGAGGGAAGAGGCAGGTGAATCTGAGCTTCTTTCTGTCCAGATAGCATTCACCAGTGCTTCTGCCCTGCGTTCTCTGAAAGCACAACTCCAGGTGGTGAGCAGTGGAGGCAGCCCTCAGTTAAGTGAGACAAAGCAGCAGATACCCTGGAAGACTGAGTTTAGAGGGGTCAAGTGATCTGTCTGGGCTAACCAATTTCCCCATTTTGCCCGGGACTGTCTTGGTGTTAGTACTGAATGCTCTAATCTTGAGCAAACTGAGAAAGTTGGTGGATGACGCCCACAGTCACACAATTAACAAATTTCGGACTGCAGTCTGAACCCAGATCGGACCATCTCTGAAGTCTTCCCTCCACTGAATAAATTACTTCTCAGACTCATCAAAATCACATGAGGGACCAGCAGTTAGCATAATGGCTATGTCACTGGACTCCCACGTAGTCGACCGCGGTTCGAGTCCCGGACCCGGTGGCTTAAACTCATGCCGGGCGCATGTGCGTGCGTGCCCAAGATCCCGAGAGGAGAATGGAGGAGAAGGGATTGCGGTGTGGCCATCCCCTCTGGGGGGTGATTTCTCGCTTTCTATCTCTCTGTCTCTCTCTGTCTGTCTGGCGAGCGCACGCGCCCTATAGCAAAAACCTCTCCAAAAAAAAAAAAAAAATCACATGAAACATTCAAATCTTCAACAAGACGGTCAGGTGCTTCCTGCTGGTCTTCCCTTCACCCTCGCCCCCTTTACAGCAGGCTCTAACCCAGCTAAGCGTTCAGTCCTCACCCATGGCCATCTTACTGCCAGCAAGGAATGAAGGCAGGGCTGAGCTCAGGAGAGTTTCGCCGTGGCTCAGGGCCTGGCTAATCTCTCAGCTACTTGGCTGCCAACGGCATGGGAAACGCACGGGGTGCAAGGGTGACCAGGCATGGCACCTACAGCAGGTCACGGGTCCTTGTCCACAGCTCACGAAGATGAGCGACACGGACATAGATCAGCAAGCAGAGTTTATTCAGTGAGGGAAGGAAGAAGCCTTTCACAGCATGGAAGGGGAGCGCTCGAATGAGTACCCCCTGAAGGACCAGGTGTCTGGGTTTTTATAAGAAAAAAGTGGAGTCTGTGAGGGTAAAGGTCACCTGATCTGATGGTATGCGTTCCCTTATTGTTTTTGATTATGGTCCCTATTATTTCCCTGAGGCATTTTTTAGGTACGAGACATGTTTATTCTTAATCCTATGTATGATTCATGTATGGTGGATAATTTTTTTTGTTTGTTTTCTGTGTGTGTTTTTAAGCTTCTCAGCCTATGCTTTCCATTAGGCCTGATCATTTGAAATTCCCAACCCAGAAGTTGTGATACTGGGTCCCTGTTTCAATTGCTTTATCTTAATGAAGTATAATGCTCATTTTGGTAGAGGGACGAAGGGGCAAACAAGAATGTGTTTTTCATTAAGTCAAAGGAGGTTAACCAGTTTCCTGGTCTTTTCTTCCGTCTCCGTGTCCCGTCATGGCTCCCCTTCTGTTACCTGTTCTACATAACTACATGGCCAGAATCTGCCTCGCAGAGATTCTAGACTTTGGAGCTGAGAAAAATGATAAAGAATTAGGAAGGTCCCAAGAGGAGCCAGCAGGTGGCGTGGTGGTTAAGGCCACATGTACTCCCATGTGGCTGAATGTGGTTCAAGTGCCAGACCCAGCAGCTTGAAATTGTGCCCGGTGCGTATGTATGGAGGCCCAAAATCCCAAGAGGAGAATGGAGGACAGGAAACAAAAACAAGATCCCAAGGGTCACCTCTTTGGGGGAAATCTGGGGTGAAAAGACCCTGCACTCTGTAATTAGTTACCCCTGGGGTTAAATTAAGTTTCTTTACTTAATAGCTGTGAGACCATGGCGACCTACTTACTTTGGTCTGCATTTCTATTTTTCTTTTCCTTCTCCTTTTTTTTTTTTCTTTAGGTTTTTGCTATAGGGCCTATGTGTTCACTGGAGAGACAGAGAAAGGAAGCATGAAATCACACCTCAGTGGGGGATGCCATGTTGCAATCCCTTCTTCTTCATTCTCCTTTTGGAATTGTGGGCATGCATGCACGCGCATGGTATGAGTTTCAAACTGCCAGGTCCAGGACTCAAACCACAGTCAGCCACATCGACTAACCACTATACCACCTGCTGGCCACGTGCATTTCTATTTTTCACTAATCCCCATCTTTTTAAAAATTATTTAATTCTATTTATTAATTTTATTTTTTAATTTGACTAAAGAGAGAGAGAAAGGAAAAGTGAGAAAGCAAGCCACCAGGTCCGGGACTCGAACTGCAGTAGGCCATGTGGGTGTCTAATGTCCTAACCACCCTGCCATCTGCCAGCCCCACTAATCCCCATCTTGGATGGCTGTGGGGGATATTAGACAATTTATATAAACTACATTATAAAGTTGGCACTCGCCACCTTGCTCCCTCCCACCTGGATCCATTGATTGTCCTGTCATCTCTGAAAGGCCATAAAAGGATCTGCCTTTCCACTGAGACCTGCCTTGATCCTCTTACCATCCGGGAGTGCTCTGCCTCAGCCACCAGGTTGCCGAGGCCCGAGCCCCTCCTTTCTTCCCCTCCACCTGGCAGCCTGTCTTGTTGACACTGGAGCCCACACCTTGGAGCCCATCACTGACCTCCCCTTCCCCGACCTCCCCACTTCCTCCACAATGTTGACTCTCCAGCGGCTGTTGTGTCTATCACTCCTTCCAGCTCTGCAACCCCTGTCCTTCTGACACGCCTTCCTTGTACACCTTCTATCTGGGACCAGTACAACCACCTTCCCTTTGTCTCCTCACCAGGCAGGGAGCCCCCATCTCCACAGCCCTATCCACCCTGATGCTTTCCTCTCATACCAAAGGAAAATGTGTCTTCCTTTGTACCTGCCGCGGCCCTTCCTCTGTTGAAACGTTCCCACTGCCCCTGGCCACAACCGAGTGTGAGTTTTCTATATCCCTAACCATTTTCTGAGCACATTTTTATATCTCACTTCATCTTTTACAATAACCTATCAAAGGGGATGTTTGAGGAAACTGAGATTCAGAGGCTTGAGGCAACTTGCCAGAGGTGAGTGGCAGGACTGGACTTCCGGCCGCTCTCTCTGAGTCGTGATTCTCTTTGATGTATGTGGTCCTGAGGTTCCCTAAGCCAAGACAGCCAGTCTCTGCTGAGCCCCAGCCAGGAGGAGAGTTAGGTTCAGGTGCGTTGGTCAAGGGAGACACAGAAGAGGCAGAACAAGACGTGTGAAATAACAGGGTGGTTTTTTTATTACTTACAGACTCCAGAGAGGAGGCAGTGTGTCTCACAGGGCCAATGGAAGGGCAAAGCTGTCCAGGACACACATGCTTAACCAGCAGGTGGGGAGTGAGAAAGAGAGAACCCACATGGCCAAGGCCTTTACTGGGGACCAGGATGCTACCCAAGCCCAATCCTAACCCAAATCAAGCAGAGTCTTCATGGCGGAGTGCAAACAGGGGGATTTAGAAGAAGTAGGAATTGGGGCCAGCAGATGGTGTAGCGCTTACGTTGCTGGCCTCCCACATGGTCAACCATGGTTTGAGTCCCAGACACGGAGGCTTGAAATTCACGAGCCCTAAGACAAAAAAACAAACAAACAAACAAGCAAACAAAAAAACACCAAACTCTTCAATAAAAAAAAAAAAAATTTAAAGAAGCAGGAATGAGGGACCAGCAGTTAGCATAATGGGTATGTCACTGGACTCCCATGTAGTTGACCATGGTTCGAGTCCCGGATCCGGTGGCTTAAAACTCACACCGGGCACATGTGCATGCATGCCCAAGATCCCAAGAGGAGAGTGGAGGAGAAGGGATTGCGGCATGGCCATCCCCCCTGGGGGGTGATTTCTCGCTTTCTGTCTCTCTGTCTCTCTCTGTCTGTCTGGTGAGCGCATGCACCCTATAGCAAAAAAAAAAAAAAAAAAAAATATATATATATATATATATATATGTATATGTATATTAATTTTATTAATTTTTTCTGGAGAGTTTTTATTTTGTTTGTTTTGTTTTGTTTTGTTTTGCTATAGGGTGCATGCGCTCGCCAGAAAGAGACAGAGAGAAAGAAAGCAAAAAATCACCCCCCAGGAGGGATGGCCATGCCGCAATCCCTTCTCCTCCATTCTCCTCTCAGGATCTTGGGCACGCACGCACACGCGCCCTGCGTGAGTTTAAGCCCCCGGGTCCAGGACTCAAACCACAGTTGACTACATGGGAGTCCAGCAACATGGCCATTACGCCAACTGCTGGTCCCAATTATTATTATTTTTTAAAATTTTGCTGTAGTACATGTGCACTCACCAGGGAGAGACAGAGAGAGAGAGGGAAAGTGAGAAAGCAAGCTGTCAGGTCCGGGACTCAACCACGAACACTTGCTGGCCCTCCTTAAGTTCCCACTTTGATAGCAGTTTTTTTTTTTTTTTCAAATGGTGGGATGCATTCTTCTTTTTTCTTAGGTTTTTGTTATAGTGTGTATGTGCTCACCAGGAAGACAGAGACGGAAAGCAAGAAATCACCCCCCCTCCCCCAGGGGGGATGGCCTCACCTCAATCCCTTCTCCATTCTCCTTCTGGGATCTTGGGCACATACACGCCAGGTGTGTTTCAAGCCTCCGGGCTGGGACTCAAACCGTGGTCAATTGTATGTACAATAGTCCAGCAATGTAACCATTATGCCATCTGTTGGTCCTGGGGTGCGTTCTTGATGGGGGTCGTGCTGTTGCCATCCTCTGGACTTTCATGGCCTGTAGGATTGGGGATATGTGAGGCTTAAAACAACTTCCTGTAGATTTTAAGGGCTAGGTAGGCTCCCAGCTGGTGCAGGAATTAAATGTCAATAGAGCAGACAGGAGCTGATGAGGTGGAAGCAGAGGCGGGGGCCTGGGGTTTTGCTGCCTTCGCCTTCCTTCTGGCTCCTCAGTGACATCAGAGCACACCCTGGAGGGACCAGATTAGCTATATGGTGGTCTTCTTGTCTCTGGCACAGACAGAGGTGGGGCCCTGAGACCAACTTCCAATGGAAGAAAGGCATCTCTGGAGAGGAGATGAGGATTTGCTGCAGGGGACCACAGGGCTGAAGAAATTTGCCCTATGAGGTTCACTAAAAATCACTGATGACAGGAGGATTAGTAAGAGAAAAGGCATATGTATTTTTAGATTTATTTTAACGTGTATACATGTGTATTTAGGACCAATATAAAGTGGAGTTCAAGAAAGGCCAAATAACTGAAGGTTTTATACCATGCAGGACAGGGATGGTTTGGAGTAAAGCTAAGAAATATATTGAGGGGGAGATGTGAAGAATTCCGTCTTTCTGGGCAGGTGTCACACCTCTGATCTCTGCAGCCTCAGAAAAGCCTGCTTGCATCTGCCACTTACTTTACTGACACAACTAGATTAAATCTCCTTTACAAAACATGAGTTAATTCTTATGTCTGCAGACCCACTGAAAAAGTACATCAAAGGACCAGCAGTTGGCATAATGGCTATGTCGCTGGACTCCCATGTAGTCGACCATAGTTCAAGTCATGGACCCGGTGGCTTAAACTCACGCCGGGCTCATGTGCATGCATGCCCAAGATCCTGAGAGGAGAATGGAGAAGGGATTGTGGCGTGGCCATCCCCCCTGGGGGGGTGATTTCTCACTTTCTGTCTCTGTCTCTCTGGCGAGCACACGCTCCCTATAGCAAAAACCTCTCCAAAAAAAAAAAAAAGAAAGAAAAGAAAAGGTACATCAAAATATGTCAGAGAGGGGCCAGCAGGTGGCGTGATGGTTAAGGCGTTGAACTCCCACAATGCCCGCCACGTTCCAGTCTTGGACCTGGCAGCTTCCTTTCTCACTTTTCCTCTCTCTCTCTCTGGTAAGTGCACATGCCCTATACCAAATTAAAAGAAAATAAATTATATATATATATATATATATATATATATATATATATATATATATTTTTTTTTTTTTTTTTTTTTTTTTTTTTTTTTTTTTTTTTGCTATAGAGTGTGTGCTCTTACCGGACAGACAAGAGAAAAGACATAAAGTGAGAAATCACCTCCCTGGGGAATTAGTCACGCTGCAATCCCTTCTCCTCCATTCTCCTCTCAGGATTTTGGGCATTTATGCACATGTACCTGGTGAGAGTTTTAAGTCACTGGGTCCAGGACTTGAACCATGGTTGACTACACAGAAGTCCAGTGATGTAACCACTATGCCATCTACCAGTCCCAATAAATTTTTTTTTTTTTTTTTTGGAGAGGTTTTTCGCTATAGGGCGCGTGCGCTCACCAGACAGACAGAGAGAGACATAGAGACAGAAAGTGAGAAATCACCCCCCAGGGGGGATGGTCACGCCGCAATCCCTTCTCCTCCATTCTCCTCTCGGGATCTTGGGCACGCACGCACACGCGCCCGGCGTGAGTTGTAAGCCACCGGGTCCGAGACGCGAACCGCGGTCGACTACGTGGGAGTCCAGCGACATAGCCATTACGCTAACTGCTGGTTCCCCCAATAAATATATTTTTAAAAAGAAAAAAAAGTATGCCAAAGAAAGTATTTTGGTGTGGCAGATCTGGCTTCCTCACAGACTCAAGGACCAGCCTCCAGGCATCGGAGGCTTTGGATCTCTGCATGGGTAGGGTAGGTGCCACAGAGTGAAGGTGTGGCAAATGTGGGGTAGGGAACCTCCACCAGCCCATGGCCTGGTGGTTAAGGCAGCTGGATCTCCCATGACTAAGTCCTGGACCCAGCAGCTTGAAAAAAATGCAAGTGTGTGCATGCATGCCCCAAACCCTGAACGGTGGAGCGAGCAGGAGATATCACAAAGCTAAGTGACTAGGCCCAGCCACGGCCAACATAGGTGACATGACAAGATCCTATCTAAAAAATATAATAAAATAACACCCAGCCTCTCTGGAGCAGTTAGTAGCATATCAGACTACAGAGCTGGAAGCCACATGCTGGCCGTGGTTCAAGACCTTGGCCTAGTCAGCCTGGAAAATGCTAGGTGCATGTGCACATGCCCAGATCTAGTGGAGGACTAGAGGAGGGGATTGTGGCATGATGGAGCCCTGTGGGGGGTGCTTCTCCTCTCTCTCGCTCTCTCTCGTATGTGCAAGAACACTCTATCATGAGCTTTTAAAAATATTATAAGTGGAACCAGCAGTTGGCGTAATGGCTCTGTTGCTGGACTCCTATGTAGTCGACTGTGGTTCGAGTCCTGGACCCAGTGGCTTAAACTCATGTCGGGCATGTGTGCATGCGTGCCCAAGATCCCGAGAGGAGAATGGAGGAGAAGGGATTGCAGTGTGGCCATCCCCCCTGGGGGGTAATTTCTCACTTTCTGTCTGTTTCTTTCTGTCTTTCTGGCGAGTGCATGTGCCCTATAGCAAAAAAAAAAAAAAAAAAAAAAAAAAAAAAAAAAAAAAAAAAAAAAAAAAACCTCTCCAAAAAAATTATAATAAGTAAGTAAAAAAAATTTTTTAAATGACTGGAATGAAGCAGAACATATGTCACCAGGATATTTTTATCTTGAACTTGGAGACAAGAGGAAGAGCAGTGAAACAACAGCATCCTTGGGTGTTGTCCTGCTTCCCTCTCAGATTTGCAGCACCCTGTTATCCTGCTCTATTTCCAGTTCCTTGAGGGTGGGACTCCCTTTGCTATCTGGGATGGGCCCTCAGCCCCAGATGGTGAGGCTGTAAGAGGTGGGGTGCTCTGATGCCCAGATACTAGTCATTAATGACTGCGAGTCATTCATAACTTATTCCAGGCCCTCCCTAGACTCCATCCCTCTGTCCTTACAAGGACCTGCTGACTTAAGGGGAAGAAGGCTGTTCTGGAAGGGTCGGACAACAGGACTCAAGATTCCATTCTAGGGATTTTAGACCAAATGGAACCAGGCCTGGAAGAGAAGGGCCTAAAGAGAGAAGAACTCTTATGACATCAGCCCTGGAGATGCATTGGACCTAAGGAAGAAGCAATTGTCCTTCGCAGAAGACTCATCCATGCACCAAGGGCTCGCAGCCCCCAGAGGAGGACCTATGCGCCCTTAGCTCCTCTATTTCCCATATACCCACTGGATTGACTGATTGTTTCTGGGAGGGGGGATATGCAGGATTTCACCTTTTCAGAGAAGAAGGTTTGAGAAGAGTCTGGCAGATTGAGAATGGGAATAAAAGAAGGGCCACCTGGTGGCATAAAGGTTAAAGCAGCTGGGTCTTACATGACCAATTGCATGGTTTGAGTCCCAGCTTGAAAACATACTGGGTGCATGTGTGTGCATTCCCCAAATCCTGAAAGGAGGGAGATATGGAGAAGGGATTGCATGGCCATCCCCCAAGGGGGGTGCTTTCTCACTTAACTCTTTCCCTCTCCCCTTGTTGTAGAGTGCCACCAAATGAACGACCAGCAAAGCCAGATTAAGGTTAAAGGGAGTCTTTATTAGCTGGCCTGCGACTACAGCCTGAGGCTTGGGGGCCGAGAGTCAGAACTGTAGCCCCAACCCAAGTTTGAGCAGTCTTTTTATAGGAGGTCAGTTACCAGGGGCTTCTATGCAAGCAGTTACAGCAGCTGAATCAAGCAGGTTAATTATTTCCGAGGGGAATGGGGTTTCCATGCGAGCAGTTACATTGCTAAACAAAACGGTTTCGGGCTAGTTAGCAAAGACAGTAGCAGGTACAGATGTTGCCCTAGATGCAGTTTTCTGTATGGCCAGCATGAGCTATTTTCTCATGGGAAGAGCAAGCAGGTTTACAGAAGCAGCCAGCCATCTTAGGGTAAGGGGACAAAATGGACGAACAGTTGTCCATGTGCAAGATCTAATATGCAGCCTTCCACACCCTTCCCTCTGTTTCTCTCTCTCTGGTGAGCATGTGCACCCTCTGGCAAATTACAAAAATAAATAAAGCCTAGCAAATTAAAAAAAAAAAAAAAAAAAAAAAAAAAAACTTTATTTATTTATTTTAATTTGACCAGAGAGGGACAGAGAGAGAGACAGAGGAAGTGAGAAAACAAGCCACCAGGTCAGTCACCCATGTGGGAGTCCAGCTCCCTTAACCACCATGCCACCTGCCAGCCCCACGCATAGCAAAATATTAGTCATGGTAGAATCTGTATGGTGATTACATGGGTATTCATAATTATGAATCTTTTTGGTTTGTTTATTTCTTGAGGGGCTGGGAAGGGAGGTACCCCAACAGGATCCCCATGTCACAATCCACTCCAGTGCAGCTAGCCTGGATCATGGACATACATGCACACCCCATGTGTACAGGGAGATCCCAGGTTGTGAACCCATGACCTTCACATGTAGATCCAGTTGCATTACTGCTGCACCACTGCCTGGCCCCACTATTTTAATTCTTTAAACTTTTCTATACATCTGTATTTTTTTCATAATAAGATATCAGGGAAGGGAGAGGAAAAAATTGAAAAATCGTAGGCACTCCTATTTATAGGGTGTTGGGATTATACACCTTTTTTGGAAGAATCTATATTTCAAATGTCTGAAAGGGTGATATTTATCCTGACAGATGGCAAATTTCAGGTGCGAGCACCTGCAGACCATCCACGGGAGGGCAAGCCTTTAAAGAGTCCCTTAGATTGGGGCCAGCAGGTGGCATGGTGGTTAAGGTTTGGGATGCCACATGGCCAACTGAGATTTGAGTCCCAGACCCGGTGGCTTGAAAATCATGCCAGGGGGACCAGCAGTTAGCGTAATGGCTATGTCGCTGGACTCCCATGTAGTCGACCGCGGTTTGAGTCCCGGACCCGGCGGCTTAAACTCACGCCGGGCGCGTGTGCGTGCGTGCCCAAGATCCCGAGAGGAGAATGGAGGAGAAGGGATTGCGGCGTGGCCATCCCCCCTGGGGGGTGATTTCCTGCTTTCTATCTCTCTGTCTCTCTCTGTCTGTCTGGCGAGCGCACGCGCCCTATAGCAAAAACCTCTCCAAAAAAAAAAAAAAAAAAAAAAAAATCATGCCAGGCATATGTGCATGCATGCCCAAAATCCTAAGAGGAGAATGGAGGAGAAGGGATTGCAGTGCGACCATTCCCCTTGAGGGATGATCTCTCTCTCTTTCTCTCCTCCCTTCTCTCTTCCTGTGTCTCTACCCAGTGAGTGCATGCCCCCATGGCAAAAACAACAACAACAACAACAACAACAAAAACTTTACAAATTTTTTTTTAAAAACCACACAAATAAAAACCCTTAGATGATGCCCCAGAAAGGATTAGCTATTTTGCCCACCCAGAGTTGAAAGCCTTCTGTAGGTGACCTTATCTCAAGTTTATTCTGTCCCTCCTTAGATCTGGCACCTGGCCCAATGCAGGCTCCACCCTGCCACCTGTAACCCATGGTGGGGGCAGGAAGGACAGGAAGGATGAAATGTTCCAGACCCTGCCTGACACCTGATCCTAAGAAATTGATTATGTTTGCTCAGGAGGTGAGGTTCACACGATAAGGACAGGGGGAGGGCTTGGACCTGGTATTAAAGACTTGGAGGCTTCTGGAGGGTTGATTGGCATCTGAAACTGCCAGGTGAGGAGTGATAGGGATGCGGGGATCTGAGTTGGGTGGAATTAAAATCCGATCTGGAAAAGAGGATGCTTAGATCGAGTGTCAAGGGGATCCATGGGAGCCAGTCAAGTGGGGCACTGAGTCTGAACTAGCCTTAGGTGGGAAAATATCCGAGTCTCAACTGAAAGGCTGAGGACATCTGGGATGCCTGAGGGATGGAAATGGCTAGGTTTCTATCACTGGAGAAACAGACCAGGTACCTGGGATCTGGAGATGGTCCAACCTCCCCCTGCACCTTCCCAGTCTATCCCAGTTCCACCAGACCTTCACGGACACTGGTGTTGGCACTATCTAGTTCATCACCTCCTACACTCCTCAGGAGGTGCTACGTCTGAAATGTTCCTTTCCTGATTAGAGATCAGGCTGAAAGTAGGGGTTTAAATCAGATGCCCCACAAAGCAGGCCGGTCTGCCACAGGGGGCTTCCGTTCGGTGTTCCTGAGGTTCTGGCTCAGTAAACGTAATTGTTCCCGTACTCTGTAGATTTCCTCCCTTTCCCCTTCAGAAACTCCCTCCCTGCTTTGTGCCAGGACAGAATGGGGCTTTGCACAGCTTAATCCAGAGAGAGGGTTAGAGTTGATCTTCTGGCTTGGGAGGGAAGAGTAAGGATTAGCTACGGCCAGCCCACGGAGAGCCAGAGGAGTTAGGGATGTAGAAGATAGTGTCTGGGAAGAGTCCTTTCTACGCTTGGTCTGAGTCGAAGGTCAAGGATACCTGGGTCAATCCAGTCCTGAGGTCACAGAGTAAAACTTCACTTCTTTCTTCCCATCGCAGCTTCAGAATGTTGGCCATTACTCTTCTCGCCGTTCTTTGTACCTCAGTCTCTGCCACTTTCCGTACGTGAGATGCCAAGAGCCTGGTAACAGGGTGACGGGAAGACAGCTCCCTGACTGCTGGTGGCCAAGGCTTTTGGAGGCTGGCTCGTGGGAGGAACAGGGGCAGTGGGGAGAAGCTGAGCTCTCAGGGGATTTCTCCCTCCAACTCCTATTCTCCCCTCCAGTTCAGACTAGGTCTTCCTCCTATAATGGAGAATATGGAGGTGGTGGAGGAGAGCGATTCTCTCATTCTGGCAACCAGCTGGACGGCCCCATCACTGCCATCCGTGTCCGAGTCAACTCATACTACATCGTAGGGTAAGAATCTTTGAGTTTCTGTGCTTGGGGGAACTCTTTAGGCTGTGACTGGATTGTGAAGTTTTCATTCACTTTGGGTCACATCTATTTCAATCAGCAAGTCACAGGTGTAACATGATATGGTAAAAAGATGTTAAAAAATTTGGGTTTGGGCCAGCAGGTGGCGTGTGGTTAAGGCACTGGTCTTCCCATACAGCCTACCTTAGTTTGGGTCCTGGGCCCGGTGGCTTGCTTTCTCACTTTCCCTCTCTCTCTCTAGTCAAATTAAATATAAATAAGTAGGGGCCGGCAGGCGGCGTGGTGGTTAAGGGCGCTGAACTCCCACATGGCCGACGGCAGTTCGAGTCCTGGACCTGGTTGCTTGCTTTCTCACTTTCCCTCTCTCTCTCTTGTTCTGTCCCTCTCTGGTCAAATTAAAATAAATAAACAAATATATAAGGTTAAGTAAAATAATTTAAAAGTAAATAAATAAGTAAATAAAATTAAATAAATAATTTTTAAAAAGAACTTGGGTTCTAGATCGATCTGGGCTGTTACAACTCCTACATCATGTATGATCTTAGCAAATCATATAACTGCAAACTCAGAGGCTTGGAATTTTTCTAGTACCATCCCCATCTGAGATTTTTTTTAATTATTATTTTTTAATTATTGTTACTTTTTAGAGGTTTTTGTTTTAGGGCATGTGTGCACACGGGGAGAGAGAGAGATAGAGCTAGTGAGAGAGAGAGTGAAAATCACACCCTGGGAGGGGGATGGCCATGTCGCAATCCCTTCTTTTCCATTCTCCTGAGATCTTGGGCACACATTCACATGCACCCGGCATGAGTTTCAAGCCACCAGGTCCAGGACTGGAACCACGGTTGGCCATATGGGAGTCCAGCAATGTAATTGCTATGCCTTCTGCTGGCCCCTGCATCT
Source organism: Tupaia tana (assembly GCA_026018925.1). Classification (NCBI taxonomy): domain Eukaryota; kingdom Metazoa; phylum Chordata; class Mammalia; order Scandentia; family Tupaiidae; genus Tupaia; species Tupaia tana. Next base: position 61,086,827 of record JAKSZU010000016.1, read on the forward strand.
GAGATTTAAGCCTCCTCTGCAGTATCACCGTAGGGCACCCTCCGTCTTTGCTGATGCCTCTCCTGAGGTGTCCCCATTCTGTACATAGAGTTGCAGAGCCAAAATATGTCTCTGTCTGATCTGGGATCTGCATCCTGGGACAGCGTGGACAGGTCTCTTTCCCCTCTCAGATGGGAGGCTGTCAGATATTTAAAAATCCCTTTGCTCTTTTCAAGTGGGGCTGGGAACACTTCAGGAGCTCTGATACTCGCTGTCTGGACGATCCTGGACAAGGCGCCTGTCCGTCCACACACTGAGCCGCACTTCCCCGTGTGAGCTTCCAGGGCTCAGCCAGCCTGCACATTCTGTGGGTCTGGCGGACTGGTCATCTGTCACCAGTGTGAAGGTCTCTGCATGCAGGCTAAGGAGTCCTCAGTTCCGTAACCCTATTCAGTGTCTCCTTTCCTCCCTCCTCCTCTCTGCCTCCAGCCTCCAGGTACGCTATGGCACCTCGTGGAGTGACTATGTGGGTGGCAGTCGGGGAGACCTGGAGGAGATCTTTCTGCACCCTGGGGAAGCAGTGATCCAGGTGTCTGGCAAGTACAAGAACTACCTGAGGAAGCTGGTCTTTGTGACGGACAAGGGCCGCTACCTGACTTTTGGGAGAGACGTAGGCAAGAGTTTCAACGCTGCCCCTCTGTACCCCAACTCCGTGCTCCGATTCATCAGTGGCAGAGCTGGTTCTGTCATTGATGCCATTGGCTTTCACTGGGACTCCTACCCCAGTGACTGCAGCACCTGCTGAACCCCAGCCTCCTCCCTGGCAGGGGCACTGTGGTGGGGTAGGGGAATGCCCTTATCATTGACCCCATCCAAATGGCTCAATAAAAGAACATGACTCCAGCTAGCGTATGTGGGTGTGTGTGGCTGGGATCCACCTCCTGACTCGGTGATGTGTGAATCTCATTTCCGGCTATCTGTTGGCCATCATTCTAGGAAGAGTGGGAGGATGATGGAGAGAGGTCTGAGAATCCTGGGCTTTTCTTCAGGATTGATCAAGAAGAGCTAAGATTCTGGCTCCTGCCAACTCTTTTCAAGGACAGCCCCAAGAATGTTTACCCACCCTGGGTGCTAGGCTGGCTCACTGCCCAAGCCCCAGATGTCCCAGTCTCCAGCTCACCGCCCTCCCTGAGAAAGCGTTTCTCTGCTAGGAACCTGTAGCCCCACTCAGCACCTCCACCCACTCGCTTTATGTGCGGGGTGGGGGGGAGCAGCCTTTGTTCTTCCCCTGAACGCACCAAATGCCTGAAGTTTGGCTAGAGTTTGTGCCTAACGGCCAACCCAGTTCCTTCCTACCTTTAGCCATAAGTCCTGGTGTCCTCTCTCAGAACTAGGGTTTCCTTAGGAAGCTACCACCTCCTCAACAGCATAAACTCTGCCAACGCCATGCTCAAAAAAGGAAACCCCAAGGGGGAGAGATTTCCAACACAGGTTGCTGTGAACATCAGGGGTTGGTTAGAGTTTTAGGAAAGCGTCTGGTGACTGGATAGGCTTGTCAAGGACAGAAAGTTGCTTTGGAAATAATTCTTAGGACTCTGGCTGTCACTTCTAAAATATTGACAGGTATTTCTTTGGTGGTAATGGCGGGGAATTACTGTTTGGTCCCACTGGATGTATTCATGCTACAGGGAATGTCCCCAACACATTTCTTCTCAATTAGATAACAATTATTTTATAAATAAATATTAACATTATATTAACAAACTCACTAGCCTTTTTTTTTTTTTTTTTGAGAGATTTTCGCTATAGGGCACGTGTGCTCGCCAGACAGACAGAGAGAGACATTAGAGACAGAAAGCGAGAAATCACCCCCCAGGGGGGATGGTCACGCCGCAATCCCTTTCTCCTCCATTCTCCTCTCGGGATCTTGGGCACGCACGCACATGCGCCCGGCGTGAGTTTTAAGCCACCGGGTCCGGAATGCGAACTGCAGTCGACTACCTGGGAGTCCAGCGACATAGCCATTACGCTAACTGCTGGTTCCCCTCTGGCCTGGTTTTAATAATAATTCCTTTTTTCTTTTCTTTTCTTTTCTTTTTTTTGAGAGAGATTTTTGTTATGGGGGCATGCACTCGCCAGAGAGACAAAAAGCAAGAAATCATGCATGCACACACACACCTGGCATGTGTTTCAAGTCACCAGGTCTGAGATTCGAACTGCAGCCAGCCATGTAGAAGTCCAGCAATGTAACCATTATGCCATTCTGCTGGTCCCCTTTGTTTGTTTGTTTGTTTGTTATCATCTATTATATAGAACAGAATAGTGCCATAGTCATGTTGATTGTTCGTTTGTTTAGGTTTTGCTATAGGGTGTGTGAGCTCGCAGGAGAGAGACAGAGACAGAGAGAGGAAAAGTGAAAAATCACTCCCTAGGGGGGATGGCCACACCACAATCCCTTCTCCTCCATTCTCCTCTTGGGATTTTGGGCACTCGTGCACACACATCCTGTATGATTTTGATGCCACCAGGTCCGGGACTCAAACTGTGGTCAACCATGGAAGTCCAGCAATGTAACCATTATGCCATCCGCTGGCTCCATAATTCTTTTTATTGGGATATAAAAAACATAAAATTCACCCTTGTATTAGTGAAGTGCAGCTCAGGGGCTTTTAGTATAGTCACAGGCTATCAAGCTCAGCACCCTCATAATACTTTCCTCATCTCAGAAAGAAACCATGTACTCCTGAGTATCCACTCTCTGTTCTCCTGTTCCCCTAGCCCCTGGTCTACTTTCTGTCTGTATGGATCTGCTCATTCTTTTTTATTTTTCTTAAAGAATTATTGTATTTATCTTTATTTATTTTAATTTGACCAGTGAGGGACAGAGAGAGAGAGAAAATGAGAAAGCAAGCTGCCAGGTCCAGGACTCAAACTGCGGTCGACCATGTAGAAGTCCAGCTCTTTCAACCACCACGCCACCTGCCAGCCCTGGATCTGCCCATTCTTGCTATTTCATATAGATGAAATAAGACAATAATGTGGCCTTTGTGTCTGTCTGCTTTCTTTCTTTTTTAATTAATTAATCAGTTTTAGAGGTTTTTGCCTTAGGGTGTGTGCACTTGCTGGAGAGAAAGAGCCAGAGATGGTGAGAGGAAAAGTGAAGAATCATCCCCCAGGGGTGATGGATGGCCACACCCTAATCCCTTCTCTCTTCTCTTCTTGGGATTATAGGCATGCACCCAGCATGACTTTTTTTTTTTATAGATTTTTACTATAGGGCATGGGCATGTGCTCACTAGAGAGACAGACAGCGAGAAATTACCACTTTGGGGGGGATGGTCATTCTGCAATCTGTTCTCCTTCATTCGCCTCTTGGGATTTTGAGCACACACACACACGTGTCTGGTGTAATTTTTAAGCCACCAAGTCAGGGACTCGAACTATGGTTGGCCATGTGGGAGTCCAGAAATGTAACTATACCATCTGCTGGCCCCTAATTTTATTTATTATTATTATTATTATTTGCTAGAGGGTGCGTGTGTTCACCAGAAAGAGAGTGAGACAGAGAGACAGAAAGTGAGAAATCACCCCCTAGGGTGGATGGCCACACTGCAATCCCTTTGCCTCCATTCTCCTCTCGGGACCTTGGGCACGCACGCACATTTGCCCAGTGTGAGTTTAAGCCACCGGATTTGAACCACGGTCATCTATATGGGAGTCCAGCAACATAGCCATTATGCCAACTGCTGGTCCCTATTATTATTTTAATTTGCTATAGGGAAATATACCAGAGAGAGACAGAGAGGAAGCAAGCTTCCCAGTCTAGGACTTGAACTGTGGTTGGCTCTGTAGGAGTCCAGTGCCTTAACCTCCACACCCACCTGCTGGCCCCTGTCTGGCTTCTTTCATTCAAAATGTTTTCCAGGTTCATCCTTGTGCACGTATAAGTACTTCATTCGTTTTTATGGCTGAATGTGACAGAATTTTGGCAGATCAGATCTGGTCAACTTTAGGAAGGCCTTTAAGCCAGGGGTTTCGCACTGTGTCAGTGACTGCTCCAGCATCTAAGCATTGTCCTGGCAGGAGAGGATCAAATGATGAGTTTGATTTTTGTCTCGTCTATATGTTAGGCTTTTGCAGAAACTTTTTTCCCCCATAGGGTGTACATGTTTGCCAGAGAAAGAAAGGGAAAGTAAGAATTCCCCCCCAGGAGAAATGGTCACATCTTAAACCCTTCTCCATTTCACTCTTGGGGTTTTGGGCACACACACACACACACACACACACACACACACACATCTGGTGCAATTTTCACCGGGTCCAGAACTTGAATTGCGTAGTCAGCCATATGGGATACAGCTGCCTTAACCTTCATACCATAGCTTGGCCCCAGAAACTTTTATTCTAAGAAAATTTTTTTGGTTTTTGGGTTTTTTTTTTTTTAAGAGAAATTTTTGCTATAGGGCACGTGCACTCACAGGAAAGACAGAGAGAGAGAGAGAGAGAGAGAGAGAGAGAGAGAGAAAGAAATCACCTTCCAGAGGGGATGGCCACGCCACAATCCCTTCTCCTCCATTCTCCTTTCAGGATTTTGGGCACCCATGCACACATGTCCAGCATGAGTTTTGAGCCACTAAGTAAACCATGGTTGACTACATAGGAGTCCAACAACATAACCATTACTCCATCTGCTGGTCCTTGAAGAAAAGGTTTTACTTTTAAAAAGGTTTTAGGTCCAGTTGCAGCAACACACAGGTAGTGCCATTAACTGGGAGGCTGGAAGCCACATGGGAGGAGTGGGGGGTGAGTTCCTGCACCAACCTGAACAGGCCAGGCACAATTTTGCACATCTGTAATCCTATTTGGCAGACTGGAGCAGGAGGAATGCAATAAAGTGAATCCTGTCAAAAATACCTATATTTCCTCTTTCCCGCTATACAAGATGGTGGATGAAAAAGCTGCAAAGCAGGATACTAAGGAGAAGAAACCTGAAGCCAAGAAGGCTGATGCCAGTGGCAAGGTTAAAAAGGGTGACCCCCAAGGCTAAAAAGTCCAAAAAGGGGAAGCCCCATTGCAGCCGAAACCCAGTCCCAGTCCAGGGTTATCGGCAGATACTCCTGGTCTGCCATGTATTCCAGGAAGGCCGTGAACAAGAGGGAATACTCGGCCACTAAATCCAGGATTGAAAAGAAAAAAGGAGAAGGTTCTTGTGACTGTCACAAAACCAGATGGTGGAAACAAGAATGGTGGTACCCGGGTGCTTAAACTGTGCAAAATGCCTAGGTATTATCCTACTGAAGATGTGCCTCGAAAGCTGTTGAGCCACAGCAAAAAACCTTCAGTCAGCATGTGAGAAAGCTGCGAGCCAGCATCACTCCTGGGACCATTCTGATCATCCTCACTGGACGCCACAGAGGCAAGAGGGTGGTTTTCCTGAAGCAGCTGAGTCGTGGCTTGCTACTTGTGACTGGACCGCTGGTTCTCAATCGAGTTCCACTGCATAGAACACACCAGAAATTTGACATTGCCACCTCCACGAAAATTGATATTAACAAAGTTAAAATCCCAAAGCACCTTACTGATGCTTACTTCAAGAAAAAGAAACTGTGGAAGCCCAGACACCAGGAAGGTGAGATCTTCGACACAGAGGAGAAATACGAGATTTCAGAGCACCGCAAGGCTGATTAGAAAGCTGTGGACTCACAAATTTTACCAAAAATCAAAGCTGTCCCTCAGCTCCAAGGCTACCTGTGATCATGTTTGCCTTTACAAATGGAGTTTATCCTCACAAATTGGTATTCTTTTTTTTTTTTTTTTTTTTTTTTTTTTTTTTTTTTTTTTTTTTTGCCAAGAGCCTAATTAAATAACTGATCATATATAAACAACCAAAAATACCTATTTCAGCCCAGCTGCTGTGGCCCAGGCAGTAGGATACTGCTGAGCAATGCTGGAGCCATCCGGGAGACAAAGGGTTTCGATTGCAGGTCAACCTGAACACGCCGGGCACACCCCTGATCCTGGCTGGCTGGGGTTAGTGATCACAGCATGGTGAATCCTGTCAGGCAGGGATACCTCTCTCTCTGCCTATTTTAAAAAAGAATTTATTTTATTTATTACTGTTATTTTTTAAATTTGACCAAAGAGAGGCAGAGAGGGAGAGAAAGGGAAAGTGAGAAAGCATGAAGGAAACACAAAATTGTATCTGTCTTTCTCCCTTTTTCTCTCTTATAGAGGTAAAAAAAAAATCTTTTTTAATTGCTGAGCTGAACTAATCATATACACATCAAACATTTCCTGCTAGGTGCTAGGAATATAAAGATGACTGAAGATCTGTTTCTTCTCCAGTCAGAGGGTTCCATTGGAGTTATGACAAAGTTCTTCACACGATAATGAAGCAGCACAAAGAAGGGCCAACCAACTTTCCCTGAGGTTATCAGGGAAGACTTGGTGAAGGAAGTTGTGTGTATGTGTGTGTGTGTGCTCGCACGCACAGGCGAGCAGTACTCGGTCCAGCTTATGCAGAAATAAGAAGATATGAAAACTACCAGTGGTTCAACACACCTAAAATTCAAAGTAAACTGGGCAACAGCTGAAGCCGGGGAAAGGTAGAGGCTTTGAATGTCATGCTAAACAATTTAAACTGTGCCTTACAGGTGCCAGGGAGCCTCCGAGCCAAAACTTTGTCCAGGGAATTACTAGGATTTACATGGAAGCATCATTTTTCTGTGGTATCAGGAAAATGAATTGGAGGTCAAACGGGATGAGATAACAAACCAGTTAAGAGGCTAAGTCTAGATCTGAAATAAATCTATAAAGGCAGCAATACCAGGAAGAGAGAAGAGAAGAAAATTTGAGAGATTGGGGGCAAAGGAGAGAAGGGATAATAAATTGCAAAGAACTTGACAACTGAATGCACGTAGGTGAGGAAGGAGAGGTGTCTAGAACTACAATGTCTAGCTTGGGCAACTGCGAAGAGGGATATCATCCTCTGAAATGGGGAACACAAAGGAAGAAAATAGCTTTTTTTCTTCTTTTTTGTTTTTGTTATAGGGCACATGAGCTCACCAGAGAGAGAGAAAAAGCACCCCTCCCCCCGAGGGGGATGACCACACCACAATCCCTTCTCTTCTATTCTCCTCTAGGGACTTCGGGCACATACACTCACATGCCCAGCACTGACTTGTGCAGTTGGTCATGTGGATTCAGCTGCCTAATCTTCCACACCATTTGGCCCTAATGTTACCCTTTCATTTTTTTTAAAAATGTATTTATAGGATTTCTCTTTTTTTTTAAGAATTATTTTATTTCACTTTACTTATTTATTTATTTTAATTTGACCAGAGAGGGACAGTGGCGGGGGGTGGGGGGGAGACAGAGAGAGAGAGAGAGAGAGAGAGAGAGAGAGAAAGTGAGAAAGCAAGCGACCAGGTCTGGGACTTGAAATGCAGTTGGCCATGTGGGAGTCCAGTGTCCTTAACCACCAAGCCACCTGCTGGCCCCTCATTTGTTTTAATTTCTAGTAAGGTAAGTATGGATAAGAATCCATATAAACAAAGGATCTTTAGAGGCCTCAATTTTTAAGGTTGTAATGGGACCCCAATGCTAAAAAAATTGAGAGACAGGCAACCCCAATAGCATTTTCCCTCGTCCCAGCCAGCCCATATCATGGGCACATATTTGTCTCCAGCAGGTACAGGACCCAAGTCCATCCCATGTGAGTCCAGCATCACACAACATTGAGTTACCGCTGTGCCACCATTCAGTCTTTATTTTTTTAAAAGAATTATTTAATTTCATTTATTATTATTTTACATTTGCTATACGGCATGCATGCTCACCAGAGGGAGAGAGACGGGAAGAAGGAAAGAGAGAGAAAGAGAGAGAAAGCAAACTGCCAGATCCGGGATTTGAACTGTGATTGGCCATGGCCATGTGGGAGTCCGGAGCCCTAACCATCAAGCTACTTGTGGGTCCCAATAAACTTATATTTTAATTCCATTTTCCTGTGAACTTCTTTTTTGTTTTTCGTGGGGGTTATTTATTTATTATTATTTGCCATAGGGCACGTGGGCTTGCCAGAAAGAAACGGAAGGAAAGGGAGAAATCACTCCCCCAGGAAAGATGGCCACACCACAATTCCGGTGTGATTTTCAAGCTGCTGGTTCTGGACTCAAACCACCCTTAGTCATGTGGGAATCCAGTGCCTTAACCACCATGCCACCTGTTGGTCTCCCCAAGCATGTCTTTAAACTGCCAACTCTGGGAACCAGCTGATGGAGTAGGAGATACCTCTCTGGGCTTCCACGTGGACCATCTCGGTTTGAGTCCTGGACCCGGTGTCAAAGATCCCAGGAGGAGAAGGGAGGAATAAAAATTGCGGGATGGTAATCACCCCCTGGGGGCAGGGTGATTCTCACTTTCCCTCTCACTGTCTCTTTCTCTCTCTCCCCGGCAGCGCAGGCATCCTAAGGCAAATAAACCTCTAAAATAACAAAAACGCTTACTTCACTCTGATGTTCAGAATGCACTTATAAAGTAAGGGACATTGGATCTGGTCTCCTTGGCTCAGACATGTGACCAAGGAAAACAGAGTGGCCCTGGGCTCAGCAAGAGGTGGCTGTCTACAATCTAGACGTGCAGTCCAGAGTGCATACTACAACGTTGGCCAGCACTTAAGTCCCACAACGTGTAAAACCGCTAAACGACCCCCGCCCACAGACGCAAGATGCTGCAACTTCTGAAGCAACGAACTATAAAGGGACGATTACTAGCAATCCTTTATAACAATCTCGTTTCTAGGCACCATCTTCCTTATTCGTATAACTTCTGCCACTGTCGTAGCGAAATTATAGCACACATTCAGCAAAAGGAAATATTTAGATCAATCAATTAGTGCCTCTGATCACTGTTGCTTGACTAGCAGAAAAATTAGTAGCTATTTGAGAAAAAAAAATAATAATCTCGTTTCCAAGCACCATCTTCCTTATTCGTATAATAACTTCTGTCACTGTCGTAGCGAAATTATAGCGTACATTCAGCAAAAGGAAATATTTGGATCAATCAATTAGTGCCTCTGATCACTGTTGCTTGACTAGCAGCAAAATTAGTAGCTATTTGAGGAGAAAAAAATGAGCCGAAAACCTGCACTTCGCAAATCTACGCTTGAAGGGAAAGGGAGCCCAGTCGCGGGATGCAGTCATCAAGTTCCCAGCCCTCCATTGCAGATACTATCTCCGGCATCCGGGTTCTCCGGCCCGGACGCCTACGGTTGCGCTGCTAACGTGCGCGCATGCGTCCTCCGGCCGGGGAAACTTTCTTGACGGACCCAGAGGCGAGCCCTAAAGGGCGGGATGGTAGCGATCCACAAAGCAGGGGCTTCCGGCCGCGAATAGCCGTGATTGGTGGAACTTAGGCGAGGGGCGGGGCAGCGGGGAATTCGAATAGGAGAGGCGGGCTAAAGGAGGGAGTGGAATGGACGCGGGGGTCCCCGCGCAGCCGAGGCGACGCGAGATGGCGGCGACGGCCTCAGGTACTCGAGCTGGGCCTGGCGAGGCCGGGATACTTAGGTTTGAAGCCTTGAGGGGGTAAACGTTGGAGTCCGGTCTGGGCCCGAGGCTTGTCCAGGAGAGACCGGAATGGCGCTGGGGCGGAAATTGGAGGGTGAGGCTCGCAGACTCGTCAGTCCGCCTCACTCTTCCTTCTCACTGTTTTCTGCTCTGGTCAGTAGAACAGAATTAAGACCGGACTCCGGCCACGCGCCGATTTGAACCCGGCGCACATTTCTTCTGTGGACTTCAGTTTCTTCGTCTGTAAAATGGGGCTAATGACCTAGTCTCTGGCGATGACTTGAGTAAGCAAGAAAAAAGTGGTCAACGCTGTAAGCCATAAGGGCGAAAAGAAGGGCCTGTGATGACATGGTGATTGGGTGCGGAGCAATCCTTGAGCAATGCAGGAGGGCAGGCTGAGGTTCAGGCGTTGGGTGTGCACTGGACAATGCAAAGTGCTCTGAGATCACAGAAAAGAGCTTGTTTCCTTTCACGTTAGCCGTGGAAGTGATTTCAGGGTTAGGGCTCCCAGGATCTGCGTGTATTTGTTTACATGTGTCACCCTTCTTCTGTAGACTGAATTCTGATTAGTAATTAAGGTGCGCACTGTGGCAGCTTGTTTGAGCCCCTGTCAGGCCCTGTGGGAGAACAGACGTTTTGGAGAATGCTTAACACCTTTTTTTTTCTTTCTTTCTTTTTTTAGAGAGGTTTTTGCTGTAGGGCACGTGTACGCCAGAAAGACAGAGAGACAGAGAGATAGAAAGCGAGGAATCACCCCACCAGGGGGGATGGCCACGCTGCAATCCCTTCTCCTCCATTCTCCTCTCGGGATCTTGGGCACGCTTGCACACGCGCCCGGCGTGAGTTTAAGCCACCAGGTCCGGGACTCAAACAGCCATGGACTACATGGGAGTTCAGCAACATAGCCATTAAGCTAACTGCTGGTCCCTGCTTAACACCTTTTGAGCTCTTGCTCCAGGCATAGCTCTAAGCATTCCATGGTGATGCACCATTTAATGTTCACACCGTGCTATGAGGTGGTTACTGTTACTGTCCCCGTTTTACACATCGGGCAACCAAGGCATAGATGGGTAAAGTTAACACAATTGGTAAATATCAGTGGAATTCACACTCAGGCAGTCTGAGTTTACAGCCATTTGTTCTGAACCATTATGCCCAAATACACGCTATTCCTGCTAAGACAACCCTCTCTCACCCTTCTAAGGCCCACCGTGTGTGACTGGATATAATTTTTTCCCTAGAGAAGCCTACAGTCTTTTACAGTAGCCTCATAAACAGATGTAATATGATAAAACATAATGAGAGACATTTATAAAATGCTATAGTGGGACCAGCAGTTGGTGTAATGGCTATGTCGTTGGACTCCCATGCAGTCAACCATGGTTCGAGTCCTGGACTCAGTGGCTTAATCTCATGCCAGGTGCGTGTGCGTGTATGCCCAAGATCCTGAGAGGAAAATGGAGGAGAAGCGATTGTGGCATGGCCATCCCCCCTGGGGGGTGATTTCTCACTTTCTGTCTTTCTGGCGAGCACACATCCCCTATTAGCAAAAACCTCTCCAAAAAATAAATAAATAAAAATAAAATGCTATAGAGAGTGTGGAATCTGAAGTAAACACTTGAGTATTCTAGGAGGATCTCATTAAAGAAGAATGTGAGGTGGGTTTCAAAGGTTGGATAGGAGTTTGACAGGCTCTGGCCAGGAATGGAAGAACATCAAGTGTTTTCTTATTTGTTGTAAAGAGAAGCCAAACATGTTCTCTTGGCTCAATTTCCTTATCAATAAAAGAGTTATACTGAATAAAAACTGGGAATTGGGGGAACCAGCAGTTAGCGTAATGGCTATGTCGCTGGACTCCCACGTAGTCAACCGCGGTTCGTATCCCGGACCCGGTGGCTTAAAAAACTCACGCCAGGCACGTGTGCGTGCGTGCCCAAGATCCCGAGAGGAGAATGGAGGAGAAGGGATTGCGGCGTGACCATCCCCCCTGGGGGATGATTTCTCGCTTTCTGTCTCTATGTCTCTCTCTGTCTGTCTGGCAAGCGCACGCGCCCTATAGTGAAAACCTCTCAAAAAAAAAAAAAAAAATTGGGAATTGGAGAAGAGAGGGAAATTAGAATAAGTGCTAGTGTTGCCCAAACTAGGGATGGCTTTTATGATGAAAGAGAGAGATTCTTGTACTGTCAGCAGTTGTGTATGTGTGCCTCTCCTTCCCTCCTCCTGTGGACCCTGAGCTCTGGAGCAGGAATGGCAGTGGGCCACTTCTATGACATATACTGGAAATGAACAAGCCAATGATTATGGTAATTCATTCACCAAATCATTAAAAAAATTTTAGAACTATTTTATTATTATTATTATTATTATTATTAGATTTGATCAGAGAGAGGGAAAGTGAGAAAGCAAGCTGCCAGGTCTGGGACTCAAACTGTGGTCAGCCATGTGGGAGTCCAGCACCTTAACCACCATGCCACCTGCCAGCCCCTTATTCATCAAATCTTAATTGATGCAGCAACTGCTTCCTGAGGGCCTATTCAGTGCTAGGCATTAGGGATAGAAAGGTGAGCACAATAAAACTAGTTCTCATTTGTGTCCAGAGTTCACCTACAGATAGAGGAAATCACAAACATGCAGTTAGGGTTTGTTTGTTTTTGTTTTTGTTTTGTTTTGTTTTGTGGAGAGGTTTTTGCTATAGGGTGCATGCACTCGCCAGACTCACAGAGAGAGACAGAGAGACAGAAAGCGAGAACTCACCCCCCAGGGGGGATGGCCACGCCACAATCCCTTCTCCTCCATTCTCCTTTCAGGATCTTGAGCATGCACGCACACGCGCCCGGTGTGAGGGACACGAACTGCGGTCAGCTACATGGGAGTCCAGCGACATAGCCATTACACTAACTGCTGGTCCCTGCACTTAGAGTTTGATGAGTGCTTGGGTGGAGGAGCTAATAGGTGTTGGAATATACTTCACAAAACCTCAGTGAGGTAGTAATGTCTATAAGGGAAGGGTTTCTTTCTTTCTTTTTTTTTTTTTTTGTTTATTTCTTCCATGGGAAACAGGCACCCTGCAAAGGGTCTTCATGCCACAGTGCTCCCCCTAGCTCTACAGCAAGCCAGGATCATGGGTATACCTGGTGTGTTCAGGTAGACCCCAGGACACAAACCAGAGCCTTCCGACATGGCCTCTGTATCACATCATAGTGCCCCTACCACCTGTGCCACTATAGCTGGGCCAAGGGAAGGGATTTGTTTGTTTTATTTGCTATAGGGTACGTGTGCTTACCAGAGATAGAGGGAGAGTGAGAAAGCACCCCATCCCTCAGGGGGAATGGCCGCTCCACAAATCAATCCCTTTTTCATTCTCTTGGGATTTTGGACATGTACACACAAGTTCTTGGTGTGTTTTTCAAGCCACCTGGTCTGGGACTCAAACCATGCAGCCAGCCATATGGGATCTAGTCACCTTAACCACCACACTGGCTGATACTGGGGAGTTTTTTTTGCTAGTTTGTTTTTAAGAGGAATTAAGATTTCATTGGTATTTACCTCAATCATTTGGGGTGTCAGGGCAGCGGAGAAGAAAATAGTCCAGGTAGAAAGAATAACATGTACAGAGGCCAAAGGTGTGAAAGAACTTGATGTTTTGTGACTGACTGGAGGCTTGACACTACAAGGAAGAAAGTAGACAGAATGGCTGGAGGGGAGTGAAACTGGAGGCAGGGAGACTAGTTGGGAGGCTGTTGATGATAATGATATTGATTAGTGGGGATGGACAGATAGAATTGACAGATATTAATGAACTGACACAGCACTGACAGGCCCATGAACTGATGTGGGGGGGGTCAAGAAGGTGAAATTAAAGACTCCCATCTTTGGAGTTGGCATGATTTCTGTATGTTAGAGAACAAAGGAGGAGGATGAGGTGGCAGAGAGATGGGGAAGGGTTCAGTTTTGGACAGATGGAGTTTGAGGTACCTGAGAACCATCTTGTAGGCAATGCCAGGGCAGAGGCTTGGAGTATGGATTTTCAGTTCAGTAGTGTGTGCAGGCGTGGAGAAGTCCTTACCTTTGTTTTTGTTTTTGTTTTTGTTTGTTTGTTTTTTAAGAATTACTTTATTTAACTTTATCCATTTTATTTTATTTTAAAGAATTATTTTATTTAACTTTATTTACTTATTTATTTTAATTTGACCAGAGAGGGACAGAGTGAGAGAGGGAGAGTGAGAAAGCAAGCCGCCAGGTCTGGGACTCAAACCATTAACTACCATGGCATACCACCTGCTGGCCTCATCCATTTTATTATAATTTGACCAGAGAGGGACAGAGTGAGAGAAAGCGACAAAGCAAGCTGCCAGATCTGGACTCGAACCACAGTCAGCCATATGGGAGTCCAGTGCCCTCAACCATCAAGCCACCTGCCAGCTCCAAGTCCTTAGCTTTTAAGATGGTAACTGATGCCAAGAGAGTAGATGACCATTCCCATTAAATGAACCTGAGGGGTCTCAAATGGGGGCAGTTTTGTCCCCCTGGATCATTTGGAAATGTCTAGAGACACTTGATTGTTACAACTTGGGGGTGGGGAATGCTACTCATACCTACTGGCTATGTGTTCAACAACCTGTAATGCATACAACAGGACAGCCCCGCAACAAAGAACTATCGAGCCCCAAATGTCAGTAGTGCCGAAGTAGAGAAACCCTGATCTAGAGAGACTAGAAGTAGCCTAGGAAAAATATCTAACACTGAGAAACTAAGGCGTGAATAGTGAGCTAGTAAGACAGCCAGGAGAGTGGGTAGTGTGAAAACAGGGAATAGCATGTGTCCCAGGAGCATGTGTCCCAGTTGAGTACTGCTGGGAGGTCAAACAGGATTGGGACTAACTGTGCCTACTGGACCGATCATTAAGGAGTAGTTGGTAACCCTGCTAAACAGTGAGGGCAGAAGCAAGTCGCAAGGACTGAGGAGTGGTAAAGATAGTAATAGTGACAGTAGCAGCTCCCATTTACCACGCACTTGCTGCCCCATTGCTAAATTTTACTACATTGTTGCTTTGAATTCTCACATTTTTTTTTTTTTTGAACACTCACAATGTTATGAGGCTAGATACTGTTATTATATTGAGAATGTGAGACCTGGAGTGGTCAAGTAACCTTCCCAAAGTTCTACAGCTAGTCCGTAGAATTTCTCTCTAAAGTTCTGTGGGCATACACAGATGAAGGGCTAAGGAGGTTTGGGAATTTGGCTCTGCTGCTAATTGGCATTGACCATGGTTGGGTTAGGTAACTTCTCTAAACCGAGGCTTCCTCGTCTGAAAAATGAAGGAAAAAATACTGAGCTTTTACCGAGCACCAGAAGTTATCTTAAGCATTTCTGCATGAATAACCTTAATTACTCCCCTAACAACCCAATGAGTGGGTGCTTTTATTTATTTCTGTTTTACAGGAAAGGAAATTGAGGCACAGGGATAGAAGATTGCCTGCCAGATTATTTAGTTAGTGACAGAGGTGGATTGGAACCCCAGTCATTTTACCTTGAATGATGACCCTGTCTACTATGTGCTACTCACTGTGTTGCAGTATACCTATTACGTTCAGTCCTTATAAAGCCCTTCCAAGGTCGATCCCACCCCAGTTTACAAAGAAGGAAACCAAGGCACATAGATGTTAAGTCACTTGCCCAAGGTGACAAGCTAATGTGTGTCAGAGCTGGAATTTAAATCCAGCTGGCTGACCAGAGTCTGTACCTCATCACAGACTTCCCCTTTTCCTCATATTATCACAGAGTTTCCTTAAGTACTTCGCTGTCTGCTGTGTTTCTCTGTTCTCTCAGAAAAATCTTTGCAATGGGCTGGCCCGTTGGCATAGCCCTTGAGCACCGAGCAGAGGAAGCCGGATAGCAGATGGCCAGCAAGGGTTCCAGTCCCAGCCCCATAGGCTTGAAAAACATACCAGGCACTCACACATGCCCAGGATCCTGACAGGTGGAGAGTTAGAGGACAAAGTATTGCAGCATGACCAGGCCCTGATAGAAGGGGTGATTTCTCTCTCCCTCCATCCCCCGCTGTGCACCTGTGCGTGCACCCTCTGACATTAAAATAAACAAAACAAAAGTCGTGGGAGAGTATGGTGGAAGAGTCTCCTGCACACGTTTTTGACAAATTGTTGAACCGCTTTCCACTCAAGTTTCTATACATACATGTAGGGTTTTCCCTGCTTGCTCCTTTGGCCTTCTACGAGGCCTCTGGCTTCAAGGAACCTGCTGCTACCATCTCCGAGCAGGAGAGACTCAGAGCTGCCAAGAGCTCTCTGAGTTGCTACTTAATGAGGCAGTGCAGCATGCTCATTAAAAGCAGGGTTTGGGCGGTCAAGAGATCTAAGACTGAATTCTGCTAATGACTGTGAGCTATGCTCTGTTATTTTTCAAGGTAAGATAGAATAATACCTTCCTCATAAGATTTTTTTTCAGCTCATTTAATTCTCATAAAAACAGGTTTTCCCCTACCAGTTTTCATTGTGTTTTCCAATGATAAAAATAATTCATAATTATTATTCCCTCTTCCCAGGTAACTTAGATTTAATCATCAAATGCAAACTGAGTGGAAAGCGTCTATGAGGGAAGGATTATATGTCCGTCCTTTTGCAGACTGAGTTGGTACCGAAAGGGACTGAGGGTACCTTCAACCTGATCCCTTCCAAAGATGCCCACAGTGTTGCTTTATTTTATTTTTAAAAATTTGCCAGAGGGTATGTGCACTTGCCAGAGAAAGGGACAGAGACAGAGAGGAAGAACCCCCCTCCATGGGGGATGGTCACACTGCAATCTCTTCTCTTCCATTTCTTCCTCCTTTCAGGATTTTAGGCACTGTGCACAAACATGCCCAGCATATTTTTCAAGCCACTGTGGCTGGAATTGGAACTGTGTGGGGACAATGTGGAATCTGGCCCCTGTGTTGTTATTTTTAAAAGATGCAAACATCGTGGATTTCTAGAACTGGGTAACAGAAAATGAACCCACATACTCTCCCATCAGGAGAAAACTATCAATAACAGGTGGGGTGTGTACGTGTGTGTATATATAGCTAAATATGAAATAGAAGTAAGAAGTAGAGACACAGAAGGCAGTTTACTGTCTAATTTTACATGGAGTCAGATGTCAACTCTATTAATCCTTAGAACAACCCCGTGAGATGCAGGTCTACTGCTCCTTGGCAATTCAAAATGTGTCCCGCCAACGGTATCAGTATCACCTGCGATCATGTTAGAAATACAGAATCTCGGGGGCTGGCAAGTAGCATGGTGGTTAACGGTCCTGAATTCCCACGTGGCCGAACGCGGTTCGAGTCCCGGACCTGGCGACTAGATTTCTCACTTTCTCGCTCGCTCTCTGTCTTTCTCTGGTCAAATTGAAATAAACAAATGAATAAAGTTAAATGAAAAAAAATTTTTAAAAAGAAATACAGGGAACCAGCAGTTAGCGTAATGGCTATGTCGCTGGACTCCCATGTAGTCGACCGCGGTTCGCGTCCCGGATCCAGTGGCTTAAAACTCACACCAGGCGCGTGTGCATGCGTGCCCAAGATCCCAAGAGGAGAATGGAGGAGAAGGGATTGCGGTGTGACCATCCCCCCTGGGGGATGATTTCTCGCTTTCTGTCTCTCTGTCTCTCTCTGTCTGTCTGGTGAGCGCACACGCCCTATAGCGAAAAAAAACCTCTCCCCCCAAAAAAAAATAATAAAGAAATACAGAATCTCTGGGGTTGGCGGGTGGCATGGTGGTTAAAGGCACTGGACTCCCACATGGCTGACCACAGTTCGAGTCTGGACCTGGAGGCTTACTTTCTAACTTTCTCTCTCTCTGATCAAACTGGAAAATAATAATAATAATAATAAATAAAGTTAAATAAACTAATTCTTTGAAAAAAAAGAAAAGAAATACAGAATCTCAGGCATCCCTCAAGGGACTGAAGCTAAAGCCACATCTTTAATTAATTATTTTAGTTCAGTTTTTGCTATAGAGCATATGCACTCACCAGAAGGCAGTCATATCACAATCCCTTTTCCTCTCAGGATTTTGGACATTCACGCACATGCTTATGACGTGATTTTCAAGCCTCTAGGTCTAGAACTCAAACTGTAGTAGGCCATGTGGAATCCAGCACCTTAATCTCCACACCACCTATTGGCCCCACTAAAGCCATATTTTAACAAGATGTTCCAGGTTATTTGTGTACACATTATAGTCTGAGAAGCCTGCTTTACAAATCCTTTGTACTTGCTCAGAGAGCAGGGAGGGAACTGGGACCAAGCTCGAGGACACCCACAGCATGACTAGAGTAGAAAGAGTTCCCAAAATAAGCTGTGGCCCCTGGCCCTTCCAGCAAAGTGGTCCTGGCTTTTTCTGTTCTACCACCACACTTCATATCTGAAACTTCTCTCCTCTAGGAGCTGGTCGCTGTCGGCTGAGCAAGGTGGGGACTGGCCGGCGCCCACCTCCAGCTCGAGTAAGGGTGGCTGTGCGACTGCGGCCATTTGTAGATGAAACAGCAGGAACAAGTGATCCTCCCTGTGTACGGGGCATGGACAGCTGCTCTCTAGAGATTGCCAACTGGAGGAACCATCAGGAGACTCTCAAATACCAGTAAGGTTCAGGCTACTCTTCCTTCTCTCATGCCGTCACCTTCCCACTCCTAGACCTGCATAGACAGTTTCCCACACCTGTCTCCCCAGGATCCTTGCTCCCTCCTTAATTCAGCTTTGTTCTCACATCTTCATGTTTTCATTCAGGATATAGTCACAGGTGCCTCCCATGTTGGGTCCTCTCTAGAGTACTGTACGGAAAGACTGGATGCCAACTGAAACACACAATATTGTTCACAATCTGGTGGGGGGAATAGAAGCAAAGAGAAGAAAGAACAGCAAAATTGACCAAGGGATGCCCAAGTAGGGTCTGGAGACAGATGGGAAGGGTTAGGGGAACATCGACCAACTAACCAACCCAGTCTATAGCTGACTAGTGTCAGGAAACACCACCCAGATTTGGGGACAAAACTCACAAGGGTAGTTACTTTAAAATCCCATTGGAGATTTAAAGTTCAGGCTCTGTGGCCTGTGATTTGAGACCAGAGGGTGGCAAACCACTGCCTGAAGGTCAAATCTGACCAGGGGTCTTTTTGTAAATAAAATTTTACATATTACCTATAGCTGTTTTCTAACTATAATGGTGTAGTAGTTGTGAAAGAAACCACACGGCCTACAAAGCATACAATACTTCATATTTGACTAAGTTTTAACTTCTTTCTTTTCTTTTCTTTTCTTTTTTTTTTTTTTTTTTTTTTTTTTTTTTTTTGAGAGGTTTTTTGCTATAGGGTGCGTGCGCTCGCCGGAAAGACAGAGAGAGACGGAGAGACAGAAAGCAAGAAATCACCCCCAGTGGGGATGGCCACGCCGTAATCCCTTCTCCTCCATTCTCCTCTCAGGATCGTGGGCACGCATGCACACGCACCCGGTGTGAGTTTAAGCCACCAGGTCCGGGACTCAAACCATGGTCGACTACATGGGAGTTCAGTCACATAGCCACTACACTAACTGCTGGTCCCATTAACTTACTTCTTTTATGAGAGTTGGGGGGCACATTTGACAGGATCTTGTCATGCCAGTATTCCCGTCCCCTAGTCCTCCAGCTAGTTAGGATCTTGAGCAGGTGCACACACTATGTTTCAGGCCAACAGGATCCAAACCTGTGGTCAGCCATATGGCTTCCAGCACTACAGAAGAACACGCTACCACCTGCACACTGAGGCTGAGCCTACTCTCTGGATCTTATAGAAAAAAGTTCACTGACTCCCGTTCTATGCCCTTGGTCTAGATGGCCAGGCCACAGTCCCTTCTCCTTCATTCTCCTCTCAGAATTTTGGGCATGCACACACATACCAGAGTTTTTCAAGCTTCCAGGTCCAAGACTCAAACCACTGAGTCGGCTGTGTGGGATCTAGCGCCCCAACCACCATGGCACCTGCCAGTCTCCTATGTTCCTATGTGCTCTTGATCATTAGAATATCTTTCTCTTCTCTCTGGCAAAATCCTCCTTTGAATAGAATAATTACTCCTGGTGTGTTCTCATCTTTGTTTTCTAAATCACAGCATAGTATGGGTTTCTTATCTATTCCACCAGATTGCAAAACTCTAAGGAGCAGGGACATCAGACACTTCTCTGGGTTCCTAATACCAATACAGAGACTGGGACAGAACAGGTGTTCAGTGATCTTCATCAATAAAAGGAACAGAGGGGCCAGCAGGTGGTGTGATGGTTAAAGTGTTGGACTCCCCCATGGCTGACTGGTTTGAGTCCCAGATTTGCAGTTTGAGAATCACGCCAGACACGCGTGCATCAAACTTGATACACACATGTGTCCTTGCCGAATATCATGAGAAGGGATTGTGGTGTGGCCATCCCCCTTAGGAAGTAATTTCTCACTTTCCCTCTCTCTGTCTCTCTTTCTCTCCAGTGAGGGCACACATCTTATGGCAAAAACCTAAAACTAAATAAATTAATTAATTAAAAGGGGCTAGAGAGTTTCTTTTATTTATTTAGCTTTATTTATTCATTTCTTTATTTTAATTTGACCAGAGAGGGATAGAGTGAGTGAGACAGAGAGAGAGGGAGAAAGTGAGAAGGCAAGCTGCCAGGTTGGGGACTCGAACAACAGTCGGCCATGTGGGAGTCCGGCACCCTTAACCACCACGCCACCTGCCAGGCCCAAGATTTTCTTTTAAATTGAGGCCAGTATCGGGACCAGTAGATGGCATAACAGTTATGTCACTGGACTCCCAAGTAGTCAACCCTGGTTCAAATCTCAGACGTGGTGACTTAAAAAAACATGTCCGGTGCATGTGTATGCATGCCCAAAATCCTGAGGAGAATGGCGGAGAAGAAGGGATTGCAGGGTGGCCATCCCCCCTGGGGGGTGACTTCTCACTTTCTGTCTCTGTCTTTCCTGTGAGCTCACATACCCTATAGCAAAAATCTCTCTTAAAAAAAAAAATAAATAAGAATTGAGGCCAGTATTTTCTAGGTCTGGGTGAGAATGGAATTCCCACTAATTTGCTCTTTCTTCCTGCCTATAGGTTTGATGCCTTCTATGGGGAGAGGAGCTCTCAACAGGACATCTATGCAGGTTCAGTGCAGCCCATCCTAAGGCATTTGCTAGAAGGACAGAATGCTAGTGTGCTTGCCTATGGGCCCACAGGGGCAGGTAAGGGAGCCAGAGAGGGCACAGCTGTGGGCCAGGAATGGGTAGGGAGGTGGAGAGGAACACCTCACAGCTTTCTACTCTCTTTTCCCAGGGAAGACTCACACAATGTTGGGCAGCCCAGAGCAACCTGGAGTAATTCCCCGGGCTCTCATGGACCTCCTACAGCTCACAAGGGAGGAGAGTGCTGAGGGCCGGCCATGGGCCCTCTCTGTTACTATGTCCTACTTAGAGATCTACCAAGAAAAGGTAAGACCCTGCTCTGGTTGGGGAAGGAAGAAACAAAGGGTCAAGGTATGGCCTGGTTCTGGAGCATGATGCTGTGCTCTAGCAAGGAGGTAAGGTGAGACCTGGAAAGGCAGAGGTAGGGGTAGCAGGTGGTACAGCAAGAATCCAGCAGAGAAAAGGGGACTGATCTCAGGAAGTAAGCAACCTATGTATGTAGACTACTGCTCCAACAGGTATTAGACCTCTTGGACCCTGCATCAGGAGACCTGGTGATCCGAGAAGACTGTCGGGGAAACATCTTGATCCCAGGCCTCACGCAGAAGCCCATCACTAGCTTTGCTGACTTTGAGCAGCATTTCCTGCCAGCCAGTCGAAATCGGACCGTAGGAGCCACCCGGCTCAACCAGCGCTCCTCCCGAAGTCATGCTGTGCTCCTGGTCAAGGTGAGGCCCAGTAAAGCATGAGGACCTGAGAACCTCCCAGATCCTAAGCTCAGTCTAAGGTGCTCTTACTCTTCTTAACCCCTAGGTTGATCAGCGGGAACGTCTGGCTCCATTTCGTCAGCGGGAGGGAAAACTCTACCTGATTGACCTAGCTGGCTCTGAGGACAACCGGCGCACAGGCAACAAGGGCCTGCGGCTGAAAGAGAGTGGGGCCATCAACACCTCCCTCTTTGTACTGGGCAAGGTGGTGGATGCGCTGAACCAGGGCCTCCCTCGTGTCCCTTACCGGGACAGCAAGCTCACTCGCCTATTGCAGGTCAGGCCCACCTGTCATAGGACACAAAGGGCTAGAGGAGTTTCTCAGACCTGCTGGGGGTTGGGGTCTGGGAATAGCAGTCAAGGAACAGGAAGGCTGTTCTCTGACCTGCCTGCTCTGCCTGATCCCCATTCCTCAGGACTCTCTGGGTGGCTCAGCCCACAGCATCCTCATTGCCAACATTGCCCCCGAGAGACGCTTCTACCTAGACACAGTCTCCGCACTTAACTTTGCTGCCAGGTCCAAGGAGGTGATTAACCGGCCTTTTACCAATGAGAGCCTGCAGCTTCACGGTGAGGACTAGGGGAAGCTAGAGTGGAAAGCCTGGGTCTGAACAACTGGGGAGTTTGTCGAAGCCACCAAGTATTAGCATAGAGGCTGACCCTCCCCTGTTACTCCCTTCACCCCCATTCCTCCCTTTATCCCTCATCTTTTCCTAGTCTTGGCACCTGTTAAGCTGTCTCAGAAAGAACTGGGTCCATCAGAGGCAAAGAGAGCCCGAGGCCCTGAGGAAGAAGAGATTGGGGGCTCTGAGCCCACAGCACCTCTGGCCTCTGTCTCCCAGAAACTCAGGTAAGCAGCAGAGCACACTGGGTGTACTCCCTTTCCTGTGTCTGGGTGAGCTGCAGAGTAGTAGCAGGCTTAGCCTGCTTGAGCAAAGAAATATAGGAACTTATTCCTCACCCACTGAATTCACCCCAAATCCTATTCTGTTGAATTCACTGAAGTGCTAAGGTTAATCTTTCCTTAGTACTGCTGCTTTGGAGACCTAAGGAGGTCACCACCTTGGACTCCTAGCACCCTCCCTTTCTATTTTCCAACACCTCTAAGCCCTGAGCAAAACTTCACATTTGGGGCAGCTGTTTCAAGGATAGGCACTTCTGTTTCTGGTTCAAGAAGAAATTCGGATCAGATCATTCAGGTCAAGAGAATGAGAACAAAGCACAGGAAATAAGATAGGTCTTACTGGGACCTCTTTTTTTTTTTTTTCCTTTTTTTTAAATGTCATTTATTTTTAATGTCCAGAGCTTGTAAGACAAGGACCAGAGCTTCCTTCCAGACACAAAAATTTTATAAATTCTCAATTGGTTGGTGAGGCCAACTGGGGTACTTCTTCTTGTCTAAAATGCGGTTCCTGGGAAGACTTCATTCAAGTCCTCAATGATCATCTAATCAAATGGAATTATGGTCTTCATCTTCTCCAGCTGTTTCTGATATTCTTCAGCCCTGGCCTTTGAGAGGGACACAAACTCAGCCCAGCTTTTCAGGTCTTGCTTTTCTTCAGCATCCACCTGGACAGTGTATTTATCCTCCGGCACAGGAAGCTTCAGGGCATTAAACTTCTTCTTGCAGTCGTCCACCAAGCCTGCCTTGGCCATATTGGCCTTGTAGTATGCTCAGTCGATAGCTGGCAGGGTCTCAAGTAGTGCAGCCAACATGGAGGTGCGAGTCTCGTTCCAAGTTTTCAGGGAGTTAGCAATAGCCTTTTGTTTCTGGGTATTATTTCCCCAACAGCTACCCAGTCAATAGTTTTTAGGGCAAGTTTTTGCCCAGCTATCTTGCAATCCTTCACCAACCCTAGCGGCAAACCCTTACTGGGACCTCTTGAGGGTCTATGTGTTGGGGTCCAGCCTCTCCATGACTCCAAGGAGCTGACTGCTGTACTCATTTTCTTTCTTCTGCCCTCAAGCCAAACAAACCCTTCTAAACTAAGTCTTTTATGTGTGGCCTTTCCCAACTCGTGGCCCGATATGTCCTGATGCTCAGATCACCTTTTTGAGTAGTCTTCCTTTCTGTGTCTGTCCACTTAACTTTTTTTTTTTTATTTTTTTATTTTAGTTTTTGTTATAGGGTGTGTGTGTGCTTGCTAGAGAGCAAGAGTGGGAGGGAGGGCAGTGAAAAATCCCCCTGGGGGGTGGGGGCACATTGCAATCCCTTCTTCCCCACTCTCCTCAGGATTTTGGGCATGCACGCACACGTGTCCAGTGTGATTTTCAAGCCACCGGGTCTGAGACTGTATTGTTGACTATATGAGATCCAGTGCCTTAACCTCCATGCTGGCCCCTACTTGACCTTTAATGACTCCAAGGAGCCATCTGCAATTTAAACTTTGCCCTATTTTTGTCTATACTTCAAATAAAGCCTCTCTACACTGTGTAGGTCCTAAGACTACTGAACAGAGGTGACCTGAGGAGGCCACAGATTAGTGCCCCAGAGGGCTACTGTAGTGGAAGAAGGTGCCATACATGAAGAGGTGCTGGCCCACTCATGCCTCCTGTCAGTCTTGTCTTTCTGAAGCCATCCATTTCCTGTGTGCACAAACTCAGAGACTTTTTATCTGTATTACATGTAAATAGGCAAGCTTTTTGCCAAATAGGCACTCTGGGTTAGAAGAAGCTCAGGTGGGCACAACAGACCTACAAAGACCCTGACCTTGGGGGGCTCACTTTTTAGGAAGGAAAATTAATATATGATACCAGGTAAGTAGTACAGAATATAAGGAGGAAATAGCTGCTTGCTTTGGAGAGCCAAGGAGGAAGAAATGACTTCTAGTATTTGGCCACAATATTTTCCAGTCCTGCTTTTCCAAGGCACTTGTGCATAGAGAACAGGACAGTCTCTGCCCTAGAGGAGCTAGTTCCCATTGAGGGAAAAGATGCATAGTGTGACTGGACATGATGGGAAAGGTTGCATCCAACTGACTTTGTAAGATAATTGAGGTCAGATGTGAGGTGAAAGGAATGAATGCTAGACATGACCATGCTCAGATTAAGTCAGGATTCTACTTGAACAGGCTTTCCTATGCCCACAGGATAAAGGCTTGACACTTGAGGTCTACAGTGGCCTTCAAAGCTGTGCTGAAGATGACCTCTGTAATGATTTCCTTGAATACTTCTCCATATAGACAGGCACTCAGCCTTTGCTTCACTTTATCCTGGTCTTTTACTGTCCTCATTAGATTGCAAGGGCCTCCAGAGCTGGGCAGTGTCTTAGATCCCAAATACTCAGCACTCAGTTGTTCATTCAATGCTTGTTTTCATTTAATCTCTTGGCATCTCTGAGGAGTTACTTCACTTGACAAAAACTACACTCATCCCTTATTTCTTCAGGGGTGCTCAGCAAGTCAACATCAGGGTTCTGGATCCATAGGCTATGCCAAGTTAAGGCATGATAAGGGGAATCTTGCTGCTGGAGAAGGTAATGAGAGGAGGTTGGTGAGGAGTAACCTCTTCGTCTGCTCAGCCCTCTACAGAAGCTAAGCAACATGGACCCAGCCATGCTGGAGCGCCTCCTAAACTTGGACCGTCTGCTAGGCTCCCAAGGGAGTCAAGGGACCCCTCTGTTGAGTACCCCAAGGCGAGAGCGAATGGTGCTCATGAAGACAGTGGAGGAGAAGGACTTGGAGATTGAGGTAAGTATTGGAGCTAGCAGCTGTGATTCCTACCAGCCTTGAGAAGTAATTCTAGGATCTTCAGGGAGGGAAGGACACTCAAAGACTGGACTAGAGTCTAGTTTTCACTCAAGTCTGGAAGTTCTTCACCTTCTGCTTGAATGTTTAACATGGCTGAATTTTGAGAACAAAAACAAGATCCAATTTGAGGTGGTGAGAGGAAAAAATTCCAAGTAAAAGAAACAAATGTTGGATATTGCATTTCCTAAACTTCGGCTCACACTGAGGATTCTATGTGAATAGTCCTTCCCTTCAGTGTTTCTAAAGGAGCTTGTCCCACCACTGTGTAACCCCTGTTTATCAGAAAGCCTTTAATTATATTGGGTACTGCCTGTGCCCCCGGAGTGTCTCTCACTGGTCCTACCTAACCCTGCTGTCTAGGGCGTCAGGGTCCTATATAGTCACCCTCTTAATCACTGTTCTTCAGGCTACTCTGGAGTTGGGTCTGGGTCACATCTCTTCCTGGTTCCTTCTAACAGAGGCTTAAGATGAAGCAAAAAGAACTGGAAGCTAAGGTGCTGGCCCAGAAGGCTGAGGATCCAAAGAAGGAGAACCGTGCTCCCACAATACTACGGCCCCTTGCCCGTCGCACAGTCACAGTGGCAAAGCCCCTGAAAAAGGCTGTGGTGATGCCTCTACAGCTGAGTAAGTTTGCCTCCAGGGGTCAGGAAGGTCTAGGTGACTGAAATCCTGTGAAGGACAAGGTGTTAGTAGGTGCTGTCCTAATGTCACTCACATCCTCTTACCATACCTCTTACCAGGCTAATGAGGTGTAAGGAGGATCTGAAGCAGCACTGGGGGGGAGGGGTCTATCTATCCTCAGGTGTTTAGAATGATGGGAGAGACATGAGTGTTAGATTGATTATAATGTAAGACCAACTGAGATTACTTTCAAGCACAAGTGTGAGAAAGGCCACATGACAGTATAACCAAATAGGTTAACTCAGGGTGGAGGAGAGCTGGGGAATGAAATATGGGAGAAGTGGCTACCAGGGAGGGTGAAAAGTGGCTTCTGGCCTAATACCAGTTCACAATTCCTGCTTTCAGTTCAGGAGCAGGCAGCATCCCCAAGTGCTGAGATCCACATCCTGAAGAAGAGAGGCCGGAAGAGAAAGGTGAGAATAGCTGGGGGCTTAGGCTACACCTATGGCATGGCAGAAATAAGTTCCAGGAGCAAGAGCATTGACCTTGGAGTTGTACAACCTGGCAGACACTAGCTATTTACAAGTCTTCTAACTTGCTTTTCACTCTTCGATGATAGTATGTTGCAGGGTATTTGGGGTAAAATGCAATGGACATGAATATACCTAGCAGAGTGGGTGTCTATATACCTGTTTCTTCTCTTTGTTTCTGATAGCTCTCGCCATCACTATACTTAGTAGGTGCAGTGTATAGCCTGACTACTGCCCTCTAAAAACTCAGGAAAATAGGATCTGGGTGCTCAAGAGTAAAACACACACAGGCACATGTGCCCATGACAATATAAGTTGAGCATCTCTTATCTAAAATGCTTGGGGCCGGAAGTATTTGGATTTTGGAATATATCATATACACAGTATCTTGGATATGGGACCCAAGTTAAACATAAAATTCCTGTTTCATATACACTTTATACATATAGGCGAAAGGGAATTTTTTTTTTTAACTTTTGTATGGCAGTGTTAATTGCTACCTGTTGCATGAGGTGAGGTGTGTAATTTTCCACTTGTGGCATCATGTTGGTGCTCATAAAGTTTCAGATTTTGGAATATTTTGAAGTTTTGGGATGCATCCCAAAATTGAGATGATCTTCATTACTTTTTCTCACATACTCGCTCACGTGTGAAAGAGAGCTTATTGTTTCGTCTTGAGATGAGGGACCAGATTTTAGAGTTTAATCAGGGGACCAGCAGTTGGCATAATGGTTATGTCGCTGGACTCCCATGTAGTCAACCACAGTTTGAGTCCCGGACCCGGTGGCTTAAACTCATGCCAGGCACATGTGCGAGCATGCCTAAGATCCGGAGAGGAGAATGGAGGAGAAGGGACTGTGGCGTGGCCATCTCCCCTGGGGGGTGATTTCTTGCTTTCTGTTTCTGTCTCTTTCTGGCGTGTGCACATGCCCTATAGCAAAAACTTCTCAAAAAAAAGCGCTTGCTTTGTGCTCTACATTCCTTAACTCATTTGACCTTCATAGTAATTCATACAAGTACTATAATTTCTTTCACAAATTGGGTAAAATGAGAACTAGCTTGAGAGCCTACAAGGAGTAAGAGAGGGTGAGGAAGTAGCTATTGCTGCTCCTGTCTTGGCAGGGGAGTCCAAAGGGCTTTGCTGCCCTGTCACCGCCCCTTGTCTCCTAGCTGGAGTCCGTGGAAGCCTCAGAGCCTGAGGAGAAGACTGAGGACTGCTGGGAGCTACAGGTTAGCCCAGAACTACTGGCCCAGGGGCGCCAAAAAATACTGGATCTGCTGAACAAAGGCTCAGCCAGGGATCTGCGTAGCCTCCAGAGAATTGGCCAGAAAAAGGCTCAGCTGATTGTGGGCTGGAGGGAGCTCCACGGCCCCTTTGGCCAGGTAACAATAGCCTGGGAGAGCAGTTCAGGGGTTGGGAGAGACTTGGCACCCCTATACCCCTTCCTTCCATTGCTGTCCTGCTAGGTGGAAGATCTGGAACGTGTGGAGGGCATATCCGGGAAACAGATGGAGTCATTCCTTAAGGTCAGGTCTCAGCTCCATTCCCTTCTCTCCCTGTACTGTGCCCTACCCCAGCTCTAACGTTGATGTCCGCTTGCTGTGTTGCAGGCGAACATCCTGGGTCTCGCCGCTGGCCAGCCCTGTGGCCCCTCCTGACTGCTGTCTCCTCAGTCGCTGTCATACTACTTTTTTTCTTTTTGCTTTAGTCCTTGTATGACCACGTGTTGTGTAAATACAGTTTTTACTCCTGTGCTTCAGCCTGATTTTTGGGGTTTCGAGGGCGGGGCCGAGGTACAATTGCCTTTGGGGTCAAAAGAAGGCTAGGCGCCCGGCAGGCAAACTTCTCTGGGCGCCATCTTCGGGAAACAGTGAACCGGCGCAGGAATGTAAATAAACCGCTGGAATGGGGAGGGGAAAGAACGGTGGCTGAAAGGAAACAAAAAACTGAAGCAAAAGCCCGAGGACGACGACCGTTAGGCGGGCGCGCGCTGAGGGTTTAGCCCCGCCCCATCCGTACCCCTGGCGCGCGCTCCCCAATTCTCCCGCTCAGCGACGACAGCGGTATTGTGCGCGTGCGCGCGAAATAACGGCCGCGGGAGGAGGGGGGGTGGAATCGTTGAAGGGGGGAAAGGGAAGAGAAGCCGCTCTGTCTCCCGCGAGCCCACCACCTGCGCCGCCGTCAGCCAATCAGAAGCCGTCTCGGGGGTCTCGCGCTCGGGGCGACTCGGGCTGCTGGGTGGCTCCCCCGTCCCTCCTCCCGCCAGAGTCCCTCTCGTACCTCCCCCTCCCGCTGGCCTCGCGCGCGCTCGCGCTCGCGCCCGCTCCAGCCTCTTGTGTGTCCTCGCGCCCCCCGCCCGCCCTCCCCGCGCGCAGTGTGCTCCGCTCCCCCCACCCTCCTCCTCCTCCCCCCTCCCGCCCGCCCCACACGCCTCCTCCCTGGGTTCCCCCTCCCCCACTGCCGCCTCCTCCTCCTCCCGCCCCAGGGTGAGCGCGAGCCACCTCCCTCCCTCCCTCCGCCATGGATCCCAGCAACTGGAGCAGCTTCATCTTCCAGGTAACAACCCCCTCCCCCCGCCCCCACCCCCCTTCCCACACCCCCTCCTGCCCGCCCTCCCTCCCGTCCCACCCCCCCCTCCGCGCGCCCGGTGCGCGCGCAGCTGTCCCCCTCCCTCCCTCGCGCCCTCCCCCGCCCTCCCCGAGGCGCCGGCTGGGGCGCGCGCGCGGCGGGGGCCGAGGCTGCTCCCTCGCTCCCCCCACCCCGCCCCGCCAGGCTCCAACCGCCGCCGCCGCCGCCGCCGCCACCCGGGCCCCCGCCCCCGGCCCCGGGCCCCGCGGGGCCTCCCGCCCCCACCCAGGGGGCGTCGCCGCCGCCGCCGCCGCCGCCGCGCTCCGTGGCCCGCAAGGCGCCCTCCTTCCCTCCCTCCCGCCGGCCGGGGTGCGCGGGCGGCGGGGCGGCCCGCGGGCCATGCGTTCGGCGCGGCCCAACCCGGCCGGCCGGGGGCGGCGCCCCGAGCCTGGGCCCCGCGCGGCCCGCGCCCCCGGCCCCCGCTGAGCCCCGGGGGCCCCGCCGTGGCCGAGGCCATGTTCCCCGTGTTCCCTTGCACGCTGCTGGCCCCCCCCTTCCCCGTGCTGGGCCTGGACTCCCGGGGGGTGGGCGGCCTCATGAACTCCTTCCCGCCACCTCAGGGTCACGCCCAGAACCCCCTGCAGGTCGGGGCTGAGCTCCAGTCCCGCTTCTTTGCCTCCCAGGGCTGCGCCCAGAGTCCATTCCAGGTGAGTAGGGGCCGGCCGTGGCAGGCCGGGCCGGGGAGGGCGCCGACCCGCGGCCGCGGCCCACACGGCGCCTTGTCTTTGCAGGCCGCGCCGGCGCCCCCACCCACGCCCCAGGCCCCGGCGGCCGAGCCCCTCCAGGTGGACTTGCTCCCGGTGCTCGCGGCCGCCCAGGAATCCGCCGCGGCTGCGGCCGCAGCCGCCGCCGCCGCCGCCGCCGTCGCTGCTGCGCCCCCGGCCCCAGCCGCCGCCTCCACAGTGGACACAGCGGCCCTGAAGCAGCCCCCGGCGCCTCCTCCGCCACCCCCGCCCGTGTCGGCGCCTGCTGCCGAGGCCGCGCCCCCCCGCCTCTGCCGCCACCATCGCCGCAGCGGCGGCCACCGCCGTCGTAGCCCCAACCTCGACGGTCGCCGTGGCCCCCGTCGCGTCTGCCTTGGAGAAGAAGACAAAGAGCAAGGGGCCCTATATCTGTGCCCTGTGCGCCAAGGAGTTCAAGAACGGCTACAATCTCCGGAGGCACGAAGCCATCCACACGGGAGCCAAGGCCGGCCGCGTCCCCTCGGGTGCTATGAAGATGCCCACCATGGTGCCCCTGAGCCTCCTGAGCGTGCCCCAGCTGAGTGGAGCCGGCGGGGGAGGGGGAGAAGCGGGTGCAGGCGGCGGCGCGGCCGCAGTGGCCGCCGGTGGCGTGGTGACCACGACCGCCTCGGGAAAGCGCATCCGGAAGAACCACGCCTGCGAGATGTGCGGCAAGGCCTTCCGCGACGTCTACCACCTGAACCGACACAAGCTGTCGCACTCGGACGAGAAGCCCTACCAGTGCCCGGTGTGCCAGCAGCGCTTCAAGCGCAAGGACCGCATGAGCTACCACGTGCGCTCACATGACGGCGCTGTGCACAAGCCCTACAACTGCTCCCACTGTGGCAAGAGCTTCTCCCGGTGTGCACGGGGCCTCGGCCGCCCACAGGCCGGTGGGGAGGGAGGGACGGCAACCGAGGTGGCCAGGCCTTGGCTGGTGGGGAGGGAGGCGGCTTCTGAGGGGAAGGGGAGCCACTCCCAGGGAGGAGGGAGGAAAGCCTCTCCTGGTTACCAGGGAGCAGGGGGTGGTACTTTGCAAAGGAGGTGGGTCTTTGGGTTGGAGTTGCTCTTCTAGTGGGAGGAGAGGAGGAAGCTTGGTCTGAGGGGAGGGATTTCCTGCATCAGTAGGGCTGTAGCCTTGGCCTCAGGGTAAACGTGGGCACTTGGGGCAAGGCCTGCTGTGCAAAGTTAGACAGATTTGGGGCACACCTCTTCAACCCCGAGGCTTCCGTCCTAACCCCAACCCAACATGTCCGTAGGCCGGATCACCTCAACAGTCACGTCAGACAAGTGCACTCAACAGAACGGCCCTTCAAATGTGAGGTAGGAAGTCCGCCGCCTCCTGTCCTGGTTCTCATGATTTTGATCCTCATTGTAGCTGTCTGAGTTCAGCCTCTCAGACCCCCTTTTTCTCTCTCTTCTTTTTGCCTTTTCACTCCATTTTCTCATCCCCTCTTCAAGGCCTCATCATCTCACCCCCATTTCCTACAGATCAAAGACCCCCAAGGCTCTGATTCCTTTAACCTCTTGCTCCCCTCTCCCCACTTCCCAAAGCTTTAACTCTCCTGTGACACCCCCCCACGCCCCTCCCACTCCCCAGAAATGTGAGGCAGCTTTTGCTACGAAGGATCGACTCCGGGCGCACACAGTACGACACGAGGAGAAGGTGCCATGTCACGTGTGTGGCAAGATGCTGAGCTCGGCTTATATTTCGGACCACATGAAGGTGCACAGCCAGGGCCCTCACCATGTCTGTGAGCTCTGCAACAAAGGTACATGCTGAGGGATGCTGGGGGGCTGGGCACAGGGTGGGCACAGAGCCAGAGGCCCTTCCAGAGGCACCTGGAACCCTTTAGGAAGGAAATGAAGCAGCAGTGGGGATAACTGAACGTCACTAAATTCTAAGAAGTCACGGGTGGAGGAGATGATCTACTTTAAAGATGCAGCCTTCTGGGTGCAGCCTCTTGGGCATGCGCAGGGAGAATGAGAGTGGGACACGGCTGCTAAGGGAAGGAGCAGTCAAGAGAGCCAGTTCTGAAGGGTCAGAGGCGAGGTTTCAGTTGTGCAGCCCAGTTCTGTCTCCAGCTCCTGGGGCAAGTGGAGTACACTGGCCAGGGTCTAATGTGCACTCACCCTGCCCTCGGAGCAGAGAAGGCTGCTTGGTAACAGGCTCACTTATTCCCTGAGTACCTGGGCTGAGACTGGGGGGGTGGGGGGAGCACTGGAGGGAGGGGACACAGCCGTCTCTGCTGAGGGTCAACCCTTGAAATGGCTAGGAGTCAGTATCCCGTCATCCTGGGAGAGATCTCCCAGGCACGGAGTGAGCGCTGAAGTACCAAGGCTGAGGAGCAGGCACCATTCAAACCAGGCCCTGAGCTCAGAGAGGAGCTATCCCCCATAGCCCCCAGCAGAGTAGTTGGCCCTAGGCTACTAAGGATGTGGTGGGAGGAGAACAGGGCCACCTGAGGGTGTCCCCAGCCTAGGAGAACAACCCTGTCTCTGGGGTCTCCACCTGGCTGACCCCCATCCCCCATCCCAATCCACCCCCCCATAGGCTTCACCACAGCAGCATACCTTCGCATCCACGCGGTGAAGGACCATGGGCTCCAGGCCCCGCGGGCTGACCGCATCCTGTGCAAGCTGTGCAGCGTGCACTGCAAGACCCCTGCCCAGCTGGCCGGCCACATGCAGACCCATCTTGGGGGGGCCGCCCCCCCTGTCCCGGGAGATGCCCCCCAGCCACAACCCACCTGCTGAGGGGGACCCCGCACCCACCAGGCAAGGCGTGGGGCATGGCTGGGGAGGCGGGATGGGGAGTGTGGGACAAGGGGACTTAAGGGGCCCATTAGGGGATCTCAGGAAGGCCAGGGATGCCAGTCTGTCACTCAGGTCAGGGAGCCTTCTGGGGACAGGGAGGGCCCTTCAGGAGAACTGCCTGGGTAAGGATGCAGGCCGAAGCCTCTCGGAACAAGATAGGAAGTGAGCAGCGGCTGTGTCCCAGGGGAAGTAGTCTGGAACAGAGTCTGGGGTAAAGGACAAAGTTCTTGCCATTCAGATGGCGCTGTGATCTGTGGTGTTTCTCACTGTGCAGGTACTGGTGAGGTTTGTCCAATGGCGGCGGCGGCGGCAGCGGCAGCGGCGGCGGCGGCAGCAGTGGCAGCCCCTCCCACAGCTGTGGGCTCCCTCTCGGGGGCTGAGGGGGTGCCTGTGAGCTCTCAGCCACTTCCCTCCCAGCCCTGGTGAGCTCCAAGTTGGTGGGGGGAGAGGGAAGAGTGGAGGAAAGTCCCTTGGTACAGTCTCCTCTCTCCCTCTCTTTTTCCACCAACTCCTCACTGCTTCCCCACCAACCAAGGAGCCTCCAGAAGGAAAGGAGGAAAAAATGTTTTCTTAGGGCAATTCACTAGGTTTTAACGATTTGTTTCTCCTGCTCCTCTCTTCTATCTGACCTGACCCCACACACACCTGTCCCCTCAGTTGTGTTGAAGTCCCCTGGACAGTGGGCAGGGGTGACAGGACAGGAGCAGCCACTGCCCGTACACCCTCTCCTCTCTGTAACCCCCTGCCCTGCCCTCCCAGGGATTTGTGAACCTGTCCTCAGTGGTCCTTGCTCTCCTCCTTCCAGTCCTTCCCCCCACTACTGTCTGCTGCCCCTCCCTGGGGAGTTGGTGCTTTCTTTTTCTTTTTTTTTTTTCTTTTTTTTTTTTTTCCTGGTTTTCCCAGGGGTGGGGGGAGGAGAGAAAGAAGGGGAATTGAAGATTCTGTCCCTAAGAGGGAAAAAAAAAGATTTGACTAGGGGCAGAAGCAGGGAAGGCAAAGGTTGGATCTTCATAAGGTAGGGTCGTTTGGGGTCAGGCTCTGGACATCATCCTACTTGAAAATTTGTCAGGGGGGAAAAAAGTCAGGGGGAGTAAAAGGAGCCACTAGGGCCAGAGGCAGGACAAGAGATGGAATTGTACGGGGTCAGGGTAAATGCGGGGACCCAGGGACTAGAGGTGCTTCCTGGGGGTGGGGGGAATGCTGCCACAGTGTCTTCCCCTTCCCTCTTCCACCCCAGCTCCAGCCCTGGTCTTTTCTTTTCATCCCTCTTCCCCACGACAGAAGCTGTGGCCCTGGCCATGTCATCGTGTTCCTGTGTCCCCTGCATGTTCCCCACCCTCCACCCCCTCCTTTTGCGCGGACCCCATTACAATAAATTTTAAATAAAAACCTGTCTCTGACTCTGGGTTGAATTGCTCTCCTCAAGGTCTCAGTCTGCACTACCAGGGGGCTGCTTGGGCCTGGTGTGAGTCCTAGCCTTGCTCTGCCCTCTGTGGCTCTGGCTCTTCTCTCCCTGGGGGGAGCCTTAGTGACTGTAGCACAGGTTTAAGGTGGGGCCAAGGCTCCAGGGGCTGCAGAGAGCATGTTCCAGGACTCCCAGGCCTGAGAATATCCAATCTGGATGAGGCCAGAATAAAGGCCCCTGGTTAGAAACCCAGGCCTGCTGGACAGAAATGGGCTCTCCCATCCATACCTGGTGCCTGCTGCTCAGACCTTGGCCAGATACGTGCACACCCTTAAGGTCCTGAAAGATGATGGAGCTGCAGAGGTTGGAAGGCTGAACCCTAGGACTGGGAACAGTAAGGCTGGGAAAACCACTGGTTCCCCTCATTCTTGGCATGGTCTCTAACCTGCATTTACACCGGCTCTGCTGCCTCAGCCACCTGCTGGTCCAGGCTGTTCCTGCATCTTCTGTCTTGCCCCCTTGGAACCCCCTTTCCCATCCTTGCTCTGCCTTTCCCAGAGACCCTTTCTTGAGTCTCCCAGTATCCATTCCTGCTCCTGTTTTCCTGGGGGTAGGAGACTTCCTGTTCTGCAGGATACCTCTCTTGAAACCCCACCCTAGTCCTCTGCAGCTTCTCGGAGTTTTGCCCCATCTCCCCCTCTTCCTGCTCCTAGGGGTTCCTCCACCCGGTCCTGCCTGTCTCCCTGGTCCGGTCTCCTCGCAGACCCCCTCTCCGTTTCTCCCAAACCCCTCTCTCTACCAGGATCCCAGGTGACCGTTGGCGGGAGGGGCCAGGGACTTAGGAAGGGGGCGCCCCGCCTGGAGGTGCGCGTGGGAAGGGGCAGGGAGGGGGCGCGAGTGGTCCCCAGGCTGGTTGCCGGGGTAACGCGGGGCCTGGCACTAGTGGCTCCCTCGGGCTGGCCGGGAGGGGCCGGAGGCGTGCAAGGGGCGGGGGCGGCGCTCTGCACGGAGCGTAGAGGAGGGGACAAGCAAACGAGAGGGGAGAGGAGAGGAGACCCGCCGCCTCCCTCCCTCCCTCCCTCCCTCGCTGACTTGCTCCCTCCCGGGCTGCGGCTGCTGCAACGGGGGCGGCGGCAGCGGCGGCGGCGGGAGCAGTCCGGAGACCGGCGTCGAGGTGAGGCTGGGACTGAGGCTTGCGGGTAGGAGTGGACCGACAGACGGCTGACTGACGCTGGGCGGGTTGCACCGGAATGCCAGGCGTGCCACGGCCCACCGAGGGCGAGGGAATCCCTAGGAGAAGGGCTGCAAAGGGGTTCGGAGGAGATGCCCATATCTCCCAGGGAGGGGCGGGGGTGTCTGCGCCCCAAACGCGCAGCAAAAAAACCTGCACCACCTGAGTACCCAGGGAGGGGGGGAGGATGCAGAGGGAGTGGAATCGAGTATGGGGTCCTCTGCTCAGCCTGTTGTCAGAATGTCCGGGTGTTTCCACAGCTTGTTGATTTTGAGGGTGTTGGAGCATCTGCTGGGATATGTGCATCCATCTGGGATCTTGTTGGGTGGACCCAGGAAGAGACTCTGGGGAGGGTCCTGTTTACCAAAGGGTTAATCTTCCCAGGGCTTTCCAAGAATTAAAACTGAATAGAGCACTCTTCCCCTGGTATGTCCCACCCCAAAGCAAAGGAAACCCCAACTTTTCTTGTTCTCCTCAGAGGCAGGGCAAGGCTGGCCCTGAGAAGGAACGAAGCCCTCTTGGTCTTGCAGTGCTACGAGCCCCTCTTCCCTCCCTATACTAAGCCTTCTCCTCCTCTTCCAGGATTTGCTGCTGTCTCGGCTCTTCCATCCTCCCCACAGGGGCTCTCTCCCTTCTCCCCTCTCAAGATGGCAGCTAGCAGCTCTGAGGTCTCTGAGATCAAGGGGGTCGAGGAGAGTCCCAAGACCCAGGGAGAAGGGTTTGGCCATTCTGAAGCTGCAACTGGCCCTCTCCAGGTCTCAGACCAGCCAGAAGCCCCACAGCCAGTCCCAGACACCACTGTGGCCCCAATGGACTCGGGGTCCAAGGCTGGGCTGGCTCCAGACACCAAAGAGACCCTTGCTAGGGCCCCAGAAACAGCCCAAGCTACAGATCTTGGCTCAAGCCCAGGAGAGGAATCAAAAGCCAGCTCCAGCCCCAAAAAAGCATGCCAAGAGCCAGCGTCCAAACCAGAAGGGAACAAAGAGACCACTGCAGACCAGGGGTCTGAGCTGGAGCCTACAGCACCACTTGAGCCGGCCCCAGAATCTGCACCCCAGCCAGACACCCAGCCAGACACCCAGCCAGACCCCCAGCCAGACCCCCAGCCAGACCCCCAGCCAACTTCCCAGCCCATTCCCAATCCAGTCCTTCAGCCACAGCTCCCTACCCAGGAGGACCCCACCCCTGAGGCGGTGACGGAGAGTGTGGGGGAAAAGCAGGAGAATGGGGCAGTGGTCCCCCTTCAGGCTGGTGATGGGGAAGAGGGCCCAGCCCCCCAACCTCATGTGTCACCCTCAACCAAAACCTCTTCGGCCAACGGGGCTCCCCCCCGAGTGCTGCAGCAGCTGGTTGAGGAGGACCGACTAGGAAGGGCTCACAGTGGGCATCCAGGATCTCCCCGAGGTAGTCTGAGCCGCCACCCCAGCTCCCAGCTGGCAGGGCCTGGGGTGGAGGGGGGCGAAGGCACCCAGAAACCTCGGGACTACATCATCCTTGCCATCCTGTCCTGCTTCTGCCCCATGTGGCCTGTCAACATCGTGGCCTTCGCTTATGCCGTCATGGTGAGCCCCATGGGACCCTGGCCCAGGCCTGCTATGGCTCCCAGCTTCTTGCCAGCACTGGCACAGAGCCCCAGAAGTAACCATGCCTTCCCTCCCCTCTGCATGGATCTTACTTCCCCAATTACAGGGCCTTTGCTTGCATCTCCCCAGCACCTCTGAGCCACCACTGCCTGACCCTTTTGGGTGGGAGGGATGTGGAGGCACATGTTCCCCACAGCCTTGCTGATCTGTGCTCTCCTCCCCTGCCTCTCCCATCCTCCTTCCTCCCTCACTGTCCATGGGGCTGGCCTCTCTCCTCTGGATGACTCTTTCACCTGATCTTTGCTGGGCTGGTTTCTCCTGACCGTGGTACCTCGTTCCCTCACCCTAACCCCAGTCACGGAACAGCCTGCAGCAGGGGGACGTGGATGGGGCCCAGCGTCTGGGCCGTGTGGCCAAGCTCTTAAGCATCGTGGCGCTGGTAGGGGGGGTCCTCATCATCATCGCCTCCTGCGTCATCAACTTAGGCGGTGAGTGGGGGTCTGGGACAGGTAGGGGAGGAATGGAAGGGTTGACAAGGGCAGCTTTACTAACCCCTGCCCCTGCTCTCTCCTGTCTGTCCTCCCTACTTCTCCTTTGTCTCTCCTTGTCTCCCTCTTTCCCCCTCCCCTGTCTCTGTCTGTCCTTCCCTCTCCTTCCCACAGTGTATAAGTGAGGGGCTCTGCCCTGCATTCCAAGACTTTTCTTCCTGTTGGGAGCTGCCTTGGGTCCATCCCTCCCCTGGGGGGAGCCCAATTGATGGCCCTGGCCCCCACCCCTAGGGACCAAGGGAGCCTGAGCGACCTTGTTTACAGCTTCTTTCCTGCTCCTGCATCCTGCCAGGCTCCTCTGCCAACCGTAGGCTTCCCTTCTCCCTGCACTGTCTCCAATCTCCCTGCACTTCTGCTTGCGTCCCCTCTTGCCTCTTGATCTCCCTATTCCTGCACTTCTGGAACCTTCCTGCACTATGGAAACCTCCCTGAACAACTCCCAAACTGTGCTCTTTGCCTCCCTGCATCTCTCCCAGCCTCCTTGCACTCCTTCCAGCTGCCAGAATTCTGACTGTCCTTCCTGGCCTCCCTCTCCCAACCTTCACTGTCTCAGCATCTTCCTCATTCCTTTCTTCCTTCCTTTGTCATCTCCCCTTCTCCATATACCTCACTCTTGCCTCATCTCCCTTTACCATCATTTACTCCACCTCCCTGCCACCTTTTATTCTGCAAAAACTCCAGCACTTAGATCAGGCTGGGGGGAGGGGAGCAGGGAAGGGAGAGGGCGCCGGAGCCCTGGGCTCCGACTGTTCTCTGCTGGGACTACCAGGCCCTGACGCCCCACTAGGAGCCTTGAGATCGAAAAGCTGGCAAGCCAGGCCTCCTGTGGGGACTTCTGTAAGGGTGGGGAGCACTAGTTCCAAACACGTACAGGACAGAAGGGAGGGGCGCAGCAGTTGACCCGCCCATCTGAGATTTTTAATCCAGAGTTACTTTCTTGAAGGTGTTGGGGCTCAGGTCGTTCACGTGCTTTGTAACGAAAGAATCCAAAAAATAGGACCAAAGCTCCCAGCTGCTGGGAGCGAGGGAGGGACAGGGAGCTCTATAATTATTTTCTAAGTGGACTAGGGAGGTTTGTTGCACGCGACAGCAGGCTGAGGAGGCGGGGACCGAGCTACGACACTGTTCGGAGTTGGCGGGTTGTTTTCTAAAAAAAAGCCTTGGGGGGGGGGGAGAAACCTAAAATTCTATAAAAAAAAAAAAAGTATATATAAAACTAATTCTCCCTTTTTGTATGCCGGATGCTGCATGAGTCTGAAACACCAATAAACGGAGACTGCATGATATTTGCCTCCAATCTCAGTTGGTCCCTGCGTCGGTCCTGCCGGGTCAATGGTACTACCTCCAGTCGCCAGATCCCGGGGGTGGGGGTGGGGGTGTGCGCATGCGCCGTCCCAGTAGCCATCTTTACTATGGGCCGAAGCCTGTTGTGCCTGAGCGCCTAACTGCGCATGTGCAAGCCTTCCCCGCTTTCCTCTTCCAAGTAACTTTGACTAGAGCAAAGCCTCCCGCGCTATTTCTGTGCGCCTGCGTACTGTGACCTCGCGCAGCCCGGGAGGCGGGTCCTACCTCCAGGTGCGTACGGCGGCTCAGTTGATCAGTTGACGCAACCCCGAACTGCGAGGTTTGTGTAGAGAGCGTCGCGTCCAGGTGTGGAGAGGTGGGGTGCGAAGGCAAGAAGAGCAGTCTTTGCCTCGGGAAGTGGTTTTTGGGGCCCCAGGGAACGTCGGAATACCAGATCTTGATCCGCGGGGCGGGATCCTTGGAAGGGACTCAGCGCCTCCTGTTGGGGAAGCGCCATCTGGCAGCAGAAGAGACAGGCACCCCAGGGAAGCCCGACCCCTTGGGGAGGTAGACCCTAGTTTAGTACTCCAGCATCTTCTGTTACTGTAAGGCTCCTTCTCTAGGGGCCTATGTCCCTTACCCGGAGTCATGGAGACATTTCGGCCACCACGACAATGCCACTGTCTGAAGAAGGGGAAGTGACCTCTGGTCTCCAGGCTCTAGCCGTGGAGGATACCGGAGGCCCCTCTGTCTTGGCCAGTAAGGCCCAGGCAGAGGGGGAAGGAGGCGGGGAGGAAGCCGAGCGTGAGGGGTCCGGGACCGAAGAGGCACAGGAAGCCCCCAGCGCTTCGGGGGAAGAGCATGCAGAGGGAGAATCCGAGGACTGGTGCGTGCCCTGCAGCGATGAGGAGGTGGAGCTGCCCGCGGATGGGCAGTCCTGGATGCCCCCTCCCTCCGAAATCCTCCGGCTCTACGAACTGCTGGCTGCCCACGGGACCTTGGAGCTTCAAGCCGAGATCCTGCCTCGTAGGCCGCCCACGCCTGAGGCCCAGAGTGAAGAGGAGAGATCAGACGAGGAGCCAGAGGCCAAAGAAGAGGAAGAGGAAAAGTGAGATCACACCCCTACACCTTGTCCTTGGGCTAGTCCTCCGAATGCACGAAGGAAAACTGGGGGGCGGTGGAGGGGGAGTGCAAATCAGGAGTATGGAAGGTGGAGGGGAGGGAAGAGAGTAGGAGAGGAGAATTCTGCAGCCTGAGGAGAGGCATGCCTGTGGGTGTTTGGGAGGGCTACTCTTACCTTTTCTCTCCTCACCTGTCTCAGACCGCACATGCCTACCGAATTTGACTTTGATGATGAGCCAATGACTCCCAAGGACTCTCTAATTGACCGAAGACGCACACCAGGTACAGACAAGGGCAGAGAGTTGGGGGGAGGTAAAGGGCCTCTGCTCCCAGTTACCCCAAATGTCTCCATCTCTGTGGTGTAGGTTAATATCCTGTCTTTAAAAATCATCACAGGGACCAGCAGTTGGCATAATGGCTATGTCGCTGGACTCCCATGTAGTCGACCGCGGTTTGAGTCCTGGACCTGGTGTCTTAAACTCACGCCAGGCACGTGCCCAAGATCCCGAGAGGAGAAGAGATTGCGGTGTGGCCATCACCTCTGGGGGGTGATTTCTCGCTTTCTATCTCTCTGTCTCTCTCTGCCTTTCTAGCAAGCGCACACGCCCTACAGCAAAAAACACTCCAAAAAAAAAATCATCACAGTTAATTCTGGCATGTCCCCCATTTCTTTTGTCATCAGGGAAGTCCAAACTCTCAGGGTCATTCCTTATCACCTAGAGTCATATCCCTGAGCTACTGTGTACATCACCTAATCTGACCCAGTTTCCTACCCCACATGCCCTCTTAGAATTTACCCTTGGAGGCTTTCTTAACTTCCATTTCCCTTACCAGAACATGGAAGTCCCAGCTTGCTCTGCCTCCAGGGCATTTCCAATTCTGTTCGCCACTTGCCACCTTCAGCTCCGCCTTCATATGAACCACTGTCTTTCTTGTGTGGGTAGTTGGCGGTAGCTCCTAACTGGTCTCCCTGCTTCCAGTCCCAGTGATTGCAGTGAAAAACAAAGCATGTGACTCTTCAAATCCCCCAGAGGATTCTATCACTGGGAGAAGAGCATGTTGAGGGAGAATCCCAGCCCTGTTTCCCACATTCTTCCCCCCCCCCCACATTCTTTTTTGAACAGACCTCTCTATTCCTGCCCTGAAGCCTTTGCACCTGCTCTTTCCTTACCCAATGTGCTGCCCCTGGTCTTCACATTACAGGTGCCTTCTCATAAGTCAAGACTTTCAGTGCCTACTCTATATGCAGCCCAATCGCAAACCTCAGAACCTCCATAACAGAGGCCTGGAAACCTGGGTGTTTGGCTCCCCAGGGAGGCGTAAGACCCGGGCAGGTCTGGCACACGCTGCCTCAAGCCTTTCCACATTTCCTACCTTCTTCAGGAAGCTCAGCCCGGAGCCAGAAACGGGAGGCTCGCCTGGACAAGGTCCTCTCAGACATGAAGAGACACAAGAAGCTAGAAGAGCAGATCCTTCGGACTGGGAGGGACCTCTTCAGCCTGGACTCAGAGGATCCCAGCCCCAACAGCCCCCCACTCCGGTCCTCAGGGAGTAGTCTCTTCCCCCGACAGCGAAAGTACTGACTCCTGCCGTTGCTGCCTCTAGGATGCAGAGACTGTCAGGGCCTGGGCCCTGCTCTCCTAACCTGGAATCTGGAAAGCAGGAGAGAAAGAGCAATCCCAGGCTCCCGTTGCAGCACCTTGCAGGAAAGGGGGAGTGTGTGCTCATACATGTGTGTGTTTTCTGTAGAGCATCTATTTGGAGACCAACGCTGAATTTTCCAAGTAAAAATAAAAGATGTAGCATTATAGTCTCTTAAGAGGTGGGGCTGCAGCTGGTGCCTAAACAATTGGCCATACGGGGGATGAGAGACAGATTTGTATTTGCTCAGATTGGACAATTACAGCCAGATGGGGCAGAGGTGAACCTGGGCAGCACTTGTCACTTCCACCTCCACCTTGGGCCCTGACCCTGCGCAGCCTCATCCCAGTCCTGCCAACTGGCTCTGAGGCAGAAATTCCTAAGTGCAGAATCACTCAGCTGCAGGCACTGAATCACTGCAAGCACTTCAGCTGCTGGGTGAAGAGGTTCACAGGAGAAATTGAGAGCCAGCTGCCAGGGCCCTTTAAATACCCAAGCCCCACCCCTGGGCCGGCCTACCCCGCCCCACCCTGCCCTGCCGGGAAGTGATCCCCAAGGCTGGGTGAGGGAGTTTCCTGGTCTGAGGAGTCCCACAGCCAGCTACACTTCTAGATGTAAGTACCTCATATTGAACCCCAAACCTAAATCCGTGGGGGGAGGTCTTTGTGCCCCTCCAGGCTCTGTCCCTCCCTGTCCTGCTCTCTAGGGCCTTGCTTCTGCTTGGGTAAGGAAGACCTCTTGCCGTGAGAGGGGGATGGAAGGTGGGCAGAGGCTTTGGTTTGGGAGGTTTTCCTCTCACTGGAGTTGGCGTGGGTTTTGTAGAAAAGCTAGGTCAACTTCCCTACGCCCTCCCACCTCCATCTCCAGCTTGTGTGAATTAAGGGGCCCGCTTAGGAAGTAAGGTGGAGCCCAGGATGAGGGTTCCCTTGACACTCCATTAGAGTGGTCCTTGCTGTGCTCACCTGTTTCCTCTTCCTGGGGATCAGGCTCCGGCCTGTCCCCTTGAGCTTTTAGAATGTACCTTGTGCTCACTGAGACCCCTCAACTCTACCAGTGAGACCTTCCTGTTGCCCCATTTAAGCCTCGACCAACTGTGGGCCTTGGCA
The DNA here is from genome assembly GCA_026018925.1 of Tupaia tana. Taxonomy (NCBI): domain Eukaryota; kingdom Metazoa; phylum Chordata; class Mammalia; order Scandentia; family Tupaiidae; genus Tupaia; species Tupaia tana. The sequence continues at coordinate 61,129,317 of JAKSZU010000016.1, forward strand.
GAGCCTCTGAGGAATCATTAGCAGCATGATCTTAGGCATGACTTCCAGGAGGCGTGTAGTTCCTTTTGGAGAAGAGAAAGTAAAAAGCCGGAAGCTGGATTGAACCTACCAGCCTGTGATTCTGCAGATCTGAGAGTTATATCCCTCCAGTGAAGCACCTGGCTGTGGGGTGGTAGTTGAGGTGCACGTCCTCTGTGTTCCCTGCTCCCCGCCTGGTGGACCCCTGGGTTATGTGGGAAAAGTAGCCTTCATGTGCGGCGCCAGGTGGTTCTCCCCAGAAACTCTTGTTTCCACCCTTGGCACACAGGGCATCTGGCCTGCTCTGGGGTGGGGCACTTGAGGCAGGTCAGATCTCTGTAGCCATGAGCAGGTAGGGTAGCCTGCCCTGCCCTGCCCTGCCCTGCCCTGCCCTGCCCTGCGCAGATGGCCCAGGGACAACCCTAGGGTGCCAAGGTAGCTGGGTGCTTAGGCCTTGTTGGGTACTGTCTTGGGTTCTGGGGAGCAGATGCTGGCACTAGCCCAGATTGCAGAAATACTCACCTTTGGACTGTCATCAACACTGTCTCCCAGGCAGTGACCAGCCCCACCCAGTTCCTCAAGTACTTGTAGGCTTAGCAACGTTTTGTCTCTTCCAGGAGAGTGAGACGGGCACCCCCAACAGGGCCCTCACACCATGATCACCTCTAGTCTCAGCCAGTCAGGACCATGTGCACGTGCGCTTGGCATGCTAAGGGAGAGACAGACCAGGACCCTTCTCACGTGGGTGATACCACTGTGTCACTGCCTGGCCACTAGGTCTAGAATCTTACCAATACTTTTGCCTCACTGCCTTGTGGTTTGGGAGTCTGCAGTCATATTACCCAGGGTGGAATTCAGGCTTCATCCTTTGATAACTGATCTTGAACAAGTCACTTAACTTCCAGGTTCTTGTGAAGCTGAAATGTGCCAATGCCTGGCACGGATTCAGTTCATAGGAGGTAGGAACTGTTATTTGGGAGGCACTCGTCTGAAGTACAAGTTCCAGAATCTTTCTTAGAAGCCTTGACTCGGGGAGCTGGCAGGTGGCGTGGTGGTTAAGGGTGCTGGACTCCCACATAACAGACCACGGTTCGAGTCCCGGACCTGATGGCTTGCTTTCACACCTTCCCTTTCTCTCTTGCTCTTTCCCTCTCTGGTCAAATTAAAAATAAATAAAGTTAAACAAAATAATTTTTTAAAAAATAAGAACTCCTACAGTTAACTGTAGATTAAAAAAAAAAAAGAAGCAGCGGCCTTGACTCAGTGGTCTGGGAAACAGAATGGACAGGATAGAGTGTCCCGGTCAAGTCCACGATTGGGCGAGCTTAGAAAACACTGTTCTATGACAACTGGCTCCTGGGCCACTTTTCTTTCTTTTCTTTTTTTTTAAAAGAATTATTTATTATTTTTTAATTTGACCAGAGAGGGGCAGAGAGAGAAAGCCATCAGGTCTGGGACTCGAACTGCCATTAGCCATGTGAGAATCTAGTGCCTTAATTACTACACTTGCCAGCCCCTCCTGGATCATTTCTAGTAGAGGCCATCTTACCTTAGTGATTGCCATTGGCAGCCTTTGGGAGGTAGGACAAACAAAGTGCTAGGATGGCCCCAACCGTGGTAAAGTCACCAAACTGCTCCCTTCCCATGGGCTGGAGCTCAGGCAAGATTTCCTTAGGGATGCTGAACGGCACAAGTAGCACCACTGCTTGGGGCTGGAAGAAGCAAAACTCAAAGGATTCTAAAACTTGCAGGAGCCGGCAGGTGGAATGGTGGTTAAAAGTGCTGGACCCCCACATGGCTGACCCTGTTCAAGTCCCAGACCTCGTGGCTTCCTTTCTCACTTTCTCTCTCAATCTCTGATCACACTGGAAAATAATGATAAAGTTAAATAAAATTATTCTTTTTAAAAAAATTTCTAAAACTTGCTGCTAAAGTGATGGAGAATGTCTCAATTCCCATTCATTGTCCTCTAGAGTAAGTAATAGTTTCAAAAAACTAGAAGTGGCCTAGTGAAAACTGGTGCTCGGGCTCTCCTGAGTCACGTGACTTATTTTCTAAACAAAGTAGAATGTTGAACTTGAGATCAGGGAAGGAAAGGTCTGAAGACAAGTCCTTGTTTATACTGAATTTGACGTGCCTTTTCCTAGACCTAGAGTTGATAGAGTTCTAAAGGCAAAGTTGGGTTGCCACCCTCACCTCGACTTCAGGCCTGCCTGGACCAGGAACTCTGGGGTAGAAAACCAAGAGGGCTGTTTGTACCTGGGATAGGGGAGGGGGCTGGAGGAGAATAAATATGAATAAATTCTCTGCCTCGGGGAGTAGTTGTAATCGGGCCTATTATCGAGCTCCTCCAGTGCATTTGAGACATCCTCCCTTCCCTGATACCCTTTATTTCAGAGAGCAATCACTTTTATTCCCCCTCACAGGAGAGGAAGACTCGGGTTAGTTCATGGCGGGAGATCATGCTGGGGAGTGACAAGCTGCTGAATTGACATCCCCTGCCCCCTGTTGTACATTGGAGTCAGTGGGAGTTGTTCATCTTTTAAAACTAGCAGTGCTGGGACCAGCAGATGGCGTAGTGGTTGTCGCTGAACTTCCACGTAGTTGACCCGGTTCAAGTCCCGGACTCAGTGGTTTGAAACTACGTGTGTGTGCCTGCCGAAGATCCCGAAAGAAGGGATTGTGGAGTGGCCATCCTCCACCCCTTCCAGGGGTTGATTTCTCATTTTCTGTCTTTTTGTCTTTCTGTCTCTCTGGAGAGCACAGGTGCCCTACAGCAAAAATCTCTTTAAAAAAAGAAAAGGCTAGCAATGCTTGGACCCTACCCAAGACCAATTAAGTCAGAATCACCAGAGACAGGTGGCTTTGAAAGGTCTCCAGGTGACTCTAATGTCCAGCCTGGGTTGAGAGGCTGCTTTGAATCCAAGCTCCTCATAGTTAATGTGGGCCCAAATTGCTGGGGATCTAGTTAAAATGTAGATTGACTGAGCAGGTCTAGGGGAGGGAGCTGCTCCCTGCAGACCACATACAGTGTGATCGCTTTGGTATTTGGTGTTCACAGTTCACAGTGTCGGTGTCAGCAAGTGGTGTGGTGGTTGAGGCTAGACTCTCATGTGACTGACTGTGGTTCAAGTCCCGGACCTGGCAGCTTGAAATTCATGCTGGGTGCATGTACGTGCATGCCCACCCCAAATCCAGAGAATGGAGGAGAAGGGATTGTGGTGTGGCCATTCCTTTAAAGGGGTGATTTCTCACTTTCTTCTTTCTCTCTCTTTTGCCAGTGAATGCACACACCCTAAAGCAAAACTATCAAGAGGCTAGCAGGGGGAACCAGCAGTTAGCGTAATGGCTATGTCGCTGGACTCCCACGTAGTCGACCGCGGTTCGCGTCTCGGACCTGGTGGCTTACAACTCACGCCGGGCGCGTGTGCGTGCGTGCCCAAGATCCCGAGAGGAGAATGGAGGAGAAGGGATTGCGGCGTGACCATCCCCCCTGGGGGGTGATTTCTCGCTTTCTGTCTCTATGTCTCTCTCTGTCTGTCTGGCGAGCGCACGCGCCCTATAGCGAAAAACCTCTCAAAAAAAAAAAAAAAAAAAAAAAGAGGCTAGCAGGTGGTGTGGTGGTTAAGGGCGCTGGACTCCTACATGGCTGACCATGATTCAAGTCCCGGACCTGGCGGCTTGCTTTATCACTTTACTTTTCTCTCTTTCACTCCATCCCTCTCTGGGCAAATTAAAATAAATTAGTAAATACATTAATTAAATAATTATTTTTTAAAAAACTCTAAAAAAATAAAAGATTTGCAGTGTCATCCACTTCCAATGGACCCTGAAAAGCATAAAAATTAGTGACTATTTTTTTTGAGAGGTTTTTGCTGTAGGGCGCATGTGCTCGCCAGAAAGACAGAGACAGAGAGAGAGTGAGAAATCACCCCCCAGGGGGATGGCCATGCCGCAATCCCTTCTCCTCCATTCTCCTCTCTGGATCTTGGGCACGCATGCACATGCACCCGGTGTGAATTTAAGCCACCGGGTCCATGACTCCAGCGACATAGCCATTACGCTAACTGCTGGTCCCAAAATTAGTGACTTTATATATTATATTTTTGCTGTCATATAAATTTCACTTTGAATTGAGACTGAGGCTGGAGCCAGCCAGGTGATGTGAAGGTTAAGGCAGCTGGATCTCAAATGGCCGACTGCATTGTTCAAGTCCCAGATATGGCAGCTTGAAAAATATGCTGGAGGGCAGCAGCAGGTGGTGTAGTGGTTGGGGTTCTGGACTCCCACACAACCAACTGTGGTTCAAGTCCTGCACATGGTGGCTTGCTTTCTCACTTTCTCTCATGAATGCACATACCCTATAGAAAATTTAAAAATAATAACAAATAAACTTTTCTTAAAAAGACGCTGGGTATCCATGGCCAAAATCCTGAGAAGAGAATAGAGAAGTGATTGAGAAGTGGCCATGCCCCTGGGAGGTGATTTCTCACTTTCCTCTCTCTCTGTTTTTCTGGCAAGTGCACACACACTATAGCAAGTTAAAGAGAGGGAGGTTCCAGCAGATGGCATAGCAGTTACATTGCTGGACTCCCATATAGTCAACCACAGTTTGAGTCCTGGACCCAGCAGCTTGACACATATCAGGTGCATGTGCGTGCATGCCCAAAATCCCCAGAGGAGAATGGAGGAAAAGGGATTGCAGTGTGCCCATACAACCTGGGGGGTGGCTTGTTTTCTGTGTCTCTGGTGAATGCACATGACCTATAGCAAACATCTCTCAAAAAAGAGCAAGAGAGAGATGGGCCCATGGCAGCAAAGTTCCAAGACAATTGAGGCCATGTGGGAAGGTCCTGAGTTTGCATCCTGAGGTCTCCCTATGCACACAGGACCCATATGTGCCTGTGATCCTGGCTGGCTGAGGCCAGGGTAGGATTGCAGTGTGAAGACCCTGTTGGGAGTGCCTGTCTCTCTCTTTCATAGGAGAAATAGATTTTTAAAAATATATTTTTTGAGATTTTTGCCATGGGATGCATGTACTCACCAGAGAGAGACAGAAAGGGAAAGTGAGAAGTCATCCCCCACGGGGGATGGCCTTGAATTCTGGCTCACACACACATTTGTGCCTGGTGTGTTTTTCAAGCCATCAGGTCTGAGACTTGAACTGCAGTCAGCCATGTGGGAATCCAGCATCTTCACTACACCACCTGCTGGCCTCATAAATAGACATTTTTTTAAAAGGGTGAGTAGCAGGACCAGCAGGTGGCATGGAGGTTGAGGTGCTGGACACTCCCACATGGCCGACCACGGTTCAAGTCCGTGACCTGGTGGCTTGCTTTCTCACTTTCTCTCTCTCTGGTTAAACTAAAAATAAATGATTGAATAAATAAAATTAAATAATTAAAAAAAAAAAAGAGTGAGTAGGGTGAGGGGCCCCTTTTTTAACTAAAGGATAAGTCCAGCTTCTGCCCGAGAGGCTGTTTTCTTCTCTGCTCATCTCCCCCTTAGGGCTGTGGCTCTTGCAGGACCCTCGTGATGTTTGAGGGAGGCACGATCAGGCAGGACTGGGCGTGTACCCAGAGAAGAGCTGAGTAGGGGCAGATCTCAGAAGCAAGGACTGAAGGGACATGGGTGGGTGAGTGGATTTGGAGAGCTGGGATCACACCTGAGGGCTGGGCAGGACCTTCCAAAGGTCGATCATTATCTAGCGAGAGCCCTGACATATTTATTGGAAGTGAAATACTCCAGCGGTACATGTCATCTGGTAAACCACAAAAGTCTAAATCTGAGACTTGTCATGAATCCCCTGCCTGAGTCAGTTTCCTGGCTCACCTCCGTGGATGGTGAGCATAGAAGAACAACACCTGTTCTGGGTGGCCTGCCCAGCTGGTGCTCTAGGTAGAAGTAAGAACTTTCAGGCATGGTGGGTGGGTGGTCAGAGAGGTAAGACCTGGTCCTGGTCCCGAAGCAAAGGCTGGTGGCAAGGGCTCAACCAGCTTGATCGGCCGTGAGGATGACTCTCGCTGAGTCATTGAGCTGGGCCAGGCTCTCGCCCTCCGACTGGGCCCAGCTGGGGCAGCAGATGGTGGAGAGGCCCCGCAGTGGGGGGGGAGGGAGATCATCCAACAAGGAGCCAATGGAGGCTCTTCCCAGAGCCTGCTCTCAACCCTGCGTGGCCTTCTAGAGTTCACATCTTCCCTGGGGGGCCTCCGAGCCCTGTCCGCACCTCCGCCTCCAGCCCTGGCCCTTCCTCTTCCCCTATCTGGTTTCCTGGCCAGGTTTCCACCCTGCAGCGAACCTGGCAGAGATGCAGCTGAAAGAGGCTTTACTTGGCTATCAGATGCCCCCACTTTGCTGTTCTGGCCCCACAGCTGGGGTGACCAAGACTTGCCACCTTCCTGAGCAGTAAACAAGCAAAGATTAAGCCAGAGTGCCAGGTCGGGTAGGGGGCCTTTGGTGCTGGCCACATCCCCGGTCCCTCACTAGACAGGAAAGTTGGGTCTTGGGTGCTCTTCCCTCCTCCGCATTAAATCCATGGTGCTTACTAAGCCCCAAGCTCCATCTGGGTGCATTATATAGTAACTCAGTCCTCAAAAGGCCAGAGGACATGCTGTGTCTGTTCCCACTTTGTAGATGAAGACACAGGTACAGGAAGGTCAAAGCATTATCTAAGGCTGGCCATTGCATAAGGGTTAGAGCCGAGATCCAGACAGCCTCCCAGCCGGTGGCCTCTTGGAAGGAGCATTTCTAGAACACAGGCCCACATCAGAGCACCTGGGGAGAGGATGCAAATCCGAGCAGGAAGGGGCAATGAAGAGGAGGGAAAGAGACAGGGTAGGAGAGAGTAGGCAGAAAAACAGTCAAATCAGAAAGCTCTCCGTGTTCTCGTGCAGTAGGAGAGGGAGCTCGTGAACAGAAGAGGGAGCTCTGGCGTTAGAAAAGCCACCTTCTTACAACTTAAGGGAAAATAGCCTCTCATAAATGAGCAACAGAACAGTATCAAGATGCAATCCCATTCAGAGCTGCAGCGAAGAGGAGGAACAGAATGACATCCCTCTGATGTAGAAAGGGTACCAGGAAAACGGACGAACACTGTAACCCCTTTCAGAAGGAGCTCGGACATTAAGGAAACTGAAGAACAAATCAGAGTTGGGAGCCTAGCCAGTCTTGGTCTGAATCTTTGTCCCTAACCATTATACCATGCTGCCTTTTTTAAAAAAGTGTCTTTATTTGGACCAACTGGTGCTGTAATGGTTAAGGCAGCTGGATCCCACAAGGTGGACTGCATAGTTAATAAATTGGACCAGTTGGCTTGAAAGACACACCAAGCACGCGTGTGTGTGTGTGCAAAATTTGAAAGGAGGGAAAAATGAAAGAAAAGGGATTACAACATGGCCAACCCCATGGGGGTGCTTTCTCACTTTTTTTATTTTTTGCCCTCCAGTAAGCACATTAGCAAACTGAAAACTGGAATTTTTTTAAATTGCTTTTATTTTAAAATGAGATATTAGATCTTTAATTTTTTTAAAAAAAGAAGTTCATCTTTTGAACCAGCAGTTGGCGTAATGGCTATGTCGCTGGACTCCCATGTAGTCGACTGAGGTTCGAGTCCTGGACCCGGTGGCTTAAACTCTCACCTGGCGTGTGTGCCCAAGATCCCAAGAGGAGAAGAGAAGGGATTGCAGTGTGGCCATCCCCCCGGGGGGGATGATTTCTTGCTTTCTGTCTCTCCCTCTGTCTTTCTAGTGAGCACACGCGCCCTATAGGAAAAAAAACTCTCTAAAAAAAAAAGTTCCTCAGATAATTATTTTAACTTTATATTTATTTCTTTTAATTTAACCAGAGAGGGCAAGAGAGAGAGAGAGAAAGTGAGAAAAGCAAGTCATCAGGTCAGGCACTTGAACCGTGGTCGGCCATGTGGGAGTCCAGTGCCCTCAACCAACACGCTACCCGCCAGCCCCAGCTAGCCACTCCTTAAGTGTTCAATGGAAACTTGGGGCTAACCTACAGTCAGAGCAGATTTAGACTCTCCCCATCAGTGTTGAAAGTTCTGCTGGACTATGATGAGTTTGAGGGATTTGAACAGGAGCCAGGCGGATGACAGAACATGGATGGCCCAGGGGTGCTCTGGAGATGGAGAGTGGTGGGATGTGGCAGGCTATTCAGCTTTTCCTAGTTTTGCCACAAATGCTTCAAAAATGTCTGGCCAAAGTCTCCAAGGACAAGGCTCTGTGTCATCTAGTAAACTCGGTTCCCTTTGACAAAGGGGCATTCCAAAGTCCAAGGGGGCAGACATTCCTGAATAGGCCAAGTGCTGCCTGAGCCAAGCAGGATTCAGAAGCAGGCTTCAGAAGCAGGTAGGATGGGGGTAGGTAGAAAGCAATAATTTCTTTCCCTTCTTTTTCCTCCCCACCCCAGCCTCTACCCCCATCCCTTCCCCTCCTAACTGCAGCAGAGAGCTGAGGGTGAGAGAGCTAGGGAGGAAGGCCTAGAATGATTTGTTGTATTTCTCATCCAACGGATTCAATGGGAACAGCAATTTTGTCAGGGATCCCTCCCGTAAGAGGTAGACTGTGTCTCAGTAGTTCACTCAAGGACTGGACTCCCACATGACTGACTGTGGTTCGAGTCCTGGATCCTGCAGCTTGAAAATCACACCAGGCACCTATGTATGCATGCCCAAAATCCCAAGAGGAGACTAGAGAAGGGATTGCAGCATGGCCATCCCCCGGGGATGATTTCTCACTCTACCTCTCTCTGTTTCTCCAGCAAGCACATGTGCCCTATGACAAAAACCTAATTTAAAAAAAAAAAAAAAAAAAGTTAATCCCAGGATTGTTTAAAGCACTGAAGCAGGGAGGGATATGGGCAAAAACCATGCAAATACCCTTTGGCTCTGGGCTAACATTTGAACACAGCCGGCCCTAAGGACCCAGCACTGCTGTGAAGGCCGCCTGCTTCTGGAAGAGCCAGAGAGCTCCCAGAACTCAGAAGTCTGGGGCTGGGACAGTTTGATCTAAAACCTTTCCCATGCTACAGCCAGCTTAGGGGGAGGTCATGGATGAGAACGAGGGAAAGGAATTGGCAAAACAAAACCAAAACCCTGGGCTTTGGTTAACTGTGTCAAGCAGTTCTTGGCACAGGTGAGGTGTAATGCGCGGTGTTGTCCTGAATGGGAAGAAGAAAGGAGGGGCCAGCTGGTGGTGTGGCGAGGACTGCCGGATCCCACAGGGCCGACAGCGGTTTCAGTCCGGACCCAGTGACTTGGAAAACACACCAGGAGCGTGCGTGTGCATGCCCAGCACCCTGAGAGAAGGGATTGAGGAATGGCCATCCCTCCTGGGGTGCTTTCTCACTTTCTCTCTCCTTCTGTGTGTGTGTGCGCGCGCGCGTGCTCGCGCCTCCATAGCAAGCACACACGCTTTATAGCAGATTTAAAAAGAAGAAAGGGAGAGGTGGGCACGGGGACAGGGAAGGTGAGACAGACTAAGCTCAGAAGGGAGGGCCCAGGCTCTCCCACCCACAGCCATTCTCAGGGTCATGCCGGCCTCACCCCACCCTTGTGCTCACCTGTGTCCTCTCCCTGCCTGTCCTGCACTCTGCTTAGCCCTGAGCTACTGTCACCATGGCAACTGAAGAGTCCATCATACGCATCCCCCCGTACCACTATATCCATGTGCTGGATCAGAACAGCAACGTGTCCCGCGTGGAGGTTGGGCCCAAGACCTACATCCGGCAGGACAATGAGAGGTTGGTGTTTGGGGGCCCGTGGAGCAGGGGGGCCTGCTGGTCTGGCTGGCACATTCATCCTCCTCATCCCTGTCCCCAAGTGAGAGCCGCTGAGAAACGGGAAGGTCCTCACATGTCTTCTCACCCTCCAACAGGGTTCTGTTTGCCCCCGTGCGCATGGTGACTGTCCCCCCACGCCACTACTGCACGGTGGCCAACCCTGTGTCCCGGGACGCCCAGGGCGCAGTGCTGTTCGACGTCACAGGGCAAGTCCGGCTTCGCCATGCCGACCTAGAGATCCGGCTGGCCCAGGACCCCTTTCCCCTGTACCCTGGGGAGATGCTGGAAAAGGTACCTGCCTCGCCGTCCCCAGACCCCTCACTTGTCCTGTCACCTTGTCCTAGGGCTCTGTGCTGCCTTCTGAAGGCACAGCAGATGAGCAGCAGGGAGGGCCAGAGGGGCATCTGCCTGCTCTCACCAGGGGCACAAGGGACTCGTTGCCCCCCCACCTCCCCCAACCACCCCTTCCTCCACGCATGCCCCAGACAGACCTGCCCCTCTGAGAACTATTGGCCCATTTCACCAGATCCTGCCGGAAGCTCTCAGCTAGGTTGGCACTAAATAATTTCTGCCAACAGTAAGCACATCATTCACTCAAATGGTGCCAGAAACCAACACTGTGGGCAGTGACAAAGCAAGAATGGACAAGATGAGGCCCAGGTCAGAAGCCTGCAACTTCCACAGGAAGCCATCGCGAGCTCGCACGTGTAGCCAGGCCTTGTCCGTGTTGTCCTTGGCCTTAGATGTGAGCAAGTGGGCATCTCACCCTCATTTCCTGGACCACTTCCTCCTTGACCTTCTTGTCACTTTCTGCTGTTATTTCCTCTCTTCCATGAGACAGAAAGAAAGGTATCTCCAACAGAGACCTCACACCACGATCCACTTCCAGCCTGGGCCAGCCTGGGTCATGGGCATGTGTGTGTGTGTGTGTGTGTGTGTGCGCGCGCACACACACACATGTGACCAGTGTGTACAGTAAGACCTCAGGACTCAAACCTGGAACCTTCCAATGTGGGTTCAGGGTCAGATAGCACAGAATTACTGCTGGAACCCCCCACGGGCCCTTTGCTTTCTTCCTGAGTTCCTCTGCTAAGCAGTGCTGACCTGCGTGCAGAAGAGCACGATCCAGGGGGATCTTCTGAAGCCACAGCAGATGAGCATTTAAGTCCATCTGAGGGAGGTGTGTGTGTGTGTGTGTGTGTGTAGAAAGAGAGGCCAGACTGTGGTACGTGCCCATGATCTGAGGCCAGCTGGAGCTAGAGATTGCAGCATCAGGACCTTTTGGAGGGTGCCATATCTCTCTCTCTCTCTCTCTGTTGCCTATGGAAATAACTAAGAAAAAGAAGGGAAAAAAATGAAGGATGATATAAACATTAACCCTTAAGGAATCTAAGTGAGGAGTATACAGGTATTCTTATACTGTTTTTGCAACTTTACTGTAAGTCTGAAACTGTCAACATGAAAGTTTAAAAAAAAAATCTCGGGAACCAGCAGTTAGCGTAATGGCTATGTCGCTGGACTCCCACGTAGTCGACCGCGGTTCACATCCTGGACCCAGTGGCTTAAAACTCACGCCGGGCGCATGTGTGTGCGTGCCCAAGATCCCGAGAGGAGAATGGAGGAGAAGGGATTGCCGCGTGGCCATCCCCCCTGGGGGATGATTTCTCGCTTTCTGTCTCTCTGTCTCTGTCTGTCTGGCGAGCGCACACGCCCTATAGTGGAAACCTCTCCAAAAAAAAAAAAAAAAAAAAAAAAATCTCTATCCAGGACATACGTCAGACCAGGGCTATGGGAGACAGGTAGGAATCGCCCTCTGGCTGGGAAGTGGCAGGACTAAAGGTAGCTGCGAACCAGTATTTAAAAGCTTCCTGAGGATAAGGATAAAAGCCTTCCTCCTCCCTGCCTTCCAGAGGTTTCTTCCACATCTCCCGACAAACTCTCCACTAAGTCCCCCTCTTGGTAGATTACTAGCTCTAAACAGCTCCTAAGCACTTTCTCGAGCGGGAGGAGCATTCTCAGCACATCCGCAGTGGATGGTCACCTCCATCCCTTAGTTCTTCAGACCAGGTGGCCTTGGGACCACCCCTTCCTGTACCTTGCACCAGGGTCTTATTTTGGGGCACGTGAAGATTGCTGCTGTGGGTTCTGACCTCCAGAGCACCATATCTGACCCCTGGGTCACAGCACAGAACACCCCATGACCCCCTTGTTCCCTCCTAGGACATCACCCCCCTGCAGGTGGTCCTGCCCAACACCGCCCTCCATCTGAAGGCACTGCTGGACTTTGAGGATAAGAACGGGGATAAGGTGGTGGCAGGAGATGAGTGGCTGTTTGAAGGACCTGGTGAGTTCTGTCTCCCTCAGGCCCGAGGTGTGTCAGGAGCTTTCTACCTTTCCCCCATAGCCCTGACGTTCTGGCCTTTAACCTCCACATGTCTTTCCTTGTCAGGCACATACATCCCCCGGAAGGAGGTGGAGGTCGTGGAGATCATTCAGGCCACGATCATCAGGCAGAACCAGGCCCTGCGGTTGAGGGCCCGCAAGGAGTGCTGGGACCGGGATGGCAAGGAGAGGGTGACAGGTGGGGTCCCCAAGGGTCACTGGGGGTGGGGGGTGGGCAGGAGGGTATTGAATGCAGGAAAATCTGGGGAAGGGAAGCCCCAGGGGAGGTGCTGACCCAGTGTCTCTTGGAGCTGCAGAGGCTTCTGCTCTGCCTAACGCCAGCTCTAGCTTGGCTCCAACCCTTCACCCAGAGCTGTGGGCAGCGGCCATGTCTTATCTGGTTCTGGATATTTGAATACGGTGAACCAATACAGTGTTCACTCGATACCAGGTGTGGTTCAAAAGCTGAACGAATGGTAACTTGTTTAGATCTCAGACCTCGAGGCTTCATGTGACAAAACCGAGGTCCTGAAGTTAGATTGCTTGCTCTGGGTGTGTGGCCTGGCAGGGCAAAGCCTGGACGTGTGCCCCGGTACCCCAGCTTCTCCAAAACCTGAATGACATGTGCAGCACCGAGAGGTGTTTCTGCTGCCCATTTTAAAGGAAGGAAGAACAGTCTTCGGAGAAGCCTGGTGTTGGCACAAAAGCCACTTGGGCGAATTAGCAGGGCTCTCCTGTCCCGGGGGCGTAGGGGAGAGGGGTTAGTGTTCCTCTGGCCTCAAAGAAAGGAATGCTTACAAAAACACCCGTCAGCCCTCTTCACCTAAGTCCTGCTGGTCCCCTGGTATCTAGGGAGGGGCTGGTGGGGAGAAGGCTGAGTGACCTTTGGCCTTTACCTCTCCACCTGTGTATTAGGAGAAGAATGGCTGGTCCGCTCGGTGGGTGCGTATCTCCCAGCAGTGTTTGAAGAGGTTCTGGATTTGGTGGATGCTGTGATCCTTACGGAAAAGGTTTGTGCTCCGGGAGTGTGGGTTAAGGGACCCTGGGTCACACCGACTGGACAACGTTGAGAGTTAAGAAGAAGCGCTGTGTGCTAGCAAGTGATGTGATGGTTCAGGCACTGGACTCCCATATTGCCGATCGTGGGGTGGGTCCCAGACCTGGTAGCTTGCTTTCTCTCTCTCTCTCTTGATCACACATAGAAAATTTAAAAATAATAATAAATAAAATAAAATAAATTTTTTTTAAAAGGACTGTTTGTCACACACACACTTCAGGTTAGATCACCTGAGAGCTATTCCAGCTCATCTGAAAGTGTAAAATGTTCTCCTGGGTTGGTAGAAATTGTCACTCTGAGCAGGGAGGTATAGTGGCCAGTGGGGTTCCCAGATCCCCTGAAGAAGCTGGAGGTGACCTTTCTCACACACCCCAACATCTCCTTCTACAGACAGCCCTGCACCTCCGGGCTCGGCAGAACTTCCGAGACCTGAGGGGAGTGGCTCGCCGCACTGGGGAGGAATGGCTGGTGACCGTGCAGGACACGGAGGCCCACGTGCCTGACGTCCATGAGGAGGTGCTAGGGGTTGTACCCATCACCACCCTGGGCCCCCGCAACTACTGCGTGATTCTCGACCCAGTCGGCCCAGATGGCAAGAACCAGCTGGGGCAAAAGCGTGTGGTCAAGGTAAGCCCCCCTCATCCACGCAGCCTGTGTGGGAGGGAGACTGCCCTGGCCTGCAAGAGACCCTCTGACCTCCCTGCCGCCTCTCCTTCCATGCCAGATGCACGTTCTAGAAACACCTTTACGCCTGCGTGCTTAGTTCTGTGTGCTGAAACACTGTCAGTGGGATTCCCAGACAGCCTGATTTATTCCTCAGACCTTCAGTTACATGCTCTTCTGGAAAAGCCTCCTGTCCCTCCCTCCTCCCAGTGCCCAAAGAACTTGAAACTCTTCTCTTTCACATCTCTATTAAGAGCCTTTGTCATCCTGCATAAAACAAATCTCCTGGTTTACCCCTCTTTCCACCTCCTACCTCATCCCCTCTTGAACTATACGTGGGAATACCAGGGACTGGCACGCTTTTTTTGGTAAAGGGCTGGATAGTAGGTATTTTGGGTTTTGTGAGCCATATGGTTTCTGTTGAAACTATTCAGCTCTGCCGTTGTGTTGTAAAAGCAGTTTAGACTATATGTAAACAAATGAGTACCATGTTCCTGTAATATTTTATTTGCAAAAACAAGAGGCAGAAAAGTGGAAACAACCCAAATGGCCATCAATTGCTGAATGGATTAAAAATTGTGGCATATTTATACAATGAACTATGATGCCGCTGTAGAAAGAAATGCAATATGGCTTCCAGCAGGTGACACGTGGTTAAGCATCTGGGCTCCCACATGGCGAACTGCGGTTCAAGTCCTGGACCCAGTAGCTTGAAAATCATGCCTAGCACATGTGTATGTACAAAGTCCCAGAAGAAGAATGGAGAAGGGATTGCGGCATGACTATCCCTCCTGGGGGTGATTTCTCACTTTCCCTCTCACTGTCTCTCTGTTGAGCAGCATGTGCCCTATTACAAAAACTAGAAGAAGGAAAAAAAAAGAAAAGAAAAAAAGAAAGAAAATAGAAAGAGGGCATGTGTCGCCAGTAGGGTCCCAACGCTGCAATCTACTTCCAGCCCTTAGGCAGCCTGGATCATGGGCACGTGATGTGTACTGGGGTACTCGGGGAGGTCTCCAGCCTTTGTGTTTGTTTTTTTATAGACAGATTTTTGCTATAGGGCACATGTGTTTGCCCTAGAAAGACAGAGAGACAAAGTGAAAAATCACCGCCCCACCCCACCCCCAAGGGAAGATGGCCACGCTGCAATCCTTTCTCCTCCATTCTTCTCTACAGATCTTGGACACTCACGCACGTGTGCCCAGCGTGAGTTTAAGCCACCGGGTTCGAAACTCGAACCATAGTCGACTGCATGGGAGTCCAGCAATGTAACCATTATGCCATCTGCTGGTCCCGAGGTCTCCAGTCTTGAACCAGGAACCTTCTCCCCCTGTGGCCCCTGGAAAATGAAAAATACATTTATAAGGCCAGCTCCATAGTATAGTGGTTAAAAGACTGCATCCAACGTGGCCAACTATGGTTTGAATCCTGGCTCTGGTAGCTTGAAAAACACATCGGGTACATGTATGTGTGTGCCTAAAATCATGACAGGATAGAGAAATGGAAGAGAAGGACTTGCAGCATGACCATAGGGGTGCTTTCTCCCTCTCCTTCTCCCTCTGTCTGGTGAGTGCACACACCCTCTAGCAATGATGTGTGTGTATGTGTATACCTATATACATACATTTTTTTATTTGCTACAGGGCATGTGTGCTTGCCAGAGAGAGAGAGTAAGAAATCACCCCCCCACCAAGGGGGTAGCCAGGCTGCAATCCCTTCTCCATTTTCCTCTTGGGATCCTTGGCATGTATGCACCTACACCTGGCATGCTTTGGAAGCTGCCAGGTCCAGGTCTCAAACTGTACAGGCGGCCATGCGGAATCCAGCCTCCTTAACCATCATGCCGCTGGCTGGTACCATTTTTTTTCTTTTAAGACAGCTGGCCCAATTTGGCTCCCAAACCAGATTTTACTGACCTTCCCCCCTACCCCCCGTTATACCATCCCAGGAAAACAAAGCATGGCACAAAGGAACAGGAGCAATAGGTTGATTCTGAACTGTCCAACTTGTGAGGATTCAGGTCCTTGCAGCTTACCGACTCTTTCAAGGACGTGTTTGCCTGTATGAAGTTCTGGAGGGTTTGCATAGACAGTCGAGAACGCAGGCCTCAGTATTATTGTGTGGGGGCACGGGGTCCCTTTTGGGCTCCTGGCTTCAACATAAGCCTGAGACAGCATGGACTGGGGGCAGAGGTGCCCTCAGAGACAGCAGCAGTCCTGGGTGACAACTGCTCCTGACGCCCGTCTCCCCCTTTAGGGAGAGAAGTCTTTCTTCCTCCGGCCAGGGGAGAGGCTGGAACGGGGCATCCAGGACGTGTATGTGCTGTCGGAGCAGCAGGGATTGCTGCTCAGGGCCCTGCAGCCCCTGGAGGAGGGGGAGGATGAAGAGACCGTCACACGCCAGGCTGGGGACCGCTGGCTCATCCGCGGGCCCCTGGAGTACGTGCCGTCTGCCAAGGTGGAGGTGGTGGAAGAGCGCCAGGCCATCCCTCTGGACGAGAACGAGGGCATCTACGTGCAGGACGTCAAGACCGGAAAGGTAACAGCCAAGGGACGGGCGACCAGCCGCCGTGGGCCATAGTCGGGGCTTCCTCACAGCACATGGGGGGGTGTTTCTGGGGAGAGGTACATGGTAGAGGTGGGGGGACCTTGTGGCATTTGACGGGCTGTCAGGTAGGTATAAGGGTATCTCATGGAGTATGAGTCTTAAATATCCAATTGCAAATCTAAGAAAGAAACTCCAACTGAAAAGATGAGCAGGGTTACAGGACGGGACTCCGTCCAACTGCAGATCTGGCTCCGGCAAAATAGTCTGACTGGAGCGTGGCCTACACACAATAAGAACCTCCTCCCCCAGGCCCATGTCCATCCGTCCTTCCTCCTTCCTTCCTTTCTTTCTAAGATTTATTTAACTTTATTTATTATTATTTTTTAAAGATTTATTTTAAATTTTATTTATTATCATCATTCCTCAATTTTGACCAGAGAGACAGACGGAGAAAGGGAGAGTGAGAAAGCAAGACACCAGGTTCGGGACTCGAACCGTGGTCAGCCATGTGAGACCCCAGCCCCTATTATTATTATTATTTTTAATTTGTTATAGGGCATTTGTACTCACCAGAGACAGACAGAAAAAGAGATACAGAGAGAACGAGAAAAAGTGAGAAAGCAAGCCACCAGGTCTATGACCTGGACTGTGGTTGGCCATGTGGAAGTCCAGCCCCCACCACCTCTTGGCTCCTTGGTGGAATCTTTTCTTTTTGCTACTTCATTGAAAACCTTGACCTTGGAGACCATATATCCAACCTCTTTCTCTAAGAACCTAACCTAGAAGCACAACTCAGAATTCTAGGAGGAATTAGTGTACATAGACTACCCACTTCCTAGGCTCCCATCCAGCCCCTTGATGCCCTCCAAGCATGGAGGAAGATTCTAGAAATAATAACATTGGGCCCTTACTATATGCCAAGTGCTGTTCTGCAAATGAGACATGGGAGACGTCACTCATTCCCCAGCCCTATGAGGTAGCCTCTAGCAGGACTATTTTTCAGATGAGGAAACTGACACCCAGTGATGAAGGAGCTTGCCTGGAATTACAGCGTGCAGTTGGCTAGCCTGAGACTGAACCCGGCCTCGCCGCAGAGACAGTGTTTAGCGCCTCTGCTTCAGGGCGCTGGTTGGGTCTTCCCTCCCTCCCCCCTGGTGACATCCCTGCTTGCCTTTGTCTTCCAGGTGCGCGCTGTGATTGGAAGCACCTACATGCTGACCCAGGACGAAGTCCTGTGGGAGAAAGAGCTGCCTCCTGGGGTGGAGGAGCTGCTGAGCAAGGGGCAGGACCCTCTGGCCGACAGGGGTGAGAGGGACATAGGCAAGGCCTTTCAGCCAGCCACTCCCAGGAACAAGACCCGTGTAGTCAGCTACCGTGTCCCTCACAATGCCGCCGTGCAGGTTTATGACTACAGAGAGAAGAAAGCTCGGTGAGAGGCTGGCCCTGGGCAGCGTGGGGGTGTGGCCCTCCACACACGTCTGACTCCCTCTCTCTCTGCAGCGTGGTCTTTGGGCCTGAGCTGGTGTCACTGGGTCCTGAGGAGCAATTCACAGTGTTATCCCTGTCGGCTGGGCGGCCCAAGCGTTCCCACGCCCGCCGTGCACTCTGCCTGCTGCTCGGGCCTGACTTCTTTACAGACGTCATCACCATCGAGACAGCAGATCACGCCAGGCTGCAGCTGCAGCTCGCCTACAACTGGTAAGGGATGGGGGTGGCTGGTGAGGGTCCTGTTGGGTATGGCCTTGGGAGCCCTGAGGAAGACATGCCCGTGCAGTGCTGGGCTCCTCAGGAGGACAGGACACTCACTCAGGGTCACGGTCAAGTGAGAACCTGGGAGTTCACGCAAATCCAGGGAGGATGCCAGCTCACCTCCTAGGACCAGGACTCTGGATGGGAGCAGGACGCTTCCCCAGTTAAATGCCAGGATGCGTTTGGACAAATGTTTAGTGGCAAGGTTATTAAAGGTCAATGGGCAGAGCCAGTAGATGGCATGGTAGTTAAGGTGCTAGATCCCACATAGCTAACTCTGCGGTTCAAGTCCCAGACCTGGTGCCTTAAAAAACATGTCAGGTGTGTGCATGTATGCACAAAATCCTGAGGAGAGAATGTAGGAGAAGAGATTGCAGCCTGACCATCTTCCTGGAGGATGATTTCTCACCTTCCCTCTCTCTGGCAAGTGCTTGTACCCGATAGCAACCCGAAAAAAAGGGGGGGGGGGCAGCAGATGGTGTAATGATTACATTGCTGGACTCCCACATAGTCACTGTGGTTTGAGTCCCAGACCAAACGGCTTAAAACTCACCCTGGGCTTGTGTGAATGGGTGCCCAAAATCCTGAGAGGAGAATGGAGGAGAAAGGATTGCGGCATGGCTATCCCCCTAGGGGGTGATTCCTTGCTTTCTGTCTCCAGCGAGTGCACTTCCCTATAGCAAAAAACCTCCAAAATTAAATTAAAATTTAAAAAGGACAAAAGTCGGTGTGGGGCGGAGCAGGATGATGGTGCAGTGGTAATGCGATCTCTGCATGGTTGACCCACGTGGGAGGGCCCCAGGTCCAGAGACCTCCCTGCCCATACCAGGCATGTGTCTACACATGGTCCGGGGCTGGCTGAGGCTGGAAACGGATCATGACATGAGGACCCTTTTTTGGGGGGGGGGGGGGGGGGGTGTAGGGGAGGGGAGGGCTCTCTTTCATGAAATAAATAAACAAATTTTTAAAAAATCACTCTTATGAAATAAAAAAAGAAAAGGTCAGTGGGCCCAGCCATGGGTGAGCAGTGTGAATGGGTGTTGAGGGTGCCCACCGTGGAGCCAAGTGCTCAGGGCTGTGTGCCAGCCCTGCTGTCTGCCAGCTGCAGACCTGGGCAGGGACCTTGGCACTTTCCTCAGTTTCCCATGAGCAAGATGAGTATGACAACATCAGCGACCTCGTGGGGCTGCTGCAAGGGTGCAGCGAGAATAGCACTGCCCTGTGTCTGGCGAGAGCACAGGCAGCCCGGTTAGAATTAGGCGAGATAAGCCATATGCAGGAAAAGTGCCTGACAACTCCCAAGCACCCGTTCCTTACCTCTTGACTGGGCGTCGCCAGTACCATGACAGAGGCAGATGGGGCTGCCATTTTCCAGGGGACCATAGTGTGACAGGGGCACAGACCCAGAACCAAACTGCCTGGGCTCAGCTTTCTGGCTGGCTACGTGCTGTGTAACCTTGGGCCAGTGGCTTAACTTCTCTGGACCTCTATTTGCTCATTCAAAAAATGGGGTAGGAGCCAGAGGTGGCATGGTGGTTGAGGTACTGGACTCCCATGTGGCCGACCATGGTTCGAGTCCCAGACCTAGTGGCTTACTTTCTCACTTTCCCTCTTTCTGTCTCTGGGGAGTGCATGTACCCTTCAGTAAATTTAAAAATAATAAGTAAAACTAAATAAAATAATTCTTTTTAAAAAATGAGGTAACATTCATCCTCACTTCCTATGGTGGCTGAGAGGATTAAATGGGAACATGAGTAAAGTTTTTTAGGACTTTACCAGGTACAAATTAGCATTTTTCTCTCTTAAAGGACCCTACCCAGCCACAGAGGATGGGTGTTGAAATCTGTCTCAGAGTCAGTGTTTCTTGGAGAAAACAACTTCTCTATCTTGGGCCTCTGTGTTCACAGGCACTTTGAGCTGAAGGACCGGAAGGATCCCCAAGAGACAGCCAAGCTCTTCTCTGTGCCTGACTTTGTGGGTGATGCCTGCAAGGCCATCGCCTCCCGGGTCCGGGGGGCCGTGGCCTCGGTCAGCTTCGATGACTTCCACAAGAACTCGGCTCGCATCATTCGCACGGCTGTCTTTGGCTTTGAGACTTCAGAAACCAGGGGCCCCGACGGCCTGGCCCTGCCTCGGCCCCGGGACCAGGCCACGTTCCCCCAGAACGGGCTGGTGGTCAGCAGCGTGGACGTGCAGTCGGTGGAGCCAGTGGACCAGAGGACCCGGGATGCCCTGCAGCGCAGCGTGCAGCTGGCCATTGAGATCACCACTAACTCCCAGGAGGCCGCTGCCAAGTGAGTGGGGCTCGGCCGCTGCACTGCCCACCCAGCCGACCTCTGTGGGTCCCCATCTTGGCCACCACCAGCCCCTGACAACATGCCCGCTGCCGTCCTTGCCCCGGGGGCCTGTGCTCTACCGAGCAGATAGAACGATCCCATGAGGTGTGACTCGGATGCCCCTGCTCCTGCAACTTCCCACTTTGCTTGTGACAAAACCAGGACTCCTTGCTGTGGCCTTCCATGTACCCTGGGGTCCTGCCCGGCCTCCCCCTACCCGCCTTCCAGCTTCTTCCTCTAGACTGACGTGCTCCGGCACCTCCCCTCCCCTGCCTGTTCATCCCTCAAGGCCTCCACCCTGGGCTTTCCTGCTGCCCGAGAGTTCCTAGAAGGCTCCTCTGGCCTTCAGAGGGCCACCACCCTGGAGAGCCCATTTCCCTCTCCCACACTTGCATACCTCCCCCTTCGCCCAGTCGCCCATTTTACTACCTGCGAGAGCTCGTCGCTGTCTGCAGTCACCCTTGCTTCCTCATCCCTTCCCTGTGGAGAGTACGTGTGTAAAGGCAAGGCCCTCATTCCTGGCATCCTGGGCCCAGCACCGGGCCTGCCTTGTATCACACACGCTGTTCTCGGTCGATCTGTGTGTTCAGTGCATGCCAGGCGCAGACCTGGGCACTCAGGAGTAGTGTGGACCCTGCCCTTGGCACTCCGGTTCCAGCACTGGCCCCATGCCGGTCTCTTACCCACACCCCTCTGTCCCCACCTAGGCATGAGGCTCAGAGACTAGAGCAAGAAGCCCGTGGCCGGCTCGAGAGGCAGAAGATCTTGGACCAATCAGAGGCTGAAAAGGCTCGCAGGGAGCTCCTGGAGCTGGAGGCTCTGAGGTGGGTCGAGAACTGGAGGAGGAAAGGCTGGCAAGGGCCGAGTGTCTGCCAAAGCAGCTGGAGGAGGGTGTGTGAGAGTGTGTGAGAGAGGGGTGGGGCAGAGCGCTGCTGGGCACAGGTCAGGCCGTGCGAGGGCAGGGTTTTCTCCTGGGCCTCACCTGCCTCTGCCTCCCCTCAGCACGGCCGTGGAGAGCACCGGGACTGCCAAGGCAGAGGCGGAGTCCCGGGCAGAGGCAGCGCGGATTGAGGGGGAAGGCTCCGTGCTGCAGGCCAAGCTAAAAGCCCAGGCCCTGGCCATTGAGACGGTGAGTCGGGGAGTGAGAGCGTGACCTCGGGGCTGAGGATGCCTGTTCATTGCAGTCCCTGAAGTCCGGTGTGACACCACAGGCCTCACATAACGCTCTGATCAGGCACCTGTGGTTTACCAGAACTTTCCCTGTAGCAGCCCATTTACCAGGACCCTTGCAGGTAAGGTTATTACACCCATCTTACAGACGAGTGCTTGAGCGCTAGCCACCCGGCTGCCAGGTATTACATGTGCTTTACATGTCTGAGTTTATTTAATGCTGGAAATCTAGTCAAGGTGGCTGTCCTCTCCACCCAGGTAAGGGACGAGGTGCAGCTTAGGGAGCCCCATGGGCCACTAGCTAAGCTGTGGTGTCACAGGATTCACACCCGGCAGATGCAAGTTCAGAACTCCTCCACTTCTGCCTCAGTTCCCTCGGTGCGTCCATTAGGGCTGATTCACTGGACAATTCCCAGGGGCCCTGAGCGCTAAAGAAGCCTGGGTTTTCCCCTTCCAGGAGGCTGAGCTCCAGCGGGTCCAGAAAGTCCGAGAGCTAGAGCTGGTCTATGCCCGGGCTCAGCTGGAGCTGGAGGTGAGCAAGGCCCAGCAGTTGGCTGACGTGGAGGCAAAGAAGTTCAAGCAGATGACAGAGGCCCTGGGCCCCAGCACCATCAGGGACCTGGCCGTGGCTGGGCCAGAGATGCAGGTGAGAGTGGGGAACGGCAGTGTGTGTGTGTGTCTTGGGACCAGCCTTGAAACCGAGAAGGCAGAGACATCTAGAAAGTTGTCAGGACCGGGGGGTGGGGGCTGGTGAGCAGACTGTCACTATGTTGTTTGAGCACAGTGTCACATTGCGTCAATACCAGGCAGGAAGCTGGAGCTCCTGGGAGAGACGGGAAATGTGGGACATCGGTCTGTGACAAGTGATTCAAGGAAGTCAGGGTGATCAGATGATCAGATTAGTTGGTTTCAGGAGGGTGTCTCTGAAGCTTGGCTCCCTAGAGAGGCAAGGAAGAGATGAGAGAAGTGAGCAGACGCTGACACCATCTCCTCCTGTCATCCCCTCTCCTCGCTCCCTCCAGGTGAGACTGCTGCAGTCCCTGGGCCTGAAATCAACCCTCATCACCGATGGCTCCACGCCCATCAACCTCTTCAGCACAGCCCTGGGTCTGCTGGGGCTGGGGGCTGAGCCTCAGCCCCAAGCCAGAAAGACGGCCGGTGGGCCCAGCACCCAGGAGGGCCTGCTTCTCCAGGTCCCCTCTGCCCCTCAAGCTCCTGGAGGCAACCACATCGTGCCTTAGCTCCACTGTGCGACAACTGACAAATAAACGCGACGTTTCTGGGCATTTCAACCTTTTTCTGTTGTCTTGAGTCTGGGTCACCAGGGAACTTAATGGTAGCAGATTGGGACCCCTGAAATCTTGAGATTGTTACTAGAGACTACTCTCGTCTGTAGAGTGGAGAGGAAACTGAGGCAGGATGAAGAATGACACAATGTCACGCTGATAGGAATGTGACCCCAAAGCCTTATTGGCCAAGCTGTTCTTTTGGCAGTCAGCTTTCCTTTCTTTTTTTTATTTCTTTTTTTTTCCTTTTTTTTTTTCTTTTTCTTTTTTTTTTTTTTTTTAACTTGCCAAAGAGTATGTGCATTCACTGGAGAGAGGCAGAGAGAGAGGGAAGGTGAGAAAGCACCCCCATGGAGCGTGGTCACGTGTCTCTCTTCCATCTCTTTGTCCTTTCGAGATTTGGGGCATACATGTACATGGGCCCTGTGTGTCTTTATTTTTTTTCCCTTATTTTTATTATTTTGCTATTGGGCACATGAGCACATCAGAGAGAGACATGGTAAGGGAGGTGGTGAGAAATCTCCCCCTAGGATGATGGCCATGCCACAGTCCTTTCTCCAGTTTCAGGATTTGGGGCACAAATGCATGCACATGTACCTGGTGTGATTTTCAAGTCATTAGATCCAGGACTTGAACCACAAAGCTAGCCATGTCTGATTCAGCACCTCAACCCCCACAGCACCTCCTGTGTCTTTCAAGCCACCAGGGTTTTGGGCTTGAACCATACAGTCAGCTAAGTAGGATTCAGCTACTTCAACCACCCAGCCACCAACTGGCTCTATTTATTTCTTTAATGAGCACATGAGGGACCAGCAGTTGGCAGAATGGATATGTTGCTGGACCCCCATGTAGTTGGCCGCAGTTCGAGTCCCAGACCCGGTGGCTTAAACTTGCACTGGGCACGTGTGCTTGCGTGCCCAAGATCCTGAGAGGAGAATGGAGGAGAGGGGATTGCAGTGTGGCCATCCACCCCGGGGGATAATTTCTCACTTTCTGTGTCTCTTTCTGGCGAGTGCATGCACCCCATAGAAAAAAAAAAAAAAAAAAAAAAAAAAAAAAAACCTCTCCAAAAAAAAAAAAAAATAAAAATAAAAATACGAGCACGCAAGGGAGAAAGAGAGCTTTTAACAAGATCATGATGCCCCAGCCCATCCCATCTCAGCCAGCCCCAGAACATGGATACCCGCATGCTTGGTGTAGTTGAGGAGGCTTCTGGATGTGAACCCAGAACTGTCCATGTGGGTCGGCCTTGCAGATGGTTGCATTTTACCTCTGCCAACTATCCAGCACCTGCAGTCAGCTTTCTTACCCTAGGCAGAGGAAATGATGGCACAGGTGGGAGACTGGGGCCCGCCTGGCCAGCCCCTCTGGATGGCTCCTGCACCATCAACATCTCGCTGCCAGGTCCTCTAGGAACCCTCATGGCCAGGCAGTTGTGGGGTCTGTAGATCCTTTCCAGCTTCCCACTGGAGCAGCTCCCTTTGGCTCCACCTGCTGGTCACACAGCAGCCAACAGCAGGTGTGTGGAGCCTGCACCTTGCACCTGCGCCCTTGTCCGTTCTTGGGTATGTCGGGCTGGAAAGGAGGACCTTGCCCATGGGCAGTAGGAGCTGGAATGTCCCTTGGGCTTCTTTCAGGTCTGGACTTTTTGAGAGCGTCAAGGGACAAGTGTCCTTTCCCCACCCTCTCCCACAGCCAGTAAGGGGTCCTTATTTGGGAGAAGGATCAAGATGCAACCATCTGGGCATATCCGTGGAGGCTCCAAGGTACACCAGCCCTACAGGCCAGATGGAGCTCTAAGTGCCAAGCTTGCCCAGTCTCTGCCAAGAGAATCAAAAGGTCCTCGGAGTGGAGAGAGCAGCGTGGGCTTAGTTGCTGTGTGGCTAGAGAAGAGAACTCAATCTCTCTGATCTCTCTTCCAATCTGTGAAGTGGGCCAGCAAGTCCCCTGCTAAGCAGGGCTGGTACAAAGTACAAATGGAGGGAGCTGGCAGGTGGCATGGTGGTTAAGGGTGCTGGATTCCCACATGGCTGACTGTGGTTCGAGTCCCGGATCTGGCAGCTTTCTTTCTTTCCCTCCCTCTCTCTCTCATTCTGTCCCTCTCTGCTCAAATTTCAATAAATAAAGTTAAATAAAATAATAATTAAAAAAAAGCACAAATGTAATGATGGCCCTTTATTTTAGGGTTATTCCTTCCCTCTTCTGGGGCCTGATCCCATGAGCCTTATTTCCAAATTGAGCTGCTTTAAAAAAATAAAAAAGAATTACTTTATTATTATTATTTTTAAATTTACTATAAGGCATGTGTACTCACCAGAGAAAGAGAGAAAGTGAGAAAATAAGCCACCAGATCTGGGGCTCGAACCATGGTCAGCCACGTGGGAGTCCAGCACCCTAACCACCATGCCACCTGCTCACTCAGTTGAGCTGCATTTATGTGGCAGTGGCTCCATTCCAGTGTGAGCTCAGTAAAGCCAGAGACTGCATTTATTTATTTATTTTTTAAGTTTTGCTTGCCACAGAGAGAGACAGAAAAAGAGAGAGAGAGAGAGGGCAGTGAGAGTGAGAAATCACCACCCCCTAGAAGGACAACTGTGCCACAATCCCTTCTCCTTCATTTTTCTATCAGGATTTTGGGCACACACACACATGCGCTTGGCACGTTTTCCAAGCTACCGGGTCTAGGACTCAAATCACATAGTCGGCCCTGTGGGATCCAGTCACCTTAACTTCCATGCCACCGCCTGGCCCACCAGTACTCAGGGGTTCTGGCTCAGTGTTTATGGACTAGGCAAGTGAGTCAGCAGCCCTCCCCCCAATTTTCTACATCTTCCCTCAAGAGAGATACTTAGGGGTCAAATAACACAAGGGCAGAATGCACCCGTCTTCAAGACTGGCCTGCGTGGGAAGGTTGTGTGTTCATGATCAAAGACCTCCCTGAGGGAACCAGCAGTTAGCGTAATTGCTATGTCGCTGGACTCCCACGTAGTAGACTGTGGTTCGCGTCCCGGACCCGGTGGCTTAAAGCTCACGCCGGGCATGTGTGCATGTGTGCCCAAGATCCCGAGAGGAGAATGGAGGAGAAGGGATTGCAGCGTGACCATCCCCCCTGGGGGGTGATTTCTCGCTTTTTGTCTCTCTGTCTGCCTGGCGAGCGCACGCGCCCTATAGCGAAAATCTCTCCAAAAAAAAAAAAAAGAAAGAAAGAAAAGACCTCCCTGAGGCATGTGTAGCCATGAGTGTGGACTGGCTGTGGCTGGATCGTAGCATCAAGACCCTGCCGTCTCTTTGTCTCTCTCACTTAGGGAAGAAATAAATAAACTTTAAAAGAGACAGAGGTTGGGACCAGCAATTGGCATAATGGCTATGTCACTGGACTCCCGTGTAGTCGACAGCGGTTCAAGTCCTGAGCCTGGTGACTTAAACTCACGCCGGGCGTGTGTGCATGTGTGCCCAAGATCCCGAGAGGAGAATGGAGGAGAAGGGATTGTGGTGTGGCCATCATCCCTGGGGGATGAGTTCTCGCTTTCTGTTTCTCTATCTCTGTCTTTCTGGTGAGTGTATGCGTCCTATAGCAAAAACTTCTAAAAAAAAAAAAAAAAAAAAAGACAGAGGTTATTAAAGCTCTTTACCTAGTACCTGGCGTGTTAGCAAGTGCTACTGTGTTGTGCTGTTTATTACCACAGGCCTCCAGGGGCAGGTGATGGAAGAAGCAAGGCTGTCCGTGGAGGGCACATTCCTTTCTGTCTCAGCCACCTGTTCGCACGGCCGTCCCTTGGTGACTTGCCTTTGCTAGTAGCCATGCCACCGCCTCTGAACCTCAGCTCCCGCTCTCTCAGCTTCACACTTGTCTTCCACCAACCAAGGGTGGATGGAAGGCCACGCCTCCAGTTCAGGGTTTCAGGACACTGACTCCAACTACTTTTTCAACACCCATAGCCCCCTACTACTTTCATTTGTCCTGTCAGCTTAGATTCTGTGATGTGTCCACGTAAATTGCTCCCTCGAAACCTCCCTTAACGCCCTCATCCTCTCCTCCCCGTGATACTTAGTGGGAAAAAACTCAGCCCCCCTAAGCTCCCTCCCTCCCTCTCTGCACTGCCTTGGCCAGGGCAGTTGGTGGAGGAGGAACAGTCCAGAGCTGGCTGATCTCATTTTAAACTGAGGGCAGCCAGTTTTAAAGGAAGCCTAACTCCTGTCTAGGAGATTTTGTGTGAGATTCCCGTTCAAAAGAAACCGTTCACACCTCCTCTCTTCTTGAGCTCTTCCGCCCTGCCTAATTTCTCTCACCTCTTTGAGAAAATAGAAGCAAACTGAGCAGGAAGACTCCCCCGTTCCTGCAGCAATAATCTATGGTTGACAACTGGCCTCTGGCCTCCCTCTGTTCCCACCGAGGGCTCCTCCCTCTGGGCTCTGGCCCTCACCCCTCAACTTCTGGAGAGCTGCCCTCCTACATGCATCACATTTCCTGCATCATTGCCTTCGCCCTCTCTCCTGGACTGCTGTCATCAGTACATAAACTGCTCTCTTTCTCCCATAGAAAACAAACAAGTAGGTCCAGCTCCAGTGGCATGGGCAGTGGTGTGCTGCTCCCTGGTGCTGGAAGCCATGTGGGCAGCCACAGGTTCGGATCCTGAGTCAGCCTCAAACACACTGGTACACATGTGATGAGACCCCATTGAGGGGGTTTCTTTTGCACATGCATGTCAGCATAAGCACAAGCTCTCTCATTAAAGAAGTAAAACAAATAAATCTTCAATAAATAAACAAACAAGCTCTCCCTTAACCCTCCATTTCCCCTCTGCCTCTCAACTCTCCTGTCTTTTTCCTTCACAAATTTCTTCAGCATTCTCTGTGGTCAGAGTTTCCATTCCTCACTGCTCCATTATCCCTTCAAACCACTCCAATTAACTTCTGATCTGGCCTTTACTGTGTGGAAACTGCTCTGATGGCCATTACCACGGACATTCTGCTGCTGAAGCCAGTAGTTAGGCTCTGCCCTCATCCAGCCTCTCCCATCTCGGGCCACCCCTCCTTCCACACCGTGGGCTCCCATGATCACCAACTCTAATTTTTTTCTGGTTGCTCCTCTCAGTTGCCCTAGCCAGCTCCACCTTTCCCCCTCAGCTACTAAACTGTGGGTTTCCCTTGGCCTTTTCCTCTTTACCTACGTTCTCAGCCTGTCTCATGGCTTTAGATCATCTCTCTCACTGATTTCAAAATTTCCCATCCTAACCTCACCCCTGAGCTCCGGACCCATTTCCAACTGGTGACTTGACGTCTCCACATGGATGTCTAAGAGCCGTCAGAGACTGGTTCTGGCCAATGAAATGCAAGGGGAAGTGACATCATCACTATACTCTCTCTGCCTTGTCCATATTAAAGGGTGACCAGTGACGTTCCATACAGAAGCTCCTCCATCAGCCTGGGTCCCACAGAGGAAATGGCAAGCAGCAGAGCCTCATGGCATGGTTAAGGTGCTGGGTTCCTACATGGCCAATCATGATTCAAGTCCAGACCTGGCGGCTTAAAAATGATGCCAGGTGTGTGCATGCATGCCCAAAATCCCAAGAGGAGAATGGAAGAGAAGGGATTGTAGCATGGCTATTACTCTGGGGGGTGATTTCTCACTTTCCCCCTTCTCTCTGTGTCTCTCTGAAGACTGCATAAGTTCTATAGCAAAAACAAACAGAAAGAAAGAAAGAAAAAGAAAGAAACAAAGAAAGAAAGAAAGAGAGGAGGAAGGGAGGGAGGAAGGAAGGAAGGAAAAGAGAAAGAAAGAAAGAAAGAAAGAAAGAAAGAAAGAAAGAAAGAAAGAAAGAAGAAAGAAAGAGAAAAGAAAAGAAACAGAGCTTCAGCTGCCCGCAGTAGACATGGAACAGGAGTACGAAGTAAGGTATTAGCAATGAATTTGGGGGATTTTTTTATAGCATAACCTAGCCTATCCTGACTGCTACATGTACCTCACAGGAGCATTAAGTAAGATCCAATAGATATTGGGACCAGCAGTTAGCATAATGGTTATGTCGCTGGACTCCCACGTAGTTGACCACAGTTCGAGTCCCGGACCCAGTGGCTTAAACTCACACCGGGCGCGTGTGCGTGCGTGCCCAAGATCCCAAGAGGAGAATGGAGGAGAAGGGATTGCGGTGTGGCCATCCCCCCTGGGGGGTGATTTCTCGCTTTCTGTCTCTCTGTCTCTATCTGTCTGGCGAGCGCATGAGCCCTATAGCAAAAACCTCTCAAAAAAAAAAAAAAAAATCCAATAGATGCTAAGGGAAACTGCTTTAAAGTATGTGCATGAAGATGGGCCTGGCTCAGACCACATGGTGGGGAGACAGGTATACCTCGGCCACAGGAAGGCAGGTCTTGTGGGAAATGCGGTGGTGCCCACCTCAGCCAGAGCCAGATTCCAAGTCGGTTATGGTGTTTCACGTCAATGTCCCTTCAGTTGCCCATGAGATGCAGAGTGGTGTGAGCTCTCTCTGGGGATGCCTGACATAGCCTGTTTTTCACAGCACTGGACTAAATGACTTTTCTTTGTTTGAATAATAATAAAGTAACTCATTTGTTTAAGGATGACTTTTTTCTTTTCTTTTTCTTGTTTTGTTTTGCTTGCTATAGGTTCTGTGTGCTTGCTAGAGACAGAGAGAGGAAAAATGAGAAAACACCCCTCGGGGGGATGGCCATGACACAATCCCTTCTCCTCCATTCTCCTCTTGGGACTTTGGGCACACACACACATGTGCCTGGCCTGTCTTTCAAGCAGCCAGGTCTGGGACTTGAACCACAAAATCAACCATTTGGGATTCAGCCCCCTTAACCACTACACCATTGGCTAGCTCAAGGACACCTTTTATAAGAAAAATCTGTCTGGGCCTGATGGCAATGCAGCATTTCTACAGTTGGACCAAATGGGATGGTCCCAGGTTTGGGGCACACATGTGTGCCTGGGATCCAGGCTGATTGAGGCTGCAAGTGGATTGAGGCATGAGGACCCTGTTGGGAATGCTCTCTCTCGGTCTCTTTCTCAGGGAAGAAACAATTCTTTTTAGAATTATTTTATTATTATTATTATTATTTTAAATACTTATTTATTTAATTTTATTTATTCATTAATTTATTTTAATTTGACCAGAGAGAGACAGAGTGAGAGAGGGAAAGTGAGAAAGTAAGCCTCCAGGTCCAAGACTCAAACCATGGTCAGCACTGTGAGAGTTTCCAGTGCCTTAACCACCACACCACCTGCTGGTTCTCTTAATTTTATTATTTTTAACTTTGCTATTGGACACATGCACTTACCAGAAAGAAACAGAGAGGAGAGAGAGAGAGAAAGAGAGAAAGGAAGTGAGAAAGCAAGTCACCAGGTCCAGGACTCAAACCACAGACAGTCATGAGAGTCCAGCACTTTAACCACCATGTCACCTGCAGGCCCCACCCCTTTTATTTTTAAAAATATTTGTTTCTGGGGCCAGCAGGTGGCATGGTGGTTAAGGTACTGGACCCTCCCACAAGGTAGACCATGGTTCGAGTCCTGGACTTGTTGGCTTGCTTTCCTCACCCTGTTTCTCTCTCTTTCTCTGTGTCTCTCTCTGGTCGAATTAAAATAAATAAATTAATTTAATTAAATAATTATTTTTTTAATAAAATAAAAATAATAAAAGGATTCAGCAGGTTGCGTGATGGTTAAGGTGCTGGTCGACCACAGTTTGATTCCCAGACCCTGTGGCATGATACACCAGGGGTGTGTGCATTCATGCCCAAAATCCTGAGAGGAGAACAGAGACGAGATTGCAGCATGGCCATCCCCTCTAGGAGGTGATTTACTTTCCCTCTCTTTCTCTGGCAAGCACACGTGCCCTATGACAAAAATCTAAAAGAAAAATCTGTATCTTTCAACCACAGATTCACCAAATACATTTTCTTTCCTCTCAGGCCCACAACTAGTCTGTATTTCCCAGCCTCCCTTGCACTTCGTTGTGGCCGTAGGACTGAGCAGAAGTGATGTGTTGGTTCTCCAGCTTCCCGTGCGAATCTGCCTCATGCAGTCCTCCACGCACTTCTGCCTGTATGCTGCAAACAAGCAGAGTAATCCTGGGAGCCATGTGTTGGAAATGGTGAAATTGTCAAATGGAGGCTGCCCAAGCCCCTGTGTAGCCCCTGATCACCACTTGCAGGAGAGCTGCCTTCCACTCGGGGGCACATAATCAGGATTTAATGTAAGTCAGAAATGTATTTCCTCCTTTTTTTTTTTTTTTTTTTTTTTTTTTTTGAGAGGTTTTTGCTATAGGGCGCGTGCGCTCGCCAGACAGAGAGACAGAGAGACAGAAAGCGAGAAATCACCCCCCAGGGGGGATGGTCACGCCGCAATCCCTTCTCCTCCATTCTCCTCTCGGGATCTTGGGCACGCACGCACACGCGCCTGGCGTGAGTTTAAGCCACTGGGTCCGGGACGCGAACCGCAGTCGACTACATGGGAGTCCAGCGACATAGCCATTACGCTAACTGCTGGTTCCCCAGAAATGTATTTCTTAAGGCTAGATGTATCACAAAAGTGATACAATGACCTGCAAGGGGAATCCACACAGGAAAGTTCTAGGTTCACATCTAGAGACCTTCCTGAACATGCAGGGCACACGCTGGACACGTGCATGCTGTGATTTGGGGCTGGTTACAGCTGAAGTAGATTGTGACACGAGAACTCTGTTGGGGATGCTGTCTCTCTATCTCTGTGTTCTTCTCATTCATGGAAAAAAGAAATAACATACATAGTTTTAAATGCGCTATGAGGCATGTGCACGTGCCAGAGAGTAACGGGGGCGCGGGGTGGGGGGGAGGTGAGAAAGCACCTCCCAAGGGAGATGGCCACGCTACAATCCCTTCTCCTCTATTCCCCTCTTGGGATTTTCGGGCATGCACGTTTGCATGCCCAGCATGTTTTTTCAAGCCACTGGGACTCTGCAGTCGGCCATGGAGGATCTAGCTGCCTTAACCACCATACCACCAGCTAGCCTGAAAGAAATCATCTTAAGGGGGCCAGCAGGTGATTAAGGCGCTGGACACTCTCACATGGCTGACCACAGTTCAAGTCCCAGACCTGGTGGCTTGCTTTCTCAATTTCTCTCTCTGTATGTGTGTCTCTCTCTGGTCAAATTAAAATGAAATGAATGAATAAATAAAATTTTTTAGAAAGAAATCATCTTAAAGAGAAAGAAAAGAAAGAGAGAGAAAAGAAAGAAAGGAAGAAAGAAAAAGAAGAAAGGGAGAGAGGGAGGAAGAAAAGAAAGAAAGGAAAAGAGACACTCCTGTTGTGTTTGAGCCACTACACATCTTGGAATTTGTCAAAACAGGATTACCTTTGACCAAGCACAGAATGAAAGCCAGGGAGACAAGGCCCCCGGGGGGAACAGCAGGTTCCTGGTGCCCGCCTCGTGCCTTCTTCAAGGCACAGCCATTGGGTGGAGTGAACAATGGAGTTTCTTGTGTGGTGGTCATCCACTCAGGTGAAAAGCAGAGCCATGAATTCCAGAAAGTTATTACTGTACATGGAAAGTGACTCCACTGTATCCATTCAATCAAATACGGTGACTCTAGGACCCACTTCAGCCCAAACTTCACCCACTCCCCACCTCTAGGTCAGAGCCACTGGGTCCTAGAATGGAAACACAGGCTCCCTGCTCTGCAGGTTCCTCCTGAGCTCATCAGCCACCAAAAGCACCAGGCTAAGTACTGGGCCTGCCCCAAGACGTGCTCAGGAGCCCTGCCAGAGCCTTCAGTGCAGGCCTTTCGAGTTTCAGGCACACACGCTGCTTGACTGAAACATGCTCACACTCGCCTCTCCAGATGCATGGACTCACCAGAGAGACAGAGACGCAGAGAGAGGGAGAGGGAAAAAGTACCACCCAATTGAGCATGGTCATGCTTCAATCTCTTTTCCACTTCTCCATCCTGTCGGGATTTGGGGCACACACATGCTCCCATCACGTATTTGCAAGTCACCAGGACCAGGATTTGAACCATACCGTTGGCCACGTGGGATACAGCTTCCTTTGCCACCAGGCCATGGGGCCAGCCTTTGTTTTCTCTTCTTCCATTAGAGACAGACTGCTCCAAGAGGGTCCCCATGCCACAATCCCCCCCCCTCCCCATTCTCAAACAGCCTTGATTAAGGGCATGCATATGTGTGTGCCTAGTGATCCCAGGATTTGAACACAGGACCCGTCCTATGTGGGTCCTGTTGTGTCACTGCCCGGTCTCACTCCCTCCCCACATAGGGCACATGTGCTTGACAGAGAAAAAGGGAAAAGTGATGGGGCCAGCAGGTGGCATGGTGGTTGGGGGCGCTGGACTCATGGCTGACCGTGGTTTGAGTCCCGGGTCCTGGTGGCTTGCTTTCTTACTTTCTCTCTCTTTGTCCCTCTCTGGTTAAATTAAAATATTTTTTTAAAAAAAGTTTGAAATAATTCTTTTTTTTAAAGGATTATTTTATTTAACTATATTTATTTTATTTTAATTTTTTTTTTAATTTGACCAGAGAGAGACAAAGTGAGAGAGTGAGAGAGATAGAGAAAGAGAGAGGGAAAGTGAGAAAGCAAGCCTCCACGTCTGGGAGTCAAACCTCGGTTGGCCATGTGGGAGTCCAGCTCCTTTAACCACCATGCCACCGGCTGGCCCCGAAATAATTCTTAAAAAAAAGAAAAGAGGGGCCAGCAAGTGGCATGGTGGATAAGGGTGCTGAACTCCCACATGGCCAACCATGGTTTGAATCCCAGACCTGGATTTTTCATTTTCCCTCTCTCCCTCTCTCTCACACACACAGCTCTGTGGCCTGAAGGTTAAGGTAGCTAGATCCTATATGGCCAACTATGTGGTTCTAATCCAAGCCTCTGGGGCTTGAAAACTAAACCAGGTATATGTACATATGTGCCCCAAATCCTAACAGCGTGGAGAAATAGAGAAGATTGCAACATGACCATGCCAGGGAGAGTTGACATACCTTCTGCCAATTTTTTTTAAAAAGCTCCAGATGGGAGCTAGCCGGCCACCCTATCCAGTGCTCCACCTTGACTGCAAGCAGGCCAGGTGAGGGGATGCAGTTGAAGACTTCGTGTACCAATAGCTTCTGGATCTGTCCCTGCCATTGCCCTCTTTAATGCCCTTCCTCATTCATCCTCTAACACACCCCCAAGGAGTGAGATGATTTAAGGCAGCAATGCTCATGGGGGCAGGACCCGGCTAAGTCAATAGTTAATGGCATTCCATGCAAGCATGATGTGGCACTGCGGCAAATGGCCAAAGTTAGTCAGTGGAACCAAACTGGCCAGGATGGACTCCTCTCGGGGCCTCCCCTTTCGGAACATGGAACGTGTGCCCGGTAATAGGATTGTTGTACAGAACACAGTACAGTTAGTATCTATCAGAGGAAGTGAGAGCACAGTGGTAGCTTGTGTTAGAACAGCTCATAGTATATGAGTTTTAAAATATGGACATAGAAAAATCCAAATGTCCCACCAGGCTCCTTGGCTGCCCCCCCACCTTCTACCTCCTCTCTCTACAGCTCCCAGCTCCTGGCACTTGGTGTTTCAGCCACGTTGACCTAGAACTATCGTTATTTCAATCTCTGCCATTGCCCAGGGTGCCCTGGCCTCCCTGCACTGGTATGCTGTCCCCTCAGCTAAGAATCAATTCTCGGGACCAGTGGGTAGCGTGATGGTTAAGGCACTGGACTCTCCCACATGGCCAGGCACGGTTCAAGTCCCGGATCTGGTGGCTTGCTTTCTCACTTTCCCCTTTCTGTCTGTCTCTCTGGTCAAATTAAAAAAAAAAAAAAAAAAAAAAAAGAAAAAAATAAAAAACAAATAATTATTTATATATATATATATATATATATATATCTCAATTCCCTCAGGGCCTGGTCATAGCATATTGAACGGCAATGCCGGGGGCCACATTGGGGTTCAGATCCCCATGCCCACTCAAAACAAGCCAGATACACGTGTGTGCCCAAGACCTCAGTGAGCTAGAGGGCTGGGGGGAGGGGGTTAGGCATGATGAGACTCTGACCGTGGTGCTTCTCTCTCTGGAGTGCAGGCGCATTCACTCCCTATCATGAATAAAATAGGTTTTAAAAAGGAGCCAGCAGGTGGCATGGTGGTTAAGGTTCGGGACTCCCAAGTGGCTGATTGTCATTTGGGTCCCGGACCTGGTGACTTGCTTTCTCATTTTCACTCTCTGGTGAATGCACATGCCCTGTAGCAAATTTTTAAAAATAAAATAAAATTAAATATATAATTCTTAAAAAACAGGGCCCACAGATGGTGTAATGGTTACATCGCTGGACTCCTATGTAACTGACTGCAGTTCGAGTCCCGGACCCAGAGGTGTGTGTGCGTGCATGCTCAAGATCCCGAAAGGAGAATGGAAAAGGGATTACGGCGTGGCCATCCCTCTGGGAGTGATTTCTCACTTCTGTCTCTCTAGTGAGCGCAAGCACCCTATAGTAAAAATCTCTCTCTAAGAAAAGAAATCAGTCCTTTTCTCTACACTAATCCTTCTCTCTCTAATCCTCGCCAGTCTTCTATTAAGACACTCCCTTCAGTTACCTAAGGTGCTAGGGCATCTTCAACTTTGCACTGCCATACCCACAGACACCTCCCTACCTGTACCTATAAATGACCACTTCCTGTCCCTACCTGTACCTATAAATGACCACTTCCTGTCCCTACCTGTACCTGTATATGACCACTTCCTGTCCTCCCACACCATCTCCTTCCCAGGGTGGGAAGCCAGTTGCCTAGTTACCACAGGGTCCTCAGCCTAGCACAGGTGTTGAGACTCAACACATAGCTGATAAATTTCAGCTCTCCCAGACGCAAGGGCCTCTTGGCTAAGCTTTACGGGATGAAATGAGTAACATCTGTAAAGTCCCCCCAGCTCAGGGTCTGGCACATGGCAGGCCCAATCTAGTTTAGAAAGAAAGCTGGTGCCAGTCAGCAAGGAAAGCTCACACGGTAGGGGTACCTGCTAGGGACAGATGCCCAGAACAATATCTGGTATGTGATAGGTGCTCTAAACATGCTTAAGGGCCAGCGTTCTACACGTTACTGAGATAAGTCACCTGGAACTTATTAAAACTGCAGATCGCTAGGCCCCATCTCTAGAGAGTCTGACTCTAATGGTCTGGTGCAGGGTCCAAGAAATTGCATTAATAAATAAATATAGTCTCACTGGGCTAGCCCCATGCCCTAATGGTTAGGACAGCTGGATCGCACATGGCTGACTGTGGTTCAAATCCCAGCACAGCAACTTGAACAATGTGCCAGGCACATGTGTAGCAGGATGAAGAAATGGGGAGTACAGGCCACTGGGGGATGTGCCTTCTCCCTCTCTCTGTTCCTCTCTGGTGAGCACACGTGCTCTCTAGCTAATAAAAGAAATAAAAATGAGAAAGAAATAAACAAACCAAGTTTCACTACATTGTCCAGGCTGGCCTCAAACTCATGATCTTCCTGCCTCAGCCTCCCAAGTACCTGGAACTATAGATACATATAACCACACCCAGCAGGAAGCTGTCTTTTTTTTTAAAATTTTGCTAGAGGGTGCAGGCACTTCCCAGAGACAGGCAGAGAGGGAGGAAAAGTGAAAAAGGGATGGCCACGCTGCAATCCCTTCTCGTCCATTCTCCTCTTCGGATTTTGGACATGCATGCGCATAGTCCCGATGTGTTTTTCAAGCTGTTGGGTCCAGCACACGAACCACACGGTCAGCCATGTGGGGTCCACCCACCTGAACCACCATGTCACCAGCTAGCTTGAAGTTCCATTTTTAAGAAACATTCTGTAGGTAGTCTAAAGACCATATTCTGAGAAACCAACTGATCTATTCACAAATATTTATTAAGCAGCTACCATATGCCAGGTTGAAGTGAAGTCCTCATTCTAGGGACAGAAAAGGGAACAAGAAGAGCCTGGGCCCTCACGGGGCTTACATTCTAGTGGGAATAGAAAATATCAAGAATACAAGTGAATGGTGACAGCCAGTGACAGCAAGTGGGCAGAGGACACGCATGAGCTGGGTGGCAGCAGGGCCTCCCTCTGAGGTCACTGTGGAAAGACAGGAAGGGGACAGCCAGTAAATGGGAGAAACAAGCTTTTCTGAGGGAAGCAATCTCCCCTCAACCCAGGCCCTGATCCAACAATGGCTTGAAGGAAACCACATCCAGGATAGCAAAGCTCCCGACTTTATTATTGTGGCTTCCAGGGCAAAGGTAGGCAGGACAGACAAGATGACAATGGGGAAGGTTCTAGATGCCCCCTTCCCTCCCAGGCATAACACCCCAGGCTTCCTCTGGCCAAGGGCAGAGGTCTGATTCCCTTGCCTTTTGGAAAACCTGGCCCTACACCATCTCCCTCACTCAAGTGTTCTGAAAATCTCAGACACCAGGGCTGAGCCAGCGGGGTGTGATAATGCCCAGTCCCGAGACAGACCTCCTGACAGCCCAAAAGCACCACTTGCCTGGGCAGGGCCTCCTGAGCATCCTTCCTGATTTGAAGCCCAGGTCCTTGAGGCCTGGTCCTCAGGATTACAGAGAACATGACATCACCAAACAGAGGCTGACCCCCATCCCGGCAGGTGGGACGACACATGAGGAAGACAGGAGACGGTGGGACCTCCTAGGGGCATGGAAGCTGTGTGGCAGTGAGCCTCTGAGGCCAGTGGGCATTCAGGGACCAGAGGTGCCAGGGTCACTTCTTCTTGGCACGGTCTGCTGCGTCCAGGGCAGCCATGTTGCGGGCGGCCGTGATTAGGTGGATGACGCTGATAACGGACTTGAGCAGGGCGATGGGGGTGGTGATCCATAGGCCCATTCGGAAAAGCCCCACGGAGCCGACTGCGGGAAGCAGAGGAGAGGGAGAGGGCCTAAATGTCTGAGGCCTTCTCCCAAGGGAGGCTCCCTTGACCCCCAGTCCCCGTTCAGCCCTTTGTCACCTACCCAAAGGCCCCTCGGAGAAGTGGAACAGGTACAGGAGGCAGTAAAAGAGCTCGTTTCCAGCACACAGAGTGAAGAGAACAGGCTGCACACACAGCAAAAGGCTGCTTCAGCTGGAGGCCAGGCAGCGTGGCCCACGCCCACCCCAGGAGACCCTTCACACTAGGGGTGGGGGAAGTGTCACCTCAGCATATTACCTCTCTTTTTAGAAATCCTTCCAGAGGCTGCCCATGGTCCCAGAAGGAAGTCTTCAGTGCCCTGAGGCCTTTCCGGCTTCTCTCTCCCTCCCTTGGCCTTCCACCCACTCGGTACTTTCTCCCTGGGCGCACAGGGGCCTCATTCCCACTCGCTGCCTAGAACACCTCACACGGGCCCTCTCCGCCCACCTCCTCCTGCATGCCTCAGCTTCCCGGTCCCTCTGCCCGAGACTGGCTGGCCCTTCTTGGCGCTTGTGCCCTCCTCTAAGCTGGACCAGGGTTCAGCCCAGGACATCCCGTAACTGGAGTGAATCCAGAGGGGAAATGCTCACCCTGGAGGTATAGTAGATCCGAAGCACTGGATTCCCAGACAGGTCGATCATCTTGTGACTCTCACTGCCTCGGACCACAGAACTTGGGGAGAAAACAGGGAGAGCCCAGGAACTTTCATTCCCTGCCACATCCATCTAGTCCTATCAACCCTCCAGGTAGGTACTGAGATTGGCCCTTGGTACAGACATGGAACAGGGACACCGCGAGGACCGGTATCTGGCCCAGCCACACAATTACCTAGTTGGGGGCACAGACAGGATTCAAATGCTGCATTCAAAAGCCCCCATGTCCCTTCCTACGAGCCATCTCGATTCCTCGCCTATCTATCCAGAAAGCTCCTAGGAATGGCTTAATCCAACTGTGAACACGATGGAAGCCGATTCAGAGGGCAGGCTTCCCCGGGGTCTTTCAACATTGCAGAGCTAAATGGGAGACCTCTCAAGAAGCCTGAGGCCATCCCAGATCCCCACCCATCGATTCCTACCCCTCCCCACTGCAATGTCCTCGACACCCCCGGCTGGGGCAGACCTGTGCAGGTGCAGCCAATGACTGGCTATGTCCAAACTCATGCTGAGCTGGAAGAGCAGGGTGGCTCGGGGGTACAGCAGGGCCAGGTTGACCAGCAGACACATGGTGGAGCAGCGGTCTGTAAGCATGTCCAGCATGGCCCCAAACTGGGTTCCTGAAACGCAGGAAGGGGCTGTAAGGGACCAGTGGTTCCCACAGAAGTCCATGTCTGGTGTATGGCTCTGAGGCAGAGGCAAGAAATGAAATCAGAGAAGGCCACCACCCATTGCCTGGGGAGGGAAACAGGCTGCCCTCAGCGGTGAGTGAAGGCAAGGGTCACCACATAGGAAATGAGAAGTCGTGAGGGTGAGTGCACAGGGACAGAGTTGGAGGGGCTGAGCTCCATAACTCTCTAATCCCAGAGCCGAGGCTCCAGGGCCAGAGAGGGAGACTGGAAGTCTTAGGGCACGTCTGAAAGGTGGGTCTGGAGAACAGATGAAGCCATCCCCCTCCCTCCCTACGGTCCTTCTGAATCCCTTACTATGCATGCCCAGCACGCAGTGGGCCCCAGTAAACACCTGTTGAATGGATTTTGACTCAGAGACCCCAGTACCAAGGCTAGGTCTCGCTCCTCTCATGAGGGAATTTAAATTCCTTTTGCTAAAAAGCAGGCTGTTCTGTTCTGCTTTGTACAGAGAGAAGAATGACAGAGCCTTCTGACTCTGAGGTCCTCAGGAGGCAAGAAAAGGGAACAGAGGGTTGGGGCCCAAGGCTGGCTGGGAGGGGGTGTCTGTCACCTTGGTTAAGGGCTCGGGCAGCGTGTCCATCGAAAGCGTCCAGAAGCCCGCTGAGCAGGTAGAAGGAGGAGGCCGTAAGGGGGCAGCAGGGCATGAAGTAGAAAGAAATGATGGCGAAGACAATCCGGGCATAACCTTGGAATGGGGACGAGGGGGGAGACAAGGCGGGATCAGGGAGCCTGCCCAGGACCCCTCGCCCTCCAGCTCGGCCCGAGGCCGCGGGCAGCACTCACCGATGAGGTTAGGCACGAACAGGAAGATATTTTCTTCTGCCATCCTGGCGGACCCTTAGTCGCCCCCGGCCTGCTCTGGAGATGCCAGCGCAGTTCCAGCCCAGTCGTGTGGCTTCACCCTCCGGCCGGGCGCATCGGCCGCGCCAACTGCGCACTGGACCCGGCAGCCCCCGCCCCGCCCCAGGTGTTAAAGCTCGCAGCTCGCCAGAGCATGGGCCGACCTAGATGTGCACGGGCCGCAGGGGCGCGCACACCCCGCCCTTCCGACCGACAGCCCCTCGCCTCGGTCAGCCCTTCGGGCGCTCCTGCCTACGACAGCGGTTTCTGCAGCTCCGGCTGAGCTCGATTTCCAGGAACCTATTCTTCCACGCTTCTGCTAGCAAACCTGGAAAAAGGAAAAGGCTTCAAAAATGGCTGCGGCCCCTTTAACACCGGCCCGCTTCCTTTTCCTTTTCCTCCTCCGCCCCTTTCCATCGGCTCATACCAAAGCACAGAGGGAGGGGAGGGAGCACAGACCCCTTGACGCGGTGCAAAGGAAGGAGCCGAGAAAGGACGAGCAAAGGAGAAGGTCTAGAGACGTATATTTATTTAACTTAAAAAAAAAAAAGTTTGCCAGAGGGCGTTCGATCTCGCAGGAGTCACAAAGGGAAAGGAAGAAAGCATCCCCCCATGGGACATGGTCATGCTGCAATCCCATTTCTCCATCCCGTCCTCTTTCAGGGTGGGTCGGTGTGTTTCTCAAACCCCCAGTCCAGGACTCCAACTGTGCAGGAGGCAGTGGGGGGGGGTCCCGGCCGCCTTAACGCCACGCCTGGGCCTGGTCCCCTACTGTCCTTTTCACAGGACAGTATCCTTATAAGGATAAGGCAGTAGGATTCCGGCCTCCCGGGCCCGTGCATCCCCGAGAGCCCAGGTTATTTAGTACGGCCCACATGCCCCGCCCCCAGGCCTCTGGCCGCAGTTGCTCTCGCAGGTTCAATGATGCGAAGTGATGGCTAGAGAGGATGAAAAGCGGCCCCGAGCGGGGGTGCTTCTTGCGTGCCCCTAGTGGTGGGAGGATTTGGTCTATGCCGTCCAGGCCATCTAGGCCATCTCCCCAAATTTCTGGCCGCCTCCAAAGAGGGACCCGGACGGGTAGGGAGGGGAGGCGGGAGGAGCAAATGGTGTGCTAAGAAAAAGCCCCTGTCTTTGGTTCTAGAACCCCTTATCTCCCAGCAACGGGGCTCGTAGAATCTCTGCAGACACCAAGGTTTTTATAGCAACGGGTAGAGGAGCTCACTGGTCCCCCCCTTCGACCTTCCTCCCCAATTCCTACTCCCCGTCCCCGCCCTGGAACCTGTATAGGGACCCCTAAGACCTTCCCATCTCCCCTCCTGCCAAGTAGCCCAAGATTTCAACCCATCAGCCAGGTCCGGGGCGGCAAGTCAGCTGCCTTGGCTGGGGAAGGGCCTTGGGAGAGCAGGAGGGAAGGGACCCCGGGCAAATGGGGGAGGGGAGTATTATGGAAGGTCCTGAAGATACAAGGAGATTGTGTATATATACATATACATATATATATACACAATCCTTCCCCTTCGAGAGAGAGAGAGGTTCTAGAGAGACAGTGGGATTTTTCATCCGAAGGCCTTGTTTAAGTTCTGGCCCTGGGGAGTGGTGGCGTGAGCTTGGGGAAAGCAGACTGGTTGCGCAGTCTAACCCAGGCTTCCACTGTTGCAGGGGATGGCATCCACTCCTACCAAGAATGAGGAGGAGAAGGGCAGCTGGCCTGCTCAGGCTCCGTCTCCCTTGAGTGGAGAGCTGGTGAGTGCCGAGGGGGAGCTCTAGAGGTGGCAGGCGCATAGAATGAGGAGCTCCCATCTCCCCGAGTATTGGAGTTATTCCGTCCCAGGTCTGAGCCACAAGCCCTAAGCCCTCAACACCAGGTCCTGAGACTTCCAAAGACCCTCACCCCTGGGGTCCAGGGCCTTCCAGCTGGATCTGAAGGCCCAACCCTCCAGTACAACTCACAAGACCAAAGCCCCTAGCCTAGGAGTTCCCGGACCCAGGACTCCTGTGTAGGAACCCCCAGGCCTGTTCCTTTCCCAGAAGGTTTCATTATCCCGTTCTGAGGAATTCCTGACCCGGATCAGCACGGAACTCACGGATGAAGCCTTGCTTCTGGCTTGCTGCCACATGAACGCTGTGCCTACCCAGGAAAAACAGACCAGAGACCAAGGGACTCAGATATCCAAGCACGGTAACCCCCGCCGTAAGACTGCTGTGTCTAGAGACCTTCCACATGCCTAGCTCCAGCCCCCGACCCCACCCCAACCACGACCTCTCCAGGGAGCTGTGCGCCTGTCCCCCATCTCAGAGCAGCCCCAGGACCCACACGGGGCCTCCCAGCCCACTAACACCTTACCCACTCCTTGCTGCTAGCCAGGCATTCCCTCATCCCTTTCTGCCCTAGCCAGATCTCTTTCTGTCCATGGGGATAGTCCTTTTTCTGACCAGGGCCTCTACTTCCAGCATTCATCACCAAGACCCGAGGCACAGACACCCGGTGAGTGAGGCCCTTTGACCCAGGAGAAAGCCTGTAGGGGC
Source organism: Tupaia tana (assembly GCA_026018925.1). Classification (NCBI taxonomy): domain Eukaryota; kingdom Metazoa; phylum Chordata; class Mammalia; order Scandentia; family Tupaiidae; genus Tupaia; species Tupaia tana. Next base: position 61,171,950 of record JAKSZU010000016.1, read on the forward strand.
GACAGCCGGGGTTTGACAGCATCCAGCAGGGTAGGGGGATTTTTGAACCATGCAGTTCTATTTCATTTTGCCCTGAGCCTCAGATGTAGAGTTCTCAGCCCTCTCCCTTCTCTTCTGTCATCTCAAGCTCTGACAGAAACCGCCCCCGAACCAAGCCACACCTTCTGCCATCCCCCCGTGCAAAGGTACGTACGGGGTCCCTGGATGCCAAGGCCATCAGTATTAAGCAAACATCGAGAGTTTCACTCTGTGCCACTCATGCATATAGAAGGTGCTTGTGATACAGAACTGAATGATACAGTCGCAGTCCTTGAAGAATTCAAGGCTTATGGGGACCAGCAGTTAGCATAATGGCTATGTCGCTGGACTCCCACGTAGTCGACCACGGTTCGTGTCCCGGACCTGGTTGCTTAAAACTCATGCCGGGAGCATGTGCGTACGTGCCCAAGATCCTGAGAGGAGAATGGAGGAGAAGGGATTGCGGCGTGACCATACCCCTGGGGGGTGATTTCTCACTTTCTGTCTCTCTGTCTCTGTCTGTCTGGCGAGCGCACACACCCTATAGTGAAAATCTCCCCCCCCCAAAAAAAAAAAAAAAAAGAATTCAAGGCTTAGTAGTTTGAAGACAGACAAATGCATGGCCAGTTACAATAGACTATGGATAAGAGTCCCTAATCAAAATAGAAACAATGAGATTCTTATCCCAGCCTCAGTTGGAAGGAGCGAAATCATGGCGCTTCCTGAAGGAAGTGACACCTAAAGAAAGAACATTTCAGGGGGAAAAAGGATTGGGAGGAGTATTCTAAGCAGTAGGCATTACATGAGCCACGGCACAGAGATGAGCCTTAGTAGAGGAGTGTGAGCGTCTGTGTGTGTGTATTTAGGGGCAGAGGGTGGACCTGAGCAGTTGAAATACTGGAGTATGCAGGCAAGGTTGGCAGGGACTAACCCAGAAACCTGCTGTGTGTCTTGTCAAGATCTGTAGATGTGGGCCAACCCTGGGCCTGGTGGCTAAGGGGGCCGGGTTCCACATGGCTAACTGCATAGTTTGAGTCCTGGCCCCGATGGCTTGAAAAACATACCAGAGAGGTCAGCAGATGGCATAGCAGTTATGTCCTTGGACTTCCAATGGCTGACCACAGTTCGAGTCCCAGACCCGGTGGCTTGAAACTCATGCCAAGCACATGTGCTTGTGTGCCCAAGATCCTGGGAGGAGAATGCAAGAGAAGGGATTGTGGCATGAACATCCCCTCCAGGAGATGATTTCTTACTTTCCCTCTCACTGTCTTTGTCTCTGTCTTTCTCTCTCTGACGAGTACATGTGCCCTCAGGCAAAAAACCTCTTAAAAAAAGAAAAAAAAAAGAAAAAGAAAAAGAAAAACACACTGGATGCAGGCACCTGTATATCCAATATCCTGAAAGGAGAGAGAAATGAGGAGAGATTGTGGTATGGACATGCCCCATGGGAGGTGCTTTCTCCCTCTCCCACTCTTTATCTCTCTCTGGGAAGTGGGGATTGGGGGACCCATAGATGTTTTCACATAGGAGAGGAGCCACTAAAGAGTTTGAAGAAGGGAAGTTGGAATTTTAGATCAGTCCCTTTGGTAGTTAGTGAGTAGGATGAATTAGAAAGGGGAGAAACTGGAGCCAGGGAGGCCAGTTAAGAATGATTACAGGTGGACCAGCAGATGGCATAATGGTTATGTCGCTAGACTTCCATATAGTTGACTATGATTTGAGTTCCAAACCCAGAGGCTTGAAATTCACACTGGCCACACTTGTGTGCATGCCCAAAATCCCAAGAGGAGAATGGAGGAGAAGGGGTTGCTGTATAGCCATCCCCCAGGTGGTGATTTCTCACTTTCTGTCTCTCTGTCTCTCCAGCAAGAGCACATGCCTTATAGAAAAAGTCTCTTAAAAAATTATTACAGAGGGGCCCGCAGAGGGTATTGTGGTTAAGATGCTGGACTCCCACCTGACTGACTGTGGTTCGAGTCCTGGACCTGGCAGCTTGAAACACACCAGGAACATGTGCATGCATGCCCAAAATCCCAAGAAAAGAATGGAAGAGTAGGGATTGCAGCGTGGCCATCCCCCTGAGCGGTGGTTTCTCACTTTCTCTCTGTCTTTCTGGCAAGCACAGATGCATATAACAAAAAATCTTTCTCTCTCTAAAAAATGAGAGAATTATTACAGGGACCAAACTAGAGATACTAGGTTCTAAATTGTCGTAGTAATAATAGCCATGGGAGGAAGGACATACACGAGTAATGAAGACCAGGAAGACTGATGAGTTTGGTAATTGATTAGAAATGATAGGAAAGGAACAAAAAGCATTGAGGACTACCAGCTTTCTGACTTGGGCAACCTAAGTGTGATCATGTCGTGTTTGTGCTCAGAACTGTGCAGCAGCTTCCCATCTCAGAGTTATAACCAAGACCTTGGGCCAGCTAGTGATGTGGTTAAGCCAGCTGGATCCCACATGGCTGACTGAGTGGTGTGAGTCCCAGACCTGGTGGCTTAAAAACTTGCCAAGCACGTGTGCGTGCATGCTCAAAATCCCAAGAGGAAAATGGAGAAGGGACTGTGGTGTGACCATCCCCCTGAGAGGTGCTTTCGTGCTTTCTCCTTCTCTTTCTGTGCCCAGTACTTGTGCCCGCTGGCAAATTCATAATTAAAAAAAAAAATGTTAAAAAAAAAAGCCAAAGCCCTTCAGTGGCTTACAAGGCCTCACTTAATCTCATCCCTCCCCCGACCCACTGTCTCTCTGACCTTGTGGCTGTTACTCCCCTTGTTTCCCCTCTCTCTGTCATACCCGCTTCCTCATTCTTCCTGGGGCATAGTAGACGTGCTCCTGCCTTTGGGCATGGTGGGTCTGAGATGCTTTTGGGAACTGCAAGTGGAAATATTCTGTGAACAGTTGGAAACAAGTTCAAAATTCGCTGGAGAGGTCTGGGCTAGTGATAGGGATTAATCTTGAGGTCACCAGGAGGGAACTGGCAGTTGTAGGGTGGGCGTGCAGCCCTGGGTCACCACCCAGGGCAGTGGTGGTGGGGTATACTGGGAGAAAGAAGAGGGTGCCGATAGAGCCCTGAAGAGCCTCTCTGTATAAGGGGGCTGGCAGAGGATGAGGGAAAGCAGAGAAGAGACTGACAGCAAATGTTTAAGAGTGTCCTTTATTAGCTCCATCCACCAAACCACGGGGAGAGTCACTACTCTGACTTGGGCCACTACTTCAAGTATTTGTCACCAGGACCTGAGGCAAAATACAGCTGAGAACAAGCTACTATTCTTCTTCTCAAGGGGCTGACTTTCTAGTGCCTTTGGGATAAGAGCCCTAGGCCTAAGGGCCAGTGTACTATTAACTCCAAGCATCATGCAAGTTGCTTCCCTTCTTCCCAGCTGTTGGGATGGTCTGGGAGGGCCATTCTGTCTATATGGTGGTTGTATCTTCCTTCTCACATGCCACATGAGTGAAGATTTTATCCTGAGTTAACACCTACCCTTCATCCACGTGCCAGTCACCTATAGGCCCAGAGACTTTTCCTTCCTTCCCCTCAAGAAAGAACATGGAAGGCTGCAGATCTTTGAGTAGCTCCTCGAATTGTGGGGCATTGTAGCTGGTCAAAAGTGTTGGGCAGGGAGCAGGTGGGTGGGATGGTAGGTAAATGAGTGAATGAACAAATGGATAGATAAATTCATTGAGCACTTATTAAGCAATTAGTATGCATTAGCACTGCTCAGCAGCTGGAGTGTGGTAGTGAGCCCAAAAGATCCCTGCCCTCGGTTTTACATGGGGGGTGGGGTTGAGGATTAAATGGAAGAGAATGAGTAGGTTAATGGATGAGGGGTGGGCAGATGGATGGATGAATGAAAAGATGGACAGAGAGTGATGGATGAATGTGTGGATGGTGGGTGGAAGGAGAATGTGGGCAGATGGGTAGATGAATGAATAGCTAGATGGAGGATGGTGGATGGACAAATGGATGGAGAGTGGATGGTGTTGGCTGAACAGGTGGAAATGGAAGGATAAGAATGTGCTAGTCTTGGGCCTCTGGAGTCCGAAGGCTCACATTGTGTTCTAGCAAGCTCTTCCTAATGGCTTGCGATCTGGAGGATAGTCAGCCTTCTTCGGTGCTGTTCTCTGCCTCTCATGTCCTCCCCCATTTCGTCCTTCTAGAAAATGCCTCATAGCTCCTCTTCAGCAACTCATTAAACACTTCAGTTTTGGAGGGACTCTTGGTCATGAGCAGCATCAGCCCTGAAGCCCCCAAAGTGTTCTGGAACCATCATGTGACTCTCCACCCTCAGCTGACAAGGACACCACCAGGAATAAAAGGCTTTAATAAACAGACCTGAATCCTCTCCTTCCCCCAGCATGGACAGTGCTCTGGTGTGGCTTCTGTGGGGCAGAAATGTGGGCCCTTTTACATTGCTAGGTGTGGATGTTGGGTGTGGGTGGCAGAATAGCTTCGATTCAAGCAGTTACCTGTCATCCTGTTGGCAGAGGTGAGATCATGGATCCAAACCCAGCCTCTTAACTGAACTCCATACCTTTGGGTCTGTTTGTGTCCTCTGGGAGGGCCCATCTTGCTTCTGAAGGGCCACCCGTGTTCTCACCGTTGGTGATGAGAACCCTGAGCCACAGTCTGTCTTCTGTGCTTGGGGACCTCCTGCCTATGGGAAGGAGGCAGTGCAGTGAGCCATGTGGATTTTGCCTTTAAGCCCCTGCTTGACCACTTACTAGAGCCTTCTGAGGAAGTTCACATCTCTGAACCTTTTCCTTATCTGAAAAATGGGAACAGTAAGTCATCCCTGTCTCCCAGGATTTTTTGTGAGGATTAAGAAGCATAATGCATACAGAGCGCTTGGCACCAAATAAATGCTCCAAAATGCCAGCTATTAGCAAGATCAGTTTGCCTCATGCTCTTACTATACAACCCCCTTTTGAGTACTAAGCATCCTTTCAAATGCCCTAAAAATATTGTATTTATTTAATTATTTAGTTATTTATTTTTGAGAGGTTTTAGCTATAGGGTGCATGTACTTGCCAGAGAGACAGAAAGCAAGAAATCAACCCTCACAGGGGGGATGGCCACGCCACAATCTCTTCTCCTCCATTCTCCTCTTGGGATCGTGGGCATGCATGCACATGCGCCCAGCATGAGTTAAAGCCACCGGGTCCAGGACTTGAACCACGGTTGACTGCATGGGAGTCCAGCGACATAGCCATTACACCACTGCTGGTCCCAAAATATTGTATTTAAATATAAAATTTTAATTAAGTAAAAGTTAATTTGGAGAAAGCCTGTTTAGGTAAATGGGCTATAAATTCCTTATAAGGTTCAAAAGTAGATAGTGTAGAAAAGGATACCCACAAGGATACAAAATGAGCTCCTACTTGGTAGACATGTAACAGCAAATGCATTTAAAATGTCAGAAAGATTGAGGGAGGGGGACAGGTGGTGGTGTGGTGATACTGCATCCGGACTCACATAGGAAAGGTCCTGAGTTTGTGTCCTGGGGCCTCCCTGGGCATGCTAACTGAGACCGGAAGTGGATGGTCACAGGAAGGCCCTGTTGGGAATGCCTGTCTCTCTCTCTTTCCTAAAATAAATAAAAATAAATAAGTAACAACAAACATTTTTTAAAAATAAGATTAAGGTGGTCCAGTAGGTGGTGTGATGGAATGCTGGACTCCCACGTGGCCAGCCACGGTCTGAGTCCTGAACCTAGCAGCTTGCTTTCACACTTTCCCTTCCTCTCTCTCTCTGTCTCTCTCTCTCTGTGTGTGTGTCTCTTTCTCTGGTGAGCACGCATGTCCTACAACAAATTTTAAATAATAATTAACAAATAATTATCTTAAAAAAGTAAGATTGAGGGAGGGAAAAATAATGGCATAACTATATGGATTCAAAAATACTCAAAAGGAGGTTGAATTTTAGGTAAACTGTCGAAACAATTGAAAGTTGTTCACGTCCTTCTAAACTAGGGGTTGGGAAATTACTGTCCGCTCTCCTATTTGGAAGAGTCTAACAATAGTCTACTTGAGGCCAATGGAGGCAGCTGAGGCCCAGATGGCTTGTCCCAGCCAGTCCTCTGCAGAGGCTGGGCTAAAAACCAGGCTTTTGACCCCAGGCCAACCCCTTGGCATTGCCTGTGTCCAGTTTTGGATTTCCATGTATTTTTTATTTTTATTTTTTCTTTTTTTTCTCGTCCATGTATTTTTTTTAAAGAATTATTTTATTTGGCTTTATTTGTTTGCTTATTTTAATTTGAGCAAAGAGGGACAGAGAGAGAGAAGGAAAATGAGAAAGCAAGCCGCCAAGCCCAGGATTCAAACCGTGGTCAGCCATGTGGAAGTCCAGCACCCTTAACCACCACGCCACCTGCTGGCCCCTGGCCCCTGGGTTTCCATTTTTTCCAAATGTCCCCCTTCCCTGGCCCACTCTCCAGAGAGATCGCCATTAGCATCTACAGTTCTGTGACTCATCTTCCCACACCCCACCAGCCCAGTTACAAGTGATGATTTTCTGTTTATTGCTCAAAAACAAAAATTCAGAAGCAAAGATGGAGAGATTATGGGTTGGGGAGACAGCAGGAAGGGGGGCAGGGCCTCGTTTCAGCTCTTCCCCTTCATCCTTTTTCTTCTGACCCTCCAATGTCCAGGAGGTAGGCCTGGGGCCAGGGCATCTGGGAGGGGAAGGGCCTTCATGACCAAGGGAACAGTAGAGTTATCCAGGGCAGTCCTTGAGGGGTACCCTGGGCTAGAGGGGCCCATGGGTTGCAAGGGGGCTGAGTTCCCTTCCCAGGGTCCAATAGCCAATAGGGTGGGGTGGCCCCTTGTTTGGCAACTGAGAAGAGGAGGCTTTGGGAGGCAGGATGCTGGTTTATTTACTGCAGGGTGTCCAGGGCCATCAAAGCCCCCTCATGGGATGGGGAGACTATTTACACGAAAGGGAAGAGGGGAGCCAGGAGCTAGAGACCAGCCCTGTACTCCCCACTGCCCTGAATGAGGAAGGAAGGGGCGTCCTGGATCCTGCAGCTTTAGTCTTGGGATTCAGATGGAAACTTCGTACTCCCGTGTATCCTGAAGACAGAGAGAGCAGATCAGTTGTTGAAGTGGGATGGCGGTGGAGGAGGCAGCAAAATGGAAGGAGGTATTCCCAGGGAGGGGAAGGCAGGTTTTAATGGTAACTTTGAACACAACTTTGAACACTGAGGGCTTGGTATCCATAGGTGGGAATGGGGCTACAGCTGGTCAAGGGATGTGTCTGGTTCATCCTATAGTGTCTTAAAATGACACCGAAGAAATCGGAATTTCTGGATTGCCTTGACCAACTGGAAGATCTGGCAACTGGGCCTAAGTTTCCACATGAGCTGGAGCTGCTTCCTTGACACGGGCCCAAATTCTCCCATTAGTCACAGTCCTCACTGGTTCTATTTTTCACACATGCCTGGCCTGGCTCATTGACATGGCCTCTGGAGGCAGCTGGTTTGAAATTCCAAGATGGAGATTACAGAGACCTTGAGAGAAGGCAACGGCGTCCTGGGGGAGCTGACAGAGGTGACAGTCTGGGGGTAGGGGAGGGGCTCACCCCAGCTTCATACAGTGGGTTGCTGAAGTCCGACTCCACGGTGATAGGGCTGTAGGAGTGGGAGCCTGAGAAGCCGAAGAGGGATTTTCCCTGCAGCCTGGGAGAAGGAGTGACAGAGGGGCTTAGCCACAGGGAGCCTGAGCTCTGCTCACAAAGGCTTCCGCCCCCCAGCAGCCCCCCGAGCAGGGGCTTACTTGGTGTAGTATATGTAAACGCCAGTGCCGAGGACAATGACCAGGCCCAGGGGCAGCAGGATGGCCAAGGCGAGGTTCCCACCCTCCAGCTGCCGTGATGGGTCTGTAGTCTGGGTCACTGGGGGAGGAGAAGAGACTGGTGAGCGGAGACTGGGCCCAGTCTTGGGCTCTCCCAGCCTCTTGCCCTGGGCCCTGAACCCTGGGCCTCACCCCTCCGGGGCCTGGCCTCCTGCCCCCGGCCTCTGCCTTGCCCTCCCGACCTGGCCAGGCCTGGGTCTCCACCTGTGCCCTCACTGACCTTCCAGTTTTCGGTTGTCCAGGAGCTCCTCATAGGCCACTGCAGGGAGAGGAGGGGGAGGGGACGGGGTCTGAGCCAGGGAGGGAAGGAGGCTGGGTAGAGGGCTGGGAGCCCAGTGGGGCTGGGCTGGATGCCTGGTCCGTTCTGCCCTCTGCTCAACCTAAGCTCTGTCCTTCCCGTGGTGGGGAGGGAGAGGAATGCTCAGGGCAGGGCTTTCTTCCTCCTTTTCCAGGCTCCTAAAAATGCAGGGTTCTTGGCCTATCTGAGCCAACCAGGTCTTTGGAATTTGTCAGAGACTGGGAAACTTAGGCCTATCCAGAGAGGGCAAGGGACTTCCAAACCAAGGCGTCCTGTGCTAATCCCTGAGGGTAATTCCATGAGCTCAGGTTGCCCCAGGACTTCTGGACATACCTGTGAGAGCGAGCCCACAGAAGGAGCAGGGGGAGCTCGGCAGGGTCTTGAGTTTGCTACCTGACTTTCCCAGCCCTGTCACTGGACACTGCTGTGCCCCTCCTGCCCTGCTAGCCCAGGCACCTTTGCAGAGTGGGGGTTGGCTGGTCCACTGTGAGGGGTGGCCGGGCACACAGGTGATGGTGACCTCGCCAATGAGCTCGAAGCCCTCATAGCAGAAGAAGCGCAGGGACTCGCCAGCCTGGTAGTGATGCTTGTATAGCGTCTGGTAACCATTGTCTGGAACTCCAGGGTTCAGGCATGGCTCGTACTTCACTGCGGGGAGCGTGCCAGTCATGTGGCAGCTGCTCTACCGAGCAGGCCCAGACGTGGCAGACAGGCTGTCCACAAGTTTCCCAGCTCCCAGCCCAGGGTGTTCCCCAGACTCACAGGCGCATTTGGGGACCCTGTCGCTCCACTTGGGTGTGCCCGTGTCCCGGCTGTAGCAGGTGAGCACAGCTGCCCCCTCCAGGCTGTATCCTGGCAGGCAGCGGTACTGGACGTGGGAGCCAACAGGGAATCCAGCGTCCGAGGCAGTACGATGCCCATTGGTGATCTCCCCAGGGTCGGCACACGTCATGACTGGTGGTAGAAGGGCAAGGGCAAGGTTAGGGACAGGGAGGGCCTTGAAAGTTCTCCCCGAAGCTCAGGCCTAGGAGAGCCCTGGGCCTTAGGCCATATCCTCTGAACAACCCCCTACCTCCCACAAATTCCTCACAAAGAAGACAGCATGAGTTCGAAAAACTTAAAATTCAATGCATTTTCATGTTTCAGGCAGCTTTTGAGAAATAGGGTGACTGGGGTAACACCAGGCCCCATCCTAGGGTAAAATTCAAAATATTTAGCCACCGTGCCAGAGCATACCAACTAAATCCCAGCAGTGGCATCCCAGCATAGTGGATCATCAGCAGAACAACAGCTGCCATCTTCAGAGGGGCCCAGCTCTCCTGTTCCCCTCATTCTTGTCATGCCCAGCCCACTTTGGTCACATATGCTGTCTGCCTGGCCCATGTAAGCATGTGAGTTTATAATCCTGTTCTAGAAAAGTCATAATCACAGCAATTTCTTGAATATAAACCTATGCCCGGCACTCTGCTAAATATAACATTTAAGAGCATAATATTTTGGGGGAGACCAGCAGCTGGCGTAATGGCTACATTGCTGGACTTCCATGTAATCGACTGTGGTTCGAGTCCCAGACCCAGTGGCTCAAATTCATACTGGGCATGTGTGCGTGCGTGCCCAAGATCCTGAAAGGAGAATGGAGGAGAAGGGATTGCTGTGTGGATATCCCCGTTGAGGGGTGATTTCTCGCTTTCTGTCTCTCTGTCTCTCTCTGTCTTTTGGCATGCGCATGTGCCCTATAGCAAAAACCTCTCCAAAAAAAAAAAAAAAAAAAAAAAAAGCATCATATTTGGGGCCAGAAGATGGCCTAGTGATTACATTGCTGGACTCCCACATGGCCAACTGTAGTTCGAGTCCTGGACCCAATCGTTTGAAAATCACGCTGGGCACGTGTGCGTGCATGCCCAAGATCCCATAAGGAGAATGGAGAAGGGATTGCAGCATGGTGATCCCCCTGGGGAGTGTTTTCTTACTTTCCCTCTTACTGTCTCTGTCTCTCTCTCTCCAGCAAGCACATGTGCCCGAAGGCAAAAACCTCTAAAAACAAACAAAAAAAAACATAGTATTTAGCCTGATTATCTTGTGAGGTTATTGTCACTGTCGTCTTCCTTGGGGCCCAGAGCTCAGGGTAGTCAAATGACTGGCCCATGGTCACTCAGCCAGGAAATGGCAAACTGAAACTACTCAGGGTCACAGTCATGGGGCACTGGACTGAGACTCAGAGGCTTGGGTCCTGGCTTAGCTTCAGGCTTAGTGTGGGAGCCTCAGACAACAGGGCTGGCCGAACTCTCGGCCCCACCCAGGCCTGACATCCTGTGGCTCTTTCCAGGGATAGGAGCTGGGTCAGCTAGAGAGTTTGCCTGTATCCAGCCCAAACCTGGCTTCCTGTGGAAGTTACATAACCCTACATCCTTGAGGCATGCCCCCAAATGTGGAGAAAGTCATAAGATGCCACCCCTTTCTGCCCTTCTAAAAGATAAACACTCCCAGCTCCTTTAAATGTCACCTCCTCTATGAAATCTGTCCCCTCCTTGAGAGAATTAGCCCACTGTTTCCCCCACAGCCTTCCTCCATACTGAAGCTGGTTCTACCTATGCACTGCTCGCACACGCCAGGCCCTGTGTGGAAACCCTTCCCACTCCCCCATTCCTACTTCCCTGATCAGGACGCCAAGGCTCAGGGATGTTAAATACCTTCCCCGAAGTCACCCAGTGGTTACCACTTTGCAATGTCTTTGGTCTTTCAGGTTGTCTGCCCCTCCCTCCCCATTGGGAGCACCTTGGGGTAGGAAAGGGCCTGAACCCCTTTACCTAACTCTTACCCAGCATGGGGCTTCCAAGACTGTATTAACATAAAACACGTTCTTGTACAAAGCCTTGGTCCTAGCAAAGTGAGTCCCCACAATATGAAGGGGATGGGAACCGAAGTTGGGGCAAGGCCTAGGAGCTGTCTAGGCGAAGCCCAGGGGAATCTGGCAGAGCCCAGGAGAGGCGGAACTCAGGCAGGCCAGAGGCGGGGCCAGGGGAAGATGGGCGTGGCCATGAGACAGCAAGGCGGGACCCGGAGGAAAACGGTCGGAACCCAAACTGGAAAAGAGAGATGCAGCTCCAAGATGCCAAAGGGATCCAGAGGGGACAGTTTGGGGGCACCAGAGGGTTTAGGGGTGGGGCCTGAAGAAGATCCAGGCAAGATCCAGAGCGAAGGGATGGACCCAGGACAGGGACGGGGCCAGTTAGGATGGATCGGGACTCAAGCGGAGGCGCGGGGTCTGGCTCACTCTTTTGGCAGGCGGGCGGCGCGGCGCTCCAGGACAGGTCCCACTGGCAGGTGAGAATGTCAGAGCCCAGTAGTTCATAGCCAGGCTCGCACTGGTAAGTGAGCACTGTGCCCCGGATCAGGTCCCCGTGGGATGCGGTCCTCCAGCCCCATTCCGGGGGTGGCAGCTCCGGGCATGTGTCGTTCCTGGGAACCTCTGCAGGGAAGGGGACGAGCTTGGAGGCTGCCCTTTGACTCAGGACGCCCTTCCAGCCTCAGGGGCTTCACTCTGGTGGCCCCTCCCGGAATCTCTGGTCTTCCGGGTCCCTGCCCTTCTCAGGACTCTCATACCTTTGAAGTGCAATACAAAACCCTGGCCCAGGCCAGGATTTGGGGGCCCAGGCGGTGCCTGAAACTGCAGCGTGAGGTCGGGCCCAGAGGAGAGGAGGCGGCGGCGCGGCTGAGGTCCCCGCAGCTGGGCTAGGACTCGGGCACTGGAACCGTCCCCGTCGAATAAGGTCAGCATATCCCCTTCCCGCACATTCAAGCTGCGGAGAGTGTGACGGTTAAAGACCCAGGACTACAACCAGATCCTCCCACCCAGTTCTACCCAATCCCCATCTCTGTTCATTAGTAACCCCACCTACTCTCCAGCTCCGCCCCGTATTCTTTTGCCCAAGACTGGTTCCATCTATTCCAGGGTTCCTTCCATCTTCTGCGGGCCAATCCTAACCCCGCTCATTACTAACTCCGCCCACTACCTCCAGTCCCTCTCCCATCACCATGGGATCCACCTTGCTCAATTCCAGCTCTGACCAGCCACAGAGCAAACTCATCACTCTACACAACTCTACAGCAGCCTGGGCCCTGTTTTGGGGTCACGCCCACTTCTGGTCCCATCCAGTCACATGACCACATTATATCAAATCAACTCACTGGATTCTGCCCACACCCACCTTGGGTGCTGGTGCTGACCCCACAATTTGGGCCTGGGTCCCTGGAAATCGCTCCAGGGGTGGTCTCAGAAACCTTGGAAAATACCAGGATGCCAAGCCAGAGCCCCTTGTTCACAATAACCCCCAGGAAGGCTGCACTACCCCACCTACTCATTCAGGGTTACCTGGCTATCAAGTGAGTTAAACCCAGGTTGCCCCACCCCATCCTAAATCTTTACTGGCCCCTTTTATCAGACCGTATATCCATTGAATTCTGTGTAGACACAGAAGAGCCAGCCAGGCTCAGCATGCAGGCTAGTGAGTTATCATACCACCCTGCTCTGCACCCACACCTATCGCCCCCTCCCTAGGACCCAAACATACATCTCAACTTGGAGCAAGATGCGCTTTTCTTCCTGGACGTGCAGGCCCCACACGCAGTCCTGGCCAGGGCTATAGCTCTGGGGCCAATCCGGAGAGAGGACCACACCAGCTGGTTCAGATAGCTCCCCTCCACACATGGCTAGGACAGAAGGGGTGTCAGGTTCAGGACCCAGGTGGGCATACAGTCTCCATCCACACAGCCCTCACACTCCCGGCTGTGTGCAACAGACCTCCTCCTGTGTTTCCTGCTATCTGTGAGCCACCTGTTTCTTGCCATTTCTATGTCCTGTTGTCCCAACCCCAGCCCTGCTCTCCATGAACTCCACTCATTCTCCACCTACCCAACCAGCCTGTGACTTAGCTCAACTCTAGTTCTGGCTCTGAATTCAGCAACAAGCCCACCAATTACTTAGCTAAGAAAATAGTCTCTGGGAGGGGCAAAGTTGACCCAAGGCTTGAGCTTATTAGGCCTGGATAATGCAGGTCTCTTTCCTGAGTGGCCTTCCTAGGACTCCCTTGTTCGGGTTATAGTATGTAGACGGAAGGACTTCCTGGGATATAGAGGGCTCACCCTTGCAGGCTGGCTCTGTGTCATTCCAGTGGGGTTCCGTGGGATCCACACATTCAATGGCATTGGGGGGGCCGGGAGGCTCCAAGGCATATCCTGGGAGGCACGAGAAGGTGGCCAGTGCCCCTGGGCGGTACTCAGGGTCCGTGGTAGTGACATTGCCATGTGCCAGGAAAGGGGCGAAGCAGCGATCCTCCTCGAAAGCTAAAGAGGGATCAGTCGCAAAAAATGAGCATTAGTTCAGACAGACTGCCAGGGGTCTCATACTGGAGAAGGCTGAATTCAGGTGCCGTTTGGCCCCTGGGTGGGCTTTAAAGATTGAATGACCTTGGGTTTAGCTTTCACTCTCCAGCTTGTCTAAAACCTTAACAATTCTCACTCACATATTCATGTTCCTCCCTGACCTCTGGAGGGAAACCCCAAGGCTAGTCAAATCCCAGCCACCATTTTACAATGAAGAGGTCCACAGACAAAAAGCCACTTGCCCAAGGTCACCCAGCAGGCAATGGCAGAACCAGATCTCAAATCCAGATGGCTTGATTCCCAGCCACAGATACTTGGCACCGCAAACTGCAAAAAGGACGGGGGTGGGGGTGGAGGTTAGGGGAGGGATGCCTTCGGAGAGCTGGCTTGTGTAGGTGTGTTCTCTCCTCAAAAATAACATTTGGAGTCTGATCATCCATGCTGTTGCTAGAATCCAAAATTGCAGCTAATGCAAAAGCTACTCAGTTTTTACTTTGGTCTAGGTCAGCAAAAATGAACATTTTTAGAGCAATTTAGTTTCTACCCACCTGATCACATTTAGCTGCAACACTACTTGTGAGGTAAGACTTGGGTGTCTCTGATACCAATGAGTCTGATGCTCACAGAACAATGGTGGCCTACGACCATGGAGGCAGGCCTCAAAACTAGAAATTCACTCAACAGTTCTCTTTGCACGTTAACACTCTGAGAATCTGTCAAGTGGTTCCGTTTCGCAAATTCACTGTTCTACTTCACTGTTCCTTAACCCAATAAGGTATCAAGTCCACATCAAGGCCTGTCCTACCCATCCATCTGGGCCCAGGGCCAATTCCATTTCTCTGTGATTCATGCCAGAAACCAGCCCCCCATCTACGAGCATTCCACTTCTTTGTCTCTCTCCTGCTATAAATCTTCTGCTCAGCCATACTGCAATCCTGTTTCCCAAACAAACCAGGCATGTTCCTACCTCCTCGCCTTTGCTCATACTTTCCTTTCACCTGAGATGTTCTTTCTTGACCTTCCTGTTCTACAATATACTCTATCCTTCAAGGCCAAGCTCAAAGGCCTCTTCTCCCATGATCACCGACTTTTGTGTTTCTACCTGTCCAGCTTCCTTCCCCCTTCCCCTGCGCACAGTAATCTTACCTTGGCTTTAGTAAACATGTCTTTCCATTCCCCCCCACCCCGGAGTTTCAACTGGGGCCAAGCGGAGATGGCCACGTGATACGGATCTACCAATCATAACACCACCTGCTCCTAACCACAGTGATTGGCTGGGCAAAGGCACAGGACCTTAACCAGGTCAATGAAATCCTTTCTTAGTATTTTTGCTGAAGCTCTCAGGAAAGAGATGAGCTTTTTCTCCCCTCCGATGCAGTTGCTAAGTTGGTGGAACATAACTGTGTTGTGAGGCCATTGCACAGGGAAAGCCTGCCTGAGAATCAAACCGACGCAGAGGAAAGAATAGGGAGATGGCGACAACTGGTCTTTTGGCTGTGGACCTGGATCGGCCATATGTGAAATATAAATAGAAAAGGCTTCCTCAGAATGAAAAGAGGTTCATAAGAAGGAATCCTTATAAGGATTGTGGAGTAGGGAGGCAAGTGAGGTTTCAAGGGTGAGCAGAGATGGAGCATGCGCTGTGACAATGCCCGGGGTCAGGAAGAAGGGAAGGTGCAGGGGTTGGGGCTCCACGGGGGTGCAGACAGTTACCTTCAAATCGGAGGCTTAGCAGCAAGGGATTGGCAGGTGTCTCTGAGAGCAGCTCCACATAGAGGGACTGGGCATCACTGATGAGACCTCGCTCTGGGACATCATCCATGTCTGAGTCGTAGATCACTGGGGATAGCGGACTGCCCCCTGAGCGCACCATCAGCCTGGGGTGGACAGAAGAGTGGCCAGAGCTCGACTTTCCCTCAGAAGCTGCCTCACCTCTTGCCTGCTCCCCTAACTTATTTTTATGCTTAGTCTCTGTCTTTTTTTTTTTTTTTTAAGTTTATTTATTTCTTCTATGAGTCAGAGATACACAGAGAAAGGAAAAGAGAGAGAGAGAGAAACAGCACCCCCAACAGTTCTGACATCACGATCCACCCCCAGTTTCAGCCAGCCCCAGATGACAGGCGTGCACATGTCGGTATGTTCAGGGAGGTCTCCGGGTATGAACTGGAAACTTCCCACATAGGTCAGCTTCACAGAGCATTGCGTTTTACCACTGTGCCACCATATGGCGTATATTGGGTTGTCATGGGACCAGCAGGTGGCGTGGTGGTTAAGGGCACTGGACTCCCACAAGTCCCAGACCTGTTGGCTTGCTTTCTCATGTTCTCTCTCTCTCTCTCTCACTCTACACTCTGTGGTCAAATTAAAATAAATAAATAAATGGATCAATAAAGTTAGATAAAATAATTCTTTTAAAACATGGTGATGCTAATGACAAACACTTTCAGTGTCTTACGCACCATTCTAAGTACTTCACATAGCTTCCTTTCTTTCCTTTCCTTTCTTTCTTTTGTTAATTGCCAGAGGTTATGTGTGCTCACCAGAGAGAAAGCGAGAAAAAGAGAGAGAGAGAGAGAATCCCCCAAAGGGTGTGGTCATACTGTAATCCTTTTTCTTCCATTTCCCCATTCTGTCAGGACCTGGGACACATGTGCATAGATGCACATGCATCTAGCATGTTTTTAGAGCCACTGGGGCTGAGATTCAAACTGCGGTTGGCCATGTGGGATCTATCTCCCTTAACCATTGTGCTAGGGGGCTGGCCCACTTTACATATCTTTGTGTGTGTGTCCACGTGCGTGCATGTGCACTAGAGGGTGATGTGCCAGAGAGGAGAGGGAAAGGAGAAAAACCCTGCTCCTACAGGAAATGGTCACACTGCAACCCCTTCTCCTCCATTTCTCCCTTTTGTTGGGATATCGGGCACACATGCACGTGTGCCTGGAGTGTTTCTCAAGCCACTGGGTCTGGGATTGAAGCTATGCAGTCAGCCATATGGTATCATGTGCCTTAACCACCAAGCCACAGAAGCAGCCCCACTTTGCATAACTTATTTATCCTCACAGAAACCATATGAAGAAGGTACTGTTACCTCCATTCTACACTCAAGGAGACTGAGGCCTAGAGAGGTTAAATGATTTGTCGAAGGTTGCACTGCTATACTCCTTTAAAAAGGGCAGGACTGGGACCAGCAGTTAGCATAATGGCTATGTCGCTGGACTCCCAAGCAGTCGACTGTGGTTCAAGTCCCGGGACCGGTGGCTTAAACTCACGCCAGGCGTGTGTGCGTGAGTGCCCAAGATCCCAAGAGGAGAATGGAGGAGAAGGGATTGTGGCGTGGCCATCCCCCTGAGGGGTGATTTCTTGCTTTCTGTCTCTGTCTCTCTCTGTCTTTCTGGCGAGCACATGCGCCCTACAGCAAAAACCTCTCAAATAAAAAGAGTAGGACTGTGTTTGATACATATCCCTTCCAAGGTCTACCTGACTCCCCACTGCAGCCTCCTCCTTCCCTGAGGCGGGGACCTCTGACCCAATGCCCAGCCCTCACCGATCATTGTCCTCATCCAGGGAGACCCTTTCGAAGTGCAGGTGCAGCCGGCGTCCCTCAGCTGCTTCAATGACCCAACGGCAGGTGAGGTTGGGCCCTGCAGCTCCCCCAGGCTCGGGGGACACTATGCGGCCCAGTGTGGCATTGTGGATGGTGCCACCACAGGATGCTGTGGGAAGAGAAGGGGCAGGTTAGGGCCAGCTTGTGGGGATTGTGCTCCTTGAGACCTTGTCTCTTCTCAGGCCCAACCATAGAGCTGTTACATCCATGCCTTTCACAGAGACCTGCTCTAAGGATGGCCTCTGCCCCACAGCTCAGCCCAGAGGACAGGTCTTCCCCAGGCCACCACCCAGGTGGGGAACCAGCCCTGGAACAGAACAGCTCCAGGATGGACACCCCCAGGATGGAGATTCCACCACCTCCCTAGAGGTGGACACCCTGGGGTAAGGAGTTATGGAAGAGCCGAAATTGAAACTCTCAGATGGAAACTCTTCTGGGTAGGAATTCCCAAAATGAGAACTCCACAGGGTGGGGGACCCCCAGGGTGAAGACTATCCAGGATAAAGACTTTCCAGATATGGCCCCTAAGGATGGTTTCCTCTAGGATGAGAACTCTCCAAAAGAAAGAACCTGCAGAATGGCAACTCCCAAAATGGAAAACTCCGGGGGGATCACCCAAGGATGGAGATTCCAAAGGATAGAGACTCAGTGTGAAGAGCACCAGATGCTTGACAGGGATTCTTCTGGGTAGAAACCCCTTCTAGGAGTTAGCCCTAAGGATGGGGGTTCCCAGGAAAAGATTCACCCAGTGGGGTTCCCACAACAGGCATCCCCTCTCATTGTGGCAGGAGACTCACCTACGCAGGTGGGAGGTTCACCATTCCAGGCCGGCCGGGTGCCATTGAGGCAGATGAGGGTCTCTTCCCCCTGCAGCTGGTAGCCTGAGTCACAGTGGAAAGTGGCAGTGCCCCCAGGGTGCAGGTCTGTCACACTCACATCTCCATGGGCCGGCCGGGGAGGGAAGCCACAGCTCAGGAGGTAGGCTGGACCAGGCAGAATAGGAAGAAGGAGTCATTTTCCCATGTCACTCCCACACCATTCCCCAGCGCTTCCTCCCCATCTTTCCAGACCCCCCAGGAGGACAAGCTGGCTCTACTCGGGCGTCCACACTGAAGAATTAAGACCGCCACACACAGGTGCATTGTCTCATAAAGGTCATTTCGGTATTTCTCATCTCTTTGTAATTCCTCTTTGCAGTTAGCCCACTTTGGCCCCTGTTCTATCAACGTGATACCTGAGGCTCCAGGAAGTGAATATGGATCCTGGTACTGATCTGCTGTGTGACCTCAGGCAAATCAATGGCGTGTTCTGTAAATTCTGTCCAGCTCTCATAACAAACACTGGGTTGTTGGAAAAGTCATGACATATTTTTTTCTATGCAACAATGCATTATGGCTTTTCAGTCAACCCAAAAGTATTTGCAGAGCTTGTTCAGCTTCCAAAGTGAGTTCACACAGAGCTTTTGAGGCAGGCAGAAAAAGATTGTGTGACTCGTTTTCCAGATGTGGAAATTGAGGCTCCAAGTTTCTATGTTTTCTCCCATTCTCACACACAGACTTTCTTCCACTGAGGCATTAAAACCTCAGCGTTCATTCGGATGAGCCGTGTGGAACTTCTGTCAGAATTTTGACTATTTTGTCAAAGACCTTAATACTCGGTTCCTCCTAATGGGGACTCCATTGAAAGTGACGTGCCTGGTTTGTCTTCTCCTTTCTAGGGGTAGGAACTGTATAATCTCCCTTTTTGCACTGGCTGCCAGGTAGCTTGGAGCCAGAGATAGGCTTGACAATAGCAGCAATGGTCTTTTTTTTTCAACTGTAATTAGCAGTCATTACCTGGTACCATTTTTTTCTTATTTATTTTATTTCACTGTACAAGGGACTTCAAAGGGTTTGTAGAAATAGAATTAAAGTCTGAGTTTATTTTGGTGCACAAAATTTTTATTTATTTTAATTTTTAAAGGATATGTTATTTTAAAAATTATTTTATTTAACTTTATTTATTTATTTAAATCTGATCAGAGAGGGACAGAGAAAGAGGGAGAGAGAGAAAGTGAGAAAGCAAGCAAGTTGCCAGGTCCAGGACTCGAACCACAGTCGGCCATGTGAGAGTCCAGCACCCTTAACCACCATGCCACCTGCTGGCCCCATGTGCAAGAAATTTTTAAATTCATGCAGAGTTTCCTCATAATATGCATTTCTGTGACCTTTTTGAAGACCTTCTTATATGGCTTACATCCTTTTGAAAACCTCCTGAAATTCTTGTGGAAGCACATGGGATAAAACAAATAAAAAGAAAGTAAATTGGGACTAGCAAATGGTGTAATGGTTACCTTGCTAGACTCCCACGTAGTCAACTATGGTTCGAGTCCCAGACCTGATGGCTTGAGACTCACGCTGGGCATGTGTGCGTGTGTGCCCAGAATCCCAAGGGGAGAACAAAGGAGAAGGGAGCGGCATGGCCAGCCCCCTGGGGGGGATTTCTTGCTTTCTGTCTCTCTGTTTTTCTCTGTCTCTCCAGCGAGCGCACACACCCTATCGCAAAAATCTCACTCTAAAAAAAAAAGTAAGTCACTTGATAGTAAATGACAGGCTCTGAACTTGATCCTGACAGAACTCTGTCTACATTTCAGACCAGGCAGAACTAATCAAGGTAGCCTCCCTGGAGTCAGTGGACCAAAGCTGTGTCCTGTAAGAGGAGGTGGCTCTGATTAGCAGGGGGCTTGGCAGACACCAGCTTGACAGAGCCTTTGCTTTTTCTAGCCTTTAGTGATTCTGTAAGAGACCTGGTCCTTTCCTATTTCAGACATTCCTTGGCTAGGCCCTGAGAACAGAGAGATAAAAAGACCAAGCCTTGCCCTTCAGGAGCCAATAGTCTACTGAGCTAGACAAACACAAAAAGGACCTACTGGAACACAGTGGTTTCAATACATGTTAACTTCTGAAATGGTTGTCCATAACTAGCAGAATCAAGTCTGACATGTTTTCCCATTTGCTACAGGATGTATATACTCTGCAGAGAAAGATGGGGATGGAGGGAGTAACCACAGTACAATCTCTTCTCCTCCATTCTCCTCTTGGATTTGGGGCATGCATGCAACACACTTGGTTTTTTTAAGCCACCAAGTTCAGGACTCGAATTGCACAATTGGTCATGTGGGATTCATCTGCCTTAACCAGCATACCACCTGGCTGGCCCCAAGTCTGAATATTTTATTTTATTTTATTTATTGTCAGAATGCATGTGCGCTCACAAGAGAGAAAGGAAAAGGGAGAAAGCACCCTTACTGGGGTATGGTCTTGCCACAACCCCCTTCTCCTCTATTTCTTCATCCTGTCGGAATGCACACATACCTGGCATGGTGATCTTTTTCTCTTTTTAAAGAATTATTTTATTTAACTTTATTTATTTATTTATTTGTTTATTTATTTTAATTTGACCAGTGAAGGTCAGAGGGAGGAGAGAGAGAGAGAAAGTAAGTTGCCAGGTTCAAGACTTGAACTGTGGTAGGCCATGTGGGAGTCCAGCGCCTTTAACTACCACTTCACCTGCCAGCCCCCATGCCTGGCATGTTTTTCAAGCCACTGGGGCCAGGATTTGAACCTTGCAATCACTGGAGATCCAGTCTGCCCAGGTCTTCATGTTTTTTTGTTTGTTTGTTTTTGTTTTTGTTTTGTTGTTATTGGGTGCATGTGCTTGCTGGAGAGTGTGAAAGCAAGAGATCACCCCCAAGAGGGGATGGCCATGGCACAGTCCCTTCTCCTCCATTCTCCTCTTGGGCTTTTGGGCATGCAAGCACGTGTGTCTGGTATGATTTTAATCTACCAGATCTGGGACTCCAGCCATGCAGACGGCTGCGTGGATCCAACCATCTTAACCTTTATGCCACCTGCTGGTCCAAGCCTGCATTTAAGACTGCCATTCCAGGGAACCAGCAGTTAGCGTAATGGCTATGTCGCTGGACTCCCACGTAGTCGACCGCGGTTCGCGTCCCAGACCCGGTGGCTTAAAACTAACGCCAGGCGCGTGTGCGTGCGTGCCCAAGATCCCGAGAGGAGAATGGAGGAGAAGGGATTGTGGCATGGCTATCCCCCCTGGGGGGTGATTTCTCGCTTTCTGTCTCTATGTCTTTCTCTGTCTGTCTGGCGAGCACACGCGCCCTATAGCGAAAACCTCTCAAAAAAAAAAAAAAAAAAAAAGACTGCCATTCCAGCCTCTGGGTGCAGCCCAGCACTTTCAGCGTTAGCAACCAGCGCCTGAGGGGCAGATACCTTATACAACAGGTTTCAACTCCCAAAGATGATCCCACCTCCATATTTTTGCCCACATCCTTGTCCCTATCTGGAAGACCTTCTCCACTCTCTTCCTCATCTCTTAAGGAGTAACATTTTTTAAAAAAGTTTATTTCCTCCATGAGAGAGAGAGACAGGCATCCACTTCACACTGGGATCCACCCACAGTCTTAGCTGACCAAGATCAAGGGCTCGTGTGTGTGAGTGTGTGTGTGTGTGTGTTTCTGACATGCAAAGGAGTTCCAGGACACCAACCTAGGACCTTTTGTGTGTGGTACAGTTGAATTACCACTGTGCCATCTGGCCCCTCGAGGAGTAACTTAAGTACCACCTCTCCAGGAAGCCTTCTTGACCATTCCTCTCACCAAGTGAGTTCATTGTTCTCAAGCTTATATGCAATCCTGCAGCTTAATTTTGTTATCACATTAACCCCTCTCTATGGCCATTATGAAAATTCTTTATTTTGTCTCTTAAAAGTGTATCTGGGGACCAGCAGTTAGTGTAATGGCTATGTCACTGGACTCCCATGTAGTCGACCGCGGTTCATGTCCCGGACCCGGTGGCTTAAAACTCACGCCGGGCGCGTGTGCATGCGTGCCCAAGATCCCGAGAGGAGAATGGAGGAGAAGGGATTGCGGCGTGGCCATCCCCCCTGGGGGGTGATTTCTCGCTTTCTATCTCTCTGTCTCTCTCTGTCTGTCTGGCGAGCGCACGCGCCCTATAGCAAAAATCTCTTAAAAAAAAAAAAAAGTGTATCTGATTGGGACCAGCAGTTAGCATAATGGCTATGTTGCTGGACTCCTATGTAGTTGACCACCGTTCAAGTCCCGGACCCAGTGGCTTAAGCTCACACCAGCCGCATGGGCTTGTGTGCCCAAGTTCCCGAGAGAATGGAGAAGGAATTGCGGCGTGGCCATCCCCCCTGGGGGCTGATTTCTCGCTTTCTGTCTCTCTGTCTCTCTCTGTCTTCCTGGCGAGCGGATGCACCCTGTAGCAAAAACCTCTCAAAAAAAAAAAAAAAAAGTATAGCTGATCAATTGATGCAGTCGAAGCAGGGCAGAATGGTGCAGTGAGTACTGAATTTGGACCCAGGCAGACCTGGATTCCAGTTCCAGCTCCAGGTCCACTAGGGGCCCCTCACCTATTAATGACAATAATCATTCCTTCCTAGTGAAGACTGGCTAAGGTCAAATCAAAAAAGCATCAAGGCACCTGACACATAAAAGGTGATCAGGAAATGTCAATCACCTGCCTCTCAGCCTCAATTAATGAATAACTGGGAGTCAGGGACTTGGGGATTGATCTCCAACTCTGCAATACATTTGCAGGTGGCTGAGCGATCCACAGAACCTTTGAGTATTGTCTTCCTCTGAGCAGTGGAACCGACAGCGGCCACTCCCAGGGTTGCCACGAGAAGCGAAGGGAAAGATGGTTAGTAAAAGGGTTTGGTAAATGAAAATGTGGGCTGGACTTGGATTGAGGAGTGATGGAGGAGCTAATGAGGCCACTCTGGATCAGAGCTCAGGTTGGGAAGGGTTTAAACAGGGCCTCAGTCCCAAAGGTGCTTGCAGGAGCCACACAGCAGACAAGACCGTGGCAGGTAATGAAGACCAATTTATGCAATAGTCCTGCTTCCCCAAATGTTCCACTTAAGCTAAAGAGTCCTATTTTCAATGCCCTGGGGAAGTGCTGCTTAAAGGAGCCAGTGGGGAGCCACTCTGAAATATCTGAAGTCCAGCCCCCCGGTCATGTGCCCTCAAGACATGCTCTTGCTCCCCCATACAAGACCCCTGCCACCGAGTACATGTCCGTCAGCCCACTGCCTGTCCATGCACAGGCCTGATGGTGGCCGCGTCTACCTCGCACACATGAGCTCCTAGGGCAGGTCTTGAGCAGAGGCCTTGGGAGAGGAGAAGGGGAAAGCTGGCGAGGATAAGAGCAAGTTATGGATAAACGCTGTGTCCTGTGTAAGGAGCACAGGGTAGGAGGGAGGGGGGCAGCAAGTGGCGTAGTGATTAAGGCGGCTGGATCCCACATGGCAGACTGCATGATTCAAGTCCTGGACCTGGTGGCTTGAAACACATTCCAGGTGCATGTGCGCGCATGCCAAACAAAACAAAACAAAACAAAACACAAAACCAAAAGGAGCACAGGGTATCTGGGGTCATCAGAGCTCATAGCAGGGCAGAGCACAGGAACCCAGGCAAGGCCATAGGAGCTACAAATGAGCTTTAGCCCAACACACACACCCCTCTGTTTCCAAGGAACATAGGAGGGACCTTGGAGAAGACAGTAGTGTCTGGAACGGGGACATCGGCTGGGCCCCTTCCCTCAGGCACACATGTGCACTTGCACTGAGAAGGTGACTGGTCCTGTAGCCCAAGAGTTAAGGGGGCCAATCGCATCGGCAACTACATGGTTCAAATCCCAGTGTCTTAAAAAACACATTGTTGGGACCAGTGGATGGCGTAATTGTTATGTCGCTGGAATTCCATGTAGTCGATGGCAGTTCAGGTCCTGGACCTGGTGGCTTAAACCTCATGCCGGGCATGTGTATGTGCATGCCCAAGATTCCAATAGGAAAATGGAGGAGAAGGAATTGTGGCATGGCCACCCCCTCAGGGGGATAATTTCTTACTTTCTGTCTCTCTGTCTCCATCTCTCCAGCAAGCACATGTGCCCTATAGCAAAAATCTCTCTCTCTAAAAAAAAAAAAAAAAAAAAAGCCCAAAACATACACTGTTGGGACCAGCAAGTGGAGTCATGGTTAAGGCACCTGGCTCCCACATGGCTGAGTGCAGTTCGAGTTCCAAACCTGGCGGCTTGCCTTCTCACTTGCCCTCTCTCTATCTTTCTCTGTGTGTCTCTCTCTGGTGAGCATACAAGTCCTATAGCAAACTTAACAAACAAACAAACAAACAAAACACCAGTGTATGTGCGTGTGTTCCCAAATCCCGACAGGATGGAGAAGTGAAGGGAAAGGGACTGCAGCATGACCAGGCCCCATGGAGGGGTGTTTCCTTCCATCCCCCTGCCCCTGCTCCATTGCTTTCTGGAGAGTACACACACCCTCTTGCAATTAAAAAAATAAAAGTCAACCGTCTCCTCTGCCCCTGCGGGTTAAAGTAGTCTGAACTCCTTATTGATGGCGATAAGGCCTTTTATGATCGGAATCCAACGTGCCTCCTACCCTGGTCTCTGAGCCCATTTCTCGCCCACCCTCTCTGGGCTTTGGCTGTTACAGCGAAGTCAGCAGTGACTGGCTTTGTTCAGCCCTCCCTACATACCAGACGCTATTTTAAACAAGCATTTGACATGTGGGCACCCATTGGATAATACACTGAGGTAAGTCTTATGATCCCTATTGTCAGATGAAACCACAAAACACAGAAAAGTTAAGTCATTTGTCCTAGGTCACACAGGACAATTCTATCTTCCATGCCGAATTTCTTCCCCTCCACTAGGGGTCATGTTTTCTCTCCTCTCTTGGGCTCAGGGCATGCTTTTTCATCCATCTAGACATCTGTCTCTCTCGCTCTCTCCCTCCCACCCAGGCTAACTCATCCTTTAGGTCTCAGCTTAGTCATCACCTCCTTCAAGAATGTGTCCCAATATTCCTTAAAAATCAGTAGGTCCCTGGGATACTGTCCCTGCTCCCCCTACCTGTGTCTCCTCCATCATAGCCCAAATCACACTGAACAACAGCCATCCTGATTACTTGCCTGTCTGCCCACCTAGATTCTCAGTTCTTTGAAGTCAAATGTATACCTGGCTAGCTCATTCCCCAATGCTAACACAGGAATGGATGAAATGTCACCTGGATGTGGACACACCCAGACACAGATCTGTGAGTGTGTGAGATGCGTGCAAGAGTCCCCCTGTGGGTCTTGCCTTGCCAGGGTCCCAGCCAGGAGGAAAAGCCCCTCAGCCTTCTATGCTTGGAAGGCTCCCAGAGATGTTTCCTATGCCCGATGTGGCCCCTGCCCTTCTGCCAGCACCCCCAGACTCCTCACCCTGATAGTGGATTCTGAAGCCACCGCCCCTTGGGACCCGTGGACTCTGGAAGTGCAGGAGCAGTCGGTTGGTTGGGCTTCGAAGGACCTGTCCTTCTCCCAGCATGGAGGAGTTGGCCAAGAGACGGGGAGCCAGGCCTGGGGAACCCCCGCCAGCCAGCACCAGGAGCTCCTCCTCCTGAGACAGGTTCAGCGTCTGCACCTAGTGAAAGCCAGATGTAGACCCAGCAGGGCAAGTCAGCCAGGAAGGTGACTCCCTAAGCCCCCGCCCCGCCTGCCTTTTCCCCATTTGTAGTAGCCGAAATGCCACAGTGACAATGTACAGTGACACTGCCCAAATTGTAAAACTTTAGAAGTGTTTTAAGATGAGCTAAGTCAGAAAACAGATTCTCTGACTCACAGTCCAAATCCATCTGCCCCCAAGGACCCCAAGGAAAGAGCATGGCAGCCTCACGTCATATTCTTAGGGCCAGTTACCTGGATCTCAATGCCGTAGCCAGGGTAGACGTGGATGCTGTAAGTGCAGTCCAAGAGTCCCAGGGTGCGACTGGCGGTGCTCCCCAAATCTGGAGACTCCACGTACCCCTCACCCTCGGAGATGTTGTTATTACACAGAACTAAGGAGATATAATGGCTGGGAATGAGCGTCCTCCTTTGCTCCTGCCCTCCTTGCCAAGCAGCTCAGGAGGTCCTCGTCCGTCTGCTCCCCACACCGTGGTCGTCCATCCCATGCTCCCTGTCCCACCTGTACTCAGAACCCTCCACCTGCACTGAGACACAGATAACGCACAGCAAGGTGACCCTACACCGCAAGGGTATATACATGCTAGCCTTTGCTCTTATTAAGCAGACGCTCCTCTCCCACCTGCACCAAGAACTTCTTCCACCAGCCCCAGCAGCCTCTCCCCATCCATCCCCAGCATCCTGGCCTCCCACATCCATGCTCTTGAACGTTACCGCATTCCCTTTCCATCGCCTCACCTGGACTGGTCACCGTAGTGGTGACAGTTGTTGTGGTGATGATGGTGGTCGTAGTCTCCTCCTCTCCTCCCTCAGGCCCCAGGGGCGGGCCTGGGGAGGCGGGGCCGGGTGGGGGCGGGGCCGTAGTTCCTGGGGGCGGGGTCAGCAGCTCTGGCGCGGTGGGGCCTGCCCCCCTGCCCCCCATAGGGGTTACGGCTGTTGTCAGAGGGCCTGTCCCTGGCTCAGTGGCCCGCGGCAGGGAGGGCGCTGCAAGAGTCTGGCCGGCTGGAGGGGTGGCTAGTGTGGGGTCTGGATCGGAGCCTGGGACAGTGCAAGGGAAGTCAGGGCACTGGAGGAGCCGCCGCGCGGGCCTTGGGTGGAGAGCAGGGCGGAGGGGAACTGGGGTGTCCCCACTGAGCCCTAAAGGCCTCCACGCCAGTTACAGGCCCCCCACCTTTCCCTTCCCCATCCAAACTCCCCACCTCCTCCCGCAGCTTGAACCCCTCCCTGCTTTCTCTCCTCCCCACTGTCTCCCCAGGCCCTCCACCCTAATAGTCTCCTCTCTGCCTCCAGATCAGATCTTCCTCTCCTAGCTACCTCTCTCTCTCCTCTGACTTGTTCTCTCTGTTAATGTTAATGCTTCTCTATTTCTCTGCTTAATGTTCTTGTTGCTCTCTGAGTTTAGGGTTCCGGATCTCCCTCCTAGTTTTTGAATTCCTCTCTCTTCCTCTTCATTTCACTAACTCTGATTCTCTGAATTTCCACCTTTTCCTGTGTGTCTGTTTTTTCTGTCTGTCTCTTAATCATTCTCTGTTTCTCTGTTCTATCTATGCTCAGTTTTGACTTTCTTCACTTGTTGTCCCCCACCCCTTGAATTTTGCCAGCCTTCCTGGCAGTCTTGCCCCCTCTGCAGTCTCTCTCTGCTGCTACTTCTCTCCCCTAGCCTGGCTCCCCATCTTCCCAGCCAATGCCTCTATGTCACTCTGCCATCTGGGGGCCTCACCCGGCAGGTAGCCCATCTCTGGGCCCCTCCTCAGCAGGGCCCCATGGATCAGCTCGGCCAGGGCCTCAGAGGCCACTGTAGGGGTCTCACTTCCAGGCTCTGGCAGTGCCTCCTCCTCCTTCAGGGGCAGACCTAGGAGGTGAAGTTGTGTGAGCTTCTCCATTACCCTACATCCCTTCCTTCTCCAGAGAGATCTTTCCCAGAGCTCTTCCTCCCTCTGCCATCAGCTGGGCTTGCAAGAGTCCGGAGGGTCCCGGGCTGGGCTGAGAGCCAAGACTGGGCAAGGGGCTGCCAGCTGCCCCTCAATCTTCTCTCTCTCTCTCTCTCTCTCTCTCTCTCTCTCTCTCTCTCTCTCTTCCCTAGGGACTATGTGGGCCTTCAGTGAGTGCCTTAGCTCTTGTGAACCCCAGACAGTGCCAGCAGGGCAGAGAGGGGACTTCAGTGCTGTCTTTCTTTTCACCCCAATGGTGCTCTCCCCCTCAACCTTCTGCAGAGGGTCTGGCAGCACCTCCCAGCCCCTGCTTCTGCGGTGTCCGGCTTTCTCTCTGGGTTTCTGTCTCTGCAGTGTGGCTGTCTTCTCTCTCTCTCTCTCTCTCTCTCTCTCTCTCTCTCTCTCTCTCATTCTCTGCAGTCTCTGCCTCCTTCCCTAGAATCTGGGGCTCAGTAGGGAACGGAATATCTGCCCCCTGAGCCTTGCCTCTGTTCATCTGTCTTTGTCCACATATCCAAGAACATTTGTGTGTGCAATGCCTGGCGTCTCTCCCAGCACCTCCATCTCCCACCCAGGTACCCTGCGTGTTTCTGCCGCCTCCGCAGACTTCCCAGCCCTCCCTCCTGGATTTAACCCCTGAGACACTGTTAAAAGCTCCCGTCATTCATTTTCCCATCTCCTCACTATAGGGGGCTAAAAGATACCAGGAACAAGCTAGAAAGCCTTGGTTTGCCCCCTCCCGTCAGTTGTACCCCTCCCCCCACCCCCAGCTCAAGATCCAGGATGTTCAGAGAAAGGAGGGTGGAGGACCCCGCTGGGGGCCTTCCCAGGGCCCACCCCCACACTCCCATGTCCTTACCCTGAATCCAGGGACAGCTCAGCAGAATTAGGAACAGCAGCTGGGGAGGCGGCGGGTGCTGGGCCCTGGGAGCCCCCATGGCGACTCACCCCGATCTCCTCTGCCTTTCCTAAATAATCTAGCTGCCACCTTTCCTCCGTCTCCTTTTATCTTTCCCTTAAAATTGTTTTCCTGCTAGGGGTCAGCAAACGAAGACAATTTCTCTGCCCCTTGTTACTGAGGGGCAAAATTGGGCTGGGGGTCGCCTGGAGACCAATCCCCTTGGCTCAGTTTCGTCTGTCCTTTGCTCCGGGATCAGTGGTAGAGGGGGGGCGCGGCTCCGGCTGCAGGGGGTGGGGCCGAGAGGACCGAAGAGGCCGGGTCGCCTGGGTTACCCTCTTGCTCGGGCGCCTGGGTCGTCTGGGCTGGCTGGATCTTAAACTGGGGGAGTAGGGAGGGGAAAGGCAGCGTCCGGGGGCCTAGGGTGGGGTCGGGGATCGGCAGGGTCCCTATTGGGCTCTAGCAGGGCTTATTGGGGAGGGGAAGGGGTTGCGGAACCGAGAGAGCCGAAGCTCGGGCACTGGATCGGCGGGAGGGATTGCTGAGAAAGGTGTCGAGCCCACGTCAGATCCTGGGGACGGGCGAAAGGAGGGGCCTGGGATTTATTTGCGGAGGGAGGGAGGAGGAGGAAGTGCAGATGGAGGAAGGAGGGATTGTAAGAGCCAGGACTGTAATCCTCACTCCCGCGGCCCCTAGGGGAGGCAAAGGAAACTCTCTGGTCCCAGCAGTAATTAGCCTCCCTCTCCTCGCCATTCCAGCACATCTGGAATCTGAATCATCTCTTCCCAGGGTGCTGAGGGACGGCACAGCTTGGTGCATTTCTACTCGGCCCCCCAGTGTGTCCCCTGTCCATATCCGAACCTCCCCCCACCCCCCATGAGACATCCCTTTGCCTTTTACAGAAGCTCAGGTGGAATGGGCTTTCCCCTCCCCCAGGAGAACGGCGCGTTTCCACGTTTGTGAGATTTCTAGGGGGTAACGGGCCGGGGCCCGGGGAAGAGAGGCCTTTCCTGTTGCCAACAACGTGCTCCGGACCAGCTGCCGGGCGGCTAGATCTCCGCCCGGCTCTCCGAGTCTCCCACACAACGCCTCTAGAGCGCCCTTTCAGCACCACCAGCGCGCGGACAGCTCTCCTCGGCCCCGCCTCCCGCGCCGCCGGCGATTGGCCGCAGCCGCTTTCACTTCATTAACCAGCTCCCGCCAGCGGCTGGCTCTAGTGAAGGCCAAGGGAAGGGGCAGTCACGGGCTGACAGATCGAGAGACTGACAGGCCGACCGATCAAGAGACTGGCAGACCTATCGACAGGCAGCGGCGTCCCTGCCCGCAGTCCCCGAGTGCCAGCCCAGTCCGTCAGTCCTAGCGCTGCTCCGCCCCATTTGTTTGCTCCGCCCCTGGCCCCGCCCCTCTTTTCGCATTGCAGCGCGGCTGGGGTTGGCACCGTGCCCCTACGTCCCACGTGGCGCCTTGCAGGTGCTGGGACGGGGGCGGGGAAGCAAAGCAAGTGACACCCCTCCACACACACACACCCCGCAAAGCTGAGTTGCGGAGGCCACAGGGAGGGGATGGGAATAGCTAAACTGAGAGGGCTGCGGGATCGAGTGACGTCAGGGTGAGTGGGAGCCAAGGAAGGAGCGAGTAGGAGAGGGAACGAGAAAGAGGCAGGACTGGCGGGTTGGGTCGAGTGAGAAGAGAGGGCAAGGAGAGAGGGAGGGAGAAAGAAACCGCCACGGAGGAAGACTGGCTGCGGGTTCCCGGGGATGCGGGCCCAGGTGGGGTAGGAATCGCTGTCCGGGGAAGCTAGAAGGAAGGGGGAGGGCAGAGAAAGAAAGGAGGAGGGTGGAGGGAGAACAGAGAGAAAGGGAGGAGCGGGGAAGACAGAGTGGAGAGAGGAGAGGCAGAGAGAGAGAGAGGAGACTCCTGAAGGAGAAGGAGAGGGAACAGAGGGGGAGAGGAGAGAGACTGAAGAAGGGAGAGCTGAACAGACAGCGAGGCAGAAGCAGAGGGAGCTAGAGGGGAAGAAAGGGAAGTAGGGCTAAAGGTGAATGAAGGAAGAGAGAGCTACAGAGTGGAGAGTAGCCCTCAGGAGAGAGAACCAAGAATGGGAATGTGGAAGGGAAACAACCCAGGCGAAAGCCAGGGAGCAGCCATGGAGGGGACAGGCGGGGAGCTAGGGGGACAGGGGAACTGGGGCCTAGAAGATGCCCCAGGCCTCTTGGCCAGGGCTTCCCTGCCAATGGTGCCCCCATGGCCACTGCCCCTGGCCTCTTCTGCCCTTACCTTGTTTCTGGGAGCCCTCACTTCCCTTTTCCTCTGGTACTGCTACCGCTTGGGCTCCCAAGACATGCAAGCCCTGGGGGATGGAGGCCAGGTGGGGGGTGTTAGTGGTGGCCCTGGGAGATGCTCTGAGGCTGGCCGGCCCAGCCCACGGAGTTCTGGGGAGCTTGGGGATGGACCTAGGATGGAAGGCCTAGTGAGCCGTAGACTTAGGGCCTATGCTAGGCGCTACTCTTGGGCCGGGATGGGTAGGGTGAGGCGGGCAGCTCAGGGTGGCCCAGGCCCCGAGGGAGGGCCAGAGGTCCTGGGCATTCAGCGCCCAGGCCTGCTTTTCCTACCAGATCTGCCTTCAGCCCCCTTTGTGCCACGGGATGCCCAGCGGCATGATGTGGAGCTTCTAGAAAGCAGCTTCCCTGCCATTTTGCGGGACTTTGGGGCTGTGAGCTGGGACTTCTCAGGGACTACCCCTCTGCCGCGGGGCTGGTCCCCGCCACTGGCCCCTGGGTGCTACCAGCTCCTGCTGTATCAAGCAGGCCGGTGCCAACCCAGCAACTGCCGCCGGTGCCCAGGGGCCTATCGGGCCCTGAGGGGGCTTCGGAGCTTTATGAGTGCCAACACCTTCGGCAATGCTGGCTTTTCCGTCCTCCTGCCTGGGGCCCGACTCGAGAGCCGCTGTGGGCCCACCAATGCCCGAGTCAGATGCCATCTGGGTAAGTAACATTCTGCCTGCAAACCACCTCCTACCTCTACTGTTCCCCCTCTGGACCTTCTTCTTCTTTGACACTAGAGCTTCCTAGTCTATGGTTCTCATCCTGCCTTTCTTAGAACTCCTCCATGAGTCCTCGCCCTCGGCAGCATTTCCTGAGCTTATTATCTGCAGACCATCTCCATAAGCTTTGCCATAGTCACCACCTGCACTGTCTCCCCACACCTTGTTTTATTATTTTTTTAAAAAGAATTATTTATTTATTTAATTCCATTTGTTATTATTTTTTAATTTGACCAGACAGACAGAGAGAGAGAAAAGGAAAGTGAGAAAGCAAGCCACCATGTCCAGGACTTGAACTGCAGGCGGCCATATAGGAATCCAACGCCCCCAACCACCATGTCACCTGCCGGCCCCCTCGTTTTTTGTTGTTGTTTTAAATTTCTTCTTTCTTTTTTCTTTTTTTTTTTGGAGAGGTTTTTGCAATAGGGCACATGTGCTCACCAGAAAAAAAAACAGAGAGAGAGAGACAGAAAGCGAGAAATCACCCCCCAAGGGGGATGGCTATACCGCAATCCCTTCTCCTCCATTCTCCTCTTGGGATTTTGGGCACATGTGCACATGCACCAAGCGTGAGTTTAAGCCACCAGGTCTGGGACTCGAACCACAGTCGACTACATGGGTGTCCAGCGACATAGCCATTACACCAACTGCTGGTGCCCTCGGCCCCCTCCTTTTACTTATTTAAAAGGAATCTTCATATAGCTCTAAGTGACCATCAATATTATGCCCTAAGTAGAAAGTACTCATAAAAATGAACCAACACATAAAAGAAAAACAAACTTTGGGGCCAGCAGGTAGCATGGTGGTTACAGTGCTGAACTCCCACGTGGCTGGACTATTAGAGTCCTGGACCTGGCGGCTTGAAAATCATGCCAGGCATGGGATCAACGATTAGCATAATGGCTATGTCGCTGGACTCCCAAGTAGTCGACCGTGGTTCAAGTCCCAGACCCGGTGGCTTAAACTCACACCGGGCGCGTATGCGTGTGTGCCCACGATCCCAAGAGTTCGAGAAAGGAGGAGAAGGGATTGCGGCATGGCCACCCCCCCCCCCCCCGGGGGGGTGATTTCTCGCTTTCTGTCTCTCAGTCTCTCTCTGTCTTTCTGGTGAGCGCCTGCACCCTATAGCAAAAACTCTCCAAAAAAAAAATCATGCCAGGCTTGTGTGTGTGCATGCCCAAAATCCCAAGAGGAGGATGGAGAAGGGATTGCAGTGTGACCATCCCTCCAGGGGTGATTTCTCACTTTTCCTCTCAGTTTCTCTTTGGCAAGTGCACGTAACCTATGGCAAAATCCTAAAGAAGAAAAAAAGAAAAGCTAGGTTTTAAACATCCTAGTTAAATACTCTAGTCTCTACAATCCTGAAACATTCACTTTCTCCATTTAAAAGGGAATTATGGGGGCCAGGAGGTGGGTTGGTGGTTAAGGGCACTGGATTCCCACATGGCTGACTGCAGTTCAAATCCTGGACATGGTGGCTTGCTTTCTTCCTTTTCCTTTTTCTGTCTGTCTCTCTCTCTGGCCAAATTAAAATAAATAAATAGAATTAAATAAATATATTTTTTAAGGGAATTATGTTAGGGGCCAGTAGATGGTATATCAGGTACATTGCTGGATTCCCACATGGCCAAGCGTGGTTTTAGTACTCGACTTGGTGGTTTGAAACTCATGCCAGGTGCTTGTGTGTGCATACCCTAAATCCCCAGAAGGGAATGGAGGAGAAGGGATTGGGGCATGGCCATCCCCCCTGAGGGGTGATTTCTCACTTTCTGTCTCTCTGGCAAGCACATACACTCTATAGCAAAAATCTCTCCAAAAAAAGGAGTTATGTTAGTCAATGTTCAAGTTACAGCAGCACCAAACTGAGGATTTTGTTGTTGATGTATTTTAAAGATTGAGAGAAAATTAAAAAGCAAACAATTTTGATTGTTATTCTATGCTATGACCTTACTTCGCCCAAAATTATTTTCTGTGCTTCCAGCTGTCTACGTCGTCAATTTCAGGGCACAAGTCCAGATCCATCCTCCACAGGATGGAGGCCTTCTGGCTGATCCTGACAGATGCCACACGAGTCCTCTCAACCTTGAATGTCTTTCTAACTTACCACCTCCCAAAAAACTCCTAGTTAGCCTTTGGAACCCAAGTTTTCAAGTGCCACACCTCCTCTGGGATGCCTTCCTATTCCCCATTTGACTTGGCCGCAGTTTTTCTCATGGCACTTGACTGTACGGTCCTTGAACCAGGGTGGAGTGTCAGTTTTATATATCATGGAGAGATAGCACCTAGTGCATAGTAAGCTCTTGAGTTGGGCTGTCAGGAAGCTCAGGAGGAAATGCTATGTTCTCCAGAAAACCTCCTTTCTCTGTAACACTAGATCATACTTCCCAAAGCAGTATTTCCCCAATCTCTTCCCACTTCCATGATCATACAATAATCACAGTATTGTGATTATTTCTACTCATCACCTTCCAGAGAGTAAGGAGGGACTGACCACACAGAATCTGTTAGATCCGCCAACCCACAGGGCGGGCACTGTCGGGGACCAGGAAATGGCGTAGTGGTTACGTCACTGGACTTCCAAGTAGTCCACTGTGGTTCGAGTCCCGGACCTGGAATGCTGGATGCCTAGGTCTCTTTCCACAGGCCTGAAGATCCCTCCTGGCTGTGAGCTGGTCGTTGGGGGTGAGCCCCAGTGCTGGGCTGAGGGCCACTGTCTACTGGTAGACGACTCCTTCCTGCACACCGTGGCTCATAATGGTAATGGGCTGTTCTTGGGGGGCTTAGGGGAGGGCGAGGGATTGGGAGTGAAGGAGAGCAGAGTAGAGGGCTGAGAAATTAGGCCCAGCTGGCTTCCTGTCCTAGTACCACCACTGTGCAGCTGCATGACCTTGAACAAGTCATGTAACTTTCACCAATCACCTGTGGGCAACAGCCTTCTTTATCAAGTGACTGCAAAGACTAAGTATGTTACTGCAGGTGCTTAGCAAAGTGGTTAACATCACAGGACTCTGATCCTGGACCACTGGGGTTCCTGGCCCACCTTTTGCGCTCATGAGTTGTGGGATCTTGGGGAAGTTACTTAGCCTCACTATGCCTCAGTTACTTTATGTAACACAAAGATAATAGTTGGTTTTGATGATCAGGAGCTAACATATATAAAGGGTTAGGGGACCAGCAAATGACATAATGGTTATGTCGCTGGGCTCCCAAGTAATCCACCGTGTTCAAGTCCCAGACCTGGAGGCTTGAAACTCTGGCCAGGCGCATGTGTGTGGGTGTCCAAAATCACGAGAGGAGAATGGAGAAGGGATTGCGATGTGGCCATCCCCTTGCAGGTGTGGGGGGGAGGGGGTGTGATTTCTCGCTTTCTGTCTCTGTATCTCTCTCTCTGATGAGTGCACATGCCCTATAGCAAAAAGCCTCTTTAAAAAAAAGAACAAAAGAACAGGGCTTGGCCCTTACTGTTTGCTTTGTTACCACTTGGTGAGTGCTTTGACAGAGAAGTCCTCAATGTCAGCTGCTTTCCTGTTTCCATCCCCATGTGTCCTAGGCTCCCCTGAAGACGGTCCACGAGTGGTCTTCATTGTGGATCTCTGGCACCCCAATGTGGCTGGGGCTGAGCGCCAAGCCCTCGACTTTGTCTTCGCACCAGACCCTTGAAGGAAGGTGTTCCTTTCAGACACCTGGACTGCAGAGGGCAACACTCGCTCAGGGCCCGCTTGATTGGTAGCCAGGACTTCCTCTGCACTGTGGGAGCCGGAGGGGTTGAGGGTGGGACCTGGTCACTGAGCACTGAAATATACATGGCAAATCCAAATGTCTGACTCTTCTTTGCCAGCTATCAGCTCCAGGGAAAGGCTGGGGACAGGGGCTCAGGTCTTCTCCCTTATACCTAGCAAGTTCGGCCATAACGCAAGCCCCCTCGCTCTTCCCCAGGAGCCAGCACCAGACCCTTGACTCAACTTTATTCCAATAATTTAATAGAAAATTAAAATAATAAATAATACGAAACAGACCGAGAAGACCGCTGAGCTGGTACAGGCCAGGTCAGCCTAGTACAAAGTTAAGGAGGCAGAGAGCACAGTGGGGAAGGAGGGAGGCGAACTCCCCTGCACACGGCGGGAGGTGGCTCAGAATGTGACGGGTGTTCACAGCTGGCTCAACACTTTGGCATGTATGATGTACTAAAAAAGAGAAAAGGAATTCTACATCGTTCTAAACCAGCTGGTGAGGGAAGGAGAGCAGGCCAAGGATGGGGCCTGGGGACGAATGTTGACCTTCGGAAGAGTTCCAAGGACAGGGGTTGGAATGTACCGTGTTAGCAGTGAGCAGGGAATGAATGTAAGGACCAAAATGAACTGTATCATGCACTGGAGGGACAGAAGGAGGGCCCGCGACTTGGCCAGCAGAGCCGGGGCAAAGGCTAAGAAGGGGAAGAAAAGAGAGAAAGGAGGGCCCAGAGCTAGGAAGAAGGGAAAGGAAGAGTCAAGTCAGTCCTTGAAGACAATCTGTTGGCCGTGAGGACGCTCGTCATGGGTGATGTGGCGACGGACATGGATCCTGCGAACACGGTGCTCTCGGTTCTCTTCATCTTCCCCTCGGCCTGCACCACCACCTCCAGCTGCACCACCTGTGGCCTCCAGGAGGGCTGGGTCTGGGCCCCGGGGAGTCTCGTAGATCAGGATGTTCAAGGTCTCCTCAAAGATCCGGGCCTCTGGGAATTCCACCTGCCAAAGACCAGCAACCTGTGGCTCCTACCCTCTGGTCCAGTCACACAGAGCCACCCTGTTCCCCCATGGCTCCAGCACTAGCACACCTCCTAGTCTTTGCAAACAGGTTCTTTGGCCTGGACTGCCTTCTCTGCAACTTCTCTACTCAGCAGAGTCACACTTCAAGGCCCTGCTCTGAAGTCAGGCAGATAGAATGATTTGTTTTCTTTCCTTCATTGCCAAGTCTCGTCGAGGACACTTTCATTTCACAGACACTTAGTGAGTGGCTGCACTGTATCAAGGTGTTGTTCCAGGCCTTGGGAACATAGCAGTAAATGAGAGACCAAGTTCCTGCCCTTGGGAAGTTTACATTCTAAGGGGAAGACTTAGACATGTCCATACTAGAATAAACTGAGCCAGGGGCCGGATGATGGTCCCGTGCTAAACATAGCTTCTCACCTGGAGGCCTCCCTAAGTACAGAGGCAGGCATGTGCCCATGATCCAGGGCTGGCTCAGAGGAGGGGTGGATCACAACATCAAGACCCTATTGGGGATACTGTCTATGTCTCTCTTGTTCAGGTAAAAAATAAATTAGTAAACTTTAAAAAAGTACAAACTTAAGTCAGATGACGATAAATATTACAGAGAAAGAGCAGGAAAAGGGGTGAGGGTGGCTGGCCAGGAGAGCTGCAACTTTAAAGTGGGAGTTTAGGGAAGGCCTCACTAAGAAGGAGAGGAAAGCCGTCAAGTGGGTATCTCGATCAAGTAATCTGGGAAGGGGCAACAGTGCAAAAACGCAGGGTCACGAGTGCCCACACTGTATTATCTAAAGGCCAGCAAGGAGGCCACTGCAATTGAGGCAGCATGATGAAGAGGCAGAGTAGAAAGGGCCGGCCCAGTTGCTGTGGTGCAGCGGTAACGCGAGTGCCTCGTAAAGCTGGAGACCACACAGACGACTATGGGTTTGGATCCCCACACTGGCTTGAAAACACACAGGGCACATGCATGAATGCCCAGGACCCTAAGGAGCTAGAGGACTGGAAAAAAGAGACTGCAGAGTGACAAGACTCTGTCAAGGGTGTTTCATTCTCTCGTAAAAAATTAATTAAAAAAAAAAAGGGTGGGTAAAGTTGAAGAGGTGATGGAGCATTGCCCGTGTGGCCTTGGAAAGATACAACCAATGTAGCTTTCAACAAGCTGTATTCTAATTAATGGGCTATCTTGTCTTCTCCATTACAGAGGAAGCTTCTTGGAAGCTGGGTCACACATTCATTCATTCACAGATGCATTAATAAGTGTTTCCTAGCTTCCATGTGTGACAAGGGCCTGTCTGGGCTAGCGTTAGGGAGATAGAAAAGAAAGAGACTCAGCATTACCCTCAAGGAACTAACACCCCAATGCTGAAGCACCTCCTACCCCCAAACCACAGACTGTAACAAACACTGCCTGCAGTGAAGGGAGCATGACTGACTTTAACTGGGGTTACTGGGTTGCAAGTTAACGAGCAGAGGTGTCCCAAAGAAAGTAATGCTTGGCTTGGGGCTTAAAAATTAAGTACAAATTCTCTAGGCGGGGGCCAGCAGGTGGCGTAGTGGTTGGGACTCCCATGTGGCTGACCACAACTCAAGTCCTGGACCTGGAGGCTTGCTTTCACTTTCCCTTTTTCTCTTTCTGGTCAAGTTAAATAATAATAACAAAAATCAATCAATCAATCTTTTTAAAAATTCATTAGGCAGATGGAATGATGAGAAAGGAGCCTAAGAAGTGCATGCGGAGCCAGAGGTATAAAACAGACTTGGGCACTCAAAGACAGGCAATGACTGTGTTGTACCTGAGACCCTCCCTCTTACCCAGCTCCGAAGGGACCACAGTTTCCAGCCTGCTGAGTGCTTAGCACAGAGCAGGTGCTTGGGAAAATCTGCTGAGGACTGCCATGTTAATGACTCAGGACCTACGAACCCAGAGTATGTTCTAAAAGACCACCTAGTCCTCAAGTTTTAAGAATCTATTTTTAGACCCTTCTGAGAGTCTAATGACAACTATGAACTCTATATAGAAAAAAACACTTATATATCCCTAAACCCACAAAAAGTTCATAGGTCTGCAGATAGCACTGAAGCCCATCTAATGGTCTAGATTAAGAATCTT
Organism: Tupaia tana; assembly: GCA_026018925.1. NCBI lineage: Eukaryota > Metazoa > Chordata > Mammalia > Scandentia > Tupaiidae > Tupaia > Tupaia tana. Next base: position 61,210,385 of record JAKSZU010000016.1, read on the forward strand.
GGCGTGTGGTTAAGGCAGCTGGACTCGCACATGGCCAGTCATGGTTCAAGTCCTGGACCTGACAGCTTGCATTCTCACTTTCCCTCTCTCTCTGCTTCTCTGGTCAATCTCAAAAATAAATAAATAAATAAATAAATAAATAAATAAATAAATATGATGATGATGATGATGAATAAAATTAAATAATTTCTTTTTCTTTTTAAAAGAACCCTGCTTGGGTCCTGCAGGTGGTGTGGTGGTTAAGGGTGCTGGATACCCACATGGCCAACCGTGGTTCAAATGCCAGACCTGGAGGCTTGCTTTTCCTCTCATTCTGTCCCTCTCTGGTCAAATTTAAGTAAAGAAAGAAATAAAGTTAAATTAAAAAAGAAAGAACCCTGCTCTAATCCAATGCCCTTGTTTCATAGGACCCAGAAAAATAAATGGACTTGCCCCAGGTCACAAAGCCAAGACCCCAGAACTCTGGCTCCTAACTCCCAGTGATGAACTCTTTTCCCCTGACCTGCTAAGCTGCTTTTGTCCAGGATCCTGGTCCTGCACCCCACCACACCCCTCCCTGACCAGGCCCTGAACCCTTCTGACCTTGGTCTGCTTCTTCTCCGTAGCATAGACAATGGAGGTGCAGCACACCTCGGCGATTTTGCGGCCCTGCCCGTAGAAAGACCAGCAGCAGATCTCGTCCCCCAGGACATCCTTGAGGAAGAGCAGCCGCCCGTGGAAGCGCAGGGCCAGCTTGTCAAACAGCTCGATGTTCTTAAGTAGGTTGTCGTCTGAAGTGCTGAGGACCAGGGGGCCAGTAGGCCTCAGCACGACTGGCTTCCCTCCCTCCGCTCCCCCCAGGAGAGGGCCCCAGAACCCCAGCTCTTTGGTCCTGCCCAGGGGTTTGGTTCCCAAAAGAGAGTTTCCTTCACCCCTGGGGCCAGGCTAAGGCCTCAGAAGGGAAGCAGCTCTTGCTGGGCTAATCCCAGGATGACAGAGAGCTGCTCCCCATGCAGCTCTGCAGCCAGGCTGCCTCGCCTGCATCTTAGCTCCACCACTTTTAACTGAGTGATGCCAGGAAAGTCACTTCACCTCTTGGTGTCTCAACTTCTTCATCTGTAAAATGGAGACATTGCCTGCCTCAAACAACTGTGAGGCTCAAGTAAGTTATTATTTAGACAGCACTTGGGGCAATGCCTGCTATAAAATAAGCACTTAGTACACGCTAGCCATTACGAGGGGACTTCATCTTGTGGAAAAATGGAATTCAAGTATGAGTTTACTTTGGTGTAAAAATTTGTTTGAAATCTGTGTATAGTTTTTTCATCATATTCATTTTTCATGAACTTTTTGAAGAACCCCTTGTATCATTTAATCTTCATGCAAACCTCATTTTACTGATGACAAAACTGAAGTTCAGAAGTGGAAATCACCTGCCCAAAGTGCCCAGTGGGTAAGTGGCAGAGCTGGGACCTGCACTCACTGTACGCAGGCATTTCTGCAGTCCCTGTATGGCCACAACCCTTCCCTAGGGACAGGAGCCACCCAGACCCCCCACCCCCAGGGCACCTCCCCACCCCACCCTGGTGGTCACCTGGTATAGGAGTACTTGTTGTTACTGCGGTTGTGCAGAAGCTTCACCACGGGCTGTTGGGGAGAGAGGATAAGGCTGGGGGTCGGGCTGCAGGAGAGCCCTTAGCCACCACCCTGCAGGGCTCAGGGGCCTCACCTTGGAGGTGCTGGCCAGGAGCTGCTGCTCCTCCCGGGGAGAAGTCACCGTGGGGATGAGGCACAGCGGGGACAGGTTCTCCCTTTTTTGCTGGAGAAGAAGTGGAAAGTGGTTAACAGCACAACCAAAAGGCACCTACTCCCCCACTTAAGTCTTCAAAAGCTACTTCTTGCACTTGGGAAAAAATCCAACACTGGTGAGGTCCACAGGCTCTGGCCTCTGCTGACCTCGATCTCACCTGTATCACTGTCCTGTTTTCCAGGCTTCAGCCCCATCGACTGCCTTATTCCTTGGCACATTCAGCTTATGTCCGCCCTAGCCCTTTGCTGTTAGAACTAATTATTCCCTGCCTGGAATGCTTTTAGCTCTTAGCGTGGTGGCGCAACATACCATTCAGATGTCGGCTCAAACGGCGCCTCCTCAGAGGTGAGGAAGTCCACCTTCAAGCATGGTCCTCCTCCCCAGGTTCCCCATCTAGAATGGCCTCTCTTTCACATGATCAATTCATCTTCTCCACAGCATTTAGCTCATGAGACTTTCTAATTTTTTGTATTTTTATTTACGAGCTTTTTTTTTCTACCCAGGGATTAAGTGCCTAGTATACAGTTGATACTCAACAAACATTTTTTGAATGAATGATTAGGTGAGATGTGGCTGAAGAAAAGAATCAGAACTAAATACTTGGGCTTTTCTCTTCTTTCAGAATTTCCATGCCAAAGCCCCTCTCATCATTCCCAACCTTGAAAACTAACTGCAATTTTCTTTCTTCTTCTTCTTCTTCTTCTTTTTTTTTTTTTTCTAGAGGTTTTTGCTTTAGGATGTGTGCACTCACGTGAGAGAAAGAGAGACACAGACACAGTGGGAGGGGAAGTGAGAAATCACCTCCCTAAGGGGATGGCTATGCTTTAATCCCTTCTCCTCCATCCTCCTCCCAGGATCTTGAGCACGCACGCACACACCACCCACCATGATTGTAAAGCTACTGGGTCCGGGACTTGAACTGCGATCGGTCATGAGAGAGTCCAATGACATAACCGTGACACGATCTGCTGGTCCCTACATGTGTAATTCTTTTTTTTTTTCCTTCTTCTTCTTCTTCTTGTCTTTTTTTTTGAGAGATTTTTGCCTTAGGGCGTATGTGCTTGCCAGAGGGAAAGAGACAGACAGTGAGAGGGAAAATGAGAAATCACCCCCCAGGTAATATGGCCAAGCCACAATCCCTCCTCCTCCATTCTCCTTCCAGGATCTTGGGCACGTGCGCACACACCTAGTATGATTTTGAAGCCACTGGGTCTGGGACTCAAACTGCGGTTGGCCATGAGGGAGTCCAATGATATAACTGTGACACCATCTGCTAGTTCCTCTATGTGCAATTCTAATATCCCAGGATTTTTTTTTTTTTTGAGTAATTCATGACTTTTTCTAAAATTAACATGAGAACATAAGAGTCTATAGTTTCTTAGGTCCAAATTTTTTTTTAAAGTTTTTGCTACAGTCCATGTGTGCTCACTGGAAAGGGAGGGAAAGTGAGAAATAGCCCCCCATGGAGACAGCCATGCCACAATCCCTTCTCCTCTAGTCTCCTTTTGGGATTTTGGGCACACACACACATGAGCTGTGATAGGCAGTGAGCTAGAAATTAGTGGGCAGTCCTAAGATAATAGCAGAAGGGGACCTGTCACTCAATCACAACTTATCCGGAGTTACAACCAGACCATCTGCAGACTCCTCCCTCCTACCCAATTCCTGGCACAGGAAGACAAGGCAGATCCCAATTTCCTTCTTTAGTACCTGAGGAAGACACATAGGGATGGTTGTAAATTTACCTCTTATCATTCCTCACAAACATAAAAAGACGCAATAGGATGTTTTGGTCAACATCTCAATTTCTACTTGGGCAATAAACTGATCATTCAGTTAATTAATATAAGGATATTCCTATCATGGAGGCTCATACTGGGCATGTGTAATTAAGTAATCAACTTCCTCAAAGTCTTCACCTGTAAGAAAGATAGGCAAGTGCAGGAGAAAGCCTGGGAATTCAAAGAACACAGATACTATGAGAGACCTCCCACTGTTGAATATTCATTGTCACCTCAAGTAATAAAAATAACACCTAGCCAGTTCCAAACGCAGTTGCTACCTAGCAACCGGCCTGCCCAAAAGTCTTTTGGGTGTACTTTTCTAAAATCTTTCTTTCCTATTAAACTCTTTTCTACCTACTTTTATTGTGGTTGTGGCTTTATTTCGTGCATTGAGGCAGGTCTTTAACTGTAGAGGTCTGGACCTAGAGAACCAAGGACTTTACACAATGCAGTTCAGCACTCTCCCATTCTCTGACATTTTGGTGCCATGACTTGAATTGTGCTTTTCAGATCGATCTCTCCCCGCTACAAACACCAGTCTCTCACTCACTACGTTGTACTTAGGTCCATGAGTATAAACCTTGCCGTGCTTCGCTGGGCTCTCTGCTGTCACTAGCTCTGACTTCTGGCTACTTTTTTCTTCCAGGTTGAGGAATGAGGCTCCTTGAGTGTGCTTCCTTCACTACAGCTTTTTACATACATTTCCTCTCTAGCTGAAGATCTGTGAACTACAGACAAATGAGCTCCTCCATATACCCAATATGCAATGGTGAGCAGGCATAGGATGACCATGAGGGACACTGTACTCAAAAGCGGGGAAAAGAGCAGGCACAGATAAGTCACTGGCCCACAGGACTTCCATAATCCAGGTAGACAAATGTCGGGAACTCTTAGATGCCTGCTCCTGTTTGGGAATGGTTCTCCAGGGCTTTGACTCTGCCTTGAGTCATCTTTCCTTTATGAAAAGTGTGCAGCTCTACAGTTTCCTCAGCCTACTTCCTGCCTGCATGAAGTTTAGGAGTCCAAAGGTCCCTTCTGCTTTTGCTTGGCTCTGCCCCTTCCAGTCCAAGCTGACAGCATTTCTTTCTTTCTTTTTTAACAGAGGTTTTTACTATAGGGTGCATGCACTCACCAAAGAGACAAAGAGACAGAAAGTGAGAAATCACCCCCAAGGGGGATGGCTACACCATAATCTCTTCCCTCTCCATTTTCCTCTGGGTATCTTGGGCATGCGCACACACAAACACACAAACACATACCCAGGCATGAGCTTTAAGCCACCAGGTCTGGGACTGAAACCGTGGTCGACTATGTGGGAATCCAGTGATGTAACCATTATGCCATCTGCTGGTCCCCAAGCTGGCAGTTTTTCTGTCAATATAATTATTGTTAGAACTTACTGAGTGTCTTGCATGTCTTGGGTTCACTTCATTAGAAAAAAGTTAATCTCACAAGTCTCTGCAAGATAAGCCTTTCTCTCCTTGGGCTTGTGCTGAGACAGCTGAGACAATACTCTTAAGTGTCCTAGAAACTCTATGAGGCATCTTCTGGGATATTTCTGAGTCTTAACAAAGGATTCTATAATCACATCCACAGCTTCATCTTTAGACCTCGTTTTCCAGAGAATGCCCTGCATTTAATCTTTGCCTGGAAGACATTTGTTACTTTTAACTTCATCTGTCATCCGGAAAGGCTAGGAATTCTCAAACCCAGCAAATTCTAGCTCTTTTTGCTCATCTGGGCTTTTTTTCCTTTAGTTTATCCTCTACTCTTCTATTTTACTATAAACAAAAAAACGCCAGGTGGTTTTTTTAACCTTTAACATTCTGTCTGGAAATCACCTTAGCTAGACCACCCAGTGCAGTAGGTATATTTTCTACTTTCTACATTACTATAAAAGACAGTGTTATTAAACTTTTTTTTTGCCACTAGCATAACAAGGATCCCTTTTCCATCAGTTTCCTGTAACTTTCTTGACTATTCCTGCCCTCACTACAATACTCACTATTCCTCAAAGGTCTTTAGACTTCTATTAATGGACTCTTTAAAGCTCTTTAAGCTTTTACTAACTCTCTCCTCAAAGTCCTTCTAGCTTCTGTCCATGTCTCAGTTCTAAAGCTTCTTTTACATTCTGATTTTTTGTTTGTTTTTATTTTTGGTTTGTTTGCAGAAGAGTGAGTGCACTTGCCAGAGAGAGAGAAAGTGAGAAACCACCCCCGCAGGGGGATGGCCACAACACAATCCCTTCTCCTTCATTCTCCTCTTGGGTTTTTTTGGGCATGTACGCACATGTACCTAGCATGATTTTCAAATTGCTGGGTCTGGGACTTGAACTGTGTGATTAGCCATGCAGGACCCAGCCTACTTAAACTCCATGTCACCTGCTGGCCCAACACATTCAGGTTTTTGTTATGGCAGACTCCCACTCCAGAAACCAGAATTTGTTCTCTATTGCTAGGTAATACATTACTATAAACTTAGGTTAAACAACAATAAATCTTTATTATCACATACAGTTTCTGTGGGTCAGGCATGTGTGCTCAGCAGAGAGAGAGGAGAAAGTACCCCTCCATGAGTTGTGGTCACACCATAATCCGTTTTCCTCCCTTTCTCCCACCTTTCAAGATTTTGGGCACACACACACACACACACACACACACACGCCCAGTGTGGCTTTTAAGCTACCAGGTCCAGGATTCAAACTGTGTAGTTGGCCATGTGGGATCCAACCACCTTAATCACTATGCCATGGGCTGGCCCAAAAGCCTTCAAATCTACAATTTAATTTATATGAAATTCAGGATAGGATAGGGTAACAAACCAAATTATACCATGAGTAAACAACCAAAAAAATCTGGAATACAGGGCATTCTGTAGGGCAACTGTGGGTTGTCTCCTTAACAAGTCGACACCATGAGAAAAAAAGAGACTATTTCGGACAGGAAAGAACTTATAGAACATAATAATGAGATGCAATGTGAAGGTCAAGACTGGATCTTGGTTTAGATGAAAGCTATAAAAATCATTTCTGGAATAACTGAAGAAATTGGAGCATGCCCTGGATGTTAGATAAAATTTTATTGACATAGAAAGATGGCAAATATTAAGAATTAAAAAGTAGATTACAAAACAGTACATATAACGTGACTATTCTGGCAAACATACACATGCACATGAACACACGGAGGGAAAGATCTGGGAGGATATTTAATGTTTTTATTTCCTTGGTCATTTCCTGAATCTCTGCAATTCATAAATACTGCTTGCTTATTTATTTGTTTGTTTGTTTGTTTTGCCATAGGGCACATGCTTGCCAGAGACTGAAAAAGAGACAGTGAGAGGGAAAGTGAGAAACCAGCCCTCAGGGGGATGTCCCCACCGCAATCCCTTCTTCTCCATTCTCCTCGGGATTTTGGGCAGGCATGCACACATGCCTGATGTGATTTTCAAGCTGCCAGGTCTGAGACTCGAACTGCAGTTGGTCACGTGGGAATCCAGCACCTTAACCACATCATCTCTGGCCCCACTGCTTTATTAAAAAAAGTAGTTATTTGTAATTTTTAAAATCAAAGATTTCTATTCAGCATGAGATGCCACAGACAGGTGAGACTAAGAGAAAATATGAGCACTATCTGAAACTGACTAGAAACTATTATCTAGAATAGACTTTCTCAATTGGGGTTCTTCATCTGAATCTCAAAACCCAGTAAAAAATTTGAGCATTCCTGAATTCCCCCAAGGATGGTAGGTAAACAGTACCTTTCTAGATGTTTAGGAGAAAAGAGAATTTGTTAAATAGAATACATGCCTTTATGTAATGAGGCTTAGTTTCCCCTAGGAACTAAACTAAAATATGCAAGGTTCTCCTGCAAAGCAACAAAGAAAGAGATAAGAAATTCAGTAGAAAATTTGGTAAAGAATATAAATAAGCAATTCACAAAAGGGGAAATCAAAAGTTAGTGAGTATATGAAAAGATGCTCAAGCTCATTAGTAATCAGAGGCATGCAAATTAAAATGAGATCACTCTACACCCAAAATTGACAAAATTAGGAAGGTGGTGGATGATGCCATGTGTTGCTGAGAATATGCAGAAATGAGATCTCTTCTGCACTGCAGATCAGGAGTATAAAGTACTATAGCCATTCAGGAGTGAGATCTGATATTTACTGAAGGTCAGCCGCATGCGTCCTGTGATCTAGCAATGCTACTCCCAGCTATAGTCATGAGAAAATCTGGCATCAGACCGTAAGAGGACAAATACAAGGATGCTCACAGTGGCACTCTTTGTGGGGGCACAAAGTGGGAGACAATCTAGGACTCCAATCTCCGAGGAATGGACAAATAAAATATGGAAAATGAACACCATAGATCCCTATGCGGCTGCTAAAAGCAAAGACTAGATGTACATATAATAACATGAACAGATATTGAAAAAAGGGAATAAAAGAGCTATGAAACAGAACACAAGCCATTGCTCAATGCCAGGAGGTGGTGTGGTGGTTACAACACTGGACTCCCACATGGCTGACCCCAGTTTGAGTCCTGGACCAGGTAGCTTGCTTTCTTACTCTTCTCTCTCTCTCTCTCTCTCTCTCTCTCTCTCTCTGGTGAGCACATGTGTCCTATAGCAAAAATAAAAATAATGATAATAATAGTAAGTAAGATAAATAATTTAAAAAAAAAAAAAAAAAAAACCTTAAAAAGCATACCCAGGGAACCAGCAGTTAGCATAATGGCTATGTCGCTGGACTCCCACGTAGTCGACCGCGGTTTGTGTCCTGGACCCGGTGGCTTAAAACTCACGCCAGGCGCGTGTACGTGCGTGCCCAAGATTCCGAGAGGAGAATGGAGGAGAAGGGATTGCGGTGTGACCATCCCCCCTGGGGGGTGATTTCTCGCTTTCTGTCTCTATGTCTCTCTCTGTCTGTCTGGCAAGCGCACGCACCCTATAGTGAAAAAAAAAAAAAAAAAAAAAAGCATACCCACATACAAGATAATGCTTTAGTTTTTCAAGGATAAAAACATAATCTAAGCACATATATCAAAACATTAGGATTGGATGCATGCCCCTGGGGAAGCGGGCAGGGATTAGGAATGAAGAGGAAGAGATAAAAAGAAAAAAGATCAGTGTAGACCAGGGATGATAAACTCCCACACACTGAGAGCGCACTGAGCTTGTGGGGTAGGTTAGAAATGCTGTCAAGGAAAGCTTGAAAGGAGGCAGTTGGGGCCCAGAAGAGAACTACTAAACTTGGGAGTCAGAAATCCTGGGTTTGAATCTGAGCCCTGCTGTTTACTAGCTCTAGCTCTGACCTTGGATACATCATTTTGCTTCCCTCCTATTTCTTTTGATGTTAAACAAGGTACAAAATGGATACACAGCAGATAGCTGAATTGCTCCTGCCACAAGAAGTATGCAATAATGTTAGCTAAATTTAAACTTTTTTTTTTTTTTTGGAGAGGTTTTTGCTATAGGGTGCGTGCGCTCGCTAGAAAGACAGAGACAGAGAGAAAGAAAGTGAGACATCACCCCCCCAGGAGGGACGGCCATGCCGCAATCCCTTCTCCTCCATTCTCCTCTCAGGATCTTGGGCATGCATGCACACACGCCTGGAGTGAATTTAAGCCACGGGGTCTGGGATTCAAACCACAGTCAACTACATGGGAACCCAGAGCCATAACCATTACACCAACTGCTGGTCTCGCTACATTTAAAACTACAGAGCAGGAATGCACACCTAAGATCTAGTTCAATATTTTTAAAACTGCGAGTGGTAACTCTTTAATGAGTCATGAAATAAGTTTAATGACCCTCTAGAAACTAAGAGAGAAATCAAGAAAAAGGAAGGACGGGGCCAGTCAGTGGCATGGTGGTTAAGGTGGCTGGATCCCATATGGTTAACCGTGCATTTCAAGTCCAGGACCCAGAGGCTTGAGTAACACACTGGGGGCTGTGTGCCCAAAATGTCAAGAGGAGAATGGAGAAGGGATTGTGATGTGGTCATCTCCTCTGGGAGTACTTCCTTAATTTCCCTTCTTCTCCATATCTCTCTAGTCAACTCATGCACTCTAAACAAATTAAATGTGTGTGTGTGTGTGTGTGTGTGTGTGTGTGTGTATGTGTCTGTATACATACATACACATATATATGGGGGTAGGGAGGAAGGATGGATGAAAAACATATTAAATATGCTCTTTGCACTTTTAGTGTATTTCACTAAAAGTATCATTTTATAACAATCTCATTTCAGTTAGATATACATGGGTATAAAATGAATTTTAGGGGCCAGCACTGTGCAGAGGGAGCAGATCCCACATGGCCAATCATGGTTCAAGTTCTGGCCTCAGTGACTTAGGAATATGCCTGGCACGTGTGTGCCCGTGTCCCAAATCCTGACAGGATAGAAAAATGCAGGATAGGTGATTGTGGTGTGACCACACCTACTGTGGATGCTAACCAGTGGTGGTTAAGGCAGTTGGTTCTCACATGGCCAACTGTGGGGTTTGAGTCCTGGACTCAGTGGCTTGAAAAACACACTAAGTGTGTGTGCACACCCAAAATCTAGAAAGGCAAAATGAAGAAGGGGTTGCAGAGTGACCATGCCCCATGGAGGGTATTTCTTCACTTTCCCTCTCTTTGTCTGTCTCTCTGGTGAGCACATGTGGCTTCTAGCAAAGTAAAAAAACAAAAAATTTGCATTTCCCCAAGAGTCAGACAGAAAGTGGAAAACATGGATATTGCTCAAATGTTTTCCTTACCTCTATTTCAAGAATCAATACTGGGACCAATGGATGGCATAATGGTTGTCACTGGACTCCCACATAGTCAACTGTGACTCGAGTCTCGGACCCAGCAGTTTGAAACTCTTTCTGGGAACATGTGCATGCGTGCATGCCCAAAGTACCAAGAGGGGAATGGAGGAGACGGGATTATGGTGTGGCCATTCCCCCTGAGAGGTGATTTCTCAGCTTTCTGTCTCTCTGTCTCTCCTGTGAATACACGTACCCTATAGCAAAAATCTCTAAAAGAAGAAAAAAGAAAACAAAAAGGAACCAAAAAAGAACCAATAGTAGTCCCTGAGATAATAGAAAGTTGTTTGGAGTTGCCACTTTTTTTTTTAAACCTTGTTTTTATTTATTTATTCATTCATTTATTTTAATTTGACCAGAGAGAGACATAGAGAGAGAGAGAGAGAAGGAAAGTGAGAAAGCAAGCCACCAGATCCGGAACTCGAACCAGGGTCGGCCATATGGGAGTGTTCAGCACCCTTAACCACCACACCACCTGCTGGTCCTGGAGTTGCCACTTTTTAATCTATAAAGGGCATTAGAAAAGAAACTCTGGGGACCAGCAGTTAGCGTAATGGCTATGTCGCTGGACTCCCAAGTAGTCGACCGCGGTTCAAATCCTGGACCTGGTGGCTTAAAACTCACGCCTGGTGCGTGTGCGTGCGTGCCCAAGATCCTGAGAAGAAAATGGAGGAGAAGGGATTGTAGCGTGGCCATCCCCCCTGGGGGGTGATTTCTCGCTTTCTGTCTCTCTGTCTCTCTCTGTCTGGCGAGTGCACGCGCCCTATAGCAAAAACCTCTCAAAAAAAAAAAAAAGATAAAAAAAAGAAACTCTGATAATCTCCTATTACTATTGTATCATAAAAGAAAAGGCATCTTTAACATTGTAAAAATAGAGAATAAAAGGCTTTATATAAAACTCACTACACTGTACTCATTGTTCTTGGTACCCTATCTTTCTGGACAGGAGGACAGAATTCCAGAGGTAAGAACTGACTCACTCAAGGTCACTCAGTCAGCTGTCGCAGAGGTGACACAGAACCCCTCAGTCTTGGCTTTGTTTTCCAAGCTCTGGTCCTCAGACTCTAAGAGATCCATAGAAATGGACCCTTGTAGATAGGGCTCTGAAACCCCTAACCCTGTTTTACTGGAAGTGGCTCTGCATCTGTGAGATTTAAATTGAGGAAAAGATTTCACTGTTAGGGGAAAAAAAGAATTAGAAACCCTGGGGTGGTGATGGGGAATCCTACCTCCAGGGCAGGATATGTTCATGGAGGTTATTATATTTTCTTCCAGTGGCCCTAGGGAGCTATTTAGGGTTTCTGAGCAAGGGAGAGTATAAATTGGGGTTGTGCTTAAGGATAATGACTGGGGGGGGGTGTGTACAGTAAGGGGGAGTAGAGTAACAGCTGGGTTGGCTGGATAGGAACAAGCAGCAGCAGAAAGCAGTTATTTAACCACTGCAATACTCCAGGCCTGAGGCAGTGAGGAGGCACTTGCCTGAGGTAGCAGGGATGCAGAGAACAGTACTCCCAAATTCTCTGGGGTTTGGGCCAGTCAGAGCCAGCCTCTCTAGGCCACACTCCAAATCTCCTTTTTCCAGTCCTACCACCTGATTGCATGAGCAGCTCTTCCAGTAACATGGGCGTAGGGCCCTAGGAAGGGGAAAGGACCCTCACCTGCAGTGCCAGCTGGCAGTCCTCAATCAGGCCCTGCACCAGGTAGTAGCGTGCTTCGCCTAGGAGCTCCCCCAGCTCTCTGGTACTCTCAGGCAGTGGCACGGACCCGTCCCGCAGGTAGTTGAGGATTGTGCCAAAGTGGCGGCCGCTCCGGTCGATCAGCACCCAACCTGAAGGGATGGGGAGAGGCGAGAGGAAGGATGGCTTTGCTGGGAGCCCTGAAGTGACTTTTTTTTTTTTTTTTTTTTTTTTAAGAAAAAAGGATTCCAAAGCTACAAGAACATCTAAATACTGATCTGTCTCAAACCTCTGCCACATCCAAGAACATTCCTTTAAAATACCTCCAGTGATTTCTGCCATAGGCATTTACAGACACCCAGCCAGAGACTTAATACCCTTCCAAAGCTGTTCTACAGTCAGAAGGCTCCTACCATGAGACGGTCTTACATTTTCAATAAACTTCTAATATCTGGTGTTAATTCTGGCCATTCTATTTAAGATGTTTGTCCCTACCCTCCAGTTCACTGCCATTTTAATCTTTATACTCTTTCTAGAACTTATCTGCAATCACACATAGACATTTGTTCACTTGCTTGCTGGTCCACCCCTAACTTCTCCCACCCCTCCCCCCAAAAAAGAAATTCCATAAAGCTAATCTTGTCAGAGATTACCAAAGTTTCTCCAGCACTTACTAGTACTTCACAAAACTTACTGAACAAATACACTCTACTTGCCATATTCGAAGGCTGAGTTCCACCTCCCAAATTTTTATTTCCCTGCTCCCATCTTTGTTAACCTGTTCTGAATCCTCTCCCAACTCCCCCCCCCACACACACACACCAAACTTTAAGATCCCACTTGGGTATGGGGGCGGGAGGCAAGCTTGAATGCAATATTCCAAGATGCAAGGTTCACCTGGCCAAGGAGAACTGTCCACCCTCCACTGTGGTGTCCCTGGCAAACCCAAAGCGGCCCTCTCCTATAGTCTGTCTTTACAGATGGATTCCTAGAGTGTACAGGAACCTGCGTTGGGAGAACACAGAGAGACAAGATCTCCCAGCTCTCCTGGTGGGCTGTTAGTGGGTCTGAGACAGAGAGGGGAGCAAAAGGCTGGGCAGTTGGAAGAAACTGACGCAGGTGCCTGAAGGGATGCTGCTGGGAGCAGGGCTGCTTCTCAAGTCTTCTGAGCCAAGGAGTGAAGAGTGGAAGAATTAGTGATGAGGATTATGAAATGACATGCTGAATTACTTACCACGGTGCCTGGCAGAGTGAGGGGGTACCATTAACGTGGGGTACTGCTGGGGGTAAAGGACGGGGCGTGGGTGTAGACCATGAATGAGAAAAGAGATGAGATGGGATGTGGAGGCAGGACTGAAGTGAGAATGAGTTTACAGGATAGTGGCAAGTAGAGGCGAGAGGAGGATGCAAGGTAGCACTAGTATGGGCTGAAGCCGCAGCGTACCTCCGGCATCGGTGAGCACCTCCACGCGGCCGCTGAACATGGCCTTGAGCATGGTGTCCTGTCCCGTGAGGGTGCGCAGCGTAGTGTAGTGCAGCGAGCCCCCCACGTTCAGCTTTACGTACTTGCTGTTCGGGGTCAGCGGCTTGAGACCGTAGGCGGCGGAGCCAGGCTCGAGACCTGAGGGCTTAGGGTCTTCTAGCGACGGGGCCGCGGCCGCCGCGGGGCCCGAGGCTTCGGCCGACATAGTAGGTGGCGGGGACTGGCGGAGATCCTGGACTGTCTCCGCGCCCTGCGGTCTGCTCTCAAAGACCCTGGGACCCCGGCTCCCGGGTCAGACCGCTCAGCGAACACGCCCACTAGCAGCCGCTACTCGGCAACTCCGGCCCTCCGCCCCATCGCGCTAGCATTACCCGGAAGCCGGAGCCAGGCAGCTGCGCAGGCGCATATAGGCCCCGCCCCTGACCCCCTGCTGGGCGGACTAGAGTACGGAGCACGCGCAGTGGTCTTGGGAACCGTAGTCTCTCCCAACCCGCTCGGGTTTGGTGCTGGCGCCGTCGAGTTACCCTCCTGAGTCCTGGGGACCTAACGGAGACCAGTGCCCTGTCCGATGTGGAAGTGAAGTCTCCTGCCTGTGGGTCTTTTGTCTCAGAGCGCTTCGCGGGCGGGAAAAGAAAATTGAAACTCATTGAGGGCAGAATATCGAGCAAGATTTTGCGCCTCCCAGCCCAGTGTATCCGACCCTACCGACTCGAAGAGAACTGCGAACTATGCGCCAAGGGAGGCTCTTAAGGGAGGTCCTAGCGGGTGGTCCCCAGAGGAGGTGGCGCTGTGCTAGGCCGCCCAGGATGAAAGGCCTGTCTGGGGCGGTTGATGCTGCGCTGAAGCTGAGAAGCGGCCACATGGATATTTGGGAAAGTTCCAGGCAGCGAGAGGGCGAATGCGAAGACCCTCGGCAGTACGCGCACAGTGTGTTTGGGGAGCAGAAAGTATGCCGGAGAAGAATTTAAAAAATAAAAATTAAAAAAAGGGAAGAGAAAGAAAAAACAATAACAAAAATTGCAAAACTCGACCGAAAAGAGTGCCGGGGATTGTTGGAACAGCTAAGCGGAGATTTTAGAATCCTAGGCAGCCGGCTCGGCACTCTTCCTTTCCTATCTGCCATCTGTGGTGGGACTGCCACCAAAAATCTGTTTTTACGCAGATTTCCGTAAAACCCTTACAGGGAAGACCATCACCTTCGAGGCTGGACCGTCAAATACAATAGAAAATGTAAAACTCAAAATCTACGATAAGGAAGGAATTCCTCCTGATCAGCAAAGACTGATTTTCGCTGGCAAGCAGTTGGAAGATGGTCATACTTTGACTACAACATCCAAAAGGAGTCCATGCTTCATCTTGTGCTGAGACTTTGTGATGGTGCTAAGAAAAAAGAAGTCTCATACCACTTCCAAAAAGAATAAGCATAAGAGAAAGAAGGTTAAGCTGGCGGTCCTGAAATACTATAAGGTGGATAAAAATGGCAAAATTAGTCACCTTTGTCAGGAGTGCCCTTCAGATAAATACGGTGCTGGAGTTTCTATGGCCAGCCATTTTGACAGACATTATTGTGGCAAATGTTGTCTGATTTACTGTTTCAACAAAGACCAAGACAAGTAATTGTTTATGAGTTAATAAAATAAATGAACAAAACAAAACAAAAAAGAATCCTAGAAAATGTCACTGGACTTAGCACCTGCCCCTGAAATACAGAAGAAATAAAAACCCATTGTTGACAAGAAAGTGTGACAAGGGGTCAGGTGGTGGCACAACTAGACTCACTTGGAAAAGGTCCTGGGTTTGCATCTTGGCACCTTCCTGAGCATGCTAGGTGCACGCAGCTGAGACTCAGTGTGTCGGCATGAAAACCCTTTCCAGGGTGCCTCTCTCCCTCTCTGGAAGATATAAATGAAAAATTTATTTTCTTCTTCAGTTTTGATTGTTTGACAGCAGGTAAAGGTTGAGGAGGGTCCTCCAGGCATGGGAGACCCAGCCAGACAGCCACGCTGACTCTGCAGCTCTGTGTTCACTTTGTCCAGGGCTCCTTCTCAGTGGGCTTCCCGCTGTCCTCTCAGAGCTTGAGGCCAATGGCTCTCTCAACTTTTGACTGGCTGTTTGGAATGGCTCGTCCACTCTCTTAGTCCACAATGACTTGAGGCTTTTCATTGGTTTTTGTCACCAGGTCTTTCTGTGTCAGCGCCTTGCTCTACTGGCCCTGCTGGATCACCTTGCCCACCTCCAGGGGCCCCCTGTCATGGAGCAGCTCCTCAGTCTCCTGGTCCCGCTTGGCACTGCTTTTGGTGATGGTGTGCTGTTTGTTTTTCCCCGCGGCCCATTTTTTGGCAGTCTCCATGTCTTCTCCTGCTCGCTGAGCCACTAAGATGGCCTGCTTGCTTGGACATGCCCCGTGTGGCCGTGAGGCCCTTCTTGCACAGATAACATCGTTGTGTCCAGTCATCTCGGCCATGGCGGGGCAACTGCTTAAGACCCCTGTGGAGACACAGTGTCATTTTTTTTTTTTTTAATTAAAAAGGGGAAAAAAAAAAAAGTGGTGCTAAGTTTTCAATCTAACCTGCTCTGCTTCCAGTTAGAGGCTGATACCAGAGATTTAACAATTGTCCTTGATATCCAGCAAGCAAGGAGGTTTGCTGGGAGGAAAACCAGAGTTCTAGTTTCTAGGCTACCACCAGTTCACTGGGGGGTCCTAGGCAAGTCCCTTCTCTCTGGGCTTGGTTAGTCCCTTTTCTGCTTAGCGAGGATGCATATTGAAATGTCTGCAGGAGTCAGCCAAGTAGGAGTGGAAATAACGAAGTGGGCCAGTTAAAAGGTAGAGATGGTCTGTGGTGACCTGGAGAGCTCATGTTCTAGCAAAAGCGTTTGCCAATTCTGATTTCTCAAGTGTAGCAGTGAAAAAGAGAAAAGCAGCTGGGAATTAGTTTGCATTCTCCCTCCAAAAGCCTTGGTGTTGTGAGTTGACCTGACAGCAACAGTGAGGTGCTGTCCTGCTGAGCATTAACTATATCACAAAAAAGACCATCAGACAGGGTCACTCTCTGACTGATGGATGGAGGGGAAAAAAACTTTCAATAGTCATACCTGATTACAAAAATAAAAACATTGTACAAACCACAAACATGACCAAATCCAACCCTCTCTCCCACAGTATAAGTGACTACAGTCTTTTTATTTTTTTTAAGCTTTAGATCCATTCTTCCCTAATAAGAATTATTAAGATAACCAAAAAGGGGGCCAGCAGATGGTGTAGTGGTTATATCACTGGACTCCCAAATAGCTGACTGTGGTTCAAGTCCTGGACTCAGTGGCTTGAAACTCATACCAGGCGTGTGTGTGTGTGTGTGTGTGTGTGTGTGTGTGTGCGCGCGCACCCAGGATGCTGGAGGAGAATGGAGGAAAAGGAATTGTGGTGTGGCCATCCTCTCTGGAGAGTGATTTCTCACTTTCCCTCTCACTCTCATTTCTCTCTCTCTCTCTCCAGTGATCACACATGCCCTAAGGCAAAAACCTCTAAAAAACAAAAAACAAAAAGAATTATCCCTACTTCCTAACAGCATCTATACTAGAGCAAATCCATCCTCCCTTTTAAAAAGTTTTTTTTGTTCATTTCTTCTATGAATGACAGAGACAGAAAGACAGACTCTCCCTCTTGACACCATGATTCACCCAGCTTCAGCTTCTACCAGCCCTGGATCATAGGCACATGCGTATACCCAGTATATTCAGGGAGGAAGACATGAACCCAGAATCTTCCCAAGTGGGTCCACCTAACAGAGTGTCTTTTCTTTTTTTTTTTAATTTTTTTTAATTTTTTCTAGGTTTTTGCCATAGGGCATGTGTGCTCACCAGAGAGAGACAGAGAAGGAAAGTGGGAAATTATCCCCAAAGAAATAGCCACACCCTGCACTGCAACCACTTCTCCATTCTCCTCTCAGAATTTTGTGCATGCACACACATAGACCGTGCATTATTTTCAGGTCCCTGGGCCTGGGTCTCAAACCTCATAGTCAGCCAATGTGAGAACCAGTTGTCTTGACCACCACACCACCGACTGACCCAGATTTCATGAAAATTTAAAACATTTTTTCATTAAAAGACCATGTCAACAAGAAAAAAGCAAATCACAGAAAGGGCAAAATATTTTAAATCATATATCTAATAAGGGATTAATATTCAGAATATCTGGAAAACTCCTAAAATTCAATAACAAAAAAATGATTAAAGGAGACCAGCAGATGGTGTGGAAAATAAGGCAGCTGGATCCCACATGACTGAATGTGTGGTTCAAGCCCCAGACCCAGCAGTTTGAAGACATGCTGGGCATGTGTGTGTACAAACCCAAAAACCCAAAAGGGGAATGCAGGAAAAGAGATTGCTGTATGGCTTGGGTTGGACTTTCTCACTTTCCTTTTTACTCTCTCTTCTCTCTGCCTCTGATGATTACACACTCCCCATAGCAAAAAAAAAAAAAAAAAAAAAAAAAAAAAAAAAAAAAAAAAAAAAAAAAATTAAAGGGTAAAGGAGCTTAATAGACATTTCAAAGATATACAGATATACAAGGGGCCAGCAGGTGATGTAATGGTTAAGGTGTTGGACTCCCACAAGGACGACTGCAGTTTGAGTCCTGGACATGGTGGTTTAAAAATCACATGTGGGGGGGTGGCAGTTGGCATGATGGTTAAGGACATTGGACTCCCACATGGCTGACCGTGGTTTGAGTCCCAGACCTGGTGGCTTGCTTCCTCTCTTTCCCTCTCTCTCTCTTGCTCACTTTTCCCCTCACTTGCTCTGTCCCTCTCTGGTCAAATTAAACACAAATAAATAAGTTAAAATAAAATAATTCTTTAAAAATATCACATCAGGGAGCCAACAGATGGTGTAAAGGTTACGTCACTGAACTTCTACCTGGTCGACCGTGGTTTGAGTCCCAAACCCAGTGGCTTGAAACTCAGGCATATGTGTGTGTATTCCCAATGTCCTGAGAGGAGAATGGAGGAGAAGAGATTGCAGCATGGCCATTCCCCCGGGGGAGTGATTTCTTGCTTTCTGACTCTGTCTCTCTGGCGAGTGCATGCACCGCACACACCCTATAGCAAAAATCTCTTTAAGAAACAAACAAAAAATACCATGCCAGGTATGTATGCATGCCTGCCCAAAATCCCAAGAGGAGAATGTAGAAGGAACTGTGGCATGGCCATCCTCCCCCCCAGCGGGATGATTTCTCACGTTCTCTCTCTGTGTCTCTCTCTGTCTCTCCAGTGAGTGCACATGCCCTAAAGCAAAAATTTCTTTTTTTTTTTTTTTTTGGAGAGGTTTTTTGCTATAGGGTGCGTGCGCTCGCCAGACAGAGAGAGACAGAGAGATAGAAAGTGAGAAATCACCCCCCCCCCAGGGGGAATGGCCACACCGCAATCCCTTTTCCTCCATTCTTCTCTGGGATCTTGGGCACGCGCGCATATGTGCCCAGTGTAAGTTTAAGCCACCAGGTCTGGGACTTGAACCGCGGTTGACTACGTGGGAGTCCAGTGACATAACCATTACGCTAACTGCTGGTCCCAAGCAAAAATTTCTAAAAAGAAAAAAAAGAAAGAAAGGAAGAATAGAAAAGAAAAATATATACAAACGGCCAGCAAGCACATATAAAGATGCTCAATATCACTAATTATATAGAAATTCCAATCAAAACTATGAGGGACCGGCAGATAACATAATGGTTACACTGCTGGACTCCCACTTAGTCGGCCACAGTTCAAGTCCTGGACCTGGTGGCTTACAACTCATGCTCTGCGCATGTGTGTGTGTGCCCAAGGTCCCAAGAGGAGAATGGAGGATAAAGGATTGTGTTGTTGGGAACCAGCAGTTAGCATAATGGCTAGGTTGCTGGACTCCCACGTAGTCGACCGTGGTTCGCGTCCCGGACCCGGTGGCTTAAAACTCACGCCGGGCGCGTGTGCGTGCATGCCCAAGATCCTGAGAGGAGAATGGAGGAGAAGGGATTGTGGCGTGACCATCCCCCCTGAGGGGTGATTTCTTGCTTTCTGTCTCTTTGTCTCTCTCTGTCTGTCTGGCGAGCGCACGCGCCCTATAGCAAAAAAACCTCTACAAAAAAAAAAAAAAAAAAAGGATTGTGTTGTGGCCAAGCCTCCTGGGAGATGATTTTTCGCTGTGTCTCTCTGTCTCTCTGGCAAGTGCATGCGCCCTATAGCAAAATATCTCTTACACACACACACACACACAATAAGATATCATCTCATACCCATAAGGATGGCTACTACAAAAAATAGTAATAAGGGAACCAGCAGTTAGCGTAATGGCTATGTTGCTGGACTCCCACGTAGTCGACCGTGGTTCGCATCCTGGACCCGGTGGCTTAAAACTCATGCCGGGCGCATGTGCGTGCGTGCCCAAGATCCTAAGAGGAGAATGGAGGAGAAGGGATTGCGGTGTGGCCATCCCCCCTGGGGGGTGATTTCTCGCTTTCTGTCTCTATGTCTCTCTCTGTCTGTCTGGCAAGCGCACGTGCCCTATAGCAAAAACCTCTCCAAAAAAAAAAAAAAAATAGTAACAATAAGGAACCAATAGGTGGCCTAACGGTTACGTCACAAGACTCCCACATGGCTTACCATGGTTCAAGTTCTAGACAAAGTGACTTGAAACTAGCGCTGGGTTCATGTGTGTGCACATACTTTTGGGTCTAGGCCCAAAAGAATTGAAAACAGGGTCTTGAGAGAGATTTGTGCTCCCAGGTTCTCAGCAGCATTACTCACAAGAGCAACAAGGTGGCTATGCGTTACATTTATACATACAGTGGAATATTATTCAGCCTCGAAAAGGAAGGAACAATAATACTCCAAGTTGTTGATCCTTGGATTCATGTGTCCATGCTCAAAAGACACATTACCTTCTGCTGAAGGCAACAGAACAAAATTATTCAGTTCTTCATTACCTTTTTTCATAACCTTCTATTATTTACATTACTTTTATTGTCTTGTTGTCGCTCTCTCTCTTACTCTGTCCCTCTCTGTTCAAAATTTAAAAATAAGTAAAGTTAAATAAAATATTTTTAAAAAGAAAGAAAAAAACAAAACAGGATACTGAGCAAGAGAAAGCAGGTCCGAATAGCTTGGAACTATCCTGGCACTATCATCTAGAAAACTGGCTTCCTTAACTACTAGGCTATGAAGATGTTCACTTTATGTTTGTTTGTTTGTTTGTTTGATTTTGCTATAGGGCATGCATGCTTGCTGGAGAGAGATAGAAAGGGAGAATGAAAAATCACCCCCACAGGACTATGCCACAATCCCTTCTCCTCCTGGGATTTTGGGCATGTATGCACATGTGCCTGGTGTGATTTTCAAGCTACCAGGTCCTGGACTCGAAACTCAGTTGGCCATGAGGGAGTCCATCACCTTAACCACCATGCTACCTGCTGGTTCACTTTTAAATGTGTTCCTGGTTGCCTTTGACAGCAGGAAGAGAAATACTGGATAAAGATACTGGAAACTGGATTTTTAAAAAAGGGAAATATGCTCATTTTTAAAAAGTTGACTCAAATAAGTTTTAAAAACTCCAAAATCAAGAGCCAGATGGCAGTACAGAGGTAAAACACAATACTCTGTGAGGCAATACCACGTGGAAAGGTTCTTGGTTCAAGTCTAGAGACAGACCTTCCTATATACACTGGGCACACACTTGCCTGTGATCCAGGACTGGCTGAAAGCTGGAGATAGATCATAGCATCGCGACCCTGTTGAGGTGCCCACTCTCTCCCTCTCTCTCTCTTTCTCTTCATGGAAGAAATAAGCAAACAACAACAAACAGAAGAACTCAAGTCATATACAACAGGTCTGTAGGTTACACTTGGCCTGAGATCTCCCTTCTGGAGGTAAAGGTTAACACTGTAACGAAGAGTTAGCAGCTACTAGGCACCTACGTTGAACCAGGGATAGAACACATACTTCCACATGTGCTGTTTTACTTCATATTCTTTCCTACTAAGTCATTCAGAACCCCCTGAACTCTATCCATGCTGTGCCTTTTGCAAGGGTGCCTGATGCATGTTTGATCATAAATGAGGTCAGATCCCTATTTTACAGGAAGACGCTGGCATATTCCCATTCCCTTTTCGCTGTGCGCCTGTAGCCATGGGAACAGTTATCAAGTACACAATAACACCTCCAACAAACAAATCCTTGGGGAACAAAGTTCATTTTAATGACGCCAGCCTGACCACAGAAGAATCTGGGGGACTTTCTGGGCTTCGCAGCATTGTGCCACCTTCCAACGTTAAACCAGATCTGGAGGGGGAGAAAGTGGTGCTGTCTCAGGTAAGGGCTTCTTACTGGGAGCTGGGGCTTAGGCCAGGCAATCTAAGGCTGTGGAGAAGATTCTCTCAGGTCTGCTTCTCCTGAGGAAACAGCAGAAGGGCCTTGGATAGAAGATCCCCAGGACTTTGAGGGCTTTACTAGCTCTGTGAGTGTGTAGATTGACCCTGGAGTACAGAAGAAATTCCAGGATCACCCAGGGTGTTGCCTCGAATCTTTAAGGACCCTCTAGCCCTGGAATCATAGGAGCAAAGGACCCGATTCTGTGATGAATGTGTTGGCCTATGAGAATAGGAGGGAACAGGCAAAGCTTTAGGCTAAGTGGTAGTTTGTGATGCACGATTTACTCGCCCTTCTGCACCCCTGCCATTTCCCACACATCACTTCCTTCACTGTTTCCTCCAAAAGCTCAAGGATCTCTGTCTTCCTACAACTTCCAGAGGTGAACCCTGGGATCCTTTATGCCCACCAGACCTTTTATCTTTTTTCTACTCTGTGGGCCAAGGCATCGGCCTCAGTTTCCAGAGGACTGACCATCGCCATCTCAGAGTTCCCTGATCAGTACTGGCCCCTGGAGTCAGGACCCTTTTCTTGGGCTTTTCTGATGACTTGGGGCCCCCCATTCAGAAAACAGTCACACATCTCTGGCTACCTCTGATGTACTAGCTGGAGCTGCACAACAGCCTGGATCAACTGCCTTGCACAGTCCATGGGCTGTGGCTGTATCAGGGGTGGCTCTATGGGAAGGTCAGTTCCCCACCCCCAGTCTAGGCCTCCAGTTCCAGTTCTGTCCCCTTTCTTACCATGTCATACCCTTGAGATCCCAGCCTGTGTCTCTGGCCTAGCTGCCCATTTTGAAAGACAGCCAAAAAAAGATAGATGACAGAAAAGGAGAGAACACCAAGGCTGCTGAGAAGCCCTTCCATTTTTATATCAATCACCCAAGGCATAATGGAAGGCTGAGTCTCTTTTCTCCATCCCTGTCCAATAAGCACTTTGAGGCTCCTTTCATTATTTAAGAATTTGAATTATTATTGTAATGGTAATGCTCCTGTTAAAAGATTCAAACACTCACAGAGTATTCAGTGTAAAATAAGTTTTGTCTCCAACTTGACGGCTGATACTCCAGATTTTCTCTCTAGAGGCAATCATTGTTCAGAATGTCTTGTTTATCTTTCTTGTTATAACATTCTACACATATATAACCATGTATGCATCTAATCTCCTTCTTTTTGCGAAACACAAATATTAGATACTATATATGCTTTTCTATATTTTGCTGTTTCCTCTTGCTAAATCGTGGTGTATATTCCATGTTTGTATATGTAGATATGTTTCATTCTATTTAATATTCTATTATGGTTATACCACAACTTGTTTTAGGCCACAATGATGGGAAAATTAAGTTGTTTCTGCTCTATTATAAACAATTAATATCTTCATAATACTTCTTAGGACACACGAATACATTAATCAGATAAATTTCATTTTTTTTCCCAACAATAAATTGGTATTTATTTTACTTGAGGATGATGGAAATTTCCAAAAAGCATTGATTATGAGAGGGTAAAATGTCATACTTATATATTTTTGTATGCCAACTAGTAGAGTCCTAAAAAATTAGCATTTACAAAATACTTGGTAAAAATAGCTTTTAAAAGTTGTCCCAAGAGGTACATAAAATCAACCCCAATTTTTCATGACAATTCATTCTCCCTCGTTATGTACTGATTCAGTATTCTGTGCCTTCCTTTCCAGCTTCCTGCTTTTCCTCCTTCTTCCCTTTAGCATCTCTGTTCATCTTTGTTCCAGGTTCTTTCTTAGCAGATGTTTTCCTTGGTTTAGGTTCAGGTTTGGGTGGCGCAGGTTTCGCCGACAATCTGGCAGATCATCTGGTAGGTGTTCAAATCTCCTGAAGTACCATGCTCTGCACAATGCCTCTGTTTAGTTACTTTGGATCCATCTTTGCCCTCTGTGTTCTCTGGAGACTTTCTCTTTGGCATAATGACTGTTGGTGCAGCAAAAAGTAAAGCTATGGGCTGGAACTGGTGGCACCACCACTGGATGCTGCCTCCACCGCTGCAGCTGCTCACATGCAGGGCACGGCGTAGCCCGGCCTCTCTGACCTGCACCTCCACGACTCGCTCAGATAAATTTCATTTTTTTAAGATTATTTATTTTATTCATGATAGACAGTGCATGTATGTGTGAAGGAGGGAGACAGAGAGGGGAATAGAGAGAGAGAGCACACTCAGTAGGTTCTGGTAACTCCATGATCCCTTTCCTCTAGCCTCCAGTTTGGCAGGACCTTGGGCATGCACCCGTGCACTGGCATGCTTCAGGTTTTCCAGGCTGGAGAGTTGAACCTGTGATCAGCCATGTGTCTTCTAGCACTGCAGTTCAACTGTTCAGTATGCTTCCCACTGCACCACAGAGGCTGGGCCTTCCATATAAATTTTTTTTTCTTTTACTTTCTTCCTTCCTTCCATCCTTCCTTTCTTTTTTTTCTGCCACAGGGTGTGTGCATTCACCAAAGAGAGACAGAGACAGAGAAAAAGAAAGTGAAAAATCACTCCTTGGGGGGAATGGCCACATTGCAATCCCTTCTCTACTAATTCTTCTCATGGGATTTTGGGCATGCACGTACACACACCCTGAAATTGAGAAATGTATATTTAGAATCTTTGCCCATTTTGAAATTGAGCTATTTGTCTTTTTCTAAAAGTTTATTTCTTCCATGAGAGTGAGAGACAGAGACAGAGAGAAAGACAACTACCCACAACAAGATCTCAAACCATGAGCCCTGACTTCCCAATTTCCCAGCCAGTCTGGATTATGGACATCCATGCTCAGTGTGTACAGGTCTACCAGGGAACTGCAATCTTACACATGGAACAGTATGGCTTGAGTAATGCATTACTGCTGCACCACTGAGGCAGCCTATTATCTTTTTTTTTTTAGAGGTTTTTGCTATAGGGCGCGTGCGCTCACCAGACAGAGACAGAGAGACAGAAAGCGAGAAATCACCCCCCAGGGAGGATGGCCACGCCACAATCTCTTCTCCTCCGTTCTCCTCTTGGGATCTTGGGCACGCACGCACACGCACCCGGCGTGAGTTTTAAGCCACCGGGTCTGGGACGTGAACCGCGGTCGACTACGTGGGAGTCCAGCAACATAGCCCTTATGCTAACTGCTGGTCCTCAGCCTATTATCTTTTATTACTAAGTTATAGGAGTTACCTATATTTTCTAGGTACACGTACCTTATCAGAGATAGGATTTACAAATATTTTCTTCCATTTTGTAGGTTGCCTTTTCATTTTGTTGTTGGTGTTCACTGAAGAATGGAAAGTTTTTTTTTTTTCTTTTAAATTGCCAGAGGGTGTATGCAATCATTAGAGAGCAAGAGAGAGGGAGAGAGAGAGAAGCCCCTCCATTGGGGATGTGGTAATCTTGTAATCCGTTCTTCTCTTTTTCTCCATCCTGTCAGGATTTTGGACACATACAAGCCTGGAATGTTTTTCAAGCTGCCAGGGCTGGGATTTGAACTGTGGTTAGCTATGTGGGATTTTAGTTCCTTGACCACAAGGCTAGGGGCCAGACCCTCAACGTTTTTAACTGGGAATGTCTTGATTTTCTCCTTCATCCTTGAAGAATAGTTTTGTCAGATACAAAATTCCGGTTGACATTTTTTTCTTACTGCATGTTAAGTATGTCACCCCATTGATCTCCATGTTTTCTGGTGAGAAATTGGCCATTACTCTTATTTTTATTTAAGTAATTATTTTATTTAACTTTATTTATTTATTTAAAATTGACCAGAGAGGGACAGAGTGTGTGAGAGAGAGTGAGAAAGCAAGCTGCCAGGTCTGGGACTTGAACCACAGTCAGCCATGTGGGAGTTGAGCACCCTTAACTATCATGCCATGGGGCCAGCAGTTGGTGTAATGGCTATGTTGTTGGACTCCCATGTAGTCAACTGTGGTTCGAGTCCCAGACCCGGTGGCTTAAACTCACGCTGGGTGCATGTGCATGCATGCCCAAGTCCTGAGAGGAGAATGAAGGAGAAGGGATTTCGGGGTGGCCATACCCCCTGGAGGCTAATTTCTCGCTTTCTGTCTCTCTGGTGAGCGCACACGCCCTATAGCAAAAATGTCTGAAAAAACAAAAACAAAAACAAAAAAACCCCACCACGCCACATGCCGGCCCAAGGCCATTACTCTTATTAAGGATTCTTTGTATATACCAAGTTGCTTCTCTTTTTTGCTTTCAAGATTCTCTCCTTAGCTTTTGTCAGTTTGATGGTAATGTGTCTCTGTGAATATCTTTGAGTTTATTCTACTTGGAGTTTGTTGAGCTTCTTGGATGTAGCTGCTTCTCTGCCCTGAGAGGGCTCTAAATTAGGTCAAACAAGGTAGTCCCCTTGCACCAGTCTTGCAGTCTTTTAAGGTTCACCCTTTGACAGACATGTCAAAATAGATAAACATAATTCTTTGGGAACAAGATCTACACTGCTGAGTCTGGGACCAGATACCCACATCAGGAACATGGGCTGTTATCTTCCAGACTGCCACTACATCAGGGAAGGGAATGGAGCAAGGCTAAACTTAAAACATCACAAAGCTTTCCTGCATTGTTTCCATGATTCTTCTCCTGGTTAAATGTTTACTTGGTTGCTGTAAACCTTTGACTATCTCCCAGAATTCTGATAAGTTGAGTCTGACAGTTTGGGATAGGCTTCTTGGTGGCTCTGGAGAAGAGAATGAATTGTAAGAGGTTTCTGCTCTTCCTTGTGCACTGTCACTCCATGAGCTTAGTTTTGAGCCTTCTAAGTAGTGCCTATAGGACACCAAGTATAGACAAGGTTATAAGTTCTTTTTTACTTTTAAAATAATTGTTGTATTTATTTATTTAATTTTTTTCACATGAGTTTTGGCAGAGAAAAAGAGAGAGAGAGAGAGAGAAGAGGGAGAGTGAGGAAGCAAGCCACCAGGTCCGGGACTCAAACTGCAGTTGACCATGTGGTAATAATTCCAGTACCTTAACCACCATGCCACCTGCCAGCCCCAGCATGGTTATAAGCTCTTAAGTTCAGGGATTCATCTTACATTCACCATCAGATCTCCAGCCTTTAGAACAGTACATGGCACACAAGGGACATCCAACAAATTTTTGCTGAATAAATGAAGCGTTTCAGTAGCCATCTGAAAATACAGACTTTAAAATCAACTTCGGTGTATGGCCTAAAGATAGAGATTTTTAAATTATCTAATGGTAATTACATGTAAATGGTAATGAAAGCTACTGGTGAAAAAATTATATTCCAATTACACTAGTAAAATATAAATTCTGGGACCAGCAGATGGCATAATGGTCACTCCCATGTAATCAATCACAGTTCAAGTCCTGAACCCCATGCTTAAAAAACTCACTCTGGGGGACCAGCAATTAGCATAATGGCTATGTTGTTGGACTCCTATGTAGTCGATCGCGGTTTGAGTCCCAGACCCAGTGGCTTAAACTCAAGCCAGGCGTGTGTGCATGCGTGCCCAAGATCCTAAGATGAGAAGGGACTGCGGTGTGGCCATCCTCCCTGGGGGGTGATTTCTCGCTTTCTGTCTCTCTGTCTCTCTCTGTCTTTCTGGCAAGCATATGCACCCTATAGCAAAAATCTCAAAAAAAAAAAAATCTCCAAAAAACAAAACTCACTCTGGGCGAGTGTGCATGCATGCCCAAGATCCCAAGAAGAGAATGGAAGAGAAGGGATTGTGGTGTGGCCACCCCCTGGGAGCTGATTTCTCATTTTCTGTCTCTGTCTCTGACGAGTACATGTGCCCCATAGCAAAAATAAATCTCTCTCGCTGAAAAAAAAAAATCAGTTTTCACATGTGCCCCATAGCAAAAATAAATCTCTCTCACTGAAAAAAACAATCAGTTTTAGGAGACAATAAAATTGCTATTGCTATGACTACTGTTAATGACAGGGCCCCTGTGCCCTTTTATATTTACCTTTGTCCTTCAGTATCCACAGGGAATTGGTTCCAAGAGCATGTGCAGATACTAAAATCCATGGACTCAAGTCCCTTAAATAACATATTATATTGTTTAGTATAGTATATAGCATATGTACATTCTCTCATAGACTTTAAATCATCTCTAGATTACTTATAATGCCAATACAATGTAAATGCTATGGAATCGTTATACTGTCTTTTTTTAAAATGTCTTTATTCTTTTTTTTTTCTGGAGAGGTTTTCGCTATAGGGCGCGTGTGCTCGCCAGACAGACAGAGAGAGACAGAGAGACAGAAAGCGAGAAATCACCCCCCAGGGGGGATGGTCACGCCGCAATCCCTTCTCCTCCACTCTCCTCTCGGGATCTTGGGCACGCACGCACACGCGCCTGGCATGAGTTTTAAGCCACCGGGTCCGGGACGCGAACCGCGGTCGACTACGTGGGAATTTACTCTTTTTTTTTTTAAGAATTATTTTATTTAAATTTTTTTTAAGAATTATTTTATTTAACTTTATTTATTTACTTATTTTTAATTTGACCAGAGAGAGACAGAGAGAGAGAGAGAGGGAAGGTGAGAAACCAAGTGACCAGGTCTGGGACTCGAACCGTGGTCAGCCATGTGGAAGTCCAGCATCCTTAACCACCACGCCACCTGCTGGCTCCTATACTGTATTGTTTAGTGAATAATAACAAGACAAAAAGTCTGTATCTATTCAGCACAGCTGCAACCAATAGTTTTGTTTCAAATATTTTCAATCTGGGACCAGCAGTTGGCGTAATGGCTATGTCGCTGGACTCCCACATAGTCGACTGTGGTTTGAGACCCGGACCCGATGGCTTAAACTCACGCTGGGCGCGTGTGCGTGCCTGCCCAAGATCCCGAGAGGAGAATGGAGGAGAAGGGATTGCGGCATGGCCATCCCCCCAGGGGGGGTGATTTCTCGCTTTCTGTCTCCTCTGTCTGTCTCGCGAGCACACGCGCCCTATAGCAAAAACCTCTCCAAAAAAAGAGAAAAAAATTTTTCAATCTGCGGTTATTGAATCTCTGGACGCAGAATCTACCATTGCAGAATCTGTGCATATAGAAGACTGCATATAGATGTTTATGCAAATTGGTTTTCTCAACTTAAGATATAAATCTTGACAGTCTTTCCATGCAAGTGAAGATTTAAATATAGTTCTTAATATATTCAATATATTATCCTGGATACAATATATTATAGAATATTATATATGTTAAAAACACAGAACTCAATTTAGATAGGCTTAATTTAAATACTTGCTCCAACACTCATTATATGTGTGACTGTTGAAAACTACTTTCACTTTCTTCATCCATAAAGTGGGATGGTGAGGGGGCCAGCTGGTAGCACAGTGGTTAAGGCCATTGGATCCCATATAGCCAACTGCACGGTTTGAGTCCCAGACTCTGAGGCTTAAAAACCACAGTGGGGGGAACCAGCAGTTAGCATAATGGCTATGTCGCTGGACTCCCACGTAGTCGACCACGGTTCGCGTCTCGGACCCGGTGGCTTACAACTCACGCCGGGCGCGTGTGCGTGCGTGCCCAAGATCCCGAGAGGAGAATGGAGGAAAAGGGATTGCGGCGTGACCATCCCCCCTGGGGGGTGATTTCTTGCTTTCTGTCTCTATGTCTCTCTCTGTCTGTCTGGCGAGCACACGCGCCCTATAGCGAAAAACCTCTCCAAAAAAAAAAAACAAAAAAACCCACAGTGGGCCTGTGTGCATGTATGTGTGCAATCCCAAGAGCAGAGTGAAGGAGATGTGATTGTGGTGTGGCCATCCCCCCTCTGAAAGATGCTTTCTCACTTTCCCTCTCTCTGGCGAGTACACACGCCCTATAGTAAAATTTAAAAACAAATCTTAAAATAAAAATAAAGTGGGGTGGTGATAATGAATATTAGGTTTCTCATTGAATTTCAGAATTAAAAGAAAACAGAGGGATAAATCTTCATGATTTTGGCAATGATTTCTTAAATAATGACACCAAAGCACAGTACAACAAATTTAACTTCATTAAAATGAAAAACTTCAGGCTAGCAGGTGGCATGACGATTAAGATGCTGGACTGCCACATGGCTATCTACAGTTCAAGTTCCAAACTCTGTGACTTGAAACTCATGCTGGGTGTGTCTGTGTGTGTGTGTGTCTGTGTGTGTGTGTGTGTGTGTGTGTGTGTTTGCTTAAAATCCCAAGAGGAGAATAGAGAAGGAGGGATTGCAGCATAGCTATCCACTCTTGGGGTGATTTCTCACTTTCCCTCTCTCTATTTCTATCTTTCCAGTGAATACATGTACCCTGTGGCAAAAAGAAATCTCAAAATAAAAATAAATTAATTAAAACTTCTGTGCATCAAAGGGCACTATCAAGAAAATAAAAAGATAATCCACAGACCAGCAGATGGTGTAATGGTTATATCATGGACTCCCACATGGTCAACCACAGCTCAAGTCCTGGACCTGCAGCTTCAAACTCATGCTGGGCATGTGTGCTTGCATGCCCAAAATCCTGAGAGAAGAATGGAGAAGGGATTGTGGCATGGCCAAACCCCCTTGGTGATTTCTCTCTTTCTTGTCTCTCAAGGAAGTAGACGTACCCTACAGCCAAAAAAAAAGAAAAGATAACCCATAGAATGAGAGAAAATATTTCGTGAATTATATATCTGATAAGGGATTAATTCACAAGATACACAGGAAGACCTACAATTTAACAACAAAGCCACAAACAACATAATTTGAAAATGGGCACAGGATACAGATATTTCACCAAAGAAAATATACAAATGACAAACACATGAAGTGTTCAGTAATGGGCCAGCTGATGGTCTGGTGATTGGGTCAGCTGGATCCCACTGGGTGACTGCTGTTTGTGTCCTGGACCCGGTAGCTTGAGAAATACACTGGGCACGTGTGTGTTGGTGCCCAAACTCCCAAAAGGAGAGAGAGATAGAAGAGAAGGAATTGTGGCATGACCAGTTCCTGGGGGTGCTTTCTTGCTTTCTCTCTTTCTCTCTTTTTGTCTCTCTTTAGTGAGGCCCTCTGGCAAACAAAAAAAATGACTCAGCACCATTAGTTATTAGGGAAATGCACAATGAGATACCACTTCCAATGAACTAGAATAGCTATGATCAAAAAGATGGTAACAAATATTTGAAGATGTGGAGAAATTGAAACCCTTGTACGTTACTGTTGGGAATGTAAAATGGTGCAGCTACTGTGGAAAACAGGTTGACAGTTTATCAGAAACCTAAACACAAAAGTACCATGGGAACCAGCAGTTAGCGTAATGGCTATGTCGCTGGACTCCCACGTAGTCTACCTTGGTTCGCGTCCCGGACCCGGTGGCTTAGAACTCACACCGAGCGCATGTGCGTGCGTGCCCAAGATCCTGAGAGGAGAGTGGAGGAGAAGGGATTGTGGCGTGACCATCCCCCTGGGGGGTGATTTCTTGCTTTCTGTCTCTATGTCTCTCTCTGTCTGTCTGGCAAGCGCACGCACCCTGTAGCGAAAAAACTTCTCCAAAAAAATAAAAAATAAAAATACCATATGACTCAGCAATTCCAATCCTAGGCACCTACCCAAAAGATTTGAAAACAGGGTCTGAAACAGATATTTGTAAGCCAATGTTTATAGCAACATAATTCATAATAGCTAAAATGTAGAAACATTCCAAGCATTCTTGGATAGATGAACAAATAAATAAAACATAGTATATCCAGGGCTGGCAGGTGGTGTGGTGGTTAAGGGTGCTGGACTCCCACATGGCTGACTGCAGTTCGAGTCCCATACTTGGCAGCTTGCTTTCTCTTTCTCTCTCAATTTCTCTCTCCCTCTCACTCTGTCCCTCTCTAGTAAAATTGAAATAAATAAATAAAATAAACAAAGTTCAATAAAATAGTATATCCATATAATAGAATACAATTTTGCTGTAAAAAGTAATGAAGTTCTAATACATGCTATAACATGGTTGAACCTTAAAAGCATTATGCTGGGACCAGCAGGTGGCGTAATGGTTACGTCGTTTGGACTCCCACATAGTCGACCATGGTTCAAGTCCTGGACCCGGCAACCTAAAACTTACACTGGGCGCATGTGCATGCATGCCTCAAATCTCCAGAATGGAGGAAAAAGGATTGTGATGTGGCCATCCTCCTGGGGGGTGATTTCTCACTCTCTCTCTCTTTGTGTCTCTCCAGCAAGCACATGTGCCCTATAGAAAAAAAATATCTCTCTAAAAAAAAAAAATAATTATGCTAAACAAAATCACTGAGACACAAATGGACACATATTTTATGATTCAATTTATAGGAAATATCTAGAATAGGAAAATTCATAGAGACCAAACTTACATTAAGACTTAGGTCAAGGAAGAATAGGGAGTTATTGGTGAATAGAGACCAAACTTCCAGGACTTAGGTCAAGGAAGAATAGGGAGTTATTGATTAATGGTTACAGAATTTCTATTTGAGGTGATGAAAAAGTTTTGAAAATAGAGAGTGGTGATAATTGTACAACGTTGTGAATGCAGCAAATACCCACTGTTATGTACACTTAGAAATGGTTAAAACAGTGGCCCTCTCCTGAGCACAACTGGGGCTGCCCCTGGGCTCGGCCCTTCCAGAGGGGCAGCCTCCCAGATCAGGTGGGAGTAGGAGTCAGATTGGCGGTGGGTGACAGGGGGAGTGTGGGGACGCAGCGGGCCTGGGCCACAGATTATCTACTCTGGCCTGCCCCGAGGCACAGTCCCTGCCTTCCTGCTGTTCCATGCTACCCCAGCTACTGTCGAACACAGGAAACAGGCTGGAGTGTTTGCTACCACAGCAGAGATGACAGGGACAGTGATACACAGATCACAGTAAATCTGAATGTTTAAATTAGAACATGGAATACAGAAAACAAAACAAAACCCTTTAGCTAATGCTTTAATCGCATCTAAAATTCTACAGCAATTTCTCCATTGCTGAAACATGAACTTGGAAGGGAAGGCTCCTTGAAAACTGGATGAGAATTTGGAAGGGTTGAGCATGTTTTGCGTGGAGATCAAAAGATATTTGTATTTATGATTTCTCTTTTTTAAAGTTTCTGGCTCGGGGCCAGCAGATGGCATGGTAGTTAAGACACTGGACTTCCACATGGCTGACTCTGCGGTTTGATGGTCAGACCCAGTGGCTTGAAAATCACAATGGGTACATGTGCATGTGTGCCCAAAATCCTAAGAGGAGACTGGAGAAGGGACTGGGGCATGGCCATACCCCCAGGGGGGTGATTTTTCACTTTCCCTCTCTCTGTCTGTCTCTCTCTGGCAAGGGCACATGCCCTCTGGCAAAACCTAAATTTTTTTTTTTTTTTTTTTTTTTGGAGAGGTTTTTGCTATAGGGCGCGTACGCTCGTCAGACAGACAGAGAGAGACAGAGAGACAGAAAGCGAGAAATCACCCCCCAGGGGGGATGGTCACGCCACAATCCCTTCTCCTCTGTTCTCCTCTTGGGATCTTGGGCACGCACGTACATGCGCCCGGCATGAGTTTTAAGCCACCGGGTCCGGGACTTGAACCGCGGTCGACTGCGTGGGAGTCTAGCGACATAGCCATTACGCTAACTGCTGGTCCCAAAAACCTAAAATTAATTAACTAAAAAAAAAATATATGTTGCCAGTTTAACTTCAACAACTCCTCACCCCTGAGGAAGAACAAAGGGGCCGAACTACATAGAGGAAACCCTGTATCTTATGATCAGGATTGTAAGCCCGTCTGAGAGTCCCGTTTTATTTCCTACGACTATATACTGCTGAATGTTCAACTGGCTAGACAGGAGGTCTTTCATGCAGAAGAAATCAACCAAGAAGAACCTGTGGCTTGATGCTTCCAAGCTCCTGTGGACCACCGACTCTCCTACTGTCCTTTCAAGTAGGATGGCATTGAGGTCCCTCGAATGGAGCCTTTTGTCACTGCTGCTCCTGAGTTTGCTGGAGACACAGTACCACAGTCTTTCCACAACAATGTGTTAGGACATTGTGAACTGGATGTACATCTACGAGTATCAGCCCACCTACACTTTGAGAACATTCAAACTGCTCTCATCAAAGCCCGTTTCTGTTGGGACAAGCAGTTAGCGTAACAGCTATGTCGCTGGACTCCCATGTAGTCGACTGTGGTTTGAGTTCCAGACCCAGTGGCTTAAACTCATGCCCAAGATCTCGAGAGGGTAATAGAGGAGAAGGGATTACGGCGTGGCCATCCCCCTTGGGGGGTGATTTCTCGCTTTCTGTCTCTCTGTCTTTCTGGCGAGTACATGCGCCCTACAGCAAAAACCTCTAAAAAAAAAAAAAAAAAGCCCATTTCTGTTCATCCTGGTAACTTCATACCCTTCTAATGTGAAAGCCAGACAGATAATTGGAGTTACTTGGGGTAAAACAACAACAAAAAAGCCTTGGTGGGGATATGGGGTTCTTGCATTTTTCTTATCAGGCTGACAGACTGAAAGAGACAACAAAATGTTAGTGTTGGCCTTAGAGGATGACCACCTTCTCTATGACAATATAATATGACAAGAATGGGACCAGCAGATGGAGTAATGGATATATCGCTGGGCTCCCACATAGTCAACCACAGTTCAAGTCCCAGACCTGGCGGTTTCAAACTCACGCCAGGCATGTGTGTGGGCAGGAGAATGGAGAAGGGATTGTAGTGTGGCCATCCACCCTGGGGGGGGCGGTGTGTGTGTGATTTCCTGCTTTCTGTCTCTTTCTCTGTATCTCCAGCGAGTGCATGTGCCCTATAGCAAGAAAATCTCTCTCTCTCTCTCTTTTTAAAGGGGGGGGCATGGGACCAGCAGTTAGCGTAATGGCTATGTTGTTGGACTCCCACATAGTCGATCGCGGTTCAAGTCCTGGACCCGGTGGCTTAAACTCACGCCGGGTGCATGTGTGTGTGCCCAAGATCCCGAGAGGAAAATGGAGGAGAAGGGATTGCGGCGTGGCCATCCCCCCGAGGGTGATTTCTTGCTTTCTGTCTCTCTGTCTCTGTCTGTCTGGTGAGAGACAAAAATAGCAAAAACCTCTCCAAAAAAAAAAAAAAAAAAAAGGAGGGGGCCATCAGGTGGCATGGTGGGTAAAGGCGCTGGGTTTCCACATGGCTGACCACGGTTTGAGTCCTGGACCTGGTGGCTTGCTTTCTTGCTTTCTCTTTCTCTCTCTCTCTCACCGGTCAAATAAAAAATATCAATAATAATAACAAATGGAATTAAATAAATAATTCTTTTTTAAAAAACACAGCAAGATTTTTTTTCTTTTTAAATTTTTGCTAGAAGGTATATGTACTCACTGGAGAGAGACTGAGAGAGAAGGAAAAAGTGAGAAAGCACTCTCCACGGGGAATGGCCATGCCAGAATCCCTTCTCCTCCATCTCTCCCTTCTTTCCAGATTTTGGGCACACACAAATATTCTAGTGTGTTTTTCAAGCCAGTAGGTCCTTGACTCAAACCGAACAGTTAGCTATGTGGGATCCAGCCTCCTGGACAAAAAGTAAAATTAAAAAGCAAGAAATAAAAAGAATCAGGCAGGTCTTCATCTAAAAAAAAAAAAAAAAAAAAAAAAAGTCCTGGGACCAGGAGATGGCATAATGGTTACATCGCTGGACTTCCACGTACCATGGTTTGAGTCCCAGACCCAGTAGCTTAAAACTCACACTAGGAAGATTAGCAGATGATGTAATAGTTAGGTTGCTGGACTCCCACGTAGTTGACTGCTGTTTGAGTCCTGGACCTGGTGGCTTAAACTCACACTGGGCACATGTGCATGCGTGCCCAAGATCCCAAGCATAGAGGAGTAGGGATTGTGGTGTGGCCATCCCCCTGGGGGGTGATTTCTTGCTTTCTGTCTCTCTGTCTCTCTCTGTCTTTCTGGTGAGTGGACACACCCTATAGCAAAAACCTCCCCCGGCCCCCCCCAAAAAAAACACACAAAAAACAAACAAACAAACAAAAACAAAAATAACTCACTCCAGGCATGTATGCCTGCATGCCCAAGATCCCAAGAGGAGGAGAAAGAATCCTGAGAGGAAAATGAAGGAGAAGGAATTACAGTGTGGCCATCTCCCCTGGGGGGTGATTTATCACTTTCTGTCTCTCTTTCTCTGTCCCTCTGGCGAGCACATGCGCCCTATAGGAAAAATCTCCCCCAAAATACAATTTAGGAATGAAAATTGAGCATTAAAAAAAAAAATGAACTGTGTGGTGACAAAATCAATATAGTGTTTGCTATGGACATTTAGGGGTTAGAAAAGGGAGTGAGGAAAGCTCCTAGAATGATGGAAGCAGTGAATGTCTTTGTTTTGCTCTAAGGTTTGAGCACTTGCTGGAGAGAGACAAAGAGAGGGAGGAAACGTGAGAAATCACCCCATAGCGGGTATGCCACTCCACATCCCCTTCTCCTCTATTCTCCTCCTGCAATTTTGAGCACACGCACGCATGCGCCTGTGTGCTCTTCACAGTCAGCCATATGGGAATCTAGTGCCTCAACCACCACACACACTACCTGCTTCCCTGGGCATGTATTTTTTTTAGGGACCAAGTCCATGACTAGATTGTACCCAGGGAGGCCAGGGATCATCACTACTTTGTCCATCGTTGTATTCCCAACTCAGAATAGAGCCTGGCAGCCACTATGTGTTCATTGTATGAATATCTAATGGAATGAAAACCACTCATCAGGTTCTCAAAGGAGTCTGTAATCACGAAATGTTTTACAACTCAGTAATCTAGGAGGAGAAAATCAGATAAGAAAATAAGAAGCTGGATCTTGTACACAACTCTGAGAGGAATTTATACCACGGAATGATCAAGGAACTCTCCCTCAATTTCTTTCAAGAGACCGGGCAATTCTCTCAGGTGGCTTTCTGATTCTCACATGATAGACTATGGTCAGGATGGAATCATAACCCAGTTTCTGCTGCCTGCTATCTGTGTGACCTTGTTAAAGCTGTCTAAGGACTGAGTTTCTATAATAATATCCACCTCGAGGGCTGGTTGAGTGGATTAAGTCAAGATATTGGTATAGTTTTGGGGCATTATAGTGCACAGCTAATTTTGTGCTCTCTCCTACGCTCCTTTCCCTTTGTTTCTTAGAGAATTATTTTGTTTAATTTTATTTATTATGACTATTTTAATTTGACCAGAAACACAGAAAGTAAGAAAGCTAGTCGCTGGGCCCAGAACTTAAACTGCACTTAGCTATGTGGGAGTCCAGTGCCTTAATCACTATGCTACCTTCCAGCCCTCTGTTTTTGTTCACGTAAGACATTTGTTCACATCCATCTGCTCTGATTCTCAGGCCTCGAGGCAGTTTCTTGCTCTAACCAGTCTGCCTCTATCAGCTCACAGAATTGCTTGGTTTGGCCATAGAGTAAATATCAATTATGGTTATTTACCAGAACTGCTGTCCAAATACGCACAATTACTCCACAGCAAAAGAACTATAAAAGATCATTGACATTTGTTGACCTACTGTCATTTTCATGTCTTATCTTACTCTACAAATTATAGAGTTGCCATTAAGTAGAAATGATTTGTTACATGGTTATTCATTGTTCCTGGGTCATAGCAGGCATCAAAGTTGTTAGGCTGGCCTGTGACATGATGGTTAAGGTGCTATACACCACATGGCAGACTATGTGGTTTGAGTCCTGGACCTGGTAGCTTGTTTCCTCAGTTTCCCTCTCTCTTTCTCTTCTCTGGTCACATTCAAATGAATGAAGGAAGGAATAAAATTAAATAAATAATTATTTAAAAAGAAAGAAAGGAAGGAAGAAAAGAAAAAACACTCTGGGTGTGTGTGCATGTGCATGCCCAAAATCCTGAAAGAAGAGAAAGATGGAGGAAAAGGGATTGAGGCCTGACATTCCCTATGGGGGATTGCCTTTTCACTTTTCCTCTCTCCATGTATGTATCTCTTTCTCTGGTAAGCACATACATTCTCTGGCAGTTTTTTTTTTTTTTTTAAAGAATTATTGTATTTAAATTTATTTATTTAGTTATTTATTTTAATTTGACCAGAGAGGGACAGAGAGAGAGAGAGAGAGAGAGAGAGAGAGAGAGAGAGAAAGCAAGCCACCAGGTCCAGTACTCGAAATGCAGTTGACCATGCAGGAGTCCAGTGCCTTTAACCATCATGCCATCGGCTGGCCCCACAATTTTATTTTTTTTAATTTGTGGACTGAGTAGATTTTGTTTTGGATTTGAATCTAAACTTCATAAATATATAATCATGAACAGATGTGTTCCCCACTTTAAAATGAGACTGAAAGTTGTGGGCTCTCGCAGAAACTTGCCTGCACAAAACTGTTTAATAAATTGACTAACAAATATTTACTGAGTGAACATTGTGTTCTTATATTACTAAAAGACCTGGAGTTGGTGAGGTCGTATTTCCCCAGGAGGTGAGGCCCTGGCTGGGGAAAGTAGACCAAGATTAAGACCACGATTGCCTAGTTGGCCCAGGCTGGGAAATGAATGGAAAAAAAAAAAAACCTTTGTATGTGGTCTGGAGAGAGCTCTTGGAGGGATTGAGCAGGGAGTATTTAGTGGAAAAGAGACTAGATTTGGTGTTGGGAAACATGGGGTTCAAGTTTTGGCTGAGGATTAATGAGTTGAATGACTTGGGGCAAGTCCCTTAAACTCTCCAGACCTCACTCAGTTTAGCATCTGAAAAATAAAGAGGGGGTGGTGGTGTTGAACTTGCTGTTTGTTTGTTTGTTTTTTTAAAGTGATGTTTTTTTTTCTTAATTATTTATTTTATTTATTCATTTACTTTGTTTTAATTTGACCAGAGAGAGACACAGAGAGAGAGAGAGAAGGAAAGTGAGAAAGCAAGCCACCAGGTCTGGAACTCGAACCGTGGTCGGCCATGTGGGAGTGTCTGGCGCCTCAACCACCACACCACCTGCTGGTCCCTGTTTGTTTGTTTTTTAATTGCCAGAAGGCACATGAGCTCACCAGAGAGAGACAGAAAGGGAGAGGGAGAAATCAATCTCCAGTGCGGTATGGTCTTACTGCAATCTCTTCTCCTCCATTTCTTCATCTTGTCAGGATTTTGGACATGCATGCACACATATACACTCAAGAGTATTTCCCAAGCTGTGGAGGCCAGGATTCAAAGTGCATAGTTGGCCATGTAGGATCCAGCTCTCTCTCTCTTCTTTAAAGACTTTTGCCACAGGGCACGTGCCCTCACTGGCGAGAAACAGAGAGATAGTGAGAAGGAAAGTGAGAAATCATCCCCCAGGAGGGTTAGCTACACTGCAATCCCTTGTCCTCCATTCTCATCTTGGGATTTGGGGCATGCACACACACATGCCCATTGTGATTTTCAAGCCGCCAGATCTGGGACTCATACCATGGTTGGTCATGTGGGAGTCCAGCACTTTAACCACCATGCCACCTGCTGTACGCAGGTTCCAGTTCTCTTAACCACTAGGCTTCGGGGCTGGCCCAGAATTTGTTTGGTTATTAAGTGCCTTCCAATTCTTAGGTTCTAAGATTCTTTGTTAGTCATCTTTATTTTTCTTTGAGAAGAAAACCCTTTCTATGTTTGGACTTTCAAATGAAGCTAATCAACGTCATTTATAAAGTATCACTGTTTTCTAGGAGACTTATTTATTTCTTCCTTTTATGAGAAAGAAAGGGAGAGAAGCAGAGGGAAGGGAAACAGGGACCTCCAACAGGGTCTTGCCCATGACGTGATCTTTCCCCCAGCCTCTAGCTAGCCCATGGCCACACCCAGAATGTTCAGGTCAACCCAAGACACAAACCTTGGGCCTTTCCACATGACCCCAACAATGGACAGGGTCACCCTCCTCCCTGTGCCACTGTGGCTGGACCTCCAGAACTCTTCATCTTGTAAAACTAAGACTCATTAGTAATAACTCCCCATCCTCCCCTCTCTCTATGCCCTGACAACTGCTTTCAACTTTCTGAGTTTAACTACTCTAGGTACTTCATATAAGTGGAATCATATTTGTCTTTATGTGACTTATTTCACTCAGCATAATGTCCTCAAGGTTATTCATGTCATAGCGTAGGTCAGAATTTCCTTCCTTTTAAAAGGCTGAGTAATGGGACCAGCAGGTAGTGTGATGGTTAAGGGGCTGGACACTCCCATATGGTTGACCACAGTTCAAGTACCAGACGTGGTGGCTTGCTTTCTCACTTTCCCTCTCTCTCTGGTCAAATTAAAACAAATGAATGAATAAATAAAATTAAATAAATAATTCTTTTAATAAAAGGCTGAGTAATTTTCCACCATATGTTGTATATACTATATTTTGTTTATCCATTCATTCATTGAAGGAGACTTGGGTTGCTTCCATCTTCTGGCTCTTGTGAATAATGCTGCTATGATCATGGGTGCATAAATCTCTCTTTGAGACCCTGCTTCCAATTTTGGGAGTCATATACCCAAAAACGAAATTGCTGGATATATGGTCACCTATTTTTAATTTTTTTTGAGAAACTGCCACACTATTTTCATAGTAGCTGCACCTTTTTATATTCCCACCAACAGAGCACAAATGTACTAATTTCTCCACATCCTCACTAACATTTGTGATTTTCTGAAGTTTTGGTAGTAGTTATCCTAATGGTTACAAGATGGTATATCATTTTGGTTCTGATTTACATTTCTCTAACTAGTGATGTTGGGAATCTTTTCACGTGCTTGTTGATCATTTGTTTATTCTTTTTTGAGAAATGTCTAATAAAGCCCTTTGTCTACTTTTTTTCTTTCATTGTTGTTGAGTTGCATAAGTTTTTCTTCTTTTTTTTTTTTTTTTTAATTATCGGAAGGTGTATGTGCTCGCTAGAGACAGACAGACAGAGTAAAAGGGAGAAAGCATCCCCCAATGGCGTGTGGTCGTGCCACAATCTCTTCTCCATTTCTCCATCCTGTTGGGATTTTGGTCATGTGCACAAATATGCACTCATATTTTTCAAGCTACTGGAGCAGTATTCAACAGCCATGGCTATCAGCCATGTGGGATCCTGTTCCCTTAACCACAAGGCTATGGCTGGCTGAGTTGCTATAATTCTTTGTGTATTCAGGAAATTAACCCCTTATCAAATCCATGACTTATAAATACCAGAGGATCTTCAAAAAGTTCATGAAAATATATATCATGAAAAAAACTGTATGAATTTCAATTTTTTGCTTAAAATTAAACTTGTATTGGGACCAGCATAATGGCTACATTGCTGGACTCCCATGTAGTCAACTATGGTTCGAGTCCCAGACCTGGTAGCTTAAACTCAAACCGGGTGCGTGTGCGCGTGTGCCCAAGATCCCATGAGGAGAATGGAGGAGAAGGGATTGTGGCGTGGCCATCTCCCCTGGGGGGATGATTTCTCACTTTCTGTCTCTTTTTGGTGAGCATATGCACCTATAGCAAAAACCTCTCTCAAAAAATTAGATTTGTATTTTAATTCAATTTTTCCACAAACTTTTTTTTTGAGAGATTTTTGCTATAGGGCTTGTGAGCTCACAGAGACACACAAAGAGACAGAGAAATGGAAAATGAGAAATCATGCCTCCCCTCCCCCCCCAGGGAGGGGATGGCCACATCACAATCCCTTCTCCATTTTCCTCTCAAGAATTTAGGCATGCTCGTGCACACACACCCGGCATTAGTTTCAAGCTGCTGGGTCTAGGGCTTGAACTACAGTTAACCAAGTGGGCATCTAGCACCTTAACCACTACATCACCTGCTGGCTCCTCCACAAACTTTTTCAAGTACCTGCATATTTTCTCCCATTCTGTGGGCTGCTTTTTTACTTTTTCGATTGTGTCCTTTCATGTACAGACAAGACTGTCTTTTCCCTTCTTGAAAAATAATCACACTCTTGTCAAAAGTCTCCTGACCAGGCCAGTCCATGGCCTGGTGGTTAAGGTAGGCTGGATCGCATATGGTTGATTGTGTAGTTCAAGTCCTGGGCCTGCTGGTTTGAAAAACACACCAGATGTGTGTATGTGTGTGCCCAAAATCTAAAAAGAGGTAGGAATGGAAGAGAAGGAATTGAGGTATGACCATGTGCTTTTGCTTTTCCCTCTCTATGCCTCTCTTTGGAGAGCGTAGAGCCCTCTCGCCAGCAGGGAAAAAAAAGTCTGACCATATATGGAAGGTTTTGTGCCACCAACTTTTGGGTGGTGGCACAGAAATGACATGGACTCCAACTTAAGGAAGCTACAGTTGAGTTAAATATTCAGATTTCATTTCAAGTGGCACTTTTATAATGCTGGCTGTGTGCTCAGTAGCAATTTTTCCTTTTATTTTTTTAGAAAGATTTTTGCTATAGGGTGTGCACTTGCCAGAGAGACAGAAAGCTAGCAATCATTCCCCCAAGGTGGATGGCCAAACCACAATCACATCTCTGTTCTCCTCTCGGGATTTTGGGCACCCAGGCAAAGGTACCCAGTCTGAGTTCGAAGCCACTGAGCCCCAAATGCAAACAGCGGTTGATTACGTGGGATTCCAGCAATGAAACCATGTACACCATATACTAGTCCCCAGAATTTTGCCTTTAAAAAAAAAAAAAAAAAAAAAGTATTTATTGAATTTTATTGTTACTTTAAAATTCAACCAGAGACAGACAGGGAAGGTGAGAAAGCAAGCCACCAGGTCAGGGACTCAAACCACAGTCCTGGGAGTCCAGAGTCTTAATCACCACACCACTTGATGCCCCAGCACTTTGCCTCTTAAGTATCCCATTCAACCAATGAAATAGGTATGGTGATCCTTCCCTTTTATTTTATTTTTTGCTATAGGGCAGAGGTGCTTGCTGGAGAGATACGGAGAGAGGAAAAGTGAGAAATAATCCAAGAGGGATGGCGACTGTTGCAATCCCTTCTTTATTCTCTTCCTGGGATTTTGGGCAAGAAGGCATACTCGCCCAGCTTGATTTTCAAGCAGCCAGATCAGAGCCCTGTGAATCTAGCGCTTTAAACACCACGACCCCTAGGGATGATACCCCTTTAACAGAGGGGTAAACTTAGTCCCCTGGAAGGACCGATTATGGCTCATGCCGTTACACGCAAAGACTCAGGATTTGAACGCAAATGTTCCTGGTTCTGTGTATCATGTCATGCTATTTAGGGTAAGATGTTCTCATCTTTAAAACGTGGGCAGAAGTGAAATGAGATGGTCTCTGTGGAGCACCCTTATAGATGTAGGATCCTTTGCACTAAGAGGTTGCTAAAAGCCAAGGACCGCGCGCGAGGTGTGGACACTAAGCACTACCGTGGAGCAAAGCACAGCGTGGCGCCCGGACACCACTCCCAGCCCGGAAGGACAGAGTCCTAAAGCAGGAGCCCCACCCCATCGGGCGGACCCCAAGTCCATACCCGGAACCTGGGCGCGGCTGGGCCGTGCTACTGGTGCGGGTGGGAGACGAGCAAGAGAAAATGGCCTGAAACGAGATTCTCCTTGTAATTCTACAAAATCTTTCCGGAGAGAGACTCAAGGGTTCCACGACGCCTCCAGCATTAGCTCCCTTGCCCATCTCGCGTTTTTTCACCTCCCGCGGAGTTATTTCTTCCTCTCTGCCCCTACACTGGATTTCCTTTTGGTACGCCCCCACCCTGACTTGGAGAGGCGAGGCAGGCGCCCGCGTGGCCACTGCGCATGCGAACCCGCCGCGTGGGCGGTGGGGGGGTGAGGGAAGTGGGGAGCACGGACCCCGCCCCTTCGCGGCTCCACGCGTGACGTCGCGGGGGGCGCTGGCCTCCGCCCGGCTCCGAGCGGTGAGCTAGCTAGCCCGACGCTGCTAGACCGGGAAGGGATGCGGGTGTTGAGATCATTCAGGAGGGGGCTCTGGCGGGGAGGGCAGGCCCAGGTGCCCCGCCATCCTCTGACCCTCAGGCTCTGCCCTTCCCTCTCCCTTCTTTTCTCCTTTCAGAAGTGCGGGGACGGAAGGCAGGGCAGGGGCTGAGCATTTGTGACACTTGCATTCCGGTGACTCCCTCCTTTTCCCCACCCGTTACCCCTTCACCTTCCAGATTTGCGGGTGTTCCTTCTCATCAGGCTGCCAGCACTCCACTTGGAAGGAAGCAGGAGCCGGTCTCCAGACCCTG
This sequence comes from Tupaia tana, assembly GCA_026018925.1. Taxonomy (NCBI): domain Eukaryota; kingdom Metazoa; phylum Chordata; class Mammalia; order Scandentia; family Tupaiidae; genus Tupaia; species Tupaia tana. The sequence goes on from JAKSZU010000016.1 coordinate 61,254,412, forward strand.
GCCCTACCATGCCCATGTTAACGTCCCCAGGCCTCAGTTTCCCGCACAGTATTTTTGCCTTGCCTTCCGTGGTTTTAAGGACCGATATGACACAGAGAAAGGAAATGGGCATTTGTTGAATTTCTGCCTGGCCAAGTACCATGCATTCCACTTTCTCTGCTGGATCCTCATTGCTTGGTTGTTCTTAGAACTCCAGTTGTAAGGATTCTTCTCTCACAGGTTAACTGGCTTGGGCTCACTTGGCCAGTGAGCAGCAGGCAGAGGGGATTCAGACGTAGCTGTTAAGCTCCAGAGCCGAGTGTTCGTGTCAAACACTTTCCTTGTCTGGGCTGGGACTGGAACTGTTCTTTGACAAATCCTGGCCCTAGAGCAGCTACTTCCTACTTCTCCATCTGAGAATTCTTTCGGTTCCCTTTTTCCAGAACACAGTGCTCTGCTCTGCTTCCGCCTTGTTTACTTTAGAAATGAAAAGCAGTAAACTTTGAGTACTGCAGGGAGATGAACTTTTGGAAGTCCAGAGCCTTGGATTCTCACCCTGGCTCTGTATTAACTGGCTGTGTGGCCTCGGGCAGGTTCCTTGTCTTCTCTGAGCTTTAGCTTCCCTCTGCATAAAATGGGCAGGGGCCTTCTGACCAGCAAGCTCTTGTCCAATTCTTCCTGTCTGTCCACTAACAGGCTCTCCACGGAGGCCAAGACCCCTCTGCTCCCCATGGGCAACTGCCAGGCAGGGCACAATCTGCATCTCTGTCTGGCCCACCATCCACCTCTGGTCTGTGCCACTCTGATCCTGCTGCTTCTTGGCCTCTCGGGCCTGGGCCTTGGTGGCTTCCTCCTCACCCAGAGGACTGGCCTGCGCAGCCCTGACATCCCTCAGGTAAGTACCCTCCTGCTCATGCTTGTGATACCATCCTGCTCTTGCTGCTAACTTCATCTCACCTCTCTTACCTTCCTTTTTCACACAGGACTGGGTCACCTTTTTGAGATCTTTTGGCCAGTTGACCCTGTGCCCTGTGAACGGGACGGCCACAAGAAAGTGGCATGGGCCTCATGTTGTAGGCTTACTGACCACCTTGAACTTCGAAGATGGTCCAGACAAGAACAAGACCCAGACATTCCAAGCCCAGGTCCGGGGCAGAGAGATGGGATTGAAAGGTGAGATCAGAGAGGACTGTGGGATTGGGCATCAGAACACAGGCTGAGCCCTGCCTCTGACCTCACCAGCCTGGTGATTTCGGGCACATCCATTGGGCTTTAGTCACTTCCGCTGTCCTAAGGCCTGGATACTTTCAGTGAATGTACTGCCCGCAGTGTTCTCTCTTTCCACTTCTAGTTCTGAGGTTCTTTGTTTCTGCCAGTGGAGGTGTGATGAGATTGGGCGAGGTTTGATACAGGGACCATTTTCATCCCTATAGCTGCCCTCTTTTGGGAGACAACTTCTTTTTCCCTAGGGACATCAGAGAAGCATGTTCTGTCCAGTTATGCTAGTCATCTTAAGTGCCTGCCATGTGCTTAGCATACCTCTGTGTGCTACAGAGAATATAAAAAAAAAAAATTAGCATCATTTTCCAAAGAGTTCATAGTCTTTTGGGAAAATGTTGAGAGAGTCAGTGGGTACCATTCATTCCTATTTGACTTGACCTGAGGTTCCTTATCTAAAGAATGGGCCAATGGGACCAGCAGATGGTGTAATGGTTACATCGCTGAACTTCTACATAGTCAACCACAGTTCAATTCCCAGACCAAGTGACTTAAAACTCTAAAACTCACACTGGTACTATGTGCGTGCATGCCCAAAATCCTGAGAGGAGAATAGAGGAGAAAGGATTGCGGTGTGGCTATCCTCCCTGGGGAGCGATTTCTCGCTTTCTGTCTCTCTGTCTCTCCAGCGAGCACACGTGCCCTATAGCAAAAATCTCTCTCTCTTAAATAATAAAGAATGAGCCAATGAAAAGGGAAGAGAGAAAGGTAGAATTTTCTGACTTCTGAGGTTCTTTCTAACACTGTCATTCTAAGTTTCTCCTAAAAGTGTATATAGGCAGGAGGAGAGGGATAGATTTGTCTACGTGCTGGTGTACATATGTATGAACAAAAAACAGGAATAAGGAATGTGTCTGATATATATACAGATATAAACCTGGGACTCTTTAAATTATAAATATATATATATATATATATATATATATATATATATATAAAACAGGTTTATTAAGGTATGATTCATATACCATACAATTCATCCCTTTAAAGGGTACAATTAAATAGCTTTTAGTATAGTCACAAAAGTATACAACCATCACCACAATCAATTTTAGAACATTTCCATCACTCCAAAAGAAACCCTGTACCCATTAGCAGTCACCCCCTTCCGGCCTTCCCCCAAGTCTCTCGACTTAGGGCAATCACTAATCTGTCTGTCTCTAGATTTGCCTTTTCAGGACATTTAATATAATACGTAGTCTTTTGTGACTAGATTATTACACTTGGCATAGTGTAGAGACCTATGTGTGTGTGTGTATGTATTTATTTTCATTTTTTTAAATGAGAGACAGTGAAATAGGTATTTTTTGACAGGGTCTCACCACGCTGCAAGCCATATGCCCCGGCCTCCCAGTTAGCTCGGCTTACAGGCCCGTGTCAGGTCTCCAGCCTTGCTTAGTGGTACCACTACAGCTGGACCAGCATTTTTTGGGGAAAGAATTATTTATTTAATTTTATTATTATTATTAAATTTGCTATAAGAAAGTGAGAAAGCAAGTCACCAGGTCTGAGACTTGAACTGCAGTTGGCAGGATTGGTGTTTTGTTTTTTTTTTTTGGAGAGGTTTTTGCTATAGGGCGTGTGCGCTCACCAGACAGACAGAGAGAGAAATCACCCCCCCAGGGGGGATGGCCACGCCGCAGTCCCTTCTCCTCCATTCTCTTCTCAGGATCTTGGGCACGCACGCACACGCGCCCGGCGTGAGTTTTAAGCCACCAGGTCCGGGACGCGAATCACGGTCAACTACGTGGGAGTCCAGCGACATAGCCATTACGCTAACTGCTGGTCCCCAAGGATTGGTGTGTTTTTAAGGTTCATTCGTGTTATAGCATTTATTAGTTTCTCACCTATTTTCATTGCTGGATAGCATTAATTGTAAAAATTCCACATTTTTATCTATCCGCCCTGCATTTTTAAAAAGAATTATTTTATTTAACTTTATTATTATTATTATTATTATTACTTTCCAACTTGATCAGAGAGACAGAGAAAGAGGGAAAGTGAGAAAGCAAGTCACCAGTGGGGATGGCCATGCCACAGTTCCTTTCCCTCTATTCTTCTTTTGGGACTTTGGATATGCATGCACATGCACCTGGCATGTTTTTCAAGCAGCTGAGTCTGATATTTGAACCACTCAGTCGACCGTGTAGGATCCAGCTCCTCCCCCCCACCCCTCCCACCAGCTGGCCCTCTTCACCCTTATTTTTTTGGAGAGGTTTTTTTTTTTTTTTGCTATAGGGAGCATGCGCTCACCAGACAGACAGAGAGAGACATAGAGACAGAAAGCGAGAAATCACCCCCCAGAGGGGATGGTCACGCCGCAATCCCTTCTCCTCCATTCTCCTCTCGGGATCTTGGGCACGCACGCACACGCGCCCAGCATGAGTTCTAAGCCACTGGGTCTGGGACTTGAACCACGGTTGACTACGTGGGAGTCCAGCGACATAGCCATTACGCTAACTGCTGGTTCCCAACCCTTTTTTTTTTTTTTAATATAGAACACTTCACAAACTTTTTTGTCATCCTGGCACAGAGACCATGCTAATCTTGTATTGTTCCAATTTTATTTAGTGTCATCCTTGCACAAAGGCCATGCTAATCTCTGTATCTTTCCAATTTTATATGTGTCATAGTATATGTGCTATTGAAGTAAGCACACTTCATCCTTTTGTAAAAAATTTTAGATTTTTGCTATATGGCACGTGTGCTCACTGGAGAGAGACAAAGAGAGAGGAAAAGTGAGAATACCCCATGGGGGATGGCCATGTTACACTCCCTTTTCTTCCATTCTCCTCTTGGAATTTTGGGCATGCACACACATGTGCCTGGTGTGTTTTTCAAGCTGCCGGGTCTGAGACTCAAATTACAGAGTCTGCTGTGTGGGATCCAGTGCCTCAGCCACCACACCAAACCCTGCTGGCCCACTTCACCCATTTTTTAAAAAGTGGGTAATTTTTCTTTCAATTATTGAATTTTAAGAGTTCTATATTTACTAGATACCAGTCCTTTTTCTGATATATGATGTGCATACTCCCATTTTGTGAGTTGTCTTTTTTACTTTTTTTAAGCATATTTTTTCTTAGAATTATTGAACTTTATTTATCTTATTTTAATTTAACCAGTTAGGGACAGAGAGAGAAAAAGAGATGGAAAGTGAGAAACCAAGCCACCAGGTCTGGAACTTGAACCACGGTCAGCCATGTGGGAGTCCAGTGCCCTTAACCACCACGCCACCTGTTGGCCCCCTCTTTTTTACTTTGTTGATGGTTTTCTTGGAAACACAAAATTTTAAAAGATTTTTAAAAAGTTTTTATTTATGGGACCAGCAGTTAGCGTAATGGCTATGTCACTGGACTCCCACGCAGTCGACCGTGGTTTGCGTCCCAGACCCGGTGGCTTAAAACTTATGCCGGGCGCGTGTGCGTGTGTGCCCAAGATCCCGAGAGGAGTACGGAGGAGAAGGGATTGTGGCATGGCCATCCCCCCTGGGAGGTGATTTCTCGCTTTCTGTCTCTCTGTCTCTCTCTGTCTGTCTGGCGAGCGCATGCGCCTTATAGCAAAAAACCTCTAAAAAAAAAAAGTTTTTATTTATTTATTTATTCCATGAGAGAGAGAGGGAGATATATATATAGAGAGAGCCACCCCCAACAGAGTCTTCATGCCATGATCCTACCCCCTGCCTCAGCCAGCCTGGATCACAGGTACATATGTGTGCACCTTGTGTGCAGAGAAGACTTCTAGGACCTTTTTGGCTTCAGTATCACAGAGGGTTGTGTTACCACTGTGCCACCACAGTTGGCCCACAAAATTTTTAATTCTGATAAAGCTTAATTTGTTTTTTTCTTTTGTTATTTGTACTTTTTTAAAAAAGAAATTATTTTATTTAACTTTACTTATTTCAATTTGACCAGAGAGGGACAGAGGAGAATGAGAGAGAGAGAGAGAGAGAGAGAGAGAGAAAGTGAGAAAACAAGCCACCAGGCCCAGGACTCAAACCACGGTTAGCCACGTGGGAATCCAACACCCTTAACCACCATGCCACTTGCCAGCCCCAGTACATTTTTTTTTTTTTAGGAATTATTTTATTGGGACCAGCAGTTGGCGTAATGGCTATGTCGCTAGACTCCCTCGTAGTCGACAGTGGTTTGAGTCCCCGACCCTGTGGCTTAAACTTAAACCGGGCATGTATGCATGCATGCCCAAGACCCCGAGAGAATAGAGGAGAAGGGTGTGGCCATCCCCCCTGGGGAGTGATTTCTCACCTTCTGTCTTTGTCTTTCTGGTGAGCACATGTGCCCTGTATCATAAACCTCTCAAAAATAATAAGAATTATTCAACTTTATTTATTTATTCACTTATTTATTTATTTTAACTTGACTAGAGAGTGAGTGGTGAAAAGTGAGAAAACAAGCCACCAGATCCCCACCACACCACCTGCTCAACCCAATAATTTGTACTTTTAGTCTCAAATCTAAGAGAACTGTGCAATGCAAAGTCACTAAGATTTACTCCTGTATTTTAAGAATTTTATAATTTTAGGTTTTACATTTAAGTCTATGATCATTTTTAGTTAATGTTTGTGTATGATGTGTGAATGATGTCCAACCTTATTCTTTTTTTTTTTTTTGGAGAGGTTTTTCCTATAGGGCGTGTGTACTCACCAGGAAGACAGAGACAGAGAGACAGAAAATGAGAAATCACTCCCCAGGGGGGATGGCCATGCTGCAAACCCTTCTCCTCTATTCTCCTCTCAGGATCTTGGACACATGTGCACATGCACCTGGCATGAGTTTAAGCCACTGGGTCCAGGACTCGAACCACGGTTGACTACATGGGAATCCAGCGACATAGCCATTACGCCATCTGCTGGTCTCCAACTTTATTCTTTTGCATGAGGTTATGCAGTTGTTTTAGCATTTTTTTGTTGAACAGGCTATTCTTTCTTCATTCAATGGTCTTGGCATGGAAAAATCAATTGACCATAGATGTACAGGTGTATTTCTGCACTGTCAGTTCTATACACTTGGCCTATATGTCTGTACTTATGTGAGGACCAAACTGTTTTGATTACTGTTGCTTTACAGTAAGTTTTAAATTAGGGAATATAAGTTCTCTAACTTGTTTTTCTTTTTCAAGATTATTTCAGCTACTCCAGATTCCTTGAATTTCAATATGAATTTTAGGATCGGCTTGTTAAATTCTGCTTCTGCGAAGAAGTTCTATTCTTTTTTATAGTGGTTAAAAACAAAATAATGGGCCAGCTCTGTGGCCAGGTGGTTAAGGCAGCCAGGTTCCACGTGGCCAACCTCACAGTTTGAGCCCTGGACCTGGAGGCTTGAGAAACAAACCAGGCATGTGTGTTTGTGTGCCAGAGTCCTGAAAGGAGAAACAGAGAAGGAATTGTGACCATTCCCCTATCAGGGCAGAGGTGTGTGTGCTTTCTTCTCTTCTGTCACTTTGTGGTAAGCACATGTGCCCTCTAACAAAAAAATAATAATAATAATAATAATAATATTAAAGATTTTTTTGAGGGGACCAGCAGTTAACATAATGGCTGTGTTGCTGGATTCCCATGCACTCGACTGTGGTTCGAGTCCCGGACCCAGTGGCTTAAACTCACGCTGGGCGCATGTGGCGTGACCATCCCCCCTGGGGGTGATTTCTCGCTTTCTGTCTCTCTCTGTCTTCCTGGCAAGCGTATGCGCCCTAAAGCAAAAACCTCTCAAAAAAATAAAAAGAAGAGAATATGATGGGACCAGCAGTTAGCGTAATGGCTCTGTCGCTGAACTCCCATGTAGTTGACCGCGGTTCAAGTCCTAGACCTGGTGACTTAAACTCACGCTGGGTGTGTGTGTGTGTGTGTGTGTGTGTGTGTGCACCCAAGATCCTGAGAGGAGAATGGAGGAGAAGAGATTGCGGTGTGGCCATCCCTGAGGGGTGATGTCTCGCTTTCTATCTCTCTGTCTCTCTCTCTCTTTCTGGCGAGTGCACGTGCCCTATAACAAAAACCTCTCAAAAAAAAAAAAAAAAAAAAAAAAAAAAGATTATTTGAGGATGGGGCCAACAGGGCACATGGTGGTTAAGGTGCTGAACTCCCACATGGCCGACCAAGGTTTGAGGCCCAGACCCAGCAGCTTGGAAAATATGCCAGGCTTGTGTGCATTTGTGCCTAAAATGCCCAGAGAGTGGAGAAGGTCTGCAGTCTAACTATCCCTCCTCAGGGGTGATTTCTTTCTTTCCCTCTCTGGTGAGCACACACTATAGCAAAACTGAAACAAATAAACAAAAACCCAGAATTGTTGCTGTGAGGGCACTCTCCCTTTTAGATAATCTGGCTGTACTTATCACATTTTAAATGGGCATGGAGAGGGCCTGAGGATGCCCACCAAACTGTGGGCCTCTTGGACATCTGTTTTATATATGGGTTATTTTAGTGTGTGTGTATGGTTTCCACCTACTTGCTCTGTGTGCTCTGAATCCACAACAAAATGAACTTGTATAGTTAAAAAAAAAAAAAAAAGTCCATTCTTGGGGCTGGCAGGTACCATGGTGGTTCAGGTGCTGGACTCCCACATGGCCACTGTCATTTACGTCCCGGACCTGGCAGCTTGTTTTCTCACCTTCTCTTTCTCTCTGTCCCTCTCTGGTCAAATTAAAAAAATAATAATAATGAATTAAATTTTTTAAAAAGCCCATTCCTTTGATTCAGTAATACTAGTTAGATCCTACTTAGATACTACTTAAATCCTACTTAGATAAATTAATCCAAAAGAAAGGATTCAAAAGAGAAATGCAAGGTATATCAAGATATTTACTGTGATTTTATCAAAAGTATTTTAAAAATAGGAAATAAAATAAATAAGTAAGTAAATAATAAAAATAAAAAATAGGAAACGATAAAGATGTTTAACAGGGAAATCATTAACAAATGATCTAATCACAGAATTGATCTATTTATAGCCATCAAAATAATACTGTTGAAGACATTTACATATACTATATGGAAAACTACTTAATGTGTGAGTGCAAAAAAGAGAAATATTAACAGGTACCTACACCACAATCACAACCAAAAAATATACATGTAAAATTCTATGAGAACTATTTCTTTCTTTTTTAAAAAATAATTTACCAGAGGGTGTCTGCACTCATTGGAGACAGACAGAGAGAGGGAAAAGCAAGAAAGCACCCTCCATGAGAAATGATCACGCCACAGTCTCTTCTCATTTCTCTCTCCTTTCGGGATTTTGGGCATGCACACACAGGTTCCTGGTGTTTCTCTCAAGCCACTGGGTCTGGGACTCAAACAACACTGTCAGCCATGTGGGATCCAGCCACACTATGGGCTGGCCCTGAGAATCTTCTCTTTCTCCTTTTTTTTTTTTTTTTAAGAATTATTTTATTATTTTATTTAACTTTATTTATCTAGAGAAGTTTTTGCTATAGGGCTCGTGCGCTCACCAGAAAGACAGAGAGAGGGAACCAGCAGTTAGCGTAATGGCTATGTCTCTGGACTCCCATGTAGTCGACTGCGGTTCGTGTCCCGGACCCGGTGGCTTAAAACTCACGCCAGGCGCGTGTGTGTGCGTGCCCAAGATCCCGAGAGGAGAATGGGGGAGAAGGGATTGCGGCGTGACCATCCCCCCTAGGGGGTGATTTCTCGCTTTCTGTCTCTACGTTTCTCTCTGGCGAGCGCACATGCCATATAGTGAAAACCTCTCAAAAAAAAAAAAAAAAAAATTAAAGAGAGAGACAGAGAAACAGAAAGCGAGAAATCACCCTCTGGGGGGATAGTCATGCCGCAGTCCCTTCTCCTCCATTCTCCTCTCAGGATCTTGGGCATGCACGCACACGTACCTGGTGTGAGTTTAAGCCACCAGGTCCGGGACTCGAACCACAGTCAACTACCTGGGAGTTCAGCCACATAACCATTACACCAACTGCTGGTCCTTTAACTTTATTTATTTTTACTTGACCAGAGAGAGAGAGACAGACAGAGAGAGAGAGAGAGAGAGAAAGAAAGTGAGAAAACAAGCCGCCAGGTCTGGGACTCGAACTGCAGTTGGCCATGTGGGAGTCCAGCGCCCTTAACCATCATGCCACCTACTGGCCCCAAGAATCTTCTCTTTCTTCTGTATCCCCTAGATCAAATGACTCACCAAGCCTTGTCAATTCCACATTTCTAACATCTTTCTCGGGTTACTCCACTGTCTTGCATCAGTTTTTCTTGTCATCTCTTTATTGTATCCACCTCCAAACTCATCTCCGTGTATCTGGATGCATTCCTCCTAGGCAGTCAGCCAAGAGTACAATCTTTTGGGAGTCAGCAGATGGCATAATGGTTACGTTGCTGGATTCCCACATAGTTGACTGTGGTTCGAGTCCCAGACCTGGCAGCTTAAAACTCAACACCGGGGGCATGTGTGTGCTTGCCCAAGATCCCGAGAGGAGAATGGAGAGGGATTGTATCATGGCTGTTCCCCCTGGGTGGTGATTTCTTGCTTCCTCTCTCTCTGGCAAGCATACATGCCCTATAGCAAAAATATCTCTTAGAAAAAAAAAAAAAAAAGTATGAGCTTTTAAAAAAGAATGACAACAACAAAATCCTACTACTTTCCTGATTAAAATCTTTGTATTTGCCTTTGTACTAGATAAAGTCCAACTACCTTGGCTTGGAACACAAGACTCTCCATGGGTTTCTACCTCCTTTTTTCAGACCCATCTCTCACTACTAGTCAACATTCCTTCCCCTGCACCAGCCAAAATGAATGCCTAGAGTTTCCCGACATGCCATTGTTCCTAACTACATGCCTGTGCATATGCTGTTCCCTCTGGCTAGAACACCCCAAGCATTCCTCAAGCACTGTATTCTTGGAAAAACCTGCCTTCACCATCCCTGTTTTGTGGACTTCGGGGTACCCACACTATACCTTGTGTTCTGCTTCACACACTGAAATCTGTATCCTTTCTAGACTGTGAGCCACTTCCCTATGCCTACTACATAGGAGGTACAAAATAACTGTGCATGGATGATGTAATCATAGGTGACCCCCACCCCCCACCATACTATCTTTTTTTCTCTTTTTTTAAGGTTTTGCCATAGGGTGTGTGCACTTCCCAGAGAGAGACAGAGATAGTGAGAGGTGGCCATATGGGATCCAGCCACCTTAACCTATGCTGCCTGCTGGCTCTCAACAATTCTTTATAATACCAATCTTTTAAAAAATGCTTTTTAAAAGTTTGCCAGAGGGAACCAACAGTTAGCATAATGGCTATGTCGCTGGACTCCCACGTAGTCGACCGCGGTTCGCGTCCTGGACCCGGTGGCTTAAAACTCACGCCGGGCGCGTGTGCGTGCATGCCCAAGATCCCGAGAGGAGAATGGAGGAGAAGGGATTGCGGCGTGACCATCCCCCCTGGGGGGTGATTTCTCGCTTTCTGTCTCTATGTCTCTCTCTGTCTGTCTGGCGAGCGCACGCGCCCTATAGCAAAAAACCTCTCCAAAAAAAAAAAAAAAAGTTTGCCAGAGGGCATACATGCTTGCCAGTGAGAGACAGACAGAGAGACAGGGAGTGGGGCATGGTCACACTGCAACCCCTTCTCTTCCATTTCTCTATCCTGTAGAGATTTGGGGCACATAAATGCCCAGCATGTTTTTCAAGCCACTGGGGCCGGGATTTCAATCATGTGGTGGGCCATGTGGAATCGGCCCCTTAACCACTAGGCCACAGATTGGCCTACAATCTTTTTCATTTTTACCAGTTTAATGGGTAAAGCAATTACCTGATTGTTCTAACGGACTTTCTCCTGATTGTTAGTGAGGTTGAGCCTCTTCTTATGGGTTTATTGCTCATTTTTTTTCTTCTCAGTACTAAGATAATCCACTGCTCATTTTTCTCCTAAATTGTCATTTTCTTGGTAATTTGTAGATCTTTATTCTAGATAATAAGCCTTTTTGCCAGTAAATGATTATAGCTATTTTCAACCTATCTATTATTTGTTTTCTTAAATTGTTTCATTGTATAGGAGTCTTTATTTATTTATTTATTTATTTTAAGTTTTAGCCATAAGATGTGTGTACTTGATGGAGAGACAGAGAGAGGGAAAGTGAGAAATCACTCCTCAGGGGGAGTGACCACATCTCAATCTCTTCTCCATTCTCCTCCTGGGATCCTGGGGTTTTGGATACACACACACACACACACACCATGATTTTCAAACTACCAGGTTCAGGATTTCTATTTCGACCGTGGTTGGCCATGTAGGAGTCCAGTGCTTTAACCACTGTGCCACCTGCTGGCTCCAGAAGTCTTTAATTTTTTTTTTTTAAAGAATTATTTTTTATTTAACTTTATTTAATTATTTATTTATTTTAATTTGACCAGAGAGAGAGAAAGTGAGAAAGCAAGCCACCAGGTCCAGGACTCGAACCGTGGTTGGCCATGTGGGAGTCCAGCGCCCTTAACCACCACACCATCTGCCGGTCCCCAGAAGTCTTTAATTTTTATGTGGTTAGACTTATTGCTCTTATTCTTTATTAAGGCTTTTAGATTTTGTGTCTTTCTTTTCTTCTTCTTCTTTTTTTTTTTTTGGTAGAGGTTTTTGTTATAGGGCACGTGCGCTCACCAGAAAGACAGAGAGAGACAGAGACAGAAAGAGAAAAATCACCCCCCGGGGGGGATAGCCACACCGCAGTCCCTTCTCCTCCATTCTCCTCTCAGGATCTTGGGCATGCACGCACATGCACCCAGCATGAGTTTAAACCACCAGGTCCGGGATTTGAACTGTGGTCGACTATGTGGGAGTCCAGGGACATAGCCATTACACTAACTGCTGGTCCCAGGTTTCGTGTCTTTCTTTAAAAAAAAAAAAAATTTTATTTATTTAATTACATTTGTTATTATTTTTTAATTTGAACAGAGAAAGACAGAGAGAGCGAAAGGGAAAGTGAGGAAGCAAGCTGCCAGGTCTGGAACTAGAACCAAGCACACACAGAGAGAGAGAGAGGAAGTGAGAAAGCAAGCTGCCAGATCCAGGACTTGAACCGTGGTCAGCCATGTGGGAGTGTCCACCACCTTAACCACCATGCCACCTGTTGGTCCCAGGTTTTGTGTCTTTGAAAGAAAAGTCTTCTTCCCTTTAAAATTAGAAAATATTATTCTATATTTTGTATACTTTTTTGTTATTGTTCTATTTTATTTTTGGTTTGTTTATATAGTCCTTTAACACATCTGGACTGTATAGTATGAGATGACAGTCTAACTATATATTTTCCCACATAGAAATTGTCCCAAGGCCATTTACCAAATAGGCCATCCTTTCCCTGCTAATTTTTTAAGTTATTTTATTTAAGTTATTCACTACCGTGCCACCCACCGACCCTACCCTGCTAATTTAAAATAGGATCTGAACCCTTTCTTTTTTTAAAAGAGATTTTTGCTATGGCGCACATATGCTCACCAGAGAGACAGAAAGCAAGAAATCAGCCTCCATGAGGGATGGCCGCGCCACAATCCCTTCTCCATTTTCCTCTCAGGATTTTGGGCACACACACACACACATGCCTAGTGTGAGTTTAAAGCCACCAGGTCCAGGACTTGAACTGATTTGTGTACCTAGTGGAAAACTTTCTTAAAAAGGATGAACTAGGGACCAGCAGTTAGTGTAATGGCTATGTTGCTAAAATCCCATGTAGCTGACCAAGGTTCGAGTCTCGGACCTGGTGGCTTAAACTCACGCTGGGTGCATGTGCATGCGTGCCCAAGGTCTTGAGAGGAGAATGGAGGAGAAGGGATTGTGGTGTGGTCATCCCCGTGGGGGGTGATTTCTTGCTTTCTATCTCTCCGTCTCTCTCTGTCTTTCTAGCGAGCGCAAGAGCCCTATAGCAAAAAAACAAACAAACAACAAAAACCTCTAAAAAAAAGAAAGGATGAACTCATTTACACAAACTGACATGGCAATGTATTATCTACTCATTTCACTGCAATCTTGGAAGGATTGACGTGACTATATTGATTGTATGCTAATTTAAGTTCATTTGTGTTCATATTGACATAGTTATTTTCATTTCTCAATAATATAAATGATGGTATGTAGGGTACTTTATAGAGAACAATCAATGCCCAAACACCTGAAGATGGATGGCTCCCACTCACCTCTCATTTTCTTCCATCTCCTCTTTTGTGCCTCTTACAGGATCTTCTGCAGAACAGTTCGTTCTTATCACAGCCAAGGCGACCACAGATAGGACCCCAGGAACCTGCCTATATTTTAGTACTGTTCCAGGAATACTGCCTTCCAGCCAGCCGCCCATATCCTGCTTGGAGGAGGGAGCAGGAAATGTTACCCTGAGCCCCAAGATGGGTGAGGAGTGTGTCAGGGTCTGGAGCCACGAAGGTCTTGTACTTACCAAGCTGCTCACCTCGGTAAGAGCTTCAAGTCAGTTATCAGGTTGCATAGACTGCCACACTGAATTCTGTGTTGAAAGTTCTTGGATGCCCAGTTTACCTAACGGTAGAAAGAGCACAGGCTGTATAACCCTGCCCTGGAGGCTGTGTGACCTAAAGCAACCACTGGAACCTCTCTGAGCCTGTTTCCTCATCTATAAGACAGAAAACATAGCATCTTTTTAATTCTAACAAATAAGGATTAAATGAGAACAACTGTAAAATGCTCAGCCAGTGCCTAGTACATAATAGAGACTTGGTAAATGACAACTCTTACTGTTTGCTATTGTTTTTAAATAGAATTAAACATGATCTCTACCTCAAAGAAATTCAGAATCTATAGTAAGAGGCAGAATGGACTAATTGCTGTCATTGAGTTGTGAGCAGAGTATTATACAGAGTAAGGAACAATTAACCCCAACTTGAACATTTATGGAGAATGCTTCAGAGAAGGTGGTATTTAAGAAAGAGAATTGTGTACAATAGTTTATAATGTACAAAGCACTTTCAGGTTCATTATCTCATTTGATCTTAAAACAGCCTTTTGAGGCAGGTGTTATTATCCCATTTTACAGATGAGGAAACAGGTAGTGAATTGCCGAGGGCCACACGATTAGTTCTGTAGCAGAGTCTAGATGGTAACCCATGCTGTCTGCCTGTCAAGATGATTCTTTTTGTTTTTAAACCTAATTTTATTTATTTTTATTTTATTATTTTTTAGAAAGTTTTTTTTAAGAATTATTTTATTTAACTTTGTTTATTTATTTAAATTTGACCAGAGAGGGACAGAGTGAGTAAGAGAGAGAGAGGAAAGGTGAGAAAGTCACCAGGTCCAGGACTTGAACCGTGGTCAGCCACATGGGAGTACAGTGCCCTTAACCACCACGCCACCTGCTGGCCCCTGTCAAGATGATTCTTAAAGAATGAAGAAGGGGCCAGCAGATGGCATGGTGGTTAGGGCTCTGGACTACCTACCACATTGCTGACTGTGATTTGAGTCAACCTAGTAACTTGCTTTCTCACTTTTCCTCTCTCTGGTCAAATTAAAATAATAATAATAATGATAATAAATAAAATTAAATAGTTATTTTTTTAAAAAATGAAAAAGAAAATGAGGAAGATTTTGGCAGGGAGTGTAGTAGGGGAGGTTTAGGAAAGGGGAGATCCATTTCAAGCAAAACCGTGGCATGAGCACAGGCCTGGAGATTGAAGGGTTCAGGCTTAGGAATGCCCTAGGAGAAGAGGCAGGAGAGACTACAAGGGCCTGATCCTGAGGCCCTGCAAATGTCAGGCTAGGACACTATGACTTGACATTGAAGGCTGTGGGTGATGCCAAGGGGTTTTAAGGAGAAGAGAGAAACTCTGCTGGTACTGGGTGGAGACTGGTGGCCTAGAAGAGGGAGATTAATTGGGAGGCTGATGAATACTCTTTCCCTCACATTTGAAAAGACCCTGTAAGAAGCATAACCTGGGAGCTTAGAATCTGAGAAGACTTGGTTTCTGGGCCTGATACTGCTTATATACCTTTAAAATGTGGATAATAGCAGACTTTCTATCTCACGAACTCATTACGTCCAGGTGGACGGCTGGGCAAGGAATCAGTGTGTACACCATTGAAACAATTGTTAACTTGTGTAAAAATCGTTTTCCCGGGAGTGGTCCCTAGATGTGGAGAGCTCTCATGAGGGCTTCTCTTTATAGCAGGGGGTGAGATGTCTTCTTATAGGAAGATTCTGTACCTCCCTCTGTCCATCATTCCCCTTTTTCTCCCTATACCCACCCCCAGGAGGAGCTGGCTCTGTGTGGATCCAGACTGCTGGTCTTGAGCTCCTTCCTGCTTGTCTGTGGCCTTTGCTGTGTCACTGCTGTATGCTTCCACCCACGTCGGGAGTCCCACTGGTCTAGGACCCGGCTCTGAGGGCACTGGCCTAGTTCCTACCTTGTTCTCAGGTGAGATTCTTTGCTCTGGTCCTGTAGAAACAGGGGATGGGATGGGGGTGGCCATTGTAACTGGGGTAGGGCAGGTCCTTGAAATCCACTCTCAAATACTGCTGCTTCTAAATCCCTAAGAAGCCTGTTCAACCACAGCCATCCCCATACGGACTGGGAACATCAGGATTCAATATTTTCCTTAGCATTTTTGCTTTTTTACTATGAAATATTCAATACTTGTGTAAAAAAATCCAAAAAACATAATAGTAAAATCAAATTATTATAAAGGGGATCTACCAGTAACTCGGCCCCCCTTTGTCCCTTCCTTCCTGACAATGTCCTTCCTCTCCCAGTAGCTACTATCCTACTTTATAATTTATCACCAAATGTGCAACCCTAAAGAGTATAGTTTGCTTTTACCTTTTATTTCTTGAGTTTCTTTATTTCTTCCATGAGTGAAAGAGATGGCATCCCCAACAGGGTCCTGACATCAGCATCTAGTCCTAACCTCAGCCAGCTCCAGATCATGGACACGTGTACTCAGGGAGGCCTCCGGAAACAAACACAGAACTGTCCCATGTGGGTCAGCCTCATAGAGCATTGTGTTTTACTGCAGCACCACTGTGCAGCCCCCTTATTTTTCAACTTTATATAGATGAAATCATACTTAGTCTTTTGTTACTGACTTCTTTAAAAATTTATGCATAGCAGAGTGTCACATCCAAGCTTTTTAGCAACATGTTAAGCGGGTTCAAGTTTCATGATTCGTCCTGAACATGAATCATGTTTGTCTTGCTTTTGTCCTGAAATCCTGATAGCCAGTTTTATGATACAGATTTTATAAATTTCAACTTGAGCAGCTCAAAAGAATCCAACTGATGATGCCCATTTACTGGGCACATACTAAGCACTTTACGTGCATTTTTCTCTCTTCCATTTGGTCATCATTGCCATTTAGAAAAAGTTGATTCTGTTAACAAGAGCTTTGAAGAGCATCAGCTTCACAAAGGCAGCCGTGGTGGGAGACAGATTGGCTAACTCGTTCCTATGCCAGCTCTTTAAAGGAAAATATTTCTGCACAAAATCTTCACCCAGTTGGGGGGGGGGGGGGGTCCTCACATCATTTGTGAGCCATCTGTGGAGCATCTAGCCTTTAAACTGTCAGCTTTGGCTGGCTGGTGGGCCCTAGGAAATTATTGTGGGAGAAGTGGAAACAGCTTAGGCCCAAACTGCTCCAGCCAGAGGAACTGGAAGCTCAAGGTCAACTTTGCCTATTTTGCTTATGGCTGAGCCTCAGGGCTCCAGCCTACTTGGACAGGAAATGAGGAGCCTTCTCAGCCTTGGATTGAAAAAGGAAGGCTTGGGAACCAGCAGTTAGCGTAATGGCTATGTCGCTGGACTCCCATGTAGTCGATCGCGGTTCGTGTCCCGGACCCGGTGGCTTAAAACTCACGCCGGGTGCGTGTGCGTACGTGGCCAAGATCCCAAGAGGAGAATGGAGAAGGGATTGCGGCATGGCCATCCCCTCTGGGGGGTGATTTCTCGCTTTCTGTCTCTATGTCTCTCTCTGTCTGTCTGGCCAGCGCACGCGCCCTATAGCGAAAACCTCTCCAAAAAAAAAAAAAAAAGAAAAAGGAAGGCTTTCTGGCCCTTAGCAGATCTGGGTCCTGAGCCCACTCCAGCTGGAATTAGAGGCCAATACCTGTTTCTAGTTGCCATATCTTCTATTCGTTCCACTTCTGTGCCCATCCCAGAGATTCACAAAAGAACCCTCTGACCTGTCGTGTTTTTAAAATTTTCCTTCTCTCCAGGTGTGAATCAACTTCTTGGGCCTTGATTCTGAGTTGGAAGAGATGTTACAAAAAGCAGAGCTGGCATGTGGGGAAATAAAGAGGTTTTTTTTGCCCAGTGTTGCCTAAGGTGTTTATTGGGGTTTGAACCAAGGTGAGAATTTTAGGGTCAACAAGCTTAAGAGGCTCAAGGGACTTTCTTTGTTAACTCTAGTTTGGGATACAGGTTGACATAGGGCATAGGTTACTCAGCTCTTCCCACTATGGTGACTTGGTTTTGGAAAACACTAGGGTTTTGATCCCAGCTCTGCCACTTTGTCGTCTTTTTGTTTTTTTAATTGCTGGGGGGAGCTAGTGCCCCTGAGAAGGAGAGGGAGAAAGCATCTCCTGATGGGGTTTGGTCACACCTAATTCCTTCTCCATTTCTCCATTCTGTCACCATTTGAGGAATACAGGGGTGCTTTTCAAGCCCTGAGGGTCAGGATTAGAACCACTCAGTTGGCCAAGTGGGGACTGGCTCCCTTAACCACTAGGCACAAGATGGGCCCTGTCCTGTTTTAATTGGTAATTCCAAAGAGCTGGAAAAATCAGGTTATGGAAATGCTTTTACATAAATGCACCATGTTCTTGGGCAGTTATGCACTCAGTAGGGCCTGACTTACCTGCAGAGATTTGACCGATTCAGTTTTCCCAACATGGACTCGCAAAGTCTCCTCGCACTTGGGGGCCCAAGTCCAGGCTGGACGGTTACTATCGCAAAGCAGTCCATTTTCCCGCCTTTTCAGCGCTGAGCAGCAGCTTTCCCTTACCCCTCCCAAGCGCTACCCTGCGCGCAGGCGCAGATCACGCAGCTCGCGGCTTTCCTTCCACCAGCGCCCCCTCAAAGCTTCCCCTAGCAACAAGCTTGGGCTCAGAGCAAAGATGGGGTGAACGCATGCGCCGCAACTCTCCCCACCGCCAGTCGTCGGACCGCGCTCTGAGCTCCTCCCATTGCAAGCCTAGCCTTTCTCCCCGCCTCCTCCCACCCAGGGTCCGCGTGGCCGGGCGCGCGCGCACTCGGGCTCGGAGGCTCCCTGCCTCCTGGGCCGCGGCAGTAAGGAGGGAGGGGCGGGGCTGTTTCCTTTAGGGCCCCGCCCCTTTTGGCCCGGCGTCCCTACAGCGCCTGCGCGCTCCCGCCCGGTCTCCATCTTGGAATTGGGAGGAAGAGGGAGAGGGAGACCGGGACGAGACCCGGGCTGTGGTGCGGAGAGAGGCTGAGACCGAGAAGCGGAAGGGAGAGAGGGCGCGGGGACCGTCAACAGCGCCTTAGCTACAGTCTTTCAGCTATTTTTGGGGGAGAGAAGGGCCAAGGGAGGAGGCCGGGGCGGGAGTGGGGGCTGTCACGCTCGGACCCCGGCGTGAGAGGGGCCGTGCGGCCGGACGTCCTCCGGGTGGGCCCCCTGTCGGTGGCCAAAAACCTGGGGCTCCGGACCCTGGGTCCCAAATTTACGGGCTTTGCCCCTCGCTTCTCAAATACCCGGGCTATCAGCCCTCATATTCCAGATATCGGGGACTCGGGTCCCAACCTCTCTAAACCTGGGTCTCTGTTTCATAGAATTTCAGATATTTGGGCTTCAGGCCCCTGCGTGCACCAGTTCCCGGGGTTCATTCCCCAGGCTTTCGGGGTGTCGGATTCAGTCTCCGCCAGTTCAAATATACGGGGTTCAGACCCCACAATCCAAAAGCCGGGATTCAGCAACTGTCGCTCTCGAGGAGGGGGAGGACTGGACCGCGAGGTCAGATCAGGTTGTCACCCCCTCCCCTCCAGGGGAGGCTTCCCGGGCCCGCCCCTCAGGAAGGGCGAAAGCCGTGGAAGAGGTGGCAAGGGGAAAGGTCTCCTTGCCCCTCTCCCTGCTTGGCAGAACCGCTGGAGGACCCCAGGCGGAAGCGGAGGCGCTGGGGCACGATAGTGACCCCTACCAGGTGAGACACGGGGTACAGGGGCGCGGGTCCCTGTGTCTAGCAAAGAAAGGGTGCTCCTTTCTGAGAAACTGGGCCTGAGTAGGCCCTCTCCTCAGGATGGGGAAGCCCAGCTGGGCCAGTGGTCAGCCTTTGACTGGCCTTGCCTTCTGTTGCCACCCTCTTCCCCTTCCTCTTCCCCTCATTGTGTCTGGTTGATGGGGACCGTAGGTGATAGGGTCTGTGTTGTCACCAGCGGGGGGGTCACACCCTAGGGTGCTTGAGCTAATCAATGGGTTTGCACCCTTCTGGGCTTCTCCCTTGTTCACTTTGCCCCTCACAGCCACCTCTTCTCCATGACTATACTCCCTTTTCTTGACTGCTCTGTGGTGTGGATTCCCATGCCTCTGATTTCCATAGTGGGTCTGTCTGCTTTTCAGACCTGGTCTGGTTGAGTGTCTTGTCCTTGCAAGTGTGTGTGTATGTGTGTGTGCATGTGTGCATGTATGCATGTGTGTGTGCACGCGCTCATGCTTGCCTCACAGTATTTTCTCCCAGCTATAGTTACCTTTCAACCTCTTGTTGTGCTGGTATAAATAATCTCATACATTTACCAACCGATTTGTCTTGCAAAGTGCTTTATATCCATTCTTTTGTATGACATCCCTCCATTCACCCCGTGGGAGCTCTTTTGTTGTTGTCTTCCCATTTTACAGTTGAGAACATTGAGGTCCAGAGAGGTTACCCAAGGTCACACAGTGGCAGACTCTGGATTTGAACCCAGTTCCTCAATTAAGTCTTGCCTCTGTTTTCATATCTTGTTTTTTACCATCTCTTTTCTTCTGAGCCTAGGCTTAGCCAGGGGTCCATAGGAGAATGAGTTGGGGTGATGTTTAAGAATGGGGTGAAGTGAGCTTCCTTTATAACAGGGCTATACTCAAGCTTTTCCTGATGGGAGGTTCTGACTCCAGCCTCTGCCTCATGGATTTTTCTGTCTACTGTGACCTTCATCTTTACCCTGATCCCAGACTTTGGCCTGGGTTCCTGAGAGGAGACTCTCTTCTGCCAAGTGATAGCCATAGTGGCATCTCTGACAGTTAACAGTCAAGCTGTTGGGGTAGGATGATCCCCCAAAGGATTAAAGCCTTGTGGCGACCCTGGAAGCAGGGAAGGAAAAATCCATAAGCTGAGTGTGTGCATAGTGTTTCTAAGTATGAGAGAGATTTCATTAAAATCTCAGAGCAGCCCCACACTGTAATCCATTTTAGTGAAGGGAAAACCAAGAAGTAAAGGAACTTATTCAAAGCCCTGTTGCTGTACAGATGGGATATACTGGTAGCGTAGCTTAGGGACAGATAGATTTGGGTTTCCTCATCTGTAAAACAGATAAAATTGTCCATTTTATTATAGAAGGTAGTTATGATTTAGCACAAATCTTGGTAATTGCCCAGATGTTTGTTACTATGAGGAAGAGGACCTGTGTAATGTTTTGCCAATAGCTGACACCTCTTACTTGTGCTCTGGGGTCTTAGGTTGGCATTTTTGACCCAGTGCTGGTAAAGAGGTCAGGAAGATTCCTTTGGCAAGTTGTGAGCACCTGTCTTTGTGTGTGGGTGTGTGGTGCGGGTGAGGGGTGCTTGGCACAGTTGCTGGCAGGAGAAGGGAGAAAGGGGCCTGCTTCCAGCAGCCTGGGAGCTGCTGAGGGCAATCAATCAATCTCTCAGGCTATTCTGAGCCCTCTGCACCCTGGGGGCCCGCTGAGAGTCAGGCTTCCTCCTTGCCCTCCAGCTTCCAGTTGGGCTGAAGAGACAAAATTAACAACACAACAGGAAACAATGCACGACAGAATATAATTACCTGCTAAAATTGTTGGGTGCTTTTTAAGTAGCTAGAACTCTGCCCTGGGAGTCCAGGCTCTTTTGTGCCTAAATTCTGACAAGTGCTTAGCCAGGAGGTTGTCCTGGCATCCCCTTGTGGGTCTTGCTTCTCATATCCTACAGGAACTTTCTTTGGGTGTTTGGCTGGATGCTTTGCAGGCTTTGCCCAAGGGCTGGAGTAGTCAGGGGAGGCTTTCTGCCAGAGCAGGGCTGAGCTGGGGATGACAGACTAAGAGTAACAGCACACAGGCCTGACTGGAAAGGAGAAGGCCTGTTCTCTGACCTTGGAAAAATCCTTTGTCCTCTCTGTGCCTCAGTGACCTTTTCTGGGAAATGGTGATCATGGTCCTGCCTTATTTGTTTAAAAGGATTGTTCTGAAAGGCTGGTGGTAAAGGACTAGCTTTGGGCAAGTCAACCTTTCTGAGCCTGTAAGATAGGGGTAGTCATAATGCTTACCTCATAACGTCATGGGGAGGATTGAATGAAAGAAAAAGCATGTGCGGTGCTTACCATCCATGCTCAGTAAATGTTACATGTACACTGCAAGTAATATCCTGTACCTGAGTGTGATACTTAAGCAATTAGACTGGACAAGTAAGACAGCCCAGGTCACAGAAAGGCCCTCGAAACCAGCGACCATTTATTTATATCCCTGGTTTTCCCAGTCTAGATCTCCTCCTTGCCCTGGCGTCCCTGGCCATCTTTGAGAGTGAGTCTTCTGGCCCCTCTGGCCAGTACCCACTTTTAACAATGGCCGGATTTCCACTACCTCCGGCCTGGCCATTTCCTGTTCTCTTCCAGGGTGTGAGAGGTTGTGGGAGGAGGGGGCCTCAGCGCCAAGGGGAACGGGAAGGTGCCTGAAAATAGTTAGGGTATGGGACTTGTGGGATAGGACACTTGGGGATCTGGAGCTTTGACTAGGAGACAGAATCTTTGATCCTTAAGGGGAGAAGTAGGGGCTATAGCAAAATGGATATTTCCTGAGGGTTGAGGAGGGTAGTGAGGATGCCTAGTTTCCCAGAGTCTTCCTAGCAGTTTTAGGGACTCCAGGGACCTCGCCCCCCATAATCTGGTTGCCAAGGTAACTTAATTTTTTTAGAGATTTGATGTTGTTCCTAATCTTCCCCTGTCCTTCCTCAGCAGTGTCTCCCCCTTATAAGGGAACTAGGGGAGGAGGAGAAAATTTGAGAGACCCCTTCCTCTCTGAGGACCCTGTCCTTGTTCTAAGGGTCCTATCTGTATTCCCTAGGCCAGGCCCCAATTTCAGGGCCCCCGGGGGCCACCATGCCAGCTGGGGGCCGGGCCGGGAGCCTAAAGGACCCCGATGTGGCTGAGCTCTTCTTCAAGGATGACCCTGAAAAGCTCTTCTCTGACCTCCGGGAAATTGGCCATGGCAGCTTTGGAGCCGTATACTTTGTGAGTTGGGTCTCGGGAGGGTGAGGTAGGACTGGGGACTCTATTCCCACCCCTGTGGACTTCCAAACAGCCCTCCTACACTCCCTTACGCCAGCCTTTCCTGCCGTCTCCTACTGGGGCAGCAAATCTTCCTGCTGCCCTACTCACCAGGGGCCTCCACCAACTTCTGGTTTGTTCCCCTAGGCCCGGGATGTTCGGAATAGCGAGGTGGTGGCCATCAAGAAGATGTCCTACAGCGGGAAGCAATCAAATGAGGTAGGTCGGGCTCAATAGGAGGTGGTTTGGGAGACTAGTTTCAAGATGCAGGCCGGATAACCCCCTCCTACTCTGACCACCTCTTAGAAGTGGCAGGACATCATCAAGGAGGTGCGATTCTTACAGAAGCTTCGGCATCCCAATACCATTCAGTACCGGGGCTGTTACCTGAGGGAACATACAGCGTGGGTGAGCTCCCCCCCAACTCTGGCCTGATCCTTCTCTCTGCTCAGGCCCATCCTTATCCTGGTCCACCAGTCTCTTAGGTGGGCCCTGTTCAGGGCACCATTGTGGGATCTTAGGAAGAAAAGGTCTCTCTCATTATTGCTTTAGCCCTCAAACCCATGAGCAGAAGTGTCAGTCCAGAAAGAAAGCCTAGCTCAAAGAGTGACAGAGATTCTAAGAGGAGGAAAAGGGCACATGGGCTGTAGTAGGTGGGGCCTGAATGGGGCTTTGAAAGGATTCAGATGGGAGGGATTCAGATAGTGACTGTCTTGGGCTCTTTCTAGGGGAAGCCCTGACTCTATGGACTCTCCCAACACCCCCTCATTTTCTCCAGTTGTCCCATCTCCCTGTTAATCACCACAGGCATTGCGTATATGGGAGATAGGCAAGGAAGCTCAATTTTGAGTCTGCCCAAGGGAGCTGGGCCAGGGGTGGCCAGGAGCTGCTGATATCTGACCCTTAACCCTTCCTTAGCTGGTGATGGAGTATTGCCTGGGCTCAGCTTCTGACCTTCTAGAAGGTAAGTGACTCCTTGGCCAGTAAGTGGGAGAAGGGAGAAGAGCAAAGAAGCCATAGAGGAAGGGTTAAGGGGAGCTTATTCTAGTCCCACCTTTGGACTCCCTCCATTTGATATTTTTCCCTCTTGCCCCAGTGCACAAGAAGCCGCTTCAAGAGGTGGAGATCGCAGCTGTGACCCATGGAGCACTTCAGGGCCTGGCATATCTGCACTCCCACAACATGATCCACAGGTACAAGCAGCACTGATGATGGTTACAGGGGGAGGGGTTGCTGTCTACACTAGTCTTCATTTAGCTAGGCCATAATCTACTTGGAAACGCTGCTAAACCCTCTGCCCAGTCTTCCTGAGACACATGTCTTATCCCTTTATTTTCCCTCTGGCAGGGATGTAAAGGCTGGAAACATCCTGCTCTCAGAGCCAGGCTTGGTGAAGCTGGGGGATTTCGGCTCTGCGTCCATCATGGCACCTGCCAACTCCTTTGTAGGCACCCCATACTGGTAAGAGTTCTGATGAGTAGAGAGAGCTCCTAGGATGTTAGGAGTAGGGATGGCAGGGTGTGGGAGGGTGATCAGCCTTTCTCTCCTGACTATTTTCCCAGGATGGCTCCAGAGGTGATCCTGGCAATGGATGAGGGACAGTACGATGGCAAAGTGGATGTCTGGTCCTTGGGGATAACCTGCATCGAGCTGGGTAAGGACATCCTTCTGTCTCCTCCATCATCCTCTTTCCTCTGTTCCTTTTACATCCCCATCCCATTCAAGATTTTGTCCATTTTTACTTTACCCTGGAGTCCCAATACAGGGAACTGCCAAGTCCTGCCTGTTCATAGACCTAAAGATCTTGTAGCATTTATCTTGTCCATTGCCTGTGGGTTTTTTGTTTTTAAAGATTCTTGACAGCATGTGTACATGCACTTCAGAGAGAGAAACACACTTGATGGGGTCTGGTAACATTGCAATTCTCCTCCTGTAGCCCTCCAGTTCCTCAGGATCTTGAGTATGCACCTAGTATATTTTGAGGCCAACTGGGGATCTGAACCTGTGGCAGCCATACATTCTCTTGCACTGCAGTTCTGTCATCTGGCTGGGCCATACTACCCTAGTTGTAAATCTTTTTTGAGTGCCAACTGTGTGCCATGTACTGTGCTAGTTTTGGGGGATATAGCAGTGAGTGAGGTTCCTGTCCTCATGGAACTTACATTTGAGTTGGGAAAACCAGGCATGTTTTCTTTTGATATGATGAAAACTGAATAAAGAAGTTCCAGGAGCAGTACGAACATAAGACAAGGGACTTGACCTAGTTTAGGGTATGAGGAAGGCCTCCAAGTAGCAGAGATGCTTAAACAGACCCACAAGACAAATGATAGCTGTCTGAAGGAAAGAACAGTCCAGAGAGAGAACAACGTGTGCCGAAGAGCAGAGTTGAGAGAAGATGTGGATAACTGAGGCTGCTTCAGTTGTTTAGAACATAGCATGTTGTACAAAGAGTAGTGAGTGATAAGGCCAGAGTGGCAGGCCCAGGTGGGTTCATGAGGCCTTGAAACCATGTCATGGTTGTGGTCTCTGCCGATCTGTGCTATTGAAATAGCTATTGAATGAGGCAGTGTTTGAAAAGCCTCCAGCACAATGCCAGGTACCAAACAGTTTGATATCTCGTGCTCAAGAACAAGTTGCTATTACACTTATCAGCAGCTTCCTGCATTGATTTATCCTACCTGTAGTCTCTTCTTTCTTCTAGTCTCTTTTACATGCTGTTGCCAGAGAGATCTGCCTGAGCTCAGTACTGTTGTTTTGTTCAGGGCCATCAGTGGCTCCCTGTTGCCTTTAAGACTGAAGCGCTGCCCATCCTTCCTTACACCAGGCTGCAGGCTCTGCTTCCTAAAGGCTGGTTCTCTCCTTCACCATCTCTACCCTCTGAATGTATTGTGAACTTTTTCACTTTCTTACCTTGATGTGTGTCATGTCCACTGCCCGAGGTCAGACATGCCCTTTCGCTCCATCTTCATAGTCTACGTTTAGCATTTGAGGCTGGAACTAGATAATGATGAAAATGTGTGAAACAGGTCAAGAAAACCAAAACGAATGTCCAGGCCAGCCTGTGACCTAGTGATTAAGGCAGCTGCATCCCACAAGGTTGATCATGGGTTCGAGTTCTAGACTTGAGAAACATGTCAGATGCGTGTGCATGCCTAAAATTCTGCAAGGGAGAAATGGAGAAGGGATTGCAGTGTGACTGTTCCCCCTGGGTGGTACTTTCTGTCTCTATCTCTCTGGCAAGTGCACACACCCTCTGGCACATTTTTTAAAAAGTATTTAAAAGGGGGACCAGCAGGTGGCATAGTGGTGCCAGACTGCCAGGTGGCCCACCACTGTCTGTGTTCTGGAATCTGCCACCCAGATCTCCTGCTGATTGGCCTGAAAACACTCTAGGCATGTGCACGTGTGTCCAAGATCCAATAAACTGGAGGAATACCCTGGGGAGGTTGCATGTCTCTTCTCACTCTCTTGTGTAAGTGCTGAGTGACTTTAGAAAGCCTATTGAGATTGATTATAAGTGGTAACTGATACTCAGTATCAGGAGCAATATGGAGGAAGCTGTGGCAAACTGGAGACTGCTACCCCCACATAGAGAGGGCAGCCATTGCCTAGCTCCAGTTCATTATCATGTGGAAATTTAGAGCCACTTCACCGGATCTAATTTATTAAGAGAAACTGGAAATTTACGTTACTATTGGCATTTAAGACTAAAAACATAAACAACATAAAACATTTGTTTAGGCCACAAGGGACTCCTTGCAACCTGTAATCAAAAGGCTAGCTCCAGGACCAGCAGTTGGCGTAATTGCTGTGTCGCTGGATTCCCATGTAGTCAACCGCAGTTCGAATTCCGGACCTGGTGGCTTAAACTCATGCCGGGCGCGTGTGCGTGTGTGCCCAAGATCCTGAGAGGAGAATGGAGGAGAAGGAATTGCGGCGTGGTCATCCCTCCTGGGGGGTGATTTCTCGCTTTCTGTCTCTGTCTCTCTCTGTCTTCCTGGCGAGTGCACACACCCTATAGCAAAAACCTCTCCAAAAAAAAAAAAAAAAAGTAAAAGGCTAGCTCCAATATCTAGAAGACCTTCCCTCAACTCTCTGTGGATGTACTATCTTAAAGACCCACCACACATTTTCAGCTTCCCAGTTTCCATCTTATATCAGCTAACACTTCAAACTTCTTGTTGCTTAGTCCTTTTTTTTTTTTTTTAAATCATCACAGTTTACATTTACTTGTATGAGCAGAAAGCAGCCCTGCAGTGGGGCATGGTCACGCTGCAATCCTTCCTCTATTTCTCTATCCTTTTGGGACTTTGGGCACACCTGTGTTTGCATGTTTTTTAAGCTGCTAAGGCCAGATCCTAAGCATGGTCAGCCATGTAGGTCTGGCCCCCTTAACCACTAGGCTACAAGGCCAATGCCTATTCAGTCCTACTTAATCTTCCCTTTCAGTCTGAGAGTTTCTTGAGTGCTGGGCCTGTTCTTGTTTTTATTTTCCCTAAACCTCTTAGCGAGTTTTTTTCTCTCATTTGGTACCTAGTAAGTATTAATCAGTCTTTTTCTTTGGTGCTTTTGCATGTATTATTTGATCACTCTTCTGCCTCATGTGCAGTGTAAAGGATGGTTGTTGTATTTTACAGAGGAGGGAATTGCTCAGGTCATGTGGCAAAGAAGTCAGGGAGCTGGGGTTTGAACTGAAGTTCAATTCTGGTCTCTGCCCATCTGCCATCTTCTCCTTCCTGACCTTCTCTGTAGCGGAACGGAAACCACCGCTGTTTAACATGAATGCGATGAGTGCCTTATACCACATTGCACAGAATGAGTCCCCCGTGCTCCAGTCAGGACATTGGTAAGGACTGGGATTTCTGGGCCCAGGGGTTAGGCCGTAGGGTGGGGCTGCCTGGCTCATGCCTTTCCCACCTCGCTCACCCTCCTGTGACATCCAGGTCTGAGTACTTCCGGAATTTTGTTGACTCTTGTCTTCAGAAAATCCCTCAAGACAGACCAACCTCAGAGGTTCTTCTGAAGGTAAGGGATCACTGGCCTACTACTCTTTTAGAGTTGCTGCTTATTAGAGCCACAAAAAAACTCTCCTGAAATTAGTGATTTTCCATTTCTTCTCCACCAAGGGCTTTATGAATTCCTACCCCCATCCCCAATGCCCGGTGGACTCATGTTTTGCAAGATTTTGTCTATCAGACTGCATTAATTTATTAAGTAATAATTTGTTTTCCTATATTTTATTAATCAAAGATGTTTATAATTGCCAACCAGAGCTTCTGGTCAGCGTGCGATAACCAGGGTAACCACACTGATCTGATGTAATTCAAGCAAAAAAGCCTGTGTAGCCTTATCATGGGTAAATGTATGATTTCCCATAGGTGTTTTTGAATTATCAAAAATAGAGAGGACCCATTCCTTTCACAGATCATGGAGACCCAAGGAACCCCAGTTGGGAATTAATTTAGATTGTCTAGTTTAACCTATTTGTTTTGTAACTATGGGATACCTTATGAGGCCCAGAGAGGCCTTGTGACATGTCTAAGGTCACACAGCACTTTGGTAGAGGAGCTGGACTAGAATCCAGATCCCCTGACCGTTCTAGCCTCTTAACCATGCTTGGAGGAATAAGACTGGAGAGTAGAGACTGGGTGGTGGAGTAAATTATTGTGGGAAGAGGGATTGGGACAAAGCCAGTATCAACCCACGGTGAGCCTGGGCTCCGGGGGAGTGCTTGGGCTGAGGGAATACTGAGAACTGTTGGTTGGGGGATTGTGGTGGGCAGCAGACCTCAGTGTTCTCTTCCCCCAGCACCGCTTTGTGCTCCGGGAACGGCCACCCACAGTCATCATGGACCTGATCCAGAGGACCAAGGATGCTGTGCGGGAACTGGACAACCTGCAGTACCGTAAGATGAAGAAGATCCTGTTCCAAGAGGCACCCAATGGCCCTGGCACTGAGGCCCCAGAGGAGGAGGAGGTGACCTTGCTTGATCCTTCCCCACCCTTCCTCACTTCCTCTGTCTCCTAGGACTCCCTCCATGCACACGCCTCTCACCCTTCCCCTTCCCCACCCGACAGCCTGCGCCCTGTTCACAGGAGGCAGAGCCCTACATGCACCGGGCTGGAACGCTGACCAGTTTAGAGAGTAGCCACTCAGTGCCCAGCATGTCTATCAGCGCCTCCAGCCAGAGCAGCTCAGTCAACAGCCTTGCAGATGCCTCAGACAATGAGGAGGAAGAGGAGGAGGAAGAAGAAGAGGAGGAGGAAGAGGAAGGCCCTGAAGCCCGGGAGATGGCCATGATGCAGGAGGGGGAGCACACAGTCACGTCCCACAGCTCCATCATCCACCGGCTACCGGTATGCAGCCCACCCTGAATAGGCCTGACAGACAGGTGGCCAAGCCTGAGTTCTGCCCGGGAACCACCAGGTTCTCTGCACCCCTCCCTGAGCATGACCGCTGCTCCTCTAAGTCTGAATGGATTTCCTCAGGTCAATCCCTTTGGGCCCAGTGGTCTGTGAGCCTTAAGCATTCCTTGCTCCTTCTCTTTTTCTAGGGCTCTGACAACCTGTATGATGACCCTTACCAGCCAGAGATGACTCCAGGTCCTCTCCAGCCACCCGCAGCCCCGGCTCCCACCTCCACCACCTCCTCTGCCCGCCGCAGGGCCTACTGCCGCAACCGGGACCACTTTGCCACCATCCGTACGGCCTCCCTGGTAAGTGCTGCCACCCTCAGTAGACCTACTTTCCATCCATGCTTCCGCCTCATCGAATGCTCCTGACTATCTTCGTAAGTCCAGAAATTATTTTCTCCCTGTGACATGATCAGGTACAGATTTTACCCTCACTTTCTTACATTCTCCTCACTTTGACCCTCTCCCTTCTGTTTCTCTCAACAGACTAGGTCACATTGCCCAGTCTGGGAGCTCCTAGCCTAGCAACTCTTTCTCCATTTTCATGACCTGGCTTAACTAATTTTTCATGGGGTACCTTTCCAGGCCCCTCTGGCTAGTCAAGTGTTTCACATCCCAGTACACAAGCACATTTAACTATGCTCTGGTACTCTCCAATGGCATTATGACTGGTTTGCCAGAATATGTGCCCTGGAGGGAAGCGATGGTATTCACATTTAGGTGTTTGCCTTGTGCTGGGGATTATTTGTCAGGCTCACACACATACCTACAAATCCCCCTGGAGATAGAGGGTAGGATTCCACTTGATAGATGAGGCATCTCTGTCTGGCACAGAGGGACTGCTTACCCAAGCACCTTTGCTGGTTCTCAAATTCTGTAAGCAAGACCACCATCATCTCCTTAAATCAAGTTGTGGCAATCTTTTTCTTAGTTTGTGGGAAAAAGTGGTTAGACTTTTCATAAACCTCTAGCTCGTATTTCTGCTTCATTGTGCTTCAACGTCAGTAATCCACAGGTTAATTCTAGTATGTTCTTGTAACCTCTGCTCATAGCTGGTTGTTAGCAAGGAACCTGTGGTGCCTGGTGCTTTGTAGTCCTGTGCAAGATCTCTGTGACCTCTAGGGGCTTGGCCACTTGGACTTGTTGGAGAACCACTGACTGAAGTTGAGAATGGAACCTGAAATCAAACTTCAAGTGAAGACATCCAGCATTCTTGTTATTTCAGCATCTTGTGGCCAACTTCCAGCTCAGCACCTGGGGTGTAATGGGCCTTCTGTATTTTCTGAAGGGGACGGAAGCCCATATTTACTAGTTTAGAGAGTGTTCTAATTATCCTTAAATAAGTATCAAACTTACCTACACAATCCCCTGTATGGAGGGATTATTGCCCCAGTTAACATGAGGGAACTGATACTTTGAGACGTTTATTTGCTTGAGATCCAGTAGTTAGTGGCAGAGCTGGAGTTTGATCCCAGGTCTGTCTGAGTCACTCTTTTGAACTAATATGAATCATTCCTAATTTGGTGCCAGGCCCTGTGCACCCCACTTTTTATCCTCTCATTCACTCATTCCAGTCTGTAAAGTAGATAGTGGATAGTCTCCCTTATCCAGTTATAAAAATAGGCTCAGAGAGGTTAAGTGTGAGGAAGGTACCAAATGAGAACAGAACCAATGAACCTAAAACTCACAAACAATGTAGGCTCTGTTTGCAAAACAGAGGCTGGGGCCAGCAGATTGCATAGCAGTTATGTCGCTAGACTCCCACATGGCCAGCTACACTTCGAGCCCAGACCCACTGACTTAAAACTCATGCCAGCCACATGTGCATGTGTGCCCAAGTTCCAGGAGGAGAATGGAGGAGAAGGGATTGCTGTGTGGCCATCTTCCCTGGGGCATGATTTTTTACTTCCCCTCTCACTGTCTCTGTCTTTCTCTGGCGAGTGGACACGCCCTAAGGCAAAAACCTCTTTTTTAAAAAAATATAAAGGGCCAGGGCTTAGCCTCAGTTTTCACCTTCTCTCCTGTCTCAGGTCAGCCGTCAGATCCAGGAGCACGAGCAGGACTCGGCCCTGCGGGAGCAGCTGAGTGGCTATAAGCGGATGCGTCGACAGCACCAGAAGCAGCTGCTAGCCTTGGAGTCAAGGCTGAGGGGTGAACGGGAGGAGCACAGTGCACGGTTACAGCGGGAACTGGAGGCCCAGCGGGCTGGTTTTGGGGCAGAGGCAGAAAAGTTGGCCCGGAGGCATCAGGCCATCGGTGAGAAGGAGGCGCGTGCTGCCCAGGCCGAGGAGCGGAAGTTCCAGCAGCATATCCTCGGGCAGCAGAAGAAGGAGCTGGCTGCCTTGCTGGAGGCGCAGAAGCGAACGTACAAACTTCGGAAGGAACAGCTGAAGGAGGTGGGCTGGGGCTGCTGCAGGCATTGGGACCAGTGACAGGTGAGGCAGACCTGACCCTGCTCCCTGACTGCCCTTGTTCAGGAGCTCCAAGAGAACCCCAGCACACCCAAGCGGGAGAAGGCCGAGTGGCTTCTGCGACAGAAGGAACAGCTACAACAGTGCCAGGCAGAGGAGGAGGCAGGGTTGCTGCGGCGGCAGCGCCAATACTTTGAGCTGCAGTGTCGCCAGTACAAGCGCAAGATGCTGCTGGCTCGTCACAGCCTGGACCAAGACCTGCTGCGAGAGGTAGGTAACACCCAAGCATCCTTCTCCAGCTTATTCATGAGTCCTGGCACCTGCCCTCTTCTGTTTTCCTCACTTCTATCTTCTTTCCCCTCTGCTTCCATTGTGTTATGGCTCAGTTTCTTTCTAATGCCCCTTTTGCTTCTCTTCCTCATCAGACCCTGCTGGAATTTCCTTAGTGTCTGTTCCCAGGCCATCTAAGAGCCTGGCTCCCTTTGACCCCTCATCTCCTCCCTATCTCACCCTTAGCTCCCTCTGTCTGGGAGTCTTGGGCACTCACTTCCTTGACACCAGCCAGGCCCCTGACCAGGCCCTGGGGCCTGCTTCCTTTTGCTTCAGGACTTGAACAAGAAACAGACACAGAAGGACTTGGAGTGTGCTCTGCTACTGCGGCAGCACGAGGCCACACGGGAGCTGGAACTACGGCAGCTCCAGGCCGTCCAGCGCACACGGGCTGAGCTCACCCGCCTGCAGCACCAGACGGAGCTGGGCAATCAGCTGGAGTACAACAAGCGGCGTGAGCAAGAGTTGCGGCAGAAGCACGCGGCCCAGGTTCGCCAACAGCCCAAGAGCCTCAAAGTACGTGCAGGCCAGCGTCCCCCGGGCCTCCCGCTCCCCATTCCTGGGACTCTGGGACCACCCAGCACAGGCACCCCTAGAGAAGAGCAGCCCTGCTCATCTGGCCAGGAGGCAGTCCTGGACCAAAGAATGCTGGGAGAGGAGGAGGAAACAGTTCCAGAGAGAAGGATTCTGGGAAAGGAAGGGGCCATCTTGGAGCCAGAGGAGCAGAGAATTTTGGGGGAAGAATCAGGAACCCTTAGTTCCAGTCCACCTAAACATGGGAGTATGGTTGATGAGAAAATTTGGGATCTTCCTGAGGAGGAGATAGAGGAGCTTGGAGTCCCATCCCTGGCACCCCAGGAGAGGAGCATTGTTGGCCAGGAGGAGGCTGGGATATGGAGGTTATGGGGGAAGGAGGATGGAAGCCTTCTAGAGGAGGAGTTTGAACTTGGCTGGACCCAGGGCCCAGCACTGACTCCGGTCCCTGAGGAGGAGGAGGAAGAAGAAGAGGGGGCTCCAGTTGGGACCCCAAGGGATCCTGGAGATGGCTGTTCCTCTCCAGACATCCCCCCGGAACCCCCTCCAACACATCCAAGGCCCGGCCCTGCTAGCCAGCTCTCTGGACTGCTATCCCATGGCCTCCTGGCTGGCCTCTCCTTTGCAGTGGGATCCTCTGATGGCCTCCTGCCCCTGCTCCTTCTGTTGCTGCTCCCACTGCTGGCAGCCCAGAGAGGGGGTGGCCTACAGGCAGCTCTGCTGGCCCTTGAGGTGGGACTGGTGGGCCTGGGGGCCTCCTACCTACTTCTCTGTACAGCTCTGCATCTGCCCCCCAGTCTTTTCCTACTCTTGGCCCAGGGCACTGCACTGGGGGCTGTCCTGAACCTGAGTTGGAACCGAGGACTTATGGGTGTACCTCTGGGCCTTGGGGCAGCTTGGCTCCTGTCTTGGCTAGGCCTGGTTCTGCCTCTGGCAGCTATGGCAGCTGGGGGCAAGTGGGTGCAACAGCAGGGCCCCCGAATGCGCCGGGGCATCTCACGACTCTGGTTGCGACTTCTGCTGCGCCTGTCACCCATGGCCTTCCGGGCCCTACAGGGCTGTGGGGCTGTGAGGGACCAGGGCCTGTTTACACTCTACCCAAAAACTAACAAGGATGGCTTCCGTAGCCGTCTGCCAGTCCCTGGGCCCCGGCGGTGTAATCTCCGCACTGCTAAATACCCACTGGCTCTGTTGGCAAGGATTTGGGCCCTGTGTAAGGGTTGGAACTGGCGATTAGCACGAGCCAGCCAGGGTTTAGCCTCCCACTTGCCCCTTTGGGCCATCCACACTCTGGCCAGCTGGGGCCTGCTTCGGGGTGAACGGCCTAGCCGTATCCCTCGGTTGCTACCACGTAGCCAGCGTCGACTAGGGCCCCCTTCTTCCCGCCAGCCATCACCAGGAATTCTAGCTGGGCGGAGGTCCCGATCCCGCCCATCCCGGGCCCTGCCTCCCTGGAGGTAACCAACTCTGGCTCTTCCCAGCCCAAATTTAGAGCATTGAGCACTTTATCTCCCAGACTCAGTGAAGTTTCTCCAGTCCCCAGTCCTCTCCTCCTGACACCCCTCCTTCCTCAGTGCTTGCCCAGCCCTGTGGACCTCTAGACAGGCAGCATCCTCCACGGAGTACAGAAGTGACACTGTGTCCTCCCGGCGCCCCTCCCCACCCTAAGTTATTGCTGTTCTCCCACTGTGTGTGTGCTCATCCTCACCCTCATCGACTCAGGCCTGGGGCCAGGGGGAGGAGGGTGGTATGCGTCATGTTTTTTTTTTCTCCTCTTTGATTTTGTTTTTCTGTCTCTCTTCCAACCTGTCCCCTTCCCCCCACCAAAAAAAAAAAAAAAAAAAAAAAAAAAAAAGACACAAATAAAACATCTGAGCGGAACTGTACCTTTGGCCCAGGCTGCCTCTGTCTGCTTTGTCCTGCCGCCTAGCCTCCCCAGTATGCCCCAGTCTGGATCCTTGGCCCTCAGCTCCATGACCTCTTCACTCCCATCTACGTTATCTCAACCCCTCTCACTCCTCAGCCTCATCTTTCTGCCTTCATAGCTTCATTGTACCATGACCACCACCAGCTCTGGGGTCTGGGCCCCTGCCAAGTTTCTACAGAGTGTTTTGGCCCCACAGTCCCCCTGTTTGTGGGTCCTACCCCAGAGCCCTTAGGTTCCAGGTCTTTTAGTCTCTTCACCCCTGCCTTTTCTCCCAACCCATTCCCTACGTGGTGCCCTTGTGTTTGGGAGCTGAATTTCTCCTGCAACAGGCATTACCCTAAAGGATTGAAGGATGGGACTGCAAACCTTTATAGAAGGGGGTGGTGGGCTGGGGAAGGGGCAGGCAGAGTGTGGCGGCTATGGAAATGGAAGTGGTTGTGGGCTTGGAGTGGGAGCTGAGTGTGTAAGGGGCTGGGCTGGAATATGGATCTGGTCAGGGTGGCAGCTGCTGGCCCATCGGACATGTCAGGCTTTCTGGCCACTCCCTTTTGCCCCCTTTCCTTCTGTGGCTCGGAACAGGGCAGCCTCTTATCCATTTCTCAGCTCGGTGCTTATCCTCCTTCCCTGCCTTCCTCCCTGAGGTGCTGGACCTGGGACTTCCTCTGTGTGTTCTTGGTCGTGTGGCTTTCTCCTGTGGGTGTTCATGTGACTTGATCTTCTGTCTGATTCTTGTGCACATTCTTAATATTTGCTCACATGCTTCTCTATCTCTAGGTCACATTTTTTCCCTTTTTGCATGGTCAAAGCTTCTTTTGCACACTCAGTTTTCTAAAGATTCACAATTCCCTATCCATGAACTCTGATGTTCTTTTTTGTGGGTATTGTACCCAACTCTATAGACCTGCTCTCAGAATCTGCCTTATTGTCTCTGCTTCTTGCCCATTGAGACCTTCCTGATCTCTCAACACAATCCCATCTCTCCATGTCTGTCTGTATACAGCTCCCCCCGCCCCCTCTGTCTAACATGTTTTCTGTTTCTCTCCCTCTCCCTGTCTCTGCTTCTGTCTCCTCTCCTCTTCTCTCTTTTCTCCCCCTTTACCCTGGTTGTTCCTTTTCCTCCTCCTCCTCCTCCTGTCCCCTGCCCACATCTCCCCTTGATCCGTCCACTGCATAGTCTAAGGAGCTGCAGATCAAGAAGCAGTTCCAGGAGACGTGTAAGATCCAGACTCGGCAGTACAAGGCTCTGCGGGCACATTTGCTGGAGACTACGCCCAAAGCTCAGCACAAGAGCCTCCTTAAGCGGCTCAAAGAAGAACAGACCCGCAAGCTGGCGATCTTGGCTGAGCAGTATGACCAGTCCATCTCAGAGATGCTCAGCTCACAGGCGGTGAGGCCTGGGGTCCAGGGAGGGAGCAAGGTGGAAGCTGGCCTCGGTTTTCAGCCTAGTAACGGGCAGTGGAAGGTGTGGACCAAGCTGAGGCTTTTTGCATTCACTATTCATATTCTCCACAGTGGTTTTATTATTTTTGTATTCTTCACAATGCTTTTATTATTTTATATTTCCTGCAATTTCTCTAGTATTTTCTTAAGGTCTTGACAAAGCCATCCTGCATACTCTACCAAGGACCACCAAGGAAAAGAGTGGCTATAATTTTTTCCTGAGCCTGAGTCAGTTTTATATGTGAACAGTGAGCAGATTAAAATAAGTGTGGCCCTCAAGCCAATTTCCTCAGGCTTCTAGAGGATTTTGAAGGTTGCTGTTCTAAAGTGATCACATATAAACACTGCAAGTGTACATATAGTGTAAAGAATAAAAGTGCCCCACTCATTCCATTCTTTGACCTAATCCCGCCTCTCAGAGGCCACTTGTTAATAACTGTATTTTAGATTTTTTTCCCAGTGCATATATGGAAAATTATTTTAAAATTTTAAACACAAACAGAATCATACTTTACATACTGTTTTTTAACTTCCTTTTCCACTTAATAATCCTTGGAATTCTTTTCCATGTCAGTACACATAGCTCATTATTTTTTTACAGCGTAGGATTTTTCTATGGTATGGCTGTACCATAATTTATTTAACCCATCCCTTATTGGTGGACATTTAGGTTGTTTCCAGTATTTTGCTATCACAACGCTTCCGTGAACACCTCGAGCACATGTGCAAGTATACCTGGGGGATAGATTCCTGCAAGTGTAATTGCTGTGCCACAGGGTATGACCATCTTCCATTCTGATAGATGTTGAGACCGCTGCTTCTTGAAACCTTAGGGCCCAGGCCTACCTGGGGCAGGGGAGGATTGTGGGGATGAGGGAGGAGTTCCCTAAAACCTTTTCTTCCTATTCTTCAGCTACGGCTTGATGAGACCCAGGAGGCAGAATTCCAAGCCCTTCGGCAGCAGCTTCAACAGGAGCTAGAGCTGCTTAATGCCTACCAGAGCAAGATCAAAATCCGCACAGAGAGCCAGCATGAGAGGGAGCTGCGGGAGCTAGAGCAGAGGGTAGCTCTGAGGCGGGCACTGCTGGAGCAGCGGGTAAGAACTCAGCCTCCAGGATGGGCTAGGGAGGGCAGGTGCCCTGCCCCTGACCTCTAACTTCTCTTCTGGGTGCCCCAGGTGGAAGAAGAGCTGCTGGCCCTGCAGACCGGGCGCTCCGAGCGAATCCGGAGTTTGCTCGAGCGGCAGGCCCGGGAGATCGAGGCCTTCGATGCAGAGAGCATGAGGCTAGGCTTCTCCAGTATGGCTCTGGGGGGCATCCCAGCTGAGGCTGCTGCCCAGGGCTATCCAGCTCCTCCCCCTGCTCCTGCCTGGCCCTCTCGTCCTGTTCCCCGTTCGGGTGCACACTGGAGCCATGGCCCTCCTCCACCAGGCATGCCCCCACCAGCCTGGCGGCAGCCATCTCTACTAGCTCCTCCAGGTCCCCCAAACTGGCTGGGACCCCAAACACAGAGTGGAACACCCCGTGGTGGAGCCTTGCTGCTGCTTAGAAACAGCCCTCAGCCCCTGCGACGGGCAGCCTCAGGGGGTAGTGGCAGTGAGAACGTGGGCCCACCTGCTGCCGCAGTGCCTGGGCCTCTGAGCCGCAGCACCAGTGTTGCTTCCCACATCCTAAATGGTTCCTCCCACTTCTATTCCTGAAGTGGAGGGTGGAGGAGCAGATAAGAGGGGCAGGGGCAGGGGTGGGTTGGAGCTTGAACTTGGAGAGCAGTAAGCTTGAGGCCCACCCAAGGGTGGGGGACATATTATGGGCTCCAGCTCCCCTCAGACCTCATCTCATGAGCTTCTTGGGGCTGGCCAGTGGCCCAGGGCCAGCTAGGGCTAAGATGCCTCAAGGCTGACCAGGAGCCCCTGCCTCCCCACCATGGTGCCAGGGTCTCCCTCCATCACCGCCTGGGAAGAGGGAGATGTGCGTGTCAAATATTCATCTAGTCCCCTGGGGGAGGGGAAGGGTGGGTCTAGATATATTATATTCAGAGAACTATACTACCCTTGCAATGGGGCTGTGGACTGGAGATGACAGGGCCCCCAGACTCGGGACGTGGTAGAGAAGGTCCAGGGTCCAAAGCAGGGAGAGTGGGAGAAGGCTTTCCTTGGAAAGATGGGTCAGGATGGGTTCTTGGGGTCAGGATGCCTGGGTCTCTCCATTCCCCTGTTGCTGTCTGACGTCCTGTGCCGTCTTGTCCTTTATCTTTTTTTTTTTTTTTTTTTTTTTTTTTTTTTTTTTTTTTTTTAACTGGGATCAGGGCTGGGGCGGGGGAACAAGGGAAGGACCTTGGAAGGGGCTGCTCCTGGGCCTGGGGGCAGTCTTGGGAGCACCCCTCTCAGCAGTGGGGCTGGCATAGAGCCCCAGGGCAAGCTTTTAATAAACTGTTGGTTATTCTAACAGACCCCAGGACTCACCCTTTCTGTCTCAGGTATGCATGAAGGATTGTTCAGTAGCAAGTGATAGTTTTACTCACATCTAAAAAGAGAATATATAGAG
This sequence comes from Tupaia tana, assembly GCA_026018925.1. Classification (NCBI taxonomy): domain Eukaryota; kingdom Metazoa; phylum Chordata; class Mammalia; order Scandentia; family Tupaiidae; genus Tupaia; species Tupaia tana. The sequence goes on from JAKSZU010000016.1 coordinate 61,292,702, forward strand.
CCATGTAACTAAAAATGTCGGTGATTTTAATGACAAGTGTGACTGGATCCAGGGCCTCAAAGAAGGTCACCAACCAATTTCTACACTTTGCTTTGGCTTCAAACATTCTCAGAAGGTTCACACACAAACTATCAGCAGTTCTGAGCTTCCATCTTACTAGCACCCCCCAAGGGCAAGCGTTCCAGTGGTCCTGAAGTGACTACCATGAGCTCCATGTGTAGCCAGAGGCCTGCAGTGTTCTGGTTGGTTATAGGTCTAGGTCCTTACCTGTCCCTTTTAAAGCTAAGTCAACCTCTGTGCTGAGTGGCTGTTTCTAGGAGGCAGGAAGGCATAAACAACTGTCCCCAGGCAATTTTGTGCTTCACATATTTTAAGGACAGATATTCAGACCTCCTCCCAACTGGACACATGGCTATCAGATCCAACTGAAAGCAAGGTGGTCAGAAGGGCCTGTTGGGCTAGAGGAAGAATAGGAGGCATGCAGTGTCTGGAACCTGCGGAACTAGACCTGAGAGGGGGGCAGTGGCTGCTCCTTAGCTTCCTGGTCCAATGTATAGAGGTCAGGAGGAGGGCACCAGTTTAGATGAGATGATTACAGAGTCTTTTATTGAAGCTTAAAAAAGAAACCCCTGTAAAGACTAAACAGAGAACAAGAAGCTGAGTAGTGTCCCAACAACTTGTGTCCTTGGGGACTACATCTCTGAAAAAAAATAGCTACTAGGTAGGCACAGAACCAGGGGTGCTATATATGCTTTATACAGGTGGAAAAGATCACTCCTTGGGGTGAGAGGTCTCAATTACTCTCGCCATCACTGCTGATGATGCCACGCATGTGTGACCAGTCTGGGGGCGCAGGACGAGGTTGTTCTTCTTCTGAGTCCAGGGTCTGTCGGTATAGCTCCCCTGGAGGGGCTTCTGAAGGGTTCCAGGCTGTGCGTCTGCGTGGCCGGCCTAGAGAGAGAAGGGAAATAGGAGATTGGTTGTCTGGGAGAGGCCAACCCCATCTACTGGGCAGTGGGAGGAGACTACCTGAGCTGCTGATGATGTTGGCCACATCCAAGGAGGCCACCTCGGCTGCCTCCTCCCGCTGCTCCTTCAGGGCCCGACACTTCTCTAAGGAAGGGTTACCTGGGGCAGAAGAAGCTCATGATCTTTTTGTCCCCAATAGTTAGGGTCCTCTCCTGCAGCCCCCAGGGCACACCTTGCCTCACCCTTCATGCCCAGGGCTTCCAGCTCTGCCCGGAGGACACTCAGGCGCTCCTTATGTGAGCGACAGGAGCCCAGCAGCTTCTTGTAGTTACGATGGGCACCACAGGCCCGAATGTAGCGCTTTAGCCTCATCACTGCTGGGTGATCCTCTCCACGGCGGGTAGAGCCAACCTAGCAAAGAAAGAGCAGCTGAAGGCCAAGCTTGCTGGGCTTGAGTCAGGATCTCTCTCCTGATGGTGGGATCCCACCCCCATCTTCACTCTCACCTTCTCTCCTTTGGGCTCTGGACTTCCATCTGATGAGGAAGAGGGGCTTCGTGTCCTGCCTTTCTTGGAGCTCTTCTTGAAAGAGCGGTTCCTCTCTCCCTCGGGGCTGCCCCCTGCGTCACTGCCACTCACCTCCCTCTCCAAGTCACTCTCCTCACCATTGATACTGCTCAGTTTGGTTGTCTTTCTAGTGCCTTTTGCCTTCCAGCTGTCTTCCTCTTCCTCACTGCTTCCACTGTGTCTTTTCCCACCCTTCCACTGGGTGCTGCCCGTGCTCTTTCTTTGTACTGGAGGCACTTCATCTCCCCCACTATTATGCCCACTGCCTACTGCCTCCTCTTCCTTCTCTTCCCCACTGTCCTTCCTATCTCCTGTTAGCCTTCCTGCTCTCCTTTTCTGGTGACAGCTCCTTTTCTCCCAGCCTGACCTTTTCCCTCCACTGCTCTTGCCTTTGGGTTTCCATTCTTGTTCTTTCTCCATTTTGTTCTTGGCCAGGATTTCCTCTTCCTCACTCTCTTTTTGACTTTGCTGGTGGCTTTTAGTTCCTTTATCTCTCTCCACCTTCTTTGCTGCTGTCTTCTGGGCAGATTCTCCCTCCTGGTCCTCATTTTCTTCCCTGGTCTGCTTTCTGCTGGCTGAGGCCCTGCCTGGTGCCTTCTTATTCTTTGTCACAGGTTCCTTCGTAGCCCTGCCCTTGTACTTCTTTTTCTCCTCCTTTTCTGCCTCTTCGTCACTGCTCAATTCCTTCCAGACCTTATTTGTTCTGATAGAGCCCTCCTCCTCACTGCTCTCCCCTGATCCTGTCTTTACGGTCAGGTCCTTCTGCTGTTCTTCATCACTGCTTTCTTTAATTGTTTTCTTTGAGGCTTGCCTTGGACTCTCCTCCTCATCAACTGGACTGTCTTCTGCTGATGTCATCCCATTCTTTTCTGGAAGTCCAAAGCAATGTGGACTGGAAGCTGCAGAGCTGGACTCTGGAATATGAAGAGAAGAGAGGGTTGGGACAAGGTTCTTCCTGTCCCTTCTCCCTTTACTTGATATACATTGCCTCTAGCCCTGCTCTGAAAGTTAGATAGCAGGAAGGGCAGCAGGCAACACAGCTATCAACCCATCCTGTACCTGGTTCCAGACTCACTGTCTTCACACCCTCATCTAATGCCTTAAGACACAATACATGGACAGTTAACTTTCTAAATGATCCAAAAATACAGAAGGCAACCATAGCAGGAAGGAAGCATTAACCTGACTCTGAATTGAAGCGGAACCTTTTTCTCTCCCGGTCACTGGAGAGAGTGGAAGTTCTCTTCACCTTCTTGGTAAAGTCTAGCTTCTCGTCCCTGGTACCAGCGTCATCCACCTGTGTGTGTACCAAGGGGGGCAAATCATGTACCAAGGTTTTCTGCCTAGCCCACTCCCAGGCCCCTCTTCCTGGGCAGCAAACCCCGCCTCCTGTGGCCCAGGCTCTGGGACACACCTGCATCTTCAGCAGCTCCTCCTCCACCAGCCGCTTCAGTGCCTGTTTTTCCTCGAGATTCAGGTGGTCGCGGCCCACGTGAGCCAAGAACCTCTGCCGTACGATGGAATGCGTGAGCGTGCTGCGGAGACGTGGTGTCAAGACCAAGTCCCTGTCTAACCCCTTCCCTTTCCAACCCCAGTTCTGATCCCCTGTGCACCTGAGGTCCGGGCAGCCTCGGAAGAAGCTTCGGGTGAATTCCTGCATCTCGTTCTCCCGCGCCATTTTGCTCCACCGGGGATTGGCGACTCCCGCCTTTTTTTCTTCTCGGCCTCCGTCAATGTTTGACAGTACCTTGCGCAAGCGCAGTGCCGTGGCACCGAGAGGTAAGGGACCGTTGGACCTCCGTCGGCGACCGCTTGGGCCAAAACTGTCAGATAAAACGTGATTTCACTGGGCAGTTGGAGGGTCTCGTGTTTCTTACCCTTTCTTAGAACAAGTCATTTTTAAAGTCTTCGTTAGAGACGGAGTCGGAACTGGCCACCTTTGGACATAACATTATCAAGCCGCGACGCTGCCTTCCTCCGTAGTCACAAGTACGAACTAGGCACCTGTTATTTCAAAAGGAAAAAGAAAAAGGGCGTGCTCTCCAGGAGGCTAGGAATCTCTGGGGAAAATCTTCTGTGACTTGAAATCGTTAAGCACATTTAGAATCAGTTACAGGGCTCTCCGGAGTCCGCCATATTTGTGACATCATCGCGCCGCTGCTACGTCATCTTCAGCGCAGCCGCTTGAAGCCACGTTCTTTTCCGGGTATTCCCCAGGAGGGCGGTCCATGGGTTGCGCTCCCTGGGCGCGGGGCACGCCGGAAGTTGTAGTCCTCGCAGGCACAGCCTTGCAGAGTCTCCGGAAGTGGAGGCGTGAGAGACCGGGCTGACCTCGGCTCGGGGTAGCGGGACTCCAGAGGCTGGGGCGCTGCGCCCAGGCGGGTCATGAACGGTCCAGCGGACGGCGAAGTGGACTACAAAAAGAAATACCGGAATCTGAAGCGGAAGCTCAAGTTTCTCATCTACGTGAGTGCTGGTGGGGGGAGGTTGTAGAGGGTGAGGCCTGGCGCTGATAGAACCTCAGTTTACCCATGCGTGGAGGGGATAGGGTGAGATGTCGCAGGGTTCCGGAGCCCTTTACGAACGGCGGTTGGCTCAGTCTGCACCTTGCTCGTATCCAGGAACACGAGTGCTTCCAGGAGGAGCTGAGGAAGGCGCAGAGAAAATTGCTGAAGGTGTCCCGGGACAAGAGGTGAGGCACGTTTTAGGGGACAGGAGCAGGGGAGGGAATGTGGCTTTTTGGGATCTATACGTTCGGGGCCTGTCCTGGAATAGGGCCACAAATGCACGAGCTCTTTCAGGGACCCAACGGGCCAGGTAGAAGGAGCAGGGGCCCAGGAGATCATTGCTAGGATGGAAATAAACTCTCGTTCTCCCTACCTCTTCTCTAGTTTCCTTCTGGACCGACTTCTGCAGTATGAGAACGTGGATGAAGACTCTTCTGGTGAGCAAGATCATGGAAAGTTGGTGGAGAGATAGGTTCTGGCACTTTAGCAAGCTTCCTGGGCCCCTCCTTTTAGGCTGAGGAGGCTGAAGCAGGGCCTCCCCCCCCCCCCCCGTTCTTAAGTCTAGTTGCCTGCTCTTCACCGCTACCTTTCTTTTATTCAAGTATTTTGTGGTCATTTCTCAGGCACTGTGCTTGACACAGAGGATGCAGTGGTAGCAGAGATGCACAAAGCCTTTAGTCTCTTGTGATTAATATTCTAGTTGGAATACAAAAATGAAGAATTCTAGGTAGCAGTAAGGATTTGAAGGGAGGAAATAACAGGGTTATGTGGAGTGATTAGAGTAAAACAAAAATTGGCAAACTTTCTGCAAAGGGCCAGAGAATAAATATTTTAGGTATTTTGGAATAAACAATCTTTGAAGCAGCAACTCAGTTCTGCTCTTGTAGTGTAAAAGTAATCAGAGCTGACAAATAAATAAATGAGTAATACTGTGTCTTGATGAAACTTTAAAATTTTTTTTGAATTATTTTATTTAACTTTATTTATTTTTATTTATTTTTTATTTGACCAGAGAGGGACAGAGTGAGAGAGAAAGTGTGAAATCAAGCCACCAAGTCCAGGACTCGAATCGTGATCAGCCATGTGGGAGGGAGTCCACATGTCACCTACCAGCACCCCCCACCTTTTTTTTTTTTTTTTAATGGAGAAATTTTTGTTATAGGATGCATGCCCTTGCCAGAGATACAGAGAAACAGAAAGTGAGAAATCACCACCCCCCCGGGGGGGGGGGGGGGAATGGCCACACTACAATCCCTTCTTCATTCTTTTCTCAGGATCTTAGGTACGCATGCACATGCACCTGGTGTGAGTTTTAAGCCACCGGGTTTAGGACTTGAACTGCAGTTGACTATGTGGGAGTCCAGTGATGTAACCATTACACCATCTGCTGGTTCCCTTGATGAAACTTTATTTATGAGGCCTGCCAGTGGCATGGTAGTTAAGGCAGTGGGATCCTACATGGCCAACAGCTTGGCTCAAGTCCCAGCCCAGTGGCTTGAAAAACACCCCAGGTGCATGTGCGCGCACGCACCCAAAACAAACCTTTACTTAATTTTTTTATATAAATGTGTGTGTGTTTGGGGGGCTTGATTATGATGTAAGATATACTTAGTTGTAAATGACACTAAAAAGAAAGTCTCAAAAATAGTACTGTGTATCTTCTGCTCTGCAAGCAAGCCTGGCCCATTCTTACTCAGGGCATCTACATTTGGTATTTTGTCTGTAAAACTCTAGATAACCTTGGAACCAGCAGATGGTATAATGGTTATGTTGCTGGACTCCCATGTAGTCAACCATGGTTCAAGTCCCGGGCCCAGCAGCTTAACATTCAGGTCAGGCACATGTGCATGTGTGCCTAAAATCCCCAGAGGAGAATGGAGGAGAAGGGATTACGACATGGCCATCTCTTCGCAGGGGCGGGGGGGTGGGGGGGTGATTTCTCCCTTTCTCTCTCTGTCCAGGGAGTGCACAGGCCCTGTAGCAAAACACTTTCTTAAAAAGAAAAAACCTCGGGACCAGCAGTTAGCATAATGGCTGTGTTGCTGGACTCCCACGTAGTCAACCGCGGTTCGAGTCCCAGACCCGGTGGCTTAAACTCACGCCGGGCGCGTGTGCGTGCGTGCCCAAGATCCCGAGAGGAGAATGGAGGAGAAGGGATTGTGGCGTGGCCATCCCCCCTGGGGGGTGATTTCTCGCTTTCTGTCTCTCTGTCTCTCTCTGTCTGTCTGGCGAGCGCACACGCCCTATAGCAAAAACCTCTCCAAAAAAAAGAAAGAAAAAACCTCTAGCTAACGTCTTCACAAGATTATTTTCTTCTTCAAGTTCCAGCTCAAACATTGGTTCCTGGAAAAGCCTTTTTTAACTCTTTGACTATAGGGCACATGTGTTCACCAGAGAGAGAGAAAGTGAGAAATCACACCTCAATTCCCGCTCCTCCAATTTCCTCTCAGGATTTTGTGCATACAGCACACCTGGGTGTGATTTTCAAGCTGCCGTCGGGTCCGGGACTCTAACCACACCATTAGCCATATAGGAGCCAATGTCTCAACCTCTGTTCCACTGCTGTCTCAGTCTTCATTTTTGTTTTTGTTTTTAATTACCAAAGGGTGTGGGCTGGCAGGTGGCATGGTAGTTAGGGTGCTGGGCTCCCACATGGCCGACCTTAGTTTGAGTCCTGGACTGGGTAGCTTGCTTTCTCACTTTCCCTTTCTGTCTCTGTCTTTCTCTGGTAAAACTAAAACATAAATAATAACAGATAAAATAAATAAGTAAATAAATATTAAAAAAATAATAATTACTAGGGGGTACATAGGCACTTGCCAGAGACAGACAGAGAGTGAGAAAACACTCTCCCAATAGGGTAGGGTCATGTTGCAGTCTCTTCTCCATTTATCTGTCCTGTCAAGATTTTGGGTATCGGGACCAGCAGTTAGCGTCATGGCTATGTCACTGGACTCCCACGTAGTCGACCGTGGTTCGCGTCCCGGACCCGGTGGCTTAAACTCACGCCGGGCGCGTGTGCGTGCGTGCCCAGGATCCCGAGAGGAGAATGGAGGAGAAGGGATTGCGGCGTGGCCATCCCCCCTGGGGGGTGATTTCCTGCTTTCTGTCTCTCTGTCTCTCTCTGTCTGTCTGGCGAGCGCACGCACCCTATAGCGAAAACCTCTCAAAAAAAAAAAAAAAAAAAAGATTTTGGGTATGAATGCACATACACCTGGTGTTTTTCAAGCCATCAGAGCCAGCATTCAAACCACACTTGGTTGTGTGGAAAAGGATTTTTTTTTTAAAGAATTATTTTTGTTTAACTTTATTTATTTTAATTTGACCAGAGAGGGACAGAGAGAGAGGGAGAAAGAGAGGGAAAGTGAGAAAGCAAGCTGTCAGGTCCAGGACTTGAACCACAGTCGGCCATGTGGGAGTCCAGTGCCCTTAACCACCATGTCACCTGCTGGCACTGGAATAGGACTTCTTCTTTTTTTTTTTTTTTTTTTTAAGAATTAATTTTATTTGGGACCAGCAGTTAGTGTAATGGCTATGTCGCTGGACTTCCACGTAGTTGACCGCGGTTCACATCCCGGACCCGGTGGCTTAAACTCACGCTGGGCACGTGTGCGTGAGCACCCAAGATCCCAAGAGGAGAATGGAGGAGAAGGGATGGTGGCGTGGCCATCCCCCCGGGGGGTGATTTCTCGCTTTCTATCTCTCTGTCTCTCTGTGTCATTCTGGCGAGCGCACGCGCCCTATAGCAAAAACCTCTCCAAAAAAGAAAAAAAACAATATATTTTACTTAACTTTATTTATTTATTTATTTTATTTGACCACAGAGGGACAAAGTGAGAGAGAGAGAGAAAGAGAAAGTGAGAAAGCAACCCACCAGGTCCAGGATTCAAACCACGGTCAGCCGTGTGGGAGTCCAGCACCCTTAATCACCATGCCACCTGCCAGCCCCAGAATAGGACTTCTTAATCATTAGTCTACAGGGCCACCAAAAGGCCTTTCTTAAGCATTCTAGTCACATGTTACCTGTTAACTACTTTTGTGTGGTCTGCAAACTAAAAATGGCTTTTACATTTTTAAATGGTTGGGAAAAAATCAAAAGAAAAAATATTTTTAAAAATTGATGGGAAAAGGTATGATGGAAAAAGGTATAAGGTTATTTTGGTGCAAAAACTGAAATACATACATAATTTGTATATAATATGCATTTTCTACTAACTCTTTTAAGACCCTCCCCCCGTTTGTCATGTAAAAGGTATTTCAAATTCCAGTGTTCATAAATAATTTTTTTATAATTTTATATAACTTTATTTCTTTCTTTACTTTTTAAATTTGGACAGAGAGGGGCAGAGAGAGAGAAAGTCAGAAAGCAAGCCGCCAGGTAGGTCCAGGACTTGAACCACGGTTGGCCATGTGGGAGTCCAGCATTCTCAACCACCATGCTACCTGCCGGGCCCCACAAATCATTGTTTTAAAGTTTGCTGTAGGGTGTATGCTCTCACTGGAGAGAGACAGAGAGAGAAAGGGGAAAAATGAGAAATCATCACTTAGGGGGGATGGCCATGCCATACTCCCTTCTCCATTCTCATCCTGGGATTTTGGCATGCACCTGGTGTTTTTCAAACTGCTGGGTCCAGGACTCAAACTGCACAGTTGGCCATGTGGAATCTAGCCACCTTCACCACCACCCCCACCTGGCCCACTTTTTTTCCCTTTTAATGCTAACTACATACAGATCCACTAATGGATTAGGCCCCACAGTTGATAAAATCCGTAAGGTGGTCATTTGTGGACCTGTTCCACAAATGACTATAAGCCATGCTGTATAGAATCACTTCTCTCCATAGAATCACCTCTCTCCAGGGTACCTTTAAACATTGGTCCAGAGCAAGGATCAGCAAACAACAACTGCTTATTTCTGTAAATAATGTTTGCTAGAACACACAGCACTCATTCATTGACTGTTACAGGAGGGTTGGAGATAAGGCTCCTGAGGTAAGTAGTAGACGGCTCATCTATTATTAGGTCATGGTGAAAAAGCTTGGCTTTTATTTTTATTTTAGCCTTGCCCTTCCTAAAGGTCCTCCAGTTAACTTCCTGTTTGAGAGGAACTTTAGGATGGGATGCATGAGAGAACCCAGCATGGTCAGAGTGGCTTAAATCTAAGGAGCCGGGACCAGCAATTGGCATAATGGCTATGTTGCTGGACTCCCATGTAATCGACCGCAGTTTGAGTCTCGAACCCGATGGCTTAAACTCACGATGGGTGCGTGTGCATGCGTGTTCAAGATCCCGAGAGGAGAATGGAGGAGAAGGGATTGCGGTGTGGCCATCCCCCTCTGGGGAGTGATTTCTCACTTTCCGTCTCTCTGTCTCTCTCTGTCTTTCTGGAGAATGCACACACCCTATAGCAAAAACCTCTCCCAATAAAAGAAAAAATAAATCTGAGGAGCCAAAAATGTAAGCGGTATCCTGGAAGAGCCCATTGTCTGCCCAGGAAGACACCCACGTGTGACACTTCCAGTGTGAGAAGAGCATGACAAGCGAGACTAGAGTGCTCAGGGAGAGCCAGTAGGCAGCCGGACCTGAGGGATTCTGGAATACTTCTCAGAGGGGTGGCCTTCAGTCTGCTTCTTAGAGATTTTTTTTTTTAAGAATTATTTTTTTTATTAATTATTTATTATTATTACTCTTTTTAACTTGACCAGAGAGATATAGAGAGAAAGAGATAGGAAAAGTGAGACAGCAAGTCAATGGGTTCAGGACTGAAATCATAGTTGGTCATATGTGAGTCCAGTGCCCCAGCCACCATGCCACCGTGCCAGCACCTGGTTCTTAGAGATTCTTTCTGAGCAGAGTCAGTGAGAAGAGCATATGCCATGTACAGCAGTTGTTCATGAAGTGACCAGGTGCTCTTAGCCAAGGCACCAAACAAGGAAGTACAGTTCTTTTTGGAGGAAGTGGAAGTGGATTGTCATGGCATGAAGAACGTATTTTATTGGGAGACCAGACAGGTGGGTTGAGGCCAGATTGAGAAGCACTGTGAATGCGTGTGGGCAGTGGGGATGTCGTCAGAAAGGGAATGGTCATTCCGAGATCAGAGTGGATAGTGCGGGGTGCTGGGCTAGAGCAGGTGTTTCGACCTGGTGGCCTGACCCCATGGCAAGTGGATGAGGAACAGTAGATGTAAGTAGGAGAGAGTTGAGGGGCAGATGAACAGGACCCTGGATCCAGTGAGGGGGCAAGAGCTGAAGGCAGCTTGGAGGCAGATAAGGAGCGAGTAGCATAAAATGACCAAAGGAATCACAGACCTGAGTTCAAACCCATCCCCACGTCTTACTTTCTGAGCCTCAGTGACCTCATCTGGTAAGCGCATGGAATGCCTTGAGCCTTCCTTCTTGGACAGTTTGGGAGACCGGGAGAGGTAGTGAGCAAAAAGGGGCCTGGTGCCTAGCACATGCTTGGCAGTGTGACATGGCGGAGCCAGAACAGGAGGAGGCAGGGAAGCTGGGAGAGCAGTGGCCTCCTGGGAATGGCACGTGCACATGCAGCAGTTGGGAAGTTGGATTCCCCTAGAGCCCATCTGTCGTGTCAAAGTTATACCTTCTGAGGTAGACTCTTCCACAGCGGGGGAACCCCCGCCAACTCCCACTGACCAGCCCTCCCTCTCACAGACTCAGATGCCACCGCATCTTCAGATAACAGCGAGACAGAGGGGACGCCAAAGTTGTCGGACACACCGGTCCCCAAGAGGTGAGCAGAAGCCAGCCTTCCTGTCTCTGGTGGTGGTGAGGGAGGGAACCTGGGCCTTCTAGTTGCCTCTGACCCCCCTCCCCTGTCCTTTCTCCAGGAAGAGAAGCCCTCCGCTGGGGGGTGCCCCCTCCCCCTCCAGCCTCTCCCTGCCTCCTTCAACAGGGTTTCCCCTTCAGGCCTCCGGGGCCCCCTCCCCATACCTGAGCTCGGTGAGTTGGGGACAAGGGTGGGAAGTGGTGAAGATGCCTGGGAATAAGGTGGGCATCGTGTGGACAAAGGGACTAGGCCTCAGGGAGGCCAGCCCCTCTGGGACCTCTGTCTGGGTGTGGCCAGCAAGCGTCCCTTGGAGGGTGTGAGTCGGGCTGCCCATCTCTCTCTGGTGTAGGAATCGGGGACAGACGTGACTGAGGAAAGCAGACCCCAGGACCAAGTCCTGCTGCTATCCCCTCCCTTCTGTTCTCAGGAGCCCTGGGAGCCACACTCATCACCATCTTTTTGTTTTTCCATTCTTTCTCCTATTCACATTTCCTCCCTTCACCTCTCACCTGATCCACTCCATTTCCCATCTCCACCCCTACTCCCACCTGCAGCTGGCTTCCCCCCCTTACCCCCCATTCCCTTCTGACTACCTGGCCCTGCAGCTGCCCGAGCCCAGCCCCCTGAGGCCCAAGCGGGAGAAACGGCCCCGCCTGCCCCGGAAACTCAAGGTACCCTATTTGGGGACGTTAGGGAGGGGCCCACAGCAGGAGGACAGCCATCGAGGGAGGCTCAAGACAGGCTGGGGGCCTAAGAACTTCAAACATTGGGTGGGAACTGCCAGGAGCTTTGCCCAGGACTAGGCACTGAGGGGTGGGTCAGAGAAGTCCTGGTTCCCAGAGTGACTGTGTAGACAAATCAGGGGCAGAACCAGCCTGGGGGACTCAGAGTGAGGGTGCTTGGGGTCCTGTCCTCACCTGCTGCGGCGTGCCTGGGACGAGGCATGTCTTCATGGACGTGAGTGTTCTGTGGCAGCCCAGAGGGGCAGAATTATGGAATCTAGAACCTACTCAAGGCTGCCCCAGTTAAAACCATGGAGCTCCCTCAGGTCTCTGGCCCTCTGGGTCTTCTAGAGTCTGCATCCCTAAAGAGACTAACCAAGCTAGATCTAAATCACGTGTTTGTGGAGCACCTGCTCTGGGCCAGGCACTGTTCTAGGTGCTCCCAAACGGTGCAGAATCAGAGGCAGAAATCCCTGCCCTCAGGACTGCCTTCTAGCCAGATAGGCAGGAAACAAATAGATACATGTTTGTGGAGAGGATACATGCCAGTGGCGAAGACCAAGTCAGCTAAAGGGATCAGGGAGCACCAGAGTGGGGAGGGCTGATATTTGAGGTGGGGTGGTCTGGGCTGTTTGACCAGACTCGAGAGAACTGAGAGCAAGCCATGTGGCCCTCCGGGCAAGCATCTCGGGGAGCACCTGGTGCAAAGGGCCTGAGGACGAGTGTGCTTGGCTTCCTCAAGGGTCTGAGGAAGTCTAGTGTGGAGGGAGGAAAGTGAGAGGGAGCGTGGGCAGAGAGCCTGTTGGAGACCTCCGTAGCTGAGGGGTGAGGTGCGGGCCTTAGAGGTATTGGAAGGAGGCCCATCGTCATGGTGGTGAGTGTTCTGTGGCAACCCCAGAGGAAGGGCAGAATCATGGGACCCAGTATCAAATCGAGGCTGCCCCAGTTAAAAGCCATGTGAGCTTGAGCTGGTCTCTCTGACCCTCTGGGTCTACTTGATTCTGCATCTAGTGCTAGTACTGTAAGTGAAACGGGCCGTCGGAGAAGGCTGAGCAGTGGGGCATCTGATCTAATTTACATTGCAGCAAAATTGCAGGCACTGCTGTGGGAAAATCTAGTCAGGTGGAAGGGTCTGGGGTAGGATAGACGGGGAGGCCACCGCAGTAAAGCCAGTGGCTGTGAAGAGGGTAAAAAGTAGACCTCCCAGCAGCCTGTTTCAGAGGATGCAATGCAGGACTTCCTGTAAGAGACCGCGTGTGGGCTGCAGGACTAGGTGTGGGCGTCAAGGTGGCCCCAGGGATTTTAGCCTGTGTACCTGAAACAGTGAGTTGCATTTTTCTGAGATGGGAGTCTGTGGGAAAGCAGGCTTTGGAGGGAAAATGGATTTGCTCTTAGACATGTGTAGACGCTATCTGGAAGCACCAGCTGGACCACTGGATGCGTGTCTGGAAGTTGTCATCATGGGGGGGGGGATGCGCCTGTCTGGGTGAGAGTGTGGAGAAGAGGGGAGGGCTGAACGCTGAGCCGCAGGAGAAAGGAGGAGGAGCCTACTGAGGAAACAGGCCCAGGGCCCTCAGAATCCAACTGGAGTGGCGACTGGACTGGACAGCTCCTGAGGCTCTGGACTGGGAGCAAAATGGGTGGCCACAACCATGCATGATGGCGTGTGCCGCTAAAACCACGAGGGAACCCACTATCTTCTGCAAGCTGGAACCGCGTGGGAGGCCACAGGGGAGGCCCAGGTTCTGTTCCTGATCCAACCTAAGGGCAAAGTGTGATGGCAGGTGCTTGTAACTACACGAACTTAGGAGCCTTGAGGCAGGAGCGCAGTGAGCTCATGGCCAGTCTGGGCAACATAGTAAGTGAGGCTCTGCCCCAAAGAGCCAGATGTGGTGGTACACACCTGTCGTCTCAGCTGCAAGGCAGAGGCTGGAGGATCACCATAAAACAAGACTGTCTTAAACAAATAATGGGAAGCCATGTTTGTGGCAATTAAAAGTACAGGTTCTCTGGGTCCAGCAGGTGGTGTGGAGGTTAAGCTGCTAGAATCCCCAGTGGCCAGCTGTATGATTCAAGTCCTGGACCCACAGCTTGAAAATCACGCCAGGCACACACATGTACATGCATGTAAACGGAGGAGACAGGATTGTGGCTGGCCATCCTCCCTGGGCATGATTTCTCACTTTGCCTTTTTCTCTGTCTCTGGCGAGCGCACATACTCTATGGCAAAAACTGAAAGAAAAAAAAAAAAGTGCCTTTTCTGGAGTTCATGTCCCAACCCTGCCGTGTACTCTCTGTGTGACTTAATCTCTCAGGCCTGGAAAATTGGGGTGATACACTGGCTGTTCCTTTGCTTTGCAGGGTTGGTGTCTGGTCTGTAGGGCAGGTTGGTGGAGAAGGCGAAGGTCAGCAGAGCCTGGAGCAGATGGGTGGCCATGTGGCCCGGCCTGGGCACGGGCAGTTTGAGGCTTTTGGGCTGGCGCTGTGTTCTGATGTAGAGTGATGTCAGGGGAGCTAAATTCTGTACAGGAAAGAGAAGATGTTGGCCAGGAAAGGGCCCAAGGCACTACATGGGGAAGGGGAGAAGTGAGGGAATGGCTCAAAGAAGAGAGAACATTCGAGTCCTGAGCTAGTCAGGCGGAGACAGTGCGCAGAGGCAGGGCTGTGGCGAAAGCGTGATCTGGGTTGGAGCAGGAGCAGTAGTTAATAACAACACTGAGGACCAACAGATGGCATAATGATTATGTCTTTGGACTCCCATGTAGTCAACTGGTTCGAGTCCTGGACCCAGTAGCTTAAACTCATGCTGAGCCCTCCCACATGGACGACCATGGTTCGAATCCTGGACCTGGTGGTTTGCTTTCTCACTTTCTCTCTCTCTCTCTCTCTCTCTCTCTCTGTATCTTTCTGGCCACAATAAAATAAATTAATGAATAAGCAAAATTAAATAAATAATTTTAAAAAAAGAATGAAAGAAAAGTCACCCTGAAGTTGCTGGGTGACTTGGCATGAAGAGGTGGGAAGCAGCAGGTGTGGGGCAGCCATGAGAGGAAGCAGGTCAGGGGAGGGTCTGGGCCTCAGTCAGACTTCCCCGGGTTTGCCTCCCAGACTTCTGTGCTAGCCCTGTGACCTTGGGCCTGTGCCACGCTGAGCCTCAGCCCCCTTCTCTGTTCAGTGGGGCTATTAAGGGTTGGAACACTCAACCCAGCGTCTGGTCTCTAGTAAGCCACAGGTAAACTGTGCTGCACTTGGTCTTGCTGAGACCTCTGGGGAGCAGGATGGGGATCAAGGTGGCAGCCAGAGGAGGACAGTCCTCAGGCCACTGTCCTCAGTTGTGCAAGCGCGTCTGCTCCTGCGCGCCCACATGCGGCCTACTACTGGGGCCAAGGCTGCTTGTTCGGAGCTGAGCCACCTGTCTGTCATCAGTCCTGGCAGGCTCCTGGACTCCGAGGCCTGACCCACTCTGCCCTCCCCTCATCTACCCCAGGACCAGAGGGAGACTAGGGGCTTCTTGAGAAGCAGAGGCAAGTGTGTTCAAGCAATCAGGAGGGCCCCTGTGAAGAACAGATGGGATGTTTCCTGCCCTGCCACCCCACTCCAGGACCACATTGGATACTGCCCCAGAGTGGGGACCGGTGGGCCTACAATCTCCTTTCCTCCTCTAGCAGATGGTCTCTGCTCCCTCCGTCCTCCTGGGGTGGCCCTGAAGGTGGGAAGTCATTAATAGACATCCCCACACACAGAGGAGGGGTCAATTTGTGTGTCCAGGCAAAGCCCAAGGGCTGTGGCTGAGAGCAGAGAGCCCTCTGTGGGGAGGATTTGTGAAGCGTTGGCAGGGGTGGGGCTGGAGGGTTGGGCAGAATGCCACTTCCTAGCCTCAGAGGACAAAGCAGGACTTGTGACAAATAGGACACTCCAGGTGGAGGGACAGCCTGTCATCAGGCACACCGCAGTGCCTGCCCCAGGGCCCTGGCGGGGAGGAATGACATGCCCAGGTCTGTGTTTTAGAGAGATCACTCTGGCTGCAGTGTGGAGGAGGAGCTCGATCTGGGAGAGGCTGAAGGCAGGGAGTCCAGTTAGGAGGCTGGTCCCGTAGCACAGGTGAGCTGAGAGGAGGGCCTGGCCTAGGCCAGTGGCTGCGGGGATCCCAAGGAGGGGCCTGTCCCAGATATAGAAACTTCTGGGGGGCAAAGAAGCAGTCCATGTTCCTGGCTCAGGCTGCCTGGTACCTTCCACTGAACCAGTGAGTCCACAGTAGGAGGGAGAGGAAGCCAGTGGTGGCCAGTGGTGCCTGGCACCGGAGGCAGGCAGGTAGGCACTCCCGCTGACTCTGACCTGGGGCGGCACTGGTGCCTCCCTGGAGAGGCCAGGGCCCTGCCTTTCCCTCCCAGCTTCCTGTAAGACCCTCCCACCTGACCTCATCCCGCCTTCATCACCACCCTCACCCTCAGGCACTTGCTGGCTTGAGAGTCTGAAGAGACTGGGGTGGGCAGGCCCCCAGTGCTGCCATTGGCTGCCTGCTGTGTCCATTGCCACTCCCTGTCCCCCAGGACTGCCTTAAGGGGGCAGTGCCCAGCCTCCCAGCAGTGCCTATGCCTCCCTGACAAATCCTCCCTGTTTCTTCCCCTGCTGCAGATGTCGGTGGGACCCCCCGACTGCCCTGTGGGAGGGCCGCTGACCTTCCCTGGCCGGGGTCCTGGGGCCGGGGTCGGGGCAGCCCTGACTCCCCTGCCCCCTCCCAAGATGCCCCCCCACACGATCCTGAGCACCGTCCCTCGGCAGATGTTCAGCGATGCAGGCAGCGGGGATGATGCCCTGGATGGGGACGATGACCTGGTGATCGACATCCCGGAGTGACTGCCCACTGCCGGCTGCCAAGGCCCGCCCAGCACCCCGCCCCACGCCAGCACACGTGAGCCCCAGCTTCCTCAGAGAGGTTTATTAACGGCCAGTTGCCATGCTTCGGCCACTGCCACAATCAGAAAAGGCGTAAACATGCACGAATGTCCCCCAGGAAGATGGCAGGGGCCCTGCCCTTACAGGGGACAGTTATTTAAATGAGTGGCCCCGGGAGCATCTGCCACCTGTGGGAGGCAGAGACCCCGCGGTGGCCACCCCTTTAAAAGGGCAGCTGTACAGGGCTTGTGTTGTTGTTGTTCTTGTTTTTTAATGAAGATTCTGTATTAAAGGAGTGGCGCTTTTTCTTTTTTTTTTTTTTTTGGTCCTTTTTGGAAACATTCTCCTCCTCAGAACCTCCCCTAATCCGACCTCCTCCCTGTGGAGGGAGGGGGCGGGGCAGCCTGGAGAGGCAGGAGAGGAGGCAGGGGCCTTGGGGCTGGGGCTGGGGCTGGGGCTGGGGCTGCTCTGACAGCTCCCGCAGGTGTGCAGAGGTGGGAGTTTGCATATTTGCGTGGAATAGCAAGTCAGGCAGGAGGAAGTTTGCATATGTGAATATAGATCTCCACAGTCCTTCACGAGAAGACAGACCCACGGTCACGGAGACTCTCACAAAAATAAGACAGGTAGTGCGGGGTAGGGGCGTCCCACCCCGTGTAAACGTGCAACACACTCGTGCGAAGGCTGGGTACTGGACCTGGCCGCAAGGGCCTGTGCTGGGCAGGTGCCGTCCACTCAGGCCGAGGGGAAAGCTCCGGCCGCTGGGGGCAGCTCGCTGGTCAGGGTGTGCCAGCGCTCCAGGGCTGTGTCCGGCTGCTGCAGGCAGTCGCTCCAGTGCTTCCTGGCCTCTCCGCGGGCCCCTGGCCCCAGGGACACGCCACCTGGGGTGCGGGGATAGGCAGGCAGAATCAGGGCCTAGTGTCCTGCCGATCTGCCTGCACCTGGTACCACCTAGCCTGGCTTCCTCCTCACCAATGAAGTCGTTGGATTTGCCAATGTCGTAGTCCCACACTGTGACTTCCAGGGTCTTGGTGGCCAGACTGGAGAGCTCTATCTCATAGAAGAACTCCTGGGGACAAGGCAAGCCACAACTTCCGTGGGGCCCCACCCTGCCCTCAGCCCACCTGGCTTTCTGGTCCCTGTCCCATTTACCTCATTAAACTCTGGGTTTAGAGTCTTCTTCTTCACACAGGTTTTGTGCTTGGATTTCTTATCCACATCTGGTCTCAGGTACCTGGGGAAGAGGGTGGAGGGAAGCGGGCCACACAGTTAGGGACAGGTTGGGCCCCTAAGGAGTATGTGGCAGGGGTCAGGCTCCCTGGGGGAGAAGAGGGAAAACCTCAGAGCTAGCGCTCACGTCTTGACGTAGGGGTCAGAGTAGCCGTTGACATCCATGGCGGCCAGGTGGGCGCAGCGAACGATGCCCACCAGCAGCCCCCGGCGCCGAGAGCTGTAGCTGAGGCGCAGCAGGATGCGTCCACGCTCCTCTAGCAGCCCAGGCCCCTGCTCCGCCTGTTCGAGCTGCAGGGGACAGCGCGGGGGTCAGCCTGGGTCTTCTGCCGCCTCCCACCCAGGTACAGCCCCTGAGGGGTGCCTCACCTCCTTCAGATAACAGGAGATGCCCCTCAGCGCCGCTGACATGGAAGAGGGCGAAGCCAGCTGAGGGGGCAGAGAGAAGGTTCTGGAAACCTGGCTTCCCCAGGCTCCCCTCCCTCTGACCGCCTGCAGCCCTCACACAGACCGGGACCTGGCGCTCAAGGCAGATGTTAAAGTGCTTCTTCTGTGAAGGCTTCAGGCGGCGGAGGGGCACTCGGATCTCCCCAATAAACTCATTGTGGCTCAACTTGTCTTCATCACAGACAGAGATCCTGGAGGGGAACTACAGGGTCAGGGCCCCCTGGGGTACCTGAGCCCCACTCCCATGAAGGAGAAGGTGCTCAGACCAGTCCCAGCTCTGCCCAGACACTATCCACGTCCTCTGCAAAGTGGACTGGTTTGCCCTGCTCTCTGCCTCTCCCTTTCCAGCTGCCCAGGCTGTCCCCCATCCATCAGGAAGCCCTCATCTTGGCAACCACCCCCTGACTGCGTCCACTCAGGCCTGGGGGCACGATCTGGCTGAACACATCAGGGCACATTGGATGTGGTCACAGATGCAGCTGTTGGAGCTGGAAGGGCCTCAAGGCTCCTGGGGCATCCAGCCGAGGACCCTACCCCTCCTCAGGCCCTCCTGTCCTTTCTGCAGGGAGCAGGGAGCCGGCCTGGCAGAAGCATATGAGCCCAGACATTCGGAAATGGTTGCTTTTACTGCCATTCGTCCTTTCCCGCAGGCCCTGCACTGCTTCTCCTGTGACCAACCAATTCATCCCCTCCCGCAGCCCCTGCCCTGCTCCTGTGACCAACCATTCGTCCCCTCCCGCGGGCCCTGCACTGCTTCTGCCGTGACCAGCAGCTGCACTGAGCAGCCGCGGCACCTGGGGCTGTTCAGATCCATCCCTGCCACCTACTGGCTGTGCCCCCTCCTGGAATTCACAGAACTTCCTCAAGCCTTGATTCCCTGGAAATGGAGATCACGGGTACACCTGAAGCTATCAGGGCGGCCCAGGGAACTGAAGGTGAAGATCTCAGTCCGAGGACGGGCTGAGCACTAGTGGGCACTAACCTTAGGCCTCATTTTCTTGCTTCAGAAATTGGAGCCAGTCTTTGGTTTCTGTTTCTGGTCCCTCCAGTCTCCTCCCTTACCCAGCCCCAAGGTGACCTCTCAGACAGCCCTGATCGTGCCCCTTCCTCATACAAACCCATCTCCTGGCATGATGGAGCAAGTTCCCTGTCCCTGCAGAGTTTGCTCCTTAGAAAGTGTAGGGGAAATGCAAGGAACAGAACCGGCAGACAGATGCATAGTTGTGACCTCAGCCAAGGCTCAGAAGGTCTAGGAGCCTGGAGGACGCTTTCAGGAGGGGCAGAGCTTAGACTGAGCCCCAAGTGAGTGGATTGAGGCTAGCAGAGGGGAAGCCAAGAGTGCTTTGCAGATGGAAGAGACACAACAGGCAAAGAAAGGTCAAGAGATAAAACTGACCAGAGGGCCAGCAGGTGGTATGGTGGTTAAGGGCGTTGGATTCCCACATGGCCAATCATGGTTCGAATCCTGGACCTGGTGGCTTGCTTTCTCTCCCTTTCTCTCTCTCTGTCTCTGTATAATCAAATTAATAATAATAACAGATGGAGTTAAATAAAAACAAAAAAACCGACCAGTCGGAAGAAGGCAGTCCTTTGTCCCAGGAACAATAAGAGATATTTTGGGGGCAGGAATGCCAGGGAAGTATTTTGCCTGCTGCTGAAGCGGATGGGGAGCCCGACTGTTAGCATCAGAGGAAGAGGTTTAGTGGGACAAGGAACAAGGAACAACCTACAAAGGCTCCAGGGACAGCTGTCCCCGAGGAGGTCCTGGGCTACGGTGACGGAGGACGAGCTCTCACCTGAGCACCTTGTGAGTGATGTCATCATCCGTGATGCCACTGTATGTCAGGTCCTCGTTCCACACGGGGTTCAGGGTGTTCCTCTGAGTCTTTGTTTTTAACTTATTGGCCTGAGGTGTGGGGACAATGCCTTAATGCATGTCCCCCTGACCCACAGAGGCTGAAGGCAGGCGCTGGGGAAATCTAGGACAGACCCACAAGCTGGGCCGGGCTTGGGGAGAGAAGAGGCGGTTACCTTGCAGGCTCCAGGCAGCAGGTGCAGCTTGACGTAGGGGTCGGCTAGGCCATTGAAATCCATGGGCTTGAGGCCCTGGAGAAGGCAGGGGAGAGGGATGTGGGCTCCTGATTCCTCTCAACCTCCCTCTGCAAAGCTGGACCCTTGAGGAATGGAGAGCCCAGGAGGAAGGTGTGGGGTGGGGGAAAGGAGTAGGAGTCCAGCCGGGAAGCTGAAGGAAAGATGGGAACCCACCCCTCCATTCCAGGAGTACCCACCTTGGCCCTGAGGATGCTACAGTGCAGCGTGCAGGAGGCCTGGTCATAGAGAAGGTCAAACTCCAGGGTGCCCAGGGCGGCTGGTGGAAACGGGAGGTGGCATGAGTCAGTGTGTCAAGTCGGTTGTGTGCTAGAGACAGCAGAGGGGCGCTGGGCGCGTGCCTGCATCTCTGTCGGCTGCAGGTGTGTGTGAAGAGGCTGTAGCATGCGCATGTGTGCGTCTGGGGCCCTGGTTCGGCCGCAACTGGGGCTGTGTGGGTGGTGGAGTGTCTCAGCAGAAATATTGAATATTGAGCCTTGCTGAAACTGTAATCCCCACGCGAACTGCCACCCCCACACCCACCCCCATGCATAACCAGCAGGACCCATCCCTTCCCCACAAGCCTAGAACTCCCCCTCAGCATCCCGGGCCCTTAGAGCCCCCAGACTCACTGGTATCATCCGAGTCATAGCTATCCACCTCAGCTCCATCCTCGGGCGTGGTGGCCCCAAGGAGTGCCACTGGGGGGGCCAGAGCCAGAGGGGCCAGATGAGCCGGGGCCTCTCCACAGCCTCCACCGCCCCCTTCGGGTCCAGGTCCCCGGCGGGGAAAGTAGTCAGAGATCTGGCGGATGGGCCGGATGGGTCCAGGGCACACGTTGATGGCCATGTGCTCCTGGATGTTGACAGTCATGCGGTCGCCCCTGCGGCCCCTCATGCAGCACCCTGGCCGGGGAGGAGGAGCGAGGGAGCCTGAGCCCAGGGCCAACCCCCTCCTACCTACTGTCTGTTGGCTGATGGCCAGGAGTCAACCTCCTTTGTCCAGGGGCCCTCAACAGCCCCTTTCCTGGGTGTCCAGAGTGAGGGTGCCTGTGCCAGCTGGCAGACAGGCAGGAGGCCAGGCCCCTCCAGACCCCAAGCCTGTCTCCCCAGAGGCTGGGCTGCCAGCCACTGCCCACACTCCGGCAGGTTGAGGGTGCCTCTAGTTAGTCCCTTTGTCATCTTCCCAGCTCCTTCCTCTTGTTCTGGGCTCCTATCTGCCCCTCAGCCCTGCTACCCACAAGCAGCCACACAGGGCCCCGCCTCTGTTTCCCTGAAGCTCTGACCATCCTCTGCACCAGGAGCTGGTCTGGTTAGGGTGTCACCCACCAGACTCCAGACTCCCACTTCCCACTGTCTATTCAACCCCAGTTTCTGCCTGCCTTGCTGAGCCTAGTCCCCGCCTCCCACCCCACAGCCCAAGGTGGAGACCCCAGCCTCAGATGCCTCCAGAGCTTGTCTCCCAGGAGAGCCAGAAATGCAGCCGCAGGAGAGCTAAACACCCCCGTAGCACACAGGCTACCACGCTCACCCTCACCCTCACCCTCACGCCCCGGCCGGCCCAGCCCCCTGCACCTGTGTCCGTGCCTCCAACAGGTGCCCAGGCACTGGGGGGACGGCGGGTGCAGGCCGGGCGGTGGCGGCGGGCGATTCCCGGGGCGGCCAGCGAGAAGAGCGCGGAGTCCGGCTGTGCGAGCCGAGAGGGAGGGAGAGCCGAGAAAGTGCGGGGAGGAGGGGGTGAGCGAGGTGGAGGCGAGGATGCAGCCGGCGCAGGCGGCGGGGGGCGGGGAGGGGCGGCCGGAGGCTGGGGAGGGTGCGGGACTCTCCAGCCCACACTCGTCCGCACGCCCGCCAGGGCACGCTCGGGAGCGCACACGAGTGCACACACAGACACGTGTGCTCGCGCGCGCACACGCATGGGCACACGGGCTGGCACACCCTCGTGAGCACATAGGCTGGCACACACATCTTGGCCGGGCACTCCCGCGCGCACATGCCTGTGCCCACGTGTGCACACTCACACGCATGCACAAACCCAGACAGGCGCCGGCACACTCACCCGGAGAACTTCGCATACACACTCGCAAACACGCGGGCTCCCTGCGCCACCAAGAACCAACAGCGAGAATTGCCAGGTGTTTCCCAACTCCTCCCGGGAGACCCAGGCCCCCCGCCCCCGCGCGCGGAACCCACAGCGTCTCCTTCCCTCGCTTTCTCCTTCCTTCCCTTCCTGGTCTCCAGGGCCAGACCACCGGCCTAGTTGCCATGGCGACATCGGCTCTTCTGCCCCCCCCCCCCCCCGCACATCTTCACGCCCCTCCCCCGCTGAGAGCGCAGAGGCGGGAAGAGGGTGCTGGTCCTCCCACTCCCCTTATCCGTCAGGGTGGGGTTGCGGGGCGGGGCTTGGAAATCCGCAGTGACCTAGGGGCCACCTGGCGAAAGGGGTCCGAACTGCCTGCCTGGCTGGCCTGGGATCTTGGGGTCTCCGCCCCGGGTAGGGGAACCTCACAGTGTGAGGCAGGAACAGGGCCGTGGCTGTGGCTTCCTCCCGCCTCCTCCCTTGGCTGCCGAGGGCCTCTCGTTGTGACCCAGCCCAAGCCCAGGGGCCGGTGTCCCCTTCTCTGGGAGGCCGTGTCCTTTGGGAATTCACTCTCGCCCCCACCCCCTGTCCTCTCCAGCTCTGACCCACAGGTGTGCGGGGCGCCAGGGCTTGACTCTGAGTGCCCCAGAGCCGGCCGTCCTTGCTCGGCGTCTGCGGCTGAACCCCGCTACCTGCCTCACCCTAGCCTGCGGTCTTCACTCCTGTGCTCGCAAACTTCCCACCCTACAGACAGTCCTCGCAGAGGCCGCCAGAGACCCCCGCAGGACGGCCCCCGCCTCCGCCCGCGCGGCTGGCAGGACACCTACCTGCAGCTCCCGAGCACACCTGCGTCTCAGGCTGCTGGACCTTGTTCGCACACACTCCTCTACCTGGAGACCTAACCTTCCTTCAGGGGTGCTTCGGGGTCACCCCCTCTTCCTCGAGCTTTCCTGCGGCGGCCGCACCCCGTTCTGCCCCTGGGCTCTCGGCGCCGCTCACACAGGGCTCCGCTGACACGTTTGTGATGCCTGTTTACGGTCGCTCCCACCAGCCAGGGAGTTCCACCGCGAGCACAGGCTGATTCATCTCCGAGTCCCTGGTGCCCCAAACTGGGCCTGGCACTAGCCGCATCACTGAAAGCAAGAGAAGTGTGGCTGCACAGCACTGTGCATCTACGGAGCACCCCCTAACTTCACTGGAGAAGGGTGACCCCGGGGCCAGTACCAGCACAGCGGGATGGCAACTGGACCCACCTGGGAAAGGTCCTAGGTTTGTGGCCCGGACCTTCCTGAGTATGCTGGAGGCATGCACATGTGCCTGTGATCCTGGCCCCCTGTGAATGGAGGTGGGTCAGAGCATTAAAACTGTTGCGGGTGGGATCAGCAGATGGGCGTGGTGGCTAAGGCGCTGGACACTCCCATATGGCTGACCACAGTTCGAGTCCTGAACCTGGTGACTTGCTTTCTCACTTTCTCTCTCTCTGGTCAAATTTAAATAAATGAGTGAATAAATAAAAATCAAATAAATAATTCTAAAAAAGAAAAACCATTGGGGGTGCCTCTTTCCTTCCCTCTCTCTTCTCCATTCTCTCTCATGGAATAAATAAGTAAACTTTCTTTTGTTCTTTTTTTTAGAGAGAGATTTTTGCTGTAGGGTTCATATGTTCGCTGGAGAGACAGAGACAGAGCGACAGAAAGCCAGAAATCACCCCCTCAGGGAGAATGGCCACACCACAATCCCTTCTCCTCTATTCTCCTCTTGGGATTTTGGGCGCACACACACATGCACCTGGCATGAGTTTTAAGTTGCCGGGTCCAGGACTCGAACTGCAGTCATTACATGGGACTCCAGTGATGTAACCATTATGCCATCTGCTGGTCCAAAATAAGTAAACTTTTGAAAAAATGGTTGGGCCAGCTCCATGACCTGGTGGTTAAGGGTTCTGGATCCCACATGGCTGACTGTATGGTTTGAATCCCTGCCTGAGTGGCTTGAAAAACATGCCAGTGGGGGATGTGGTAGTTAAGGCGCTGGACTCCCACATGAAAAACATGCCAGTTGCCTGTGTGTACCTGCCCCAAATCCCAACAGGATGAAGAAATGGAGGACAAGGGATTGTGGTGTGACCATGTCCCATTGGGAGGTGCTTTTTCCCTCCCCCCCTCTCTCTCTGTTTCTCATTCTCTCTGGTGAGAGCATATGCCCTCTGGTAAATTTTTAAAAAAATTGTTAAGGGGACCAGCAGGTGGCGTGGTGGTTAAGGGCTCTGCACACTCCCTCATGGCTGACCATGGTTCAAGTCCCAGACCTGGCGGCTTTCTTTCTCTCTCTCTCTCTCTCTGGTCAAATTTTTAAAAATGAACGAATGAATAAATAAATTTTTTTTGAGAGATTTTCGCTATAGGGCGCGTGCGCTCGCCAGACAGACAGAGACATAGAGACAGAAAGCGAGAAATCACCCCCCAGGGGGATGGTCACGCTGCAATCCCTTCTCCTCCATTCTCCTCTCGGGATCTTGGGCACGCTTGGGCACGCACGCACACGCGCCTGGCGTGAGTTTTAAGCCACCGGGTCCGGGACTTGAACCATGGTTGACTACGTGGGAGTCCAGCGACATAGCCATTATGCTAACTGCTGGTTCCCATGAATAAATAAAATTTTAAAAACACTCTGGCAACTACTATTTTTAAAAAATTGTTAAAATGGTCAGTTCTGGGGCCGCAAGTGGCATGGTGGTTAAGGGCGCTGGACTCCCACATGGCCAACCACGGTTCAAATCTCGGACCTGGCAGCTTGCTTTCTCACTTCCTCTCTATCTGTCTCTCTCTCTCTGATCAAACTGGAAAATAATAATGATAGTAATAATAAATAAAGTTAAATTTTTAAAAATGGTCAGTCTGGTTATATGTATTTTACCACAATTTCTTTTCTTTTTTTTTTTTTTTTTTTTGAGAGGTTTTTGCTATAGGGCGTGTGTGCTCGCCAGACAGACAGAGAGAGACAGAGAGATAGAAAGGGAGAAATCACCCCCCCGCCGGGGGGATGGCCATGCTGCAATCCGTTCTCCTCCATTCTCCTCTCGGGATCTTGGGCACGCACACACACGTGCCCGGCATGAGTTTAAGCCAACGGGTCCGGGACTTGAACCGCGGTCGACTACGTGGGAGTCCAGTGACATAGCCATTACACTAACTGCTGGTACCAAGAAATTGTTGCATTTAACTTTATTTACTTATGTATTTTTAATTAGACGGGGTGGAAATGGCAGTGGGAGTAGGGGGAACAAGCCACCAGGTCTGGCACTCGAACCTCAGTCGGCCATGTGGGAGTCCAACACCCTTAACCACCACGCCACCTACCAGCCCCTACCACAATTTCTTAAAAAGTAAGAGAAATGTAAAGTCAAACTACACTCTGATACTGCTTGTCACCTATGAAATGGGCAGATTTCAACGTGTCTGTTAACACCCAGGGATGGCAAGGCTGTGGGTGAATGAGCTTCAGCTCTGCACGTCCTATCTCACAGTGGATACCAAGATGCCAAATATACATACTCTTTGGATAAGAAACTCCACTCCTAGGGGTTTAGCCTACAGATATGCTAATCTACAAGCAAATAATAGTTCAGCTTTTCTCTTTCTTTCTTTCTTTCTTTTTTAGGTTTTGCCAAAGGGTGTGTGCTTGCTGCAGACAGAGCGAGAGAGACAGTGAGAAGGAAAGTGAGAAATCACCCTCTGGGGAGGATGGCAACTCTGCATTCCCTTCTTCTCCGTTCTCCTCTCAGGATTTGGGGCACGCACACGTACACATCCAGTGTGATTCTCAAGCTGCCAAGTCTGGGACTCAAAACGCAGTCGGTCATGTGGGAATCCAGCGCCTTAGCCACTATACCACCTGCTGGCCCCCAGTTCAAAGGTTTTAATGTGGCATGTTCAAAAAGACTGAAAGCAGTCAAAGTGTGGGCAAGTAAGGGACTAGTTAAATTGGTTCATATGAGGAAAAAGTATGCAGCTATAAAAAAGAAGGGGCTCCCTCCGTGCTTGCATGAATTGTTCCACAATCTCTTTTTAACTTAGAAAAGCAAGGAGTGGGGCCAGCAGGTGGGATGGTGATTAAGGCATTGGACTCCCACATGACTGACTACAGTTCAAGTCCTGTACCTGGCATCTGCTTTCTCACTTTCTCCCTGGTGAGCACACGTGCCTTCTAGCAATTTTCTTTTCTTTTTTTTAGAGAGATTTTTGCTATATGGCACAAACACTCGCCAGAGAGACAGAGACAGAAAGCGAGAAATCACACCCCCCCCCCCCCCCCCCAGCAAGGATGGCCATGCCACAATCCCTTCTCCATTCTCCTCTTTGGATTTTGGGCACGCAGGCACATGCACTCGGTGTGAGTTTCAAGCCACCAGGTCTGGGACTCAAACCATGGTCAGCGGTTGCTGGGAGTCCAACAATGTAACCATTACGCCGTCCACTGGTCCCAAGCCAGCAAGTCTTAATTTGGGGGTTGTGAGATGAGATAGAGGATCTGAGATGACTTCTAGGTTTCTGTGTTGAGCAGAACATGTAGAGGAACGGTGGAACCATTTGCCCAGATGAAAAGACAAGAACAGGAACGGATCTCAGGAGAGTCAAGAGCTCCATTCGGGATCCATTGCGTTGGAGATGTTTTTGGACATACAAACAGAGACAGCAAGCAGGAAGTTGGATACAGGAGTCTGGAGCTCAGAGAGGTCTGGGCTGGAAATATACATTTGTGAGTCACCGGCATATATAGATGGTATTTAAAGCCATGAGAGTGGATGAGATCACCTAGGGAGAGAAAATATAGATAGAAAAGAGAAGGCCCAAGGCTGAGCTGGCTGGAGAACGAGGAGTCCCGAAAACAGTGCGCGTGGTTCCTGGGCCAAGTCAGGAACGGGCGCACCCTGCTGAGAGACACCCTGGAGGAAAGAGAAGTAACCAGGAGATTTGGCAAATCAGGTCCCTGATGGACTTGACCAAAGTGGCTTCAGTGGAGAAGTGGGGGAGCAGCCAGAGCAAAAGAGGTTGGAGAATATGTTAAGGCGAGGGAGGCCCAGCCCCTATGGCGCAGTCACTAGTGTACTGAAATGCGGTGCTGGAAGCCACATGGCTGACCTGAGCTTGGATGCCCTGGTCAATCTGAGACGCGCCAGGGGTGCGAGTGCATCCCAAAGCTGGAGGGACGGGGAGAAGGGATCACAGCTTGATGAGATCTTTGTAGAGTGCATTTCTCTCTCGCTTCCTCTCCTCGTGTGTACTCATGTGCTATCATAAATACCTTAAACTTAAAAAAAATAATAAAATAAAGGTGACAGAGTGGAGACAGCAAGTGTAGACAACTGGGGCCAGCAGGTGGGATGGTGGTTAAAGTGCTGGACTCCCACAAGGCCAACTGCAGTTTGAGTCCTGGGCCGGGCGGCTTGCTCACTTTCTCTCTCTCTTTCTCTGGTTAAATTTAAAAGTAATAACAAGGACCAGCAGATGGCATAATGGTTTCATTGCTGGACTCCCAACGTAGTCGACCACGGTTCATGTCCTAGACCTGGCAACTTGAAATTCACACCAGGGTGCGTGTGCGTGCCCAAAATCCCAGGAGGAGAATAGAGAAGGGATTGCAGCATGGCCATCCCCCCGGGGGATGATTTCTCACTTTCTGTCTCTGTTTCTCTCTGTCATTCTGGCAACTGCATGCACCCTATAGCAGAGATCTCTCTTACAATAATAATAAGTTAAATAAACAATTCTAAAAAAAAAAGTGTAAACAACCTCACACAGGAGCTGTCTCTCCATACTGAAACAATACGTATCCATGAGTTCTCTGCCCTGTGATCCTTGAGAGACTGCACCCTGGGAATTTCTTTTTTTCCTTTTGTTTTTAGATTTTTAATTTAGTTTTATTTATTTATTCATACTTTTTTTTTTTTTTTTATTTGACCAGAGACAGAGAGGGAAAGTGAGAAAGCAAGTCGCCAGGTCTGGGATTCAAACTGAAGTCAGCCATACGGGAGTCTAGAAGTCTAGTATCTTAGCCACCATACCCTGTTTTTTTCTTTCTTTCTTTTTTTTTTTTTGGTTTTTGCCACAGGGCATGTACTCTAGCTGGGGAGAGACAGAAAGAGAGAAAGTGAAATCACCACCTGGGGGGATGGCTACACTGCAACCACTTTTCCGCCATTTTCCTCCGAGGATTTTGGGCACCTGCACATACACCTGGGTGATTCTAAAGCCACCAAATCCAGGACTTGAACTGTGGTCAGCCACATGGGAGTCCAGTGGTTTGACCACCACGCCACCTGCTGTCCCCTCCCTTTGAAAAAATTTGCTATAAGATGTGTGCACTTTCTGAAGAGACAGAGAGAAAGAGAGACAAAGTAAGAAAGCACATGCTATGGGGCATGTGTGCTCACTCACAGATGGGAGATGGCCACACCACAATCCCTTCTTCTCCATTTTCTGGGGATTTGGGGCATGCACCTACACATACCTGGAGTGATTTTCAAGCCACTGAGTCCGGGCTTTAACCATGGAATCAGCTATGTGGGATCCAACCGCCTTAACCTCTGTGCCATCCACTGGCTGCAGTTTTATTGATTGATTGATTGATTGATTTTTGGAGAAGTTTTTGCTATAGGACAGGTGCGCTCACCAGAAAGACAGAGAGAGACAAAGAGACAAAAAGTGAGAAATTACCTCCCCCTCCCCCAGGAGGAAATGGCCACGCCACTATCCCTTCTCCTCCACTCTCCTCTCGGGATCTTGGGCACACAAGCACACGTGCCCGGCGTGAATTTAAGCCACCAGGTCCGGGACTCAAACCGCAGTCGACTACATGGGAGTCCAGTGTCATAGCCATTATGCCAACTGCTGGTCCCATTTTATTTATTTTTAAAATTCCACCATAGAGAATGTGTACCAGAGAGAGCCGCGCACGCGCCTGGATAGGCTTTCCCAATGTCATGATTTCCTTGCCCCAGCGCTCCAAGCTCCTCAGGTCCAGGGTGTCCAGTATGTTCAGTGTAGCTAGGGATCCACACTGGTGGCCAGCAGTGTGGCTTCCAGCAGGCTCTGGTGTGCTACTAGCCGTGCTGCTAGGCTGGGTCCCGTTGTGTTCTTTAGAGGCAACTGAGGAAGCTCAAAACAACAGCAAAGAAAACACCTGAAAGGTCACAGGTCTGGACTCTCTCCCAGCTAAACGAGGATCAGCTGCGTGCAGGCCCGGGGCAGGAGCCCTGCCAGGAGCCAGGACGCAGTCCCCGCTGCCCCTCCCAGCCCTGTGGCTTTGGGGAATCATTTCCTCCTCCTAGAAGAGCTAAGGATGGGGGCAAAGACAGCAGACCAGAGCGGGTTCCGAGGGAGACCCCACCCACTTAGTCTCCTTCCTCTTCCCGAGCACCCCTTTGTTTTTCCTCTCGGGCTTTCTCTGGTTTAGGAAATAGAAACTGACTGGCAAGTTCCTCCAAGGGTTGCCATGTGGAGAAGAGGTGACCAGGTGGGTTAGGATTTGGGGTTCCCTGGATATGCAGTAAAGGAAGGAGCCCCCACTTGTGGGGCAGAGGACCACCCACGCAGTACAGACACGCGCCTGGCTTTCGGAGCAGCCACAGAGCGGACCTGTCGGAGGCCGTTGGACCAGCATCCCGGCATCTATGCAGTAAAACCTAGGAGACCCTGGAGTGTCCTTGGGCTTGGATGGGCTGGGATGTGTGTATGACAGACAGGCCTACGTGCCAATCAGAGGGGCGCTAACTCATAAGCTGAGATGGGGCCACAGGAGTGAAAATGGCTGTTGGGAAGTGACTGAGAAAAGCTGAGACTAGAAAGGGGAGATGGGATGTCCCTTGTGGGATCCCACTGGCCACAGGGGAAGCTGAGGCACAATGAGAGGAGGCTGCGAAAGTCTGGGGATGTCCAGGAGGCCTGCCTCAGAAGGGGGCGGGGCCTCCTATGACGACCCCGCGACTGCCATTCCCCAGCCACCCGTTTTCCTGCAGCACCAGCTGCAACCTGTGGGAGAGCGGGAGGAGGGCTGGGAGGCACCCAGCTGGGCTTCCCCGGAGGAAGCCGGGGTGAGACGCCAGGCACGGACACTGCTGCCACCTAGTGGGCCAAACCTCTTATTGCCCGTGGTTCAACCCCGGGGACATTCTCACCTGAGCCCGAGAGAGACGGGGCTGGGGGAGAATGGGGGAGACCGCTGTGCCCATAAATTTGGGGACACAATGCAAGGAGGAGCCTTGAGGAGGAAAGCACACATCCCTGCATTGCCCCAATTGCTTTCCACCACGTGCTTTGGCCTTTGCTTCTGTGCATCGGGGGATCGGGTGCCGACTTCACAGGGTTACTGCAGTGGCTGAGTGGATCTGGGTGAAGTGCCTGGCATGGCGCTTGACAGATGCTACCTGCAGCTGATCCAGGGCTAACTGGAGGTGTGTAGCCCTGTCCCCAATGTCAAAGCGTGCCCGCTCTGTACACACAGCTCCCTTAATCCAGCACCTGCCCCACCAAATCCTCCTATTTCTAAATTCTGGGCTTCCCAGAGGATGAAGGTTCTGCAGGCCCTACCTCTGCTGATGGGTGCTTGGAGGAAAGGGCCCAGCTTCTAGCACTTCCTTTCTCCCCTCACCCTGGTGTCACCATTGGAATGGCTCTGGGTTGTGACCTCATAGAGCCCCACCCCGGGGTAATCTTTAATCGTAATCTGAGTGCAGGGGTCATGAGGCTGTGGCACTGGGTGTCGCTGTGGGTGTGGCTGGCTGGGCTGGCGACCACAGAAGCAGGTGGGAACTGTCTTGGGAGCAGTGAAGGAGGTTCGGGGGACAAGGGGCACTGCAGCCTTAGGACTGGGAGGCCAGCCCGGATCCTTCTCTGAACCCTTCCATCCCACCCTGTCCCGTGGTGAGCTCAGCTGACCGTGGGAGCAAATTCAAGCCCCTCCATAGACACGCTGGGACTGCGTGACCCAATGGGGCCCTGAGTCAGCCTCAGCCTTTTGGGGCGGAGGCAGGGGTAGGCTTGGTTGTCACAGACGTTGCTCCGGGTCCTAGCGCCCAGACCAGAGGGTACCAAGGTGCTCGCCCCAGAAGCAGAGTCTCCATTCTTCATAGACACACTTGACTTCTTTGATTACCCAGACTCGGACCAAGCCAAGCTTCTGGCTGTGGCCCAGTTTATCGGAGAGAAACCTGTGGTCTTTGTGAATTCAGGTAAGAACCAGCTTGAGAAGGGGCCTCCCTTCCTGTAGGGGCCTGGAGGAAAGTTGGCCTTGACTCTCAAGTCGGAGACAAGGGTCCCACCTCTCCCATCTCGAGCAGGTTCCAACTCCAAGCTCTTCCATCGCATCCTCACGGGCGCCCTCGTGATGGCCTTCTTCTTCCTCCTTCTCCAGTTCTGCACCCACGTGTAAGGCTCGCAGCCCATGCCCGCCCCATCTCCCAACCCTAGGCAGGCAGGTGCGACCTCCCACCTCTGACCTCATGTCCCACAGGAGCTGCCAGAAAGGGGCCTGAAGACCTTGACAAGAGCCCTGAGTGTGACCTGAGTGTTGATCCCACCACCCCCGCTGAGAAATAAGTCCTTGCGTTCTTCCTCCCTGACTGCTGGATGGCCTGCCCTTCCCTGTGGTCATTCCCCAGCCCCCACCTCTCCATCCAGGCCCCGAAGAACTGGGTAAAGAGAGGGCGCTGGTGGCGGTCACGCAGATCGTCTTTATTAGCGGTCTGTAAAGCACCTCCCAGGGTCCCCGACCCCAGAGCGGAGGAAGCCTTGAGAGGTCTGTAGCACCAGGGACATGCCAGGGCCCGAGGGCAAGATGTGCGGCCAGACGGGGAGGGACTGGGCACTCCCACCTGCCCCGGGGGCACTCAGCGCTGGGAAGGCAAGGCTGGGGGTAGCAGCTGCCTCCCTCCCTCACCCCAACAAACTAGTTTGGATTTGGGCATTTAAATAAATAAATAAAATAAAATAAAATAAATAAGATTCCTCAGGCTGGCCTCCCCTGGAGAGGAGCTATGGGGGGCCTATGGAAGAGGGGGCAAGTTAGGGTGTCCTCTCCTTCCCCGATGATGGGAGCTGAGAGGGATTTGCAGCAGAGGGGCTGGGATGTCCTTGGCTGGGGCCTCCACTTGCCTGACTCCCGGTCTCCTTGGACCCCTGCCCAGCTCTCTCAGCCCTCCAGCCCTGTGTGGTGGGAGGTGCCATTCTCCAGACGCTTCTCCAGAGCAGGGGTGGGCAGGAAGGGGCTGGCCAGCCAGCGCAGGGGTCCTGGGGAGAAGGTGCAGCCCTCTCCGCCTCCTGATCGCTTGGCCCTGGCCCTGGCCCTCACCCCTGAGGACAGGTGCCCCCCACGGCGCTCTGAGTCCATCTGTCAGTCCTGGGGCTGTCGGGCAAGAGGGCCCTGGCTCCCCACCCCGACCCATCAGCCCCAGAGCCCAGTCCCCACGGGGCGGGGCAGCGCCAGGAGGGTGCCCAGACCCCAGCTCAGTCCTGGGTCTGACAGGGAGAGGGCGGCGGGGAGCCTCGGGGCCGGAAGAGGCGGCAGGCCCCGCGGCAGATAAGGAAGAACCAGTAGAGCTGCGGGGCGAGCAGCAGCGCTGCACCCAGGTTGACGTGGGCCGGGATGGCCAGGGGCACGGCGAGCAGGGGCAGGCCGGCGTGGCGCCCGTAGGCCCAGTACAGGTAGGGGAACAGCAGCACCCGGCAGCACAGGAAGCTCAGCAGCATCAGGGCCCCGTTGACCTTGTGCAGCAGTGTGTGCTGCTGCTTGTACTGCGGACACAGAGCGGGGTGGCAGGGCGGAGAGGGCGGGCCCTGCTCCAGGTTCTGCCCCTCTAGTCTCCTCCTTCCAGGTAGGGGTGAGGTTCATGGGCCTAGACCACCCCCTCTGCTGCCTCCCCTGGCCCCAGCCTGTAGTGCCCCCCACCTCCAGGCCTGTACTTTAAAGAATCCCTTGGGGCCAGCAGCTGGCGTGGTGGTTAGGGCACTAGACTCCCATGGCCACCCCGGTGCATTCCGGGTGCATTCCGGACTCTGCGGTTTGAAAATCACTCTGGGCGCATGCGCATGCCTGCCCAAATTCCCCAGAGGATAATGGAGGAGAAGGGATTGCGGCATGGCCTGGGGGGTTCGGGCTGGTGGCGATTTCTCACTTTCCCTCTCTATCTCTGGGAAGCACATGCAAAAAAAAAAAAAAAAAAACTTTAAAAAAAGGGGGTATCCATGAAGGTCCCCAGAAGTGCCCGCCCTTCCCGTGCCTGTTCTTCAGGCGCGTGTACCCTCAGGCACCCTCTCACCTGGATGAGGATCTTGCCAAGGCAGACGAAGGGGGTGCTGACCTCCGCCATCAACAT
This sequence comes from Tupaia tana, assembly GCA_026018925.1. Classification (NCBI taxonomy): domain Eukaryota; kingdom Metazoa; phylum Chordata; class Mammalia; order Scandentia; family Tupaiidae; genus Tupaia; species Tupaia tana. Next base: position 61,326,363 of record JAKSZU010000016.1, read on the forward strand.
GCAGCCTAGAAAGAAATCTCCCTTGCCCTGTCGCCACACCTGGGAGGAGAGGAAGGATGGTGAGGCGCGGGGTCTCACCTTGCATGCCGTGGCTTTCGGAAACGCTGCACGCTGCGGGGCTGAGCGTGTGTGCAGAGGCAGAGCTGGGCGTGTCACCTTCTATCCCTGCCCCGGTCCTGCAGGTTAAGACTGGCAGCCTCACACTACCAGAGAGGACACTGAGGCTCGAAGGCATGCAGTGACAGCTCTGACGCACGGCACTGAGCATGCCCAGCCCAGCCCAGGCCCACTGTAGGTCCTTCGTGCCTCTGCACCAGGGATGGGCTGGTGCTTGGTAAACCATCCCTGTTGCTGGCCGCCCCTGGTGTCATCCCAGGCCCGCTTTGCTGCCAGTGCCTGCACTCTGGGCTCCCCAGGCCCCACCCCGGCCCTCGGCTCTGCAGGGACTCACCACCGAGAGCGGGAAGCACACCAGCACCATGACGGCGTGGTGGAGCACCATCAGGAACTCCTTGTGCAGGTAGCCGCGCACCACGGCCCAGGTGCTGCCCGGGGCTCGGGTGCCTCCATTGTCCTCTCCGTGCCCTTTGACCTGGTGTTTGTGCCAGTGACAGAGGAACATGGCATAGATGTCATAGATGAAGTAGGGCACAGCAAACTGCGTGTAGGCCGAGGAGAGCCAGTGCCTGGAGGGCAGAGAGAGAAAGGGCTCGAGGAGGAACAGGAAGAGACGGCGAGAGCAGCTCAGGCGCCGGTCATTGCCGGGCGCTCCCGTGAGTCAGAGCTCAAGTGATCTTCCCGACACCCTGGGAGGAAGTGGAATCTCGCATTACACATGATGGGACCCGAGGGGAGGTGAGAAATATGCCCGAGGTCACGTGGCCACGCAGCTAGTCAGTGGTAGTGCTGGATTCAGACCGGACCGACCTCGGAACCCACCATTTCTCTCACGCTCTCCCCCTGCCCCGCAGGACGGTGGGGGAGCAGGGAAAGAGACGGGAAGATGTCCACAAGCCGAAGGGCCAAGACGGAGTGAGGAAATGAGCACAGGCGAGGCATGGGAGACAGCCAAGGTTAGGGCAACAGACAGAGAAGGGTGAGAGCCATGGGGTGGCCAGCGGCCTCCTCCCTCTGCGCAGCCAGCACTCCAACAGTCCCAGCGTTCCCATGTGTGAACTCAGTTACTCTCATCGCGAGCTTCCTATAAATGACAGGTGTGGCAAGGCTCTGGTTTACATCCAGAAACCTCCCTGGCATGCCCGGCTTTTAACTGGGAGCTGACAGAGGCTGGGGCTGGATCACAGCAGGGAGGCCCTGCTGGGGGTACCTGACTTCCTCTCTGTCTCTCTCGCTCACGAGAGCACTCACACATACACTTACAAAGGCAAAAGCGGGCAGGATCGCATCCCCACTGGACGGCGAGGCTGAGTAACCTGGCGGTGGAGCACACACAGCGGGGCTGGCCCTGCGGCCCTCCTTCTCAGCCTCACTGTCCTGGGAGAGCCGAGAGCTGTCAGACAGGCCTTGCGGGGGACTGAGAGGTGCTGGGTCAGCGCCGCCTGCGATCCTGCCCAAACGTGGCCCGACCTCTCGTTTTTCATGTACAGCCAGTATAAGGAGAAGACACGGAGCAAAAGGAGCCAAGAACACGGAAAGTTCTTCGTACTTTGAGAGTAAACAGAAACGAGAAGTGCATGAATATGCAGCATTGCATTTTTCCTCTTGAGTCAGCACCTTGGCACTTTCCCTTATATCCTGTGATGGTCTGAGGTGGGGGCAGGAGGTCGGGAGGGTAGGGGCCGGGGAGCCAACACCACGTTGGCCAGCAGCTCCTGAGAAAAGGACCCGGGGTGAAGTCAGCTAAGGCCAGGGGAGAGGTGGAAGGTGAAGGCAAGCCCAGGGGCCAGCCTGGAAGAGGAGAGGCAATGTACACTCCAGCAGGGCCAAGTTCAGGGAAGAGAGAACCTGAGCTCTGAGGTGCGGCCGTGTCGGCAGTATGGGTGGGAGGCAGCTGGTTAGAAAGCAAAGGCAGGAGCACGGGGAGAGTGGGAAGGCCAGACCGGCCCACCGAAGTTACCGCAGGGAGGCCCAGAGTGCCCGCCCAGCAGACCTGGCAGGAGCCCGGAGCCCTGCGACCGCTGGGTGGTGGAGAGGACCAGGAGGGCCAGCAGGCCCTGTGCTGCCATGTGAAGTATTAAATCCATCCCACCCTCTCAGCAATTAGGTGCTCAGAAGTAGGAACAGCTGTTGCCCCTGGATTAACCCTGATCCTCCCCATCTACCTGAGGATTAAAGGGTGGAAGAGGGACGAGAACAGACCTGGGGGGAGGAGAGGTGAATTCAAGAGCCAAAAGGTGACCTCTGTGCGTGGAGGCTGAGGAGGGATTGCTTGGAGCCCAGTTCACCTGGGAAGTGGCGGGAAGGGCAGGGAGACAGGCAGAGAAGCCAAGTCCCAGAGCAGTCTGAAGACAGGGCTCTGCATCTACCAGGGCAGCCAAGACCTGCCGAGGGCCGCCACACACCGCCCTGATTCCCCCTGTCACGGTGGGCCCTTCCAGAGGGTGCTACCTCAACGGACAGATGCGGACACTCGCCTGCGGGAAAGGGGGGAAACAGAGAGCAAGGGGCCCCTCTAGATCAGGTCATCCAAATCCGTGGCTCGGTGGCCACCAGAGAAGAGGAGCAGGGCCAGAAGCTAGGAGTGGGGGCGTCAAGGCACCCTCGCCAACGGCACCCTCGCCAGCGACTGGCAGAGTGTGGTCACCACGAGCGCGCGTCAGCACCACGGACAGGGCCCCTCTCCTCGCCCCACCTCGCAGGCCTGCGCCTCTTTGGCAAGCGACAAGCACTGCAGCAGCTGCCAGTGCCAAATTTTGGCCTCTTCACCCTCATCCCCTCCCCCACCGCCTGACCGTCGGTGGCCTTGTTTGTGTCATCGCTCTCTCCTCCCTCGTGCGCAGCGCTGGAGCTGGACACCTGGATTCTGGGGGGAGGTGAGGGGTGAGCCCAGCAGGAGGCAAGAAGCCTCCCAGTTGGGTACTGCTTGGACGTGGGGTCTGAGGGGTGTAAAGGTGGGAGGAGGCAGGGGAAGAAACAGCACTCAGAACCCACAACAATACGAGGCCGGGGAGCCAACCAGGAAGTGCTCTGAAGATCCCCTTGATCCTCGCTTCTTCTCCCCAGCTCTGACCTTTAAGGACAGGACAGGATAAATTTATCCCTGGGTGTTGAGTTGCAGCTACTGCAGTTAACTTGCTCAGGCCCATGTTCAAGGCTTGGGGACCACTGGAGTTCCCTCGGAGGTGTGGGGTAGTCCAGGGTCACACGCACATTGCTGGATGGGGCAGAGACGGCGGCGTGGCACTTACTGGTCATCAATGATGTGCTTGCAAGAGGTGGAGACGATGTAGCCAGCTGTGGAGGCCATGATGGCTTGGACAGAAGACACTAGCCTAGGACAAAGAGGGAGAGTGGTCGTGGGAAGAGACGAGAGCCTCCATTTCTCCTCGTCACTTGTCTAGTTACTGTATCTGGGGCTCGGTCACCCCTCAGGGCCATCCAGTCCTCACCCTCCTTTGACAGCTGTCACCCCATCACTGCCCCCTCAGGGTTCCTGGACTGGCCCAGCTGCTGTTCCTCAGCTTACCCCCTTCTCTCTGCCCTTGTCCCGTCCCTCGCTTTGTGGATACTGAGTCACCGTCCTTGCAGAGGACACCAGGGAGGTCAGTCCGAGGTGAGGCGATGCTGAGAACAAGGCCTCTTCCTGGGCGCCCTTGCCCACTGCACACCACTCAGCCGCCCGTCCCTGTCCTCGTCCTCGCTCAGGTCAGCACTCTGGCCCCTCGGCGGCGGTGGCAACCTTGGGCTCCCCTGCCACTTCCCCTCTCTCCTTGACTGCCACTTTGCTCTCTCTCCAACTCTGGCTCTTCTTCCAGGGTTGGACAGAGTTCTACCATTCCTCGGTCCCTTGTCCCCACTCACTCACCCTGGATAACACACGGCGCTCTGCCCCCAGCCTTGTCCTCTGAACCATATTATAGAAATGTATGGGTCACATTCTGGCCATATTTCAGAGGGTGGGAGGGTGAATGGGGGGAGGAAAGCGAAGGAGTCTGAACACGAGTAGACCAGATGGCTGCTTTGGACGAGGTCTCCCGGGACAGTGAGTAGGGCGGTGAGCAGGGAAGAAGCTTGGAGGGAAAGCCCACTGACCACTGCAGGGGCCCCCAGCCCCCCCAGGGTAAGGGTGCAGGGAAGTGCTGGAGTACCCTCCATCCCCACAAAGCCTGAGGAGGGGAGGGGGCTGAGCGGAGGGGGTGCAGTTTACCTGGCTGAGACAATGACCGCGTCGGCCTCCTCCCAGCGCAGCTGGGGCAGCCTCTGGAGCGTGTTCTTGGAGAGGAGGAAGAGTCCAGGGAACACCACCCCCCCAGCCACCATTGGGGTCAGCATGGTGGCTCAGGACTCGGTCGGGGAGGGGCAGGGAGGCCGAACTGGAGGGAGTCAGAGGTGGAGAAGGGACAGCGAGCCAGGGAGGGAGACAGAGATGGAGAGAGAGAGAGGAAGGGGCACAAAGGGGACAGGGCGGGGACGGGATGGGGCAGGGGGCCTGGCCAGGGGAGGGGGAGAGGGAGTTCGAGGAGACTGGGGGAAACAGGGAGAGGGGTGAGTGGGAGCACAGGAGCGGAGAAAGCCCGCGAGGGATGGAGAGAGAGGGGAGGACTTGTGAGAGGACAGAGGGAGAGGGTACAGAGGAGGATGCCGTGGGGGAGGGGAGGCCGCGGCCAGGCAGGTGGGGAGGGGAGGCTTACGTGGAGAGGCTGGGAGGGCCCGAGAAGGCGGGGTGGGGGGTGGGACTCTGGTGCCAGCCTTGAAAGGAGGGAGGGAGCCCGAGGAGCGGCCGGGCAGTGGTCAGCGGTCAGCCCTGCTCTCCCGCCTCCCCAGCCTCCTCCCGCTGCCGCCACAGTCCCCGCTGCCCGGCACGGACACCGCTGCACATGGCATTATAGCGAGTTCGTGCCCAGCCCCCTGCCCCCTCTGTGGGGAGGGGGAGGGGGAGGGGAGACGCCAGCTTGGGGAGGGCGGGGGAGGGGTGGGGAAATGATGGCACCGACCAGACACCGAGAAACCGGACCTGCAGCAGCGTCTCCCCATGCAGCTCTGAGCCTCAGCCGAGGCTGCGACAGAGATGGGGGGGAGCAGAGAAAGAGGGAGGGGGGAGGCCCTTAAAGAGACAGCAGCTGCAGTGCAGGGGGCTGCTGGGGACGAGGGCCAGGGAAGGGACAGCTCTTCTCTTGGGAAGGCAGGTGGCGGAGGCTGCTTGGCCAGCTGGGAGGGGGTTCAGAGCCCCCAGATGTGCCTGACCCCAATCCTCATCATACTTTATAAATGCCTGGCGTCTCCTCCTCTGCCGGGGGTTCCTGGCAAGTGCCCCTCTGGGGCCTGCCTGGGGTCCCAGCTCAGGGACGCCCAGATCCAGTGATTAGAGGACTCCCAGGGAGGGGGGCAGGAGAAAGTGGTGCCTCTTGCCCACTCTGAAGGAGGAGCTGAAGAAATGAGTGGGAGCAAAAGTACCCTAACACGGCATCCTTCAGAGATACTCCCTCCTTCACCCCAGGGAGGAAGAGAGACTGGAACCCCAGACACCTATCCTTACCCCAATCTGCTGCACGGTTGTCCCTTGTCTTTGTGTAACTTGTAACAGGGCCTAATACCTTATTTGACCCGTTTCTACAGGTCTAGAAATGTCTGGTCCGAGTCAGTAAGTGAGGCTCCCCAAGGTCACGTAATTAAGAAGTGGCAGGAGCCCTCTTACCAGGCGTAGTGATGCAGGATTTGAAGAAAAGGTGGGAAATGCTGTCTCCCAGAAAACCCACCAGGAGCCCAAGGATGCCCTGGGCTTGTACTCCAGGCAGCCCAGGCCCTCCTGGCCTCCCCTCAACGCCAGTCACTGGCCCTTCCTCCAGCTTCAGGATGCTCCTAGTTGAGAGGGAAGGACCTCGGGGACTGGCTGGCTCATTTGATCACAGGACAGGAAGGCCCAGGGACTTGGCCAGGGCTCCACTGCGAAAGTTGCTTCTCTTTCAAGTTGCGTCCCTGCAATTTCTTCTTCCTGTCCTGTAGACTTCTGCAAGCCGTGGGGCCTGCTACCCAGCTGCACTTCGGTCTCCAGACTTGTCCTGAGATGTACCTCCACAACTGACCCTAGGCTTCACCTTTCTCTGCCTAACGCCCACTCCAGCTCCTTCCCTAAAGAGAGGCAAGGGGCTGGGATTTGCAATTTTGTGCTGCCCTCTACTGGTGCACTGTAGGAAAGCCCCTGAGAAGATTTCCCTTCCAGTTAGCGACAGCAGTGGACCCAGCTTCCTGGCCTCGGGGTTCAGGGGAAAACAGGGACCCAACTTTCAAATTTTTACTACATGCTAAGCATGATGTGAGGTGACTGAAGTTTTTGTTTTGTCTTTATTTTTTGCTACAAGGTGTGTGCACTCTCCTACAGAGAGAGAAGAGAAGGGACGTGAGAAGTCATCCCCAGGAGGGGTGGCTATGCCACAATCCCCTCTCCTCCACTGTCTTCCCAGTATTTTGAGCACACACACACACACACACACACACACACACACGTGCGTGCACGTGCCCACAATGATTCTCAAGCCGCTGGGTCCAGGGCTCAAACTGTGAAGTGGGCTATGTAGGATCCAGTGCTTTAAACTCCATGCCACCTACTGGCCCAACTTAAGTTCATTCAGACTTTTCTTTTCTTTCTTTCTTTTTAAAAATATTTATTTAATGTTGTCCTTATTATTTGTTAGTTTTGCTACAGAACACATGCACTCATCAGAGAGAGAAAGAGAGAGGGAAAGTGAGAAAGCAAGCCACCAGCTCCAGGATTCGAACCATGGTCAGCCATGTGGGAGTCCAGAGCCTTAACCATCATGCTACCTGCTGGCCCCAAAGCTCAACTTCTTTTTCTTTTTTTGGAGAGGTTTTTACTATAGGGCACATGCGCCTGCCAGAAAGACAGAGAGAGACAGAGAGACAGAAAGTGAGAAATCACTCCCCGAGGGATGATGGCCACGCTGCAATCCCTTTTCTTCCATTCTCCTCTCGGGATCCTGGGCAGGCACGCACACATATGCACCCAGCATGAGTTTAAGCCACTGGGTCTGGAACTCAAACTGCAGCCAACTACATGGGAGTTCCGCAACATAGCCATTACGCTAACTGCTGGTTCCACTTGACTTCTTTTTTATCTATTTTTAAAAATAATTATTTAATTTTATTTATTCATTCATTTATTTATTTTAATTTGGCCAGAGAGAGACACAGAGAGCAAGAAAGAGAGAAAGTGAGAAAGCAATCCAGCAGGTCCAGGACTCAAACCGTGGTTGGCCATGTGGGAGTGTCCAGCACCTTAACCACCATGCCACCTGCTGGTTCCCTTTTTTATCTATTTTAAAGTGGTTTTTGCCTGAGTGTGCGTGCACTCACCACCAAAGAGAACCAGAGACAATGAGAGGGAAAGTGAGGAATCACCCCCTGGGGGATGGCCATGCAGCAATCCCTTCTCCATTCTCCTCTCAGGATCTTGGGCACACACTCACATGCACCCAGTGTGATTTTCAAGCCACCAGGACTGGGACTTGAACCACAGTCAGCCATGTGGGAGTCCAGCAATGTAACCAGCATGCCATCTGCTGGCCCCTAAACTCAACTTCTTTAAAGAGAGAATGGCATATGGCAGGTGGCATGATGGTTAAGGCATTGGACTCCCATATGGCCATCTGTGGTTTGTGTCCCCAACCTCGTGGCTTGCTTTCTCTCTCTCATCAAATTAAAAATAAAAAATAATAACTAATAAAAGTAAATTAAAACTAAGAAAAAAGAGAGAGAGAGAGAGAGAGAGAGAGAGAGAGAGAAAATCAGAAGAACATATGACATTGGGCCCATATTCTAAGTCCATAACATTTGGCTGGTGGTGAGCAGCTGCTTCCCCATTGGAGGGAGTCCTCCAGCTGACAAGGTCCCCATGGAACCTACATGTATCTCTTCTAGTATTTGCAGGAGTTTGCAACTTGATTTCACTGACATTGACTCACAAGACCCTCGCACAACGTCTCCATAAAAAAAAAAATGTGGTTGTTATTGTTAAACCCACTTATAAATGGGGGACTCAAAGTTCAGAGAGGTTAGCTGACTTGTAAAAGATCCTATAGCTGGTGCCTTTGATCTGAACCCCGTCCACACCCCACGTTCTGCTTGTGCTTTCACCACCAGGTTTTTCAAAAAGTAAGAGATCAGCCCCGCCAGCCCTGGCCCCAGGAAGGACAGCCTCGCCCCGGCCCTCTTACTTGGATGCCACCAGAACAGCCTCCTGCCTCTCCATCTGCAGGCTGGCATGCATCTGCAGGCCCCAGCGTAGGACAGCGAAGCACGACGGGAAGAAGATGCACCCTAGTGCAAAGAGCAGAGTCATGCCTGTCTGAAGCAGAGAGGGTGGGAAAGAAAATAAAGATGGCCATGAAAACACAGCAACTTTCAGAGCCCATGCAGCAACCTCCTTCACCTCCCCCCAATGCAATGGCTTTTATTTATTTTTAAAAAATAATTATTTAATTTTATCCATTATTATTTAATTTGCTATAGGCACATATGCTCACGAGAGAGAGAGCAAGCTGCCAGGTCTGGGACTCGAACCGTCACTGGTCATGTGGGAGTCCAGTGCCTTAACTACCATGCCACCTGGTGACTACACCCCTATGGCTTTTAAGACCCATCATCTGTAACCACTTAAAGCCACCAGGCATACCACTTCTCTAATCTCTTTTGAATTCTTTTTTTTTTTTTTTTTTTTTTTTGAGAGGTTTTTCGCTATAGGGCGCGTGCGCTCGCCAGACAGACAGAGAGAGACATAGAGACAGAAAGCGAGAAATCACCCCCCAGGGGGGATGGTCACGCCGCAATCCCCTCTCCTCCATTCTCCTCTTGGGATCCTGGGCACGCACGCACACGCGCCCGGCGTGAGTTGTAAGCCACCGGGTCCGAGACGCGAACCACGGTCGACTACGTGGGAGTCCAGCGACATAGCCATTACGCTAACTGCTGGTTCCCCTCTTTTGAATTCTTAATGTACTATGAATAGCCCTCACTTAGGGCAATCGGACATTCTGATTTTTGGTTTCAAATTCAATTCTGGTATTTCATTAATTTTTCCTGTAACCACTGAAGCTGGTCTACACCTCCTAGTCCATCTCACACCATAAGAGTCTTCTCTTGGGACCAGCTGTTAGCATAATGGCTATGTCGCTGGACTCCCAGTGGCCAACTACGGTTCGAGTCCCAGACCTGGTGGCTTAAACTCATGCCGGACGCGTGTGCGTGCATGCCCAAGATGCAAAGAGGAGAATGGAGGAGAAGGGATTGCAGTGTGGCCAGCCCCCTGGGGGGTGATTTCTCGCTTTCTGTCTCTCCCTCTTTCTGGTGAGCGCACACGCCCTATAGCAAAGACCTTTAAAAAATAATAATTTTTTTTTCTTTTTTTGGAGAGGTTTTTGCTATAGGGCGCATGCGCTCGCCAGACAGAGAGAGACAGAGAGACAGAAAGCAGGAAATCACCCCCCAGGGGGATGGCCACAACGCAATCCCTTCTCCTCTGTTCTCCTCTCGGGATCTTGGGCACACACGCACACGCACCCGGCGTGAGTTTAAGCCACCGGGTCCGGGACTCGAACCGCAGTCGACTACGTGGGAGTCCAGCGACATAGCCATTACACTAACTGCTGGTCCCCCCAAAATAATAAATTTTTAAAAAGTCTTCTCTTTTTCTCTTTCACTCCATAAAGCACTCGCTCTTTGGTAATTCCACCCTACCCCATCCTCTGCACACTCCCACAGGAGCGCTTTATGTCATGTCCCCTCCCAGTCCCTAAACTTCTCATAGGCCCTCACCTCTGAGAGACAAGGTGAGACGATAGAGAAGGAGGTTGATGTTTCTCCTCAGCACCCAAAACTTGGGGAAAGGAAGGGAGAGGAGTGTTCAAACTGCCGATACTTGAAATTTTAAAGTAACATTTCTTAAAAACAAAACAAAACAAAAGCTGAAGTAATTATCATTCCATTAGAAAAGAAAGAAAAGGAGAAATCCTGAAAATACATGTATTTACAAATATGTTATTTTTGAGCGGAAAAGCCTCCCCTCCCATCCACTCCTGGGAGGAGAGGAGTGGGTAAGGCCCAGGAGGGCTGTGGGGAGTCTGGGCCTGCCATCCTGCATCCCTTAAGAGGCTTCGAAGGGACCTTTTCAGGCAGGTTACAAGGAAGATGTCAAACTGCAAGAGCACGAGGTTGCAAGGTTGCGTGCTGCTGAGACAGTTGGCGAGGGCAGGAACATCACCCTCCCATTGGTGGACTGCTTGGAATATGCCATCCTCTCATTGGCCAACCTCTTGACACGTTTGCCCTATGATTTGTTTCTGCTGCGGAGGAAGTGGGGCGGTGCCCTAGCAGTAGAATTGGCCAATTAGAACTCAGTGATGACTTGATGGATAGCTACGTGGCAGGGATGGAGTTGAAAGACGGGAAAAGAAAAGGAGGCAGAGGGAAAATAACAACTTAAGTAGTTATTTCTTTAAGAGGCAGCATAGGGGACCAGAGATGGTCTTTGCACTCCCACATAGTCAACTGCGGTTCAAGCCCCAGACCTGGTGGCTTAAAACTCATGCTGGGCATATTTGTGTGTGCCCAAAATCCCAAGAGGAGAAGGGATTGCAGTGTGACCACCACCACCCCCCCCCCCACACACACACACACACACCCCGGGACTTCTTGCTTTCTGTCTCTCCAGCAAGTGCAAGAGCCCTATAGCAAAATCTCCTTTTGGCAGCATAGTATAACAAAGATAGCAATAAGAAACATATTGTATGGCTCCATTTTCAGGAAATTTTTTTTTTTTTTTGAGAGGTTTTTTTGCTATAGGGCGCGTGCGCTCGCCAGACAGACAGAGAGAGACATAGAGATAGAAAGCGAGAAATCACCCCCCAGGGGGGATGGTCACGCCGCAATCCCTTCTCCTCCATTCTCCTCTTGGGATCTTGGGCACGCACGCACACGCGCCCGGCGTGAGTTGTAAGCCACCGGGTCCAAGACGCGAACCGCGGTCGACTACGTGGAGTCCAGCTACATAACCATTACGCTAACTGCTGGTTCCCCATTTTCAGGAAATTTGTAACAGGCAAAACACCGACAGTAAAAAATCCAAAGAACAACATTTAAGTTGAGAGAAGGCATCTCCTGGAAGAAGATCCCACAAGGCCAAGTGCAGCGGTTGGAGTCCCAGACCCCATGGCTTGAAAAACATGCTGGGAATGTGTGCTTGTGTGGTCAAAATTCTGAGTAGAACAGAGAAGGGATTGCGGTGTGGCCATCCCCCTGGGGGTTGCTTTCTCACTTTCCCTCTCTCTGTCTGTCTCTTTCCAGGCAAGTGCATGCACCCTATAGCAAAAACTAAAAATAATAATACTGCCCGCCCATGCAATACCACTTAGACAGCATTTGCTGCAGGCCAGCTACTCAGCTGAGTGTTTACCAACGTCAAGTCATTTCCTCAAAACAACCTTGTGGGTAGGAGTGTTGTTCCTCTTTTACAGATGAGAAAACAGAGAAATGAAGAGGTGTGGTTCCTTATCCAGGGTTACACAGGAAGTGAGTGAGGTAGGATTTATCTTCAATCATATTTTCTTTCCTTTTTTTTTTTAAGAATTATTTTATTTAACTTTATTTATTTATTTATTTTTACATTTTTGACCAGAGAGGGACAGAGTGAGAACAAGAGCAAGAGAAAGTGAGAGAGAGAGAGAAAGTGAGAAAGTAAGCTGCCAGATCCAAGACTCAAACCATAGTCAGCCCTGGGGGACTCCAGTGTCCTTAACCACCATGCCCCTGCTGGGCCCCTTCAATTGTATTTTCTTTCTTTTTTCTTTCTTTCTTTCTTTCTTTCTTTCTTTCTTTCTTTCTTTCTTTCTTTCTTTCTTTCTTTCTTTCTTTCTGTATGGTGCATGTACTCTCCAGAGACAGAAAGACAGAAAGTGAGAAATCACCCACCAGGCAGGATGGCCATGCCACAAACCCTCCTCTCGGGATCTTGGGCACAAAGGTACACATGCCCAGAGTTCACTGGTTTCTTTTTCTTTTTCTTTTGCAAGAATTATTTAATTTTGGGAACCAACAGTTAGCGTAATGGCTATGTCACTGGACTCCCACGTAGTCGACTGCAGTTCGCGTCCCGGACCCGGTGGCTTAAAACTCACGCCGGGCGCATGTGCGTGCGTGCCCAAGATCCTGAGAGGAGAATGGAGGAGAAGGGATTGCGGTGTGACCATCCCCCCTGGAGGGTGATTTCTCACTTCCTATCTCTCTGTCTCTGTCTGTCTGGCGAGCGCATGCGCCCTATAGCGAAAACCTCTCCAAAAAAAAAAAAAAAAAAGAATTATTTAATTTTATTCATTGTCATTTGTTTTATTTTTTTAAATTTATTGAAGTTGACTAGAGAGAGAGAAGGGAAATGAGAAAGCAAGCTGCCAGGTCTGGGACTTGAACCAAGGTCGGCCATGTGGGGGGTCCAGCCGCCTTAACCACAACACCACCTGCCAGTCCCCAGAGTTCACTAGTTTCTATAATGTTAAGCAGATATAGAAAACATAATCTGGGGCCAGCAGGTGGCATGGTCAACCACAGTTCAAGTCCCAGACCTAGTGGCTTGCTTTCTCTCTCTCTGTCCCTTTCTCTCTCTTTGTCTTGCTTTGGTCGAATTAAAACATAATAATAACAACAATAACAAATAAGGTGCCAGCAGGTAGCTTGATGATTAAGGGTGCTGGACTCCCACATGGTCAACCGTGGTTTGAGTCTCAGACTTGGTGTCTTGCTTTCTCACTTTCTCTCTCTCCCTCTCTCTCTCTCTCTCTCTCTCTCTCTCTCTCTCTCTCTCCCCTCTCTGGTCACATTTAAATAAATAAATAAATAAATAAAGTTAAATAAAAAACTCTTTTTAAAAATGGAACTAAATAAATAAAAAAGAAAGAAAAATCATAATTTCATTTCCTAAAGGAACTGAACATATTTTTTCAGAGAGATTTTTTGCTATAGGGTGTATGCACTCACCAGAGAGACAGAGACAGACACAGAGACAGAAAGCAAGAAATCACCCCCCCCCCCCCGGGGGGCATGACCACACCACAATCCCTTCTCCTCCAGTCTCTTCTGAGGATATTGGGCATGCACATGCCCAACGTAAGTTTTAAGCCCCCAGGTCCAGGACTTGAACCAGTCAACTATGTGGGAGTCCAGCGATGCAACCATTACACCATCTGCTGGTCCCCTGAAATTTTTTTTAACAGAGGGCAAAAACACACCATTGAATACAGTTTAGACATCCTCATTCATATATTGGGGGTTTATCTCTGTTCTTGATTCTTTAGCTACTTCATTTTTCCCCTCTGGATGGGCCTCTGAAAATTAAGATTAAGCCAAGAGTAAAAAAAGATAAAGTAGCTGAAGATGAGGTTTCTAGTTGCCTAATCAGTATCCGTCCTTACCCTCTTCCTTATTTTGCTGGAGATCATAGGTTACACACTCTGAGGTGAGGGGTCGGTAGATGACATAATGATTACATCACTGGACTCCCACATTCAAGGTTCAAGTCCTGGACCTGGTGGTTTAAAACTCACACTGGGTGCGTGCGCATGTGTGCCCATGATCCCAAGAGGAGGGACCAGCAGATGGCGCAATGGCTACGTCACTGGACTCCCATGTAGTCAACCACCGTTTGAGTCCTGGACCTGGTGGCTCAAGCTCATGCTGGGCGTGTGTGCATGCGTGCCCAAGATCCTGAGAGGAGATTGGAGGAGAAAGGATTGCGGCATGGCCATCCCCCTGGGGGGTGATTCCTCTCTTTCTGTCTCTTTGTCTCTTTCTGTCTTTCTGGCAAGCGCACGTGCTCTATAGCAAAAACCTCTCTGGAAAAAAAAAAAAGATCCCAAGTGGAGAATGGAAGAGAAGGGATTGTTGCAGCATGGTCATCCCCCTTGGGGGTGACTTCTTGCTTTCTGTCTTTTGTCTCCCTGGTGGGCGCACATGCCCTACATCAAAAATCTCTCTCTTGGGACCAGCAGTTAGTGTAATGGCTATGTTGCTGGACTCCCATGTAGTCGACCATGGTTCACGTCCTGGACCCGGTGGCTTGTATGCGTGCGTGCCCAAGATCCCAAGAGGAGAATGGAGGAGAAGGGATTGCTGCGTGGCCATCCCCCCGGGGGGTGATTTCTTGCTTTCTGTCTCTCTGTCTATCTGGTGAGCACACATGCCCTATGGCAAAAACCTCTCCAAAAAAAAAAATCTCTATCTTAAAAAAAAAATCTTTGAGTGGAAGGCTGGCTCTGTGGTGTAGTGGTAATAAGCAGAGCAGCTGAATCCGTGTGGTAACCTTGGTTTGAATCCCTAGTCTGCTCACCCTGAAACACACTAGACATGTGCATAAGTGCCGAAGACCTCGTGAGTTAGAGGACTGGAGGAAGGAGGCCGTGGCACAACCTGACCCTGGTGCATGCCCATGTACACAGTCTATCGTGAATAAAGAAAAAAACAAAACAGGGGCCAGTAAGTCGCATGGTGGTTAAGATGCTGGACTCCCACATGGCCAATTGCAGTTTGAGTCTTGAACCTGGTGGCTTACTTTCTCCCAGTCCCTCTCTTCCTCTGGTCAAATAATCATAACCATAATCATAATCATAAATAAAATTAAATAGGGTCCAGCAGATGGCATAATAGTTAAACACTCCTGGACTCCTACATCATCAACAGTGGTTGGAGTCCCAGACCCGATGGCTTAAAACTCATGCCAGGCACGTGTATGTGTGTCCAAAATACCAACAGGAGAAGGGATTGTGGTGTGGCCATCTCCTCGTGGGGTAATTTCTTGCTTTCTGTCTCTCTGGCAAGCACAAACACCCTACAACAAAAATCTCTCTCTAAAAAATAATTTAAACAAATTAAATAATTCATTCTTTTATTTAAAAAAGAAAAAAACTACAGAGAGATTTCAAAAAGTTTATGAAAAATAGAATTATAGCATGAATTTCTTTGGTGCAAAAATTTTTGAAATCTATGATACTTTTCTTAAAACAGTCATTTTCCACAAACTTTCTGAAGTTCCTTTGTCTATTTCCCAGTCTCCCTTGCAGTTAGAGGTCTGGTCATGTGACATAATTAGAAGCTATTATAGGGGACCAGCAGGAGGCGCTGTGGTTAAGGTGCTGGACACTCCCACATGGCCGGCCACCGTTCGAGTCCCGGACCTGGTGGTTTCCTTTCTCCCTTTCTCTCTCTCTCTCTCTCTCTCTCTCTCTCTGTGTGTCTCTCTCAGATCAAATTAAAATAAATGAATGAGTAAATAAAATTAAATAAATAATAATTTAAAAAAATAAGCTATTATACAGGGTTGTGAAGAAAGCTCCTTTTTTTTAAGAATTATTTTTTATTTCACTTTATTTGTTTATTCATTTTATTTTGACCAGAGAGGGACAGAGAGAGAGAGAGAGAGAGAGAGAGAAAGAGAGAGAGTGAGAAAGCAAGCTGCCAGGTCCAGGACTCAAACTGAAGTCAGCCATGTGGGAATCCAGCTGCCTTAACCACCATGTCACCTGCCAGCCCCCAGAAAGCTCCTTTTTAAAGGGCAGCAATGCAATTCACAGAGAAAGAAATACAGATAGCCTCTACAGGGATAAAAAGATATTGAGCGAGGACTGGAGACCAGGCAGCCTGTCTCCACCACCCCCAGCCACCTCCCCAGCTCCTGTACAGCCTCATTGTGAGGAGTCAATAGAATGCAAACCAAGTACCTCATGCAGTACTACGCTGCTTCTTTCCAGCTTATACGCATAGATTTTCATATTCTAAAAATGGAGATAAGTTTACAATAACAAGAAATTTACCACGTTAACCATTGTAAATTGTGCAGGAAAATGGCTTTTGGAAATTCAAAATATTGTATGACCGTCACCACCACATAAATCCAGTATACTTTCATCACCTTTGCAAATAAACATGGGGCCAGGCAGAGGCACGGTAGCAGTGAAACTGGACCCACATGGGAAGGGTCCTGGGCCTGTACCCCTGGGCCTCCCTGGTACCCCAGGCTGTGCACGTGTGCACTGTGATTTGGGCTGACTGAGGCCTGGGTGGGTCATGGCAGCAAGACCTTGCCGGGGTGCCTTTCCCTTTTTCTTTGCCCCCCACCCCTGGGGAAATAAATGAATACACTTAAAAAAAAAAAAAAAAACTTACATAAAAGGAACCTTGTGGGACCAGCAGTTAGCATAATGGCTATGTCACTGGACTCCCACGTAGTCGACCACGGTTCGCATCTCGGACCCTGTGGCTTAAACTCACGCCAGGCGCGTGTGCGTGCGTGCCCAAGATCCCGAGAGGAGAATGGAGGAGAAGGGATTGCGGCGTGGCCATCCCCCCGGGGGGTGATTTCTCGCTTTCTATCTCTCTGTCTCTTTCTCTCTGTCTGGTGAGCGCATGCGCCCTATAGCAAAAACCTCTTAAAAAAAAAAAAAAAAAGGAACCTTGTAATCCATTAAATAAATCTGTCCCCACCCCACTTACCCTCATAAGGTCATCGGAAAAGCCATGATGTGCTTTCCTGTTGTACTATGCAAAATGCACCATGACTTCCGACAACCCATGGCAACCATTGCCCTACTCTCTGCTTTCATGAGCTCAGTTTTTGTTTTTGTTCTTGGCTTCTCCATGTGAGAACGTGTGGCATTTCTCTTTCTGTGCCTGGCTCATTCCACTTCCTATAGTATCCTCCGGACTTGCCCATCTTGCCTCGAATGACAGGATTGCCTTCTTTTCAATGGTTGAATAGTATTCTTTTTTAAAAAAATTATTTTATTTTCCTTTATTTATTTATTTTTATTTGACCAGAGAGAGAGAGAGAGGGAGAGAGAGGGGAAGAGGAAGACGGAGAGGAAGGGAAAGTGAAATAGAAGCCGCCAGCTCCGGGACTCAAACCGCAGTCCGCCACGCGGAAGTCCAGTGCCCTTAACCACATGCCACCTGCTGGCCCTAGTTGCATAGTATTCAACTGGGTATGTATACTACCTTTTCTTCATCCAGGAATCCATCCGGGACACTTAGGTTGATCGTATCTCTTGGCTATTATGACTAGGGCTACCATAAACTGGGGAGTACAGATGTCTCTGACACTGATTTCCTTCCTTCGGATCAACGCCCAGGGGCAGGATTGCTGGATCATAAAGTAGTTGGATTTGTATCGGGGGCTGCTGTTATGAACATCCATGGTATACAATGCATCGTGCTAAAATACTTTATACACGCTCTCATGTAATCATTTCTACAATGTTACAAATAACTCCCGTTTTACTGCTGAAAAAACAGAAGGTCAGAGAAGTTGAGTGGCTTGGCCAACTCACAGAGTTAATGGCAGAGGTAGAACTAAGATAGCCGCAGGCCCGCGTAACTGCCGCCTCTCAAGTTGGGAGCAGAGGGGAGGAGAGGGAAGGGACAGCGAGGAAAGCAGAGGAGCCACAGCACCCCTCTGGTGCTGAGGGACGGTCGTTTTCCTCTATACCTGTGGTCACCCCAGAATATAGGATGAGGAAGGAAGGAGTTCCAGAGCCATGAGCTGGTTAAGGTCAGGCCTACGTTTCATCAGAATCTGAATCTGAATTCTCTCCTTCCTTCCTTCCTTTCTAAGTTTTTTTGTTTCTGTTTTTGTTTTGTTTGTTTTGTTTTGCTATAGGGCATGTGCGCTCACCAGAGAGAGAAGGGGAACAGAATGAGAAATCACCCTCCAGGGAACTGGCCATGCCACCGTCCCTTCTCTTCCAGTCTCCTCTTGGGATTTTGGGCACACACGCGCCCAGTGTGATTTTCAAGCTGCCAGGCCTGGGATTCGAACCATGCAGCTGACCATGTGGGATCCAGCACCTTAAACTGCATGCCATCTACTGGCTCTCTTTCTCTCCTTTTTTAAAAAAAAAATTATCTTATTTATTTAATTTTATTTATTATTATTATTTTTAAATAATAATAATTTGACCAGAGAGAGAGAGAGAAAGGAAAAGTGAGAAAACAAGCTGCCAGGTCTGGGATGTGAACCACAGTCATGCATGCTGGCCCTCTTTTAAGTTTTTTGTTATAGGGTATGTATGCTCACCAGGGAGAGGCAGAGAAAGAGAGAAAGAGAGAAAGCATCCCCATAGTGATGGCCACTCTGTAATCCCTTCTTCATTCTCCTCTTGGGATTTTGGGCATGTGCACACATGCACCAACACGTTTTTCAAGCCACCAGGTCTGGGACTCGAACCACATAGTCAGCCATGTGGGATCCAGCTGCCTTACCCACCACACCACTGTCTGGCCCCATTTCTTCTTTCAAGTAAAACAGGCCAAGACTTGCACAGGCTTGTGTGAGAGAGAAAAAATAAGGGGAGAAAATAACGGTGTAGAGCAACGGCTTTCCCCTTTTTTACAGTGAACCACAGAAATACTTTCTAAAAGTACTTTTTTTGTCTTAATTGCCAGAGATGTGTTCACCTGCCATGGGGGGGGGGGGGGGGAGAAAGCATTCCCCGGTGGGTGTGGCCGCACCGCCATCACTCCTCCAACCTGTGGGGATTCGAGCACACACACACGCCCAGCGTGTCCTTCAAGCCACTGGGGCGGGGATTCTAACCATGGTCGGCCATGTGGGATCTGGCTCCCTTCACCACGAGGCTACGGGGCTGGCTCGGAAGTGCCCCTCACCTCGCGGCCCAGCACGTGTGCGTGCGTGTGCTGAATGGAAAGCGATCTTCTCACAGTACCTACCCTTAGCGTCTGCAGAGCTCTGTGGCCTCTCTTCTGTCATTTTCCTCCAAATCCTGGTCATGATCCATTAAGACAATTTCACTAGTGGGGAATGACCTAAGCAGGAAAAACCTTGGTTTAGAGCAGTGTTTCTCAACTTAAAAAAAAATTTTTTTTTTGTGAGAGGGTGCCTGTGCTTGCCAGACAGAGAAAGGTAGTCAGAAATCACCTCTCTTGGGGGATGGCCATGCCACAATCCCTTCTCCCTCTCTTCCTTCTGTCAGGATTTTGGGCATGCATGCACATGCCCCATGACCCTTTCAGCCCACTGGGTCCGAGACTCGAATAGCACAGTCGGCCACGTGGGATCCAGCACCCTAACTACTATGCCCCTTTCTCTCTCTCTCTCTCTCTCTCTCTCTTTTTAAAAGATTTTTTGCCATAGGGCTCATGTGTTAGTGGGAGACAGAGAGGGGAAGTGAGAAAGCACCCCCCAGCGGGGATGGCCATGTCGCAATTTCTTCTCCTCCTGGGATTTTGGGCACACAAGCACAAGGTGCCTGGTGTGATTTTCAAGGCGCCAGGCCCGGGATTTGAACTGCAGTCAACCATATGTGAGTCCAGTGTGGTAATCACTATGCCACCTGCTGGGCCCTTTTTAAAAATTATAGTTATCGGGACCAGCAGTTGTTGTAATGGCTATGTTGCTGAACTCCCATGTAGTCGACCGCGGTTCGAGTCCCGGGCACGTGTGCATGCGTGCCCTAGATTCCGGGAGGAGAATGGAGGAGAAGGGATTGCGGCGTGGGCATCCCCCCGGGGGGTGATTTCTCGTTTTCTGTCTCTCTGTCCTTCTCTGTCTCTCTGGCGAGCACATGCACCCTATAGCATAAACCTCTCAAAAAAAAAAAAAAAATATATATATATAGTTACCACTCCCCTCAGGAGACTCCTCCCCTCCTTTTAAAGTTTATTCATTCATTTCCTGCCATGAGAGAGGGAGAGATACCCCAACAGGGTATTCATGCTGTGCCCCGCTCATCTCAGCCAGGTCACAGGCCCATGTGTGCATGCCCAGCATACTGAGGGAGACCCAGGGACAGGAACCCCGGATGCTCCTGTGTGGGTCCAACTTCCTGCCGCTGTGCCACCACCTGGCCCCACCTACGGAGCCTTGTTAGGCTTTATTCCTCCCCGCCCCGTCGCTGTCCATCATAAAACTTTCTCACACAGCCTGTGTGTGTTCAGGTGGAGGAGTGCTTTTACACACATATTACAAAGAATAAGGATTTTCTCCCTTAGCAACCAAATTTTCCTTCTTTTTGTCAAGACACAGTTTTGCTGTGTTGTCATCTTTCCTACTTCACCTTCCAAGCAGCTACTGCTGGACCCCAAGAACCAATTTTTGCCCCCTTGGGGGCGACATTACCCCAGTTGAGAATGTCTGAGAGCCATGACACCCACACTCTCGCTCTGAGCCGCCTTCACACACACCATCGGACACCCGATGGGAGAGCAGTATTCCCATTTTGCAGGTGAGTACGTCAAGACTGGAAGATTATATTAATGATCAAAGGTTGAAATGACTGGTAATTAGATACGGTATCGAGAAACTTCCCAAGAACCTCGCTTGGTCTCTCATCTTTTCCAAACCGTTGTTTCCCCATGTGGACGATGGTAGAACCAGTGCATACAAGTGTCCCCAGCCTCTGTTATGATTTCTATTTGCCTTATTTGACTTAATCACAGCAAACATTGATGTAGCAATTTGGGTGTCACACACCAGCTAACTGAAGCCCTGTACACACAGTAACTAATGCAGCTCTCACAATGAACTAGGAGGGAGATACCACCCTCTCCCCGGTATGGACGGTATGGACGAGGGAATTGGGACAAGGAGAGGCGGTGTGGCTTGTCCCGGTGTTACAGGCAGTAGATGCACAGCTGGGATTTGAACCTGGTAGTCTAGAGTACCGCATCTGGTGGGTTTGTTTGTTTGTTTGTTTTTTGCCTAGGCCGCATGTGCTTGCTGGAGAGAGACAGGACAGAGAATGAAAAGGAAAGTGAGAAATTACCCCCTGGGGTATGCGTTCCCCTCCCTCCCACCCCTTCTTCATTCTTCTCTCTGGATTTTGGGTATATGCAGGTGCCGCCCATCCGGTGTGTTTTGCAAACAATCTGGACTCTAACAGTATAATCAGCCATGTGGGATCCAGCACCTTAACCACCTCAACACAGGCTGACCCTGTACCTGCATCTAACCATGTATTTTAAAAGGAAACTTTTTTTTTTTTTTTGGAGAGACTTTTGCTATAGTGCGCGTGCGCTCTCCAGAAAGACAGAGAGAGACAGAGACAGAAAGCCAGAAATCACCCCCTGGGGGGATGACCACGCTGCAATCCCTTCTCCTCCATTCTCCTCTTGGGGTCTTGGGCACAAATGCACACGCGCCCAGCGTGAGTTTAAGTCACTGGGCCCGGGATTCAAACCATGGCGGAATACATGGGAGTCCAGCGACAGCCTTTATGCCAACTGCTGGTTCCAAAAGGAAACTTTTTATCACTATAGAAAATAAGAAAACAGTATCATCTGTTGTGAATAAAAGGTAACAAAAATACATAAAATGAAAAAAACATGTTACAATATGTTACAACATCCTGGCTAGATCTATCCCCAGCCAGGCATTCAGGGCTGGAAGCCTCTTTGTTAAAAAAGAAAGATAAGATAAGGGCAGATAGAGAAGTGTTAAAGGGCTCCTGGCAGCAAAATGAGACTTTGTCCTGGAGCCATCAGAAGTGTGGAAAGGGAATTGGAAAGAGAATGGCAAGGTGTGTGTGTTCTTGCCAAAGTGTGTACACCTGGCATCAACCCAAGATGGGATGCCGCGCACACTCCTAACCTGGTCTGGGTATTGTAGGAGCGTCTGGACCAGGCGCTGGAGGAAGGGAGACCACCGCCCGCTGGCCGGGCCGGGCCGGGCGCGCAGTCAGAACGCCTTGGGCCGCCTGCGGGAGAAGGGGCGGGCTGTGCGGGCGGGCGCGGCTGCCCTAGGGCCCACTGGCTCCCGGACTTCTGCCACCGCTTCCCCCCCCCCCCCCCCCCCCCCCCCCCCCCCGCCGGCTCTCCAGGTGAGACTCAGCCTCCCACACACTTCCCCCCTACCCCGGTCCTCACAGACAGACCACACAGTTTCCCTGGACTTAGACTTTACCTTTGCTCCGTGCAAACGCTGTGCAACCCAGCCTCGTTCCCGTGCAGGGCTCTGGGCCCGCGGAGGCGCGCAGGGGTGAGGTGCATGGGGTGATATGGTCTGAGGCTGTGAATAAGTAAACAGTAAGCGGCCAGAGTGGCCCGTCCCATGTGATACCCAGGGAAGTGTTCCACCCCCACCGTGCTCTGGGGAGCGTCCTGGCCAGGATGCCGGGGCATGTATGTATTATTTAGGACTTTTATTTGTCCCTGTCCCAGGCTAGGTACTGTTCCGAGCAATTCAGCCCCACCCTTTACTGTACACCGGGAACAAACTGAGGAAAAGTGCACAGCAGGTTGGGGGCCCAGCCCACAACAAAGGGGCCCAGCCTTTTCTTATCCCCATAGGCTGGCCAAGTTTCAGAACCTCTCTGAGCCTCTGTTGTACCTACACAAAGTCTTGTTGCCTAGGCCTGAGTCCTGGTTCTCCCAGAAGTCCTAGTACAAATGATTTAACTCCTCGGACACCCCCCCCCCCCCCGCCCCGCTCCCTAACTATAATATGGAGGAAATACACTCAAGGAAAGGGGGTCCCACATGGCGGCTGCAGCTCAGGCTCCTGGCCTGCTTGGCCTGGAACACGCTGTGCACATGTGAGTACCCAGGATTCAATGGGCTGGAGGACTAGTGGGGACCATGACGTCACCAGCCCCGGGGAGGGTGCTCCTCTCTCTCTCTAACTTCATGTGTGCTCTATCACGAATAAAAACAAATAAATCCTTTTTTTTTTTTTTTTTTTTTTTTTAGTTTGCTATAGGGCATGTGCACTCACCGTAGAGAGACAGAGAAGGAGAGAGAAAGTGAGAAATCACCTCTGGGGGGATGGCCATGCTGCAGTTCCTTCTCTATCCTCTTCTTGGGATTTTGGGCTCACCAAGTGTATGAGTCTCATGCAGGGCCTGAGACTCAGATTGTATAATTGGTTATATGGGGTCCAGCTGCCTTAACTACCACACCACCTGCTGGCCCAGCAAATAATATTTTTAAATTTCAGTTATTATTATTATTATTATTTAAAAATTTGTTTCAGGGCACATGCGCTCACCAGAGAGAGACAGAGAGAGTGAGAGCAAGAGCGAGAGAGAGAGAGAAAGTGAGAAACCAAGCCACCAGTTCTGGGACTCTAACCATGGTCAGCTATGTGGGAGTCCAGTGCCTTAGCCATCATACCACCTGCTGGCCCCAACAAATAAAATTTTAAGTGGAGAAAACAACAGCACTTCTACATAAGGCTGCTGGGATGATTAAATGAGATATAGGTGAAATACAGTTCCTATGTCAATCGATATTTATTGTGATATTCATTAATAGTTGTCACTGAGGACCAGCGGGTGGCATGGTGGTTAAGGTGCTGGACACTCCCACATGGATGACCGCAGTTCAAGTCCTGGACCTGGTGGCTTGCTTTTTCACTTTCCTTCTCTCTCTATCTTTCACTGGTCAAACTAAAATAATTGAATGAATAAATAAAATTAAATGAATAATTCTTTGGAAAAAAAAATAGGGGCCATTATTGTTATATGTTTTACAGAGCCCATGTTCTATGCCAGATATTTTACATACAGTTTTTCTAATCATATTTCACAATAAGCCCTGCCCATCTCTTATAGAAATCCCCATTTACTAGAAAGATGGAGGCTCAGAGTCAACTGAATTGCCCAAGGTCTCTCTCTCTCTCTCTCTCTCTCTCTCTCACACACACACACACACACACACACAATGCCAGAACCGGAATTTAAACCAAGATCTAACCTCTAACATTTTGTTTGTTTCCAACTGGGCTGTAATTCTTTCCCACCTAAGAGATGGAAATCATCATTTCTGCCACTCAGGAGTACTGTGAAGATTAAATAAGAGAAGGTCTGTGAAGAGGCCTCTGTTGATGCTAGCTCTGCCTCAGCTCAGCGTCTTAATTCCCCCAGGGTAATTACCCAAGCCCAGGCCTTTCATGCGCATAATAAAGGAGGCCGTGAGGCTCTGTGCACTGTTCAGGAACCTTCAGCAGGTCCCAAGAGGAGCCCTGAAGAACTGATGGGGCAGAGGTCGTGCTTGCTTACACGCCTAGCATCTGACCTAATCTCTGCATTGTCTGCCAGCCACAGGAGGGGGCTGAGCACATTAGATCAAAATCAAGACTGCCAGGTTCCCACGCCCCAGCCCCCCAGCCGGAGCCTGCCGAGGCTGCTCTCATCTGGGCCTTCTCTGTGTCTCTGATCTCTCAGCCACCCCCAATGGCTGGGAGTAGAGAGTACAGATCCTTCCCTGTCACAGGGTCAGTGCAAAACCTCATGCGACACTAGCTGACATGTCCAGCTTTGACCTTTAAGGAGAAGGAGACTTCGTGATTATCTGGCTTATTGTGAAGTCAGTTTCTCCCTGCCTCCAACACGTGGTGTGATGGAGTAGAAGAGGGGCCTTGGCAAAGTGGGGTGTAGGTATCACCCCTCCCATTGGCTTGCACGGCAGTGAGCAGGCCTGGTCTCTGTCCACCCTCTGCATAATGTACGAGCTCGTGGTAGGAACAGAACACCAGCAGCCGCGAGTCTGACCACTGCAGGCCATGGTGTCCAGACGCCTTGCCAAGGCTGACGTCTCTGTGTTGGCAGGGGCTGAAGAGAGGGAGTACGTG
Organism: Tupaia tana; assembly: GCA_026018925.1. Classification (NCBI taxonomy): domain Eukaryota; kingdom Metazoa; phylum Chordata; class Mammalia; order Scandentia; family Tupaiidae; genus Tupaia; species Tupaia tana. The sequence continues at coordinate 61,351,117 of JAKSZU010000016.1, forward strand.
TCACCTGAGGCCGTTTCTGGGGCAGAGGTGGGAGGTGGCCTCATCTTGGTCCTCAGGATTCTGTCAGACAAGAAGACAGCCCCCAAGAAGGTGGTCTGACCCTGACTTAGAATCAACAACGGTGATGTTGGGGACAACTAGACTCCCATTTTCTGGGCTTGAAATCCCCTCCGAGAGGGCTAGGCATGGCAGAGTGGGTGACTGGGACCCTGTCAGTGTGGACAAAGGTGAGAGGGGAAATTTAGGACCCAGGGACACAGACCTGGGCAATTTCTGTGGCTGTCTCATGGTGCAGGGAGCTCCCCGAGGCAGAAGCTGTGGGGGTGCACCAGAGTGGAGAATACGAATAGAGGCGGGTACACAGCAGACTGCATGGGGGGCGGGGTACTGTCCAGGTACGGCAGCCGTGTCAGACATCCAAGGCCTCCACGGGAGGTGTGCTAGTGTGCATGTGTGCAAGCCTGTGTGTGCAGCACCCAAAAGGTCCAGAAGGAAAGCAGGAAGGCTGAGAGCCTTGACCGCGGAGGGAACTAGAGCCTCCAGGCCACAGCTGCAGCACTTCTTTCCTGGACAGAGCCGTGCCACAGCCATTCACACAGCTGTGCGTTCTCACCAGGGCCCCAGGGCTAGGCCGGATGCTAGTGGGATACAGACGTGACTCTGAGCAGCCCCTGGGGGGCAGACGTCACGTGGAGGACTGAAAGACCCCATGGTAAGTGCTAGAATAGCAGTATCTCTGTGGTGCTCTGAGAACTCAGAGCCTGAGGGTGGCAGGAAGATCTCACTGAGCCAAAACTGGGCATGGGGTGGAGGGGTGAGAAGAATGTGTCAGGGAGGAAACGGGGAGTGTGGTACACAGAGGGCACAGTAGCTGCAAAGCTGTGGGGCTATGAGGCTCTGTGCATTGTTCAGGAACCTTCAACAGATCCCAAGAGGAGCCTAGGAACAGCTGATGGGCATGCAGCAGGTGGCGTGGTGGTTAAGGAGCTGGACTTCCACATGGTCGACTGTAGTTCAAGTCCTGGACCTTGAGGCTTGCTTTCTCTCTTTCGCTCACTCTCTCTCATCAAATTTTTAAAAAATAATAATAGGGACCAGCAGTTGGCATAATGGTTAAGGCGCTGGACTCCTATGCGGCCGACTGAAGTTCGAATCCCGGACCTAGCAGCTTGAAACACAGCAGGCACATATGCGTGTGCCCAAAATCCCGAGAGGAGAATAGAGGAGAAGGGATTGTAGTGTGGCCAACCCCTCACGGGATGATTTCTTGCTTTCTCTCTCTCTCTGTCTTTCTGGTGAGGGCATACACCCTATAGCAAAAAAATCTCTCAATAATAATAAAAGAAATAAAAAGAAACTGATGGGGCACAAAACTCTTTTTCCTGTGGAATGTCAGGGCAGGGAGGGCCAGGAATCTGCCTTACTCTCCGCTGGAGCTCCGGAGCCTACTGCCACGTGGGCAGCAGTGCTGTGAATGAATCAGTGGGAGGCAGGCAGGGCTCCCAGTGGAGGGTGTGAAGCAGGTGGGCTTTATCCTGGAGTCAGTGGGAAGCCCTTGGAAGTTTTCTTTGCTATAGGGCATGTGTGAGCTCACCAGAGAGGCAGAAAGCAAGACATTAATCACCCCCAGGGGGGATGGCCATGCTGCAATCCCACCTCCATTTTCCTCTTGGGGTCTTGGGCACACACCGCGCGCGTGCACACACACACACACACACACACACACACTGAGGTTTTTTTTTTTTTTTTTTTTTTTTTGAGGTTTTCTTGCTATAGGGCGCGTGCGTTCGCCAGACAGACAGAGAGAGGCATAGAGACAGAAAGCGAGAAATCACCCCCCAGGGGGGATGGTCACGCCGCAATCCCTTCTCCTCTATTCTCTTCTTGGGATCTTGGGCACGTACGCACACGTGCCCGGCGTGAGTTTTAAGCCACAGGGTCCGGGACGCGAACCGCGGTTGACTACGTGGGAGTCCAGCGACATAGCCATTACGCTAACTGCTGGTTCCCCACACCCTGAGTTTTAAGCCCCCTGGTCTGGGACTCAAAACACAGTCGACTACGTGGGCGTCCAGCGATGTAACCATTACACCATCTGCTGGGCCCGCCCTTGGGAGTTTTAAAGTAGAAGATGAGCGAGATCTGATGTGGGTGGTGGGAAGTCACTTGGACAGTGACATGAAGGTGGTAAAACTGGAGTGAAAAATGGGGAAGTGGAGTCAGGCTGGAAAAGTATTGACAGTCCCATATTATGAACAAGTAGCTTTGATTTTAAAAACCCACTTATTTATCTATTTGTTGTGAATTTCGGGCCACCAGTCTGGGACTATGAAGCTCAACCAGCACCCCGCCTGCCGCCCCCAGTAGCTTTGGCTTTACAGCAGCCTGCGGGGTGGGCGTTTTCTCCTTTCGCAGACGAGGCACCGGCCTCAGCGAGGGCAGGAGCCTGGGCCAAGCCACGCAGCCGGATGGTGGAGAAGCCCGGGGCTCAGCCCTCGGCTGGCGGCGCCGCGGCCCCAGGAGGGCTCCTCTGTCCGGCCTCCGCTGAGAGCCGACCTGCGCTGGTGGCGGCGGAGAGTCGCTGCGGGTCGCGGAGGACAGCTCTCCGCGGGGTGGCCCGGAAGACCCTCTAGAGAGGAGCCGCGGCCGCGGGAGATCAGGCGGGAGAAGCGAGGCGGGAAAAGCGGGCTTGGGGCTCGGCGGCCGCCGTAGGAGCGGCGCTCTGTCCCCATGGCAACGGCGAGAAGCAGCGGAAGGCTGCTGGGCGGTGCTGCGCCAGCGCGGGTTGGACTGAGCTCGGCGCGGAATCCGCAAACTGCCGGGAGCCTCGACGGTGCGGGTGATGGGGCCGGGGCGACGGCGGGAGCCGGGGTGCGCGGACGGCGCAGGGGTGTGGCCGGGCCGGGCGGGGCACCGCGAGCAGGCGCCGCCCTCGAATCCCCAGATCCCGCGACTCCCACCGTCCAAGGAAGCCACAGTGGGCCTCAGTTTCCCCAAACGGGAGCTAGGAGGCAGGGGGTGGGCAGCCGGGGCTGGCTGCCGCTCCGCCCCTGAGGCCGGGGACCCTCTCTCTGCAGCTCCGGACCGACAGGCGCCGCCGCCCGCCCCATGGACGTGAGTGGCCCCCCCACGCCCCCCACGCCCCGCACTCCCCTGCCTGCCGCCCTACAGCCCCGACTGAGCAGGGCTTCGTACCCGCCCACCCACACCCTTCCAGCCCACCCACCCACACCCTTCCAGCCCAGGGCGAGAGCAGAGGTAGAGCGCGGGTGGACGCCCACCCACCCCACCCCACCCCCCCGGCACGGTTCCGTGGTCCTAGCAAGGGGAGTCACCCAGTAGGAAGAAAGGACTTTCAGGCCGAGGCCCCAGCAAGGGGGCTGGCTGAGAGCGAGGGCGGGCATTTGGGGATCTGCTCCGACTTCAGTGTGGCTGGAGTCTGGGGGGAGCCAGGGAGAGGTAGGCAGGGTTGGCCCCGGCCTTTGTCTCCAAGATAGGACGTTTTCACCGAGTCCACGGGAGCCACTGATGGATTGTGGGGAAGGGAGGCGCACACCAGGGCAGCTGGTGTGGCAAGGCACTGAACTGCAGTCCCGAATGTTCGCTGCCATCACGTGGGCCGAGGGATGCTAAGGTCCTGGCAGTGGAGCAGAGATAGAGATCTGTTAGGAGATGCATTGAGAAAGGAAGATGGTAAACCTCAGAAGGCTCTAGAATGACCAGCAAATTCTCGATGATGCCGAGGTGGGGATATCAGGGGAAGAGGCAGGTTTGTGGGACAAGATAGGGAGTCAGGGTGTCTCAGGCTCTCCACACCACCTGGTGGTGGTCCCTGGCCCTAGCCACGTCCTGGCCTCTCCTGATACTCCTGGGGTCCTCCACCCCCCACCTCCTGCCCCACCTTCCTCCTGTGCTCAGCAGGCCTCCCCTAGCCCCTGGAATCCAGCCCCAGCTCCTGTGAGCAGCCCTCCCCTGCTGCTGCCCATCCCTGCCATCGTCTTCATCGCTGTGGGCATCTATTTGTTGCTGCTGGGCCTAGTGCTGCTGACCAGGCGCTGCCTGCTGGTGAGAAGGGGTGGGCTCTAGGGAGGAAAAGCCCTGTTTACGTCTCCCTGCATCTGCAGGCTCTCGCCCTGAGACACCTCTGCTATGTAGTCCCTGCGTCTCTCCCTTCTGCGGCACCTACGGGTCCCCCCATCCTGACCTGTCCAAGCCCAACGTCCTTCTCTGCCCCACTCTGGAAAGCGGAGTCGTGGTTGCCCCAGCCTGCTGCCTGGTTCCAACCCTGAACCCTGCTGTCTCCTAGGCCCAGGGCTGCTGCACAGACTGCAGCTCCCCCTGCGGGAAGCAAGGTGCCTCTGGGCCCCAAGACTGTTGCTGGACCTGCGCGGAAGCCTGCGACTTCCCTCTGCCTAGCCCAGCCCACTACCTGGATGCGTGCTGCCCCCCGCCCCCAGAAGCTGTGAGTTCCACTCCTCCCCTTGCCCTGGCAGCCTGATTAAGTCCAAGCTATGCAGTCCGTTCTCCTGTTCCACGCCATTTATTCCTGAGCACCCACTCCAGGCCAGGCGTGGTTCCAGGTGCAGAACCATGTGGAGGGAGCCGAAAACAAACATCTCGGGTCATTTCCGGTGATGAAAGCCACTTGAAGAAAATGGGGGGTAGCTGGAGAAAGGTGATGTGGGGACACATGTCCTGCACATAGCACTTCTGAAAGTGGTGGTTAAAAGAAAGACAGGCAGGGCTCTTTCTGTTCACTGAGTGAGTACTATGTTCTAGGTAAGGTGCTGTTTTCTGCCCCCACAAATCACTTTTTTTTTTTATATAGGGTGCATGTGCTCGCCAGAAAGACAGAGAGAGACAGAGAGACAGAAAGTGAGAAATCACCCTCCGGGGAGGATGGCCACACCGCAATCCCTCCTCCTCCATTCTCCTCTCATGATCTGGGGCACGCACGCACGTGCGCCTGGCATGAGTCTAAGCCACCAGGTCCAGGACTCGAATCACGGTTGACTGCATGGGAGTCCAGCGACATAGCCATTATGCCAACTGCTGGTGCCCCCACGAATCACTTTTTAAACCAGCTTATTATCACTGCTGTATACACTTATTGGACAAAAATGGGCTCTTGCCACATGAACTGTTTCATCACAACTGCCACTTGCCCTTTTATTTTATTATTTATTTATTTATTTATTTATGTATTTCAAGGTTTTTTTTTCCCTAGGGCATGCACTACGGGGGTGGAGGGGGTGGGGGGAGAGAGAGACAGAGATAATGAGAAATCACCCCCTGGGGGGATGACCACACTGCACACACTGCAGTCCCTTCTCCATTCTCCTCCCAGGATCTTGAGCATGTGTGTATGCGGGCGCACATGTACACACACACACACACACACACACAGCTGGCGTGAGTTTCAAGCCACCGGGTTCAGGATTAGAACCATGGTCGGCCACGTAGGAATCCAATAACGTAAGCTCTACGCCATCTGCTGGCCTGCCATCTGCCCTTTTAACTTGACCACCTATCTATGCCTATACTTGTAAATGTTAGGTTGTTGGAGAAGTCATGACACGAAAAAAAAAGTCATGACTTTTCCGACAAGCCCATAGTTATTATTACCTTTTCTTTGCAGGGAGAGTAAACTGGCTTAGGGAAGGTTAGTGGCTTCTCCAGAGTCTCGCAGTGGAGCCTCGTATAGCAAAGAGCCCCACAGCCTTAGCTGAAGCAGAATCCTCAGGGGAAAGCCTGCCTTGCGGCAGACAGGCCATCCTTGCGTTTGTGGGTTTAAAGATGTTACTGTAATCGACCACCTTTCTAGGCAGTGATATTTTGGGCTCAGAGATTTAGACTGCAAAGCTCCTGCCCTTGGAGTAGCGACCTTCCCTGTGTGTGTGTGTGTGTATGGGGAGGGGGGTGGGAATAAAAGACCAAGCCCGACAAATTTCACCACCTGGACCTACTGTGTTTGGTGCAAATCCCTGGCAGGTGTTTTGAGTTTCAAAATAAATTGTGGGGCAAGGAGCTCTCCTTTATAAAAAAAAATCTGCTTCTACTGATAGTTTCTCAAGGATAGCAAGGAGAGGGATTGGGGCTAAGGGGATAAGGGGGGAAAGGAGGAGACCTTGGGTTTTAAAAAGTCTCTTTTTAGGTTTTTGCCATAGGGCACATGCGCTCACTGCAGAGAGAGTGAGAGGGAAAGTGAGAAATCACTCCCCCCAGAGGGGATGGTCACGTTACAGACCCCTCTTTTCCATTCTTCTCCTGGGATTTGGGGCACACATGCACAGGTACCTGGTGTGATTTTCAAGCCCCCAGGTCCAGGACTCGAAACACAGTCAGCCATGTGGGAGTCCAGTGCCTTGACCACTGCACTACCTGCTGGCCCTGTGTTCTAAAAATTCTCATCTTATAGGAGATGCCCCGCAACAAAATGGTTGCTTGTCCCCTGTTCTGGGAACACCGCCCCCTCCTCTTCTGTCCATACAAAGTGAATAGTCAGGACCCGTTTTCTCCTTAGGAGAGAAGATGGGGTGAAGTGCTTTGTAGAGAGACTGGGTCCTTCCATTGTCCCCTGCAAGACTGTAGGAACTCCACACCTGCAGACTTAAGGGCCTGGTTCAGTCCAACTTCTGCTAGAACCAGGCAGGATCTGAAAGGGCGGAGGGTGGGGCAGGGTCATTCTGTCCTTGAGCACTTCCTGCTGAGTGCATTCAAATCCCTCTGTTCAGCGCGCTTATAGGAACAATCAGAAGCACGGAGGTCCAAGCTCTCTCCCTGTTTACAGCCAGAGACACTAGGCTTAGAGAGGTTTGAGTGACTTGCCTGAGGTTATACTTCTGAGCCAGCCAGAGCACAAAGCCAGGCTTGTCTTCCTTTCTGGAGGACAAACCTGTGTGCCTCCTGTCACAGGCATGTGGCCAGGATTCATTTGTTCATTTATTCATTTACTCGCTAGAAGTTTATGGTATCATTGTTGGGTCACCATGCTAGGCCCTAGGAGCTCAGCAAAAACAAGGCAGACCCGGTCCTGGGCAATCACGTTCTGGTGATAGAGAAAGAAATGAGCAATTATAATAGAAAGTACAAAATACTGAACTATAGAGCAGTGGTTGGTTCTCAGCCCTCTGTGCCATCTGAAGCAGGTTTGGGACTTAAAAGGAAAGCCAGGGGTCAGCAGGTGGCATGGTGGTTAAGGTGCTGGACACTCACACATGGCCGACTATGGTTTGAGTCCTGGACCTGGTAGCTTGCTTTCTCACTTTGCTTCTCTCAGTGTGTCTGTCTTTCTCTGGTCAAATTAAAATAAATGAATGAATAAATAACATAATTAAATAAAAGGAAAACTGGGATCCAGGCTCCACACTCAGTAGGTGTGCACAAGGGCTGTAGTGTGTGTACAAGTTCTTACGTGGTTCTGATTCACACTGGGGTAAGAACGAACACTAAGGGGAAACAGTTTTGATGACAACAGCTCTTTTTTTAAAGTACTATTTATTTGATTTGTTATTATTATCATTTTTCAATTTGACAAGAGTGACAGAGAAAGTGAGAAAGCAGGCTACCAGGTCCAGGACTTGAACCATGATTGACCATGTTGGAGTCCAGCGCCTCAGCTTCCATGCCACCCGCCAGCCCCACAACAGGAAATGTATCAAGCATTAGGCTTTGTTCTTTTCTTTCTTTTTGCTACAAGGTGTGTGTACTTACCAGAGAGAGACAGAGAGGGAGGGAGGGAGAGGAGAAAGTATCCCCCAGGAGGAATGATTATGCCACAATCCCTTCTCCTTCTTCTCTTCCTCCTTTTGGGATTTGGGTACACATGCACATGTGCCTGGAATGTTTCTCAAGCTGCTGGGCCCAGGGCTTGAACCACATGTTGGCTGTGTGGGACCCAGCCACTCTTTTTTTTCTTTTCTTTTTAGGTTTTTGCCATGTGCTTGCTGGAGAGAGACAAAGAGACAGAGAAAGGGAGATTGAGAAATCACCCCTAGGGAGGATGGCCATGCCACAATCTCTTCTCCACTCTCCTCTCCAGATCTTCGGCACACATGCACATGTGCCCAGCATGTTCTTCAAGCCACTGGATCTGGGACTCGAACTGCAGTTGACCATGTAGGAATCCAGTGCCTTAAGCACCATGTCACCTGCTGGCCCTGGGACCCAGCTGCCTTAACCACAAGGCCATGGAACCAGCCCAAGTTAGTTCTTTCCACTGATTTCCCATGTCACCCTATGAAGTAGGTGTTATGTACTTGTTTCAGAGATGAAGAAACGGAGGCTCAAGACCTGAGTTGAAGCTGAGATTCAAACCAGGCCTCACTGACTGTGGCCTGAGCTCTAATGAGCGAACATGGTGGCCGGCCCTCACAAAGTTACAAAGAGAACAGTCCAAGTGCAAAACTCTCCCACGAGCCTAGAGAAACACAAGGGTTAACAGTCTTGTGGAGTTCTTGTTTAACGTACTTAAACAGCAGATTCCTTCCAGAAGCCACATGGCTGCTGTGAGAGTCGAGAAGTCCATTAGCCTGTTATTAATGACTGGATCTAAACCCTTCCAGTGGACAGCGCCAAGAAATGCTTTTAATACGCTCTGTTCTAAGGTAAGGGCAGGGAGCCTCTCTCAGCCACCGCTTCTGCACACAGAACATTGGTGTGGTCCTCCAAGAACCCACAGAGCCAATTTCATACCACGACTGGGACTCCCCAGACACACCCCGAACCACACCCCCATCAAACACAAGAAAACCGCTTCTCTCTCTCCACCATGATTCTCTGGCCTCCTCCCCGAGAGGTGATTCTGTTGGCCATAGCAGGGCCCAGTGCAGACCCCTTCCTCATACCTGCCCTTGCTGGAGCCCCTAGCGATATCTGATCTCACTAGACATCTGACACAGCACCCCAAACCTCAGCTGTTGGAAAGGTCATTCCCCTATTCCTGGCTTGGCCCAGTCCCTGATTGAGCTGTGCAACTGTGACTGTCACTAGCTCTGCCTCTGGCCTTGAGGAGCCAGTCTTCTGTCACGCAGCCATCTGGGTGTGTCTCTCCAGCCACTTGGCCGACTCTAGTCCATGCCTGAGGCAGTCGCTGGTCATCCCTGTCCCAGGACTGGGGAGCAGCAGGTTGGAGAGGGCCAGTTCTTCTGTCTCTAAGGACATGCTGTTCCTAGTCCCCAAGAGACAGACAGACCTGTTTCCTTTGGGAGCTGAGAAAACTTCTTCGCCTAAAGAGTGAGAAATGTGCCAGCAGTGGCATGGTGGTTAAGGCACTGGATCCCACATGGCCAACTCTGTGGTTTGAGTCCCAGACCTGGGACGTGTGTGAGTATCCAAAATCCTGAGAGGAGACTGGAGGAAAAGGGACTGTAGCATGGCCATTCCTCCTAGGGGATGATTTCTCACTTTTCCTCTCTGTCTGTCTGTCTCTGGTGAGCAGGTGAGTATATGCATCCTATGGCAGAAATCTTTAAAAAAAAAAAAGGAGAAATGAGATGCTTTGGTTCATCCATTCGTTAAACATTTGTATCTCAGACACTTGCTGAACAAAATCCTGCTCTAGCTCAGTGGAGAGCATGCAGTGAACTGTCTGTGCCCCTACAGATCCGAAGAGAAGCTGATGTTCTGGCCCTGGGAGGCAATGGAGGAGCTCCCAGGACTGGAAGCGAGCAGATGCTGGTTCATCCCAGCTCCATTCCCTGTTCCCTTGGGCTGGTCACTGCTCTGTCACCTCCACTTCCTCTATTGCAAAGAGGTCTGCTTCTCAGGCTTCTGATCATTAGAAGTAGCACTCTTTTTAAAACATTACAGAATTATTTTGTTCATTACTTTTTAAAGAATTATTTTATCTAACTTTATTTATTTTAAATTTGACCAGAGAGGGACAGAGCAAGAGAGAGAGGGGGAAAGTGAGAAAGCAAGCCACCAGGTCCGGGACTCAAACCGCGATCGGCCACATGGGAGTCCTCTTTTGTACTTGCCAGAGAGACAGAGACAGTGAAAGGGAAAGTGAGAAATCACCCCCCAGGGGGGATGGCTATGCTACAATCCCTTCTCCTCTGTTCTCCTCCTGGGACTTTGGGCATACATGCACATGTGCCCAGAGTGATTTTCAAGCCACCAGGTTGAACTGTGGTCAGCCACGTGGGAGTCCAGTGTGCCTTGACCACCACATCACCTGCTGACCCCAAAACTTTACAGTTTTTTACAATATGGAAATTGCCATTTAACAAAAATGTTTTTTAAGTTTTTTTTTTTTTTTAATGGTTTTTGCTATAGGGTGTGTGCGCTCGCCAGAAAGACAGAGAGAGACACAGATAGAAAGCGAGAAATCACCTCCCGAGGGGATGGCCACACCACAATCCCTTCTACTCTACTCTCCTCTTGGGACTCGAACTGTGGTCGACCACATGGGAGTCCAGTGACGTAGCCATTACGCCAACTGCTGGTCCCAAAAGTTTTTTTTTTTAATAATTATTTTATTTAACTTTATATTTGACCAGAGAGGGACAGAGCAAGTGAGAGAGAAAACGAGAACGCAAGCTGCTAGGTCCAGGACTTGAACCTCAGTTGGCCATTTGGGAGTCCAGCGCCCTTAAACCACCACATCATCTGCTGGCCCTGAAATTGCCATTTTCAAAGGAAACTAGAAAGATTTTAAAAATAATTCGTGAATGTGTTTTTGCTTTTCACAGAGCAGGTAAAAAATAATGCATGAGGCTGCAGTTTGAGCTCATTCTGATGAGGAAGCTTACAAAATTCACAAGTTATTTTCATGATAGGCAGAAAAATGTGTGTGTTGGGACCAGCAGTTAGTGTAATGGAATCACTGGACTCCCATGTAGTCGACCGTGATTTGCGTCCCAGACCCTGTGACTTAGAGCGTGCCCAAGATCCCGAAGGGAGAATGGAGGAGAAGGGATTGCGGTGTGGCCATCTCCCCTGGGGGGGGGGGGGTGATTTCTCGCTTTCTGTCTCTCTGGGGAGCGCATGCGCCCTATAGCAAAAACCTCTTCAAAAAAGAAAAATGTGTGTGCTTTCTCTGCCTCTTGATTCAGTTGCATGAGGACAGAGCAGAACTGTCTTTGAGCTAGACATCAGGACACCCCGTTTATAGCATGTAACCCAGGACCCACTGCTCTCTGTCTCCTTGCCTATAAGATGGGAAGGAGGAGGGAGCCCTTGAATAATTGCTTTCAGCCCCTGAACTCAGTTGTTCAGAACACTGCCTGCTTGCTGGTTTTCCAATAGCACGGAACTGCTTTATTCCCAAGAATGGTGGGTGGTACCCTCTCTCCCACTGGGCAAAGGGACTTTCCAGGCCTCTCTGTCCCCATCTCCTCTTAGAGGGAAACAGACTGGCCCCCTCTGCCCCATTTCCCTCACCCCTCTCTCCTCTCCCTCAGGGTTGGGCCCCTCGCTGCCCTCGCTGCTGCCCACTGTGCGACTGTGCCTGCGCGTGCCAGCTGCCCGACTGCCAGAGCCTCAACTGCCTCTGCTTTGAGATCAAGCTCCGATGAGGACTCAGGGTCCCTGCCCTTTGGGCAGCAGCCAACCCCCAGGGCCCACGTGTCGTCTGCCCTAAGGAACTTTAGGGCATCTTTCTCCAGGTCGCTGGAACCACAGATGGCCTGCCCAGCTCACTGGCCTGGGAGCCAGCAGTGGAGAGCCTGGCTCCCGGCAGGGCAGGACCCAGCCAGCCTTTGGCCAGGTGGACTGCAGTGTCTTTGGAGGACCAGGAGAGAGGGGAGCTAGTGCTCTGGCAGGTGCACCTGCCCCTCTTCCCCAAGTAAATGATGACATGTGAAGGTGGGGTTGGGGGGAACACTGCTCACCACAGACTGCACTATGGGAGGAACTTGGATTTTGAGTGGCAGGAAGTAGGGGTACCTCAGCCACACCTCTTCCATGGATTCTTGGTGGTTTTAGGTAAGTGTCCTGCCTGCAACTCAGCTCCCTCTAAAACAAAATGGGGGAGGGGGCTCCAGAGAATCAAAGCAGACACCATCAAGGCAAAGAGGCACGGAAGGCGGGGAGGGCCACGTGACGTCTCCTTACCCTTTTTCCTCCCTGCAGATCCCTGTGCAAAGATTTGTTTCTCTTGACAACCAAGGACTTCAGTCTCGATTTCTCATGAAGAAATTGCCTCTGAAAAGCCAGTGAGTAGGCAGGGGGCCCCCTCCTCCCCCAATAGGGGCAGACCCAGGCTTCCTTGCCCTTCCCCCATGCTGGGCCCCACGCTGGCATGAATGTCAGGGGCTTCAGGTTTCCCTAAATATAGGTCCCTGCCAGGGGATCCGTTGCGGGGAAAGGGCAGGGGTCACTGGAGAAGGTTGGGGACACTGGTGAGGGGGAGGGCAGGAGCTGCCTTATAACCCAGCCCGGGTCCGCCTGGCTCACTCGCTGCTGACCAGGCTCTGCCGGCTCCTTCAGCTTTGCCGCAGGTGGGCAGCTAGCAGATCGAACGCAGGTGGGGTTGGGCCTGCGGGGTTCGGGTGAGGAGGGGAAAGCTAGCCGGTAGGAATAGGGGGCTCGGAAAGTCTCTGGGAGGCGGATCTGCTCGGGGACGGATTTTATTTTGGAGGAAAATGAAGTCAGGTTCAAGGAAGACGTTTTGCAGGGACTGTGTCACACCCCGGAGACTTGCTTCAGTCAAGCCCTGACCGTTCAATTTCCGCGTAGTCTGGTTCTCGGTGGCGGCTGGGGATACTGGCTTGTCTGCGCCGGCCTGGGGCGGAGAGCTCGTGCACTTCTGCAGGCCAGGGTGGGGCCTTCCCGGAGCCAAACCCTGCACTCCTGGGGCAGAGGCACTCGGAGCCAGACCACAAGAGATGGCATTCTCAAGGACAGGACCCTGCATGGATAGGGGAAGCCCCTGCTGCCCTTTCCGCTCACCCGAGCGTCTACTTGCGGCTCTTTGCTCTGCCTCTTTCACGCCTGGGCTGGGGACAGGAGGGATCGGCCGCATGCCCTACGCAGTACACAGCCGGCCAGGCTGGCAGACGCCCGACCTCTCCATTAAATTATCGAGTGACACACGCCGCAGCCACGCAGCCGGAAGCTGGGGCTGCCCCGGGCCGCGGGGCTGGGCCGGGGAGGGGAAGCCGAACCTTCAGCCTTCGTCTTTTCTGACTCTACCACTGTCTTCCCCCATTTCCCCATCCCCTACTCCTCCGATGGCAAAGTAACAGCTGAGTCACGGCGCTCCAGAGCGCGCCAGGCGCGGGGAAAGCGAGAGGGAGGGGAGGGCTCTGGCGACCCGCGGGATGTGGCCCGAGTCACGTCCGAGGAGAGCAGGGAGGGATCATGTTCTCGCCGCCTAGTCCCCCCTAGCTCCGCCTCCAGCTTCGCCTCTGCGGGTTAGGCTCCCCACCGTTCTCGCCCATCATTGGACAGTCCGGCTCCCTGCAAGGGAAAAACCCCAGCAGAGGGAGGAGCGGTGCCTTTAAAGACTGGGCGCCACCTCCCGCACGTCAGCCCCGGCCAGCGCCGCCCCTTCGCGAGCTGAATAGGCTGCGTTCCTCTCGGAACGCGCCGCAGAACCGGGTGCTGGTGACGGCCGCCGCATTCGCTCCCACAGTCCACCCGCCGCCCACCGCCCGCCGCCCCCCGCAGGCCCGCCCTTGTCCGGGGCCAGGTGAGCGCTTCTTGTGGGTTGGGACAGTGGAGAAGGGTCCTGAGGGCAGCGGCGGGTCGGGCTGCGGCGCAGAGCCCCTATTCCCACCCCTCCCAGCCATCTCCCTACTCCCACCACCCACACACTTGCCCCCAGCCCGGACTCCCCAGCCCTCTCCTGCGTGAGCACCCTGGGTTTGCTGCGCAACGGCAGCAACTCGGCGCTGAGTCATGGCGGGGGAGGAAGCAGGCCGGGATAGAGAACCTTTCCCCCTCCCCTTTTCTCGCTGGTCCCCTGGTTTCAAAGATTAGGGCCCCTCTGTCTCTTCAGGGATCCCGACAGACAGCGAGGGAAGGGGCCGGCTCACACACTGCCGCGGGGCCCTCACAATCACAACCCCCCAGCGGGCCTTGGTTTCTGCCCTGGGAGATGGGGGTGCCTCTTGCAAGGAGGGGAACCCCCTTGGCAGTGCTTGCTGACCCATTATTGTTTTCCCTATCTTTCCTTATCGCGTGACCTTGATTCTGAGTCTGGAACAGCTGCAGCCGCGTAAGGACAGGAGCATTTTTCGAGGAAGGGGTGGGGCGCTTGACTCTCCTGGATCTTTCCCTGTGAGCAGTGAGGGGGGCAAGGCTCATGCCTCCCTTCTACGACCGGCTAGGCCTGCTCGGCTGCCCTTTTCTGGGCCTCTGACACCCTCCTACCTTTTTCCTACCACCCGGTTCCAAACACCCTGCCCCCACCCTGGGGGCTGACCTTGGGATGTCCTTGAAGCTTGGAGCCTGGGCTAGCCCTAGGATCCTGGGTGGAATGGAAGGAGCACCCCAATGGCAGTCTGATCTGGGTTCTAACCTCAGATTCGGGGTGCTGCGTAGCTTGAAGCAGAGACCTTTTTCTTCTCCGGGCTTAGATGACGGTATCTGGCCCTCTGTCCTGTCATAACCTGTTCATGACCTTTCAATTCTAAAATACCTCGGTTCGATTTTGTTTCTAGGCAAGGTGACCCCATGGCAAAGCGCAAGCCAGAAGGGTCCTACTTCTACATGAGCCACCTGTCCACGGCTCTGGCCTTTTCCTTTACCCCAGTTGCCAGTGGGCAACCCCACTCTCAGCTGGGCAACACCCAGCAACAAACACAGTTAGGAGAGGTACAGGAGGTAGGCCTAGGTTAGGGACGTTGGGTATAGGGGAGAGCCGGGGGCAAAAGGTGCCCCAAGACTTGCTGGGTGTGGGGCAGGGGAAGTAGGGAACATCTGTCCTGCCCTCCAGGCAAGGGACCCTGCTCAGGGGAGACTGTGGTAAGACCCAGCTGACCAGTCCTCCCCGTCTGTCTCCTCGACTCAGGAAGTCGTGACCACCAGCACCATGCCCTACCAATACCCAGCGCTGACCCCGGAGCAGAAGAAGGAGCTCTCTGACATTGCTCACCGCATTGTGGCTCCGGGCAAGGGCATCCTGGCTGCAGATGAGTCCACCGGTGTGCACAGGAAACAGTGGGGGGAGGCCGGGGGCTGGGAATGGCAGGCTGACCCCCTTATTCCCATGTGACACCCCACCAGGAAGCATCGCCAAGCGGTTGCAGTCCATTGGCACCGAGAACACCGAGGAGAACCGGCGCTTCTACCGCCAGCTGCTGCTGACTGCTGACGACCGCGTGAACCCCTGCATTGGGGGTGTCATCCTCTTCCATGAGACACTCTACCAGAAGGCCGACGATGGGCGTCCCTTCCCCCAAGTTATCAAGTCCAAGGGCGGTGTTGTGGGAATCAAGGTGAAGGGTCTCGGCCTCGGGACATGAAGTTTGGGATGGATCCTGGGGAGAGAGCCAGATTAATAGGGCAGGGGTGAACACTGGTTTGGAAGCCTGGAGACCTGGATGGAGTCCACCCTGCTTGGCACCGTTACTCGTCAGTTCTAAGAGGGAGGTGGTGTTTCTGTTTTACAGATGAACAGCCAGAAGCTCAGGGGAGAGAAGTGTTTTGCTCAGGAGCTCAGGTCTCCTGACAGCCAGTGCAGTTAACATGTGTTGTTAACTAAATGAAAATATTTACAAACCCCAAATGCTGCTTGAGATGTGAAGCACGGATGGGAAGGACTGGGGCCACAGGGAGGAAAAGGGTCTTAAAGATGATTTCCCTCATCTTGTGTTGCACCTCACCCCAACAGGTAGACAAAGGTGTGGTACCCCTGGCAGGGACAAACGGCGAGACCACCACCCAAGGTGAGAACTGTGTGACTCCCTCCCCTCCCAGTCCAACTCATCTGGGTAGCCTCCTTGGGTGCCAGAGCTGAGTGGCAGCCATGTGACCCTCTCTTCCATCTGCTCTGATGCTCTGACTCTTCGGATCTTTTTTTTTTTTTTAAAGAATTATTTTATTTAACTTTATTTATTTTTAAAATTTGACCAGAGAGGGAGAGAGAGAGAAAGCAAAAGCAAGCCACCAGGTCCAGGACTTAAACTGTGGTCAGCCATGTAGGAGTCCAGCGCCCTTAACCACCATGCCACCTGCTGGCCCCTCCTTCATCTTTTATTAAAAAAGAGAGTTGTCTTGTTTTTGTTTTTAGTTCCTTCCACGGGATTGGGGTAGGGACAGGGAGAAAAACGCTTCTAACAGGGTCTTGAAGCTGTGATCCACCCTCAGCTTCAGCCAGCCTGGATCCCGGGCACATGGATGCCCAGGGTGCATAGGGAAGTCTCCAGACGCAAACCGGGAACCTCCCCATGTTGACTCCTCTGTGTTCTCTTCAGGGCTGGATGGACTGTCTGAGCGCTGTGCCCAGTACAAGAAGGACGGAGCCGACTTTGCCAAATGGCGCTGTGTGCTGAAGATTGGGGAACACACCCCCTCAGCCCTCGCCATCATGGAGAATGCCAACGTTCTGGCCCGTTATGCCAGCATCTGCCAGCAGGTGTGCCTACAGATCCCCAGCAGGCCACATCCCACCTCATTTGGTTCCAGTGTCAGCTTGCTGATACCCAGGATACCAGGATCTGCCAGGATACCCACCTCCCCCAAAGCAGCTGTTCCTGATCCTCACCCAGCATCAGGCTTGGCCCACGGAGAATGCTCAGTGTGAGGCAGAGGGGCAGAGCAGGGAGTGCGTGGGTGGATCAGAGGAGATGCCTGACTCCCCTCTCTGCAGAGAGCTTTGAAGCCAGGAGCTCCTATCACCATCACGATAGGATCTTGGCCATGGCTAAGAAGAGCTGTAGGTGGGTTCTGGGTTAGGTGGGCTCACGGGTACCTTGTCCGTCACCCCACAGAACGGTATTGTGCCCATCGTGGAGCCTGAGATCTTGCCTGATGGGGACCACGATCTGAAGCGCTGCCAGTATGTGACCGAGAAGGTAGGCTGCCCGCCTGCCTGGCCAGTGTGGTGGGCTGGGACCTGGGCGGGGGCCCTGGGACTAAGCCCTGTCCCCCATCCTGTCTTTGTCCTGCGGTGCTCCAGGTGCTGGCTGCAGTGTACAAGGCTCTGAGTGACCACCACATCTACTTGGAAGGCACCTTGCTGAAGCCTAATATGGTAACTCCAGGCCACGCCTGCACCCAGAAGTACTCTCACGAAGAGATTGCCATGGCAACTGTCACAGCTCTGCGCCGCACCGTGCCCCCTGCTGTCACTGGTGAGGCTCACACCCTCATCTTTGGCTCTAGGAAGTGGATGAACTATTCGCACAACCCTTTGCCTATCTGGTCTGATTTCCAGGACAACTTTTAGGGGCTCCTGCTAGTCCTCTGGGTCTCTGACTGCTTTACCCATTTCTGGCCCGGTTCTGCAGGGATCACCTTCCTGTCTGGAGGCCAGAGTGAGGAGGAGGCATCCATCAACCTCAACGCCATCAACAAGTGCCCACTGCTGAAGCCATGGGCCCTGACCTTCTCCTACGGCCGTGCCCTGCAGGCCTCTGCCCTGAAGGCGTGGGGTGGGAAGAAGGAGAACCTGAAAGCTGCCCAGGAGGAGTACATCAAGCGTGCCCTGGTAAGGATGGGACAGGCAGTGGGCAGGGTGCCTGGGTGGGCAGGGTGCTGAGAAGACACCTTCTCACTCTGCTTCCTCTCCCCTCCTAGGCCAACAGCCTCGCCTGTCAAGGAAAGTACACCCCAAGTGGGCAGGCCGGGGCTGCAGCCAGCGAGTCCCTCTTCGTCTCTAACCATGCCTACTAAGCAGAGGTGTTCTAAGGCTGCCCCTTCAACACTCCAGGCCCTGCCACCCAACACGCACTCTTAAGAGGGGGCCTCATCCGGGTCTCCAGGCTGTCTCTCCCATCACTCTTGCCTTCCTGGTGACACTGGTGTGTGGTGTTGTTGTGTATGCTAACTCCACCCTTTCCAGCCCACTGCCAATAAACAACTATTTAAGGGGGAGTTTGCTGTCCATGTCTGGTGGTGTCTAGGGCAGGGAAGGGCTTCGGTGGGTGGCAGAGCCCAGAAGAAAGAGCCCTTGTTTTATGTTCTTCCTTTCTGGGCAGGAAAGGGGTAAAAGGGTGGGGTAGGACCTTCCTGCTTGGTTTCATACTTGCCCAGGGCTTTGAAAATGGCAGGGAACTTGCATAATTTAATTTTCTTTAATGTTTTAGAGAATTATTTAATTTTATTATTATCATTTTAATTTGCTATAGAGCATGTGCGCTCACCAGAGACAGAGAGAGAGGGGGAAAGTGAGAAAGCAAGCCGCCAGGTCTGGGACTCCAGCAGTGGTGGAGCACGTGGGAGTCCACGGCCTTAACCTCCACGCCACCTGCTGACCCCATGCAGTTTTATTTTAGCCACTGTGTGTCCCACCCCTTCTAGCAGCAGCTGAGAAGGCTCACAGTTGGAGCATGTGGGTGTGTGACTGCTTAAGTCTTAGGAGGCTGCAGCCTCAGCCTCAGTTTTAGGCCCAGAATTCAAGGATGCAGAAGGCCCCAGTGCCAAACACAGCCACTGATCAAACCTGACCTTTCCTGGATACTGTGAGCCAGACAGTCTAATAGGTGTTCTACATAAGTAGGTGCTGTTATCCCTACTTTATGCTCAAGGATTTCTTGGCAAGGTTGCCAAGATTGTAAAACAGGATTAATGCATATTTAGTTTAATGCATCTCTCATTAATCTGCAGTATAAGCTTTGTTTCCCCAGAGGTGGGGATTAGAAATGGCTTCTTAGTCTCTTTAGGGCTGTAGAACCCCTTGAAGAACCTGGAATCCTCTCCACCCTCCCCACTCAACAATGTAGATACACACAAGATCAAGGGTGGTGCTCGTTCCAGGTTAAGAATGCCCTCTGTAGCCCAGTAGCCAAAAGGAGGGCCCCACACTTGCCTTGAACCCTTTCCTAATCCCTGTACCAGGTCCTAGCTGCTGCAGATCATACCATAACTAGGGAAGTAGTTCGTCCTCCTGTCTTCCAAAGTTTTTTAAATTACTCATTTAATTTTATTTATTCATTCATTTAATTTGACCAGAGAGAGAGACAGAAAGAGAAAGAGGGAAAGTGAGAAAGCAAGCCACCAGGTACGGGACTTAAACCACGGTCTCCCATGTGGGAGTGTCCAGTGCCCCAACCACCACACCACCTATACTGGTCCCACTGTTTTCCAAATTTCTGACAACCTCTTACCTTCAGCCTTTGTTGTTATGGGTCTTTTTGGCTGAGCTCCCCTCTCAAAAAAATCTTGACCTTTCTGGTCTCTAAGGACCTACAGATTTCCTGCAGTCACTTTAACTTACCTAGGACTGTCTAGTTTTAAAAATTGGTTCTCCCTTTCTCTCTGCACATTGGCATCTGTTGTCAACATCCAACATCACCTGGTACCTCTACACTTTGGCCTCTCTTCTGCTTACCCTCACTCAATTCTCTAGGAAACAAAATCTGAATAAAGTAAATAAAAACCGAGGGTCAGTACAAGTCAAGGTGAAAAAGACATTCTAAAAACATCATGTACAAGGGCTCAGACTGGAGAGATTGCTTAAAAACGAATAACTTCCTCTTCCTGTAGTACAAGAGACTACAAAAGGAGAGGACTTCAAATTCCGGTTTGGGGAGTTTTGTACTTCTTAATTTTATGACGATCTGAGTTCCAGAAAGAGAAAATGCTAGAAGGAGAAAAGAGCTGAATATAGCTTTCCTTTCAAATTTCAACCTTGTTTTCAAGTCCCAGATTCTTAGCTAAGAATCCATGAACAAGTTACTGAACTCGCAAGCAGTTTCCTCTAAAGACGTAAAAGTTTGAGGCAATAGAAAGCAACTGAGGGGTGTCAAGAGGACCGTTCTGGAATTGCATAAGGTCCTTGGTGCGGGGGCGCGGGGTCGGGGGGAAAGGGCTCTCCAACTTTGGAGGTCCTCCTTGGTAAAGATTTCTTTGGGCCTATGGAAAGAGATGTGGACTGAACTGGAGATTCCTTAGTCCATCGACCAAGTATTTAAGTATGCGTACTGTGCCAGACCTTTTAGTTAAGCACCGGGACCAGTCTTGTGCCCCAAGGATTGTGGCTGGGGAGGCCGACTAAAACAGGTAAACACAATCGCGTAATAGAAAATTACAAGGCCCAGCCACAACTCGGCTTCAGATGTTGCCCTAACCTTAACGGACGCGACTGCTGGGTCCCTAACAACTCTCCCACCTCGCCGATCGCCTTAGCCCACCACGCCCTCGGCCCGCACGGCCCACATCCGGTTCCTTCCGCTCTGTGCCGCTCCGAGGCTTGAGAGCTGCCGTACGGGGCGCGGCGAGGGCGGGGGAGGGGCGTGTATGACGCCACATCCGGCGCGCGGCGGAACTGGCCTCCCTTTGCTTCCGCGGCGGGGCCGGAAGTAGAAGCGGCGGTGGCGGCGGCCCAAAGCGAAGGGAAGGAAGGAGGCAGGACCCCGAGAACCCAAGAGCCCAAGAGCCCGAACCCGAGTCGGAGTCACAGCGGCGGTAATAGTCTGAGCCCCCTCTAGGCTGCCGTCCTTAGCGCGGGACCGTGGGGTTCGACAGAAGTTAGAGGGATTGTGGCCAGGGCAGTGGGAAGCTAGGGGTCCCGGGCCGATGTGACGGGAGGCGGGAGTAGGGGACCGGGCCAGCCCCAGAATCGAGTTGTCCCCACCCCCACCCCGCGCGTACACTCTGATTCGTGGGCTGGTCTTGATCTTTTCCAGGACACCCCTGTGCGGTGCGGAGGGGGCGGTGGCCCCGGCTCTGACCCGCGCCGGGGGCTGGGCCATGGCGGAGATCAGCGACCTGGACCGGCAGATCGAGCAGCTGCGACGCTGCGAGCTCATCAAAGAGAGTGAAGTCAAGGCCCTGTGCGCTAAGGCCAGGTGAGCCCGGTGGCCCCAGGGAATGGAGACCAAGTCTCCGCCGAGGAGTTCCAGCCTGGGGTAAATCCAGCTCGGAGAAGACAGACTCGGATAAAGACGCTTAAAGTATTAGATGATGTGTTTCCAGGGGAGTAAGAGAATTACAGAAAGTACTTAGGAAAGTCAAGAAACAAGCCCTTCAGTCTTGAGGGAGAAAGAGGATTCTTGATGGGGCTGAACTCTGCAACAGGCCTTGAAGAATAAGTGTCAGCAAGTATGGAGGTTCAAGATAGGAAAGCTAAAGATCCTGTGGTTTCTTTTAATTACGACAACAACTTTTAAAGTTAGGTGGTACCGTCCCCACTTTACAGGTGAGGACTCTCCTGTTCATAGTTACAAGTAAAGAGTGGAGTCTGAGGTCAGTTCTCTGTGTGCTGCTCCTTCTCAAGGCATAATGCAAGAAGGTGGAGGTGGATCATTCTCATGTTGGGTGTGGGAGTCTAAGAAATTATAGCAGATAAACCAGAGAAGAATTAAGCATGGTATGCGGGAGAGGTCTATGGGAAGTAGAACGGTGTGGTGGTTAAGGGTCCAGGCTTTGGAATATTATGGCTCTAGGTTTGAATCCGAGCTCTACTCCTTACTGTGTTGGTTTTCTTGAGGTGTCTGTAATTCAGTTCTTTTATTTGTAAAGTAGAGATGTTAGTACTTAGTAAGGTGATTGTGACAATCCAGGGGGTTGTTGCTTGAGCTGAGCTCAGCCTCGTGTTTTGGTACAGTGTAAGTGCTGGACCCTCGCTAGGTGATATTGCTGTGTGTTAGAAGGCAGTGATGACACAGGCTGAAGCCATCAGGAAGGCTTTCTAAGAGAAGGGGTAGGCCCCGAAGGATGAAGATTAATTAGCTAGCTGATGTGGGCAGGCCAGCTAGGAAGAGGGTTCTGAGCAGGAGGAGGGTAGTAGAGGCTGAGCCATGTGGGCAACAGTGAAGAGACTAATTACCTGCCTCCTCTAGGGAACGGTTTGTGGCTTCTAGCAAGTTGGAGAATTGTGGGAGGAGACTCAGAAGAACTACCCTTTGGCTCCTAGAGGTTCAGTGACTTGACTGAGTTCATTGAGTGAGCAGGTGGCAAAGCAAGTTCTAGTTCTAAGTCTGTGGCCTTCAGGCTGTTTGCTTGGCTCTGCCCCATATAGACAGTCTGTGCAGACAGGCAGGGCCTGTGTGGGTTTGATGAAAAAGCCCCTTTAATCACATTTCATTTGTGACAGAGAGACAAGTATTTCTGACAGGGTCTTGCCATGCCGCAATCCTCCCACCCCAGCCTCCTGGTTAGCTAGAGTTATAGGTGGGCACTGTCACCTAGTGTGTTTGAGGCTAGTCTGAAAACAGAACTCAAGCCCTCCATGCAGCTCCTGCTAATGCAGCTTAGGCCCCTTTTAAAATGCTTGTCTATGGCACTTCTGTTTGGCAGCTCGAGGAGGTCGCCTGACCAGACCAGCCACACAGTATTTTTAGTTGTCTCCCCCTCTCCTTGGTTGCTATTAGTATATATTTTTTTTAAGAATTACTGTATTTTAACTTTATTTATTTTATTTATTTTAATTTGACCAGAGAGGGACAGAGTGAAAGAGAGAGAGAATGAGAGAAAGGGAGAAAGCAAGCCATAAGGTCCAGGACTCAAATTGTGGTCGGCCATGTGGAAGTCCATAGCTCCCAACCACCACGCCACCAGCTGGCCCACTGTTGGTGTTTTTAGGAACTTAAACCAGTTGCCACCTGGCACGATTCTTTTTCCGCGTAAGTCTTATCTCCCCCACAGGACCTGGATCGGTGAGGTGGTGGTGATAGATAATGCTTGGATAGCATGTTGGAGTTTTCAGAATAACAGAGAAGTTATGTGTTCAGTCTCCATTGTTCCTTGCAACAGCCCTGTGGAATAGGCAGGACAGGGGTGAGTATTTACCCCATTTCGCAGAAGAGGAAACTGAGCCTCAGAGTCGAGATTATCTCACACAACTAGTGGGAGGGGAAGGAAGGTAGTTTTGGGTCCAGGTCTTTGAGTACTTATGGTCATTTTTCTCCCCAAGTTTTTATTTTTTAAATTTCTTTCACAAGAGCTAGAGAGAAACACATGTACAGATGTGGACACACACAGGCCCCCAACGGGGTTCCATGTCGTGATTCCCACATCTGGCCTCTCCCAGCCAACCAGCATCATAAGCACAGGCATGTGTGACAGTGGCCAGGTCAGCTGATCCCAGGTCTCCACATGGCTTCCCATGTGGCAGAGCATCACACTGCTTGCCACCGGGGCTGGGCTATGCTCCATGGTCGTTGATAGCCAGCCAGGGACATTCGGATTTTGTGCTGTGTGAGAGGCAGCAGGGAGCTGTGGCAGGCTATGGCGGGAGGGCCCTGCCCAGGTGAAACCGAGATGACGCTTGGAGGTACTAGGCTGAATCCTGAGTTGTTCGCTGTTGTCCTGGGCTCATTCTGAAAGGAGGCTGACTCTAGCGCCTGGTCATGGCCTCCTGGAGACCCACAGAGACCCAGCCTGAGATGAATAGTGTCAGGAGCTTTTGCTTGCTTCAAGAGTGAAGATCTAAGCCGGACCCCAGAACCACAACGGCCTGCCGTGTCTGAGCTGAAATTATTCTTATTAAAAATATTAGCGTATTGAAAGAGCAGAGATTTGACTCAGGATGAATCTCAACTTTTCACCTATAAGAAATAGGACGCTGGCTAAGTCACTTTGCCTGTGAGTTTTTGAAAGGAGGCTCAAATGAGATTCTGCATATCCAGTAACAGGGCCTGCCACACTGGTAGGCATTTACTGAAGGTCTTGTTGGTGTGTAAGTAAAGGTGAGCAGTGGCAAGTCACGATAAGGCTGGTGGAGTCCTGCAGGTGACTAAACTGAGGTCGGAACCTGGGCCTTGTTCCCAGGCCACACTGGAGCAAGTGTTCCAATTGTCACCTGACTGACTCAGGTTCTATGGGGAAGGGCTGGCACCAATTTTCAGGAAATTTGACTTCTGAGTTCCAGTTCAGCTCTCCAGCTTGAGTGCTTGATCCCGCCTCAGTGTCTTTGTCTGTCATGGTGATGGAAAGAGCCTCCCAGTAAGGGAGGTTAGTAAGCAGTTGGTGGGAAGGCTGTTCAGACCAAGGTGCAGTGCAGGTGGGAGAGCCCGGTTTCTGCTCGGGCTTCTTGGGCCAGTGCTACCTCCCAGTCCTAGGAAACTGGGGCAGACTTACTTCCCTGTGGTCATCGCGAATCCTCCTGGTTCCTGAGCTCAAGGAACTCACAGTCTAGTAGGAAGAGACTGGCGGGAAGTGAAGGCTGGGCAAGGGCCTACAGCCCTCCTACATCAGAATAGCTTATGAAGGAGCCAGGCTGCCTTGGTTCCCTTCCCTCCTGATGACTGTGGCCAAGACAGCCAGCCACCTCCTGTACTCGAGTTTCTCCCCCTGTGCCTTCCTACTTTGGCGGGTGGTTGTTCAATGGCGTTCATCCACGCAAAACTCTTAATATGGTCCTGGCAGGTGGTATGTGCTCAGGTGCTCACTGCTGCTGTTGTGGGGCAAAACTAAGGAATACAGTGCTACCTTGGGGGTGTCCGTGGCTCACAGATTCTAGTGCCCTCAAGTAGCAGTAGGCTGCACCGCAAGGAGAAATAGAGCCTCACTGCCCCTAAACAGGCATTGAAGTTGTGGTACCAGCACGTCACTTGGTGAGGCGTCTGATGGTTGGTCTGCGGGGTCCCACCTTTCTCCTTGGGCGGTCTGGGAAGAGGGCCCTGTGACTGGCAGAGAGGGATGTAGGCGCTCCCCAAGGACATGGAGAGTGTTGGGGAAGAGTGGGTTCTGTTGTGGAGAGGGTGAGGCCTGTTGTTCAGTGGTGAGTGTTGGATGTGCAAGAGGGAGCATCCGGAGCTGTTGTGGCTGGAAGAGGCACAGCCCATGCGGAAGGGCTTCAGTGCTGAGCTAAGAGCTTGTCCTCTTGGCAGCAGGGAGCCATAGAAGGGTGTTGAGCAGTGGAGGGCCATGGTTAGCTTATCCTGGGGCAGTTGTACACTTCACTCCTGTCCCCTGGAGGTTCAAGGACCTTCTTATCCTTCCCTCCCCCCCAAAAAAAGGTCAGGAGTTGGGCTGGGCCATCCTAGCTGTGGTGACCCTGGTGTTCTCTCTCCAGAGAGATCTTGGTAGAAGAGAGCAACGTGCAGAGGGTGGACTCGCCGGTCACAGTGAGTACCCTCTGACCCTGCAGGGCCTGGCCTGGTCTCTTAGGCACAAGGACATTCCCCTTCATCTCATGGGCACTATAAGTACACCCTTCTTTCTGGACCCCATTCCTTCAGCGGAGTCCTGCTGTAAGAAGCGGATGTCATGGGAAGAGTCTTGTGATTTGTGGGGGGATACTCCCAGCCAGGGGGGAAGGACTCTTCGTTCGGTGAGTGTTACTGCTCACGGGATTCTGGGTGTTTTAGTAACTTCGCTCTGGGTACCTCGAGAGGAGTAGGGAGAGAAGGGCGCTGGGCCCTCCAGGAGCAGCAGGCCTGGCTGGAAAGGCAGCTCCAGTTCTTGCCCACAGAATAGCTGGTGCTCAGTGTGGGTGGGGGCTGATCCCAAGCCAGGCTAGCTTGGGGTGGGAAGGAGAGGTGTAGCCAAGAATGACCAGGCCCTCCTAAGCTGTGGTGCTCTGAAGGCCAGCCCTGGGAACAGGCTTTCCGGGCGGGATGAGCGCCAACCACCTTCCTATTCCCCAGGTGTGTGGCGACATCCATGGACAATTCTATGACCTCAAGGAGCTGTTCAGAGTAAGTATCGGCAGCACTGAGATCCTGGGCCCGGGAGGCAACGGGAAGACCCTTTAATTGGGAGTGGGAGACTAATTTGGCCAGTGGAAAGGGGACAAGAGGTCTCTAGTTAGATGGACTCTTCTTGAAAATAGGGTCTTAACTAGACAGGATCACGGGCCACCACTGTGGGCAGGGGACTGTTCAGGACCAAGCCATGCCTTCTCCCTCCCCCCAGGTGGGTGGTGACGTTCCTGAAACCAACTACCTCTTCATGGGGGACTTTGTGGACCGTGGTTTCTACAGCGTTGAAACGTTTCTCTTGCTGCTGGCACTTAAGGTGAGAACGGCTGGCCCCTGGCCACCTCAGGCCTGGTCTGTCTGCGTCTTTTCTGTCGCCTTCTCCCGCTCCGACCACCCCAACTTGGGGCTGTGCTGCTGCTGCTGATGGACAGATTCTGCTCAAAGGGTGGTCAAAGAGGTCACCTTATTTAGGGACATGTGTCTGGGCCCTCGAGGACAAGGCTGGCAGCGGCAGCGTTCCCGTAGGGGGCGAAAGGCTTGCCGTGTTGAGAAAGCGGCGTCACCAAGGATGGCCGGATGCTGTACTCTCTGGTGGGGGGAGGTGGTAGAGGCCTGGGTGTCAGCAAGCCTTAAATAACTTGCGAAGGACTTGGGTCTCTTCTGGCAGGTGAGTGAGCCTTTGGGTTTGTAGTTGATGAGGAGGGGACATTATGTTTGCATTCCCTGGAGGAGGGAAGAGGGGCCTGTGAGGTGGATGATGCGACAGGATTGAGGCAAGAGAGGACAAGTCTGGACCGGGAGCGGCAGTGGTGAGGACCGTGGGGCCGGCAGGTGTGTGGAGATGCCAGAGGGTATGGTAGAGAGGCAGCATCCAGACCCCAACCCTGGCTTGTCTCCAGGTTCGCTATCCCGACCGCATCACGCTGATCCGAGGCAACCACGAGAGCCGCCAGATCACCCAGGTCTACGGCTTCTACGACGAGTGCCTGCGCAAGTACGGCTCGGTGACCGTGTGGCGCTACTGCACGGAGATCTTTGACTACCTCAGCCTGTCGGCCATCATCGATGGCAAGGTAGGCCCCCCACGGGGTGCCATGGTGGCAGGAGTGGTCAGGGAGGCTCTGGCCCTCAGCCTCTCTTCCTTTTTGTCTGGTTCTCCCCGTAGATCTTCTGTGTGCACGGGGGCCTCTCCCCCTCCATCCAGACCCTGGACCAGATCCGGACGATTGACCGGAAGCAAGAGGTGCCTCACGATGGGCCCATGTGTGACCTTCTCTGGTCTGACCCTGAAGGTGAGGGCAGGCAGGGCAGGCCAGGCTGGCTCTGCCCTTAGCTTGTGGAGACTTAAGCCAGTTAAGCCAAGTGCCTTAATTGGGGACAGTCAGGCCAGGGGAATTTTGAGAAGTGCAGGAGCAGGGCTGACCTGACCAGCTTCCATCGGACTGCCAGCTGACTGGACCTCTCAGGGAGGAGCAGGGAGCCTAGGTGGCAGAACGCTTTGAGCCGGGGGCAGGTAGCGTGCAGATCACAGCCCGGAATGTATTTAGGGCAAAGCCATGGACTCCCTGAATGTGAAGGGGCTTCGGAACCTGACAGCAGCTTCTTCAGAGATCGGATGCACAGAATGATATCCTGCTGAGTACCCCTCATTTTGTGGGGTTCCCAGATTTAAAACCAGGTCTCCTGAGTACCAGTCCAGGCCTGTCCACTCTTCTCTCTCACACACACACAGCACCCATCCTGTCCCTGCCACTCCCAGACTGCTCCATTATGGCATAGAGTGACCTTGCGTCCCATTCAGCTGGAACAGCGCTGTTCACACCCATCGTTACTGGCATGGTTACTCAGTGCTGCCTGTCACTCTCCCGCATGTCTGTCTGGACAGTAAATCATGTGGTCACTGGGACTGTGGCATCATCCCAGCCAGGCATTCTTCCTGTGGTGCTTTGTGCTCCAGCGTTTGCTGTCCTGTCCCCTAGACTCCCCCTGCCTCTGCCCCACAGGCTTCTGGTTGGTTGGGGTGGGAGTGGGAGGCTGGGGAGGGTATTCACCTTAAAGGGGCAGTGGGCAACCAGAAGAACCTTGAGAATATCACCTCCCCATCTTAACCTTATTTACCTCAGACACGACAGGCTGGGGCGTGAGCCCTCGTGGAGCTGGCTACCTGTTTGGCAGTGACGTGGTGGCCCAGTTCAATGCAGCCAACGACATTGACATGATCTGCCGGGCCCACCAACTGGTGATGGAAGGTTACAAGTGGCACTTCAATGAGACCGTACTCACTGTGTGGTCAGCACCCAACTACTGCTACCGGTGAGCCACCTGGGCTGCGTGGGGGCGAGGAAGGGGGTCTAGGCTGACCCACCTCTAACGCTGTTGTCTGCCTACTTCCAGCTGCGGGAATGTGGCCGCCATCTTGGAGCTGGATGAGCATCTGCAGAAGGACTTCATCATCTTTGAGGCTGCTCCCCAGGAGACACGAGGCATCCCCTCCAAGAAGCCCGTGGCTGACTACTTCCTGTGAGCCCTCGGCCCCTGCCCCCTCTAACCCCTCTGGCCCTTGGACCACTGTGACTCTGCCCTCTTCCTCAGATGGAGGCTGGGCGTGGGGGGCTGTCCCCGACTCTGCTCTCCCCCCAGAGAGGGCGCTTCTAGCGCGAGGACTTCTCTCTGGAGAGGCTTGGAGCCTTAGCTCCATGCTCCTCCTCCTTCTCCCCACTTGAACTATGAAATTTCCAATAATATTTTTGTTTTTCTTTTTTCCTTTTTTTTTTTGTTTGTTTTTAGATAAGCATTTTGAGAAAAAGTGAAAAAATTCTAATAAAAGGAGAAAAATGTTCTTTGAGCTTGTGTCAGATGTGATTGGGGATGAGCCGGGCTGCTGGCCTGCGGTGACTTCAGGGCCTTGACCGCCTCAGGGCCCTGGTGCTGCTAGGAAGGCAGGGCTTGTCCAGGCAGTAGGCCCAGGGACTGCTTGGGGACTTCCTCAGGGTTAGGCCTAGGGCTGGGTTCCCACAGGCAGTCATGATGAATTCTCAGAACAGCTAGTACTGGGGGTTGCTCTCCTGATTTATGTGCAGGTCAGAGCTGGGAACTGGCCGGATCCCCCTCAAAGCCTCTGCTCACCCAGCCCCGCCCAGGGCCAAACACCCAGCATTTCCTGAGCACTGATGTCTTTTGAGTTTTATTAACAAAAATACTCTGGTCCTGAGAACAAACTGGTGTGGCTTGCACCAGTGGCTAGGGGGTAGAACTTGCCAGAGCCCCAGGGGGAGGCTGGGAGGTGGGGAACCTGGTCTGTGGCCCCATTTGGCCGGGCAGAGCCTCCTTCCATTCACACTGAGGTGAGAGCCGAGAGGGGGAAGCTGGCCCCAGCTGGACTCGCAGCATCCAGGCCCAAGCTTTGAAGCCAGAGGGGGTGGGAGTGAAATCAAAGTGTGAAGTAGGGGGTGGGGGGGCAGGCCTAAGGCAGCCATTTGGTGTGGGGGATGGGGCCAGTGGAAGTGAGGGGGCTCCTGGGCTGGGGGAAGGGAGCTGGAGTTGGTGATGGAAGATGGAGGTGAGGAGCTCGGCAGTGGCTTCAGTACATTGGTTTGGAGCCCACATCCAGGTAACCCCCAGGCCCAGGGTATGGCAGGGGGAAGGGGCCACCTTGGAGGAAATGTGGGGCAAAAGTCCCTGCTGGTGGAGCTGCTGGGTATCCTGAGCCCCCTGGCCCTGGCTGCAGCTCCAGGAATGCAGCTGAGTAGGGGGCCGGGTGCCCAGAGTCTGGAGCCTCAGGGAAGCTGGGGTTCCTGAAATGAAGAAGAGAGTGGTATCAGGAAGGGGGAGAGGATCCCCAGCTTGGAATAGCCCAGACTGTGCCCTCATCCCACTTACCTGGGTGGAAGGTGCCCGGGGGCCCCATGGAAAGCTGCAGGGTGCAGGAGGTAGGCCTCCGCACTGGGGCCACATGGAGGGGCTGGGGCAGGGGCAGCTTCCTGGGGGGCTGGGGCTTGCTCTGGATCTGACTCACGAATGTCCCCAACAAGGGTGGAGTCACAGGGACCACCTGGAGCATCTGGGAAGATGAAAGGGACAGGTGGAGTTACAGAGGATCAATGCCTCAGGCCTGGTCCCACGACCGCTGGGACTACACTCACCTCCATTCCCATAGGCCTCTGTGGCTACTGGCTCGGGGCCCCGCAGTTTCCTCTTCACACGGGCATCCCGCTCCCTGGGGGATAGTGATGATGATGATGATGATGACGACGACGGTGATGATGGTAATAATAGTACTTACCAGGTGCTAGGCATTTCACCCTCGCAGGGGCCCTCTCAGGTAGGTGCCATAAATATACCCATTTTACAGATGAAGGAACTGAAGGCCAGAGAATTAATGACTAGAAAGGGCTGGGATTTATTCCCCACTTAAGCTTTTCAGAGTTTTCCTATTGCATTTGGAAGCAATAGGAATCCCTCCCTAAACTACAAGTCCAGGGCGTGATCTGAGCCGGCTCATTACACTGCCCATCTCCACTAGCTGTCATCGTCCTTCTATCCCTTCTTCAAGCATGGAAGTCCTCTGTGACCTCCCACAGTGCCATTCATCCTCCCTCATAACATGAATCAGTTGCACTTCCCATTTGACAGAGTGCTCCTTTGGTGAAGGTCTGTCTTTTCTGATAGGCTATAAGCTCCTTGAGGGCAAGGGCCCGCTCTGATGGGGCTGTCCTCAGATCCATGCACAAAAATCTGGAGGCCAGACCGTAGTGCAGTGGTAGAACACGGTGTGAGAACACGATCCACATGGGAGGGCTCCAGATTCAGTCTGGGCATTACCGGAGTATGCCGGGAATGAGGCTGCCTGTGAGGGGGCGCTGACTGAGGCTGGGGTGGATTATGGTGTCAAGACCTGTTAGGGTCTCTATCTCTTTCACTCAGAGAAGAGAAACTTTAAAAACCAAGAAACGGATACCGACAAATAGCTTCTCGGCATTTTGGCTAAGATCGAGTGTAGAACTGATGCCCCAGTCCTTACTAACCCTTTTCTGGCCAACATAACTTGGCTCCCCATCACCTCTGGGACCTGCCTTCTCAGGAGTCCCACGTCAGGGACTTTGCACATGCTTTCCCCCAGCCCCCAGGTATCCACATGGTCCTCCCTCCCTTCCTTCAGGTGTTTTCTCAAGTGCTCTTTTCTCAGTGAAACCTTTTTAAGATTATCTAATACCCCGTCCTTCCTACCCTTCTTCCCGGATTTATTTCTCTTCACTTTAGACTGTAGCCCTAACATATAACGCTTGATTTCTTTCTCTTGGCTACTTGTCGGCTACATACTAGATAGCAGCTCCAGGAGGGCAGGGGCTTTGGCTGGTTGTACTGATGGATGAATTCCCAGTGCCTAGATCTGTGCTTGGCTCACAGTGGGTACTAAATAATTACTGGTTGAATCAATTAGTGAATACATATTTTTACTTATCATTGCATTCCTGACATCTTACACGCTGCCCAGCACATGGTAAGGGATGAATAAACCTCCGTTGAATGAATGCATGAATGAATGAATGCGTGAACGAATGAACAGTGCCCACCTCTTACAGTTCCTGCCGTTCTCCCGAAAGCCTTTGGCAAAGGGATTGGCTGCAATCTTCAGTTGTGTGATCTGGGGGCACATGCACAGCGTCAAAGCTCTTGTGACTTCTACAGGGCGCTGCCACCCCTTCAAACAGGCTCACTCACCCGTGGGTTCTGGTAGGCTGTCACGGAGATGAAAGTGGTCTCGGGGAAGCGGAATGAGGCCACGCCCCCCCAGTGCTGGCTGCAGAGCTGGGCAGCCCGCACCAGGTGTATTCGGGGCTGGTACTTGTGCATGGAGTGCAGAATCAGCTGGGAGGGAAGAAAAGAGAGTGATTCCTCGTCCTGGGCCCTCACCTTGACCTCCCATCCAGTGCCACCCTAGCCCTTCTCCTGGGGTCCCAGCCTGGGCCTCACGTGGCCATGGGGATCCAGTGTGCTATTGGTGAGTTTGACGCGATGGAAGGACACAGGCTGCCGCATCCAGTGGGCACCAGTGGCGGGAGAGTCAGGGTGAATGTAGACACGGTCAGGCAGGCGGGGCTCTGCCTTGCCGCTGGGCTCCCAGCGCCGGCCCTGCCAGCGGTAGCGAGCCCCATCCACAGGAACCACATCCAGAAGAAACAGGTATCGGGCCTCTGGATCCAGGCCGGTAACTGATACTCGGCAAGCCGGGAACATGCGCCTGCACCGGGCAAAGGACAGGAGAGGCCTGGAGCTACCCACTGGGCAGGGGTGGCCACAGCATCAACAAGGCACACAGAACAGGCTCCCTGTGCTGTCACGGAAACATTAAGGGAGATGGCGTTAGAACCAGAGCTGGAAGGTGTCTCATCCCATTTTACAGGTGGGGAAGAGGACAGACACGCCAGATGACCTGTCCAGGATCACACAGCAGGTTAGGAGCAGAGCCTGGACTCCTAATTCCATGCCCCTCAAACTCCATTTGCAGAAGCAGTGGTGACTGACTTTTCCCCTTGATATCTTTTTCTGTAAGAGCATATTTCTTTCACTAGCAAGCATGACAGAGGGGCCAGCAGGTGGCATGGTGGTTAAGGCACTGGACTCACACATGGCTGACCACAGTTCGTGTCCCAGACCTGGCAGCTTGTTTTATCACTTTCTCTCTCTCTCTCTCTGGTGAGCACAAGTGCCCTGTAGCAAATTTAAAATAATAATAAATAAAATTAAACCAAATAATTCTTAAAAAAAAACAATAGAGAGACAGGACCCCCAACAGGGTCTCGATGCTATGATCCACCCCCAGCTGTAGCCAGCTCTAGCTCATGGGTACACGTGTGTCTGGCACACTCAGGGAGGTCTCCAGATGCAAATCCAGCACCCTCCATGTGTGGTGCCTTGCAGGGCATTGCGTTTTACCTCTGTGCCACTATCCAGCCCCCTCTCCCTTCAGTCTCCCTTCAGTCCTCCCTAGCTCCCCACCCAGGTCTCCTCACCTGATCTGCAGCACCAGAGCCTGCAGCTGTTAGACACATTTGCTTCAGAACAAATATGTTCTGGCTTCAGTGAGGCAGAGGACTCACCATGCCAGGGCCCAAACTCCTGCCCTAGGTAAAGACTTTGTTTTTTGTTTTTTTGGGGTTTTTTGGAGAGGTTTTTGCTATGGGGCGCGTGTGCTCACCAGAAAGACACAGAGAGATAGAAAGCGAGAAATCACCCTCCAGAGAGGATGACCACGCCGCAATCCCTTCTCCTCCATTCTCCTCTCAGGGTCTTGGGCACACACGCACATGCACCCGGTGTGAGTTTAAGCCACTGAGTCCAGGAGTCGAACCACAGTCAACTCTATGGGAGTCCAACGATATAGCCATTATGCAACTGCTGGTCCCTTTATTTATTTATTTATTTATGTATTATTATTGTTATTATTTTTTTGGGTAAAGACTTTGACACAGGCCATGTGCTGACTCATCCCTGCCAATACGGTGACTTCAGACCTCGTCATGCACTGAGCCTGGATCCTGGCCAGATTTCCTTGACGCTGGTCACTGGCTGGGCCCTAACTCCACGGGTCTGACCTCTGGTCTACACACAGACTAATTATAACTCAGCCAGCCTTGCTGACCCTGGCCCACTGACCTATGATCCTTGCCAAAGGCTAGCCCCAAACCCAGTCACAGACACCACGGACTGACCCTTGACCTTGTCACAGAATGCCTCCTAATTCCTGCCCCAGACCATAGTCAGCTTTTGAACTTAGAGCTTCAGCCTCCTGCCCAGAGAAAGCCCCGAACCTAGCCCCATCTCCAGGATCTCTGCCTTTCCCAAGAGACCCCCCCCCCCCAGCAGCGCTGGCCCTGGCTGGTCCCTCACCTGCCGGCCTTGGTGATGATCATCTCTGTCCCCACAGAGCTGAACTCCTTCCACAGCTCCCGGTTCTCCAGGCTCAGGCTGACTCCTGGGAGTGAATGAAGGGCCTCTGGAGCTGGCGGGGCTGGCTCAGGACCCAGGGCAGGGGGCAGAAGGGGCAGAGGCGGGGGTGCGGCCAGGGTACGGGGCGCAGCCTCGATCCCGGAGAGGAAGCAATCCAGTTTGGGGGTATCTAAATCTGGAGATGGAAGAATGAGGAGACAGCTGAGGGCCACAGCCCCCTCCCCTACACCCCTACCCAGGAGCTGGTCCCAAGGCTCACCAGGGTAGCGGTAGCCCTCTGTCAGGGCAGGCGGGAAACTGGAGTCTGCCCCTGGCTGGGGGGGCCCCAGGCGGTAGCTGGTCCCCAGGGAGGGGTACAACTCCCGAGGATGGTACATGTTGTACTCCTGTCTGGCCTCAGGTCACGCTGCCTAGAGTGCCCGGTGCTGAGAGATGCCCCCTTTATAGCTCACAGCTCAGCCCCTTCCAGACCCAGGATCACAGCCCCTCCCTCTTTGGGGCCCTGGAGTTGGGCTGGGTTGGAGACCCCTGGGGCCTCAAGGGGTCCAAGAGGGGGCCGGATACCTGGGTACCCTCCCCTCCCTCTCTCCCTCCGTTCTGGGCGGCTTCATTAGCTCCGACCCCCTGCCCCCTCATTACATAATTAACTCCTCGGCCTGATTGATCCCCGGGGCTTGGACAGGGACGCAGTTTGGCGCTTCCGGCCAGCTGGTCCCCGTTCCCACGGGGGGAGCCCCGGCTACGGATAAGCCAACAGGGGGCGGGGACGAGGCTCTGGGATGGAGCCCGGAGTACTGAGGCAGGCCCTGGCACCCCAGACTTTGTGGCAGGTGAGCTCCCTTCTTCCCTTCACTTGGAGAACCGGCCGTGGAAGGGAGGAGGCAAAACTGGAGGGAAAGTGCCGGGCTGGCGGGATGCGGCCTGAGCTGATTACAAGGGGCACTGGGGACCTCCAGGAGTCTGCAGCCGAGACCCGAACCCTGGAGTCCTCCCTGGCTCTCATTCTGAAAAACCTCCACTCAGCCAAGTCTCAGAAGTTAGAGGAGAAAAACCTCGACAGTCTGACGTCTGGTGCCGGGGTTTCCCAGAAGGGCCCGCGCTGGGGGACCCGCGGAACTACACTTCCCAGCAGGCCCAGCGCCGAGGATGCACGGAGGCCGCGCTAGGGCCGCTGGAAGTTGTAGTCAGGACGAGCGGGCGCGGTCGGCGGCACGCCCGCCTGCGGGAGGAGCTGCCCCTAGGCGGCGGCGGATCACTAACGCCGAGACCACGCAGATCAGCCGAGGTCAAGGCCCAGGCAGCCGGAGTGGGCTGGAAAATCTCCACCCGCAGTGAGCCCGGTTTTGGTCCCTAGAGTTCCAACTCGGATGGCCGTGCCTACCCGGCGCCCCTCTGGGGCTCAGAACGTACAGGTCTATAGGGGAAGGAATCTGCATTTGCGTTCTCCCTTCCCGGATTCCACTTGAGCCTGGGGCAGTTTCCACTCCATTGTTTTATTATGTACAAACGCTACAGAACGAGGGGAACAGACACGCATGGGGTACGAGGGGCTCGTTGGGAGGAGTTGTTCACAGGGCAGATGGTGCACTGGGGCTGGAAGAGCAGCACACAGGCCATATCTATAGGGCACGCGGGAAAGGAAGGGGTTAAAAACGAGATCCAAGCCAGCCAGATCGCAGGAGGTGCGGGGGTGTCTTCCCCCTTCTGATCTCCCCCCAAGGTCACAGTGCATGCAATAAAATATATGTACAGGAGCTGGGTCCTTCCTCTGCAGGGGCCCTGAGGGTCCAGAGCTCCCTTCGGGCGGAGGGAAGCCAGTGGCGCCCCCTGGCGGCCAGGCCGGGCTGGAGCCACATGGGTCAGGAGCAGGGGTCAGTCCCAGCCGTTGTCTTTGATCATGTGGTTGAGTTCAATGATGTACTTCCCCTCTTTGTACTTCTGGCTGCTCTCAAAGGCCTGTTCCTGAAAGGAGGGGAGAGGCATTCAGCAAGAGCTTTAGCACAGGCAGAGGGCTGGGGAGGCAACGTGATTGGTCCCGGATTACATATGAGGAAACTGTGGCCCAGGGAAGCCAGCCACTTGCCCACAGACACAGAGCTGGTAAATGTCAGGGCGGTGTTTCTCACAGGCAGGGGATAGGTAGAGCACTAAATCACCGGCACTTTTTAAGTAGCAATGACAGCTTCAACAGAGAGGATATGCAAGGGTCTAAAAGATTTTGTAATCCAGGGGCTACAAACCAATGACTCTCATTTTAGCCTGCACATGTTTTGTTTGGACAATAAAAAGTATAATAACAATAACTTTAAAATACAAGTAGGTTAGGCTCATTTCGGTTTGCTCCAGCCTGCTCTCCATCCCTGTCCCCACAGTCTATGCTGCCCCTTTTTAAAATCCACAATACCTGCTTGGCCTTGGAGGCACTTTAGTTTTTGACCTCTGGACTAGGCCACCTCTTTAGAGGTCCAGAGAGGCCAAACCTCCTGCCCAAGACACACAGTAAATCCACAGCAGGAAAAATGGTGAACTCAGGACAGGGCTGGCTGGCAGTTTCTACCTGGGGCATCCACCTCACCAAAGCCTCAGCTCCAAGTCATGCCTGAGGAATCCTGTCACTTGCAGCCTCCTTTGCTACATCTAATCTGATCCCTGTAACAATCTTGGGTGCGAGGTGGTTGGTGGTTTGGTTCTCCACTGCCAGATAAGGAAATGAGATTCAAGGTAGTGAAATCAGACGCTGGACAGCAGCAGTGGCAATGAGGCCAGTGGAAAAGGAGGCCATACTGCTGTGGTGTCTGAGGCAACTTCTCTGATCCTCTGAATGGTAATCTAAGTCGGTGGCCAAGGGTTTGGAGAAAGAAAAACAAAAACATAACAAATTTGGATTCCGGTGCCTATTCTGTTACTAGTTGTGTAATCTTGGACAAGTTACCTAACATCTCTGGGCTTCCCTGTCTCCTGCAAAGTAGAGATAAAATGATTCTACCTGCATGAGTGTTGTGATGATTAAATGAGATAATTTATGCCAGGCTCTTAACAGTGCATGGCACATAAGCATTCCATAAATGGTAACTCTGATGATATCCTCCTCTATGAAATGGGGAGGCTAGTGTCAATGAGGGAAAGATGGATGAAGAGGGAAGTTCTAAAGCCTCTGCAGATGTGAGAAGAGGTCGGACAGACGGACCGTGTGAGCTGGGCCTATGCACTCTGACAGGCTAGCAGAGGAGTGCTCATGAGGAGGAGGTGATGTGAGGTCAGCTCAAAGGCTAGCCTGGTGTCAGAGGTCGCTGACTCACATATTTCCAGCCCAAAGTGGTCTTGCAGTTCTCGCAGTGGATGTCAGCGACAGCATGGAGGCCTGTCAGCAGCACCCGCTCCTCGGCTGGCCCGCAGCCCACGTTCACCCTGCGGGGACATGGGGCAGTCCCAGGGAGGATCCCGCCATCACAGAGCCCCCCTCAAGCTTGTATGCACTGTGTCTGTCCTTAGCATCCAGGAGATGGGTGATCACAGCTTCCTGCCTGAACCAGGGTGCTTTGAGAGTCTCAACTTGATGCTGAGACAGGTCACAACCGAGGTCAGGGAAAGAGAGGAGGGAGGCTGAATACTCACACAGAGTTGAAGAGGTAGGCACGCCCCTGACTGCCCTGGAAGGACTAAAGGGTGGGAAGGGGAGAGGTGGGGTCAGGGATACTGGTGGGGGGCTGCCAGGCAGCCCCTCTAGCCTCCCCTCCCATTCCAGCCCCAACTCTGGCCCGGTTACCTTAGAGATGAGGTCGTCGTGGTTGGCCAGGTGAGCGCGGCAGTGGGCACAGCTATACCTCCGGTGACAGTCATCCAAGTAGGCCTGAAACGTCTTGGGCTTTGAAATCCGCACCATGGCGGGGGCCGGGGGCAGTGGCCCCACGCGGGGAGCGGCCCACGGGGAGCAGAGGGAGCCCAGTGCCTGCCAGGGAGGGAGTAGGTGGGCTGTCAGGACCCAGGCCACACACATGCAGGCACGCCCAGAGCTATGGGGACTCTGTCACACTTGGCTGCTCCCTCCATTCCCCAGAGCCAGCAACCTCTCCAGGGACCAGTCATCTCAGTTTTGACTCAGTGAGGAGGTCTCAGGTTGCATCAATGGGGAAACTGAGGCTAGGAGGAGCCCGAGGTGAGTCACCCACCTGCTTCCGGCCTCACCCCTGCTGACCTGGTAGCTGAAGTTGGAGTAAGGGGCTTTAGAGTGACTGGGCTGTCAGGTCCCAGTCTAAGGGGACCATAGGGGGTTAGGAATGGAATGGTCCTTAGGACCTCATTTGGACTGCAGGTGGAGCTTCACTTGAGGTACAGGGAGTGCACCTGGGGAAGGAGTCCCTCACCTGGATGAGACAGGAGGCCTCACTGAAGGTGGAGGGTCACCTAGGAAGGAAGGGGCTCTTACCTGGGGACGCTGAGGCCTTATCTACGCGGAGGGGATCTTACCTGCGTCGCGGAGCCTTACCTGAGACCCCGGGGCTCACCTGGGGCACGGGGACCTGGGGCGGGCGCCGGGGGAAAGGGGCAGTCCTCGCTGGCGGGGCGGGGGCGCAGGGCGACGCGCAGCCCTGACGGTGCGGGCCTCACCTCGCCTGGGCGTGCGGGGGCCCGGTCCTCCGGGGTGGCCTGGCCTGGGAGTGGGGGGCCCTCCTGGTGGGCGCCGTCCCCCCCGGCCCGGGTTCGCAGCCGCCTGGACTTGTTTACACCGAGACCAGCTGCTGCCGCCGCTGCGGCGGGAGGGGGAGGGGGCTGGCCTCCTGTCCCGGCGGCCGCCGTGGCCAATCGGTGCGCGGCATGCAAATGAGGGGGCGCGTCATACGGCGGCCAGCGCAGGCCTGGGCAGCCCTTCCTCCTGCGCCCAGCTCTGGCCGGCCCGGAAATGCGGCTGCGGCCCGCAACCCCAGCTCGCTGGCCCGCCGCATCCCCGGCCTGGTGGCCCCTAATTTAGCCGCCCGTAGCCCTTGAAGGGGCAAGGATCTGAGATGCGTGCCCCAGTGTACAGGTAGGAGGAGAATGGTGTTTGGGCGCACGCCCTCCGGAAATAATAGTCATCATAATTATCTGCGTTTACCCACTGCCTGTGCCCCATTCTCTTAATCCGTGCAGCAATCCTATAAGGCAGTTGCGCCTATTGTCTCCATTTTACCAGGGAACTGAAGCCCAGAGAGGTCTAGCAGCTCTCCTGAGGTTATCCGGCGGATAAGAGACAAAGTTGGAGTTCTCCGTTTGGTCGAGTCCATATGGTCCTTGCCGTAACACCAGGGGCAGACTCTTCTAAAAGGGAAGAGCTAACGGCGCCCACCCATTAGACCAACAAGCCAATCCCTGCTGTTGAGCCTCACTTCCTCCAGGTAGCCTCCTCTGATGCCCCTCCTCTCCAGGCTGGGTTAGGTCTGAATGCAGTGGAAAATGTCTGCTTAAGCACATGTCTGCAATACTTAGATTGTCATTTCAAGCAATGTCTCTATTGCCCAACCTGGCCTAGAGTACGCACTCCATAAATGTTTATGAATGCATCATTAAGTGAATAAGGTACCAGGGCTGGAGACAGCTGAGGAGTGTGGGGAGACCTGGGCTTGGAAGGTTGGTGTGGCAGGGGCAGACATGGGCTCTGTGAATTCAGCTGTCCCATCCCTGTAGCCCCATAGAGACCGGTGGGGGAGTGATGGGGGTGGGGCAAGTCAAGGTCTCTGCTGTGTCCCTGGGACTCTTAACAGCCTCAAGAGAATAGAATAATTATCTGTGGCTCTCAGAGACTCTCAGGGCCAGGACACCTGGGTTGGCCCTGCACGGGACATTCCTGAGGACAGTGGAGACCAGGCTGGCCCAGGGTGTGGTAACTGTGGGTCTGGAATGTAGTGGAACCAGTGGGTCAGGCTGGTTTGAGCCCAGGCTCTGGCCCCCCAGCCAGCCTCTTCTGCCCTAAGCTGCCATCTTTACAATCTTCCAGGACCCATTCTCCCACCCCTTACCCCAAACACAACGATGGGACTGAAAAGAAAATATTTATTTTGGGGGAAGATAAACAGGGAAGAGGGTGAGGGCCTCTGGGCTTAGGAGGCCCGGACAGCTGGTCCATGGTTGTCCAGGTAGCGCCTCAGGGCTGTGGGGTAATCAGTTAGGACGCCAGTGGCTCCCAGGTTAAAAGCCACTTCAAAATCCGACTCTTCATTGAGGCACCAGAATACCACCTGAGCAGGGAGAGAGGGACTTATAGTTTCCGCACAACTTTACCTGGAACTCCCCCTCACATCCAGATGGTGGGTGCACCCCCTCCTCCTACGGGGAGACCTCCCAGCAAGTGGTGTGCTGGAACTGGTTGTTAAACTTTCAGGAATTTTGCAAACGGGTTATTAAACACAGTTATTATTAAAAATTAAATTACATGGGGCCAGAGGGAAAGGAGACAGCCTGTGAGGCTGAACCACATGAGAAGTTTCCAGGTTCACGCCGAGACCCTGAGCATGCCGGGCACATGTGTGCCCATGATGGAGGGCTGCTGAGGCTGGCATGGATCCCAGTGTCAGGACCCTGTTGGGGTGCTGTCC
This sequence comes from Tupaia tana, assembly GCA_026018925.1. Classification (NCBI taxonomy): domain Eukaryota; kingdom Metazoa; phylum Chordata; class Mammalia; order Scandentia; family Tupaiidae; genus Tupaia; species Tupaia tana. The sequence goes on from JAKSZU010000016.1 coordinate 61,391,333, forward strand.
CTCTCACTCACGGAAGAAGAAAGAAAACAGTAATACTCAAAACTAGTCACTTTCTGGTTCCAGTAGGTGATGTCCTGGTTAAGGCTCTGGACTCTCATGTGGCTGACTGTAGTTCAAGTCCTGGACCAGGTGGCTAGCTTTCTTACTTTCCCTTTCTCTCTCTAGTCAAATTAAAAAAAAAATAATAAGAATGAATAAAATAAATAATTCTTATAGAAGCATGTCACTTACTAATTATTTGACTAGCTTTTACTACTTCCTATGTTCCCGAGGTCACTTATGTCTGTTGACTCTAAGGGGGGTGCCACGTAATGGTGAGCTGCCATGCATCTCCCAGCTCTGCACTCAGTGACTGTGTGCTGGTGACCTGAGATTGACCAAGGTAGGAGTATTTATTTATTTTTATTTATAAAAATTGCCGGAGGGTGTATGTGCTTACCAGGGAGACACACAGAGAGAGGGACAGGGAGAAAGCACCTCCCAACCAGGCCTGGTCATGCTGCAACCCCTCCTCCATTTCTCCATCGGGTCAGGAGTTTGGACACCCACACATGTGCACCTGGCATGTTTTTCAAGCCACCAGGGTCAGGATTTGAACAGTCAGCCAATGGGAGTATTTAAACCAGGAAAATTAACGCTTACATTGTGACTTTTTTGTTCCTCCCAGAGAGCCCGTGGTGAGCATTACCAAACCCTAACCCTCTCCACCAGCTCTAAGTCCTGCCTTGCTCAGTGTTCTCCTGTCGGCAGAGGCAGGTGGAGATGGTATTCTATCCGGACGAGTCACTGCACCTCTCGATGCCAATCTGACAACTGAGGGTTGTGGTTCAACCCCACAGAGCTATGGTGAGCTCCAAGGAGTGAGAGACCTGCTCAGAAAGGGCTCTGTTATCCCCGCGCCTCCCTGGCCCCACATCCAGTTGGGAGCCAAGTACTGGCCTCTCTTTGTGAGTTAACCTTTCTATCCACACGGGCCCCCACAATCTCTTCTCCACTTGGGCGCCCGTGTGACCCAGGATCCAGTGTCTCCCCTGCTCAAGGTCCTCAGACACTTCCCTTCCCATTGGGCTGCAGTCCACACTCCTGACCGGGCCCGCGGGCCTGCCTGCCTCTGCTCTGCTGCTCCTTGAGCTCCTCTTGGCCACCGACTCCAGGCTGAAGCTGCTCCTCCTCCTTCCTTCCAGAGAGCACCCTCCTCCCGTCCTTCATATGGCTCTCCCACCTCACTGCGTGCAGCAGGCCTCCGACCCCACTGACCACAGGAACACTCCATTTCCTGTCTACTCACTGTCCTCGCCGTGGCTTGCTGCATTTCTTTCCTCTGCCTTTTTTTTTTTTTTTTTTTTTAAATGTTTCTTGTTTATTTTTTTCCATGAGAGAAGGTCAGAGGAAGAAAGAGAGAGACAGAAAGAGGTACCCCGACAGGGTCTTCAGGCTGCCATCTACCCCAGTCTCGGACCTCCTGGGTCAGCACACACCAGAGCTTTAGCATCGACAGGGTGGCCCTAAGAAATGAACCTGGGTCCGGCTGTATGATCCCTGCACTGCTGCCTAGCCCCTCTGTCACCTTTGGTGGTTAAACTCCCATCCCCAGTAGCACAGGACAGTGTCTGGAACATTCTCGACAAAGGTTTGCTAATTGTGAAAGCTGATGTCCACAGAAGCAGCAGGAGCGGGCTGGGCTGGCCTCCTCCCTCCCCTGGGCTTTCCCTGAGTCCTCATCAGGGCCAGGCCATGGGTTGGTTCAATACCTCATCATCATTGTAATGGCTAACATTTTTCGAGCCCTTACAGTTCTGTATCCAGAAGGGTTAAATATACCACCCTCCCCGTTTTACACATAAACAAACTGAGACTCAGAAGGTGAGGCGATCCAGCTAGCTGGCAGCAATAGTTGGAACCCTGCTGTCAGGGCCCCTCTGGGAGCCACCTCCGTGCAGTGGGAGGCCCTGGGTAGGGCCTGATCAGCTGTGGGAGTGGCGGTCAAGACCTCACCTGCACCCCTCGCTCCTCCAGGTGTCGGATCAGACTTTTCCTCATGATGACCCTGGGCAAGGGGGGATGGGAGGGCAAAGGCAGTGATGAGAAGGGGACAAAGGACAGGGGCAGTGCGAGTCTTTATAGGGAGACTGCACCCCGCTTCCTCTCCCGCCTCACCATTTTGAAACCACAGCCGCCAGCTGATTCAGCCAAGAGCAGGAAAATGGGAAGTAGGTCCTGAGGAGAGAAGGGAGGTGAGGGTCAGCCTTGGGGTCTCCCTGTCACAAGGACAGAGTAGGGTGGCAGTGACTCCCTGGCCCCTGAAGAACCTCTGCGGTTCACAGACGAGCAATTCACCCTCTGTTCAGTGAGATCCTACTCTGACTCCCTTGAGCCCACGCTCTGGGCGGCCTCGCGCGCACCGTTTCACAGGCCAGGAAACAGGCTTCGACAGCCCACGTGCCTTGCAGAAGCTGCAAAGCAAGTCAGTGGAGGCGCTGGGGCCGGGGTCAAGGCTAGCTGGATTCCAAAGCTGGACACCCAGCCTGGAGGTCCTCCTGGGTAGAACCTGACCGGCTTGTTGAGCTCAGACAGTGCTTAATGGAGCAGCGATGTGCCCCGAATTATCCCTCTCCAGGGGTGACTTTAGAGGCCCTTTATTGTCCCAGGGCAGGCCTGAGTTCTGTACTTCCAACTGGGTGACCTTGGGCAAACTGCAAAACCTCTCTGAACCTGGGTACCAGTGGTGGCCCTGATTCCTATACCTCCAGAAGGTGCTACAAGGGAAAGGCCAAATAAGCCGCAAGATGTGAAAACACCACAAATCTTGTAGAAAAAGTTACACCAAATTTTGTAGAATAATAATCTCTTTGTAGCAAGAGGTGGTGGGGGCTGGGAGCTTCCCTTGGAATAACAGAGAGAAACAGAAAGTATTGGGGACCACCAGAATTGTCAGAAAACAAAGGCCTGACAGCTAGGAAAGTATCCAAATTCCTGATACTTTATTGTAAATATTAATCTGCTGTAACTTTGTTAACCCTTGTCTCCCTTGAGGCTTTTCGCTTCTGAGAATCTGGGAGAGCCCAATCTGGTGGAGCCATGCTATGTTAAATACTGTATCTGTCTTCCCAGTCAGACTGTACACTCACCGAGGCCCTTACCCTACCCCTGTGGGTCTTATTTGCTAGTACACTACACCTGGAACAGAGGAGGCATTCAACAAGTACATTCTAGGATGTACATCCTAGGATACGCTTAGATACATAAATGAACCCTTTCTCCTAAAACTCCACATCAGGGCACATTTGCATTAATTCCAGGGGTTCATAGCCTCCTTGTATTCATGAATGCTGGGTAAGAACCCTAGACGTGAAGGGCAATCAGGTGGCAAGGTGGTTAAAGCAGCTGGATGCACAACTGCCTACGTGGTTTGAGTCCTGCACTCTGAGACTCGAACAAAATACTAGGCGTATATGTGTGCATGCCCTAAATCCCAAGAGGAGCATAGAAAAGAAGGGATTGCAGCATAGTTATCTCCCCTGGAGGGTGGTCAGTAGCTTGCTTGCTTGCTTTTTCTTTTCTTTTTTAAAGAATGATTTAATTTCATTAATTATTACTAATTTTTAATTTGACCAGAGACAGAGGGAAAGTAAGAAAGTAAGCTGCCAGGTCTGGGACTTGAACCATGTCAGCCATGTGGGAGTCCAGCACCTTAACCATATGCCACCTGCCAACCCTGCTTTTTTTTTAATTAATTAATTAATTTATTTATGCCATAGGGTGCATGTGTTTGCCAGGAAGAGACAAAGAAAGAGAGAGGAAAGTGAGAAATCACCCCCCCCCCCCCCCCAGGGCAGATGGCCACACCACAATCCCTTCTCCTCTTGGGATTTTGGGCACTCATGCACACATGTCTGACGTGATTTTCAAGCCACCGGGTCCAGGTCTTGAACCACGGTCGGCCATGTGGGAGTCCAACACCTTAATCACCAAGCCACCTGCCGGCCTCAGGGTGATTTCTCACCACTCTTGTCTTTCTGTCTCTTACTGTCTTTGAAGACAGTAACTACTGTCTTCAAAGGATAGTGGCATTGTCTTCGAAGGTAACGAAGGCGCTGGAAAGACCGAGCTCCTCTGCCACAGGGGACCCTGGGCAGTGGGGCTTGAAGTGTGGGGGGTGGTTTTCCGGAGTCCTGCCCCCCACTGGTACCTGTTGATGATGGTGGGCAGGAAGCACAGGAGGAACCGCTCAGAGATGGGGATGAAGGGCAGCAGCCCCAGGTAATAGAGCAGCAGCACCCAGAATCCGCGGCTTATCGTGAATGACCGTGGCATATCGGGGTTCTGGGGGCAAAGGCAGAGTGAGAAGGGATCAGCCTGCTCTTGGAGAAGCTGTTGAGGAGGAGTGGGCTGTATGGGGCAGACTGGGACAATTCAGAGGCCCCACTGCCCACAGGTTAAAGTCTCATCTGGCCCAGCACTGGAGGGCCTCATCCTCCTCTCTGCCACCACCCTGCCTTGGCTCACACTACCGACTCCCCGATCTGCTCAGATCCCGTCCTTCTCCAGAGGCCAGTGCCTCGAGACCCTCCCACAGCCTGCCCGCTTAGGCCCCTCAGGTGGGTGCACTCACAGCCGCCTTGCATTTCTTCATGACGGAGTTCTTCTCTGAGGCCCAGACGGTGATTTCGTTCCGGGCAAAGTGCCTCACCAGGTCTGCTATCTGGGAGGAGGAGGCAGCGGTGAGGGGAGAGCTCTGCCCAGCCCTGGACCTGACCCAGCCCACCGGCAGCCGACCTTGTGAATGAGCTCTTCATTCTCCTCTTTGATCTCCACGCTCACGGGTGTCTTGGGGAACCTCTGGAACACATCCTCCAGGCTCACCATGCGGCGGTCCTCCCCGTGAGCGAAGTGGCCTGGGGTAGGGGCGTGGGCAGAGGATCAGAGAAGCAAGGGTGGGGTGGGGTGGGGTGGGAAGGGGCCCCAGGGCTCACAGGGCTCTCACCTGGTGAGAAGTACACCTCCAGCTCCTCCTTGTAGAGGGGCAGGTCCTGGAGAGAGTGGGAATTACGTCACCAGGAGGAACAGTGACTGCGGTGGGGGAGAGGCTTGGGGCAAGGCCTACCTGAAAGTCCAGGCTGCTCACATCCCTGTTCAGGCCAGACTGGCGGCACAAGTTCTTATCATGGGACACCACCACCACGCCGTCCCGCGTCAGCTGGCAGTCAAGCTCCAGGAGGTCGGATCGCTGGGCCACGGAGCTGTGGGAGCGGAGATCAGTGGGGGCAGGGGACAAGAATGGGCCAGACTGCATGGTGCCAGGGAGGCCTGGGGGACCCTGGGGCCACCTGCACTCCAGGGCACTCCATTCTCCCAGATCAGAAAGCACCCCTCAGAGCCATGCAGTGCAGAACCAGCACAACCTTCCCGGGCGCACTCACTTCTCCAAGGCTTCCATGGTGTTCTCCAGCCGCTCTCCAGATCCTGCATGGGGCAGCTGGGGTGGGTCCCGGAGGCCTGGGGTCTCAGGTCCTGGCCAAACCTTAGCACCCACGTTCCCTCTCGCTGACCTCCCTCCCACCCGATGCCTCATCTCCCCAGGGAGCCCTGGTTCGTCCAGCCTTATCTTCCCATGCCCTGCCCTGCCCTGCCACCTCACATTCCTCCTCGGTGCTTGCCCAGCTTCCGGCCTCCCGCCCTCACTGCGGTCTGCCGTGGTACCTGTCCTGCTCCTCACCCCTCCCAGCTTACCTCCTCGGTGGGCCCCCAGGCGGAGACGGAAGGCTGGAGCCCGGGGCGTGTGCAGCAGGCGAGGCCGGCGGAGGAAGAAGATGGAGAGTATGGCGTAGCCGCCCAGGGCGGGGAGGACGTAGGACAGCATGGTGCTCCCACTCTGCCCGGCTGCGGTTGTGCCTCTGCCGCCGCCCGCTCAGCCAGTGATGGACTGCACTGCCTCGCAGCCTGCCTAGCCGGTGGAGGCTGGCTTGCCACTGGCCACCACCACGCCCCTGGGACCTGCTGAGCCTGCTCCTGGCAGGTGGCCAGGCTGCAGGGCTCAGCTGGGGCTGGGACAGATGCAGGAGGAGAGGCAGGCAGCCTGGCCCTCACATCCCAGATCCTTCAGGGACCCCGGCACCCCTGTGTCCCTGGCCATGTTGGCAGAATCAAGTGCCTTCCCAGCCAGGTCTGTCATGACCTCCCTGACCTCAGCCCCCAACTCCCCTGGTGCTTAGATCTGGGGTATACAACACACTTGCCCCTTGCCATTTCCAGAGAACCCGGGGGTGTGGAAGGTGCCCCTGAGTCACCCGGAATCACCCTTAGCTAGTTAGATAGGAAGCCACTGGAAGGGGAAGGCAGTGACTAAGGAGAAAACCGACCCCTCTTTCCAGGAATCTGGAGCTCTTATACCCCCACACCCTCTCTCCTGGCCTGCTGGGAGCCAAAGGTCACCAAGGTCCATAAAACCACAGCTGGAACGCAGCCAGGCTGCAGGAGTCGGTCCTCAAAGCAGCACTGGTTAGGGTGGGGAATCGGCGAACAGACAGACCGAGGCCATCCATATCCACGTCTCTATATTTATATATTAGATACAGGCACAGGGAGTGGGCAGGGGCGCCGCTCTCCGCGCACCCCCACCTCAACTTCCGCTCACCCACACACAGAAGCAGCAAGGGCGTTAAATGTGGCAGCTTTGAGGGGGGTGGGGGCTGAGGCTTGGGCCCTGCTCCTCAGGGATGCTAGCCCTTGAGACTTAGGAATGTTGCTTCAGGGAAAACGGGTGGGGTTGTAATGAGGGAGAGGGCAGGGCTTGCCCTGAGTCTCTACTCAGTGCCCCGCCCCTCCCCTTGCCCCTCAGGTCAGGGGCAGCCAGAGCTTTTCCTTCCAGAACTGCCAGAGATGGGGACGAAGGGAGTGGGTGAAGGGAGGTGAGGACAGTGGCAAAAGGAGCTTCGCCTTGGGGCCACCTGAGTGTTAGGCTCCAAGGAGTGGGGAGGAGGGGCAGGGAGCCTTGGTCTGTCTTAGCAGGAAGACCTGGCCAAGTGAGAGAAGGTGGTCAGGCCAGCCCTCTGCCCAGGTCTGGGCCGCCAGGGTCTGGACTGGCACAGTGTCCATTTTCTAACAGTCAGGCAGGGAGGAGGCAGGCAGGAGGCAAGGCCTAAACGAAAAGGTGGCAGGAAAGGCACAATTAGCTCTCCTGAGGGGACCTGATGGAGCACAGACCCAGGGTCTTCCACCTCGTCCTCACGGCTGGGGAGATGGGGAGGATGGTCTTGGTTTTCTCGTCTGTACATGGGGCAAGTGGTCGTACCTAGCTCAAAGTCCTAGTACTGCTAAAAAAGTGAGTGAATACGTGTGAACTTAGAGCATCACTTAGGAGTCCACCAGTGTTTGCCTCTGCATTAGAACTGTCCTCAGGAAGCTGAGGTGTGGAGAGGCCCGGTGTCTTGCACAATATCATGTAGCTCGCATTAAGTGATAGCTGAGATTGGAGACGAGCGGTGTCTGCCTTCTTCCTACTGGGCCACAGCTGGTCAAAGTCAGGAAGAGACTGGAGGCGGCAAGGAGTGCAGTGTGGGTGGGAGTAGGCCCGGCAGGGTCCCTCCAGGTGTGCAAGCTGCTGACCTGAGCAGCAGGTGTGAGAGACTGGTAACTGGGTCAGGCGAGCACTGCTGGGCTCCTCCCAAAGCAATCATGGCCCCACCTGCCTCTCTGCCCACGCTGGGAGAGCCAGGGCCTGGTCTGAGCCACAGGTGCAGGACAGGGGTCCTCGCTGACCTCTGGGGAATTCTGGGCTGGAGAAGGTGGGTGTTGATAGGCGGGAGGCATTTAGGGTGGGGGACAGAGGGAGGCCCACGAGGACTGGCCCTCTGGTTGCCACCACACACACGGGTCACAACTGTGAGGCAAGCTGAGGACTACAGCAGGCATGGTGGGTGCCCTGGGGAGGGTGAGTCTGGACATGGACAGTGAAGAGCACTCACCGGGCCCCAGGGGAGGGACATCTGCCCAGGTTAGGGGGCCTCCAGTGCCCCGGGCTGGAAGCGGGCTGTCTCCTGGAAGATGAGCTCCTTCAGCCGCTCCTTGGGCAGATCATCCAGCTCCATGTCGAAAGTGAAGGGCTCCTCTGCCACTGGCTGGGGTGGCAGGGACAGAGAGGCTCAGGCCAAGCCTAGGGGACACCGCCCCCTGCCTCCCTGCCAGCCCTGCTGCTGGTGGCTGTCCCACCTCGTCCGTTGGGTCATAGTACTGCTCCAGGTAAGGGTGGGCCAGTGCTTCCTCCACGGTGATCCGTTTGTTGGGGTTAAAAGTTAACATCCGGTCCAGCAGGTCAAGTGCTGGGAAGGAAGAGCAAGGGCCGGGGGTCAGAGGAAAAGCTGGAGGAACTCCCCAAAGCATCGCTGCTTCCGGTGCCCAGGGACTGCCTGGCCAAGCAGCTGTTGGGATCAGACACCCTTCTCTGCTCCCAGTTTCTGTCCCAACCAGCCCTTGGTCCCTCTTACCTTTGGAGTCCGACTTGGGAAACAGCTTGGCCCAGGCCACCTTGGTTTTGGAGGGCAGAGACTGTAGGTAGTTCCGGGCCTTCATATTGATGATACAGTTCAGGTCCTCCTGGGACGGGGAGCCCAGGATACCTGTGGGTAAAGCAGGTGACTTGGTGAGAGCTCTCCTCTTTCTGGGAACAAAACAGTCAAGGTGACAAGTATAAGAGCCCCCAGGCGAGCAACCTCCCAGCATCACCTCCTGGCTCATAGCCCTTGCTTTTCTTGTCCATCAAATGGGGCCAGTATCTACACCTCATTGAAAACTATGAGCTGCTTCAGGGGCTCCATGTGGGGTGGCATCCCTGACCTGGACCTTCAAGAAATCTTACCTCTGCCAAGCTAATCGAGCTCCCTTCCCTCAGCTGGCCAGGCCCCTCTCACCCAGAATGTGGTTGAGCTGGTCCAGGTAGTGCTTGCCAGGGAAGATGGGCCGGTTGGAGAGCATCTCGGCCAGGATGCAGCCCACGGACCAGATGTCGATGGACTTGGTGTAGCCCTGGAGAGGAGGGGAAAGCGGTGGGTCCCTGCCAGCCTCAGCACAGTCCTGATTCTAGGCCAAACCGCTTCCAGCCTAGGTCTGGGGGAGCCAGTGTCCAGAATCCAAGGCCCAGAGGGTAGGCTTCCTAAGTCACTTCATGGAGGGGGTCAGTGCCTGGTTTAGGGAGTACCAGGGCTTCTTGGTACCTGGTTCCTTGCCTTCAGAGGTGGGGAGGTCTCCTACCTTAGAGTTCAGCATGATCTCGGGGGCCCGGTACCAGCGTGTAGCCACATACTCCGTCAGAAAGCCAGTGTGGTCATGCTCGGGATCAGCGATCCGGGCCAGGCCAAAATCACAGATCTGGAGTCAAACCCAGAAAGCGAAGTTCAGTGTGCAGGGCTTCTGCAGCCCGGGCGGTTGCACCGCCATGGCCTATGCTGTTCCCCTCCTGGCGATGCTTTCCTGCCCAGGGCTCCCACTGGCCACTCGGAAGCTTCAGACTCCAGGGGAGTAGGGGACAGGTGCCCAACCCGCTGACCTTAAGGTCGCAGGTGGTATTGATGAGCAGGTTGGAGGGCTTTAGGTCCCGGTGGAGCACGTTGGCAGAGTGGATATACTTGAGGCCCCGCAGGATCTGGTAGAGGAAGTAGCAGATGTGGTCATTGCTCAGCTGCTGGCTTTTGAGCAACTTGTACAGGTCTGTCTCCATCAGGTCCTGCACGATGTAGCTGAGGATGGCTCCAGACGCCCCCGGTGGGGGGCAGTGGGAGGCACTTGGTTAAGGAAACCAGGCTCTGGCAACCAGACTGCACAGCCCCTTCAGCTGGGACCCCTAGAACTCAAAAGATCTGCCAACCCCATCACCAGGTGGGCACAGGCTGTTCTCAGCACAGGTCTTAGAGCCTCTGTCACATCTCAGCAGGCGACCCCGAGCATGGCACTTCTGATCTGTACCCTCGGTTTCTCTACCTGAGAAATGGGGCAAATGATAAACTGGGAGAGGCAGGAGAAGGTCCCGGGTAAGAGCAGCAGCTCTGGAGTTAACCCACTGCTGCCTGAAATCCCTACTCCACAACTCGCTGAGTATGATCTCAACCTGCCTGTCCTCAGTTTCTTCTGGAAGGTAGGGAAAACAGTTGCTCTTTAGTGGGTAAGAAGATGGGATGAGATGGCACTTGTAAAGCAAGGTGCTTGGCTCCTTGTAAGCGCTCAACAAACATAAACGATTACTGTTCATAACAACGCGGGAGCCACGTGGCTGTTGAGGGGGTTACAGGAGATAGTGTATGAACACCATCTGGTATGTAATAAATGTTTGCTGAAAAAGAAATGCCTGCCTTCTGGGAATGGTTTGTGCAAGAAAAACGAGACACTCCCAACAGCAGTTTCCTACTCAAACAAGAGGGCTTGGCTATATATCAGAAGATGGAGTAAAAGTCCTTTTACATTTGAAGATAAAACAAGGACTAAACATAAATACATACTATACGTACAGAAATAAATAAATGCCATTTGGCTGGTCTCAGGAAGAATATCAGCACTGTCTTTTAGAATTAGCCTTAAAAGGGTCTTTGGAGAAACACGTGGGCCAAACCCACTGTTTTATACATGGGGAGGCCCAGAGAGAAGCAGTGACTTGCTTCAGGTCACACAGTGCGGTGGGAGTGAGTGTGCAGATACCCTGTCCACAGCGTGGGACACTGCAGTACAGATCTCTACTCTTGGGTGGAGGCCTGGGACTGGTGGGGCGGGGGTGGGGTAGAGGTGATGGGTGTTAAAAGCCGCTAACAGCAGAGCCAGGCAGGAAGTGGAAATGAACCAGGAAAGCCCTATCAGGGGAGGGCAACAAAGGCCAGGCTGTCCCTCCCTGGGCAAGGTGCAAGTCCACAGGTGATTAGGGTGGAGCTCTCTGAGCAGGAAGTGCCAGGGAAAGGACGCATTCCCACTTGGGGGAGGGGAGAGAGCAGCAAGAGAAACACTTGATTTTTAGGCTTCCTGGTTCTCAGTTTCCTCATCTTTGAAATGGATCTGATGAGGCTCATCTCATAGGGCAACTGAGACGTAGAATAAGAAATATCAAAGCACTTGGCATGCTTGGCACCTGACCCATAGTAGGCCCTCAAGAAAAGGCAGTTTTCTTCCCCCCTCTGGGGGACCCAGAAAGGAAAGAATCACTAGTCTGTTAAACAAGAACTGACTGTGGGCAGAGGCGGGATCACACCGCAGAACTGCAGATGTCAGAAGACAAAGCTCCCATAGAGACGGTCTTGCCCAGTGGGGGCCCACCCAGGCAGAGTGCAGAGAACTGACTTGCCCAAGGCCATACTGCTGGGCTGCAGCGGGCAGGCCCCAGTCCTCTTCCACCCTGTGGCCCTTCCTCTGATGGGAAGTTTATTTTACTGGGTTTGCTGCGGACAGTGGTAGGGAAGATGGAAACAGAAAGAAAGACGACATTCCCCAGCCCAGTTCCGAGGCCATGGCAGGCCAGGCATCCGGCCAAGGCGAAGGATACACATCCCTCATGGCTTCCAGGGTGGGCGCCCGGAGAATGTCTCGGATGCCGATGACGTTCTCATGGCGGAAGCGCAGCAAGATCTGGATCTCCCGCAGCGTGCGCTGGCAGTAGGTCTGATGCTCAAAGGGGCTGATCTTCTTGATGGCCACGCGAGTCTTGCGCACTTGGTCATAAGCCGAACTGAGAGGGCCAGAGAGAGGTGGATGGTGTGGACTGACAAAGGGGGAGTCCAGGCCTGGGGGCCCCACCCAGGCCTTGGCAGGGAGGAGTGAGAGCAGGAGAGGGCTCTGGCCAAGTCATAAACAATGCTGGTTCCTTCCTGCTGTGAAGGCCTGGGATCTCCAGGGAGAGAGCTGGGGACCAGCCAGGCGGCTGGCCCTTCAATGACTTCACAAACAGAGGAAGAGACTGACCGCTCACTGATTTCCCCTCTCCTCCACCCGCTGCCATTCTAGTTGCCTGGCCCCTCCTCTCCTTCCCAAGATGGGCTCCCTCAACCCAAGGCAGGTCCAGCGGGTGGGAGACGAGTGGAGGGTGTACGATGAGGCAAATACGGAGAGAGGAGGCCGTCCTACGAGGGACTAGACAGAAGGGAGAAGGCAGGGGCGGGTCTCAGGGAGAGGTACCCGCAGCAGCTGTTCCCAGGGGAACAAAGGCCCAGAGCACACAGTGGGGCCAGGAGAACCCGTGGGGCACTCCCAACCGCTGCAGGGCGGCAGTGCCGGGGCCCCTCATTCCTCGCAGGCAGACAAAGGCCCCAAGCCTTGCCCCCACCCCAGCTCCGCTCTTCTCACCCAAACTCTCCACCAGCCTCCTCCCCAGGGGGGACCCAGAGCATCCTCCCACATCGAAAGGGTACTTCACTGCCCCTTCTCCAAGAATACTAATTCTGCCTCGTCCTCCCCTCAAGGGTGCCCATGCGTGCCCTCGGATGCCTCTCCCCCTATCAGAGTGGAGTCGGTTCGGCGCCTCCAAGCCCCCTCCCCCTAGAACAGGGCAGCGCCCCCTACCCCAGAAAGCACTCAAAGGCCCCCTCCCCGGGACGCTCCTCGAGCCTCCAGAGTCCCTGTCTTTCCCAGACGCTCGGTCTCCACGTCCCAAAGAGAGCTGAGCACCGCACCCGCCCTCCCGGACGCCCCCTCCCCGAGGCCGCCCCCTCCCCGGAACGCCCTCTCACCTGACCATGCCGTACGCGCCCTCGCCGATGTACTGCAGCTGCGTGTAGCGCGGGCCCACGTCGAACGGCTGCCCCTTCACTATCTCCACTTCCCCGGGAGCCCCCGGGCCGACCCCATCAGCTCCCCGGGGCTCCCCGCCCCCGTCCCCCTGAGCCGCCGCCGCTGCCGCCGCCATCTCCACTCCTCCCATCCCTCCCCCCGGCGGCCCCGCCCGACGCCCCGCCCCTTCCCGCCCGCTCTGTCACCCGCGGGGCCGCGCGCGCCAGGCCCCGCCCCCGCCCCGCCCCCGTCCACCCGCGCGCGCCCCGCGAGGCTGGCGCGCGGCCCCGCCACCGTCACGTGGCCCGCAGCGCGCGCCCATCCTTCGCGCCCCGGGTGCAGTGACCCCTGGCCCTGGCGGGCTCCGCGTGTTCCCATCAGCCCAGAGGCTCCGCAGGGCGGTCTGAGAGGCGATCCTCGCGCTCCCCTCGACGGCGAGGCGGTCACTCCGGTGACAGGTGGCTTACCCAGTGCCGCTTCGCCGATACAGAACCAGGCGCCGCGGTCACTCTGGGTTAGGGCTGCAGCTTGAGGGCTGAGCGTGGAACCCTCAACAGAATCCTCACTGGCCCTTTGTACAATAGTTTGGCCTCCCCCAGCCGGGACCAGCCCGATGATGAGTATCTCCATCCCTTTTTCAAGGCCGCAGGGGATAGCTGCCCTTTACAGATCAGGGCGGCTGGTGACTTGGAGTCTCTCCGGCTGGTGACTTGGAGTCTCTCCGCACAACCGAGCTGGTGAACCCAGGGGCCCACACTGCAGCCTGGTGGCTTTCTGATGTCCCAGGCTTGCAGGCCTTGGCTAGAGACCTCACAGATCTGCTGCTTTCTTATCCAATGACCCCAGAACCGATAACCTCAGTCTGCCTTTGCAGGGAAGCAGGGGGAAGACACTGAGAAGTTGACTGGGTTTCATTAAAATACCCTTTCAGGCTTTTCAAAATAACAGCAAAATTGGACCAGCCAATGGCGTGGAGGTTAAGGCGTCTGGATTTCACATGGAGGACAGCGTGGTTTCTGTCTGGACCTGGGGCTTGAGAAACACGCTGGGCACATGTGTGTGCTCCCAGGAGGGAGAGATGGAGAAGGGATTGCAGCCTGACCATCCAGAGGGGGAGTGCTTTTTCACTCTCCCTCTGTTTCTCTGTGTCTCTCCACCTAGCGTATGTACAAATTTCAAAACAACATACCCCCAAAACAGTAAAGTGGTTAATTTTTTGACATTGTTGGATTTAGCAAAACTGGAATCAAGTTAAAATCACTATCTTTGAATTCTGTACCTTAGGGCAGTGCCGCAATATAGGTCTTTTCTGATATCTTTCTCTTTTTCTTTCTTTTGTAATTTGATATGGGGTGTATGTGTTTGCCAGAGAGAGAGGGAAAGTGAGAAAGACCCCCTCCAAGAGGGTTGGGATGCCCGCAATCCTTTCTTCTCCATTCTCCTGTTGGGATTTGCAGTGTGCAGGCACAAACACCTGGCATGTGGGGTCCAGCCACCTTCACCACCATGCCGCCGGCTGGCCTTCATCTGATCTCTGAGCTGCATGAGCAGGGCTGTGTCTCTCTGGATCATTGCTATAACCTCCCAGTGCCTGGCACTCAGATTTGTCTTTGATTCCTTTTTTAAAAATGAATGACTCAAGTTTTACAGATGGGAAATCTGAGAGTTGGGTTAAGTAATTCAGGTAAGGTCACTGTAATAATGACAGAGCTGAGACTGGAAATGATGTCTTCTGAAATACGCATGTGGTAGAGGTTTCTTTCCTTAGGGCGTGTGCGCTCACGGTGGGCAGGGTGTGTGTGTGGGGGAAGTAAGTAGTGAGAGGGAAGGTGAGAAATCACCGCTCAGGTGGGATGGCCTCTCCTCCAGTCTCCTCCCGGGATCTTGGGCACGCATGAGCACATACCCGGCATGAGTCTCAAGACACGGGGTCTGGGACTTGAACCGTGGTCGGCCATGTGGGAGTCCAGCAATGTAGCCACTTCAAAATCTGCTGATCCCAGCAGTTGTCTCCTAATCACAGACAAAACTGAAGAAGAGGTGACCAGATGGTGGCACAGCAATGAAATGTGGGGCTCTTCAAGGCAGATGTACCAGAGAGGGCCAAGAGTTCACTGTGGGAGACCTCTGGGATTACTCCAGGCCCGTGCCTGCCGCTGATCTGGGACTGGCTGAATCTGAGGGTAGATCTTGCTGTCAAGACCATCAGGGATGCTGTACCCGTCTCTCATTCATAGCATAAATAAAAAAGAAACAACAAAACGAGCAATGAACTGAAGGAGCCCTCAGAGACCAACTCCTTCGTTTCACAGTGAAGATGTGAGCCTCACAGAAGCCTGCAGCTCCTCAGCTTCAGTTAGTAATCACGTTGTTTTTTTCTCCCCGAGAAACTGGGAGTAGGTCCTCATATGCATTAGAGATCAAGAGACAAAATGGAACAGTAATTATGACTCTGAAATTGCTCACAATTAGATCTGCAGCCAGGCATCCTAGCTCAGATTAATGAGACTGAGTTGCTGGTTCCCAGTAGCCCATAAGTCAGTGAAGGTTCAAAAGATGCTAATTAGATCTATGATTTTTTAGTTATTCGTTTGAAAAACTATCGAATGGCACTGTGTGCAAAGCTCTGAACTAGGCACTGTAGCAGGTGAAAGATTACTATGAGGCCAGCTGGTGGGGTGGTTAAGGCAGCTGGATCCTGCATGGTTGACTGGTTCGAGTCCCTGACCCTGCAGCTTGAAACATACACTGGGGAGTGTGCATGTGTACCCAAAATCCCAAAACGGGGGGGAATGGAGGAGAAGAGATTGCAGCATGGCCATTCCCTATGGGAGGGGTGCTTTCTTGCTTCCTCTCTCTTTATCTCTCTTTCTCTCTCCAGTGACCACATTGTGCCCTCTAGCAAAAATTAAAAAGAAAGAAGAAAAAAAGAGAGAGAGAGAAAGAAAGGAAGAAAGAATAGTATGTAGTATGAATTCATGGCTAAGAGCAAGAATTTTCTGGAGCCAGATTGCCATAGAAACCCATTTTTGCCATTTATTCACTGAGTTTCCCTGGGCCGGTTACCTACTAGACTCTTTACCCATGGAGTTTCTAATCTTTTTTTATTTTATTTTCCCCTCCAAAAGGTGCATGTTCTCTCCAGAGAGATGGAGAGCGAGGGAGAGGGAGAAAACACCCCTTATTGGTCACACCACAATCCATTTTTTATTTCTCCATCTTGGGATTTGGGGCACACCATACATCTGATGTGTTTTTTCAAGCCAGTGGGGGTGGGATTCAAACCTTACGGTCGGTCATGTGGGATCAGGCTCCCTTAACCACCAGGCCAGGGGGCCAGCTCCAGTTTCTAATCTATTGAAGGGATAAGATGCACGTACATAAAGTCGATTAACACGAGATAGATACATACAATGTGCAAGGTCAGGGTGGTCAAGAGCGCTCTTTCAGGAGAGGCAAGGAGAGAGTAATGGAGAAGGTGACTCATGAGTCACTGAAAAAGAAGGGCTGCGGGAGGTTTGGGCAGAGGGACAACATCAAAAGGAGCAGCAAGAGCCAGGCCCAGAGGCCGGCGTGTGACTTGTCCAGTGTGGCTGCAGTAAAAAGGATTAAGGGGAGTTCAGGCTGCAGAGGTAAATTGGCGCCAGATTGAGGGAGGCTTGGATTCTGGCAAGGAGTTTGGATGCTACCCAGTAAGCAGTAAAAGCCCTCGAGGGACTTCTGCCAGATCATTTTGCAACTGCGGGAGAATAAAGTGACTCAGAGAAATATCATGGAGTTCAGCATGGAGCCAGGTTTTCTGAGTGGGAGTGATTCCCGGCATGGGAAAGGCTGGTGTATCAGGAGGGGCTGCCCGCCACCTTGTGTTACTCAAGGCTCCTTTTAGCGGGTGTGACTGAGAGCTCCCTCTAGTGGCCAAGGTCGGTACTTTCTTAGAGGATTGGACTGAGATTTCTTTTTTAGGTTTCTGCCATAGAGTGCATGCACTTGCTGGAGAGAGACAGAGAGAGACAAAGAGAGGGAAAGTGAGAAATCACCCCCCAGAAGGGACGGCCATGCTGCAATCACTTCTCCTCCAGTCTCCTCTAGGGATCTTGGGCATGCATGCACTCACACTCGATGTGATTTTCAAGCCAACAGGTCCCAGCAGTGTCAGCCATGTGGGAACCAGTGCCTTAACCTCCACACCACCTGCTGGCCTGAACAGAGGTTTCTGTCCAGTTCATGGAGTCATAGTCTACTCACGTAGACTGCACGTCTATTCTGTGCAGGTGCTTTAGTTTCTCCTATAGTCCTCACAGAGGCCATATGGGATAGATACTAGTGACATTTAACTGAAAAGAAAAGCAGGTGCTTACTGAGTTACAGAGGTGGAGGGCTTGGGAATCATTTTCTCCACTGGATGGTTCATTACCTCACAGCTCACATGTGTTTGCCAGAGACAGATGGAGAGGTAGAGAGTGAGAGAGAAGAAAGCGCCCCAGGGCATGGTCTCGCTCTGATCCCTTCTCCTCCATTCTCTCCTTGGGATTTTGGGTATGCATACACACACACACCAGGTGTGATTTCCAAGCCACTAGGTCTGGGACTCAGATGACCATGTGGGAATGTAAGTGCCTTCACCACCACACCACCTGTCGGCCCTCCCCCCCTGTTTTTCTCTTTATGGTAGAGAGCATGTGTATGAGAAAGGGGGTGGGGAGAGCCCCTGCAACAGGATCTCACTACACACAGATTCCCCCTTCCCCAGCCCTCTAGCTCTTCAGGACCCTGGGCACAGGGCACATGCCCGGTGTGGTTTACAGGCAGACCAGGGATCCGATTCCATCTCGGATGGTTGGTATTGTGGTTTCCAGCGTTGTAGTCCAGTACCCCATAGACTGCTGGTTTATTTATTTATTCATTCATTTATTTATTTATTTTAAATAAGTTTTTTTGCCATAGGGCTCATGTGCTTGCCAGAGAGAGACAGAGAGAGGGAAAGTGAGAGATCACCCCCCCCCCCCCCCTGGGGGGATAACCACCACGCTGCGATCCCTTCTCCTCCATTCTCTTCTTGGGATTTTAGGAATATGAGTACACAAGCCAAATGTGATTTTCCATGGTTTAGAACTCAAACCATGGTCGGCCACTCCACCTGCTGGCCCCAATGATCAGTTTTTAAAAGTTTATTTATTAATTTCTTCCATGAAAGAGAGAGAGCGAGATCTCCCCAACAGGGTGTTTGTGCTGTGATCCACCCTCAGCCTCGCCAGCCAGGATCACAGGCACCTGTGCACGCGCCCACAGGCTCAGAGAGCCCTCAGGGTGTGAACTCAGTACCTTCCACTGACTCAGCATCATGAAGCCTAGGCTCCCCCGCCCCCGCCCCTGCATCACCATGGCTGGCCACTGACCAGTGGTTAAAAACTAAGAAAACTGGGGCTGGAAGGTGGCATGGTGGTTAAGGTGCTGAACTCCCACATGGCTGATCATAGTTCAAATCCCAAACCTGGAGGCTTGCTTTCTTACTTGCCCTCTTTGTTTCTCTCTGTTCAAAAAAATTTTTTAAAGAATTATTTATTTAATTTTATATATTAATTCATTTATTTTTTAATTTGATGAGAGAGAGAGAGAGAGAGAGAAAGAGAGAGAGAGAGAGAAAGCGAGAAAGAAAGCCACTAGGTCCAGGACTTGAACCATGTTCAGTCGTGTGGGAGTATCCAGCACCTTAACCACCACTCCACCTGCTGGCCCCTGTTCAAAATTAAAAAAAAAAAAATGATGATGAATAAAACTAAATAAAATAATTCTTAAAAAGAAGAAGAAGAAGAAGGGACCAGCAGATTGTGTAATGGTTACTTTGCTGGACTCCCACGTAGCTGATTGCAGTTCAAGTCCCAGACCTGCTGACTTAAAACTCACACCAAGCATGTGTGCGTGTGTGCCCAAAATCCAGAGAGGAGAATGGAAGAGAAGGGATTGTGGTGTGGTCATTCCCTCCCCCTGGGGGCATGATTTCTTGCTTTCTCTCTCTCTGTCTCTCTTTGTATCTCTGGTGAGTGCATGTGCCCTATAGTAAAAAATCTCTCTCTCAAAAAAAAAAAAAAAAAGCACACACAACTCTATATTAAAAAAAAAAACTCAGAAACCCTCTGTTAGTGTTTTTTTGTGATACATCTTCATGTATTGAAGAATATTAGGGATGTCCAAACACCTCTCTGATACACACTTTCTTCAGCTGATCCCACCTGTGAAATCTCTGTGGGCAGCTCTGTTCACCCCTGCTGGGCTCCTTCCCTAGACAGTCCTTCTCCTTCTCACCGACCTCCTTTCTCTACAGTGTCTCCCATACACGTACTGTACTACCGTGACTTTGTCACTCATGTGAAACCTCTACCTTTAGCTGTAGCCTCGACGTTCCAGCCCATAGTTCTAGTGTCAGCATCTAGTCCTCATACCTGTTTCTCTTCCAGATTCTGTTTCCTTTAGTTCCGTCACTATTCTCTTAGGGCTGCCCCTGTTAGTTTTCATTTTCTATTCTTCATCCCCATTGGGCCCTGATGCCATGATCCACCCCCAGCCTCAGCCAGCATTGGCTAATGGGCACACAAGCACTCAGCATATTCAGTCAGCATTGGCTAATGGGCACACAAGCACTCAGCATATTCAGCCAGCATTGGCTAACGGGCACACAAGCACTCAGCATATGCAGTCAGCATTGGCTAATGCGCACACAAGCACTCAGCATATTCAGTCAGCATTGGCTAATGCACACACAAGCACTCAGCATATTCAGTCAGCATTGGCTAACGGGCACACAAGCACTCAGCATATGCAGTCAGCATTGGCTAATGGGCACACAAGCACTCAGCATATTCAGTCAGCATTGGCTAATGGGCACACAAGCACTCAGCATATTCAGTCAGCATTGGCTAATGCACACACGAGCACTCAGCATATTCAGTCAGCATTGGCTAATGGGCACACGAGCACTCAGCATATTCAGTCAGTATTGGCTAATGTGCACACAAGCACTCAGCATATTCAGTCAGCATTGGCTATTGGGCACACAAGCACTCAGCATATTCAGTCAGCATTGGCTAATGCGCACACAAGCACTCAGCATATTCAGTCAGCATTGGCTAATGCGTACACAAGCACTCAGCATATTCAGTCAGCATTGGCTAATGGGCACACAAGCACTCAGCATATTCAGTCAGCATTGGCTAATGCACACACAAGCACTCAGCATATTCAGTCAGCATTGGCTAATGGGCACACAAGCACTCAGCATATTCAGCCAGCATTGGCTAACGGGCACACAAGCACTCAGCATATGCAGTCAGCATTGGCTAATGTGCACACAAGCACTCAGCATATTCAGTCAGCATTGGCTAATGCACACACAAGCACTCAGCATATTCAGTCAGCATTGGCTAACGGGCACACAAGCACTCAGCATATGCAGTCAGCATTGGCTAATGGGCACACAAGCACTCAGCATATTCAGTCAGCATTGGCTAATGGGCACACAAGCACTCAGCATATTCAGTCAGCATTGGCTAATGCACACACGAGCACTCAGCATATTCAGTCAGCATTGGCTAATGGGCACACGAGCACTCAGCATATTCAGTCAGTATTGGCTAATGTGCACACAAGCACTCAGCATATTCAGTCAGCATTGGCTATTGGGCACACAAGCACTCAGCATATTCAGTCAGCATTGGCTAATGCGCACACAAGCACTCAGCATATTCAGTCAGCATTGGCTAATGCACACAAGCACTCAGCATATTCAGTCAGCATTGGCTAATGGGCACACAAGCACTCAGCATATTCAGTCAGCATTGGCTAATGCACACACAAGCACTCAGCATATTCAGTCAGCATTGGCTAATGGGCACACAAGCACTCAGCATATTCAGTCAGCATTGGCTAATGCACACAAGCACTCAGCATATTCAGTCAGTGTTGGCTAATGTGCACACAAGCACTCAGCATATTCAGTCAGCATTGGCTAATGGGCACACGAGCACTCAGCATATTCAGTCAGCATTGGCTAATGGGCACACAAGCACTCAGCATATTCAGTCAGCATTGGCTAATGCGCACACAAGCACTCAGCATATTCAGGGAGATCTCTGGATGCGAACCCCGAACCTTGCCTTGTAGGTCTGCCTGACAGAGTGTTGCGTTTTACAGCTGCACTACTGTCCAGCCCCTCTTTGGTGAACCTCTTTCTCCAGACAAACACAGTTTCTCAGTGGCTGATGTGTTGATACATATTCCTGCTTCTGCACCGCTGCTCGTGCTATTTCTGTCCTTGGGGATGCTCTTTCTGTGGGATGGGTGTTTCAGTAACAGGAATCTTCTTCCTTGCCAGGATTAGTAAATGCCACCCTCTCCTGAGGTGTTTCCTTCCTCTCTGCTCACGTCCACTTTCCTCTGTTGTGATGGAGCATGGGAGGCTGGCCTAATGCCAGCCCCCTGCCTTTAGACTTACCAGCTGCCAGGATCATGATCATGAGCCAAATAAACCTCTATTCTGTAGGAATCACCCTGTCTCAAGGATTTCTGGTTAGCAACACAAAATAGACGAATGCAGTAAGTGTAGAAAAGTTTGAGATTTTAAATATGCAAGACTTAAAAGTGCAAAGGAGGGGCTGGCCTCTTTCTGCAGTGATTATATCCTGTGTACTGGGATATAATCAATTGGATTCACACACATGGCCAAATGTGTGTGAATCCTGGCCCTAGTGACTTGAAAACACACCATGGGGCCTGGCAGATGGCTTGGTGGTTAAGGCACTGGACTTCCACATGGCTGACTGTGATTTGAGTCCCAGACCTGATGGCTTGGTTTCTCACTTTCCTTCTCTCTGTTCTCTCTGTCACTCTCTGGTCAAATTTTTAAAATGGCAATAATAAATGAAATTAAATAATTATAAAAAAGTGGGAGCTGGGACCAGCAGTTAGCGTAATGGCTATGTCACTGGACTCCCACGTAGTTGACTGCGGTTCGAATCCTGGACCCGGTGGCTTAAACTCACGCCGGGCGCGTGTGCGTGTGTGCCCAAGATCCCGAGAGGAGAATGGA
This sequence comes from Tupaia tana, assembly GCA_026018925.1. NCBI lineage: Eukaryota > Metazoa > Chordata > Mammalia > Scandentia > Tupaiidae > Tupaia > Tupaia tana. The sequence goes on from JAKSZU010000016.1 coordinate 61,413,150, forward strand.
GGAGAAGGGATTGTGGCGTGGCCATCCCCTTTGGGGGGTGATTTCTCGCTTTCTATCTCTCTGTCTCTCTCTGTCTGTCTGGCGAGCGCACGTGCCCTATAGCAGAAACCTCTCAAAAAAAAAAAAAAAAAAAAAAAAAAGGGAACTGGCAGGTGGCATGTTTAAAGACACTGGATTCCCACATGGCTGACTGCGACTCGAGTCCCGGACCCGATGGCTTGCTTTCTCACTTTCCCTTTATCTCTCTCTTTGTCTTTGTCTGGTCAAATTAAAAAAAATAATCATAATAACAAATGGAATTAAATAAATAAATAATTTTTTAAAAAGGTTTTTGCTATAGGACTCGTGCACTCGCCAGACAGACAGAGACAGAGAGACAGAAAGTGAGAAATCACCCCCCAGAGGGGATGGCCATGCTGCAATCCCTTCTCCTCCATTCTCGTTTTGGGATCTTGGGCACACACACACATGTGCCCGGTGTGAATTTTAAGCCACCAGGCCGGGACTTGAACTGCAGTGACCACATGGGAGTCCAACGACATAGCCATTATGCTAACTGCTTGAGAGGTTTTTGCTATAGGGCGCGTGCGCTCGCCAGACAGACAGAGAGAGACAGAGAGACAGAAAGCAGGAAATCACCCCCCAGGGGGGATGGCCACGCCGCAATCCCTTCTCCTCCATTCTCCTCTCGGGATCTTGACCACGACTACGTGGGAGTCCAGCGACATAGCCATTATGCTAACTGCTGGTCCCCCAATAAATAATTCTTTAAAAAAATAATTATAAAAAAGAAAAGCACACCGTGTGTGTGTGTGCATGTGTGCACACGCATGTGTATGTCCCAAATTCTTTTTTTTTTTTTTTGAGAAGTTTTTTTTCGCTATAGGGCGCGTGCGCTCGCCAGACAGACAGAGAGAGACATAGAGACAGAAAGCGAGAAATCACCCCCCAGGGGGGATGGTCATGCCGCAATCCCTTCTCCTCCATTCTCCTCTCGGGATCTTGGGCACGCACGCACATGTGCCCGGCGTGAGTTTTAAGCCACCGGGTCCGGGACGCGAACCACGGTCGACTACATGGGAGTCCAGCAACATAGCCATTACGCTAACTGCTGGTTCCCATATGTCCCAAATTCTGATGAGATGGAGAAATGGAGGAAAGGATTGCGGCATGCCTGTGCTCCACTGGGACATTTTCTCTCTCTTTCTCTCTGGTGAGCACATGCACCCTCTGGAAAAAAAAAAAAAAAAGACAAAAGAGAAAAAACTCCAAAAGATATACATATATTATCATTAGAGACAGTTCCTTAAATTGATATCACATTTTATTGTTTTGTAAATTAAGATATTAATTATATTTAATAAAATTTACCCATTAAAGAACATATAGCTTGGTGAATTTTAGAGACTGTATATAATTAGTAAGAAACACCACCGGGACCAGCAGATGGAGTAATAATTACGTCACTGGACTCCCACATAGTTGACCATCGTTTGAGTCCCAGACCTGGTGGCTTAAAACTCATGCCAGGCGCGTGTGCATGTGTGCCCAAGATCCCAAGAGGAGAATGGAGGAGTGGGGATTGTGGTGTGGCTATCCCCCCAGGGGGTGGTTTCTCGCTTTCTGTCTCTCTGTCTCTCTCTGTCTCTTCAAACTAAAAAGCCCTTTTCTAGTAATTCTCAACTCCAAGAAGTAATGAATCTGCTTTGTGTTACTTTCATTTTCTTTTCTTTCCTTTTCTTCTTTTTTTAATGATCAGTTATTTAATTAGGTTTTTGGCAAAAAATTTAGAACACCAATTTGTGAGGATAAACTCCATTTGTAAGAGCAAACATGGATAGTGGGTAGCCCTGGAACTGAGGAACAGCTTTGGTTTTTTGTAAAATTTGCAAGTCCACAGCTTTCTGATCAATCTTGCGCTGTTCTGAAATCTCGTATTTCTCCTTCTCTGTGTCGAAGATCTCACCTTCCTGGTGTCTGGGCTTCCGCAGTTTCTTTTTCTTGAAGTAAGCATCGGTAAGGTGCTTTGGGATTTCTACTTTGCTAATATCAATTTTCGTGGAGGTGGCAATGTCAAATTTTGGGTGTGTTCTCGATTGAGAACCAATCGAGAAAAGTCACAAGTAGCAAGCCACGGCTCAGCTGCTTCAGGAAAACCACCCTCTTGCCTCTGTGGCGTCCAGTGAGGATGATCAGAATGGTCCCAGGAGTGATGCTGGCTCGCAGCTTTCTCACATGCTGACTGAAGGGGTTTTTGCTGTGGCTCAACAGCTTTCGAGGCACATCTTCGGTAGGATAATACCTAGGCATTTTGTGCAGTTTAAGCACCCGGGTACCACCATTCTTGTCTCCACCAACTGGTTTTGTGACAGTCAAAAGAACCTTCTCCTTTTTTCTTTTCAATCCTGGATTTAGTGGCCGAGTATTTCCTCTTGTGTGTGGCCTTCCTGGAATACATGGCAGACCGGGAGTCTCTGCCAATAACCCTGGACTAGGACCGGGTTTTAGCTGCAATGGGGCTTCACCTTCTTGGTCTTTTTAGCCTTGGGGTCACCCTTTTTAACCTTGTCACTGGCATCAGCCTTCTTGGCTTCAGGTTTCTTCTCTTTAGTATCCTGCTTCGCAGATTTTTCACCTGCCATCTTGTATAGTGGGGAAGAGGAACTCCTTTTCTTTCTTTTTTAATTGCCAGAAGGAACATGAGCTTGCCAGAGAGAGAAACAGAGAGGGAGTGGGAGAAAGCATTTCCCAATGAGGAATGGTCACACCACAATCTCTTCTCTATTTCTCTGTTCTGTTGGGACTTGGGCTACACATACACTCTTGTATGAAGCTTTTTAAGTTACCAGGGCTGGGATTTGCAGGGTCAGCCATATGAGGCCCAGCTCCCTTAACCATGAGGCTACAGGTCCATCCCTCTTGTTGTTTTTCTAGAACTTTATATAAATGGAATCAGACAACATGCGCTATAAAGGGTCTTTGAAGGTTTATAAAAAAGTGCTTATTATTAAAAAACTACAGATTTCAAAAATTTTTGCCCTGAAACAATCTCTTATTTTACTTCTATTTTCCATAAACATTGTAAAGTCTTCTTATATTTGTGTTTGACTTTTTACATTTTTGAGATTCATCAATGTTGTGTACATTATCTCATTCTTTGAAATCAACTTTTGAATTGACATTTAATTCACATACTGTAAACTTTATTTTAAAATGTACAATTCAGTGACTTCTGGAATATTCATAAGTTTGTAAAACCATTACTACTATCTCATTCCAGAACAGCTTCATTACCTAGAAAAGAAACCCCCATACCATTACTGTAGTTATCACCCCCCACCTTCCAGCCCCTGGTGACCAATAATCTGCTTACGTGTCTATCCTGAGATATCTTATTTAAGTGGAATCATATCACACATGGTCTTTTATATTTTGCTTCTTTCACTTTATATAACGTTTTCGAGATCCATCCAATTTATATCGGTATTTCATTCCTTTTTAATGTCTGAATAATATTCCATTGTATGGATGCACCACATTTGTATATCCATTCATAAGAAGTTGAAGTCCTTTGCCCATTTTAAAATTGGATTGTTAGGGACCAGCAGTTGGCGTAACGGCTATGTTGCTGGGCTCCCATGTAGTTGACTGCTGTTCGAATCCCAGACCTAGTGGCTTAAACTTACGCAGGGCACATGTGTGTGTGTGTTCCTGAGATCCCAGGAGGAGAATGGAGGAGAAGGGATTGTGGCATGGCTATCCCCCCTGGGGGGTGATTTCTCGCTTTCTGTCTCTCTCTGACTTTGTGGCAAGCACATACACCCTATAACAAAAACCTCTCTTAAAAAAAAAATTGGATTGTTAGTCTTTTTGTTGTTGGGTTGACAAAATTCTTTATGTATTCTAAATATGAGACCATTAGCAGATAGATGATTTGAAAATATTTTTCCCCATTCAGTGGATTGTCTTTCTAGTTTCTTGATAGCATACTTTGAAGCATTAAATGTTTTCATTTTGATGAAGTTCAATTTATATCTTTTAAAATTTATTTATTTCTTCCATGAGGGGGCAGAGAGAAAGAGAGTGAGAGGCACCTCCACAGGGTCTCCTGGCTGAGATACCCCTCCCCGCTCCCAGCCAGCTAAGATCATGAGCATGCCTGTCTGGCATTTAGAGGTTGACCCGAGAACCCAACCCGTATCTTCCCTGTGGCTTCCAGCATTGTAGAGCATTGTGCTACTGCTGTATCACCATGGCTGCACCATGGTTCTCACTCATTTATATTACTTAGAGTTTATTGAGCTTCTTGGTTGCGTGGATTAACATTTTCCAAAAAATTTGGAAAATTTGCAGGTGGTATCCGAATGTTTTTTCTGCTCTTTTCTCACTTTCCTTTTGCCTACTACTCCTGTGACACACGTGTTGGAGTGCATGTCTCACATTTCTTATTTTTCTTTATTCCATTTTCTTTCTGTTCTTTGGCTTGCGTAATCTCTATCCATCCACATTCGAGTTTACCTGTTCTTTCTTCTACCAACTCAAATATATTGTTGAGTCCCTGTAATAAATTTTTCCTTTTGGATGACGTATTTCTCAATTTCAAAATTTCTTTTTTTTTTTTTTGGAGAGGTTTTTTTTTCGCTATAGGGCGTGTGCACTCGCCAGACAGACAGAGAGAGACAGAGAGACAGAAAGCGAGAGATCACCCCCCAGTGGGGATGGTCACGCTGCAATCCCTTCTCCTCCATTCTCTTCTCGGGATCTTGGGCACGCACGCACATGCGCCCAGCGTGAGTTTTAAGCCACCGGGTCCGGGACACGAACCACGGTCGACTACGTGGGAGTCCAGCGACATAGCCATTACGCTAACTGCTGGTTCCCTGAATTTCTTTTTGGATGTGTACGTGTGTGTGTGTGTGTGTGTGTAAACACATATTTATATTCTGTCTCTTTATTGGTATTTTCCAGTTGATGAGACATTCTTTTGATACCTTCTTTTATTCCTTTAGCAGCATTTGTTTTAGACCCTTGAATATATTTATAATGGTCACATTGAAGTCTTTGCTAAGTATGACATCCGGTCCCTCTCATAGGTCATTTCTGTTGCCTACATTTTTGTTTGTATATGAGTCACATGTTCCTTTTTCTTTGCATGCCATAATTTTTGTAGAACATAGTACATTGTAGATTATATATCATAGCAGTTCTGGGTACTGACTCCCTTCTCCTCTCTGGAAGCTGTTTTATTGTTCACTTCTTTGTTTTGTGAAGTACTCCTTATTTCCCCCCAGCATGAAGCCTTTTGTGTTGCTCTTTAGCATTCACCCTGACCATATCTTTCCAGAATTTCTCTGTTAAACTGTAGGCTTCATTTGGTATTCACACTGCCTGTTAGGCGCCACTAATTACTGACCGATTGCACTATTGTTTTTGACAATGCCTTGGGGCATATACTGCCGGCAGTTTGATTCAATTAAATTTGGGCATGGATAGGTTTCCAGGCTGGTCTTTGAGGTTTTTTCCTAACCCCAGGAGGGCTATTCTTAGCTGTCTCTTTCCCAGGTCCTCTTGGGTGAGTTAGAGGTCTATGGTTTAACTCTGTTGCTCTTAAACAAGAGTAGCCACTGGTTGGTTGGTTGGGTGGTTTGAGAGATTTTTGCTATAGGGAGAGTATGCTTGCCAGAGATTCAGAAAAAGAGAGAGACAGAGACAGAAAGGGAGAAATCACCTGCCAGAGGGGATGACCACGCAGCAATTCCTTCTCTCCATTCTCCTCTTGGGATCTTGAGCGCGCATACACACACACACACACACACACACACACACGCACTCACGCGCGCACCTGCCCTCATTCTCAAACCGCTGGGTATGGGACTCAAACCACGAAGCTGGCCATGTAGGAGCCAGCAACCTAAACTTCATGCCATCGGCTGGCCCAGATCGCATTTCTTATGGACTGTTTCTCCCCCTGCGGAGTCTCCAGCCACTACTCCAGGCACTGAGTAGCTCTGGTCTTTTTGCCTTGTTTCTCCCAGCATTGGGTCTCTGTGTTTTTGAGCAAGCTGGGATGAGAGCAATCAGGGCCCCGGTATTCTTGGACTGTCACATTTGGAGTAGACCCTCCATCCTAATTGGCAGGGGCTGAGTAAAGGAAGGAAGCCCCTGACCTCTCTGCCACACTCACCAGCAATTTAGCCTCTTCGGTGTGGAATTGGAGGGGCTGGCAGCCTACCCCTCTCGGAGAGATACTGTCAGCCTTGATGGAGAGCTGAGGGGTGGGGCTTGTGTTCTTGGCCACACCTACTAAGAGCTGAGCTGGGGCAACAGTCCAGGGAGAGCAGGAAGTAGTTGGTCTTGGCCCAAATGCCACAGATTCTCCATGTTCTCACTGAGTTTGAGTAGATTTTCTTGAATAAATTTTCGTTCATTTGCTATAGGTCATCAGGACAATTTCCAGAAGCTTCGCATGTGCATAGATATTATTATTATTTATACCAGCTTTGCTTGTCTTGCTGGGAAGTACGTCCATAGAGCTCCTCCCATTGTCGTTTCAGAGCTTTGATCTACCCCTATGTTTTTAAGACTTTGGTTAATCTATTGTTTGCCCTGGTAGCTGTCCATACGATAAGGCAGCTGCAAAGTTAAAACACATGCCTGTGAATGTTTCGGACATGGAGAGGAGGTTGTTCACACTGGCAAGCTCCAAGTGAGGTCAGTTACAGACAGCCCTGTAAGTGGGGTCTTTTGGGAACATAAACCCAGCTCTAACAGTGGCAGTTCTCTGGGGGTAAGACATCGAGAGCTTCGGCTCTGGTTTGTTGGGGTCGCCAGGTCGTACTGAGGATGCGGGCTGTTATTTTTCAAGGTAACAACTGAGCTATAGCGTGGAGGAGGGGACTAGGGCAATTTAAAATGCCACAACGCTCACTGCTCTTATCAAGAGTCAGCCATTTCCTTGAATGAGCATTCCCCGAGTTGTTGCACGCCTTTGATTAATTCACAGCGTTTTGAGGAAGCTGGTCCTGACAATTTGTTGCTGTTTTTTTCATTGCTTTTATGAGGAATGAATGTCCACAGGTTCTTTCTCTGACGTTCGTGTTGGCACCACTACCGTCAACCTCTAATCAGTACTAGTACTTAAGTGAGTAGACTCGGCAAAGTACAGCGCTGTGCTCAGCCTTCTTTACCTCATCCACGGCGATGTCCCGAAAGACTTTGCTCCTTGAGATCAAGGCAGAAAGCAGGTCTGGACTGAAGGTGCCCCTGTCTCGCAGAGTAGTAACTTCATTGTAAATCTACGAAAAAGGGAAACGAGGCTTATGTAGCAGGAGCTGTTTCTCACTGCTCTTGCTTCTTGCTGCTCACAAAGCATCTGAAGACTATGGAATTGAGAACTTTGTCAGGAAGACTAACACTGAAGTCACTGATGAATAGTTTTATCAATTTTCTCGAAAGTCAGGGTAAGATTTGCCTAGCCTTGGCCTGCAGCAGTGTGGAGGGTAAGGCAGCTGAATCCCACATTGCCAACTCTGTGGTTAAAGTCCCAGACTTGGGGATTGAGAAACAATCCAGATGTGGGGCCTCAAATGGCATAGTGGTTAAAGTGCTGGACTCCCTCATTGCCAACTGCAGTTCAAATCCCAGACCCGGTGGCTTAAAATTCATGTCAGATACGTGTGTATGTGTGTCCAAAATCCAGAAAGGAGAATGTAGAAGAAGGGATTGTGGTATGGCCACCCCCCTGGGAGAGGGTGCTCTCTCACTTTCCTTCCTTCTCTCTCTCTCCCCCCTCCAGTGAATGCACACATCCTATGGCAAACTAGGGGGAAAAAAAAGATTTGCCTATCCCGAGCACTTTTCCTATCTTTTAAAAAGTCTGAGTTTGTCTACAATACTTCCCAAGCTATTATTTCTTTCTGTATCTCAAATAACTGCAACTAAATCTGGGATCTTGAACATTTCAGATGAGTGAGTGTCCACTTGCCATTCTTCACTGTTGGGGGACTTTGATTTCCTCTTAATTATGACTTTAAAGTGTTTTAATTTTGAGTATCTTTCTCCTTATAGAGAATACAAACCACATGAAAACTGAGAGCTTCTGCTTCCTCTGGGTCATCTGTTACTATTACACCATCTACCCTAAGCAACGGGCTTGCTTCTTCCTTTTTCTTGTTTCAAATATAGCCGTGAAAGCCTTTTTTCTCATGTCTCTCGTGTTTCGTAATCTCAGCTCCTTCTGCAGCACAGACATCCCGACCCGACCCTTAGGTTTGTACCAGTCTTGGTGTTTATCCTGGTTAAGGACTCTTACAGCGCTCTCCACTTCAGACTTTCCTGTGCAACCACCTCAGTTCTCTTAAATGCTCTTCCCATTGTTTCCTTGCCAAAATCCAAAAGGAATACAGGAGAGACTGGTTCTATCGAGATGGCTCTTCTTGAAATGATAAATCAAATGATAAATGATAGTTCAACATTGGAACACAAATAGTACCGGCAATAAGATCATTGTTTATTCATTTTGCATCCAATGATTAATGTACGGGTCATCAGTTTAGCACCCTATGATTAATTTAGCATTCTCATAGTCATTGACATTGTCTTGGTCACCCTAAGTACATTAACACACAATTACATGCCACTTTTCCCCTTAGTTTTAATTTCAGTTGTCTATTACTGTGTAAGAAACTATCCCAAAATTTAGTGATATAAAACAAATTTTTTTCTTTGAGAGAGTTTTGCCTTAGGAGGCATGCACTCACTGGAGAGAGACAGAGACAATGAGAGGGAAAGTGAGAAATCACCCCCCAAGGGGCGATGGCCACTCTCCTTTACTCTCCTCCTGGGATCTTGGGCATGCATGCACACACGCCTGGTGTGAGTTTCAAGCCACCAGGTCCAGGACTTGAACCACGGTCGGCCATGTGGGAGTGCCGCAACACAGCCACTACACCACCACCTACCTTTTTTTCTTTTTTAATTGCTTACTGAGTCTGTGTATGGGCTTTGGAAAGGGCATAGCAGGAAAACTATACTGTGCTTCATGATGTCTGAGCCTCAGCCGGGAAGACCTGAACAGCAAGTGTGACTTTACCAAATAGGATTGGAATAGCCAGGGCTGGGGCCTCTCTTCCAAGATGGCTTCTTGCTTTCACTCCGGCCTGTGGCACCGTCAGGATGGGCAAGTGTTGTGGTCTTCATACTGCCAGGAAGCTCCGCAGACACCAACGGGACCAGAAGCGGCATGATCAACAGTATAAGAAAGCCCATTTGGGTACAGCCCTCAAGGCCAACCCTTTGGAGGTGCTTCCCATGCCAAGGGGATTGTGCTGGAGAAAGTCGGGGTTGAGGCCAAACAACCGAATTCTGCCCTCAGAAAGTGTGCCAGGGTCCAGCTGATCAAGAACGGCAAGAAGATCACAGCCTTTGTACCCAACGATGGTCGCTTGAACTTTATTGAGGAAAACGAGGAAGTTTTGGTGGCTGGATTTGGTCAAAAAGGTCATGCTGTTGGTGACATTCCTGGAGCTCTATTTAAGGTTGTCAAAGTAGCCAAGGTCTCTCTCTTGGCTCTATACAAAGGCAAGAAGGAAAGACCAAGATCATACATTTTGATGGTGAAAACACAGTAGCAATAAATTTTCATATTATATATATATATATAAAAAAGATGGCTTCTTCACTCACACACCTGGGCCGGGGTGGCTGAAGGCTGAGGAGCAGATGGGACCACCCACCGTAGCGCCTGTGGCCATCCTTACTGGCATAGCTGTGGCAGTATAGCTGAATGTATTGTTTTTAAAGATGAATTTTTTTAAGAATTATTTATTTAATTATATTTATTCATTCATTTTATTTTAATTTGACCAGAGAGAGACACACACAGGGAGAGGGAAAGCCACCAGGTCTGGGACTTGAACCATGATTGGCCATGTGGAAGTGTCTAGCTCCTAAACCACCATGCCACCTGCTGGTTCCCGTATGAGGAAGGGTTTTTTGTTTTTAAATTTTCTTTCTTCCATGAGTGAGAAGGGGGAGATGGAGGGAGAGAGTGATCATGGGCACCTGCATGGCCGGCATGTCCAGGGAGGCCCCTGGATGCAAACCCGCAAGTCAGCCTCACAGGGCAATGCGTCAGTGCCACGCTGCCATGGCCTGGCCCCGTGGAGCTGGACTCCTCAAGTGAGAGTTGCAGACTGCAGGAATGAGTGACCTGGTGAGCACAGTGAGGACGGCGGCGGCTCTTGCAGCCCAGCTTTGGAAGTCCCATGGCCTCATTTCCACCACACTCGATTTAGGAAGCACTCAGCCTAGGTTCGAGGGAGGGGACATAGGTCCCAACTTATTATTATTTTTTTTAATGAGAGATTTGTGCTGTAGGGCACGTATGCTCACTGGAGAAACAGAGAGACAGAAAGTGAAAAAGCATTCCCCGGGGGGATGACCATATTGCAATCCCTTCTCCTCCATTCTCCTCTCAGGATTTTGGGCATGCACACACACCCAGCATGAGTTTTAAGCTACCGGGTCCAGAACTCAAGCAGTGGTTGACTACATGGGAGTCCAGTAACATAACTGCTACACCATCTGTTGGTCCCAACTGTTGATGTGAATGTCAAAGAATTTGTGACCTGGAAGTACTATCCAGCCAGCCCATACAACTGTAAGTTCAATAAAACAATTACTGCTCTAAGTCGGCAGAATAAGTGAATGAAGAGGCTAGCCCTGCAGTGCAGCAGTTGAGCCCTGTGCATGGGCGGTCAGATCCCACGTGGTCAACTGAGATTCACATCCTGGCCCCCGTGGCTTGAAAAACTTGTCAGGCACGTGCATGTGCATGCCCCAAATTCTGACAGAATGAAGAATCCAAAGAAAAAAGGTTATAGCATAACCACGTCCTATTTAGGAAAGCTTTCTCTCTCTCTCTCTCTGACAAGTGTACATGCCCTCTTGCAATTAAAAAGTACAGTCATATTTTAAAACTGTCACAGTTTTACAAATAAGTATTTCTTAATTATTTCTAAAGATAATGTCTGTGTCCCTGGAAGACTGCCAAACGGTGGCCAGAAATATTTAGTTGCAACAAATTTCATCTTTAAAACAAAAATTTGCCAGAGGGCACATGCACTTGCCAGAGAGACAGAGGACAGTGAGAAAGCACACCCCATGGGGAATGGTCACACCACAATCCTTCTGCTTTATTTCTCCATCTTTTAGGATTTGGGGCATGCACACACATGTGCCTGGTGTGTTTTTCAAGCTGCCAGGGTCAGGACTCAAACCACTCACTCTGTCAAATGTGAAATAACTGCCTTAACCTCCAAGCCACCAGCTGGCCTCAAACTTCTACTTTTGATCAATTAAAACATCTTTTGATAAAAAGTAAATATATGCTTCTTGTAAAAATGCAGACAAAGAAAGTGGGAACATTGTCCTTCATTTCAAGTGAGTTTTTAAAAATGTATCCTTTTTCTAAAGTTACAGATGTCCATATTTAGGAAATCTATGAACTTACTATGAAAAACAGGGGCTCCCCATCACCTCTCTTCTGTTCTCCAGAGGCAACTACTTTCACCTCCTTTGACTGATGACTCTCCATTGGCCTCTGTATCTCTAAGTAGTATGTTCTCACTGTTACTTCTTGGTTTTTTTTTTTTTTTTTTGCTTTTAGCATGATCTATTATCGTTTTGAATGTTGAGGTCTTAGTTCTCTTCTACCCCACCCCCTGCTTCCAGACATGCCTACATAGATACGTGTGCATACAGGCTTCCTGTCCCTGTCTTCTGTTACTGTATCATGGTGCAAGTTACATAAATACTCAGAGTTTGCATCACTGTCATTATGGAAGCTCCATCCACAGCTGAACTAGGGAGGTTACTATCACTACTTTTCCTTTCCCGCACTTTTTGTTTCCTTCTTCCTCTTTTTACTGCGCTGCGTTAATAATTATGTTCTTGTTTTGTCTCTTTGTTTATTTTTGTCTTTTTTCCCCCCTAGAGGGTGACAGACAGACAGAGAGTGAGGGAGAGGAGAAATCCTCTCCTGTGGGGAATGGTCAGACTATAATCCCTTTTCTTCCATCTCGCCCTCCTCTCAGGATTTTGGGCACACATGCACCTGTGCCCGGTGTGTTTTGTAAGTCTCAGGGTCTGGAACTCGAACCTTGAGGTCAGCCACGTGAGATCCGGCTGCCTAAACCACCAGGCCATGGCGCTTGCACTGTTGGTTGTTTGCTTTGTAACAGTAATTCAATCCTAAATTCTACAAATCTCTCATTATTGGTTTTATTTTCTTAAAGATACCTCTTTGTAGCTTCCTGGCCTGCTTCCATCTGGAGTGGTTACCCTTTAGGACTACTGCAAGGTGTCTCCTTCTTCCCCTTCCCCTCTCCTCCTTTATTCTTTCTCTTTGAAAAGTTTATTTATTTATTTAGAGAGAGACAGAGAAGGAGTGAGGCAGGCACCCTCAATGGGGTCTTCATGCTATGATCCACTCCCAGTCTCAGTCAGCCCAGATCAGGAACATGCATGCATGTGTGCTCAGGGAAGCCTCAGGGCACAAACCAAAGACCTTTCCCATGTGGGTGCAGTTGTGTTCCCACGGTGCCACTGCCTGGCCCCTCGTAGCTGTGTTCTCGAGCTCCTCCTTCAGTACCCAAGGATTCCCTTCACACCCTCCTTGAGTCAGCTCCCTAGTTTCCTGGATGCACGTCTTCCTCTTTCTTACCTCATCCCTGTTCTGGTGAGTATGTTCTTCAGTAAAGAGACATTTCTGAGATTTCATGAGCCTGAAAATGTCTTTATAGTTTCTCACTTAAGAGCTTGGTGAAGAAGTCATAACTAGAAATCAGTCGTCCTCAGCCTTCTGGGTGCACGGCTGTCTTCTGGCGCCCATGGCCCTCATGGAGCAGTCCGGGGCTGCTCTGGTTCTGAGCGCGCTCTGGAAGCATGGGGGGCTCTCCTGCCTCTGCCCTCTAACGTCCTTGGTCTGGATCTGTTTTCATTCACTCTGTAGCACTCCTTTAATCTAAAAATTCCTTTTATTATAGAATTGTGTATAAAGTACATATGTACAATTTAACAAAATATTGGAAAATGAAAACTCATGGAACTGTCACTGAAGTCAAGAAATACAAGACAGCTGGCATCCCCGGAAGCCAGACCCAGCCCTGTCCTTCCTCCAGGGTAATGGCCATTGTGAATTCTGCGATGGCCACCTTCTTGCCTTACTTTATAGTTTTTCCTTTCATATATACATTTCTTTTCCCTTTCTTTTCTTTCTTTCCCCCCAGAGGTTTTTGCCTTAGGGTGCGTGCAACCCCTGGAGAGAGAGAGATGGAGACTGTGAGAGGGAAAGTGAGAAATCACCCCCCAGGAGGGATGGCCACACTGCAATCCCTTCTCCCCCATTTTCTTCTTGGGACTTTGGGCACGCATGCATACACGCCTTGTCCTGTCCCGCAGGACAGTTGAACAGGTTTCCTGAGGGAAGGAGTGACAAACGGCGCAATGTTACAACACGGGGACGACACAGTGTTACATCTCTTCAGGGTCTACCGTTTATTGTGGGCCAGGGATTGTGGTTATATACATGTTGGTGGGCGGTGATTGGTTGTTATTATTTATTTATTTTATTTATTTATTTATTTTTTTTTTGAGAGAGGTTTTTGCTATGGGGCGTGTGCGCTCGCCAGACAGACAGAGAGACAGAGAGACAGAAAGTGAGAAATCACTCCCCAGGGGGGGATGGCCACGCCGCAATCCCTTCTCCTCCATTCTCCTCTCGGGATCTTGGGCACGCACGCACATGCGCCCGGCGTGAGTTTAAGCCACCGGGTCCGGGACACGAACTACCGTCGGCTACATGGGAGTCCAGCGACATAGCCATTATGCTAACTGCTGGTCCCGTGATTGGTTGTTAAAAGGTGGGTTATGATTGATTGCTTTTGTGGACCAATCATGAGGTACCAGATATGCAAATCTGAGGAATTCTAGTGGCCAATCAGAGTATGTTTTTTTTTTTTTTTTGTTTTTGTTTTCAGAGTATGGTTTTGAAGGTGAGGTTTTGAAGGGGAGCCAATTGTGGCCTTTGGCATTGTGTAATTGCTCTCTGAGAAATCGAAACCTAAGGGCTTCCTAAGATGGCAATAGTAAGACTCATGAAAGTGGCCTCAGCAGACTCGCTGGTGTGCAGCCTCCCACAACACCTAGCATGAGTTTCAAACTGCTGGGTCCATGACTCAAACCATGGTCGGCCATGTGGGAGTCCAATGACATAACCACTATGCTACCTGCTGCTGGTCCCTCATGTATACATTTCTAAACAACCCAGTTTAGTTCTGCTTGTTTTGGACTTTATATAAATGGACTCATTATCTATGTATTCTCTTTTTATTAAGCTTTTGTAATAGGGTACGTGCACGCACCAGAAAAAGAGAGAGAGACAAAGGGAAAGTGAGAAGTCATCTCCCAGGAGAATGACCCTACTATAATTCCGTCTTCATTCTCCTCTTAGGATTTTGGACATGTGCACACATACACCTGGTATATTTTTTAAGTCATCAGATTCAGGACTTGAACCGGATGGCAGACTATGTGGGATCCAGCTGCCTTAAACACCATGCCACCGGCTGGCCTAAACATCAGTTTTTTTTAAATGACTAAATTGTTTGATTCCTAATACATTACTTAGAAGTTCTCAAGAGAAAAGAATAATTTCATGAAAAAAAAAATGGGACTTTAGGGCCAGTTGTTGGCATGGTGGTTAAGGTGGTTGGATCCTATGTGGCCCACTGCGTCACTTGAGCTCTGGGCCTGGTGGCTTGAAAAACATGCCAGGTGTGTGTGTGTGTGCATGTGCGTGCACCCAAAATCCCAAGAGGAGAATGGAGGAGAAGGGATTGTAGTGTGACCATCCCAAGGGGAGTGATTTCTCACTTTATCTCTCTTTCTCCGTTTCTCTCTCTCTCTCCAGTGAGAGCATGCACCCTGTAGCAAATTTTTTAAAAATTGTAACTTCAGAGATATGGGCTGGTTTGAACAAGTAAAAGGGAGAAATAAGAAACTCCAGGGGAAGCCTGATGGCCTGGTGGCTAAGGAAGCCAGATCCCACGTGGTCAATTATAGTTCAAATCCTGGCCCTGGTGACTTGAAAACATACCAAGTATATGGTGTATGAGCCCTAAATCTTTTTTTTTTTTTAAAGAATTATTTTATTTAACTTTATTTATTTAAATATGACCAGAGAGGGACAGAGTGAGAGAGAGTGGGAAATTGAGAGAGCAAGCTGCCAGGTCCAGGACTCTATCCGCGGTCGGCCATTGGGGATGCTTTCTCCCTTTTCCTCTTTCTTTGAGGAAAGTACACACACCCTCTGGAAAAAAAAAAAAAAAAAAAGGAAAAGAAAAGAAAGAAGAAAGAAAAAAGAAAGGAGAAACAAACAAACAAACAAGAAAGAACAGAGAGAAAGAAAGAAAGCATGAAAAAAGGAAGAAAGAGGACCAGAGATGGTATAATGATTACATTGCTGAACTCCCACATGTCGCTCAACCACAGTTCAAGTCCCAGACCCAGTGGCTTGAAACTCACGCTGGGTGTGTGTGCACGTGTGCTCAAAATTCTGAGAGGAGAATGGAGGAGAGGGGATTGTGGTGTGGCCATTCCCCCAGGGGGCGATTTCTTGATTTCTGCCTTTCTGTCTCTCTGGCGAGTGTACGCACCTTATAGCAAAAAATCTTTCAAAAACCAAACGAAACAAAAAAGCAAAAATCTCTCAAATTTTTTTTTTTTTTTTTTTAAAAAGAAAGAAGAAAAGAAACTCCCCAAATGGGAGACAATGAATTTCCTGAAGTAAAGGGACCGAGACTAAGAGCTGTGGCCTGGCCTGGTGGTGCAGTTGGGAGCAAACTGAACTGCAGTGTTGGAAGCCACGTGGCTGACCTTGGGTTTGGATTCCTGGGTTGGCCTGAAAACATGCTGAGCACATGTCTGTGCCCAAGATCCTGAGGAATTGGAGGGCTGGGGAGAGGGGCTGGCTGCATAACTAGACCTGGTCAAGGGTGCTTCTCTCTCATACATGTACACATTCTCTCTCATGGATAAAATACATACACTGAAAGAGAACAAGAGCTGTGTGTGGAAGACCAGGGGCAGATGGCAAAGAAACCCTGAGGGCTAGGGTAGAAAGACTGGGTTTTCTGCTAGAAGAATTGAGAGCGTTTTATCATATTACTCAGCTTCAGAGTGTTGCAGTGAAACATTGACACATTTGAATGTTGACGAAGACATTTACAAATATAGACAAAATGTGATAATTTGTACTGTTTCCTGATAAGATCCCCAGTTGGTGTGAGTGATGTCATATGACTGCACCAGTTCTAGTGGGCGAAAAATTAGAAGTCGGATTGTACGCAGTGTTTGAGCATCATTGGTAGTGTTTTTTTTTTTTTTTTTTTTTTTTTTTTTTTTAGAGATTTTTGCTGCAGGCTGCCTGTGCTCACTGGAGAGACAGAGACAGAGCAAGAAAGTGAGAAATCACCTCCCCTCCCCGTGGGGAGGGCCATACCTCAATCCTGTCTCTTCCATTTTCCTTCTGGGAGTTTGAGCATGTGGGCACACTCGCCTCGCCTGAGTTTCAAGCAACTGGGTCCAGGACTCAAACTTCAGTCCTGGGATTTCAGCACCTTAACCACTATGCCACCTGCTGCCCCCATCATCAGTTTTTTTTTTTTTTTTTTTTTTTTTTTTTTTAGAGAGAGAGATTTTTGCTATAGGGCACATGAGCTTGCCAGAGAGACAGAAAGTGAGAAATCACCCCCCAGGCAGGATGGCCACTCCAGAATCCATTTTTTCTTCATTCTCTCTGGGCACACGGGCACACAGGCACACAGGCCTGGTGCGTTTGTAGCCGCCGGGACCGGAACTCAAACCGAGGTCTACTCTGCGGGAGTCCGGACACATAACTATTACGCCATCTGCTGGTCTCCGTCGGTAGCTTTTTAAGGAAAAGAAAAATATTGCCAAGGTCTCAGCAATGCTGGCAGAGAGAACATGAACTCGTTTACTGACATACGCAGTCCCTCTTAGGCTGCATAATAGATTCGAGCTGGAGCTCAGCTGGGTACTCATTTATTGAGAGGATATCGCGGAGAAGAAGGGTAGAAACTGCTTCAGCTCAGGCTTCATCTCTCTTCAACAATCTGTGGGAGTTCATGTGAATATTTTGCACGTCTACCTCGATGTGATAGTATAACATAACTTAAATTTCAAGTTAAAATGAAAAGAAAGCATTTTCTGAAGTCGTCGAGCTTGAACACTTTGATGGGAAAGACTACGCTGTACTTGAGAAAAAGCAGGTGCCAGTGCTGCTTGACACCGACGGATGAAGCCCGTGGCTGGATGCGAACGCATTAGCGTCAATCAGTATTTGCATCGTGCTTTCATTTTTGCTGTGTTTCCTGGTTTTGCACTTTTTCCTTAAGCTTATTTCTTCTGTGAGAAAAACAGAGAGGGAGAGAGAGAGGCAGAGACAGCACCTCTGACAGGGTCTTGATCTACCCCCAGCTTCGGCCAGACCTCAGGGAGGTCTCTGGACACAAACTGGCAATCTCCCCGTGTGGCTCTGCTTTGCAGAATGTCACACTTTACTACTGTGCCACCGTCTGGCCCCTGTCCTTGGTGTTCGGGTGTTTCGCAGACATTGTGAATCCCACCATCCCTCATCAGTGTTAAAACTACTGGTTAGGGGACCAGCAGTTAGCATAATGGCTATGTCACTGGACTCCCACGTAGTCGACCGCGGTTCGAGTCCTGGACCTGGTGGCTTAAACTCACGCCGGGCGCATGTGCATGCATACCCAAGATCCCGTGAGGAAAATGGAGGAGAAAGGATTGTGGCGTGGCCATCCTCCCTGGGGGGTGATTTCTCGCTTTCTGTCTCTCTGTCTCTGTCTGCCTGGCGAGCACATGCACCCTATAGCAAAAACCTCTCCAAAAAAAGAAAAAAAAAAAAAAACTACTGGTTAGTGGGGCCAGCAGGTGGTATTGTGGTGAAGACACTGGGCTGTCACATGTCTGACTGCGGTTTGAGACCCAGGCATGGTGGCTTAAAACTCACACTGGGTGTGGGTGAGTGCATGCCCAAAAGCCCAGGAGGAGAATGGAGGAGAAGGGATTGCAATCTGGGGTGTGATTTTTCACTTTCCCTCTCACTGTTTTCTCTTTCTCTAGTGAACACTTGAGCCCTA
The DNA here is from genome assembly GCA_026018925.1 of Tupaia tana. Taxonomy (NCBI): domain Eukaryota; kingdom Metazoa; phylum Chordata; class Mammalia; order Scandentia; family Tupaiidae; genus Tupaia; species Tupaia tana. Next base: position 61,431,392 of record JAKSZU010000016.1, read on the forward strand.
TGGCCCAAAAAAAGCCTTAAAAGCAAACAAAAAACCTACTAGTTAGAAAAGTGCTACTGGGAACCAGCAGTTAGCATAATGACTATGTCGCTGGACTCCCACGTAGTCGACTGCAGTTTGCGTCCCGGACCTGGTGGCTTAAAACTCACGCCGGGTGCGTGTGCGTGCATGCCCAAGATCCCGAGAGGAGAATGGAGGAGAAGGGATTGCGGTGTGACCATACCCCCGGGGGGTGATTTCTCGCTTTCTGTCTCTCTGTCTCTCTCTGTCTGTCTGGCGAGTGCACGCGCCCTATAGCGAAAACCTCTCCAAAAAAAAAAAAAAAAAAAAAAAAAAAAAAAAGTGCTACTGTAGCAAGTAGGATCTGAGTCATAAAAAATGCCAAATGGTCGTGCATTGTGGGATGAAATTTCCCCAGCAGAAAGCCATTCTGAAGGACAAAGAGCTATTATGGAATTGCAAAGATGTCGCTGACACTCATCAAGAGGAAAAGTGATGACAAGTGTCCCTGAAGCCTACTAGTTTGATAGTATTTAGGAAATCTTAGAGGCTATGCTTAGTGAAAGGTCTGTGCGGAAGCTGTTGTTGCATGACCCTGGTAGTCTCATACGTCCAGGCCCTCCCCTCCCAGGTGACATCCAGGTAACCAAGTGGCAAGTGTGGACAAGGTGGCTGCTAAGGAGTTCCCAGGGACACTGAGATTATCAAAGAAGGAGGGGGAGATTTCTCACTTTTCCTCCCTCTGTCTCTCTCAGACAAGCACACATGCCCTCTGTCAAAATCCTAAAAATAAATAAATAAGTAAAAGGTTCTAAGTGGGGTCTGACATCAGGTTGTATTTTAGGTAGTGCTTCTCGTTACTGCCCTAACAAATGACTACAAAGTTAAGAAACGTAAAACAACACAACTTTATCATCTCACAGTTTGTAGTTTAGAAATCCTGCTTGGTTGAACTGGTTTTTCTGTTCAAGGATTCACAAGGCGTTGGCTGGCTGGACTCTTAGTGCCTGGAAGGAACTGGGCGGAATCCACTTGTCAGGATCCTTGGCAGAATCTAGTTCCTGGTGGTTGCAGGACTGACGTCCCCATTTCCTTGCTGTTGTCAGTCGGGGCCCCCCATTAGCTGCCAGAGGACTCCCGCCTGGGCTTGCACGTAACCTCTGCATGTTGGAGCCAGCAAGCCGTGTCCGATCTCTGACTCCTTGCTTCCAGCTGCAGAAAGTTATTTGCTTTTAAGGGTTTATGAGATTTGATAGAGCTCATCCGAATAATCCAAGATAATCTCCCTATTTTAAAGTCCATAACCTTAATTGTATCTGCAAAGCCCTGTTATCTATGTAAAGTGACGTATTCCCAGGTTCCAGGGATTAGGTATGGACATTTTAGGATCAGACATTACTCTGTCCACACACATATCCAGGTAGCTTCGTTTTTACTTATTTATCTATTTAAGGGCGCGTGCGCTCGCCAGAAAGACAGAGAGAGACAGAGAGACAGAAAGCTAGAAATCACCCCCCAGGGGGGATGGCCACGCTGCAATCCCTTCTCCTCCATTCTCCTCTCAGGATCTTGGGCACGCACACACATGCACCCGGTGTGAGTTTAAGCCACCAGGTCTGGGCTCAAACCACGGTCGACTACATGGGAGTTCAGCGACATAGCCATTACGCTAACTGCTGGTCCCCTGTTCTTTTTTTAAAATAAAGTTTTATTGGGCCTGGTGGTTGCGGCACCTAGATCCTATATAGCCAACCATATGGTTTGAATCCCAGACCTGGTGGCTTGAAATACATGCCGAGGGGCTGGCAGGTGGTGTGGTGGTTAAGGCTCTGGACTCTCACATAACTGACTGTGGTTTGAGTCCTGGACCTGGCTGCTTGCTTTCTCACTCTCCTCCTCCTCCTCTCTGTCTCTGGTTAAATTGAAGAATAATAATATTAAATAAATAATTCTAAAAAGAAAAATATACACGTCGAAGGACCAGTAAATGGCATAATGGTTATGTCATTGGACTCCCATGTAGTCGGCCATGGTTTGAGTCCTAGATCCAGCAACATAAAACTCATGCCGGCGTGTGTGCATGCGTGCCCAAAGTCCTGAGAGGAGAATAGAGGAGAAGGGATTGCAGTGTGGCCAACCCCCCTGGCCGGTGATTTCTTGCTTTCTGTCTCTCTGGCAAGTGCACGCACTCTATCACAAAAATCTCCCTAAAAATAAAAAAATACATGCCAGTGTATGTGTGTGTGCCCAAAACCCTGAAAAGAGGGAGAAATGGGGAAGAGGTTGTAGTGTGACGATGCTCCATGGGAGATGTTTTCTCGCTTTTCCTCTCTCTCTCTGGTGAGCACATGCAAATGAAGAAAAAAATAAAGCTTTATTGAGGTATTCACCCATTTTACATCTATAACTCTATTATTTTTTCCTAAATGTGTAAAGGTGGAAAATCATTGCCACGAACTGGTTTTAGAACTTTTCTATCACCTGGAAAAGATTTCTCACGGTCCTTGCAATCAACTGGCTATTCCTACTTATTTTCTTTTTTAGGTGTATCATCTTCTATTTTTTTGGTTTTGTTTTGTAGGTTTTTGCCATAGGGTGCATGCACTCACTGGAGAGAGACAGAGAGGAAGGTGAGAAATCACCTCCCAGCGAGGATGGCCATTATACAATCCCTTCTCCTCCATTCTCCATCTGGGATTTTGAGCACACACACATATGTGCCCAGCATGATTTTCAAGTTGCTGGGTCCAGGGCTCAAACCACAGTCAACCATGTGGAAGTTCAGCACCTTCACCACCACACCACTGACTCCCTTTTTAAGATTTTTTTTTTTTTTGCCATAAGGTACATGTACTTGCTGGAGAGAAACAGGGACAGACAGTGAGAGGGAAAGTGAGAAATCACCTACCAGGAGGAATAGCCATGCTGTAATCCCTTCTCCTCCATTCTCCTCCTGGGATGTTGGGCGCACGCGCACACATGCTTGGTGTGATTTTCTAGCCACCGGGCCTGAGACTTGAACTGTGGTCTGTAAGGTGGAAGTCCAGTGTGTTAACCACCATGCCATCTGCTGGCCCCATGAAGAAAACATTTTAAGACATCATTTGTTATTATACTATGGTTGAACAATAAAAGAAATTTTTAGAGTACCAAGAAGCACCATCTGGGTGTTTCGTGAAAGACACTCCAGACCCCAGTTGATACAAAGCCTTCCTTTTCTCAGATGTTTCTCGTCACCATCAAGACCCTGAGGGATAAGTCAGCTGATGTTGGCTCCATGTCCAGGTCATGGACTCAGAGGGTCGAGGCCAGCCACAGAACACATTGTTTTGGAATAGAAGTTTCAAGAGAAACCAGGTCTAGGAATGTTGGCAAGGCCAATACAAAATATTGCAATGTAGTAGCTGTGAAATATTAACAAACTTCCAAGTTATGTTTAGGTCTAGAAACTGCCAGAAGTACTTTTTTTTTTTAATTAAGCTTGCTTTTTTAGCTTCTGCAAAAAGAAGATAAAAACTGTGTTGGCTCTCTCAAAAACAATACAGTTTGAAGGAACAAGAGAATTTAAATTTTTTTTCCTTTGGGGGTGAAAAGTATGTATTTAGAATGAGCCAGCTGGACTCAGTTTAGATGAGCCCAGTTTTGATGGCAACATCCAAAGCATCATAATCAGGAGCCAGTCACACATCTGCCTTCTTATCTCCCTCAGGCCTGATTAGGGTGTTGACCTTGGCCACGTCAATGTCACAGAGCTTCTTCACAACCTGTTTGATCTGGTGCTTGTTGGTTTTGACATCCACAATGAACACAGGTGTGCTGATATCTTCCATCTTCATGACAGACTTGGTGGTCAGGGGGATCTTGATGATGGCCTAGTGGTCACGTTTGTTTCTCCTGGGGTTGCTCTTCCAAGGATCTTTGGGCTGTCTCTGCAACTGCAGTGTCTTGAGTCTCCCTGCCCCACCCTGGCATGAGTTTCGAGCTGCCAAGTCCGAGACTCAAACTGTGGTCGGCCATGTGGGAGTTCAGCAATGTAACTATTATGTTGTCTGCTGGTCCTTCTCTGTTTCTTTCTCTGATGAGTACATATACTTTTTTGGCAAATTAAAAACAAACAAACAAACAGAGAAAGAAAGAAAGAAAAAATAATAAATTAAACAAAAGAAGCACAAAATGTATACTCTAAAAACCTGAAATAATTGTTGAACAAATCAAAGAAGATCTAAATAAATCAGAAATAGCAAATCTGGAAGATCTAAAAAAATATGGAAAGATACCCCATATTCATGGATCAGAAGAATGAATATTGTTAAATTGATCAAAATCTTTTTAAAGAACTATTTATTTAATTTTATTTACTCATTCATTTATTTTCATTTGACCAGAGAAAGATACACAGAGAATAGGAAAGTGAGAAAGCAAGCCATCAGGTTCGGGACTCAAACCATGGTCAGCCATGTGGGAGTGTCCAGTGCCTTGATCACCATGTCACCTGCTGGCCCCAAGTTGATCTAAATTTAAACATAACTTCTAGGAGAACCCCAGTGACTTCTTTGTAGAAATCAACAAGTGGGTCCTAAAATTCACCTGGAAATGCAGACTACTCAGACTAGCCAAAACAACCTTGAAAAAACCAACGAAGTTGGAATATTCACACTTTCCAGTTTCAAACCTTACTGCAGATCTACGGTAATCAAGGCATTTGGTACAGGCATAAGGACAGACCTGCATCAGTAGAAAAGAATCTAGAGTCCCGAAATAAACACATGTATCTGTGGCCAATTGATTTTGGACAAGTGTGCTAAGAAAATTTATAGGCAAAAGAATAGTTTTTGAACAATGGTGCTAGGATTTAAGAGGGGTCTTCAGAAAGATAATGGAAAAGGTATATTATGAAAAATGCATGGATTTCATTTTTTTTGCACCGAATTAAGCTTCTACTTTAATTCCATTTTCCACAAACTGCTTGAAGTCTCCTCTTACATGTACAAAACATGTACACACATACAACACAATAAATTTGGAGCCCCACTTCACACCATATACACACATGAACTCAAAACTCATTAAAGAAACCCAATAGTAAAAGCTAAAACTATAAAATTTTAAAAGAAAACGTAGGGCTATGTCATTGTGGCTTGACTTTTGTAATGTTTTCTTAGACATGTTGCTAAAAGCATCAACAGCAAAAGAAAAAATAGATAAACTGGGCATCATCAAGATTTAAAGCTTTTATGTTTCAAAGGACACCGTGAAGAAAGTGAAAAAAACAACCCACAGAACAGGAAAAAATATTTGCAAATTATATATCTGATAGAGGACTTGTATCCAAGATCTACAAAGAACTTTGACAACTCAATAATAAAAAGACAATTAACTCAATTAAATACAAATAAAAGGAAAATGCAAATAAAAAGCACAACGAGGGGCCAGCTGGTGCTGTGGTGGTTAAGGGGGGCTGGGTCTCACATGACTGACTGTGTGGTTCTTGAAAAAATGTCCTGGGCACATGTGCGTGCATGCCCCAAAACCTGAGGAGAATGGAGGAAGGAGACTGTGTTTTGGCCATCCCCTCTGGGCAGTGCTTTCTCACTTCCTCTCTCTCGTACACATGTGCCCTATAGCAAAAACTAAAAACTAAAACAAAACAACAAACAAAAGAAAAAACAAAAACACAGTGAAATACCATTTCACCTCCATTTGGGTGGCTATAATCACAATGTTAGCTAATAATAAGTGTTGATAAGGGTGTGGAGATGTCAGATCCCTCGCACACTGCTGGTAGATATAAAAGTGTCTTCTGAGTCAGCCAGGAGTGTGGTGATTAAGGTGGCGGGATCCCACCTGGTCTACATTGCACTTGGAGTCCTGGACCCAGTGACTTGAAAAACATGCTGGGCTGGTGTGCATGCATGCCCAAAATCCCAAGAGGAGAATGAAAAAGAGAGAATCTTAGCTTGGCCATCCCTGATTGGGGGTGCATTCTTGTTTTCTCCCTCTTTATCTCTCTATCTTCCTATCTCTCTCTGGCAAGTACATACGCCCTACAACAAAAATACAATAAGTAAATAAATAAGTAAATGTGTCTTCTGGCTCTTAAAGTTAGATAATTATATTGGAAGGGAGGTAGCTATAAATAGAAATTATAGGGAAGTTTGAAGGTATCAAGGGAGTGATGGGAAACTGAGTTTATAAAGCAAGAGAGTAGCATTAAAGTCATATTATAGAAAGATGGCCACATTTAATGATTCTGAAATAGCTACATATAAATTGCTTGTGAAATACGTGCTACTAATCTTCTCTTACTGAAGCTAAAATTCTTTATGTTCTATAACAGGATTTGCCTTTATGAAAATGCTGAAGAGAGTCACTAAATCATCTTCACATATTAGGGATACTTATTTTTTTCCAACCTAAATAGACAAAACATACATTTATTGGGGCTGGCAGGTTGGCGTAGTGGTTAAGGGCGCTGGACTCCCACATGGCTGACCAGGGTTTGAGTCCTGGACCTGGCAGTTTGCTTTCTCACTTTCCCTCTCTCTCTTTATCCCTCTTTGGTCAAATTAAAATAAATAAATACAGTTAACTAAAACAATTCTTTAAAAAATAAGTTTATTGTTTGGGTGCCGGCAGGTGGTGTGGTGATTAAGGGCACTGGACTCCCACATGGCTGACCATGGTTCGAGTCCCGGACCTTGTGGCTTGCTTTCTCATTTTCCCTCTCTTGCTCGCTTGCTCGCTCTCTCTCTCTCTCTCTCTCTCTCTCTCACTCTGTCCCTCTCTGGTCAAATTAACATAAATAAATTAAAATTAAAAAATAAATTAAATAAATGTATTGTTTGATACAAATGGAAAGTCTTGGGAATATATGACTACAGGTATTGATGATGTCATCAAGAATTTGTCTCAACAGCCTCTTGGTTGTATTAGCAGCATTTTCTTTTTTTTTTTCTTTGTTTCTTTTTTTAGAGGTTTGCCTTAGAGAGGGTGCACTTGCCAGAGAGAGAGAGAGAAAGAGATAGTGAAAGGGAAAGTGAGAAATCACCCCCTGGCGGGATGATTTTGTTGCAATCCCTTTTCCTCCATTCTCCTGGGATCTTGGGCACGCATGCACATGTGCCTGGTGTGTTTCAAGCCTCTGGGTCTGGGACTCGAACTGTGGTCAGCCAGATGGGAGTCCAGCCATGTAACCACTACACCATCTGCGGGCCCTTCATTAGCAGCATTTTCATACAGGTTCCTCTTTCTAACATTTTGTCAACCAGAGCAGAAAGAACTTTCTTTCCCACTAGCTCCAGCACTAGCCCTTGGGGGAGTCCCATGGGTCTACAATGGGTCAAAAGTCCTTTTCTAAACTCATCACTACGGAGAAGAGAAATGGGTAAATACTTTGGCCAGAGTAAAGGCTGTGGGGAGAAAACGGCAAAGGCAGAGTGTGCAGAAGTTGGTTGCTGCTCAGAGGTGAGAGAGGGTTACATGTACTGGATGCCGGTCACGTGCGGAGCCAGGCACATGAACATTTACTGTCCCGTGTACTAGCGGCAAGGACAGAGAGACGAACCAGAGCCACCAGTGCAGGGGGAAAGGAAGCCATCTGAGGAGGGACTGTGTGCAGAGGGAGCAGGTGTGAGGGAAGACATCACAGAAGAGGAAGTCCTGACCTAAGTCTTCCAGGATATGCAGGTTACATAAAAGCTTCAGAGCGAAAACAGGAGTTAGAGATTTCAGACTCAGGCTGAGAGCAAACAACAGAAAAAGAAAGAAAGAAAAAAACCCAACTTGGCCAAAGAAACCACATTCAAACCAAAGACGTATTTAGTTTTGCTCACACGACATTTTTAGAATTTTCTGAAATAGTTGGCAACTTTGAAAGATCTGAAAATGTTCACATGAAAAATCCATATTTCCAAGTTATCTTAAAAAAAAAAAAAAAAAAGGTTTGGCCACATAGAGCTAGCATTTCTGCATGGTGACAGGGGCAGTGGGGGCTGGGCTAGCCATAGCCCCTCCAAGTCCAATTATAATCCACCTGTTCTGCATCGGATATTCAGGTCCCCTGCCTGGTCCTCTGTGGGGCTTAATTCTTCAGAACTCTCCACATCAAAAGGAGAAATGCGGGCTGGTCCTGTGAGTGCGTGGCCAGTAGGCTGGTATAAGTGATGAGATTTACGGGCCTGTCCTTACAGAGGATTGGCAGTTTTTGTTTCCTTCCTGTGGGGGCACTCCCAGGACACACCCTATCAAAATCCTAGGATAATGAGCTAATAAAATGGTTGTCACTTTTTAAAAAGTTTATTTCTCTCATGAGCAAGAAAGAGGCGGCCACCTCCCACAGGATTCCATGGGGTGATCCCCCTCCCCCAAGTCCTCACTGTCTGGGACTAGAACCGCGGTCGGCCATGTGGGAGCCCAGCGCCTTTAACCACCATGCCACCTGCCGGCCCCTAGATTTCTCCTTTTAAGACTTATTTTTATTGTCTTCTCAATAGATTTGTTATTAGATATGTGACTTATCTTTCAATTATGTAAAGAAATTCATGCAGGACTCTGGGAAAAAAAAAAAAAAAAAAGAAACTTGATTGTGAACAGTGGGCGTGAGATAGGGAAGTGGTCTGAGGTCCCTCCATTGTTAGAGGTTCCCTCAACACCCAGAGGACTCAGTGCGTGTTCATTATACACCGCAAGGAGAGGGTCTCTGGAGAGAGGGCTTGCCGGTGCAGGAGAGAGGAGCTGAGCGACGGCGCGAGGTCACTGAGGCAGGGGGCAGGATGAGCCTTGGGCTCAGGAGGACAGTACCTCTTCGATGATGGCCTGTGGCTCTTATGAGCTGCAGAGGCTACTGCTGGTGGGAGCAGAGGAGTTCAAGACTTCTCATCTCCTTTGTAGAATAGAAGCAATGACCTCCTCAGGAAGGTGAGGAAGGCAGCCTGGAGTGGATAGCTAGTGAGAAGTGGCCGGCCAGATCGACTTAGACCTGCGCCTGTAGGCTCTCTGCATGGCACCTTTCCATGCCTCTCGCTTGCAGCCAAGGTCAGTTCCCACATGTGGGTCAGTGCTGAAGTTGCAGGTGGATGGCAAACCATAGACAGAAGACCTGGGGGCCACAGCATTGGGAGGCCAGGCTGCCAGAGTAACCGCTTGCAAATGAGACACTGTCACTTCTTTTTATTTAGTTATTTGTTTCTATGGAGCCAACCCCCTCTTATTTTCTCTGTTTAAAATCAAACAGAAAACAAACATCATTCTGTTGTACACTAACATCTTCAAAGTACATCGTTTGTACAAGAGAAGGACTAAGAACAAAAGTGCGTTTACAGAGATCCCGACACAGGTGAGCAAGCGAGCCCCTCACACAACTTTCCGATGGTACTGGGGGGCGCCACTTCATCACGCCGGCACTAAACAAAGTCGCAGAATTCTTTGCCAGGTACTTTAGGAAATCGTGAAGATAATTCAGTAATAAAGCAAGGCTCTTCTCACCAAGAGGTGTATAGGCCAGCATCGCACCTATCCGTACAAATAATCCCAGTAGATGAGGTACCCATACACCGGGGATGTGGCGCATCGGGGTGATCTGCGAGGACCTCAGCGCACTGTGGTCTCTCCAGCTTGTAGAGCAGCCGAGTGCCCACCATGACGGTGAGGTACTCTTTTATCCCTGCCACAGCTTCATTAACAGCGTACTCCTTATTATCATGGTGTTTCCACAAGATTTCTTATAATTTGCATAATCCTCCAGAATGGAATCCACAAGAAGATAAAAGAGCTGTTTTTTGCCTGGTAATTAAGTCCCAGTCATCAACAAGCCATGGTTTTAGCTCTTCAGGAATCATTACTTTAACTTCAACTTCGTTCACGAATATTTCCTCATTTTCAACAGCAGGATCTACCCGGGCCCTTTTCTTCTGAGGAGGCTAAGGTGTCTCACTGGTACTGCCACCACCCCCATTCCCAGGAGTTTTCTGTTTGCTCTTCTTCTTCTTTTATTTTTTTTTAAATAATAATTTATTTATTTAATTCCATTTGTTATTATTATTTATTTAATTTGACCAGACAGAGACAGTGAGAAAGAGAGAAAGGGAAAGCGAGAAAGCAAGCCACCAGGTCTAAGACTCGAACCGTGGTTAGCCATGTGGGAGTCCAGTCCACCATGCGGTCCCCCAGCCAGCCCCTGTTCTTTTTTGTTTTCATTTCAACATTTTCCTGTTGCAGACCAGATGTCTTCTTTCCTGGAGCAGCCCCTCTCATCTTGCCCTCTGCATACTGCCCCTGATTGGCTTTTTGAAGTTCTTGCTGTTTCTGTAGAGCAGAGTCCTCATATTTGAGTGCTCTGCTCTCTGGGACCCATTCGTTCCAATTTTTATTCCAACCACTGTAATGTATAAAATATTTCACTTACTTGGGACCAGCAGTTAGCGTAATGGCTATGTTGCTGTATTCCCATGTAGTCAGCCGCGGTTTGAGTCCAGACCTGGTGGCTTAGACTCACGCCAGGCACGTGTGCGTGCATGCCCAAGATCCCGAGAGGAGAATGGAGGAGAAGGGATTGCAGCGTGGCCATCCCCCCAGGGGGTGATTTCTCGCTTTCTGTCTCTCTTTGTCTTTCTGGGGAGTGCATGAAATCTATAGCAAAAACCTCTTCAAAAAAAAAGAGAAAAAAATTGCACTTGCTTACCCTTTATAGCAACTTTCACACACTTTGCTTCATAAAGAAGAGATCCATGAAAGCACAGCACTCTCTCACCCTCCTGAAATTTAGGCTTCAGATCCTGCTTTGGCATCATTTATAAGTAATTCGTCGCCTCCTCCTTCTCCTACAACCCCCGGCTGCCACCCCCTACTCTCTACTCCTTTTTTTTTTTTTTTTTTAAAGTTTTTCCCACAGGGCATGAGTGCTCGCTGGAGAGAAAGACAGAGAAACAGTATGAGGGTAAGTGAGAAATCACCTCCCCAGAGGGAATGGCCATCCCTCAATCCCTTCTTTTCCATTCTCCTCTCAGGATTTTGGGCACATATGCACTTGTGTCCAGCGTGAGTTTCAAGCTGCTAGGTCCAGGACTTGAACCTCAGTTGGCCATGTGGGTGTCCAGTGCCTTAACCACTATGCCACCTGCTAGCTCCAAGACCCTGTCACTTCTTTTTTTTTTTTTTTTTTTTGAGAGGTTTTCGCTATAGGCGCGTGTGCTCGCCAGACAGAGAGAGAGAGACATTAGAGACAGAAAGCGAGAACTCACCCCCCAGGGGGAATGGTCACGCTGAATCCCTTCTCCTCCATTCTCCTCTCGGGATCTTGGGCACGCACGCACACACGCCCAGCGTGAGTTTTAAGCCTCCGGGTCCGGGACGCAAACCGCGGTCGACTATGTGGGAGTCCAGCGACATAGCCATTACGCTAACTGCTGGTTCCCGACCCTGTCACTTCTTTATGTGGAGCCTTGTGTGGGCTTCTCTTTGCTCATAGGAACAAACTCCTTGGGAAGACCGAGCTTGATGTTGCTCCTGACCTGCCCCCGCAGGCCTCCGAGCTTTCTCACTTTTCTCATCACCCTAACACCCCAGGCTCCAGCCAGGAGGGAGAGCTCATCGTTCCCAAAATTTCCATGATCTCTTCCTGACTTTATCCGGATGACTTCTCTCTCGCTCTCCGCCCTTCTCTGCTTTGGAAAACTCCTGGTGGAAAACTCCTGTTGAAGACCCAGTTTAGCTATAATGCCATCCATCCACTCCACCGCCATCTGTGGAGTGTCCAGCTGCTTCGTCCCTGCGTTGGCCTCCTGATGACCACATCTGAGTGCCACGTCTGTGAACACCTCCGCTGCGAGAGGACACGTGGTTGGTTCGGACTAATTTGGGTCTGGCAGACTTGGATGTGAACCTCAGTTTGTGTGACATAGGGTAGGTTGTTTATCTCCTCTGAGCCTTGATTTTTTTCATATGTAAAAGGGAGACAGACAGGGGCTGGCAGATGGCGTAATGACTAAGGCCCTGGCCTCCCACATGGCCAATAGGGCGGTTTGAAGGTTTGAATCCTGGATCTGGTGGCTTGCTTTCTCACTTTCCCTCTCTCTGGTGAGTGCACATGCCTTATAACAAATTAAAAAATAATAATAGTAATAAATAAAATTAAATAAATAATTGTTTAAAAAAAAATAAAAGAGGGACAGACAAATATCTCATGGGGCTCCTGAGCCTTTCCCATGGTAAAATGTTTACAAAGACTCCCGTCAGACCTTGTGCTTCTTGGAGCAGACAAACTCCTTGTTGTAAGAACCTAATTTTAGGCCAGCTCCATGGTGCAGTGGTAACGCGCTACTCAAGAGAAGCTGAATCTTGGGTCCAGTCAGTGGCATGGTGGTTAAGGTGATGAACTCCTACGTGGACGACTGTGGGGTTCCTGCATGGTTCGAGTCCTGACGATAGCTTGAAAACATACACTGGGCACATGTGTTTGTGTATATGTGTGTGTGTGTGTGTGTGTGTGTGTGTATGCCCAAAATCCTGAGAGAAGTATGGAGGAGAAGGGACTGTGACATAGCCATCATCCACAGATGGGGGGTGATTTCTCACTTTCCCTCTCTGACAAAACCTATGGCTAGAACCTAAAGAGAGAGAGAGGGAGAAAGAGACACTGGATCCCACGCGGCAACTGCAGTTGGAATCCCTGGCCCAGTCTTGGCCACTGTGCAAGGACCCAAGGACCCAATGGGATGGAGGACTAGAGAGGGGAATGATGGCGTGACTGGACTCCGTGAAGGGTGCCACCTCTCTCTCTTACTGTCATGTTTACAGGGTTTTTTTCCCCCACCTCTCTTTAAGGCTTAGATTTTTCGTCTCTCTGGTTACATTACTCATGTGTTTTTAAATAAATATGGTTCACTTTTTTTTTTTTTTTTTAGAAAAGGGCTTAGCTTATTATTCATAGTTATTTTGAATTGCAAGTCTGATACGCCTTATTTGATTCTGGTTCTGATGCTTGCTATGTGCGTGTGCGTGTGTGTGTGTCTGTGTTTTAAAATTTTGCCAAAAGCCCTGTTGCTCACTGGAGAGAGACAGGAGGGGCTGAAGTCATCCCCCGTGGGGCACGACCACACCATAATCCCTTCTGCTCTACTTGTCCTTCCTTTCAGGATTCTGGGCACACATACATGCATGCCCGATGTCCTTTCCAGTTGTAGGTCTGGGACGTGAGCTGTGTGGGATACAACCGCTTTCACTACCATGCCACTGACTGGCCCGCATTTTATTACGAATAAAGAAAAAAGAAAGAACCTAATTTTAAAACCTCCTTGTGCAGCTGACTTATTTCAATAAGAATTCAAAGAAAGTCCACACATTACGGTTGGTTGATAAGGTTCTTTTTTTTCTTTTTCTTTTTGGGTTTTTGCCACAGGGCTCATGTGCTCACAGGAGAGAGACAAAGGAAGAGAGAGAGAGAAAGTGAGAAATCATCCCCCAGGTAGGATGACTGTGAGGCAATCCCTTCTCCTCCAGTCTCCTCTCAGATTTTGCGCATGCATCCAGTGGATTTTCAAGCTGCTGGGTCCAGGACTTGAACTGTGGTTGGTCAAGAAGGAGTTCAGTCTTTTTAAAACTTTTCTAAAAAACTATCTGATTAATTTTCGGGACCAGCAGGTGGTGTGGTGGCTAAAGCGCCGGGCACTCCCACATGGCCAACCATGGTTCGAGTCCTGGACCTGGTGGCTTGCTTTCTCACTTTCTCTCTCTCTCTCTGTCTCTCTCTCTGGTCAAATTAAAATAAATGAATGAATAAATAAAATTAAATAAATAATTCTTTAAAAAAGAATTATTTTATTTATTTATTCATTAGTATTACAATTATTATTTTATTTAACTTTATTTTTTTTTTTTCAGTTTGATCAAGAGACAGAGAGAGAGAGAGAGGGAAAGTGAAAAAGCAAGCTACCAGGTCTGAGACTTGAACTGCAGTCAGCTATGAGAGAGTCCAGCACCTTTAACTACCACACCACCCACCAGCCCCATTATTATTATTTTTAATTTGACTAGAGAGAGAGAGAGAGAGGAAAAGTGAGAAAGCAAGACACCAGGTCCAGAGCTGAAACCATGGTCAGCCATGTGGGAGTCACTGGTCTTTTAATACAATCTTATAATTTTTTCTTTTTGGAGAGGTTTTTGCTATAGGGCGTGTGCGCTCGCCAGAAAGACAGAGACAGACAGAGAGACAGAAAGCTAGAAATCACCCCCCAGGGGGGATGGCCATGCCGCAATCCCTTCTCCTCCATTCTCCTCTCGGGATCTTGGGCATGCACTCACACACGCCCGGCGTGAGTTTAAGCCACTGGGTCCAGGACTTGAACCATGGTTGACTACATGGGAGTTCAGCAACATAGCCATTACACTAACTGCTGGTCCCCACAATCTTATAATTTTTTCTATAAAGTTATTATAGATAATCAGTCTTCCTCTCCCACAGGTATATTATAATCTTATGATGGTTTTGAGTGAATTTTAAATTCTAGTTGAAATTTAATTTTATTTCCTTTTCAAATCAGCTTTATTTCCATACAACAAGTGCACCGTAATTTTCTCATAATAAAACACTCTCATTTTACATGCATGGTCCAATTAGTTTTTACAAATATATATATATATATATATATATATATATATATATATACCTCATTACCATCATAATCAAATATAAAATATTTCCATCACTCTTAAAAGTTTCCTGATGGGACCAGCAGGTGGCGTGGTGTTTGAGGGCACTGGACTCCCACATGGCCAACTGCGGTTTGAGTCCAAGTCCTAGTGGCTTGCTTTCTCACTTTCCCTCACTATCTCTCTGTCTCTCTATCTCTCAAATTAAAAAATAAAACAATGATATAATAAAGTTAAATAAAAATCATTCTTAAAAAAAAGTTTCCTCACGTCCTTTCCCAGTCAGCCCCTGACATCAGCCCTAGCCAACCACTTATCTGTTTTCTGTCAGTATAGATTAATTTTGCCTGTTCTTAAATGTTCCATACAAATGAAAACCATACAAGATGGGTCTGTTTTATTTTCCCAAAAAAACCATAATGTTTTGTGATTAATCCATGTTATTGCCTGTTAGATAAAGACTTTTATTTTACCTAACTTGATACCGTAATGTAACATATTACTACACTTTAAAATTTAGCAATAATTTCTTATCATCAAATACCCAGATTATGCTCATATTTTCATAATCAGAACAATCAACTTTAACATCACCGAACCCAAGACAACCAGCCATTACGTGCCCCCTGCCGTGGCGTCAGAAGTATGCAGCATCTCCTCGGTTGTGTCGTTGCCAAGATAATGAGATTCTTGAATCTAATCAAGTCTCTAGACCTATTAGTCCATAGGCAGTAACAGACTAGAAGAACAAGTGAAATAACACCATGACCAGGCAATACCTAAGTTGAGAATATGGACATTTTTACAGATTGAATGACCTCATCTTAACAAGTAAATGTTACTAAAAAAGAAAAGGGCAGACACTATATTAAAAGTCTTACGAACCGTATCAACCTGGGCCTTCAACTAGCCTGGTGGTGAAGACGCTGAACTGGGGCTGAAACCATAGTTAGCCACGTGGGAGTCCAGCACCTTAACCACCACGCCACCCACCAGCCCCATTTCATTTTATTTATTTTTAAAATGTTAAGCCAGGCATGGTGATACATACATATCTGAAGAAATACACTACATTCATGAATGGGGGGTCTCAGTATCCTTCCCAAATGAATCTATAAATTTAATGTAATTTTATTTAAAGATCTAAAAGAGTCTAAAGTCTTACCTGTTAGAGGCTAAGCACTTAAATCGAGATGCCATGATGTCTGAGGCCAGCAGATGGGTGGTGGTCAAGGTGAATGGATCCCACATGGATGACAATGTGTTCAAATCCTAGACCTGGTGGCTTGAGACATTCACCAGGCACAGGTACCTGCATCCCCACAACCCCAGAAGGAGAGCTGGAGAGGAATTGTGGCCTGACTCCGTAGGGGGTGCTTTCCCCCTTTCTCTGTCTCCCTCTGGTCAGTGTATGTGCCCTCTAGCAAATTTTTTTTTTTTTAAAAAGCTATGATGTCTGGATTTGTATCAATCTATTGTGAGAAAATGTGGTAAAATAAATACATCAATGTTTGCCACGTGTCGATAATTGTTGAATCCGGACAATAAGAAAGTTGATTGTATAATTCATTTGTTTTTTTATGTATTTGAAAGTTTCTACAATAACAGTTTAAAAATGTAAATTACCAAAAAATGGCCGGGGGGGTCTTGCATAATCCTCCTGCCTTAACCTCCCGATCAGCTGGGACTGCAGGTGTGTGTCATTGCGCTTAGTTTAACGTGTTAAAAATAAATTAAATGAAATTTTATTTCCAACAGAAGTTTTTTTTTTTTTTTTTTTTTTTTTTTTTTCACCCCCCAGGGGGGAGAGGCAATCCCTTCTCCTCCATTTTTGTTATAGGGCACGTGCGCTCGCCAGACAGACAGAGACAGACAGAGAGACAGAAAGCTAGAAATCAGGTGTGCTCGCCCCCCCAGGGGGGATGGTCACGCCGCAATCCCTTCTCCTCCATTCTCCTCTCGGGATCTTGGGCACGCACGCACACGCGCCCGGCATGAGTTTAAGCCACTGTGTCTGGGACGCGAACCGCGGTTGGCTACATGGGAGTCCAGCGACATAGCCATTATGCCAACTGCGGTCCCGAGCTTGCTCTGTTTCTTAACCTTACTGTCCCCTAGTCTGATTCTGTGTTCAGGCAGTCTTGCTTCAGATGATGAGATGACTACCAGCATCTTTAGACTTCTGTCCTACAATCCTTAGACTCCTGTCACTCAGCAGAAAGCACCAGTTAAAGCCCTGAAATTAAGTTGCAGGTTGCATGCCTGTTGGCATAGCATGGCATAGCATGGGTCACCAGCTCTAACCTCTTGATTGGGTGCTTTCTATTGACTGTGTTTTTGAGTGTTTTTTTTTGTTTTTGTTTTTGTTTTAGATTTTTGTCATAGGGTAAGTGCGCTTGCTGCAGAGAGACAAAGAGAGACAGAGCGAAGGAAAGTGAGAAGTCATCACCCAAGGGAGATGGCCATGCCACAATCCCTCTCTTTTACTTTCCTCCTGGGATTTCGAGCACATATGCACACGTGTCTGGTGTGATTTTCCAGCTGCCAGGTCCGAGACTCAAACCACAGTTGGCCATGTGGGAATCCAGCACCTTAATCACCAGCCACCTGCTAGCCTCCTTATTTATTTATTTTTTTTTAAGAATTATTTATTTGGGAACCAGCAGTTAGCGTAATGGCTATGTCGCTGGACTCCCATGTAGTCGACCGCGGTGCGGGTCCCGGACCCGGTAGCTTAAAACTCACGCCGGGCGCGTGTGCGTGCGTGCCCAAGATACCGAGAGGAGAATGGAGGAGAAGGGATTGCAGCGCGACCGTCCCCCCTGCGGGGTGATTTCTCGCTTTCTGTCTCTATGTCTCTCTCTGTCTGTCTGGCGAGCGCACGCGCCCTATAGCGAAAACCTCTCCAAAAAAAAAAAAGAATTATTTATATAATTTTATTTATTAATTCACATATTTTCCATTTGACCAGAGAAAGACACACAGAGAGAAGGAAAGTGAGAAAGCAAGCCACCAGGTCAGAGACTTGAACCATGGTCGGCCATGTGGGAGTGTCCAGTGCCCTAACCAGCATGCCACCTGCTGGCCCCAGGGATCCTGTCATCTTAATCAGCACACCACCAACTGGCCTATAACATTTTACCCTATGTCAAGGGGTACCTTTAAATAGTCTCTTTCAAAAACAAAACCTTTACCCAAAAGTTTATGCATTCATCTCTTCCAAGAACAGGTAAACGGAGACAGCAGCCCCAGCCGGGTCCTGATGCCGCCATCTAGCCCAGCCTTCAGCCAGCTCCAGAGCACAGGCAGGCGCCTGCTGGCATACTCAGGGAGGTCTCCAGACTTGAACCAGTCAGTCAAGCAGCTGGCCCTTGGGTACAATACAACCCATAGGGCTGTTTTTCTTTCATTCATGAGAGAGCGTGCATGTGTGTGCACAAACAGGACACACAGAGACAGAGAGAAGTACCTCAGCAGGGTCTGGACATACCACAGTTCCCTTCTCCAGCCCTCCACCACGCCAGGATCTTGGGCATGCACACGGGTCCCCGGTGTGTTTCACTGTGACCAGGTTCTTCGCCCTCATGTGGCCATGTGGATTCCAGCACTCTGCAGTCCAGCGTGCTACTGACTGCCACCAAAGTTGGGCTAACCCTTAGGTTTTAAAACATTAAAAAATATAGATAGATAGATGCCATAAGCATATATATATATATATACCTGTCTCTCCAGTAAGGGCACACGCCCTATAGAAAAATCGCTGAAAAATAAATAAAAAATAAATAAATAAATAAATAAATAAATAAATAAAAAGGCTTGCGTATGCTCGTCAGGGAGCAGGAGAGAGGAGAGAGAGAGAAAGTAAGAAAGCACCCCTCGTGGGACATGGGGACACTGGAATCCCTTCTCCTCCACTTCTCCACTTTTATATATATATTAAAAATATTTATAGGATGTGTGTGCTTGCCAGAGAGAGAGGCAGACAGAGAGAGGGAGATAGAGAAAGTGAAAAATCACCCCCCCCCCCCCCCCGTGGGGGATGGCCATATGGCAATCCTGTTTTCCATTCTCCTCTCAGGACTTTGGGCACGCACACACACGCACCTGGCATGATTTTCTGGCCACTGGGTCTGGGACTCTAACCGGTCAGTCAGCCACATGGCTGGCATCCAGAGCCTTAACTTCCATGTCGCCTGCTGGCCCTGCTAACCCTTAGGTTTTTAGAATTGGATACTCTGTAGAATATTTCCACGTGTTGACTCATTTGAACTTTATAACGTTGTGAGGCCATTAGGATAAATCTTTCCTTTTTTAAGAATTATTTTATTGAACTTTAATTAACTAATTAATTAATTTTAATTTGACCAGAGAGGGACAGAGTGAGAGAGAAAGAGAGAGAGAAGGGAAGTGAGAATGTAAGCTGCTGGGACTCGAACTGCGGTTGGCCATGTGGGAGTCCAGTGCTCTTAACCTCCACACCACCTGCTGGCCACAATCTTTTTTATTCCCCATTTACAGAGGAGGAAACTAAGGTTCAGAAAGGTTAGGGCTCTTGCTCAAGGTCACACAGTCAATTAGTAGTGGAGGAAGGCTTTGAACTTGCCTTTTCTTGAACTTCAAATCCCTGGGCCTTTGCTTGGGCTAACCCTCAGTCTACAAGGACTCTCTAGCCAAGCTTACTGGCTCTTTCTCATCCTTTCAGGTTAGCATGAATACTCTGTAAACAACGACAATGATAAGAGCTAACATTTATTAAGCACCTGCTTCTCTTCCAATGAGGTTTTCTTAAGGCTTTGCTTGGGCTATTTTAGGTAGTCTCTCATAATCCTACGGGATAGGTAAGACCCTGTGACACAGGGAGAAACTGAGGCTAGGAATGGTTCCAGTATCCCTCCCGAGTCACGCAGTAGGTGTGACAGCCAGAAGCCTCGGTCATAAAACAACCCGATTCTAGAAGCATCCTTTCTGGCCGGCTATGCGGTTACCTCCAGGCTGTCCTCCGAATCCGAGCATGGGAGCGAACCTGTCCTTGCTCCTGAGTCAGAGTCCCAGTCGGAGTGTGCTGAGCACCCTGAGATCCGTTGCGACTCCTTTCTCCTCCACCAGACCAGAGCACCTTAGGGCGGCCCTCACCCTTTCCCCTCTCGGCTCTTGCACGAGGCAGGAACAGAACAGCGTGGGGCTGAAGAATTCCATTTGTTCCTTGCAATCCAGTGAAGCCCGAAGGCATGGGTACTCTGAGCGAGGACTTGCGACCCAGAGGGGCCAGGAGACACCTACAGTCACCCATTAGTACACTTAGGAGCCGGGACGAGAACCCAGGTCCCCTGGGGACCGTC
Source organism: Tupaia tana (assembly GCA_026018925.1). Taxonomy (NCBI): domain Eukaryota; kingdom Metazoa; phylum Chordata; class Mammalia; order Scandentia; family Tupaiidae; genus Tupaia; species Tupaia tana. Next base: position 61,451,374 of record JAKSZU010000016.1, read on the forward strand.
CTTTCTCCTCGCCCTGGCTTCCCTCCCTCCCGTCTGCGGGAGGAGCCGGCAGCGCAGCCTGGCTGAAGTGGGCACCGACCCGCGGGCCTGGGGCGCTTTCGCGAATCCCAGGGGGAGGCCGGGAGCAGGCTGGGGGCGGACGGAGCGGGGAAGGAGGAACAGGGTATTTTTGCATTTTGACATTAGAAGAGAAGCTGCAGATTTGTCTCAGCGCGGGGCCGGCAGGCAGCATCTGTTTTGCTTTGGAACTGGCAGCGGAGGGAGGCGAGCGCTGCGGCGGGATGGGTCGCGCACGGCGGTGGCGGCCGCCTCCGAGGAGGGCAGGGCTACCCCTTTAAGAGCTCCGCCCCAAAGGGGCGCTGCCAGCCCGAAGGAGGCGGGCGCTCGGCTGCTTCTCATTCATTGTCTTGACAAGAGCATCCTCAGCAGGCGAGTCTCCGGCTCCTCTGCTCCCTCCTCCTCCTCCTCCTCCTCCTTCTCCTCTTCCTCCTCCATTTGGAGGGTCGCTCTCATCTCTCCGCAGCAGGTAAGGCCGCGACCCCGGGGAAGCAGGGCTGGGCTGGCCGGAGGGACAAGGCGTCGCTGCCACCGGCCACCTGTGGGGCAGGCGTGAGCGTGGGAGCAGCAGGCTGCGAGGGCGGCCGGGCTGTCAGAGCGCCCCGGCTCTGCGCTGGGGAGAGGGAGCTGGTCTCCAGTCCTCGGCCCCGCACAGGGGACCCCCGTGCTGATGAGTGCCAGGGGCCCGCCCGGGTCCCAGGGTGCTTCGGAGAGGTGACGGTGAAGGACCGCCACCGCCAAGATGGAGGTGGGGAGCCGGGAGGGGCCGCAGCACGAGCGGGGATCAGGACAGATGCTGGCTCCCACTCTCCTCCAAATGGGAGTCTCTGGGCGCTGGGGGTGCAGAGCAGGGTGGGGTGAGCAGAGCAGCTGCCCTGAGCTTGGAGACAGGAAGGGTTTGCGAGCAAAACAAGAAAAGACCAAGTTCCCCTTTCCGTGGTTTCCGGGCCTGGTACCTGCGGTGGGGGAGGAGGCAGGGTGGGGCTATGGCTTCCTGTCCCCCACCTCTGGTTTGGGGCTCCCCTTTCCCAAAACCCAGGCTGCTCACCTGGGACTGATGCCTTCACCTCAAAGCCGGATCTGTTCTCACCTGCTCCTCTCCTGCTCTTCAGGCAGTGAGACTTAGGAGCCTCCTTGGGAGTGCCAGGGCGGGCAAGGGGGCTGCAGCCTCTGTGAGGGGCCAGGCCTGAAGGCTGGAGAGACGGGCAGAGGGTGTGGGCTCCGGCACTGAGCTGGAAGGTAATGGGGGGACACCAGGATCAGGGGACCCTGGAGCCAGGAAAAGCCGGAGGTGAACCCCTCAGCATGGTGTGCTCTGTGCCCAGCCACAGCGGGGGACCGTCCTCGCTGGGCCTCCCAGAAACCAGCCTCAGCCTCTCCCTTCCTGTGCGAAGGGGTGGAGATGGCACTTAGGGCACCTGCTTTTTCTGAGCGGAGGCGAGAGGCAGCGGTGTAGGGGGAGGAGATACTGGGACCTGAGCCATTGCCTGTTTCTGGTGCCCAGAGACCTACTGGGGAAGCCATCCTGCCGCCTCAGTCCCTCCCGGGCAGGCCCACGCGCCATTTCCGTCTGTGTTCAGCCCTGTGCCAGGAGGCGAGGGAGAGCTGGCCCCTTTCTTGCCTTTAGGAAGATCTCCATGAGCTGTGAGGGAGGTGGGCTCTGGACACCAGAAGAGTGACCCTACCTCTGAGCTTTCTGGGCTGCTGCCCCCTGAGTCTGACCATTAGAAAGGAAGGACTCTGCATCCATCCGTGTGTCACTCAACAAACACGCATTGCCGCTATACCACGCCAGGCTCTATGTAGAGGCTGGAGGTGCAGGACTGAGAGGGTGGCTCAGAGTGGCCTGGGGTGGGTGGAACAGGTGGGCTTGCAGGTTGGGCAGGAGTAAGGAGGTGCTGGGGACGGGTACCGGGGGAAGTGGCAGGCTGTCTTCAGAGTATGGGGCAGGGAGGCCCAGAGATTATATTAGGCCCTTACAAGGCAGACTAAGGGGTGTCACCTGGGGGAAGTGGGGGCCACTGTAAGGTTGGTTGACCCAAAGGGAGAAAAGCTTTCAACCCATGTGTCCCCAGGATGAGCCGGCAGGTGGTCCGTTCCAGCAAGTTCCGCCATGTGTTTGGACAGCCGGCCAAGGCTGACCAGTGCTATGAGGACGTGCGTGTCTCGCAGACCACCTGGGACAGTGGCTTCTGCGCCGTCAACCCCAAGTTTGTGGCCCTGATCTGCGAGGCCAGCGGAGGAGGGGCCTTCCTGGTGCTGCCCCTGAGCAAGGTGAGCCCTGGAGCTCTCTGCCTAAGGGGGGCCCTGCTGGCCAGGGCTCTGGGGAGGCACTGACTAGGGGACTGTCACCAGGTCATCCTCTGTAAGACTGAGCTGGGCCAGATGGGCCTCAGCCTCCTCTAGCTCAGATGTACAGCGGTGGTATAGAAACCAGTGCTCAAAGGGGAGACAGGAGAAGGTCACTGTGGACCCAGGATCGGGTTTCCCAAGTCTCAGTCTAGACCCTTCTCTCCTTGGAAGCACAGAGAGGTCTGCGTGGGGTTTCTGTGGGCCCAGCAATGCTCTCAGGCCTGGGGGCTCCAGGTCTGGGCCTGTCTGAGGAACTAGGCTGAGCCCTTGAGAACCCACCAAGCTTGCTCCCAGGCAGGGATAATCGAAAGGGCTTCTCCTCTCCCCTGCCCGGCCCATCCTCTGACCCTACAGCCGCCCCTCCCTGTTGTCGCTGACCCCCTTCCCTAGCACGCTCCTGGGCTCTTTGGGGGGTGAGACAGGAAGGGGAGATGGGCCCTAAGTTTTACCTTAAAAGGGCCGATGGAAGCAAAGCGAAGAGGAAGTGGTTGTCGGGGTGAGAGCTGGGCCCCGCACCCCACACAGGCCTCCACACAGGAAGCCCTGCTGAAGCAGCTGTCCCCGGAAGAGGCCATTTCCAAACCTCTGTGCCTTCCTGGGGTCCTGTTATGACACTTCTGCCCCTCTCCCTTAGGCAGAACATGTCCCTGCAGCCCCACCATTCACACACACTTCCCCGGAGCCCCCAAGCCCCACATCTGCCCAGGCTCCAGGACTGTGGCCTCTTGTGCTCCTGGAAGCCTCACTTGGGGAAGCTGGCGGGGCACTGACCCTTGGGACACAGATGAGACGGAGATGGAGACAGGCAGGAGCTTGTTAGGGTCCCACAGTAAGGCAGGGACAGGACTCAGCGTGGCCCGTGTCCTGCTTACGCTGCTTGTGCCAGCCCTCCTGGGTTCCCTTAGGCACTTTGGGATTGGGCAGAGAGAAACAAACCCTGCCCACCCCAGACCCAGTCCTCCTCCTGGGGACCCCACAGCCTTCCTCTCTGTGCCTCTCAAGGAGGTATGGGGAGGTTAGGCTGGGTTGGGAGGACAAAGGCACCTCCATTAAAGGCCCTGCTCTGCTCTCTAGACTGGACGTGTGGACAAGAATGTGCCCATGGTCTGTGGCCACACAGCCCCTGTGCTGGACATCGCCTGGTGCCCGCACAATGACAACGTCATCGCCAGTGGCTCTGAGGACTGCACAGTCATGGTGAGTGATGGCGGGGCATGGGGGCCAGCAAGGGGACTTGAGCACGGGCATTTGGAGCCCCTAAGACTCATGCACCTCTTCTCTGCAGGTGTGGGAGATCCCAGACGGGGGCCTAACACTGCCCCTCCGGGAGCCCGTCGTCACCCTGGAGGGCCACACCAAGCGTGTGGGCATCGTGGCCTGGCATCCCACAGCCCAGAATGTGCTCCTCAGCGCAGGTGCTGTGGAAGACAGGGTGGGCTGGTGGCTTCACACAGACGAGGGCAGGAGACTCACAGCTTCTGCGTCTGGGGGGACTGCGCAGGTTGCGACAACGTGATCCTGGTGTGGGACGTGGGCACTGGGACGGCTGTGCTGACGCTGGGTCCAGACGTGCACCCGGACACAATCTACAGCGTGGACTGGAGCCGAGACGGTGCCCTCATCTGTACCTCCTGCCGCGACAAGCGCGTGCGCATCATCGAGCCCCGCAAAGGCACTATTGTGGCTGTGAGTCACCATGAGCCTTAACCCTTGACCCCGGGACCTATATTTCTCTTACTTATCATCAACCAGACCTTTAGAGGCTTCCCTCTCTTTCCCACCCCGGGGGGCCGGCCCCTTAGGGTATATGGGAGGGTGAGGGGGAGCGGTGCCTGACCTGCTACCTCCCTTGTCTTTCAGGAGAAGGACCGACCCCACGAAGGGACCCGGCCAGTGCGTGCTGTGTTTGTATCAGATGGAAAGATCCTGACCACAGGCTTCAGTCGCATGAGCGAGCGGCAGGTGGCGCTGTGGGACACAGTAAGTGCCCAGATGGAAAGCAGGAGGCCCTGGGCTGGGACTCGACTGGAGGCTCAGGCCCTGCTCTGCTGCTTGCCTAGCCAGATGGTCACAGGCCTCGCCTTACCCACCGTGAGATGGGGGCTTCCACTGGCTGGTGTGGGAGGCCCTCACCGGCTCACTGCCTGGTGATCACCATCCCAGGGCTCGACATGGCCCAGCCCATTGCTACCTCCCATCTGTCTCTGCAGAAGCACCTGGAGGAGCCGCTGTCCCTGCAGGAGCTGGACACAAGCAGTGGCGTCCTGCTGCCCTTCTTCGATCCTGACACCAACATTGTCTACCTCTGTGGCAAGGTGGCCCAGTCAGGCAGGGGCAGGGACAGGGAGGTGGGCAGGAGGGGGTTGGAGAGGACCCGGCCTTGGCAGCATCTGCTGGTGGTGACTCCCCCTTTGCACCCGCCACCTGCAGGGAGACAGCTCTATCCGGTACTTTGAGATCACTTCCGAGGCCCCGTTCCTGCACTATCTCTCCATGTTCAGTTCCAAGGAGTCCCAGCGTGGCATGGGCTACATGCCCAAACGTGGCCTGGAAGTGAACAAGTGTGAGATTGCCAGGTGACTGCCCCCAGACCCTGACCGGAGCGTGCTCCTTGGGCAGTGTTGACCTTGGCAAGGCATGGGTAATGCTCACCTTCCTGTTTCCACAGATTCTACAAGCTGCACGAGCGGAGGTGTGAGCCCATCGCCATGACAGTGCCTAGAAAGGTGACGCTCCCGTGTCTCTCCCTGGGCGCCGCCCGGCTCTGGCTCAGGGAGTTGCAGGGTGGGGTTGCAGAAGCCCTCTCTTAACCAGCCTTGGCCTTGCCCACAGTCGGACCTGTTCCAGGAGGACCTGTACCCGCCCACTGCAGGGCCCGATGCTGCCCTCACGGCTGAGGAGTGGCTGGGGGGCCGGGATGCTGGGCCGCTCCTCATTTCCCTCAAGGATGGCTATGTACCCCCAAAGAGTCGGGAGCTGAGGGTCAACCGGGGCCTGGACACGGGGCGGAGGAAGGCACCAGAGGCCAGTGGTGCTCCCAGCTCGGTGAGAGACGGTGTAGGGCTGCAGGGGCTGCTATGGATGTGGGAGTGTCTAAGTGGGAGGAGGCTGGCTGTGAGGACAGCCCAATTGCACAAGGTTGGGGATCCTTTGAGGGCTAGGAGCGGATAATTCTGAGGTCTCAGAAAATAGGTTTCAAGCCTTCTGGCCTGCAAATCCCCAGGCAGCAAGTAACTGACACAAGGGGGGCAAGCTCTATGGGTTTGGGAAGGAGCTTAGCACATGCCAGGGCAACAGGAGCCCAAGGAGGGGCTGCTGGGCCTAATGCCACGCGGGTCTCCCAGGACACCGTATCCCGGCTGGAGGAGGAGATGAAGAAGCTCCAGGCCACGGTGCAGGAGCTACAGAAGCGCTTGGATAGGCTGGAGGAGACGGTCCAGGCCAAGTAGACGACCCCGGGCCTTTAACTGGGGTCACCCACACCCTCCCATGCACATCCCACTCCTCAGGCCGCAATGGCAGACAGGAAAACATAATAAAATGGCTTTATTTTCTGGTACCTCTCAGACTGTGATGACTGGTCCCCAGATGCTGGGTCTGCTGAACTGCCCTGCCTTCGAGCTTCCCCTGGGCAGCCCCTGGCAGGACTGTCTCATGAAGGGTCAGCGGGAGACTTCTTAGTGCCCTACATCACCGGAACAGGGCCTTGGTGGGTGGGAACCACCCTGCTGATGGGGGCGGTCAGGCTGCTCTCCATTTCTCTGCCTAAGGCCCTAGCCTGGAATCCCTCAATTTTCCTCCTGTACCCCGAATCTGCTTTTCTATTCAATCAGTACATCTGGCTACCCGCAACTATATCGACACTGTTGGCACTTACATGGTAGACACCTTTCACACCGCAGGCCCCAAAGGTAAAGATAACGAGGGGACCTTTTCTAAGAAACGGCCCCAGAGCAAGAAATGGACTCACTGAGTCTGGGTCCAAGTCTCCCCTTCCAGGTCAGAACCCCCCCCACCCCCGCATACTGCTGCTGCCTCTCTAGCCCTTCCCTGGGTTCCCCAGAACTGGCCTCTGCAGGACCGGCAGGAACAAAGCTGCCTGTCCCTCTCGAGGGGATGCTTGGTGTAGGTTTTAATGCCCAACTTAGTTGGCGGCCTTCTCTCCAGGCCTCAGTTGCCTGTCTATAAAAGAGAGAAGGGGGCCAGCAGGTGACGTGGTGGTTAAGGCACTGGATCCCACATGGCCAACTCTGTGGTTTAAGTCCCAGACCCGGTGGCTTGAAGGACACACTGGACACATGTGTCCCTTCTCACTTTCTCTCTCTGGTGAGTACGCATACCCTATGGCAAAAATCTTAAAGAAAAAAATGACATATATATATACACATACACACACACACACATATATATATATATATACACACACACATACACACACTTTATTTATTTTTTTGGAGAGGTTTTTTTGCTATAGGGCGTGTGCGCTCACCAGACAGACAGAGAGAGACATAGAGACAGAAAGCGAGAAATCACCCCCCAGGGGGGATGGTCACGCCGCAATCCCTTCTCCTTCATTCTCCTCTCGGAATCTTGGGCACACACGCACACGCGCCCGGCGTGAGTTCTAATCCACCAGGTCTGGGACGCGAACCACGGCTGACTACGTGGGAGTCCAGCGACATAGCCATTACGCTAACTGCTGGTTCCCTATACACACTTTTAAAAAAAGGGAGGAGGAAAGAAGGAAGACCATCACAGCTCAGTGAATGCAGTGGTAGACCCCATCAGTTATGGTCTGGGCCTCTTAAATAGGTGACATTCCTTTTCTGAGCCTCTCCTGCACAATGGGGACCATGGCCCTCCAGGGTCTTTGGGAGCAGCTCAGTCACTAGTATGACCCGCAGCCCAAGGAAACTAAAGAGAGCTCATGATCCCTGCAACCCAGAGAGTTGAGCAGTCACTCGTGACTTCCAGCTTTACTAGCCCATTCTCTCTAATGGGACAACAGAGGGAGGTGGGGGTGGAAGTAACTCAGGGGCTAGAAATTAGCTGTGAAAACACAGAACAGAGTAGCTTGGCCGAAACTCGCAATTTTTTCCTTCCAGAGTCCTAGCCCCAACTTGGTGACTTGCTGTCCCTCCTGGGGGCCGGGAAACATCAGCATCCCAGGTGTGATAAGCCCTGTTTGGGCAGCACCCCCAAGGCCTGGGAGGGCTGGGGAACCTGCAGGGGCTGTGTGGAACCCCCTATTGTGCCTCTGGTATTGCAGTGGTGCTGGGAAGGGAAGTGCTTCCAATCCGTCAGAACCCTGAAACCTGAGCATTCCCCCTCTCTCCATATTTTTGCTTTTCCTTTTTAAAGTTTATTTATTGGGACCAGCAGATGGCGTCGCGGTTATGTTGCTGGACTCCCATGTAATTGACCATAGTTTGAGTCCCAGATCTGGTGGCTAAACGACAGGTGCATGTGTGTGCGTCCCCAAGATCCTGAGGGGAGACTGGAGAAGAAGGCATTGCGGCATGGCCATCCCCTCCCACCAGGGGCAATTTCTCACTGTCTGTCTCTCTCTTTCTCTCCAGCAAATGTACGCATCCTACAACAAAATTCTCTCTTTAAAAAAGAAGTTATTTATTTATTCCACAAGCAAGAGGCACACATACAAAGACAGGGACAAAGATTCAGCACTACTGACAAGGTCCTGATACTGCAATCCACTGCTAGCCCCAGCCAGCCCAGACAACCTGCACAACCTGCCTGGAGGACTCAGCAATCTCCCCGGGCCTCCGCCTCACAGAGGCTGCAGTTTACCACTGCATCACGGTCAGGAATCCCACCTCTGCACCTTGAAGGCTGGCACAGAGCAGGAAGTCCAGTTCTCTGTGGGTAGGGTGGGTGGTGGCAGACCCACCTTAGGTGTACACAGACCCCTAGGGGTCTACAAAGAACTACAGAGATGGCGGGCCCTAAAAGGTACTTTAAGGTCATAATTTCCATTGTATGAACAAGAGGTCTCGATAGGTGAGGGTCTCGACCAACAGATAGAATCGGGGCAGACAGAAGCCACACCTGGAATCAGGCCTCAACACCTCTCACACAACACACCGACACAGGAGCTGGTGGTGATTCATAATTTAATGTCTGCACAGGGCCTAGGCCCTCATTTCTGCCGCTCTCGGGCCCACTGCTCTGGAGTCAGGGTTTTCTGCTCAAAGGCATGGATGTGCGGGAGCTCTTCTGCCAGACATGCGTTCACCAGCCTGGGGTGTGAGAGACCGGGTGATGCTGGGGGCTGAGTCGTGGTCCCCGGGACGTGGGAACACCCAGGACGAATACCGAAGCTTAAATACTGGAAGCAGGGCCCCGCGAGGGTGGGATGCCGGGGGTCACGGGTCACATTGGAGGCGGTGAGGGAGTTAGGGTGCAGGGGTCGGGGGAGTAGCCGGGATGTGGATCTGGAGTTGGGACCGCGCTGGGCAAGGTTTCTCGGGGTCTCTCTCACCGGTGTCTCTGAAGTAGCGGTTTCCCCTCGAACTTGGCCGACACCACCAGGACTCGGAAGCTGGACGCGCAACGGTTGGGAGTGGTGTCCTCCACCTCCTGCCGGGCAGAAAGATGTGGATGGTGCCGAGCCCGCCCCCAAGGAGCCCTTTTCCCCTTGTCGGGCGATTCAACTCACCACGTGCTCAGCCTCCAGGTCCCGCTGCAGCTTCTCCCGGAGGGAGTCGGCGCTGAGCTCCATTGCCGCAGCCCAAGGGGTACCGAAACCCAGCTCGGACCCCGGCCACCCTGCTTTCCGCCCTTACAGGTGCCACTTCCGCTGGGGCATCTATGTTCTTCCGCCCTTACTAAGGCGTCCTTTACACGAGCCAGGCTTTCCAACAGTCAAGGGTTTCCGCGCCTACGCCAGTTAGCCAATCAGAATCTGCATACTGACGGCCTCTGTGGGGGCCGACGCTAACTGGTCGGCGCCAGTCGCCTGCTCCGCCGTCTGGGTTCGGTGGACCGATTGGGACACTTACCTCCAGCCACGAGAGTGTGCACCGGCCTGTGGCGCTGTGGGCACCAGGGCGCCTCGGCATCGCCTTAAACTCTCTTCCCCGAACAAGCATCGTGCAGTCCTCGGAACCCAGTCCTCCCTGGGGCGCTAGGTCACAGCAGTCACCCCCCAGCTGCGGCCCCTGATCCACCCCACAAGTCCCTATGGGCCCCGCGGGGGGCACGGCGAAGCCGGGACGCTTTTTCGGCGTCTACCTGTTGTACTGTCTGAACCCTCGGCACCGGGGCCGCGTCTATGTGGGGTTCACTGTCAACCCTACTCGTCGAGTCCAGCAGCACAACGGGGGCCGCAAAAAGGGCGGGGCCTGGCGGACCAGCGGGCGAGGGCCCTGGTAAGAGGGGGCAGGTCTCTGTGTCTGGAAGTTTTGTGGAGGGGCGGGCCCTGCGACTGAGAGGCCTGTGATAAGGGGCAGAGCCGCCGTGGGGACTGATCTACCCGGTTGAGGGCCGGGTGGCTAGTGACGAGGGCGGGGCTGTCACAGGGGAGGGGCATGGCAGGGAGGCGGAGCCCTGTGAAACAGCAGTGGGACTGGGGTAGGTTGACGAGGGAAGGGTTCGATGGCCGGGGCTGGGTTCCGAAGGCAAGAGGCTTGGTTAGCCAGGCTGGGCTGCCATAGCGCCTAGAAGGGAGAAGCTGGGGAGTGAAGTACCTGTGGCTGGAGGCGGGGCCCGAGGTTGGTGTGCCAGAAGGCGCACCTCCAAGAGGGCTAGGCCTGAACTGGGTGTGAGGACTGTGCTCTCGGGTGGGACCCTAAGGGAACCATGAGGAGCGGATTCGGCTTGACCTGGGGTGGGGAGGGCGACTCACGGGCCGCACCCTCGTCCTGTTCCCCAGGGAGATGGTGCTCATCGTGCACGGCTTCCCGTCCGCAGTGGCCGCTCTTCGGGTAAGAGATGCCGAGTGTGAGTGGGTGGGCCTAGGGTTGGGGCCTGATCCGGGAAGTCCTGACGTTCCTGTACTCCCCACTGGCAGTTCGAGTGGGCCTGGCAGCACCCGCACGCCTCTCGCCGCCTGGCGCACGTGGGTCGGCGCGTGCGCGGAGAGGCTGCCTTCGCTTTCCATCTACGCGTGCTGGCGCACATGCTGCGCACGCTGCCCTGGGCGCGCCTCCCGCTCACGCTGCGCTGGCTGCGCCAGGACTTCCACTGCGATCTCTGCCCGCCGCCGCCTCCGCATGTGCCCCTGGCTTTTGGGCCTATGCCACCTAGGACCTCAGCCCCGAAGCACTGCACTGTTCCCTTGGCTGACACCCAGCCCAAGCCCGACCCGGACCAGGGTGCCGAGGCCTGCTGTGCCCTGTGTACTGATCAGCTCCAGGTGAGGCTCACCCCAGGTAGGGTCCGCTCTAGGTTTCTGACGACTTTGGATCAAGCTGTTTGAGGGATTGGGCAACCCACTGACACTGTGGCCACTCTGCTCTTAAGTCTAAAATGGGGGATGACAGCACTTGTGGCCATTCTTGGTTCCTGCAAAAGTCCTTTCCATTGGACTAGAAGGTTCTTTCCTAGGCATCCAGTTTCAATAACATGCCACCACCTCCATGAAGTCTTCCCTGGCCCTCCATCTAAAATTGCAGCTCTGAGGGGCCAGCAGATGGCATAATGGCTACTGGACTACCATGTAGTCGACCAGGTTTGAATCCTGCACCAGTGACTTAAACTCATGCTGGGTGCATGTGCGTGCGTGCCCAAGATCCCGAGAGGAGAATGGAGGAGAAGGAATTGTGGCATGGCCATCCCCCTGGGGGGGTAACTTCTCACTTTCTGTCTCTCTGTCTCTTTCTGGCAAGCGCACATACCCTATAGCAAAAACCTCTCAAAAAATAATAAAATAAATAAAATTGCAGCTCTTTCATTACTGCCCCCTTTCCCTTAACACGGATCATCTGACATACTACGCATTTTTTTTCTTTTTCTTTTTTTAGAGAGGTTTTTGCTATAGGGCGTGTGCAGTCGCCAGAGAGATAGAGATAGAAAGTGAAAAATCACCCCCCAGGGGAGATGGCCACTCCGCAATCCCTTCTCCTCCATTCTCCTCTCGGGATCTTGGGCACACACGCATATGCGCCCAGCGTGAGTTTTAAGCCACCAGGTCCGGGACTCAAACTGCGGTCGACTACATGGGAGTCCAGCGACATAGCCATTATGCTAATTGCTGGTCTCTGCATTTATTTTTCTTATCAGTACTCCACCCTAACACAAGTCCATGAGGGCAGAACTTGTTCACTACTGTAGACCAGGGTCCTGCACAGAGCCGAGGGTCACCAGGTATTCAGTGAGCAGAGATGGTCCTCCTGGCTTCTCCTGGGTTCTCAGTAATGCAAACCTGAGTACCGGAGTACTTCCCAGAGCAACTCACTGGAGATTGCTCAGCCCAAAGAAAGTGCAGTCTGCTGCAGTGCCCAGGTTGTTTATAATCACTGCTGATGCTCAGAGGATGCTGGTCCTCTTAGTCCCTGTGGGCAGATATTTTAACCTGTCCACCCCTCATTTTTTCATCTGCTAAACACAGTACTAGTATGTGCCTCACTGGGTTCTTACACGATGGCCAAGAGCAGTGTCTGGCTGATAAAAACACCTTGTGAGTATTAACTGTGATCTCTCCTTGTTCTCACTTGCCTGCCACCTCTGACAGGATGAAGAGGCCCCCCTGTGTTGCCCCCACCCTGGCTGTACGCTAAAGGCTCACATGATCTGTTTGGCAGAGGAGTTCCTTCGGGAAGAACCAGGGCAGCTTCTGCCCCTAGAGGGTCAGTGCCCTAGGTGAGTCCAGTACCCCCAGTATCCCCAACCCTCCCCTGCTCCTTTTGTGTCACCCCCGTGGGTCTGGGCACTTTTACTTGAGTACAATAAAAGCCTGCTGGCGTGGTGGTTAAGGAGCGGGACCCCACATGGCCGACTGTGCGGTCGAGTCCCAGACTCAGCAGCTTGAAAACACCCCAGGTTCATGTGCCTGGGCGAGCTCTGGGAACAGGGTGCCAAGTAGCCCAGTGGAGCCCAGGCTGCTGCGTCCTCCTCTTGACCTCTAGGGCCTAGCCTGGAGGGGCTTATGATGCTTGGCTCTGTCCCCCCTACCTATTGTGTCTCTTGGTAGCTGTAAGAACTCACTGCTTTGGGGAGACTTGATCTGGCTGAGCCAAATGGGTATGGAGGAAGAAGTCTTGGAATTAGAAGAGGTGAGAGATGGCTTTATCCCCAGCCTCCCTACCCCCCATCCCGAGCTGCCTTTGACCCACTTCTGTCTCCACAGGGACACTGGACAGACATGCTGAAGACCTGATCTCAGCATCTCCAACCCTCCCTTGCTCCTTTTCTGTGTTACCCCCGTGGGTCTGGGCACTTTTACTTGACTTTACTTTTACAATAAAAGCCTTCTGGCGTGGTGGTTAAAGAGCCGGATCCCACATGGCTGACTGTGCGGTTGAGTCCCAGACTCAGCAGCTTGAAAAACACTCCAGGTCTATGCGCGTGCGTGCCCCAGATTTGATAGGAGAATGGGGAAGGTGGGACTGCGGCACGGCCATCCCACCACTGGGAGGTGATTTCTCACTTTCCCTGTCTCTGTGTGTCTCATTCTCTCTGAGGAGCATATGCACCCTATGACAAAAATCTAAAAATACAACACTAAAAAATAAAGTCTGAGCTGAAGGTAACTTCTGGTATTTGCAGGGTTGAGAGAAGGGGGTGGAGCTAGCAGGCAGAGGCCCTGCCAGTCACTAGGACCTGGGTGAGAGGCACAAAGAAGGGGCTGCTGGCCTAAGCATGTGGTCAGCTCTTATCTGTCCTGAGGCCCCTCTGCCTCAGCTTTCCTGTTTGCCTCCGAGGCTACACAGTTCTTTGAAGGCATGGGGGACACCCGTCCTTGACTTAGCTTACTTGCCCAGCTGAATTCTGAACTTCAATCAGGGGCAAAGATCAAGGAGGAGGAGGGAGGGATGTTCCCATGGGACTCTGGGGCTTTCCAAGTCCCGACTCCTCCTTGTCCCTGTCTGCAGAACCCCGTTCAAGCCCAGAAAAAGAAATCTGCTACAGTTGGGGGCTGCCACTCTTCTGCCAGCCATGAGGCCCCACGGGAGCCATGAGCTGGGGCTCATCCCAGGACTCCGGCATCTTTGTCTTCTCCTGTCCTGTACTGCCTGCTAGAGGCTTCTTGGCTCCACTTTGCTCCCAGACCCCCCTTTGCCCCACCCACCCACATCTCTCCAGACTCCTCTTGTGGTTAGAGTCAGCAGTTTATAGAATCCAGGGCTGCCCCCTGCCTGAACCTTTGGCATGTTTAAAACTGGCCTGGAAGCAGCAGGAAGGCGAGTAGCCCTGCCTCAAGTCTTCCCAGTGAGGTCCATCTCTCCCTGTACCCCTTCCTACTCCCATGACTGGGTCAATTAGGAAAAAAAAAACACACAAAAAACAAAATAAAACAACAACAAAAAAACCCCCACAACTCTCTCTAGTAAACAAAAACAGAAAAAGAAGAAAAAGCTGTCTGTTGGCTACTGTGAGGGTGGAGTTTAGAGGGGCAGGTCAGGAGCCAGATTACATCGCAACAAAAAAAGATTACACAAAGCAACAAAAAAAACTCCCAAATCACCATTGGCCCTTTCTTCTAGTTTTAGTCTTTGTTTTCTATACACTAAACCCACATCTTAGGTGTCCAGACCAATCTAAGCCTGGTGTCAGCTGGGGTGCAAAGGAGGGTAACAGAGCCCCCCCCTGCCAGATCCCCTAAACTCCACCCTTTCCTTCTGGGAGGACAGCCAAGTCCCGCTCTGGCTCCAGATCCCTCCCACTTTGGATCTACAAAACCTTTAGCTCAGAGAGCGGTCGTGCACTCACGCCGCGCGAGCCACCTCACCGAGCCACAGCTCGCAGAAGCTAGAAGCCTAAAGGTCAGGTGAGTGCCAGAGCGGGGGTGGGCGGGCCAACTGCCCTCGCACACCCAGCTCAGCAGAGGCTGGCTCGGGGGCTCTAGCCTCTGCCATGCCTGCAGGTCCCAGGGATATCCCACCTGGACAGCTCCAGCCTAAATCCCTTTCCCCTCTCCCAAGTCAACAGGGTTCTGCTCATCCACATACCAGACTCCGCACGCCCAAAACAGGCTCAGCTGCCCAATTAGGCTGTTTGTCCCTGAGCCAAAACGGAGGGTAGGCAGAGAAGCAGGATCACAGACCTGGCCGGCTGGGATGCAGGGGCCTAGCAAGCGTGGGGGGGGGGGGGGAAGCAGCCCATTGGGTGTCGGCTGGGAGGCACAGCAGGAAGTCATACAAGAAGTCCAGAAGTTCGGCAGGAATTACGACAGGCTGGCCTTAGAGGAGTTTTCTCAAGTGCACACTGCAATCTCCTAGAGAATTTAGAAAAACCTGGGATCTGGGCCCTGCCACCAGAGAGCTTTCATTGGTCTGGGTGTGGTCCTAGCGTTGGGATTGTGGAAAGCGCTGTAGGTGCAGCAGAGTAGTGAACCCTGCACAGATTAAGAGCTGGCTCCTGTCCTAGCCCCACCACTTACTGTAACAGTCTGGGGAGACTGGGCAAATCACTCAAGCTCCCTAGGCTCAGGGTTCCCACCTGAAAGCAGGACTTCAGCAAATGGTATTGTAATGGTATTAAGGGACACGGCCACCCTCGGGCCTGACAAGGCATGGAGCTGCTCCAGGACATCCGCCAGCCCCTGGTGACTGTGAAAGGGGTCCCCCTCATCAAGTACTTCGCTGAGGCACTGGAGCCGCTGGAGAGCTTCCGGGCCCGGCCCGATGATCTGCTCATCAGCACCTACCCCAAGTCTGGTAGGTGAGGAGCCCCCTGCCCCAGGGCTACAGCTCCAACCTTGGCCAGCAGGCCATGACCTCATCCCCGCGTACCCCCTCGCCCTCCCTCTCTAGGCACCACTTGGGTGAGCCAGATACTGGACATGGTCTACCAAGGTGGTGACCTGGAAAAGTGTCGCCGGGCCCCCATCTTCATGCGGGTGCCTTTCCTTGAGTTCAAATGCCCAGGGATCCCCTCAGGTGTGTGCTGGGGCATGGTGGGCAAGCCAAGTGGAGGGAGGCAGGACCAGGGCTCCAGCTCACCAGGCTTCCCTACACCCGGGCTTAGGTTTAGAGGTTCTGAAAGATATGGCAGCCCCACGGCTCATCAAGACACACCTGCCCCTGGCCCTGCTCCCCCAGACTCTGCTGGATGAGAAGGTCAAGGTGAGTGGCAAGGAAGCTAGGGAAGGCAGCCATCCCAGCTGTGGTCCTATTCTGGGAAGGGCTCCTCTCCTCCTTGAGCCTTACATAAGGGAGAGGCCATCTGCCTCTTGTTCTGGCGGAGGTCAGATGGCCAGGACAGCCCAATCCTTCAGTGCAGACCTGAGAAAAGCTGTCGATGTTCACAGGCCTGTGATTGGGGGGGGGAGGGCTGAGGAGAACCCTTGTTCCAAAGTGGTAGCATTGGTGGGGATTCAGATAGAAAAAAAATACAACTGAGTGGGGTTCAAATCCCAGCTAAGCTGCACCCATGCCATGGGTTCTCAAGCTTACGTCAGCCTCTGCCCATTTCCTCCTTTGCCAAACTGAGAGGGGCCCTCCTGTGTGAGAGACAGGCAGGCAGGACGGGGAACCTAGGACTGGTGTGGTGATCACATGGGAGGGGCTGTCTGCCCTGGCAGGTGGTCTACGTCGCCCGCAATGCTAAGGATGTGGCCGTCTCCTATTACCACTTCTACCACATGGCCAAGGTGCACCCTGAGCCTGGCACCTGGGACGAATTCCTGGAGAAGTTCATGACTGGGGAAGGTGGGCCTGACTCTGGAGGGCAGGGGCTGGGGGAGGCAGTGAGGATGGCCACCTAACACTCACACCGTCTCCGGTGTCGATGCCGCCTGCCCTTTCCTCAGTGTCTTATGGGTCCTGGTACCAGCATGTGCAGGAGTGGTGGGAGCTGAGTCACACGCATCCTGTTCTCTATCTCTTCTATGAGGACATGAAGGAGGTGAGGCTACCTGCTCCTACTTCCCTGTGTCATACCTGAGGAGGCCAGACCCTCCTGGGGACCCGACATGGCTCTTCAGCTGCCCCCCACCTTGGCTGCCCCCTAGAGAGTCTGAGCTCCTCCGCCTGCCTTTGTGGCGCAGGCCCAGAGCAGCAGCCATACTCCACGCTCTTATCTCCAGCACCTGAGTCAGCTCCCGTGCAGTCACCATCAGCAGTTCACTGGTCTTGCTTCTCCCTGCCAAGGGGTGTGTCCAGTCCTGGGGCCACAGTTACGAAACCTGACTGTCCCTGTCCTCTCCCACTGGAACCAAACAGCTTATCACAGGCTAGAAAGCACCCCCAGTTCTGCCCTAAGGAAACAGGACCAGAGAGCCCAGGAGCTGGGTCTCAGGTTTCTAAGTGGCCAGGTCCCCTACAATGTTAGAGAGGGCCCCCCTCTTGGTTCATTGAGCAACCCCAACTTCCACTGAAGAGTCCCTCTGCGGCTCCAGAACCCCAAGAGGGAGATTCAGAAGATCCTGGAGTTCGTGGGGCGCCCCCTGCCCGAGAAGACCGTGGACCACATCGTCCAGCACACGTCTTTCACGGAGATGAAGAAGAACCCTATGACCAACTACACCACCATCCCCACCAACATCATGGACCATGCCGTGTCCCCCTTCATGAGGAGAGGTGGGTCCTGTGGAGGGCTGTCTTGGGAGGTGAGGGGGACGTGACAGCCTAGAGCTGTCCTGAGCCTCCTCCCTTCCCCAGGCATCGCGGGGGACTGGAAGACCACCTTCACTGTGGCCCAGAATGAGCGCTTTGACGCAGACTATGTGGAGAAGATGGCAGGCTACAACCTCAATTTCCGCTCAGAGCTCTGAGGGGCGCTCATGTGTGAGTGCGCCGGAGGGAGTGTGTTGAACCAGCCCGCATGTGGTCTCAAGAATAAAAGTGATTGGTGTTCAAGGCAGAGTTGCTGTTGGAAAAAAGCCAAGAGCAAACCCGAACTGAGCGAGTAAATGACACTGGCCTGTCTCCCACAGCCTCTGGGCCTCCAACCTGCCCGATGGGGCTGGAGAGACGATGGAGTAGCAGGACCCAGGACAAGGGCAAGGGCAAGAATATTTATTTGATCACAGAAAATCCTTGTGGTCTTCCCCACCAGGGTGGCAGGAGACTACATCTGCTAGCCGCCTTCACTTTTTCTTGGGTTCCTTACAAGCCACCACGTACCTCTGGGCCACATTGAGGGGCGGGGAGTAGCCATCTGCATAGGAAGTGTCTTCGAACAGGACTGAGTAGTCATCCTGGGGCTGCACAGGAGGCAGACAGGAGGGGCTGCTCAGACGCCCAGGCTAGGCTGACCAGGACTGACAGCTTCTTGGGGGCAGGGGCTCCTGGCCCTCCTGTCCTCATCTTTCACTGGAGGTCACGAAGTCTGGGTGCTTGAGTTGTCCCTGCTGCTTCAGAGCCCTTTCCTCCCGGGGCCAAGACAGGGGATAAAGGGCAGGGAGAAGGGACATGCCCCTCCACAGCCAGGAAAGGATCGGGTGCCTTTTCAGGACCCCGTGTCACATAGGGATGAAGGACAACCCAGAGGGCAGCAGATAAGGATCCTAGGGGAGGAGGGAGAGCAGCTGTTAGGCTGTCCCCAGGTAACGCATGTCATGGTGTTGGGAGCACAGGGAAGTAGGGGTCGGGACCTGGGCTTAGGCCTCCTATACCAGGGCCAGGGTATCTGAGGGTAGACTGGAGGGCATAGCAGGCCCACTCACTTGGGGTTGGCCCAGGCCCGAGGCTGGAGAGAGAGGTGGCTAGCGCTGCTCTGGAGGACAGGGCTGGAGGGGAGTACAGAGTAGACTTGACTCAGGTAAGTGGGCAAGACAGGGCAGCTTGCACCTCCCAGCTGGGGGATGTGAGATGAAAAAAGGGGAAGTGGGGGAACCAGCAGTTAGCATAATGGCTATGTCGCTGGACTCCCACGTAGTCGACCGCGGTTCGCGTCTCGGACCCGGTGGCTTACAACTCACGCCGGGCGCGTGTGCGTGCGTGCCCAAGATCCCGAGAGGAGAATGGAGGAGAAGGGATTGCGGCGTGACCATCCCCCCTGGGGGGTGATTTCTCGCTTTCTGTCTCTATGTCTCTGTCTGTCTGTCTGGCGAGCGCACGCGCCCTATAGCAAAAAAACCTCTCCAAAAAAAAAAAAAAAAAAAAAAAAGGGTAAGTGGAAGGATAGCCCCGTGCCTTCTGGTCAGCCTGGCCCTGGTGTGTGCGTGGCCTCCCAGGAAGCTGCCTTACCCGCTGTGGGGGCGTGTGGATCAGCGCCCGATAGAAGCAGGTGGTCTGGGGGTACAGGGCCAGCACAAGCTGCTCCTTCTGGAATAAGGCTTCGGGGTCTGTCTCTGGGTTGGCCTTCCACTGGGGCAGTGGAATGATGCGCCGCCGGCTCAGGGTGTGTCTCCTGAGGAGAAAGGACATGTCAGCCGATGGCCAGGTGGAAGGACTCGGTCCCAGCAGTGGGCTGCCCCTGGCTTTCGCTCCGCACCCCTGGCCTAGACACTCACTCTTTGCCTTCTTCATCAATGTCATCTACCTCGTACCTGCAGGCGGGTGAACAAAAGGAAACAATGATGCAGTGAGGTGCACTGCTGGGTTGGGAGGGGAGAGGACGGAGGGAAGGTGGCAGACAGAGCCTGGTGTCCCACAGAAGGACCCCCAGCACACCCTGGGCCAACTTCTCCCCAATGCTGCAAACAGGAAAAAAGCCCCCACCAGGAGAGAGCAGCCTGCAGGCCAGGGTCCACTCACTTGTTGGTGGCATGGCTGTAACTGACCACCTCGGCCAGGATCCACTGCTCATCCCCGTCCACGGCCTTTACTCGGGCAGCCACCTTGTCTCCAGGTTTGGCCACATAATCCCCCGAGGCTGGAATGGCCCCACAGAGGGGTGGGGGCCTGTGAATGAAATAAAGTGTCTGTCCTCGCCCCTCAACACCAGCCCTCCCGGCCAGCTCCAGCCTCACTTGTCACCAGGCTTCCCGATCCACAGGGGCAGGGTCATGGCTGACTGCTGCAGCAGCGTCATCAGCACCCCTCTGCGCATGGTCTTCCGAGGGGGCTCTGAGTCATTGTACAGGCCCGCGATCTTGGCCGCTGCGGGAAGAAAGACAACCCCTCAGGCAGGCACCAGGCCCACCTGCACCCTGCACAGAGCCGTCAGAGCCGCCGGCTGGGTGCACCTCCCGAGTCAGCGCCGAGGGCCCACGCAATCCCTGCACCTTCCTCTGGGTGTTCCAGGTTGGAGACTGCTGGTGGGTAGTGGAAGGCCTTTGGGAGAAGGAACTAGAAAGGGCAAAGTGGGGTTCTGAGGGGGGGCTGTGTTTTGTGATCTGGGTGCTGGTTACGTGTGTGCTCAATTAGTGAAAGTTGTACTGAGCTATACACCTGCATGGTGCGTGGACTTTCCTATTAATGTTAATATACGTCATCATTTGACACAAAGTTAAAAGGACAATGATATGTGGACTCTTGAGCACCCCAGGCATGGTTCATCACACCCAGTCAACATCCACAAAACCAGAGGGAGTGCTCTGCTGAGGGAGGGTCTGCCACCATGGGCTTGCTGGAGAGGCGAGGGAGGCAGGGAAGCTGAGGGAAGGCTGGCAAGATGCACGGGGCGTGGCTCTGCCAAACACAGGGAGAAACAGCAGTGGGCGTGGTGGGAGGGCCAGCGAGGGCAGGACTGCAGAGGAGGAGGGAGAAATAGGAGTGGGCAGAATCGACTTGGGCTGTGGAGGAGTAAGTAGGAAACCTGCCTCTGAGCGCCTTGCGGTCTCCACTTCCTTCCACCCCCAGATCTCCCCTGTCAGAAACCCCAGGGAATGATCCTGCCAGGCAGAGAGCGCAGGCTCCTCAGGGAGGTGAGTGCTGCTCCCAGGAACCGCGCTCTGCCACACTTGTCTCCCCAACTCACCAATCCGCCTCTCTTCCAACAGAGACTTGATCTCAGCAATCTTATCTAGGGCTTTCCGGAGGATGCTGCGAGGGCAGAAGGGGGAGAAAGGTCCTGGCTGAAGCACACAGCAAGGATTTCTTTTTCTGATTATGGCAGGCTGGGTCATTCAGATCAACCCTACTGCTGAGAACTAGAAATTCTAAGTACGTGTTTTAAAATCTTAAAACTACAGACAACAAGATGTAGGAAGTGGTGGGTCAAAAACTCTGAAGAGACAACAGGATCCCAGAGAAGCGGCAAAGCAGACAGGCTGTCCCGAGTGCAGACAGAAGAAAGAAGAAAGCTGCTGCAGTTAGAGGCCTCCAACCGCCTCCTGTGACCAGGAGGGCAGATGTCAAAGCTCATGGTGTGGGCTGGCCTAGCAGTGCACAGGGCAGATCCCATAGGGCGGATCCCACAGGGCGGATCCCACGCGGCCAAATCCCAGCCCCAGGGGCTTTAAAAACATGCTGGGGCCAGTCGGTGGTGTGGCATGGTGGTTAAAGTAGCTGGATCCCACACAGCCAATTGTGCGGTTTGGATCTTTGACCTGGTAGCTTGAAAACCATGCCAGGCATGTGTGGCCTCTGGTAAGAATTTTAAAAAGAAAGATGAACTGTTTCGTGAAAGCGGATCGTTCCTTCCCATTACGTGCGCAGCAGCCGGAGGAGAAAGAGCTGGGAGGCAGTGCGGCCCGCGGCAAGGCATCTCGGGACTCGGCTGTTTCCAAGGCTTGCTGCTTTTGGTACGTCCTTGCTTCCTGAGGGTTTTTAAACCAATCTCTTGGCAACATGAGCTGCTGCTTGTCCTGGCATCTGGATTAGTACTACAGTAACACGCAGTGACAAGGGGCTTCCCTGCCTAGACTCTCAGTGCCCTGGGCTGGCGGGGTGGTGCCTCCTCTGTCTCACCCACTCTCCCTTCCCCAGCACGGTGCTGGGCCGAGAAGGCCTTAGTGTTCACTAAGTGACTACATGAAAGTCTGAGTCTGAGAAAGAGAAGAGGGGGCAGAACTGCAAGAAAGTGAGCCCTGCACTTCTCAAACGAGCTTTCAAGTATTTCCCTCTGGAAAAGCTGAGGCCAGAGCCAGCGCATGCCATTTATGCCATCAGCAGCGGCATAAAGCGAGAGCTGGCCCTGAGCTCCCCACCTGGCAGAGGGAGCCCACTTTTGTCCAGGCTAAAAACCTTGGAATCTTCAGCTTCTCTCCCAACTACTCTCTCCCAATTTTATCTTGTGGTTTTGTTTTTTAAATGTTACCGTAGGGTGCGTATGCTTACCTGGTGGGAAAGCGAGTGAGGGAGAGACAAAGCACCCTGGGGGATGATCATGCTGCAATCAGTCCTTCTGTCTCCCCCCATTAGGGATTTTGGGCACACACGCACATGCGCACAGCATGATTTTCAAGCCACTAGTCTGGGACTTGAACCACGCAGTAGGCCACGTAGGGTCCAGCCACCCTAGCCACCATGTCATGGCTGGCTGCCTATTTCATTTTAGGAACTGCTCTTGAACTATCCTCGCTGCTTCATTCTCAAGTCTAAGTTCAGCTCTATCACCATGTCCTGTCTGCTCCCCGGACTAGAACGTTCCGCACCCTGCAGCTTACGTCTTCACTGGCTCCCTGTGGCCTCCAGAATAAAGTCCACGGTGTTGGAGGCCCTTTGTGTCCTACTTAACCACACAGGACTAATCCTCATCCCCCAAATGCATGTGCTCTGCAGTCACCCTGTGGCCTTCAGACACTGTCCCCACTGCCTGGGCTGTGTGCTCGTCTACCTGCTGACCCCCAACCTAAGGTTCTGCTCAAGTCTTTCCTCCCCAGCCAAGGCCAGCCCCGCTCCCCCACCTCTGCTGTCCCGCCAGCTACACTGTGCTGCAAATGCTCTGTTTGTGTAAGGTCCTCTCTCCCTTCTGAACTGTGCTCTTGAAGGCAGGTTCCCTCCTAGCCTCCTGTCTCTATATGGGGGGCCCAATGTCAGACTCAGGGTAAGCACCAGCAAATGTCTGCAGAACGGCTAACAGCAGGCCAAGAAAAGAGAGGACCTTGAACACAGATCCCATGACAACCAGATCAGGGGGAGCCCCAGAGTCATTCATAATGCTTAGGGTTACCCCGACCCTCCAGGGTCTCCTCCAACCCCACCCAGACCTGACCATTACGCATAACCCACTCGTGCAAGGCAGTGCCATGTAAATTGCAGGTTACAACTCAGTGAGTCATGACATTAATACTTCTTTTTTTTTTGGAGAGGTTTTTGCTATAGGATGCATGTGCTCGCCAAAAGGACAGAGATAGACAGAAAGCGAGAAGTCACTCCCCGGGGGATGGCCATGCCACAATCCCTTCTCCTCCATTCTCCTCTCGGGATCTTGGGCACGCACGCACACGCGCCTGGTGTGAGTTTAGGCCTTTGGTCCGAGACTCGAACCGTGGTCTACTACAAGGGAGTCCAGTGACATAGCCATTATGCCAACTGCTGGTCCCAGTGAGATTAATTTCTAGGGCAATTAATGTCGTGACTTAAAACACACACACAGAACAGACCATACATAGTGACAGTAAGAACTGTACTCTTGTTCTGATTCTGTGATACATATCTCCACACACATCACATAAATGCAAGGTATTAACGAATAAGAGTGTTGGGATTAAAATTGGACTTCCCTGCTTACTAGCTGTGTGATTTTTGGCAGATTATATAACCTCTCTGTGCCTCAGTTTCCCCATCTGTGAAATGAAGGTAATACTATTGTATAACCTATTAACAGATTGCTGAGAATTAAATGGGGTAGATATACAAAGTACTTGGAATAGTACCAGGAACACAGGAAGGCCAAATAAGAATTAATATAATCATTGGGTCATATTAGAGAATGAATTTTTTCTTTCTCTTTATTAATAATTGCCAGAGAGCATGTGCACTCTTGAGAGAGAGAGAGAGAACCTCCCACCGGGGCAAAGTCACACGGCACTTCTTTCCCTCTACTCCTCCATTCCATCAGGATTGCAGGCACCAAGGGCAGGGCAGGGCAGGGATTCAAGCCACAGCCAGCCATGCGGGAGCTGGCTTTCTATGCATAGCACTAAACCACTGTGTTATGGAACCAGCCCAAGATCATATTTTTTACTTATGGGTTAGGTCAAAAGAGTGCAAAGTTCGTGGGACCAGCAGTTAGCATAATGGTTATGTTGCTGGACTCCCATGTAGTAGAGCGCAGTTCGAATCCCAGACCCAGTGGCTTAAACTCATGCCGGGTGCGTGTGCGTGCGTGCCCAAGATCCCGAAAGGAGAATGGAGGAGAAGGGATTATGGTGTGTCCATCCTCCCTGGGGGGTGATTTCTTGCTTTCTGTCTCTCTGTCTCTGTCTGTCTTTCTGGGGTGTGCACATGCCCTATAGCAAAAAAAAAAAAAAAAAAAAACCTCTCCCCCCCTAAAAAAAAGTGTGCAAAGTTCGCAGCACTAAGCACTTTATATGCACCATCCTGTGTTGTGTTTAAGATGCAGGAGATAGTTATTATCCTTGTTTTATCAAGGGGCAACTGAGACATGGTTGCCTGAGGTCATGTGCCCAGTAACAGCAGGACTGAGATTGGACCCGTGCCTGGTCATGAGCTATAAAGCAGCAGGGCACAGGGGAGGAGTGGGCCTAGAAGGAGGCTTCAGAGAAGGTGGGACCCGAGTGAGAGGCTGGAAAGGAGTCGACTTGTCCATGGGGTGAATGCCTGGGTGGAGGGAGCAGCAGCCGGGTGGGCGGACGGTACTCACTTGCACTCGGCCTCTGCATCGGCCTTGGCCGTCGTGTACAGGCCACGCAGCTTTGTCCGGTAATAAGGAGAAACTGCAGAATAAACACAGGGATAAGGAGACAGGGGCAAGGGGCAGGAGGCAGGAAGGTGGCTTTGCTTCCAGGACACCAGGTCAGACTCTGGAAGGATCAGGGAGGCTGTGACCTGAAGTATGAGCTTCTCTGGCTGCTGCCCCCTGTCCAGCAAAGACACGTTCCCATATAGGTTTCCACATGGTACAGATGCCATTGCTATACCTAGCGGAGGACTGTCTAACCTTTTCTCTATGAAGAAACAGGCAGAAAGGATTTTTAAGCAAGCAGAAATACAGACGATGCTCAAAGCTACTTAGAGCTGGGAAGCACCAGGAGTCTGACCTCCTGAGGGCTCTGCAGGCTTTTGCAGAGGCACCCTGGAAGGGAAGCTATGCACAGCTCACTGAAGCCTGCCGCCCGAGGGCACACTTCTCAGAATGCAGTCACTTCTCACTGCCTTTCTAGTCCTCGGCTGAGGGGTGTTAAGGGTTTTTTAGGGCTAAGCAGTCAGTTAGCAGTCTCCAGGGTCACAGGAAGTCAACACCCTGGGCGGAACTGGCCTGAAATATTTGGATATATGCAAAAGTCCCCTTTGAAAACCATACGGCATGCACTCAGTCTAGGTCACCCCTACTCACCCCTTTCTCTCCTGAACCCAGCTACTCACTCTTGTTCTCTGTCTGCATCCGCTCGTGGGTCTTCTGGATGTTCACTAAGTTGTGTTCGCTCCGTGAACGCTCTTCCTGTGAGGATGAGGTTGACAGGACAATAAGGAAGCCTCCTGGCTCCCCACATGCAGGCCAGAGACTGTATCCCATAAGTAAGGCCCTCATTTCTAAATCCAAATTCATGATGATTTTTTTTCTCCCTAACTAATGCAAAAGCATTACTAACGGCACTAAAGTTAAATCATGGGTTTTATCTTTAACGACGCTGCTTTAACAAAGAGACAAACTAATCACAGCCCAAAAAATTATAGCTGAATTCTTTGCAGAAATTGATAAGCTCTTCCTAAAATTTCATATAGTAATCAAGAAACTCAGATTAGCTCAATCTTGAAAAAGTGAAGCAAAGTTGGAGGACTCACACTTCCTAATTTCAAAATTCACTACAAAGCTGCAGTAATCAAGATGGTATGGGGGTGCCAGTCGGCGTGGTAGATGAGGTGGCAGGATCCCACGAGGCCAACTTCGCTGTTCCAGTCCCCGACCCAGTGGCTTAAAAACATGCCAGGCATGTGCGTGCATACCGAAAATCCTGAGAGGAGAATGGAGGAGGAAGGACTGCAATACGGCCATCCCCTCTAGGGGGTGATTTCTCACTTTATCTCTTTCCCTGTCTCTCTCTATGTCTCTCTCTGGCAAATGCATACACCATGTAACAAAACAGTGGGGAAAAAAAGATGGTCCTGGCATACAGGCCAATAGGATAGAATTGAGAGTTCAGCAACTAACGCATACATCTATGATCAACTGATCTGGAGAAGGCCCGGCAGAGAGGCTGGTGTAAGTTTTTGGGGACCAGGGCTGTTGGAAGAAGGGATGAACCCTAAGAAACAAATTGTTAACTATATCTTTAACCTTCATGTGAGAGTTTCTAAGTGTCTGAAATGTACCTTTATCTGGCAAAATGGGTTAGCAGCGAACACAGCCGTATTGCCCAGTGGTCAAGACAGCTCACTAGGCTGTACCTTCAGAACCCTACCCTGTCCGAATGGGAACGGACAGAGCGGAGAAGCTTGCCAACTAGCACTGCTGCTGGCAATCTGGACCAGCACCGTGGCTGAACCAGACACCCTTTCCGAAGGTGGAAGCGTAAGGGTAAAATAGTCAATGACAGGGCCAGCCTGTGGAGTGGTAGGTAAGGCAGCCAGATCCCACATGGCCAACTGTGCAGTTCAAATCCGAGACCTGGTGGCTTCAAAACACGTCAGGCACATGTGTGTGCATGCCCAAGCTCCTGCAAGGGAGGAAAATAGGGAAGGGATTGGAACGTAACCATTCCCCATGGTGGGTGCTTTCTCACTTGCTTTCTCTCTCTCTTTCTCTCTGTCTAGCAAGAGCATGTGTCCTCTGGCAAATTAAAAAAAAAGAAAAAAAATCAGTGACAAATGGAGAGGAGAAAGAGTAGCCAAGGTTAAAGAATGAGTAAGTGACTTATACAATAAGGAAAATCCACTTCAAGAGAAGCTCAGAGCAGAAGAGTAACATTGTCTCCTAGCTCAGTTATACCAGATGCCTGAATGGGAGAAGCCAGATGTCTGCCAAGATCACTCCTGCCTGTGGCATCTGACCCGGTCCAATACAAGACTGCAGAGCTGAGAGGCAGCCCTCTGTGAGACGTCCTGGCTACCTGGAGAATGCTGAACTGGACTAAGTGGTGATGACTGAGTCGAATTCTAGTAATGTGCCAGTGTCTTTTATCCTTTTATTTGAACATTTACTTTATTAACATTCTATTTTTAGGGCAGTTTTAGGTTTACAGCAAAACTGAGTTAGCTGTACCACACACCTGCTCTCCCCCATTGTTTCTTCTAAGGTCTTGCCTAAGGGTTCCAGCAGATGAGCCAATACTGCTACACCATCATCAACTGAAGTCCAGGTTCCATTTGGGCTCCCTCTTCCTGTCTGTACCATTCTATGTGTTTTGACAAATGCAAGATGCCATATAACCACCATTATAATACCATACATAAGGGACCAGCAGATGGCATAATGGTTATGTCACTGGATTCCCACATGATTGACTGCAGTTCAAGTCCTGGACCTGGCAGCTTAAAACTCACACCACGTACATGTGCATGTGTGCCCCAAATCCTGAGAGGATTGCAACGTGGCCATCCCCCCGCGGGGGTGATTTCTCTCTTTCTGTCTCTTTTTCTGTCTCTCCAGTGAACGCATGTGCCCTATAGCAATCATCTCTCTTTAAAAAAAAAAACAAACAAACAAAACCATACATGATAGTGCCACTGCCACTGCCCTAGCAACCCTCTGGGTTCCACAGAGCCACCCTTTCCATCCATCCCTCCCAAGGCCCTGGCAATTACTGAATGTTTCACTTTCTCTACAGTTTTATCTTTTCCAGAATGTCATATGGTTGGAATCATACATTATGTAACTTTCAGACTGGGCTCTTTCAATTAGCAATATGGAAGCCAATATCTTCTAACATTCATTCATTCATTTGGAGAGATTACCATGCATGCGCTTACCAGAGAGACAGTGAGAGGGAAAGTGAGAAATCACAACCCACGGGCGATGGCCATGGTGCAATCCCTTCTCCTCTGTTCTCCTCTAGTCACCAGGTCCAGGATACGAATTGCAGTTGGCCACATGGGAGTCCAGTGTCTTAATCACTACACCATTGGCTGCACTCCTCTTATTTTTAAACATTATTTTTTATGAGAGAGAGGAGAAAGAGGGAGAGAATGACTTTTGACAAGATCTCACTATGTCAGGATCTCCTGCCCCAGCCTCCCAGCTGGCTAGGACCACAGGTGCACACCACCACACCCCTGGCCTGTTTAGGATGCACCAGGAATGGAACCTGGGCCTCCCATATAACCTCAGCCTCCAAGCAGCAGGGTCTTAGCACTGTGAGCCGCCGTGGCTGCGCCTTTTGACTTTTATTTCCAGGTTATATCTGCCATGAAAGACATCACTGGGAAGGAATTCCTGGGAACTACTCCAGGCGGCCCACTGGCCGGTGTGGTCTACAACACATCACGGTGTGCTATATACCTGAGTGAGCCAATGCTCAGGAAGGCCTCTGGTTATGATGGATGACACACCACAGTGTGCCACAGGCTTGACTACTTACCACTCTTGTTTTTGTGAATAAAAGCTATTGAAAGAATGCTGAGTCAGAGTACAAGTCCTTTCCCAACAAAGGATGGTTTCTAGAATCACCCAGCTTTATTTGTTGAGTGAGTCTGACCATTACACTAAAGCTTCATCTTTCTAAACCAACTCCCATTCCGTGCCTTCCTCCAGGAGGAGAACTCACTTTAATCAGCTTACTCTTTTAATGGATCCTTTCCCTTGAACACTGCTCATTAAATGAATCCACGCACAAACCAATACCTCTCTCACCGACAGCCCTTTTCTGTGGGCAGGGCACTGTCGTTTACTCTGCCATGCACTCACTGGTGTGTACTAACGTCCCGGGAGCAGTTAGGATATAAATGTTGGTGTCCCAGGCTAGGGTTAAGTGACTGGCAGTCATATCTGCACGGAGGTCGGCCTGAGTATGCCACACAGCCTCCCCTTCTGTGTCTCGAGGTGGGACTGTTCTCAGGGGAACTTGGACCCACCATGTGATGCCACTGCTTAAACCTATCAGAAACCCATTTTTCCACCATTCTTTTTTACTTTTTACCATAGGATGTGTGCACTTGCAAGAGACAAAGAAAGTGAGAAGGCATCCCTGGGTGTGGGGGTTGGCTACACGCAATCCCTTGTCCTCCATTCTCTTGAGACCTTGGGCATGCATGCACATGCACCTGTCATGTTTTTCAAGCCGCTGGGTCCAGGACTTGAACTGTGTGCAGTCAACTATATGGGATCTAGTGCCTTAACCACCACGCTGGCCCATTAAGGCTTTTTTCAATTGCGAGAGGGCACAAGCATTATCAAAGAGAAGAAAAAGAGAGGGCAAGTACCCCCAATAGGGTATGGTCATGCTACAATCCCTCCTCTCCCTCTTGTCAGGATTTTAGGGAGAAGGCCAAGATTCAAAATGTGGTTGGCAATGAGAGATCTGAGTGCCTTAAACACTAGGCTACAGGGCTGGTCCCCTCACAGCTACTTTAATACAGGCAGAAGCCAGAGTAGTCCTGAGGCCATGGCCCTCTCTCCACCCTAGCTGCTGAGGCCCTAGAAGCACACCTATGGGGAACCAGCAGTTAGCGTAATGGCTATGTCGCGGGACTCCCACGTAGTCGACCGCGGTTCGAGTCCCGGACCCGGCGGCTTAAACTCATGCCGGGCGCGTGTGCGTGCGTGCCCAAGATCCCGAGAGGAGAATGGAGGAGAAGGGATTGCGGCGTGGCCATCCCCCCTGGGGGGTGATTTCCTGCTTTCTATCTCTCTGTCTCTCTCTGTCTGTCTGGCGAGCGCACGCGCCCTATAGCAAAACCTCTCCAAAAAAAGAAAAAAAAAAAAAAAAAAAAAAAAAAAAAAAGCACACCTATGGAAATCTAATGGATTGCAAGCCCTCTAGGGGAACTTATAATTTACATCTATGCACCATGATGGCCAAGAACAGGTCAAAATAAGCCACCTCTGAAGTACAGTTGGCAGGAATAAATTATTCTGAATACCACTGCTTCCTCCCCATAGGAGGGAGGTGGCCCTGCGGTATAACAGCACGCAATAGAAACCAGTCTCAGTAAAGACTGGCTTTGTCCCCACCTGTCTTGGAAACCAGAAATAACTGAATCACAGCCAGCTATAACCATGCCTGCCCACAGCAGTAGCTGATACATGGGCGAGGGCGATTTTGTCAGGAAGGCACAGTAATACCTTTGCAAGTCTTCCCGATCTGTTCTGTAATGAAACTGCCTTTTACCATGACCACACTGCTAGCTGGTACTGCACACTGGCATTGTTGGCATTGTTGGTATAGATCCAACCACCTCATGTAAATAAGTCCTAGAATAACACTGACATTGATGATCAAATATAAGCCTCCCTGGAAGGTAATGAAAATGACTGGCCCAGGAAGAACTGGATTTACCTAACTACCAGCTAATTTCTATGCTCAACAGTTCCATGCAAGTCTCTGTGTGTGTGTGGGTGGGGGTGGGGCTACTGAAAAATTAGAACAAAATGATGAAAATGTGTGGGACAGCTTTATAGGACAGATAGGTGGTTTCTTTAAGCCCACCCACCCCACCGGCTCCTCTGAAAGTTAAGCATATTCATGTCGACAATATCACTGTGTCTGTTGCATAAATGCTATGCTAAATACTGATGCTCGGATGTAAGAGGGCGTGGGCCAAGGGCCAGGGGGAGCCTGTGTAGCACAGGACTAACTCAGCAGCCCTGGGTTGTCTGAACCCTGCACATTCGAAAAGAAGTTTAGCTACTGACCAGCCCTTGAGAGATAATCTCCAAACTCTTGGACTATCTTGCTCTGTAAGAGTGTCTTTGTTCCCAAGGAATTAAGGGGGTGGTAGGAAAAAGAGAGTGACAGCTAAGAGACATGGGGCTTTTTTTGTTTTCCATGATAAAAAAAAAAGTCCTGAGGGGCCAGCAGGTGGCATGGTGGTTAAGGCGCTGGCCTCCCACATGGCTGATCATGGTTTGAGTCCCTGACCTGGTGGCTTACTTTCTCACTTTCCATCTCTCTCTCCCTCTCTCTCTGGTGAGCATGTGTCCTATAGCAAAAATTTAAAAATTAAAATAATAAAATAATTTTTTAAAGAAAGTCCTGAAATCAATTGTGGTAATGGTTGTGCAACACTGAATATACCAAAACCTTTTGAATTGTGCATTTTAAACGGGTGCTGTGTATGGCATGTGGATTATGTCTAAATACAGCTGTTAGGAAAAAAGAATGAAGTCATCTTGTACGTGATAGAAAATCCAACAGGAACGACGGTACTACTCCGAGTTCCCCTCCTCTCACCTTCATTCCATCACCTCGGCTCCTGCATGTCCAGTTTCTCTGAACACAGCCCCACCCTGCCCCCCCACAGCTCAGCCTCACAGCCCATGGTGCCCGCTGGCCGTGGAGGGCTGTCCTCTACCTGGGTTTGCTTGATCAGCTGATGAAGCTCTGTGAGAAGTTCTGCAATGCGGGAATCAGCAGACACGAGGGCCATGGTGGGTGCCTGGTGGGGAAGGGAGTACAGAAGAGAACTCTGTTAGTGGCCGCTGTGGGTTGATTTGTGTCCCCTCAAAAGAAACATTTAAGCCCTAACCCCGGTAGCTGTGACTGTGACCGCATGTGGGAACAGGGTCTCTACAGATGTAATGAAGACATACACTGGGTGGTAGCACAGTTCTAAAGCAACTGGACCCACATGAGAAAGGTCCTGTGCTTGTGTCTTGGGTCCTCCCAGAGCACACCAGGCAGGCACACCTGCTGTGATTCAAGCCGGCATGAAAACCCTGTGGCAGGGGAGGGTGCCTGTCTCTATCTCTTGTGGAAGAAATCAACTTTTAGGAAAAAAAAAAATGAGGTCATCCTGGAATGAAGGGTGGCTTCTACTCTAGTCTGACTGGTGCCCTTATAAGAAGAGAGACAGAAACAGAGGCACACGGGGAAAGACAGACAGAGGCTGGAGTTAAACATGTAGGCCACGGAAAGCCAAAGACAGCTGGCCACCACTCAACCAGCTTGGAGAGGGGCATGGAACATTCTCCTCTGCGTCCTCCAAAGGGACCAACCCTTGATTCTGGAATCAGGCAGACACCCTGATTTTGGCTGTCCTCTGGAACTAGTGAGAGAATGAATTTCTCTGGTTGTAAGCCACCCAGTTTGCGGTAACTTGTTGGAGTGGCCCTGAGAAATGAGTACAGTGGCAAGCAGTTCTGGGATTCTTCCCATCCCAATGGCACATCTGTCTTCGATATATTCTACTGAGTCAAGGTGTTTTCATTCAGGGCCTCCACAAGCAGCATGCTCCAGCCCCAGCTCTGCTGCTAATACCCTGGCAAAGGACTCAGGTACTCTGCTGTCCATTTTTAATCTGTAAAGCAGGGTTCGCGGTTGTATTTTGACAGAGCCAAATAAAATTTTATCTGAAGACACTTTCCGCATCATAAGGCATGGCTACTTCCTTCTATTGTAGAAGAAAGATAACTACTGAAAAATATCTCACTCAAGGTAAGAGAAATATATTCTGATGAAAATAAAATGCTTTCACACAACAAAAGGTAATTAGAAAGGGAACCAGCAGTTAGCATAGTGGCTATGTCGCTGGACTCCCACGTAGTCGACTGCGGTTCGCATCCCGGACCCGGTGGCTTAAAACTCACACCGGACGTGTGTGCGTGCGTGCCCAAGATCCCGAGAGGGGAATGGAGGAGAAGGGATTGCGGCGTGACCATCCCCCCGCGGGGTGATTTCTCGCTTTCTGTCTCTATGTCTCTCTCTCTCTGTCTGGCGAGTGCACGCGCCCTATAGCAAAAACCTCTCCAAAAAAAAAAAGAAGAAAAAGGTAATTAGAAAAAGAATAAAAAGACCGTAAACTGTAATAAAAAGAGTAAGTTATAACTCAGTGAAAGCTAAATGTATATTACATAAAATAAGAGGAATTTTATTTTTTTTTAAGAATTATTTATTGGGACCAGCAGTTAGTGTAATGGCTATGTCGCTTGACTCCCATGTAGTCGACCGTGGACCCAGTGGCTTAAACTCACCCTGGGTGCGTGTGCGTGTGTGCCCCGGATCCCGAGAGGAGAATGAAGGAGAAGGGATGGCAGCGTGGCCATCCCCCCTTGGGGGGTGATTTCTCGCTTTCTATGTCTCTGTCTTTCCGGCAAGCACACATACCCCCATAGCAAAAACTTCTCAAAAAAAAAAAAAAGAATTATTTAATTTTATTTATTCATTCATTTGTTTTAATTTGACCAGAGAGAGACAGAGGTAGGTGGGAGAGTGAGAAAGCAAGCCACCAGAACCGGGACTAGAAACATGGTTGGCCATGTGGGAGTGTCTAGCACCTTAACCACCACGCCACCTGCTGGTCCCAATAAGAGGAATTTTCTAGGGTGCTGAAATTTTGCATAATACCCTACCTCTTAAAAATATTATCTAAGGGGGACCAGCAGATGGTATGGTGGTTAAGGCGCTGGACACTCCCACATGGCAGACCATGGTTTGAGTCCTAGACCTGGTGGCTTGCTTTCTCGCTCCCCACCCCCCGTCTCTGTCTCTCCCTGGTCAAAATTAAAAATGAAGAAATAAAATTAAATAAATAATAATTCTTTTAAAAAATTATCTAGGGGGACCAGCAGATAGCATAATGGTTATGTCGCTGGACTTCCATGTAGTTGACTGTGGTTCGAGTTCCAGACCTAGCAGCTTAAACTCACGCTGGGTGCATGGGTATGAGCATGTGTGACCAAGATTCTAAGGGACTGTGGCATGGCCATCCCCCAGAGGGGTGATTTATCACTTTCTTTCTTTCTCTCTCTCTTTCTGGTGAGCACACACACCCTATAGCAAAAATCTATCTTTAAAAAAAAAAAAAAAATATATATATATATATATATGTGTGTGTGTGTGTGTGTGTGTGTGTATATATATATATATATGTATATATATATATATATATATATTTAAAGTCTAGAGACCAGCAGATAGCATAATGGTTTACGTCGCTGGACTCCCACATAGTTGACTGTGGTTCAAGTCCCAGACGTGGCAGCCCACATGACTGACTTCAAGGTTTGAGTCCTGGACCAAGGCTTGAAAATTGCACCAGGTGCATGTGCATGCATGTGCAAAATCCCAAGAGAATGGAGGAGAAGGGACTGTAGGGAGAGTGATTTCTCACTTTCTCTCTCACAATGTGCTCAATAACAACAAAAAATTCAGACGGTGCATGTGCAGAGAGAGAGAGGAACAGGTAGAAAGGACTGCCATGGGCATGGTCATGCCCCAATCTCTCTGCCATTTCTCCCTCCTTTCGTGATTTTGGGTGTGCACACATATGCACATGCATGTTTTTCATACTGCCAAGTCTGGGAACTGAACTGCAAGGTTGGCCACATGGGATCCAGCTGCCTTAACTACCAGGCCACAGGCTGGCACATACGTTTTGATTCAAATAAAGCCCAATTTATCTGTCTTTGGCTGCTTGTGATATTGATCTGGCTTTTCCCCCACTTATGCAACACTATTTTTACCACCACAGCTTTACATAATGCCTTTTCACTTAACGAAAAACATGTCCCTTAAAAAAAGAGTCTAGTGGGACCAGCAGATGGTGTAACGCTCGACTCCCACGCATTCGACTGCAGTTCAAGTCCCAGAACCAGCGGCAAAACTCACACCAGACATGTGAGCATGCATGCCCAAGATCCCAAAAGGAGAGCGAGAAGGGATTGTGTTATGGCCATCCACCCTGGGGGGTGATTTCTCACTTTCTGTCTGTTTGTCAGGCAAGCACACATGTCATATAGCAAAAATCTCTTACCAAAAAAAAAAAGTCTAGTTGCACCAGCTAGAACATAAAATAACGGATCTGTAGTTTATACGTCGGAGAATGCTCGGTCTATGGGAACTGACGGTGGTAGAGTAAGTAAAAAGCTGAAGGAGGAAAGAGCCCTGCTGAGCTCCAACAACGGTGGTGACAATGGGGGCAGAAGATGGGAATGCTGAGAGAAGAGGGAGGGCATGGATTAGCACACAAAAACGTTCTCTCCTGCGAAAGCAGGAATCCAGGCTACCTGAAGCCTTCTACACGCTGGCACCTGTGCGTATGAAAATTGCGGGCAGCCCCACGGCTGTGACAGGTTTTACTTTACAGTGAGTGGTCAAAGCAGCAAACGTTCTCACTAAGCTGCCAGGTCCTCCCTGAGTCTGATACTTCACATCTTCTCTCTTCAACACTGTTGCTCTTGCCCTCAGACTTGGGTCTGGGTCCTCATAGCTGATGTCTGGGGTTCTTTCTACACTCAAACCGGAAGGCAGGGAACCTGTTCCCACCACTGAAACTACAGACTGCACAGCCGCAGTGGTCCCCTCTGCCGTCCCCTATCCTGAGAATTGCCTCTCTGTGCTCTGAACCCCACCTCCCCTCCGCCTGTCTGACAGGCCTTTCTCCTATACGTTATCAGCAAAAACAGCGCACGTTACGAGAGCTCGCCTGGAAAAAACAAGGGCTTCCAGCCCCCTCTCCCCCTCTAGCTGTCCATTCATCTCTGTTCTCTTCACAGCATAACCTTCTGTTAAGTGGCTCTATTTTTTTAAGTCTATTTATTTCTTGACAGAGAGGTAGGGGAGGAGGAAGGCACTCCCAATGGGATCTCCATCCCACGATCCACCCCACCCTCAGTTAGCCCAAACCACTAAGCCACGTTCATACATCTGACATGCTCAGGGAGGTCCCAGCGTGCAAACCAGGACCTTGTCATGTGAGCTCAGCGTCACAGAGCAGCGTGTGACCAATGTGCCACCATGGCTGTTCCCCAAACTCTATTTTGAAGTTTATTTATCCCATATGTGCGTGGGGGGGGGGGGGGGAGAGATGGTGACGACACCCCCGTGGGGTTTTGACACCACAGTCCAGCCCCAGCTCCAGCCAGTCCTGGAACATGAGCAAGTGTGTGCCCACATACTCAGCAGTCTCCAGCCATGAACCAGAACCCAGAACCACCCCATGTGGGTCAGTCTCACTGGGCATAGTGTTTTACCACTGCACCACTGCCCGACCCCTCCCCCAAACTTCTTAAATGACACGTTGTCCGAACATGTGCTTCTACTTCCTTAACCCCACTTTACTCTTGCACTCACTCCGATCTAGCTTCTGTCCTCACCCATCCAGAGAAAATGCTCTCATCAAGAGAGCCAGTAATCACCACGGGTCAAAGCACCAGCTCCCTTTGTGCTTTATCTGCCTCGACCTCTGGCCCTCTGGACACAGGTGTCCACCCTCCGCCTCTGGACCAGGGCCTCCCTCCTGGCCACCAGCCTTCGATGTCACCTTGCTCTCCTTGCCCTGCTGCCTGGCCTCTAAACACTGTTCTGCCACCTTCACCTGGGGACTTGGCTGACAAGCAGCGGCGTGTTCTCACGACTCACATGCCTCTCCTCTATAGGGCACTCAGCCACTCAGCAGTCAGTACCGCTCCGGCCTCCCCAGAACATTCTGGCCGTCCCTCTGTGTCCAATTCTTCCATCCCCCTCCACCCCCAATTTAGGTTAAAAAAAATTTTTTTTAAAGCACGCCTTGTAAACCACATGCTGTAGAGGTAATATAACTGCCGCAGAGTGCATATGCTCTTTTAAGACTGCTCTCTATTTGTGTAGGAGTCTAATTCTCTGACTTGCAGCTCCTGGGTACAAGAACTAAGTCTTAGTCATATTTGTCTTGGCACCCAAAATAAGGCCCGAATCGTGGCAACCGGCTGTCAGCTTCTACTCTGGAAAACACAGGAAGAGGCAAACAGCTTGCCCAGTACCAATATAATTAAAAGCCACATAAAAAATGAAGTACACCATCTAAGATACAGCCCTTCGGGAAACGAACTGCCATTCACGTTTCAGGAGGGTTCCAAGGAGAGAAATGGGAACAGAGTGGCTCGAAAGGTCTCATAAAGCCACATATATTCAACCAAGCCAAGCTATACTTACCCTTTCTGGTGCTCAATAAAACAATTACCAGAGGGCCAGCCCTATGGCCTGGTGGTTAAAGAAGCCAGATCTGACAGGGTTCTTCCAGTTCGAACCTCAGGCCTGGCAGCTTAAAAAAACACACCAGATGTATATGCATGTGTGTCTCAAACCGAAAAAGATGGAGAAATGGAAGAGAAAGGATTGTGGCATGACCACATCCTGTGGGGAGGTGGTTTCTCTTGCTTCCTCTCTGTCTCTCCGGCGAATGCTTGTCCCCACTGGCAAAGTAAGGTAAAAGCTAGAACGCCTACTTGGAAACTGAGTCTATCAGTGAGGTGCCTGGCAGAGCACATGCTCAGTGCTGCCCTGTTTGCAGGTGTGGGTCAGGAGACCATCAGGGAAAAGGGCAGAGACCGTGCCAAGGGGGGCGAAGCAGTCAAAGGCATAAGCGAAAGAAAACACTGACCCCTGCCAGGCCCAGGAAGCAACCCCGAGATGCCAGCGCATCCGAAGACCACACCGTTCCAGGGCTACTCTCCTGTTTGAGCTTTGCCTACTGGGTAGCGTCTTGCCTGGGAAGGCTACCTCTTATGCTTTTGCCACAAATGACTGCACTCACTGGATCCAGTCCATCAAGAACCTGAATTTCTACAGAAAACATGCTAAGGGACCAGCAGATGGCGTAATGGTTACGTCGCTGGACTCCCATGTGGTCGACCATGGTTTAAGTCCTGGACCTGGTTACTTAACAAAACACACACTGGGCACGTGTGCGTGTGTGCCCAAAATCCCAAGAGAGAGAGGAAACTGGAGGAAAAAAGGAACTGCAGAGTGGCCAAGCTCCTGGGGGGGTGATTTCTTGCTTTCTGTCTCTCTGGCTCTCCAGCAAGCGCACGTGCCCTATAGCAAAAATCCTTCTAAATAATAATAATGATCATCATAATAATAATAAGAAAACACGGTTAAGTAGAAACAAGGTCTCTGCGGCTCTCCACTCTAAGCCAGTGGGAAAGAGGCCCTGGAATGGCAAGCATCCCCTAGGTGGGAGGACACTGAACTTCCAGGGCAAGTTGCTTGTAATCTCAGAATCTGAGGGTGCCAGCTTATCTTCACACCATTCCAGGGTATGAACCAAACTGCCCCAAACCCTGAGGGGGTAAGCAATTCCTGCAAGGTTCCAGGCACCCTCATGAATTCTGAGTCAAGGCCCCCAGCCCTCGACGTTTTGGCTCCTAGCACTCTCTTCTTCCCACTGACATAGAAGGCCACAGCTTTCATTTCTACCCACAGAGGAAACCACCGTTCAGGTATTCCTCACCATCTGCTACTACCCATCGCTATTACTTAGGCCCATTCCAGAATAGCATGTACATGCAAATGTGCGATATACTGGGTCGTCAGAAAAGCCACGACGCGGGACCAGCAGTTAGCGTAATGGCTATGTCGCTGGACTCCCATGTAGTCGACCGCGGTTCGCATCCCGGACCTGGTGGCTTAAACTCACGCCGGGCGCATGTGCGTGCGTCCCCAAGATCCCGAGAGGAGAATGGAGGAGAGGGGATTGTGGCGTGGCCATCCCCCCGGGGGGTGATTTCTCGCTTTCTGTCTGTCTCTGTCTGGCGAGCACACGCGCCCTATAGCAAAAAAAAAAAAAAAAAAAAAAAGAAAAAAAAGAAAAGGAAAGCCATGACGCTTTTTTGTATAGAAAAACAGAAAAAAATATGCCATGACT
Source organism: Tupaia tana (assembly GCA_026018925.1). Classification (NCBI taxonomy): domain Eukaryota; kingdom Metazoa; phylum Chordata; class Mammalia; order Scandentia; family Tupaiidae; genus Tupaia; species Tupaia tana. The sequence continues at coordinate 61,489,638 of JAKSZU010000016.1, forward strand.
TTCCGATGACCCAAAATATTTTTGTGTGTCTGGATCCTTTCAATTAACATGTGTTTGACCCATGACGTGTCAGTCATTGCTCCTTTTTATTCCTAAGTAGCATTCCACTGTATGAACATACTAGTTTAAACACGTGTCTCTTTCTTTTCTGAGTTTCTTCTACAAGACAGATAGAAAGATAGGTATCCACAACGGGGTCCTCATGCCACAACCCACCCTCAGTCTCAGCTGGCACGCATGTGTGAATGTATACCCAAGATTCCCAGAGAATAATGGAGAAATGACTGTGGTGTGGCCATCTCCCCCAGGGGGTGATTTCTTACTTTCTATTTCTGTCTTTCCAGGGAGTGCACATGCCCTATAGCAAAAATCTCTCTCTCTCTAAAAAAAAAAAAAAGAGAGAAGGGATTGTGGCTCGGCCATCCCCCCCCCCCAGGGGGTGATTTCTTGCTTTCTGTCTCTGCCTGTCTCTGGTGAGCACACGTGCCCTATAACAAGTCTCTCTTTCAAAAAAAATCTAAATGCATATGAATAGAGAACTGAAAATTTCTCAGGCAGAAAGGGCCTACCCAGTGCCAAAAAGAATACCCACAAGTAGACACCTCGTAGTGAAACTTCAAAGCCTTGCGGATAAATATGTGCTAACAGATGGGTGGAGAGGGGGGAGGATAAGCAAAAGACACCAAGAATAACTCAAAGTTCTTGGTCTGAGAAACTGGAAGACTGGTAAGACCAGGGAAGCTGTGGGTGTGTGGAGGGTAAAACTCAAAATGTTAGTTTGGGACCAGTTTGGGATGCCCCTGAAGCATTTAAGAGGAGGTGCCACAGCAGAGGTGAATATGTGAATCTGGCGTTCAGGGCCAAACTTTGGCAGAAGACAGACTGCTTTTCAGAGTTAGCAGCACAGTAGATGGTATTTGCGTTTAAAGTGTGAAATGGATCACACCTAGGGAGTGAATAGAAACAGAGAGCTAGGATTAAGCTTGGAGATGCTACGACATTAAATATAAGGTAGAGGCACAAGAATCAGCAGAAACGCCAGGGAGTCCGGAGGCTTACCAGAGCGATAAGTTTGCAAACCAAAGGAAAACGTGTTTTAGGGGCAGGTGTCAACTGCACCAAGTACAGCACTGCTATGGGCTGAGAACTGGATTTGACAACCTGGAGGCCACTAGTGGCCTCGGCAAACAGTCATTTTAGTGGAGTGAGAGTTCAAGCCTCACTGGAGCAGGTTCAAAAGAGACTGGGAGTGAGAAGAGGTGCTACTGAGGACAGGGAGCAGCCTGATGGGACAAACGGGAGGCATCTGGAGGGTAAATAAGGCTGTTTTGTTCTTCTTAAGATGGGCACATCCTGAGAAATAATAGACTATAATGGAGTTCTTGGCCCACCCTCAGTCCTCGTCTTCTGGCACCTGGGCTGAATATCCCACCTGGGGCGGGGCCCCTTGCCAAGCTCCACGTGCCTAATTCCCCCATCACCCCCCTGGGACCAAAGGGCGCACGCGCAGATCCCAAGGAACACAGGCGCCGGGCCCTCCCTCCTGAACCCCGCCTATTCCCGCCCAGAGCGCCTGCGCAACGCCCAACGCAAGCCGCAAGAGCGAGGCCGGGAACCGAGATGAGGAGGGACCCTGGCCCTTCTCTCCTGCGCGTCTCCGGAGGTTCCAGGCCCGAGACCCAACCTCACCTGCCGAGTGTCGGACAAAACAAGCACGGTGTTCTGGAAATTGCGACGGCGGGAGCAGGCGGGTCGCTCGAACGCCTTTTCAGAGGCTGCGGGTTGTAACGCGCTTGCGTCCGAAGATTCGCGGCCGCTCAAGAGACACACTCTCTATTTTTCCTTTTCATGAGCTTAGTGTAGCGCGGAGACTCCACTGTGCGCATGCGCGGTCCTTCTTCTGTGACGTGCCGCACTGCCTCCTGGGAAATGTAGTTTTTCTTTGACACGTTCTGACTTAACGCGAACCTTAATTGAATAAACTTTGTGTATATTCGGTGTTTTCTACTTGCAAGCCTTTATTTAAGAGAAAAGGAAAAAAGAGCGAACAGATTGTTGTTAGAAGGATGGCCTCAGAGAGTACAGGGAACCTAAAACTACTGTTTAAAAAAGTATTTTTTTAAATTAAAAATACTTGGGGGTACCAGCAGTTGGCGTAATGGCTATGTCGCTGGACTCCTATGTAGTTAACCGCGGTTCGAGTCCCGGACCTGGTGGCTTAAACTCCAGGGTGCGTGTGCGTGCATGCCCAAGATCCAAGAGGATAATGTAGGAGAAGGGATTGCAGCGTGGCAGTCCCCCTTGGGGGAGTGATGTCTTGCTTTCTGTCTCTCTGTCTTTCTGGCAAGCGCATGCACCCTATAGAAAAAAACTCTCCAAAAAAAAAAAAAAAAAAAAGAACTTGGAGCTGGCAGGTGATGTGGTGGTTACGGCGCTGGACTCCTATATGGTTGACCGGGGTTCAAGTTCCGGACCTGGCAGCTTGCTTTCTCACTCTCTCTCCCCCTCTCTCTTTGTCTCTCTCTGGTCAAATTGAATAATAACAATAATAAATAAAATTAAATAAGTAGTTCTAAAAACATCTGGTCAACTTAATAATAAAATTAAATAAATAGTTCTAAAAACATTGTTTTAATTAAAAATACTTAAATTCAAGCAGATCTTTAGACCCAGAATCACATGTATAGGGATCCTTCCAGGAAAGAGTATTAAGAATGTGGACATGCAAACATCTGGCTACAATGATAGTTATCAAAGGCCCTCCTAGAATCTGTAACTCCTCTAAAAGCCTAATTAGAAAGGGTCAACAGATGGCATAGCGGTTATGTCACTTGACTCCCACATGGCCAACTGCAAATGATTTCTTGCTTTCTGTCTCTCTGTCTCTCTCTGTCTTTCTGGTGAGCACATGCACCCTATAGCAAAAACCTCTTCAAAAAAGAAAAAAAAAAGAAAGAAAGAAAACCAGGACACATAGGGGGCCCCAGGAGAGACCAGGATCCATGGTCCACTAGGCGGGAGTCCAGCGACATAACAATTCCTCCATCTACTGGTCCCAGGGATGTATTTTTCAAGCTACAGGGCCAGCCATGTGGGATCTAGCTCCTTTACTAGGTCATGGGGCTGGCCCTATTTCAATAGTTTTCATGCAAAAATAGGACTATAATATATATAATGTTCTGTAACCTGCTTTTTTCACTTAACAATATATTTGGACACCTTGCTCGTCAGAGAGAGAGAAATGCAGTTTATCCCCACAGAGTATTGAGTGGCTACAGAGTACTTCACAGAAGGATGCTGTCAGTCACTCACTGAGGGGACACTTAGGTTGTTTCTGTTTTTCACTACTACAAACAAGGCTGAAGGAGACTTTCTTGTACCCACTTCTTTACTCACCTCTGGTAGCATTTCTGTAGGAAATACTTCTGCAAGTGGGACTGTAATATCACAGGGTTTTGTGTATTTTTAAATCTTTTTTTTTTTAAAAGAGGTTTTCATCTTAGGGTGCATGTGCTTGCTGGAGATAGAGACAGTCAGAGGGAAAGTAAGAAATCACCCCCTGGGGGGGTAGCCACACCGCAATCCCTTCTCCTCCATTCTCCTCTTGGGATCTTGGGCAAGATGCACATGCATCCAGTGTGAGTGTCAAGCCACTGGGTCTGGAACTCGAACCATGGTCAGCCATGTGGGATCCAGCGACGTAACCACTATGCTATCTGTTGACCCTGCATTTTAAAATCTTAATGATATTGTCAAACCACCATTAAAGACAGCACCCCATTTATATTTAAGATGATAGTGGCACTGAGCCAAGAAAAACTCCAAGCACAGCTGCCAGATTCAAGGGTTTCTCTGGACTAGGACTGGGAAGTCATACAGATACCACTTGCTTCACCTCATTTAGGCTTTTTGTGTTGCCTCAGTAAACAGCAAATGTTACCGACTCACCTAGATCACACATCTGGCTTAGGCCTGGGAAGGCAGAGGACCTCTCCATGTCCTTCAGGCTATGCTGGCTTTCCTGATTTGGATGCTTTAGCTCCTGGAATTTGGAGTGTCTTACTAGCTTTCTCACAAACAGCCTTTCTTGTTCAAAATTTCACCACCTCCGGGGACTCTGCCCTGATCCTCTCCCCACACCCAAGCTGGGTTGGGTGCCCTCCAGGGAGCTCCTTACCTCCCTGTGTTTGTTCCAGGTGTGCCTGGCAAACTGGAATGTCACAAAGGTATAGTCATAGGTAGAAAGAAAACAAACTTGTGACTGCTTGTACACACACCTGGAGACCAGAGGATGGGAAAAACACACCTCTTGACTTATCTCATTGGGTCATCTTTTGGGCCTGTTAAATAAAAGTGATAGGGGTTGGCCCCATGGCCTGGTGGTTAAGAGAGTTGGATCACACATGGTTGACCGAGTCATTCAAACCCCCTGGCCTTAGGAACTTGAAAAACACACTGGGCTTATGTGTGTGTGCCCAAAATTCTCAAAGGAGGGAGAGATGGAAGGGAAGGGATTGCAGCATGACCATGCCCTGTGAGGGGGTAGGGGTGAGGGTGAGGGTGGTTACTTGCACTCCTTCCCTTTCTAGGAGGTACACAGGTCATCTGGCAAGTAAAAACAATAATAATAGTCCATTGTTTTGGACTAAGCTCCTGTGGTAGGCCCCAGTAGACTAGATTAAAAATAAAAATGGAGTCTCCCATGTCTCCTGGTCATCGCACCAAATCAAAGTTGTTTTCTGACCTGAGAAATAAAGAAAGAGAAATAACAGCCTAGTTTTAACCCCAGCACAAACAGAAGGGAGTGTGGCAAGACCACCACTTACTGGGAGATGTTTTTTCCTCTGTCTTACCACTTCTCTCTGGTGATTGAAACAGGCCAGTTTCTTTTCTTTTCTTTTTTTTTTTTTTTTTTTTTGGAGAGATTTTTGCTATAAGGTGCATGCGCTCGCCAGAAAGTCAGAGGGAGACAGAGAGAAAGAAAATGAGAAATCACCATGCCACAATCCCTTCTGCTCTATTCTCTTCTTGGGATCCTGGGCACATGCGGCGTGAGTTTAAGCCGCCGGGTCCGGGACTCGAACCGCAGTCGACTACGTGGGAGTCAGTGACATAGCCATTATGCTAACTGCTGGTCCCAAAACAGGCCAGTTTCAATCAGCTTAATAACCAAGTTCCCTCTGTTTCTGTTTTGTTTTAAGTAATTGTTTCTTCTATGAACAAGAGAGAAAGAGAGATAGTACCTCCAATAGCATCTGGGCTCTGCTATACCCCCCTGGCTTCATGTGCCTGGCATACTCAGGGAGGCCTCCAGACACGAACCTGGAATCTTCCCACATGGGTTAGCCTCTGAATATCACATTTTATGACTGTGCCACTGGCTGGCGTCCCTCTACTTTAATCTTTACATCAACAAAGTAACCCGATGTTAATTACTCAATTGTTTTCCTATTGTTCTGTCTCCCTGTCCCCACTTTAGAAGGGAAGTAACTTTGCAATGACCAATGGGCTTTTTGGTCTCCATTTATGCTTTCTTCAGCTCTTCTCTGCCTATAAAACCAAATTTCTGCTCAGTTCATCAGAACACTTATTCTATTTTATGGAATGAAATGTGGCCTAATTCTGAATTGAAAATAAAGCCAGCTGAGATCTTTACTATAAATTGTTCTCATTCTGTCTTTTGGCAGGCCCTACAGGTCCATGCCAGCTGGGTTTCCAGAAGTTCCTTCTCTCTTGGCACCCTCCCTCTACCCATTCCTTTCCTTAGGGTATAGGCTTCCTTCTCCCAGCCCCTGTGAGATCAAGAACAGGGGGAGTTGCTTCTTTGGTGTCATTGCAGTGACCAATGTCTTTTTGGTCCTCTGTGGAACTAGGACTGGGCCTCTTAGTTTCCTCAGAGCAGAGCAGCTGCTCACTGAACAAACATGCTGATCTTAGCAAAGCTTGGTGTATTCAGCTGGTCATTTGTTGAGCTCTGACTGTGTGTCAGGGATTGAGGAAACAGGCAAGACTCCTGCCTTACTCAATAATGGTAGTAATTAAAATAGCAAACATTTGGGGGACCAGCAGTTAGCGTAATGGCTATGTCGCTGGACTCCCATGTAGTTGACCGTGGTTCGCGTCCCAAACCAGGTGGCTTGAAACTCACGCTGGGCGCGTGTGCGTGCATGCCCAAGATCCCAAGAGGAGAATGGAGGAGAAGGGATTGCGGCGTGGCCATCCCCACTGGGGGGTGATTTCTCGCTTTCTGTCTCTCTGTCTTTCTCTGTCTGTCTGGCGAGCGCACGCAGCCTATAGCAAAAACCTATCCAAAAAAAAAAAAAAAAAAAGAAAAGCAAACATTTGGGACCAGCAGATGGCGTAATGGTTATGTTGCTGGATTCCCACATTCAAGTCCCAGACCTACAACTTAAAACTCACATTGCATGTATGTGCATGCCCAAAATCCCAAGAGGAGAGAGGAGAGGGGGATTGTGACATGGCCGTCCCCCCTGCGGGAAGGGGCGGTTTCTCACTTTCTGTCTCTCTGTTTCTCTCTGTCTCTCTGGAGAACACATGCATTCTGTAGCAAAAATCTCTCTTAAAAAAAAATTAGCAAACATTTATTGAACAAAAGCTCTCTTTTAAAATAGCAAACATTGAGGACCAGCAGTTAGCATAATGGCTATGTTGCTGGACTCCCATGTAGTCAACCACGGTTTGAGTCCCGGACCCAGTGGCTTAAACTCATGCTGGGTGTGTGTGCATGCATGCCCAAAATCCTGAGAGGAGAATGGAGGAGAAGGGATTGCGGCATGGCCATCCCCCCTGGGGAGTGATTTTTCACTTTCTATCTGTCTCTCTCTGTCTTTCTGGCGAGCTCATGCACCCTATAGCAAAAACCTCTCAAAAAAAAAGGAAACATTGGGATCAGCAGTTGGTGTAATGGCTATGTCACTGAACTCCCATGTAGTCGACTGCAGCTTGAGCCTCAGACCCGGTGGCTTAAACTTACACTGGGTGCATGTGCTTGTGTGCCCAAGATCCTGAGAGGAGAAGAGATTGCGGTGTGGCCATAATTTCTTGCTTTCTGTCCCTGTCTTTCTGGCGAGCATGCAGGCTCTATAGCAAAAACCTCTCAAAAAAAAAAAAAAAGAAAAAAAAAAAAAGGCAAACATTTATTGAACAAAAATCTCTCTTAAAAAAATAGCAAACACTTATTGAAGACTTACTATCTTCTAGGCACTGTACTAAGCCTTTGTAAGAATTGGTCTTTTGACTGTTTCCAGTGGTGCAGCGGTGACACAGTAGTTCTGGGTGCTACCGTCACATCAGGTCTCAGTATGTGTCCTGAGGTGTCCCTGTGTATGCTGGGGACGCATGCACGTGCCCATGATCCTGGCTGGCTGACGCTTGGGTGGACTGCAGTAGAAGATCTTATTTGGAGGTGACTGTCTTTCTTTCTCTCTCATGGAAGAAATAGATTTTTTAGAAATTGGTCATTTAGGGCTAGCTCCGTAGCCTCGTGATTAAGGGAGCCCAGTCCTACTTGGCTGACCATGGTTTGAATCTCAGTCCCAGCAGCTTGAAAAACACTGCAGGCATGTCTGTGTGCCTCAAACCACAGCAGAAATAGAAAAGGGAGTGTGGCATGACCTCGACTCACTGGAGGGTGCTTTCTCTCTGTCTTTCCATTTCTCTCTGGTGAGCACATGTGCTTTCTTTCTTTTTTAAAGAATTATTTATTTATTTAATTCTATTCGTTATTTTTATTATTTAAAATTTGACCAGACGGAGACAGAGAGAGAGAGAGAAAGGGAAAGTGAGAGAGCAAGCCACCAGGTCCGGGACTTGAACTGCAGTTGGCCATATAGGAATCCAGTGTCTTTAACCACCACGCCACCTGCCAGCCCCTATGTTTTTGTTCTTTTTTTTTTTTTTTGGAGAGGTTTTTTTTGCTATAGGGCGCATGCACTCACCAGACAGACAGAGAGAGACAGAGAGACAGAAAGCGAGAAATCACCCCCCAGGGGGGATGGCCATGCCGCAATCCCTTCTCCTCCATTCTCCTCTCGGGATCTTGGGCACGTGCGCACATGCGCCCGGCGTGAGTTTAAGCCTCCAGGTTTGGGAATCGAACTACGGTCGACTACGTGGGAGTCCAGCAACATAGCCATTACACTAACTGCTGGTCCCAATAGGATCTCTTTTCTTTTCTTTTTTTTTTTAAATAGATTTTTGCTATAGGGTGCATGCGATCCCTGAAGAGACAAAGAGATAGAAAGAGAAATCACCCCTGGGGGGATGGCTATGCTGCGGTTCCTTCTCCTCTGTTCTCCTCTTGGGATTCTGGGCACACACGCACACATGCCAGCATGAGTTTCAAGCCTCCAGGTCTGGGACTTGAACCATGGTCAGCCATGTGGGAGTCCAGCAATGTAACCACTATCCCATCTGCTGGTCCCTCTTTTTTTTCTTTTTTTTTTTTAAGAATTATTTTATTAACTTTATTTACTTATTTTAGTCAGACCAGAAAAGGACAGAGTGAGACAGAGAGAGAGAGAGAGAGAGAGAGAGAGAGAGAAAGTGAAATTGACCCGAGAGGGACAGCGAGCGAGCGAGAGAGAAAGTGAGAAAGAAGCCACAGGTCTGGAACTTGAACCGCAGTCGGCCATGTGGGAGTCCAGCGCCCTTAACCACCATGCCACCTGCTGCCCCCCCCCATGCTTTCTTATAATAATAATAAAAAAAAGAGGTCTTTTACTCCCAGTAAGTAGGTACCATTATTAATCATATTTTATAAATGACAAAACAAAGGCAAGAGAGGCTAAATAACTCATCTAAGGAAACACAGCTAACAAGGGAGAGTCTTTCTTTACCCAGATCCAGAGCCTACACCTTTTTTTTTTTTTTTTTTTTGAGAATTTTTTGGTTTGTTTGTTTTGCTACAGGGCACATGTGTTTGCCAGAAAGACAGAGAGAGACAGAGAGATAGAAAGCAAGAAATCACCCCCCAGGGGGGATGGCCATGCTGCAATCCCTTCTCCTCCATTCTCCTCTTAGGATCTTGGGCACACATGTAACACTTACCCGGTGTGAGTTTAAGCTACCGGGTCCGGGACTTGAACCGTGGTCGACTACAAGGGAGTCCAGTGACATAGCCATTACGCCAACTGCTGATCCCTAGAGCCTACACCTTTAACCTTTAACTAAATTAGAACTATGGTTGCAGGGAGCTGGCAGGTGGCATGATGATTAAGGCACTGTACTTCCACATGTTTGACCATGGCTCAAGTCCCAGACCTGGTGGCTTGCTTTCTCACTTAGACTCTCTCTCTGGGTCAAATTAAAATAATAATAATAATAAATAAAATTAAATAATTATTTTAAAATAAAACTATGGCTGTGTTCTATTAGAAACAAATAATGAAGACATAAACAAATAAAAAAGGGTACATTTAGGACCAGCAGTTGGTGTAACAGCTATGTCACTGGACTCCCATATGGCTGACCGTGGTTCAAGTCTAGGACCTGGTGGCTTAAACTCACGCCAGGTGCGTGTGCATGCATACCCAAGATCCTGAGAGTGGCCATCCCCCCTGGGGGGGGGGGGTGATTTCTTGCTTTCTGTCTCTCTCTCTCTGTCTTTCTGGCAAGCACATGCACCCTATAGCAAAAACATTTCAAAAAAAAGGGGGGAGGTTACATTCAGTTAGTGATAACTGAATGGTATGAAGAAAATTTTTAAAATTGAGGTAATGATGGGGCCAGCAGGTGGCACGGTGGTTAAGATGCTTGATTCCCACATGGCTGTCCTTGGTTTGAGTCCCAGATCCAACGGCTTGAAAAATCACAACAAATAAATAGATAAACAAATGAATAAATGTTTACAATAAACCGAGGTAATGGGATGAAGGATACGTGTTGGTACCTGTGGTATTTCATATAGGAACTTGGACTGATGAAGCGATAAACCTAATTCCATTATACAAAGCTTCCAGAGGTGCAGGTTGTTCTCTGTGTCCTCAGCCCTGGGCCTGGTCCACAGGCACGAAAAACTGTTTAGAAAGTCAGGGAGGGTGGGAGAAAGACGGAGGAAACCCTGACAGGTGCTTGGCCGGCCGTGCTAATGCAGACTGCGCCCTAGAACAAGGCTGGGAGGACTCCTTCACCATTCACCAACACTGTGACCGCGAGCAAGTCACACACTTGGAGGCTCCATGTCCTTCTTGGAAGAATGGGGAGCATTTGGCCTCAGGGCTTAGGGGTTAAGTGAGCCAGATCCCACATGACCAACCAGGTGGTTCAAATCCCGGCACCAGTGGCTTGAAAATATGCCAGGCACGTGTGTGTGCACATGCTTTCCAAATGCCAGCAGGCTAGAGAAATGGGGGAGAAGGGATTGTGGCAGGACTATGCTCCATTGGAGGCCTTGGGAAGTGCTTTCTCCCTCTCCTCTCATCGTCTTTCTGTCTCCCTCTTGCACAAAAAAAAGAAAGAAAAAGGAAGGGAGGGAGGGAGGGAAGAAGAAAGGATGAAAGGGGAGAGAGAGAGAGAGAGAGAAAGGAAGGAAGGACAGGCAGAAGGAAGAAAGAAAGAAGAAAGGGATGGGGAAATACAGAGCACCATGTGCCTGGCCCTGGGCTTAGCCCTGCCATACGCAATGTCACAATGTCGTCATTGCCCTGCCTTCACAAATGAGCAAAGTGTAACAGAACCGTGCCCGTGGTCTCTGTGTTAGTCTATTACTGCGCTGTTAACAGAAACACCTGCGAATGGGTGAATTTAATAGAATAGAAGTGTATTTTGACTCTCAGTTCTAGTGGCTGTGAGTCGAAAAACCTCACAAAATGGCAGAAGGCAGAACTTGTAGCAGAGCAGAGCGTAGTCTGTATCCGCGAGGCTTTCTCTCTGCGGTTCAGTCATGGAGGCCCTGCCCTGATGACATTGTCACACCCAAAGGCCCCACACCCAGACACCATGAAGGAATTAAGTTTTCACTTAGCAATACAATTAAGATGTTAACAATACAGGTTTTAGAGGAACATCCAAATTCTGAAACATGAAACCTCGGGGGACACACAGTTATCCAACCATAAGAGCCGCCCTGCTGGTAACCTAGGAGCCCAGTGGCAGATGGGTGAAGCAACCGTTTCTCAACTGAGCCAAGACTGCCCCCTACAGGGCATGTTGGGACTTTCTGGGATTGTTTTTGGCCGTGTAATAACAGGGTGGGTCACAGAAAAGGAAAGTGCAAGATGATCCCACAGGCATTGTACCTGGGTCCAGTGATGTTTGCCTGTTCTGCTAAACAAACATTCATGGAGGAAAGAAACTTATTTACAGTGACCTGAGCCTGAAACCTAGCCCCATCCCACGTCATGAGAGAGGACACTTTTTGCTGCTAAGTTCAGTGAGAAAGTCGACCACATTCCAAGAACACTGCATTCCAAGAACACTGTATTTCCTCATTTTCTAAGTGGTCTTGGTGTATCATTTTTGTTGAAAGGAAAGCTATTTTCCTCTTTCTCTTATCATTTTGTCTGTTATTATTATCACAATTCTGCTTTTCTTTTTTAATTGAAATTGTATTAGTTTGCTATAAGGCAAGTATGCCCCTGGAGAGAGAAAAGAGAGTAAGAAATCACCCCCCACCACCACCCCGCAGGGGAGATGGTCATGCGGTAATCCCTTTCTCTCTATTCTCCTCTCAGGATTGTAGGCAGGCATACGCACACACACACACACACACACACACATGCACACACACACACGGTGGCTTAACATTCATGCCGGGGCACATGTGTGTATGTGCCCAAAATCCTGAGAGGAGAATAGAAGAGAAGGGATTGCAGTGTGGCCATCCCCAGGGAGGGTGATTTCTTGCTTTTTGTCTCTGTCTCTATCTCTCCGGCAAACATGTGCACCCTATAGCAAAAATCTCTCTTAAAAAAAAATTAAAAAAAAAAAAAAACAACTGTGAGATTACCGACACTACTGATGCCGACGTCTGACCCGCACTCCTGAGCCTCCTAGAGCCCTGGTGTGATTTTCAAGCCACCGGGTCTGAGACGGGTACTATGTCGTTGGCCAAGTGGGATCTACCTACCTTAACCTCCATGCCACCTGCTGGCCCCAACTCTGCTTTTCTGAAAAGTTTTTCAATTTATTTATTTTAATGGAATGAGAGAGAGAGAGAGAAAGACAACACCCCTGACAGGGTCCCACACCACAACACTCCCACCCCCTAATTCTCCCAACTGCCCAGGATCATGAGCATGCATACCTGGCGTGTGCAGTCAACCAGGGATCCGAACCTACAATTTCCGTATGGTCACAAAGTTGCTTGAAAAGCATGGTCCCCCTGACTCTGCTTTTATTCACGTGTCCTTCTGTCTTCACTTTCATTTCCTAGGTATTTAAAAAAACTCACAAGTCACCTGAATCTGGAGAACAAAAGCTAAATTTCATTCTGGCTCAGTCATGAGAGAAACGCAAGAAGAAGTGTTGCTTCTCGTTTACTGAAGGATGAGACTGGGTTGTTCTAGGGTTTGGGAGAAGGAAGGAATTTTTATTAGGTAATGCTGAGACAGAATCATGTTTCCCTAGGCTCACAGCCAAGTCATGGATGTGAGCCGAGGAGTAACATCTACCTGGGCTGAGAAGGTCCTGGTTAGTTGAAAACCAAGGGTTGAAAAATGTGGGATGTTTTCTCTGCCTCCTTCCCTGCCCTGACACAGCAGGGCAGATAACATGCAAGTGGGCAACCGAGGGTGCAGCCTCTCTGGGCCAGCGTGACTCACACAGTTCAGATTCTTTAGGATGGAGTAGAACATTCCATTTCCACTTCCATGTGTCCTTTTTCATTTTCCTTTTTTTTTTTTTTTTTTTTTTTTTTTTTGCTACAGGGCACATGTGCTCACCAGAAAGAGAGAGAGAGAGAGAGAGAGAAAGACAGAGAGAGAGAGAGAGAGAGAAAGAGAGAGAAATCAGCTCCCAGAGAGGACAGCTAGCCTCAATCCCTTCTCCTCCATCGTCCTCTTGGGATTTTGGCCACGTACGCACACATGCCCAGCATATTTCTCAAGCCACTGGGTGGCTTGAACTGCTCAACCCGCTATGTGGAATTCAGCCTTAACCACCACGCCACTGGCTAGCCCTCTTCTTTTGTTTGTTTGGTTATTTTCTTCCTAATAGAGAGCACGTGTGTGAGCGAGCGAGGGAGGAGCGCCCCTCTGAGGGTCTCAGCATGCCATGATCCTCCTCCCCAGCCTGTCAGGATCTTGGGCAGGTACTCACGCACCCAGCACGTCATTGTCCCTTGTTTCTTAGCTGCTCTTACCATTTATACTAATTCCTATTAAATGTATACTTAATTCACCCTTCTTATCCTTAGATTCATGCTAATTTATATTAAATAGGTACAAACACCTGCTCATTTCATTACGTCTTCTACCTCAGTGTATCCATGTTTGGAAGCACATATTATTTTATTAGAATTATTATTTATATAGTTTGCTATAGAGCACGTGTACTCACTGGAAAGAAAGAAGACCAGTGAGGAATCACTCTCGCGGGGGGATGCCCATGCTGTAATCCCGTCTCTAGTCTTCTCCTGGGGCTTTGGGCATGCACGCACATGTGCCCGGCATGTTTTAAAGCTGCCTGGTTCAGAGTTCGTCTGTACAGTCAGCCACGCAGGATCCAGCTACCTTAACCACCATGCCACCTGCTGGTCCCAATTTTATTTTATTTATTTTATGAGAGCAAGAGAGAGAGAGAGAGAGAAGAGAGAGAAATGGGCACCCGTGCACACCTGCCATGCATAGGGAGACCTCGGGATGTGAACCTGGGATCCTTCCACAGGCCTCGGCATCACAGAATGTTGCATTCCCGCGGTGCCACGATGGCTGGACTGAAATGCAGTGTTATGAGTCAGTTTCCTTTTGTGTCTCCTGTGTTACCATGAGAGCGTTATGCTGAGTTTCTTGGAAACAATGTAATAAACCCTTCTGTAGTGCACCGTGCCAGGCACTTGATGTACTATCTCATGTAACTTTCTCACTGGCTTGTTGAGGTAAATGTAAGCATTATCAATCGCCTTGTACAGAGGAGGAAACTGAGGCCCAGTGAGTGCTGTGTGCAAGGTCGCACAGGAAGGGTTTGAATCCAGGGCGTCTGGTCCCGAATCTGCACTCCTCACCACTCTGCTAGCCTCCCTCTCAGGTGATGGAGATTACCGAGGTACCCCGTTTCAGGATGTCAAGGGGGCTTTCTGAGGTGTTTCTTATTAAAAAAAAAAAGGGTGTTGGGTGTGATAAGTGTGAGGACCACCCACGGTGTGTTGCTGTCTTCTCCCCTTCCTTCTTCGTCCCCTATCCCGCCTCTGAAGCAGTGATGTGGGAGCACCTCCATTTTCAACTCCTCTCTATATTGGAAACCAGCTCTCTCCTTTTGCCTAGAGTAAACAGAGTGATTAACACTCCTACCGTCTTTGCTAAATAACCCAAAACCCTCTACCTTAAGATGTTCCATAGTGATATAATAACCAATCACCAACCCCCTTGCCCTAGCCATAAAGGTCATTAAGATTCCATTGTGTTTAGGTAGGGATGGAACTCCAGGAAGGATTAACCTGCCTGATCTGGCTTCTGCAACTGCTTAGCAAAAGAATCTCCACTCCTTCCCTTTGTCACCCCCCCCTCAGTGATTACTGCTCCTGCCACGTCAATCCAAATGTGGTTTTGCCTCTCTAAGCCCCCTTCTCCCTACACTCGGGGTTGCGGGGTTTTTGAGAGACGTGAATCGTCCCGCAGTCGCCGGCCTATTAATCAATAAAACTCCAATAAATTTGGGTGTGTCTGGATGTCCTCTTATTTCTCGCTGATAAACTGTAACACCCAGGAAGAGCATGTGGCAGAGGGTGGAGGATGGGCAGGAATTGGCCCAGGTGAGGCCCCGGCCTGGCTAGCCAACCTCGGAGGACTGTTTATGTTTCATTCCCAGCTTCTTCTCTCCTCCCCAAGGGGCGGGGATCTCCTCTGTGGAAAAATACCCAGCTGGGCAGCCCCCAGAGAGGGGGCTGGGACTCATGGGACCCAATTCCTTTCCCCTCATGCCTGGTGTTTACTGGGCTGGGTTCTGGGAAAGGGCCAGATTGCATCAGACGGGCCTGAGAGGCTGGAGC
This sequence comes from Tupaia tana, assembly GCA_026018925.1. Taxonomy (NCBI): domain Eukaryota; kingdom Metazoa; phylum Chordata; class Mammalia; order Scandentia; family Tupaiidae; genus Tupaia; species Tupaia tana. The sequence continues at coordinate 61,504,804 of JAKSZU010000016.1, forward strand.
CAGACTGTGGTCTGAGGAGGAGACAGCTTTATAAACTGGGGCGAGTGAGCTGGGAGAGGAAACTCCACACGAACAAGACAGAGACAAAGAGTTAGCCAGACATGATGGCCACCTTCCCACAAGCAGCCAGCCCCTCCCAGCAGCCCCTGGGCCCAGACGATGAGGACCTCAGCCTGGATGAATACGACCTCTACGGCCTGGCCCATTCTTCCCTGGGTAAGGTCCTAGCTGCTACTTTCCCAGTCCTTCCACTTCTGAACCCCCCCCCCCCACCACCACCGTGGACCCCTCCTTAAACTTCTCCCTACCCCTCAGCCTTTTCTGCCCAACCTGATCCCTCGACCCCTCATGTCTCCCCTGCTAATCTCTCACCCACTGAGTGCAGATGTCCTCAGCCCTGGGACCTCCCTCCATACCAAGGGTTCCTCATTCCCCAGGTGGATAAACAGCCAGCAGAGGTGGTGGGAACCCCCAACCTTCCTCCCTGCCTGTCCTTATCATGCTCCACCAGCCTCACCTCCACCTCTGCCTTGGTTACCAGGAGGTGGAAGCCGGAAAGGTCGCACCAAGAGAGAAGCTGCTGCCAACACCAACCGCCCCAGCCCTGGTGGGCATGAGAGGAAGCTGGTGGCCAAGCTCCAGAACTCAGAGCGGAAGAAACAAGGCGCACGGCGCTGAGACGGAGCTCGAGGTGGGGAGTCAGGGAGCTTGGAGAGCCAGGCCAGGCCGCTGTGCGCTCAGGTGGGGAGGAGGGCTCGAAGGACTGCCATCACAGCATAGGGCTCTTGGTTTCCTCTGACCAGAGCGAAGGGAAGTGGGGGGTGGGGCCTTTCCAAATGGAAGGGTATTTGGCTTACAGGGAGGGAAACTGAGGCCAGAGTGGGTGGAGTCCTCCTCCGGAGTCACAGAGTGAGTGAGTAGGAGAGGCGGACTAAAACCCAGGCCTCTGTCTCATCACTTGCTTTCCCTCCCTCCAGACCACCAAGGCCAGACCACTGACACCACACCCAGCAACACCCAGAGACCGAGACCGACATTGGAGGAATTAGGACGTGGGGGCGGGATCCAGACCTGCTTGCCCCTGCCACCCCCAGGACTCAGTCCACCTGACTGAGGCTCCCAGGGCCACAGAGGAAGCATCTCCAGCCCCAGCCAAAGGACAAGATGGGGAGCAAGAGACAAAGTAAGAGGCAGAGTCAGGATGGCACCTCCAAAAAGAAAGGTGCCGTAGAAAACGGAGCTCCCCGTTTGGCAGGGCCAATAAACAAGTACAGCAGCTGCAGCTTACGCGTCTTTATCCCCTCTGGGCGCGCTTTCGTGTGGACACGGTTCCGCCTGCGTGTCTGCCTTTGCTTGAACCACTGAGAACATGTTGGTGTGTGTTTGCATCTGGGAGGGGTTTGTTCCTGTAAGGGCCTATGCTGCCTGGGTCTTTTTATTGTCGTTTGTTTGTTTCACAGGCATTTTTAAAAAAGAATTATTTATTTAATTTTATTTATTAGTATTACTTTATATTAATGTTATTTTTTTTTTTTTAGAGAGAGAGAGAGATTTTTTTTGTTTGTTTTTTGTTTTTTTGCCATAGGGCATGTGTGCTCACTGGAGAGACAGAGAAAGACAAAGAGACAGAAAGTGAGAAATCATCCCCCAGGGAGGATGGCCACGCCACATTCCCTTCTCCTCCATTCTCCTCTCGGGATCTTGGGCACGCATGCACATGCACCCAGAGTGTCAAGCCTCTGGGTCTGGGACTTCTACTGCAGTTGACTACATAGGAGTCCAGCAACATAACCATTACACCATCTGCTGGTCTCTTATTATTATTATTTTCAATTCACCAGAGCAAGAGAAGGTGAGAAACTAAGCTGCCAGGTTCAAGACTTGAACTGTGGTCGGTCATGTGGGAGTCCAGTGCCATAACCACCATGCCACCTGCTGGGCCCCCATAGGCATATGTTTTCATGCATACATTTCTTTGTTTTTTTTTCTTTTTTGAGAGGTTTTCGTTATAGGGTGCATGCGCTCGCCAGACAGAGAGAGACATAAAGACAGAAAGTGAGAAATCACCCCCAGGGGGATGATCAACCGGCAATCCCTTCTCCTCCATTCTCCTCTTAGGATCTTGGGCATGCACGCACACGTGCCTGGCGTGAGTTTTAAGCCACCGGGTCCAGGACGCAAACCACGGTTGATTACGTGGGAGTCCAGCGACATAGCCATTACGCTAACTGCTGGTTCCCTCATGCATACATTTCTGTGGGCTCTTATAAGGTGCAAACAAATTTCCTGTTTCTTTGTAATGCTGCTAATGAAACAAGCCCTTTCTCTGCTCCTGTTCTTTTTTTTTTTTTTTTTTTTTTTTTTTTTTTTTTTTTTTTTTTTTGAGAGGTTTTTGCTATAGGGCTCATGCCCTTGCCAGAAAGACAGAGAGATAGAAAGTGAGAAGCCACGCCACAATCCCTTCTCCATTTTCCTCTATGGGATCTTGGGCATGCACGCACACATGCCCAGCGTGAGCTTAAGCCACTGGGTCTGGGACTTGAACCGCAGTCAATTACACAGGAGTCCAATGACGTAGCCATTACGCCATCTGCTGGTCCCTCTTTTTTTTTTTTTTTTTCTTTCTTTTTAACTATAGAGCTTATTGGAAAGAAACAGGAACAGAGAGAGGGAAAGTGAGAAATCATTACTCCCCCAGGACCAGTAGTTAGCGTAATGACTATGTTGCTGAACTCCCACGTAGTCAACCGCGGTTTGAGTACCGGACCCGGTGGCTTAAACTCACACCAGGCACATGTGTGTGCCCAAGATCCCAAGAGGAGAATGGAGGAGAAGGGATTGAGGCGTGGCCATCCCCCCTGGGGGGTGATTTCTCGCTTTCTGTCTCTCTGTCTCCCTCTTTCTGATGAGCGCACGTGCCCTATAGCAAAAACCTCTCCAAAAAAAAAAAAAAAGAAAGAAAAAAAAAAAGAAATAATTACTCCCCCAACCCCAGAAGGGATGGTCATCCCATGTCACTTCTCCATTCTCCCTTGGGATTTAGAGCACACATGCACACATGCACAGCATGATTTTCAAGTCACCAGGTCCAACCATGGAGTTGCCTATGTGGGATCCAGTCACCTCCACGCCACCTGCTGGCGTCCTCCTATTCATTTTTGTTGATAATGTCATGTTCCTATAAAACAACCTATTTATTTATGTATGTATGTATTATTGCCAGAGAGCCTCTGAACTCTTCAGAGAAAGAGAGATCCCCCCTATACCAGGGCATGGTCATGCTGCAATCTCTTTTTCCTCTATTTCCCCATTACCCCAGAGTTGAGGCATGCACAAGTGCCCAGTGTTTGTAGTCAGAGGTTGCACGTGCTTCCCGGAAAGAGGCAGAGAGAAAGAGAGAGAGAGGGAGAGAGAAAGTGAGAAAGCAACCTTCCATGAAAGATGGTCATGCCATAATCCTTTGTCCTTCATTTCTTCCTTCTTTGGAGATTTTGGGTACACAAATGTATATGCCCAGTATGTTTTTCAAGCCAGGGTTTTAACCACGGTCAGCCATGTAGAATCCAGCTCCCCACGCACAGTGCTTAACTGCTGTGCTATGGGGCTGGCCCTAAAACCATCTTTTAAAGGGAATGTTATTTATTGGTGCCATTTGCAAGATGGAGAAAACTGAGATTACAATGTTAAGGGACTTTCCCTAAGTTACTCAGGGCTCCAATTCAAAGATTCTTATCATCCTCAAACATGAGGTAGGGCCCTGTGCCCAGGGAGCTGCCACGACCTCGTTCTGGAAGGTCAGCTGGGAGAGAAAGACTGTGGCCCAGTGTTATCAGTCTCAGAACCAGAGTTCAAGTGTTATTATAGCTAAGGAATATATTAATTGAAATATGGGTTTGAGTTGCTGTAAAGAAGAATCAAGATAGGATAGAATCTCACATAACAGCACTGTGGGTAAGTGCACTTGACCATTGTGTCAGCAGTTCTGGCTACTTTCAGTTCATTGCTGTTGCCATCCTCAAACTGTGGCTTACAGGCCAGCAGACGCGGTGGAGTCTGGGCAGCTGGGACCCACGTGGCCAAAGTGCAGTGTGAGTCCCAGACCCAGCTGCTTGAAATCCACACTGGGCATGTGTGCATGCATGCCCCAAATCTCTAGAGAATAGAGGAGAAGAGATTGCAGTGTGGCCATCTCCCCCCGGGGATGATCTCTCTCTCTCTCTCTCTTTCTCTCTCCAGCATGTCCACATTCCCTATGGCCAAAAATAAAAAACAAATAAACATATTTTTTTTACTTTGAGGTTCAAAACAGCTGCTCTAGTACCTGCCATCATACATCCATTCTTTTTTTTTTTTTAAGGTTATTTTGCTATAGGGTGTGTACACTCACCAGAAAGAGAGAGAGAGAAAGTGAGAGGGAAAGTGAAAAATCACTCCCCAGGGGAAGATTTCTCTTCCCAGGATCTTGGGCACACGCACACACACATGCTTGGTGTGATTTTCAAGCCACCAGGTCCGGGACTTGCGTGGTGATTGACCACGTGGAAGTCCAGTGACATAACTGCTACACCATCTGCTGGCCCCACACCTATTCTTTTTTATGGACATACCCTAAAAGTAGAGCACATTACACTCCCTAGGAATGTAGTCACATGCCAGCCCCAGCTACAGGAGAGGTTGGGAACACAGTACAGCAGTTAGCTGCTTAACCTCATAGTGGTACCTGTGCCAAAATGAGAGTGAGGGCAAGGTTTTATCATTAAAGGAAGCAGGAGAGAGTGCATCCTGGAAGATACTAGCCCACAAAGAGATTTAACAGAAGTAGAGAGAGAAAAGCCCTAGGTCTGGCCCTAGCAGAACCTTTTTCCTTTTCTCCTGTCACCTCGATAGAAGCTGAGGCTACAGAACTTGGACCTAAGAATATCACCAGACTGAGGTAACTGTTAGAGCAGAAACAAACGCACAGACAATAACCAGCGTGGGCCTTTGCTGTTTTGTTTGCTCATTTCTTTCATGAGAGTGAAAGACAGAGAGACAGAAAAAGAGAGAGGCAGAGAGAGAGAGAGAGCCCAACAGGCTCCCATGCTGGGATCCCCCCTCAGCCCTCCCAGCCGGCCAAGCACATGGGGATCCATGCCCTGCATGTACTAGTTGCCCGGGGAACCAAACCCTCAATCCTCCATATGGATCCAGCATCGCTTGAGCAAACCATTACCTCTCTGCTACAGAGCCGGCCCCAGCTTGAAATTTGGGGGACCCCTGTCCATCCACTTTCCTGGGTCCAGCCTAGAAATAGAGTTATAGAATCCTGGACTGGGAAGGACACCCAGCCCCTCCACTCAATGCTGGGATCAGCTCTGCTTGCTTGAAAACCACCAGGGAGGGAACCAGCAGTTAGTGTAATGGTTATGTCGCTGGACTCCCATGTAGTCGACCGCGGCTCGCGTCCAGGACCCGGTGGCTTAAAACTCACGCCAGGCGCGTGTGCGTGCGTGCCCAAGATCCTGAGAGGAGAATGGAGGAGAAGGGATTGCAGCGTGACCATCCCCCCTGCGGGGTGATTTCTCACTTTCTGTCTCTCTGTCTCTCTCTGTCTGTCTGGCGAGCACACGCGCCCTATAGTGAAAACCTCTCCAAAAAAAAAAAAAAAAAAAAAACCACCAGGGACAGGGAACTTGCTACTTCGAAGGTTGCTGAATTCCATCTCGGGGCAAGTCCTCAATCAGGTGCAAGCTGACTCATTGTCTCTGCCACCTGCCCCTGATTTCACTTTGGTTTTTCTGGTCCTTTCTGCCTGAGCTGCCTTTAATCCCACCCACCTCACAAGGCTCAGCTCAAATGCCTCCTTCTCTTTAAAGTAGTCTCTGACTTGCCGTCCACCATCAGTCTCCTGACCTCTACCCCAGAAAGACTCCTCCTCTGGGACCATTGATGAGCCTGGGCCCAGAACCTCACAGTCATTTGGGTATACAACACCTTCAGAACCCTTCTTCCCCTAGCAAATTATGTATTATTTAATAAATGTTTATTGGATACCTACTGTGTCACCAGGGCCTGGCTGAAGGCGTGGACCATAGGAGGGGTCAATGGGTATGATTGGAACCAGGCCTGGGTCAGCTTTAGAACCCAGGAGCAGGTGGGAAGGCAGTGGGCTCTCAGCTGGGCTCAGACCTGGTGTGTTGTGTGTTAGCTTTAGAAAATAACCAGGCCAGCAAGTGGTGTGGTGGTTAAGGCACTGGACTCCCACATGGCCAACCGCAGTTTGAGACCTGAACAGGGCAGCTTGCTTTCTCACTTTCCCTCTTTTCTCTCTGGTGAGCACTTGTGCCCTATAGCAAGCTTTTTAAAAAAGAATTATTTTATTCAACTTTACTTATTTATTTATTTTTAATTTGACCAGAGAGAGAGAGAGAGAAAGTGAGAAAGCAAGCTGCCAGGTCCAGGACTCAAACCACCGTCGGCCATGAGGGAGTCCAGCGCCCTTAACCACTACGCCACTTGCCAGCCCCTATGGCAAGTTTAAAATAATAATAATAATAATAAATTAAGTACATGATTTTTTTAAATAATTCTTTTATTGGGTCTGGTACCTGCCGGTCCCTAAATACATGATTTTTTAAAAAAAGAAAAAAAAAATCACTCCCATGTTTTGGCTCCTCCTCTTTGACAGGTATTTGTAGGCTTTGTTTCATTTAATGAACAAAAACCCAGTAGGAACTGCTATTACTGACTCAACTTTTCAGACCAAAAATCTAAGGTTCTGAGAAGTTATGTAATTTGCCCAAAGTCACACAGTCACAATTTATGGGAGCTGGGATTATGATCTCAAGGTGGACTGATTTTGAAAGCCTGGACTTTTTCCTTTTTGCTTAGTGTCTGAGAAGAATGAGGCACTGATAAAGAGGAATCCCAGAATTCAGTCAATTACTTCTCTGAGCCTTCTTTTCTTACCTGCCGCGTTCTGACCTCCCAGCTGGGAGCAGCTGCTCTGCTGTCAGAAAAGAAAGCAAAGCCTAGGAAATGCTGTGTCCTGGCAGGAGCGGCCACTCCCGGTGCTCTGGCTCCTCTGACATTTCCTAGGAGGGCCTACCCCTCCCCCCACATTCTTGGCCTCTGATTGGCCTTCCTTAGCCTCCCCCTGGCCTGGCACAGCCTCTTCTTGGGAGGCCCTTAAGTGGTTGTTTTGGCAGTTCTTAGTATCATAGAGTGTTTGCATTCTGGAAGGCTCTGGTCCAAAATGTCTCTTCTGTCACTACTTCACCTTTTTTTTTTTTAGAAAAGAAGGTTTAATAGAAAAGAAAGGAAAGGGGAACCAGCAGTTAGCGTAATGGCTATGTCGCTGGACTCCCACGTAGTCGACTGCGGTTCACGCCCCGGACCCGGTAGCTTAAAACACACCGGGCACGTATGAGTGCGTGCCCAAGATCCCGAGAGGAGAATGGAGGAGAAGGGATTGCGGCGTGACCATCCCCCCTGGGGGGTGATTTTTCGCTTTCTGTCTCTCTGTCTCTCTCTGTCTGTCTGGCGAGCGCACGCGCCCTATAGTGAAAACCTCTCCAAAAAAAAAAAAAAAAAAAAAGAAAGAAAGAAAGAAAGGAAAGGAAAGAAAGGAAGTACATAATACACCTAAAAGGCTTTTGGGCAGGCAGATTGCCAGGTGGCAACTGCCACTACTTCACTTTTCTACTTCTTTTCTTTTTTCCCATAAACAATTATTTATTTATTTAACTTTATTTGTTATTATTGTTATTTTTTTATTTGACCAGAGAGGGACAGAGAGAGAGAGAGAGAGAGAGAGAGAGAGAGAGAGAGAGAGAAAGGGAAAGTGAGAAAGCAAACTGCCAGGTCCAGGACTCGAACCGCGTTCCGCATGTGGGAGTCCAGTGCCCTTAACCACCATGCCACTTGCTAGCCCCTCTCTTTTCTACACTCTTTATTCTCCTGGTTACATGTAACATCTGTTTCCCCAATTTGGGGGGTTCCTCTTGAGAACTAGAGAAATCACTGATCTCTTTTTCCCCTCAGGGGCTTACAGAAACTTCCCTGTCAGGTTTCCATAAGTCACAGCTCTTTCGGAAAATTGAGAAACTCACTATGGGGTTGTTTATTTGTTCTGCAAACATCCTGGTCCTTCTCCACCCACCTTTTCTCAAAGGCCGGCTCTAAGATCTTATGTACATATATGTATATGTCTACATATATATAAATTCATATATATTATATATATATTTAAATCTTATATATATAAGATTCAGATATCAATGTATTTAAATATATATATATATGTATGTGTGTATATATATGTACATATATATATACACTGTGTGTGTATATATATATATATACACACACACACACACACACACACACACACACATTTCAGAATCATCCACAATTTGGTTTTCAGCTAGCACTCCGTAAAGCTCTACCAGTAATAGTAACAGACATAGATACCAGTATTGATGATCAGCCTCAGGATTTTCCCAACTTCAGCTTTCACGCAGCACTTTTGTCATTTCTCCTGTATGTGCATTCAAGTTACACTCTATTTGCTATACTAGATTTACTTAGCATTTAAAATGAACTCCTTACCTTTTTTACTCAAATATATTAAAAGGGAAACTGGATACCTACCCAAATAGAAAACCACAGTCACATCAAAATTACAAATTAACTGTAAAAAGAAAGATCTAACTTACTTTTTTTTTGCATAATTGCCAGAGGGTGCATGTGCATGGGAAGAGAAAGAGAGAGAGAGAGAGAAAGAAAGCACCCCCTAGTGGGGATGGGGCGCCACCATTCCCCAAGTCCTTTTCCTTCATTTCTCCATCCTGTCGGGATTCTGACGCACATGCACATGTGCCCAGGGGGGGTTTTGTCCTTGGTGATTTTTTTTTTTTTTTTTTGAGAGGTTTTTCGCTATAGGGCGCATGCGCTCGCCAGACAGACAGAGAGAGACATAGAGACAGAAAGCGAGAAATCACCCCCCAGGGGGGATGGTCACACCGCAATCCCTTCTCCTCCATTCTCCTCTCGGGATCTTGGGCACGCACGCACACGCGCCCGGCGTGAGTTGTAAGCCACCGGGTCCGAGACGCGAACCACGGTTGACTACGTGGGAGTCCAGCGACATAGCCATTACGCTAACTGCTGGTTCCCTGTCCTTGGTGATTTTCAAGCCAACGGAGTCGGACTTCTGATTGCAGTGGGCCACATGGGATTCAGATTTCTATAAACAAGGCTTAATCCGTACACTATGGGCATGTACTGTTTTGTTTGCTTTAATTTGTTAGAGGGCACATGCTCTCACTGGAGGGGGGGAGGAGAGAGAGAGAGAGAGTGAGAGAGAGAGAGAGAGAGAAGGCACATACCCCCAGGGGGAGGGAGATGGCCACAACACAGTCTCTTCTCCACTTCTTTTTTCAGGATTTTGGGCACATGCACACACATACCACACACGCCTGGCATGTTTTTCAAGTCACTGGATCTGGGACTTGAACCACGCAGTTGGCCCTGTGGAATCCAGTTGCTTTCATCTCCACACCATGAACTGTTTTTTGTTTTGTTTTGTTTTTTAAAGTTTATTTCTTCCATGAGTGAGAGAAAGAGAGAGACAGCATCCCTAACAGGGTTTCAGCACTGTGATCTACCCCCAGCCTAGTCAGCCCCAGATCACAGACCTACACGTGCCGGGTGTACTCAAAGAAGTCTCTGGGTACAAACCCAGAACCTTCCCGTGTGGGTCAGACTTAGAGAGCGTTGTGTTTTACCGCTGCACCACCGTCCAGCTCCCACCAAACTGTAGCTTTAAGAAAGCAAATAAATCCCCGGACAAACCAGTTTTTCCTGACAACAGGAGATACCAGTCTACCTGAGTCAATGCTATAAGGAAATAAACGTATGCGAATCTTATGACTTTCTTAGAGTGTGAGTTACTGGTCCACCTCACCCCTTAGTGTCAGGCCCCTTCGAATGTCCTCATTCTCCAAATACTTCCTCCTTTACCTTCCTCGGTTACATCTCCTTGCTGTAACTCCCTGTACCCTGAGGTCATCCGTTACCCTGTCATAGGATTTACCCAGTCAAGGCTGCAAGCAATTATGTAGTCCCTCTCCCCATTTACTACTTCCGCTTTTGAAAATCGTCCTGAAATCTGTCAGACTTCAGCGCATGATATTCAGGGTAACTTGGTTATTGTGTCCCTACGTGATCTTCCTCAGCCCCGGCACAAATAAACCTGTTTGCTTTCATGACTTTGCCTCAGGCTTTCAACCTTGGACATGTGGGTTCAAATGCCAGTTCTCTTACTTAGCGAGGTACTTGGTACATAAGAACGTGAAGGGGTAGCAGAGTAGCAGTTAACAGCATGAGCATCTTAAATAAAAACTTATAGAAAGTTTGGGACCAGCAGAGGGCATAATGGTTACGTCACTAGACTCCCATGTAGTCAGCCGCGGTTCAAATCTCAGACTCAGTAGCTTAAAACTCACACCAGGCATGTGTGTGTGCCTGCCCAAGATCCTGAGAGGAGAATAGAGGAGAAGGGATTACAACATGGTCATCCACCCTTGGGGAGGGGTGATTTCTTGCTTTCTGTCTGTCTGTCTCTGTCTCTTCAGCAAACACATGAGCCCTATAGCAAAAATCTCTCAAAAAGAAAAATTATTGAACACCATTTATTATTATTATTTTTTAATTTGCTATAGGGCACATGTGTTCACCAGAGACAGACAGAAGGAGAGAGGGAAAGTAAGAAAGCACGTCTTAGGGGGGATGGCCACACTGCAATCTATTCTCCTCCATTCTCTTCTCTGGATTTTGTGTACACACGAACACATTCCTGGTGTGTTTCTCAAACACAGGGCTGGGGATCTGAATTGTACAGACAGCCATAGGGGATCCCACCACCTTAACCATCATGCCACTGACTGGCTCAGGAAGCCACAGATTGGAACTAAGCTCCAGTACTAGGATCCAACAAATGAGACCCAAATGGAATCACTCATGCAAAAATCCCACATGATCTGACTTTGGGCCAGTCTCTATGCCTCAGTTTCCTGTATGTAAATTAGGAATGCCAGGGGCCAGCAGGTGGCACGGTGGTTAGGGCGCTGGACTCCTATGTGGTTCAAGTCCTGGATCTGGCAGCTTGCTTGCTTTTTTCTTTTTTTTTTGAGAGGTTTTTGCTATAGGGCGCATGTGCTCGCCAGACAGACAGAGAGAGACAGAGAGACAGAAAGCAAGAAATCACCCCCCAGGGGGGATGGCCACACTGCAATCCCTTCTCCTCCATTCTTCTCTCAGGATCTTGGGCACACACGCACACGCGCCTGGCGTGAGTTTAAGCCACTGGGTCCGGGACTCGAACCGCAGTCGACTACATGGGAGTCCACCCACATAGCCATTACGCCCACTGCTGGTCCCTATGGCAGCTTGCTTTCTGGGAAATGCTGTGTCCCCAGCAGGAGTGGCTTGCTTTCTCACTTTCTCTCTCATTCTCTCTCTTGACAAATTAAATAATAATAATAAACAAAAATTAAATGATGTTATTCTTTAAAAAAACCCCACATAACTAACAAAATATTAATGATGAAAAATAGGAATGCCAGTGACATTCAGTGTGAGTCATTATTGCGATGCATTAATGTTGCAAAATGCATAGTAAACACCAGGTAAATCCTTCATCAAAACAATCATACATGGGGCTGTGGAAGGCTTATATTAGGTCTTGCACATGAACAACTGTTTGTCCATTTTGTTCCCTTACCCTGACATGGCTGGCTGCTTCTGTAAACCTGCTTGCTCTTCCCATGAGAAAATAGCTCGTGCTAGCTATATAGAAAACTGCATCTGGGGGACCAGCAGTTGGCATAATGGCTATGTCGCTAGACTCCCACGTAGCCAACTGCAGTTTGAGTCCCGGACTCGGTGGCTTAAACTCACACCGGGCCTATGTGTGTGCTTGCCCAGGATCCCAAGAGGAGAATAGAGGAGAAGGGATTGCAGCGTGACCATTCTCCCTGGGGGGTGATTTCTCACTTTCTATCTCTCTGTCTTTCTGGTGAGCGCACACGCCCTATAGCAAAAACCTCTCAAAAAAAAAAAAAAAAAGAAAGAAAGAAAATTAAAAGAGAACTGCATCTGGGACGACATCCTGTACCTGCTACTGTCTTTGCTAACTAGCCCGAAACCCTTTTGTTTAGCAATGTAACTGCTTGCATGGAAACCCCACTCCCCTTGGAAATAATTAACCTGCTTGATTCAGCTTCTGTAACTGCTTGCATAGAAACTCCTGGTAACTGACCCCCTATAAAAAGACTGCTCAGACTTCAGTCGGGGCTACAGTTCTGACTCTCATTGCCCCCCCAAACCCCAGCCTCAGACTGTAGTCGCTTGCCAGCTAATAAAGACTCCCTTTAAACTTAATCTGGCTCTGGTGGTGGTTCATTTGGTGGCACTCTACAACAGGGCCAGCAGGCATAGTGGTTAAGGTGCTAGATTCCTACATGACTGACTGCAGTTCAAATCCTGAATCTGGTGGCTTGAAAATCATGCTGGTTGTGTGTGCATGCATGCCCAAAATCCCAGGAGGAGAATGGAAGAGAAGGGATTATAGTGTGACCATCCCCCCTGGGAGGTGATTTCTCACTTCCCTTCTTACTGTCTTGCTCTGTCTCTCTGGCACACACACGCTCTATGGCAAAACCTTAAAATAACACAGGTTGGGTGTGCAAGCAATGTGATTCTATTGTTTAATTAAATGTCTATTTCCTGCTCCTCTTCTGCTAGGTGGTGAGTGTTCTGTGAGGGTCAGTTTGAGGTTTTTTCCTCTCCCTTTTCCCCAGGTAGCTCAGGAATGGAGTTGGGAAGAGATATAGAATTCTCTTAGCCTTGACATCGTGTTGGCACACACATCTGCCAAGATGGCTCCCCTTCCTGTCCTGTCTGCTCTTTACTTTCTGCTCATACGGTTCCTGCTCTTAGTCTGTGCCCTCTGGACTGCTTGCCCCAGCCCCTGGGTCACACAGATTACTGGGTTCGTGCTGGTACAAGGCTGAGCCGAGTGAGCCAGGTCTGATGACAGTCACATCCCTGTGTTCTGGGGAGTTCTGTGGCCTTCACGGACCCCTGGAGGAGTGAGCAAAGGAGGGTCCCTCAGTGAGAGCACCCAGCCCCTACGCACCTGTGCCAACCTTGACCTAGGAGCTGGAGCCAGCACCAGTGCCCTGTCAACCAGAAACACTTTCTTTTCTTTGTAAAACAAGGTTTTCTTTTCTTTTCTGATCACAAAAGCAGTTACTACTGTGGAATCACAAGATAATCCCTAACCTCTAGTCTGTCCTCTGTCCCCCTGACCAAATGTGCCTTCCTTCTAACTTTTGCAAAACTCCTAAATGATCAAATTAACTCTGTAATCACTTCATGGAGTGATCTTACCAGCTGTGTACGGCCTTATTCTTTCTGTTCTGCAAAAGTACTTCAGAGGGTCCTGTTTGTTAACTGGAGAAAATAATCACTTATTCATTCATTCTGAGTATCTACCATATGCCAGGGAATATTCCTTTTTTCTTTTCTTTCTTTCTTTTTTTTTTTTTTTTAGGTTTTTGTCTTAGGGCGTGTGTGCTTGCCAGAAAGACAGAGAGGGAAAGTGAGAAATCGTCCCCCAGGGGGGATGACCACACTGCAATTCCATCTCCATTTTCCTTTTGGGGAAAATCACATGCAGGCTATTTTCAAGCTGCCGAGTCTAGGACCCGAATTATGTACGATCAGCTATGTGGGAATCCAGTGTCTTAACTACCATGCCACCTGCTGGTCCCAACCAGGGAATTTTCTAAAAGCTATGGGCTCAGTGGTAACTAGAGAGACACTGTTTTCTGGTGGGGACAGAGGCACAATTACAAGTGGACAAAATAGAATTTCGGCACAGCCTGGCCATGGTGGTGCGGAGAGTAGCACCTGGTTCTGGAGTGCTGGAGCTACATGGCTGCTTGACACTTAGGTCCAGGGTTGACCGAAACAGCCAGTCAAGTGCACCAGTGATCCTGGCTGGCTGCATGCTGGGGTGTGGGGTGAGACTGCACCGCGAGTAACCCTTACCATCGGTGCTGGTTTCTCTTGTGCATGTGCTCTCTCTCATGAAAATAAAATAAAATAAAATAAAATAAAATAAAATAAGGAATTCCAGCAGGGCTTGTGAATTTTAAAATGTTCTGTGTTAAGGAAAACCTCATGGAGAAAGTGGCATGTAATCAAAGGTTAGAAGAAAGTTAGTTCTGGGGCCAGCGGGTGCCGTGGTGGTTGAGGTGCTGGCCCCCCACATGGCCAACTGCGTTTCAAGTCCTGACCTGGCAACTTGTTTTCTCAATGTCTCTCTGTCTGGTGAGTACATGCCCTATAGCAAATTAAAAAATAAAAATAATCACAAATAAAGCTAAAAAAAATTTAAAAAAAAATAAGGGATGATCCTGATGAAAATTCCTACTGGTTTTTTTTTTTTTTTTTTTTTTTTTTTTTTTTTTTGCCATGAATCAAATTTCCCCAAAAGGGGAATTTTATTGATTACTTTATTCCCTCACAAAAGAGACCAACTGCAATCAAATGAGGTGAACATTCACCTCAAGATTTTGTTGTCTTCCTAATAGAAAAGATGAGGCTTAGACCTGGATCACGTGACCCTTTCTCTTCTTATCTCCTCCCAGTTCCAAATGCGCACATCTCTTACTAGCCAGCATCCTCTCAGATCTGCAGTTGGGCTCAACGCATTCAAGCCTCAGCACAATCTTCTTTGTAGTTTTTGCCTTTTTCCAGAACATAGGCTTAGTCTGTCCACCATAGCCACTCTGCTTCCTGTCATGATGCCGCTTTCCCTGAGCACACAGAGAATCCCTGCCCTTTTTGTACTGTGTCACTTTGTGAGGTTGGCGCTTGCCACACTTCTTACAGAAGGTCTGGCAGGTTTTACGGACATTCACCATGCTTGCAGGCCTGCTATCTGCACAGAAAAAGCCCTGCTTATTTTCTTTCTTTCTTTCTTTCTTTTTTTTTTTTTTTTTCATTCATTCATTTTAATTTGACCAGAGAGAGACACACGGAGAGAGAGGAAAGTGAGAAAGCAAGCCACCAGTCCAGGACTTGAACTGTGGTCAGCCATGTGGGAGTGTCCAGCACCTTAACCACCATGCCACCTGCTGGTCCCCGAAGCCCTGCTTATTTTTTTAAGAGCACATGGTACCACTTGATATACTATGGATTTTACTTATTTATTGCTGATTTTTTATTTATTTATTTATTTAAAAATTTGACCAGAGAGGGACAGAGAGAGAGAGAGAGAAAGAGAGAGCAAGCTTCCAGGTCCAGGATTTGAACCATGGTCAGCCATGTGGGAGTCCAGTGCCCTTAACCACCACGCAGGTGCACCAATGATCCTGGCTCACCGGAAGGCTGGGGTGTGGGGTAAAATTGCACCATGAGTAACCAATTGCTGATTTAAAATTAAAAAGTGGCTAGAGAGAGTGCTTGCTGGAGAGAGAAAGAAAGAGAGAACGTGTACTCAGGGAGGTTTTCAGACAGAAATCCTGGACCTTCCCCCATGGGTCAGCTTTGCGGAGTGTCCAGTTTTACAGCTGCACCACCATCTGGCCCCGTACTGTTTACCACTGTCTCCTCTGTAACTGAACACGATACGAGCTCAGCAAATGTTGACTGATTGACTAATGCTATGAAAAAAATGAACAGGATGGCATGATTGAGAGTAAGTGATGCATGAGCTCAAAACTAATTCTTTGAAGAACTGGCACTGGCACTCACCTGAGTGAGTGTAAGGAACCAAGTGTATGAAAGGAGGAGTGAATATCAGTTATCGATTACTGTGTAACAAGTTTCCCCAAGACGCTGAGTCTTAAACACACACATGTATTCCCTCCCTGTCCCCGTCCCCAGGGCTCTGGGATACGGTGTGACTCAGCTGGGTGGTTCTGGCTCCAGGTCTCTCACAGGACTGCTGTCAAGGCATGGCCCACAGCAGCAATGCGCAGGGGTGGAGCAGACCTGCTTCTGGGCTCTCACAGTGGGCAGCCACAGGTCCCCACTCACTGCTGGTCATCTCCATAGGGCACCTCACCATGTGGCAGCTGGCTTCCCCCAGAGCAAGAACTCTAAGGGAGAGAACAAGCGGTGGCAAGCTAGGGCTGGACGGTGGTGCAACAGTAAAAGGTGATGCTATGTGAGGCCGACCCACAGGGGAAGGTTCTGGGCTCACCAGGTCTGGAGACCTCCCTGAGAATGCTGGGTAGGTGCCCATGATATGGGACCAGATGAAGCTGGGGGTGGACTACAGTGTCAATACCGTTGGGGGTGCTGCCTCTCTCACTCATGGAAGAAATAAGTTAACTAAACTTAAAAGAGAGAGAGGGACCAGCAGATGATATAATGGTTATGTTGCTGGACTCCCACGTAGTTGACCGTGGTTTGAGTCAGACCCTGCAACTTAAAACACACTGGATGCGTGTGTGTGTGCGTGCATGCTCAAATCCTGAAAGAAAAATGGAGAGAAGGGATTGCGGCGTGATCACCCCCCCCCCCCCGGGGGGTGTTTCTCATATCCTGTCTCTCTATCTCCCTCTGTCTCTCTGGCAAGGACACACGTCCTATAGCAAAAATCTCTTTAAAAAAAAAAAAAAAAGAAAAAGAGAGAGAGAGACAGATGGCATGCAAGACAGGACCCAATCTTTTTGTAACCTATTCTCAGAAGTGACATCCCATCACTTTTTAAAAAATGATTATTTATTGGGACCAGCAGATGGCGTAACGTTACATTGCTAGACTTCCATGTAGTCTACCACAGTTCAAATCCCAGACCCAGAGACTTAAAACTCACACCGGGTGTGTGTGCATGCATGATGCAAGATCCTGAGAGGAGGATGGAGGAGAAGGGATTGTGGCATAGCCATCTCCCCTGGGGGGTGATTTCTCGCTTTCTGTCTCTGTCTCTCTCTTTCTGGCAAGCTCACGCACCCTATAGCAAAAAGCCTCTCCAAAAAAAAAAAAAAAAAAAAAAAACTTAAAGCCTGGAAACATATTAGTATTCTGTTCAAATAGTAGGTATGTGAACCTATTGACAGCTCAAGACCTGACAAAAACTCTTAAAACCGGAAAACAAAGCCTAGAAGAAAAGCAGCAATATTTTAGTCAAAAGTCACAGAATGCTGTTTCACCAGTCAGTCTCATGTACTTAATCTATCTTTTGTTGTGGTTCAATCTTCCCTATTGAATTCTGGGATATAATATTCAACTCCAGACTTGTCCCTACGATTAAGTTGGTCATTTTCTTAGTTTTTGAACTCTTATTTCTGTGTGTCTGCATTTAATTTTCCTGACATAGCATTTCCTTGAGAACTTTTTGGAGATCTGGTCTGGTGCTGGTAAATTCTTTCAGATTTTTTTTTTATCTGTGAATGTTCTTGTCTTTTCTTCCCATATGAAGGATAATCTTGCTGGGTGTCCCATCCCTGTTCAGGCGCCACGTGTCCCGTCCCTGTTTGGGCGCCACGTGTCCCAACCCTGGGGGACAGTCGAACAGGTTTCCTGAGAGAAGGAATGAGAGCCGGGACAAGCGGCACAGTGTTACAACATGGAGACGACACAGTGTCTTCAGGGTCATCCGTTTATTGTGGGCAGCACGGTACAGCACGGGGATGATGCAGTGTTACAACTCTTCAGGGCTGCGTAGTCTATTGTGAGCAGCACGGAGATGACGCGGTGTCACAACTCTTCAGGGTCTTCCGGAGACGATGCAGTGTTACAACTCTTCAGGGTCTTCCAGGTCGTCTGGAGACGATGCGGTGTTACAACTCTTCAGGCTCTTCAGGGTCTCTGGTGACTGTGGGCCAGGCATCGTGGTTATATACATGTTGCTGGTGGGCCGTGATTGGTTGTAAAAGGTGGGTTATGATTGGTTGTAAAAGATGGGTTATGATTGGTTGCTTTTGGACCAATCATGAGGTGCCGGATATGCAAATCTGAGGGATTTAGTGGCCAATCAGAAAAAGGTTTCGAAGGTCAGGTTTTTTGAAGGGAACCAATTGTGGCCTTTGGCATTGTGTAATTGTTTGCTTTCTGAGAAACCAGCGATATTCGCTGGTGCGCAGCCTCCCACAGCTGGGTACAGTATTCTTGGTTGAAATTGCTTTTCTCTTAACACTTTGAATATATTCACCCTTTCTTTTCTCGCTCTCATTGTTTCCTTTGAGAGGTCTGCTGTTAGTCTGATGGGATATCCTTTGTAGGTAACTTGCGGTTTCTCTCTTGCCAATCTTAGTATCTTGTCTTTATCTGTGGTTTTGTCAGTCTGACTGTAATGTGTCTTGGAGAAGATCTTCTTGGGTTGATTCTATTTGGGGTCCTTTGTATTTCTTGGGACTGGATCTTTGAGTGCCTCTCTAGGTTTGGAAAGTTTTCTTGCAGAATCTCATGGAATAGATTATCAATGCCCTTATGAGTCTCTTTGCCTTCTGGGATACCAATTATCTGGATGTTTGGACATTTGATGGTATCTAGTATTTCTCATATAATATTCTCAAATTTGGGGGCAATTTTCTCAGTCTTCGTGGTGGATATTTTAGGCCAGCAATTTTCTCTTCTACATCTGAGATTCTATTTTCTGTATGATCTAATCTGCTTTTAATACTTTCAAGGGAGGTTTTGACTTCCTGTATTATAGCCTTCATCTCTAACAGTTCCATTTGATTCTTTTATAAAGTGTGTAATTCCTCTTTTAAATCTTGCAAGAATTTCCTCACCTCCTGGAACTCGTCAGCTTCTTTCTCCTTTCTCTTCTGCAGTTCACTGTCTCTCTTCTCTACCATCTCTGTTAGCTTCGCCATTATGAATGTTCTAAAATCTTTTTCAGACATTTCCATGATTTCCATTGAACTGTCTGTGGATGAAGAGGAGTTCTTCTTTTCCCTTGGAGGAGATATGCTTTCCCATATTTCTTGTGGCCCTGCAGTGATTTCTAGTTATCTGATGGATGGTGTGTTTCATCCCAAACGTGAAGTTCAATCTGAGCACCCAGGAGCATGCAGGAAAGGAAACACAGAGAGAGAAACAACAACAACAAAAACAACCAAGAAACAGAGAAAAAGAGAAGGAAAAAAACTAAAAAAAAAAAAAAGACTTTTTTAAAAAAAGCAAAAATTAGAAAACCGTCCGGCGTGCAAGCGTGCCACGCAAATTCATTAGTTCTCAGGATCCATGAAGGTGTCTTCTGATGGCCTGTTTCCTTGCCTCTCCTGAGTTGGGAAGAGGAGCGGCGATTATTAATAAGATAAAGGGAAAGGAGGATCTGAAAGCTGAGAAAATGCTTTACTTAAAAAATTTTAAAAAGGAAAAATTACAAAAAAATGAGAAGACCGAGACAGAGGTAGAGAGAGAGACAGAGACAGGGGCAGAGGCAGAGGCAGAGAGAAAGTTTGAGGGAGCTCCTACCACTTGAGTTTGTGGGCTGGAGGCTGAATTATCAGTGTAAAATCTTCATTTCTTTTTTCCCTGAAATCACTAGTTCTCAGGAGCCATGAAGGTGTCTTCTGATGGCCTGTTCCCTTGCCTCTCCACTCGAGTTTGTGGGCTGGAGGCTGAATTATCAGTATAAAATCTTCATTTCTTTTTTCTCTGAAATCAGTAGTTCTCAGAAGCCATGAAGGTGTCTTCTCCCCTTCATGACTTTTCTGATGACCTGATAATATTATTTTAATTTGCTGCAGGGCATGTGCCCTTACCAGAGAGAGACTGGGGCAGGGAGGGAGGGGGTAATGAGAAAGCAAGCCACCAGGTCCAGGACTCTAATACAATCAGGGAGTACATGCCTTAACCACCACACCACCTCCTGGCCCCAACATCCCATTACTTCTACTTTATTCTGTTTCTCAGAAGTAAGTCACTAAGCCGAGCCCACAGTATCAGTATCGAAAGCAGAGTAACACGAGGGTGTGGTCGTCAGAGAGGATTATGGCTTACAAAGTAGAGGGCTCTTAGCCTAGCTGCAAGGCCTCAGTGAAGGAATGACTATGGTGAAGAGGGGTCATGGCAGATGGAGATATGGACAGCTTTGTGAAGCTTTCTGACTGCTCGGGTTCATGCCCAAATGTCATAGAACATGACACTGAGCCCTAGACTTCCATGGCTAAGTGCACAGAAATGAAGAATGTTGCAGGGATGACCTGTGAGAACTGAGGACTCATGGGACAACACAGTTGAGGGGATAGCTGAGTGGCACAGACTCAAGAACCACGTGGGCCTCTCTGTGCTCTGGCCATGTTGTAAGTTTGGGGACTGAGATTCACACACGTTTGGCTAATGAACAGATAACTGGAAATGTAGCATGACAAGTGCCAGGGTGGAGGAAGCCAGCCTGATTCGGTGTTGGGGTGAGTGTTAAAGGGAAACAAAACCAAAGACAGTCATCAATATTAACTATTGCCATAAGGAGAGTGTGGGAGCTGTTTGGGGGCTCAGGGGCAGAGTGTGATGGCCTGCCAGGCTGGCCCACATGGCAGGGCTTTGGGTTCATGTGCAGGGACCTCCCTGAGTGAACACATGGGACTGGGGGTGGAGCATGGTGCTGAGACCTTTCGAGAGTAGTACCTCTCTCTTTTTTTTTTCTCTTTCAGAAGAAATGAATAAGTATTTTTTAAAAGGAAAGTTTAGGCTGGCTCTATGGCCTGATGGTTAAAGAAGTCAGATCTCACATGGTTGACCTTGTGGTTGGAATACTGGACCTGGCTTGAGAAACATCTGGGCATATGCATGTGCATGTATGAAATCCCAAAAGGAAGGAGAAATGGAAGAGAAGGGATTGTGGCATGATTCTGCATCATAAGGGTGCTTTTCTCTTCTCTCTCCCTCTCTCTATCTGTCTCTGGCAAGTACATGTGCTCTCTAGCAAAAAAAAAAAAAAAAAAAAGGTAAATTCAAAGTTCAGTGTGATCTGAATTCAAATCCAATTTTTTTTTTTTGTTTTTGTTATAGGCTGCATGTGCTAGTGCAAGTGAATTCAAATCCAGTTTTTTTGTTTTTGTTTTTGCTATAGGGTACATGTACTAGTGCAAGAGACAGAGAGGGAAAGAGAGAGGGAAAGTGAGAAATCATGAACCAATGAGAACATTTTGGCTGTTTGCATCTGGGAGGGAAGTGTTCCTGTAAGGGCCTAGGCTCATTTGTATCTTTGTTTGTTTGTTTCATAGACATATGTTTTTGTGCACACATTTCGGTGGGCTCTTATAGGGTGCAAACGAACTTCCTGTTTCTTTGAAATGCTGCTCTTATTCTTTATTTTTCTTTTCTTTTCTGTTTTTGCTATCGAGTATGAGGATAGACAGAAACAGAAACAAAGAGAGAGGGAAAATGAGAAATCACTCCCTGGGCAATGGCCATGCTACAATTCCTTCTCCATTCTCCTCTCAGGCATGTTTTTCAAGCCCCCAGAACCAGGACTTGAACTGCACAATTGCTGTGTGGGATCCAGCTACCTCAACCACCATGCCACCTGCTGGCCCCAACTATGCCCATTTTCTATGTGAAGAAATGAAGACCAGGAGGTGACCTTCCAGGTTTCCCACAATTTGCCAACTCACCCTGCCCTGTCTGGCTCTCTCTACTTCACCCTGTGTCCAGTATTGTCAGCCAGGTGGCTGCCACTGTGGGCAAGGACCACGGTCCTCAGACCTCAGTATTCACCCCCTAGCTCTGCCTTCCCCTGCCCTACGTACCTTCTCCATGCAGAAGCACAGAAGGAAGTGGAAGTGGTCCATATCAACATTGCCGGTTGGACCTGGCTGTCTGGTGAGGTGGGTAGAGGTTGGAGAAGACCCTAGGTGTTTAGGAAAGGCCCAGAATGTGTAGAAAAACGAGAGGTTGAAAGACTAACATCTGCAGGGTACACAGGACATTAGGGCAGGTTAAACGGCACGAGACAGTCCTCAGAGCCATAGAGAGATAGCATTTATGAGACAAAACTTAGAGACAAAGGAGCCTGCCTTCGCCTCCCAAGTCGCTGGGACTAAGGGGCTTCCACATACCGAAAGGAAAAAACGAGCCAAGGACAGAACGTGTTCTGGGCAGAGAGAACAGCAGGTGCGAAGGCCCTGAGGTTGGAGGGTACCTGGAATGTTTTCAAGATAGACAGGAAAACAGGCTCTTCCCACTATACACGATGGCAAGTGAAAAAGCTGCGAAGCAGGATACTAAAGAGAAGAAACTTGAAGTCAAGAAGGCTGATGCCAGTGGCAAGGTTAAGAAGGTTGACCCCAAGGCTAAAAAACCCCAAGAAGGGGAAGCCCCCCCATTGCAGCTGAAACCCAGTCCTAGTCTGGGGCATCGGCAGATACTCCCAGTCTGCCATGTATTCCAGGAAGGTCACGCACAAGAGGAAATACTCGGCCACTAAATCCAGGATCGAAAAGAAAAAGGAGAAGGTTCTTTTGACTACCACAAAGCCAGTTGGTGGAGGCAAGAATGGTGGTACCCGAGTGCTTAAACTGTGCAAAATGCCTAGGTATTATCCTACCGAAGATGTGCCTCGAAAGCTGTTGAGTCACAGCAAAAACCCCTTCAGTCAGCATGTGAGAAAGCTGCGAGCCAGCATCACTCCTGGGACCATTCTGATCATCCTCACTGGACGCCACAGAGGCAAGAGGGTGGTTTTCCTGAAGCAGCTGAGCCGTGCCTTGCTACTTGTGACTGAACTGTTGGTCCTCATCGAGTTCCACGGTTCTGTGGAACACACCAGAAATTTGTCATTGCCACCTCCATGAAACTTGATATTAGCAAAGTAAAAATCCCAAAGCACCTTACCAATGCTTACTTCAAGCAAAAGAAACCGCGGAAGCCCAGACACCAGGAAGGTGAGATCTTCGACACAGAGAAGGAGAAATACGAGATTTCAGAGCAGTGCAAGGTTGATCAGAAAGCTGTGGACTCGCAAATTTTACCAAAAATCAAAGCTGTTCCTCAGCTCCAGGGCTACCTGCAATCCGTGTTTGCCCTTACAAATGAAGTTTATCCTCACAAATTGGTGTTCTAAATTTTTTGCCAAAAACCTAATTAAATAACTGATCATTAAAAATATATAGGAAAAGCAAGAAGAGAATAGAAGAGGTCAGAGAATTTCCTGCAATGAGAAGGACCTTATAGGCTGAGGACAGGGGACCTTATTTTGCTCAGAGTGAAATGAGTCTTGGGGAACCAGCAGTTGGCGTAATGGCTATGTCGCTGGACTCCCACGTAGTCGACCGCGGTTTGAGTCCCAGACCCGGTGGCTTAAACTCACGCCAGGTGCGTGTCTGTGCATGCCCAAGATCCCGAGAGGAGAATGGAGGAGAAGGGATTGCAGTGTGGCCATCCCCCTGGGGGGTTGTTTTCTCACTTTCTGTCTCTCTGTCTCTCTCTGTCCTTCTGGAGAGTGTTCGCGCTCTATAACAAAAACCTCTCCAAAAAAAAAAAAAAGAAGAAGAAGAAAGAAAAGAAAAGAAAAAAAGAAATGTGGAGTCCTGGGAATCATGAAGCAATCATGCAGATAGGCCCCAGACCAGGACTGAGGCAGGAGAATAGGGGTTGGGCAGAAATATATATATTGTATCTATTCTTCTGTACGAATCACCCAGGATATAAAAATCTAGTGGTGCCTAGGCACGTGTTCCTGGGTGTGTCTCATTCCTGGGGAGTGAACCGTCCACTCACCTGGGGCTTCCAGGTGCAGAGGGAAGGACCAGCAAGGGGCATGGGGCCAGGGGTGACTGAGGGTGACTGAGACCCTGTGGAGGCAGATGGATCAAGGGCTTGTGCCGGGCATGGGCAGGGCCAGCCTGGGCTCCTGGGGCTGCTGGAAGACTGCTGGTCTGGCCAGGGCCGGCCCGCTCCTCTCAGACACCCGGCAGGGCCTGACCTGGGGTGCAGCCAGAGCCCGTCTCCATTCCATGTCTTCTTTGTAGGGAGGCCCGAGCTGCCTGCTCAAGGTCAGGGTGGGCACTCCTGGGTATAGGGCACCCCCAGGGCAGAGCCCACCTATCCGACCTAGCAGCTGAGCCCCACTCAGTCCAAGGCTGGCCGCACCCTGACCCGGAGCCTGATTGGCTGGCGTCCTGAGATTTCTGCTCTGGCTTATGTCTCGGGGTCACCAGTCACCTACCTGCAGCTCCCCGCAAACTGCGCCACCCCCTCCACTTCCGGAGCTCTAACTGCAAACCTCCTCTCCTTTACCTTCTTCCCCATCTCTCCTTTGGCCCTTTGCCTATTAACGATCACCATCCCTCGCATCTATTACTGACAGCTAACATTTCTTCAGAACTTCCTGTGAGTCAAGTCTTGTGCGACTAATAATAGCTAAAACCCAGAGCCTTACCACACACCAAGCCCTGTTATGGGTGCTTTACATACAGTACCTCACTGAATCCTCTAAACAGTCTTACAAGTTTGTATCATGTTCCTCATGTTATAGATGATGAAAGTGAGGCACAGAGAGGTTAAGCAACTTGCATAAGATCACACAGCTACTCAGTGGCATTGCTAGTTTTTTTTTTTTTTTTTAATAATTGTTTATTTAATTTTATTTATTCATTCACTTATTTTAATTTGACCAAAGAGAAGCAGAGAGAGAAAGAGAAAGTGAGAAAGCAAGCTACCAGGTCCAGGACTCGAACCATGGTCAGCTATGTGTTGGTCCCCCTAGTTTTTTCTTTTTTTTTTTTTTAAGTTTAATTTCTTCCATGAGAGATTGTGACAAAGAGACAGCACCCCCAATAGAGTCTCGACATCGTGATCTACCCCCAAATTTAGTCAGCCCCAGATCATGGGCACATGTGTGCCTGGTGTACTCAGGGAAGTGTGGATGCAAACCCAGAACTTTCCCAAGTGAGTCAGCCTCACAGTGTGTGGCATTTTACCATGGTGGCACCGTCTGCCCCGCGATCTGTGGACGTAATTGTCACAGCAGTCCCATCCAGCTGGTAGGAGTGGCATTCCCACTGTTAGATGAGCCAAGCACAGGGAGGTGACATGCCCTGAGCAATGGCACACACTAGGGCTCGGAAAGGCAGAATGAAGGAGGCCCTGCCCGTGCACCATGCCTCCCAGTTCACCTCCCCGCCAGGCTGAGAGGCAGGCAGGGCTGGGAGCCGGCCTCTCCCAGATGGGGAAATTGGAGCACAAATGCTTGGCCATCACACGTCGGAAGAGCAGAGCCAGCCGGGCCTTGAACTGGGACTTTTCATACCCAGACTGGTGTTTTTCCTCTGCAGCCCCGTCTTCAGAGGGCCTAGACGTGGCCTCCCGCCTGCTCCTCACCCTAAACCCTGCACCCAGCGGAGCTCAGTCTTCACCCCGCATTCAGGTGCATCAACAGCTCGTCCACAGAGAGCACCCTGGACCCTCTCTCAGCCCTCCCTAGGGCTGCCACAGTTGCCAGAGAACTAGGGTACACGGCACCCCTCTTAGAGAGAAAAAGAGGTGGGACTTGGGCAGCAGGTAGCACAGAGGTTAGGGTGACAGGATCCCACAGGGACAACTGCGGTTTGAGTTCCGGACCTAAGGCTTGCAAAACAGACTAGGAACATGTGTGTGCCTGCCTAGGATAGTGAGAAGACATGGAGAAAGGATTGTGGCATGGCCATCCCCCTGGGGATGATTTCTCACTTTCCCCCTCTCTCTGTCTCTGTTTCTCTCCCTAAAACAAATCTTAAAAAAAAAGAAGAAGAAGAAGAAGAAGAAGAAGAAGAAGAAGAAGAAGAAGAAGAAGAAGTGGGACCAAAGCAGAACAGTCCTTTCCCCCTGGCGCTGCCAGTGTCATTGGTGCCATGACAGACACATTTAGAGGCAGACCCCAGGCTGGGCCAGAGCTGCTGGTCACCTGAGCCCCTTGCTGCTGTGACTCTGGACCCCGAGTGAGGTCTAGCTGGGTGCAGTGTGACACATGAAGGACAGAGGTCCCAACACGGGGTGGGATTTGGAGCCTCTTCCGCCTCCCCTCTCCTGGGGCACGGACACTGTCTTAGCCTCAGGGTTTCCCTGCCTGTGCTTGGGAGCCTCTGCAGAGAGGTCCCCTCCAGCCCAGCCTTCCCCCCACCCACCCCACCCCGGCCTTCCTGCCTTCGTCGAAGATGGTCATCTTGGTTTCTCCTAGAGCTTAGTTCCAAGCCTTGGGACTGACGTGACAGAGCCCAGGGATTGCCCTCACTAGCCCACACTGAAAGCAGGGGACTAGAGTTCCAGCCTCCGTTCTGTCACTGGTCTGCTGTGTGACCCTGAACAGGACTTCCCTGATTCCATCTTCAGGTCGCACTGGAAGATGTAACTTCCCCCTGGAGCTCAGAATGCCCATGCAAGTCCATGGGGTGCCCCGTAAGGTTGGAAAACAACCGAAATACTGGTTGGTGGGTCTTTTCTTTTCTTTCTTTTACCCTTAGAGACAGGGTCTCGCTGTATTGCCCACACTGGCTTTGAACTCACAATCCTCCTGCCTCTCTCTCAAGTAACTGGGACTACAGGCGCACACACTGAGCCAGGCTCTGTTTTTGTTTTTAATGTCAGAGGTGTTTATGTGTAAAAGAGAGAGAACAGCGTCCCCCAACAGGGTCTGGTCAGGCTTCAATCCTTTTTCCTCCAAATCTCCATCCCGTCAGGATTCTCGGTGTACACATGCCTGGTGTGTTGTTCAAGCCAAGGGGGCTGGGACTTGAATCCTGGTCATCCATGTGGGATCTGGTTTCCTCTGTGAAGAGCCCACATAACCATTGTACCATGCGGCCAGTCCCCTACTTTTTAATTTTTTTTCCCTTAAGAATTATTTTATTTAACTTTATTTATTTATTTATCTTAATTTTACCAGACAGGGAGAGAAACAGAGAGAGAAAGTGAGAAAGCAAGCTGCGAGTTCCAGGACTCAAACCACAGTCGACCATGTGGGAGTCCAGCCCCCTTAGCCACCACATCACCACCTGCTGGTCCCTCTCTCTCCTTTTTTTAATAGCCTAGGTTTTAATTTCTCTAACATAATAACAGTGGCAGCACTAGAAAATTGCTATCACTTTTCAATGAGGAAACTGAGGTCCAGAGCAGACCAGTGACTCACTTGAGGTCACAAGAAGGCTTAGCTACTCGCTAGCGTCTATACTCAGGCTTCCCAGCTTTCTTTCTCTCAGTTCTCACCCCTCACTACATCCTTTCCATTTCCTGCTGGCTCCAACCCAACCCTCTGCCTACCAGCTAAGATCCACTTGTGGAAACCGAGGCCCATGTAGCCAGGGAAGACCCACACCCACCCCTAAGTATACAACAGAGCTGGCACTGCCTTCACTGGCCCTCTGGGTTCTTGCCAAAGGTCTGCTAGGTCCCAGGGCCATGCCCAGCCACCCAGATGCCTTCTTCCCATGCCCACAGCATGTGGCCAGAGCCTGGGCTGGAGTGGAAGCTGACAGTGAGACCTCAGGTCTCACACTAGCCCTAGCCCTGCTGCTCCTTCCAGACAACTGCCATATCACCAGCCACGAGCAGAGTCTGGATGGGCGCTTGTGGTAGAAGACGGGTCTGTTCAGCAGTGATTTATTAAGAGCCTCCTGTCATTTTGGTTTTTAGAGGTTTTTGCCTTAGGGCACGTATACTCATGGGAAGGAGACAGAGATAGTGAGAGGGAAAGTGAGAAATCACCCCCCTCTTCCCAGGGGAATGATCATGTTACAATCCCTTTTCCATTCTCCTCGGATCTTGGGCACGCACGAACATGCGCCCAGCATGAGTTTTAAGCCACCAGGTCCGGGACTCAAACCATGGTCAGCCATGTAGGAGTCTAGTGACATAACTATTATGCCATCTGCTGGCCCCAAGCCTCCTATTGTTAGTGTCTGGGTCCACAGCGATGCACAAAGCAGGCAAAAATTCCCACCTGGCCCAGCCTGGTGGTGCAGTTGGTAGAGTAAGAACTGCAGTGCTGGAGGCCACAGGGTCAACCACAGCTCAGATCCCTAGGTTGGCTTGAACACATGTCAGGCGTGTGTGTACACATGTCCAAGATCCTAATGATCTGGAGAGCTGGGAAGGGAAATTACAGCATGTTGAGGGTCTCTCTCTTTCATGCTCTCTATCATGAAGGTAAATAAGCTTAAAAAAAAAAAAAAAAAAAAAAAAAAAAAAAAAAAAAAAAAACACCCTTTTGGAAAAAAAAAGCACATTCTAGTGCATGAAAACAGACAAAAAGTAATCAAACGTTAGCTCGCTAAAATATATAAACGCTATGTAGAAAAATAATGCGTGGAAGAGGAGAGGAAGTGCCAGAGGCAGAGTTGCACTAAAGTGGGGTGGTGGTCAGGAAAGGCCCCATTTGGGAAAATGACATTTAAGCAGAGAGCTTAAAGAGACAGTGAGTGTTGCAGGCATGTGGGAGAAGAATTTTGCAGGCAGAAGGAACAGCCAGTGCAAAGGCCCTGAGGCAGGAGTGCACTGGCATATTCGAGGAGCAATGAGAAGGCCAATATGGACAGTGTAATGTAGATGAGCAAGATTTTTTTAAATGTGAGATGAAATAATAAATATGGTATTCTCCTTGTTTCAATTATTGCACACTATGTGTGTGCTTTGAGAATCCATATTCTACTCCACAAAGTTGTGCAACGATTTAATGTAAATAAGAAATCATGAAATAAAATAAAAGAGGAAAACGTGAAATGTCCCTTTGAGACAAGACTACTGGCAGGAGGGGCTGGGTCATTTAGGAGGAAACCAGTGACAAGGGGCAGTATGGGTACAGAGAAGGGTAAGAAGAGGTTAGGGAGAACAGCTTGGGCAAAGACGAGGAGACCTGAGGTGGCTCATCCTATTCGAATGTGAGCAACAAGTTGCAGGAGTGGAGCAGGGCTACGGAGAGGGGAGGGATGAGGCTGGAGGAACCAGGCGAGCCAGGTTGAGAAGAGCAAAAGAAGCAGCTAGGCATCTTCAGAGAAAGTCGTGTCAGAGAGTGGGAGATGGGACTTAAGATCTGAGAGATACGCAGCGCAGCCTGGCAGCACAGACTGTAGCATATTGGACTGCAGTGCTGGAAGCCACATGGCCAACCAGGGTTCGGATACCCAGCCTACTCAATCTGAAATGCACAGGTGACCAAGATCCTGACAGGCTGGAGGAAGGGAATCATGACATGATCAGATCTTATCAAGGGCTCTCTCTCTCTCTCTCTCTCTCTCTCTCTCTCTCTCTCTCTCTCTCTCTCTCTGCACACTCTTTACTATAAAATTAAAAACAAAACAAAAGACCAGCTGGTAGCATAGTGGTTAAGGCGGTTGGATCCCACACGGCAGCCTGCGTGGTTGAGTCCCACACCTGGTGGCTTGAAAAACACACCAGGCATGTGTTTGTACCCAAAATCCTGAGAGAAGAATGGAGTGGAAGAAATGGTAGTGTGACTATCCTCCAAGGTGTGTGTGGGAGGCTTTCTCACTTTCCCTCTCTGTTTCTTTCCAGTAGGATACATGTCCTCAGACAAAAATTTAAATTAAAAAAAAAAAAAAAAGATTTGAGAGAGAATTTGAATGGTACAGGGTAATTTTGAAGAGTAGAAGGGGCCATGGAGAGAACTGAAGGAAAGACCCGAGTGGTCAGGGGGTGAGAGAGTGAGTGGGATGGCCATGTCTCCAGGATGACAGCAGGACTTGGGAATGTGTGGAAGACCAGCCAGACTTCTGCCTTCCTCACTGTGAGTCCAGGGATATCTGGGACCTCCCTAATGGGATCTCCCAGCTGCAGGGGATGTGAGAGAATGAGCCAACACCACTGGGGGGCACTGCAAGAGGAGCCTGTCCACTCCGGAGCATCCAGCCCTGCTTCCTTTTCCTGCTCCTCCCTCAGCTCTCTGGAACTGCTCTCTGGGCAGTAGCTGGTACTTCCCTGGCACTTGGCTCCAAGTGGCCCTGCCAGGCAGTGCCTAGGCTGGGCTGAGGAGTCAGGGTACAGGAAGGGGAAGCCCCCTTGGTTTCTGTCTCAAAGCAGGGACCCAGAAGGGAAACCCCACAGGTCCCAAAAGGAAAGTGGCAGCAGTGGGCCATGGGGAAGACCATGAAAACCCCATCCTCTCCCTGAAGATGGGAAATCCAGGGTGGGGCCGAGGGCGGAGCTGTGCTGGAAGGGAGATCTGTGGTTGATGCAGTAGTCTCTATAGAGCAGAAACACCATATTATTCTGGGTCCTACTGAATGCTGATCCTGACCTCACACAACCCCAGCTTGCCCACAGGCTGAGCCCTGATCCTGGTCATTGACTGAGGTCTTATCCCAGCCCCCACCCGAGCCCTCACCTGAGTCACAGCCTGTCAGAACCTTTGCCACAAAACCACCCCGTCCCTGATCTGAACTGAGCCCTAATCCAAACCCAGATCAGTTCCAAGAAGAGCCCTAGGTCACCAATAGCTCTGACCCCAACAGGCAGCCGGAATGCTGGCCCCAGTCTTGCTTGGAGTCCCGCCCTAGTGAGAGATGAGCTCTCTTATCTGACTCTGGCCAAAGACTGAGCCATTGGCTCCAGACACACTCCCCTCTATGGTCCCACATGTGGCCTCCAATTTGGCCTCATGCAGCCCTACCCTCATTACAAACTGAGATCTGGCTATTTGTCTATCCATCCATCTATTTATATACTTATTATTTTTTAACGCCATAGAGAGAGAGAGACAGGGGGAGAGAGAATGTCCCAACAGGACCTGATCATGCTGCAACTTCTTTCCTTCAATTCTCTATCCCATCAAGATCCTGGGCATGCATGCATGCACCTGGCAGGTTTTTCTTTCTTTCTTTCTTTCTTTCTTCCCTCCTTCCTTCCTTCCTTCCTTCCTTCCTTCCTTCCTTCCTTCCTTCCTTCCTTCCTTCCTTTCTTTCTTTCTTTCTTTCTTTCTTTCTTTCTTTCTTTCTTTGGAGAGGTTTTAGCTACAGGGCACATGCAGTTTTGCTACAGGGCGCATGCGCTCACTAGAAAGTCAGAGAGAGAGAGACAGAAAGCGAGAAATCACCCCCCAGGGGGGATGGCCATGCCGCAATCCCTTCTCCTCCATTCTCCTCTCAGGATCTTGGGAATGCGCACACACGCACCCAGTGGGTCCGGGACTCGAATCGCGGTTGACTACATGGAAGTCCAGTAACACAGCCATTACGCTAACTGCTGGTCCCACCTGGCAGGTTTTTCAAGCCACCAGGGTCAAGACTCAAACACTGGTTGGCCACGAGGGATCTGGCTTCCTCTGTGCAGTCTTAATGGCTGACTACAAGGCCAGCTCCAGAGCTCTAATCTCAGCCCTACTGCCATCAGGCTGAGCCTCTGCCTGCCCCACACAAAGACTCATCCCAGCCACGTATTGCGTCTTCTTGCACCCCTCCCTCAGTCATCTGGTAAGCCAGAATACAGTAAGGATGACTCACAAAGTACCCCGGGAACCCTCTAGTGGGCAGTCTCCTCACCTGGCCATCCAGCTTTTGAAGGACAGTGGCTGGTGATGGCTCTAGGATGATGGGGACAGAGCATAGAAGCAGGAGAGTATGTGAGTCTCTGGGGTCTCCCAGAGCATGGCTGGATGGCTCACCCAAGAGTGGAGAACTGAAGGATGGGCTTGACCAGGGAGCTTAGCACTGGGCCAAGAGCCTGGATTGACCAAAACCCCAGCTTCCCGCCACCCCCAGCAATACCTCCCACCCCCTCTGGGAAGGGAAATTACATTTCCCCATTTTAGCAAGGGGTGGTGAGGAGGGAAGACTGAGTGAATACAAAGCTGAAAGTACAAGCAGGACGGAAAGTGAAACCGGCACACCCCCAGTATAAGACTCCCCTTGCCTGGGAGATGGCTGGCCAAAGAGGCGGGGCCCTGACATGGGCCAGATGGCAGGCGACCTTGGCTGGCGTGAGTTTGAGGCCAGGGCTGGGGGTGGAGGGTGGGGGCTTGGCTGAGTGTGGGCAGAGGATGGGAGAGCTCACCTGGTATTTGTAGGGGCCGAGAGCTGAGGGCAGCCACTTGACAGTCTGCGGACACAGCTGGCTGCAGATGGGAATGAGGCTGCCATGAAGAGGCAGGGGGCTGGCTTGGCCCAGGGCTGGGCAGAGGATGGGCCAGCGTGGCTGGCATGAATAAGGAGGGTGGCAGAAGTGGCTGGGTAATATTTGAACAGACCTGGGCAGAGGATGGGAAACCTTGGCCAGCTTGATTGGGATGCCTTGGACAGCTGGTTTGAACAGGACCCAGACTAGGCAGATGAGTGAAGAGTTTTCTTGGAGTGAATGAGTGGGGGCCAAAGAGCTCAGCTAAAACTGAGAACTGGAGTTAGCTAGAGGAAAGCAGAGGAGCGCTTGGACATGTCGGGGCCAAGGCCATAGACTCAAGCCTGAG
The DNA here is from genome assembly GCA_026018925.1 of Tupaia tana. Classification (NCBI taxonomy): domain Eukaryota; kingdom Metazoa; phylum Chordata; class Mammalia; order Scandentia; family Tupaiidae; genus Tupaia; species Tupaia tana. Next base: position 61,537,205 of record JAKSZU010000016.1, read on the forward strand.
TGGGTCAAGGGTCTGGTTGAACTTCGGAAAGAGGTCCAATCTGCAGTGGATGGCTGCAGAGCTCAGAACACAGCTCGAGGCAGAGGAGCAAGTGACGGGGCCAGGTGGAGGCCAAGGCTAGAGGAGGGTCAGAACCTTCAAAGGCCAGGGCTGGATGCAGAGGAAGGAGAGGGGATTCCAGAGCTCAGGCAGGAAGGGCACTTACACAGGAGATGGCCCAGCTCAGTTCTGGGTGGGCAATGTTCACCGGGGCCTAGAGGGACCCACTCTGCCCCCAACATAGAGCTCGGAAGAACCCCACTCTGCCTCAAGTCTCCCAGATGCTAGATGGCCAGAAGGGCCACCAAGCCAGAGAACTAGAACGCTAGAGATCGTAGGCACTGCCTACCACTCTGGAGGCCCATGAGGGATGTGCTGTCCCTCAACATCCTTTCTTAGGAAGGTCTCTCAGCAACAGAGCTCAGGGCTTAAAGATCATTCATGGACAGGGAAAAGGCATGGCAAGGAATGGGGACAGAAAGACTTGGGGCCACTTTTGCTTTGCGTTTCGGTGAGAGTTGTGTAACTCCAGTGATTGCTAGATTTCCTCTCCCTGAGGGAGAAACCGTGGAACATGGCCCTCTTCCTAGAACCTCTCACCCCATTGCTCCTCTTCCCTCTTTCTTGGGAAACAGGGCAGGAAGCACCCTCAGAAGTCAGCCTAACCTGATGTCCTTTTCCCCATTTTCTAGTTGGAAGCCTGAGGCTCAGCAATAAGAGGCAACTTGCTCAGGGGAGCATCAGACGAGGAATAGGTCTTCCTCCTGGGTCCCGGCCCTCCCATTCCCACACTGCAGGGTGGGGTGGAGGCAGAGCCACTCTGTCCTTCGGACTCTAGGACAGAGCCTCCAGCATTGCCAGCCCACGCCTGGGGCTCTGTGACCAGTTCAAGCCATCAGAGCTGCCTGGCTGATCCCGAGGACCCCTTGGCGTGGCTGAGTGTGCCCACTCCCAGGGCCGGCGGCTGCGCCTCCTTTCAGTCCCCTGGGGAAAATACATGGGCTCTGCCTTTGGACAGAGCTGGGTCCAGTCCTGGCTCCCTCACCCTCTCATCACCTGACCGTGGGCAAGTCGACCTCACTTTCCTCATCTGCAAAATAGGGATCTAGAGGGCTGGACCGGCACAGCAGTGACTCGATACTGTCAGCAGGGCTGACATGCATGAGAACGGTCCAGGTCCGAGTCCAGAGACATCCTTGAACACACTGAGCACATTCATGCCCATGATACAGTGATGGCTGAAGCTGGGGTCGGGGGGAGGAGTGTGGCATGAGGACCCTGTTGAGAGTGCCTGTCTCTCTTTCTGTGACTTGGAAGGAAGGAAGGGAGGAAGGAAAAAGAATGAAAGAAAAAGAAAGAAAAAGAATAAACGAGAGAAAAGGAATGAGAGAGAGAGGAAGGTAGCAAGCTAGCCTTAAAGAAAAGGGAGGGACAGCACCATGGCCTTGTGGCTAAGGGAACTAGATCCCACATAGTCAATCATGGTTCAAATTCTGGCCTCTGTGGCTTGAAAAATAGGCTGTGTGTGTGTGTGTGTGGTGTGCATGTGAGTATGTGCCCTAAATCCCAACAGGATAGCGAAAGGGAGCAGAAGGGATTATGGCGTGACCATGCCCCACAGGGTGGAGGGCTTTCTCCTTCCCTCTCTCTCTCTCTTTCTGTGTCTGGTGGGTGCTCTTGCCGTCTGACAGTAAAAAAAGAATAGCAAGAATAATAACCCCCAGGCTGCCACACGCAGCTGCGCAGGTGGGTCACTGAAAGGCACTTGGCCAAGAGAGTGGTGGTCACAGTCCAGCTTTGTATCTGCTCGCAAAGGTGGGCACTTAGGCAGAGAGGCCACATGGTGACCTCCACAGCCCCCATTGCGTTTTCGAGGGGACAGTGCCTGCACCGTGCTCGCACACAGCATGGACTCAGAAAAGGCACGCTCCCTTTCTTCTGGGTTCTTCTCAAGCTCTCCCCTCACCTCGCCACCTCCACCCCATCTCTCCAGGGCTCAGCCTGTTGCTGCTTTCCTTGCTCCTGGTGCACGCCGGTGTCTGGGGATTCCCGAGGCCCCCAGGGAGGCCCTCCCTAAGCCTGCAGGAGCTGCGGAGGGAGTTTACAGTCACCCTACAGCTTGCCAGGAAGCTGCTCACCGAGGTTCGGGGCCAGGCCCATCGCTTTGTGAGTCTCCCTAACACACAGGCTCTGGGGACGGGCAGGCTCCCAGTCACTGCGGCCCCCACTAACAGACCTTGCCTCCCAGGCTGAATCTCACCTGCCCGGAGTGAGCCTGGACTTCCTGCCCCTAGGAGAGCAACTCCCCAACGTTTCCCTGACCTTCCAGGCCTGGCGCCGCCTCTCTGTGAGTGAGGGGTTGGTGGGTGGGGCAGAAAAGCTGGTGATAAGACTGGAATAGAATTTGGAAGAGGTTGAACATGTCTTCAGACTTAAAGATGAGGCTGGGGGCTGGAGAGTGCCACAGTGCTAAAACTCAATGCTTTGTGATATTGACCCACGTGGAAAGGTTCTGGGTTCACATCCAAAGATCTCCCTGAGTACGCCAGCTATATGCTTGCCTATGATTCAGGGCTGGCTAAGGCTAGGGGCGGACTGTGGCATCAAGACCCCATTGGAAGTGCTGTCTCTCTTTGTCTTTTTCTTGGAATAATAATAAAAAAAGACTTTAAAAAATTGAAGCTGGAATAAAGACATGGAGTTAGGAAGAGGGTCAGAGGGAAGATGGATATGGAAAGAGGTGTGGATGGGAACGGAATGAGATAGGGGACAGAGGTTAGTATGGAAAAGGGATGGGGTTGGTATTAGGGATGAGAATGAGGCTAGACTGAGGTAGAGAAGAAGGTTGGGGAAGAAGGTGAAAGTCAAGTGGTGGTTGGAGAAGGGATGGGCTTACTGGTAGGGATGGGACTAGAATGAGAGTGGGGATAGAACTGAGATGGGAATGAGTCTCGACTCAGGGAGGAAAGATGAGTTGACATTAGGGATGGGATGAAGATGGGAAAGTTGGAGACAGGTTGAAGACAAATGAGCATCAGGAGACAGGCGAGTGGAGAAGGGAGTGGGATGGGCTTGCAATGGAGGCGTGAGATGGAGAAGACAATAGATTGGCGTTAGAGAAGAGCTCGGGCCTGAGGCTGGAAGTGAGACTGGAAACAGAGACGAGACCAAGGTCAGGCAGTGAGATGGGAGTGCTAGTGAGCATAGGACGAGAATGGGGTTGGACACAGAGTTGAGGGTGAAAACGAATATGGGGATAGAATGGAGGCTGGAGTTTGGAAAGGGAATGAGGCCTAGAGAGAGATGGGGTTGGGAATGATGTGGGTCATCCTTGGCCCATAAGCCTTTCTCAGCCCTTTCTCTCCCCTTCAATAGGACCCAGAACGACTCTGCTTCCTCTCCATGACACTGCAGCCCTTCCACGCCATGCTGGGAAGGCTGGGGACCCAAAGGGGCTGGACTAGCTCAGAGAGGATGCGGCTGTGGGCCATGAGGCTGGACCTCCGGGACCTGCAGCGACATCTCCACTTCCAGGTAGAGTGTCTACCCACCCCTCAACCCCGGAGACCAACATACAACATTGAGACCCACTGACTCCTTTTTTAAAACATTCTCTAGGGGCCAGACAATGGCATAGTGGTGAAACATGATGCTCTGCAAGGCCGAGCCACACAAGAAGGTCTGGGTTCAAGTCTGGAAACCTCCTTGTGTACATCGGGCACTCAAATGTCCATGTCCTGGAGTTGGCCAAGGCTGGGGGTGGATCATGGAGTCATGATCGTATTGGGAGTGCTGCTCTCTATCTCTGTGTCTGGCTTTCTCTGTCTCTCTCACTCAGGAAGAAATAATCAACTTTAAAACACCCTCTGCCCACAGGTTTAAGTCTGGAGGGATACTCTCCAGATTCTCAGAGAGGGAGAGGGCAAGAGACAGAGAGTGTGTGTGTGAGTACATGTAAGAGAGTATATGTGTCTAGCTGCACCAGGCCCTGGATCTGCCGCCTAAACCTCTGTCTTTGCTTTGGGGATTTTTTTTTTTTTTTTGGGTGGGGTGAGCTTTTGCTATCAGGTGTGTGTGCACTTGCTAAAAAGACAGAGAGAGACAGTGAGATAGAAAGTGAGAAATCACCCCCCAGGGGGATGGCCACGCTGCAATCCCTTCTCCTCCATTCTCCTCTCGGGATCTTGGGCACACACGCACACGCACCCGGCGTGAGTTTAAGCCACCGGGTCCAGGACTCAAACCCGGTCGACTACATGGGAGTCCAGTGACATAGCCATTACGCCAATTGCTGGTCCCAGGGGATTGGTTTTACATGAGAACACAGCCTCAAAGCATCCAGAACAGAATCTGGCACCATCAGACCCTACAGGAAAGCTGGTTTCCTTTCCCCTCTCACTCTCTGACATCACCCAGATCCTCCTGAACATTTTAAAGAGAAATGAAAATTATACCTTTAATAAAAACACAATAGAAAATGCAAGCAGCACATAAGCCCTCTGCTCATTTCTGATCCTGAGATAGTCCTTAACAGCAAAGAGGCACTTCTGGAATTCCGACCCCCGGGGCCATCTTAGGGGAGTGGCCCAGCTCCAGGAACATCATCTTGCTCAATGACTTCCATTTTCTTGAACCAAAAAATTAGGACCCATGAGATGATGACATAATGGAAGATCTGAAATAGGGGCTGTTTAGGGAAATCATGGACTTGTGGTCACTGATGTCATTATGAGCCACTGGGCATCAATAAGGGGACTTTAGGGACCAGCAGTTAGCATAATGGCTATGTCACTGGACTCCCATGTAGTCAACCGTGGTTCGCGTCCCAGACCTGGTGGCTTAAAATTCACGCCGGGCACGTGTGCGTGCGTGTCCAAGATCCCGAGAGGAGAATGGAGGAGAAGGGATTGCGGCATGGCCATCCCCCCTGGGGAGTGATTTCTCACTTTCTGTCTCTCTGTCTCTCTCTGTCTGGCGAGTGCACCTACCCTATACAAAAACCTCTAAAAAAGAAATAAATAAGGGGACTTTAAAAAGTTTGTGAAAAAATGGAATCTGAATCGGTTTATTTGGGTATGATTTTTTTTGAAATCTATAAATGGCTTTTTCCATCATGTGCATTTTCCATGAACTTAAAAAAAATGTGTAGGGGCCAGCAGGTGGTGTAGTAGCTGAGGCGCTGGACTCCCACATGGCTAATCGTGGTTCTGGAGCTGGTGGCTTGCTTTCACACTTTCTCTCTCTCTTTCTGATAAAATTAAAAAATAATAATAATGAAGAAATTTAAATAAAATAATTTTTTTGAGAGGTTTTCGCTATAGGGCACGTGCGCTCGCCAGACAGACAGAGACAGACAGAGAGACAGAAAGCGAGAAATCACTCCCCAGGGGGGATGGTCACGCCGCAATCCCTTCTCCTTCATTCTCCTCTTGGGATCTTGGGCACGCACGCACACGCACCCGGCGTGACTTTTAAGCCACCGGGTCCGGGACGCGAACCGCGGTCGACTACATGGGAGTCCAGCGACATAGCCATTACGCTAACTGCTGGTTCCCAATAAAATAATATTTTAAAATAAAGTTTGTTTAATCATAGAGAGACAGAGAGAGAGATACATCTTCAACAGCATCTCATTACAGCCCAATCCCCTTCCCACCCCTCATGTTCTCCAGCCAGGGTTTGAGTGTGCCTGCCTGGCATGTTTCAGGTCAGTCTGGGATCTGACCTTGGTTGGCCCCGTGGCTTCCAGCACTGCGGTTCAGTCCTACCGCTTACGTCACTGAGGCTGGGCCTCCTGAACTTTTTGAAGAGCCTTTGTACAAAGAACAAGGATTTGCTCAGGTTCTTGGCCTGGCTACTCTCTGATCCAGGGGCCTCTCCTCACAGGTGCTGGCTGCAGGATTCAAACTCACTGAGGACGAGGAGAACGAGGAGGAGATGGAGCTGCTCCCAGGGGCTCCGGGCGGTCCCTCACAGATGTCGGCCCCGCTGTCCTGGCCCCAGCTGATCTCCACCTACCAGCTGCTGCACTCCTTGGAGCTTACCTTGTCCCGTACCGTATGGGACTTGCTGCTGCTGTCCAAGGCTGGGCACTCAGTCCAGGCCTCAGGGTCCCCAGTACCTAGCTCCAGCCCAGATGGAGTGACTTCTTAGCTCCCTTCCCCTCACCCTTTAGGACTTTAGAACTCCAGTTTTATTTTTATTTTATTTTGAGAGAGATTTTTGCTATAGGGCACATGCGTTCTCCAGAAAGATAGAGAGAGACAGAGACAGAAAGCAAGAAATCACCCCCCAGAGGGGATGGCTACGCTGCAATTCCTTCTCCTCCATCTCCTCTTGGGATTTTGGGCACGTGCGCATGCCATGAGTTTTAAGCTGCCAGATCCAGGACTCAAACCACAGTCGACTATGTGGGAGTCCAGTGACGTAACCATTACTCCATCTGCTGGTCCAAGGACTCCAGTCTTAACCAACAGGGCAGACTTCAACTCACTTGCCTTAAACAAGGCAGAACTCTATTGGCCCCCAGTCCCAGACCTATCCAATAATTTAAGGGCCCTCCAGTCCTTGCCAGGTATTTATTTCTTGGATATTTATTTATTGTTTAGGCAGATGATGATTTATTTATTGTTTGGGGGCCTACTAATCATCCCCGGGTGAGGTCACCATGCTGGGTGCTAAATAAAGCACGCTCACCCTCTCTCTGCTTCAGCTTCTTTTCAGAGAAGAGGGGCCTGCCACCAAAAGGGTAGGACAGCCTGCAAAGGAGTTGGCAGCCTCTGGCCACCCTGGACCTCCCTTCCCTCCTACACTGTTGAGGAAAGGGAGGCCTACTTTTTCCCATCTGGCCTGCTCAGCTGACAGTTGCCATAGTAACCAGCAAAGCTTTGAGGCTGAATGATTGCTTTGGAAGCTCGAGGCAGCAATCCGCTGCCCGTCACCCCGAGTCCAGGTGGTGCTCCGTAGGCCTCCTCGGTCCTTTCCTTTGGGCTGGCTTCAACCCCAGAGGTGGTGTTACTCCTGCTCTGAGGGTTTGGGACACTGGGGAGAGGAGGGCAGGAAGAGGACATTGGAGGAGGCAGGCTGTGGGGAGAACAGTCTCTGTCTCTCTCAGTCCTCTGAACGGTTAAGACACAGGTCAGGGAGTAACCAGGGACCAGTGACGGCAGTTCCCAGTGAGACGGGTGGTCCACCGGCTGGCACAGGAGAATCTGACCCCTTAAGTTGAAGGTTTTCACAGATGCCATCTGCATCACGAATGACACACCAAGAACTGAGGCCCAGCGGTGGGAAGGAGCGGCAGAGGGTGTCGAGTGAGCAGGTCCATCGGAGCCTTCTGACCCTCCCTCCAGGCCTGCCTTCCTGGACGCAGGGACCCAGTCACTGGGGCTTCGGCTGGCCCAGGCGGGCTTGCAGTTCCTGCATCAGGCCAGAGTGCGCAAGGCCAAACCTGGAGGTGGAAGAAGGCCTGCGTGAGCTGGTTCCAGGTGCCCTTGGCCGCCTGCCCCAGCCCAGTGCAGCCCCCTGTGCATACCCGTGTCCCAGAGGCCTTCTCCTGGCTGGCACTGGGGTCCCTTCAGGCTTCGGGGGGCACGGTGCCGGGGGTTCTTCTAGTTGGAGGGTCTGCTCAGGGGTTGACAGCTCCTCCTCAGGCTGGGGACTAGGGGGCTCCTCCTGCGACTCAGGGACAGGGGTCCGATGGAAGGAGGGCCGGGAGCGCCGCTGTGAGGAGCTTCGTGAGAGGAGCACACGGCTTCGCGGGACCGAGACATCCAGGCGGGACCCAGGGAGCGGGGCCTGCAGGGAAGGAGAGCACAGAGGATGGTGGGGCTGGTCTCCAGGTTTTGCTAGGTCTTCCCTAGACCGCAGGACCCTCACCTCACTCCAGCTGCTGTGAGCATTCCCACCAGCACTTCCTGCGGCCTCAGAAGCCTCCACATCTCCACGTGGCCCAGGCACAGCCTCCTCATTTCTTGGCAGCTCCTCCGGGCTCGTGACGCTCTCCAGGCCTTCTGGATCAGCCTCCTTGGCCTCTATCCTCTGGCCTCCAGTCATTTCAAGGTCCTCGATGTCAAGGGGCCAGCCTACCTCTCCCTCAAGGCAATGGTCCCCAAGCAGCCCCTCACTGTCCTCAGCCTCTACCCTCTGGCCTCCAGTCGTCTCAGTGTCCTCCATGTCAAGGGGCCGGCCTACCTCTCTCTCAAGGCAGTGGTCCCCAAGCAGCCCCTCACTGTCCTCGGCCTCTACCCTCTGGCCTCCAGTCGTCTCAGTGTCCTCCATGTCAAGGGGCAGGCCTACCTCTCCTTCAAGGCAGTGGTCCCCATGCAGCCCCTCACTGTCCTCAGCCTCCACCCTCTGGCCTCCAATCATTTCAACGTTCTCCAAGTCAAGGGGCTGGTCTGCTTCTCCCTCAAGGCAGTGGTCCCCATGCAGCCCCTCACTGTCCTCCCCCTGCTCTTCTGCACGCCACCCCCCAACCTCTGTTTCTAGCGGCATCTGCTCTCCTAGTGGCCCTTCAGCCTCCACTGTGACCACGACGCCCTCTGACCTGGCTGTGTCAGAGTCCCAGGTGAAGCAGCCCATCCCATAGCTGTCTTCTGCCACTGCGGGACCCCCAGCCTCGGCCTGCCACCCCTCAGGATCCCCCTCCCTGGCCTCCAGAGATTCTTCTTGGCCCTCTTTGCTAGTCACCTCCACCTCTGATGGGCCCTTCAAGCCAAACGCCGACCCGCCTCTGTCCTCTCCCTCTTCAGCCTCCACCAGGTCTGCACCTCCCACAGCCTCCTCTCTCCCTTCTAAGGCCCAGCTTCTCTCAAGCTCTCCATCCCAAGCCTCCCCAGGTCCAGCAGACCTTACTCCTGGGACTGTGTTGTCCTCCTCAGTCTTGGCAGCCAAAGAAGTGGTCTGCGTGTCCTCACTGTCCTGGAGGCTCAGAGCTGCCTCCTCCAGGCCCCAGCCACTCCTAGGTGCTCTGTCTGCCTCCCATGGCGCTGCAGCCTCCACCTCCACCTGAGTTTCCCTGGCATCTGACTCTCCCAATGACAGGCCTGTCCCTGCTTCTGCTCTGCAGCTTCCATCCAGCCCCTGGTTCTCTGCGGCAGAGGCCGCTTCCTCCTCTGTTCCATACACTGTTTCCTTTGCTGTCTCCTCCCTGTCTGCCTCCAGGACCTCTGGTGGTTCAGTCCCTGCACCTCCGCTGACCTCAGTCTCTGCCACTGCCTCCAGTGCCCGGCCTTCCCCAGCCTCCTCCTCCCCCTCCTCATCATTGGCTTTTTCCTCCTGGGTATTTCCTCCCTCCACATCCCCCCTCCAGCTTTCCCAAGCTTCTGTCTCAGAGACCTCAGGCTCTCCATATCCCAGATGCCTGGAATATTCCTGCCGGCTCCTTTCTGCATCCTCTCTACTCGGGGCTGCCACTCTCCCCAGCTCTTCCCTACCCCCCTGACTGTCTGCAGGTTGGTTTATTGGGGTCTGGGTTCCTCCTATCTGCTCAGGTCCCTGACCTTCGGTGACCTTGGGTTTAAGGTCACCCCATTCCATTTCCAACGCTTCTTGTCTCACCCAGGCCTCCTCACTCCTCCCACCTGTGGAATCCTCCTCGGACCTGACCTCCAAGTCAGTGTCGCCCCCAGCCTCTTGGTCCCGGGGCAGCTCAGCCTCCGTGGCCCAGGAACTCCCTTTCTCCTCCTGGGCCTCGTTGGCCTGTACCACCTCCTCCAGACCGGCTCCATCCGCCCTGATCTCAGAGTCTTGCCTCCCTTCAGCCTCTTTCCCACATGGCTCTATCTGGACTCCAAAGCCCTCCCCTGACGCTTCCTCAGACCCCAGGCCTCCCGCAGCCTCTCTCCCTGCTATTTGGCCTTCAGCTACGCCTGCTACTCTCTGGGCCCCTGGGGCCTCAAACTGTTTGGGGAAGAGAATCACCTCTGCCTCTCTCTCCTCAGCCATCTCTCCCTTCTGGTCTCCCTTAGAGGCTTCCTGTAGGACCCAGACTCTCCTAGCAGCCTGTGGAACCCTTTCTCCTGGGACTGACCCATATTCTGGCTCCCTGATTCCTGGGAGGTCACCCTCCTCCACACCAGAGGTGGTCTCCACTTCCCCCCTTCCTGAAGTTGTCTTAACCTCCTCTACACCAGGGGCGATCTCAGCCTCCCCTCTTCCTGAGGTAGTCTCGGCCTCCTCCCTGCCTGAGGTAGTCTCAGCCTCCTCCCTGCCTGAGGTGGTCTCAGCCTCCTCCCTGCCTGAGGTGGTCTCAGCCTCCTCCCTGCCTGAGGTGGTCTCAGCCTTCTCCCAACCTGAAATGTTCTCAGCCTCCTCTCCACGTGAAGTGGTCTCAGCCTCCTTCCTGCCTGAGGCTCTCTGGGCCTCCTCGCTGCCCAAGGTTGCCTGGTCCTCAGACTTTGTCCCTAGGCCCAGAATCCCCTGTGCCTTTGTGCTTTGGCCACCCCTCACCACTCCCACCACCTCTTCTTCCTTCCTAGGCCCCTCGATTTCCTCTGCCTCCACCTTGACCACCTCCTCTGTCTCTCTGCTGTCCCCTGTCAACTTTTGCCTGTCTGTGCTAGCCTTCCCCTCCGGCTCCCTGTGCCAGGCCCACTCCGACTCCGCCCCTCTGGCCATCCCTGGCTCTGTCACCTTGACCTCTTCCTCCTCCTCCTCCTGTTCCCAGGTTCTCAGCGTCTCCCCTCTGCTCACTTCCTGCTCTTCAGGCTCCTGCTTTTCTAGGGTATGACTGCTCCTGTCTCGGTGAGCCCCAGACCCTGCCTCAGACTTCTTCCTGGGCTCTAAGAGGGCTCTTGGCTCCCGGCACCTGGCAGCCTTGGCTACCTCCCAGGCCCCCATGTCCTGCCTATCTGCTTGGGACCCAGGGCAGCTGCTGTCTCCCCAGGCCCAGGGCTGTTCTGCAGCTGAGGTTCCCTCTGGTCCTCTTCCAGCCTCTCCAGGCCTTCTCAGCCCTCCATCCCCGCAGCTTTGGCTACTTCTCAGGCTCTCCAGGGCCTCCTGGCCCTCCTCTGCAATCTTTCCTGGTCTTCCCACAGCCTCCTCCAATTCCTCAGCTGCCCGCGCCTCCCTCTCTACAGTGGGGACTGCATCTCCCATGAGGTAGGAGACAAAGGTGCTAAGGGAATCCTAGAAGAAAGGGGGGGGGGGTGGCAAAGGCATTAAGGGGAGTTCCAGCCCTTTCCCTGGGGGCCCTGGGTCAGAGGAGCACAGGAAAAGGAAGGAGAGTTCTGGGATCTGGAAGAAGAGAAAGGGCTGTAGAAGGAATAAGAAAGTATCTAAATCAAGGGTCTGTGGATGCATTTCTGGTGGGGGGAGGATTAAAATCCAGAAAAGATGGGGCTGGAGGCTGCCTGATCCTAGGAAAGGAATCTGGAGTCCAAGAGCGACTCAAAGAGAGGAGGAAGGTGAGGCCCCAGGGAGCAGGGCGAAAGTTTCTGGCATCTCTTTGCCTTTCTCACCAGTGCCCCCCTCAAGGCCTGATGCAGCCCAGGGAGATGTAGCCGGAGGAAGTCCATGCTGTCTGCCTCTGTGTGTCCAGAAAGCTCACAATGACCGTCCCCACCCACATAGACAAGCCAGTCTTCCCCAGGGCCCAAGACACTTCCTCTTCCCCTGTCCCTCCCTGACTCATTCCCCCCCACCCCCAGGCCCTGCCTACCCCTACCCCCAGCACCCATGACTGCCTCCACCTCAGCTTGGGAAATGGGTATGCATCACACAGGGACTCTGGTGCACATTTGGATCTAACGGGCAAGAGAGACGTTGAAAAGAAAAAGGTAGGAGCAGGAGACCTCAGAATTGGAGATGGGGGAGGGGGCATGTGGCAACTCCAGCTCAAGTGACTCCCGTCTCAGGTCTCATATTCACACCTCAGCCATTTCCGCCTCCCCTGAAGCCACAGCCTCTCTGAGAGAGGAAGTTGGGGTTTGTGGTTCCTGTTTTGCCTGGGGACAAGGAGTAGGAGTGAGGAGGGGGCTGGCTCATTTCAGCATCATTAGTGCTTCAGAGGGGAAGATGGGGCTGGAGTGGTGGCCCCGAGTGGTGGCTCCCCTCATCTATGGTTATTCTTGCAAAAGAACTTGTCTAAACTTTGCATTCTGGTTGGGTTACCTCCCACGCTCGTGGGTTCCCTGAGGGCAGAGCCGCATATTAGGCAGAGCCTTAGAGCAGGAGAAGCACATATTTCAAACTACCGTCTGAAGGCCTGGCTGCAGGAGGACGGAACCGGCAGAGGTGAGCACAGGCTTTTGGTTGCCCAGAGCAGAAATTAGCAGGGGAAGGATGTGATGAAGAGAATTCTAAGGGACTGAATGACTCCTTATTGAACACTATGTGAAATGACCTTGATTCACTCTTCCCCAACCTCCCTCTCAATCCCAATCAGGGCCATTGCACGAGATCACCTGATCAGTCTCAGTTCTTGGTCTAAGCACCCTTGATGGAGGCAGGAACCCTGCTCAATGGCTCTCTGCACCTGGTACTTCATTTCTTATCACTATGGCCGCCTTTAGGTCTAAGGCTGAGCGTCAGCGATATTCCTGTTTTGATCTGTTTTATTTCGGCTTTCTCGGCTGTAAAGCCAGTGGTCGGACTAACTCGGTGATCTCTTAGACGGCCTTGGATACCACCAAAAGATGATTCACCACCCTTAGGTGGGCGCTGTCTTTATTTCGGGTTTCTAAAACAATCTGTAAAGGCAGCAGATATCAGCAAGAATGACCTGAAGCTGGTCGTCTTTGTTTTTAGTTCCGAAGCTGAGGAAAAAAAAAAAAAAAAAAAGGCAGGTGGTCATCTTTGCTTCTGGCAAGTGAGGGCGGCGGGGAGGAGCTGAAGCCGCCCGCAGCCATGTTTAGTGCTGGCAGGATACCGTCCGGCCTTGCGGGCCGCAAGTCTAACAACGCGGCCCTCCTTGCTGATCCCACCTGCTCCAGGGGAAAACCAGCAGTTCCAGGGTTCTCCCAGCCTCGGCTTGCTCACGCCCTCGGAAGCCGAGAGGGCCCAAAATGAAGACCTAGAGAACACCCGGAAATAGGGAGGACCTCCACGCACGTGATGGGGAACGCTCCTGTGCTGTCACGTGAGCCGCCAACCCGTGGCTCCTCGGTGTGGTACGCTCAGCTGCTCTTAAAGGTACAGGCCGCGTGCCCCCTGCTTTGGAGGGGGCGGGGGTAGAGTTTGGCGGGTGGGGCGTGGTGGGGCGTGGCGGGGCGTGGGAGGGCACGAGATGGAGTCGGGGCTCGCCTGATGGATCGTGGAGCGCGAGTGCAGCAGACAAGCTGGAGCTGGGACCCCCAGTGGGGCGTTGATCCTTCTCACCTGTCGCAGATCCTCACCCGTCCCATCAGAGCCAACTCTGAACACTCGCTGACTTTGAACCCTTCGGGGAACCTGAACTCGATGTCATGGGAAGCTCGGCGGGCTCGCGGCGGCGCCTGTCGGATTCCGAGGGTGCGTATTCGGCCCGCCCTCACGGGACTGACCCCCTCTGCCCCGAGACCCACTTGAGGGGCGTGGAAGCTAGGTTGGCCCCGAGAGGACACTCGTGGGGCCCTCGTGCACTGAGAGTGAGTTGGGTTCATTCGCTCTTATCGTCCTCCTAGGGGAGGAGACTGCCCCGGAGCCCCGGGCCCCTCTGTTGGACCGTCAGGGCGCCCATTGGAAGGACGCGGTGGGCTTCTGGTGAGTGGGGTGGGAGAGGGAAGCTCCGGAGCAAAAAAAGAAAAAGTTGAGCTGGGCAAAGGAGCTGAATCCACAGTTTACTAAATCAACTACCTGGCCCTGAGACAGGAGTAAATTTCCCAAACTTCACTCATTTGCTTACCATCTTCAGGTTTTGGCCAGATCCTCATACCACCTGGAGGATTATTAACTTCATGTTTTCCCTCCAACCAGTTCAGCCTTAATTTTTTATACAAAAGTATTTTTATTTTATTTTATTTTATTTTTTGGAGAGATTTTTGCTATAGGGTGTGTGCCCTTGTGGGAGAGAGTGGGAGAGACAGAGAGACAGAAAGCAAGAAATCATCTCCCAGAGAGATGGCCACTCTGCAATCCCTTCTCCTCTAGTTTCCTCTCAGAATTTTGGACGCACATGCACCTGTGCCCGGCGTGTTTTAAGCCACTGGGTCAGCCATGTGGGAGTCCAGCAAAGGAGGACAGACTGCAGCGTGGCCATCCCCCATAGGTGTTGATTTCTCCTTTTCTGTCTTTCTGTCTCTCTGGCAAGTGCACACACCCTATAGCAAAAATCTCTTTTAAAAAAATGAAAAGAAGGGGGACCAGCAGTTAGCGTAATGGCTATGTCGCTGGACTCCCATGTAGTTGACTGTGGTTCACGTCCCGGACCTGGTGGCTTAAACTCAAGCCGGGTGCATGTGCGTGCGTGCCCAAGATCCCAAGAGGAGAATGGAGGAGAAGGGATTGCGGCATGGCCATCCCCCCTGGGGGGTGATTTCTCACTTTCTATCTCTCTGTCTCTCTCTGTCTGTCTGGCGAGCGCACGCGCCCTATAGCAAAAACCTCTCAGAAAAAAAAGAACGAAGACTAGATCACTACTTCAAGTGGAAAGTATGCATTTAAATAAATGCATTACCATACAACTTTCTGAAAGGTCATTTATCTGTCTCCTAAAATCATTTAAATATTGAGCCTTGGGAAATATTACTACTTCTAGCATTAACTTGTTGGATAATAAATTGGGCCAAGATTGGCTTCCCATGTGACATTGGGAAGTCACTGAAGCTCTCTTAGCTTTAGTTTCCTCAATAGCAAAACGAGAAGAGTAGTACCACTTCAACTGTACTGGGTTGTGAGTAGGACACTTAGTGAAATCTCTTGTACTGGCCCTGTTTCCTTGCCACCACTGGGCACAGCCAACAAGATCCTCCAGGGATCAAAGGGCTTTGGTATAGTAGCCCCTGCAAGCACTCTGGGGTTTTCAGGAGAGAAATCTGTACCCCCATTTTACACATGAGTAGACTGAGGCCACTGTTGTAGTAAGTGGCAGACTTGGGGCCTGAACGTCGTCCCGAACAGAGTGGGAAGAGTGGGGATCCATGGGTGCCAGGTGGGAGTATGGTCCTTGGTAGAGTTTCTTAACCTGGGCTCTTTTGGGTTTCAAGCCCCGGAATGTCTTACTGTACTACAGTGCATTCGTGGGTGAGAAACGGCCCAGGAATTAGATCATAGCAGAAGCCAGAGGCGAGAGTGATCTGAGGTAACTTCCTGGGAGGGGTCTTCGAAGTTGGAAGTAAACTCAAGTCTGTAGTATCAAAGTCTGTATTTTCTTTTTCTTTCTTTTCCTTTCTCTCTCTCTCTGTTTCTCTCTCTTTTTAACTTGCTAGAGGGCATGTGTGTTTGCCAGAGAGAGAGAGAGAAAGGGAGAGGGAGAGGGTACCCCCCACATGGGGTGTGGTCATGCTGCAATCTCTTTTCCTCCACCTCTCCATCCTGCTAGGATCTGGGGCATGCACACTCATGTGCCAGCCGTGGTTTTCAATCTGCCAGGGCAGGATTTGGACCACAATCAGCCATGTGGGATCGGCTCCCTTGACCACCAGGCCGACCCTCAAAGTCTCTGTTTTTGACTCCAACACCAGATGAAGATAGGATTTGGTGACGTGAGAAAACAGAGGAACCTGATGAGAGGGCCCAGGTAAGGGGAGAACTGTATGGGTTGTCGGTCTGAAAGGGCTAAGGTCTGTCCTGCTCCTTCCAGGCTCCTGGGCCTTTGCAACAACTTCTCTTACGTGGTGATGCTGAGTGCTGCCCATGACATCCTTAGCCACGATAGGGTGCCCCGGAACCAGAGCCATGTGAGTGACGCCCTTCAACCTCCACACCATGGTTGGTCTCTATGGGAAGATGAGGGACCCACCGTGGGGCAGAGGCCCCCTGAAAAACTCATGGAATGGGGTGGTTGATGATGACAGTCAGTTACCTAACCTGGCCCTGTTTCGCGGTAAAGCAGATGCAGGCCCTCGTGGCGTAGCAGCAATGCAATGCTCTGCAGTGCTGACTCCCCTGGGAACGTCCCAGGTTTGCCTCCAAGGTCTCCCTGTCTATGCTGGGAGCATGCATGCCTGCAAAAGTCCCTGGCCTGCCAGACCCTCGGAGCAGGAAGGGATTTTAAGAAATCAGTGAGTGCTGGGCAGGAGTATGGCCCATGGCAGGGTTTCTTAAACTGAGCCCTGACAGTCTGCTGGGCCGGGTGGTTCTCTGTTGTGGTGCTGTCGCGGGCATTCTGGGATATTTAGCAGCATCCTTGGCCTCTATCCAATAGATGTGAGTGGCATACTCCCTGTCCCTCAGTTGCGACAACCAAGAATGTCTCTAGACTTTGTCAGATAGTCCCTGGGTGGGAGGTGGGTATTGTCCCTGGCTAAGAACCATTTGTCTGTGGTGAGCTGGAGTGTGCATGCCCTGTCCAAGGGATGCAGTCACCGTCCTTACAGGTCCAACAGGGAATTTGGTCCAGAATTAAATTTTCTGGAGAATAAAATATTCTGGAAACCTACATTATGGTATGAAAGCTCTTGAATATGTTACCCAAACAAGTCCACTTACTGGTCCATCTTTGGTTTGTGGGCTGTTAGCACACTTACATGAAAATCCCCCTCTATCACGTACTTTGAGAAGTTGGGGTCCTGAGAGGCCAATATTGACCCAAACCATCCTTCAGGTTAAAGCAGAGCTGGGACTGGAGCCTGACTCCTCTGACTATCCTCCTGCTTCCCTGGGTAAGACTTTCTTCTTTCACTGCAGGTGGACCCAGGCCCAACAGCCCTCCCCCACAACAGCTCCTCTCGATTTGACTGCAACTCTGTCTCCACGGCTGTGAGTACTCATCCAGTCCTCTCCTGACCCAGGTCCCCAGGTGTAGACCCACTCCCTACCCCTCAGTCCCTCAGTACTCAGCTGGGACGGTCTTTTTTTTATTTTTGGAGAGGTTTTTGCTATAGGGTGTGTGCTCGCCAGAAAGACACAAAGAGACAGAGACAGAAAGCGAGAAATCACTCCCCAGGGGGGATGGCCACACCGCACCGCAATCCCTTCTCCATTCTCCTCTTGAGATCTTGGGCACTCACGCACACGCGCCTGGCGTGAGTTTAAGCCACTGGGTCCGGAACTCGAACTGTGGTCGACTACGTGGGAGTTCAGCAACATAGCCATTACGCTAAATGCTGGTCCCTCGGCTGGAGCGGTCTTGACTATAGTAATCGGGACCGTCGTTTTCTGGGCCCATTCTGTGTATAGCATCTGTTCTCTCATTTAATCCGTACAACAGTCCTTTGAGATGGGCACTATGGTCACCCCGTTTTCTAGATGAGGAAACTCGAGAATGTAAATGCCTTAACACTCAGCCGAGGAGTAATAGAGCTGGACCTGAATCCAGATCTGCCTCCAGGCCTGCGGGCTGGCTCCTGTCTGTGGGCACTTAGGCGGGAGGTTGTGCCGGGAAGGCCGGGCCTCACTCTGCTCCATTGCAGGCAGTGCTCTTGGCAGACATCCTCCCCACCCTCGTCATCAAGTTGCTGGCTCCTTTTGGACTTCACCTGCTGCCCTACAGGTCTGTGTGGGGCGACGGGAAGGGCAGGTGGATCTGAGAGAGAGGAGGCTGGGAGGGCAAAGGAAGTGGTGAGGGGCTGGGCTGCCCGGAGCATCTGACCTTCCCCTTCCCTCCCCCTTCCACCTTCAGCCCTCGGGTGCTAGTCAGCGGGCTTTGTGCTGCAGGAAGCTTCATCTTGGTTGCCTTTTCTCATTCAGTGGGGACCAGCCTGTGCGGTGAGTTGCCAGGTCTTCTGCCTTGGCCTGTGAAGTTTGGGGGTATATGTGAACCCTGAGTGGGAGATTTGGTGGACTGAGAAAGGACAGACAGAAAAGCAGGGGGTCAGGTGGACCCGGCATCTCTGATGGAAACCACCGTGGCCCCGAGCTGTTCTGTTCTCATTCTTTTCTAGGGCAGGGGAGGTCGGATATTATCTATTACCAACTGCAGCTCTGAAGTATCTTGCTTCTCGTGGTTCTAAACAAGCCTCTCCTGGCCTTCCCTGGCGGTCGCTCAGCTTTCTTTAATCGCCACATAGTTCTCTCTTATGTCTGACTTTGCCCATAGTCTTTCTGTATTTCTACTTTCCTTTTCAATATGCACTGCCCTGCAGTGCGACAGTAGAGTACACCATCTTTAGAGCTTTCTCTTGCCCTGAAGTTAGCCAGTGGTCATGTCTACTGTAAAGGTTCCTGCCTGGATCTGGCCACTCCCTGCATTTTGGCCGAGTCTGGCTGTCCCCACAGTGAGTGTGTGTTCTGTGTGTGGTGGGGGGCCCAGAGGAACCACAGCAAGCATTTGTGAGCGTTGTCTCCTACACTTCCAAGAAGCGTAACCCTCAGAAGCCTGCCACAAGTAGGAGACGGGAGACCAGGGCAATTTGGAGGGGTAGGTGGTGGGGGCGGTGGAAGGGCATGGATGAGTTGGATGGAGGTTGAGATGAACAGACTCATCAGGACTCTGATGAAGATGGGGGAGACGTCAAGGCTGAGTTCTGGCTGCTGGTCTGATAACCAGGGGGTGGAGACACCGTTCTCTGTGAAGGACACGTGGAGGAGAGGGCGGCTCCTTCAGATCTGGACCCCATCCTGTCCAAGGGATCTGCTTCTAGCCATTCTGGGCTGATGCAGAGGAGGCCGTGGTCACTCACCTTGGGGTACTGGGGCTGTCAGGGAAAGGCTGAGCATGGTCACCTCTGTGCGTGTCCTCCTCCCAGGTGTGGTCCTGGCCAGCATCTCCTCAGGCTTAGGGGAGGTCACCTTCCTCTCACTCACCGCCTTCTACCCTAGGTAAGGAGGCAGACGGGGGGATGGGAGGACGGGAGGGGCAGTCCCCCTGCTGGTGTGGGTCCTCCTGAGCACTCCTGTGCTCTCCTTCTACAGGGCCGTGATCTCCTGGTGGTCCTCAGGGACTGGAGGAGCAGGACTGTTGGGGGCCCTATCCTACCTGGGCCTCACCCAGGTTGGCCTCTCCCCCCAGCACACCCTGCTATCTATGCTGGGTGTCCCCGCCCTGCTGCTGGCCAGGTGAGCTCCCTGGGCCGGGATGAGGAGGGATTCAAGGAGAGAGAACGCAATCATGACCCCAATCTTCAGACCCCTACAGCCTTGTTCCAAGAGGTTGTGGGTGCTGGACTCCAATAACCTGGGGTTTGAGTGCCCGAGCTGCCACTTGTTAGCTGCGTAGCACCGGACAAGGAGCCTTACCTTTCCGACCCTCAGTTTCCCCATATTGCAAGTGGTGGTAGTTCCGGCTTCTCTATGAAGTGTGAGTGTGATGCGTTCAGCACAGTGTGAGCCACGGCAAGCCGAGTGGGACGTGGATGGACTTTATTTTATGGGTTCTGTGTGGCCAGATTCTGGGCCTTCACAGATCACTGCTAAGGAGAAGGGCAGATTGAAAAAGTGAGTCAATTCAAAGGAAAATGTTAAGTAGAACATCCTGTCTATAGGAGGGATATAGATATGGCAATTAGCAGGAAGCCACAACAGAAGGGACTAAAATTCATTCCGGCCTAGCACAGAGTAAACGTACAATAAAGGAATGATAGAGCAGTTGTCAGGATCATATGGCAAGAAGACAGGTCTGACCTGCTTGGTGTGCACAGCAGACCAGTTGAGGGCCCACGGGGAGGAACAACAAACAGGTAAATTAGGTTCCACTTAATAGTAAGCACTTTTCTACAGCAGAGCTCCCCAACTTAGGTTGGGGGGTCTTAGAGGCAGTGAACTACTCATCTTTGGCAGAATATAGGTGTGTGAGGGGTACTCGGGGAAGGAGTGGCCTCTGGGGCCTTTGCAGCCTGACAGGGGCCCTTTGACTCCTTCATTCTTCTCCCTCCAGCTATTTCTTGTTGCTCACGTCTCCCGAGCTCCAGGACCCAGGAGGGGAGGAGGAGGCAGAGACCGCAGCTCGGCAGCCCCTGATAGGCACTGAGGCCTCTGAGTCGAAGCCAGGTGGGAGACGCAGCCCTCAGAGAGGGCACTTCCTGGCTCCGGGTTTTAGTCTTTTCTTCTTTGCAATGAACAGAGTTGAGAGGGGAAAGGGATGGGTGGTCAAGTTATGGTAAAAGCCTTCATCTATGGGTCGTCGGAAAAATGATGACATATTTTTCTATACAAAACTGCATCATGACTTTTCCAGCAATCTCATATTCCAGAAATACTGAGTGCTCACCATGGGCCAGATATTCCAACCACTGGGGTACGGTGGTGGCTAGGGTGAGGAGTCGAGACAGACTTATGAACCAGTCAACTGGAAACAAGTTGTGGTCGTGTGTTGCCAAGTGCTGGGAGAACATAAAGCAGTGATGTGACAGAAGAAGACAGCTGGGGGAGACAGGGAGAGGTTCTACTCTAGACATGTCCCTTTATTTATTGATTGATTTTTAATTTTTGCTATAGGGTATGTGCTTGCTGAAAAGAGATAGATGGATAGAGAGACAGAGGAAAAGTGAGAAAGCATCCCCTCACGGGGGACGATCATGCTGCAGTCCCTTCTCCATTCTCTTCTTGGGATTTGGGACACACACACACATACATACACACGCCTGAGCATGGAGTGTTTTTCAAGCTGCCAGGTCTGGGGCTCGAATTGTACAGTCAGCTGTGTGGGATCTAGCACCTTAATCACCATGCCACTGTCCGGCCCTAGAAACAAGACCTTGTAGGAAGTGGAGTTTGGGCTGAGATGTGACTGACAAGGAGTCAACCCTGTCGATATCTGGGAGAATGGGTTCCAGGCAGAGGGAACAGCAAGTGTGAGGGGCCTGTGGTGACAGTGCACATGGGTGCTCTAGAAACCAAGAGAAGGCCCAGCGGGGCTGGAGCAGAGTGGGCAGGCAGCAGCTCTTCAGCTGTATAGGAGCCATGAAGAAGTCTCACCGGATGACTCGTTTTTATTAAATTGTGGCAAAATATGTATGTAACATAGAGTTTACCATTTTAACCACTTATAAGCATGCAATCCAGGGGCATTTAAGGCTGTCCACACTGCAATGGTGGCCGATTAGTTCCTATAGGGCAGCTCCTCTTTGCTGAGACTTCAGTGTGAAGATTTCACCTGCCCATCTGCTTGCCCTCTTCCCCTGCAGGCTCCAGCCCGAACCTCTCCCTTCAGGAAAGGTGGACCGTGTTCAAGGTGTGGATGGTGGCTGCGCTGTGTCCCGCATGGATGGCACTCATCTCCCGGCCTGCCACTTACATCTCTGACTCTTCCAGGGGCTGCTGTGGTATATCATCCCCTTGGTCGTCGTTTACTTTGCCGAGTATTTCATCAATCAGGGACTCGTAAGTAAGCAGTGCTGGGAGGGGTGTGGAAGCAGCGATCGGTCGCTACATGCCCATCTCCCTTGTCTGGTCTTTGCTGCAGTTCGAGCTGCTCTTTTTCCGGAACACTTCCCTGAGTCACGCACAGCAGTACCGCTGGTAATGGGAGTAAAGTGGCTGGCAGGCCGAGTGGTGGGCTGGGGGGCCTCTGATGAGAGGGACTGGGGTTGGGAGGAGCCACTCTACCCAGTAGGCACCCAGGCAGAGTGGGTCAATACCCAGAGGAGTTTCTTTCTCCCTGCCCCTGTCGCAGGTACCAGATGCTCTACCAAGCTGGCGTCTTCATCTCACGCTCTTCTCTCCGCTGCTGTCGCATCCGCTTCACCTGGGCCCTGGCCCTGCTGCAGGTACTGAGCTCCTGCCCCTCGCTCCACTCCCACATCGGCTCTCAGCTTCTCCAGGCTCGAAACATCCCTCCCTCAGTAGGAAGTATTTAGCGTACATAATCATTTCTTTCTGAACTTATTTTAATGTTAAATAAGTTACTTTTTTCCTATGAGAGAAAGACAGAGGGACAGGTGTCCGGCAGATGCCTCACACTGTCGTACTTCCCAGTCTCAGCTGGCCTGAATCCCGGGCATGCACGTGTACGCCTGGTGTGCTCGAAGAGGTCCCAGAATATGAACCCGGCACCTATCCCACATGGGTCCAGTTGCATTACCACTGTGCCAACATCCATTTCTTGGGGTAGTTGTAAAAAATAGAGATAAGAATGGAAGGATAAGGTTTCTGTTGTGTTTTAATGAGAAGCCCTTGCTTAATACTTATTTGCATATCTCTCATGCAAAGAGACTTTCAAATGAAAGCCTGGAACTAGAAGAAAATACTACAGTTCTTTCCTTCCCAACAGACAGTTATAATAGAATCAGTAGTGTTGTAGCCAGAAAGTTGTTTATCTTAGGCTGCTCAGCAAATTCAGTTCTTCAAGGCAAACACTAGGTGCTAGTGCGCAAGCGCGTCCCTTACAACGGTCTAGCCATAGGAGTTTCGCATGAGCGGCCTGCATTGTTTCAGGGCTGCAAGTCTATAGCCCTTGCAGGTAACTGTTTACAAATAAACTTTCAGTTATTACAGGAAAGTCCTTTGTCCTTGAAACTTTTTTTTTTTTTTTTGAGATGTTTTTGCTATAGGGCACGTGCACTCGCCCGAAAGACAGACAGAGACAGAGAGATAGAAAGTGAGAAGTCAACCCCCAGGGGGGATGGCCGCACCCCAATCCTTTCTCCATAAGAGGGGACCAGCAGATGGCGAGAGGAGAATGGAAGAGAAGGGATTGCTGCATGGCCATCCCCCCTGGGGGGTGATTTCTCACTTTCTGTCTCTCTGTCTTTCTGGTGAGCGCATGCGCCCTATAGCAAAAACCTCTCAAAAACAAACTTTTTTTTTAAAGAATTATTTTAATTTAATTAATTTATTTGTTTTAATTTGACCAGAGAAGTACAGAGTGAGAAAGAAAGCAAACCACCAGGTCCAGGACTCGAATCGCAGTCGGCCATGTGGGAGTCCAGTGCCCTTAACCACCATGCCACCTGTCAGCCCCTGTCCTTAAAACTTAAAAACTCATGGGACCAGCAGTTAGCGTAATGGCTACGTCACTGACTCCCACGTAGTGGACCACGGTTTGCGTCCCGGACCTGGTAGCTTAAACTCACACCGGGCACGTGTGCGTGCGTGCCCAAGATCCTGAGAGGAGAATGGAGGAGAAGGGATTGCGGCGTGGCCATCCCCCCTGGGGGGTGATTTCTCGCTTTCTATCTCTCTCTCTCTCTCTGTCTGTCTGGCGAGCACACGTGCCCTATAGCAAAAACCTCTCCAAAAAAAAGAAAAAAAATTAAAAACTCAGTTCTGTATCAATAAGATACACAGTAAGTGTAGATTACTTTCAATGTTATGGCCAAAGTTTGTAAACATTCTCTAACCGTCCTCATTTATCCAAGCAATATTGCCAGCCTACGGCTTTGTACCCGCAAAGCCCAAGGTGTTTTGTTGATAGTTCATAACTCAGGGTTCATTTAGCTGGTGCTGAAACATGTGGCTTATAGTTTTAGGTATGATTTTAACCAAGGCTGTTTCATAGAAGTGGGGTTTGTAACCCTTTATTTCCATTACAGAAAGCACCTTGCATCATGTGCAGGGGGAGTGTCTAATGTTGTGCCCACTACCCCAGTTACCAGGGTGTGTTCTTTTTTTTTTAATTTTTATTTATTCATTTATTTTAATTTGACCAGAGAGAGATACACAGAGAGAGAGAGAGGGAAAGTGAGAAAGCAGGCCACCAGGTCCGGGACTCAAACCATGGTTGGCCATGTGGGAGTATCCAGCGCCTTAACCACTACGCCATCTGCTGGCCCCACCAGGGTGTGTTCTTAATGCAGACCTCTGAGCCCTAGACTTACTGAGTGAGGACCTCTGAGGGGGAGGCCTACATGGTACATGGTACGTTTTTAACAAGATCCCAGGGAGCCAGCAGGTGATGTGGTGGTTAATGAGCTGGACTCCCACATGGGAAAATCATGCCAGGCGCATGTGCGTGTGTGCCCCAAACCCTGAGAGAATGGCAGAGAAGAGATTGCAGCGTAGCCATCTCCCCTGGGGAGTGATTTCTCACTTTCCTGCTCTCTGTCGGGGCAAGCACATGCACCCGATGGCAAAAACTTAAAAAAATAAGATCCCAGGTGATTCTTGGGTACATGAAGAGCATGAACTGCCACGTGGTGGCCTGCACACGGAAGAGGGGACACGATGCAGCGCTCAGGGCTGGGATAGTGGCACCTCCTGAGGGACCGAGACCTGGAGGAGCGACCTGTACCCTCAGATGAGGGTCAGGGAGGCTTCCTGAAAAAGGTGGAAACGGGAACCAGCAGTTAGCGTAATGGCTATGTCGCTGGACTCCCACGTAGTTGACCGCGGTTCGCGTCTCGGACCCGGTGGCTTACAACTCACGCCGGGCACGTGTGCGTGCGTGCCCAAGATCCCGAGAGGAGAATGGAGGAGAAGGGATTGCGGCGTGACCATCCCCCCTGGGGGGTGATTTCTCGCTTTCTGTCTCTATGTCTCTCTCTGTCTGTCTGGCGAGCGCACGCGCCCTATAGCGAAAAACCTCTCCAAAAAAAAAAAAGGTGGAAACAGCTAGGCCAGGGTGGCTCAGGCCCAACCCTTGACATTCAGGGAATTCTTTGCTGTGGTCTCTCCTGTGATTGTAGGGTATTTAGCAGGATCCCTGGCCTGTACCCACCAGATGCCAGTAACCCCCCGTCCCTCAGTGGTGACAAGAATCCTCCAGATGTTCCTGGATGTCCCATGGGCATCAAAATCACCCGCTTGAGAACCACTGGTCCTAGTGGGGTAAAATGGGGGTTGGGGGTGGGAAAGGGTACTCTATTTAAGGAGGCCTGGGAGGAGAAAATGAGATCCCAGGAGTAGGATTGAGCTTGATCCAAGCTGAGCTGTGAACAGTGACTAGGAGATCCCAAGTGAAGGAAGGTAGGTGGTGCTCCAGGCAGAGGAATGATGAGAGCAGAGGTGAGCAGGAGGAAGCGACATACAAGGTACAAAGTACTGGGGGTGGTTGGTTAGAAAGCCTGCCCTAGAGCCCGGGGCTGGTAGCCGGCTGGGTATTGGGATTTGAATTTTATCCAGGCCTGTCAGCCCTCTCTTTCTTTCTTTCTTTTTAATTATTTTTGCTTAATGTTATTTATTCATTCATTTTATGTTAATTTGACCAGAGAGGTGAGAAAGCAAGCCACTAGGTCCAAGACTAGAACCGTGGTCAGCCATGTGGGAGTGTCCACACCTTAACCACCATGCCACCTGCTGGTCCCCCGGCCCTCTCTTTTGTCAGTCCTTCCCAGAATCATGGGCTGCTGGATGGGATGCCTGGCATCTCTTCCCGCCCTGCTCTAACCCAGGCTCAGCCCTGCCCCCTGCCTGTGTCCACAGTGCCTCAACCTGGCCTTCCTGCTAGCAGACGTGTTGTTGAACTTCCTGCCCAGCATCTACCTCGTCTTCCTGATCGTTGTGTATGAGGGGCTCCTGGGCGGTGCCGCGTACGTGAACACTTTCCACAACATTGCCCTGGAGGTCAGTACCTGCCTGGCGAGGGCTGTGGGCGGCTTCTCTGGGAAGTCCAGGGCAGGGACCTCTAGGACTGAAGCCTCACCCTTGTCTCTGCCCTCCAGACCAGCGATGAGCACCGGGAATTTGCCATGGAAACTGCCTGTATCTCCGATACCTTGGGGATCTCCCTGTCAGGGCTCCTGGCCTTGCCTCTGCATGACTTCCTCTGCCACCTCTCCTGACATTCTGGCTCTTCAGGATACAGGACACACTGACCAGTGGGCAGATGGGCAGATTGGACAGCAGGTCCGCCCAGAGCTATTCCATGAGCTCTGTTCTTGCCTTCCCCCAGCCTGGCAGTAGGGAAGTGTTGAGGCTTTGTCGTCCCCTTGGGCATGGGGCAGCTATTATCGTCCACTCCCAGCTGGTCTTGGGGAGCTACTGCTTGTTATTTTGCCTTCTGAATAAATGTGTATTTTATCAGGTGATTTTTGTGCCATTTATCTTTCTGGGAAAAAAGATATTTTATTATAGAAGTAGTACAAGCCCATTTTAGGGGAAAATACATACATATATATGAATGCATATAAATATATATGTGTGTGTGTGTGTGTGTGTGTGTGTGGGTACATGTATGTATGAAAGAAAGCATTTTAGCATATTTTTGCCCAGTCTTTAAGGCTTTATTCATTAATTTATTCATTCTCTCTATGTACATTTTTGCTCAATATGAAAGTTTTCAAACATACAGAGAAGTTGAAAACATAATGAATGCATCTATGTATGCACCATGTGAATTCTCCAACATTTTGCTTTATCTTTTATCTAACCTTCCACCCAATCTATTAGATTGTTGGAAAAATCAGGATGTATTTTTCTATGCAAAAATGCA
This sequence comes from Tupaia tana, assembly GCA_026018925.1. Lineage (NCBI taxonomy): Eukaryota > Metazoa > Chordata > Mammalia > Scandentia > Tupaiidae > Tupaia > Tupaia tana. The sequence continues at coordinate 61,563,570 of JAKSZU010000016.1, forward strand.
TCATGACTGGGACCAGCAGATGGTATAATGGTTACACTGGTAGACTCCCACGTAGTTGACCGTGATTCAAGCCTCAAACCTGACTACTTAAAAAAACTCATGCTGGCACATGTCCAAAATCCTGAGAGAAGAATGGAGGAGAAGGGATTGCAGTGTGACCACCCTCTGGGGGTGATTTCTTGCTTTCTGTCTCTATCTCTCCAGCGAGCACACATGCCCTACAGCAAAAGTCTCTTTTAAAAAAATGCATCATGGGGACCAGCAGGTGGCGTGGTGGCTAAGGTGCTGGACACTCCCGCATGGCCTACCACGGTTCAAGTCCTGGACCTGGTGGCTTGCCTTCTCTCTCTCTCTCTCTGCATGTATGTCTCTCTCTGGTAAAATTAAATGAATGAATAAATAAAATTAAATAATTTTAAAAAATGCATCATGACTCTTCTGACAATTCAAAACCTATCGGTCCATTATCTTTTTGTGGTACTTTATTTTTAAAAGAATTATTTTTATTTAACTTTATTTATTTATTTGACCAGAGAGGGACAGAGTGAGTGAGAGAGAGAGAGAGAGAGAGAGAGAGAGAGAAAGCCGCCAGGTCTGGGCTTCAAACCGCGGTTGGCCATGTGGGAGTCCAGCACCCTTAACTACCATGCCATCTGCTGGCCCTGGTACATTTCTTTTTTAAAAAAATATTTTTTGGGGCCAGCAGATGGCATGGTGGTTAAGGGTGCTAGATTCCCACATGGCCAACCATGGTTCTAGTCCCAGATCTGGCGGTTGCTTTCTCACTTTTCCTCTCTCTCTCTCTCACTCTGTCCCTCTCTCGTCAAAATAAGTAAATAAGTAAATAAAGTTAAATCAAAATAATTCTTTAAAAAAATGTTTTTTGGGGGACCAGCAGTTAGCGTAATGGCTATGTCGCTGAACTCCCATGTAGTTGACCGTGGTTTGAGTCCCGGGCCTGGTGGCTTAAACTCACACCGGGTGTGTGTGCATGTGTGCCCAAGATCCTAAGAGGAGAATGGAGGAGAAGGGATTGTGGCATGGCCATCTCCCCTGGGGGGTGATTTCTCGCTTTCTGTCTCTTTGTCTCTCTCTGTCTTTCTGATGAGTGCATGCGCCCTATAGCAAAAACTTATCCAAAAAAATAATTTTTTTAAAATTTTACTTTATACCTTTAATTTGACCAGAGGGGGACAGAGTGACAGAAAGAGAGAGAGCGAGAAAGTGAGAAAGCAAGCTGCCGGGTCCAGGACTCAAACTGCGGTTGGCTATGTGGGAATTGGGAATCTAGCGACCTTAACCACTGTGTCACCTGCCGGCCTCCATTTCTTTTCTTTTTTTTTTTTTTAAGAGATTTTTGCTATAGGGCATTTGTGCTCACCAGAAAGACAGAAAGAGAGAGAGAGAAAGTAAGAAATCATTCCCCAGGAGGAATGGCCACACTGCAGTCCCTTCTCCATCCTCCTCCTAGGATCTTGAGCATGCATGCACATGTGCCCAGCATACTTTTGAAGCCACTGGGTCCAGGACTCGAACCCTGATTGGCCATGTGGGAGTCCAGTGATGTAACAGGCCATCTGCTGGTCCCTTGTGGTACATTTCAAAGTGAGAGGCAAACTTCAATACTACTCTCTATAGGGACCAGCAGAGGGCGTAATGGCAATGTCGCTGGACTCCCATGTAGTCAACCATGGTTCTAGTCCTGCTTTTTGTCTCTCTGTCTCTCTCTGACTTTCTGGCTAGTGCACATGTGCTATAGCAAAAACCTCTCCAAAAAATAAATAAATAAATAATACTCTCCAAATACTTCAACATATGCATTGTTAAGTAGTCTTTTTCTTTTAGGTTTTTTGCCATGGGGCGCATGTGCTCACTAGAGGCAGTGAGAGGAAAGATGAGAAAGCTCCCTCTGGGGGAATGGCCACGCCACAGTCTCTTCTCTATTCTCTCAGGATTTTGTGCACACACACCTGGTATGATTTTCAAGCTGCTGAGTCTGGCACTTGAACCACTGTCAGCCATGTGGGATCCATCCCCAGCCTAAACCAGCCCTGGCTCACATGCATGTGCGTGCCTGGCATTCTTAGGAAGATCTCCAGACATGAACCTAGAACCTTCCTATGTGGATCAGCCTCACAGAGCATTCCATTTTTTTTTAAGGTATAATTTATAAATGGTGAAATGTACAAATTGTTCCATATTTTTGTGCTAACAGCAGTATTTTCCAATTTCATTGTTACCATTTCTGTGCATAACTACCTTACTCCGTACTTTTCATTAAAGCAACGACTTTTTTTTTTTCTTTTTAAGTCTGCCATAGGGTGCATATGCTCACTGGAGAGAAACAAAAGAGACAGAGGGAAAGTGAGAACTCATCCCCCAAGGGGGGATAACATGCTGCAGTCCCTTCTCCATTCTCTTCTCGGGATTTTGGGCACACACACACACCAAGCATAATTTTTTTTTTGAGAGGTTTTTTTTTTTTTTTTTTTTTTTTTTTTTTTTGCTATAGGGCGCGTGTGCTCGCCAGACAGACAGAGAGAGACAGAGAGATAGAAAACGAGAAATCACCCCCCAGGGGGGATGGCTACGCCACAATCCCTTCTCCTCCATTCTTCTCTCAGGATCTTGGTCACGCACGCACACGTGCCTGGTGTGAGTTTAAGCCACCGGGTCTGGGACTCGAACCGCAGTTGACTATGTGGGAGTTCAGCAACATAGCCATTACGCTAACTGCTGGTCCCACCAAGCATGATTTTTAAGCCACCATGTCCTGGACTCAAACTGCCCAGTCAACCCTGTAGTGCTTTAATCTCCATGCCACTTGCCAGCTTCAAACTGGCCTTTTTTAAAAGAATTATTTAATTTTAAAAAAAAGAATTATTGGGAACCAGCAGTTAGCGTAATGGCTGTCGCTGGACTCCCACATAGTCAACCACGGTTCGCGTCCCGGACCCGGTGGCTTAAAACTCACGCCACGTGTGCGTGCGTGCCCAAGATCCCGAGGAAAGAATGGAGAAGGGATTGCGGCGTGACCATCCCCCCTGGGGGGGGTGATTTCTCGCTTTCTGTCTCTCTGTTTCTGTCTGTCTGGCAAGCACACGCGCCCTACAGCGAAAACCTCTCAAAAAAAAAAAAAAAAAAAAAAAAAGAATTATTTAATTTTATTTATTCATTCATTTATTTTAATTTGACCAGCAATAGAGAGAGAGAGAGAGAGAGAGAGAGAGAGAGAGGGAAATTGAGAAAGCAAGCCACCAGGTCCAGGACTCGAACCACTGTTGGCCATGTGGGAATGTCCAGCACCTTAACCACCATGCCACCTGCTGGCCCCTCTCTATTCTTTTTTTTTTTAAAGGATTATTTTATTTAACTTTATTTACCCATTTATTTATTTATTTATTTTAATTTGACCAGAGAGGAACAGAATGAGAGAGAGAGAAAGAAAGCAAGCCATCAGGTCCAGGACTTGAACCATGGTTAACCATGTGGGAGTCCAGCACCTTAACCACCATACCATCTGCCAGCTCAAGACTATTTTTTTGGGGGGGAGAGTTTTTTTTTTGTTTTTTTTTTTGCTATAGGGCATGTGCGCTCACCAGAAAGAGAGACAGAGACACAGAAAGCGAGAAGTCACCCCCCAGGGGGGATGGCCACACCACAATCCCTTCTCCATTCTCCTCTCAGGATCTTGGGCACACATGCACACGCACCCAGTGTGAGTTTAAGCCACCAGGTCCAGGACTCAAACCACGTTCGACTACATGGGAGTCCAGCGACATAGCCATTACACTAACTGCTGGTCCCAATTTTTTTTTAGAGAGAGATTTTTGCTATAGGGCACATGCACTTGCCAGAGAGACAGACAGACAGACAGAAAGTGAGAAATCACCTCCCAGCCAGGATGGCAGTGCCACAATCCCTTCTCCGCCATTCTTCTCTCAGGATTTTGGGCATGCACGCACACGTGCCCAGCGTGAGTTTAAAGCCTCCAGTTCCAGAACTCCAACTGCTGGAGTCCAGTGATGTAACCATTATGCCACCTGCTGGTCCCAAGTCGTCACCTACTTTTTAATTTATTTTTTAGGTTTTTGCCATAGGGCATGTGCGTGAGCTAGTGAGAGACAGAAAAAGAGAGAAGGAAAGTAAGAAATCAGCTCCCAGAGAGGATGGCCATGCCGCAATCCCTTCTCCTCCATTCTCTCAGAGGTTTGGGCACACACACACACATGCATGCAGTGTGATTTTTCAAGCTGTGGGATCCAGACTCAAAGGGCAGTCGGCCATGTGAAAGTCCAGCACTTTAACCTCCACACCACCTCCTGGTCCCCCACCCCTTAATCCTATTGCATATGAATCTTGGGAGGACACAGATTGGATTGAGGAAGTTTTCTTCTACTAGATACCTCATGAAGAGGTATTAAATGTTGTCAAATGCTTTTTTTTGGCATTTATTGAGATGACCATGCAATTTTTGTCATATATTCTATTGATATGGTATATTATGCTAATGAATTTTTATATGTGAAACCAACTTCTCATTCCTGATAAATCCCACTGGTCGTGGTTTATACATGAGGTTTCCTAGTATTTTGTTGATTTTGTGTCTATATTCAAAAGAGATAGTGGTCCATACTTCTCTTGTGGTGTTTTTTGGTCTGGTTTTGATGTTAGGGTAATACAGGCCTCACAAGAATGAAATGGTAACTGTTTCCTCATATCTTTCTGAGAGGGTTTGTGAAAAACTGGTGTTAATTTCTCTTTAAATGTTTGTAATATTAACCAATGAAACCATCAAGACCTGGACTTTTCTTTGTGGGTAGTTTTTGCTACATGTGGTTTTGGTTTTTTGTTTCTTGATAGAGCACATGATGCTCACCAGAGGCAGAGAGAGAGAGAGAAACTGAGAAATTGCCCCGGGGGGGAATGGCCACACTGAAATCCCTTCTCCATTCTCCTTTCAGGATTTTGAGTACACACACACACACACACACACACACAGACCCCGGGCATGTTTTTCAAGCTGCTGAGTCCAGGGATCAAACCACATAGCTGACCATGTGGGATCCAGTAGCCTTAATCTCCATGCCACCTGCTGGCCCACTACATGTGGTTTTTCAGCACTTGAAATGTGGCTACTATGACTGAAAGATTGAAATTTTTTTTTTTTTTTGAGAGGTTTTTTTCGCTATAGGGCGCATGCGCTCGCCAGACAGACAGAGAGAGACATAGAGACAGAAAGCGAGAAGTCACCCCCCAGGGGGGATGGTCACGCCGCAATCCCTTCTCCTCCATTCTCCTCTCGGGATCTTGGGCACGCACGCACACGCGCCCGGCGTGAGTTGTAAGCCACCGGGTCCGAGACGCGAACCGCGGTCGACTACGTGGGAGTCCAGCGACATAGCCATTACGCTAACTGCTGGTTCCCAAAGATTGAAATTTTTTTTTGAAAGATTTATTTAGGGACCATCAGATGGCGTAATGGTTATGTTGCTGGACTCCCATGTAGTTGACCACGGTTCAAGTCCCAGATGCAGTGGCTTAAAAACTCAGGTGGGGCACATGTGCGTGCACGCCCAAAATCTTGACAGGAGATTGGAGAAGAAGGGATTGCAGCGTGGCCATCCTCCGGGGGGATAATTTCTCACTCTGTCTCTCTTTCTTTGGCAAGCACATGCATCCTATAGCAAAAATCTGTCTTTAAAAAAATGTGTGTGTGTGTGTGTGTGTGTGTGTGTGTGTGTGTATATATATATATATATATATATATATATATATATAATTTTATTTATTATTATTATTTTTAGTTTGCTGCAGGGCAGTTTGCTCACCAGAGAGAGAGAGAAAGTGACAAAGCAAGGCACCAGGTCTGGGACTCAAACTTCAGTCCACCATGTGGGAGTTTAGCATCCCAACTACCATGACACCTTGGCTCCAAAAGACTGAACTTTTCATTTTAATATTAATTAGTTAAGTTTAATTAAATGAGTTAGGCCAAATTTAATATGCCACATGTGGCTGTTATTTGCGGTATTGAAAGAGCAGGTCTTGGAACAATAGTTCTCCATGCGGTGGGACTGCTCCCTAGGGTCCTTTCAGAAGTTTGTTGGGGTTTTGAATCTTGCTGTGAATGCAGATGACATCCTTAGAGAGTGAGGCTCAAGCCCTCCTGCCATGCGCAGTGTAGTCCTATGTGAAGAGGAATTGTTTTACATTTGAGTGGTTTTTCTTTTCTTTTTTTTTTTTTTTTGGAGAGGTTTTTTCGCTATAAGGCGCGTGCGCTCGCCAGACAGACAGAGAGAGACATAGAGACAGAAAGCGAGAAATCACCCCCCAGGGGGGATGGTCACGCCGCAATCCCTTCTCCCCCACTCTCCTCTCAGGATCTTGGGCACGCACGCACACGCGCCCGGCGTGAGTTGTAAGCCACCGGGTCCGAGACGCGAACCGCGGTCGACTACGTGGGAGTCCAGCGACATAGCCATTACGCTAACTGCTGGTTCCTGAGTGGTTTTTCAATGAGTCTTCACCCTCACTTCCTATCCCCAGACATCTAAAAATATATGGCAATAATCTAACTTCTTTTTGTATGTGAACCCCAAGTATTTCCTGCTTGGTTATATTTTATATTTTTTTAAAGAATTATTTTATTTAGGTTTATTTATTTTTAATTTGACCAGAGAGGGACAGAGAGAGAGAGAGAAAGCAATCCGCCAGGTCCTGGACTTGAATTGCAGTCGGCCTTGTGGAGTCCAGTGCCCTTAACTACCATGCCACCTGCTGGCCCTCCTGCTTGGTTTTAAACACACACTGAATTTTCAGGAATTCAAGTATCCCATAGCTATGGACTGGGCATTTGCATCCCCACCCTCAGTTTCAAATGCCGAAGCCCTAATGCTCTGTGTGATGGTAACTGGAGGTGAGGCCTATGGGAGGTGATTAAGGTTAGATTAGGTCACGAGGGTGGGGCTCTCAGGATAGATGTTATGCCCTTATGAAAAGAAAAAGGCCAACTGCAGTGGCATGCTAATGTACTGATGCTGATATACCGTGTCCCACAGGGGACACATGGGAGGCCTGGGTTCACTTTCCCGTGCAGCCTAATGCCCAGTTATGGTGGGCACCTGTAATCCCAGTGACCTGAGAGGCTAAGGCAGGAAGACTGAACTCAAGGCTGGCCTGGGCAACAAAGTGAGACCCTATTTTGAAAAGAGGGAAAGATGAGCCAGCAGTTGGCGTAGTGGTTAAGACACTGGACTCCGATATGGTTGACTGAGGTTCAAGTCTTGGATCTGGCAGCTTGAAAAATCACACCTGGCACATACTCAAAATCGCAGCAGGAAAATGGAAAAGGGATTGTGGCATGGTCCTCTTCCCCAGGGAGTGACTACTCATGCTCCCTCTTACTGTTCCTCTCTGTCTCTCTCTGACCAGTGCACATGCCCTATGGCAAAAAACTAAAAAAAAAAAAAAAGAGGAAGAGGGGCCAGCAGGTGGCATGGTAATTAAGGCCCTGGACTCCCACATGTTCAACCATGGTCTTGGACCCTGCAGCTTGAAAATCATGCCGGGCATATGCACCCAAAGTCCAGAGAGGAAAATGGAGAAGGGATTGCGGTGTGGCCATCACCCTGGCGGGTGATTTCTCACTTTCCCTCTCCCTGTCTCTCATGCGAGCATACATGCCCTATGGCAAAAATCTAAATAATTATAAAATGAAAACGGAGAGAAAGAAGAAGATGCAAGACGAGACTGCTCTCTCCACCATGTGAGGACCTGGCAGAGAAGCAGCTGTGTGCAAAGCAGGCAGAGGGCCCTCGCCACACACCGAACCTGCCAGCCCCTCAGTGTTGCACTTTCCAGCCCCCACAACTGTGAAAAATGAATGTTTATTTACGCCACCCAGTGTGCAGTATTTTGTTATAGCAGCCTGAGGTAATACAGACATCGTGCACATTGAAGGAAGATTGTATTCTGTTTTGTTTGGATCTTTACCAAGAGCTGTTTCACTATATTTGGAAAATCCCTTCACTGAAAGCAATACACATAGTGAAACCCATTGTTTTCCAGCTGAAATGCAGGTGACTCACTCCATGATTGGAAATGTGTAGAAGGTTGCTAAGTACATATGTACATACTCATTTTAAATGCTCAAATGTAAAGAGGGCCCCGCTGATGGCAAAGTGGTTACATTGCTGGACTCACATGGTGGACGATAATTCCAGTGGCTTGAAAATCACACAGGGCTGGGGCGGGCAGGTGGCATGGTGGTTGAGGGCACTGGACTCCCATGTGGCTGACTGAGGTTCGGGTTCCGGACCTGGTGGCTTGCTTTCTCACTCACCCTCTCTCTCTCTCTGACCCTCTCTGGTCAAATTAAAATAAATAAATAAATAAACTTAAACAAAATAATTATTATTTTTCTTTTTTGAGAGGTTTTTGCTAAAGGGCGTGTGTGCTCGCCAGAAAGACAGAGACAGAAAGCGAGAAATCACCCTCCGGGGGGGATGGCCACGCCACAATCCATTCTCCTCTTGGGATCTTGGGCACGCACGCACATCCGCCCCACGTGAGTTTAAGCCACCAGGTCCGGGACTTGAACTGTGGTCGACTACATGGGAGTCCAGAGACATAGCCATTACGCTAACTGCTGGTCCCCAATAAAATAATTCTTCAAAAAGAAAAAAAATGCACGTGTGCATGCATGCCCAAAATTCTGGGTGGAGAATGGAGAAGAAGGGAATTGTGATGTGGCTATCCGTCCTGGGGAGTGATTTCTCACTTTCTCTTTCATTGTCTCTGTCCCTCTCTCTCTCGGGTGGCAAAAAATAAAAGATATATATATATATATGTAAAAGAGCTCAGGTCAGCCAGGTGGCATGGTAGTTAAGGCAGCTGGATCCCACATAGCTGACTGAATAGTTCAAGTTCTAGACTCAGCAGCCAAAAAATAAAAGCACTCAAGAATTCATAATATAATTGTTTCCTCATAAATCTGAAATGTCACTGCAAAAAGGTGTAAATTTGACGACTGCATTATATTTTCTAGGGAAATTATGCCTTAGCACTTGCACATTTTAATACAGATTCTCAACAAGAATATTTCCTTTTTTCTTTTTAATGAGCAAACTTAAGAGCATAGCAGTATTTACGGAAGCAAATACACACACTCCATGACCCGGCTGTCCCATCTAAGAAGTATGTCTGCAAAAATACTTCTTTTCTTTTTTCTTTTTTTGTAGAGGGCATGTGCATTTTCCAAAGAGAGACAAAGGGAGAGGAGAAAGCATCCCCTCCCCACAGGAAATGATCATGCCGTAGTCACTTCTCCACGCTTCCCTCCTCTGGGGATTTTGGGCATGCATGCATGTTTCTCAAGACGAGTCCGGGACCACGGCTTCCTCAACCACCACACCACAGAGCCAGCCCACACAGAAACACTTCTATTAAATGCTGATAAAAAGCTTTAGTTAGTTTTGCTATAGGGCGTGTGTGCTTACTGAAGTGAGGTGAGAGAGAGCGAGAAAGAGAGAAGGGGAGAAATCATCCCCCAGGAGACAGCCAGGCTGCCATTCCTTCTCCTTCATTGTCCTCTCAAGATTCTGGGCGTGCATTCACATGGGCACGATTTTCAAGCCCCCGGATCTAGGACTTGAACAGCACAGTCAGCCATGTGGGATCCAGTCATCTGAACAGTGGTTACGAGAGGGAGTACACTGTTCCACTCCAGGCTTGAAAAACATGCCCCAGTGCTCGCTTCGGCAGCACATATACTAAAATTGGAAAAACATGCCCCAAAAGAGGGAGAAATGGAGAAGGGACTGCGGTGTGACCATTCCCCTGGGGGGTGCTTCTCATTTTCCCTATTTCTCTGTCAACTGCCTATGCACATGCCTTCTGGCAAAATTTAAAATGTAAATAAATAAACTTCAGAGGACAGTCAGTAGCATGGTGGTTGGGGCAGCTGGATCCACCTGATCAGTTGCATGGTTCAGATCCCAGACCCAGCAGCTTGAGAAACACGCCAGTGTGTGTTCATGTGTGTCCAGGATCCCAGGAGGAGAGTGGGGGAGAAGGGACTGTGGCATGGCCATCTCCCCTGGAGGGTGATTTCTTGCCTCTCCCCCTCCCCCCATAGTCCTCTGTCTCTCTCTGGCAAGTGCACACACCCTATAGCAAAAGAAAATAAAGACGAAAGCTTTATTTTTAGTAGCCCCCAGCTGGAAAAGCCCATTCATGTAGAGTTCAAGAGCAGGCAAGAATAATAGACAGTGATAGAAGTCAAGCCCAGGAGTGATTAATGCTGTGGACCCACTTAGTCATGTGTATATTGTCTTTCAGTAATAATAAAAATACTAATACTAGGGCCAGCCAGTGGTGTGGTGGTTAAGGCACCTGTATTCCACATAGCTGAGTGTGCTGTTCAAGTCCTAGACCCAGCAGCTTGAAAAACACACCAGGGGGTGTGCATGCTTGCCCAAAATTCTGAGAGGAGATTGGAAGAGAAGAGATTGTGGGGTGGCCATCCCCTCTGGGGGTGATTTCTCTCTTTCTGTCTCTCTGTCTATCTGTCTGTCTCTCTGGCAAGTGCACGTGCTCTATAGCAAATATCTCTCTTAAAAAGAAAAGAAAAGAAAAGAAAAGAAAAGAAAAGAAAAGAAAAGAAAAGAAAAGAAAAGAAAAACACATCAGGTGCATGTGTGTATGCCCAAAATGCAGAGGGAAGAATGGAGGAGAAGTGATTGCAGCTTGGTCATCCCTTCTGGGGGGTGCTTTCTCACTCCTCCCTCTTTCCCTATCCCACCACCCCTGGTGAGTGCCCTCACCTTATAGCAATAAGTAAACAAGGAAATATAATAATAGGGCCAGCCCCATAGCCTGGTGTTAAGGGAGTTGAATCCCACGTGCTCACCACAGTTTGAATCCCCGCCCTGAAGCTTAAGAAACTGGACACATGAGCATGTGTGCCCCAAATCCCAACAGGATAGAGAAATGGAGAACAGATGTCATGTGACCATACGCCCCACTGAGGGGTGCTGTCTCCCTCTCTCTTTTTTCTGTCTCTCTGCCTCTGCTGAGGCACCTGTGCCCTCTGGCAATGAAAAAAAATAGAAGAAGAATGAGACAGATTCAGATGCACGGATGTAGATGGAAAGAACTACTACAGCAGCCAGGAGGTGGCGCAGTGGTAACACAACAGGGCCTAGTGGTAAAGGTCCTGGTTCCTGTCCTGGGACTTCCATGATGCTAGCATGCCCGGGGTCAGCACGGGTCCTGGTCTAGGGCCATCTGAGACCTGGAGTGAATTCCAGGCCCGATAGAGGAGTGTCTGTTTACTTCTCTGTCTCTCTGTCACTGAAGAAAGAAATACACTTAAAAAGAAAATTAAAATGAGCTTCAAGATATGTGGATAATGAAGGCAACCCCATGGCCTAGGGGTAAGGAAGCCAGACCCCACATGGCCAAATGCACAGGTGGATCGTGACTCCAATGACTTGAAAAACATGTTAAGCGCCTGTGTCTGTGTGCCCTAAAACTGGACAAAGTGAAGAAATGTAGACGGGATTGTGGTGTCACCATATCCCATTGAGGGTCTGGCAAGCACAAGTGTCCTCTGGCAAATTTAAAAAAAAAGGGAGGGGGACGGTAGGTGGTGTGGTGGTTAAGGGCACTGGACTCCCACATGGCTGACCATGGTTCAAGTCCTGGACTAGGCAGCTTGCTCTCTCTCTCTCTCTCTCTCTCTCTCTCTGGTCAAATTCAAAAATAAAAACCAAGTAAATAAAGGAAATAAAATTATTTTTTAAAAAGATATGAATAATGAAATAAGATGCAGGGTAAAAGGGTGGGGTTGCAGTTGGTGTAATGGCTATGTCGCTGGACTCCCACGTAGTCGACCATGGTTTGAGTCCCGGACCCGGTGGCTTAAACTCATGCCGGGCGCATGTGCGTGCGTGCCCAAGATCCCGAGAGGAGAATGGAGGAGAAGGGATTGCGGCGTGGCCATCCCCACTGGGGGGTGATTTCCTGCTTTCTGTCTCTCTGTCTCTCTCTGTAAGTCTGGCGAGCGCACGCGCCCTATAGCGAAAACCTCTTAAAAAAAAAATTTCAAATCTCTCTCCTCTCCCACACACATTTATGTCTTTATATGTATATCTTATATATAATATACACATCATCGGCAAGTGGCGTGGTGGTTAAGGGTGCTGGACTCCCACATGGCTAACCATGGTTCGAGTCCCAGACCTGACAGCTTGCTTTCTCACTTTCCCTCTCTTTCACTCTTGTTCTCTCTCACTCTGTCCCTCTCTGATATATAAATAAATAAATAAATAAATAAATAAATAAATAAGCTTAAATAAAATCATTTAAAAAATACATACATCTACCTATGTCACTTACATGTTGGGGAGAAAGTGAGAGAGAGAAGGAGGAGAGAGGGAGAAAAGATACATCTGGAAGAGTATAAACTGGTAATTGCTTGCCTCTGGGAAGAAAGCTAAGGAACTGAAGGTCAGGAGTGGGAAGGATATTTATTTTTCTCTGCATTTTTTTTGTACCATTTACACTTTATAACAACGTATGTGTATTATTTTAAAACAAGAAGCTCATTCAAGTGAAAGGAATTGGCATGTTGATGAATGTAGGTCATTAAGACTTCCATTTACCTAGAGCTACTAACTGTATTTTCCCTTTATCTTTAAAAAACAAAAACAAAAGCCATTGGGGCCAGCAGGTGGCATGGTAGTTAAAAGCACTGGACTCCCACACGGCTGACTGTGTGGTTCAAGTCCAGGACCTGGTGGCTTGAGGGACCAGCAGATGGCACAATGGTTATGTTGCTGGACTCCATTTGAGTCCCGGACCCTCATGCTGGGGGCATGTGCGTGCATGCCCAAAATCCCAAGAGGAGAGTGGAGAAGGGATTGCAGTATAGCGATCCCTCCGGGGGGGGGGGGGGGGTTCGCTTTCTGTCTGTCTCTCTCTGTCTCTCCAAAGAGCACATGCACATTATAGCAAAAAAATCTCTTTCAAAGATAAAAAGGAAAAATCACACTGGGCACATGTGTATATCTGCCCAAAATCCCAGGAGGAGAATGGAGGAGAAGAGATTGTGATGTGGCCATCCCCCCTAGAGGGATGGATGATTTCTTGCTTTCCCTCTCACTGTCTTTGTCTCTCCTACAAGTGCACGTGCACTATGATAAAAGCCTGGAGGGAAAAAAAGAAAACACACCAAATGCAGTTTACAGTATCATAATAAATTTTGACAATGCTAGTGAGTTGTGAGTATGCAGACATTTATTAGAATTGTCTTTATTCTTGGGACCAGCAGTTGGCATAATGGCTATGTCGCTGGACTCCCATGTAGTCTGCTGGGTTTGAGTCCCAGACCTGGTGGCTTAAACTCATGCCGGCACGTGTGCGTGCGTGCCCAAGAACCTGAGAGGAGAATGGAGGAGAAGGGATTGCAGCGTGGCCATCCCCCCTGGGGGGTGATTTCTCGTTTTGTGTCTCTTTGTCTCTCTCTTTCTGGTGAGTGCATGTGCCCTATAGCAAAAAAAACTCTCAAAAAAAAAAAGAGAGAGTTGTCTTTATTCTTGCCTCTGTGTTTGAATTATTTCACAATCAAAATTAAAATGTAAAGTATCAGCTCCATGGCACAGTAGTAATGCACTGCTCACGAGAAGCTGGAGCCCACATGCCAGCTGCAGTTTAAGTCCCCTATCCCGACTGCCTGAAATATTCCATGCGCACACGCAAGTGCCCAAGGTCTGATCGGCTGGAGGACTGCAGGAAGGAGATCGTGTCATGACCAGACCCTGTGGGAGATGCTTCTCTCTCTGTCTTTCCATATGCACATGCTCTATTATAAATAAAGAATTTTAAAAAGGGGCTGGCAGGTGGCATAGTGGTTAAGGTTCTGGACTCCCACATGGCAAACCATGGTTTGGGTCCCAGACCTGGCAGCTTGCTTTCTCACTTTCCTTCTCTCTTTCTCTGGTCAAATTAAAAACTGATGATAATAATAATGAATAAAATTAAGTTAAATAATTCTTTAATTTTTAAGTATTTTTAAAGAATTATTTATTTTATTTATTCATTCCTTATGTTACTTTGAGCAGAGAGGAAAAACACAGAGAAAGAGAGAGAGAGAGAGAGAGAGACAGAGAGAGAGAAGGGAGAAACCAAGCCACCAGGTCCGGGACTCAAACGGTGGTTAGCCATGTGGGAGTGTCCTGCACCTTAACCACCATGCCACCTGCTGGCCCTGGGTTAAATAATTCTTTTAAAATTAATATAAAAGATACTTTAAAAAAATTAAAGCTGCCTGCTGCATAGTGACTGAGGGGGTAGAGGAAGGAAGTATGGGTGTAGATGGGCCATATTCTGTCTCTTTTTTTTTTTTTTTTTGGAGAGGTTTTTTCGCTATAGGGCGCGTGCGCTCGCCAGACAGACAGAGAGAGACATAGAGACAGAAAGCGAGAAATCACCCCCCAGGGGGGTGGTCACGCCGCAATCCCTTCTCCTCCATTCTCCTCTCGGGATCTTGGGCACGCACGCACACGCGCCCGGCGTGAGTTGTAAGCCACCGGGTCCGAGACGCGAACCGCGGTCGACTACGTGGGAGTCCAGCGACATAGCCATTACGCTAACTGCTGGTTCCCAGCCATATTCTGTCTCTTGATGTGGGCCTGCTAATTCCCACTTTTCTCTCAGTAATGCTGAGGATGTCACTGCGTGGTGCTGAAGCCCGCTCTCACCGTGGGTCTGTCTCAACGTGCAGGGTATGCCCGTGACGTTGGCTGGCGGCATGGCCGAGGGGATTGCAGCACGGAGATCTCTGACAAGGGTGCCCCCTGTCTTTCTCAGGAAATGAATACACTTTAAAAATATGTATAAAACAATCCCTGCATTAAACTCCCTACTAACTCTCCCGAATTGAAATCTATACGCATACAAAGACACGCGGTAATGTTGTCTGCTTCTATACCATTAATGCCTTGCTTATTTTGCCGATAGCTCACTGACCTCTTGATTTCTAGAGCTTGGCAAAATTCCTGACTCAGGGCCTCTGTACTTGTTGGGAATGATCCTTTCCATGGATGACGTGCCACATGGTTCTCACTTTCCTGTTATTTGGATCTCAGTATTATTTATTCAGAAGTCCCTCCTATCCACAATAATCTTTTTTTTCAGAGATTAAAAAAAAAAGATTAATTTTATTTATTCATTCATTTATTTTAATTTGACCAGAGAGATATGGAAAGTGAGAAAGCAAGCCACCACGTCAGGGACTGGAACTGTGGTCAGCCATGTGGGAGTGTTCAGCACCTGCTGGCCCCTGTTTTTTTAGAGGTATTTTTGCTATAGGGCCTGCACTCACTAGATAGAGACAGAAAGTGCGAATTCACCCCCCAGGGCAATCCCTTGTCCTCCATTCTTCTCTTGGGATCTTGGGCATGCAGGCACACATGCATGGCGTGAGTTTTAAGCCTGTCAGGTACTCAAATGCAGTTGCCTACAGGTAGGAGTCCAATGATGTAACCATTATACTATCTGCTGGTCCCAGTTATCTTCCTCTTTAACTATTCACTTTAATCCCTTGACTGTATCTTTTGCTTACTTATTATGTCACTCACTAGGATGTGAGTTCCCTGTGAAATCAGGACTACTATTTTTTTCACTGCTGTGTCCAATGCCTGGGACATTGCTTGTTCATAATAAATGCTTGGTAAATATTTGTGGAACAATGAATGAATACTAGCTAATACATGCTTACTTTATACAAGGCACTGTCCTAAAGGCTTCACATACACCAAGTCATTTTATCCTTATAATAAATACCCTATGACTGGGACCAGCAGTTGGCATAATGGCTATGTCGCTGGACTCCCATGTAGTCGACTGTGGTTGGAGTCCCGGATCCGGTGGCTTAAACTCACTCCGGGCGCGTGTGCGTGCGTGCCCAAGATCCCAAGAGGAGAATGGAGAAGGGATTGCGTTGTGGCCATCCCCCCTGGGGGGTGATTTCTCGCTTTCTGTCCCTCTGTCTCTGTCTTTCTGGCCAGTGCATCACAGCAAAAAAAAAACTCTCAAAAACAACAACAACAAAAAACAAAAACCTATGACGGAGTGTGGGAGGCTGTGCACCAGCGAGTCTGCTGAGGCCATTTTTCATGAGTCTCTTACTATTGCCATCTTAGGCTCAGAGAGCAAACAATTACCTCACCTTCAAAATCACACTCTGATTGACCACTTCCCATAGCAAATTGGTGAGCTTAGAATCCCTCAGATTTGCATATCCGGGTACCTCATGATTGGTCCACAAAGCAACCAATCATAACCCACCTTTACTATCCTTCATTCAACCAATCACGGCCCACCAATGTGTATATAACCACGGTCACTGGGCCATAATCGCCAGACGATCCTGAAGACCCTGAAGAGTTGTAACACTGCATCATCTCCGGACGACCCTGAGCTGTGACACCGCGCTGTCTCCGGACGACCCTGAGCTGTGACGCTGCGTCGTCTCCAGACGACCCAGAGCTGTGATGCCGTGTCATTTCCGGATGACCCTGAATACTGTGTTGTCTCTGTGCTGCCCACAATAAAGAGACGACCCTGAAGAGACACTGTGTCCTCTCCATGCCGTGACAGTGCGCCGTTCGTCCCGTCTCTCACTCCTTCCCTCAGGGAACCTGTTTGACTGTCCTGCGGGCCTGCGGGTCGGGACAACGGAGCCAGCAAGTGGCAAGGTGGTTGAGGGTGCTAGACTCCCATATGGTTCAAGTCGTGGACCTGGTGGCTTGCTTTCTCACTTTCCCTCTCTCTCTGTCCCTCTGGTCAAATAAAAATAAATAAATAAAAACTCTTAAAAAAAGTATATAAACTTTTTAAAAAAAAAATACACTATGATGTAGGTGATGGTGTTGCCTTTATTTTATAGCTTGAGGAGACTGAGACACAGAAAGTTTAGGAAATTTGCGTTAAATGTCTGGGCTGGGATTTTATTATTATTATTTTCTTTATGGAGAGGTTTGTTTTTTTTTTGGAGAGGTTTTCGCTATAGGGCGCGTGCGCTCTCCAGACAGAGAGAGACATAGAGACAGAAAGCGAGAAATCACCCCCCAGGGGGGATGGCCACGCCGCAATTCCTTCTCTTCTATTCTCCTCGGCATCTTGGGCACGCACGCACACGCGCCCACTTGAGTTTAAGCCACCGGGTCCGGGAGCCCAGTGACATAGCCATTACGCCAACTGCTGGTATCTGGGCTGGGATTTTAATCCAAACCGTTTGGCTGGAAGTTTAAGTCTAGTTCCAAAACCTCGCTGGTCATCACCATCATGTGGGTACAGGTCTTCAGATTGTGATTCTGCAGCTCAGGAGTGAGACCAGGTCTTCCGTGTATTTTAACCAAGACGACAGCGCGGGTCGCACTTCGGAAGGTAACCGCCAGCTAAGGCCTCGGGCCCCAGATTCGCCCTCTTGTCCCCGCCCCGTGCGGCGCAAAGGTCCCTGGGAGTTGTAGTCACCCAGGGTAGTTCATTGCGCTTCCCGGAAGTGACGCCGGGGCCCCGCCTTTTCTCTCCCGGCGTTTCCGTTTCCGCTGCCGCTGCTTCGCGGTGTGACTCGAGCTCAGCTGGTTGGTATTTCTCGGGCCTGGTGTTTTGAGCGCAGAGACCCCTGCCCCCATCAGGGGACTGGCGGTGACAGCGAGGGGTTGGGAGGTGGTGACCCGGCCCTTCCTCGTGGCCCGTGACGCTCCGGCTGTCTCGCAGGTCAGGCCGCGTCGGCGTCGCATCCCCGCGCCGTCGCCATGTCGCGGTTTTTCACCACTGGTTCGGACAGCGAGTCTGAGTCGTCCCTGTCCGGGGAGGAGCTCGTCACCAAACCTGTTGGGGGTAACTACGGCAAACAGTGAGTCGGATTGGTTGCGCGTGGTGCCCCTGGGCGAGTGCGGGGTTCTGCCGGCTGTGGGACGCCGCGTAGGCGGGAGGGTAGAGGCGGCGGCCAAGCGGGCTGGGAGGATGGTGAGAGTTCACTGGGCTGGAGAGGGCCGAAGGGACAGCCTTCACGCTTAGAGTGGTGTGGGGTGTGGGAGTCACGGAGACCCAGTTCCCACTTGGCCGGGTCGTTGCATCAGCCTCCGAACTGGCCTCGGTACCCCTCCCTCTCCTGCTCTACATTGGGTTGGTCTTACTATAACGAAACTACAAAAACCGTGCAGCGACCTTTCTCCCCTCACAGAGGAAGACCCATCGTGCTTGGTTGGTATCTGGGAGACCCCCCCACCCCCATCCCCGTGTGGTTCTGAAGTCAGTCACCTGACTTCTGCAGGCAGATTATTAAACATCTGTTAGATGCTTCTTGTTTACCCCCATTTGAATACCTTTCCTCCAGCTCTGCAAATTAAGATGTTTTACCCTTTGAAACAATGAACTATTTCTCAAACTTGGTTCATATGCTACCTTTGTTATTTTTGCCATAGGGATGTATTATTATTCAATATGTGTGTACATACGCCCATGCAATGTGATTTCCGATTACCACTTTAAGTGGAAATGTCAGTGTTACTAGCCATAAAGTAGGAAGTAATTTGAAAAATTAATAAAATGGTGAGAAAAGAATGGAAATACTGTTGCCAGCTGAATGCTGTGATTTGTGGTCTGGCCTCTCATTTTTTTAAAGAAAAATAGAAGTGTTAAAGCCATTGAGACCCCTAACTTGCTGTTGATCTCTTACGTTATGAGAAATGTTGATTCTCGGATCTAGTTCAGACATTGCCCCCTTGAAAACTTTTTACATTAATTATAGAAGTATTTTCTCCCCTTCTTAGTATTGCTGAGGTGACTTGTGTCCTTAATTATCACACATAATAAATAAGCACATTTGTTTATTTTTGAGGGAGTGGAGACTGTCAGCTTTGTGTGTGCTTTAGCATTTGACCAAAGGTATTACTTGGAGTAGACTTAAAAGACTGAGTTGTATGGGGCCAGCAGATGGTACAGAGGTTACATTGCTGGACTCCCACATGACAAACCACAGTTGCAGTCCCAGACCCAATGGCTGAAACTCATACTCGGCGTGTGTCCATGCCGAAGATCCTGGGAGAGTGGAGGAGGAGGTGATTGTGGCATGGCCATCCCTGTGAGGGGTGATTTCCCACTTTCCCTCTCTGTCTGTCTCTGGCAAACACATGCATTAAGGCAAAAAACTTAAAAAAAAAAAAAAAAAAAAAAAAAAAAGAATGAGTTTTGTATGCTGAGACTCTGGAGAGAAGTCAGAAATGGGGTGGGTGCAGTATGAATAGCCCAGGTTACGCAGTTCTTCCTAGCCCATCTGGAAAGAGAAATAGGGAAGATTGGAACTGGGAAAGGAGGTTAACGGTCTGTGTTCTTTGCAAACAGGCCACTGTTGTTGAGCGAGGATGAAGAAGATACCAAGAGAGTTGTCCGAAGTGCCAAGGACAAGAGGTGAGGCCTTCAGGAGGCTGATACTGGGGAGTCTCTGGGAGCAGTGGTGAGTGTTCTCCGTGGCGGATGAGTCCAATGCGGTATTGGGTTCCCAACCCAGGTTCGAGGAGCTGACCAACCTTATCCGGACCATCCGAAATGCCATGAAGATTCGAGATGTCACCAAGTGCCTGGAAGAGTTTGAGCTGTTGGGAAAAGCTTATGGGAAGGCCAAGAGCATTGTGGACAAGGAAGGTGTCCCCAGGTTCTACATCCGCATCCTGGCTGACCTGGAGGACTATCTTAATGAGGTATGATGCCTGTGGGTGAGAGGGGATCTAGGAGAGAGTGTCGACTGAGACCTGCTTTTAGGGGTCATGTCTTGTGGGTTCCTTGCCTTATTATAGCCAGTGTTTCCCAGAACAGAAGAAATGGCAAGGAGAGGAAACTCTTTTAGCCAAAAACTTTTTTTTTTTTTTTTTTTTTTTTTGGAGAGGTTTTTCGCTATAGGGCGCGTGCGCTCGCCAGACAGACAGAGAGAGACATAGAGACAGAAAGCGAGAAATCACCCCCCCAGGGGGGATGGTCACGCCGCAATCCCTTCTCCTCCATTCTCCTCTCGGGATCTTGGGCACGCACGCACACGCGCCCGGCGTGAGTTTTTTAAGCCACCGGGTCCGGGACGCGAACCACGGTCGACTACGTGGGAGTCCAGCGACATAGCCATTACGCTAACTGCTGGTTCCCAACCAAAAACTAATTTTTATTACCACCTCTTATTCATGGTTTTTGTACTTTTAATGCAACAGGTAAAGAATCTTTAAAAAATACGTTAATAGGGACCAGCAGGGGCTGGGAGATCGCATGCTGGTTAAAAGCACTGGATTCCCAAATGGCTGACCACGGTTTGAGTCCCAGGCCTGGCGGCTTGCTTTCTCACTTTCTCTTTCTTTCTCTGTCTCTGTCTCTCTCTGGTCAAATTAAAAAGTAACTAATGGAATTAATTAAATAAATAATTCATTTTTAAAAATTGACATTTAAAAAGAAAATAAATAGGGACCAGCAGGGGCTAGCAGGTGGCATGGTGGTTAAAGCACTGGACACTCCCACATGGCCGTCCATGGTTCAAGTCCCATACCTGGTGGCTTTCTCTTTCTCTCTCTCTCATCAAATTAAAAATAAATGAGTGAGTAAATAAAATTAAATAAATAATTTTTAAAAATAGGGACCAGCAGATGATACAATTGTTACGTTGCTGGACTCCCACGTTGTCAACCACAGTTCTAGTCCTAGACCTGGCTGCTTAAAACTCATGTCGAACGCTTGTGCTTGTGTGCCCAGAATCCTGAGAGGAGAATGGAGGAGAAGGGATTGTAGCATGGCCCTCCCCCTCAGGGGGTGATTTCTTGCTTCTGTCTCTCCGGTGAGCACACAAGCCCTACAGCAAAAATCTTAAAAATAATGTATACACACACACACACACACACACACACACACACACACATTAATAGGGGCTAGCAGATGGTGTAGCAGTTATGTTGCTGAACTCCCACATGGTCAACCATGGTTTGAGTCCTGGACCCAGTGGCTTGAAAATCACACTGGTCCTGTGTGCATGCATGCCCAAGATCCTGAGAGGAGAATGGAAAGGGATTGCAGCATGGGCATCCCCTGGGGGGATGATTGCTCACTTTCCCTCTCACTGTCTCTCTTTCCAGCAAGTGCATGTGCCATAAGGCAAAGATCTGTTAAAAAAATAAATACATTAACAGATGCAGTAGTTAACAAGTAGTTCAGGTTGTAAGACCTGTAAAAAGGGTGGTGAGGCTGAAGTTTAGGATATAGTACTTAGTCTCAAGTCACTGTTTTCCTTTTGTTTCCTCTTCTCTCCTTTAGCTTTGGGAAGATAAGGAAGGGAAGAAGAAGATGAACAAGAACAATGCCAAGGCTCTGAGCACGCTACGCCAGAAGATCCGAAAATACAACCGAGATTTTGAGTCCCACATCACAAACTATAAGCAGGTGGGGGTGCTAGAGGCAGACTTCCCGAGTTGTGGGAATAATTGACCCTGTGATGGAGACTCAAACGCATTTGCATTTGCAAATGGGAGGCGTGTCTGGAGAAGGATCTGTGACAAAACGGCCTGGGGAGGGGAGGATGGCTTGGGGTTGTGGTTGGCAGGGTCCTTAGTTATCCCCATTTATCTCTGTCCAGAACCCCGAGCAGTCTGCAGATGAAGATGCTGAGAAGAATGAGGAAGATTCAGAAGGTGAGAGAACAGACCCTTGTTACAAACAGGAAGTCCAAAGTTAGGGGTTCCCTTGGGCTGGTTTCTTGGTTGCTCTTCAGTCTTGCTTTTCAATATTCTAGCTTTTTTCTTCCCCCTTCCTCCTCCCCACCAGGCTCTTCAGATGAGGATGAGGATGAAGATGGAGTCAGTGCTGCAACTTTCTTGAAGAAGAAATCAGAAGCTCCTTCTGGGGAAAGTCGCAAGTTCCTCAAAAAGATGGAGGTGAGAGCCAGGGTTAGACTGAGGGGTCATTCACCTGTGAGAAAGCATCCCTGAGAAGAAACTCAGAACCTTAGGGTTAGGATTTAGTGGAGTCTGGTTTGAGAACAGGCTTTTTCCTGGGTTAGAGTGCAGAGGGAACTGGAATCTGAAGGACTAGAGGCTGGGCCAGCTCTGGCCCTGGAGAGCTGTGTGTCCTGGGGTCAGTTACAATGTCTCTTTGGGTCTTGGTAGTCTATTCTAGCTCTTTATAACTTGATTCCATGAATAATCACTTTCATTTTACCTCCGAAAATCCCTGGAACTTATGTCATCAGGGAGCAGAGAGACCACGTCTGTCTTCTTCCTGCTGATTCTCTTTTTCCACTAAGGATGAAGATGAGGACTCAGAAGATTCCGAAGATGATGAAGACTGGGACACAGGGTCCACATCTTCTGATTCAGACTCAGAGGAAGAAGAAGGGAAGCAAACTGCACTGGCCTCGAGATTCCTTAAAAAGTAAGAAAAGTAGGACTACAGTGGGAAGGGCCAGAAGCCTTTAATCATGCTTCTTCCATGGAATCCTTTTGGATTGTAGAGGCCATCTCCCATTTTACTGAGCATCTCGGAGTCACAGTTAAATGTACATAGGAAGTCAGATCCCACAAAACCAATGGATGAAGTCCCTGCCACAGTGACTTTTAAAAACACACTGGTTGGGACCAGCAGTTAGTGTAATGGCTATGTCACTGGACTCCCACGTAGTCGACTGCAGTTTGCGTCCCGGACCCGGTGGCTTAAAACTCACGCCGGGCATGTGTGCGTGTGTGCCCAAGATCCCGAGAGGAGAATGGAGGAGAAGGGATTGCGGCGTGGCCATCCCCCCTGGGAGGTGATTTCTCGCTTTCTGTCTCTCTGTCTCTCTCTGTCTGGCGAGCGCATGCACCCTAAAGCAAGGAAAAAAAAAAAACTCTCAAAAAAAAATTAAATAAAAATAAAAATACACTGGTGCATGTGTGTGGGTGTTCCAAATCCTGATGGGATGGAGAAATGGAGGGAAAATTATTGTAGTTAGCAGTGAAATATTAAATAAGCTATTTAACCTTTGTAACCTTCAGTTTTCTCGTTGTAAAATGGTGCAGGGACCCAGTGTCCCAGGATTACTGCAAGAATGTAAGGAGGTGATGTAGGGAAGTGGCTCAGGACTGGCGTGTGACAACCCTTGTGGTAGCTGCTACCGTTGTCATCCTCTTTTTTTTTGGAGAGGTTTTTGCTATAGGACGCATGTGCTCGCCAGAGAGACAGAAAGCGAGAAATCACCTCCCAGAGGGGATAGGCACGCACGCACATGCATCCGGCGTGAGTTTAAGCCACTGGATCCGGGACTCGAACCGCGGTCGACTACGTGGGAGTCCAGCGACAGCCATTACGCTAACTGCTGGTCCCCCGTTGTCATCCTTGAGAACATCTTAGTATGTAGTATATAGACTGGGGCAAGCTTTTGTGAACTTCACTGGGACAGAGAGAGGGATCCTGATCTGAACTCTGGTCCCAGTGTTAGGTCCTTTAGTACCTATGGAACTTTGGATAAGTTCCTTAACCTTCTTCAGTCTCAGTTTCCACCTTTGAAATAAAGGTGCCTATGTACCCCACAGGAGTAAAATCTCAGGCTCACTGAAAACATTGTTTTTTCTTTTTCTTTTTTTTCCTTGTGAAGGAGTTTCAGGATCTCTAGTGAGACTGTGTGTCCAAGTTAGGCTCCTAAGCAATGATACAATCTAGGGGTGTGGTCTTTTTCAGAATAGTTACAGTCCTGGCTTCTCTTGGCGTCTCTTAATTAATCGTTAGTCTTAACTATGCAGTAAATAAAGGTGTACCTGGTCGTTTAGAAATGTAACTCATATCTGTTGGATAGATAACTGAGCATGTAAGCATTCATTTTCTGATCATCTCTAACAAGATGTATATATTACTACAGTATAATCTGTGGAAGATCAAGATGTTCTTAGATCTCTCGGTTAGAATTTCATAGAATAAGAGTTTCCTGTGCTTTTGAGTTGTGGTTCACAGTAACCTTTGAGCTAGGAGTAAAACTTCAGGCCATGGAATATTCAGTTCTTTTGAAGTTTTTTTTTTTTTTTGCTCCTGGCGCACACACTCTTCATTTTCTTGGGGTTTTGGGCGGGAATGCATCACGTGTGTCCGGTGTATGTTTTCAAGTTGCTGGATCCTGGACTTGAATTGTGTAGTCACCACATATGGTCAATCCAGCCACCCTAACTTACAGGTTATCCCTGAAGCATTTATTTTATTTTATTTTTATTTTGCCATAGGGCACATGTGCTTACCAGAGAAAGAGAGAGGGAAAGTTAGAAATCACCCTCAGGAGGGGATGGGTTTACCACAGTCTGTCTCCTCTGTTTTCTCCTCCTGGGATTTTGGACTTGCATACGAGCCTGCTGTGTTTCTCAAGCTGCTAGGTCCAGGACTTAAACCACGGAATTGGATGTGTGAGATCTAGCACCTTAACTGCCATGTCATCTGCTGGCCCCTTGAAGCATTATTTAAAAATAGCATTAGCTCAGGGCCGGCAGGTGGCGTGGTGGTTAAGGGCACTGGACTTCCACATGGCCGACCACGGCTCGAGTCCTGTATCTGGTGGCTTGCTTTCTCATTTTCCCTCTCTCTGTTGCTCTGCCTCTCTCTGATCAAATTAAAAATAAATAAGTAAAGTTAAATAAAATAATTATTTTGAAAAAAATAGCATTATCTCCTCTGATCTTCCCAGGCCTTTGGGGATGATGCGGACCAAGAGGTTTTAATTTAATGAACATACTTGGCATATGTGCAAAGGATTTTACCTGTATGATGTTTGATCAGGGAGTCGAACCGTAGTAAGGGGGAAGATCCATAAGTTTTTATGGAGAGTTATAGCTTCAGTCTTTTGGCAGAATAAAAATTTACTACAATTGACAAATTCATAAATTGTTAGAAAATATGGTCAGACCGTTTAATTAGTTAAAAAGGAATGTGAGCCAGCTCTATGGTGCAGCCGTCATGTGCTGCTCAGGAGAAGCCAAATCCTACAGGGCAACTGTGGTTTGAATCCTGTCTGGTCAGCCTGGATCACACCAGGCACTTGCATACATGCCTGAGATCTAGTGGAGGAAGGGCATCGCGAGATCGCAGCACGACCAGACCTTGTGGAGGATGTTTCTCTATTATGCACTCACGTGCTCTATTGTGACTAAAAAAAAAAAAGGAAAGAGAAATGACCTATATTTGTAAATGTCCTAATGGTAGTTTATAGCAGTTACCAATAAGAAGTCAAAAACTTAGTCTTTCTAGAAGGACTTTTTTTCAGTCAGTATATTCGAAATATTGGGTTGTTGGTAAAGTCATGATACATTTAATTAGAATTTAATTAATTGCTGTAAAAAGAGAGAAAGGGTTTGGAAAAGGACAGCCTAGAAAAAGTGAAAAAAAAATTGTCCTTTTTGTGTGTAGGGGGGATTAATTAGTTGGTGACTGGTAGAGAAGTCAGTGTGAGGGCTAGCAGGTGGTGTGGTTAAGAGCTCTGGACTCCCACATGACTGGCCACGGTTCAATTCCCATACCTAGCAGCTCGCTTTCTCACTTTCTTTCCCTCTGGTCAAATAAATAAAATTAAGTAAAAAACATAATTTAAAAAAAAGTCACTGTGGACAAAGCAACTACTATAAGAGAAAATTGTTTATGGGTTCTTTAGAAGACTTTAAGGATAAGCACTGGAATAACCTACAGGTGTTTTCTGTGTCTGCCGTGGCCTGGTTAGCACCTCTACCTTATTAGGCCTGGCCACGCCATTCCATTTATTAGTGTCTTCAGGGGTGTATAATAGTGTCTTATTTACTATGGTAAGCAGTCTAGCAAATTCAGATATTTTGTGACTCTCACTTTGGTTATGGTTGCTGTTAACTCTGCTTTCTGTTTGATTTTTGGAGAGTGTAAGTTGAACTCAGGACAGGGTAGAAGAAAAGAGGAAGTTCTTGCGAGGAGGAAGCCTTAGAGGTGGATAAACAGCTGATCTTACAGCTTCTCCCATGTCTCCTGGCAGGGCCCCTACCACAGAGGAGGACAAGAAAGCAGCTGAGAAGAAACGAGAGGACAAAGCCAAGA
Organism: Tupaia tana; assembly: GCA_026018925.1. Taxonomy (NCBI): domain Eukaryota; kingdom Metazoa; phylum Chordata; class Mammalia; order Scandentia; family Tupaiidae; genus Tupaia; species Tupaia tana. The sequence continues at coordinate 61,589,679 of JAKSZU010000016.1, forward strand.
AGAAGCATGATAGGAAATCTAAGCGCCTGGATGAGGAAGAGGAGGACAATGAAGGCGGGGAGTGGGAAAAAGTCCGGTGGGGAGTGCCCCTTGTTAAGGTGAGGACTTCAGAGTTAAACCGGGGAGCAGTTTGGGAAGACATTCAGGTGCCCTGGTCAGAATAGAAAACAGAAAACTTAAAGCAAGAACAGAGTCCTGTTGGCATGCATATGACAGGATGTGTGTTGGCCTAGGAGAAGCCAAAGATGTTTGCCAAGGGAACTGAGATCACACATGCTGTTGTCATCAAGAAACTGAATGAGATCCTGCAGGCACGAGGCAAGAAGGGAACTGATCGGTAAGTCTTGTGGGCTTGGGCTGTGGAATTGCAGGGTGACTGCTCTTGTTTCCTGTGTCCCATGGTGAGAGTTGGTGGGGAGATGGTTCTGTTCTGGGAGGATCTGTGTGTGGCTGTAGTGGAGGAACAGCTATATATTTGGGACATGCCTGTCCAATTTCTGCTTTTTACTCTTCCTGTGACCTTAAACTGATTATTTGACCTTTTCTCATCGGTAAAATGGGAACGACGCTCTATTGGATGTGAATGCGTTTTATACCAGGCCAGGGTCATTAGTATTATCGTGATTTTGAAATTTATAAAGGAAAAGCAAGTTACGGGTGGTCAGGATAGTGGTGTCAGGAATGGCCACCTTGCTTGTCCGAAGAGGGCTTCTGTATGGCAGAAGGCTTACTGATTGTCTCCAAAGCCTCACCCAGTTCTGTCTCCTCCAGTGCCGCCCAGATCGAGCTGCTGCAACTGCTGATTCAGATTGCTTCTGAAAACAACCTAGGAGAGGGTGTCATCGTCAAGATCAAGTTCAACATTATTGCTTCTCTCTATGACTACAACCCCAACTTGGCCACGTACATGAAGGTGAGGACAAGCACGCTCAGGTGCTTTAAACCCAGGAGATATGGAAACCATCCTTTGAGTAGAAGACCCAACCAGTTCCTTGGTGAAGGGCTCTTAGGAGGCATCTCCTTATTCCACCTCACACCTGACTCTGCCCTTTGATCTCTTGGCAGCCGGAAATGTGGCAGAAGTGCCTGGACTGCATCAATGAGCTGATGGATATCCTGTTTGCAAACCCCAACATCTTTGTTGGAGAGAACATCCTGGAGGAGAGTGAGAACCTGCAAAATGTTGACCAGGTAGAGGGAAGAATTGGCATGATAAATGGAGCGTATGTTATGTGTTTTGGGGAGGCTGAAAGGTTGAGGTTTGGACTGAGAGCTGGGCTAGCTTGTTTACTTCTCCTCTGCTTCTTCCTCAGCCACTGCGTGTCCGTGGCTGTATCCTAACTCTGGTGGAACGAATGGATGAAGAATTTACAAAAATTATGCAGAATACTGATCCTCACTCCCAAGGTGAGCCTGAGCAAGCGTGGACATTGGTGAGACGAAGAGTGCAGGGAATAACGTTTTTGTAAAGATGATACTAAAGCATAGTGTTTGGAAAGCCAGGCCTTCCTTACCCCAGCATTCACACTTGAGATGCTGGGCCCTACTCCCACGGTTTCTGAGTGACTAGCTCCAGGTGGAACCTGAGAATTTTCCTTTCTAATGTGCCCCCAGGTGATGTTGCTGGGCTGGTGTCCCTACTTTGAGAAGTAAAGCATCTATTCACTTGTTTCGCTTGGATCAGAGACGTTGGGATGGGAAGGCACAGGACAGTTTACTAAGTGAAAATGAAAGTACGCCCCTCTAGTCAAGAGTGTAGTGATGAACAAGATAGTCGAAAATCTTCATATTGGTGAAGTTTACCCATGGTACTGAAAAATGGCAATTTAACACAGTAATAGCAAGATAGTAAACAGGGCCCTGTGATAGAAAGTGACTGGAGGGGGGCCAGCAGATGGCAATGGGAACTCCCACATGAACAACTGTGATTTGAGCCTCAGACCCAGAGGCTTGAAAAATCATGCTGGGTGACTGTATGTGTATACCCAAAATCCGGAGAGGAGATTGGAAGAGAAGGGATTGTAGTGTGGCTATCCCCCCAGGGAGTGTGATTTCTCACTTTTCTTCTCTGGCTCATGCATGCGTGCTATGGCAAAAACCTAAATTTAAAGATTAAGTAAGTGACTTAGAGAGAGGGCTGACTGCTTTAAATGTGGTTGAAGAAAGCATCTTTAGGTAGGGAATACTAGAGATGAGAGTTGTTGAGGAAAAGGAATTAAGTCAGGGAAGAATGAGAAGAGAGTCCTGACAGAAGGAATAGAGGGTGACTTTGGGATGTGCCAGGAATAAAATGGCAGCTGGTGTGCTTAAGCACAGTAATGCAAGCAGAGAACTGTGGGACATAAGGCAGAGTCAGCCCTTACAGGCCCTTGTTTGCCAAAGTAGATACTTGGGATTGGTCTCTAGACCAGCAGTGGGAAGCTTGTAGTCCTGGGAGAGGATGGTGTCTCCAGGGTGCAGCAAATAGACTTTTCTGATGGGTACAGAACACAGGTAACTGGATTGATTGACCACAGAGGATTGGGAGAGCCTGGATGCCCAGTGAGACAAGGGTGGGTCCTCTCTCTGCCAGAGTATGTGGAGCATCTTAAGGATGAGGCCCAGGTGTGTGCGATCATTGAGCGTGTGCAGCGCTACCTTGAGGAGAAAGGCACAACGGAGGAGATCTGCCGAGTCTACTTGAGACGCATCCTCCACACCTATTACAAGTTTGATTACAAGGCCCATCAGCGGCAGCTTACCCCTCCTGAGGGCTCCTCAAAGGTGAGTGACTGCTCCTCAGCAGTCATGTCAGAGGGGAGAGGGACGTGTCAATCTATTAATCTATTTGTCTACAGGACTTGATGGCAAATCTATTCCCTAGAGACTTCCTGAGGTGGTGCAGGGAGGAAAATGAGGGATTAGAATGAGTCTGGGTAGAGTCAGCTTTGGTTGCCAGAGCCTGAGCTGTTCAGAGCCTTTGGCTTTGCCATATCTCCAGCAACATGTCTCTTCTCTTCCCCACCCAAGTCTGAGCAAGACCAGGCCGAAAATGAGGGTGAGGACTCAGCGGTGCTGATGGAGAGACTGTGCAAGTACATCTACGCCAAGGACCGCACAGACCGAATCCGCACCTGTGCCATCCTCTGCCACATTTACCATCATGCCCTGCACTCCCGCTGGTACCAGGCCCGTGACCTCATGCTTATGAGCCACCTACAAGACAACATTCAGCATGCGGACCCTCCAGTGCAGGTAGGGTGAGGCAGTGTTCTGCCCTGTTGGTGAAGGAGAGTATGGATTCCCTGTCCCATTTGAGCAAACCAGAGCAACCAGAATAGCCAGCTGCTTCGCTAGTACAGATAGGAGGAGACACTTGGTCTTTCCCACATGCCAGCATCTGACCGAACCCCATTCTCTATCCCAGAGAAGTTTAATTCTGTGTTGACATTGATACACCTGGCACAGTTCTTCCACAGGATTGTTTTCCTTTTATCTAGAATAGTCTTCTTCCTCTAGATACCTGCATGACTTATTCCCTCTTCTAATTTAGGTCTTTATTGAAACCTTCCCTTCAAAATGAGGCCTTCTCTATATAACACTCGGAGCTGCCACCACCACACAGACTTCCTTCCTAACACTCTCCCGTTTTTTTTTTCCCCTTGGCATGAATCACCAGTATTGTGGTTATTTTGTCATCCAAACCCCCTGCCCCAGAACATAAGGGGCTTGTCTGTATTCTGTCCTCAGCAGTAGCTTAGCGCTGAACATACATTAGGTGCTCAAAGTGTGTTTGGCAAATAAATGGATGACTTGCCTGGTGATGGCTGCCTCTGAGTGCATTGTCCTTTGCCCCCAGATCCTGTACAACCGTACCATGGTGCAGCTGGGCATCTGTGCCTTCCGCCAAGGCCTGACCAAGGATGCACACAATGCCCTGTTGGACATCCAGTCCAGTGGCCGGGCCAAAGAACTTCTGGGCCAGGGTCTGCTGCTGCGCAGCCTGCAGGAGCGCAACCAGGAGCAGGAAAAGGTGGAGCGGCGTCGGCAGGTACCCTTCCACCTGCACATCAACCTGGAGCTGCTGGAGTGTGTCTATTTGGTGTCTGCCATGCTCCTGGAGATCCCCTATATGGCTGCCCATGAGAGTGATGCCCGCCGACGCATGATCAGCAAGCAGTTCCATCACCAGTTGCGGGTGGGCGAGCGACAGCCCTTGTTGGGTGAGTGTGGGATTTTATTGTGTATATAGTGATTATGATTAAAGATTTGAAGTTAAGGGGACTAACACTGACCAGATGATTCCATTTAACTTTTATTTATTTATTTTAATTTAACCAGAGAAGGACAGAGAGAGAGAGAGAGAGAGAGAGGAGAAAAGTGAGAAATCAAGCCTCCAGGTCCGGAATTTGAACTGCAGCCTGCCACGTGGGAGCCCAGCACCCTTAATCACCATGCCACCTGCCAGCCCCTGCTTTTGAAATATTTTATAAATAATAATTAATTTATGGGACCAGCAGGTAGCACAGTAGTTAAAGTGCTGGACTCCCACATGGCCGACTATGTATGGTTCAAGTCCTGGACAAAGCAGCTTAAAAGTCACATGGGGTGTATGTACTTGCATGCCCAAAATCCTGAGAGGAGAGTGGAAGAGAAGGGATCACAGTGTTGAGGGTGATTTCTTACTTTCCCTCACCACTGTCTCTGTCTCTCTCTTGTGAGCACACATGCCCCATGGCCAGAATAAAAATCTCAAAAAAAAAATTAATCTGCATCTGTGAAGCCAGCAGGTGGTGTGGTGGTTGAGGACGCTGTACTCCCACATGGCTGAGTATGGTTTGACCCTGGACCTGGCAGCTTGTTTTCTCACTTTCCTTCTCCCTCTCGCTCTGTTCCTCTCTGATCAAATTAAAAATAAATAAATAAATAAAGTTAAATTTAAAAAAAATTCTTTAAAAAAAAAAATCTGCATCTGTAACAATCCTGATATGGGGACCAGCAGATGACGTAATGGTTATATCGCTGGACTCTAGTGTAGTCAACCACGGTTCAAATCCTAGACCCAGCAGCTTAAAACCCGCACCGGGCGCATGTGCATTCCTGCCCAAAATCCTAAGAGGAGTCTGGAGAAGAAGGGATTGTGGCATGACCACCACCCCCAGGGGATGATTTCTCACTTTGTCTCTCCAGTGAGTGTATATGCCCTAAAGCAAAAATCTCTCTTAAAAAAATTTAAAAAAAAAAAAAAAAACCATTACGTAGGTACTATTATGTTGTCAGAAAAGTCATAATGGATTTTTGCATAGAAAGACGTTGAAAATAAACATAACTTTTCCGATGACCCAATATTACCCCCTTTTTCGTTATGTAGAAACAGGCACAGAGAAGTTAAATAACATGCCCAAATTTCCTACAACTAATATATGTCTCTATCCCCCCCACCTTTTCTTCTCCTCCTCCTCATGTACGTTATGTCCCCATCATGTATGTTACATTACAAGCTAACTGTAATGAAGCCTTACTCGAACCTAACATTGGCTCCTTTGGCCACTCTTGAAAGACCCAATCATACAGCAGTTGGATGAGTGGTGATTAAATGGGAAGGGAATTTCATTGCCGTTCCTGTGAGATTGGTGCATGGAAAGGCTTGATGAGTGAGCCAGGCTTACTGACCAGACCCCTTATAAAGGCATATCCTCTACTGGGCGTGCGCATGGTTATGATAAAGTGCAGGGAACTCTTAGGCAAATTTTGTTTGGTTTACGTAGTGATACTTTGTAAGGACATTTCCAATGAAATTCCAAATTGCTGCATGTCAGAATTTTGGCGGCTCTGGCAACCCTGGGTCTGCCTTGGCTAGAGCTGCAGTAGCAGTTGTGAGGAAGGGCTCTCTGGTTCAGCACAGTCCCCACCTCTCTTACTACTTTCAGTGTGCCCGGAAGCTAGTCTTTCTCAGCCCCGGACTGTTGCTAGGTTTGTGGAGAGATTTTCTTTGAGCCTTTAACCTTGCCTCTTTCAGAGGTGTTACAGTGGAGGCTAACCCTAAGGGGCTGTCTCCTCGTCCTTACACTTAGCGCTATTCATACATTTCCATTTGGGCCTCATCCGTGTGTGCATTTGAGCTTCTTGTCCTATTCTTGGGTCTTCCATGTTGATGTTTCTGCACGTCTGCCATGCATTTCCAGTCTGGAGCTTTAGCATTGTATCTTTGCTGAATTCCGGTCACTCATTTGTCATTCTTGCCCTCCTGACTTGTCTCTCATGACTGTTTGGAGGCCCAAGTCCATAATCAGCATGTCAAACTTGGATTTAATAGATAACTTAGAAAGAGGGTAAATTTTTTCTTTTTGAGATATTTTTACACTGGGGCATATGTGCTTACTGGAGAGACAGAAATGACAAATCACACCCCCCCCCACCCCCCCCCCCGGGGAGATGGCCACACCGCAGTGCAGTCCTTTCTCTTCCATTTTCCTCTTGGGATCTTGAGCATGCATACACGCTCCAGGCATGAGTTTTAAGTCGCTGGGTCCGGGAATAAAACTGCAGCAAACTAGGTGGGAGTCCAGCAACGGGATGATTACGTCATCTGCCGGTCCCAAGGGCAAACTTTTTAAGGAGAAGAAATGAGCCACTTTGAAAAGCTGAGCTGATAATAGTATAAGTGATACACAGTTGTCCCTTGGTATCTCTCCAGGACAGTCATTCCAGGACCCCCACAGATACTCAAGTCCCTCAAATAAAATATTTATATATATGTGATATATTTGCATAGAGGCTACTTACATCTCCTATCTCTAGATTACTTATAAACAATCTTGGCATCTGATACAATTGAAAGGACAATATATAAATATATAGGTAAGTTCTTCAGCATCTCTCTTTTGGGGAGCTACCTCTTTTCCCATTTCATAACAATTGGTGTGGGCCATGAGAATCTGATGAAAACTATGGATAGATCCTTTTTGTAGGAAGGTGTACCTGAGGATACAGACATCATAATATGTTAGCATTTTTCAAGGGGTTCACCAATCCCCTGAAGCACATCTGTAGACCACATTAGGCCAAATGTAGTCATTAATTTGGGTATTTTTTGTTTTGTTTCTGTTTTTTTTTGGGGGGGGGGGGGGGTAGAGGACAAACTTTTGCTATAGGGCACTTGTGCTCGCTGAAAAGACAGAGACAGAGAGACAGAAAGCAAGAAATCACCCCCCGTAGTGGGAATGGCCACACCATAATCCCTTCTCCTCTGTTCTTCTCCTGGGATCTTAGGCATGCACGCACATGTGCCTGGTGTGAGTTTGAAGCCACTGATTCCAGAACTCAAACCGTGGTCAGCCCATGGGAGTCCAGTGACGTAACTGCTATGCCATCTGCTGGCCCCCATTAATTCAGATCTTAAGTGACTTGTACAACTGCATGGATGCTTGGTGGAGACCTGTGAGTCTCTGCTCTTGTGGTTTGCTTTTCTGGTCTCTGCTCCTCCTTAAATAGTACTCATGAGGTTGGTAGCCCTGGTCCCAAGTTTTCTTAGGCCCTGCCTCATTCTCAATCTTTCAGGTCCCCCCGAGTCAATGAGGGAACATGTGGTTGCTGCCTCTAAGGCCATGAAGATGGGTGACTGGAAGACCTGCCACAGTTTCATCATCAACGAGAAGATGAATGGGAAAGTGTGGGATCTTTTCCCTGAGGCTGACAAAGTCCGCACCATGCTGGTGAGGTGAGCAGAAAAAGGCCACGGTAGGTGGGGGTAGAAAGGACTTGTTGGTCTCCTTCCCTGAGGACCTCTCCTTCTCTCTTCTTCCCACAGGAAGATCCAAGAAGAATCACTGAGGACCTACCTTTTTACCTACAGCAGTGTCTATGACTCCATCAGGTAGGATGGGCCCTGGGGATGTAGAGGGAGCCAGCTTTGTGTCAGGGATTCTAATTGCCCCCTGCTCTCTGCCATCTTTCTCCCCAGCATGGAGACACTATCAGACATGTTTGAGCTGGATCTGCCCACTGTGCACTCCATTATCAGCAAGATGATCATTAATGAGGAATTGATGGTAAGGGCTGGGATGGTAAGTGGGCAGGTGGAGTCAGAGATTGGAGTGGAGGGGGCTGAGCTATCATGTCCCTTCCTCCGCCTTGCTGTTGTCAGGCCTCCTTGGACCAGCCAACGCAGACAGTGGTGATGCACCGCACTGAACCCACCGCCCAGCAGAACCTGGCTCTGCAGCTGGCTGAGAAGCTGGGCAGCCTGGTGGAGAATAACGAGCGGGTATTTGACCACAAGCAGGGCACCTATGGTGGCTACTTCCGAGGTGAGTGCTTTCCTCATCTCTGTTGTCGTGGGAACCTGGCCCTCTTACTGCCTCTTCCCTGGCACTCACTCTCCCCCTTTTCTCCCTATCTCTCCTACAGACCAGAAGGATGGCTACCGCAAAAACGAGGGCTACATGCGCCGAGGTGGCTACCGTCAGCAACAATCTCAGACAGCCTACTGAACTCTTCACTTCTGTCTTTGTGACCTAGACCATTCAGTTTTTGAGTCTAAGCCACATCCCAGTCATTAAAAGTCTATTTGGAGTTGTTACAGTTTCCGATTGTCTGAATTTTGCCACAGGTGTGTGTTGGATCCATTAGTGTGCTGATTATATTTCTGAGCTTTGACCACAGGACAGGCCAAGACTCAGGATGCAGAGCTGAATTCCACACATCCGTTACTTCAAAGAGCTTGCTGCTTTTGGTCATTTAACAGAACATTATAATAATTTGTAATTGATTATAACAAGGTATGAAAAAAAAAAAACAGGGATATGTTGAACAGGATATGACTGGGGTGTTCTGCCAGGGAAGGTATAATGGAGGCAGCAGTGATGGTCAGACCTTGATGGGTGATGGTGCAGAGTAAACATTGAGGGGCCAACTCTGTGGCCTGCTGGTTAGGGCAGACAAATCCCATACGGCCAGCCACATGGTTCAAGTCCCTGACCTGGCAGCTTGAGAGACATGCCAGGCACATGTGGTGTGTGCCTAAAATCTTGAAAGGAGGGAGAGTTGGAGGAGAAGGGGATTGTGTCATGACCATTCCCCATGGAAGATACTTTTTCCTCTCTCTAAACCACATACACCCTGTAGCAAAAGGAAAAAAAAAAAAAAGGAGCAAGTAAACATGGAGAAACTTTGTCATTACCATGACATCTAAGCATGTGACTGTTTTTCTAATAATTTGTATAATTCATGTTTATTGCATTTTACAAAAGTATTGGTCTACAGTAGATTGGATTTTTTTTTTTTTTTTTTTAGATTATTCTTTACCAGATTTGAGAAGCACTGATGTAGGCAACTCAAAAGAGCCAAGTGTGGGTTGGCCCTATAGCCTAATGGTTAAGGGAAGCCAGATTCCCTCATGGCTTACCCCAGTTCAAATCCCAGCCTAATGGCTCAAAAAAAAAAACCCATCAGGTGTGTGTGTGTGTGTGTGTGTGTGTGTGTGTGTGTGCACATGCATACCCCAGATCCCAACGGGACGGAGAAGTGAAGAAGAAAGGATTGTAGCACGACTACACCCTATCAGGAAGTGCTTTCTTCCTGTCTCTCAACAGTTGAAAAGGGTTAGAGGAGTAAAAGAGTAGTGTTTGGTGTAAAGTATATGAGGAATATGTACAGAAAAGAAGCTGGAGACTTAAGCTGGGACTATCTCAGGAAGGTTTATAATGCATTGTAAGCAAAATGACATGAAGGGTTCCAATGTTAAGATACTAAGTGGAGGGGCAGGTGGCGTGGTTAATGGCGCTGGATTCCCATGTGGCCAATTGCAGTTTGAATCCCATACCTGGAGACTTGCTTTCTCACTGTCTCATTCTCATTCTCTCACCCTGTCTCTCTCTGATCAAATTTTTTAAAATAAAGTTAAAATAATTTTTAAAAAAGATCAGGAGCAGCCAGTGGCTTGGTGGTTACAATAGCTGTGTCACATAGGTGACCATGCAGTTTGAGTCCTGGATCCAGCAGCTTAAGGAAACACTTCAGTGTTTGTGCGTGCCCAAAATCCTGAAGGAGGGAGAAATGGAGAAGTGATTGTTTTATGACCATCCTTCATGAAGAGTGCTTTCTCATTCTCCTTTTCCCTTTCGCTGTCTCCACTGAGAATGCACACACATTGGCAAAATGAAAAAAAAAAAAACTGTAGTTTATGAAATTGGATGCAGAGAGCCAAATGAGAAAAAAGCATCTAAAGCATCTAAAAAGCATCTAAGTGTCTTAGTCCATTTTGTGCTGCTATAATATAATGCTTGAGACTGGATAATTTATAAGAAACATTTATTTCTTACAGTTCTGGAGATTGGGAAGTCCATGGCTGAGGGGCCCACACCTGGGAAGGGCCTTCTTGCTGTGTTCTTTCAGAAGCACATGGGAGAAAGTGAGCCAATGGGGAAAGGGTATGCATGTGTGCATACAAGAGATCAGATTTACAGCCTCAAACCCTTTTACAATGCCATTCATCCATTTGTCAGGGTGGAGGTCTCATGACCTCAACAGCTTCCATTTGGGGGAATTGTTAACCATGGCACCAGCATAGTTGGATTCAGAAGTACCTGTAAGGTTTTTGTGACCAGTTAGTTCTGGGAATAGAAGAAGTCAAGAATGACAGATTCTTCTGATTGGAGGATAAACAGGTAATAGGGCTGTGATCAAGAAATAGCTGGGATACTCTGTTCAGGAATATAAGAACAGTGTGTATGTAGGTAAGTTGGTTTTTACAAGTGTTGAGTTTTAGGCACCAGTGTCTTTGGAACAAGCGAGGCAGTTGGAGATGGGGATGTGTACTGATTAGACAAAAGGCTAATGTGCTGTAACAGACCCAAACAGTGATGCACAGAAAGTTTATTTCTTGGGACCAGCAGTTAGCGTAATGGCTAGGACGCTGGACTCCCACATAGTCGACGACGGTTTGCGTCCCGGACCCAGTGGCTTAAAACTCACGCCGGGCGCATGTGCATGCATGCCCAAGATCCCAAGAGGAGAATGGAGGAGAAGGGATTGCGGCATGGCCATCCCCCCTGGGGGGTGATTTCTTGCTTTCTGTCTGTCTCTGGCGAGCACACGCGCCCTATAGCGAAAACCTCTCCAAAAAAAAAGTTTATTTCTCATGTGATAGTTGAGAGGTCCAGGCCTGAGGACAACTGTTCCACAAGATCGCCTGAGGACCTGGGGTACCTCTGTCATGTTGGCTCCACCATACCCTGGGTAGTAGTCCTCATCTGCACGGTCAAAGCTGACTTACCATTCCCACATCCTTGTTCAAGTCTGTAGGGAAGGGAAAGTAGGGGGCCTGGAAGTTGCACTGGCCAGAACGCTCTCCATCCTGGTCCTGAAATAGTGGTTTTTATAAAAAGTTCAGATGCACAGATTCTTTTTTTTTAAAAAAGAATGATTTTATCTGGGACCAGCAGATGGCGTAATGGCTACGTTGCTGGACTCCCATGTAGTCCACTGGGGTTCAGGTCCTGGACCCAGTGGCTTAAACTCACAGGGCGTGTGTGTGTGTGTGTGTGTGTGTGTGTGTGCATGTGTGTGTGTGCATGCCCAGGATCCCAAGAGAATGGAGAAGGGATTGCAGCATGGCCATCCTCTCAGGGAGTGATTTCTCGCTTTCTGTCTCTTTCTGGTGAGTGCATGCGCCCTATAGCAAAAGCCTCTCAAAAAAAAAAAAAAAAAAAAAGATTTTATTTAACTATTTAATTTGACCAGAGAGGGACAGAGAGAGAGAGAGAGAGAGAGAGAGAGAGAGAGAGCGCAAGAGAGGAAATAAAAAAGCAGGCCACCATGTCTGGGACTCAAACCGTGGCTGACCATGTGGGTGTCCAGTGCCTCTAACCACCATGGTACCTGCCAGCCCCCAGATGCACAAATTCTTAAAATTGTCTTCTCAACTGCATTTAAGCAAATATAACTGAAAAAAGAACAGTGTTCAAGACAGGCTCTGAAAAAAACTTTCCAATGTAAGTTTAGCAAATCTAACTGAAATCCAGTAATTATTCGAATGAACTGTCAGAATCAACTTCTTGAAGGGAGTTTGTACAAGTCTAGCTGAAACAGAAGTCTTCTGTGAGAACAAGATCAGATTCAAGAATTTTTAAAAATTACTTAATATTTTTCATTATCATCATTTTCTAATTTGTTGCGCACTCACCAGAGAGAGGGAAAGTGAGAGAGCAAGCTGCCAGGTCCAGGACTCAAAGGAACTGCTATCAGCCATGTGGTAATCCAGCACCTTAACTATCATGCCACCCACTGGCCCAGATTGAAGAAATCTCAAAACTTTGGACCAGCAGATGTAATGGTTACATCACTGAACTCCACGTAGTCACCTGCTGTTTGAGTTCTGGACCCGGCAGCTTAAAACTCATGCCGGGCACGTGTGCATACATGCCTAAGATCCCGAGAGGAGAATGGAGGAAAAGGGACTGTGGCATGGCCATCCCCCTGGGGATGATTTCTCACTTGGTCTCTGTCTCTCTCTTGTCTGTCCGGTGCACACATGTGCCCTATACCAAAAATATCTTTAAAAAAAAGAAATTTCAAAACAATTTGCACACAGCATGAATTTGAGGAAGGCTAGATTAAAAAAAAAAACTAATTCACAAATTCTCAAATATAACTTCACCAAATTCATTTGAGTAAATTTAATATTTTTTCTTTCTTCATGGTAGGTACATTGTCTGTGCATGGGGGCCAGCAGGTGGTGTGGTGGTTAAGGGCACTGGACTCCCACATGGCCGACCACAGTTCAAGCCCTGGACCTGGCAGCTTGCTTTCTCGCTTTCTCTCTTTTTCTCTCACTCTCTCACTCTGTCCCTCTTTGGTGAAATTTAAATAAAAATGAAAAAGTTAAATAATTATTTTTAAAAAACAAAGATTAGGGACCAGCAGTTGGTGTAATGGCTATGTTGTTGGACTCCCATGTAGTCAACTGTGGTTTGAGTCCCGAACTCAGTGGCTTAAACTCACGCCGGGCATGTGTGCGTGCGTGCCCAAGATCCCAAGAGGAGAATGGAAGAGAAGGGATTGTGGTGGGGCCATCCTACTTGGGGGGTGATTTCTCGCTTTCTGTCTCTGTCTGTCTCTTTCTGGCGAGCACACGTGCACTATAGCAAAAATCTCTCCAAAAAAAAAAAAAAAGACTTGTGTGTGCATGTACATGAGAGAGAGAGAGAGGGAAGCACCCTCCACAGAGTCCAGTTATACCATGATCTTTCTCCAGTCCTCCACTCCTTTAGCTCTTGGGCACTTGAACATGTGCCCAGGTATGTTTCAGGCTCACTGGACCAGGGATTTGAACCATGGTCACTAGGTGGGATCTGTTGGGTCGTCGAGAAAGTCATGACACATTTTTGTATGGAAAAACATGGAAAAATACATTGTGACTCTCCCAAACACCTAATAGCTTATTTTGAACAATGCAGTTTGCAATTACACCTCAGGCTGATCTTTGGCATGCAAACAAGGTACAGCAGTTTAAAACTAACTGGAAAACCCTAGGGAATCTGGTTTCCAGAGTTACCACATTTTTAGATTTCAAGGTTGTTTTCTTTTTTTTTTTTTTTAATTATTTTATTTGGGATCAGCAGTTAGCGTAATGGCTATGTCACTGGACTCCCACGTAGCCGACCGTGGTTCGCGTCCCGGACCCAGTGGCTTAAAACTCATGCCGGGCACGTGTGCGTGCGTGCCCAAGATCCCGAGAGGAGAATGGAGGAGAAGGGATTGCGGCGTGACCATCCCCCCTGGGGGGTGATTTCTCACTTTCTGTCTCTGTCTCTCTCTGTCTGTCTGGCGAGCGCACGCGCCCTATAGCGAAAACCTCTCAAAAAAAAAAAAAAAGATTTATTTTATTTAACTTTATTTATTTATTTATTTTAATTTGACCAGAAAGAGATAGAGAGGAAGGGAAAGTGAGAAGGTCAGCTGCCAGGTCCAGGACTTGAACCATAGTCAGCCATGCGGGAGTCCAGCACCCTTAATCACCACGCCACCTGCCGGCCCCCGAGGTTGTTTTCAATAACAGAAAATCACAAGTTGAGGCTGGAGAGTGGGACAGTGGTAAAACGCTCTGACCCACACGGCAGGGTTCCAGGTTTGTGTCCAGAGACCTCACTGAGTGTGCCAGTCACCTGCATGTCTTCAGTTTTGGGGTTGAGTGAGGCTGGGGGTGGATTGCGGCATTATGACCCAGATGGGGTTGCTATCTGACTCCTGGTCTCTCAGTCATGGAAGAGAAACTTAAAAAAAAATCACAAGTCACAGAGACTATGGCCCATTTATAGGGAAGGAAAGGTAAACCAACAAACATCTAGCCCTGAGAAATACCAGACGATGGACCTACTACACAAAGACTAACACAACTGTCAGAAATATGCTCAAAGGGGGCCGGCAGGTGCCGAGGTGATTAAAGACACTGGATTCCCATATGGCTGACCACAGTTCGAGTCTCAGACCTGGCAGCTTGCTTTCTCACATTCTCTCTGTCTTTCTCACATTCTGTCTTTCTCTGATCAAATTAAAACAAATAATAAATAAATAATTCTTTGAAAGAAAATATGCTCAAAGAGCTAAAGACATGGATGGATGGGACTGGCAGATGGCATAGCAGTTACGTCAGTGGACTCCTACATGGCTGACCAGTGTTTGAGTCCCAGACATGGTGGCCTGAAAATCACTCTGGGCACATGTGCGTACATGCCCAGTTTCCCAAGAGGAAAATGGAGAAGGAACTGTGGCATGGCCATCCACCCAGGAGGTGATTTCTCACTTTTACTGTCTCTCTCTTCCTCTCTCTCTCTCTCGTGAGCTCACACAACCAAAGGGAAAACCCAAAAATAAATAAATAAATAAAAAAGGATAAACTTGGTGGTAGCAGGTGGCATGGTGGTTAAGGCAGCTGGACTCCCACATGGCTGACCATGGTTCAAGTTCTGGACCTGCCGGCTTGCTTTCTCACTTCCCTTCTCTGTCTTTGGTCAACTTCAAAAAAAAAAAAATAATGACAATGAACAAAATTTCTAAAAAATAGAAAAACTTTAAAGGCATGGAGAAAATGATATATGGAACTGTCCCTACAGCCTGGTGGTTAAGGGAGTCAGATCCCACATGGCCAGCCATCTGGCAAAATAAAAATATTTTTTAGGGACCAGCAGATGGCATAATGGTTACATCACTAGACTCTCATGTAGTCAACTGTGGTTTGATTCCAGACTCTGCGGCTTAAAACTCATTGGGTATGTGTGCATGTGTGTCCAAAATCCCAAGAGGAGAATCGAGGAGAAGGGATCGCGGTGTGGCCATCACCTCTATTTCTTGCTTTCTGTCTCTGTCTCCAACAAGCACACACACTCTATAGCAAAAATCTCTCAACAAAACAAAACATATTTTTTAAAAAGTGAGGGCCAGGGGACCAGCGGGTGGCATGGTGGTGGTTAAGGCACTGGACACTCCCAAATGGTCAACCATGGTTCGCTTGCTTTCTCACTTTCTTTCTCTCTCCCCCTCTGTCTCTCTCTGGTCAACATTTTTTTTTTAAATGAATGAATAAATAAAATTTTTTAATTCTTTTTTTAAAAAATGAATGAATAAAAATTTTTTAAATTCTTTTTAAAAATTTTATTTTACAATTACAGTATGAATTTATTTTGGTACAAAAACTTTTTGAAATTCGTACATAGTTTTCCCATTACACGTATTTCCATGAAAACTGTTTTTTGTTCTAAAATATTTTTGTAATTAATTAATTTACATTCATTCCCTAAGCATCATCACAGCATACAGAATGTGATTTCCCATCGAGAATATACTACATAGTGGGTTAATCATGCATGTTATCGTCAATAATTTTCCATTTCTAGTTTCATATATATGTAAGTATATATAAAATTTATTATTTAAATATTTATCATATAATGTTACTTATATAATAAATATATATTTATATATAAAAATAAATATATATATATATTACAAGTGATTTCTCGCTTTCTTTTTTTGTTTGCTATAGGGTGCGTGTGCTCGCCAGAAAGACAGAGATAGAGAAACAGAAAGCAAGAAATCACCCCCTGGGGGGATGGCCACGCCACTTCTCCTCCATTCTCCTCTCAGGATCTTGGCCATGCACGCACACAGGCCCGGTGTGAGTTTAAGTCACTGGGTCTGGGACTCGAACTGAGGTTTTTTAGGTGTTTGCCATAGGGTACATGTGCCCATTGGAGAGAGACGGAAAGAGGGAAAGTGAGAAGTCACCCGTTGGGGGTATGGCCACGCCTCCATCTCTTCTCCTTTATTCTCCTCTTGGGATTTAGGTCATGCATGCACACATGCCTGGTGTGATTTTTAAGCCTCTAGGTCTAGGACTCAAACTGCGGTCAGTTCTGTGGGAGTCCAGGGCCTTAAATGCTACACTGCCTGCTGGCCCTGCCAGAGTGTTTTTCAAGCCATCAGGTCTGGGACTCGAACCATGCAGTCATCTTCCTTAACTACTAGGCCATGGTCCCAACCCTAACCTTTTTTTACAAGAATTATTTAATTTTCATATAAAAAAAAGAATGATTTAATTTTATTCATTGTCATTTTGTTTTGTTTGTTTGTTTTTAAGTTGACCAGAGAGAAACAGAAATTGAGAAAGTTGCCAGGTCTGGGACTCGAACCACAGTCAGCCATATGGGAGTCTAGCTACCATAACCACCAGGCCACCTGAAGGCTCCCAGCCCTAACTTTTTTTTTTTTTAAGAATTATTTTATTTAACTTTATTTATATACTTAATTTATTTTAAATTTTGACCAGAGAGGGACAGAGTGACAGAGAGAGGGAAAGTGAGAAAGCAAGCCACCAGTTCCAGGACCTGAACCACGGTCAGCCATGTGGGGGTCCAGCACCCATAACCACCACACTACCTGCTGGTTCCAAAGCCCTAACATTTTCTAAACTTTTTCATTTCATTCTTTCTGAGAAAGGGGTGCCTCTAACAGCTCTTCCCGCTGATTTTCTCCGTCTTATCCAACTCAGATCACAGGCATACACACATGTCCTGTGTGCTCAGTCGGCTTAGGGTGTCCTAGAACAGGACCACACATGTCTAGTTGCATTACCACTGAGCTACCATTTGGTCCTGGTTCCTCCTTTTTCCCTCTGCTGACTCCTGTGTCCTGTGGCAGGCACGGCACTGTACACCCAGGGGCATTCAACCTCCTGCTGGCGGGTCCCAGTCCCAGTCCCAGTCCGCAGTTCCCTGCCCTGCCCACACCCCAGTGGGAGGGTTTCTGCTGTGGTTCCCTGGCAACCAGCCTCATAGGGACTAGCACTGGCCTGGCGCAGCCTAGCAAACCTCCTAGCAAACCTCCGCACCAGAAGAGATGCAGCCGTCCTCTCCAGTGAGGGCTGAGTCCCTGCCTGTGGAGGGCACCTCCTGTCATGTTCGTTCTTTCTTTGGTACTCTCCCTCAGCCTGCAGGTATTTTTTAAAAAGTTCTCTCTATTCACACTTAGTAGTAACTCCCTGAAAATAGTTCATCATTTTTTAAAAAGAATTATGTAATTTTATTATTATTACTTATTTCCTACAGGGCACGTGCACTCACCAGAGAGAGGTGGGGGTGGAGGGGAGGGCACTTTTCACTCGTCCCCGCCCCCCCACCTGTAGTTAGGAAGCAAGCCATCAGGTCAGAGACTCAAACTGCAGTCAACCATGTGGGAGTCCCACACCTTAACCACCACACCACCTGCCGGCCCCATTGCTTATCATTTTTTATGTTAAAGCTTCCCTGTTTGGGGCCAACAGGTGGTGTGATGGTTAAGGTGTTAGACTCCCACATGGTTGACCAGAGTTTGAGTCCCAGACCTGGCAGCCTGTTTTCTCACTTTCTCTCTCGTGAATGATAATAAAAAAAAATAAAATGAAATAAAAAATTCCTTAAAAAAAAAAAACCTCCCTGTTTAAATTATTGTGCTGGGGCACAAGCACCCTATGGCAAAAAATTCTAAACTAATAACAATAATCACTATAAACACTGTGATATGGGATTTTTGTTTTTGTTTTGTTTTGTTTTGTTTTTTGCTTTCGAATATGTACACGTGCCAGAGAGAAAGAAAGAGAGAAATCACCTTCCAGGGGAGATGGCCATGCCATAATCACTTCTCCATTCTCCTCTCAAGATTTTGGGCACACATGCACACATGCCCAGCATGTTTCTCAAGCTACAAGGTCCAGGACTTGAACCACACAGTTGGCCACGTAGGATTCAGCCATCTTACTGTGTTACCAGCTAGCCCACTATTTGCCATTATGTAAGGACAGTTGCTCAAAGAGTTGAAAAAATTGGGGGTAACATCAATAATAACTTAAAAACAAAGTGAATGGGGACCAGCAGTTAGCGTAATGGCTATGTCGCTGGACTCCCATGTAGTCGACCGCGGTTCACATCCCAGACCCGGTGGCTTAAAACTCATGCTGGGCGCGTGTGCGTGCATGCCCAAGATCCCGAGAGGAGAATGGAGGAGAAGGGATTGCGGTGTGGCCATCCCCCCTGGGGGGTGATTTCTCGCTTTCTATCTCTGTCTCACTCTGTCTGTTGAGCACACACGCCCTATAGCAAAAACCTCTCCAAAAAAAAAAAAAAAAAAACAAAGTGAATGATTTAAGTGTTTTTTCTTGGCTCTTGATTTAACAGATGCTATCAATATCGCTTAGTGAATGTTGTTTATTCGAAAAATGGAATATGAGTTTGAAGTGACTCAAGAATTAGCTTCAGGACCAGCAGGTGGCATGGTGGTTAAGGCGCTGGACTCCCACATGGTGAACCCTGGACCTGGTGGATTGCTGTCTTACCTCTCTCTCTTTGGTGAACAGAAATTTTAAAAAATAAAAAATAAAAAAATTCTTAAAAAAAATTAGCTTCTACAGACAGTGTGTGTGGAATAACTACAAATAAGAAGATATATATTTTTTTCATTTAACTTTATTCATTTATTTTAATTTGACCAGAAAGAGACACAAAGAGAGAGAGAGAGGGAAAGTGAGAAAGCAAGCCATCAGGAACCATGGGCAGCTATGTGGGACTGCCCCGCACCTTAACCACTATGCCACATGCTGGCCCCATATATATGTATATTTTCAAACATAATTTTTTATTTAATTTAATTAATTAATTTTTTTTTAGAGAGAATTTTTACTATAGGGCACGTGTGTTTGCCGGAAAGACAGAGACAGAGAGACAGAAAGCGAGAAATCATTCCCTGGGGGGATGGCACACCGCAATCCCTTCTCCTCCATTGTCCTCTTAGGATTTTGGGCACACGTGCACACACACACCCAGTGAGGACTTGAACCATGGTTGACTACATGGGAGTCCAGCAACACAACCGTTATGCCATCTACTGGTCCCTTGTTATTTTTTTTAGCTTGCTACAGGGCATGTGCACTCACCAGAGAGAGAGAAGGGGTGGGAGGAGTGAGAAAGCAAGCCACCAGGTCTGAGACTCAAACCATCATCAGCCAGGAGGGAGTCCAGTGCCTTAACCACCATGCCACCTACTGACCCCAAAACACTAATTTAGGGACCAGTAGATGGTGTGGTGGTTAAGACACTGGATCCCATATGGACAACTTGCAGTTTGAGTCCCAGACCCACAGACTTGAAAATCATGCTGGGTGTGTGTGAGTGTGAATGCCCAAAATCCCAAGAGGAAACTGGAGGTAAAGGGATTGTGTGTGACCATCTCTTGGGTGTGTGTGTGTGATTTCTCACTCTCCCTCTCTTTCTGGTGAGTGCAAGCGCACTATAGCAAAAACCAAACAAAATCCCACTAATTCTGAATAAACTGAAGTGAAATATGCTGTGTTACAACTAATACTGCTAAAAATATATGTGGAGTAGAAAAAACTTTAGTTGGACAAATTTACTTGTGACATGTAAGGTGTTGAAAGCCTATGATTATTCACTGTAGTATTCATCAGCAGGTACTCTGCAGAATACTTTGACTCTGTCATATTGAACCAGTATTGTCAATCAGAAAAAAATACTGCTCTGATTGCCAGAAGTCTAACTAGAGTTCAAAGTAGAGATGGCCCCCAATTTCTAGACCTATGTGAGCATAGATCCAGAGTCCCTTTAAATGAAGGGAAGGTTGGGTTTCCTTGAGAAAGGAAGTGTGGCCCATTTTTTTTTTCTTTTTTTGGAGAGGATTTTGCTATAGGGTGTGTGCGCTCGACAGACAGAGAGAGAGAGACAGAGAGATAAAAAGCGAGAAATCACCCCCCAGCGGGGATGGCCACACCGCAATCCCTTCTCCTCCATTCTCCTCTCGGGATCTTGGGCACGCACGCACACGCGCCCGGCGTGAGTTTAAGCCACCGGGTCCGGGACTCGAACCGCGGTCGACTACGTGGGAGTCCAGCGACATAGCCATTACGCTAACTGCTGGTCCCAGTATGGCCCATTTGCTAGAGTAACTGTGAAAATACCCAGAACTTTTGAGGATTGCTATATTCTAGTTCTGATTTGATACTAAATCCAAAATTCCATTGTGGTCCATCAATTAAAGTGGGGGTAAAGGTGATCAGGTACTAGACGGAGTTTTGGTCAAGCCCAGCTCATGGGGACTCAGTTGATCCATGGTACCCCCTCCACCACCACCAGAGTTATTTCCAAATTTCTGTACCTGTCATAGAAAAAGGCATCTATGGCGATGAGCAGAAGCACCACATTGGCTCTCTGATCCATGAAGTGAGAGAATTATGATAAAAAGGGCTAAGTGCAAGACCCTAGAACTTCTACTTCCTAACAAGACAGTTAACTAGAGGGCCAGCAGGCTGAATGGCGGTTAAGGTGCTGGACTTCCACATGGCCGACCGTGGCTCAAGTACCAGACCTGGCAGCTTGCTTTCTCACTTTCCCTCTCTCTCTCTCTGGTGATTGTGTGTGCCCTGTAGCAAATTTAAAAAATAATAATAAGATTAAGTAAATCTTTTTTAAAAAAATTAATTAGAATTAAAATTGCAGAGACTAATGCCACCCTTAAAAGCTTGGAGGGTTAGCAAGTGGAACAGAGATTAAGGTGGCTGGATCCCACATGGCCAACTGCAAAGTTCGAGTCCCAGACCCAGCAGCTTGAAAATCACACCAGGTGTGTGTGCATACATGCCCTAGAGGAGAATGAAGGAGAAGGGATTGCAGCATGGCCATTCCCTGGGAGGAGCAGGGTGATTTCTCACTTTCCCTCTCTCTCTGTATCTCTGGCGAGTGCATGCTCCCTACAGAAACTAAAAACAAAAACTTGAATGGGGAAAAAAACTTGAATAGGCAAGAGTTTAGCATGTATGAAAATCAGATGGCTCTTGGAGAATGATTGTGGACTATTATAAACTTAGTGGGTGACTCTAGTTGTAGCTGCTATCTCAAATGTAGCATCCTTAATGGAACAAATCTGTATGGCCCCTGGTTTGGTGTAATGGCTTACTAAAGACCAAATTCAGGGCCAGCTCTAGAACCTAGTGGTTAAAGAAGCTGACTGACCAGGGTTCAAATCTTGGCCCGGGTGGCTTGAAAAACATGCCAGAAACATGTGAATGCATACTCAAAATCCAGACAGAATGGAGAAATGGAGAAGGCAGACACGCATGGTTTGGCACAAAAATTGTTTCTCCCTCAAAAGTTGGGATGTTTTCTTTCTTTTCTTTTCTTTTCTTTTCTTTCTTTCTTTCTTTCTTTCTTTCTTTCTTTCTTTCTTTCTTTCTTTCTTTTTTTTTTTCTGGAGGGGTTTTTGCTATAGGGTGCATGTGCTTGCTAGAAAGATAGAGAGACAGAAAGCCAGAAATCACTCCTTAGGGGGATGGCCAAGCCACAATCCCTTCTCCTCTATTCTCCTCTCGGGATCTTGGGCACGCATGCGCACACGCCTGGCTTGAGTTTAAGCCACCGGGTCTGGGACTCGAACTGTGGTCGACTACATGGGAGTCCAGCAACACAGCCATTATGCCAACTGCTAGTCCTGAGATGTGTTCATTTTAAAGTTCAGACTTCCGAAGCCCACTGGTGGCGTGGTGGCTAAGAGCACTGGACTCCCACATGGCAGACTGTGGTTTGAGTCCCAGACCTGGTAGCTTGCTTTCTCACTTTCTCTCTCTCACTCTGTCCCTCTCTGGTCAAATTAAAATAAATAAGAGACCAGCAGTTAGCGTAATGGCTATATTGCTGGACTCCCATGTAGTCAACTGTGGTTCGAGTCCTGGACCTGGTGGCTTAAACTCAGGCCAGACATGGGACTCAAACTGAGGAGGAGAAGGGATTGCGGCATGGCCATCCCCCCTGGGGCATGATTTCTTGCTTTCTGTCTCTCTGTCTCTGTCTTTCTGGTGAGTGCATGCGCCCTATAGCAAAACCTCTCCAAAAAAATAAATAAATAAAATAAAAATAAGTAAATAAATAAAGTTAAATAATTCCTTTTTTAAAAAATTTATTTAATTTTATTTATTCATTAATTTATTTTAATTTGACCAGAAAGAGAGAGAAAGTGAGAAAGCAAGCCACCAAGTTGGCCATGTGGGAGTGTCCAGTGCCTTAACCACTACGCCACCCGCTGGTTTTCATGAAGTTAAAGAATTCTTACTTAAAAAAAAAAAAAAAAAAAAAAAATCAGACTTCTCGTTTCTCAAATACAGACCTCAGGCTTCCCTGGGACATATCCCTATCTGGCAGAAATTGGTTAGAGAAGTAGACACTCCTTTTCTAAAAAAATTAGTTTATTTTTATTTATATTTTTTAGGTTTTTGCCATAGAGTGCATATGCACTCGCACCACAGAGACGAGAGAGACAGAGAGAGGGAGAGTGTGAAATCACCCCCCAGGGTGGGGGTGGCCACACTATAATCCCTTCGCTTCCATTCTCTTCTCAGGATTTTGGGCATGCACAGACACATTCCCAGTGTGATTTGCAAGCCACTGAGCTCAGGACTTCAATTGTGGTTGGTCACGTAAGAATCCAGCGTCTTAACCACACCACCACCTGTTGGCCCCAAAGAAACTTTTTCTTTTTCTTTTCTTTCTTTCTTTCTTTCCTTTTTTTTTTTTTTTTTTTTTTTTTTTTTGCTATAGGACACATACACCAACCAGAAAGATAGAAAGCAAGAAATCACCCACCCATGGGGGATAGTCACAGGTCATACAGCAATCCCTTCTCTCGGGATTTTAGGTGGACACACACGCTCCTGGCATGAGTTTCAAGCTGCCAGGTCTAGGACTTGAACCGTGGTCAAGCACATGGAAGTCCAGTACCTTAACCACTACACCACCTGTGGTCCCAAAGACACTCCTTTTAAACAGGGCATATGTTGCGTATTTGGTACAGCGCCACTTGTTTTACCCTTTTCAGTTACCTGTCTGTCCCACGTAGGCATGTGTGTTTGGGATTCCTCATCTAGTCCTGCCTCTCCTTTTACAGATTGAGACTGGGGCCTCGGAGATCCGGTCACGTCTGCCAGTTGGTCAAGAGGAAGTAAGAGACAAAGGGTTAGAATTCTTGTCACTTGGGACATACCATTATTACTACTATATATACATATACATATATATATATATATATATATTTTTTTTTTTTTTTTTTTTTTTTGCTATAGGACACTGGCACTCATGAGTAAGAGAGAGAGAGAGAGAGAGAGAAAGAGAGAGGGAGCCTCCCCAGGGGGGCTGAACACAAACACACTGCAATCCTTTCTACTCCATTCTCCTCTTGGAATTTTGGGCATACACATGCGTGTGTGTGCATGCACACACACACACACAGCCTATTTTTCAAGCTGCCAGAACTCGAACCACATGATAGCCCATGTAGGATCCAGCTGCCTTAACCCACATGCCACCCAGCTGGCCTCACACTGTGTTTTTTGTGCTACCAGCTGTTGCCTCTATTTGAGAGACGTGGGCCTTTAGGAAGGAGTTGTCCCTATAGGCTGTGACAAGGAGATTGAGTTGGGTTGGCTTTATCTTTTTTTTGAGAGTTTTTTTCGCTATAGGGCGCGTGCGCTCACCAGACAGACAGAGAGAGACATAGAGACAGAAAGCAAGAAATCACCCCCCAGGGGGGATGGTCACGCCGCAATCCCTTCTCCTCCATTCTCCTCTCAGGATCTTGGGCACGCACGCACACACGCCCGGCGTGAGTTTTAAGCTACCAGGTCCGGGACGCGAACCGCGGTCGACTATGTGGGAGTCCAGAGACATAGCCATTACGCTAACTGCTGGTTCCCTCTTTTTTTTTTTTAAGAGAGATTTTTGCTATAGGGCGTGGGTATTCACTGGAGAGATAGAGACAGAGAGATAGAAAGCAAGAAATCCCCCCCAGAGGGGATGGCCACATCATAATCCTTTTTCCTCCATTCTCCTCTCAGGATTTTAGGCATGCACGCACATGTGCCCGCATGAGTTTTTAAGCCTCCGGGTCCAGGACTTGAACTGTGACCGACTATGTGGGAGTCCAGCAACATAGCCATTAAGCTATCTGCTGGTCCCAGGTTGGCTTTATCATAATGCCTCATCTTGATGCCCGCCTGCTTTCTCTTTACATGTCTTCAGTGAGGAATATGAGCTCATAGTTTTAGATGAATGGTTTCATTTGAGTCTCATGCTTGGATTACTGCTTAGACACACCTGAATAAAATGCAGTGAACACTGGTGAACTGTCTAAGGGTACCCTTGAGAGCTAAAACCTGCTCTTTAACTTAGCCACGAGCTTCAGGGTGTTCAGTATATACAGTTAGGTGGTTTATTGTCTTTTCCCTAACTTTAGGGATGACAAATAATTTTTACTATTTGTGTAAATTCCTTATTTTGTTTCAAACTTACAGAGAAGTGGAAAGGCTAGTAGAACTTCAGTATGTTTTCCCAAATTTACCAATTATTAACATTTTGCCACATGGGTTTTTTTATATGTGTATTTTACATGTTTTTACATGTTTGTGTATGTGTGTATACACATCAATGTATATTTAATAAGAACATATCCTTACATGTCTAGAGGTATCACATGCTCAGGAAATTTATCATAGATGCAATACTTTATAGTCTATTTTCCAAATTCATAAACTTTTACTTTCTTTTTTAAGATGTATTTATTTTAAATTTTATTTATTATCATTATTCTTCCATTTTTGACTAGAGAGAGACAGACAGAGAGAAAAGAAGAGTGAGAAAGCAAACCATCAGGTTCGGGACTTGAACCGTGGTCAGTCATGTGGGAGTCCAGCACCTCAACCACCATGCCACCTGCTGGCCCCTTACTATGTTTTTTATGGTATTTTTCCTTGTACGGGATATTTAGGCCAGGATCAAGTATACTATTTAGTTGTTAAGTCACTTTAACCTCCTTTAATCTGGAACAGTTCTTTGACCTTTTTCTCTTTCATGCAATGGACATTTTTGAGAAATACAGACAAGTGATTTCTGCTGTTTCTTCTCTTAACCACCATGCCACCTGCTGACCCTACTTTTATTTTTTCAGTTATTTTTTTTTTTTTTTTGAAAGAGAGACAGAGATGGGCACCCCTAACAGAGTCCCTGTGCCATGATCCATCCCGTCTCGGCCAGGTGCTGCATCACAGGCACATAAGCACGTGCCCAGTGTGCACCAGAAGGTCCCAAGACATGATCCAGGACTCTTCCATGTGGGTCCAGCTGCATTACTGCTGTGCTACTGCCTAGTCCCATAATTAAAAAAAAATAATAAAGTTTTTCTTAGAGTGCATGCATGAGAGGGTGAGCGAGAGAGAAAAGCAACTTCCACAGGTTCTGATCACACCATGATCCCTTCTTCCAGTTCTCCAGCCCACTGGATCTTGGGCACTTGCACACATGCCTGCTTTGTTCCAAGGACTGGAGATTAGAACTGCAATTTCCATGTGAGATCTGGCTTCTCCTGTGTAGCATTACTGCTATACCAGAGAGCCAAGTCTTCCTTTCCCCTTTTAAAAATGTGTTTCTGGAGCCAGCATGTGGCTTGGTGGTTAAGGTGCTGGACTCCCACATGGCTGACTGCTGTACAAGCCCTGGACCTGGTGGCTTGCTTTCTCACTTTCTCTTTCTCTCTTTGGTCAAATTAAAAATATTAATAATAATAAATAAATAATTATTTTTTAAAAAGTGTTTTAGTTTTTGCTATAGGACATGTGTATTCAGCAGAGACAGGGGGTGGGGGGACATGAGAAATCACCCCCCCTAGGGGGATGGCCATGCCACGATCCCTCCTTGCCCAGTCTCCTCTTGGGATTTTGGAAACACACACACAGGCCCTGCATGATCTTCAAGCCGCCAGGTCCAGGACTTGAAATGCAAAGTTGGCCATGTGGGATACAGTGCCTTGAACAACTTATTTCTTCAGTGAGCAAGAGAGACACAGAAGCAGAAAGAGACCGCCTCCCCAAGAGGGTCTTGATACTATGATCCACTCCCAGCCTTCAACCAGCCCTGGATCATAGGCAAGTAAGCCAGGGAGATCTTTAGACTTGAAACGAGAACCTCCCCATGTGGGATTTGTCTTCAGAGCATCATGACTTCCTGCTGTATTACCATATGCCCCACCCCCATGTGTGTGTGTGTATATATATATATATATATATATATATATATATATATATATATTTTTTTTTTTTTTTTTTTTGCTATAGGGCGCATGCACTCGCCAGACAGAGACAGAGAGACAGAAAGCGAGAAATCACCCCCCAGGGCCGATGGCCACGGCGCAATCCCTTCTCCTCCATTCTCTCCGGATCTTGGGCACACACGCACACGTGTCGGGCTTGAGTTTTAAGCCACCGGGTCCAGGACATGAACCGCGGTCAACTACGTGGGAGTCCAGCGACATAGCCATTAGGCTAACTGCTGGTCCTCCCATAATTGTTTTTCGTACTTTTTTTCTGGCACAACAAAATGTTCCAAACTCATCTGTATCTTCTTCTCCTGCCCTGGCTGGAATCAGTACTTTCTACAAAGATTGCTTGATTCTCTCTCTCTTTTTTTTAAAGAATTGTTTATTTTGGGGCCAAAAGTTAGTGTAATGACTATGTCACTGGACTCCCATGTAGTCCACCATGGTTCCCGTCCCAGATCCGGTGGCTTAAACTCACACAGGGTACATGTGCATGCGTGCCCAAGATCCCAAGAGGAGAATGGAGGAGAAGGGATTGCAGCGTAGTCACTCCACCAGGGGGCGATTTCTCACTTTCTGTCTGTCGGTCTCTCTGTCTTTCTGGCAAATGCACACACCCTATAGCAAAAACCTCTCAAAAAAAAAAAAAAAACAAAAAAGAATTGTGTATTTAATTCTATTTATTTATTCATTTCTTTTAATTTGACCAGAGATACCCACAGAGAGAGAGAGACACACACACACAGAGAGACAGAAAGGGAAAGTGAGAAAGCAAGCCACCAGGTACGGGACTCAAACCATGGTTGGCAATGTGGGAGTGTCCAGCACCTTAACCACCACACCACTTGCTGGTCCCAAAGATTCCTTGATCCTCTTACCAGAGAATGGTATTGAGAAAGCAAGATCTGGACAAGAGGTAAGTCTCTATCTGTCTTTTCCATTGGTTTTATACTAATGGAATGGATAGTTCCCATTCCAACCCAATCTCACAACTTTTGGTCACTTTCCCTATTGGTAAGCCCCACACCATGTGTATCTCCCTTCTCCCCCAGGGAGATTTCTGGCTCTAGCAATGTCCATATATTTGTTCATGTGCTTAGTCCTATTACATACCCTACACAGCTGCAGAACTGCCATGTCCTTAAACTCTATAGCAGACCTACTAAGAAGAGTTCAAGATTTGTTTGCAGTTATTTTCCCTTTAGACTGAGGGTGTTTGAAAATTACTTGAATTAATTATATTTTTCCCCTTCAATGGGTCATTTTATTCATCAAAAACAGAATTGAGGGACCAGCAGTTGGCGTAATGGCTATGTCGCTGGACTCTCACGTAGTCTACTGCGGTTTGAGTCTCGGACCCGGTGGCTTAAACTCACGCCGGGCGCATGTGCGTGCGTGCGTGCCCAAGATCCCGAGAGGAGAATGGAGGGGAAGGGATTGCGGCGTGGCCATCCCCCCTGGGGGGTGATTTCTCGCTTTCTGTCTCTCTGTCTCTCTCTGTCTGTCTGGCGAGTGCACGCGCCCTATAGCGAAAAAATCTCTCCAAAAAAAAACCCCCAAAAAACAAAAAACAGAATTGAGTTCTTTGTATCTATATTCATCCTTGTTGATTTATTTATTTAAAAGAATTATTTATTTAATTTTATTTCTTTTTTTTAAAATAATTATTTTATTTAACTTTGTTTATTCATTTTAATTTGACCAGAGAGGGACAGAGTGAGAGAGAGAAAGAGAGGGAAGGTGAGAAAGCAAGCCGCCAGGTCCAGAACTGGAACCACGGTCGGCCATGTGGGAATCCAGGGCTTTTAATCACCACGCCACCTGCTGGCCCCTATTTCTTCTTATTATTAATAACTATTCTTTAAATTTGACCAGAGAGAGATGGAGAGAGAGAGAAAGCAAGCCGCTAGGTTTGGGATTCAAACCATGGTCAGCCATGTGGGAGTCCAGCACTTTAACCACCATGCCACCTGCTGCCCCACCTTGTTGATTTTTTTTTCGGAGAGGTTTTTGCTATAGAGTGCGTGCGCTCACCAGACAGAGAGAGACAGAGAGACAGAAAGCGAGAAATCACCCCCCCGGGGGGATGGCCACGCCACAATCCCCTCTCCTCCATTCTCCTCTCGGGATCTTGGGTACGCATGCACAAGCACCTGGCGTGAGTTTAAGCCACCGGGTCCGGGACTCGAACCACGGTCAACTACATGGGAGTCCAGTGACATAGCCATTACACTAACTGCTGGTTCCTTGATTTATTTTTTTGAATATGTTGACCATTAACGTGAAGTTAAAATTGTATAAAAGGTATACCCAAAAGGTGTCTCCTTTTTCCCAATCTGATCTGTTTCCTCCAACAAGCAGAATGTAACTTAAAAAAAAATAATCCTCATTTTCCCCTTTACAACCTAAAAAACCTTTTTTTTTGGGGGGGGGGAGGTTTTTTATTGCTATAGGGCGTGTGCACTCGCCAGACAGACAGAGAGAGACAGAGAGATAGAAAGCGAGAAATCACCCCCCAGGGGGAATGGCCACGCCGCAATCCCTTCTCCTTCATTCTCCTCTGGGATCTTGGGCACGCACGCACAAGCGCCCGGCGTGAGTTTAAGCCACCAGGTCTGGGACTCAAACCGCGGTTGACTACATGGGAGTCCAGCGACATAGCCATTACGCTAACTGCTGGTCCCCCTAAAAAAACTTTTTTTTGGAGATTTTTCCTATAGGGTGCATGTATTCACCGAAGAGATAGAGAGACAGAGACAGAGAGAAAGAAATCACTCCCATAAGGGCTATGGCTACGCTGCAATACCTTCTTCTCCATTCTCCTCTCGGGATCTTGGGCATGCACACACAAGTGCCTGCGCCTGGTGTGAATTTTAAGTTGCCAGGTCCAGGACTCAAACTACGGTCAACCACGTGGGAATCCAGTGACGTAACCATTACTCCATCTGCTGGTCCCCTTTTTATCAGTTTCTAGTTTATCCTGTGTTCTACTTTGTTTTTGTTGTTGTTTTTCCCATAGGGCTCATGCATTTGCTAGAGAGAGACAGAGAGGGAAAGTGAGAAATCACCACTTGGGGGGATGGCCACACCCAACCCCTTCTACTCTTCTCCTGGGATTTTGAGCATGCATACACATGCACCCAACATGATTTTCTTTCTTTCTTTTTTTTTTTTTAAGGTTTTAAATATTTTGGGGAAAATATTTACATGTCATCTACTCAAATTGTTGAAAAGCAAATGCCCAGCACACTAGTCACACACAAACCTTCTCAATTCAGCCCTGCCTACCAAGTATTCTGTGATATACCATCTGCTAGCAAAGACCAGTCTCTTTTTCTTCCTTCAAAGTCTTTTTCAAGATAATCCTCTGGTGTGGTTGCTCTTTTGCAATCTCCACTGATTTCAATGCTGGGCTGGAAAAGTCCAGGTTATTTTATGTTGTAAATTCTTTCATATATCTTCTCTAATCCTCTCTGTCAGGCAGAACTATTTAAGGTCCCAGGCCATCTTTCTAAGAGCTTCTGTTGACTTACTTGAGATCCACCTTAGTTCCATAGTTTTCTGATTGATCTTCAGATATGACGTTCCAGTCAAAGCCCTGTCCAATAATGAGTATTTCCAATTTCTGATTCAATGCAACAA
Source organism: Tupaia tana (assembly GCA_026018925.1). NCBI lineage: Eukaryota > Metazoa > Chordata > Mammalia > Scandentia > Tupaiidae > Tupaia > Tupaia tana. The sequence continues at coordinate 61,619,973 of JAKSZU010000016.1, forward strand.
ACATTACTGAACTTATGTAAATAACCCTTCTGCCACAAAATAAGAATATTCCCAAATATTTCCAATTTCCGAGGGATCAGGAAGGAAGAAAAGTTTATATTCCCCCTTAAAAAAACAAACGAGAAAAATAGTTTAAAACGGCTTCTTGTCTGAACGTTTTGGGAGTCTAGAAGATGGGTTTAGAGCATGGCTTCCCTCCCCAGCATGATTTTCAAGCCACCAGGTCCAGGACTTGAACTATGGGAGTCTGACACCTTACCCAACATGCCATCTGCTGGCCTTTACATGTTTCCTTATTTTCTCTTCTTCCTTATACAGAAGGTAGTTCTTTTGCACTTGGCTTTCTGAACAATATATACTAGAAATCACTCTGTATCAAATCAAAAGAAAATTTTTTTTAGGTTTTTGCCATATGGCCTGTGTGCACACCTAACACAGAGAGATAGAAAGGGAAAGTGAGAAATTACCCTCAAGGGGGGAATGGCCCTTTTCCTACTGGGATTTTGGGCAAGTGCACATGTGCCCAATGTGATGCTCAAGTCACCAGGTCTGGGATTCAAACTGCATCCAGCACCTTAACCACCACGCCACCTGCTGGCCCTGAAAATGGTAAATTTAAAACATTTTTTATTTAACTTAATTTATTTATTTCAATTTGACCAGGGACTGCAGAGTGAGAGAGAAAGTGAGAAAGCCAGCTGCCAGGTCCAGGACTTGAACTGTGGTCAGCCATGTGGGAGTCCAGCACCCTTAACCACCACGGCACCTGCTGGCCCCCTTCTTTTTTTTTTTTTTGGAGAGGTTTTTTTTGCTATAGGGCGCGTGCGCTCGCCAGACAGACAGAGAGACAGAGAGATAGAAAGCAGGAAATCACCCCCCAGGGGGGATGGCCACGCCGCAATCCCTTCTCCTCCATTCTCCTCTCGGGATCTTGGGCACGCACGCACACGCGCCCAGCGTGAGTTTAAGCCGCCGGGTCCGGGACGCGAACCGCGGTCGACTACGTGGGAGTCCAGCGACATAGCCATTACGCTAACTGCTGGTCCCGGCCCCCTTCTTTTTTGAAAATGGTAAAATTTTAAAATTACATACAATAAGACAACTTTCCATTCACCAAATAATTTGATGAGCGAGTGGGTGCCAGCTACTGAACTAGGCATGAAGGAGAGAGAAATGTCCTTTACGACCTCAGATTTCAAGAGAGACGTAAACAGAAACAACAGTGTTCCAGGGGCCCTAAGGGGGGGGAGTCCATAACAGAGGATGTGCAAAAGAACTGACACTTGAGCTTGAAGAACTGCAGAGTAGAGAAGCAGAAGGGAATACTGTATGAAGAAATATATGTACAGGCAGAGTTGAATATGGCAAGCCATATTGTAGAAGAGGGAATTTAATGGGGTAGAACTTAGACTCTCAGTGTGGAGCAAGATGGGGTAGGTAAGAGAGCTAGAGTGCCCACAGTGAGGCTGGGGAAATGGCATGGCACGTGGTGGTGCAGGTAATGCCAGGAAAAAGCAGGACTGTGTCGATGGAAACATGAAGACCATTCACCTTACAAATACTGTCTTGACAGTGCCTACAGGTCACAATCCTTAGGTAAGCTTGTGGCATGGTGGTTAAGGCAGCTGGATCCCACATGGCTGACTGTGTGGTTGAATCCCGGACCCAGTGGCTTGAAAGAGTGTGCTGGGTGTGTGTGCATGGGTGACCAAAATCTTGAAGGAGTAGAAATGGAGAAGAGATTGTGGCATGGTATTTGCATGGGTGCCCAAAATCTTGAATGGGGAAGAAATAGAGAAGAGACTGTGGCATGGTCTCTCTCTCTCTCTCTCTCCAGTGAGTGTATGTGCTTTCTAGCAAATTAAAAATAAAGAAATCGAAAAAAAAGGTCAAGATCCCATCTGGGGCCAGCAGGTGGCGTGGTGGTTAAGGGCACTGGACTCCCATAGGGCTGACAGCGGTTTGAATACCAGATCTGGCAGCTTGCTTTCTGGCTTTTCCTCTCTCTCTCTCTCTCTCTCTCTCACTCTGTCCCTCTCTGACCAAATTTAAATAAATAAACAAATAAATAAAGTTAAATAAAATCATTCTTAAAAAAAAAAAAGTAGGGAACCAGCAGTTAGTGTAATGGCTATGTCGCTGGACTCCCACGTAGTCGACCGCGGTTCGCGTCTCGGACCCAGTGGCTTACAACTCACGCCGGGCACGTGTGCGTGCGTGCCCAAGATCCCGAGAGGAGAATGGAGGAGAAGGGATTGCGGTGTGACCATCCCCCCTGGGGGGTGATTTCTCGCTTTCTATCTCTATGTCTCTCTCTGTCTGTCTGGCGAGCGCACGCGCCCTATAGCGAAAAACCTCTCCAAAAAAAAAAAAAGTACAAGTTTCCCTCTCGGGAGAGCTGACATTAACAGGAAGAAGGAATTAACAGAGAACTGTTAGAATAAAGTAGGATAAATTCCTGAGCAAGCACACAGGAAGGGAACCTAACACATCTTAAGCTAGAAGTGAGGCAGGTGAAGGAGTCTTTCCCAAAGAATAAGGCAGACTTTTAGCCAACTGTGTACCTGTTTGGAGGGGAACTGTTGGGAAGCGGTCCAATGCCAATCAATGCCTATTGCAAAGACTGAGCCACTAAGGATCTCACCAGAATTAAAACCACAAGCATGCCCATCACTGCTCCACTGCTCTCCAGGTTGCACAGTAAATCCCTCTTTTTTTTTTTAAAGGGGCTTTGCCATAGGGTTTGTGTACTTGCCCAAGAGAGAGAGAGTGAGAGGGAAAGTGAGAAATCACCCCCCCCCCCATGGCCATACAGCAATTTCTTCTCCTCCAGGAATCTTGGGTGCTCAGCACCCGTGCCACCCATTGGGGCCTTAAACCCTGGCCAGCTATGTGGGAATCCAAACGTAACCACTACAACACCTGCTGGTCCCCAAACTCTCATTTTTAATAGAAGGCTCCCCACTGCTTTGAGGATAATGTGTAAGTCTCGTACAAGAGACTTTCTTTTGAACCCTTTCTCCTCCTTTTACGCTCTGGCCAAGCTGAATTTTTCTTAGCCTTCTCTTGCCTAGAAATCCATCTCCCTTATCTCTCCTCACTTTGGATTGTTAGCCAGTGCTGGATTAGCTCACTTCTATCTGTTCTCATAGTGTCCAGCGCTGCACCTAATAAACTCATCACATTATCTAAACCCACCACTCCTCGAAGGTAGGAAGTGGCTTAATTACCGTGCAAAGCATCCAGATTAATGCCCTAGGGACCAACCAGTTTTGAATGAATGAGTACTGCCTTCCTTGCAGGTGGGTGGAAGATTTTCGATTAGACCCTAGGAACTCTGGCCTTCCGTCTCCTTGGTACTAAGTTTAAGGTTCATGCACTGGCGTGGAAAATCAATGTAGGCTTAAAATCACTGACGTTTAATTTAGGAGTAGGCATAGACTACTCTGCAAAGATCAGGATGCCCAAACTAATCACTTTAATGCTCATCAGCGTTCTATTTAAAGCAGATAGGTGGAGTGTAGTCTCTGCGGAACCCACCACCTGCTCACGACAGCACTCGGTAGGTTTATCCAGTCCCAGGGATTTTTTGGCACCTAAAACTCCGCCTACGGGCCTCAAGTGGCGGAAGGACCTCACGCTACGACGTGACATCTCACACCACTGCGGAGGCATCCCCACGTTACGCCGGTGGCGTAGGCGGGGCGGCCGGCTCTTCCTCCCTGCTTCTTGGGCTCCTCCCCCAGCGCTTCACACGCTCATTGTGAAGCGACAGCGGCCGCCAGCCTCTAAGGCGGTTTGAGACCAAGAGCCCCTAAATCCTTGGTGCGCGTGAGCGCCCGCGCTGCTCCTGAACCCTTCCAAGAGCTAAGGGTAGCAGACTCACCTCTTCTCTCCCCGTCTCGCGCCGGAGCTAAACGCCCGGTGCGCGCGGGCACCTCGCGCCGCCGCTCCCTCTTGCCCGCCCCTCCCCCTCCAGGAGCTCCCGCCCGCGCGCTCCTCCCCCTCCCCTTTCCCCGGCGACGCGCACGCGCGCCAGGCCGGCTCGCGCCCTCTCGCTTTCCTCCGGCCCGCGAGACCCCCTCCCCTTCCGCCTCGCGGTGCTTCCTCGCGCCGCGGTCTTCTCTATCCACCCCCCGACACCGCGGGGCTCCCCCGCCGGCCAACGGCGGGTCCCCAGCTTCCCAATCCCCCTCGCTTCCCGCGCTCTCCGGCGGGGGCCCAGCTTCGGCCCCCTCTCTCCCTCCCTTCCCTCTAATTCCCTTTCCGGACGCTGCCATCATGTTGAAGCCTCAGCCGCCACAACAGCCCTCCCAGCCCCAGCAGCCGCCCCCCACGCAACAGGCCGTGGCCCGCCGGCCTCCCGGGGGCACTAGCCCTCCCAACGGCGGCCTCCCGGGACCGCTGGCCACCACCTCGGCTCCCCCAGGGCCTCCTGCAGCCACTTCTCCCTGCTCGGGGCCTGCAGCCGCCGCCGGGAGCGGGCTTCGCCGGGGAGCCGAAAGCATCTTAGCGCCGCAGCCGCAGCCGCAGCAGCAGCAGCACCAGGAGAGGCCGGGGACAGCCGCCATCGGCAGCGCCAGGTGAGGAGGGATGGGCTTCCGGGCAGGGAAACCGAAGCTGCGGGAAAGAGGCGGCGGCTTGGATCCGGCGGGGCGGGCCCCCAGCCCGGTACATTGGAGGCGCACCGGAGGAGGGGCGGGAAACCCCCGGGAAGCTGGGGGTAGGTCCTTTCAGGTCTCAACAGGTCGGAGGAAGAGGGTCTCCGGCGGCCACCAGGGCATTTAGGGGCCGTGCCCAGTTCTCGGGGCCTAGCTAGGGCTCAGGACACCGGGCTTAAGGAGAGGCGGGGCGCATTCCGCCAGCGCCGTAGGAACGGGGAGTTGGGGGGGGCTGAAAAGGTGATCGGGGTCCCCGGCTCCATTACCACGAAGGGTCTCGCGGTCCCCGGCTTCAGCCAATGGGGAGTCAGCTGCGGGAAGGGGTCCCCGGTCGTAGCCAATGGAGGGGGGCGCGCGGCCCACAGTTTGGCCAATAGGGAAGGAGGGACTTGGGAGCGGGTTGCTACCTCCCTCTTGCCTGTCTGGCCAGTAGGAGGGTAGCGCGGTGGGCGGGGGCGGAAGGAGGGACAACTGGGAGGACTGCGGGCCGGGGAACCTCCAGCGCGCGCGCTCCCTTGCCGTACGTGCGCGCGGATGTTCTGTCTTATGACCCGGGCATTCGCGACCCCGGGAACACACTGGGCAGCGCCTGGAGTGTGCGTGCAGGGGATCGCCTGGTGTTCGTGGATGAGTGGTGGACGCCCCGCTCAGTTTCTTCTGTGTGTGTATGTTAATGCAACTGAGAGTGGCGGTGCACGCAGGCGCCGTGGGCTCTGATCGCGGAAGGGGGGGGATTTTGAAGAGGCCCGTGGGCTTTAGTGCGCAGGCGCAGACCGGGCGAGGCCTCCCGGTGGATGGCTTTTGCGGCTGCGCTGTCCCCCAGCCCCGCCAACGGCCCCCGCATCGCCCTCCTCAACCGCCGGTTACATCAGCCAGCGAGGAGCAGGGTTACCTTGCGATTGGTGACCCCCGCAGAGTGGGTAACAGGCTGAATGAGTAATGAGGTCACAGGGATAGGCTATGGAGGGGATATCCCTCCTTTCAGGGTTTGGGGCGTTAAGGTTGCTGGACATGATTGTCTTGCCTCTTTGGGAGATGATGTGCCTGCTAGGTAGGACCGATTCTGCACTCCTTGAGCTTTCACCTTTACATCTGGGTGGATTATTGGTTATTGAATGCTAGCATTGATCTGTTGGAGGCATGCAACTCTGGCCCCTTGGAGAAAGTGAGAAGATTGTGTTATATTGACGCTAAGAGCAATTTGACAGCCGTTGTTGACTGAGGTATTTTTTAGTGGCATTTGTAGGAAATCTGTTTACTGGCTTTTAATGCCTGCTGCTTTCTTCTCCATATGTGAGAGTTTGAAGATCTTGTTCGTTTATTGGTTTGTAGCCTAAGTTAACATCTTCACATGATACATTGGTCTAGGATTTCTTAATGGTGTTAAGGGTAATTGTGAACAGATTTAAATAACCAGTTTTTTATTTTTTTTTCTCTTGTAGGGGACAGAGCACAGGAAAGGGACCCCCACAGTCACCGGTGAGTGCCTTTTTCCTCCCTGAGATATAAGGACCTAAGAGATGCATGTTTGGGAACATAGAGCTGATTAGGTGCAGAGATAGTCAGATAGGCTCATAGGGGCCCAGCACATAAAGGTGGATATAGAGGCATAGAAAGGTGGGTTCAGGAGAGTGGGCATTTAGAAAAAAACAAGGTGTTAATTGACTGCTCCTTTTATTTCTTGCTCTTGTGTTACTGACAGGTATTTGAAGGTGTTTACAACAATTCCAGAATGCTGCACTTCCTTACAGCTGTTGTGGTAAGTGGTACCCACTTAACCCCTAGGTTGTTTGAGGAATGTAATATATTTGTTTTCTGGAGACGTTCTTCTTTTCCCTTCTCCCAGGGCTCTACTTGTGATGTAAAGGTGAAAAATGGCACCACTTATGAGGGTATCTTCAAGACTCTGAGCTCAAAGGTCAGTGTGCTAAGATTAACTGATTTTGGGGATTACCGGGGAGGAGAAAGAAATTCTCAGTGGAGGTATAAATTGGATGGTATCGGACAGCAGTGTTTGTTTCTATAGGCCTATGCTAAGCGGCAAATGACAAATTTGAGGGCTAGGTATTTTAACGTTAAAATACTCCAGTGTAATTTTTTTTTTTTTTTAATTTAAAATATTTAGTTTGAGGCTTTTGATCATTTGTGGCTGATGTTGAGAAGACAGTGCTTGTGAGAACATGGTGTTGGAAAAGGTTTAGGAAGAGTAGGAGAAAAACTCATTTGCCTTCACATTTCTTGGTACTGACCTTTGGGTGTTGGGGGATGGGCCTTTTGTAGTTTGAACTAGCAGTAGATGCTGTGCACCGGAAAGCATCGGAGCCAGCAGGTGGCCCTCGCCGGGAAGACATTGTGGACACCATGGTATTTAAGCCAAGTGATGTCATGCTTGTCCATTTCCGAAATGTTGACTTCAATTATGCTACTAAAGGTAATAAGCTCGGCTGTTACATCAGACCCATTCTCGAGTAGAGAGGGCAGTTTGTAGGTGGAGCATGTTAACCTTGGTTTTCCTTTTCCTTCCTTTACCCTCTTTTCTGGAGGAGAGGGTTTTTTACTTAGAGGTATGTCTTGATACATAGTAGTTGAATTCTGATTTATGTTGCAATTTGTATTTTCCATCTTCAAGTTTCAATTTCTTACTCTTTTTGAACTTTCAGGATCAGCCTTTTAATGTTCTTTACTCCCCACCCCACCCCCACGCCCATCCTGATACAAAAGCACACATATTTTGGGTCTGGGTTTTTGAGCTTCTCTTTGTTCCTGGAGTATTTATGGTGGGCGGGGATGGGAAATATTGGAAAGAAAACTGTGAATTACCACCTGACTCTTGATCTCCAACTCTACCCCCACAGACAAGTTCACTGATTCAGCCATTGCCATGAACTCGAAAGTGAATGGGGAGCACAAAGAGAAGGTGCTTCAGCGCTGGGAGGGGGGCGACAGCAACAGCGACGACTACGACCTCGAGTCTGACATGGTATTGTCTCCTTCCCTAAGAGCGGGGCAACCAGAATATGGGTTGTTGACGTTGAGGTCTGTTCTTGGAACTATTGGGTTGTCGGAGAAGTTATGACGCATTTTTACATTAAAAAAAAAAACACATCATGCCTTTTCTGACAATCCAATAATTGTGATTCTTGGGAGATAGGGAGGAGGGTTCTATATATTGTTGGCTTGTTGATGGTGGTCAGACAACAAATAGAAAAATACAGGAAATAGTCCAACAAAAATACTCATTCTGTCAGCATACATACTGACAACCGTTGACATTTCATGTCTTTTCTTTTTTCTTTTCTTTTTTTTTTTTTTTTTTTTTTTTTTTTTAGGTTTTTGACATAGAGTATGTGCATTCACCAGAGAGATGGTGAGAGGGAAAGTGAGAAATTACCTCCCAGTGGCCATGCCTCAATCCCTTCTCCATTCTGGGATGATTTGGGGCACACACAAGCCCCTAGCACGTTTTTCAAGTTACCAGGTTTGGGACTGGAGCCCTGGTCAGTTATGTGGGAGACCACACCTTAACCACCATGCTACCTGCTGGCTCCATCGTAGATTTTTTTGATCTTTTTGTTTTTTTACAATGAGAATTCACTCCTCTGGGGGGGATGACCACTCCACCATCCTTTCTCCTAGGATTTTGGGCATGCACACACACTTGCCTGGCTTTTTGTTTGTTTGTTTGTTTGTTTTAACTTGATTTATTTATTTTTAATTTCACCAGAGAGGGACAGAGAGAGAGAAAGCAGTCTGCCAGGTACAGGACTCAAACCGCAGTTGGCTGTGTGGGAGTCAAGCGCCTCTAATCACCATGCCACCTGCTAACCTTGCGTGGCGTGATTTTCAGTCTGCTGGGTCTGAGACCTGAACCACAGAGGTTTATGTAGGAGGAAAGACAGACAGAAAGCAAGAAATCACCTCCCAGTGTTGATGGACATGCTGCATCCCTTCTTCATTCTCCTCTCAGGATCTTGAAGCATGCACATGCACCTGGCATGAGGTTAAGCCACAGGATCCAGGACTTGAACTGTGGTCAACGATGTGGGATGGTATAATGGTATAATGTGGTACAGCAATGTAGCTGTTATACCATCTGCTGGTCCAGAGTCATTTTTTATTTCTCTCTTATTTAATATTTTTTTCAAGAGGTTTTTGCTATAGGGTGGTGCATGCTCTCTCCAGAAAGACAGAGACAGACAGACAGAAAGCAAGAAATCACCCCCCAGGGGGATGGCCACACCACAATCCCTTCTTCATTCTCCTCTCGGGATCTTTGGCACGCACACACACATGCCTGGCGTGAGTTTAAGCCACCAGGTCCGGGATTCGAACTGCGGTCGACTACATAGGTGTCCAGCGATGTAGCCATTACGCCAACTGCTGGTTCCCCCGTTTCTTACTTTTCAATATAACAAAATATATGGATGGGATCGACTACTGTGTAGGCCCATTTCCTTCCCCAAAGCAGCTATTTTGATGAATTTAAAATCTTGTGAATAAGTCATTGTTTTGGTACATTTAACTTACACAAAAATAGACTTGCCTATTTGCACTTAACATTGACTCTTATATCTAGTTTGGTCCCCCCGCCCCCAGAATTATTTAACTTTATTTATTTACTATTGTAATTTGACCAGAGAGGGACAGAGTGAGAAAGAGGGAAAGTGAGAAAGCAAGCCACCAGGTCCAGGATTCAAACCGAGGTTGGCCATGTAGGAGTCTAGCACCCTTAATCACTGTGCTACCTGCCGGCCCCTGTTGTTTTTTTGTTGTTTGTTTTGTTTTGTTTCTTGCTATAGGGCACATGAGCTCACCAGAAAGACAGAGACAGAGAGATAGAAAGTGAGAAATCACCCCCTAGGGTGGATGGCCACACTGCAATCCCTTCTCCATTCTCTCAGATCTTGGGCACACACGCCCGGCGTGAGTTTAAGCCACTGGATCTGGAACTCTAACCACAGTTGGCTACATGGGAGTCCAGTGACATAGCCATTACGCTAACTGCTGGTCCCAGCCCCTGTTGTTTTTAAAGAGAATTTTTTTGCTATAGGACACATGTGCTTGCCAGAGAGACAAAGTGAGAAATCACCCCCCCCCGGGGGGATGACCACACCACAGTCCCTTCTCCCCCATTCTCCTCTTGGGATCTTGGGTATGTATGTATACGCGCCTGGCATGGGTTTTAAGCTGCTGTGTCTGGGACTTGAACCGCGGTCAACTACGCGGGAGTCCAGTGACATAACCATTTCGCCATCTGCTGGTCCCTAGTTTGTTGTTTTTAACTGTTATGTACCATTCTCGTCACGTGTGTACATATATGTAGATCTACACACCCAAGATGTTTTTGTCATATTGGTCTGCTTTTGTGTTGCCATTTATTCTTTTTTTTTAAAAAAAAAAAATTATTATTTTATTTTATTTATTCATTCATTTATTATTGTTGTTGTTTTTTATTTTGACCAGAGAGAGACAGAGAGTGAGAGTGAGAGAGAGAGGAAGTGAGAAAGCAAGCCACCAGATTCAGGACTTGAACCCTAGTCGGCCATGTGGGAGTGTCCAGCGCCTCAACCACCATGCCACTTGCTGGTCCCTTGCCATTTATTCTTTTAAAAAATTTTATTTGGGGCTGGAGGTGGCGTGGTGGTTAAAGGCACTGGATTCCCACATGGTCAGTCTTGGTTTGAGTCATGGATCTGGATGGAGGCTTACTTTCTCCCTTTTCCTTTCCCCTTTCTCTCTTTCTATATCTTTTTGGTCAAGTTAAAAAATAATTACAAACGGAATTAAGTAATTCTTTTTTAATTATTATTTTATTTAACTTTATTTATTTTTAATTTTGGCCAGAGAGGGGCAGAATGAGAGAGAAAGAGGGAAAGTGAGAAAGCAAGTCACCAGTTCCGGAACTTGAACCATGATCAGCCATGTGGGAATCCAGCGCCCTTAACCATCACACTACCTGTTGGCCCGAATAACTCTTGAGAGGTTTTTTTGCTATAGGGCGCATGCGCTCGCCAAACAGACAGAGACAGAGACAGAAAGCGAGAAATCACCCCCCAGGGGGGATGGTCACGCCGCAATCCCTTCTCCATTCTCCTCTCGGGATCTTGGGCACGCACGCACACGCGCCCGGCGTGAGTTGTAAGCCACCGGGTCCGAGACGCGAACCGCGGTCGACTACGTGGGAGTCCAGCAACATAGCCATTACGCTAACTGCTGGTTCCCCGAATAACTCTTTTTGAAAAAAATTTATTGCTAAGACTGGCAGGTGGTGTGGTGGTTGAAGGCGCTAGACTCCCACATGGCTGACCACAGTTCAAGTCCTGGACCTGGTGGCTTGCTTTCTCACTTTCCTTCTCTCTGTCTCATCTCTGATCAAACTGGAAAACAATAAATAAAGTTAAATAAAATAATTCTTTTTAAATAAATTTATTATTATTTTTTAATACGCTGTAAGGCACATGTGCTAACCAGAGAGAGAGAGAGAGAGAGAAAGCCACCAGGTCTGGGACTCAAAGTGCAATTGGCCACACTGGAGCCCAGTGCCATAACCATGCAATCCCAACTATTTTAATTTGATAGAGGGAAAGTGAGAAAGCAAGCCACCAAGTCTGGGACTCCAACCACTGTCGGCCATGTGGGATTCCAGTGCCCCCAACCACCACATCACCTGCCAGCCCTACTTTATTATTAAAAATAGTACTGGGACTTGGGACAAGCAGGTGGCATGGTGGTTAAGGTGCTGGACACTCCCACATGGTCAGCCATGGTTCGAGTCCTAAACCTGGTGGCTTGCTTTCTCACTTTCCCTCTGTCTCTTTCTGTGTCTCTCTCTGGTCAAATTAAAATGAATAAATAAAATTAAATAAATAATTCTTTTTAAAAAAATGGTACCGGGACCATCAGATGCCATAATGGTTACTTTGGTGAACTCCCACAGAGTCAACTGTGGTTCAAGTCCAAGACCTGGCAGGTTAAAACTCACGCCAGGCGCGTGTGTATGCATGCCCAAAATTCTGAGTGGAGACTGGAGGAGAAGGGATTGTGGTGTGGCCATCACCCCAGGGGTGATTTCTTGCTTTCTGTCTGGCAAGCACACTAACCTTATAGCAAAAACCTCCCCCCAAAATAGTACCCTGGAGACCTGCAGATGACGTAGCATTTTATGTTGCTGAACTACCACATGGCTGACCACTGTTTGACTCTTGGATCTGGTGGTTTGAAAATCACACCAGGTACATGTATATATGTACCCCGGATCCTGGGAGCAGAGTGGAGGAGGAGGTATTGCGGCATGGTCAGTACCCCTTGGGGAGTTGATTTCTCACTTTCCCTCTTAACTGTATCTGTCTCTAGTGAGCACACTTGCCCTAAGGGGGAGAAAAATCAAAAAAAGAAGTACGCCATCTGCTGGTCCCAGGACTTTTCGATTTTATGAGTTAACTGCCAGTTTGCATAGTGGCTGGTAGTACTGGTTGATACTCTACCCGGCTATATTCGTATTTTCCTACTTTCGGTTTTAGTCACAGTTTTAAGTTATTTTTTAAGAGGTTTTGCTATAGGGCATGTGTGATCACCAGAAAGACAGAGACAGAAAGTGAGAAATCACCCCCCAGGGGGGATGGCCATGTCACAATCCCTTCTCCACCATTCTCCTTCTGGGATCTTGGGCACCCATGCACACGCACCCACGTGAGTTTAAGCCACTGGATCTTGGACTCGAACCATGGTTGACTACATGAGAGTCTAGCAATGTAGCCTTACTCCATATGGTGGTCCTTTAGTTTTAAGTTTTTAACTTCGGGAAGGGAAATGGCTGTTGCTTTCATTGTGGATTTTAAAACAATCTTTTGTCTTCCTCCCTAGTCCAATGGCTGGGACCCCAATGAGATGTTCAAGTTCAACGAGGAGAACTATGGCGTGAAGACCACGTATGATAGCAGTCTCTCTTCTTACACGTGAGTGTCCAGGTGGTGCACGTTCAGGTTGAGGTCACTGGCAGGAGGCTGATTCGTGGGTAGAACCTTTTTTAATAATATTGTTAATTTATTGATTTTAATTATCGTTTATACATCGTTTAGATTGTAAAGAGACTTTATCCCGCGTAACACACACTTCAGTCCAGCCCAGTTGAGAACATACACACATCCTCATCAACAAATAATAAACCATATCCGTGTCCTGTAAATGCCTTACCTCCTCTCCATTTTCCCAAAAATTTCCTCTTCTACGCTCTTTGTGGGTGGGACATTTTTACATACTAGTATCTAAGTGTCCCTCAGATAGAGATGTTTGGTGCTCTGCTTGGGGCAAACTAGGTGCACATTAAACGTACACTGAAAAAGCCGAGCATGGCTATGCCACCTGTGTTCCCAGCTGGTGGGAGGCTGAGGCAGGAGGCTCACAACATAGCGAGACCCTGTCTGTTTAATAAAAGTGTTAATGTATGCGTGTGCTGAGATATTGAAGGGATTAAACCCCTTTTGCCTGCAGTGATGATAGGATTAATAGATAAGCTTGCTCTTTTGCCTCTCTTGTTCCCTGGTACTGGAATTGTGGTCTGTGGACATTTTCTCAGCGTGCCATTAGAAAAGGACAACTCAGAAGAGTTCCGTCAGCGAGAGCTGCGTGCGGCCCAGCTGGCCCGAGAGATCGAATCGAGTCCCCAGTACCGCCTACGGATTGCAATGGAGAACGATGATGGGCGCACTGAAGAGGAAAAGCACAGTGCAGTGCAGCGGCAGGGGTCAGGGCGGGAGAGCCCCAGCTTGGCATCCAGGTGATCGCTGGGGCAGCCGTGACCGTTCGGGGCTCACTCCAGGGTGTAGGGCCTGGGCCAAGAGCTTTTGCGTGTTGTTATTGAAGTCTCGTGACCACGTGGGTTGATAAATAGTGATTCACAAATTTTAGGTTTAGGAGATTAAAGATAAAGTTAAGGAATTTGCTCAAGGTAACAAGAGTAAAGGTGTGGACTTAGGAAAAAAGCTAATTGTGTTCTTCTGTATGAACCCACTCATACATACGCGCTGCCACTTCTCTATGAGTGTTAACTCTACTGACATGGGGTCTCTTGTAAAAGCTGGTGTGAGCCTGCCTTTCTCATTAGTCAGGGTTGGTAGAATTATGGAGCGCTAGTCTGGTTGGTTAGGTCATCAGCACAGAACACTTAACCAGGACAGGTCTTTAAGTGGGTGAAAGAATCTGGAGCCAGGCATCTGGGCGAGATGGGGAGACATGATTATTATCAAAGACTTCATCTTTCCAAAAAGTGTGAGTTTAATGGCTACTTGACCTTCTCGAATTCTTTTCCACAGGGAGGGGAAGTACATCCCTCTGCCTCAGCGCGTTCGGGAAGGGCCCCGGGGAGGAGTCCGATGCAGCAGTTCTCGGGGTGGCCGACCTGGACTTAGCTCTTTGCCACCTCGTGGCCCTCACCATCTTGACAATAGCAGCCCTGGCCCAGGTTCTGAGGCACGTGGGATCAATGGAGGTGAGTTCTGACCTAGACTGGTGAGAGGCAGGGAAGAGGGCGAGGAAGAAGGCGGGGTGATTGAAAGGTTTTAGATGGGCTGAAAGGGTGATGCACCCATGATGTAATAGCACCTGTTCTGCCTGTTCTTCATCTTGTTTTTTAAACAGGCCCTTCTCGCATGTCCCCTAAGGCACAGAGGCCTCTGAGAGGTGCCAAGACTCTGTCTTCACCTAGCAGCAGGCCTTCCGGAGAAACTTCGGTTCCACCTCCTCCCGCAGGTAAGACTTCTGTGGTGTTGGATGTAGAAATGGGTCAGAATTTGTCAAGGGGTGTGTGTCAGCTGCCACGTTGAGGTGATTTGAAGAAAGATGTTTTGGAAAAGGGTTTGGATTCATCCTTTTGGGAGACTTCTTAGTTTCTCAGTTTCTCTGGTCTGAAAAGCCTGCCGTAGCAATCCTTAGTTTGTATCTGGCTGACATATCTTTTAGATTTGAATTAATTGCCAACAGTTTGAAATGGAAAAGTCATTGCTTTTTGAAACAAAGTTCTGTTGGCACTGAGCCTGTCTTGCTGCATAGCTCTAGCTGAAGGAGAACTATGGCCGTCCTTTGAAACATTTCAGTCTTGGAATGCATGGTGCCCATGAGGCTGTATACCTGTGTATGTTACCAGCTTTGCCCTTCACGACCAGCAGATGGCATAATGTCTAGGTTGCTGGACTCCCACATGACTGACTCTGGTTCAAGTCCCGGACCTGGCTGCTTGAAGCTCACGCCAGGCACGTGTGCGTGCCCAAAATCCCAAGAGAAGAGATAGCACAGTGGCCACCCCACTGGGGGATGATTTTTTGCTTTTCATCTCTCTGTCTCTGGCGAGTGCACACATTGAATAACAAAATCTCTTTTAAAAAGGAAACCAGCCTTGGGACCAGCAGTTAGCGTAATGGCTATGTCGCTGGACTCCCACATAGTTGACCGTGGTTCAAGTCCTGGACCTGGTGGCTTAAACTCACGCCAGGCGCATGTGCGTGCGTGCCTAAGATCCCGAGAGGAGAACGGAGGAGAAGGGATTGCGGCGTGGCCATACCCCCTTGGGGGTGATTTCTCTCTTTCTGTCTCTCTGTCTCTGTCTGTGTGGCGAGCGCACTCGCCTTATAGCAAAAACCTCTTAAAAAAAAAAAGAAACCAGCCTTGGCCTTCTAAACACCAGTTTGTGACCGTGGATGTAAGGAAGTGTGTAAACTTCTTTGGTATTTTAGTAAGTGCCCTGCACCCTTTGGGTACTGACCAGCAGTAACCATCGCACAGCTCTCCCTTTTCTTCCAGTGGGTCGGATGTACCCTCCACGCTCTCCCAAGTCTGCTGCCCCTGCCCCAATCTCAGCTTCCTGTCCTGAGCCTCCCATCGGCTCGGCAGTGCCAACCTCTTCTGCTTCCATCCCTGTGACATCGTCAGTTGTGGATCCTGGAGTGGGCTCTATTTCCCCAGCTTCTCCAAAGATCTCACTGGCCCCCACAGATGGTAAGAGCTGGATGGTTGAGGTCTGTGAAAAATGCAAAATGCAGTTCTGGACAGAAGGAACTTCAGGCTTCTTTCTCTCCTTGCTCAGTAAAGGAACTCGCGACCAAGGAGCCTGGGAGAACTCTGGAGCCCCAGGAGCTGGCCCGGATAGCTGGGAAAGGTGAGGGTGGTTTTTCTGCTGAGGGTTCATGTGCCTTAGTCTGGGAGAGCATTGATGTTAGGAAATGTGTTAAAATTCAGAAACATATAGTGTCTGTTAGCCTCTTGATTGTAATTTCTTTTACCTCTTGATTGTAATTTCTTTTACAAGATTTACATGAGTTTTTTGGGTTTTTTCCCCCCTTGGTTTCTTGTCCTCTTGGCTCTGGCACTGCCCCACCTTCGAGAAAGAAATGTATTATATTTCCTCCTTTTTGTCTGTTTTCTCATAGTCCCTGGCCTTCAGAACGAACAGAAACGATTTCAGCTAGAAGAACTGAGGAAGTTTGGGGCCCAGTTTAAGGTGAGAGCAGTGTGGGAGCGGGCTAGCCTGTGAGCAGGCTGAGGGTGTACTGGCAGAGGCAAGCATTAGGGGAGGTAAAGACGTGAGATCCAGGATGGGGACGGAAGCTGGGCCTGGGGTCTGGAGCAAACAGTTCTGTATGTATTTCTTTCCTTCTAGCTTCAGCCTAGTAGCTCCCCTGAGACCAGCCTGGATCCTTTTCCTTCCCGGATCTTAAAGGAAGAGGCCAAAGGGAAAGAGAAGGAAGTTGATGGTCTGTTGAATTCAGAGCCCATGGGATCCCCGGTCTCCTCCAAGACAGAGTCCGTATCGGATAAGGAGGACAAACCACCCCTGGCAACAGCAGGAGGCACTGAGGGGCCAGAGCAACCCCCACCACCTTGCCCAAGCCAAACTGGCAGCCCCCCCGTGGGCCTCATCAAGGGAGATGACAAGGATGAAGGCCCTGTTGCTGAGTGAGTGGAGTAGGGAGCTGGGTGGATATTGGGTGATGAAGGGCAAGTCATGGGGATTTACTTTAATTTCTCTCCTAGACAAGTAAAGAAGTCGACGTTGAACCCCAATGCCAAGGAGTTCAACCCCACAAAACCTCTGCTGTCTGTGGTGAGATGGGCCAGGGGAGTGTAGGCTTGGGTTTCCGAGAGGGTGGCTTGGAATGGGTCACAGAGCAGTGAGAGGAGAGCCCTGCAGCCCCAGGGCCGCTTGGCTGGCTGTCAGGCAGCAGGAGACCCCTGTCAGCAGTACACGGATAGCAGCAGTGGGGCTGGTCTGGGACATTGCAGACAAGACTCTGGGTTGGTTAAAACAGGATCTTGATGAGTCTGACAAATATTTTGGAGCCCTTTGATTCTTAGCATTTGGTCCAGGGAGTACTCCAGTGAAGTAGTTAGGACCATAGGCTTCATTCAGATCAGTTGACTTGACTTGAATCCTTGTACTTAGGTTTGTGGTCTTGGAGAAGCCATTTAACCTCGCCTCAGTTTTCCCACCTATAGTTTTGAGAATGCCCATCTTGCAGAGTTTGATGTGACGCTTAACCAAGATGCGGCAAAAGTGGCTTTAGTACACACCACCCCATGAATGCCAGCTATTGTTGGAGTCATGCCTGAGGGTAGGAGTGAGATTCAGAAATAAAATGTTGTTTTCGCTTGTCTCTTACAGAACAAATCCACCAGTACCCCAACTTCTCCGGGGCCCCGGACTCATTCAACTCCCTCCATCCCGGTGCTGACGGCAGGCCAGAGTGGGCTCTACAGCCCCCAGTACATCTCTTACATACCTCAGATCCACATGGGACCAGCTGTGCAGGTCAGAGATGAGTCAGGCTACGCCAGGGTGGAAAGGTCGGGGTCGGGTTACGCTGGCCTGGTTAAGGGACCGGGTCAGGCCTGTTCTGGGCATTTTTAAGCAACACATTCGAGCGCAAGTTATTCAGCCTAGTTTTGTCTTACCTCTAGGCACCTCAGATGTATCCGTATCCTGTATCTAACTCGGTGCCTGGGCAGCAGGGCAAGTACCGGGGAGCAAAAGGTGAGCAGGGTCGGGAGGGGCAGTCCATGGGGCTGCCCAGTACCCATTGGCAGGTGGAGCTTGAGCCTGGCACTATTTTTCCCCCACCCCCAGGCTCCCTGCCCCCACAGCGCTCGGACCAACACCAGCCAGCCTCAGCCCCTCCGATGATGCAGGCCGCTGCTGCTGCTGGCCCTCCTCTGGTGGCTGCCACACCTTACTCTTCCTACATCCCCTACAACCCTCAGCAGTTCCCGGGCCAGCCTGCCATGATGCAGCCCATGGCCCACTACCCCTCACAGGTGACTGGCACAAGAGGGAAGTGGCAGGGAGCCCCTGTAGGGATCCCATCTCTTCTACTTCCGAGGCTCAGGAGCTGGGGAAGGGAGGCAGGTGGCATTCTGGGTGGCGATGGCCAGCTGTGAGATTGGTGGTGGTAAATGGGTTTCAACCCAGCTCTGGTAGGGTTAACAGGGTGCTGAACACCTGCCCCTCAGTCTTTTCCTCTGACGTGTAGATGTAGTAGCATCAGTGTGGCAGGCTTGTTGGGGAATAGATAATTGGGTCGAGGCCCAAGTAGTGCTGTGCACCCGTTGATTAGACAGGAGGATGTGCCTCCCCAGTGTGTTGTGCTGATCATTCCTGTCTGTCCATCAGCCGGTGTTTGCCCCCATGCTTCAAAGCAATCCACGCATGCTGACGTCGGGTAGCCATCCCCAGGCCATCGTGTCATCCTCCACCCCTCAGTACCCTTCTGCAGAGCAGCCCACCCCCCAAGCCCTCTACGGTGAGTTCTGCCAGGTGCTCCCTCTGCTCTGTGCTGTGCTCTTCAGCCCCCTGTGGTGTGCTCTTCAGCCCCCTGTGGTGTGCTCTTCAGCCCCCTGTGGTGTGCTCAGCTCTGATTTGCCCCCTTTCCTGCTGTAGCCACTGTTCACCAGTCCTACCCGCACCATGCCACGCAGCTCCATGGCCACCAGCCGCAGCCGGCCACCACGCCTACTGGGAGCCAGCCGCAGTCCCAGCATGCGGCCCCCAGTCCTGTCCAGGTGCCTGCTGTGGGGGATCTGAGTGATTGGGGCAGGAATGGCTGGTGGGAAGAGAGGGATCGAGCCAGGGGCTACTCCCAAGGGGAGAATCAAGACAGCGGATGGTTGGCCTGGGTGCCAGAGGAATGGGTGGCACTCAACTTTCTCCTCCTGCTGACAGCATCAGGCGGGGCAGGCCCCACACCTGGGCAGTGGACAGCCACAGCAGAATCTGTACCACCCAGGGGCCCTGACAGGCACGCCACCCTCTCTGCCACCGGGACCTTCTGCCCAGTCCCCTCAGAGCAGCTTTCCCCAACCAGCAGCTGTGTATGCCATCCATGCCCCCCAGCAGCTACCCCACGGCTTCACCAACATGGCCCATGTTACCCAGGTAAGAGCCCCGCGGACTTGGGCCACTGGGGCTGCTTATGCCCAACGATAGCAGCCACACAGCTGTTCCATTCCTGAGTTTCTGATGCCACCCTTGCAGTAGTGCTCCCTGGCACCTGGATTCTCTGCCCAACTGAGAACGTGGTTCTCTTGCTCTGTTTTCTGCAGGCCCATGTCCAAACTGGAATCACAGCAGCCCCGCCCCCTCACCCTGGGGCTCCCCACCCGCCCCAGGTGATGCTGCTGCACCCACCCCAGAGCCATGGGGGCCCCCCCCAAGGCGCGGTGCCCCAGAGTGGGGTGCCTGCACTCTCAGCTTCCACACCCTCACCCTACCCCTACATCGGACACCCCCAAGGTGAGCAGCCTGGCCAGGCGCCTGGATTTCCAGGAGGAGCCGATGACAGGATTCGTGAGTTCTCGTTAGCTGGGGGAATTTGGCATGGAAGAGCTGAGGGGCTGCAGGTGGGGCAGGATGCACGGGTTCTGGGTGGGGAGTGAGGGGTCTTGGAGGCAGGGCTGTCCCACAGGGCACCCGCCGACCTGCACCTGTCTGTGAAGTATGTAGGGTGGGCAGAAGCCACAGTCGCCGCCGCCAGGGGCTTGCTCCTGGCTCTGTCCTTTGCTTCCCTCCGTCCTCGCTCAGTTGTGATCCAGCAGCCCCCCTCCCCACTGCCTCCCCAGCTCTCAGTGACCCCGACTGTCTCCTGACTTAGCCGAGGTAAGGTCAGCGCAGCAGACAGGGCCAGACTGGGGTGTGGGGGGCTGAGCTGGGCACACGAGTGAGGGCTCTGGCTTACTGGGAAACAGCGATTGACCTGTGCTTCTGACAGCCCCCCGAGACACCTTGAGGAGGCCGCTCCTACCCAAACACGCTCCCCACACCCCCACTGGACGGCATTGGATGCAGGGACAGCTGCTTGGGTTCTAATGCTCCTGCTCTCTTCTCTTTCCCCTCCAACCAGTTCAATCTCATCCCTCCCAGCAGCTCCCCTTCCACCCCCCGGGGAACTGAAGATTGTCCTGGCCGCGACCTGAGACCTCCATGAGTGGAGGGAAGAGTGATCTATGTCTCTTCCCCCAGCAGCTCGGACCAGCCCCAGCCCCCAATCCCCGCCTTCCCCTGGGGGAGCTGGGGAATTCCTGCCAAGCACCTTGAATGGGAGGGGCCTCTAAGTGGGCAGGGCCAGGGTCCAGCGGGGGTGGGGGGTTCCTTCTCTGCCCCTGCCCATTCCCACCCAATCTTGCCCTCCCATCCTCTCATCTGTTCCCCCGCTGGAGACGGAAGATCTTTTATTTTCTATTATTTATAACCTCAGACTGGGCCCCCTGTTCTTTCTTCCCCATTAACTTGAGTGATCTGTGTGAGAGAGACAGACAGATGCCCCACAAGGATGTTGGACAAGGACTTTTACTTTTTATTACATAAAAATATTAAAAAAAAATAAAAAAAAATAAAATTTTAAACTAACTTAACCTATCTGTCATTTCCTTTGAGACTAGAGTAACACCATAGCTATCAGTCCTGTGTGGTGGTAGTACTGTATCTATCCTATTATCTGCTGCTGCTTCCTCTTCATGTAAAAATTACAGCGAATTCTTTTTTTCTTTTAGTTTACAACAGAGCACAGGCACTTGCTGGAGAGAGACAGAAAGTGAGAAAGTACCCACAGGGGTGATGGCCACACTGCAGTCTCTTCACTCTGGAAATTTTAGGCACGCACTTAAACAGCTTTTTCAAGCCACCAGGTCTGGGAATCAAACCACCCAGTCACCCTAGCCACCACCCCACTGTGGATGGTCCATGTATTCAATTTTTCTTTATTAATTTTTTGAGAGGCTTTTGCTATAGGTCACATGCACTTGCCAGAAAGAGCGAGAAATCGCCCCCCCGGGGGGATGGCTACGCCACAATCCCTTCTCCATTCTCTCAGGATCTTGGGCATGCACACATATGCACCGACGTGAGCTTAAGCTACCGGGTCCAGGACTCGGTTGACTACGTGGGAGTCCAGCGACAGCCATTATGCCAACTGCCGATTCCTCCAATTTTCCTAAACCTGGGATGTGGAGAAGTCAAATCAGGGTCTTATGTGGTTCATTTGAAAGTAGGTTCCAGGGCCAGTTGTAGCCTAGTGGTTAAGGGAGCCTGAGGTAGGAGTCCTGTTGCCAGGATGGGGCAGTGAGTGGTGTGGCTCCTTCTGGCTCTGGAACTTCAGTGCTATCCTCCCAGTGACCTCACCTCAAAACTGCTCTCACCTTAAGGTACGAGTAAAGTTTTTCATTTCATTCATGACCTGGGTCCATCTCTTCACATTGCCAGCCTGATTGGTGCACAGCTGAGGGCTTAGGTGTGGGTGAGGGCACTAAATAAAGGTGGAGAGATGCCCGCAAGAGCAGCAGGGTACAGGCGGGAGCAGGAGCTGGATTAGGGGTGGTGGGACAAGAAGATTGAAGCCAGTAGGACATGGAAATGACAACAGGCTGCAGAGGTACTTTTCCAAGTTAGTGTGACACCTGACCCTGGTTTCCTTTCTATAAGTGGAGGTCATTCCACCCTTAAAGGATTGAGAAGGGGCTGATGCTCAGGGGTATTTTCAGCTCTGACCAAAGCCAGAGAAAATGTTCTAAGACCAAGGTAAGAATTCCTAAGGTATGGAGATGAAAACTTGGTGCTCTATGGGCATGGTATAGAGGGGAGAAGGGTGTGCTAAGGAAAAAGGGATTTTATGTAGCAGCCCACTTGACTACTTAGAGTTGGTGGGCCAGCAGGTGGTGCAGAGTTAATGCAGCTGGATCTCACATGGCCAACTGTATGGTTCAAGTCTTAGACCGAGCAGCTTGAAAATTACGGGGGACCAGCAGTTAGCATAATGGCTATGTCGCTGGACTCGTGTAGTCGACCCCAGTTCGCGTTCCGGACCCGGTGGCTTAAAACTCACACCGGGCGCATGTGCATGCGTGCCCAAGATCCCAAGAAGAGAATGGAGAAGGGATTGTGGTGAGGCCATCCCCCCCGGGGGTGATTTCTTACTTTCTGTCTCTGTCTGGCGAGCGCATGCACCCTATAGAAAAAAACTCTCAAAAAAAAAGTGATAATTAAAAAAAAAAAAGGAAAGAAAATTACTCTGGGTACATGTGTGCCCAAAATGAAGATAATAGAGAAGGGATTGTGGTGTGACTAAATCTGGGGGAGCGATTCTCTTGGTCTCTGGTGAGTGCATGCACCCAGTAACAAAAGACGAGTTGAGGCCCAAGTGCAAGAGCTTGAGGAGTAATGGAAGAAACAGGAGCTGGAAATGTTTGGGCTCAGGATGTTTGAAGTTGTGGAGACAGGTGTCATTAGTACTGAGATGTATCGCTGAGGAATGGAAGGATTGCTCATCTGTTGGATTTATGTTGTATATTAATTTGTCAGCTTTTGCTTCCTCACTTGTGTGTATCTCTGGTCAACTTCAATAAAATAAAGACAATGAATATTAAAAATATTTCTTTTTTTATAAAAGAATGACCTTATTCAACTTTTTTCTTTTACTTTAACTATTGTTTTATTTAACTTTATTTATTGATTATTATTATTTTCCAGTTTGATCAGAGAGAGAGAGAGAGAAAGTGAGAGAGCAAGCTTGAACCACGGTTAGCCACATGGGAGTCCAGCACTTTTACCACCATGCCACCTGCCAGCCCCTCAACTTTTTTTTTTTAATTTGGCCAGAGGGGGAGAGAGAGAAAGAGACAGAGAGAGAGAGAGAGAAAGCAAGCCACCAGGTCCAGGACTCAAACCATGGTCGGCCATGTGGGAGTCCAGTGCCCTTAACCACCACGCCACCTCCTGGCCCCTAAATAATTCTTAATCAAAAAAAGTTTCTTGGGAAGAGAAATCAAACCTGCCCTGTCATTAGGCAGTCAGTACTTTTTACAGTTCCCCTGCTGCTCTGGTTTGGCTCTGCTCTGAAGTCACAGATCAGGCTCTGAGCTTCTCAAACCAGCTCTCAGGTTGGGCCCAAGAGCCTTATCTTCTGGGTGCTTGTCTCAGTGGCTATACCCCGGGCATACTCACTTGTCAAGATCCAAGATTGAGGGAACCAGCAGTTAGCGTAATGGCTGTGTCGCTGGACTCCCACGTAGTCAACCGCGGTTCGCGTCTCGGACCCGGTGGCTTACAACTCACGCCGGGCGCGTGTGCGTGCGTGCCCAAGATCCCGAGAGGAGAATGGAGGAGAAGGGATTGCGGCGTGACCATCCCCCCTGGGGGGTGATTTCTCGCTTTCTATCTCTCTGTCTCTCTCTGTCTGTCTGGCGAGTGCACACACCCTATAGCGAAAACCTCTCAAAAAAAATAAAAAAAAATAAATAAATAAATAAATAAATAAATAAATAAATAAAAGATCCAAATTGAGCAGAGCACCCACAGGCTCCAAATGACAAGCCAGAAGATATTCAACATTATCTTCCTGCAGCATCTTGCTAAGCAATCAAAGCTCACTGGACTCATTTCTAAAGTCATAGAAGTGAGAACTTTTAAGAATTATTTAATTCGGGAACCAGCAGTTAGCGTAATGGCTATGTCGCTGGACTCTCACGTAGTCGACCACGGTTCGCGTCCCAGACCCGGTGGCTTAAAACTCACGCTGGGCGCGTGTGCGTGCGTGCCCAAGATCCCGAGAGGAGAATGGAGGAGAAGGGACTGCGGCGTGACCATCCCCTCTGGGGGGTGATTTCTCGCTTTCTGTCTCTATGTCTGTCTGTCTGGTGAGCGCACGTGCCCTATAGCGAAAACCTCTCAAAAAAAAAAAAAAAAAAGAATTATTTAATTCAATTTATTATTTTAACTTGCTATACGGCATGTGAGCTCACCACAGGGAGACAAAAGAGTGAAAGAAAGGGAAAGTGAGAAAGCAAGCTGTCAGGTCCAGGACTCAAACCATGGTCAGGCATGTGAGAGTCCAGCACTTTTTTTTAAAAAGGAATTATTTTATGGACCAGCAGATGGTGTAATGATTACTTTGCTGGACTCTCACATAGTGGATCGTGGTTCAAGTCCCAGACCCAGTGGCTTAAAACTCACGCTGGGCACGTGTCCCCAATATCTCGAGAGAATGGAGGAGGGGTTGTGGCGTGGCCATCTCCCCTTGGGGGAGGATTTCTCACTTTGTCTCTGGCAAGTGCACGTGTCCCATAGCAAAAATCTCTTTCTAAAAAGATTTTTTATTTAACTTATTTTAATTTGACCAGAGAGAGAAAGCAAGAAAGCAAGCCTCCATGTCTGGGACTTGAACTGCGGTTGGCAATGTGGGAGTCTAGCACCTTTAACCAGCATGCCACCTGCTGGCCTCGTGAGAGCAGTTTTTTTTTTTTGAGATGTTTTTGCCATAGGGCACATGCGCTCACCAGACACAGACAGATAGATAAGAAAGCGAGAAATCACCCCCCAGGGGGGATGGCCATGCCACAATCCCTTCTCCATTCTCCTCTCAGGATCTTGGGCACGCACGCACATGCACCCAGTGTGAGTTTAAGCCATCGGGTCCGGGACTCAAACTGCGGTCAACTACGTGGGAGTCCAGCGACATAGCCACTACGCTAACTGCTGGTCCCTCGAGAGTAGTTTTAAGACAACTTTTCCAATCTTGTACCACAGAGATAGACACTTTCTTTTTTTTCTGTTTTTGAGAGGTTTTTGGTGCATGTGCTTGTCAGAAAAAAAAAACAGAGAAATAGAAAGGACAGCAAGAAATCACCCCGAGGGGATGGCCATGATGCAATCCCTTCTCCATCGCCTTTCAGGACCTTGGGCACACTCGCACACCCATTAGTTAAGCAGGTTTCTTAGTTATAGAACTTTAAGCCACTGGGTCCAGGACTTGAATTCGTCGACCACATGGGAATCCAGTGACATAGCCACTACGCCATCTGCTGGTCCCTAGACTCTTTAATGCCAGAGAGTGCCTTACAACATGGCCTAGTCATGTTGTAACCCATCCCCCCACTCCTTCCCTTATACTTGGTGTGTTTTTCAAGGTGCTGGAGGCAAGATCTGAACCAGTTAGCCATGGGGATCTAGCTCCTTCCGTGCAGTGCTTAACTGTTGCACCATAGGGCTAGACAGGAGCGGACTCTACACACTAGAGAGAAACTCAGTTAAAATGGCTTTGGGATCTCATGAGCTCTTCATCTGTCTTGAGCTTCAACTCCCCTTATTTTTACTCCTTCATCCTCTCCAACAAGAAGGACACAAGACACACAAGCTGACTATTCACAGGACAGTTTATTGGCCTGCTTACCTGGCAGGCCACCCCTCTGCCTAGGGGGAAATGTCCATCTAGCTGCACTCCACTGGGTCGCAGTGTGGGCCCTGTGGGTGCACAGGAGCACGAGGGAACACTGGCCAGGGCAGTCCTCAATGCAGTAACCTGAGCAACGGTCCAGACTCAGCTCCATTTCAGGTTCTTGTCTTCCTCAGTCATGGCCGGCGTGTCAGTGACAAGGCCAGTGCCGATGGTCCGGTTGCCATCTCGCAGAGTGAAGCGCTGGCCCTTCTCTAAGATCATTGGCTGCCTCAAGACTAGGTTGAGCTTCAAGTCCTCCCCAGGCATGGCAAGCTCCTGAAGGGGAGAGATGGATTAGGCATGCATGGCCTTTGGGGAACCAACTTCCTGGTACCAGAGATGAAATACGGAAAATGCAGACTCTGGGGTAGCTTCATCCACCCGGGTGTCAGGCAGGCACAAAGGCAGAAGGGGCACTGCTATGTAGTGCGTCAGTTGTGCATCCTGGGTCTGCCAGGCACACTGGGCACACCCATGACCCTGGCTGGCAGAGATCGAGGTGTGAAGACCCTGTCAAGGGTGCCTGTTTCTGTCACTCAGGAGATAAACTATAAAAAGGGGACTGGCTGAGGGTTGGGGAGGTATGGGAACATGGAAGGGACTGGTGATTAATGTTCCTGTAGTGTTTAGGAACTTTCAGGTTACACAGGTTTCTTAGTTATAGAACTTCCTCATCTAGAGCAGAACTCTCAACAAGAGGCGCTCTAGGCAATATCTGAGTAAATGCTGGTAGAGCTAAGCTCTTACCTGATCGCAGTCGAAGACACAGGACAAGGATTTGCTCCTGAATCCGCTGGCCCAGACCCTTCCACCCACTGTAACAGGTCCACCCACACAGCACAGCTGCCTTTCTGCACTCAAGGAAATTAAGTCACCCGGGCTGCTGTATTACATCTTGGGAACTAGAGCGAGGCACACCTCCCGTGAAGTGCGCCCCGTGTACTTAACAGTACCTACAGCCACCGTTACCTTCCCTGGAGGCAGGATGACACGACAGGCCATGTCCCAGGTGAGGGAGAACATGACAGGCATGAAGTGGGATACGAAGGGTTTGTGGCGGCCACCCTCCTCCTTGCTGAGAATGTAAACCTGGAGGGGAGAGAGCAAGGGTGGACTTGACCACCTCGGAAGGAAGCACTGCCTCTACACAAGGTGCAGTTTGCGTCAGCCCTGCCCGCCGCCACCCAGCACGCTCACCTGTGCCTCCACCTTCTGATGGGGCTGGATGGACCCTGGCTTGACCATGACCAGGCCACGCCTCAGGTCTTCCCGCTTCAAGCCTCGGACCAGCGCCCCAAGGTTATCCCCTGCCTCTGCCCTCTCCAGGCTCTTGTGGAACATCTCAATGCCTAGGAGGGAAAGGGGAGAGAGAGGAGGAAAGTCTGGGGCAGAGAGGGCACACAGATCTGCAAGGGAAAAGCATCTCAGAGCCAGCCCCAAGCTCAAGGCTTCCTTTCTATACCTGTCACCACACTGCGAATGTTCTTGCTGTGTCCCAGGAACTCACACTCATCTCCCTTCTTCAAAATGCCACGCTCTAGTGTACCTGTCACCACAGTGCCCCGGCCTGGGAGAGTATAGGACAGGTCATCAGAGACCCTGGGCTACAGCTGGGGGTGGGGGTGGGGAGGGAGTGTGAACAAGCATCCTCACCAGGAATAGAGTAAACCGACTCTACAGGCAGCATGAAGGGCTTCTCCAGGTCCCGGGTGGGCACTGGGATGTACGTGTCCACAGCGTCCAGCAGCTTCTGTACGGACTTCAGACCTAGTTCAGGGTCACGTTGCTGTAGGAAGCAGGTGAGAGGACTCTGAAATTTCCATTCTGCTCATTGTCCTTAACCGTGATCCACTCCCCAGACAGAGCAGAACTCCTGAGTGCCCATTGAGCCCATCCTCTGCCAGCAGCAGCCCTGCCTGACCCTGCCCTCACCTCAAGGGCACAGAGAGCAGAGCCAACGATGACCGGGGTCTCCTCCCCTTTGTAGCCGAATTCACTGAGCAGTTCCCGAATCTCCAGCTCGACTAGCTCCACCATTTCAGTGTCCTCGACAGCATCAGCCTTGTTCACATACACCACAACATGCTCTACCCCAATCTGTCCGTGAGAAGAGAGAGAGGGCTGGTGTGTGCAGTGGCCCAGCTCCCACTCTTCCTCTGTCCAGTGCTGCCCAGGCTCTGAGTACCTGTTTAGCCAGTAGTAAGTGCTCTCGGGTCTGGGGCATGGGGCCATCGTTGGCTGCCACCACCAGGATGCAGCCATCAAGGGGTGCAGTGCCCGTGATCATATTCTGGGTAGGAGAAGAGGAAACACTCAGCCTGATTCACAACCTCCTCAGCTCCACATCCACCTAACCAAGTGCAGCAGTTAGACGCCAAGGCCCCCTTTTCTCTGCCATCTCAACACCCACTGCGTAGCCATGGCCACGAGTCCACAATCTCACATCCAAACTTCTCCAGTATATAAACCTGCTCCCCCAAACCTACCCTTTGCCCTGACAGGAAGCAGCTCCTGGCTCAATCCAGAGAGCCCTCTCAGCAAGCCTCACCTTAACATAATCTGCGTGACCAGGGCAGTCTGTGTGGGCATAGTGGCGGGCAGCAGTGCTGTACTCCACATGGGCCGCATTGATGGTGATACCTCGAGCGCGCTCCTCCGGGGCATTGTCAATCTCCTCGTACTTCTTGAATTTAGCCCCGCCTCCCTCTGCTAGAACTAAGGGAAGGAAAACACACCTTCCAGCTGAAGTTCCACAGCTAGAGGCAGGGCTAGGCCACACCCCTGGGCCCCTCCCACCTAAATAAAAGAGTCTGGGAAGACGGATCTTCCCGAGCCCCTCCAATCTCTCATTCTTCCAGCACAAATAATCGAGTCAGAATGAAACGTTAAAGGACCTCAAGTCCTTGCTCTGCGACTTCTCCAGCGTAAAGCCTCTGCTTACAGAGCGTTAACCCCACGGCGAGACAGTGGCCATTCAGGGTCCCCCGCTCATGCATCTACAAAGTTCAAGTTCACGGGAAATCTGTCTCCTGGGTCTCCCAAACCAGCCCCCATCACCCCCACCGCCGGCCCCTGAGCTTTGGCTCTTGGGTCCAAGCTACACACGCCGCGCAGGCCCCACCTCCCTGGCTCCAGGTCCCGCCAAGAGAGCGCTGCCGGGCGCCCCCGCCCCAAGCCGACTCACTCTTCGTGATGGCCGCTGTCAGTGTGGTCTTGCCGTGGTCCACATGGCCGATGGTGCCCACATTCACATGGGGCTTGTCGCGCACGTAGACCTTCTTGGCCTCAGCGGCCAGGCCGCGGCACAACAAGGGCAACGTCGGAGCCGTCAGCGGTCGCAGCAAACCCTGCAGCACTGGGGTCCGGCCTGCAGTAGCGGCCCCGAGACCTGCGGGACCGAGGCTTGGGGTCAGGGCGTGGGTCCAAGCCCGGCTACCTGCGACGTCCCCCACGTGTCCCCAGGTCGCATGGCCCTCCCTGCCCCCTCACCGCTGAAGCGAGGCGTCGCGCGCAGCAGAGTGGCGGCCGCCATGGTGGTCGCACTCGCGCCCCGGGTACCGGGTACCGGGTGCCGGCAGCCCGCGCGTGCAACAGAGGAAGGGCACTCGCCGTTGGAGGTCACTTCCGGCGGAAGTGAGGGTCGGGAGGGCAAGCCTGGGTGCCTCTAGCCGCCAGTTTCTATGGCCATCTCCGCCGACTTCTGGACAAGGGGCGGTGCTTCGGTACCGGGAAGGAGGGAAAGGGTTTCCCCGCCGGGCTCGGCCGCTCAGGTTGGGGGCTCACTTAGTTCTCTCTGGCGACGCCGCGGGACGGAGTGGAGCGTCCCATAATGCACCAGCGCCCCGGAACTCCTGGACGCTGGAGTTCCTAGGGGGCATGCTGTGGAAGGCCTTGGGGTAGGAGTCAGGTAAAGCTAGGCTGGTCGGTGAGAGGGCCCCGCAGATAGAGGCCCCCAAGCTCCCTGGAAGCCGACTCCTTCCGCGGATCTAGCGAGAGATCTGGCGGCCTCTGTGGCAGCTGAAGGTAGGACAGGACCCACGACATCCGTGGGAGTTGGGCTCAGGTGTGACCCATCTTTCCGCTGCGCCTTTGTTTTCTGATTTGTAAAATGGGAATGAGAATGTCCACTTCAGAAAACGAGCCTGACTTCTGACCTTGTGAGGAAATGAAGTGGGAGGGGTCAGGAATGGGGTCCTGGAGCCTCACAATACTGGCCCTGCAGGCTTGCAGCTTGCTGGACCCCATACTGCCTGACCTCACATGGGCACGAGACAGCGCTTTGCCGCCCCACTCCTGTAGCTGCAAAACAGCCTAAGGGGCAATTCCCTTGATCGTAGGCCCACCCACCTAATTAAACAGATGACCAGAGGGTGAGGGACTGGCTTGAGGAGACTTTCATTTATTTATTTATTTTGTGGAGAGATTTTTGCTATGGGGCGCTTGTGCTCGCTGGAGAGACAGAGAGAAATCACACACACACTCACACACCCATGGCCGCACTGCAATCCCTTCTCCTCCATTCTCCTTGGGATTTGGGGCATGCACACACACATGCCTGGCGTGAGTTTTAAGTCTCCAGGTCTGGGACTTGAACCTCTGTCAACTCCATGGGAGCCAGTGCCGTAACCATTCCACCATCTGCTGGTCCCTTGAGGAGACTTTATTAAGGGCAGCCAGTCTTTCTTGTTCTCCCTGTGGTCCCAGCCCAGAACATAAAGGGCATGCAGAGTGTGCTCATTAAAGGTCTGCTGACTGAATGAATGAGTGCGAGGGTAGAGGATGACCGTCATCTCATCACAGCGTGGCAAGCATCACCCCCCGATGGTAGTGGCTGCTTAACTCTGATTAATGTTTCCAAAGCTCATCGATCTGAAGACTCAGCTGACAGCATGTATTTCAGATAGATTCCCTAATTCCTTCCCTGGAGGTTATGGTTCAGTGGAGTCTAGGCACAGACAGGGAAACTGTATATACATATTCTTCTTTTTTTTTTTTTTTTTTAAAGAATTATTTAATGGTATTTATTTATTTATTTTAGTTTGATCAGAGAGAGACAGAGCGATAGAGAGAGGGTAAGTGAGAAAGCAAGCCACCAGGTCCAGGACTTGAACCACAGTTGGCCATGTGGGAGTCCAGCACCCTTAACCACCATGCCACTTGCTGGCCCCCATACACACATTCTTCTAAAACTCAGAGGAGTTTGGGAAACGGAACAAACAGCATTCTGTGTATCAGGCATTCGTACCGGTTCTCCCCTGTGTGGTAGGATCTGTTATTTCCCCCATTTCACAGGTGAGAAAATGAGAGGCTGATAAAGGAACCCAACACAGCTAAACCCCCAAAAGTATGCACCTAACCACAACATCATACTATAATTTAACTATCATTTTACTGCTCAGATAAAGTAAGGAACGTGCTAGGAAGACTTCTCTCTCTGGCCTTCTAATCCCTCAGCTCTGCTTGAGAACGGCTAGTATAATATAAAATATAAAATAATTTTCTCTGTGGAGGTCAGCAGATGGCATAGTGGTTAAGGCACTGAATCCCTACATGGCTCACCATGATTGAAATCCTGGCCCTGGCAGCTTGAAAATCATGCAGAATACATGTGCATGCTTGCCCAAAATGCCAGAGAAGAGAAGGAATTGTGGTGTGGCCACACATCCCCCATCTCCACCCGATTTCTCACTTTCCCCCTCACTGTCTCTCTCTGGTAAGCACACATACCCTATGGCAAAATCCTTAACAAACTTTTTTTTTTCTACCCTATACTTCAGTGGCTATATTGTAGTCCTCCGGCCTCAACCTCCCAAGTAGCCAGGATTATAGATGTGCACCTCTCTACCACCTTGTAGAATGGACTGGGTGTCAAATCCAGGAATCCTATGTAGACTTAACTTGCTGTATAGCAATATCAATGAGCACAGACCACTTTTTTTTTTTTTTAACTTTGTTTCTTTATTTTAATTTGACCAGAGAGGGGCAGAGTGAGAGAGAGAAAGTGAGAAAGCAAGCCGCCAGGTCTGGGACTCGAACCACAGTCAGCCATGTGGGAATCCAGTGCCATTAACCACCACGCCACCTGCCAGCCCCAAGCATGGACCACTTCTGTTGAGCCTATATGTGAGGATTTTAGGGTGACCTTTGAACTAAAGGTTTCTATTTTTAGTTGTAGTTTCTAGTTTAATTTAGTTCTATTTATTTATTTATTTTTAGTTTTGCTATAGGTCATGTGTACTCACTGGAGAGAAAGAAATCACAAAAGAGAGAGAGAAAGAGAATGAGAAATCATTCCCCAGGGGGGATGACCATGCTGCAATCCCTTCTCCCCCATCCTCCTCTTAGGATTTTGGGCACACAAGCACACACACCCAGTGTGTTTCTCAAGCTACCAGCCTGGGATTCAGACCACACAGCTGGCCATGAAGGACCCAGCCACCTCAGTTATGCCACTGGCTGTTCCAATTCATTTTAAATGTATCAGTTTGGAAAAAACTGGCGTAAGTAAGCCCAGCCTCTGTGGTGCAGTTCGTAGAATACCGGATTGTGGAACTGGAAGACACATGCCAACTCCCATTCGAGTCCCCTGCCTGTTGGGCCTGAAAACATCCAGGTGCATGCTTCTGAGCCCAGGATCCTTGTAGGCTGAAGGAAGGGGATTGCGGTGTGACTGAGCTCTGTGGGTTTTTTTCTCTTTTGCACTCTCTCATGTACATGTATACATTCTACCATGAATGAAAATAAAACTGAGATAATATCAAGTTTTTAAAAAATGAATCAATTTAAAGAACACTGGGGGACCAGCAGATGGCGTAATGGCTATGTTGCTGGACCCCCATGTAGTTGACCACAGTTTGAGGCCCGGACCCGGTGGCTTCAGCTCACTCTGGGCATGTGTGCATGTGTGCCCAAGATCCTGAGAGGAGACTGGAAGAGAAGGGATTGTGGCATGGCCATCCTCCCTGGGGGGTGATGTCTCACTTTCTGTCTCTGTCTTTTTGGCGAGTGCACATGCCCTGTAGCAAAAACCTTTAAAAAAAAAAAAAAAAAAAAAAAAAAAAGAACACTGGTAGATAATATTATGGTAGTACAAATATATGGCAAATTTGGGGGCAGGTGGCACTTGAATGACTGAAGTTTAAGAGTCCAAAAAGAGGCCATTTTTCCTGGATCAGCCAGGAGTCTTAATTTACAGATAATGGATTTTATACTGGCTGCTTTAAGCAGAGGAGTGATTTGTAAAGAATACTAGGTGGCTTGGGGCCAGCAGGTGGCATAGTGGTTAAGGCACTGGGTGCCCACCCACATGGCCAACTGCAGTTTGAGTCCCAGACTCAGCAACTTGAAACTCACACTTGAGCATGTGTGCTTATATGCCCAAAATCCCAAGAGGAGAATGGAGGATTATGGCATGGCCATCTACCCTGGGGAGGGGTGATTTCTCTCTCTTTCTCTGTCTCTCCAGTGAGCACACGTACCCTATAGCAAAAAAAAAAAAAAAAAAAAGCTCTCCAAAAAAAAAAAAAAAGAGTATTAGGTGGCTTACAGGATTGTGGGGTGGGCTGGACAGTTCCAAGCCACAGAGCTGATCTGACCTGATAAGAAAACTGCTGCTACTGCCATTGCCAGCAGATGCTACATGCCAGGATACAGACTCATCTTAACAGCCACTGCTGGTGGCACTGAAGCCACTTCCGCTTCAGAAAAGTGACCTTTCCTTCACAAGGCTCTCCAAGGTCAAGCAAATTCAGTCTCACGTGGATGCATCTCATTGGAGAACCCTAGGTCCTGTATCAACATTCTTGCATTAGAAGAGGTGGAGAGGTGTACTCTAACTTTGACGTTGGGGAGCAGAACTGGTGGCGGGGCATTACCCAATATAGAAAGTCTCTTCTAAAGATGTCCAGGGGGGCCAGCCTGTGGCCTGGTGGTTGAGACAACTGGATCCCATATGGCCAACTGTCCCATGCCCCAAGTCCCAAAAGGAGGGAGAGATGGGGAGAAAGGACTGTAGAATGACCATACCCTGTGGGGGGTTTCTCTGTCTCTCTCTCTTCCCCCAATTCCAACAAGCACACATACCCCCAGGTAAATAAAAAATAAAAGATATCCAAGGGGCCAGACAGGAATGAACTTCCTTCTGACTCTGGATGTTGCTGGATCTGGATGGCACAGTGGTAAATGTGATGCTCTCTGAGTCAACTCCACAAGAGAAGGTTCCTGGTTCAAGTCTGAAGACCTCCCTGAGTACACCCGCCATGTGTTTGCCCATGAGTCAAGGCTCGCTGAAGGTCAGCGGTGGATCATGGCATCAAGACCTGTTGGGGGTGGGGCCAGCAGGTGGTGTGGTGAAGGCACTGGACTCCCATATGGCTGACTGAGGTTCGTGTCTTGGACCTGGTAACTTGCTTTCTCACTTTCTCTATCTCCTCTGGTGAGCATGTGTGCCCTTATAGCAAATCAAAATAATAATAAGTAAAACTAAATAAATATTTTTAAAAAAACCTATTGGGGGTTCTGTCTCTATCTCTTTCAACTCATGAAATAAATGAATAAATAAACTTTAAAAGAAGGAAAATGATACCCAGTCATACCTATGACCAATATTGCAGTGAAAAAATAGAATGAGTACAATATCTAGTATATAGATAGGTATGATGGCATGAATTGAGCATAGTCACCACAAGAAACATTAACTGGGTGGGTTCAGAGTTGCAGAGACCAGGGGAACCAGCTGCCTGTGAAAATACTTGTGAATAATACCAAGTTTTGCTTCTAGAGAGATTTTTGCTATAGGGCATGTGCGCTTACCAGAGAGACAGAGACAGTGAAAAATTACCCCCCGTGGGGATGGCCACACTGCAATGCTTTTTCTTCCTCCTCTCGGGATTTTGAGCACACATGCACACATGCCCAGTGTGAATTTTAAGCAGCCACATCTGGGACTTGAACCACAGTTGACTATGTGAGAGTCCAGCAATGTAACCTTTATGCAATCTGCTGGTCCTAACAATACTAAGTGAAGAAGGTAGCTGGCCACTAAAGAAAAATAACATGTGTGCAAGGTAGTGTGGGGGGGGGTAGGGTGGGGAAAGACTGTGGTAACAGGATACAGACAAAGGAAGCTGAAAACAGTTATCTTTAGGGGTCTATGAATTTGCTTAGAGGAGAAAGGTTTTTCTCTTTCAAACTTTTTTTTAATTATTTAATTTTTTTCTTTCTTTCTTTCTTTCTTTTTTTTTTTTTTTTTTTTTTTTGAGAGGTCTTTGCTATAGAGCACGTAAGCTCACCAGAAAGAGAGAAACAGAGAGACAGAAAGTGAGAAATCACCCCCTGGGGGGGATGGCCACACCGCAATCCCTTCTCCATTCTCCTCTCGGGATCTTGGGTGCGCACGCACATGTACCTGGTGTGAGTTTAAGCCACTGGGTCCAGGACTTGAACCGCAGTTGACTACATGGGAGTCCAGCCACATAGCTATTATGCCAACTGCTGGTCCCAGCTCTGCATAGCTTTCTAGAGGAGGCCTCACTTTCCCCATTCTCAAGTTCAGTAATTCACAAGAATGACTCAGAATGGGGAAAAGTACTACATGTGGGGTTAGTTTTATTATAAACATATCAGGACCAGCCAAATGGAGAGACACATAGGGTGAGTTCTGAGATGATCCAAATGCAGAGTTCCCATGCCTTCTGCCAGTGGACTCTATACCCACCTTCCCAGCACATCAATGCATTTGACAGCTAGGACACCGATGGAGCTTTAGTGTCCACAGTTTTTTTATTAGGGTCTCATTACTTTTTTCTTTTAGAGAGAGATTTTTGCTATAGGGCACATCTACTTGCCAGAGAGACAGAAAGTGAGAAATCACCCCCCAAGGGGGATGGCCACACCACAATCCCTTCTCCAACTTCTCTCAGAAATTTTTGGGCACACACGCTCACACACCTGTTGTGTTTCAAACTATCAAGTCCTGGACTCAAACCATGGTTGACTACGTGGGGATCCAGCAACATAACCATTATGCCATCTGTTGGTCCCAGGGTCTCATTACTTAGCCATGACTGATTAAATCATTGACCATGTGATTGGTTTTGATCTTCAGGCCCCCTTTCCTCCCTGGAGGTCAGGCAGGCTCAAAATCCCAATCTTCTTATCACCAGGTTGCTCTTTTTGGTGGCCAATTCCCATCCTGAAGCTATCTAGGGACCTGTCATGAATCACATTAGCAAAAACAGAGGTATGATCTAAGAGACTCATGAATAACAGATATTTCTATTGCTCACGAAATTTAAAGTGTTTTAGAAGTTCTGCACCAGGAACCTGGGATCAAGACCAAATTCTTTATTTACAACAGATGATCACTGGGAGACCCGAGCTGAACAGAAGAAACTCAACCCTATTTCATTTGCTGGATCTATTGAGAAAGCTATGATGTTCCTGCAAGTGTTGTTAAGCTGGTAGAATGAAGCTTATAGCTGCTGGTGAACATCTTGCAACATGTAAGGGAACAACCTGTCTGAAAATGAACAGTCCAGAGGAAAGCAGAGATGAAAGAGACTGAGACCAAGTTCAAATTAAACTGGTTTCAACCATGCTTGAAGTCATTCTACTCTGACCTTCCATTCTTTGAACCAATAAACTCCTTCTCTTTTCATGTTTGAACTAGCTTAAATTGGGGCTTCTCTTATTTGTAGCTGAAAGCATTTTGAGTATTACATCCAATTCCTGAGAAAGAAGCGTTTCTCTCCTTCACAGTAATACCTTGGCTTTACCTGGACCCTTGATGCTCTCTCTTCCCACCTTCCCATCCTCTCTATCTGCCCCTTTTCCCTTAGACTTTCAACATAATCACATCTCCCTCAGGATATAAACAAACAAGCAAACTTTTCCATCTTCTCAAACTACATCCCTCCTTACTTCCTTTTCTTTTCAACCAAATGAGGTAGAGCTGCTCCACATTTCTCCCACTTCTTTACCATCCAAACCACTATCATTTGCTTTCTGCTGCTACCACCTCCCTAAAATTACTCTCAAGATCACTTACTGATCTCTTATCAATGTCTTCTATAGGAGACAGTGGCTGTGCATGGCCCCATTTCCCACAGATCCCTTTTTATTATCTCTGTATTTGTGTCTTCCTCCCCTGACACACACATTTCCTTCAACTCCCACATGTCCTGCTCTTGTATGTAGTTTCTCTTCCATCAGTTAGAACTTCAAGGGGCTTTTTGTTTTGGAGGAATACCTTTGGGCTTCTGGAGGGCTTTGTCTTGACAGAAATGCATGGAAATTGACATCTCTGAGGGAGCTCTTGGTCAATGGCTAAGGCAGATTAATTTTGAAAGGCCCAGCTCCCTTGTTTCTGGACAAATCTAAACTTATATCCAGGGCTACCCTGTGGGATCAAACAGTAATTTTCTGCTTGACATCACACATTAGCTGGGCTTCCTCTCCTTCCCTTGCTTGCTTCTCCCACTTTCTTACTGGTTTCTCCTGTTTTTTTGTTTGTTTGTTTGTTTGGTTGGTTGGTTTTTATTTTGGTTTTTGTTTGTTTGTTTTGGTATTGGGTGTATGTGATCGCCAGAGAAAGAGGGAAAGCGAAAAACCAACCCCCCCACCCCTTGGGATGGCCATACTGCAATCCCTTCTCCTCTATTCTCCACTCAGGATTTCCCCCGCCCCCCAACACACACACCCAGCATTTTTCAAGCCATAGGGTCCAGGACTTGAGACACGCAGCTGGCCATGTGGGAATCCGGCGTCTTAACTGCCACCTGCTGGCTTGTCACAGAAAGTTTAGACACAGCACTCCCAAGTATAATTTATCAACAGTTGCTTGCCTTTGTGCATTCTTCAGCTGTGCCTCTCTCCCCCAAACAATGATAGGACAACTACAGAAAAAGGTGTATAAGGTATGAGGTAGGGGATAGATCCCACAGGAACAGGGTCCTTTTCACAAACTTCTTCTGACCTGGGAAGATCAGTAGACAAAACTGGTGCTGAAGACCTTAACAAGCCATCTGCAAACTGAGGTTATATAGTTAGGACTGTGGTTGGCTAGGTCGGAACCTACCCTTCCACGAGTTTTCCCGAACCTATCTAGCCTCCGTCAGAAACATTTTAATGTGAATCGGAACATTAATCCATCTCCATTTCTTCAGTTACTAGCTTCTGTATTCCACAATGGCCACTCGACCCAATCAGCTAGTCCTTTCTGGGAAAGTTTTGGGAATCTCAGAAGCAGCTTGCTTTTTCTGGTGGTGTTATGCTGTTAGGACCTAAGTTTGGAACTATAGAAAACCATCTTGCTATTAGAAGAGGAGGCCCTGACAGTGAAGCCAAATGCACAGGGAAAGCACAACCAGGGGTGGTGAAAATTCCTGGTATTTTTTGGCCCCAGTATTCAGCTGTTCCCAAAGCTTGATCTACTCCGGACTTTCCAATGTCTTGAACCATAGAGCCCCGTATAGTTTAGGCCACCCAGAGCTGGGTCAAAGTTGAGACCGGATTGACAGTGGTTCTCACTGTGTTCATGGTTTAAACTGTCCTTTACACCTTAATGGTTCTCAATTGCTGTTACTGGTCTGGACGTCTCTCATGAGCTCCAGGCTGTATGTCCACCTACTTCTGGATGTCCATAGCATGTCCCAAACTGACCTCATTATTTTTGCATCCCATCTTTATTCTCCCTCTTGAGATGGAACCGCCTCCACCGCCAGCCTCTTTTCTCCAAGAAACCAAGGTCGCAAGTTCAGACTCCGCCTCCTCCCGTGGCCTCCCCAAGGTCATCCACTTCCCTCGCCCAGCTTGGGGCGATGTCTAGGTCCCCCTCAACAGCAGGGCCAGGCGCTCTAGGCTGCAACGGGTCCTTCAAAAGCCTTTCATCTCGCTGGTTTCCGGTACTCGGCGGCTACTCTAGCATTCGGCAGGGCCTTGGGACTCTATTCCCAAAGGTGGCTTCTCTATGGTCGACTTCGCTCCTTTGTTCCCGAATTTCTCCGGGAAGATGCTTTGGTGGACTCCAACCCTGTCCCACTGATGCTTCTGTGGTCCCTTTTAGGTGCAACTATAGAAGTCACTGAAGCTCTGCCAGCTCCACACTCTCTTGGCTCTTGAACGCTCTGCACGGAGCAGGAGGATGGCGGAAGTGAGTACGCAGGGGCCTTTCCCTCTCGCCGCTCCTCTCTATGGTCGCTTCCTTCGGCGACGGGAAAAGGGGTCCCGGCGCCTGCGCAGAGCCGGGCTGGACGCTCGTCACGGAGGGAGGGGGGGCGTAGGGAGCGGGAGCTGCCGCCGCCGCCGCCGCCGCCGGAGCTAACCGCGGGGACCGAGATGCAGGTGGGACCGGAACCGGAACCCCCCTCTTCAAGTACCTCTTTCCTCTCCGCGACCCGGCCCTGGCGCCTGAGAGGAGCCCTGGTGGGGGTGGGCGTGGGGCCCGAGGGCAGGAGGAGCACTTGGCCCCGGAGAGTGCTGCAGACAGGGCTGATCCCGAGGAGGCTGCGGCCCCGGGGAATGGGCCAGTGGGGGGTGTCGAGGGAGTAGGATCGGGTCGGAGTGGATTGACCACCGGGCCCGGAGGGTCCGAGCCAGGAGCGAAGCCTGCGCCCTCCACCACCCGCCCTTCGGGAAATAGCAGAACTGAGGCAAGAGGCAGGTGCACCGCGAAAATGTGTGTTTGGCAGAAGAGAAACTGAGTCACCAGCTCAGGAGCCACGGGGTCAGCGGGTCTGAGGGGGCTGGGTCTGCCTTTGGTGCAGAGGGTTGGGTGGGCCTGTGTGAACCGAGGTGGCCTCTGGCTAGAGACAGAGCTCTGCTGTGTCTGCACCTCTTGGCTCGGTTCCCCTGTGCTCCATGACTCCCGCATCTCCTGGCTGCTGCTTGTTGGTTTGGAGTTGTCCCTGTGGTTGGGGCCATCTGAGTGCGTAGGGCCTAGGCCAAGGAGGAAGGGGAGGGGTAGGGGCAGGAGTCCGAAGTTACTAGAGTTTGGGGAGACGGTCCTGAACTGCCCTCACCCCAGTCCTGGGGCTGTCACCTCCCAGTATAGCATGGGGAAGGAGCACTAACTAAAGAGCCATGGGCTGTAAATTCCACGCCCAGCCCTGGCATTTTCTAGTTGTAAGATCTTGGGAACGCTCTTTCTCTCATGTTTGTTTCAGAAAACTGGAACCATAATACTGTTTTCCCCATAAAGGTAGTAATAATGATCATTGTTTATGGTGTGCTTACTTTGTGTCAGGCACTGACTTATGCCATCCTGATTAATTCTTCCAGTAATTCTAAGGGATAAGGATTGTTAGCTCTGTCTTCCTGAGGCTCAGAGAGCATGTGTAATTTGTTCAGGATCACACAGCTAACAGGTGGCTGAGCTGGGACTTCAGCCCAAGTCTGGTTCTAGAACCCATGGCCTTAACCACCAGCCTAACCAGCCTTTCGGGTGCACTTTCCCGTGAGAGAACAGGGAGGTGAAAAATGCTAGGGCCTAGCTCCCTGTTGTTTTACTCACCTTGCGGCCAGCAAAAACGTGCTCTGACCCTACCCTCAGCCTCTCCTCTGGTGCTGCTGCCTCCAGGCCCCAGACTGAAGGGTCACCAAAGAAGGCACTAGGCATGCCAAGGCTTCACAGTGCTTGTGTGTTGGACCCTGAGGTCAGCCGTCAGGACAGTTGCTGTTTCAATCCATTATCCACCCATCCTCATTAGCGAGTGACCTTGGAGCTGACCATAGGATGTGTGAGACCAGGTCTCTGAGCTCTGTAGTCCCAGCTCCCCTCTGGCCTCCTGAGAGCTGGGGCGGTAAGGAGCTATTGCTGAGGCTGGCACAGCCAGTCGCTGGGGACAAGGACTGTGCAGTGGGAAAAACAGTAGACTTGGAATTCTGAAACTTGTGAGCTTCGGTTTCCTCATCTGTTAGAGAGGTTATTAAAACCTCTCCCAGGGAAAGGTAAGATAACCATGTGGCAGCCTCTAAAATGGTGTGTGGGAAGTGTGTAGTAAACATTGGAGGATCTGTCTTAGAGAGGGAGGTGATCTGGCAAAGATCCCTTTTGAAGGGAGGTGCTCCCCAGCCCTGGATCCTTCCTGGATTCAAAGCCAGGGAAGTGGTTGTGAAGATAGCAGGGGAGGTACAGGCTGGAAGTTGGGGCTTGTGGGGTGTGAGGATCTGGGAGGGAGAAAGGAGGCAGCTTGGTTCTCTTCCCCAGTGCTCCTGAGAAGTCCGAACCAGAGGAGGGAGTCTGGCAGGGGTGGGACTCGGTCCCCAGTCTCACCTCGGCAGTGACTCTGTGTCTGTGCCTCTCTCCCTTCTGCAGCTGCTGCCGCTCACCCCGTGTCTCCTGGCCGCCTCCCTCCTGGCTGCCCCTCCCCACAGGCTCCTCCTGTCCACCTCCTGGGGACTATCATGAATGGTGCCCCTTCCCCAGAGGATGGGGCCTCCCCCTCCCCGCCGCCCCTTCCACCACCCCCTCCCCCGAGTTGGCGGGAGTTCTGTGAGTCCCATGCCCGGGCTGCCGCCCTGGATTTTGCCCGCCGTTTTCGCCTTTACCTGGCCTCCCACCCCCAGTACGCGGGGCCTGGGGCTGAGGCTGCCTTCTCCCGCCGTTTCGCTGAGCTCTTCCTGCAGCACTTTGAAGCCGAGGTGGCCCGGGCCTCTGGCTCCCTCTCACCACCCATTCTGGCACCCCTGAGTCCTGGTGTGGAGATCTCGCCACATGACCTGTCCCTTGAGAGCTGCAGGGTGGGTGGGCCCCTGGCTGTGCTGGGCCCTTCTCGATCATCTGAGGACCTGGCCGGCCCCCTCCCTTCCTCAGTCTCTTCCTCTTCTACGACCGCCTCGAAGCCGAAGCTAAAGAAACGCTTCTCCCTCCGCTCAGTGGGTCGCTCCGTCCGAGGTTCAGTCCGTGGCATCCTGCAGTGGCGGGGGGCTGTGGACCCTCCCTCCCCAGCTGGGCCCCTGGAGACCTCATCAGGCCCCCCAGTCTTGGGTGGAAACAGCAACTCCAACTCCTCTGGTGGGGCTGGGACCATGGGTAGAGGACTGGTTAGTGATGGACCGTCCCCTGGGGAAAGATGGACTCACCGCTTTGAGAAGCTGAGACTAAGTCGGGGAGGGGGAACCTTGAAGGATGGAGCAGGGATGGTACAGAGGGAAGAGCTGCTGAGTTTCATGGGGGCAGAAGAGGCAGCTCCTGACCCCGCTGGAGTAGGCCGGGGAGGAGGAGCAGCTGGGTCAGCCTCAGGGGGTGGAGGGCAGCCTCAGTGGCAGAAGTGTCGCTTACTGCTTCGAAGTGAAGGAGAAGGAGGAGGAGGAAGTCGCCTGGAGTTCTTTGTGCCACCCAAGGTGAGGCCCAGAGGAGGGTGGGTGACTGGGA
Source organism: Tupaia tana (assembly GCA_026018925.1). Classification (NCBI taxonomy): domain Eukaryota; kingdom Metazoa; phylum Chordata; class Mammalia; order Scandentia; family Tupaiidae; genus Tupaia; species Tupaia tana. The sequence continues at coordinate 61,661,753 of JAKSZU010000016.1, forward strand.
GGCGTGCTCGAACAGCCAGAGTGGTAACAGCCCTCGCCCCGAAGAGAAGCCGTGGGGTTTACCAGCCCGCAGCAGTGGCTTCGCTGACTTTTTTCAAGCTAACTGTATTAGTCGCTGCAAGCAGGACTGAGAAAGTAGTGTTACTACCTTTTGTCTAACCCCTAGGATTAGAAGGAAGGTGAATGGAGAGAGGGGAAGGGCGGTCTTTGCCAGGTCCAAGCCTGGAGCTTGTTTTCTGTTTCCCCAAACCTAGGCATCTCGGCCCCGACTCAGCATTCCCTGCTCTACTATCACGGATGTCCGGACAACCACAGCCCTGGAGATGCCCGACCGGGAGAACACGTTTGTGGTTAAGGTAGGAGCTCAGAACCCCCACCCCCTGGGGAGAGACTTCTCAGCACCTTTAAGCACATGACAGTGGCAGTAGGAGGGACATACAAGTCAAGTGCCTTGATTGCTTATCTCTGGAGCTGCAGCTTTTCAGGGACAGGGGTAGAGAGGGAGAGGTTTTTGTTCTCATTAGGGGTGGTCAAAGGCATCAGGACCTGAAAGTGGCCTGTGGGCCTCCTCCCTGAACCTCGCCCTGGCTGAGTCCCACCTCTGTTCTCCATAGGTGGAAGGCCCCTCAGAGTATATCCTGGAGACAACTGATGCCCTACATGTGAAGGCCTGGGTGTCTGACATCCAAGAATGCTTGAGCCCAGGGTGAGGAGCCTGGCTTCTGTCCCTGAGGGGACCTGGGAGGGTGTGCGGAGCAGTTTGTGCCTCTCATCTGGTGCCTTTCCTCCCAGCACTATTTTCCCTGTCTCTGCAGACCTTGCCCTGCTACCAGCCCTCGCCCCATGACCCTCCCTCTGGCCCCGGGGACCGCATTCCTTACAAGGGAGAACACAGACAGCCTGGAGCTGCCCTGCCTGAACCACTCAGAGAGCCTGCCCAGCCAGGATCTGCTGCTGGGACCCAGCGAGAGCAATGAGCGCTTATCTCAGGGTAAGGGTGGAACCTTTGAGAGTCACAAAGCTGACCTGCAGGGATCCCTGCTGTCAGTTCTAGTCCCCCTCTCCAGACTGCTGTGTACCGCTGACCTGCAGGGATCCCTGCTGTCAGTTCTAGTCCCCCTCTCCAGACTGCTGTGTACTGCTGACCTGCAGGGATCCCTGCTGTCAGTTCTAGTCCCCCTCTCCAGACTGCTGTGTACCGCTGACCTGCAGGGATCCCTGCTGTCAGTTCTAGTCCCCCTCTCCAGACTGCTGTGTACCGCTGACCTGCAGGGATCCCTGCTGTCAGTTCTAGTCCCCCTCTCCAGACTGCTGTGTACCTAACCTGTTCCCCAGCTGCTGCATCCCAGTCCCAACAGGTGTTTGTCTTTTGTCGCTGAACATGCCAAGTACCGTTGAGCCACAGCTTGCCATTTAGAACCACCACTACCCCACATAGGCCCTATGTAAACTCATATCCAACCTTCTGCACCCAATCTTGACACTTTTTCCATGTCTTCTGACTAGAAGCATGGTTCTTTTTGACTAGCTTCTAAATGCTCTGTAGAACTCTTACCTTGCGTCTCTGTGCACAAGTCTTTGGTACCACATTTTCTTTCTCTCTCTCTCTCTCTCTCTCTCTCTTTTTTTTTTTTTTTTTTAATTTAAGGTTTTGCCATAGGGTACGTGCACTTGCTGGAGAGAGAGAAGGACAGTGAGAGAGAAAGTGAGAAATCACCCCCGAGGGGGGAATGACCACACCACAGTTGCTTCTCCTCTGTTTTCTCTTTGGGATTTTGGCACATCGGCCCTCCAGATCTGGGACTCAAACTGCAGTTGGCCATGTGGAAATCCGGCACCTTAACCACTATACCACCTGCTGGCTCCCCAGATTTTCTTTTGACTCTACTTTCTATCTTGACTGAACACACACATATCCTACATACACACACACACACACACACACACACACACACAAAGATATGTCTGCCTGGCCCCAACTCACTTTTCTAGTCTTGGCTTCCATTATACCCCTTTCTTCTGACCCTCTTTCCTGAGTTTCAGTTTCACGGTGACTAGTAAGTAAGCTGTATTTACTGAACAAACAAATGGATCCTAGAACCTTAGCGTTAGCATGGACCTTCCAAGTCATCAGATCTCAGGCAGCAAAGACCAGGGAGAGGAAATGACTTTTCTGAGAGTCACCAACAAAGATAGGCAAGCCAGCCTAATTTCTGAGCCACTGCCCTGTACACTGCACGCATGCCTGTCTTCAGAGTACTGGCCATGTACATCATCTGTGTAGGTCAGTTCCCCTGCTAGGCAGACATTCAGGAGGGCCCTAGTACAGACCTGGCCTTGTGCTGGGCCATTGGGCAGGATATGAGGTAACTCACAGATGCCTGACCTGAGCGCTTTGCACTCGGTGTGCTCACAGGCTAGCTGAACTGGCCTGATTCCCTATAAAAAGCAGGTCCCCCAAATGGAGATCCTGTGTTCACTGCCATCTGAACAGCACAAGCAGGAAGCACCCGTGGATATGAAAGGAGGAAGAACAGGGTGGTGGAGTAGATAGGGCACACTGTGTGGAGGAGGTAAGGGAGAACATGGCTTGAGAGAGGCAAAGGGTGAGAACTGAGACCTGGGGAGGGTCCAAGGTATTTGGGGGAATTGGATGGGATAATCGGGCAAGGTGGAGGATATATGGATTCATGTGATACATGGGTGCGAGTGAAAGTAAAGATCAGATAGGTTTACGTTAGTCTGGGATTAATGGAAGGCAAATCTTTGATGCTTCTTAGAGTTGGGGCCTTGTCCTGTAATGCAAAAAAAGGATTTCTTTTTAATGTCAATAGTGTATATATATATATATATATATATGTGTGTGTGTGTGTGTGTGTGTGTATGTATTATTATTTTTTTTTTGGAGAGGTTTTTGCCATAGGGCGTGTGTGCTCGCCAGACAGAGAGAGACAGAGAGACAGAAAGTGAGAAATCACCCCCCGGGGGGATGGCCACGCTGCAATCCCTTCTCCTCCATTCTCCTCTTGGGATCTTGGGCATGCACGCACACGCGCCCGGCGTGAGTTTCAAGCCACTGGGTCTGGGATGCGAACTGCGGTCGACTACATGGGAGTCCAGTGACATAGCCATTACACTAACTGCTGGTCCATATGTATATTTTATTTTTTTTAATTATTTTTTTTAATTTGACCAGAAAGGGACAGAATGTGTGTGTGTGTGTGTGTGAGAGAGAGAGAGAGAGAGAGAGAGAGAGGAAGCTGCCAGGTCTGGGACTTGAACCGCAGTCGGCCATGTGGAAGTCCAGCACTCTTACCTACCACACCACCTGCCGGCCCCTCAAAATATATTTTTTCAAGTTTATTTTCTCTATGAGTAGAGAGAGACAGGCAACACCCTAATAGAGTCTCTGCCACAATCTATGCCCAACCTCAGCTAGCCCCAGATCATGTGCCCAGCATTCTGAGGGAGGTCTCTGCATGTGAACCAGAATCTTCCCATGTGGCTTAGCCTCTCAAAGCATCATGTTTAACCAGTGAGCACTGTCTTGTTCCCTAGTGTCCAGATATTTGAGGGACTAGCTGAGGTACCATGCACTGGTTGACACTACTGGTCAGTAAGGCCACATGGGGGCTCTGGTTTGATTCCTGGCCTACCCTGAAAATCCAGGTATGGTGGTTCGAGTCCTGGACCTGGTGGTTTAAAACTCATGCTGAGTGCATGTGTGCTTGCCCAAAATCCCAAGAAGAGAATGGCAGCAGGGCCATCCCCCCAGGGGGTGATTTCTCGCTTCCCATTTCTCTCTCTCTCCAGCAAGCGCATGCCCCCTATCGTAAAAATAACTCTCTAAAAAAATTAAAATCCAGGTATGATGGTGCTTGTCTCTAGCCCTAGCTACTTGGGAGCTTGAGGCAGAAGGTTACAACAGCAAGATCCTGTATAAAAGAACCACATAGGTGGGGCCAGCATTTGGCATGGTGGTTAAGACACTGGACTCCCACATGGCCGACTGTAGCTCAAGTCCCAGACTCAGTGACTTGAAACTCATGCTGGGTGCATGTGGGTGCATGCCCCAAATCCTGAGAGGGCAATGGAAGAGAGGGGATTGCAGTGTGGCCACACTCCTTGGGGAGATGATTTCTCACTTTCTCTCTGTCTCTGTGAAGTGAACACATGTGCCCTATGGCCAAAAAACTTTAAAAAAAGAAAAAAACCCACATGTGTACACACACGTGCATGCACACAATAAATAAAAAAATAGGTATTTGAGGGATTCTGTCCCCCACCTATGCCACAGTCTTTCAGCCATTGATTCAGAGAAGATAGAGACACATTTGACTTGCTGGACGTGCTTGCAGGGACCATGTGCAGTCCCTCCACGTGCAAGCAGTGCAGACGAGGAGCCCCTGCTAAGAACCAGCAGCGATTGCTGCCTGCAGAGGGTCAGCCTTGGCCCAGCCCACTGCACCAGTGCACACAGGGTGGACTTGGTGGGGAAGCGGGCCCAGGAGAACAGGCCCTCAGAGAGCAGCTTCTTGAGTTCTCACCTTTGCCCTCCTCTGTTTTATTCCAGGGGCATATGGGGGCCTCTCAGACCGCCCCTCGGCATCCATCTCCCCCAGTTCTGCCTCCATTGCCGCCTCCCATTTTGACTCAATGGAACTGCTGCCCCCAGAGTTGCCCCCCCGCATCCCCATTGAAGAAGGACCTTCTGCAGGGACAGCTCACCCCGTCTCAGCCCCCTACCCTCCCCTAGACACTCCGGAAGCAGCCACAGGTACCAGAGGTGTGAGAGTGTGTGTCCCTGGCCTGGTTGCCTGCCTTCTTGGAACTGCTATCTTGGGATCCTGAGCGATCTGACCCAGGGGAGGGAGGTGACATAGGGGAGGGGAGGAGGCGCCTCCAGGGAAAGCAAGGCTTTTTTCCTCCCAGGATGGGGGAGGCTTCCCTGACAGCCCGGTTTCCCTCCCTCTCTCCTTCCTGAAGGGTCATTCCTGTTCCAGGGGGAGTCAGAGGGAGGTGAGGGGGACCAGCCCCTCTCAGGATATCCTTGGTTCCACGGGATGCTCTCTCGACTCAAGGCTGCGCAGTTAGTGTTGACGGGAGGCACTGGCTCCCACGGTGTCTTCCTGGTACGACAGAGTGAGACGAGGAGGGGAGAGTATGTCCTCACTTTCAACTTCCAGGGCAAGGCCAAGGTGAGTTCCTCTAGGAGCAGGCTCTGTGCAGGGCCTGCGGGTGGGATGGAGGAACCGCTGTCTGGGGAGGAAGGTTTTGTGACCGGCAGGCGTTAGGCTCCCACCTCACCTTGCTCATCCGCCCTCAGCACCTGCGTTTGTCGCTGAATGAGGAGGGGCAGTGCCGGGTCCAGCACCTGTGGTTCCAGTCCATTTTCGATATGCTCGAGCATTTCCGGGTGCACCCCATCCCTCTGGAGTCTGGAGGCTCCAGTGACGTTGTCCTTGTCAGCTATGTCCCGTCCTCCCAGCGTCAGCAGGGTGAGCAGAGCAGGTCTGCAGGGGAGGAGGTGCCCGTGCACCCAAGAAGTGAGGTGTGTGTGCCAGAAAGTCTGGGCGGGGGGTGTGAGGAGAGGCTCTGTGGGGTGAGCAGGGAAGAGAAGCTTCCTGTGCGTGGGGTTTGGACGGGAACGCAGGCTGTAGGGAGGAAGAGGGCTCCTTGCTGGAGCCCGGGAGGAGTTAAGTTGGGTTGGCGCATCCCATTCCATCGGACTCCTCCGTCCCATCATCTGTCTGTCTCCCGGATCCGTCCTCCCTGGCCTTGTCTGTGCCCTTTGTCACAGCCTTGCCTTGGGCCTGCCCTTCTTGGGGATGCTTGGTCTGATTCCCTCCCTCCTCCCTTGGTGTTTGATGTCCCTGTCTGATCTCTCCCTTTCCTCTGCCCCAACGTCCCATCTGTCCCCACGTTGCCCCTCCCCCCCAGGCCGGGAGCAGGCCGGGAGCCATGCAGGGGTGTGCGAGGGAGATCGATGCTACCCCGATGCCTCCTCCACCCTCATGCCCTTCGGAGCGAGTGACTGTGTGTAAGTGTGGTCCTCCTCTCACCACCACCCATGATCCATCTTCCATGGATGGGGGGTTGCTCAGGAGATGGGCTGTGGGGAGATAGCACATGGCTCCTGGGGGACGAGCGAAGGGGACGCCACGGCAGGAGCGTGCCTTCCTCCACAATTGGTCTGTCTTCTTACCGTTCCTATCCAGAATCGAACACCTCCCATGACCCACCCCAGCCCCCTGAACCCCCTTCGTGGACAGATCCCTCACATCCTGGGACAGAAGAGGCGTCGGGGGCGCCAGAAGTGGCGGCAGCAACAGCCGCAGCAGCCAAAGAGAGGCAAGAGAAAGAGAAAGCGGGCAGTGGAGGGGTCCAGGAAGAGCTGGTCCCCGTGGTTGAGCTGGTCCCCGTGGTTGAATTGGAAGAGGCCATAGCACCAGGCCTGGAGGCTACGGGAGGCACTGGACCTGGTGGGGACACCGGAGTGACCCTAACCGTGCAGATCCAGCAGTTGCCACTAGGGGGCGATGGAGAAGAAGGGGGCCATCCTAGAGCCATTAATAATCAGTACTCCTTCGTGTGAGACCTACCCCATCCGTTCTCTACCCTTTGTGCTCCCCAGTCTTTGGCTCCCAAGATTGGGCTGGTGGGGACATGGAGGAGAGCTAGGAATCCCCTCCTCACATGCTTCCTGACCCTTGTTGGCCAAGGGCACATACGTTGGTACAAGCAGAGGTTTAAGAGCCCTCAACTCCTCAGTTCATACACTACAGGTGCCCCTTCCCCTGGGCAGGGGATTTGGACTCCATTACCTCCCTGAGGGGCTCTTATGGTCAGCCTCATCCCTGGGGGCCATTTCCCCATTAACCACCCCCTAACCCAAGGAAGGGTGAGGGGGAAGGGCTGTCAGTTAATATTAAGGTGGTTGTTGTTGTTGTTTTAAACAAAATGGAGAAGCATAAATAAATAAAAGGGTTTATCTCAGCTGTGGCCAGTGTTTGCAGTGGGGACTGGGCCAGGTGGGTTGGGAATGTAGCTTGCTCAGTGTTGTGAGCTGCAGAGCTGAGCGGACAGAGCTGGCTGTCTCAGATGTGAAGTCCCTGTCACTCTCCGGTCCTGTGCTTTCAGGGCCAGCACTCCAGGCTGTAAGTACAGAGTAAGCAGTGCTGCTTGGGCTCTCCAGCAAGGTTTTTGTATCTTTTTATTTTCTTTGTTACGTTTATTTTATCAGAGAGAGAAGGCAGGCACCCCCAAGCAGGGTCTTCAGCCAGCCTCGATCACGGGGACATGTGCCCATCTAGCATGGTCGGGGACATCGTGGGACACAAGCTCAACACCTTTTCCCTCAGTCCCGCTGCACCACCACTTGGCCCCTCCATTAAGTCCTCTTCAGGGGCAGGATAGCGAATGTGGCAGGATGGATCTCCAAGGGCCCTTCTTGCTCTGAATCTTAATTGTTATTTTTTTTTTACTTGCCAGAGGGTATGTGTGCTCACCAGAGACAGAGAGCGGGAGGGAGAAAGCACCCCCCCATGGGGTGTGATCACACTGAATCTAAATTGCTTTCTGTATTTCCCTATCCTGTCCTGGTGTGTTTTTCAAGCTTCTGGGGTTAGGATGCAAACGGTGGGGTCTGGCTCCCTTAACCACTAAGAAATTAATTTTATTATTATTTTTTTAATTGACAGAGGGTACATGTGCTTGCCAGAAAGAAAGAAAAAGAAGCACCTTCAATGGGAGTCACACTAGCCTTTTGCCTCAATTTCTCTATCCTGTCAAAATCGGGGGGACACATGCCCAGCCACAGAGGTTGGATTAGAACTAAAATGAGCCGTGTGGGATCCAGCTTTCTATGCACAGCATCGAACTGTGCTAGGGCCTGGCCCCTAAGTTAAGGCTTCTGCCCTCGGGAGGAAGCAGGCAGAGAGATCGTGGGGGCCAGGTGAGGGGCTGGGGAGCCCCACAGTGGCTGTATTGGGAGAGATTTAATGTGGCAGTTATGAAGTCTGGCTGCAGAGGACCCAAAGGGTAGGCTGACTGCCCCTCTTTTTAGAGCCGAGCTGGATGGATGTAGGATAATGACACTGGCCTCCAGTCCTGGGTTGTATTTTTCGTTTTTGTTCTTCTTTGCTGTGTGACCTGAGCAAAGTGTAGCCACATCAGGCCTCAGTATCTTCATCAGAAAAATGTCAGGTTCTATCTGCGTCGAAGCTACTATGATTTGTTTGACCTGGCTATTGTTTCCATTTTGAGTTTCACATGAAAATTCAAGTTCCTGGAGGCCAGCAGGTAGCGTAATGGTTACGTCACTGGGCTCCCACATAGTTGATTGAGGTTCAAGTCCCGGACTGGCAGCTTAAAACTCACATGGGCACATATGCATGCATGTCCAAAATCCCGAGAGGATAATGGAGGAGTAGGGTTTGCAACCTGGCCATCCCCCCAAGAGGTGATTTCCTACTTTTGGTCTCTGTTTCTCTGTCTCTCCAGCCCTATAACAAAAACCTCTCTCAAAAAAAATTCAAGTTGTGAACCAGCAGGGGGCATGGTTGTTAAGGCACTGGATCCCACTGGATCCCGCTAACGCTGCGATTTGAGTCCCAGACCTGATGGTCTGAAAAACGCTCGGCGCATGTGCGAGTGTGTACAAAATCCCGAGAGAAGGGATTGCAGCGCGGCCATCTCCCCTAGGGGGATGATTGTTTATTTTTCCTCATTTCTCTCCGGTGAGTGCATGTGATCCATGACAGAAAAAAACTAAAAAAAAGAAAGAAAGAAAAAAACAACTTTCAAGTTCCGGTTTCTGACAATCAGATCATCAGCATCCACCTTCCACATCTCTCCACCCTCACCGGCTCCCTTCACTCACTCGCCCTCAACCCCTCCATGAAATAACAGGCCGTATTCCCTGAATCAGTCTTCCCTCTGCCAACAGAGGGCACCCCTGGGCTTCCTAGCCCTGGGGGTGGTGGGTGCACGCAAGGAGAGCCCAGGGTCTGGAGACACCCTCCCCAACTCCAGCCAGCTCTGTTCCCTTGCCATCCTGCCTCTCCCTCCTAGGCACTCTCCTGCCCCTCGGCCTCTGCCCCACCTCCAGGAGGCCCTACCCATGCTCATGACCTTGCTATTCTGGGCCCTGCGTCCTGTTGGGAGACGGACAGGAGACAGCTGGGCTCACAGGCCACCTAGACTGGGGGCTAGCGGGGGGAAGCCTGCTGGCTGTCCCTATTTTATCTAATCCCTGGGGCTCCCCCAAACCTTGGCCTCAGGAGACGGGATAGATAGAACTGGGCTGGAAAAGGGGGCAATGCTTTGGAGACCCGGGTGCTGTGTACTCAGAGATGGCAGTGAAGGCTGTGGCGCCCCAGGGTAAGCAGGGCCTGATCCTCTCCTAATCTAGCAGCAACTGGCGCTCTGACACCCCTCCACCTCAAACCCTGCCAGCCTCCTCGGACTTGCTGACAAAGGTGGGGCAGGGGAGGGCTACGAGGACACCCACCCACTCCCCAGACTGGCACGTCCTGGCTGGAGGAGCCTGAGAGGTGACTTCTCGCTAAGCCTTTCTTTACAGATGGTTAAACCCAAGTTCAGAGCTGGTCGGGGATTGGCCAGGCTTTTTCAGACCTGGGCCTCTCCCTTTCAGGTTCAGCCTCAGAGATGGGGGAAGAGAACACTTTCCCAGTGTGAGCTAGGAGACCACAGTGAGAAGGGTCCCAAAGATCCGAGAGGGTGCCCCGTGGTTCAACCTCCCTTTACCCAGGTCACACCCGCAGCTCCCCCAGTGGTGATGGTGATGGTGCAGATGATCCTTCTGCAGCTCCTAGCTGGTGGCTTTTCCCCTGGCTTGTTTCCCCCCTGGGAAGCTGGGAGAGGTAGAAATGAATAACCTTAAAGGGCCCCGTTGGCAGGAATGGCCTGTAAAGCCTGCCTCCTTTCCTGGGTCTCATGCGCTCAGTCCCTTGAAGCTGCTCATCTCTCCTGTCTTCCTCGCTCCATGTTTGGGCATTCCTGCTGCCTAAGATAGTGGCCCTGTCACTCCTCCAGGTGCTGGTGGGGAGAAGTCAGCCGGTGCCAAGTTGGCGGCTGCCCGGCCCGACTGGCCTGAGAAGGTAGGTGCTGGGCCAGGTGAAGGTGCCTGTAGATGTGATCCCCAATACTCACACACCATTGTCTGGGCGCCCCCATCCAGGTCACAGCAGGACTCTGTTCCAGGGAAGGGGTTTGTGGAAACTGTGCAAAGGGGGAGGGAAGGAGCACCTTGTCCTCGATTCACCCAGGAGGCTGCCCCTCCCCCAGGCCAGGCCAAGGAAGGGGTGAATCTCTGGGGCCAAATCCTTCAGTTCTACCCACCCCTGCTGGCCACTCCCCTCCCACAGCGTGGGGGCTTCCCTTTCCTCCCATGTGTTCTGTACCTGGGTACCTGAGCCCCAGAGTGGGAAGCTGCCTGAAGAACCCTGTCAACAGTCCACACGTCTCCATGTTCATTTCAGGAAACTGAGACCTAACAAGAACTGGAGCCCAGAGTCACAAGCCGCCTTCCCTCCACTAACCTTCTACCCTCAGTCTCAGTGACAGTCTCCCCTCCTGTATCCCTGTACCCCTAGTCCCCTCTGCTGCTCCAGCAGCTGCCCTGGTGGTAAATCCTGGAGCAGGGGTGGGGAGTGCAGCTCAGAGCAACTGCTTTTCTGAGGAAGCTGACACCGAGGCCAGCCGCTCAGCAACAACTTGTGGCTTTGCACCCAGCACCGGGGTCCCGCCCACCTGGCTGCTTCTAGCCTGCTCTCTGCTGACCCTTTTGCCCACCCTCGGACTTCCCTCTAACCCTGGCAGCCTGGGCTCTCTGGTCCCTCTCCCTTCTGGCCCTATTCTGTCCTCACCCCCCTAGATCATACCCTCCCCATTCCTTTGCCTCTGCTCTGCTGGCTTCTCAGGCCCCATTCCCTGTCACCTCTCAGTGGGCATGCCCAGTGCCTGAGCACACAGCTCCCCCACTCCCCCTTTAGGACAGTAGCATCATAAGGACCACGTGCCTCTGGGGTCAGCCATGCAAATTCCTTGGGTTAAAGAGAGTGCAGTGTGGGATGAGGTGACCCTCATTCCAGGAGTTGGGGTGACCCCCGCCCCCCATCATGAAAGGGTGCTTCCTCCCCCACTGCCATCAGCACATTCTGTGGCCTCTTGGGTTACCTAGCTGCCTGAGTGTCCCATTTTCTTGGGGGGGGGGATTCCCTGTACAAGGATGGAGGGGCCCTGAAGGCTGTGTACCTAGAGGCTGTTAGAGCGATTGGGGGGGGCCAGTTTAGGGGAGAGACAGGCAGTCCTGGCTTTGCTCACTAGGGCCTGGACACTAAATCCCTTGTTGATGGCTGCGGCAACCCCTCCCTAGGGTAGGATTACCATCTTCTGCCCTGTCCCCTTGACCCTCTCCCCTCCTTACTTCCCCTTGTCCCTCCAGAGTCACTTCCTCTGGCCCCAAAAAGATATTCTTCCCCTGTCCAGTCCTCCGAAGGCTTGGAGTATCTCTGCTTATCGTTCAACAAACCAGGTGAGGAAGGAGATGCAGTGATGGAAACAGGTTCAGGGAGGATGGACAGGAAGGGGTGCGAGGACAGCGAAAGGCGAGGCCTGAGACTAGGGAAGAGCTCCAGGGAAGAAATGCAGGGATGAGCACGAAATAGAAAATTCAGTGCACCTGGGGAAGTCGAGGCCATTGGAGGGGTCACCAGCCGATGACAAAGTGAAGTCTCCCTGCCCCCCTTCCCTGGGGCTCAGGCCACCTTTGCTTCCCTCATGAGTGACATCTCAGGCTGCAGCCCCACTGTTCCCCCTCTGTCAGCAGAAATATCTCTCTCTTCTGACCCCTCCTGCTGGAGTCTCAGCCAGCCAATCCCTGATCTGGAGGAGGGGGGAGCTTGGCCCCCCCATTCCCTCATAAGGACCAGCTGGGGGCTGGGGGGTGGCCGGCTGCTGCAAGTGGGACGGGGGTCAGAGCTTTGTGGAGGGAAGCAAAGCCAGGGGGGCAGGAGAGAAAAAGGAAGGAATCCAAGCAAACAGGCAGGGGGGCACAGTGAGGAAGGCCCTCCACACGGGAGAACCCCCCAAAGGAACACACCGCCCCTTGGCCCCCAGGAAGGGAGCAAATGGAGGCCGCACACTCCAAGTCCACAGAGGAATGTCTAGCCTATTTTGGGGTGAGTGAGACCACCGGCCTCACCCCGGACCAAGTTAAGCGGCATCTGGAGAAATACGGCCCCAATGGTAAGTGTCCCTTGGAAGAGAGGTTGGTAATGCCCTCCTGCACCCCAACACACACACAGACTCTGGAGCTTCTCCCTCCAGAGTATCTTAGAGAAGAACCACGATCCAATGAGTACAGGGAGGAGGATATGAGAAATGAGGGCCCCTGAGACCCAGAATTTGGGGAAGTTTTATGGGATGACCTTGATGAACCTCAGATGCCCTTTTGATGGCCTGGTTCTCTTACCTTAGCCACAGTCTGGGGTGTGGGGATCACGAGGCTGAACCCCAAGTGATATATGCTCTTTTCTTCTTTTTCCCTGGATAGAACTCCCTGCTGAGGAAGGTAAGTGTCTGAAAACCCTGAACTCTCAAAAATGATCCACCCTCCCGTGTCCCACTCCCTACTCCTTTCCAGGCTTCTTGGCAAATACCCCTTCCCAGAGGTTAGAAGTTGCTGGGGACAGAAGTCTCTGGGCACTTTCTCCTGAAGCACTCCTTGCACAACTGCCCACCACTTTAAGGAGCCTGATTTTGGTCTCTTCAGCCCTTCTCTCAGTACCAAGCTGCCTGCCCATAACCCTAGAGCCTCCCGCTCCAAGCCTGAATTTAGGGCATTCCAGTCCCTGGACCTCCAGCCTGCTTGGAATCCCAGACCTCATCTCCCAGATTAACCCCGGGGTCCCTTCCCTCGCCTCTTCCCCCAGGGAAGTCCCTGTGGGAGTTGGTGGTGGAGCAGTTTGAAGACCTCCTGGTGCGGATCCTTCTCCTGGCCGCCTGCATTTCCTTTGTAAGTGTGGGAGGGCATGTGGGGGTGTGCTGGGCGTGGGAATCGGGGGCTCAGGAGAGTCTGCTCCTTGCGAGCTGGGCTCCGGTCACCGGATCCCCTAGTCCCAGCCCTGAGCATCCTATTTTACAGACCACAGATGGAGCGGAGGGCTGGGGTGCGCCGATTCGCGTCCTCCTCTGTCCTCCCCCGCAGGCAGGTTTTATTTTAAGCGTTAAGGGTGTTCTCAGCCAAAACACTGAGGCTAAGCCACCCTCGCAGCTTCAAGGGCTCCGAGGGCTCGGGTTACCCCCCAAGCGCCGGCTCGGTAGGGCTCGGACGCGGACCCGGACTGCGGCTGCGGGCCGCCCCCTCTCCCAGCATGCCCCGGCCGCGCCGCTGCACCAATCCGCGAGCCTCGTGGTGCCCCTGCTCCGCCCTCTTCGACTTCCTGACGCCGATTGGTCAAGGGGAAGACTCGCTCAGAGAGGCGGGAACGTGCTGCTAGTGCGAGGGTGATTCCAAATGCGCCCAAGCCCCCCTCCAGGCCTGGCTCCTTTCCCGCCCCCATCAGGGCTGGCACTCGAGGTCCTGCCTCTCACCCGCCCCAGGCCCCTGGAAGCCTCAGGATCTTGCCACCTCTTCCTGCCCTGGGGGCTCCCTCCAGTTTCCACAGCCCCCCAGCAGTATGACTCTCAGGAAGCCAGGATCCCAGCAGTCCATCCTGAATTTCTGTTTCTGCCTTGACATCTTAGTCCTATTGGAAGACAAGCTACTGGAGGCTAAAACATCTCCCTGTCCCTTGGCCTCCTTAAGTAGAGGCCCTGTCCGCCCCTGAGTGAGAGCTGGCAGAGCTTGGCTTCTCCCTTCTCAGATTTGCTCCTTGACATTTGCCTGTGGCTGTTGCCTGGCAGTGGCAACAGCTGGGGCGGGTGTGTACAGGAGGCCTGGTAACACTATCCCCCCCTCCTGCTCCCTCATGAAATTGGAGCGTCCCTGCTTGGCTGTGGGGGAGGGCTGTGGGTGGGCTGGGTGCCTGCGAGGACCACAGGGTTTTTCCTATGGGGTTTTGGCTCCCGTGGGATGGATGCAGCTCAGGGGTAGTTGGCCTGGGTGTCCCCTGAGTTTTGCTTACAGGCCAATAACTCGGTCAGGGAAACCTGAAAGCATTCCCAGTTAATCCCCAAGTTGAGCATGTCTGTGCCCATTCCGGCTGAATAATGGCAGTGGTAGTGTATGTGTGCCCTGAACCTCAGAGTGTGCAGAACCTCAAAGAGGTGAGGGCTTCAGTCCCCACGCGCTCTTCTCCCACGTCCTTTAAGTACCTATTGTGTGTGTGGGGGGGTCTTTATTACCTGTTATTCTCCCTTACTCTGCTCTCCAGGTGCTGGCCTGGTTTGAGGAAGGCGAGGAGACCATCACTGCCTTTGTTGAGCCCTTTGTCATCCTCTTGATCCTCATCGCCAACGCCATCGTGGGGGTTTGGCAGGTTAGCTGTGCCCTCATTCCTTCATGTCCTGACACTGAACAGGAGGCAAACCTCTCTCTAATCTCCTCCTCCATCACTTCCCCTGGGCATGCCCTTTCCTCTAGTCCATTTCCAGTTTGGAAATGGAATGGAAAGTTGGAAAGAGGTGGGGGATGGAGAACCACAGTCACTTGCTCGCTACATGTCTCTGAGCAAGTTCCTTTGTCTCTCTGAGCCTCAGTTTCCTCATCCATTTAATGGGGTTAATGCTCCTGTCCCTCACATGGTGAAATGGCACAAGATGATGGGCATAAAAATGCCAGCACCTGCCTAGTGTATACTAGAGTGTTCAATAAGTTCATGGGAGGTGCCAGCAGATAGCATAATGGTTACATTGCTGGACTCCCATGTGATCAATCACAGTTCGAGTCCTGGACCTGGCAGCTGAAAAAACTCACACTGGGTGCATGAGCATGCATGCCCCCAAAATCCCAAAAGGACAATGGAGGAGAAGAGATTGAGGCATGGCCATCCCCCCAGGGGGTGATCTCTCACTTTCTTTCTATCTTTCTGTCTCTCTGGTAAGCAAGTGCATGTGCCTTATCTCAAAAATCTCTCAAGAAAAATTCATAGAAAATGAATATTCTGAAAAAACTATGTATGGATTTTAATTTTTTAATGTCCCAAAATAAAGTCGTACTTTAATTTCACTTCACGAGCTTTCACAAGTCCCTTCCTAGTAGGAATTCAATACATGCTAATTGATAGACTCCCTCCTCTGACCTTACTACCCTCTACTTTTCCTGTCTTCTGATCTCCTTTGATCTTTCTTTTTCCTCTTCCCAAAACTGTTTTACCTGTTTTCAGCTGTAGGTAACAAAACTATAGGCAACAGCTTCCTCGGCACACACACACACATGCACACGCACGCACATGCACGCCTGCCCTTGGGTGAAAATGTGTCTGCTCCCCTGTGCCGGGAGTCAGAGCTGTTTAACCCTGGCTCCTCTGTGATGCCTTTGTTTTCCCAGGACTCTGGTTCCTGCTCCTTCACCTCCACCTTTTCTCAGCCCTCAAATTGTCCCAATCAGTCCCCTTGGATTCCACAACCTTCCTCCTTCTGGTGACCCTCTCCTTCCCTGTCCCCCAGGAGCGAAACGCAGAGAACGCCATCGAGGCTCTGAAGGAGTATGAACCCGAGATGGGGAAGGTCTACAGGGCTGACCGCAAGTCAGTGCAAAGGATCAAGGCTCGGGACATTGTCCCTGGAGACATTGTGGAGGTGGCTGGTGAGTGATGGTAACGGGTGGTCCAGGATGGGAGGCCTTAGGTTTGAGGCCAGGAAGAAGGTGGAGCCGATCAGCCTCTAATCCTGGTGTCCAGGAGGATGGCAGAGTCTTTGCTTCTCCTTCCCAGACTTCTCAAGAGGTCACTCCAGGGCATTCTGGCCATGGCACCCCCTCCCCGTCAGAGTCTCAGTAGGAACAGCCAGTCCTGTCCCTGAAGCTGCAGGCAGACCCCTGCTCCCCCTTCTCTGCCCCAGCACTTGCAAGCAACAGGTGGAACCCAGTCCCTGCCAACGCCCCGTCTCCACCCCCTCCCGAAGCCTGGCTTCCCTCTCCTTCCACCCACCCCCAAGCTTGGTCAGCTTTCAGTCTTGACCTCCCAGTGCCCTTGAGGCCTCTCAAAGGGGAAGGAGCTAGGGCAGCAGGGAGGAGGCTCAAGCCCCCGACCATGTAAGGGAAACTCAGGCCCCTGCGCAGAGCACGGGACCTGGGAGGAGGGTAGCTCAAGGAGGGCCCCGCCCCTCAGTGAGGGACACTTAATGCCTGACCAGGGAGGGGTGGGGGCTGGGTGGCTAAGATTACTGGGATTCTGCCCCCTTCAGCGGTTTTTATATTTGCCCTGAGCAGGCCTCCATGTCTCCAGGCCTCTGACCTGGGGAATGTGTCTTTCTAGGCCTCCTTCCTACCACTGGACACTCAAGTCATCTCCTGGGGAAGCATGGGGACAGGGAGCGAGAATGGGCTGAAGACCCTGGTGCCCCATCACCCCATCACAGGGCTGACCTGTGGTGGTGACAGTTTGGAGTCAGCGCCATGAATGTCTATAAATATCAGTTGGGCTTGGGTGACAGGGTGTCCCGCTGGACTCCATCACACACCTCCTCCCTCATCCACTTCTTCCGGCATAGCAGGGGGGACCTCAGGAATGGAGGGAATGGAAAGCAGTCCCCAGTACCTGTCCCCAGTACCATCTGTGGGACCAGGGCAGATGAGGCAGAGGCCCGGGAGGGGGTTCATCTCCTCCAAAGGTCTCTGAGGCTCTTCAGCGCCCCCCACCTGGTTTCCACAAGCTGACCCCCTGTACCCATGTTACCCCCCTTGGCCTCCCAGCATCCTCAGCTCTCAGAGGGTGGTGCTTTTCCTGCCCCTCCACACCTGGGTTTCTGCAGCCCTTCCCACCTCTCTGTCCTGAAGCCTCCCTGAAATGCTCAGGCCAGGCCCATGGGATCCCTCTTCTGATGTGGGTCCCTCCGTGACCCCCCTACCTTCACCCTCCACGCACCCCCCTGCATCCTCCTTCTCCCTCTTGCTCGCTTCTGTCTTGCTTCACACTCCACTTTTTCTCTCGATTGACCTCAATTTTTCAATTCCTGTATTTTGTCTTGTTTGATCCTGCCTTCCTTGGCTGTGCACTTCATTCTCTTACTCTGACAGCACTCCTCTCTGGCTCACCCTGTTGCTCAGAGTCATTCTCTTGCTGGTCTCTCCTCACCCGTCTCTCTCCGCTTTGCCGTCTCCCGCTCTGTTTCTCATCCTGCAGTGGCCACCTCTTGTCCCCTCGCCACTCACTGTGCGTTGACCGAGCACATCCTATGTTCTGGGTGGTACAGCAACCTTCCCTACATGGGACCCACAACCAGTGGAAAGAGCCACTTTCAACAAAGGGGGCAGTAGGAATGGGTGTCCCGACGGGGTGCTTGCTGGGGCTGTCTGGGCACGAGCAGAGGCCCAGAGGTGGGAGGGCGAGATGAGGGAGTCAGACATAAATTGGGTTTCTTAGGAAGAAAACTCCATTCCCAACTAACCTCCCTTTTCTCTGCTCTCTCTGCAGTGGGGGACAAAGTCCCTGCAGATATCCGCATCCTCTCCATCAAGTCCACTACCCTCCGGGTCGACCAGTCCATCCTGACAGGTCTGTTGCCTGGGCACGGGGGCGCGTGAGGGAGGAGCTGGGTGCGCGGGCAGGGGGAGGCTCTGCGTGGATAGGAGAGCACGCCCAGCTGAAGGGCTTCCTCCTGGCTCCCCAGAGGCAGCAGCAGCAGCATGGCTCACCTGGGTTCACTCTATCACAGCCGAAGCACAGGGGCCGTGGGAGAGGGCTGGGCGCTAATGCCCATTCTCCACATGGCCGTCGACCCACCCCTTCCACACTATGGATGTTCACACCCAGAGAAGCAGCCTGTCCCTCCAACAGCCTCCAAAGTCCCTGTGAGGAACCATAGATTCTAGGGCAAGATGGATGGTCTGATACACTTTTTTCTTTCTCTCTTCGTTTTATTTGAGAGAGAGAGAGAGAGAGAGAGAGAGCGAGCACTCTCCAGTGGGAGAATGCTACAGTTCTTTTTCCTATCTTTCTCCCTTCTGTCAGGACTTTGGCCACACATTCACATGTGCCTGGCATGTTTTCCAAGCTGCTAGGGTTAGGACTCAAATCATGGTGGGCCATGTGGGATTCAACTCCTTTTAACACTGTGTTACTGGGCTGGCCGGTACTTTTTTTTTTTTTTTTTTTTTTTTTAAAAAGAATGATCTATTTAATTTTATTAATTATTATTTAATTTGCTATAGGGCATGTGCACTCATCAGAGAGAGAGGGAAAGAGAGAGTTCTGCCAGGTCTGGGACTCGAACTGTGGTCGGCCATGTGAGAGTCCAGCACCTTCACCACCATGCCACCTGCTGGCCCTAAAATTCTTTCTTTTCTTTTTCTAATTTGCTAGAGGGTCTGCGCACGTGCTGGAGAAAGACAGAGAGAGAGAAAGAAAAAGTGAGAGAAAGAAAGTGAGCAAACATCCCCGAGGGGGGATAGCCATGCTGTAATCCCTTCTCCTCTACCTCTCTTTTTTTGATTTTGGGGACATATGCACATGTGCCTGACACGTCTTTCCAGCTGCGGGTCTGGGACTTGAACCATTCTGTTGGCCATGTGGGATCCAGCTGCCTCAACCATCATACCACTGTCTGGCCTTGAAGTTTATTTTAATTAATGTTTTTGTTGGAGTGTGGGCTCTTGCCAGAGAGAGACAGTGAGAGGAGAAGTGAGAACTTACCCCCCCACCCCACCAGGGAGGATGGCCACTCTGCAGGCCCTTCTCTTATAGTCTCCTCTGGGATTTTGGGCATGCACACAGATGTACTCGGCATGATTGTTAAGCTTCTGGATCCAGGACTTGATCCACACAGCTGGCCATGTTGGATCCAGCATCTTAACCTCCACACCACCCACTGGCCCTGGCTCTAAAGTTGTTGTTGTTGTTTTTAAGTTTACTTAAAATTCTTTATTTCAAACATAAGCTAGAAATACAGAGAAAGAGACAAGGAGACAGCACTTCTAATGAGGCCTTCACTCCAGGACCCACCGCAGCCTTGAGGAGTTATGGGCACGTGCATGCCTGGCATGTTCAGGGACATTTCTGGATGCGAACCTGGAACCCTCCCATGTGGGTCAGCCTCGTAAAGTGTTGTGTTACCACCATGCCAATGTCTGGCCCCCAGGGTTCAGACACATTTAAAACCTTGGGTGTTTCTATTTTTCCACTGGGAAGGAGCAGGTAAAGTGCTGGTGAATGTTCCTCATGGCCCAAGGAGGCGAGGCAGGCTGGCCCAGGCTGACTGCCTGCAACCTGCAGAGACGGAGGAAGGCAAGGTCCCAAGGTCTTCTCCCTCCCGGGACTGTGCCCTCCGGTCGACAGTGTACTTTCACGTACATTCAGCTTGAATTTTCACTAAGTCATTGTTCTGAATGAGCACATTATGATCCCCATTTTACAGAGGAGCAAAGCGAGGCCGAGTGATTGAAGTCATGTGTGTAGTAGTCAAGCTGGGGCTCAGGCCAAGGCTTTCTGACTCTAAGTGCAGTGGGCTTTGTCAAGAGTTCAGACTTCCTCCGGGATGACTGCTGGGTCCTCACCAGGCTGTGTGCGAGCAGGAAGAGTTAGGGGCAGGGAGTGAAGGACATGATGTCATCTGAAAGCCCCTTGGCCCCTTCTCCACAGGCGAGTCTGTATCTGTCATCAAGCACACAGAGCCTGTTCCTGACCCCCGAGCTGTCAACCAGGACAAGAAGAACATGCTTTTCTCGGTGAGCAATCCAGCGCCAGCTGTCATGTGCTCAAGCCAGAGGCCCTGGTGTGGGAGAGGCGTGGCGGCCAGAGAGAGGATGAGGCCCTCAGTGTGAAGGGATGTGGCCTACATGTCACCCCTTGTATGACTTTTTGCCTCTTTTTCACCTTCCCAGGGTACCAACATTGCAGCCGGCAAGGCCGTGGGCGTCGTGGCCACCACCGGTGTGAACACTGAGATCGGGAAGATCCGTGACCAAATGGCCGCCACAGAACAGGACAAGACCCCTCTGCAGCAGAAGCTGGATGAGTTTGGGGAGCAGCTCTCCAAGGTCATCTCCCTCATCTGCGTGGCTGTGTGGCTCATCAACATCGGCCACTTCAACGATCCCGTGCACGGGGGCTCCTGGTTCCGCGGTGCCATCTACTACTTTAAGATTGCCGTGGCCCTGGCTGTGGCTGCCATCCCGGAAGGTACTGCGGCCTCTTTCTGCTCCCATGTGCTAATCTCATCTGCAAAGACCTTTTTCCCAACCAGATAACATTTAATGCTTGCTTTGGCAGCATATATCCAAATAAAGTAACAAGGGGGCCAGCAGATGGCATAGTGGTTCCGTCACTGGACTCCCAAATGGCTGATTGTGGTACGACCCTCAGATCCAGTGGTTTGAAAATCAGGCTGGGTGCAAGGCTGCCCGTGTCCAAGACCCCAGGAGAATGGAGGAGAAGGGATTGTGGTGTGGCCATGCCCCCTGGGGGATGATTTCTCACTTTCCCTCTCACTGCCCCTGCCTCTGTCTCTGGTGAGCTCACATGCTCTATGGCAAAACCTCTGAAAAACCAAAACAAGTAAGGTAACATTTACAGCTTCGAGGGATTAGGACCCCACACTTTGAGCGCAGTTATTTAGCAACCACACTAGGTCTCCCTCCCCTCCCGTGTTGTTTCCTCACCCCCTCCCTGCTTTCCCCGCAGGTCTCCCTGCAGTCATCACCACATGCCTGGCACTGGGCACCCGCCGGATGGCAAAGAAGAATGCCATCGTCAGGAGCTTGCCCTCCGTAGAGACCCTGGGCTGCACCTCTGTCATCTGTTCCGACAAGACGGGCACCCTGACCACCAACCAGATGTCCGTCTGCAAGGTCAGGAGCAGTGTGGGCGACATGCCCGGGCCTTGGGGTGAAATGAGCACTCCAGAGATGGGAGTATCCCTTCTGCACTGGCAGCTTCTCATTTTGGCCTAGGAGATGGCCAAAGGGCAGGCAGCACCATCCTGCCAGCTGTGAAGGGGGTCAGAGAGGGTCTTCTGTCCAGCCTGGTAGCTCACTTTAACCACCCTCCATGTGCCCAACCCTGCCATGTGCAGTCTCTAACCCTCCACAACAGCCCATCCAGGGAAATCTCATTAATCAACTTTTCAGAAGAGGAAACTGAAGCTCTAGGAGATTCGGTGGCTTCCCAAAGATGCACAGTGAAGAGGCAGCAGAGTTGAGTTTCAGATCCAAGTCTGTGTGTCCGCAGAGCAGCCCCTGCAGCAGGCTGCCTTCCAGGGTGGTCACTCCATGGCCAGGCCCGGCAAACCTCGCCACACTCAAACAGCAGTTGAGAGGAAGGCTCTTATTTTTTTCTTATGCCTCGGACACCTTGGCAATGGAATATATTCTCAGTATATTTTATTATTATTATTTTTAGCTTTGCTAGAGGGTGTGTGCTCTTGCCAGAGAGAGAGAAAGTGAGAAATCACCCATAGTGGGGATGGCCACCTTATAATTCCTTCTCTTTCATCTCCTCCTGGATTTGGAGCATGCATGTACATGTGTCCAGTGTGTTTTTCAAGCTGCCATGTTCAGGACTCAACTGTGCAGACAGCCATGTGGGACCCAGCCACCTTTACCACATAGCTGACTGGCTCACAGTATGATTTTTAAAAATTATTACCTAACTTTATTTATTAATTCACTTATTTTAATTTAACCAGAGAGAGGTGGGGAGAGAGAGAGAAAGAGAAAAAGAGAGGAAGAGAAAGTAAGAAAGCAAGCCACCAGGTCCGGGACTTGAACCATGGTGGTCAGCCATGTGGGATTGTCCAGCGCCTTAACCACCACACCACCTGCTGGTCCCCAGTATGATTTGAAGTGTATAAAATAAAACATAGACGGTCCAGCCTGGGTGGGAGTCTCTAGCATGCCAGACTGGCCGCAAGGTTATCCATGGGTTCAGATCCTGGGTCAGCCTGGAAATACCTCAGGCATAGGCAGCACTGAAGATGCTAAGTTAGAGGGCTGGGGAGGGAGGCGGGGGAACGGGGATGGGGAGGAGGGTTGCAGCATGGTGAGACCTCATTGAGAGTGCTCGCTCTCTCTCATATACTCTCTATCATAGAATAAAGGGGAAAGAATAAAAAGATAAAAACAAACAGCCAGCTGCAGTAGTAGGTACTAGTAGACACTGCTACTCAGGGGGCGGAGGCCACGTGGGAGGCCCAGATTTGATTCCTGGCCCACCCTAAAAGCCCGATGGCAGGCCCTATTATCTCAGCTACTTAGCAGGCTGAGGCAGGAGGATTGTAACAGCAAAATCCTGTTTGAAAACAAAAACAAAATGTAGGGGACCAGCAGGTGGCTTGGTGGTTAAGGTGCTAAGTTCCCACATGGTCAACTATGGTTCAAGTCCCAGTTGTGGAGGCTTGAAAACCACTCTGGGCGCATGTGTGTGTACTTGCCCAAAATCCCAAGAGAGCAGAATGGAGGAGGGGGGATTGCTGTGTGGCCACTCCCCTCGGGGGTAATCTCTCCCTTTCTTTGTCTTTGTCTCCCGCTGTCTTTGGCGAGTGCATAAACCCAATGGCAAAAACATAAAACAAACACCCAAAACACAGGATTAGAGGAAATTGATGATTGATGTATAGTTATCAAACTATTTTAAAATCAAATTAATTTGGTAACATCTGTACTTCTTTATGCATTAAATAATGAGTTCTAACATTGAGTCTAAGCCTCTCTTAATAGGGAAGCATGATGAACATAAATTATGCTATTTTGAGAGCCCTGCAGCAACGGTAACGTGATAGGAAAGTATAGTCAGGCGCTGCGTAATGACGTGCCTGTCGGTCAGCGAGGGACTGCCCGGACACGGCTGCCCCACCGGATGACAGCAGCCTAGGCGCGTGGTGGGCTGTGCCAGGCCAGGTTGTGTAAGTGCACTCTGCTATTCACGAAGGATGAAATGACCTACCAATGCATTTTGCAGAATGTATCCTGGTCCTTAAGTGGCGCGTGACTGTACCTGTGATTATATTGGTGACAGAGTCCTAGGTTTTGCTAGTACATGTGGTCTAACTACATGTCTGACTAGAAGGAAATGCTAAACATCAGAGAAAAAAATAAAAGATGTAGTGTTCTGAGGGACCAGGTGTATTTAGACTCTTTGAGAGGTCGTCCGTAGACCTCAAGCAAAGAATCCTCTTCCTAAGCAGAGTTCTGAGGAATAGTATGTCCATGAAATAGAAATTAGTGTTCTGGGGCCAGCTCGTGAATTGGTGGTTAAAGTGGCTGGATCCCACATGGCCGACTGCACAGTTCAAATCCTGGACCTGGTGACTTAGAAAACATGCCAGGCATATGTGTATGTGTGCCCAAAATCCTGAGAGGAGAAGGGAGAAGAAGGGATTGCCATGTGACCATCCCCCATGGGGATGCTTTTTTACTTTCCTTTAACTCTTTGTCTCTCTCCAGTGAGCACATGTGCCCTCTAGTAAATTTTTAAAAATATGTATTTTATTCTGATTGGGGCCAGTAGGTGGCATGGTGATTAATGTGTGCTGGACTCCCACAGAGTCGACTGTGGTTCAAATCCCAGACCTGGCAGCTTGCCTTCTTGCTCTCCCTTGCTCTCTGGCTAAATTAAAAAAAATAATAATGATGAATAAAATTAAATAAAATAATTTTGGTAGAATTATTTAATTTCATTTGTTATTATTATTATTTTTTAATTTAACCAGAGAGAGAGAGAGAGAAAGGGAAAGTGAGAAAGCAAGCTCCATGTTCGAGACTCGAACCGCAGTCAGCCATGTGGAAATCCAGCAACCAGCAACTTTAACCACCACACCACCTGCTGGCCCCAATAAAATAATTATTTTTAAAAAAACTATATATGTGTGTGCGTGTGTGTATGTGTGTGCATGTGTGTGTGTATATATATATATATATTTTTTTTTTTTTCTGAGAAGTAAAAGCTATATCATCAGATTAGAGCATAAAAGGCTATACTCTTAGTCCCTTGGGAAAACCCATGATTCTTTTGGCATTTGAAAGCTTTAGAGAAATCTGAATGTAAGAAAGATGGATTCTAGTCTGTTTAACCTAGAATTTCCTGAGTTTGATCACAGAGGTTTGGTTCGAAAAACATCGTAACCATTTCTTTTCCGGGGAGTGAAAAATCTCATCTATTCTGTGTTTGCTCTGGGTTCGGGGTGGGCTGCTGCCCCCCAGGCATGGCATTCTTCTATTGTGCATGTTCCAAAGCCAGACTCTAGGTATGTGTAACTTGACTTCCATCATGTTTCATAAAAAGGAATTCGTTGTCAGGACCAGCAGTTAGCATAATGGCTATGTCACTGAATTCCCATGTAGTCGACCGTGGTTTGAGTCCCAGACCCAGCGGCTTAAACTCACGCCGGATGCGTGTGCGTGCATGCCCAAGATCCCGAGAGGAGAATAGAGAAGAAGGGATTGAGGCGTGGCCATCCCCCCTGGGGGGTGATTTCTCACTTTCTGTGTCTCTGTCTCTCTCTGTCTTTCTGGTGAGCGTATGCGCACTATAGCAAAAAACCTCTCAAAAAAAAAAAGAAAAAAGAAAGGAATTCGTTGTCCACATCTGAAAGTAATAAAGTTTAAAGGATAGAAGCCTGAATTTCTAGCTCTTCCTTCAAAACTGGATGGTCTGGCCACAAGTGGCTGGAGCTGCAGATGGGCCAGGTGTGAACAGGTGGACTGTTGACCGCAGTCTCACCACACCTTACTGTCCATGCTGATTCTATGAACTGATTTCAGAAGCCCCAGCAGGACCTGCAGTAACTTCTGTTTTTAAGCCACTGAGACAGAACATGGAGAGGGATTGCAAAGGCACAGGGGAGTGACGGATGCGAGGAGGGATGAAGAAAGCCAGTGGGAGGGAAGTGAGAGGATAGAAAGTTGTGCTTCTCCGCTGGAGCGTGGGCCTGGGTGGAGAGCAGTCAGGAGCAGGGGCCTTCCTTGGAAAACACACCTGCCAGCCTTTGGGGATGGCACACGAAGGACACCTGTGTGCATGGCCTTCTCCCCCTGCAGATGTTTATCATCGACAAGGTGGACGGCGACATCTGCGTGCTGAATGAGTTTTCCATCACTGGTTCCACTTACGCGCCAGAGGGAGAGGTGTAAGTCACTGAGAAGTCTTCTTCCAGCTCCTCACGCTTCCTGTGCCACCTAGGTCCTCCCCTGGTTTTGTCTTCCTCTCTCTCTCCCTTCCCCCACTGGCCTTGTTCTCCACTCTCCTACCTGGTCTCCAAGTTTGCGGCCATCACCCTGACAGTCCTCCCCATCCCCGCTCTCTGCTCTCCCTGCATCCTCTCTGCATCTCATTCCCTGTTCTTTTCTACTGTCTCTTTCCCTTCCTTCCCCTCCGCCCCGTTGCCAGCCTGAAGAATGATAAACCCATCCGGGCAGGGCAGTTTGATGGGCTGGTTGAACTGGCCACCATTTGTGCCCTCTGCAATGACTCCTCCTTGGACTTCAACGAGGTAACCTCCCCACCCCTGAAGCAGCCCCCGTTCCCCTTCCATTTGGCTCAGAGTCCAGGCCTCTGCAGGCCAGGAGGAAGGGGGACCTGTATGCCAAGTCTTCTGCCTGGGGCCCAAGGGGCAGGCAGTGGTTTGCTCCCTTCTTGCTCCAGGTGGAAAGTGGGTAGAAGAGGTGGGAGTGAGAGGAGGGGAGCCCAGGCACTGACTTCCTCTCCCTCCCCTGCCTGTCTCAGACCAAAGGTGTCTATGAGAAGGTTGGTGAGGCCACCGAGACAGCGCTGACCACTTTGGTAGAGAAGATGAACGTGTTCAACACAGACGTGAGGAGCCTCTCGAAGGTGGAGAGGGCCAACGCCTGCAACTCCGTGAGTCTCGGTCCCTCCTTGCTCCCACAGGGGTCTTCCACACCCAAGGTCGCACAGACCAGAGCCCAAGCAGCCAGGCAGAAACCCTGGCTAGGACTCGTGCCCCTGCTAGGACTCCGGCCAGAGTAGGCTGATGACCTCTCACACAACTTTCTTGGTCAGGCTGACTTTGTGTGGGGCCTGCCACATTGGAGTTACCCCCGGTCTTTCTGCCACCTGGCCACAGCCCCTGGATGAATTTAAGATTATTTCTGTTATGTCCCTAGTTGAAATGGATAGAACTAGGCACAGAAACTGCTGGGGCAGCTTGGTTTCAACCATTATCCCTTTGGCCCTGGAAGCACAATTGTTTTGATCAAAAACATGAGATATGGTAACTGCCTGTGCACCTACAGGGAAAGACTTCCCTTGTCCAGAGGAGTGAGGCCCAATGACTTCTTGTTATGAATATTTAATGACTGTCTATACTGAGTTCCTCTGCATCCCTCCTTCTGTTTTTTATTTTTATTTTTGGAGAGGTTTTCGCTATAGGGCGCGTGTGCTCATCAGAAAGACAGAGAGAGACAGAGAGACAAAAAGTGAGAAATCACCCCCCAGGGGGATGGCCACGCTGCAATCCCTTCTCTTCCACTCTCCTCTCAGGATCTTGGACACACACACATGCGCCTGGCATGAGTTTAAGCCACCAAGTCTGGGACTTGAACCGTGGTCGACTACATGGGAGTCCAGCAACATACCATTATGCCAACTGCTGGTCCCCTCTGTTTTTCATTTTTTGCATATGCAGGATGCTCATCGCTGCTTTATTTAATACAACAAAAAAGTCTAAATATGTGAAAACAATATAAATATGTCAATATGAAATTCTTTTTTATAATTGGTAGCACAAATATAAATTTATTTATTTTTGTTGTTTTTGTTTTGTGGAAAAATATCCACAATGCCTCTGGTGAAAAAAAGCCTCTCATTCATTGGTAGTGTGCTGATTACTACTTGCCAGGCATGAGGACTGAACTGCCCCCAAATCTGTGGTTATTTAATTAAAATAAATGAAAAAAATTTTTTTTCAAGAGAGAGTTTTGCTATGGGGTGCATGCACTTGCCGGAGAGACAGAGAAACAGAAATCAAGAAATCGCCCACCCCAGGGGGGATGATCATGCTGCAATCCCTTCTCCTCCATTCTCCTCTTGGGATTTTGGGCATGCACACGTGCCCAGCATGAGTTTCAAGCCTCCTGGTCTGAGACTCAAACTGTGGTCAGCCACATAGGAGTCCAGCAATGTAAACATTATGCCATCTGCTGGTCCCAAAATGAATGAAAATTAAATAAAAATAGCAATTCCATTTTCCAATTATGCTGACCCTATTTCCGGTACCCAGTGGCCATTGTTCAATTGCACCATGCTGGATGGTGCGGATTATGGGACGTTTCTGTCATCGCTGACAGGTCTGTTAGACTGTGGCACACAAGGCCTATTCTAGCGTGCTTTTTTTTTTTAAAGAATTATTTTACTGAACTTTATTTATTTATTTAAATCTGACCAAAGAGGGACTGAATGAGAGAGAAAGAGAGAGAATGAGAGAGAGAGAGAGAGAGGGAGGGAGAGTGAGAGAGCAAGCCGGCAGATCCAGGACGTGAACCACGGCTGGCCACATGGGAGCCCAGCACCCTTAAACCACCACACCACCTGCTGGCCCCTCTCATGCTTTAACACTGAGGCAGCACTAGCCTTGGAACTCACTCCATCTGGGCTATAGGTACCTGACTTAGCTTCAGTCTTGGCCTGAGACTGGCTGGGGGTCTGCTGTGACCTCCAGATCCTTTCTGACTGTAGTCAAGGATCTGATCTCCTTCCTGGCTCCTGTCTCCTAGGTGATTCGCCAGCTAATGAAGAAGGAATTCACCCTGGAGTTCTCCCGAGACAGGAAATCCATGTCTGTCTATTGCTCCCCAGCCAAGTCTTCCCGGGCTGCTGTGGGCAACAAGATGTTTGTCAAGGTGGGAAACTGGAATGTGCCTTTCTAACCTGGGCCCCTCTCCTGCCCTCGCCCCTGCACTGTGTCCAGGCAGGTGGGCAGAGGCCTCTGATGATGCCGCTCTGGTTCTCTAGGGTGCCCCTGAGGGGGTCATTGACCGCTGTAACTATGTGCGAGTTGGCACCACCCGGGTGCCACTGACAGGGCCGGTGAAGGAGAAGATCATGACAGTGATCAAGGAGTGGGGCACTGGCCGGGACACCCTGCGCTGCCTGGCCCTGGCCACCCGCGACACCCCCCCTAAGCGAGAAGAGATGGTCCTGGATGATTCTGCCAGGTTCATGGAGTATGAGGTGAGCCTCACAGCCTCCCACTGCCCTGGAGCTGGCGAGGAGCCCGGTCCGTCGTCCTCCTCACACCCTCCACCACCTGTCATTTCCCACTGCCCAGTCAAGTCCATGGCTCTGAGTACGGTCATGGGCACACAGGACCTCAGTGGATGAAAGAGCCTTAGGGGTCATCTAGTCCTGTGCTACTCTGTGACCCATGGCTGGTCTGTGATGAGGTGAGGTGCTTGCACCAGGACGGAAGTCGGCGTCACTCCACCCCATGGGGTTGGGCTGACAGACTCCTGAGGCAGCTGGTCTGCCCTCTGGCACAGGCTCCTCATGTGTCGGGACCAGCACTCTGGTGGCACCAAAGTCCTCTCCCTGCACGTTGTAAAGCCTAGCAGCTAACAGGGATTTGCTCGGAGCGTGGACCAAGTAAGTGGTGGCCTTGCTAAAGGCAGACACCACTACCCCCACCTCCAGCTGTCTGTGAAAGACGCCTGTGTCTGACCTGGCACTAAGGCACCTGCAGGTACAGATATGCCACCCTGGGTGAGCCTCTGAACCCCCCAGGCCCTGCTGAGGTCTGAACGCCAGGCTAGGAGGCTATCAGGCCAGTTCCCCGACCTCCCTGCCCCTCACTTCCCAAGCCTCTCCCTGATTTCTCCCTCTGTGTCCCTAGACGGACCTGACATTCGTGGGTGTGGTGGGCATGTTGGACCCACCCCGCAAGGAGGTCACAGGCTCCATCCAGCTGTGCCGTGACGCCGGGATCCGTGTCATTATGATCACTGGGGACAACAAGGGCACAGCCATTGCCATCTGCCGACGAATCGGCATCTTTGGGGAGAATGAGGAGGTGGCGGACCGTGCCTACACTGGCCGTGAGTTCGACGACCTGCCCCTGGGTGAGCAGCGGGAAGCCTGCCGCCGCGCCTGCTGCTTCGCCCGCGTGGAGCCCTCCCACAAGTCGAAGATCGTGGAGTATCTGCAGTCCTACGATGAGATCACAGCGATGGTGAGGCGTCCCCAAGGCTGGCGGGCCTGGGTTGTCACCTTAGCGTTGCTGAGATGGCCATCTTGGGTTGTTGGGGCCTGGGGGGAGGCCCTGGTGAGATGCACCCAGGGAGGGATTTGGGCCTGAGGAAGAGTCTCAGGGTGGCCGTGCGGAGGAGGCCCTGGCCCTGACCTCTCCTTTTTTCCTCAGACAGGTGATGGTGTCAACGATGCCCCAGCCCTGAAGAAGGCCGAGATCGGCATTGCCATGGGCTCTGGCACAGCCGTGGCCAAGACTGCCTCTGAGATGGTGCTGGCCGACGACAACTTCTCCACCATTGTGGCAGCCGTGGAGGAGGGCCGGGCCATCTACAACAACATGAAGCAGTTCATCCGCTACCTCATCTCCTCCAACGTGGGTGAGGTGGTCTGGTAAGTGGCCAGGGTGCAGCTTCGGGAGGGCCCCGGGGCTGTGTGGGGGCTGAGCACGGGCCGGGGAGCAGGACAGACGCGAGGCCGCCTCCTCCTGCAGCATCTTCCTGACAGCCGCCCTGGGGCTGCCTGAGGCGCTGATCCCTGTGCAGCTGCTGTGGGTGAACCTGGTGACTGACGGGCTCCCAGCCACAGCCCTGGGCTTCAACCCCCCAGACCTGGACATCATGGACCGGCCCCCACGGAGCCCTAAGGAGCCCCTCATCAGTGGCTGGCTCTTCTTCCGCTATATGGCAATTGGGGGTGAGTAGGATGGGACCCCACAATCCTGCCCTCGGGACTGACCCTGTGTCCGGACACCAGCTCCTCCAGTGCAGCCCCCGATGTGCCCTCTTAAACCAGCTGTCCATGGCCACGCAGGGCTCCCTCATGTCTCTGTCTCCCAGCTCTGGCCAGCTCCTATCTTCTGTCCCACAGGCTACGTGGGTGCAGCCACCGTGGGAGCAGCTGCCTGGTGGTTCCTGTACGCCGAGGATGGGCCTCGCGTCACCTACAACCAGCTGGTAGGGGGCTGCTGGAAAGGAGGGGATCAGGAGGGCCATGAGGAGGCCTCCCTGGGGTCTCACTCCCCCACCCCTCCCCCTGCAGACTCACTTCATGCAGTGCACTGAGCACAACCCGGACTTTGACGGCCTAGACTGTGAGATCTTCGAGGCCCCGGAGCCCATGACCATGGCCTTGTCTGTGCTGGTCACCATCGAGATGTGCAACGCTCTCAACAGGTAGGCAGCCTGCGTCCCCGCCACCGCCTGCCAGAGGCCTTGCTTCCTGGCCCCGTCCTGCCTCCCTCTCCTCACAGCTCTCTTCTTGTCTCCTCTGCAGCCTGTCT
Source organism: Tupaia tana (assembly GCA_026018925.1). Lineage (NCBI taxonomy): Eukaryota > Metazoa > Chordata > Mammalia > Scandentia > Tupaiidae > Tupaia > Tupaia tana. Next base: position 61,692,349 of record JAKSZU010000016.1, read on the forward strand.
GAGAACCAGTCCCTGCTGCGGATGCCGCCCTGGGTGAACATCTGGCTGCTGGGCTCCATCTGCCTCTCCATGTCCCTGCACTTCCTCATCCTCTATGTCGACCCCCTGCCGGTGAGGCTTCCTCCCCCAGGGCGTTTTCCCGCCCCCCACCACTGGGGGTGGGTGTCGGAGCCGGGCTCAGCCCACCGGGACCCTCACCCTCATTGCTCCGCCTCCCACCCCTCCAGATGATTTTCAAGCTCCGGGCCCTGGACGCCACCCAGTGGCTCATGGTCCTCAAGATCTCACTTCCAGTCATCGGGCTCGACGAACTCCTCAAGTTCATTGCTCGGAACTACCTGGAGGGTAAGGAGCGCCTCCTTCTGACTTCGTGAGCCCCGACCCTGAGCAGAGCCCCTGCCCTCCGCGCTGCGAACGGCGCCGCCCCCCACCCCCTTCCTTTGCAGGCCGGTTAGTTCTTGCCCAGGCAGGACCGGTGTCCGCCAGGGAGGGCGCCCAGGCCGCTTCCCCTCTACCTCCTCCCGGTGGGGCCACGTGCTCACGCAGCCCCACCGCATCAGCCACCAGCCACCCGGCCCTCCAGGCCGCCTCCCCTCCTCGATAACGGCTGTCTCTCTGTCCTCTCTGGCCATAGGATAAACGTTTCCCCCTCCTCCACCTCTTTGAACCCGTGTCACAGGTATCGCCTCCCTCCTTGCCGTCGCAGACTGCTGTGCCTGCCGTCCCACCCCTGTGGTCACTTGCGCTCGCTCACAGCTGTCCCACCCCTGCGGTCATTTGCGCTCGCTCACAGCTGCGTTGCTACCACCGCCGCGCTTTCTGGCGGGGGTGGGCTCTGTCCCCTCTGGGCATGGCACCGCTCCCAGGCCTCTCCACCTGGGGGGTCCGGGCACCAGTGTCTGCTGGGCTGCGTGCGTGCGCTGCGTCGCGCTGGCTGTCTGCTGCGGAGTTCCAGCGGGTGGTGGGAGGTGGGGACTGGGACCAGGTGAGTGTGGGGATGAAGGGGACGGTGATGCAGCAGGCGAGTGCGCGGGAGGTGGGCACCTGGGGGCCTTTGCCTCTCCTGCCTGCCCCCACCTCACTCCTCCCCTTTCTTTCCAGATCCAGAAGATGAAAGAAGGAAGTGACTGTCCTTCTGCCCCTGTCCCCACCCTGATAGTGATGCATCTTCAGCCAGAGCTGTGGCACAGCCCCCGTCCCTTCTACCCCCACGTTTCTGTTTATAAACAATGTCCCCTTGACTTCTCCGCCCCCCTTCAGCAACCCACCCTCCCCTTTGAACCTTGTAAATCCTCCCCTTCCCCTACCCCTGGGGCTTGCAGGGACAAGGCGACGACTGAGCTGAGCTGCTTATTTATTGAAAATAAATGACAGAAAAGTCTGGCCTCGCCTTCTGCACGTCTTGGGGCCCGGACTGAGCCCCTATGGATGAGCATCTTAGTGTCATGCAGTCCAGGAAGCAGCTGTCTGTCCCAGGGCATGTGCACATGTGCAAGGCACCTGCCGGCACTGACAGAACGGAAGCTGCACCCACCACGGGCTCAAAGGGACCTTGGGGAAGGGGATGGGCTGTAACAGACACAACCATTAGGGGGCTGGCCTGCCAGTGCCAGGGCACTGGGAGGTGGTGTGCAGCAGAAAGCCGCAGGCCTGAGCCTGCACCTTTGGTTCTGGGAAGGGGTTGGGACCCTCTCCCAGGAGTCATCCCTGAGAGCAAAAGGGCCAGCCACGCCTGGGAAGAGGCGCTGCAGGGCAGGGCAGCGGTGGCTGTCAGCTCCACCCCAGGCTTGGAGAGGGTGGAGACTCCGCCCTCATGGCCCCAATTCCCAGGCCTCACAGTGCTAGAATGGAGGAAGGCAGTCTTCCAAGGGTGGGAAAGGGCAGTGGGGTCTTGCCCAGACCCTCAGGTGTCTCGGATGTCCCTGACGTCCCTCAGGGGCGCCTCATCCATGATGCTGCGCACTTGCTCCAGAGTCTCCGCCTGGCGGATCCGTTCCAGGCGCACCTATAGGGTCAGTGGGAAGAGGGAAGCAGAGTCCTTGGCCCAGCGCCCCCTGCCAGCCCCCAAGGGCAGGGACCAGGCCACCTCTCCCAGCCCTTGGTGAAACAGAGATCAAGGGAGGGAATGAATCATAAAATGACACCCTGAGGCAGCGGGGTGGGGCGGGGTGGGGGGTGCAACTGGTGACAGCGCCACATGCCCATGTACCGGGCCTGTGTCAAGGGTTCATGTGGCTGACCGAGACACATGCAAGAGCTTCAGTGTTCTGGAGCAACACCTCAGGGAAGGGCTGTGTTGGCCCCAGGAGGAGGAAGGTTCCAGAGTGGGTGCGAGGGGTGGAGTGGGTTCTCACCCTTGCTCCTCAAGGGCCCTCAAAGGACACCAAATGGCAGACAGTTCTTGTAAGACTAGGACAAGTCACCCAGGGCAGGCCGGCCTGTGGGAGGGAACACGCCATGCATACCTGCAGGGCCTGGGACAGCCGCACAAAGTCCCTCTGCACCTGCTCGCTGGTCTCTAGCTCAGCCTGCAGCCTCAGCACCTTCGCCCTCTGCTCTGAGAGGAGGTTTGTGAGCTGGGTCTGCAGGACAGGACACCGAGCTGGGCCTGGCTCCCCCGACGGGAGGTGCGTGGCCAGAGCTACCCGACTCTGAACACGCTGCCCCTTGCACACCACCCCCAACTCTGACTTCCTCCATCTGGCCTGAGCCTGGGGGTTGCCTCGGGGCTTCCTGCCACCTGCCCTGAGGGAGATATAGTGGGTAGGAGGGGCTGGTCAGGATGCCCCCCTCAGCCCTGTCCCTCACCGGGGGAGGCCCTGCGCTGCCTCACCTTGCTCTGCTCCTGCTGGACGCGCTCCATCTCTGTCCTCAGGCTGCACAGGGAGGCTGGGGAGTCAGGCGCAGGGTGAGACATTAGGCCGCACCCTGGCGCTCCCCGCCCAGCCGGCCAGCACCAGCCCATACTCACCCTCCAGCACCTCTGTGTGGGAAGGAAAGGAAGAGCAGTCAGGCTTACCTCTCACAGGGTCTCCTCCCCTCCTGTGGCCCTCACCAGGAGGTCCCCGTGGGGAGGTCTCCTTTTCTCTCACCTGTCTCCTCCCGCTGTACCCTCAACTGCCCCTCCAGGCTGGCGCGGGCTGCCGTCTCCTCCTCCAGCGCCTCCCGCAGCTTCACGATCTCAATCCGCAGGCGCTCTGCCTCGTGTTCCTGGGCCTGTTGCCGGGCTCGGGTCTCCTGCCGTGTGCGTCGCACCAGCTGCTGCAGCTCCTGGAAGGGACATGAATCACCTGCTGGTAGTGGACAGGACAGCAGAAGGCGAGAGCCACCGGGGCCACTGGCCAGATGGATTGGCAGGAAAGAAAGGAAGGGCGGGCCCAGCTATGGTGCACAGGTGGTAGCATGCCTACTGCAGTGTTGGAAGCCACATGGCAGCCGCTGTCAGAATCCTCATGCAGTCGGCTGAAACACCGCGGCCACACGTGCAAGTGCCCAAGATCCAATGGGCTGGAGGACTGGAACTACGGAGGGACCACGTCCCATGGAGGGTGCTCCTTTGTCTCACATGTGAGTATGCACGGGCACGGGCTCTATCATGTTAAAGGCAAAAAAAAAAAAAAATGCTAAAGAAAAAAAGAAGGGAGAGAGGAAGGGAGGAAGGAAGGAGAAAAGGAAGATGCTAGAACAGGCAAGAACTGAAATGCTCATGGCCAGAGGAGGGATGAGCACAGAGTGAACAGTGGTAGGAACCATAACACAGAGCCACCCACCCCACATACAGGACTTGGGGAGGCACCGAGTCAAAGTTCCAGAAGACCGCAGAGAGCAAGACATCCTTTTATTTAGTGAACAAGTTTGTGTTGCTATACTTCCATTTTATTTTCTATTTCCAGAGAGCACATGTGCTTGCCAAGAGAGAGAAAAGAGAGAGACAAAGTATGCATACCCCTCCTCCCCAGGGACAAGGTCATGCCACAATCTTTTCTCCTCCATCCCATCAGGATCCCGGACGGATGCAGGGCTGGGATTTGAACCTGTCAACCATGCAGGACTCAGTTTCCAATGCACAATGTTTAACTGCTGTGCTACAGGACCAGCCTCAAAAACTCAGAAACAACTGAATGTTAAACACTCCATTGACTATGTAGTGAAAAAGACACCAAAAATGAGCATGAAGGATAAACAGAACCAAGGCGTATGTACGGGGGTACACAGATAGAGATGTAAGTCGTAGTTCCCAGAGGAGGGTTCCCAGGTGATCTTTTACTTTTTTTTTTTTTTTTTTTTTTTTTTGCTATAGGGTGCATGTGCTCACCAGAAAGACAGAGAAAGAAAGCGAGAAATCACCCCCCAGGGGGGATGGCCACGCCATAGTCCCTTCTCCTCCATTCTCCTCTCGGGATCTTGGGCACGCACGCACACGCGCCCCGTGTGAGTTTAAGCCACCAGTTCCAGGACTCAAACCGCAGTTGACTACGTGGGAGTCCAGCAACACAGCCATTACGTCAACTGCTGGTCCCGATCTTTTACATTTCTAATAATCTGTTAATAGGCTACAGTATTGGGCCTGCAAGTGGCATGGTGGTGAAGGCAGCTGGATCCCACATGGTTTGAGCCCCAGACCTGGAGGCTTGAAAAACACACGGAGTGTGTGCATATCCAAAATCATGAAAGGAGGAAAAGATGAAGGAAAAAGGATTGTGGCATGACTCTCCACCCTGAGGGGTGCTTTCTTACTTTCTCTTTCTGTCTCTCTCCAGCAAATGCACACAGCCTACAGCAAATTTTTAATAAGTCTGAAAAAAAAAAAGCATTACAAAATTAAATCAACGAAGGCCATGCATCGAGCTGGCCATGAACTAAAGACGATGATGAATTCAACCCGATACATCTCATGTTACCTAAAAACAGCAAACAGGCCGAATTACCACTTTGTGTCAAGCGGAGCAGTAACTCGTCTTCATGCAAACAATGGGAAGGAGATACAGTCCCGTTTCTCATATAAAGAAACCGGGTCTTGGAGTCTTGGAGAAGGCAAGTGAGTTGGCTGAGGCGACACAGCGGACACATGGCAGCTGGGTCTGTCCCCAGTCCCAAGCCAATGCTCTGCTCCACCTGGAGACATAGGCCAGGGTGGCCCCCCAGGTCTTGGTCCCCCCCCCCCCCCGTCACCCACTTACCGGCACCGAGCTAGGCAGCGACTCCTCACCCTCCTCCTGCTTCAGGCCCTGGGGAGCTGATGGAGGCAGCTGCTCCGCCCGGAGCCCCTGGTTCTCCTCGTTCAGCCGCCTCACCTCGTGGTGCAGGCACTTGTGGGAGGTGGCCAGCTCTGCCTGGGGATGGGTGGTTAGTACAGGTGACAAAGGGGATGGGAGTCTGCAGCCCCTGTGAGGGAGAACCCTGGGCCCTCCTCCCAGCCTGACGTCCGGAAAGTCCAAGCCTGCTGGGGGCTGGAGAGGAAGAACCAGCCTTTATGGAGTGTCTTTGGCTGCCCAGCTGGGTGGACGCCCTCCCAGCTGACTCAAAGCTCACACACTGGTAGCCAAGGCCCATGTCCATGCGGGTAGTTTGTCTATCCATTTCTATCTATCTAATTTTGTTTTTTTTTAAATGGCCAGAGGGCTAGTGTGCTTGCCAGAAAGAGACAGAGACAGAGAGAGGAGAGAGCACCTCCCGGGGGCGCAGTCCCATCGCAATCCTTCTCCTCCATTTCACCCTTCTGTTGGAGTTCGGGCACCCACGCACATTGTACCAGGCTTGTTTCTCAAGCCAGGACTCAAACTGCATGGTTGACCATGGATGACCTGGCTCCCTTAACACACTAGGCCATGGAGTCAGCTCTCCTGTGGTTTTTAAAAAACCTCGCAGTGGCTGGCCAACTTTAAAAACTGGGAGACATGGGGCCAGCAGATGGTAGTTAAGGCGCTGGATTCCACATGGCTGACTCCGTGGTTTGAGTCCTGGACCTGGTAACTTGAAATCACACCAGGGGGGACCTGCGTTTGGCGTAATGGCTATGTCGCTGGACTCCCATGTAATCAACCACAGTTCGAGTCCTGGACCCAGTGGCCTAAACTCACGCTGGGCATGTGTGCCCAGATTCCGAGAAGAGAACGGAGGAAAAGGGATTGTGGCATGGCCATCCCCCCAGGGGATGATTTCTCACTTTCTATCTTTCTGTCTCTGTCTTTCTGGTGAGCGCACACGACCTATAGCAAAAACCTCTTGAAAAAAAATTACAGCAGGGTGCACGTGCATGTGTGCCCAAAATCCCTACAGGAGAATGGAGGTAAAGGGCTTGCAATATGGTCATCCCCCCCAGGGGGTGATTTCTTTCTCTCTCTCTTTCTCCAGCAAGTACATGTGCCCTATGGCAAAATCCTAAAATAAAAAAACCAACCAACTCAAAACTGAAAGACAATACACAAAAATTCTGATTTCTGGCTTCTCTTGAACTTCAGAAAAGCTGGCAGCATCAAGGCCACATTCTCAGGTGGTCAGGGTCAGCAAAACTGAGGGGCCTGTCCCCCTAGCATGTGCTTGCAGGGCTGCCTACTGTGCCTTCCTGTCCCGCATCTGGTCTGGCTCAGTCATTGACCTCTCTTCTCTGGTCTTCTCAAGTACCTGCTTTTTATTATCATTGTTGTTATTTAATGTTCGGTCTTCTACAAGTGAGAGAGACAGAGAGAGAGGCATCCCCGACAGGGCCCCAATCCCATGATGACCTCTAGCCTCAGCCAGCCCTGGATCATCGGCACACCTGAGCCCAGGTATTGAGGAGCACTCCGACATGAACTCAGGACCCTCTCACTTGGGCCTGCCTCACAGAGCTTACGCTGTTACTGCACTACTGTCTGGACCCAGGTATCTGGCCAACTGGCCTTTCATCCTCATGACTCTGCAGACAGGGGCCCATTACCTCATTCTTACAGATGGGAGGTGGTGGCTCCAGGGCTGGGGATTAACTCGAGGTCACACAGCTGTGTCACTGCACGGCCCTGCTCTGGCCACAGGAAACCCTTTACCAAGCTGGCATCAGCTCCAGGTAAGGCCAGAGCAGCTGGGGGGCAGGACGGGTGCCTTGACTTTCCATGGTGCTCCATCACCCCCAACCCAGCCCTCCACCCCCTAGTATTCACCATCTGCAGCTGAACCCGTTCCTGGGCCTGGCTCACGGTTCCCTGTAGGGTCCGCAGCAGCTGCTCCGAGTTCTGAACCTGGGCCAGGAGTACCTGCATCTGTGGGTGGGAGGAGGGCGAGGGTAAGATGGGAGGATCCTCAGAGAGGCGGGTGGCCAGAGACCGGCTGGGGATGGAGCAGAGCTGGCCCCACCTGCTTGGCGCAGTCCTCATTGCTGCGTCTCAGGCCCTCCTGCAGCTCGTCCCGCTCACGGCTGACACTCTCCAGGTCCTTCTGTAGCTGCCGACCCTGCCACAGACCCTGACCTCAGTGTCCACGTCCGACCGGGCCTTCCCGCCTCGCAGCTCCACAGGGATGGCAGCACCGTCATCCACGCAGTCCCTCACGCTAGCAGCCCCGGGATCGACGCCCACTCCTCCTTCCTGCAATCTGTCAGCAGGCCCTCCCGGTCCCCCCTCCGAAGTGGGTTCCAGACCCACCCACTTCCTCCATTTCTGAGGCCACCTCCTGGTCTGTCACTAGCTTTTAAATGACAGTCCCAACCAGTCACTCTGCTTCTCCTCTCGCCTTCTGTGCCACCACAGTCCACCCTTACAGTCTCAGGTGTGCTTAATTTTTTAAATTATTATTTTTTAAAGAGGTTTTTGCCTTAGGGTGTGTGCGCTCACCAGAGACAGACAATGAGGGGGAAAGTGAGAAGTCACCCCTCAGTGGGGATAGCCACACCGCAATCCCTTCTCCTCCATTCTCCCGGGATCTTGGGCACGCACATGCGCCCAGCATGATTCTAAAGCCACTGGGTCTGGGACTCAAACTGCGCTTGGCCATCTCCCCTCCGCAGGTCCCTTTCCTATTCCTCAGGCCCAAGCTGCAATCTACTCATCCTCAGGGACTTTGGATGAATTCCCTCTTTTTGAAGTGTATTTATTTATTGTTGCTAGAGGGCATGTGCGCTCATGAGAGGGGCCCCTCAATGGGGCGTGGCCACACCACTATACCTTTTCCTCCATCTCACTGGGATTTGGGGCACACGTGCACACCTGCCCAGCACGTTTTTCAAGCCGCTGGGTCTAGGACTATAAACTGTGTGGTCAGCCATGTGGGATCCAGTTACCTTAACCACCAGGCTGTGGAGCTGGCCTGGGGAGGTTCTCTTCCTCTCTGAGGGACCCCTGCGCCAGCTCAGGCCGGGACGTGGCAGGTGCCCACTGCGTAAGTGGTAAGGGCCAACATGGATGCCCACAGGTCACTCTCCCTGCTCCACTCACCTCCATTTGCAGCTGCTCCCACTGGCTGTCTGAGACGAGTTGGTAACCAGGAGGGGGTAGGTAGATGCCCTCGGGGACCAGGGTGCCCGTGGACACCAGAGAGGCTGTCTCTTCCTGCTCGGGGCTCAGGCCCTGGCGGCTGCGGGGCAGGGAGGCGCTACTGCCAGCCCCACCGCCAAGGGAGAAGGAGGAGATGGAGGCGCTGTCGTCGCAGTTGTGGGCAAAGGCCTCAGCAGCTGTGCCCCCCTCTCCACTCAGCTCTTCCAGGGGCTCCAGCGGGGGAGATGGGTCCCGGGACAGGGGCAGCAACTCCGTGGAATCATGCAAGGAAGGGGGGTGCTGGGGACGCCTCTAGGGAAAGGGGGCAGAGAAGAGGCTGAGGGGCTGGGTCCTGCAGCACCCCTTCTTCCCTCAGTGCCCCCTGGCTGCCCCCTCACCTGGATCTCTTGAATCAGCTCTTCCGCCCTCAGCAGTTTCGCCTTTAGCTCCTCGATCTCCTGCTCCATGGGCAGCACGATCTCCCGCAGTTTCTCCGAGTCCTCGTGGGCCTGGAGGTGGGGGGTGGTTGGACAGCGACAGTCCCTCCTCCAGACTGCCAGACCCTTCGCATCTGTTCAGTGCTCTCTCCAAGCACATGGGCTCTTCTAACCCGCCACAGGAGGTGCTGTCCCCATTTTAGAGATAAGAACACAGAGGCTCTGAAAGGTTCCATGCCTAGCCCCAGGGCATAAGGTACAGGGGCCAAGATCTGGACCGCTCTCTTCCTGTCACCCACTTACTCACTATACCTTTCTTCCCCAGCATCCATTCTTTTCTTTTATCATAGAACCTCATGTTTTTAGTCGGGCACATGGCCTAAATTCTAGAATGCCATCTACACTTCTCAGCTTCCTTGTAACTTGATCATACGACTAAGTTCCAGCTAATGAGATGTGAGCAGGCGTGCCATGTGTGACTTCCAGGACAACTCCCTAAAGGAAGAGGATGTGCCTTTCTTTACTCCTGCTTCTCCTCCTTCTTGCTGGATGGAATGTGGGCATGATGGCTGGCACTCAAGCGGTCATCTTGGACCATAAGGCAATCTGCTACCTATGGCAAAACCGCAATACAGGAGGAGCCTGGCTTCTTAATGACTTGGTGAGCTGCCATACCAGTTCTCTGGACTTGAAGAAAAACACATTTCAGAGGCCAGCAGATAGCGTAATAGTTAGGTCACTGGACTCCCATGTAGTCGACTGCAGTGTGTGTCCCAGACCTGGTGGCTTAAAACTCACGCAGGACGCATGTGCATGCATGCCCAAGATCCCCAGAGGAGAATGGAGGACAAGGGATTGTGGTGTGGCCATCCCGCCTGGGGGTGATTTCTTGCTTTCTGTCTGTCTCTCTGGCAAGTGCATGCACCCTACAGCAAAAAGTCTCTCTTAAAACACACACACACACACACACACACACACACACACCCCTATCTTATTTAAGCCACTGTTAATTTGGGTTTTCAATGCAAGCAGCCAAACCTCATCCTCTCTGATATGTCCTCCACACTGCTATCACCACCCTAAGGCTGCTCGTTTCTTTCCATCTCTTTTCAAGCTTGGGCTCCTGAGCATGTATAACCGACAGCCTCTGGGCAATCCCACTAGGATGTTACACAGGCTCCAATAACGTAAGATGGCCAGATTCACCAACTTACTGCCGCGGTTCTACCTGGCACCCAGCTTTTCAAGGCAGAGATATCTGTCCCTTGCCATCCGTCACTACCCTCTTGCATCAAATCTCAGACAAGCTGTTTCTCCTATGAACAGCTGCAGCGTAATCCAGTGCAGCCCGAACGAACACCTCAGCTTGTGTGTGCAGGGATGAGTAAGGGCTGATGCGGGGATGGGCTGGGACAGGAAGCTGCCTGACTGCTGCCGTGCTGCTCCTCCCACTGTAACAGGTGGCTCTTCGGGGTGGAGACTTCTCCTTACCGCCCCACCTGAGTGCAGGGGTGCAAGTCAACCTCTGCTGGGAAGGGAGGATAGGAAGCCCTCCTTTGTTGGGCTCCTGTTTTGATCTTTTGTCTTTTTTTTTCTTTTCTTTTTTAAGGTTTCTGTCACAGGGCATATGTGCTCGCCAGAGAGAGAGGGACAGTGAGAAATCAGCCCCTGGGGGATGCCATACACAATCCCTTCTCCTCCATTCTCTTCTCAGGATTTTGGACTCGTGCACGCACACACACGTGTCCGACAATGATTTTCAAGCCACCAGGTTTGGGACTCAAACCACAGAAGGCCATGTGGGAGTCTACTGCCTTAACCACCACACCACCTACTGGCCCCTGATCTTTGTTTTCTTTCTTTTTTTTTTTTTTTTTTTTTTGAGAGGTTTTTTGCTATAGGGCGCGTGCGCTTGCCAGACAGACAGAGAGAGACATAGAGACAGAAAGCGAGAAATCACCCCCCAGGGGGGATGGTCACGCCGCAATCCCTTCTCCTCCATTCTCCTCTCAGGATCTTGGGCACGCACGCACACGCGCCCGGCGTGAGTTGTAAGCCACCGGGTCCGAGACGCGAACCGCGGTCGACTACGTGGGAGTCCAGCGACATAGCCATTACGCTAACTGCTGGTTCCCGATCTTTGTTTTCTTAACCAGGCAATTTACTCCAATTTCCTGAGCTTCAGTTTCCTCATGCCAAAAATGAGGTATTAATTAAGTACCTGCCTCCCCAGGCTGCTGTGAGGATCCACTGAGGTAACAACATAAATTTGTTTGAAAGATAAAGTTTGGTAACACATGCTTTCTATGACTAACAACAATAACAAAGGAGGGATAGACCATGGAAGCAGATGGCTTGGATTTTGGAATTTTAAATGCCAACTCTGTTCTTTTTTTTTTTTGTATGCACATTCACCCTGCATGAGTTTCAAGCCGCCAGGTCCAGGATTTGAACAGCGGTTGGCTACGTGGGAGTCCAGCACTGTAACCACCACACCACCTGCTGGCCAAACTGTTCCTTTTTGCATAAATAACTGAAGCTCTCTAAGCCTCACAATATTCATCTGTTAAATGAACCACATGGACCTCTGTCGCAGGAGACAGACAGGAGTCTGTCGAGCACCAGCACAGTGCCCGTTCCTTCCCCAGGAGATCTACCTTCATCTTAGAGGTAACCAAACTCAGTCACCCCACTAGTAAGTGCATGCCAGGACCTTCCTGAGCCTCGACTACTCCTGGGCACCTCGTGCCTTATGAATGGAAGACGGGACACCAGTGGCCCCTGCCATCTGTCCTAGTCCCAGCAGGGGAGGAGCAGGCCATCCCAACCCCAACCTTTTCCATCTGCTTCTCCAGGGAATCGAGGGGGTGAGCCCGGGCCAGCAGCTGCTGCAAGCGGCCCAGCTCCCGTTCCTTGTCCTCGCAGTCCTGCTGCTGCCGCTGCCGCTCCTGCTTCAGGGACGCGATCTGGGCCTCGTAGCTGCTGATGGAGTCTGGAAGCAGAAGGAGGGTCGGCGCACAGCTCATGTGTGGGCCAGCAGGGGCTCCCGAGGCCCCGATTGTGAAACCACCCTGGACTCTGCCAAGATGGACCCGGCCACCACTTAAGACTCTGCACGTCAGGGTCCTCAGTCAGGAAGTGGAGATCCCACTGACAACCCTGTGTGGCTCTGCGGCTGGTGCAGGATTAAATGAGATAACACATAAAGGGGGCAGCCCCCTCCCTGACATGTGCAAAAGACATGATATCTATTTCTATGAATATTGCCAGTGATAATAATATCTAATAAGAGTCATACAAATCTACTCTGGACCGTACTGTGAGCTGACTGTGGAAATGGAGAAGTTAATCTAACTCAAAGCCATTTGAGGAGGAGCTTGCACGCCAGTGAGGCAGGCAGCTATGGGAGGCAACAGGAGACTTAGGAGAGGACCATTCCCAGGTCTGCAGATCCCAGGGCAAGGAAAAGGACTAACATGGGCAGAGAAGTGGCAGGTGTGGCCAGGGCACAGCAGGCACGCTGGCAGTCACAGGGAGTGCGCATGAGGAGACAGGCTGTAAACCGTGGAGTGGATGGTTCCCACGGCCTCCAGTGTCACACCAAGCGTGTGGAATTTATCCTCCAGGTCAGGGTGACGTGAAGGTGATGCTGGGTGGAACATGGACATGTTTTATTTTTAGTACAACATAATCATTTTTAATTTGCAGAGATATGTATTTATCTTAATGGGTACTAACGTTAGACGCAAAGGTTCAGCTGCCAGACTGCCTGGGTTCAAGTCTTCCGCTGCTTTCTAAATGTGAGACCTTGGGCAAATTATTTAACCTCTCTGGGCCTCAGCGCTTCTTCCTCTGTAAAATGAAGATGGATAATAGTTCCTATCTCGCAGAGTTGGTGATGAAGATTAAATGGCTGTAAAGCACTTATCTCAGTGCCTGGCATATAGCAGGAACTCAATAATGTCACCTATTATTACTTTAGAATGTGCCTAGTTTTTCTTATATGGTTTCCTGTAGTAAGTGTTTGTAAGCTTTTAAAAAGTGGATCTATTTGAACCAGCAGTTGGCGTAATGGCTATGTCGCTGGACTCCCATGTAGTTGACCACGGTTCAAGTCCTGGCCCCAGTGGTTTAAACTCATGCCGGGTACGTGTGCGTGCGTGCCCAAGATCCCGAGAGAATGGATTGCAATCCCCCCTAGAGGGTGATTTCTCACTTTCTGTCTCTCTGTCTCTCTCTGTCTCTCTCTGTCTTTCTGGCAAGCACACTCACCCTATAGCAAAAACCTCTCCAAAAAAAAAATAAATAAATAAAGTGGATCTATTTAAAGAAAAAATATCAAGTAAATAACAGGGTAAGCTGGATGAGGATACAGCTACTCTACACAGGTATGTGGGGAGGCCTGAAATGTGGGAAACACACCCCAGGGAAGGCTAGAGACAGCAGTTGTTACAAATGGAAATGGCTTGGTGGGTGGGGATTTGGGAAAATTTACTCTGGGAGTCAATGTCAAGGCCACACTACAGAGGGAGATCTGTGAGAAGGTCGAGGCAACAGTCCAGAGCTGGCAAGAGCCAGCTCTAGGGGAAGGCAGTAGAGGTGGGGAGGGAAGGGGAGAAGCCGACATCTGTTTCAGGAACTCTGATAGAGAAGGGGAGAAAACAGGCAAAGAAGCTGGGGGACTGGGACCAGGGGAGTTGGTGCTTCCCAACAGAGGCTGGAAGTGCAGGGAGGGAAGTAGGTGTGTGCGTGTGCCTGTGTGTGTGTGTGCAGGGGAGATGGAGGGGTGTCTAGGGTAGGAAAGAAATCAGAAGATCAGACTCACGGAGACTAGGCTCAAGCCTTCTTCAACCCGGAGTGGGCTGAGGCGAAGCTGCCGGCCACGTGGTGGCGCAGCAGTGTGGTTAGACCCACATGGGAAAGCTCCTGAGTTTGCATCCTCAGTTTTGGGCTGACTGGGAATGGATCTGTGTGGGGACCCTCTGGGAGCACCTGTCTCTGTGGGTTTCTCTCATAGAAGCAATAATGAATTTTGAAAACAAAATGAGACTGGTTCAGGGAACTGAGACTTCTCTTGTTCATCTTCAGGGTTGACCAGTCATCAGCGGGTAACAAGAGATGCTGGGCAAGGGAACAGGTAGAGGTTTGGAGCTAAACTTAGCTGTGACCGACAGAGCTGCTTCTACCACACTAGTGCCTCTATGCAAAACTGAGAAAAGGGCACGCTTTCTTCGCCGTGGGCCTCCACTGTGATAGCTTGCTGTGACACCAGGCCACCCACAGTTCACCTGTGTTCCCTGGCCCTCTTGCCATGCACTCCCCGTTATGGGGCTGACAGTGAGTCCGGAGCCCCTGGCTCACCTTTCAGGATGGCCTGCAGCGAGGCCACCTCCTCTTGGCACTGCCGCTGCACTGCAGCCACAGCCTCGGCCTTCGTACTCTCGCTCACCTCCGCCACGGCCTTCATGGTCTCCATCTCTGCCAGGGCGCCGGCCAGCTCAGCACGAAGCCGGCTGAGCTCACCTGACTCAGCCTCAACCTGTGTCCCATCCTGGGGTTGCAGGACCAGCGCTGTGGGAGACAGGAGTCAGCCTCTCTTCTCATCCTTCTGGCCCCAACGCCCCAGGTCATCCACCTGCAACCAAGTGCTATGGCCAAGGTCCACCCTCCCCGCCCATCCCCACCTGGCCCCGCCCTTTCCCCTCCTTCCTACCTGGCGTAGCCCAAAGCCCGCTCTTCTCATTCCTCGGTTCACCCACCCGCCCGCTTTCTCCGACGCGACCCCTCCCTTCCAATGGCCCCGCCCCTTCCCCACTGGGCCCGCCTCTCACCTGCCACTGGCCCTGCCCCTCGATCACCAGGCCACGCCCCCTTCGCCAGTAGCTCCAGGCCCCGCCTCTCCCTTTCCCAGCGCGGCCCCGCCCCTTTCTCCAATCTCCCCTCTCTGCCCCCCGCCTCCAGCTTCACGCCCCCCGCGTGCATGGACGCGCTCTCACGTACCGGCCCCCAGCCGCCTCCGCCGTTCGTCCTCGCCCGCGGCCGCTGGCGCAGCTGCAGCCATCGCTTCAGCGCAAACGGCGGATTCCCGCACTCCCCGGAGACGGCGCTCGCCGCTTCCGGGTCCCCTCGGCTGTTTCCGGATCCGCTCGGCTGTTTCCGGATCGCCCCGGGCTCGAAGCCCCGGCCGGAGGTGGGGGTATTGCCGAGCCTCGGCCGAAAATTCCCGAGTCGACACCCAGCCCCGGCCTCAGCCCCGCCCCTCCCTTTTTCTCTAGGCCGCGCTGTTTGTGAAGATGTCTGCCGGTCAAACCCCGAAGAGGTTCTTTCTTAAAGGCCTTCCTGGGCGTCCGTCCGTGACCTTGGAAGCCCGGCTGCAATTACACCTCCTCTAAGACGCCGGCCGGCCTCAGCCAGGGAGGACGGAGCGCTCGCGCTGCCTCTCTCCTCCTGCCCGGTGCCAACCTTTGATCGGCCCCTGGCCGCCCTTCCGCTGGAGCCTGGCTCACATTACAACCCTCCCTGCACCTCCGCCCTCGTGGAGCGTCCCTCGGGGCAGGGCTGGCGCGGCTTTATTCTTCTGGGCACCTCTGAGTTCCCGCGTAGTCAGTCTTGGAAGCCTGAAACTTCCATGTCGCCACCCCCTTTTGATACTCAACCAGTCACAGCTTCCTGCTAATCCCTCCAACCCCCTCCCCGTGCCTAGCAAATCCCCCTCTCCTTATCTCTGCCTCTGCCCTAGGTCAGACTGTCATAATGTCCACCCTAGGACAGCGACAGGCAATTCAGATTGACGTCCAGAACGTTGATTTTCCTTCCCCCAAACATGTTTCACCCTTTGTAAAGCACAGTCCAGGAACCTGAAAGTCCTGGAATCTCTGTGTCCTCCTGCAAACCTCTACCTGCATTATACTGAATGTTCCAGATCGTGTCCCTTTTCTTCCATCTCCAGCGCTATCACCCAGTCTAACTCCTGCCTTCTCGGTCCTGAACTTCCATTCCTCAATGCCTCCTGTTACCCTCTGTCAACTTTTGGCCCATTTAGTTAATGCTCCTCAAAGCAGCTTAGAGCAAAGGAGTGTGATCTTCCTGCTTAAAACCTCTAGTTATCTGACTTGGAAATGAACAGACATCTCACTGATACCACAGGTGGCATACAGGTGCGTGAGATGTTCAACATTAGCCATTAGAGGGATGTCAATTAAAGCCACAGGGAGCTGTCACTGCACACCTCTCAGAATGGCTAAAATAAGAGCAATAACATCAATGCCTGTGAATATGTTTTCTAATGGCTAGAAAAGAAGTATGACAGTTTCTTTTTTTAGAGAGAGATTGCAGCTGTAGGGCATGCGCACTCGCCAGAGAGACAGAAAGGCAGAAAATGAGAAATCACCCCCCCCCCCAGGGGGGGGATAGCAATCCCTTCCCCTCCATTCTCCTTTTGGGATTTTGGGCACACATGCACATGTGACTGGTGTGAGTTTCAAGCCGCTGGGTCTGGGACTCGAACCATGGTCAACTATGTGGGAGTTCAGTGATATAACCATTATGCCCACTGCTGGTGCCAAGAAGTACGATAGTTTCTAACAACACTACACATGCGCTTATTTGAACACACCAAATTTTCCCCACTTGGGGTCTTGGCTCAAATGTCGCCTCCTCAGCAAAGCCTTCCCAGACTATCCTGTCTAAAGTAGCCACCTCCGTCACTTGTGCACCATTAAATCACAGAGCACTTCTCACCATCCCAAATGATTACTGATCAATTTATCACCTGTCCCCTCTCCTCTTCTTTGGTCCAAAAGCTTGCATCAAAGCTCCATGAGATAGGGACCAGCAGTTGGCGTAATAGCTATGTCACTGGACTCCCATGTAGTTGACCGCAGTTCGAGTCCCAGACCTGGGGGCTTAAACTCATGCTGGGCGCGTGTGCGTGCGTGCGTGCCCAAGATCCCGAGAAGAGAATGGAGGAGACAGATTGCAGCATGACCATCCCCCCTGGGGGGTGATTTCTTGCTTTCTGTCTCTCTGGCTCTCTCTTTCTGGCAAGCAAAAACCTCTCAAAAAATAAAGGTCCATGAGATTAGCAGCCCTGTCTTTCTTGTCCTCTGCTGTTTCCCCAGCCCTGAGCCAGGTACACTGTAAATAGATGTTTGATGAACAGATCAATGAATGAGTGAATAAGCACTTCCCTTACTGGTCTTCCTGGCCTTCTTCCAGCCACCTTCCACACAGAGAGGGGAGTTATGGTAAATCCAAATCTGGCTTGTAAAGCCCCAGTAGCTTCTTGCTTTCAGAATTAAATCCAGGCTCCCTGTGTATGTGGCAGGGTTTCTGAGGAAGAGGGTGAAATGACAGAGATGGACGGAGAGACAACACCTCCAACAGGGACTTGACACTTGATCCACTCCCTAGTTTCAGCCAGGCTTGGATCAAGGGCATGTGGGCACCCAGTGAACTCAGGGAGGTCTTTGGACATGAACCTGGAACCTTCCCATGTGGATCAGCCTGGCAGTGTTTTGTTTGTTAGTTAGTTTGTTTGTTTTTACCACTGTACTACCATTTAGCCCCAAGAAAATCAAGTTTTGTTTCATTTTTCCTAAGATCTTTCCTTCCTTTCCTCCGTAAATGCTAATTGAACACTGACTAGATGCCAGTGTATGTCTAGGGCCAGGAGGGACCCCTGATCTCAAAGACTGTCCATTCTGGTCCGTGAGGCGAATGTGAACTGACAAACACACCTAATCTGAGAATGGAGCAAGTGCTGGGGAGGAAATAAAACAGGGGGTGAGGTCAAAAAAGTACCGAGGTTGGGGGGTCAAGTGTGGC
The DNA here is from genome assembly GCA_026018925.1 of Tupaia tana. NCBI lineage: Eukaryota > Metazoa > Chordata > Mammalia > Scandentia > Tupaiidae > Tupaia > Tupaia tana. The sequence continues at coordinate 61,710,059 of JAKSZU010000016.1, forward strand.
CGCTCTGAGGAAGTGACACTTGAGTTGAGACCCGAGCGATGAAAGAAAGCAGTCAGTCAAGCGCAGAGCCTAAGAATGGAGCGGAGGTCCAGGGAGAGCAGCAAGTGCAAAGGCCCTGTGGGTAGGAGGGTGCTTGGCTAGTCAGAACAGGGTGAGACCTCCAGGAGGAGAGTGTGGACAGAGGGAGGAGGAAATGTACAAGGGAACTTCACAAAGTGTGTGAACAATTGGAATTAAAATGTGAATTCATTTTGGTGCAAAAAAAAAAAAAAGTGAAATCCGTGCCTAATTTCTTAATAGGCATTTTTCATGAACTTTTGAAGACCCCCTTGTAGGTAGGAGCACCATTGCTTAGGCCTTTGAAGACCATGGTTTGGAGGTTTCTGTTTTGTTTTGTTTTTGCCAGAGGACACATGCACTAGCCAGGGAGAGACAGAAAGAGGGAAGGAGAGGGAGAAAGCACCCCCAGTGGAACATACTCACACCATAAGCCTTTCTCTTCTGTTTCTCCATCCTGTTGGGGTTTGGGGTACATGTGCTCACTTGCCCAGCATGTTTCTCAAGCCCACCAGGACAGGGATTCAAACCATGGGGCTGGCCATGTGGGAGCTGGCTCCCTTAACCCCAGGCCATGGGGCTAGCCCTGGGGTTTTTGTTTTCAGTAGCTGAAAAGGCACGGAAATGTTTTAAGGAGAGAGGTCCACTGGGCAGCTGGGCAGCCTGGAAGGGGATGAGTGCTTGCTGGATGAAAGGCAAAGGGGGTCCTGCAGCTCACCCTCTCCATTCCCCAATGCCTGGCTCCTCCCCTCCCTGCCCCCTCAACCCTACCAAAGGGAAGTGGGGGCCCTGCCACCTGTAAGGTCCCCTGGGGTTTGCCTGGGGGCAAACAGGAAGCCACAGTTCAGCGAGGCAGGCCTGGGAATTGATAACTGAGAAAGCAGATCTCTTGGGTCCCTGGCCCCTTGCCCCTAGTGCCTATAAGCAGTGACAGACACAGACACGAGGAGCCAAGAGGAGAAGGAAGGGAGAGTAGAGGGGAGGAGGAGGAGGTAGTGGTGGCTGCCGGGGACAGAAGAGCAGGCGGAGGAGTTAAGACTCCTGGGCTCTAGTGCTCGTTGTAGCAGCACTCAGCCTGTGACTTTAGGGCGGCCCTGTCCTTCTTGGGGCCTTGATTTCTCCATTTCTAAGTGGGTTCCTTCCATGACTGGAGAACTGGGCCAGAAAAGGGCATTAAATATCAGTCACTCCTAAGCACCACTATAGACAACAGGCGACCAGGACCCTGGCCTCCCCAGTTTATGCGTTGCCTTGCGTATTCTCAGAGCAACTGATGGGCTAGGTTTTCTTATCTCCCTCAGTTCACTGATAGGAAACCTGCCCGTGGTTTTGAACCTAGGCAGTTTGGCTTAAGATCTTAGTTTTTCAGTGATCCTGTCCCTCATTAGCTGAGGACTTCCTATGGACTGCGCACTGACTAAAAATACCATACATGTATTGTCCTGGTTAATCTTCACAAATAACATTTTTATAGTATGATTAGTAACCCCAGTTGATAGAGAAAGAAACTGAGCCTGAAGTGTTTATGGAATGGTTGTACAGAAGCACAAGAAGCTCCCCCACAAATTTTTTTTTTTTTTGCTTTACTATGATGTATGCGCACTTACTAGAGAGAGAGAGAGACAGAGATAGTGAGAAAGCATCCTCCCAAGAAGGGATGGTCATGCCACAGTCCCTTCTCCATTCTCTTCTTGGGATTTTTGGGCATGCACACACACGTCCAGTGCGTTTTTCAAGCTGCCAGGTCCAAGACTTGAACCATGCTGTCAGCAATGTGGGATCTAGTCGCCTTAACCACTGCACCACTGACTGGCTCAAGAAAAAAAAAAAATTAAGTTTAAAAATTTAAAGTTGTTATTTCTTCTATGAGAAAGAAAGAGGCAGAGACCCCCCCCCAACAGGGTCTTCACATTGCAATCCATGCCCCACCCCCGCCTCAGTTAGCATAGATCAGACCTACATGCATGTCTGGGGTGTACTGGGGGGTGTCAGGATATGAACCTGGGACCTTCTCACGTGGGTCTAGTATAGCAGAGCATTGTATCACTGCTGAACCACTGGCTTGCTCCAAGAATTTTTATCTGTGGGGTGTGTGTGTGTATATGTGGTGTTTTGGACAGGGTCTCACTGTGTCACAGCTCTCCTACTTCCCAACTAGCTGGAACTAGGAGCCTGGCCCAGTGCTACGTCTGGGAGATAGCATCTCCCTAAACCTTCCACATTGGCCCAAGCTCTTTTTTTTTTTTTTTTTTTTTTTTTTTTTGAGAGGTTTTTGCTATAGTGTGCCTGCGCTCACCAGAAAAGCAGAGACAGAGAGACAGAAAGGGAGAAATCACCCCCCAGGGGAGATGGCCACGCCACAATCCCTTCTCCTCCATTCTCCTCTCAGGATCTTGGGCACGCACGCACACGTGCCTGGCGTGAGTTTAAGCCACTGGGTCCAGGATTCGAACTGTAGTCGACTACGTGGGAGTCCAGCGACGTAGCCATTACGCCAGCTGCTGGTCCCCACATTGGCTCAAGCTCTTGATTTTCTGCTTCAGCCTCCCCAGCCGCTGGGACGACAGGTGTGCATCACTACTGTGACTTTTTGGGTGGGCTGGGGTTCAAACCCAGGCCTCCTGTGTGGCCTCAGCCTGTTAAGAGGCAGTGTCTGGTGTGTGCTAAGGCAGCTGGGCCATCAAGAAATGCTCACTGAATGAATGAACAGGTCGTGTGTGTGAAGAGAAATGGATTCAGAGCCTGAGACTGAGGAAGGAGGAGTTGGAAGGAGGACGCTCCTAAGGCTGAATCCACTCATTTAACAGACATTTATCAGGCACCCACATGTGCAAAGCACTGTTCTACAGCCCTGTACACGCCCTGGTGAACAAGCAAAGCCTCTGTTCCAGGGACTTCCACGCTGGGGGAGAACAGCAGTGAGCGAGAAGACACATGAGCAAGATCACTTCCCCTGGCGCTAAGGGCCAGGATGAAAATAAACCAGGGCGGCAGGAGGCAAGTTTTGCGGGTCTGGAGGGGTGCCTGGGGAAGGGGGCCTGAGGCGTGACCCCCCCTTCCCCTCGGCAGCGGCTGCTTGCCGCCTCCACAGACGCCCATGGTTCATTGCCCACCAGGCCCCCGCCTGCCCCAGCATCCCCTGCGCGCTGAGAAGCTGCCCCGGGGAGCCCGGCCAGCATGCCGCCTCCTCTCCTTCTCCTCTTCCTCCTCTTCCTCAGCCTGGTGGGAGTCAGTCCCCAGAAGCCACTGCTGGTGGAGACAGAAGGTATGTCTGAAAGCAGAGAGGGAAGAAGTCGCAGCTGGAAACCTAGGTTCTGGCTGGGTGCCCTTGGCTGGGTCACTTACCCTCTCTGAGCCTCCATTTTCTGATCTGTGAAATTCGGGTGGGAGTTGGGAGGACTATGAGGGCCTGCCCACCCCCAGCTTGTGGGGTCCTTGGGTTTCTGCTCCAGTGTGAGGAGCGACAGGTGCTCAGAGCACCCCTCTCTCTCTCTCCACAGAGGGAGCCAATGCCATACTGCCGTGCCTTGGGAGTCCCTCTGGTGGTCCCCCTGAGCAGCTGACCTGGTATCGGGGGTCTCTGTCAACACCCTTCTTAAACCTGAGCATGGGGTCACAAGACCTGGGCATCCAGGTGGGGCCCCTGGGCATCCTGCTGCTCCTCTTCAACGTCTCTGACCAGATGGGGGGCTTCTACCTGTGCCAGTCAGGGCCCCCCTCCAAGATGGCCTGGCAGCCTGGCTGGACGGTCAGCGTGAAGGGCAGCGGTGAGGGCTGGGCCAGGCCGGGCTGGGAGGGGGGTCTGGATGAGAAGAGGAAGGCCTGCCACGGACAGAGGAGGTGCAGTGGCCAAGTGGGGCTGCACGGAGGGCTGGAGGGGCTTGGGGGGCGGCTGGTTTCAGGCGGGTGGACCCGTGGCCTCAACGCTGAGCGGCTCCGTATGTCTCTGTCTCATGCTCTTCTCCCTCTGTTCGAGTCACTGTTTCTGTCTCTCTCTCTCTCTCTCTGGGTCTTCATCTCCATTTGTCTCTACCTTCCTGGGTCTCTGCATCATTCTCTTCTGGATGTCTCTGTGTCTGGTTTGGGTCTCCTTCTCAGAGGAGCTGTTCCGGTGGAATGCTTCCGACCTCGCTGACCCTCGCTGTGACCTGGAGAACAGGTCCTCAGAGGCCCCCAGGCCCTCCTCAGGCTACCCCCTCAGCTCCCAGCTGTATGTGTGGGCCAAAAACAAACCCGAGATCTGGGAGACAGAGCCTGCCTGTGCCCCATCTGGGGGTGGATTGAACCAGAGCCTCACCCAAGGTAAGGTGACAGTGCTGGCGAGATGCCAGGAAGTGAGGGTCTGCCATCCAGGGATGGTGACTGGAAACTGGAGGGCTTTGGAGGAATGAGGCCCCAAGGATTGAGGTTTCCTAGCCTTGTCTCTTCTGCCCCAGACCTCATTGCGGCTCCTGGCTCCACCCTCTGGCTGTCCTGTGGGGTGTCCCCTGCCTCTGTGGCCAGAAGCCCCATCTCCTGGATCCGTGTGCACCCTAAGAAACCTAACATCTCATTGCTGAAGCTAGACCTGAAGGAGGATCACCCCGCCAGGGATATGTGGCTCCTAGGGGCCCTCAAAGGAGGGGCTGTTCTGTTGCTGCCCCAGGCCACAGCTCAAGATGCTGGTACCTATTACTGTCACTATGGCAACCTGACCATCGAGATGCATGTGAAGGTCACAGCCCGGTCAGGTAGAGTTTCTCCCAATTGGGGGGCACCTATGTAGGGCTACTGGGAAGAACTAGCAGCTGATCAGTCTTGATCTCCAACCTGAGGGCTAGTACCAGCTCATCCTGAACCCCAGCTTCCCACTCCTTCCTGCTGGAGCCCTGAGCCCTTTTCTCATCCCTGTCAGTACACCCTGATCATCTGTTTTTCTTTCGTAAGTTTTTTGCCAGGGTATGTGTGCTCACCAGAAAGATAGAGACAGTGAGAGGGAATGTGAGAAATCACCTCCCTAGGGGGATGGTCATGCTGCAATCCCTTCTCTGCCAATCTCCTCCTGGGATTTTGGGCATATACAAGCAAACGCTTGGTGTGATTTTCTTTTTTTCTTTTTTTTTTTTTTAGAGGTTTTTTATTCCTATAGGGCATGTGAGCTTGCCAGAAAGACACAGAGAAACGAGAGACAGAAAGCAAGAAATCACCTAGGGGGATGGCAACGCCGCAATCCCTTCTCCTCCATTCTCCTCTTGGGATCTTGGGCATGCACACACACGTGCCCAGCGTGAGTTTAAGCCACTTGCTGGTCCCACCTGGGTGTGATTTTCAAATCACCAGACCCGGGATTTGAACTACGCTTGTCCATGTGGGAGTCCAGTGCTTTCACCACCATACCACTTGCTGGCTCCCACTCTGCCCGTTTGATTTCCTTTATTCCCATGGCTCCTTGGGTCACCATGCCTTGGTGACTCTATTCCAGGCTCCGTACCCCACGTACACAGCCATCTCCAGGAATTGCCCTTGACGTCCCATGAACACCTTGGGCTCATATGCAAAATCAAACTCATCATCTTCCCAAAGCAGTCTTCTGGGTGGCCCCGCATAAGATACCCCCACCTGCCCAAGCTAGGAGCCTGGGGATCCTTTCTCTTCTTCACCCATCCATTACACTGGCCATTCTGTCTCTCTCATCTCTCTTTTTGTTTTTATTCCTTCAAGTTTACTTATTTTATTTATGATAGATAGCACATGTGTACACAAGAGAGTGAGAAAGCAAACAGAGAGAAAAAGAGAGGGAGGAAGAGAGAGAGACAGAGACCCTTGGCAGGGTCCTACCATGCCGTGATCCCCTTCCCTCAGCCTTTCATCTCAGGAGGATCTGGGGGACACATGCCCAGCGTGTGTCAGGCTGACCTGGGGATCTGAACCTGCAGTGGGCCGTGTGGCTTCCAGCACTGCAGCTCAGCGCACTGCAAACTGCTCCATCCAGCTGGGGCCCTTTCTGTTTCCTTAATACAATTCCACCATGCCACCCTAACCACAGTTCTCAATCTCAGCCTCAACTTTCACTCCAGACTTGAAGTTGGCAACATGCTGGATCCCAGCTCTAACCTTGTGAACCCAGCTCTACCCTTCACGTTGACCATCAATGTCTCCAACTGCAGCACGAAGCTGACCGTTACGCTCCCCTTAATACTAACACCGCTTCTGATCGGCTGTTGGGATTATGAGGAGGGTTCTCCTGCCTCTAAGGAGCCATGTCCCAGGAGAATAGGGACCGTACCAAAGAGCAAATTGTCCCATGCCCTGTGCCATGCTCTGTGGCACTGTCCTTATCCTTCTGGGGCGTGACTCCTTAAAGGGAAGGAGGAGAGCCTTTCTCATAGGTTGGGACTTTGAGTCTGTGTCTTGTCCCTGCCCCCCAGACTTACAATCCTTTTGGGTCTTGAGGTTGAAAGGTTAAATGCCAGATTGGGGTCACCGTCTCATAGACCTTCCCCCCAGCAGTACTGCGCTGGCTGCTGAGGACTCGTGGCTGGATAGTCCCAGTTGTGACTTTGGTTTATCTCATCTTCTGCCTGAGCTCCCTGTGTGGCTTTCTTCATCTTCAAAGAGGTGAGTCATACCCCCCCCGCTGGTCTGCTCATTACCCCGTCTTCCTCAGGATAAGCACACACTGGCCAGTCTGATGTCCATCCTTCTCTTCTCCCATCTCTACCCTAAACACCCCTGAACTTTGCCACTCACTCTTCCCCTATCCTCCTCAAATTTCCCAAGCCCCTTGGGATTTGAACTCCTTTCTCTATTGACCCAAGAGAACTCCCTAGCACCCCCTAAATCCTCACTCCACTATGCAGTCCCTTCTCTCATCACTTTCCTTAACTCCCACCAGCCCTGAAACAGAGGAGGAAAAGAAAGCGAATGACTGACCCCACCAGGAGGTAATGCAGCAAATGCCCCCCAACTCCTCCCCACACTTTCATTATATGCTTTGCACTGTGTCCTCTGCCCAGAGCGTCTTTGCTCATCTCTACCAGTTGAAATAATGCCCATCCTCAAAGCTACCTTCTCCACGAAGACCTCTTCAGAGGGATCTCAGACTCCTCTACCGGCAGTCCCAGCACAGAGGAGCTAATCACGTTTAACCTCTGGAGGTCGAGAGTGTCCCGCTGTCCCTTCCAGGCCTGGCCTCACAGTGCCTCCCTTTCTCCCGCCAGGTTCTTCAAAGTGACACCTCCAGGAAACGGGGCCCAGAACCAGTACGGGAACGTGCTATCCCTTCCCACGCCCACCTCCGGCACGGGTTAGAAGCACCGCCCCACCTCTGACCCAGGCGCCACTCCAATCTATGACCCCGCCCCAGAGCTAGCGCTCCACCCATTGTCCTTATCCGTCCAATCTCCTGAATGTCAAGCCTTGCCGATCTCGGAGCTCCGCCCCCAGGGGGCGGAGTCCCTCCTCTAAAATCAACCCCGCCCCAGAGTTTGGGGCCACGCCCCTAGACCTAGACACCCCACAGCTCAAGACCGGGTAGCTAGTGTCTAGAGCATCTTCTTTCCTTCATCCCGCCGCGCGGACGCTTAGCCCTGACCGCCCGAACTCTTTTGACTCCACGTGACAACGCCCCTCTTGCCAGGACGTGCCCTGCGCTGGGCGGCAGGCCTCGGGGGCACCACCCTGTCCTACGGAAACCCACGCAGCGATGTCCAGGAGGCTGGAGCCGCGGGATCCGGGAGCGCGCCAAGAGAGGGTGAATGAGGCTGGAGGAGGGCGCAGGGGTCGTTCTTCGCATAGACGGTGTTGGGACCGTCTTTGGCAAGACTAGTGGACTCGGGTCCCTCACCCGGTTCCCTACTCACCCCATCCCCAAACCTCTAGGTCTAGAAGTGGACGGGGAGGCCTATGAGGAGCCGGACAGTGAGGAGGGTTCTGAGTTCTACGAGAACGACTCCAACCTGGGGCAGGACCAACTCTCCCAGGGTAAGCACCCCGCCCCACGCTTTCCCATCTCAGCGGGGAGCTCTGGACCCTCGCTGGACGCCCCTCCTTTTCCACCAGATGGCAGTGGCTATGAGAACCCCGAGGACGGGCCCGTGGATCCTGAGGATGAAGACTCCTTCTCCAACGGTAATTTGGGGTCCTTGTCGGGTCTCAGAAATTTGGGAGGATCCACGGCGCAGTGGAGCCCCTAGTGGAGAGGAGAGATCCTGAAGTTCTCTTTCTAATGCAGCGGCCGAGTCTTATGAGAACGAGGATGAAGAGTTGGCCCAGCCAGTCTTCAAGACAATAGGTGGGTGTGAGGCTGGGCACATTTCATATGGTAGTGAGACCTAGAGGCCAGAGTCGTGACTTCGCTCTTCCTTCTCCAGACTTCCTGAGCCCCCATGGGTCTACCTGGGACCCCAGCCGGGAAGCAACCTCCCTTGGTGAGAGACGCTTGGGACCAGCCTGTGGTGCCCAGCTTGGCGTGACCTGGCCTCAGCTCTGACACCAGGCCCATCCTGGACCTGAGTCTGACCCTAAACTTGACCTTAGATTTGAATCATCACTCTGACCTCAACACAGACGCCATCCCAATCCCAACCCCCAGATTCACACCAGCCATAACTGTGAACACCAGCACTTTTCCAGTCCACTTCCAATCTGCACTTGACCCAGACCCAATGCAGGCTTCAGCCTTCACATGGGCTTTCTCTCCAACGTGCTCATGGTCTGGCCTTGACTCCTTCCAACTGTGTTCTTGACCCTTTCTCTGACCATGACCCTAGTCTACCCATACCTAATCCAGATTTACAAAGAACCAGAGCCCAGAAGTTGATGCTGACCTGACCACTCCTGCCTAGTCCCACCTGGGTCAAGCCTGCCACCTTCGCCTGCCCACAGACTGTGCCCCGTGTGGGCTGCACTGCCCTTCCCAATCCCCAGCATGGCTCTAGGGCCTTCAAGTCTCCATCCCCTGCAGGGTCCCAGTCCTATGAGGATATGAGAGGGATCCTGTATGCAGCCCCCCAGCTCCGCTCGCTGCGAGGCCAGCCCGGTCCCAGTCATGAGGAAGGTGGGTGCTTCTGCTCCTGCCCCTGCTATCCTCTGGGCTACTGCTGCTCCAGCCCACTCATAGCCCTGCCTGTGTTTTACTCCTCCCGGTCCTATCCAGATGCAGACTCTTATGAGAACATGGATAATCCTGAGGGACTGGAACCAGCATGGGGAGGAGCGGACCACATGGGGACCTGGAGCACCAGGTAACCCGCAGTGAGCAGGTGAGCTGGGAACTGAGCCTAGGAAAAGGGAAGAAGGAGGTGATAAGCAGGGACAGCTGTGGGTGCTGGCTGTCTGGGAGGGAGAGGGGAACGTGTTCCCAGGACCTCGGGGCAAGACGAGGCATCCTGGACCCCTCCCCATCACCATTTCTTCTACATAATCTGGGCCTTCTCAGGCCCAAAGACCCACATCTGACTGTGAAGTCTGGAGACCCCAGGCAGACAGTGTCAACCTCTGGAGTGACATAGTTCAGGATGTGTGTGCGTGCATGCGTGCGTGTGTGCATACGTGCAAGTGAAACTTTCCCCTGTCTTGTGGTCCCCAAATAAACTCAGTGAGCTCTTCAGTCCTGTGAAGTAGTGCCCTTGTGTGGGAAGGGAGGAAGGTGGAGGATAGGGACACTCCTGTCCCTTCTTCAATTCTGTGGAGCAGGGAGGTCTGCACCCCCGACCCCCAGCAGGACCTTTTCCCTCCGGTGGCCTGGCTTTCACCCCTTTCTCTCACTTGCTTACCACCCACCAGCCTTGTCATCAGCCACATTCCCACCACCCAGTTATTCAGTGGGGTGCTGGGTGCAAGCAAACAGTAACAGTCTAAAAATTGCAGACTAGTTAGAAACATCCTCTATCATCATGGAGTATTTATTAAATATCCACTATTTTTTTTTCAGTTTGCCAGAGGGCCTGTCCCATAGCACAAATCGTACAGCAAACTAAATAATAATAATAATAAATTAAGAAAAATATTATATAAATAAAAACTATAGTATAACAGGGACCAGCAGGTGGCAGAATGGTCACATCGCTGAACTCCCATGTAATCGACTGAAGTTTGAGTCCTGGACCCAGTGACTTAAAACTCATGCCAGGCGCATGTGTGTGTGTGCCCAAAATCCTGAGAAGAGAATGGAGAAGGGATTGAGGTGTGACCATCCTCCCTGGGAGGTGATTTCTCACTTTCTGTCTCTCTGTACTGTCTCTCCAGTGAGCACATGTGCCCTATAGCAGAAATCTCTCTCTAACAACGACAATAACAACAACAAACCACTACACTATAACAAACATTTACATTGTAGTAGGCATTATAACGAATGGAGAGATGGCTTCCTGTCTACAGGAGGATGTACACGGGTTATATGCAGATACTATGCTGCTTTATCTCCTGGAGATACCGAGGGACAACTGTGCTATTATCACCATTTTGTAGGTAAAGAGACTGAGGCAGAGAGGCTAAATAACATGCCCCAGGCTTGTCTAGTCAATAAGCAGCAGGGTCAGGCTTTGAATTCTGACCATTGAATTCTGAGCTTATACTTAGTCTGGACACTTTCCCTTCTAGGTACAATATTATAGATGGGAAACTGAGTGTCAGAGAGGTTAAGACGATGTCTGTGGTCACACTGCTGGCAATTCTCAGAGCTGGATGTGAATCCAGAAATCTAGCTGCAGGTGTAGTTGCCATGCCTTACTACCTGACACAAATCGTGCCTATTCCTGGTATAAACCATGAACACAAAGACTAAAAGTCTTTAGTCTCTGAAACCATTATGTTGCAAGTTCCATTATATCCAGATATTGTTAGTGTCTTTTTTTTTTTTTTTTAAATTGCCAGAGGGCATGTGCGCTCATCAGAGAGAGAGAGAGAAGGAGAAAGCACTCCTCTCGTCCCTCATGGGGCATGGTCACACAGCAATCCCTTTTCCTCCCTCCATCCCGATGGGATTTTAGGCATGCGTGCACACATCCCTGGTGTTTTTAAGTCCCAAGGGCCAGGATTCGAACCGTGGTCAGTTGTGTGTGATCCAGCTTCCTTCACCCATAGGCTGTGGGGCCAGCACTATTCCTAGTGTCTTCTTCCTGGTCTCCCTGCCACCAGCGTTGCCAGCTCCGGTGGTCTGCTGAAACCCAGGACTGGCATCTGAAAAGCAGCCTCTCCCACTCAAGAAAGTTTAGTGCTCTAAGACTATCATTTTTCTGTATTTACATTTTTATTTCTAAAATTCTTTTTCTTGATGTACCAGTTCTTTCTTTCACAACATCCTGGTTTTGTTTTAGAGTCCTTTGTCTTGGAACTTTTTTTTGCCTGTGTGTGTGGCTTTCATTTTTTTTGGACAAGTTTTTGCTGCAGGATGCGTGTGCCAGCCTGAAAGACAGAGAGAGACAGAAAGCGAGAAATCACCCCCCGGGGGGATGGCCATGCCACAATCCCTTCTCCTCCATTCTCCTCTAGGGATCTTGGGCACGCACGTACACACGCCCAGCATGAGTTTAAGCCACCAGGTCCGGGACTCAAACCATGGTTGACTACATGGGAATCCAGCGACGTAGCCATTACGCCAACTGCTGATCCCTGCCTTAAAACATTTAAAACGTACTTTATCGGCATTTACATTAAATCCTTCAGTGGCTAACTGACCTTAGGGAACTTTACCTCTCTCTCAGCTTCCCCAGTTACCAAGTAGCCTTAGAGAGAAGGCATGGTGTGGTTACTCTTAGGTATAAGGCTGTGAATATCCCCTGGCATCATGGTGTCACCAGAGGAGGTTTCTTTGACTTGGTGTTTCTCCTGCCTGGAAGAGTCCCATGAGTTCCCCGGGCCCCACTGACACCCTGGAGGCCAGTTTGCTTTGGCTTCTGTTACAGTCTTACAGGCTACACAGGTTTCTAACCATTTTATTCATGAGTTTCTCAGATCAGGTTTTTGCACAGAGGTTTGGTCTGAGGCCAGCCAGCCCCATACTTTGGTATACTCTGGGACTCTGCCCACGACGGCTTTTGTCATCACCGCCTGCTGGATGGCTTGCTTCCATCTTGCATAGCAGGCCTGAGGAAGGATTTTTTCCCCCTCTACTTTCTGTTCCCAAAAGAGACAGCTTCTTTTCAGCTCCCAGCATTTTCCAGGGAGTTCAGTTTCAGCTCCCTGCTATTCCTGGGGCTTTAGCCTGGACCTCTGTCCTTATGTGGTTATAAAAGCCCAATTGTGGGACCAGCAATTAGCGTCATGGCTATGTCACTGGACTCCCATGTAGTCGACTGCGGTTCGCGTCCCGGACCTGGTGGCTTAAACTCACGCAGGGCGCGTGTGCGTGCATGCCCAGGATCCCGAGAGGAGAATGGAGGAGAAGGGATTGCGGCGTGGCCATCCCCCCTGGGGGGTGATTTCCTGCTTTCTGTCTCTCCCTGTCTGTCTGGCGAGCGCACGTGCCCTATAGCGAAAACCTCTCAAAAAAAAAAAAAAAAAAAAGCCCAATTGTAGGGATTTTACCATCCCCATGGGCTGCTTGGTTTGACTTCACTCTTATCATTGTGGCTTTGAGTTCCATCTTTATTTCTGGTACCAAGAAGAGTCTGTCTTGCTTTTGAGCTTAGCTATTTAAAACAGTAATTATTTGGGACCAGCAGATGGTGTGATGGTTATGTTGCTGGACTCCCACGTAGTTGACCGTGGTTTGAGTCTCAGACCTGGTAGCTTAGACCTCACTCCCGGCACATGTACATGTGTGCCTAAAATCCCAAAAGGAGAATGGAGGAGAAGGGGTTGCAGCATGGCCATTCTCCTGGGGGGGGGGGGGGGAGGGTGATTTCTCACTTTCTGTTTCTCTGTCTCTCTGGTGAGATGTGCCCTATAGCAAAAATCTCTCTCTAAAATTAAATTAAATTAAAAAAATAATTATTCTTTGAGCAGGTGGCACTGAGGTTAAGGCAGCTGAATCCCACAGAACTGACAGCATGGTTGGAGTCTCAGACCTGATGGCTTGACCTGGTGGCTGGAAAACTGCACCTGGCGCATGTGCATGTGTGCCCCAAATCCCAAGAAGAGAATGAAGACGAAGGGATTGCAGTGTGGCCATCTACCCTGGGGGTGATTTCTCACATTCTCTGTCTGTTTCTCCCTTTGTCTCTTCCCAGTGAATGCATGTGCCTTGTAGCAAACCAAAAACAAAACAAGGGGCCAGCAGGTGGCATGGTGGTTGAGGCGCTGGACTGCCTGACACGTGGCCAACTGGCAGCCAGTGGCCTAAAAATCACGAGAAATAAATAGCTAAATAAATAAATGTTTAAAAAAAAACTCCTTTCATTAATATTTTGTGTTTGGGGACCAGCAGCTGGTGTGGTGGTTAAGGTGCTGGACATTCCCACATGGCTGACCACAGTTCGAGTCCCAGACCTGGTGGCTTGCTTTCTCACTTTCTCTCTCTCTGTCTCTCTCTTTCTGTGGTCAAATTAAAATAAATGAATGAATAAATAAAATTAAATAAATAATTCTTTTAAAAAAAAAACTCTTAAAAAATTTTTGTGTTTGAGGGCTTGAGGTCTGAACTTCGAGCATTTCATTGGGTTATCATCTCGAATACAAGTTTCTGTGGCAGAAAAGAGGGGAGGCTGGCAGGCAGTTACACAGTGTTGGTGCAACTGGACTCACTTGGAAACAGTCTGGGTTCTTATCTCAGGACCTCCCCTGAGTGCCCCAGGCACTGTGATCTTGGCTGGCTGAGACAGGGGTGCATTGTGGTGTGAAAACTCTTTTGGGGATGTCCAACCCCGCCCCTGACGAAATAAAATTGAAAAATTCTAGATCTGGCCCCACCCCCGGTTCTCACAGTGTTGTAATCTCCCGCTTTACCCTTCAGCTGCAATCAGCCCTTCCCGTTGCCCTAATCCCCATTTAAACCTGTGACCGTCCAGCCAGTCTGCTTCATTTTGCTTTCCTGCCTGTGCCTGATGCGTCTGTGCTTGTGACTCTGATGCCAACATCCTGCCTTCTTGAGTCTGGATCCATGTCGGAGTTTTCTCTGTGCCCCAGGCTCCCAACCAGGGGGGTGGCAAAGCTCAGGATCCCAGGAACCGAGTGGGAAGAAAAGGAGTGCTGGTATGGTGGTTAAGGTAGCTAGATCCCACATGGTTGACTGCATAGTTCACATCCCAGACCTGGCAGCTTGCAAAGCACCCTGGAGGCAGGTATGTATGTGCCCAAATTCCATAGAGGAGAACAGAGGAGAAGGATGTGGCCATCTCCCTTAGGGGATGTTTTCTCCCCTTCCTTATCTCTCTCTCTCTCTCTCTTTCTCTCTTCCTTTCTGATGGGTGCGTGCACCTTATCTCAAACTAAATGAACAAACACAAACTTAAAAAGGTTTTTGTTATTATTATTTTTAAATTATTATTATTTTTGCTATAGGACACATGTACTCCTCAAAGAGAGGCAGAGAGAGACAGTGAGAGGGAAAGTGAAAAATCACCCCCAAAGGGCCATGCCACAATCCCTTCTCCTCCTGGGATTTTGGACATGCATTTACACATGCCAAGTGTGATTTTCAAGCTGCCATGGCTATGACTCGAAATGGGGTTGGCCATGTGGGAGTCTAGCACCTTAACCACCACCTCACCTGTTGGCCCCAAAAAACTTTCATTTTAAATTTAAATTTATTTATTCTTTCTTTCTTTCTTTCTTTCTTTCTTTCTTTCTTTCTTTCTTTCTTTCTTTCTTTCTTTCTTTTTTTTTCTTCTGAGACAGAGAAAGAGAGTTCCCCCAACAGTTACACTGTGATACACCCCCAGCCTTCACCCAGCTGCATATGGGCACACATGTGCCCAGTACACTCAGGGAGCTTTCTGGGCCTGAACGTGGAACCTTCCTGTGTGGAATTGCCTTGCAGAGCACTGAATTTTATCACTGTGCCATGATCTGGCCCCCACTTGCAGTTTTTGAAGAAGAGTTTGGGAAAGGAGGCTTGAGGGAATTTTCAGGCCCTTACGGAGGTCACCCCCAGCTTCTCTGATTTGCAGCAGCCTCCCAGGCGGAGGCTGCCAGAGGACTTTGGCACAATCTCTATGGCTCCACCCCGCTATAAAGAGGGATCCTAGGTGTTTTGGGGCAGGGAAGTCCTTGACGTCCCTCCGTCAGAGCCCAGGAGACTTTGTTCACTGGAACACAGCCCCACCTGCTGGAGGCTGTGTGTCTTTGGTCTTGACCTGGACTGAGTCTACACGGAGGACCTGAGGTGCAGGCTGATCGCCTGGGTGTGTGTGTGTGAGGTGTCAGGGTGCTGCTGGTGGTGAAGGTGCTGCTCTGGTGTTATGTGAGGTGCAAATTGTAAGAACCTCACTTGTGTGTGAGGAACATGGTCTTGGGCGTGGGCTGTGTGGGCATCGTGTGTGAAGTGCAATGTGGGATGTGTAGTGTGAGGTGTCGGGGGTTCTGCAACTGAAGGCAAAATGTGGTGTGAAGTGTCCAGGGGGTGTGTTGTGTTGTGTTGGTTGTGTTGTGCAGGACTTGTGATTTCAACAGATATGTGGAAGATATCTAGTCTTTTAGATGCATAATACTGTCCGTGTGAGGTGTTGGGAAAATATAATTAAAAAGCAAAATCAGGGCCAGCAGGTGGCATGGTGGTTAAGGTGCTGGACTCCCATATGGTCGACTGTGGTTTAAGTCCTGGACATAGTGGCTTACTTTCTCACTTCCCTCTTTCTCTCTCTGGTGAACACATATGTCCTGTAGCAAATTTAAAAAAAAAAAAAAATATATATGTATGTATGTAATAATAATAAATAAAATTAAAATAAATAGTTTTTTTAAAAAAAACTCTCCCAACCCAGAAAACCTCTCCACAAGGTGGTAAAGACAGAGAACAATCTTATCATTTATTTTATTTTTTATTTTAAAGAATTGTTTATTTAATTCCATTTATTATCTTTTAAATTTGATCAGAGAGAGAGGGAGAGAGAGAGAAAGGAAAGCGAGAAAGCAAGCCTTCAGGTGCAGGACCTGAACCATGGTCAGCCATGTGGGAATCCAGCATCTTCAACTACCACGCCACCTGCCAGCCCCACAATGTTATTAGTGAATAAGCGTCACAGGCAGTCTGCCAAAACATTGCAAAGGCAGAAAGAAATCTTAGCCAAGCAGAGACAAGCCATTCTCATGTTTTCAAGATAGAATTTAAAAACTCACATTATGTTTTTCCAGATAAAGAATAGTCCTCAAATAGGATGACTCAATAACACCAGTAGTCAAGCAGTTCATGCTAACTTTACCTGGGTGAGTGGGGAGACCACCTGAGTTACCTAACTGACCTTGGCGGGGAGGCGGAATGTTTGTAACGCTAAATAAGCCATGTGTATTTGAAAGGACAGAAAAATAAATTCTGAAAGAGACAGAGGGAAAGGAATGTCTTTGTTTTCAGCAGGGATAATTAAGCCTCTTTTTGTTTCATTTTATTTTTATTAATTAGTTCATTAATTTTTTAAAAAATTGCCAGGAGGGTGCATATGCTTACCAGAAAGTGATGGGGAGAGGGAAATGAGAAGGCACCAACCATGGCTTTGGGCATGTACACACATGAGCCCGGCATGTTTTTCTAGCTTCTGAATCTGGAACTCCACCTGCCTCAGTCACCACACCACTGGCTGGTCCTGTTTTATTTTATTTTTAATTGACAATAAGTATATAATTTAAGGGGTACAATGTGATTTTTCAGTACATTATGGAATGATTAAATCAGGATAGTTTGCATATCCTCAAATATTTATCATGTCTGTGTGGTGAGAACATTTAAAATTTTTTAGCTATTTTGAAATATATTATTATTAAATTATTTTAAAAATAATCATTTTATTTAACTTTATTTAATTATTTTAATTTGACAAGAGAGGGACAGAGAGAAAGAGAGAGAGAGAGAAAATGAGAAAGCAAGCCAGGAGTTGAACTGTGGTCAGTCATGTGGGAGTCCAGTGTCCTTAACCACCACACCACTTGCTGGTCCATAAAATTATTGTTTTAAAGCATGTTTTCTGGGGCCAGCAGGTGACATGGTGGTTTAGGCTCTGGACTCCCACATGGCCGACCGCGGATTTGAGTCCCAGACTGGCTTGCTTTCTCACTTTTCCTCTCTCTCTCTGCCTCTCTCTGGTGAACACATGTACCCTATAGCAAAACTTATAATAGTATTAATAATAAATGAAATAAAATAAGTAAATAATTAAAAAAATAAACTGAATAAACCGTACTTCCTAAGAGAGAATGGGGCAGGGAACCCCAACAGGATCTGGTCACACTGTCATCCTCTCCGAAACGCTGCAGTTAACCAAGATCACAGGTGAACCTCCTTACGGCTCAGAATCCTGGAGCAGTGCCTCACCACCTTGCACCCCGTGTTGAGCCAATACATTATTATTATTATTAATTTTTTTGGAGAGGTTTTCGCTATAGGACTCCTGTGCTTGCCAGAAAGACAGAGAGAGACAGAGAGACAGAAAACGAGAAATCACCCTCCTCGCCTAGGGATGGCCACCTCTCAATCCTTTCTCCTCCATTCTCCTCCTGAGATCTTGGGCATGCACGCATACACGCCCAGCGTGAGTTTAAGCCACCGGGTCTGGGACTCAAACTGCAGTTGACTACATGGGAGTCCAGTGACAAAGCCATTACGCCATCTGCTGGTCCCATTATTATTATTTTTAAAAAGAATTATTTTATTTAGCTTTTCTTGTTTGTTTGTTTATTTATTTATTTATTTACTTATTTATTTTTGCTATAGGGCTTGTGTGCTAGCCAGAAAGACAGAGAGAGACAGAGAGACAGAAAGTGAGAAATCATCCTCCGGGGGGATGGCCATGCACAATCCCCTCTCCTCTGTTCTCTTCTCAGGATCTTGGGCATGCATGCACACGTGCTTGGCGTGAGTGTAAGCCACCAGGTCCGGGACTTGAACTGTGGTTGACTACATGGGAGTCCAGTAACATAGCCATTATGCTAAATGCTGGTCCCAGCTTTATTTATTTTAATTTGACTAAAGAGAGACAGAGAGAGGGAGAGAAAGATAGAAAGTGAGAAAGCAAGCTGCCAGGTCCGGGACTCAAACCGTGGTCGGCCATGTGGAAGACCAGTGCCCTTAACCACCATGCCATCTACCGGCCCCACCAATACATTGTTATTAATTATAGTCACCGTGCTGTGCAATAGAATACCTCAACTTATTCCTCCTGTCTAACTATAACTTTGTACAGTTGTACAAACTACTTTGTACTTTGACATTTCTTTCCTTGTCTACTCTCCTCCCCAGCCTCTGGTTACTACCGCTCTACTCTCTTCTTCAATGAGTTGGAATTTTATTTTTGTTTTGTTTTGTTTGCTGTAGGGTGCATTTGCTTGCTGGAGAGGGACAGAGAGAGAAAGAGACAGAGACAGGGAAAGTGAGATATTAACCCTGGAGGGGATGGCCACACCACAGTTCCTTCTGTATTTCTCCCTTTGGGATTTTGGGCATGCACACACACACACCTGGCATATTTTTCAGGCTGTTGGGTCTGGGACTCCATCTGCACAGTCGGCCATGTGGGGTCCAGCCACCTTAACTACTATGCCACCTGGCTGCCCTCAGTTGGAGATTTTTATTGATAGATTACAGATATAAGTGGTATCGGACCCTCTGTGCCTGACTTATTTTACTAACATCCACCAGGTTCTCCATGTTGTCACAAGTGACAGCATTTCTTCTTTTTAAGGCCAAGTAGTATTGCAGTGTGTATACTGCATTTATTTTTTATTTTTAATCTATTCTATCTTTAGATCTTTATTTTCTTTAATCATATCTATAGTTTTTGGCATACGGATAGTCCACATATTTCATTAGATTTAAACCAAAGTATTTAATGGGCTTTGTTGCTAACATAAGTGGTGCAGGGACTCAAAATTTTATTTCCAATTGTTGCTAAAAACATTTAAAAAAATTGAAGGGACTTGCAGATGACATAGCAGTTACGTTGCTGGACTCCCACGTGGCCGACCGTGGTTTGAATCCCTGACCTGATGTCTTGAAAATCACTCTGGGCACATGTGCATGGGTGCCCAGTATCCTGGGAGGAGAATGGAGGAGAAAGGATTGTAACATGGCTATCCACCCCTGGTGATTTCTCACTTCCCCTCTCACTGTGTATGTGTCTCTCTCTCTTGGGCTAGCACCTTAAGGCAAAAACCTCTCAAAAACAAAAAACAGAATTGAGTTTTGTCTATTCGTTTTTTATCCTATGATTTTACTGAATTCACTTCCTCCCCTTTGATTCTCTCCCTCTTGCCCCCCATGTACACCACATCTTAAAATAATCCATTCATTCTTTGATGGACACTTAGATTGTTTCCATATGCTGGCTATTGTGACTAATCCTGCAGCCAACCAAGATCATGGGTGCACTGTGTGCACCCAGGGTGTTCAGGTCCACCCAGGTCTGAGTCTGGGCCACCCATACAGTGCCAACATTGGACAATGGTGCTCCACTGCCCGTGCCACCACAGCTGAGCCTTTTTTTCTATCTTGATGCAGGCATTTATTGCTATAAGCTTCCTTCTTAAGACTGCTTTTGCTGCATCCTATACATTTTCATATGCTGGTTTCCATTTTCAATTGTCTTAAGATATTCTCCTTTATGTTCATCTTTGAAAAAGAGTTGTTCAGGAGCATATTAATTTCCACATATTCTTAAACGTTCCATGATTCCTCCAGTAAGCCTTGTATTTTTAATGTGTATTTGACCTAGGGTCAGCAGGTGGTGTAGAGGTTAAGGTGAACAGATTCCATATAGCCAACTGCACGTTTCATGAATCCAACCAAGTGGCTTAAAAAATAATACCTTGCTGGACCAGCAGTTAGCATAATGGCTATGTCACTGGATTCCCATGTAGTCGACCACGGTTCGAGTCCCAGACTCGGTGGCTTAAACTCAGGCCGGGAGCGTGTGCGTGAGTGCCCAAGATCCGGAGAGGAGAATGGAGGAGAAGGGATTGCGGTGTGGCCATCCCCCCTGGGGGGCGATTTCTTGCTTTCTGCCTCTCTGTCTCTCTCTGTCTTTGTGTCAAGCGCACACACCCTATAGCAAAAACCTCTCCAAGAAAAAAGAAAAGAAAAAGAGAAAAAAATATACCTTGCATGTGTGTGTGCCCAAAATTCTGAGAGAAGAGTGGAGAAGAAGGGGTTGCTGCGGGGCCACCCCTCACGGATTTCTCTCTCTCCTCTCTCCAGTGAATGCATATGCCCTGTAGTAAAAACTAAAATAAACAAATAAATACTATTATTAAAAAACAATTTTTTAATTTGCCCTTAAAGATGCTTTTAGGGCCACCGGTGACAGTGGGATCCCGTATGGTAGAATGTGTGGTTTTGGTCCAGACTCAGCAGCTTGAAAAACACACCAGGCTCATGTGCCTGCGTGTTGAAAATCCTAAGAACAGAGAACTGAGAAGGGATTGTGGTGAGGCCATTCCGTTTCCCAGCCCAAGACAAAACTGTTTTCTCATTTTCCTTGTCTCTTTCGGTCTCTGTCTCTCTCTGGCAATCTCATGTGTCTTATGGCAAATTTTTAAAAGCTGTACTAAGGTATATGTTGCTGTGTTTAACGGGTGCATGTTGTGTTGACATTGTGAGTAAGGGGGGTATATGGGGTGAAGGAGGGTACACATGAGTGATCATGTGTAGAGTTGAGTGGAATTACTCATGCTCACAATTCGGTTGAGGAGGTAACAACTAGAGAATCCGCGAAATCTCAGGCCTAATTCTGCAATCTAAACGCTCTTACGAGCAGGTCATCCTCTTCTCAGCCTTAGAGTTGAGGACTACAGTTCCCAGGATGCCCCGCTAGTCCACCAAACCGGAAGACAACTCTCTTCAGTGGGCGGGCCTGAGAGGTGGCTTGTCGGAAAAGAGGAAGCACGGCCAATGGGTGAGCTGGGCGGAAACGAAGCGCACGCTGATTGCGCCGAGGAGCTTGGAATCTTTGGCGCCTTAGTTTCAGTGGTGAATACGAGATAGGCGGGTACAGTGACCAATGAGAAGGCGGGGAGGTACACTCAGCGTGTGTGGGCGGGGAGAGGTGCTGATTAGCAGACCGTTCGCCCAGTGAAGAGCGGAAGTCGCTGGTCGGGGGCCGGGCGAATCGGGGCGGGCGTGTGTGGAGACGCGGTGTTTGCCATGGCGGAGTCTGTGAGGAAACGGGGCCGGCCGCCTCGGGGCGGCGGTGTGGGCCGAGGGGCTCGGGGCGGCCGGGGCCGGCGTCCTCGTGCCCAGCCATTTCCGGCCCAGCCTACTCTGGAGTCAGTGTTTGTGGACTTGGTCAGCGATAGCGATGAGGATATCCTGGAGGTTACAGCCGCGCGCGGTGCTGCAGAGCCGGTCGAGGTCCCGTCCCCGGAGCCCCCCGTGCTGGCTGCGACTCGGGGCGACAGCGACAGTGACAGCGAAGTGGAGGACGCGCAGCCCGCAGGAGCCCCGCGGGCCCCGGTCAGGCGGCGGCGGCGGCTGCTGGATCCCGGGGAGGCGCCGGTGATTCCGGTGTACTCCGGGAAGGTGCTACCGGGTCCTCCGGGAGGGCTGGGTCGGAAGGGCTGACGGGCCAGAGGCCCGGGGAGGGGCCGAAACTCGGGTCCTGGGGTTGGTCTTGGGTAGACGGAATCAGGGGCTAGGGTGCTGGAGGCAGAGCGGCAGGGCCCCTCGGGCTTCTACAGATCGGTGAGGTGAGGGTTTGGGAAGTGTGGGGAGTTTGGGATTCCGGGAGCTGTAGTCTTGGGAGCCTCTGGAGGCTAGGGGTTGGGTCCCTGAGGGCTCACGGGGGCCAGGAGGACCGGGACTGGGATTGGGGGTATGTTGGATTTTGAGGTTGCTAAGGAAGCTGGGGTCATGGGGGTCCAGAGAGGATTTGGGGGGGGGGGCTCCTGATGGTGAGGTAAACTAGGGGACTGGGGTTTCCTGGAAGTCTAGGGTTAGACTAGTTTAACCTAGTTAAAAAGGTGAACTATTGTCCCTCCTGTGGCAATTTAAAAAATGGCCTCATAGAGGGATGAAGAATGACTGTCAGAGGTTGGGAAGGATGGAGAGGTGGGGATAGAAGGAAAGAGCTGATTAATGGGAATAAAGATAGGTAAGAGGGGCAATGTCTAGTGTTCTAAAATGCAGTGAGGGCATGTGGATGGCAACTACTTGCTGTGTGTCTCAAAGTAACTATAAGAGGATTTTGAATGTTCTCAACACACAAGTAATGACGAATGGTTGAGATGACAGGTATGCTATTGATAATTGTCTTGATTTCATCATTACACATTGTATTCTTGTGCTGAAATAAATTGCATTGTACCCCCCACAAATATGTACAATTATATATTTATTAAAAATATTAAAGTGAAAGAAACTACAACAACCCTGCATCTGCAGAGAACCTTAGGGAAAGGGGGTATAGAGAGCAGGCTACTACTACAATTTTGGATCCTGGGGAAGCTGGACTTCTGGGTTCTTGGGAGAGGACCATGGGGACTGAGTCTTTAGGGAGGACTTAGGTGTCAGAAGAATCATCCTGGTTTTCCCTTTCAGTAGAGAGAGGACTTGGACTGACTCTCCCTTTTATTATTTCTGCAGGTGAAAAGCAGTCTCCACCTCTTTCCAGATCACCTGCCCCTCCTGAAACTCTACCCTCCAGAGACTGAGGAAGGTAGGGTAGGGCTTCCAGGGAGAGGTGCCCAGCACTGGCTTCTCTGAGACTTCCTCCAGTTTACATCTCTGTAGTCAGTTGTCTCTTGAGGCTCAAGAGGAAGGACATGGGAGAGGAGACTTTTGATTCCTAGTCAGGAAAAGGCTGCAGTCTTGAAAGGAGCTGAGCAGTTAATCAAAGGCACAGAAGCCAACACAGGAAGTGAGATCAAACTACCCTCCTTTCACCTCTGATAGGCATGAGAGTGTGTTAATATACAGGTTTTCAGGGGTGACACACAGAAATTTTCATTTTGTAATATTTGGGAGGCAGAAGATGGGGAGGTGTTGACAGTCTGTGACATCTTGTTACACCTGTAACAAATTCCTTGGGAACAACTTGAGCTGGCAGGGTGTTCTTTGAATCTTTTTTTTTTTTTATTGAGAGGTTTTTGCTATAGGGCACATGCGCTTGCCAGAGAGACAGAAAGTGAGAAATCATCCCCCAGTGGGGGCTGGCCACACCTCAATCCTTTGTCCTCCATTCTCCTCTTAGGATCTTGGGCATGTACGCACACACGCTTGGCATGAGTTGTTTAAGCCACCAGGTCCAGGACTCGAACCGTGGTCAACTACATGGGAGTCCAGCGACATAGCCATTATATCAACTGCTGGTCCCTATCCTTTAAATCTTATCAGAACTGCCTGGACTTTGTCCTTCCCCAGTGATGTGATTTTCATGAACCATCCAAGGGTAGTGATTAGGAATCAAGTCTAATGAGGAAGTGATTCAGTGAGCAAATGCTTACCTTGAAATATATTGTCAACCTGAGAGATGACAGTGTGGCAGACAGATTAAAAACAGATTTACGAGCCGTCTGGTCTGGGTTTGAATCCCTTCTCTATCCGTAAAAGCTGTGTGACCTTTGGCAAATTTAATCTCTTAATGCTTCAATTTCCATGGGGCAATAGTGGACCGATGTTAAGTGAGAATTTAGAGGGATTGCGCTTTGCTATGTATATGGTTTGGAAAGAACAGTACCTGGGAGGTAGAGTTGCTCTCTAAAAGGTACTTTTGGGCCAGCAGATGGCGTTGATGGTTAAGGTGTGGATTTCACATGGCTGACTCCCTGGACCCCAAAGCTTGAAAATCACGCTGAGTGCACATGCATGCCCAAAATCCTGGGGAGAATGGAGGAGAAGGGAATGTGGCTTGGCCATCCCCCCGGGGGATTTCTCACTTTCCTCCCCTCTCTGTCACTCTCTCCCTCCCAGCAAGTGCATGTGTGCTATAGCAAAAACAAAAAACAAAAACAAAAGAATGAAACTTCTGCCTTGCTACTCAAAAAGTGGGCCCAGCAGGATTGGGCATCACCAGGAAGCATGTTAGGGAGGCAGAATTTCAAGCCTCTGGCAGCCTCCACATTCAGTTAAGACAGAATTGCTCAGCCTCAGCATTACTGACATTCTGGACTGGAAAATTCTTTTTGTAGGGGCCTGTCCTGTGTGTTGTAGAAGGTTTAGCAGCAACCTGACCTCAGTCCACTAGATGCCAGTAGTATCCTTCAACCCCCACCCGCTCTGCATTGTGACAGCCAAAATTGTTGTTAGACACTGCTCCATATGCCCTGGGAGACACAACTGCCCCTTGTTGAGAATCACTGATCTAGGCTTTATTATTGTTTTATTTTTGCAATATATATTTTCGTGACTTATGATGATCTTTTATTGGTGGCAAGCAAATGGAGAATAGTTTCTTATTCTAAAATAGTACTTGTTTTCTGTTTATAAGAAATGTAAGTTCAGGGAACCAGCAGTTAGCGTAATGGCTATGTCGCTGGACTCCCACGTAGTCGACCGCGGTTCGCGTCCCAGACCCGGTGACTTAAAACTCACGCCGGGCGCGTGTGTGTGCGTGCCCAAGATCCCGAGAGGAGAATGGAGGAGAAGGGATTGCGGTGTGACCATCCCCCCTGGGGGGTGATTTCTCCCTTTCTGTCTCTCTGTCTGGCGAGCACACGCACCCTATAGTGAAAACCTCTCCAAAAAAAAAAAAAAGAAAGAAAGAAATGTAAGTTCATAAGAGTGATTGGAGAGAACATATTAAATAACCATGCCCCTTGAGCACTTCCCCAGGATTATCATGTGGTCCCGTGTGTGTCTGGGGGCTCTGCGGTCTCCATCATTCTCAGGACCTTCTTGAAGCCTGACTTGTTTTTCCTTGGCCTCTCCTTGTCCTCTGGCTGACCCTCTTCTGGTTTCTTCTCCTGTGCCCTCAGAGGCAGATATGGCAGATTCTAGCAGTCCCCACTCCGAGGAGCCCCCATTTCCAGGTTCTCCCTGGAAGAAGAAATTGAGGAGTAAGGGTGAAGAAGAAAAGAA
Organism: Tupaia tana; assembly: GCA_026018925.1. Lineage (NCBI taxonomy): Eukaryota > Metazoa > Chordata > Mammalia > Scandentia > Tupaiidae > Tupaia > Tupaia tana. The sequence goes on from JAKSZU010000016.1 coordinate 61,735,191, forward strand.
GGAAACGGTGGTTCTGTGAGTGAGGCTGTGGCACTTGAGCCTTGGGAACAAAAAGGGTGGTGGAGGGGTAAACTAAGGCAGACAGAACACTTGGGTGGCTCCTGACAGGATTAGGAGAAGGGACGGGAGGTGTGTTAAGGATCAGGGAAAGCTCTTGGCAGAAGAGGATGACAGCAGACCCTCAGGTCTGCCCACTGGAACAGAGTCTGAGATGGTAGTAATGTAGGGGTTAAGGGTGTACATGTAGAAAATATAAACTGATTTTTCTCTGTTCTGACAACATAGAATACTTCTATAAGCTCAGATGTGTGGGAGTTTTCCTCCCCACATAGCAAGCACGCAGTCCTGCAGCAGACACCTGCTGGGTGTTCTCTAAGTCAATTCAATGCTGACACTACCTACCTGGAGAGAGCTTCAGAGCCCATAAACTGAGGGCTCAATTCACAAAACTGCCCTCCCTAACCCCCGCAACTTCAGTGTCAATGGCAGGCCTCAGCTTGTCACCTGTACTTCTCACCGACTGGCTATAAATCAGGTTCCCACAGAACTCAGGGTAGCTTATCAGTTTGTTGTAGAGGATATTACAAGGGACACAGATGAAGGGATGAAGGCATTGGGCTTCCGTGCCCTCCTGGCACACCACTCTCCAGGAACCCGCATGTGTTCAGCTTTCGGAAGCTCTTGGAACCTGTCCTTTTGGGTTTTTCTGGAGGCTTCGTTAATAGGCACGATCAATAACATCACTGGCCACTGCTGATCAACTTAACCTGCCCCTCTCCCATTCCCTGGGAGGTTGGGGGGGGTGGTGCTGAAAGCCCCGACCTCTAATCCTTCCTTGGTCTTTCTGGTGATCAGCCCAGACCCGAAGTTACCTAGGGGTGGCCAGCCTCAGTCAGCTCATTGGCATACAGAAGGACATTGATCACTTTGGGGATTACAGCTATTTTAGGAGTTGTCTACCAGAAAGGAGGGGTGGGAGACATGGACAGATGACAGACCAAATACATAGTTCTCAATCTCACAGTGCGATTTAAACCCAGCAGCTGTCTCTTTTGCAAAACCAAGATAACAGTGGTACCTGTGTCAGTTGATGAGTAAACTGAGTTAACAAGTGCTCTGTGTCTGTCCCTTGTTACTGTACGTTTACCTGGCAGTGACTTATCTTCAAAATGAGGCATTTTCCTCCCTAATATTTGGATCATGTCAGTAGACATGTTCCTGATCGTCCCGTATAAACGGTAAAATAGATGTCACTGGGGGGATGTTCCCTCTTGACTCTTGACTCCTTCTGTGGTTCTTGGTGGTCTATAGCTCATGAAGAGAGGTGGGGGTCAGAGTCTCTCCTTTGCCTTCACCCTGCCCCTCTCTCCTCTCTCTGTAGGGTTCAGGACACCTCTCCGTTGCCCACACCTGAGCCAAGGACCAAGAGCAGAAAGCACACTCGGGCACTCAGGAAGCTAAGGTGCTAAGGGCCGGGGCTCTGGCTGGGATGGAGAGGGGCAGCTTGGGAGAGTGGATGACCCCACCTGACCTGAAGTCCTGTCTGTCCCCCAGGGAGGTGAACAAACGCCTCAAAGATCTCCGTTCCTGCCTGAGTCCCAAGCAGCACCAGGCCCAGGATGCTGACAACCAAGAGGATGAGGTGGTCCTGGTGGAGGGACCCACCCTCCCAGAGAACCCTAGGCTCTTCCCACTCAAAATCAGGTGCCGGGCTGAAGTGGTCAGACTGCCTGTCAGAATGGTAGGTGCCCAAGGGCCCATGGGAGAAGGACCCAGGAGGCGCCTGTGGAGAGGCTGTGCTGTCTGGCAGGGGTGTACTGGCAGGAGGGTCTGTGCCTCGCTTTTCCCATCCTGCTCTCTGGAGCTGCCACCCATTCTCAGTCCTCCATGCCTTTGTGCTTGCTGTACCCTCTGTATTTTTTCCACATTCTTCTCATTTTCTCTTGCTGATAAACTTCCTACCCATTTTTTAAAGCTCCACTTAAGCATCCTGTCTTCTAAGAAGCTTTTTTTGGTGGTTCCTCCTCAGGGGGAGTCCCTGCCCTATTTCCTCCCTAGGACCAGAGTTTACCCAGCTTTCTGACAGACTGCTATATATACATATATATATAAGACACTATTTATTTAAAACAATAATTACTTTATTTAACTTTATTTGTTTTAATTTGCCCAGAGAGGAACAGAGTGAGAGAGTGAGAATAAGAGTGAGAGTGAGAGTGAGAGAGAGAGAGAGAGAGAGAGAGAGAGAGAAAGTGAGAAAGCAAGACGCCAGGTCTGGGATTAGAACCATGGTCGGCCCCATGGGAGTCCAGCGCCCTTAGCCACTGTGCCACCTGCTGGCCCCTTTTCTGATATTTTTGAGGGATGACCAGGGTTCAACACCAAGAACAAGAACAGGAATTTCCCATTTAGTGAGCACTATGTTGGTCAAGCAGCTAAGCCAGAGTTTGCAAACTGGCAGCCCATGGCCTTTTTTTTTTTTTTTTTTTTGGAGAGATTTTCACTATAGGGCGCATGCGCTCGCCAGAGAGAGACAGAGAGACAGAAAGCGAGAAATCACCCCTCAGGGGGGATGGTCATGCTGCAATCCCTTCTCCTCTGTTCTCCTCTTGGGATCTTGGGCACGCACGCACATGCGCCCGGCGTGAGTTTTAAGCCACCGGGTCCGAGACGCGAACCGCGGTCGACTACGTGGGAGTCCAGTGACATAGCCATTACGCTAACTGCTGGTTCCCGATGGCCTTTTCGATGCATCTGCTTCCTCTACTCTGTAGAGGGCTTTTTTTTTTTTTTTTGGAGAGGTTTTTTTTTTTTTCACTATAGGGCCCGTGCGCTTGCCAGACAGAGAGAGAGAGACATAGAGACAGAAAGCGAGAAATCACCCCCCAGGGGGGATGGTCACGCCGCAATCCCTTCTCCTCCATTCTCCTCTCGGGATCTTGGGCATGCACGCACACGCACCCGGTGTGAGTTGTAAGCCACCGGGTCCGAGACGCGAACCACGGTCGACTACGTGGGAGTCCAGCGACATAGCCATTACGCTAACTGCTGGTTCCCTCTGTAGAGGGCTTTTAACATGCATGAGCTTGTTGCCAGCCTTGAAAATGGATGGTTTCATACAAAGGGCCAGATTTCTGGCTTCTCCTAAGCCACAGAGGAGGTAGCCAGTCTGGCCCATGTTCCCATGTGGTCCCAGTCAGCTGGGGCTATGTCATGAGCTGGCCTGTTTAGATGGGCATGAGAATTCTAGCTTGCTACAATCCCCACCGCTTCCTTTTTCCTGTTAACCTACGGCTGCTTCATTTCTTCATATTACTTGCCCAAACCCCTTACTGACATGGTTTTATTCTGTATCTTGCCAGGTAAATATGAAACTCACAGCTGAGGAGCACCTAGCAAGTAGCTAAGGCCAGAGACTTGTGTTTAGGGTGGTGGGTCGGGGCAGGGTGGAGGTGGGAATATCAAGGCCTCCTTTGCTTCTTGTCCTCCTCCCTAGTCGGAGCCCCTACAGAGTGTAGTGGATCACATGGCCACTCATCTCGGGGTGTCCCCAAGCAGGATCCTTTTACTCTTCGGAGAGACAGAGCTGTCCCCTACTGCCACTCCCAGGACCCTAAAGCTTGGAGTGGCTGACATCATTGGTGAGAGGAGGGTAGGGAGGTAGGGCCTCAAGGCTTTTGCCATCGGAAGGGGCTATGGGGAAATGTCCAGGGTGGGTCCTGCTTTCAACTCCCCACTTAGGCCTGGTTTCCTGATCCTGCCTCCTACAGACTGTGTGGTGCTCACAAGTTCTCCGGTGGCCACAGAAACATCCCAACAGCTCCAGCTCCGAGTGCAGGGAAAAGAGAAACACCAGATGCTGGAGGTCTCGCTGTCTCAAGTGAGTGGGAGAAGTGGCTCTCCGTGCCCCTCACCCATTCCTCTGCTGTCTCTTTGTTACCAGTTCACGGGGAATGGATTCCCCCGAGCCTTACTTGCTAGAGACACCGCCGTTCATATTCTCGGGTTCCCACCATCCTAGGTTGTGTTCAACTTTCCTCTCTTTCTGGGAACCTCTGCTCTAGTCTGTGTGTCCCTTCCTTCTTTCTCTGGTTAAAATGGAAAGGACCTTGACAATAATAAAACCCGTCAAAATAACAAAGCCACACTTAGGAGTGCCAGTCCTTGTGCTGAAGATCTTACTTCACACCAGGATCCTAAATTTCACACTAACCTTATACAAACTAAACTAGCCTGTGGTTATCCTCATTCAATAAATAAGGAAGTGGAGGTCTAAGGAGACAGAATAACTTGCTATATTAGTTTATTTATTTTTTTTTTGAGAGGTTTTCACTATAGGGTGCGTGCGCTTGCCAGACAGAGAGAGACAGAGAGACAGAAATCACCCCCAGGGGGGATGGCCATGCCGCAATCCCTTCTCCTCCATTCTCCTCTCGGGATCTTGGGCACGCATACACACGTGCCTGGCTTGAGTTTTTTTAAGCCACCGGGTCCAGGACGCGAACCGTGGTCGACTACATGGGAGTCCAGTGACATAGCCATTACGCTAACTGCTGGTCCCAGTTTTTTCTTTTTTCTTTTAAAGAATTATTTTATTTAACCTTATCCATTTATTTATTTATGTTAATTTGACCAGAGAGGGATAGAATGAGAGAGAGAGAGAGAGAGAGAGAGAGAGAGAGAGAGAAAGAGATGGAAAGAGATGGAAAGAGATGGAAAGAGAGTAAGAAAGCAAGTTGCCAGGTCCGGGACTCGAACTGCAGTTGGCCGTGTTGGAGTCCAGCACCCTTAACTGACATGTTACCTGCTGGCCCCAACTGTATTAGTTTCTTATGGCAACTGTAAAAAAACACCACAAGCTGGGTGGCTTAAAACAGCAGAAATCTATTTTACAGTTCTGGAGGCTAGAAGTCTGAAATCGGTGTCCTCAGGGCCTGGGCTCCTCTGTCCGGGTGGAACCTTCCTTAGCTTCTTTTAGTTTCTGGTTCCTTGGCTTGTAGCTGCATCACTGCAGTCTCTACCTCTGTCATTGCGTGGTTTCTTCCATCAGTGTCTCGGTCCCTGTCTGTTTTTGTTATATAACGACATAAGTCATATTGGATTAGCATCCACCCTAATCAAGCATGGCCTCAACCTGATCACATCTACAAAGCAAATGGTTGTCTAGTTACACTCGTGGCTAATTCCAGAGCTTACTCAGGATAGCCTGAGAATGTTCCAAATCACCACATTCTGCCTATTTTATGTTTAACATCCTTCCCTCTATTTCTTCTTCTTCTTCTTCCTTTTTTTAATTTAATTTCCCAGAGGGTTTGCGTGCTCACCAGAGAGCAGGAGAGGGAGAAAGCACCTCCCAATGAGGCATGGTCATGTAACAATCCCTTTTCCTCCATTTATTTATTTTTTTTTTTCATTTTTTGGAGAGTTTTTTTTTTTTGCTGTAGGGTGCATGCACTCCCCAGAAAGACAGAGAGAGACAGAGAGACAGAAAGCGAGAAATCACCCCCCAGGGGGGATGACCACACCACAATCCCTTCTCCTCCATTCTCTTCCTGGGATCCTGGGCACGCATATACACGTGCCTGGCGTGAGTTTAAGCTGCTGGGTCTGAGACTCGAACCATAGTCGACTACATGGGAGCCCAGCAACATAGCCATTACGCTAACTGCTGGTCCCTCCTCCATTTCTTCACCCTGTCAAGATTTTGGGGCGTGCATACACATATACCAGGCGTGTTTTTCAAGATGCTGGGACCAGGATTTGAACAGTGTGTTTGGCCATGTGGGATCCAGCTGCCTTAACCACGGAGCCAACTCTTCTATTTATTTAATTTTTCACTTTGTGATAAGCAGCAAGGAGAAAGGCTTAGAAATTTCCCTCAGCTAAGGCCAGCCCTTTAACTCAGTGGTTGAGCGTTGTGGAGAAAGCTGGAGCCCACGTGGCTGACCACAGTTCGTATCCCAGCCCCAGTGTCTTGAATATCACTCCGAGTGTATGTGTGCCTGCATAGTTGCCCAGGATCCTGACAGGAAGGAGAAATGGAGAAAAGCAGATGTGGTATGACCATACCCCACTGGGGGGGGTGCTTTGTTTCTCTCTCTGGTGCACACATGGGCTTCATGGCATTAAAAAAGAGAAACGTGGGGGGACTAGCAGTTAGCATAATGGCTATGTCGCTGGACACTCACGTAGTCGACCACAGTTCCAGCTCTGGACCCAGCAGCTTAAAACACGCCAGGTGTATGTGTGCATGCCCAAGATCCTGAGAGGAGAATGGAGGAGAAGGGATTGTGGCATGGCCAGCTCCACTGTGGGGTGATGTCTCGCTTTCTGTCTTTCTCTCTTTCTCGGGTGAACACACATGCCCTATAGCAAAAATCTCTCTACAAAAAAAGAAAGAAAGAAACAAAATATTAGGTTCCTGACATTTAGTGAAAAGTAAGAAAAAAAATTTTCAGCTAGATATCTTAAGTTCATTCCTTGTAAGTTCTGCTTTCTGCCATCGAACAGTATAAAGTAATTCAGCCACGTTCTCTGCTAGTTTATAACCACTGTTTACTCCAGTTTCTGATAACACATTCCTCTTCCCACCAGAGACCTTACCAGAAGCACTTTTAATGTTCATGTATCTTGCAACCTGTTTGTGACAATTTATGTACAGTCATGTCCTGCATCAGGAGTGTACTGCATATGTGACATATAGCCTAGGTAGTACAATTTAGTTATAAGTACACTCTATGATGTTTACATAATGAAATTTCCTAATGACACATTTCTTAGAACATAACTTGTTAAGTAACACGTGACTGTATTTTAAGACATTAGAAACTTTCTCTACAGCTTTCTTTTTTTGTACGAATGCATTAGATAGGCCCTTTTTTGGTTGTATTTTTTTTTTTTGTTTGTTTGTTTTCCATAGGGCACATGCACTCACTGGAGACAGACAGAGAGGAAAAGTGAGAAATCACCACCCCAGGGATTTGGCCATGCTGCAATCCCTTCTCCTTCATTCTCCTCTTGGGATTTTTGGGTATGCGCACACATGCACTTGGCATGAGTTTCAAGCCACTGGGTCCAGGGCTTGAACTGCGGTTGACCGTGTGGGAGTCAAGCACCTTAGACACCATGTCACTTATTGGCCCCAGGTTTTTGTTTTTCTTTTAAATTTCCAGAGGGTGCATGCGCTCAGAAGATACAAGGAGAAAGACAGCATCCTTTGATGGGATGTGGTCATGCAGTAATCCTTCCTCCCGTTTTTTCCATCCCTTCAGGATTTAGTGTGCACATGTGCACATGCCTTGCATGTTTTTCAGGTTGTGGGGCCAGGATTTGAACTGCAATCAGCAATGTGGGATCCAGCTCCCATACCCTAGACTATGGTCCAGTCCCAGGATTGCCTTTGATGTCCATATTGCTACCAATAGTTTCTTCAAGGCAGTCAAGGCTTTTTCTAGCATATATTTCAAAGTTCTTCTAGCCTCTCCCAATTCCAAAGCCACTCCCACATTTTAGGGTTTTATTACCTCACTTCTGTATTATGGCGGTTGTAACAAAGCACCACAAACTGGGTAGCTTAACAGAACAATTGGGGGACCAGCAGGTGATGTGGTTAATGGTGCTGGATTCCCACATGGCTGACCGTGGTTTGAGTCTGGGACCTGGTGGCTTGCTTTTTCCCTTTCTTTCCCTCTGGTCAAATTAAGTGATAACAGTAATAATAATAACAAAAGGAAATAGATAAAGAATTCTTAAAAAAAAAAAAAACTGGGCAAAAAAACCCCCAAGAAAAACAGATTGGGCTAGCTGGCGACATGGTAGTATGGTAGTTAAGGTGGCTGGATCCCACATGACTGCGGTTTGAGTCCTGGACCCGGTCATGACACATGCATGTGAGTGCATGCCCAAAATCCTGAGAGAATGGAAGAGAAAAGACTGTGGTGTGACCATTCCTCCTGGAGGAGGGGTGCTTTCTCACTTTCCTGCTCTCTCTCTCTGGTGAGTGCACATATCCTCTATTAAATAAAAAGAAGAAGAAGGGGCCAGCAGTTTGCATGGTGGTTAAGGCGCTGGACTCCCACATGGCCAACCACAGTTCAGGTTCTGGACTGAAATCTTGCCGGGCATGTGTACTTGCAAGCCCAAAATCCTGAGAGGAGAATGGAGGAGAAGGGACCGTGGTATGGTTATCCCCATTGGAGATATCTCACTTTCTCTTTCTGGTGAGTGCACACACCCTACAGCAAAACCTAAACAACAACAACAAAACAACATAGATTTATTCCCTCACAGTTTTGGAGGCTAGGAGTCTGAGATCAAGGTATCAGCAGAGCCATGAACCCACTGAAACTGAGTAGGATCCTCTTTTGTCTCTCTCTTCCCAGCTCGTGGTGGGAGCGGGCAACCTTGGTACTCCTTGGCTTACAGCTGCTCTGACAGCCACTGTATCTGTCCCTACAGAATCTCCCCACTTCCCCTTTCAAATTCTTACCTTTTTGTCCTCTCCATCCAGGATTCTCCTCTCAAGACCCTCATGTCCCGCTATGAGGAGGCCATGGGACTCTCAGGACACAAGCTCTCCTTCTTCTTTGATGGGACAAAGCTTTCAGGCAAGGAGCTGCCGGCTGATCTGGGCATGGAATCTGGAGACCTCATTGAGGTCTGGGGCTGAAATCCCATTCTCTGTTGAGAGACCTGGCCTTGGGGAGAATGTCTTCTCTCACCTTTTTTTTTCTTGGCCTCATAAGGACCACCAGTTGAAATAGAAGTTTGAACTTACCTTTAATCTGAAGCAAAATCAAGGAGTGACCTTCGATCTCTTGACCCTGGTTTCAAGCCGTTAACTGTTGATACTTGGTTAGTTGTATTGTAGTTATTGCTGCCCTAGGTGGCCACAGGTTATGCTGAGCTTTGTGGTCCCTACAACATGGAGAAGAGATCTCTCCACCTCTTACACTTCACTTCCACCATCACCATTTCCTTCATTGAAAAGTTTGTTCTATTAATATATAACTTTGCTTGTATTTAGAGTGAGTTGAAATACATGATGGTTGGGTATGGGCTTCCAAGCCTGGGGTTTATATCACTTTTAGGACCAGCAGTCCTAAAAGTTTGCCTTAGTCTTGTTTGGGGGTTGGGAGTTGGGGCATATACACTGGTGTGGTTCCTTGGCTTGTGAGGAAATAAATCAAGCTCATGTACACATTAGCTTTAGCATAAACAGCCAACCATACACAATTTTTCCTTTCATAATGAAGCCACCCCTGGAGACTTTTTAGAAGGATAAGGAATAAAGTGGATTCTTAGCCCTGGGCATCTTCCTTACCCTAAGGACCCTTTATAGCTACGCTTTCTGGTACACACTTCCTGGTGCAAACATTTAAGGCATAACTGAGCACTTTCAGCCGTTTTGTTTTAGATCTCAGAACATAGACCCCATGCAAGGATTCTCTGGTTATGTATTTCCTCCCAGTCATGCCATCTCTTCCACAGGTACCCAATCTAATATGTTTACTACATGTCTGAATATGAATGTATCTTGTAAAAATACAATGTTTTATGTGTGGATATACTTTTACTGTACGCAAGTGGCATTGTGCAATAGATTGTTCAGTATATGTTAGGTCCATCTCTGTTGCATATTCTAGATCTTCGTCACTGACTTCCGTGGTTCTCCACAGTAGTGTCAGTTACATTTTACATGCCCACACCATAGGTTGTGGAACCCGGCTGTCTCCAACCTCTCGTATGCAAGGTTACGATCAGCATCCTTTGATGTGTCCTTTTCTGGGCCTGTGTGAGTTCTCTAGCATATGTAGCCAGGATGTGATTACAGGTCACACAGGTTAATTTCTCTGTGGGTTTCCATGTATTATTTTTAGAAAAAGGACTGACCCTCCTTTTAAGGCTTCCTGTTTCTCCTCATCCTCACCAGCACATGGTGTAGCCCAGTTTTCTAATGTTTGCCAGTCCAGTGGGTATAAAGTAGCACTGTGTTTAGATGCACATTCGCTCAATCACCATTAATTTTGGGAATTTTTTCCGCATACCTATCAGCCTTTCTGGCTTCTATTTTTCTCATTTTCTTGCTCATTTTCTCACGGGAGGCTTCCTATTTTTTCTTTTTCTTTTTTTCTTTTTATCTTCAGGAGTTGCCTCGTACATTCTTGGGCAATTGCAAATGACTCTCAGAATAGCACTTTGTGTATCTAGCGGTATCTCACTGGATAGAGATTCTTAATGTTGAGGAATGAACTATTTTGTCATAAGTAAGTTGCTTTTAGATTTTTTATGTAAAGGTAGTTACAATAGTTTACATTTTCTTCGCTAGTTCATTAGTTTTTCCTTTCATACTGAAGCCACTAAATAAGGCTAAGTCCTGGCTAGTACCCCTGGGGTGGTACCTTGGCTGGCATCTGTTCTGAGAGCCCAAGCACTGATTGATGCCAGGCTGTACTGTTGCTAAACATTTTGTTTGTTTGTTTGAAGCAACTTTAATTAAAGTAAAACACAAGATCGACTCCTGGTTGCTAAATATTGAACATCTCTTTTACTATTGAAAATGCACCTTTGTATATGAGCTCCAAGATTTGTCTTTTACCACATAATGAGCCAGTTTACTCTTTACTGTCTACTAAAAAAGTCATTAGTCTTCCACTGATATGTGGTATGATTTTAGCAAAAGTATCTCACCTTCTTTAAAAAGTTGTTAGAATGTGGCGTTCCTTTGAATTTTGTATTAAATAATCTGTGATATGTTACATAGCACGCAATTTTTTTCAGGTCTTTATGTCCATTAATAAGTTTGAACACATTAAAATGATATATTCAGTCTCAACAGAATAAATGAGAATACATTCGTCCTGTGTTTATGTGAGGATTTCTTTGTGGCCCCCACACAACCCCCACTTAAGAGCTTTGTGATAAAGACCTTATTTATTCCCTCACGTCCATTCTTCCTCCTTGCAGGGCAAGAGAAACCCATGGGTTTTGTTTTCTTTTGTTTTAATTGCCAGAGGGCATGCACACTTGCCAAAGAGAGGGAGGAAGCATCCCCTGACAGGATGTTGTCATACCAGAATTCTTTTTCCTCCATTTCTCCATCCCATCAAGATTTTAGGCATGCATGTGCATGCACCAGCATGTGTTTCAAACGGGATTCAAACCACGGTCAGTCATGTGGGATCCAGCTCCCTAACCACTGTGCTCCAGGACTGGCCCCGAACTCATGGTTTTCTAATGAAGCACAGAGACATTCAGATGGGCAGTACTTCCTAGCCTTTGTGTAGCTAGATGTGGCCAAGTGCCTTCAGGCTCCTGGGGTGTACGTGGGAGAGGAGTGCTCCTTCCACAAAGTGTCCACAGTGGGCAGCAGGTACCCCTCTTCTTTGTTTGCTCCCTATCGACTGGAAGCAGCACAATCCTACAGACACGAGGTGACCTGGAGTAGCAGCCATGCAGGGCAGACAAGGAGGGAAGGAGCCTGGGTCTTACCCTCCTGTGGTACCTACTAGCCCCACAGCACCGCAGCACTGACCTTTTATATGAAAGAGGAACTCGGGTACTGCTTAAATCACTTATTTTAGGATTTGTCACTTAAAACCCACCCCGTTCTGATCTCTGGATGTCGCTATTGCAAGCAATATTGCAGTGATCCCCTCTGGGTATTCGAGGATTTTCTGAGAGGTTTGTGTTCAGGAGTGGAGGCATTCTTTAAATATGCACTGACACGGCTTTTCTTGAATACTGTCAGACTGCTAATTGTCTCAGTTCATTTTCTGCTGCTATAACAGAACAGACAGGGTAATTTATACAGAAATTTATTTCTCCCAGATTTGGAGGCTGAGAAGTCCAAGATTGAAGGGCCACATCTGGTAAGGGTCTGCGTCTTTGGAGGAAGGGCAAGTGAGCATGCAAGGCAGCAAAGGAAGTCCACTTTTAAAAAATTTAATGTTATTATCATTATTATTATTTTTTTAATTTGACCAGGAAGAGACGGAGAGAGAAAGCGAGACAGCAAGCCGCCAGGTCTGGGACTTGAACTATAGTTGGCCACACCAGTGCTGTGGGAATCCAGCACCTTAACTACCATGCCATCTGCTGGCCCCAGATCACTTTTTTTTTTTTTTTTTTTTTTTTTTCCTGCAGGGCTTGTGTACTTGCTGGAGACAGAGAAGTGATAAGGGTAGTGAGAAAGCACACCTCAGCAGGGGGTGGCCATGCCACAATCCCCTTTCCTCCATTCTCCTCTTGGAATTTTGGGTACGTACACATAGTGCCTGGAGTGCTTTTTCAAGTACAGGACTCAAACTATGCAGTGGGCCATGTGAGATTCAGCTGCCTTAAAGCTTCCACACTGGGGGCTGGCAGGTGGTATAGTGGTTAAGGCAGCTGGACTCCTACAGAGGTGACTGCAGTTTGAATCCTGGACCTGGCAGCGTGCTTTCTCACTTTCCTTCTCTCTGGTCAACTTCAAAAAAATAATGACAGTGAATAAAATAATTATTTAAAAAAAAAAATCCACACTGGGGCCAGCAGGTGGCACAGTGGTTAAGGTGCTGGACTCTCACATGGCCAGCTGCAGTTTAAGTCTCTGGTGACTACATGCACCCGGCCCAAGGCAGCCACTTATCATCACATCATCATCTTTTTTTTTTCTTAAAGAGATTTTTGCTGTGGGGTGCGTGTGCTCGCTGGACAGAGAGACAGAGAGAGAGAGAGAGAGAGAGAGAGAGAGAGAGAGACAAAAGCCACTGGCCTGGGACTTGAACTGTGGTTGACTACATGGGAGTCCAGCAGCGTAAGAGAGACAAAAGCCACTGGCCTGGGACTTGAACTGTGGTTGACTACATGGGAGTCCAGCAGCGTAAGCATTATGCCATCTGCTTGTCCCAAGAAAGCCACTTTTCTAATAAGGCCACTCTGGCCATAACTAACCCCCTCCAAAAACAGCATTAATCCATTCATGAAGGCGGTGGAGCCCTCATGACCTAAAGGCCCTCGACCTCTAAATACGATTAGAATGGGGATTAAGTTTCCAACACAGGGGGATGGGGGCAAACCATAGCACTAATCCAAGTGGCTGAACTTCTTAGAAGTCCATTAGCAGGTTCCAGTTTCCTCTTCTGCGCTGATGGGGAGGATATGGGGGACTACTCATTGTAAAAGAACCTGCATTTCTTCGGTGATGAAAGCGTTTATTCATCCTTTCACATGTCTAAAAGACTCGTTAAGTGATCTTTCTAAAACTCAAACTTTAAAGGGCCTTTACTTGGTGCCACAATACCGGGTGGGCACTTTTCATAATCTCACCCATCCTCAGCAACCCTCTCAGGTAGGTGTTATTCCCACTACACAGAAGAGAAAGATTAATGACCATGTCTTCGGCCACTAACTGCAGAGCCAGGTGTAAACACAGAGGGTGCAGTCAGGGAAAACCTGCCCCCCCCCCCCCCCCCCCCCCCCCCGCCCCGGGGATAGCTTCATTTGAGGGGGGTTTAGAGGTCCACCGTGAAGGATCAGGGGTTGGGGAATCCGAATGAGTTGGAAGGGGCTGCTGTACTTTCACTCAACACCTAAGCAGGTATGAAGCCGACGGACACTAAGAGGAAGAGAATGATCAGCGCCCGAACTGGTCATCAGCATTCCCAGAAAGGGTTACCATTTCCAAAACCTTTAGCGATCCCATGATCTCGGGGGAGCCAGAAGGAGCCCACCGAGCTGGCGTTCCCAAGAAGACTCCTGGGTTTTGGAAGGGTTACGCGATTCTACCGAGGCACAGAGATGCGCTTTGGGTTGGAGAGCGGGTCCCTGGTTACCCCGCCGACCGGTTGAAAGTCACGTGCCGCAGGGACCTGCCAAGACGCCCTAGAGTCTTCCGTAGGCCGGCGGCTGGTCATGTGCGGAGGGCTCGTACGCAGTGACGTCTCCGCCCGGGCTCCGGCATCACATGACCCGCCCCGCGGCAACATGGCGGCCGCCGTGGTGCAGCGCCCGAGCTGAGCCTGGAGTGCAGTGAGCTCCTGCGCGGGTGAGGGGTGGGCTCGTGTGGGGGCGGTGCGGGCCCTCCTCCACCTGTCGCTACCCCCGACATCACCTGAGTCCCACGTGTCCCTCCGCGCGGTGTGTGTGATGGGAAGGGAGGAATGACAGGGCCGGGGTCTCTTCCCAGCCGTGCACTGTGCTTCGGAGCAAACTTTAGTTGGTTTCTGGGCGCACTTCCTCCGCCTGGGTTCCCTCCACCCTCCTTTCTCCAGCCTCCTCCCCTCGCAGGTGGGATCGTCGGTGGGACCGGAGCGCGGGCGGGAGCGGCTCCCCGGGACCATGGCCGGGTCCGACACCGCGCCCTTCCTCAGCCAGGCGGATGACCCGGACGATGGGCCGGTGCCCAGCACCCCGGGGTTTCCAGGACCCGTGGGGAACCCTAAGTCTGGGGAGCCCGAGGTCCTGGACCGGGAGAGGCTGCAGCGCATCACGGGCTTGTCCCCGGGCCATTCGGCTCTCATAGTGGCGGTGTTGTGCTACATCAATCTCCTGAACTACATGGACCGCTTCACTGTGGCGGGTAGGTGCCCCCGGCGGGAGGACGGCAGGCTCGGGTAAAGGAGAGGGGCCTGGAGCGTGGGCTGCGCGGCTGGTCCATCCTGTGTCTTCCTTCGCAGGCGTCCTTCCAGACATCGAGCAGTTCTTCCGCATCGGAGACAGTAGCTCCGGACTCATCCAGACCGGCGAGTGGGGGCCCCTCCTGGCCACACAGCAGCTCAGCCACGTGCTGGCCTGCCTGGGGTCTCATTAGTGGGGGTTTAGTGGTCTGAGCTAGGGGAGGGGCTGGCCGTGATTTTGCTCTGGAAGAGGAAGTCAGTTGAATGTGATGGTGAAGACAGAGCTGGGTTTAAATCTCAGCTCTTCTGTGTACTGTGTGATGGTGCGCAAGGCTCTCAACTGCTCTGAGCCTCTTTTTCTCTCCCGAAGAGATGGAGCCAGTAACAACACAGGCCATCTCTCGGCACCCATGTGAGGATTAAATGGGGTAAGGCCAGTGAATGCCCAGTACAGTGTTGGGCATATGGCAAAGATGTTGAAGCTGGGCTGTTCCCATGTCAGGAAGCTCTGACTGGTTTCAGGGCTCGGATGCAGGCACCCCAGAAATAATGGCAGCAGAGGGAGGAGGAGGGCTGAGTTTACCTGTTCATAACTTTGGGCCTTGTGGGCAAGGCAAAGCAGTCAAGACCTTTTTTACATCCTTCCCTCCTCCATTCATTTCTCAGCTGTTTCTGAGCACCTTCTGTGTGTGGGGTCCTGGAGGAAGTGTGATAACATTGAAGTGACTTTGTTTGCTAAGACCTTTTTTTAAAACAAACAAACAAACAAAAACTTCCAGGGGGTGTTTGTGCTCCCCAGAAAGAGAGAGAGAGAAAGCACCTTCCAATGGAGCATGGTCACACCACAGTCCTTTTTTCCTCCATTTCTCTATCCCAGAAATAGATTCGGGGCACACATACCCACATGCCTGGTATGTTTTTCAAGGCACTGGGGGCCAGGATTCGAACTACAGTTGACTATGTGGAATCCAGCTCCCTATGCACAAGGCTTAACTGGTGTGCTATGGGGCTGGTCTTATCAAGACCCTTTATGCTCACTGTCTTCTAATCCTTTCCTCAAGGGTAGGTGTTACTGCAGCTGGCAGGTAGCTTGGTGGCTAAGGCACTAGGCTGCCAGGTGGCCAACCACAGTTCAAGTTCTGGACCTGGCAGTTTGCTTTCTCTCTCTCTGGTCAAATTAAAATGTAATAATAATAAATAAAATTAAATAAATAATTTTGGGGGGGTTGTTTTCAAGAATAGGTGTTACTGGGCTGGCAGACCGCATGCTGAATGGGGTGCTGGACTCCCACATGGCCAGCCTTGGTTTGCATCCGGACCTGGTGGCTTGCTTTCTCACTTTCCTTTTCTTTCTCTCTCTGTCTTTCTCTGGTCAAATTAAAAAATAATAGTAAATAAGTAGTTCTTTAAAAAAATTTATTTATTTAATTTAATTTATTATTCTTCTTCAGTTTGACCAGGGAACAACAGAGAGAGGGAGAGTGAGAAAGCAAACCACCAGGTCTGGGACTCAAACTGCAGCTGGCCATGTGGGAGTTCAGCGCCTTAAACACCATGCCACCTGCCAGCCCCAAAATAAACCATTCTTAAAAAAAAAAAAAATTGGTGTTACTATTTTCTGTTTTATAGAGGAAGTAGGTATGTTATCTATGTTTTAAAGAAACTGAGGCTTAGAGAAGAGTTAAGACTTGCCCAGGGCCTCACAACAAGTTAGAGGCAGAACTGGAATTTAAACCAGGCCTTACAGTGTTCTTTTCTCTACTCCAGACCAATGAGGATCTGTAGGTACCAAGGCGATGTCTAGAGAAATAAGAATCCTAGGTCAGAGGATCATAGGTCAAGGTCTGCAGACCTCTGCAAAGTTGCTGAATTAGGAAATAAGGAAGTCTTTCTAAGCAGTCCCGTTTATTCACTTCTTCATTCAACACACGTCTGTTGTGTCTCTGTCTTGTGCTTGGCTGTGTGTTAAGTGATAGAAACGCAGTTATGGCAGATATAGGCAGGGCTGACGTTCCTTGTGCATGAAGGGGCAACGGTTGATGAGACCGTTTTCCACAGGGAAGAGTGTTTATGGAAAAGGATGCAGTTGACAGGGACTAGGTGTGTGGTGGTCTGGGAAGGTTTCGTTCGTGTTGGATTCTGAAGAAGCTAAGCTGTGTGAAGCTCGGGGGGGAGGAGAGAATGCCCCAGAGAGTACAGCAGGTGCCCCGACACTCGAGCAGCTATCGGCTTTGGCAGTGCAGACCGTGGACGGGAAAGCGGCGGGTGGCATGGCAGAGAGGTAGGCAGGGGCTAGATCAGATAGGCCTTGTGGGCCATGGTAGGAGTTTGGACTTGGTTCTTGGCTAGTTGGTCAGACGTGACAAGTCAGCGGGACGGTCCTTCTACAATGGAAGGTTCAGGAAGATGTTGAGGCTGGGCTGTTCTCATGGCAGGAAGCTCTGACGGGTTTCAGGACTGGGATGCAGGGATGGGCAGTGAGGAGAAGGGTGGGGATCTCTTATGCTCCCTGCGTCTCCCAGCAGGGGAGAGGGTGGGGGTAGGGGTGGGGCTGGGCTGTGACTCTCTGCTTCCCCCCAGTGTTCATCTCCAGTTACATGGTGTTGGCACCTGTGTTTGGCTACCTGGGTGACAGGTACAATCGGAAGTATCTCATGTGCGGGGGCATTGCCTTCTGGTCCCTGGTGACACTGGGGTCATCCTTCATCCCCCAAGAGGTGAGGTCCTAAGCTGGCTCCTGCTTCTGGCCACCTAACTCCCCCCTTAGTCTTTGCAGCCACTCCCTGGACTCATTTCAGACAGACCCTAGGGGGCTTCTGTGTTTCCTTGGTCCATGCCATCTTATTCTCCCTCCTCACTTGAGTTAATCAACCCACAGCGTCTCCCTTTTTCTTCCAGAACCTTCTCCCATCCCCTTGTCCCCTGGCCATTGAGTCCTTGCACTGTGTACCTAAATACTCATGTCTCTCTGCTACGGAAAAAACCTGACCTGGACTGCCACTCCGCCTCTTCCCCTCCTGGCCAGACTTCCTGAAAGGCCGTTGGAGCCTGGCGCCAGTGTGGGCGAAGGAGCAGCCAGCAGGACCCTCACTCTCCTGCACCTCCTCACCTCCTCCTCACCTGCCACTCCATTGAGCCTGCTCTTGCCCAAGGCGCCGTGACCTCCTGGTTGCTAAATGCAGCTCCTACTTCCTGGTCCTCCTCTTGCTCGATCCCCTGGAGTGTCGGCTGCTATTGACCCACTTCTTCCTTCCTTAAACTCTTCTAGCTTCTCTGACACCACACGCTTCTGATTTTCCTCCCGCCTCCCGGGCTGTTGCTTCCTCACTCCTTTAAGTCTTCCCCCATCTGCTCTCACTCTGCCTCGGAACTCTGTCCTGGGCTCCAGGCCCTGGGTCCTCTCCCTGGGTGATCACACCTTGTCCTTAGCTTCAAATGGTTTTCGTAGACAAACTCCCACCTAAGATTATTCACCACTGGGTGCCTTGGGTGGGTGAGCAAACTAAGATTGATTTTGTGCCTACTGGGTGCGAGGAAATAATAGGGTTTTTATCATTCTGTCCTCACAATAGCTATGTGAACGAGTTGTTGTTGTCCCCCTTTTGCAGATGAGGAAACTGAGGCTCAGAGAGGTTAAATTACTTTTCCAAGGTCACAGCTAGTAAGTGGTGGAGCCAGGATTCAAGCCCAGGTCTGATTCTGCCGCCATCCCTGCTGCCTCTCTGGAGCCGGCTGGTGAGGCAGCTTCGGAGGCGGGCCTAGGGCGGGGTGCTACCTCTCCCGTGTCTCGTTCCCCAGCGTTTCTGGCTGCTTCTCCTGACCCGGGGCCTGGTGGGGGTCGGGGAGGCCAGCTACTCCACCATCGCGCCCACTCTCATCGCCGACCTCTTCGTGGCGGACCAGCGGAGTCGGATGCTCAGCGTGTTCTACTTTGCCATCCCCGTGGGCAGGTGAGCAGGCCGTGGGCCTGGCAGGGAGGCAAGGGCTGGTGTGGGGACTCGACTGACTGGC
The DNA here is from genome assembly GCA_026018925.1 of Tupaia tana. NCBI lineage: Eukaryota > Metazoa > Chordata > Mammalia > Scandentia > Tupaiidae > Tupaia > Tupaia tana. Next base: position 61,753,799 of record JAKSZU010000016.1, read on the forward strand.
CGGCCCCTCTTTTCCCCCTCCTCACCCTAGCGGTCTGGGTTACATCGTCGGCTCCAAAGTGAAGGACGTGGCTGGGGACTGGCACTGGGCTCTGAGGGTGAGTCACAGCCTGGGGAAGGCCAGTGACATTCAGGCACCCCCTTTGTGAGGCAGGGCTCACTCTCCTGAGTCCGCAGGACGCCTGGCTGTCCCCACTGGAAGCCCCCGCTAGATAGAACTCTGCTTGCAGGTGACAGAAGGCCTTTTAAATCTGTGTACCCCCAAAAGGGTCTATAGTGGCTTTCATAAGAAGAGGTCCCAGGGTGAGCCTCAGGTAAAGCCAGATTCAGGGTTCCCATGTTGTCACAGAAATGCCATCATCCTTTTCTCAGAAGCTTTACTTAACTCAATGGTAACTTCGGTCACCAGCCCGTGAGAGCTCCTGATAATTGACCTCCCTGTATAGAAATTTTAGTACCTTGGGTCCTTAAACAGTGTCGTGGGACAGTGTCTGAGTCACCTGCCTGCCGTGAATCAGTCCCCGAGGCTGGGGTGGTAACACCACTCTCATGACTGAGTCGGGATCCTGTTTGAACCACCCGGGTTGAGAAGTTGGGGCGGTAGTTGCCCAAAAGAAAATTAGGAGTTCCGTCATGATCTGTTAGCGGAGGAAGCAAAGCTAGGTTTGCAAACCAGGGGCCTCTGGGGTAGTCCCCCTTGCCCCAGTGGCAGGTTCAGTGTCCTGGGTAGGGTGTCCTTAGGCGCTTAGCCAGATGGCCAAGGTCTTAGGGCCGAGTTGTCTGGCACCCTCACTCTTCCCAGCCTAGGGACTGAGTGTGTCCCTGTCCGCACCTGTCCTGAAGCTCCCTGTTTCCCCAGGTGACACCCGGTCTAGGAGTGGTGGCTGTCCTGCTGCTGTTCCTCGTAGTGCGGGAACCACCTCGAGGCGCTGTGGAGCGCCACTCAGATTCGCCACCCCTGAACCCCACCTCGTGGTGGGCAGATCTGAGGGCTCTGTCGAGAAAGTGAGTTTAGTCCCATGCTAGTCCAACATCTGAGGCTCCAGGGAGGCCTTGACACCTGGTTTGAGATTTAAATGGGCACTGCCTTTTTTTTGGCCAGTTGGCCATCACCCAAGGCCTGGAATTCAGTCACTACTGCCTCCTTGTGGTAGATGTTTGAATTACAGGCCTGTACCCTGGGAGCCAAAATAGCCTTCATACCCACTGTTCTGAATTTATTAAAATCATTCAGGAATAGAGAAGAGAGGCTCTCTCCTATTTTCATACGTTAGTGGCATCTGATTTCCTCTTTCCCAACTTCTGCAGTCGTAGTTTCATCCTGTCTTCCCTTGGCTTCACTGCCGTGGCCTTTGTCACGGGCTCCTTGGCTCTGTGGGCTCCTGCATTCCTGCTGCGTTCCCGTGTGGTCCTAGGGGAGACCCCACCCTGCCTTCCTGGAGACTCTTGCTCTTCCTCGGACAGGTACCCAGAAGGGCTGGGCTGGGTGGCCAGCAGGTGACAGAGGGTGCGGTGGAGAGTCTAGGATTCTCTCAGGCAAGGAGAATTTGAATGTCACAAGCTGCTTGCTCTCCCAGAGTCCAGCCTCTTGGTCTGGGACCTTGTGGGAGAATAACGCCTGCCTCTCAGGGCTTTGTGAGCCAGGGGGTGCTGTGCCTGTCAGACCCGGGCTGTGAGCGCAGCTGGGCTGGACCGTTTTCCTCCCCAAGCCACATGGGTCAGGCTGGGGCTTGGCAGGCACAGACTAGCCCCCATGCCCTACCCCCACCCCCTAGTCTCATCTTCGGACTCATCACCTGCCTGACCGGGGTCCTGGGTGTGGGCCTGGGCGTGGAGATCAGCCGCCACCTTCGCCGCTCCAACCCCCGGGCTGACCCGCTGGTCTGTGCTGCTGGCCTGCTGGGCTCTGCCCCATTCCTCTTCCTCTCCCTCGCCTGCGCCCGTGGCAGCATCGTGGCCACCTATGTGAGTAGTCAGCAGGCGTCATGGTGGTGGTCTGGGTCCAGGGTGGAGGGAGAGTGCACTGGGCCAGCACTGGGATCGGCCCACGTTGTGGTTCGGGGCCAACTTGAGGTGGATTGCCTGGTTTTGAATCCTAGTCTGTCCCTTCCCCGCTGTGTGACTTTGGGCAAGCTGCTTAACCTCTCTGTGCTCAGTTTTGTCATCTATAACATGGAAAATAGTAGCACCTGTATCCGAGAAGCGTGGTGAAGGTTAAATGGTGACCAGGTGAGCCTGGTACTAGCGAACCCTCGTACGTTTGCTCGTACTGCGATGAGGACCCTCTCCCCTCCCACCCTCCAGATTTTCATCTTTGTTGGAGAGACCCTCCTGTCCATGAACTGGGCCATTGTGGCTGACATTCTGCTGGTAAGCAGCTGGGCAGTGCCACAGTGCCAGGTCAGCCCAAAGGGTGATGGGAGCAGGGACTGGGTAGGGAGGCTTTGCTTGCTCTGAATCGTGGCCTTTACCCCTTCTTCAAAACCCAGCCCCAGAGGGGCTTAGAGTCTGGCCTGCCCTCTGACCTTGGCCTCAGTCACTCCTCTGACCGTGATCTGGGTGGAACCTTACCCAGTCCTGGCCTTCTGCCTCCTGCCCCTGGAGGGCCCCCACTGAACTCTCCCACCCCCGTTCCCAGTACGTGGTGATCCCCACTCGACGTTCTACTGCCGAGGCCTTCCAGATCGTGCTGTCCCACCTGCTGGGCGATGCCGGGAGCCCCTACCTCATTGGCCTGGTGAGCACTGCCCCTTGGCTGGGGTGGGCATGGGGACTGGGCATGGGGGGGCCCTGCGTTCCAGTACCAGCTGATGGCCCTGGCCTGAGCCCAGCCGAGTGGGAAGGTCTGGCCCGGGGAGGTGTCAGTGCCAGGCGTGTCTCACTCCGAGCTTCAGCTGAGCAGGAAGAAGCCGGTGTTTGAAGATCCCTGGTGAGGCCGCGGATCTCTTCCACTCTCCTCTCTTCCCGGTGTTCAAACTCCCTGGCTCCTGCCTGGGTCTCTCCGACTCTCCCCTGCCACCCGTTCTCTCTCCGCAGATTTCTGACCGCCTCCGCCGGAGCTGGCCCGCCTCCTTCTTGTCGGAGTTCCGGGCCCTGCAGTTCTCGCTGATGCTCTGTGCCTTTGTTGGCGCGCTGGGTGGGGCGGCCTTCCTGGGCACTGCCATCTTCATTGAGGGTGACCGCCGGCGGGCCCAGCTACACGTGCAGGGTCAGTTAGGGCCTGCTCCCTGCCCAGCCTCGCGGTGCCGCCTGCCCGTCTACCCTCTGTCCATCCTGTATACCTGGCGTCTCTGCGTCTCTCCCCCCTTCGGCTTCGGCTCTGTCTGTCCGGCCCCGTGACCGGCTGTGGCTGCCCATCCATGCCCCCCACCCATTTATCCCTTTTCTGGCTTTGTCTGTCCGTCCATCCAGCTCTGGTCCAACCCCTCCCCCCGCAGGTCTGCTGCACGAGGCGGGGCCTGCTGATGACCGTATTGTGGTGCCCCAGCGAGGCCGCTCCACCCGGGTGCCCGTGTCCAGCGTACTGATCTGAGAGGCCACCGCTGGCCTATCTGCACATCTGCCACAGCTGGCGCTGGGCCCACCTCACGAGGTGCCCGGCCTGAACCTTCGGCCTGGCCCAGCTTCCAAGGGGACCCTGGGCCCTGTTGCAGCTCCCAGACACTACATGGGCAGTCCAGGGGAGGAGGTGGGGCTCAGGGGGGCTGGCCCTCCACGCGGGCAGCCCCAGGGGCTCGGTGCTATTTGTAACAGAATAAAGTTTATAGCCAGGTCCCAAGTGGCTGTTTGAGTCTTTCTCTGGGTTCTACGACCTCTGACCGCCAGGCTGCAGGGGTTTCCCCCCTCTCCAGCCTCAGGACTCTCAGGACTTGTTTGGTCACTCTTGTGAGGTTTGGGGGGTGTCCCTGTCCTCCTGGGCTGGGTGACCAAGAGGGAGGACTTTCCTCCGAGTGATCTGGCTCTGTGTGACGGTGAGTCACGCCCATGCTTCCCCGGCACCCACCCCTTGGCACGCAGGCCTGGGTGAGGGGTAGGCTGCCCCCTGCACCTCAGGATTTGCCCTGGCTGCTGGCTGTCTCCAAGCCCGGGGCAGAGGCTGTGGCATGCCCCCACCATGAGGCGCCCTCGCCCTGGAGGGCAGCAGACACTTCTGGGAGCCTGGGTGAGTCCTAAGACCTCCCGCTCCCCACTGGAGGGTGGGGGTGGGAAGGGGGCGGGTGCAGCCGGCTGAGCCCGATGATTTCCTGCCTTCACCGGGCCTCACCACAGCTTCCTGCCACAGGCGGGCGGGCGCTGGGGAGAGGCGGGTGCAAGCCCGGGGGCAGGTACGTTTGGGGTGCAGGGACCGTGTAGGGGTGCTGGTGTCCCAGACTTCAGCTCGGATTCTGGCCTCACCAACCTGGAGACCCCAGTATTGTTCCCTGCAGAGCCAGCACTCACCCCCACGCAGCCAGCAGGGAGAGGTCCAGGGCCCACCCGCCCCCCTGCAAGGAGGGCACAGTTGCCTCCCGCTAGGTCCCCAGCCGGGTCTGCTGGATCAGCCCTCGGCCTGCTGTGGCGCTGCCCGGGGCCTGCGGGTGCAGCCGGGCCTAGCCAGGGCTCTCCTGCAGATGGACCTGGCGGTCCTGCTCTCCTACCTGCTGGGCCTGCTGCTGCTGCCCCTCCTGGCCGTGCTGCTGATGGCGCTGTGTGCCCGCTGCCGCGAGCTGCCAGGTGAGCCGGAGCCGGCCGGTGAAGGGGCCCCGCACCCGCCTCCCGTCCCACAGTCCGTCCGTCTTTAACTCTCCGCTCCGTCCTGCTCCCAGGGACTCAAGGGTCCACTGGGCTTCCCGCACCCTCTCCCCTCGGCATCCCTGCTCCTGCCTCATGGGCCCTCTTTCCCCCAGGCTCATACGACAGTGCTTCCGCGGAAAGGTGAGTGTGCCCAGCACTCTGTGTCACCCTCATACCCCATGGGAGGCTGGGGCTGGGGCTGGGGCTGGGGCCTCCCTCGGGCCCCACACCCAAACTGTGTCTCTCCTGCCAGTTCATGTCCACGGAGTATGCAGATCAAACCATCCTGTGAGTCTGCGGAGGGCCCCCTGCCTCGAGTGGAGGGGAGGGTCCCCTGTGTGTGCCTTTGTTCAGTGCCCCATACCTGGGCCTGCCCACACGGCCTCCACCTGAGCTGGGCCGGGAGAGGTGGGAGTCCCCAGACCTGTCCAGTTCATGCACTTCAGGGCTGAGCTGCCCTTCGAAGCCTGGGTGAGGTAGAGGGCATGACGTGTGGAATCATTCTCTGCTCTTGCTTCTGTGTCCTCAGACACTCTGGCCCCCTGGCCCCCTGCCCCCTACCCGCCTGTTACCTCCTGTCCACCCCTGATGCAGCCAGACCTGCTCTCCATCCCGTGAGTAGCTCCTCCGCCCCATCTCTTCTGAATTCCACTTTACCTGTTACTTTCTTGGTTTGGGGGGGCCTCTTTCCCTACTGTAAGACCTTTTAACCCCCCGTGCCACCACCCCCAGGTATGACCCCTGACCTTTAACTCCTAGGAGATCCCCGCAGCCCCCCGGGGGCTCCCACCGGATGCCCTCTTCCCGGCAGGATTCCGATGGTGGTAAGCGTGGAGGGGGCTTGGAGAGCTGGGGCTGGGCAGAAGCTAGGCCCAGCCTGAGCTGACTCAGCCTCCCTTTTGCTCTCTCTCTGAAGCCAACAGTGTGGCGAGCTACGAGAACGAGGGTGCGTCTGGGATCCTGGGTGCCCCGGCAGGACGGGGAGGCTGGGGCCGGTCCCAGGCCACGCTGACCCCGGTGTTCCCTGCAGAGCCAGCCTGCAAGGATGCGAATGAAGATGATGACGACGAAGACTATCACAATGAAGGATACCTGTGAGTGGCCGGAGGGTGGTAGGGGCCGAGGCCGGGGTGTCCTCGCTCACTCTGCCCGCTCCTTCCTTTCAGGGTGGTACTTCCCGACAGCACTCCAGCCACTAGTGCCACCGCTGCATCAGCTCCCGGGCCCGGCAATCCCGGCCTCCGACACAGCGCCTTCTCCAGTGAGTCAGGCGTCCCGAGTGCCCCCCGCCTTGCCTTCTTACATGCCTCTGGACCCTCCACTCTTCCCTCTCCTGTTAGTCTTTTATGGTTGCTACCCTTCTGTCTGCTTTTTTTTTTTTTTTTTTTGAGAAGTTTTTGCTATAGGGCGTGTGCGCTCACCAGACAGACAGAGACAGAGAGACAGAAAGCGAGAAATCACCCCCCAGGAGAGATGGCCATGCCACAATCCCTTCTCCTCCATTCTCCTCTCGGGATCTTGGGCACGCATGCACACATGCCCGGTGTGAGTTTAAGCCACCGGGTCTGGGACTCGAACTGAGGTCAACTACATGGGAGTTCAGCGACATAGCTATTATGCCAACTACCGGTCCCCTGTTTGCTTTTTCTAGAATGCTGATCTTCCAGATATTGGATTTTGTGCTCTGATCTTTTAATTTCTTTTTTCTCTCCTCATTCCTATTTGTCTTTTCATTTATTGCCTGGGGCATTTTCTTGACTTTAATCTTCAACCCTTCTATTATACTTTCTTTTCTGCTATTCAGAGCTCATTCTTGAACTCTGTGCTTTCCTTTTTTATAGTCTCCTGTTCTTGTTTCATGGAAACAATATCATCTTGTAAGTCTCCAAGGATATTAATTAGAGATGGTCTCTCTATATATATCTCTCTTTTTAATTTTCTTCTGCTTCCTTCCTTGTCTTAGTTTCCTTCGAGTTGCCGTCCCCCTTTCATTTTGCTCTGGTCTGGTCTCATCCTCTCCGCGTTCCTCGGTGCCTGATGATCTCATTTTCTGTTGATCTCCTCTCTATATTTGTCTCGGGTGCCATGTTCATAACCTGGCTTTATTTGCCATCCAGATTCCCAATTTGCCACCTCTCTCCTAAACACCAGTCTCTGTCCGAGGGCTTCTGTTCATTCACTTGTTCAGCATTTACTTACGAGGCAAACGCTAGGACTTACACAGTTAGCGAGGCATGCTGCGCTGATAGAAATAGCCTGCGTTTATCGGACCTCCTACGTGCCCTGCTGAGACTGTATTAACTTATTAACTGAGTGTATTGACTTGACAAACCTCAGAATCGCCAGGTACTCCCAAGCCTGTTCTTTCCCCTCCGCACTCAGTGGTCCTCTTGGCATGAGGGCAGGGTTTATTTATTTAACAGGTGCTTGGCAGCACTTCCTAGATAATGGGCCGATTTACTTCACACTGCTTTATCCTCACCACCATCTTATGAAGCAGGAACTGTTACTAACCCTGTTTTACAGACGAGAAAATTGGGCACAGAGATGTTAGGTAGCTTGTCTGAAGTTGCACAGCTATTCAGGGCTGGAGCTGGCATTTGAACCTAGGCTGTATGACTCCAAAGCCCGCCTTGTTCACATCCTCACGGAGAAACAAGGCAGCACACAAAAGAACCAGGCAGCATTGATAGCGCTAAGTGCCGTGAAGGGACCAAGGCAGAATGGGGTCGGCTGTGGCTGGGGGGGTTGGGAGACAGTGCATGTGTGATCTCCCTCCACATGTCACCCAACTCAGGTGTACTCTCTGCGTTCCTGTGGGACTGATGGGTTGGGGGTGGCCCGTGGGAGTCTCGGGGGACCTGGACGTCTGAGTTCAGGTCCCTGGGGACTGTGGCTGAGGCTCTGACTCTCGACAGTGGAATCAGGAGAAGACTACGTGAACGTTCCCGAGAGCGAGGAGAGCGCAGAAGCGTCTCTGGGTGCGTGCCTCCTCCCGGCCCCACCCTGGGTGCTGCCTGCACCCGCTTTCCCTCTGCCCCTCAGAGCGGCTGGTCCCCTTTGTGTAGCTGTCCCTCCTCTGACCTGTCTCTGCAGATGGGAGCCGGGAGTACGTGAATGTGTCCGAGGAGCTACAGCCTGCGGTCAGGACTGAGCCTGGTGTGTGCCGGGGGGAGCTGGGCCAGAGCTGGGGAGCTGCCTTGGGGGCTGGCTCACAGCCAGAGGCCAACCATTCTCCCCTCACAGCCACCCCAAGTTCCCAGGACGTGGAAGACAGGGAGGAGGAAGAAGAGGGAGCTCCAGATTATGAGAATCTGCAAGAGCTTAATTGAGGGCCTGGTAAGAGGCCTCCCGAGCCCAGCCCCACCCTGCTCCTGCAGGCTCTTAGCCCTCCCTCAAGGACCCCCTCCCAACCTCTCCCCATCACCTCAGGCCACACTCTCTGACCCCAATAACATCCACTCGTCCTGCTCTGTTTCAGCATGAGGTGAGGCCCTGTCTGTCCTGGAACCAGCCTTGCCTGGAAGTGGCTCTGGGGGCTCCACTTGGCACCCCGCCCTGCTTCCAGCCTGACAACAACCCGAGGATTCCCCCCCTAATTTATTGTCACTTTGGGGTCCGGTCTGTGTCCCCCCAACACTCTGCACCTTCTGATGCAGCCTGAGAACGAACTGCCTCATTCTACTAGAATAAAGGCCCTTGTGGTCTGCGTGCTCTCGGCCTTGAGAGACCCAGCGGTCAGCGTCAGAGTGAGGTGGGACTGGGCCAGAGGGCCTGTGTGTGCCTGTTGAGTGTGTGTGTGTGTGTGTGTGTGTGTGAGCAGAGAACATCGGGATATACCTGTGTGTGTGAGTCTGCACAGAGAACAACTGGATATATCTGTGTGTGAGTCTGCACAGAGAACATCTGGATATATCTGTGTGTGAGTCTGCACAGAGAACATCTGGATATCTGTGTGTGAGTGGTGTGTCCGTCCTCTGCAGGGGCTCTGGCCCCCAAGGCCCCTGGCCAGGTGCTGTGATGGGCAGGACGCTCACCTGCTGGTGAGGCCTCTGACCCAGCTGGCACTCTGGGGGTTCACAGGCATCTTCCCGTGAGATGGGGGGGGCTGTTTTCTGAGAGAGGGCAGAGCAGGGCGAGGGGGGAGCCCTGGGCAGAGCGCGGGCACTACATTAAGACCCTTCCCCACTGCCCTGGGGTTTCTCCATCCTGAAACCAAAGGGCTGGCCCTGATGACCTGGAAGGACTCTCCTTACCTTTTGTGGTTCTCAATAAACTAAACAGTTGTGAGCGAGTGTACAGTGCAGCGCTTTCAAACCTCCACGTGGGACAGTTCACTTTAGGCCTTGCCTCGGTGTGGTTCTGACTCGGTAGGTCTTGGGGGAGCCTGAGACCTGGCATTTCTGAGGCACCGCTGTGATCCTGACACTCCTGTCCCAGAAACCCCACCTGCAGCAGCCGGGGGAGGGTGGGTACCTACTGCTCTCCCTGGCTGGGAATTGCGCTGTCTTCCTCGGAACCCACTCCTCTCCTCGTCTCGGTCCATATGGTTCTCCACTCTGGAGGCAATCGGCCTCCAGTCCTGAACCATGGCCACCTTTGCCCGGCTGCCATGATGGGCTCAGGGATGGGCACGTGACCCAAGCTGGGCCATTCAGGAGCAGCCCTGGATTTGGGCAGGGGTGTTGGGGAGGTGAGGTTTTGTTCACAGCAGTTCACCTGGAAGGACGTGGCCCTGGAGCCGCTACTTCCAGAGCCTGCCTACGATGGAGCCCACATGGAGAAGAGAGTGGCCCAGAGATGATGGGCCAGCTCGCCGATGGTGTCATTAGAACTCTCGGATCCGTGGCACCTGAAGTGAGACTCCAACTTCCCAGTTACGTGTACCAATAAATTCACTGTTTCTCCAACCAGCTTGACTTAGGGTTTCTGTCTCCCCGATGAAAGTAGTTCTGATAGGTACCAAAGCTATTGGCAGTTTCTGTGGACTCTGATAGAAATACCGGTGTCTCCCATGCCTAGAATGTTCCCTGATCTCATCGTCACAACTCACCTATTACCAGTTACTGTTACTGTTAGAGTTCCTGTTTTACAGGTGAGGAAACAGGCCCAGAGAGGTGCAGAGACTTGCCCAAAGGCACCCAGCTGAAGAGGTAAATCTGCCGTTAGATTTGTGGCTATGGCCCTCCAGGGTCATGGGCTCTCCGACCGCGGGCCTCATTCTATGGCACAAGAGGTCAGGCTGCTGAGAATGTGGAGGTGCATGAGGCCCAGCTGGGAAAGAGGGACACAGGAGGGCCTGGGAAGGGGATTAGGCAGCTGGGTCAACAGTGGAGTTCAGTCCTTTTCCTCGGGGGAATAGAAATGAGCGGGGGCATCTGTGTGTCCAGGCTGAGGGACAGAGGGCAGTGAACCAGCCAGACGTGTTGCTTCAACCTCCTTGGAGGACAGTCTAGAAACATCTAGTGTAAGGGGATGTCAAAGAATTGGTGGGAAAATGGAATTTAGAAATGAGTTTATATCAGTACAAAAAATTTTTTTAATTCATAGTTTTTTCATTACACTAATTTTTCATGAGCTTTTTTTTTTTTTTTTTTAAGTTTAAAAAATTTGGGAGCCAACAGGTGGCATGCTGGTTAAGGGCACTGGACTCCCACAAGGCTGACCGCTGGTTCAAGTCCTAGACCTGGTGGCTTGCTTTCTCACTTTCTCTTTCTCTCTCTCCTTCTCTCTCCCTCTCTCTCACTTTGTCCCTCTCTGGTCAAATTAAAAAATAAATAAATAGAGACTGGCAGGTGGCATGGTGGTTAAGGGCGCTGGACTCCCACACGGCCAGCTGCTGTTTAAGTCCTGGACTTCATGGCTTGCTTTCTCATGTTCTCTCTCTCTCTCACTTTCTCTCTCTCTGGTCATATTAAAGCAAACAAATAAATGGATAAATAAAGTTAAATAAAATAACTCTTGAAAAAATAAAGTTAAAATAACTCTTTAAAAAAATTATTTTTGGGTGAAGGGTATGTGCGCTCACTGGAGACAGAGAGAGAGAGAGAGAGAGAGAGAGAGAGAGAGAGAGAGAGAGAGAGGAAGTGATAAATCACCCCTGGTGGGGGGGCTGCCACAATTCCTTCTCCATCTCTTCTTGGGAGTTTGTTGCACACACATGTGCCCAGTGTGGTTTTCAAACTGTTGGGTCTAGGACTTAAAATGCACAGTCGACCTTGGGTCCAGCCATGTGCTGGCTCTCCACAAGCTTTATGAAGACCCCTCATAAAGCTGAAAATTTGTGTATCCGTTCAGCTAGCAAATGCCATGACCCTGAGTCCCTATAGCACTTGGGTTAAGGAGACAGCTAAGAGCAGGTGTTGTAATGGCCGTGGTTGGAGACAACCTCGGCAGCCATGGCGAGAGAAGCACAGATGTTGCAGCGCAGTCCAGGGCCGGACACCCTCCAGCAGAGACAGCGAGTGCACCAGAGCAAGGCCTATCCACACGGGTGGATGGCACTGACTTCATGTGACAGCGAACGAGTCACGGACACACCCGTGGAAAGGCAGTGTCTGCTGTTCGGGACACACGTATACATAGAGGTATGGCGGCAGGCGTAGGAATGAGGGGTACCAAATTCAGGATGGTGGTAACCTTGCGGGACTAGGAGGAGGTGAGGGAGGCCTCAGTGAAGGGTGCAATGTCCTTATTCCCAAGCAGGGGCTTCGGGGGGCATCTGCACAGGTGTTTACACAGACGCGTTGCCCTTTAAGTGAGGAGCTGAATGATTTCATAACAACTAAGAGATCAAGGCCCAAGGAGGGAGTGGAGAGGACTGGGAGGGTGGATTGGTGGCTTTAGGAGACAGCGAGCAGTAGGGCAACTGACTTGGTTGGTTTGTGCCAAAGCGGACGAGTTGCATATGGCGCTTCAGGCCTTCGGAAAGGCACACGCAAAGGCCCGAGGTGTGTTTGAGGAACTGAAAGAAAATCCACGTGGTGGGATCTAGAGGGCGCAGAGCGGCGTGAGCGGGCAGTGGGGCTGAGCAGGCATAAGAACTGTCCTGAGCTTCCTGGCCACGCTTGGAGGCTCTGGAGCAGAGGACGACGGGCGGACTTGTGCTGTAGCCCATATGTCCGGTGTGGTGTTTGTGCAGGATGGATGGTGAGAGTGGTGAGCCCATGAGGAGGCCGTTGGAGCAATCCGTGGAATGGTGGTGGCTAGTGAAGGCGGGGCAGGCGATGGACAGAGGTGGTAGACTCAGGAGGGGCGGAAGTAGCAGCACTCAGGGACACAGCGATGGGCTGGCGTGGGCTTGAGGCATGGATGGTGCACAGGGACTCTGGCCCTGCCTCGCTGGTGATGCCCCCAGGGGGCGTTCCCTGAGGTACTTAGCAGCTGCCCACGTGTGTGTCCTGGACCAAGCAAGGGGAACAGCTGGGACAGACAGAGGGTCTCTGCGGTGAGGTCTGTGGGGCTGGGGCTAGGGTTCCTAAGCACGTGGGGAACTCCCTATAGATGGGAGCTAGAAGACAGAAATAGATTTAAAAAAAATTCTCTGTGTGGGATAAAAGGTAGTGACAAGTAAGATGGAGTGTTTTCTGGAGTTTCTAGGGGAGCTATCTGGACGCTTCTGAGAGTCGGGAGATTATAGCTCTGTTGATTTGGGCTCTCCTGGGAACAGACTTTGAGACTAGGGTCTTCGTGCAAGTTGCTTGTTTATTTTAAAAATTAAAGACTTTTTTTTTTAATTTGTGAAAATTTTGGTATAGAGCATGTGCACTTGCCAGAAAGAGATGGGGTGTGTGTGTGTGTGTAAAAGCATCCCTCGGGGGGATAGCCACACCACATTCCCCTCTCCAGTCTCCTCTCTGGATTTGGGGCACACAGATCCATGTGCCTGACGTGTTTTTCAAACTGCTGGGCCTGGGACTCAAACCACACAGTTGGCCATGTAGCATCCAACCATCTCTACCACCACGCCACCGGCTGGCCCACGAGTCATTTATTTGGGGGTGGTCCCAGGAAACACTGGTAGGGGAGTGGGGAAAGGAAGCCCACAGGACTGGGCAGTGGTGCAGTGGTGAAACGAGAAGCTCCGTGCGGTGGCCCACATGGGAAGGTGCCGAGTTCGCGACCGGAGATGTTAAGTACGCCACACGTGTCTGTGATCGGGGCGGCTGAGGCTGGGGTGGATCGCAGCACCAGGATCCTGCTAGAGTGCTGTCTCTGTCTCTCTTTCATGGAGGTGCAGTCTGTCTCCCTCATGGAATAATTAAATAAACTTTGAGACAAAATAAAACAATGAAAAGAAGAGAAGGCAGCCCACAAAGAGCGTACCTGGTCCCATACAGGCGGTCGGCGCTTGGGCCCGCGGGGAGCTCTGGGAGCCAGCGTGGAGCCCCTGTGGGGGTTCCCTGCCCCCAGGAGGGAGCTGGGATACCGAAATATCTCCTCCAAGAGCAGAGGGAAGCAGTGGCTGGCAGTGGAGGCAGAAGGGCCAACGGACAAGGAAGGCATTGGTGGCAGCTGCTGCGAGGGGACTTCGAAAAGTTCGTCGAAATGGAATTAAAGTACAAGTTTATTTTAGTGCAAGAAACTTTTGAAATCTATGCATAATTTTTTCATAATAGTCATTTCCATGAAGTTTTGGAAGAACCCCCCATTTGTACAACAGCTTGGGCTTTTTGCAGTGTTTAGGTCAGTTTTTCTCAAAATGCATCAGGTGGCCCATTAGTTCTGTGAAATGCTTCTCAAGAAAGGACTCTGTGGTCAGACAACTGTGGGGCAAGTGGCGTTCTCTAATACTCCCTGGTAGAGTAAAAATGCATGGGCCAGACCATGGCTTAGCAGTAGTCCAATGGACCTACATGGGAAGGTCCCTGGTTTGGGTCCTGGGGGCCTCCTCTGTACCTGATCCAGGCTGTCTGAGGATGGATCACGGCAAGGGGTGCCCTTGTTGGGTGCCCTTTTTCATGGAGAAAGTGATAAATACACTTTTTTTTGAGAGGTTTTGGCTATAGGGTGCATAAGCTCACCAGAAATACAGAGAGACAGAAAGCAAGAAATCATCCCCAGGGGGGGATGGCCACGCAGCAATCCCTTCTCCATTCTCCTCTCGGGATCTTGGGCACGCACGCACACATGCCCAGTGTGAGTCTAAGCCATCGGGTCTGGAACTCGAACCATGGTCGACTGTGCGGGAGTCCAGTGACATAGTCATTATGCCAACTCCTGGTCCCAGAAAAATACACTTTTTAAAATGCACAGCTATAAGGTAACAACTCTGAGAAATCCTGCAATGAATAGCTTTCTCTTTGCTTAATGTGGTATTTTCCAAATGTCTCTGACTCCAGGATAATAATTTTGAAAAAAAAAATTATTTATTTAATTTTATTTATTATTATTTTAATTTTTGCTATAGAGCATGTGTGCTCACTAGAGAGAGAGACAGACAGAGAAAGGGAAAGTGAGACAGCAAGCCACCAGGTTCAGGACTCGAACCATGGTCAGCCATGTGAGAGTCCAGCACCTTAACCACCATGTCACCTGTTGGTCCCAACTTCAGAATCTTTTCAAAAATATTATTATTAGCATTTTGCAGACCACCATTTGAGGATATTTCTTGTTTCTGCTTCCCAGTGTCTGATCCTCCTTCCAGTACTGCCATCTGGGTTTACTTTTGGAAATGTTGCTGTGGCCCTGGGTGGGACTGATCTTGTAGATGCACGTGGGACCCAGACTGGCCAATCATCAGATCACACTCCTTGGCCTCAATAATTGGTTGAGAGAGGGGCCCATGACCCAGTTCAGGCCAATGAGACATTTCTGAGACTTTGGGTGAAACAAATAGGAAAGAGAAGCCGCTTATCCTCTGGGGTTGCCAGGAGGTAAGAAAGACAGGCTTCCACCTGGAGACTGCTGAGAGCGAGGGCCCCACGGAGGTCAGCAGAGGCGACAGGGATGGAAATGGGAAAACCGTGTCCTGTGGCCGGTCTCAGGCCCCGATCCGATACCTGAATCCGTACTCCTCGATGACCCGTGATACACCCCATAGGCCGGTTGGAGCTAGGATGTCAAGTCACTTGCAGCCCAAAGATTCCTGAGTGTTATCATGGCTACCATCATTCCACTAAACTCCAGGCACAGGCAGGCCACCTGGGCTGGGACGAGTCCTTGGTGGCCAATGTGAGAAACTTCCAGAACCACTTTCTTTCTCATTCTGCACTGCTTCTAACTGCCCCCCAGAGATACCTGGATGAATGTTCCCTCCATCTTTCACCATCACAGCCTGACTGAGCTTCTGGCATATAACCTCCTTCTGTTCACACGGGTTTATCCACGAACCTAACCCCCCGCCCAGTGTCTCTTCTTCCTCAATATCCTCAGGAAAATCTCCGGGTCTCTTTTACTTTTATTTTATACAAAGAAATCTTCAACAGTTTGTTTAAAAATGGAACTAAAAATATGAGTTTATTTTGGTGCAAACCTATTTGAAATCCACAAATAGTTTTTTCCTGATACACATTGTCCATGAACTTTTGGAAACATTTCTTCCTATATTTGATTTGTTAGTCTCAGAGAGGATGAGCAATAATCGCAAGCAGAGGCCTGAATTTGGTGGCAAGAACACTGGAATACAAGTCAGGAGACTTAAGTTTTAGTCCCAACTCAGTCACTAGATTTCTGTGGGACTTTCGGGGGACATTTGAGGGTGTTGGACTTGAATTTTCTCATCCTGAGGTGCCTAGTCCCAAAGGGTGTCCCTGAAAGTGAAAGAATAGGCTCTCTCATTGCCGAGAAGGTTGGAAACCTTCAGGTACACCTAAGGCAAGGACCCCAAAATTATCACCGACTCCCAGTCCCTCTCCCACTCTCAGCACTTTTCTCTATTGACTCCATTTCGCTGGTCTCTGCATGGTCCTGTGAGAATTCTAAGCTCTGGGGACCAGATCTTCCATAGGGTAAAAAGTCTCGGCATTTCCAGCAAAATCCCAGAACTTCCTCTGATTGGATTAGCTTGGGACACATGACTCCTCTGAACCAATCCCTGGCCAGGAGAACACCAGGGCTGGTCAGTTTAGGTCAGATGCTCCACCCCCAGCTCTAAAGGGACTGCAGGGACCAGAATGTGGTGTAAAAGTAAAACATGTCACCCTGCAAGCCTGACCTGCATGGGTAGGTTCCAGGTTCACATCTGGAGACCTCCCCGAAGGTGCTGGGCACACGATCTGGGGCTACTGCGGCTGGGGGTAGATCAGACATCAAGACCCTGTCGGGGGTTCTCTCTTGCTTTCTCTGTCTCTATCACTCATGGAATAATCTTCTTTAAAAAAAAAAAAAAAGAAAGAAACTGGAAAGGGGGAAGGTGATGACAGGGGTGAGGGCTGTTGAGATAAGTTTGTTCTACACTCTCTCATTATGTGGAGGCTCACAACACCCTTGTTTGTAAAGTATGAGGAACCCTGTTAGGTAGGAAAGAAACAGGCGGCTCAGAGAGGTTAAACAGTTTACTTAAGATCACACAGCAAAGTCCAAAGTTACTTGTGGAGGTGCAGCCTACTCTGGGGTCGGGGAAGAAGGGAAGCCGTGTCCTGGTTAGAAGGTGGTGGAGAAGGAGAGAACAAAAAGGCAACCCAGGGTAGATGGTGGCACAGTGGTTTGATCCTCGATGAGGCTGACCCACATGGGAAGGGTCCAGGTTTGTGTCTGGAGACCTCCCTGAGTGCGCTGGACACACACGTTTCAGAGATCTGGGGCTGGCTGAGGTGGGGGTGGATTGCAGTGACGGTGCTGTCTCTCTCTCTCATGGAAGAAACAAATGAATAAACTCTAAAAAAAAAAAAAAAAAAAAGGCAAACCAAAAGATAAATCCCACATGTGGTAAATTCTGCTTTGCGTAGGGATTTTTGCTGGAACGTGTAGGGCAAGGCTCTCTCCCTGCTGGGACCACTGTACAGGAAGGATGTGGGCTTGGAGCTGCCGGGACCATCCTGGGGTGAAGGTCACCAGAGAGGGGGTGGCATGGAAGGGAACGGTGTGGAGAGATGAGGACAGGTTCTTAAAGCATGAGTTGAGGTCCTGGATCCACTTGTTCCTGAAAGCAGACCACCCTCGAGCTGTTTGGTTACAAGAGTTAGTGAGCACCCCTCTTTGGTGGCTCAGTTTCAGCTGGGGTTCCTGTCATTTGCAAATGAAAGAGTCCTGACTCACATAGACAGGATGCTGGGGGAGCACCAGCCTGCATGACAAGCCTCGGCTCAGGCACCGCCATAGCCGGCGTGTGCCACAGGCTTTGTGTGCCCTCGGTCCTTCCCGTCGCCCTGGGGCAAGCTCCTCTGTTAGCAAGCACCCTGAGGGCGCTGCGGCTCCGAGAGTGCAGGTGGCCCGCTGAGCAGGCTGCTTCAGAGTCCCTCCTTCACTGCCCATGTCCCTCCTCAGCCGGTGGCATGGAGTGGGCCCCAGGCCTGTCTCCACCTCTGTCTCTGGCTGCAGTGGGCAACTGAGCCCCTCAGCCACCAGGCTTCTGACTGCAGCGCTGGGCCTGAGCCCGTCCTGGACTTCAGGGTCATGTGAGCCTGAGGGGGTGGGTACTTGGTGCATCTGTGCTCCATGGGAGCTTGGAGAGCACCCTGGAACCTCAAGAGAAAGGGGCCTATGGGGTCGTAGCTCCACACCTCAGGGCCCTCCCGTCTGCCTCCTCCCTCGTGTACTGGGTGGCCTCTGAGCCTTTCTCACCCTCTCCCACCTGGCTCTCAAGCTCACCGATCTCCTTCCTGTTTCTGGGTCCCCCAACACCCTGCACCCCAAGCCCCCCTCTCTCCCTATCCCACTTGCTGCTTTCGTTTTTTCTGCATGCTCTGTTTCTCCGCCTCTGCCTCAGCCTCCACCATGTCTGTGTCTCAGGCGCACCCCTCCCCTTTCTGACTCTGTCTCCCGGTGTCTTCTGTGTTTGTCTCCACGTCTCTCTTCATCTCTGTCTGCTTCTCTCTTTCTCTTTGCCTTGGAAACTCTATTTCTCTATCTGCCTCTGTGTCTCTCTGCCTCTGTGTCTCTCTGTGCCTCTGTCTCTGTGATCTCTTTCTTGTTCTCTGTCTCCCTCCTCCTCTCCCTGCCCCTCCCTCCCCACATCCTGAGCTGTCTCTGGGGAACCGGAAATTCGGGGGATCTGAGAGATACTGGGAGGCTCAGCTGCTGCGCTAGAGATAGTGTGTGGGGTGGGGGAGGGGTGGGAGCCCAGAACCCGCTGCGCCTTCCTCTGGCCCTGAACGCACAAATGCAGGCAGGAATCATGTCGCCCTCCGGCCTCAGTCCCGCCATGGGCCCACCACCCTCATGGAATCGGCCTGAGAATTAAATCAAGCCGCCTGACCAGAGTCAGGGACTTGGGAGATTGAGGAGCAGGATGGGGGGCACTCCAGGGCGTGTCCAGCAGAGGCCAGCTGGGGCCGCCAGGGGCTGAGAGGAGGGGAGGCTTCCAGGGGCTCTGGAGCGGGGCCCCTCTTTCCCTTCTGCACCTGGGTCTCCCCAGAAGTACCAGGCAGGCTTGTTTTTTCTTAAGAAATTTTCACTATAGGGCGCATGCGCTTGCCAGACAGACAGAGAGAGACAGAGAGACAGAAAGTGAGAAATCACCCCCCAGGGGGGATGGCCACGCCGCAATCCCTTCTCCTCCATTCTCCTCTTGGGATCTTGGGCACACATGCACACGCGCCCAGCGTGAGTTTTAAGCCACCGGGTCCGGGATGTGTACCACGGTCGACTACGTGGGAGTCCAGCGACATAGCCATTACACTAACTGCTGGTCCCCAGGCAGGCTTGTTTATTTAGCAGACATGCAGCAGCGCTTCTGCCTCTGGGACATGTTCTCATTTGCTTTCATCCTTACAACAACCCTAGTTACTAACTCTACTTCCTGGATGGGAAAACGGAGGCTCAGAAGTTGAGTGACCCGTCCGAGATCACACGGCCAGGAACCCTTGGCATGATAGGACTCTGAATGAGATGGATCGTTGCCAAAGTCTGGGCGGGCTGCACGCATGTTCTAAATTCTGGGGAGAGACAGCCATTGACTTCCCCTAGAAAGCTTAGCTTAGGTGCTGCTGTTTCGCACCCTCGAACGCTCGCTAATCTCCCTTGATTACAAGGTTGGACACCGCGAGCTCAGTGTCCCGAGCAGGCGGCTCGATGTGATCGAATAACTCATTTTGATTTAGTGGGATTTGTCTTCTAGGGGTTTTTATTTGCTTTTAGGACAAGCAATATCAACATTCCATTAGAAGGTATGATGTATAATTGACTTTTAAGTGAATTTAAGTTTTAAAAGGAAGTCACTTTGAGGGAAATTGATGAGAAACCTGGGGCAGGCAGTTAGGCTATGATAAAAAATTGTGGGTGTGGATTCAGAACTGTCTTTTAGGAAACCGAGGCGGCATCTGACTTTGCTGTGCCCCAATCCCAGCCTGGCAGAGCCCAAGATCGCACTGCCTGTGACCACGTGGCCAGTGAGTGGCAAAGCTGGGACCCCAGCAGGCAGCACAGGGGCTGCAGGGGTGACTGCAGAGGTGCTGGAGCCTGGGGGACCCTCCAGGTCCTTTAGAGTTCCTGGTGGCAAGCAACAGCAGAAGACATTTAAGGGAGCTAGCCAGGCGCAGAGGATCATGGTGTGGTCCTGTTGAGTGGCGACTGCACTTGCCTGCCTGGACACCCCCACCTGCCATCAGGCCACTGACTTGACCCCTAACTGCCCTTCCCTGGCCTTGCACCATGCCCTTGTCCCAGTGCAGTTTCCATACCCACACCCAGGCTGCCTGGAGGCTAGGGAGGGGGTTCTCTCCATAAGGAAAGTGGGGCTCAGGCCCTGTCGGTCCCCTACAGTTGGGGCTTCTCTTACTGGCTGTGCAGCCGTCTGTCTCCCAGGCCTCCCTGCCCCATCACCAGGCCTCACTCTTCCTCTGCCCCTGTCTTGCCTGTAGCCCCTTCCCCACTCTGACTCTGTGTGCTCAGCTGCGTGGGGATGGGCATCAGGTCAGACCAGTGGCTCATGTTTAGGTTTTTGCCAAAGGGTGTGTGCACTCACAGGGGCGGGGAGAGAGAGAAAGAGACAGAGAGACAGAGAGAAAAAGTGAGAAATCACCCCTCGGGGGGATGGGCACACACAATCCCTTCTCCATTCTTCTGGGATTTGGGGCATGCACACACTTGCACCTGGAGTGATTTTAGGCCTCCAGGTTCAGGACTCAAACTGCACAGCAGGCCATGTGGGAATCCAGCACCTTAATCATCATACCAACTGCTGGCCCAGACCAGTGGCTTTTAAATCACCCCAAGGAGAGAATTCAGGGACTCAGCATAAGCTCCTAAATGATACGTACGCCATGGTCCTTCTGGTTCTAACACATGGCCCATGACCTGTCTCAGGAAGAGCGCTGTTTCAAGGAGAAATTACAAATGGTATGAAAGATTTATTGGAGGGCTAGCCAGAGCAGAGGGTCACGGGAGCGGAGTAAAGCAGGCTTGGAAAAGCAGCAGGAAGTGGGGAGACACTCCTGCCGAGGAAGATCAATTTTTTAAAAGTTGTGGTAAAAAACCACATAACATAAAATTTACCATCTGAACCATTTTTAAACATACAGTTTAGTAGCATTATTCACACTGTCGTGCAGAAGACCTCTAGACTTCTTTCATTTTGCAAAACTAAAACCCCATACACACTAAACAACAGCTCCCTGGGTTAGAGAGTGGCACAGCTGCCACACGACTGGGTCCACATGGGAAGGTGCCTGATCATGGCTTGAGGTCTCTCGATGCATGCCAAGCACATGTTTCCACGATCCTGGCTGGTTGAAGCTAGGGTTGGATCATAGCATGAAGATCCTATTAAGGGTCCCTCTCTCTCTCTTTCTTTTCCTTTCATATGGAAGAAAGAAATAAATACACTTCAAAAAATACCCTAACGTTTAAATTTAAAGCAACTCCCCATTTCTCCTTCCTCCCCAGTCCCAGGCAACCACCATTCTACTTTCTGTTTCTTGTCTTTTTATGGCTGGGTTATTTATTTGAGCATAATGTCTGCAAGGTTCATCCATGCGGTAGTATGTAACAGAACTTACTTTATTTTAAGGCTGAATAACAGTCCAAGTACAAACCACATTTTCTTTATCCATCCATCTACCAGTAGAAACTTGGGTTGCTGCCACCTCTTCGCCATTGTGAATGATACTGCTGTGAATGTGGAGGCACAGATATCTCTTTGAGATGATGCTTTCAATTCTTTTGACTATATATATATCCAGAGGTGAGGTTGCTGGATGATATGATAGTTCTATTTCTATTTTTTTTGCGGGGGGAGAGATTTTTGCTACAGGGCGCGTGTGCTCGCCAGAAAGACAGAGAGAGACAGAGAAACAGAAAGTGAGAAATCATCCCTGGGGGATGGCCATGCCACAATCCCTTCTCCTCCAGTCTCCTCTTGGGATATTGGGCACACACGCACATGCGCCTGGCGTGAGTTTAAGTCATCGGGTCTGGGATTCCAACTGTGATCGACTACATGGGAGTCCAGTGACATAGCTATTATGCCATCTGCTGGTCCTGTTATTATTATTTTTTAATTTGACCAGAGAGAGAGAGAAAGGGAAAGTGAGAAAGCAAGTCACCAGGTCCAGGACTTGAACCACATTCAGCCATATGGGAGTCCAGTGCCTTTAACTGCCACACCACCTGCTGGCCCCTATTTCTAATTTTTTAAAGGAACCACTATTTTTTATAGTAGCTATACATTTTACATCCCCACCAATAGTGCACAAAGGTCCCAATTTCTCTACATCCTTTCCAACACTTATTATTTTCTGTTTATTTTTTTGTTTGTTTGTTTTTTTTCCTTTTAAAGGGTGGTAAGTCATTGTGGTTTTGATTTGCATTTCTCTAATGATTAGTGGTGTTTAGCATCTTTTATTCTTTATTATTAAGTTTATTTTTTCTTTCTTCCATGAGAGAGGAATCAGAGAGGAGGAGAAAAAGAGAGGTACCCTCAACAGGATCTTCAGTAATGTAGCCATTATGCCAACTGCTGGTCCCGCTTATTTTAAAAATCTGTTTTTCACTTGTTTGTTTGATTTGTAGGCGTTCTTCATATATTCTGGATAATAAACCCTTATCAGATAGATGATTTGCAGATATTTTTCTCCCATTCCATGGGTTGCCTTTCACTTTGTTGACTGTGCACGAAGTTTTAGCTTTTGCTTCCTAGGCTTTTCTTGGTGTCATATCCAAGAAATCATTGCTAAATTCAAGGACATGAGACATGACACTTTTCCCTGTATGCTTTTTTTTCCTAGGAGTTTTATAGTTTTGGGTCTTAAATTTTGGTCCTTAACACATTTTGGGTTAATTTTTGGATATTATGCAAGATAAGGGTCCAAGTTCAGTCTTTTGTGTGTGGGTATCCATTTTTTCCAACATCATTTTTTATTTATTTATTTATTTATTTATTTATTTATTTATTTATTAGGTTTTTGCTATAGGGTGCATGTGCTCGCCAGAAAGACAGAGAGAGACAGAGAGACAGAAAGCGAGAAATCACCCCCCCCCCAGGGGGGATGGCCACGCCGCAATCCCTTCTCCTCCATTCTCCTCTCAGGATCTTGGGCACGCACGCACACGTGCCCGGCGTGAGTTTAAGTCACCAGGTCCGGGACTTGAACCGCAGTCGACTACGTGGGAGTCCAGCAACATAGCCATATTGCTAACTGCTGGTCCCACCAACATCACTTATTGAAGAAATGTTCCTTTCCCTGATGAATGGTCTCAGCACTCTTGCCAAAGATCATTTAGCCATGTATGTGCAGGCTTATTTCTGTGCTCTACATTCTGTTCCATGGCCTATATGTCTGTCTTTATTGCAGTTCTACATTGTTTTGATTTATTTGTAATGAATTTTGAAATCAGGAACTGTGAGTCTTCTAATTTTGTTCTTTTTCAAGGTTGTTTTGGCTATCTGGGAATCACTTGTGATTACATATACATTTTTAGGGTGAATTTTTCTGTTTAATTAAAAGTTTTTTGGGGTGGACCAGAACATGGTGTAATGGTTACATTGTTGTACTCCCACGTAGTTGACTGTGGTTCAAGTCCTGAACCCAGATTTTGTTAGAATCAAGGTGGCTTAAAACTCATGCCAGGGGAGCCGGCAGGTGGCGTGGTGGTTGAGGGTGCTGGACTCCCACATGGCCAACCACGATTCGAGTCCTGAACCTGGTGGCTTGTTTTCTCACTTTCTCTCTCTCTTTTTCTCACTTTGTCCCTCTCTGGTCAAAATAAAATAAAATAAAATAAATAAAATGAAATTTAATAAAATAATTAAAAAAAAAAAAAGCCTCATGCCAGTCACATGTGTGTGCTTGCCTAAAATCCCCTCAGGGGCTGATTTCTTGTTTTCTGTCTCTCTGTTTCTCTCTGTCTTTCTGGGTAGTGCACACACCCTATAACAAAAACAAACAAACAAACAAACAAACAAACAAACAAAAAACCAACTCTCTAAAATAAATTTTTAAAAAGTTTAAACTAGTTTAGCATTCTCTTTCTTTTTGACTTGTCAGAGTGTGTGCACTCACTAGAAAGAGACACAGAGAGAGAGAAGTCACCCCCCCAATGGGGTGTAATAATGCTACAATCCCTTCTCCGTTTCTCCATCCTGTTGGGATTTGGGGCATGTATACACATGTGCCCAGTATGTTTCTCAATCCTCCAAGCCAGGATATAAAGTATGATCGGCCATGTGGGATTCAACTTTTTTAACTGCTAGGCTACAGGAGTGGAGGGTATGTGCAGTCTCACACACCTGCATGTGAGAAAGAGAGGAGATGTACCCCACAATGGAGCATTGTCATACCATAATACTTTTTACTCCATTTTTCCATCTATCAAGATCCTGGGCATGCACACACATGTACCCATGTGTTTTTTAAGCTGCTGGGGCTGGGATTTCAATCATGATTGGCCATGTGGGATAAGACTATGCATAGTGCCTGCTGCACTATGGGGCTGACCCTTCTGTTTAATTTTTAAAAGTTAGTTACTGTATCTGTTATAATTAAAAATTAAAATATTAGTATTATTTTTTTTGGTTAAAAAATTATAATTGTATACATATGAGATACAATATGGCATTCTGATATAGAATTAATTTTGGCTATCAGCAACAGTCTTGACTAGAATAGCTCAGCAAAAAAAAGTTTAATTCTCTTGGATGTTAAAAAGAGAGAGAGGGGAGCCAGCAGGTAGCGTGGTGGTTAAGGGTGTTGGACTCCCACATGGCCGACCACAGTTTGAGTCCCAGACCTGGTGGCTTACTTTCTCACTTTCCCTCCCTCTCGCTCTCTCTCTCACTCTGTCCCTCTCTGGTCAAATTTAAAAATAAATAAATAAGTGGGAGAGTGGACTCCAGAGCCCTGAGCAGTCCCACCGCCCGCTGCCAGCCTGGTTACCATTGCATCCCTGGAGGAGCCTCAGCTGCAACCCCTGCCCCTGGACCTCACATCGGAGGCAGAGGCGCCTGCCGGTGGCAGGGACAAGAAAGTCATCGCAAGGAAGGTTTTGGGAACAGTAAAATGGTTCAATGTAAGAAATGGGTATGGTTCCATCAACAGGAATGACACCAAGGAAGATGTATTTGTACACCAGACTGCCATAAAGAAGAATAACCCCAGGAAGTACCTTCACAGTGCAGGAGATGGAGAGACTGTGGGGTTTGATGTTGTTGAAGGAGAAAAGGGTGCAGAGGCAGCAAATGTTACAGGCTGTGGTGGAGTTCCAGTTCAAGGCAGTAAATATACAGCAGACCATAACCATTATAGACGCTATCCACATCGTAGGGGTCCTCCATGCAATTACCAGCCAAATTACCAGAATAGTGAGAGTGGGGAAAAGAACGAGGGATCGGAGAGCGCTCCCGAAGGCCAGGCCCAACAACACCGGCCCTACCGCAGGCGAAGGTTCCGGCCTTACTACATGCGGAGACCCTATGGGCGTGGACCACAGTATTCCAACCCTCCTGTGCAGGGAGAAGTGATGGGGGGCTGCTGACAACCAGGGTGCAGAACAAGGTAGACCGAGGAGGCAGAATATGTATCGGGGTTACAGACCACGATTTCACAGGGGCCCTCCTCGCCAAAGACAGCCCAGAGAGGACGGCAATGAAGAGGACAAGGAAAATCAAGGAGTTGAGACCCGAGGTCAGCAACCCGATGCAGACGCCCAGAGAACCCTAAACCACAAGATGGCAAAGAGACAAAAGCAGTCGATCCCCCAGCTGAGAATTCCTCCACTCTGGAGGCTGAGCAGGCTGGGCTGAGCAGGCGGGGCTGAGTAAATGCCGGCTTACCATCTCTGCCATCATCCGGTTTAGTCATCCTACAAGGAGTGAATATGAAATTCCAGCAATAAGAAATGAAGAAAAGATTGCAGCTGAAGACCTTACATGCTTGCTTTCCGCCCGTTGACCAGATAACTACAACTATCTGCATTATCTATGCAGCATGGGGTTTTTACTATTTTTACCTAAAGATGTCTCTTTTTGGTAGTGACAAATGTGTGTGTGTGTGTTTTTTTTTTTGTTTTGTTTTTTTTTTTTAAAAGCCTGGTTTTTCTCAATACACCTTTAAAGGTTTTTAAATTTTTTCATATCTGGTCACGTTGAGATTTTTAAGAACTTCATTTTTAATTTGTAATAAAAGTTTACAACTCGATTTTTTCAAAAAAGTCAACAAACTGCAATCACCTGTTAATAAAGGTCTTAAATAATAAATAAATAAATAAAGTAAAATAGAATAATTCTTTTAAAAAAGAGAGAGAGAGACTTGAAGGAGGCAGATGGATCTTCGTGCAAGTTAGAAAAGATGTCTGTTCTAGATGCCATTTCTACCTGTTGGAAAATTGTTGCACGTTGTTGATTTTGTTAGAATAAGACATTGCATTATTATACTCCAGGAAGTTGTCAGCGTACATGTATCAGTCTACAATGCCCACTGGGTGACTGCTGAGCCCTTGTGGAATGGAGGGCTTCCCAGCCCAGTGGGTAGGACAGTTCTGCAGTATTGTATGAACCCAGGCTCTTTCTGTATTTCTACTTTACCTTCTTCAGCATTTAGCTCCCTCTTCAGAATCACGGAAGAAGTTGCTGATGCTCACCCCCCACTGGAGACGTTGCGTGCATCTCCTCACAGAGCCACGGTTTAGATTTCGCTAGCCACACCCAACTGCAGGGAGGCTCGGATTTGCACTATTTTACCCAAGCACGTGGCAACCTTGAATACAGAGTTCTGAAACTAAAGTGCTATGGTTTGAGCGTTGCCCCCTCTCTACCCCGAATTCATGTGTTGGAACTTGGTTGTATTGTGGAGGTATTAAGAGGAAAGTTAATACATTCGTGGTGTCAAAAGATGGGGCCTTTGGAAGTGATTAAGTGACTAGGGTGGCGCCCTTACGATTGACTCCCAGTGGGTTTATAAGGAGAGGGAGTGAGACCAGAACAGAGACCCGTGAATGGGCATATAGAGATGTACACTCCTTTTCTCTCAGGATGTGATGTCCTGCAGGGCCTCAGGCCTCCATCAATAGGAAGACCTTCTCCAGACGTGGCCTCTGGACCTTGGACCTCCAACCTGTGGCCGGAAAAAACCTCTGTTCTCATCATTTACCCACTCAGGCATTTTCTCTTATGAGGTACAGCCTGTGCTCCGTGGCAACAACGGTCCAGAGTACCGCCTGCCTCTTTTCATTTTATTTTCAAAATTTTATCATTGAAATTTAACATAAAAAAAGCAATACATTCCGGTGGCTCACAATTCCAAAGGTACTAAAGGCTGAATATGGAAAAATCTTCCTCCCACCCCTATCGCCAGCCGCCAAAGCCCTGTCCCAAGGCACAGTGTTCTCAGTGACCCAGAGATTTTCCGTGTGTCCATAAGCACATACATGTACGTGCATATTCTCTACCCCTTGTTTTCCCCCAAAACTGTGTCCTTTCATACTCCGTTTGCATTTTACTCTTTTTGCATAACAACATATCTTGGAGATTATTTGACATCATTACTCCAAAACCTGGCTCATTCTTTTTTACAACTTACAATATGCCTTTGTGGGGACGGACCTAAGATACTTCCCTGGTGATGGGCATTTAGGTTGTTTCCAGTAGTCTGCAGAAAAACAAAATCAAAAACTGCAGTGAACACTCCTGTACATAAGTCATGTAGCATATGTGGAGTATCTGTATAGTAAATCCCTACAAGTGAAGTGACTTGGTCAAAGTGAATGTGGCTGTGTGATGTTGACAGATACTAGCAAATTCCCCTTTGGGGGGAGGGCACTGGCTGACATGCTCACGAGCAGTGCCTGTTTCTCACTTCCTTGCCAACCTCGATGCTATCAAACGCATCAGTCTTTGCCAAGCTATCAGGTGAAAACTGGAGTCTTACTCTAGTTTCAGTTTGCATTTCTCTTATGAAAATAGATGAGTATCATTTCATACTCTTAAGAGTCATTTGTATTTTCTTTTGTATGCTCCGTGTGTTCATGTCCATTGCAATTTTTTGAGTAGTCTTTTTCTTATGATTTTATGAAAAGCATATATATATATGTCTATACACATATAATATACATATATATATTTTTTTTTTTTGGAGAGGTTTTTGTTTTGCTATAGGGAGCGTGTGCTTGCCAGCCAGACAGAGAGAGACATAGAGACAGAAAGTGAGAAATCACCCCCCGGGGGGATGGTCACGCCACAATCCCTTCTCCTCCATTCTCCTCTTGGGATCTTGGGCACGCACGCACACGCGCCCGGCGTGAGTTTTAAGCCACCGGGTCCGGGACGTGAACCTCAGTCGACTATGTGGAAGTCCAGCGACATAGCCATTACGCTGACTGCTGGTTCCCTATTTTTTTGTTTTATGCTATAGGGTGTGTGTGTGTTTGCCAGAGGGAGAGAGGGAGAGTGAGAAAGCATCCCCAGGAGTGGATGGCCACACCACCATCTCTCCTCCTCCATTCTCCTCCCGTGATTTTGGGCATGCACACGCACACGCACACGCACGTATACAGCATGTTTCTCAAGCTGCCAGGCCTAGAACTTGAACTGCACAGTTGGCCATATGGGATCCAGCTGCCTTAATCACCATGCCACTGGCTGGCCCGTTTGTTACTTAGCTTTTCAAAAACTGTGTCTGGGGCCAGCAGATGGTATATGGTTATATTACTAAACCCCCATGTAGTTGACTGTGGTTTGAGTCCTGGACCTGGCGGCTTGAAACTCATGCCAGGGGCTGTGTGTGCATGCCCAAAATGGAGGAGAAGGGATCGTGGCGTGGTCATTTCCCCTGGGGGGTGATTTCTCATTTTCTGCCTCTCTGTCTCTCTCTCTGTCTCTACGATGAGCACACAGGCCCTATAGTAAAAATCTCTCTCTAAAAAAACCAGCTGTGTCCGAAGTATAACACACAGTACGGCGTCAAACCAGAAACGCACCCTGATGGCTTCGCAACGTGAACTCAGCTGTGTTACTTGTGATTTCCCGCCATTTATGCTCATTGGCACTTTGGTCATCAGAGATGTTTTATTATTTATTTATTTGTTTTTGCCTTGGGCTTATGTGCTCACCAGAGAGAGACAAAGAGGGAGAGAAAGTGAGAAATCACCCCTCAGGGGGATGGCCATGCCACTCCCCTCTCCTCTATTGTCCTCTCAGGATTTTGGGCACACACACGCACACGCACACACACACACACACACACACACACACACACGATTTTCAAGCCGCTGGGTCTGGGACTTGAACTGCACAGTCGGCCATGTGGGAATCCAGTGCCTTAAGCACCATACCTCCTGCTGGCCCCTATTGAGGCCATTTTTAATTCTTCCTTCAGTCCTGTGATGGAGAAAGTCTTGCTGACCGTGTTTTTTAGAAGAGGAAACTGAGGCTTGGAGGCACAAGTGGCATGTCCAGGACCTTGATGAGCAGTGGTGCTGGTTCAGACAGGGCCTCGATCGTTCCTGAGTCTCATGTACACGAGTCTGGCCTCCTCTGGCAGCCAGGTCTCTCTGAGCTCTCGCGACTGGGACAGGCCTTCTCTTCCTCCCTCTGCCAGCCCAGCACGGTGGTGGCTGATTCCCCAAGAGGAAATGTCAGAGGAGGCGCCACCAGCTGTGGGGGATGGGACAAGCTTCAGCAGGTGCTGGCTTCAGCTCATTGTGAAAGACCTTGGGCAGGCGTTGAAGGCAGGGAACCTCAGAAGCTGGGCCCCTCACTGCCAAGCTTGAAGTGTCACTTCAGGGTCCCCATGTCTCTGAAAAGGTGGTGGCCTAGAAAGAGACCCCCCTGCCCCGGCCACTTGACAGCTGTGTGATCTAGGGTAAGGCCTTCACCCCACTGAGCCTCAGTGTTTTCAGTCATGAAATGGGTAGGTTGCAGCGGGACTCAAAGGCAAGGGTGTGTGTGACTCACAGTTTGGTGTGGAGCATGGATTTGTGAAGGGCTAGTGATTTGGGACACTGACACTGTATTCTGTTTCCTACCACCCCTTGTAAAAGCCGCTGAATGAAGTCTGAAGGGCCGTGTACCAGGTGTGAGATGCACAGGGCCTGGGAGGGTAGGCCGAGTGGGAGACAGCTTCTGCCAGCCGGGGAGAAAATGTAGACAGGCTGGAAAGGGAATGAGAGGGAGAGTTTGAGATTTGGAGGAGCAGGGTGGAGTTGTTCTCCCTAACTCTTCTTGGGCTGTCCAGGGGCGAGGAGAGGGTAGGGTGGAGTAAGAGGAAAGGGTGGAGGGAAGGAAGGGAGATACAGAAGGGAGGTCTCCCAAGGAGCCTGGGGATTTTGAGGGAAAGGTGGACCAACAATCCTCTCCCTGGCTGGAGTCTGCTAGTCCCCCCCTCCACCCAAGGGTGTGTGTGTTCCTGAGACAGAGAGAGAGAGAGAGAGAGAGAGAGAGAGAGAGAGAGAGAGAGAGAGAGTCAGTCCCCATGGGGGATGTTCACACAGCAATCCCCTCTCCCCATCTCCCTCCTTTCGGGATTTTGGGCATGCACATGTGCCCAGTGTGTGTCTCAAGCCACCAGGTCCAAGACTCAAGTCTCGCAGTTGGCTGCATGGGACCCAGTGCCTTAACCACCACACCACCAGCTGGCCCAGGGTTGGGTCTTTACAGACAAGTCCAGCCCCATGGGTTGGGCTGCCAGATTCTGCAAATAAAAATGCAGGATGCAATATTTGGAACATCCCTATCCAAGACCATTATCTGCTGGTTACCTGGTACTCAAATTTCACCGCGAGTCCTGTATTTTAGCTGACAGATCTACCCACAGGGCTGAGAGGGGGCTGAAGGGCATTTCAGAATGGTAGTGGGATATCCCATGGACTGTGCATAGGCAGAGGATCTTCCAGAAGTTTCTACAGGCTTCAGTGAGGAAACTCAGACGGTGCTGGGAGGATGTGACCTTAGAGCTGAGGGCTGGTCCCAGTCGGGTGTCGGGGAGGCTCAAGGAGCCCTAGCAACAGCAGAAACCAAGAGCAAAGCCTCCAAGCTGCAAGAGAAACCACAGCGCCTGCCGCCCTCCGCCACCGCCAGGCAGGTGGGAGGTGGTGGGAGCAGAGCATCAGGCAGACCCAGCTCAGCCCAAACTTGCTCTCCCCTCCTCTGCGACCGGGCTGCAGTGGCGGGCTCCCACCCTGTCGTCTGGGGTCCCAGTGCTGGCCCAGAGGCAAGCGTAGGGGAAGAAAACACAGCATAACGGGCCCATAGAATAGCGGGGACTCGGAATTGTCGATGTGCTGGGCAAGCCCCCAGTTGGGACTGAATTTACCGGAATGTGGTTCCATTACGTTGTCAGAGGTGGGGGGGTTGGCGTCAGGGGTATGCGCTTTCCTTCCGCCCCTGGATCCATGCACTGTCCCGCCTGTTCTTCGCCAAGCGTCTTGCATGGCTCCGGGCACCCCGTCCCGTAAGCTGGGCTGGCAGCCCCTTGAGGATGGCACCAACAACCATGGTGAGAAGGAGGCCCTGGAGACGTGCTCCTGTGACCCAGGCCTGCAGTCTCCGGGGCGGGAGCTGCTGAATGTGGAAAGGTGGCGGCAACACGTGAAGGGGACACAGACACTTAATCTCGTTTAGTTTTACCAAGTCTCCCACGGCGCGACTGGGCCAGCTCTGTCTTAAGTGCTTCAGAAACACCGGCAGTGATGCAGTAACCCTCTTCTCAGCCCAGGAGGCAAGACCCAGTGTCCTCATTTCACCAAGAAGGGCACCACGGGACCAGCAGTTAGCGTAATGGCTATGTCGCTGGACTCCCGTGTAGTCGACCACTGTTCGCGTCCAGGACCAGGTGGCTTAAACTCATGCCGGGCGCGTGTGCGTGCGTGCTCAAGATCCCCAGAGGAGAATGGAGGAGAAGGGATTGTGGCGTGGCCACCCCCCCGGGGGGTGATTTCTCGCTTTCTGTCTCTCTGTCTCTCTGGTGAGCACACACACCCTATAGCAAAACTTTCTAAATAAACAAATAAAAATAAGGACACTGAGCTGCAGGGAGGTGAGGTGACTTTCCCAAGGCCAGATATCCAGGAAGGCTCAGCCCGACTCAACATTCAGCCGGGGAGGGCTGTTTGCCACAGTGGCAGACAGGTGTGCCTGGGTGAGCCACAGCTTCGTCCTGACCTGTTTTTTTTTTTTTTGTTTTGTTTTGTTTTTTTAATTTGCTATAGGGCATGTGTGCTCACTGCAGAGATGGGAGTGGGGTGGGGGTGAGTGAGAAATCACCCCCTGGGGATGGTCACACCACAACCCCTTCTCCTCCATTCTCCTCTCTGCATTTTGAGCATACATGCACACGCGCCCAGCGTGTTTTTTAAGCCATCGGGTCTGGAACTCAGAACCCACAGTCAGCCACGTGGGATCTAGCCACCTTAACCACCAAGTCACGGACTGGCCCTCCCTTTTTAATTTTTTTTTAAAGTTTATTTATTTCTTCCATGAGTGATCGAGCAAGAGGGACAGAGAGAACAGGAGTCAGAGAAAGAGAGAGAGACAACACCCCAACCGGGGCTCAGTGCTTCAGTCCAGCCCCACCCTGACAGCCCAGACTGGGCCAGTGCCCGACATACTTGGGGAGGTCTCCTGACCCAAACCCAGAATCTTCCCATGGGGGTTGGCCTCAGAGCGTCGTGTTCTATTGCCGAGCGATGGCGCAGCACCTCATCTTCCCTGTCGATCCCAACAGGTACCTGCCCAGCTGTCCAGTGGGGCTCGGGCACAGCGGAGCCCAGCCCTCAGCCCCCGGGTTGTGACAGGAAGCAGCTCCCTGGTCTCCCATTCCATAAACAGGACATTGTTGAGACGCCCTTGGGGACAGGCCATGGGCTGGGCTGTGGGACGAGCGTGGGAACAGGGCGGTTTCTGCCCTCGCGAGCCTTGGTCCAGGGAAGAGGCAGATGTGAGCAAGAACAACCCAGTGCGGCTGACCTGGGAAGAGCCACTTTACTGAGCGCTTGCCGTGGGCCCACGCCGTTAGAAACATGTCACCTAGCATCCCCTCGTCCTCACAGCCCCTCGAGATACCATCAGTCCTCCCGTTTTGTGGGTGAATAAACCGAGGCTCAGAAAGTTCCGTAATCTGTCTATGGTCACAGCAAGCAGGTGGCAAGTTCAGGACTCACTGCCAGGAGAGCTGCTAGGACTCTTGAGTGTAGGGTTCTAGTGACACACCTCAGAGGGCTTCCCAGAGGAGTGACCCCCCCCCCAGTTGTACAGAGGGACTGGTCCAGTAGAGAGTGATGGGGGGTGTTCCAACTAAGGGAGCTGCCTACGAGGGCCAGCGGGGTGAACAACCTGGCATCTGGAGAGCTGCAGGGGGCCATGAGGCCGGATCGTAGCTCACCTACTGCTTCCCCAGAGGGCGCCCCTGCTTGCCGTGCTCAGAGGTCCTGTCTGGGCTGGGCTCAAAAGGCAGGACAAGACCTAGAGCAGGACCCAGAAGTCTCTGGCCTATGGCACAGTGCTGGTGCCGCAGTACCAGTCGTGGTGGGCAGAGGGAAGGGAGGGGAGGAGCAGGCCCTGCAGCAAGTGCACACAGACTGCCTGAGTTCAACTCCCGCCTTGTCCTTTGCTGGCTCTGTGACCTTGAGCAGCCAATCCTTCCTCTTTCGGAGCCTCAGTAGCCCCAGCTATAAAGTAGGGGCAATACTACCGAGTGGGTTCTTTTTTTTTTTTTAATTTTAATAAATTCTTGGAGAGGTGTTTGCTATAGGGTGCGTGCACTTGCCGGAAAGACAGAGAGAGACAGAAAGTGAGAAATCACCCCCCAGGGGGATGGCCACACCGCAATCCCTTCTCCTCCATTCTCCTCTGGGGATCTTGGGCATGTACACGCGCCCGGTGTGAGTTTAAGCCACCGGGTCCGGGACTCAAACTGCAGTTGACTACATGGGAGTCCAGCGACACAGCCATTATGCCAACTGCTGGCCCCTGAGTGGGTTCTTATGAGGACTCAACGTCTTAATAGATGCAAGGGCTGGATCAGGGCCTGCAGTCAGCACTGGGAGCCCGGGCGGTGATTGGCATTGAGGCAGTGTTTGCCTAGCAAGTTCTCAGCTCTCTCTTCGGGTGAGGGGAGCCAGTGGTAGTTGTAGGGGCTAGCGTCCCGGACCACCCTGCCGATAGCCCAGGATCAGACCTCAGGAGCTTTTGCACAGTCGGGGCTGAGCCTGCGGGGGAGGGGTGGGAACCCAGAGCAGTGGTGACTAAGATGAGAACCCGAGGAGCATTTGCGGGGAGCCTCCCCCAGGGAACTGGGTTCTTTCATTCTGGCTCCGGTGGTGACTCATGCGGGGGCAGGTGCAGAAGGTACCAGGACACTGGGGTGACACACATCCCTCCCAAGAAGCTGGCGGTTTAGTGGGCTATGGAGGGCGGCGTCTCCTCGATTCTGGGGGAGGGGACAGACCCAGTGACTGGGAGGCTTGGAGTCAGAAGGACCCGGGTTTGAACTCCAGCACTGTTACTTGGTAGTGGTGTGTACTTGGCCAAGTAACTGCTTCGCTATGTGCCTCAGTTTCCCCATTTGTAACAGCAGGCTAATCTACATACACACCCCTGCTAAGTCCACGTCCCGGCAGTAAACGCACTCTCTCATGCTTTATTGGACCTTGGAGACACTCCGCCTCAAAGGCCTGAGTGGCTCCCATTGCCTGCACAAAAAGCGCAGCTCTCTTTCGTTAGGGGTGAAAAGGGGTGAGGAAGAAACGAGGAGGAAATACGATTGCGAATATCTGCTCTGGGGCCTTCAGCTCATTTCAACCTCACACAAACCTGTTTTACAGCTGAGAAAACCCAGCTTCATGCAGGTGCCCAAGTCACCCAGGGCCACACAGGTGGCAGAGCTGGGCTTCTACCCCCATCTGTTCTTCCCCCTGTAGGGTCTGCCTCTGCACTGCCTCCACAGCCTCCCTGTCTGTCCGTGGGAAGCAGGAGTTTCTCATGGAGAAGAAAAGGAAAGGGAGGGAGAGGAAACACGGGCTGTGCTAGGGTCTCGCACTCCTCCCGAGCAGCAGCACGTGGCCACAAAGTCTGCCCTCTCATCGAATCGGGACCCTGGGGACACCAAGGGTAAGTCACAAAGATACCTTACCTGGCTCTTGGCGTCATTCCATGTCTCCTAACTTCCGTGTATGTTACAGACCATTTTTGTATATGTGGAAGTTTTTGTAAACAAAGGATCAGGCGTGGTGAAGTGGTAAAAGTCAGCACTGCGCGGCTGGCCCCGATGGGAAGGTTCTGGCCTGCACTTGGGTCCGACATCCCTGTGCTACGTCAGGCATGCACATGCCTGTGACTCGGGGCTGGCCAAGGCCAGGGGGGGCAGCGCAGTGCCAAGACCCTGTTGGGGTGTTGTCTCTTTGTTTCTCTGTCTGCCTGTCTCTCTTGCTCATGGAATAAATAAACAAATAAATAATAAAGTTTGTGATAGCATCTGGTCTTGATGATTTCAAAGACGAAGTTAGCTAATCTTCAGAGAGTTTAGAGTGATAAAAATTAAGGTAATTCTAATGTTACTTAAACTAATCTAGGTCATAGGAAAAGATGAACACTCTCTAACTTATTATTTTTTAAAATAATTATGGAGTTGGTAGGTGGTGTGGTGGTTAAGGGTGCTGAATTCCCATATGGCTGACCATGGCTTGAGGCTCGAGTTCTGGGCCTTTCTCACGCTCTCTCTCTCTCCCTCTCTGGTCAAATGAAAATAAGTAAATAAAGTTAAATAAAATAATTCTTAAAAAATGATTATTTATTTTATTTGATTTAATATTATTTTTTAATTTGACCAGAGGGAGACAGAGAAAAGGAAAGCGAGAAAACAAGCTACCAGGTCTAGGATTTGAACCATATGAGAGTCTAGCACCTTAACCACCACATCACTTGCCGGCCCCCTCTCTAATTTATTTATTTATTTTATGAACACCCATCAGTTTTACTGGTTTTTTGCCAGTTGCGTCCCCCAAGTGAGGGGTGCACCGTTCCTGGAGGTACTGCAAGACCAGGTCGATGCGTGGAGGGGACGGAGCAAGCTCCTGTTCCATCTCCCTGCTCCAAAAACCCACTTAATAGTTGTCCTCAGTTAGAGGACTTATCCGATAATAAACTGATAAGAACAGATACTACACTTGATCTCACCCAATAAGCCAAGAAGCGGTTCTAATTTATTTTATGAAGCAGCCTGACCTTAAAATAAAAATCTGGTAAATGGAATAAACCAACCAACAAATGACAACAATTACAACAACAAAAAAAATAAAGACAAACCAGGAAGAGGAAACCAAAGACCATTCTCTCTGTGATTTCAATGTAAACATTCTAAATTAAATGTTAAAAAATACAATACAATTGTATATTGAGCCAGCCCCATGGCCTCGTGGTTAAGAAAGCTAGATCCCACCTGGCCGACCACACAGGTTTGACTCTTAGCCCTGGCTGCTTAAAAAACACGCCGGACACCTGTGTGTGTGCCCCAGATCTTGACAAGATGGAGAAACGAAGGAGAAGCGATTGTGGTGTGACCATGCCCCCATTGAGGGGGGTGCTTTCTCCTTCTCTCTCTCTTTCTCTGTCTCCCTGGTGAGTGCACGCACCCTCTGACAAATTAAGGAGACTTGGAGCTCAAGGCTGGACTGGGCAACATAGTGAGAGCCTGTCTGAAAAGAGCTGCTTGTGGTAGGCTTTGATCCCGGCAGGAGGCCCGCAGGAGGTCAGGGAGAACAGAAAAGGGATGAGAGGAAGTCGCTGTTAGCTTTGGTCACCTGTGGAGGAGAGGCAGAGGGCAGAAAGAAGTCAAAGGATACGAAGGCTGCAGTGCCCCACAGACCCATGTGTTATGGTACCTCTCTCTGTGGGGGCCTGTGTACCTATTCTCATAAAGAAATACTTGAGGGGCCGGCAGGTGGTGTGGTGGTTAAGGCGCTGGACTCCCACATGGCAGACCGTGGTCCGAGTCCTGGACCTGGCAGCTTGCTTGTTCACGTTCCCTCTCTCTCTGGTTAAATTAAAAAGTAATAGTAATAAATAGAATTAAATAAATAATTCTTTAAAAAAAAAAAAAAGAGAGAAAAATACTTGAAGGGTGGTCTGCAAGCTAAATGGCAGCTATTTCAGGGTAGTGGGATTCCAAGTGACTTTGACCTTCTTTCTTATACTTTATATTAATTCTTTACAACGCATACAGATCGCTGATATAATCAGAGAAGTCAATTAAATGGAAAAGAAGAGGAAGAGATCCCGAAGAGCCCGAAGGCAGGTTTCTTAGACTTGTGAGTCCTCAGGCCCCAGGGTCAGTCTATAATTGCGGGGGTCAGAGAAGGAGGACTTGGCCTTGCAGTTTAGCGCTTTAATGTTCCCCAAGGGCAGCCTTGTACTCAAGGACTTTGGGAGCCCGTCCATCACAGGCTGCTGGAGTTCCTCACCTCAGGTTGCAGGCTCCACCTGCTGGAGAATCACCTGGGAGGCTGGGCTTTGGCACAACAGTGAAACGTGATGCTTGGAAAGTTGCCTCATGGGGAGGGTTCTGGGTCTGTGTCCACAGGCCTCCCTGAGTACACTGGGCACATGCGTACTGCCCGTGATCTGAGGCTAGCTGATGTTGGGAGTGGATTGTGGCATCGGGACCCTGTCGGGGTCCCACTCTCTCTCTTTGGCTCTTCAAAATAATAATAATAATAATAATAATAATAATAAGCTTAAAAAAAAAAAAACAAAAACACCTGGGAGAACCTTTGATCAGCTCCCAGTGTGGAGGGACCGATTTAATCGGTCTCAGTGGTGAATTGGCTTCTGTGTGGTGATTATAACTTGTAAGTGATTATGTGTTTTTATTTTCATAGAGCTTTTGGGAACCAGTCATCTAGGCTTATTGGGAACGATTAACTGTGGATGTGAGGGCAGCTTCCGACTTCCACTTCAATGATTATCCTCTCCAGGCGCAGACACTGGTAGCGCTTGGATGCTTGGCTGTGAACCATTTTTTATGTCATTCATTTGGCCAAACTTCTAAAGGAAAAAGTGTTTGTAAAGCTATACACTTTTTTTTTTTTTTTTTTTTAAATCACATAATGTCACAGTTTGCTTGAAACCTTTAAGGGCTTCCTCACACTCAGGAGAGAATCCAAAGTTCTTAACCTGACCCAGAGGAGCTGACAAAATGGGTCCCAGCCTCATCTGTCTGTGGTGGCCTCTGGCTCACTCACTTATCCTGCAGCTATATGAGCCCCTCACCTAGATCGCCAAACTTTTACTATTTTTAAAAATAATTATTTTATTTAACTTTATTTATTTATTTTAATTTGACCAGAGAGTGACAGAGTTGGGGGGGAGAGTGAGAAAGTAAGCCACCAGGTCTGGGACTCGAACCACAGTTGGCCATGTGGGAGTCCATTTCCCTTAACCACCATGTCACCTACAGGTCCCCCTAAGCTTTTATTTTAAAATGTTCAGGCACAGAAGAGTGCAAAATATGCCACTGCTGAGACTTAATAATTAACAATTTGTCACATTTGCTTTCTCAGAGTGTATTTTGTTGAAGCGATTTTTGTATAGGGTATGTGTGTTCTCATACAAGAGACAGAGAGACAGAAAGTGAGAAATCACCCTCTGGGGTATGACCAAGTCATAATCCCTTCTCTTTCATTTTTCTCTTGGGATTTTGGGCATGCACACACACGTGCCCACGTGAGTTTTAAATTGCTGGGTCTGGGATTCAAACCACAGCCAACTACGTGGGAGTCCAGCGATGTAACCATTATGCCATCTGCTGGTCCCTGCTGAAACCATTTTTTTTTAAAGAATTATTTATTTATTTATTTACTGGAGAGGTTTTTGCTATAGGGCGTGTGTGCTCAACAGAAAGAGAGAGACAGAGAGACGGAAAGTGAGAAATCATCTCCAGGGGGGATAGCCACACCACAATCCCTTCTCTTCCATTCTCCTCTCGGGATCTTGGGCACACACGCACACAGCTTGAGTTTAAGCCACTAGGTCTGGGACTTGAACCGCGGTCAACTATATGGGAGTCTAGTGATATAGCCATTATGCCAACTGCTAGTCCCTCTGTTTTTATTTTTCATAACCGAGTATGTGCATGCACTCTCTCAAAGCCAAAGTACACTACCCAATCAACATTATAGGACACATCTACAGGAAGAAAACAGTCTTATACAAAAACTACTCCTTAAAATTGAAAGAGGAAGCTGTTTCATCAGATGTGCAGATACCAATTTATTGGATTGTTGGAAAAGCCATGATGTACTTTTGCATAGAAAGACATGCCATGATTTTTTTCAACAACTGAATAGAAGCATAAAAACCATAGAAGAGAAAAAGACAAATAAAATATATATATACCTTCCCCCCACAAAAAAAAGAGGAAAACAATAAAGATGACTCCTCCTATGTAACACAATAATTCTTCAGCAAAGAATTCAGAGCCCAAAGAAAAGAGTGTTTATAAAATGCCTGAAAAATAATTCAAATATTTATTTATTTAAATTTTTGTCAGGCTATATTGCCTAAGCTGTCCTCTAACTCGTGATCATCCTCCCTCAGCCTCCTGTGTAGATGAGATTACAGGTGTGTACCACCATTGTCCCTGGGCAAAATAATTGTAAGGAAACTCAATGAGATACAAGAAAATACCAATACACAATTGAACAAAATTGAGAAAACAATTCATGACATTAGTGAGAAGTTCAACAAAGAGATAAATATCATAAAAAAAAATAATAAAAACCCTCCAAAAGTGGGGCCAGCAGGTGGCATGGTTGTTAAGATGCTGGATTCTCACATGGCTGAGCTTGGTTTCAATCTCAGACCTGGAGGCTTTTTTTTTGAGAGTTTTTTTGCTATAGGGTGTGTGTGCTCACCAGACAGACAGAGACAGAGAGACAGAAAGCAAGAAATCACCCCCCAGGGGGGATGGCCACGCCGCAATCCCTTCTCTTCCATTCTCCTCTTGGGATCTTGGGCACGCACGCACACGCGCCCGGCGTGAGTTTTTTTTGTTTTTTTGTTTTTCTTTTTTTGGAGAGGTTTTTGCTATAGGGCGCGTGCGCTCGCCAGACAGACAGAGAGAGACAGAGAGATAGAAAGCAGGAAATCACCCCCCAGGGGGGATGGCCACGCCGCAATCCCTTCTCCTCCATTCTCCTCTCGGGATCTTGGGCACGCACGCACACGCGCCCGGCGTGAGTTTAAGCCACCGGGTCTGGGACTCGAACCGCGGTCGACTACGTGGGAGTCCAGCGACATAGCCATTACGCTAACTGCTGGTCCCAGACCTGGAGGCTTAACAATCATGCTAGGTGTTTGTGCACGTGTGCCCAAAAATTCCAGGAGAAGAATGGAGAAGGGATTGCAGCATGGCCATCTCTGGTGAGTACGGGTACTCTATAGCAAAAACAAAAACAAAACAAAATAGATAGCAATCTCAACTGAAGAATTCAAAAAACAAAATAAAACAATGAAGAACTTCAAAAATAGGTTAGATGAACAGAAGAATCTCTGAGCTTGAAGACAGTTCTTATGAATCAATCCAGTCAGACAAAAAAATAATAATAATGAATAAAAATGAATTTTTTGAAAGAGAGACAGAGAGACAGAAAGTGAAAAACCAGCCCCCCACTTCCCCAGAGGGGATGGCCACGGTGTGATCCCTTCTCTTTCATTCTCCTCTCAGGACCCTGGGCATGCACGTACAGGTGCCTGGTGTGAATCTCAAGCCACCAGGTTCAGGACTTGAACTGTGGTCAGCCATGTAGGAGTCCAGTGATGTAACCATTATGCCATCTGCTGGTCCCATAGAAATGAAATTTAAGAAAGCCTAGTAGACTAGAGGACCTGTGGGACACATCAGCAAATATTCACATATAGGCAGTTCAGAAGCAGAAGAGATGAGAAAAGATTTTTATTTTTGGTAACTAAACTTTAAAGAAGTAAAAATAAAGAAAGAAAAAGATATGCATTTGGAGGCCAAAAACAAACAGGGCTTGCTATACTTATATTAAACAGACTTTAAGTAAAAAACTATAAACACACACACACACACACAGATTACTATACAGTAATAAAGGTAATTCAGCAAGTAGATATAACAATTATAAATATATATGTACCCAAAACTAGAGCACTCAATACATAAAGCAGATATCACTAGACATAAATAATATGTCTATAAATTATCTATAAATAATAGAGATAAATAAAACTAGACATACTATTGTATTGGAGAGAGAGACTCCAATACAATAATAGTTGTACATTTTAACACCCTACTGACACCATTGGACAGATTATCTGGACAGAAAATCAACAAAGAAACATTAGATTTAAAACAAAATACAGAACAAGTAGACCTAAAAGATATTTAGAGAACATTTCACCCAATAGCTGCAGAATAAATATTCTTCTCACCAGCACATGAAACATTCTCCAGGACAGACCCAAATCTTGGGCTACAAAACAAGTTTCAAAAAAATTTGCAAAACTAAAAATCATCCCATGTTCTGATTACAATGGAATAAAACTAGATAACAGTACAAGAGGAATGTGGGAAATTGTATGAATACATAAAAACTAAACGGCATGCGCCTAAGTGACTACTAGGTCAATGAAGAAATTAAGAAGGAAATTAAAAAATTTCTTGAAACAAATAAAAATAAAACCAAAACATAGCAAACTATTAACCCATTTTTAGTTTATTTTTGTATATGATGAGGGATAGGAGTCTAGTTTTATTCTTTTGTGTATGGATATTAAACATCTCCAGCACCATATTTTTTTAAAGAGAGATCTTTTTTTTTTTTTTGCTATCAGGTGTGTGTGCTAGCTGGAGAGACAGAGAGACAGAAAGCGATAAATCACCACCCAGGGAGGAATGTCTATCCTGCAATTCCTTCTCCTTTATTCTCCTCTTGAGATTTTGGGCATGCACACACATATGCCCGGCTGAGTTTCAAGTCACTGGGTCTGGGACTCAAACCATGGTAGACCACGTCCATAGCCATAACAGCTACACCACCTGATACCCCGCCCCTCCCCAGCACCATTTCAAGAAGATACAAGGGCACAGCAAAAGCAGTACTAAGAAGTTTATAGCAACAAGTGCCTACGTCAAAAAACAAAGATTTCAAATAAACATTTTAATGAAATACCAAAAGAAAATAGAAAAGCAATAATAAGCTAAACCCAAAAATAGTAGAAAGAAATAAATGATAAAGATCAGAGCAGAAATAAGCAAAATTGAGACAAAAAAAGGTACAAAAGATCAATGAAATAAAAAGCTGGGGGAACCAGCAGTTAGCGTAATGGCTATGTCGCTGGACTCCCACGTAGTCGACCGCCGTTCGCGTTCCGGACCCAGTGGCTTAAAACTCACGCCGGGCGTGTGTGCGTGCGTGCCCAAGATCCCGAGAGGAGAATGGAGGAGAAGGGATTGCGGCATGACCATCCCCCCGGGGGGTAATTTCTTGCTTTCTGTCTCTATGTCTCTCTCTCTCTGGCGAGAGCACGCGCCCTATAGCAAAAGAAAAAAAAAAAAAAAAAACCTCTCCAAAAAAAAAAAAAGCTGGTTTTTCTTTTTAAAAGACAAAATTGACAAATCATTAGCTAGACCAAGGGAAAAAAAAAAAAACAGAAGATCCAAATGAATAAAATCAGAAACGAAAAAAGAGTAGTTACAACAGAGACCTCAGAAACACAAAAGACCATTAAAGATAATCAAAAACAACTACATGCAAATGAATTAGAAAATCTAGAGGGGGCGGCAGGTGGCGTGGTGGTTAAGGCGCTGGACTCACATAACCGACAGCGGTTTGAGTCCTGGACCTGGCA
The DNA here is from genome assembly GCA_026018925.1 of Tupaia tana. NCBI lineage: Eukaryota > Metazoa > Chordata > Mammalia > Scandentia > Tupaiidae > Tupaia > Tupaia tana. The sequence continues at coordinate 61,795,970 of JAKSZU010000016.1, forward strand.
GCTTGCTTTCTCACTTTCCCTTTCTCTCTCTCTCTCTCTCTCTTTCTCTTGCTGGTCAAATTACAAAATAGTAATAATAATAATAATAAATTAAATTAAGCAATATTTTTAAAAAGAGAAAATGGGTAAATTCCAGGAAACATACAACTTACCAAAACTGAACCAGGAAGAAATAGAAAACCTAGAGGCCAATAATCAGTAATGAGATAGAATTAGTAATAAAAGCTCTCCCATCAAAGAAAAACTCACAGCTTCACTGTTGGATTCTACAAAACATTTAAAGAAAATTTAATAAAAATTCTTCTCAAATTATTCAAAAACTTTGAAGCAGAGAGAATCCTCTCAAAACTCATTTAACGAGGCCAGCATAACCCTGATACCAAGACCAGTCGAAGACACAAGAAAACTACAGACCAATATCTTTGATGAGCACAGATGCAAAAATCCTCAGCAAAATACTGACAAACCTAACCCAACAGCACATGCAATAACTCCCCCACTGTGATCATCCTTACAGAGATGCAAGGATGGTTCAACATATACAACAGAATGAAGAACAAAAACCATATGATTGTCTCAATAGGTGCAGAAAAGACATTTAATAAAATACAGCATCTTTACCCCAGCTCAGCTTCAGCCAAGCCCAGATCACACGTACGTGTGCACGTGCCATGTGAATCTAGGACCCTCCCTTGTGGGTGTAGTTGGGTTACCTCTGCACTACCTCTTGGCCTCACCCTTTCTTTTCTTTTCTTTTCTTTTCTTTTCTTTTCTTTTCTTTTCTTTTCTTTTCCTTTTTTTTTTTTTTTGCTTCACCTATTTTTTTTCTTTTTTCCATTTATTTATTTATTTTTACATTTTTCCACAAACATTTACTTTACATATCACGAAATTTTGGCTCATACTCTATAGTACTTTTTTTTTTTTGAGAGTTTTTTTTGCTATAGAGCGCATACGCTCTCCAGAAAGACAGAGAGAGACAGAGAGACAGAAAGCGAGAAATCACCCCCCAGGGGGGATGGCCACCCCACAATCCCTTCTCCTCCATTCTCCTCTTGGGATCTTGGGCACGCACGCACACGCACCCGGCATGAGTTTAAGCCGCTGGGTCCAAGACTCGAACCGCAATCGACTACGTGGGAGTCTAGCGACATAGCCATTATGCTAACTGCTGGTTCCCCCCTCCATAGTTCTTGACAGTTAATAAACAACTTGCAAAATTTCAGAATACTGGGACCAGCAGTTAGCATAATTGGCTATGTCGCTGGACTCCCACGTAGTCGACCGCGGTTCGAGTCCCGGACCCGGTGGCTTAAACTCACGCCGGGCGCGTGTGCCTGCGTGCCCAAGATCCCGAGAGGAGAATGGAGGAGAAGGGATTGCAGCGTGGCCATCCCCCCTGGGGGGTGATTTCTCGCTTTCTATCTCTCTGTCTCTCTCTGTCTGTCTGGCGAGCACACGCGTCCTATAGCAAAAACCTCTCCAAAAAAAAATAATTTCAGAATACTGAATTTTAAAGATAATGTTCAAAATATTTCTTATAATTTTGTTTGTGACTCTATAACAACAGAAACAGTATGGTTTTAAATATTTTTGAGAAAATATTTACATGTCAACTACTCAAATTGTTCAAAAGCAAATGTCCAGCACACTAGTCACACACAAACCTTCTCAATTCAGCCCTGCCTACCAAGTATTCTGTCACATACCATCTGCTAGCAAAGACCAGTCTCTTTCTTCCTTCAAAGTCTTTCTCAAGATAATCCTCTGGTGTGGTTGCTCTACTGATTATGATGCTGGGCTGGAAAAGTCCTGGTTATTTTATGTTATAAATTCTTTCAGGGAACCAGCAGTTAGCGTAATGGCTATGTCGCTGGACTCCCACGTAGTCGACCGCGGTTCACATCCCGGACCCGGTGGCTTAAAACTCACGCCGGGCGCGTGTGCGTGCGTGCCCAAGATCCCGAGAGGAGAATGGAGGAGAAGGGATTGCGGCATGACCATCCACCCTGGGGGGTGATTTCTCTCTTTCTGTCTCTATGTCTCTCTCTGTCTGTCTGGCGAGTGCACATGCCCTATAGCGAAAACCTCTCCAAAAAAAAAAATATTCTTTCATATATCTTCTCTAATCCTCTCTGCCAGGCAGAACTGTTTATGGTGCCAGGTTAACTAAGAGTTGGCTTACTTAGTTCCATAGTTTTCTGATTAATCCTCAGGTATGATGTTCTAGTCAAAGCCAATAATGAGTATTTCCAATTTCTGACTCAATGCAACACGCATTATTGAACTTATGCAAATAACTCTTCTGCCCCAAAATAAGAATACTCCCAAATATTTCCAATTCAAGAGGGGTCAGGAAGTAAAAAAAGTTTGTGTTTCCATTTAAAGAAACGAATAAGAAAAATATTTTAACAAATTGTTGAACCCATCAACAACTCAAAAGAAAGTAAAATGTTTAAATTGGGAAAACAAAGTATAGTAAAAACAAAAAAAGAAATCAGTAATGTTTTACTCAAAAGTCATAAAATTCTATTTTGCCATTTTGGTCTTATGTTCAAACTCTCTTCTGTTGAATATGCAGTGTTACTGTGGTCCAATCTTTCCGTTTAAATCCTGGAAATTAACATTCAACGTAATTATTGGTATTTCTTGTCCCTCGCCTTAAATTGGTCATTTTCTTGGTTGCCTTTTGTTCTCTTATTTCTGTATGTGTCTTTAGTTTTCCTGGTTGAGCACTCCTTTCAGAACTTCTTGAAGAATGGGTCTGCTATTGGCAAATTCTTTCAGGTCTTGTTTATCTGAGAATGTTTTCATCCTTTCTTTCCATATGAAAGATGATCTTGATGGGTATAGTATTCTTGGTTGAAACTGTTTTTCACTTAACACTTTGAATATATTTTCCCATTCTTTCCTTGCTCGCATTGTTTCTGATGAGAGTTCTGAGGTTAGCCTGATGAGATACCCTTTATATAAGTAACCTGACATTTCCCTCTTGCCAATTTTAGTATTTTGTCTTTGTCTGTAGATTTCTGGCCCCACCCGTTCTTAACATATATACATGTATGTAGATGAGGAATAAAGGAGAACATGGAAAATTATAAGGCAGTGTATACCCCTGTCCACGTAGAAGAAACAAACCAGTTATTTTCACAGCAATCAAGGTTTTCTCCCTGATCTAAAAGATTTCCATGAAAACTTCATGTGGGAGCCATAAGAGATATTGGGGCTGAGACCCTCGTGACTTTCCAGAAGCTAAGGCAGTAACAGATTGCCACGATGTGTCATGTGGCCGTTTAGCTGAAAGCCATGTAACACATGATGCACTTTAGTGATGGCAATTTAGGGGGATGTCAAATAGATAAGAAACTGAGGACAATTTCACAAAGCCTAGAGCGCCTTTTCTCTGTTACTTTTTGTATGGGTTAGCTTTTTTTTTTTTTTTTTTTTTTTTTTTTTTGGAGAGGTTTTTCACTATAGGGCGCGTGCGCTCGCCAGACAGACAGAGACATAGAGACAGAAAGCGAGAAATCACCCCCCAGGGGGGATGGTCACGCCGCAATCCCTTCTCCTCCATTCTCCTCTCGGGATCTTGGGCACGCACGCACACGCGCCCGGCGTGAGTTGTAAGCCACCGGGTCCGAGACGCGAACCGCGGTCGACTACGTGGGAGTCCAGCGACATAGCCATTACGCTAACTGCTGGTTCCCTATGGGTTAGCTTTTGATGTGTAACAAACAACCACAGACCACAGTGTTGTGCAATAATAAACGTTTATAGCCTAGGCATCTGGATTCAGCTGAGCTGAAGTTAGTTAGGATGCTCTAACTAGGATGCCCTGCTCATCATGGCTGGGTTGTTTGCATGTCTAGCAGTCATCTGACTGGTCCGCTGATCTAGACTGGCTTCAGCTGGGGTGACTGGGTTAACTCAGCTATGTTCCATGTAGCTGCTGCAAATTGAGGACTAGTTCAGGCACGGTCTCATGACAATATAGAAGGTAAGAGACTGAAAGCACCAATACTGCAAGTCCCATTTCAAGCCTCTGATTATATCACAGCTATTAATCACTTGTGTGATTCCAGACTCAAGAGATAGGGCAAGTTGTCCTGCCCCTGGTAGGAGGGCAGCACTGCAAAGTTACATGGCACAGGGCATGAGTACAGGGAAAGCTGAAGAACTGGAGCCAAATGAGGCATCTGCCACACCTTTGGGTAACCCTTACCTGATGTCTCATTGGAGAATATCCCTCTCAGTCAATTATTTTGGGTAGGACTCCAGCTCAGGGGTGGAGCATGTGACCAAGGCATCAGCCAATCAGAGAACCACATTGCTCAGGCCATATTTGAATCACTGATAATCAGAACCAACCCAGCACAAGGCAAACACACTCCTGGTCCACGGTGAGTCTAAGAAGATACAGGTCAGGGGCTCAGGAAGCCCACAGAAAGAGAGGAGGAGGTCCAGAAAGAAGACAGTCCGGAGGAAACAGAGCAGGTAGAGGCAGAAATCCATTCTGGTATTGAAGTTTAAAGTCCTGCATTAACTGCAGCTGAAGTTAGTCCTCCCCCTGGATTTTTCAGATAAGCCAGTTTGGGACCAGGGGGTCCAGTCATTTGGGCCTCACTGGCCTGCATCCTTGGTGGTGTCACAAAGGATTCGGCAGATTCTAGGGTCATTTGTATTGCTCAGGCACTATTAGGGCTGGGCACCGTTGGTACTGGTGGCTCAGGGGTCAGCTTAGGTTTCTCTGGGTACCAGTCAGAACGCCTTAATTAGCAAGTGACAGACACCAAGCTCAAATGGACTTGTGAGAATTTATTGGCTCATGTAACTGAAAAAGCCTTTTTAGGGCCAACCAGGTGGCATGGTGGGTAAGGTGGCTGGATCCCACACGGCCAACTGCATGGTTCTAGTCTTGGGCCCAGTGTCTTGAAAATGCTGGGAACTTGAAAGTGGCTGGGCATGTGTGCTTGTGGGCCCAAAATCCTGAGAGGAGAATGGAGGAAAAGGGGCACTTTCTCACTTTCCTCTCTTTCTGTCTCTCTCTGATGGGCACATGCACCCTATGATAAAAATTGCAAAAAAAAAAAAAAAAAAAAAAAGCCTTTTAGATCTAATTTCAGACATGAGTCTCTGTACCCCAATAATGTCACCAGAAACCATCTCTCTTCATTTGCTGTCCTGTTTCACTTACTCTGTGTTGGTTTTATGCCTGGCCAGAATCTCTCCAAGTGGTGGCAAAGGGGCCAATAATAGGTCTGGACTTATAGCCCACAGGCTGAGCAAATCCAGTGAGAAGAGAACAGTTTTCTCCCTGAAAGGCGTAGAAAAAGGCCAGGAGCTGTCTGATTTGGGTCCTATGCCCATGTCTGAGCCAATTGCAGTGGCTCAGGGGATGGGGTATACCGATTGGCCAGACCTGGGCCATATGGCCATCAGGGGGCTAAGGGGTGGAGCCATCCTTACCTGAACCACATGGATCCAGAACGTGGAAGGTCTGGTCCCTAAAAGAAACTTGGGGGAAAAACAGCAGATATCGGCTACATCTATTACTTTTAACATTTCCCGGGTTTGATCACAATGTAATGAGCTATAACCCCAAATCCTTCACCTTCTATAATCACCTCCCCATTTTCCTGTAACATCAAAATCGAATGACTTGAGCCCCCTTACCACACACTACGGAAAAGCAAGTCTCCTTTATTCTCTGAGAACCCCCAAGGTGGGGTTTGCTGACCACTGCATCAGGCTGTCCCCAGCCTACTTGGTTGTCCCTGTATGCTCTTGGCCTCTGAAGCCACCATCCTTTTTCTCTCCTTCTTTGGTTCCAAATGAAAACCTCTGAGTTCCTCATTGCCCCAAAGCTCCACTCTACCAAGGCTGAGTGATTACCATTCTCCCTTCAGCTGTCAGTAAATAACTTCTCTTTGAAGGAGAGCTTTTTGCTATAGGGCACGTGCACTCACCATAAAGACAGAGAAAGAGAGACAGAAAGTGAGAAATCACCCCCTGGGGTGATGGCCATGCTGCAGTCCCTTCTCCTCCATTCTCTTCTCGGGATCTTGGGCACGCACACACACGTGCCTGGTATGAGTTTAAGCCATGGGGTCCAAGACTCGAACCACAGTTGACTGTGGGAGTCCAGCAATGCAACCATTATACTATCTGTTGGTCCCCCACCCCCATCCCTTTTTAAAAGGTTTTTGCGTTAAGGTGCACGTGCTCACAGGAGAGACAGAGACAGACAGTGAGAAAGAAAGTGAGAAATCAACCCTTGGGGGGATGGCCATGCTGCAGTCCTTTCTCCTCCATTCTCCTCCCAGGATTTTGGGTAAGTATGCACACGTACCTGGCATGATTTTTCAAACCACCAGGTCCAGGACTTGAACCATGTCAGCCATGTGGGAGTCCAGTGACATAACCACTACACCATCTGCTGGCCCTTTTATCCACATTTCCATCTGAACCACACAATGAATGGGTGTATAGGTTGACATTTTTTAGAGAAAGAGGGGAGAGAGAGGGAGAGAGAGAGAGAGCTTGATGATGTAAACGTGAGTTGAACAGGTATCTATTGCATCATGTGAAGAGTAGAATGGGGGCCAGCATGGTGGCTAAGGTGGCTGGATCCCACATGGCCAACTGCATGGTTTGAATCCTGGACCGGGGGCCTTGAATCACATGCTGGGTGCATGTGCGTGTGTGCCCAAAATCCTGAGAGAAGAATGGCGAGGGGATGGCAGCATGGCCATCCTCTGGGGAATGCTCTTTCACTTTCTTCCTGTCTCTCTCCAGTGAATGCACATGCCTTATAGCACATTTTTAAAGAGAGAATATAATGGGACATTTTATTTTACTACTTCTAACATTCCTTGCTTTGGCATATTTAGCTGTCACTGGTGCAGAGTTGGGAAAATTCGAATAGGGATTAAGGAACATCTTGGGGAAAGAGAATCAATACCACAAATCCCCCTTCCTCCTGAAATTCAGTATTACTAGAACTCTTCTGATGGGCTGAAAGTTGGGCTTGAAGGCCATGGGCAGAGGACACTCAGCACTCTTGAGAAGGAACTTGCCAGGACCAGCAGATGGAGTAATGGTTACGTTGCTAGACTGTGTAGTCCACCACGGTTTGAGTCCTGGACCTGCGGCTTAAAACTCATGCTGGGCGTGTGTGCATGCATGCCCAAGATCTCAAGAGGAGAATGGAGGAGAAGGGATTGTGGCAAAGCCACACCTTGGGGTGACTTGTCTCTCTCTGTCTCTCCAGTGAGTACACGCACACTATAGCAAAAATCTCTCTTAAAAACACACACACACACACACACACACACACACACACACACAAATAATTTGCCATTATGAAGGGGAGGTGACAGAGTCTAAATTAAGGGACACAAGGGGTAACAGGAGTAGGTCTGGTTCTGATACAGCGTGTGGGGGAGGCATGGACCTTGGTTTTGTCACCCAGAGGATGCATGTGTGAGTCTAGCTGATGGACCGAGTGGCAGAGGGAAGCCCCAGCAACAGAAAACCGCCGCCCCCTAGTGGTAAATCCTGGCAACTTCTGACACATTGTGAGTTAGAGGTCTCATTCACATAAAGTAGGGGAACTAGTCATGCTGTTTACATTTATAACTTTCCCTTTCACCCTTTAATAATCCACCAAGATGTCCTCTTAAATAAAAGAACTATTGCCCCAGATCCCCACCTTTACCACTGCAGAGAAGTGGCAGACATTTTGAAATGGTATTTCTATAAAATCTTACATCAAACCTCAGGGTAGGAGACCTTCCCCTTCTGATCTGATTTGATCACTGTGGGCTCCCCCCCACCCCCTTATTTATTTTTTTTAATCCTTTTTCTTTGTCTCTCCATTCCTCATTGCATATAATTATATAACCCATTTAATGTCTGTCTTCCTGTTTGGAAAGCAAGTTCAGGGGATAGGAATAGAGATTGTCTTCTTAATTGGGAATCCATTCACAGATTTGGCAATTATTATGGGGTGTCCACCATGCCAGGCCCTGTATCAGGTGTGCGTCGGAGGGGGCAGGGTGTAACCGTTTTTCAAACACTGTCTCTGATTCTATAGAACTTGTATTCTAGCGGGGGAGAGACTGATGACAAATATGTGGTATTGCAAAGTGGTGGTGGATGCTCAGTGTATAATGAAGCTGGGGAGGGGGGAACTTCTGCTCCAAGTAGGGTGCTCAGGAATTTTTCTCTGACCCTTTGACATTTGAGTAGGGGTGAAAGGTAGGGATTGGGGGCTCTCTGAGAGAGCTGGGGGAGTCCAAGGCAAAGGCAGAGGCCCAGAGGGGAGCATATGCCCAGCTAGCTGTCTTCTGAACAGCACGAAGTCAGCGTGGCAGCAGAGGAACCGGGGCAAGGTCTGAGGCCGGAAGGTAATGGGCCAGAGCATGAGTGACCTTAGGCTCCAGCTTAGACTCTGGGTGGAATAGGGAGCTGGTGGAGGGTTCTGAACAGTGACGGATCTTTTTGTAGTTTAGAATCACCGGCCGCTGCACGGAGAAGAGCCTGAAGAGGCCTGGGGGGGGGGGGGGGGGGGGAGCTGGGAGCCCAGTCACAGACCGGAGGAGGGATTCTGCATCTGAGGCAGCGATGCAGGGGTGAGGGGAGTGCTGATTCTGGAGCTATGCTGGACTTGAAGACCAACAGAACTGCTCTGTTGACACAAATGGTCATTAGTCCATTTTTGTTTGAGTGAATGTTGAAACTCCTTGCAGCCGCTCCAGCTCTCCCTGTGTTAGAACTTCCACTTTGCCTGTTGCCCTCTGAATTTTCTGGACTCTGTCTTCAGAGAGCCTCCATGGCCATTCCAAACTTGCTGAGCTTCCCCAGCACACATGGCAGCTGGCCTTCTGTCCGGGTCATGCGTCTCCATCACTAGGTCACCGGGAGGGCCCTGTCTCACTGCTTATTCCTGGTCCCTAGGAGCAAGTCCGATATACAGAAATTGCTTGGCAAATATTTGCTGGGTGGTGACCGGATGAATGGCCTGCTCTGCTACTCTGAGCTTTGGCCTCTGTCTCCTGCCCAGTCTGAAGGGCTCCAAGCTGAAGCTGGACTGCGTCTTTCTCTAAAGCCAGAACTTCCTTTCCCTGATCCTCCAGCCCTGGCCTGGGCCTACTTGAGGCCCAAGAGGTCACTTCAGGCCTGGAGTAGCTGCCCCGACTCTGCAGACCCTGCCTCAGAGCATCTGTCAAGACCAAACTTTCAGTTTCTACAGTGATCCTGTGAACTCCCACCTCCCTACCCCACACAGCTGAGACAACACAGCCACTCAGTGGTAATTTTTCTAAACTTTTGTTTATTTTATAGCAATTGTCATGATTAGAGAAGTAAATAACACATTTAAAAACCTTCTCAGGGCCAAAGGATACCAGAATATTTACAAACACATGGGGGGGGGGGCAGCAAGACATAAGGGTCTGGGGCTCTGCACTGGGGTTCCACCCAGGCCCTGCCCGTCCTGAGGCAGGCGTGGAGGCCAATGCCAGCCACCAGGACTGTCCCGCCAGCCAGAGTGGGCTCAGGAACCATCGGGCAGGCTTGGGGCTCTGCGTAGTGGGCCTGGTAGGCAACCCTCTAGCTGACCTATGGCCCTACCTCCCACCCAGGGAGCTCCCCACACCCCACAGGCCAGCTCAGAGGGGCCTCTGGGAAGCACCAAAGGTCAGGGGGCAGGGTGGGGGACACAGGGGCTGGGGCAGAGATCAGGGATGACCTGACCTGCCCGGGGTGGGACAGAGACGCGCGTACACATACACACTGTACCTTCACAGAACCGTGAGGGGGGAGATCTGTGTGCGTGTGTTTTTTTTGTCTTCTAAGTCTTTATGTCTACGGTGTTATTTTTTGCTATTATTTTTGTTTCTTCGACAGTGACATAAACTGAGGTAAACATCTGTGACCAACACCTCTCCTAAGGGGCAAAGGGTCGCACCCCAACCAGCAGAGGGGGTGGCAGCAGAGACCTGACCTAGCTCTGGTCAGGCTGGTCGCTGCTCCTCTCGGTGCCTCTGAGAATGAGGGGGCCGGGCTACATAACTACAGTCCCTTCCAACGCTAACGTCCTAGATACTACAAGGAGGGAGAAAACTCTCAAACAGGATCTTCACGGAGGGGTGGGGTGCACAGCGAGGGACATCTACTGTGGAATCTCGCTTCCTTGTTATTGCAGGAGAGATCAGGATGTCGAGAGGCCTAAGGCAAAAGGAGAAGTCGCGGCTGGGAGAGGTGGGCCCGGCTGGGCTCCAGGTGGGCCAGGGGCAGTGACCAGTGACGGGGCCTTCTCTGAGACATGGCCCTTGGAGGGAGGAGGGGGTTGCTACTTACCTGGCATGTGGAGGGCCCCATGCCCACTGGGGAGGCAGAGTCTCGAGAGGAGTGGGCACATTGGGGAGAGTGGGACCAGGCCCTGGGGCAACCGCACACTGTTTGTAAACTGGACCCGGGCAGGGCAGGGGGACCTATAGCCCTTTTGCACGGTGGGAATGAGGGGTGAGTGGAGAGGTGGGGGCTCCAGGCTGGAGGGTGGTTGGTACTCCCTCTAGCCAGCCTGGTCCTTCAAGGAGCCCCCCAAATGCCCCAGGATGGTCCCTGGGAGGGTGGCCTAGGACAGTGGGTGGGGCCCTGCCAGGCGGAGGGAGCAGCCTCACCCATGTTGAGGTTATTGCAGGGGTCCCCGGCTTCCCCCAGAGGGCAGGGAGGGGTCACGAGGGAGCGCTGGGTGAGGCCGGTTCCTCAGATCTAGCTGCTGCCAAAGGGCCTGAACACCCTGCAGGCGCCTCAGAGCAGAGTCCCTGAGGGCGGCGGTGTTTGCAGGCCCTGGTGCCATGACAGCTGCGTGGTGAGAAACCTGGGTGGGCGCACTTGCAGGGCATCTGGACGCACCCACATCTGCACTTCCCATGTACACCTCTTCACACTCACCCCCGTACACTTTCATGGCCCCCTGTGCTCTCACTGAGATGCAGCCCTTACCCCCTGCAGAAGCCAGCACCAGGGGCCTGGGAGCCTGGGGAGGGGGTGGGCTGAATTTCAACCCCAGTAGAAATTCCTGGCACAAATCACTTCCTGCCTGCTAGAAGCCAGTGTCTAGGCTGGGGCAAGAAGAACTGGGAGGGCTCTGGATTTGGGGAGTATGGCAGGGAGAGCTGGGCAGGCATGGCTCCACTCTCACTCTGCCCTAGGGATGTAGGGGCAGCTGAGAGACCCTTCCCTGGAGCCCTTCTGTCCCAGGAAGCTGCCTGGACAATCCCTGGGGATTGGGGTCACAGGTCAGGAGGGGGCTGGCTAGAGCTCCACCTCTCTGTGGCTGTGTCCCAAGGCAAGGTGCCCTCCCTCCCAGGCTCATGTCCTCATTGGCAGGAGGGGCGTGCGAGTCACTAGGGACCTGGCACACACTTGCGGAGCATCCAGACGTGTGCTAGCTTTTCCATGACCTGGCCTCTCCTCTTCAGCCTCCAGGAAAGGGGCAGGACTTGACTACCCTGGGTCCATTGCCTTCGTCCCAGACCGTGCCCAGGGACCTTAAGCCCCTCACCTTCCCAACACTTCGGTCCCTTTCTGTGCCCAGGATGGGAAGGGGGCAGAGTGGGGTGGCCAGGACCTGGTTGGCCTGCGGGATGATCTGCCAGGGGGTGCAGAAGGCCAGGAGCAGCAGTGGGGGTTCCAGGGCTCAGGGAGGTGTGGGGTCCGGCCGCAAGCTCCCTTGCTCCGGGCGTCAGGAGGGGCCTCTGAATCCTGGGGTCTGCGGGGCTTGGCCCCTCCAGGCCGCGCGAGGTCTTTCGGTGGCTATCTCACCAGCCCGCGCGGGCCGGGCCGGGCCGGGCGCCTGGGCCCGCGGTCTTGCCTAGTCTACCTCTACTCCCTCCTGCCGCCGCGGCGGCTGGTCGATTTCCCGCCGCTGCGGCCGCCAGAACCGGCTTGGGGCGGGCCCAGGGCGACTCCCCGCCCCCAGCCTGGCTGCGAGCTCACCGCCCGGCGCGAGGGCGGCGGGGGCGGCTCAGACGCAGATCTCGATGGCCGTGGCCAGCACCACTTGCCCCTTGCTCTTCTCTGCGCGGCCGTCGGTCCTGCCAGGGGGTCCCGGGGGAGCCAGGCCGGCTTCGGGCACCGGCACGGGCACGGGCACGGGTACCGGCACCGGCCCGACGGCGGCGGGCGCGGGCCGGGAGCCGCTGCCGCTCTCGGTCAGCACCGTCCGCTTGAGCGGCCCGGGCGCCTCGAGGCGCAGCGGCCCGGCGGCAGGCAGGCGGTCCCCGGGCGGCTTGCGCGCGCGGTGCGAGGGCCGGCGCCGCAGCTCGGAGGTGAGCTCGTGCTTGAGGAAGCGGAAGACCTCCTTGGCCGGGCCGCGCCGCTCGGGCTCGAGCGCCAGGAGGCGCTGGAACATGCGCAGCGCGGGCTCGGTGAAGCGGCGCCACTGCGACGGCAGCCCGGGCAGGCGGCCGCGCTGCCAGCGCACGAACTCCTCGAAGAAGGCGTCGGCTCCCGACGCCGCCTCCCACGGGAAGTTGCCCGTGAGCACGCAGAAGATGAGCACGCCGAAGGCCCACACGTCCACGCCCGTGTCCACCGCGAAGCCGTCGGCGCGGCCCGCCTGGCACACCTCGGGCGCCGTGTACGGGATGGTGCCGCTCACGCGCTTCACGCGGCAGCCCACGCGGCGCGTCATGCCGAAGTCCGCCAGCTTGACGCGGCGGCACTCGCGGTCGAACAGCAGCACGTTCTCGGGCTTGATGTCGCGGTGCACCAGCTGCCGCCCGTGCATGAAGTCCAGCGCCAGCCCCAGCTGCTGCACGCAGCGTTTCACTGTGTCCTCTGGGAGCCCGACCTGGCCAGTGGGAGAGCAGCGCTCAGGGGTGGCCACGCTCGCCTCTCCCCAGTTCCTTCTGGGTCCAGGCTTCTGCGGGTGCCCTGCACTCTCTGGGGGGCTGTCCCTCTACTGTGCCCTCCCCCATCCCACCGGGGCTTGTCTCCAGCTCCCCCTCTGGTCAGGTGGTTTTCACCCCACTGTTTCCCCTATAGCTGCAGCGGAATACGGAACACCTGCTGCAGGTCAGGGGCTGCTGCACTGGGGCTGGTTTCCGCATGTCTGATGGAATCCTCACCCTGGGTGGCCACTTATGCCCACTGCCCCTGTGGGGACACAGAGGCTCTGGGAAGCCTCAGCACTCCGCTAGCAAGTGGCAGGGCACACTCAAATCTAGTATCCGAACCCTCCTCCACTCCCCTGGCTCCAGGGTCACCTCCTTGGAGACCTCCTGTTTTGTGCTGCTTGGCTTCTGGCAATTTCCCTAGAGCTTATTCCCCGTCCCCCTTAGTATCTGGCTTACTTACTGTGGAGTGTCTATTTCTCCGAGAAGCAGGGGAGGCCCTTTGTCTTCCTCGCTGTGAGCCCCGCACCCCAGCAGTGTCTGACCTACAGTAGGCAGCCAATACATCCTTGGCGGACACCTTCCCGCTCCTACACTCTGGGCATTTAAGTGACCGCCTCTCCTGCCTGTCCCACCTACCTGAGGAGGGATGATGTCAAACAGGTCCCCAGCGGGCGCGTACTCCTGGGCGAAGACATAGCAGTCCTCGGTCTCAAAGACCACATCGAAGACCTTGATGATGAAGGGGCTGGACGACAGGCTGTTGGTGATGCTCACCTCCCGCAGGAAGTTCTTCAGCTTGGTTTTGCTCTTGTTCACAAACTTCAGTGCCATTTTCGTGCCTGGTGGAGGCAACAGCAAGAGTGGTGAGGCCTGCTCCACCTGCGCCCCTGCACCTGACACGTACCCATGCCTGTCTGCACAGCCTGTCCAGTGACAAGGCAAGACAGATGGGACAGACCCAGACCACAGCCATGCAGCAAGACAAGACCACCCTGGGTCTCCCACCCAAGTTGGGGCCTCCATGAGGAGGATGGCAAGGAGGGCTTCTGCTTCCACCCGCTCTCATTTTTTCCTGCCACACCATCTTATTTATCTCATCTGTCTCCCCAGTGAGAATGCATCTCCCTAGCGCAGGGTCCCTGTCTGGCTGCCAGTGCGTCTCCAGTGCATCTGTGTCTCCTGAGGTGGGCACATAGATGCTCAGCAAATGTTTGTTAAATGGGTGAATAAGTAAGAAACAAGGCAGGCCAGCAGATGGTGTAGTGGTTAAGGCATTGGATCTCACGTGGCCAACTCTGAGTTTTGAGTCCTGGACCTGGAAGCCTGAAAAACATGATGGATGTATGTGTGTGCATGCCCAAAGTCCTAAGAGGAGAATGGAGGAGAGGGGATTGTGTCATGGCCATCCCCCAGGGGAGTGATTTTTCACTTTTTCTCTGTCTCCCTCTGCCAAGTGCACATTCTCCAGGGAGGAAAACAATCTAAAAAGTAAAATAAAAGGAAGGCCCGACAGCTTGGGCAGGTGTCTGTACCACCCAGGTGCAGAGCTGTGCACACTTATACACTGCAGGTCCTGCCTTTACTTCATTTACAACTTGAGTTTCGTAATGACCCTACGAGGTGGGCACTAATGTCACTTTAGTTTACAAGGAGGGGACCCAGGCCCAGAGAGATTGAGTTACTTGTCCATGGCCACACAGCAAGTAGAGAAGTTCACTCCATGCTCAGTGCTCTTGCCGCTGCCCTCAGTAGGCACAGAACCTCCGTCCCAGCTGTGTGCAGCTGAGGCCGTGTGCTGTGAGCCTACGGTATGGTGGAGGCCTCGAGCTCAGAGGTTATGGGAGAAGGCTCGAGTTGACTGCTGGGGTCTCATCTTAGCTCAGACCCTCCACGGTCCTCGGCTAAGTGGCTGAGTCTGCCTGGATCTCAGTGTCCTCATCTGAGAAATGGAGATGGCAGACGGCAGTCTCTCCTCCCTGGGCTGCTTCAGGCCTCATCCTCCACACCCGCACTACTGAGTCCACCTCCTGGCCTCAAAAGCACCGCCATGTTGGAACGTTGTGCATGTTCCCTGCCCCAGCCTTGAAACCCTGCCATCCTGCAGTCACTCACCTGTGCCCTTGTAGGCCACCAGGTCGACCTTCCCGTAGGTGCCTTTGCCCAGCTCTCGGACAAGCTCGTAGTGCTTGGTGACATCACTAGCAGCCAGCGTGCGCAGGGTCAGTGCCTGCATGTCTTCAGTGAGGAGAGGCACGCCTGCACCCGGCCCAGGGGCCGTCCCCGGCCCACAGCAGGGCAGGGAGCGGGGCGGTTCGGGCTCTGGGCAGCCCACGCTCATCTTCTCCCTGTTGTGGGGGTGTGGCATGAAATGTGACATCAGGCTAGGGTCCCCTCCTCCACCCCACTTCCTGCCTCCCCAGCACCTGGGAAACTCGTGCTGGTCCTGGGTGTCCGGTCCAAGATGACCACGAGGGGGCGACAAGCATCGCTGTTGCATCACCTTTTCCAAAGCTGCAGGGGCTGGTCTGATCCAGCACTCCCCAAAGACAGTCACTGCAGGTCCCTGGCACTAGGATCCCAGTGGCCCACTTGTCTCATGTTGTCATCACACACAGTGCCAGGCAAAGCACACGTGTTTATGTCACATACAGACATGGCCCTTCTGTGCAGAGTGCACAAGAGAGTTCCAGGTTCACAAGTATTGACAAGGCCCCAGTTGTTGGCCAGGTGCTCAAAACCCCAGAGGTGCAGCACTGAAAAAACACCGGAGAAGCCCTGCCCTCGGGCTTAACCCTGGGGGAGATGGCCAAGCAGTGACCATATGAAGAATGCAGGGAACTGGGAAGGTGAGGTCTGAGGACGAAGACTGTGGTATCCAATACAGGCCACTTCCAAGAGTTCATGGAAAAGGAGAATCAAATACAAGTTTATTCTGGTGCAACCATGTTGAAACCCATGCATCGTATTTTCACGATACACGTTTTCTGCGAGCTTTCTGAAGATCCCTCAAGCCTCAGTCATATAGTCTCAGGTCAAACTCTGGCAGGATGGCGCAGCTGTGGCCTCACAGTACCACCACCACACACAGCCACACACCAATGCGGCCGCAATGCCTCCCCCGGCACAGACGACACAACCCCACTCGCCCCAGGGCCCCACCCAGCACCTTGTCCTGAGGGCACAGAGCTCTTCTCCCACAAAGACCCAGCCTTCTTCTCCTCCCTGTTGACAGCCTGACCCCTCTGGTCCACACAAGCTGAGATGATCTTCCTGGACATGCCTCTCATAGTCAAGGAGAGAGCGAGCGAGCCTGCCAGTGGGGCATGGCCCACCACAATCTCTTCTCTTTTTTTTTTTTTTTTTTTGGAGAGGTTTTTTCGCTATAGGGCGCGTGCGCTCGCCAGACAGACAGGGAGAGACATAGAGACAGAAAGCGAGAAATCACCCCCCAGGGGGGATGGTCACGCCGCAATCCCTTCTCCTCCATTCTCCTCTCGGGATCTTGGGCACGCACGCACACGCGCCCGGCGTGAGTTGTAAGCCACCGGGTCCGAGACTCGAACCACGGTCGACTACGTGGGAGTCCAGCGACATAGCCATTACGCTAACTGCTGGTTCCCCTCCCTTCTCTTTCATTACTCCATCCTGTCTGGATGTTGGGCGCCCATGCAAATACCTGGCGTGTTCTTCAAGCCAAAGGGCCAGGATTTAAATTGAGATTGGCCCTGTGGGACCCGGCTCCCTCAATCCCTAGGCTACAGGGCCAGCCAGCTCTGAGGTGCAGCTGATGTACAAGAGACTGCACACACTCGAAGTGCACAACTTGATGAAATTTGACATATGCATACATTCATGAAACTATCGTTGCAGTCACGGTAACGAACATATTCTTCGCCCCAAAAGCATCCTTTGGCTCCTTGTAAGTCCCATCTCCCGGGCAACCATTCTGGGGCCTCCATTTCTTATCTGAAATGGGGCGAGGAGTGGACCAGGAGAGCCGAGCCTTTTCCAAGTGCCGATGTGAATGTGCACATGTCCGCGTGTGCCCCAGCAGGCTGGCACTGCATCCTCTCTGGCCTCTTGGCTGCACGCCCCTGGGTGCTTGTCCCCGGACACACCTCCCTCTGCGCTCATGCTCCCCTTCTACCTCCAGCCGGACACCCCACACTCCAGCGTGCGGTCTGCCCCTGCCCTGCAGTCCCCTCCCTGGAAGACAACCCCTGGGGCTTCACTCCATCTAAGAGAAGGCTGGACAGCCTGGGGTTGAATCCCGGCTCTGTCACTTGCTAGCTGGAAGTCCTGGGGCAAGTTACTTCATCTCCCCGAGCCTCAGTTTCCTCAGTTATAAAAGGACATAACGCAGCGCGTTCCTGCGGGTAAGTGTGAGGGAAAGTGAGTAGTCGTGTCCAACGCTGTCGTGGTGGCCACATCTGCAGCACCTGTACTCTCCTGCCCAGCACGGGCTGCTGACCAGGGCCAGAGGCCAGGAGCAGGGCGAGCTGTCTGGGAGCCCGGCCTCCTTACCCTGGCCCAGAGCTCCTCGCCAGGCCCAAAGCCTCGCTCCTCCTCTGCCTTCCCCTTCACTCTCAGCACGACCCAGCCTCCCACTTCACACGGAGAGAAGGAACATCAGGAGGGAACTTCCTGGCCTCCCACCCAGCCACAAACGGAGCTCCATCTGCACCGTCCTCTCAGCTGGCTGGGGAGGAGGGAGCCTTTCCTCCTCTCCCCGTGTTCCCCTCCCCCTAAGCCTTGGCCCCCTTCCACCTTTTCACTTCCTCAGGATCCTGCTCCCCATTCACCCCCATACGCTTGGCCCCTTCCTCTCCATTCACAACCTAGCTCATCTCCCTGGTTCCAACAGAACCTTCGACCTCCCTCGACTGCCTTTTCTTTCCTAGTTCGTTTCAGTCTGATGAGTGCCAGGGACTGTCTGAAACTCCTTGTTATTGTCCTGGAGAGTCTGGTCTGTCACCTGGACCAGCCCATTTCAAATGCACCCCCTTCCCCCCCTCTGAAAGGAATGGTGCCAGACCCATGGAAATCCGGTTCTGCCCGCCTCCTCCACGGGCAGTGCTGAACCAAACCTGACACAGCACCTGTCACCAAGCGTCTCTGCCACCCAGATGGGCTGTAGCGGGGTGGTCTCTCCCATGAGACCCCCTGGTTTCAGGGTGGGAAGGGCTCACCCCATCAAATGCCACCCACTGCCAGGATGGTGGTGAGGATCTCGAGCTGGAAACTGAGGAGGTCCGCTTCAGTGGCGGCAGGGACGGGGAGACTGCGTCTGTCTGAGTGTCCTCAGGCCGGTGCCCCTTGGGCCCTTCTGTGCAGTGTGGGCTGTCTCCGAGGGGTCCCAGTGAGCCCATGGCTCCTGTGCCTGGCACTCTCCTCTGCCTTGCAGGGAGACGCTGGGCTGCTCTCCTGACCTACTTCTCCCGATGTGTGGACTCCCCAGGGGCTGCGGAGGTGGGCAGCCACGTGTGGGCTGGCACATGTGTACACCCCGTGTGCACGTCGCCACTGTGAGCTTTGGCTCTGCCAGGTCACTTCAGGCCGTTTCTGCATCTCCTGGGAGCTTGAGTGACAGCTGCAGTGGCCACCAGCCCTCCCTCCCCCCCCCCTCCCCCCACACCTAAGACTGGAGGTCCCTGGCTCATCCCTGATCCTTTGACCTGAGTCGCTCTGCATATATCCTGGGCTGAGTGAGGGGCACAGCCACAGTGGGGTGAGTGCAGGCCCCCGTGTGCCCTCACCTCAGGCTCAGCCCTGGCTCTGGCCACTACCCTACCCTGCCTCTCCATAGCTTCAGTGTCCCCTATTCAGTCTCCACCACGCCTCAACAACCTCTATCACCCGTTCCACTTCCCGCTACCTGAGTCTTACTATTCTCAGGTACCACTCCTCCAGGAAGCCTTCCCTGCAGCTCTGCTATTCCTGCTGCCGTTGAGCACCAGGATTCAGATACGGACTGCCTGTCCTCTCAGGGCTCCTGTTAAACAGCTTGGGGTGGTCTCGGCTGTGTTCTTGTTGGTCCCGTCAACAGGCCGAAAACTCCCTGGGGAAACCATCTCCCTCATCTCCTTCCTTGGCCCATAGGGTCCAGTTTTGGGGATCTCCACACTACGCCTCCCTCCTTCCCAGACTCCCTGTCCCTTCAGGCCTGTTCCCCACCAGGTGTCAGCAGGAGCCAAGAACCGATGCATGCTGTGCCTGCTGCGTCATCCGCAGGTACACATTGCCTCTGACCCAGTTACCGCGCACGTGACATGCGCCGTGGGGAGCCGTGGAAGCAGCACGGTCCTCGAGGCTCAGCAGGCTTGGCCTTGATCCTAACGTGCGCCACTTTCTAGCGGGGTGACCTTGAGCAAGTCACGTTACTTCTCTGGGCCTCAGCTTCCACATCCGTACAATGAAGGAAATAACAACAGGAACAACAGCACCAGCACTTCGATAGGCCGTACTGCATGCCAGGTGCAGAGATAAGGCTAACTTGTCTGACCTGTGCAGCCCCTGGAGGTAAGTATTAGTCATCCCACTTCAGAGAGGAGGAAAATGAGGCACAGGGAGACCAGATCACGGGCCCAAGGCTTACAGCGGGAACTGGGGCTGCCTCCCAAGTCAGAGTGTTGGGATATCTCACCCAGATCCTGTAGGCGGGGAAACTGAGAGCCGGAAGAGGCCAAGGATACCAGACCCTTTCACCCAGCTCCTGCTGAGAGCTGGGTACGCAGGCACTGTTCCAGAGCTTGGCACGTGTGAGTGCATAGCTCATTCGTCCCCACAATGACCCCCGGCCGTTGGCACGTCAACTCCTTTTGGATGAGACCTCGAGGCCCAGAGAGCAGCTGTCAGAGTCAGCCAGCTGTGTCTGGCTTCAGTGGGAACGCAGCACTGATGGGTATTTTGTCACCATTGCCGCTGTCCCTGTACCCGCTGGAAGGAGCAGCTGTGGGCTTGAAGACTGTGACCTTCCCAGTGCCAGGGGCTGGAGGCCTCAGCCACCGCTGTCCACTCCACTAGTCGGCACCCATATACCCACCCTTGGGCAGGCCGCACTGCCCTGGGGTGCCACACACCTTGCACCCGAAGGGTGTGTCCTCATGGGCCCTGAGGGAGGTCCTCTGTTGCCCATCTGTGTTTCCAAGGACAGGTGGGGCCCCTGGTCTTCCTGGCAGCAGTTGTGACTCTGCCACATGCTGGGAGGACAGGGGGTGGGGTGGGCAAGGGTTCCCCAGGCAAGAAGCAAGATGAACCACCTACCACTTCCTGTTGGCTGCGGCCGGCTCTGACACCTTGTGAAACCACACCCAGTCATCACCCTACTCGGGCCTGCTTTGGAACCCCCGTTCCGTACAACACAATTACACACACACACCACACACACGCAGACTCTCACACATGTAGACACACACATACAGACACGAGAGACAGACATACACAGACACATAGACACACACAGACGCACACACACAAGAGCTGGACAGGCAGACACACAGACATGCATATGTACACATCCGGACACATGTGAGAGGCATACCCATAGATGCAGACACACACACACACTGCCACCAGCGTGGTCAAAGTTCACTCACTGAGTCCTCATGAGAACTCTGACAAGAGTACAAGATGCTTCCTCTTTTTAAAAACAGCTTGAGTGGGGTATAATTTACATACCACGAAACTCGCCCGTTGGGAGTGGAAAAGTCAGCGATTTCAGTAAACACAAGAGCTCCGCAGCCATCGTCACAACTGAGCGATGCCGTCTGCTGCAGAGATGATTGGGGAGCCGCCCAAGAAGTTCATGGTGTGCCCCTGAGTATGGCCAAGACGGACGACTGTCCCCCTAAAATAGGTGTCCTCTGATGAGAGGACAGGCCCTGCTAGAAAGAGGCCACCAACAGGGAATT
Organism: Tupaia tana; assembly: GCA_026018925.1. Classification (NCBI taxonomy): domain Eukaryota; kingdom Metazoa; phylum Chordata; class Mammalia; order Scandentia; family Tupaiidae; genus Tupaia; species Tupaia tana. The sequence goes on from JAKSZU010000016.1 coordinate 61,816,788, forward strand.
CCATTTCCCAGCCTTCTGTGTTCAGGTGTGGCTATATAACTGGGTTTCCCATGAACAAGTGGTACGCGACACTGCCTGTTTGAGCCTTCTGCAAACTGGGGAAGGCTTCTCTGTTGTCTCTACTGTGCACTTGCTTGCTGCAGTGGAACCTGAAACCCTGAAGTGGGGGAGCCACAAGATGGGAGGGGCCTGGGTCTCCGCTCTCACTCTGTGGAAAACCTCTGCTCTGCACTGTTACATGAGCCAGAAGTAAACGACAACTGTGTTTGCCTGCTGGGATACGGGGCTTACTTGTTACAGCAGCAAATGCTACCCAAACTCAAATAAGCAAAAGGTCTAAGATTTGAACCTCAGTACATTTTACGTGAAACTTAAGAAGATTACCCAGGATGGTGGTAACATTGGTGTCCAAGTGACAAGCATCTAGTTACAGCAGTGGGTGGAGGTGACCAACCTGTAAAGAGAAGAGACCTTCCTCTTATCCTGTCTTGGGAGAGAATAAAGATATGGGCAAATATTTACTGAGCATTTAGCCCAGGCCAACTGCTGTGCTAACCATTTAATAATTACAACAACCTGGGGGAGTAGGTTCTCATTGACAGAAAGGGATGCTGCTATGGTTTGAATGTCCCCTACAAAACATACTGAAAAAGTCTTTCTTTTAAAGATTTTTGCCATAAGACATATGCAAAAAGGGAGGGAGGGAAAGTGAGAAATCAACCCCAGGGTGGGGGCGGGGACAATGGGGGATGGCCATGCACAGTCCTTTCTCCTCCATTCTCCTCTCTGGATTTTAGGCATGCAAGAACATGTGCTCAGTGTGATTTTCAAGCTGCCAGGTCTGAGGCTCAAGCCACAGAATTGGCCACGTAGGATCCAGCAGTGTTAACGGCCATACCACCTGCCGGTCCAAGCTATTGGCATTTAATCGCCATGGTAACAGTATTAAGAGATGGGATCTTTAAGAGGCAATTGAGCAAAGAGGGCTCTCTGGTCTCATGAATGGATCCAGGCCATTATCATGGGGGTGAGTTCCTGATAAAAGGGGGAGTTCAGTGCCCTCTCACTGCCTCCCAGGTGCTCGTGTTCTCCTGCCCTTCCACCTCTGGCCAAAGGATGACACAATCAGAAGGCCCTCACCAGATGCTGGCACCTTGATAGTGGACTTCCCAACCTCCAGAACTGTGAGATCAAAATTTCTGCTCATTATAAATTCCCGTTTGCAACCTTCTCTTACAGTAGCACACAATCGGCTGACACCAGGCACAGGTGGGCTAAGTACCTTGCCCCAGAGTCAGTAATCAGCAGAGTGGGGGATCTGAACTCAGGTCTGCAGGCTTCAGATTCCATGCTCTTATGGATCACGTCCTGTGAGGTGCTCAGGCAGAGAGCAACTCAAAGTAAGACTCAGCAGGGAGGAAGTATGTTCTCCATCACTGGGGGTGTAGAAGCAGAGGCTGGATACCCATCTGTTGGGGATTCAGTGGGGAGCAAGGTTGGACCAAATGATGCCAGCCAGGCCTTTCTGACTCGCACGCTGGGATTCTAAGATTCTCTGTCCCACGCCTAGGTCCTTCCTTCAGACCGCTGGGCCAATGTGATGCCCCTGGCATGCACAAACTCCAAGGATACCCTTAACAGAGCCTTGGCCTAGAAGGATGCTGTGAACTGAGGACTGTTCCTGGCTGGATGACACTTCTCTGGCTTATGATGATGATGATGGTTATTATTAAAAGTCCGTGTGAGGCGACCAGCAGGTGGTGTAGTGGTTAAGCACTGGACTCCCACATGGCTGACTGTAGTTTGAGTACTAGATTTGATGGCTTGAGAATCACTCTGGGAGCATGCATGTGCATGTCCAAAATCCGAAAAGGAGAATGGAGGAAGAGGGATTGTGCCCTGGGTGTGATTTCTCACTACCCCTCGCTCTCTATTTCTGGAGAGCACATGCACCCTATAGCAAAATTAAAAAAGAAACAAACAAAACCCCAAAAATGTCCCTGTGAAAACAGCAGCCCAATCCTAGGCACTGATGGGGGTCAGTGAGCTCCCTGGCCTTAGTCATCTTCACTTGGCTTCTCTGAAAATGAGGGGTCTGGAGCTGCATTCCCTTAGCCAGCATGACCGAGTCAGCCCCATGCAATTTCCATATTTTCCCATCTCCTACCACCAGGTCCCTCCCTCCAACCTTCCCTATAAATGTGATCAGATAAATCCTTGTCTTGCTAACACATTTTCAGTGGTTTCTTGAATGAGCATGTGGTGTTTTTTCCTGCTAAGCGTCAGCTTCCCTTTCTTTGTTTAATGGCCTCTCTCTCTGCCCATCTGGTTCAGTAAGGTTGTCTCCATCCTAGCTTTAAAAGGGGTGGGGCTGCCCCAGGCCTGGCCAAGCAGGGAATCCATCCCATTGGCCAGGTCACCATGACTGGTTCAGAGATGAACATGTGGCCAAAGCCGACCCACTGAGATCTAGCCCTAGGTCTTTAACTACAGCTGTCAGGAAAGATACCACCCTGGCTGCAAAGCTGAAGGACAAAGGTCTGGAGCTGCTGGGAATGAAGCACCAGAGATAAACAGAGCTGAAAGATGGAGAGACTTCTGAGGACTTGGAGCCCTGAATCTTGGCATGCCCAAGGTCAATTATACTCCTGAACATTTGTTTCATGAATCGATACATTTTCTTTTTGGCATAATTAAGCCAGTGTCTTAGTCTGTTTTATATTGCTGTAACAGAATACCATAGACTGGGCAATTTATTAAGAAAATACATTTAGTTTTCACAGTTCTGGAGGCTAGGAAGTCCAACATCAAGATGCAGGCCTTTGAAGAGGCCTTCTTGCCACATCATAACACAGTGGAAAGCACAGCGGGGAGGGTGGAGCAGCTGTATCCTCCCCTTTAGTAACTAACCCACTCCCGAAATAATGGCCTTAATCCACTCATGAGGGTGATGTCCTCATGATCTGATCACCTCTTAAGGGGCTCACCTCTTAATACTGCTACAGTGGCAACTACTTTTCAACATGTTTTTTGGTGGAGACACTCAAACCACAGCAGCCAATTTGGATTGGGTTTATGTAACTTGCAGTCTAAAGATTCCAGACTTGGTACCTTCTCAGGCCCAGGTGCTGTGCTGCGTATTGGCAAGAGGTGGGCAGATCTGAGAGATGCATCAGACAGAGGGGATAAGCCTGTAAGTCAGGGAGACAGATAAAATTGGACACAGACAACCCTACTGGGAAGGCAATGGTCAGTGCTCCAGTATTTCCAAGGAGGGCCCTGACAATGGGGATCAGGGTGGCTCCTTAGAGGTGGTGACAACTGAATGACCCTAAAAGGGGACTAACAACCTAGCAAAAAATCCAAGGGCTCCTTGAAAGCAAGCCCCATGCCTTCATCATCTTGCTATTCCCAGCACTCAGCTGGGATGTGACAAATACCGGGTGAATAATGCTTTGCGTGTTTGGGAAGTTGTAACTTTTTATATCTTGGCTTTTCTGAATGTGACCCTGTAGGCACATAGCTGTTTTCCCAGGAGCCTGCGTGAAGAATCATTAGTCCCATTGTATAGATTCAGAGACTGATGGTCAGGAGGGAACAGTGACTTGCTCAAGGTTATATAGAAAGTCAGTGGTAGGGCTGGGCTAGAAGCCAGGGCATCGGAGGGCAGGAGCTGCCCACCCAGCCACAGCCCCAGCCCCAGCCCAGCACAGGTGGGAGTGACTGAGTAACACCAGGAATGAGATTGAGGATGAGAACAACGGAGAGGAGAGCCGTGACAAACAGCTAGCACTGAGGGAACCCCTGTAATGTGCCAAGTGCCTCATGTAAATGAACCCATCCAATCCTTATCATGTCCATTTACAGATGAGGAAACAAGCAGAGTGGTCATGTCACTTGATCAAGATCTTCCATCCAGTAAATGCAGAGCCAAGATTCGAATCTACGCCATCGCTCTGGTGTCCAGAAGCTTACCTACTATACTGCCTCTAAAACAACAAAGTAAAAATTACCATTTATTTTCTCAATGGGCCAACACTTTATTACTGCTTCACTGTAACCTTATTTTACAGGTTACATTTAATCTTCACAGCAACCCTGTTTTACAAATAAGGACACTGAAGCTCACAGGGGCTAAATAACCTGCCTCAGAGCACTCAACTCACGAGAGACAGCCAGGTACTTAAGCCTGCACTCCCCTCTGCTATTCTTCCCTTTCTACTCCTGGTCCCTGGCTCACAGACCTAGGCCTCCCTCCAGCCCTACTGTCTTCAGCACCACAAGTGTGGACAGCGCCCGGGACAGCCCAGCACTAAGGGCAAGGCTAAAGGAAGTCTTAGGAGGATATGACCAGGAGTGGACGAACTGTAAGCAGAATTGGAACCCAGGCCCCCAGCGCCAGAAGGGTACATATAGATATACTGCCATTTATTTAACCAAATCCTTGTCAGATACTCGGCCATAGCCAACTTTTTGTTACCACTGTGAGCAATGAGTAGCCTGAACACAAGACATTTTGCAATGTGCAGGTGTATCTTCTTCTTTTTTTGAGATTTATGCTATAGGGCGCATGCGTTTGCCAGAAAGACAAAGAGAGAGACAGAGAGACAGAAAGCGAGAAATCACCCCTCAGAGGGGATGGCCACGCCACAATCCCTTCCTCCTCCATTCTCCTCTTGGGATCTTGGGCACGCACGCACACGGGCCCAGTGAGAGTTTAAGCCACCGGGTCTGGGACTCGAACCGCGGTCGGCTACATGGGAGTCCAGCAACATAGCCATTGCGCTAACTGCTGGTCCCATGTGCAGGTATACAGTCTATGACCAACCGTAGAAACAGTTTTGCTGGGTTAAAGGGTGAGTGTGTCTCGGGTCTCGGTAGCATGCCCATGCCCCCTTTCCCCATCCCCCATGCTCCCCCCAGACCAAGCTGCTTCTCGGTGAAACACAGCAGCCATCACTAGTTCCCTTGCCCTCTCTGAGCCTCTGTATCACGATGGGATGGGGCTGGACAGTCCCAGATGTTTATTATGCTACCTTGAAATGGGGCAAAAGGATATCAAGTTTCTCATTTGCTTATATCTGTGTAACTAACTCGAGAATCAATAATGGGCCAGCCTCAGCACCAACCCTATTGCCTACCACTCACGCCCACTAGTTAGCACTATCATCGTCACTCACCTACTACAGTAACCTCACTGGTCCCCGTCCCCCAGTCTATTCTTGACACAGCAGCCAAAGAGCACTGCATGATTCCCCAGCTCAGCACCCTCCTCTGGCTCCACCTCATTCCTTATAAAGGCCCTGGATTCACCCCCCTGACCTGTCCTCTCCCCTTCTGCCCTGCACTGCTCAACACGCTGGTCTCCCTGCTGTTCCAGGAACCTGCCAGCTACCTGCCTGGGGCTCTTCTCTTAGATAGCCACATGGCTCGTCTGCTCCAAGGTCTACTCAGATGACACCTTCTCCACTGAGGGTGCTCTCCTACACTCCCTAATCCCATACCTTGCTCTGTTTTTAAAGTTTATTTATTTATTCCATGAGTGAGAGACTGAGATACAGCATCCCTCACGTGGTTTTCATGCCGCAATCCGCTCTCAGCCTCTGCCAGCCCTGATCACGGGCACGCACACAGACAGGTGCAGAGGTCTCCAGTGAGAGCCAGCGGCCTTACCGTGTGCGCTGGCCTCGTCTCGCAGCGTGTCGCCTCTTACTGTTGCACCACCATCTGGCTCCTGCCCTATTTTTTCCCCAATAGAACATTCCACTTTCTAATGAACAACATAATTTGCTGACTCCTACTGTGACATCTATTGTGATGGTCTCTTTCCCCACTAGAACTTAAGCAACTGGTGGGAAGGGACTTGTCTGGTCCACCGCTGTACCCTGCTCTTCCTGCCCCCCAGCTCACACAGTGTCTGGCACATGGTAGGCGATTGATAAATATGTCTTAGGTGGACGAACACATGAATCTCTGGGGAGAGGAGTGGAAACTCCATGAACAGGGGGAGGGGAGCAATGCAGTTTTTCACAAGATGCAGTTTTGCTGCGGACAGTCTAGGGAGCAAAAGGAACCAGGCATACTTGGGGCCAGGCAATGCCAGGGAGTGCCAGGAGGTTGTACCTACCCACCTACCCACCTGGCATGAGGGCTGGTATCCCGAGAGGCCAGAGGAGAATGACTGGCCCAGTTCGGCTGCCCTGAATTCCCACAGTGGACCGGCCCCCATTCACGAAGGTGTAGACATCTGGAAGCCCCTTTACGTCCTGGCTAGAGTGAGGCCCTCTGTCCGTGCCCCTGAGGCAAGTGTCCTCGTCTGGCTCTCTGCAAATCAACCCGTTCCCTGAAGGGTGACCCTGACCTAGTGCAGAAATCTTTGCAAGTGAACTTTCTTATTCACTGCCAGGAGTGGGGAGCCCAGGCCCAGGCTCTCTGACCCCAGAAGGGGGCTCGTGAGGTGTGTGGAAAGACTGCCCTTTGCAACCAGTCCCAGGGTGCCCTGGCCAGCCCCTCTTCTCCATTTTTTTCAGCTTATGAAATGAGGAAATCCTAGATGCTTATTATCCCTTTGTGGGTCACCATGAGGCTCAGGACCCTTTCCCCTGAAAACGTCCCTGTGCAGTGTGTGCAAACTTCTAGGTTCGACTTCGGGGATGGGGCCCCCGGGAGCCCATGGCACCCGAGATAAGGCCTATCCCTCCCCTCAGTCCATTGAGCCCAAGACCCCACCAAACATTCTATTCTGGTTCAAAAGGAAGAAGAGGATGGGAATATTCTCAAATCACTCCATCTTCCTTCAGGGAGCAAATCCTGGCTCTGGGCAGTCTGTACCACCTCTCTAAGCCCATTTGCCCACCTGTAAAATGAGGCTGGGGATGCCTACCTAGCACAGTAGACTTCTGTAGGAATTCAATGGGCATTTCTAATTTTTTAAAGAATTATTTTATTTAGGGACTAGCAGGTAGTGTGGTGGTTAAGGCGCTGGACACTCCCACATGGCCAACCACGGTTCGAGTCCTGGACCTGGTGGCTTGCTTTCTCACTCTCCCTCTCTCTCTTTCTATATTTCTCTCTGGTCAAATTAAAATAGGTGAATGAATAAATACATGAATAATTATTTTTAAAAAAGAATTATTTTATTTAATTGTTATTTATTATCATTATTACCACCCTTTAATTTAACCAGAGAGAGAAGCAGACAGAGAGAGAGAAAGCAAGCCACCAGGTCCAGGACTTGAACTGTAGGTGATTCTGTGAGAGTCCAGCGCCTTAACCACCATACTACCTGCTGGCCCCTCAGTGGGCATTTCTTTTTTTTTTTTTTTTTAATTTATTTTTAAACTTAAAAAAATTATTTTATTTAACGTTATTTATTTATTAATTTATTTTAAAAATTTAACCAGAAGGGGACAGAAAGAGAGAGAGAGAGAGAGACAGAGAGAGAAAGTGAGAAAGTAAGCTGCCAGGTCCGGGCTCAAATCATGGTCAGCCATGTGGGAGTCTAGGGCCCGTAACCACCACGCCACCTGCCCTCAATGGGCATTTCTTAAAGTGCGCGGCACAGAGCAATGCTCGGTAAGGACTTGCTGGAAGGAGGGGCCTGGACCTTGGTTCTGTCGCTGATGCTGCAAGTGGGCCTGGGTAGGTGGAACTCTCACTGTTTCCCATTGTGTAAATGGGGACCATTTTTTGTTCTGCTAAATCTTAGCCCTTGAGCCTCCCTTCCTGGAGCCAGAAGGGGCCGTGGAGCTCATCTGACCTGCCTCCTCCATTTCCCAGGTGAGGAAACTGAGGAAGAGTTGAGACTTTCCCAAGACAAAGTGGCACAAACTGGAAACATTTATTCTTCCCCCTGGCTCCCCATAGGAGCGGCCTGGGGTTCCCTGTGTAGTGAGGCTGCATGTTTGGCTCCAGCCTCTGCCTCAGCCTCCCCCCGAGCTGGCACACAGGCCGCCCCTTCCTGGGGCACATCCTTACTGACTATTAATAGCTGGTGACGCTGCCTGCCTGCAGCTGGTGCTGGAGCTGGAGCGGACTCCCCAGCCGCTCTGGCCCTCCCCAGCAGGGAGCCCTGGGCCTCACCCTCTTGGGTGCTGGAGGGCCCAGGGCTCACGGCAGTCCCTGGGGTGTGGGATGCGGCCGAGCTGAGGAAGCTTTCCCAGCTTCACTGCTAGTGAGGTGGGTGCACTCAGGGATATCAACGAGGGTAGGGGGTGGTGAGCATGGTGGTCACCCCCCAGGCGCCTCCCCATCCACAGCTCCTCCAGAGGGAGGGGGCCCAGATCCTGCATTCCCTGCCATTGCTAGCCAGGAAGCTTCCCATAAGTCACTCTCTGTGCCGCCATTTCCTCGTCAGTGAAATGAGGACACGGTGGCGCAGGCTAACGCCATTAGTACCAGCCAACAGTCAGCACCACCTAAGTATGAGCGCTGCATGTGCATGTACATTTACTTCTTCCAAGAGTGAGAGGGCAAGAGAGCCTGCCCCTACCAAGGGCTTCATGCTGGGATCCTCCCCCAGCCTCACCTGGCCCAGATCATGGACACAATGCCTGGGGTACTCAGGAAGGTCTCCAGGGCCAGCAGGTGGTGTAGTGACTAAGGTGCTGGACTCCGACAGGGTTGACCACGGTTCGAGTCCTGGACCCAGTGACTTAAAACTCATGCCAGGCATGTGTGTGTGTGTGTGTGTGTGTGCCCAAAGTCCCAAGAGGAGAACGGAGGAGAAGGGATTGTGGCATGGCCATACTCCCATGGGGTGATTTCTCACTTTCTGTCTCTCCAGCAAGTGCACACAACCTATGGCAAAAACAAAATAAAGGGAAAAAAACAAACAAAAAAACCCTCTCTTAAAAAAAAAAAGGACGGTCTCAAGAGGGGAACCCAGAACCTTCATATGTGGGTCAGCCTGGCAGAGCGCTCCATTTCAGTACTGCACCGTCACCGTCTGGCTCTTTTTATTTGCTGACTCATTTAAACCTCACAACAATAGCAACAACCTGTTACTATTCCTCTTACAACCCTGATAGCTCAGGAAAATTGAGACTCAGAGAAGGAAAAATTAAGTGATGTGTTCAGTGTCACATGACTAGCATGTGGCTTAGGGATGACCTGACTCCATGACATTCAAAAATACTTGAACACCTACTATGTGCTTGGCACTGTTCTTGGATCCAGAATACATTAATGAACCAAACAGCTCTGCCCTCAAGGAGCATCTATTTCGTTTGGAGGCAGACGTTGTTAAAGATAGGGAAGAGAGGCAAGGCAGACAGGAGAGTCTTACAGAGAGAACAAAGTGGGGGAAGAGGCGAGGGCAGCGCTGATGCATGCTCGGGCCAGGCTTCCTAAGACGGTGCAAGCATGTGGCTACGGTAGTGGGACAGCTGTCCCGGCAGAGATGGGGCTGCTGGCATGCTCACAGGCAGCCAGGCAGCCAGCTTGGCTGCTGAGTGGTGGGTAAGGGACGGGTACAGGAGACAAGGGTGGTGGCAAAGAGGGGTGACCATTGTCATAAAGGGCCTTAAAGGCCATAGCAGGGACCTAGCTTTCACTGAGAGAGATGCACTCCAAACCTGAGACTGGAGCAAACCCTTCCTGAAGCCAGCCTATATGTGAGGCCCTGAGAAGTGAGAGACAGCAGGAACCTGGGACTCTGAGTCCAGCCCAGGGCCACACACCACTACTGTCCTTGGAGGAGGGCTGATGAAGGGCGAGGAGAGCCTTAGAGACGTCTCCCTGCAGCAGCTCTTCCCTGCCGTGGCCATGTGAGGCTGGAGAGCCGAGTGGTGGGTTTGGCAATGTGGCTGGGGTCCGTGTGAGGCACTGTTGGGTCCTTCTGACAGCCTTGCCTTGTGGCCTGTATGGATGGCAGCGAGCAAATCCTCCCTGACCCAGACACTAACATGCTGTGAATACCTTCACCCCGAGCCTCCACCATTCCCAGCACTTGACCTTCATCCACATTAACCTCATGGCGACCCTACACCTTACATGGCAGGTACTATCACTCCCCCTCCCCCTTTTCTATACATGAGGGACTGAGGGACTGAGGCACAGAGAGGTTAAGCACTTTGTCCAAGATCACGAAGCTAAGCCCAGAGGTTGTGAATTTCTGCACTAAGCATAACCCCTTCTAAAGATGCTTAGGGTAGGAGCTGCAGGGTGGGAAGGTCTACTACCCCCCCGCCCCCCCCCCCCCACACACACACACACGCACAAGGCCTGGAGCCCAGGGTCAGGAAGTCAGAAACCCTCTGTGGGCAGGTGAGCTCCTTCCTGCTATGGGAGGGGCCCTAACAGACCCAGGGGAGCTGCCCTGGAAGCCGGCTGGCTCGGGAGTTGTACAGCCTCTCTGGGCCTGACCAAGAGAGGATGAAGGGGCTCCGTCTGTCCAGTCCCAACCCTGTGCTGTCTCCTTGCCCTCAAGACCATCCAAGGTCCAGAGGCAGCTGGACATTCTCTGCCCCTCCCATGTAGGTCCAAAGCCGCAGGGAAGGAGTGTTATGCTGGGAAGTCACAGTGGGGACCCCTGGTCCTGGAGCAGCTCGTCTGCATACCCCAGCAGGGTGTGACAGAAATAGTAAGTGCAAACACTTAAGTAGCAGGCACAGTTCAAAGTGCTTTACCTGGAACAGATTCGTTTAACCCGCACAGCAACCCGAGGAAGCAGGGCCCGCTGTCATCTCTAGTCTACATCAGAAGAAACAGAGACCTGACTTGGCTGAGGTCACACAGCCAGCAAATGGAAGAGGTGAGATTCAAACCTAGGCAGTCGGATGGCAGTTTCATGCAAACCTCTGGTGGCCCAGAGCTGAGCTCAAATCCCGTCTCTGAGAAGAATCAAGCGCTGTTCTCAAGGTTAGATGAGAAAATGCCCAGTGCCTGGCATGGAGCCGCCAACATTGAAACATGCTCCATGGCTTCCTGACACTATGTGGCTCCCTGCTTGGGGCTGAGCTGAGAATCCAGGCCTGTCTGCTCTCCAGGTGCATCAGGCTATGGTGGGGAGAAGGGAGAGGGGGAAAGAACTGGCCCTCCCAGGCCTGCTGCTGCTTCCTGAGACCTGGTACGGGACCCGGGCAGTGGGTGGCTCGGGGAAAGACTCTGGTCCTGTCTCTGGCCTGGGGCCCAACCACCTGGGGCAGAATGCCCAGGGATCATGCCAGAAGAAAGCCCAGCAGGCACCTCACCTGGAAAACAGAGGCTGAGAGTGAAGAGGACCTTAACTACAGAACCAATTCTACACTCTCAGCCTTGAACCCCACTTTACCCTCACCCCCACCTGGAGCAGGGGCAAGCTCCAGGCTCTGAAGCACTATGTGCTAGTGCCTCTCAAAGACTCCTTCCCAGGACCAGCAGATGGCGTAGTGGTTATATCGCTGCACTCCCACAGGTAATCAACAGTGGTTCAAGTCCCAGATCCGGTGGCTTAAAACTCATGCTGGGCACACGTGCGAGTGTGCCCATGATCCTGAGAAGAGAATGGAGAAGGGATTGTGGCATGGCCATTCGCCCTGGGGGGTGATTTCCTGCTTTCTGTCTCTCTGTCTCTCCAGAGAACACACGTGCCCTATAGCAAAAATCTCTCTCTAAAAAAATAAAGACTCCTTCCCTTCCTTGGGGATAGTACAAAAGCCCTGCAGCTCCCCAGACAGGGGCCTAACTGCCAAGCATAACCATCACCCACTGGCCACTGCCCCTTTCAGTCAGAGCTGATAGTTCCTGGGCTCCTCCTTACGTGGCCTTACCTAGGCCCTTCCATGCTTTAGCTCACTTAATCCCCAGACAATCTTATGAGGTAGGTATCATCACTGTTCTACAGCTGTGAAAACAGGCCCAGAGGGGTTCAGTGACTTGCCAAAGGTCACACAGCAGCTAAGTGTGCCTCAAACCAGGTAGAGTGCAGACTCTGCTCTCAACCATGGTTCTCGGCTCTGTCTTCTGACCTCAGGCTGCCACAGCCCTTGGTTCAAGATGAAGGCATGCTCCCTTCCAGGGCCATGCCCGATGGCTGAGGCCCAGCGCTGGCCCCTGGTCCCTGGCCCCAGGCCTAGCTACTTGGCAACACTCCTCAGTTCCACTAAGGTTCAGGGAATGTCGACTTCTGTATCGAGGCCCCACCCTTCTGCCTGACCAAAACTTAGAACAGCTTGGACTCAGCCCTGGAAAGAATAAAGTGGGATTTATAGCCTACAGACCTTTAGTCCAATTCTTCTCTGGACAGATGAGTAAACGGAGGCCCAGAGAGCATACCTCCCCCAAGAGTCCTCAGCAAGACCTAGGCCTAGAACCTTGGACCTTTGCTCTTGAGAAAGACAGACGGTGGAAACAGGTTTTTGGTGGCCTCACACCTCCAGTACAGGGATAGAGAGACAGGCTGGGGCCAAGCACAGGAAGTGGGTCCAGGCTAGAGAGGTTCAGGTTGACTTTACCGCTTAGCCCGAAGGCCCTGGATGGACTCTGCCCTGTGCAAGTTCTAACTTGGTCAGGGGGTAGGGAACGCCCATAAGTGCAGAACACACACATACACACCAGGTCACCCACCGAGTAAACACTTTCCTGGCCTCCGCAGACCCAAGTGCCAGCAGCAGGGGCCAGCAGCTCACATCAATGAATGGACAGGGCTGGTGGCGCCCAGGCAACCTGGAGGGCATGTGTCCTGCCTGAAGAAGGTGGTCATTCTTCAGCTCAGGCCTGAGGTTGCTGCTCATCTGATTTTTCAAGGGGATCCAAAAATCAGTATTTGTATGTGAGACCTCCAAAATTTTTTTAGCACTGATGACAAAAGAGAACATGTACCACACACAGGTTAACACAGTGCGTCCACAAGCTGGACTTTACAGGTGCGCTCCTACAGACTGGGCTCTGCGTTAGGCGGTGCCCGTGTGGCATGGACAGGACAGTCCTGGCCCCCGACTCCTGGAGCTCTGAGCCATCCCGGTCAGGGCTCCTCAGGTCAGGGCAACAGCACGTGACAGAGGGAGAGAAGCAGAGGACGAAGAGGAGATAAGCCAGGAGTAGAGGGTGACCGAGGGGTGAGAGATGACGCCTGAGAAGTGGTGAGGGCCAGAACGCAGGGGGCTGTGACAACTGAGCTACTTTAGTCTGGCTCGGTGGGGAGGCAAAGCCACTGCAGATGAGTGAGGAGAGGAGGTCTTATTCCTGTCTCCCTGTCCTGTCTCTTAATGGCTTTCCCTGGTCATGGTGACTCAAATCTCTGATCTTTAGCCTCTGGTCCCACTCCCTTGCATGCAGGGTGTGTGACAAGGCCCTGGCTCCTAGGAACCCTCTAGAGGAGATGAGCTCCTTCGAGATGGGTAGGACACACCTGGATGCTTCTCACAGCCCAACTTCTATCTGCATCCGCCTGGCTGGCTGCAGAGCGAGTGGCTCGCTCTGTCATCTCTGGGATGTGCCACACGCTTGCCCAAGGTCACCCAGTCTACAGGACAGCTGACTCCCCCACAGCTGCCTCAACTGTCCTTGACTTTGCAGGAGGGGCAGCCAGAGGTCTGACCTGAAGCACCCCACACCTTCTTCTGCTGGTCACATCCTCCCCTTGGGCCAATGCCAATGGCAGGTAGGGATGGGAACACTTGGTACTGGACGGGGGTGGGGGGTGAGGAATCGGTTGTCCAGGCTCCGGGCCCCCTGAGTCTGCAACAGGATGGGGATCAGAGGTTGCAGGTATGGGGTCAGCTGGACCTGACCAGCACCACTTCAACTGCCCAACCAAATGTGGCCTGAGCAAACTGAGAATACACTGAGAGTCTGATGATCAGGAGAAACCAGGAACAGATAGGAAGATGAAGTAGGGAAAAGGACCCTCACTCCAGTGTGCATGGTACCTCACAAAGCTAAAGGTCTGTTGAATGAATAAGTGAACAAAGGAACTACTGGAAGGACTACCTGTACCCGGGTCCTGCCTTCCTGAGCCTCAATTTGCTCACCTATTAGATGGGTTCAGCATCACTGCTTGCCTATCCAGGGCGCTGAGAAAGGGAATCTCAGCAGCACACATGGGTTCCTGGGACCGGTCCAGCCCCTTCTCTGGAGCTCTGATCCAGAACCTCAGGGCACAACATCCCTAGGGGCCTCTTAGCTTCCCCGCGAGCTCAGGGTCAGGCTGGAGTGCTGCTCTGTACACTTGCTGGGACGCAAATGCAAGAACCTGGGCTGGCCGCTTCGTTGTCCAGGACATACTGACTCAACCCCAGGCTGGCCCTGGGTGTTTTAGAGGTCGAGCAGAGAAGAGAAAGCCTTGGGTTTGCTGTGGCTGGGACATATGGGGACAGGAAGGTGCCCTGACCTGAAATGGCTTCACCATCTAAACTACCTCCCCTCCCTAGAATGGAGTTCTTCACTTGGGGGAGGTCTGGCCCCCTCCGGGTTCTGCAAGGAGTGCAAAGGACAGCTTAGGTGAAGCCCCCCACTGGCCTGGGTGGGGCAGTGGAATCATAAAATAAGAGATTCCCATCCATTCTCTCAAACACACCCCTTCCCTGCCCTCCCACAGACAAAGACACACACCCCAAGCCTCAGTCATTGCCCCAGGGCCATAGAGCAGGCGCCTCACCTGTGGGGCACCCCAGATTTTCTCCTCTCAGGGAGACTTCCCTTGAGCCTGGCCTTGGAGGAGGGGTAATAAACTCCAGGAACCGAGGGTCAACACTCTAGACACAGTTTTTTGGGGGGACTCTCCACCGTCTTACCCGGGCTCTGAGAGGCACAAGGGGTTCCACCACCACTCCCCCATGGGGCGGGGGAGCTGCGCCCAAACCTCTGGGCCAGGGTGTGGGGTGGGGGAAGGGAGAGGAGGAGGGGGCGGCTCCTCCAAGCGAGACACAAAGAGACGTCCTTCAGCCTCGGCTCCATGGCGACGCCAGGAAGGGGGAGCGCGCACCCAATACTTCCTTCCCCACCTGCAGGGCTACAGGGACCTCGGTGGCCACTCACCTACCACCCCTCACCTGGGCCCGGCTTACCTGGGCTGGGGCCGCGGGGACGCCGCGGCAGGAGGCCTGGGCGCCGTCTCGGTTTTCGTCAGCCCGGCCCTGGGGGCTCAGGGCGCCAGTCAGGGGCCGGGATGCAAAGGGCGCCGCAAGGGGCTCAGTCGCCTGGGTCCTGGAGCTTTGCGGGGGTCCCCGAGGCTTCTTGCTGGTGAGGGGTATCTCTTGCTCTTCTCGGGTCCCTAGATTTGGGATTTCTGAGTACCGGAGTTGGGGAGGGGGTGTCAGGATCCCTAATCTAGGGGTGTTCTGAGCTGGGTCTTCGTGTCTTGAGGTGTGGAGTTGTAAGGACCAGGATCTTGGGAGGGGGTTCCCGCAATCCCAGACCAGGGGGACTGCGTTCTAGGTCTTGGGGGACCCAGCCTGAGGAGGGGGAGCCTTCGCGGTACCGTAGGGGAGTCGCTGTCTTCTGAATACAGAGGAAGTCTCAGCTTCCCTCGGCTGGGGAGTCGCTCTGTGCTGGATCTGGAGGGGTCCCCCGCTTTCCTGGGGCTCGCTGGATCCAGGATATGGTGGGGGGATCCCTGCACTCCCCGGCTGCGGGGGCTTGCTGGGTCCCCGCCACCGGCAGGAGCTGGGAGGAAGCCCCTCAGCCGCTGGGGGGCTCCGTTGTCGCCGCTACGAGCAGCCCGGCCCTGCGGTCCCGGACCCCGGCCTGGCCCGGGCTCTGGCTGCGGCTCCCGCTCCCGCTCCGCCTGGTGCTCGGGCCCCGGCCCCGGCGCCCGCCCGGGCTGCGCTCCATCGCGGCATCGCGGCTCCGCCCTCCAGCCCGCGCGCACCTGCCCGCCTGGCCCGCGGCTCCGCCCTCTGGCTCGCGCGCCGCCGCCCGCCCCTTTGTCCGGCCCGCTCGGCGCGCGCCCTCGCGCGCGCACGCCTCCCTCCTGCCGCGCTCTCCCGCCGCGCGCCTCGGGGCGCAGATTCTCCCCGCGCTCGGGGAGCGGCGCGCGGCGCCCACACCCCGCCTTCCGGCCGCGCTGGGTCCTAGAGCCCGTGGGCTCCCTCCTTAGCTTCCCGCCCCCGCCTTTTCTAGGTCAGAGCCCACGAGGGGGCGAGAACGAGGTTAGAGAGGACTCGGGGGAGTCTGAGAGGGTCACCTGGTCCTGCTTCTTGGCCCCTGCGAGCCCTGACTGCCCCAGACTGTCCCAGTCTGTTCTTACGGGGCGGAGCCTGAGTCTGTTTCAAGGAGGGAAAACAGCCAAGCTCTGCAATCGGATGTGCATTCACTCATCATGCATCCTCCTCCCGCTGGCCTGCCCCTCCATCCAGCCGTCCACCCTCCATCCATCCATCCGATTTCGAGAGAGACCTCAGAGAACTAACGGTTACTAAGGAAGGAGTTCATAGACTGAGGCCCTGGGGGCCCAGTCCAGCTCAAGTCCCGTTTGCGATCACTGCTGCAGTGACTCGTTAAGACAAGCCGCTGGGTGGACAGTGTCTGCCAGAGAGATTCCAGGCAGAGGTAGCAGCTAGTGTGAAGGCCCCCCGCTGTGCAGGAGCATTGTCTGTTTGACAAAGGAAATTGGTGGCCTGGGTGGAAACGGGTAGATGAGGACAGAGATGAGATAGGGACAGCTCAGCCTTTCAGGCCCTGTTATCTCTCAGCCTCGTCCCCGCAGCACAGTTTTCCTAATGAGAAAGTCCCACTGCTACCGGCACCTTCCCTATTTCTTCTGGGTCTTTGACGGAGCTGTTTCCTTGACCCAGCATACTCTTCCCAACCACTTTGACTGTTTCTAGAGCTTTTAGAGCCAGGGATTGCAAACTCAGTCCCTACAGGTTGCATAAATTAGTGATTAGGGTCAGCTGTAAGGTGTGAGGGAGTGGCAGAGAGGAGGCAGCCTGGAGGCCTCTATGACCAGGTGATATATATTTTTAATTATTTTATTTAACTGTATTTATTTATTTACTTTAATTTGACCAGAGAGGGACAGAATGAGAGAGAGAGAAAGAGTAAGTGAGAAAGCAAGTGGCCAGATCTGGGACTCGAACCGCAATCAGCCATGTGGGAGTCCAGCACCCTTAACTACCACACCACCTGCCAGCCCCCAAGTCAGATGATATTTCAGGAGAACTGTGTTATCTATGTTCTAACATAAATTGTCCAGCTTTTAAGTGTTTGAAACAAATTTCCCAAATTCAGAAATACTGAATAGGCCAAATGAAATGGCTCGGGGACAAATCTGTCCCACAGACTCAGTTTGTGACTTCTGGTACTGCAAATGTTGCTTTATCTCCTCTCTTGTCTCCCTCCGACCTTCAT
Organism: Tupaia tana; assembly: GCA_026018925.1. Classification (NCBI taxonomy): domain Eukaryota; kingdom Metazoa; phylum Chordata; class Mammalia; order Scandentia; family Tupaiidae; genus Tupaia; species Tupaia tana. The sequence goes on from JAKSZU010000016.1 coordinate 61,834,059, forward strand.
CTAGACTCCTTTTCCTGGAACTCCAGTCCTTTGTGACCACCAGCTCTGTAAAACTGAACTGGGTTATTACTCTATATTGAAGTGCCGAAGACTTCCCATTACCACTAGTGCCGAGTCCAGCCTTACCCTGGCATTCAAAGCCTTCGGTATGTGAAGCCTGCTTCCCTTCCCCTCTTCTCCACTCAGCTTTGACTTCAGCCATGCTCTCTGGAGCATCTATTTTCTCGAACCTCCATGCTTTCACACCCTCCCTTTCCTCTGTCTAGAATGTCTTTCCCTTCTCTATTTCCCAAACAAGTTATCCTCCAAGATGAGTCCTCCATGTCCACCCTTTCTCTCACACCTCCTTGTCTTGCCAGTGTGCAGGAGTTTCACATTCCACCCAAACTTTGTTCTAATCCCTTTCCAAGTAAGACTTTAGTGCCCCAAACAAACTAATGGAGCGGTTTGATGATCGAGCACACAGTAGAGGAGGACCAGAGAGGGGGGAAGGGGGAACAGAATGTCTTCCTGCATCTAACAACTGAATCCCAGACCATTAGTATTTAGAGAGTACTTTTCTTTTTTCACAGATGGAGAAATTGAGACCTAGAGAGGGGCAGAGGTAGACTCGGGTCTTGATAATGCTCCCAGTATTATCAAGAGTTACCCAGTTCAAGGCCACCTTCTGCAGAAACCTTCTAAGATTGCTCAACTGGGACTTTAGTTACCCACAATGCAATTAGTAAAGGTTTGCCAAAATGCACTATGGGTAATTAGACCCCCACCCCCACCCCTCTCCACTCTGCAGGGTAAGAAATCCAGGTCCCCCAATGGAGCATACTCTTGCCAGGGGACACAGAGAGAATTGTGGGATGGCTGCTGCCAGACAACTTTAGACTCAGTTGTGGGACCAGCAGGCAAGGAGAGGTGTGACTGTCTTGGCAGTAGTCACTGACCCTCATCAGCTAAAGAAGGCGGGTCGGCTTTTACAGAGTGAGCGTGGAGAAGTACACACAGAACCGAGTGACCCATTGGTTATGCTAACCAAGAGCACGGAATCCTCAGGACTGAAGAGTTGGGTCACAGGTAACCCATCAAGACCTGCCATGATGAGAGTTGAGGGTGTGGATAATTTAGCATGAGTAGGGCCAGGAGGTGGCATGGTGGTTAAGGTGACTGGATCCCGACAGCTGACTGCGTCGTTCAAGGGGTGGACCTGAAGGCTTGAAACACACATCAGGCTTATGTGTGTGCGTGCCCCAAATTCTGAGAGGAGAATGGAAGAGAAGGGATTGTGGCGTGGCCATTCCCCCCTCCCGGGGGGGTGCTTTCTCACTCTCCTTCTCTTCATCTCTCTATCTCCATCTCTCTCTGGTGAGCACACATTCCCTATAGCAAAAAAACTAAAAAGTAACAAAATTGAGAGAATGGATAGTGGAGGAGGGAAAAGACTAGTACTAGTTATGGCCCGCAGATAGCTACAGCAAAGGGGAAGGGAGGCTGTAGTTTGTTTGACTAATCTCTCTCTTCAAAGTTCTCTCTTCAAAAGAGAGATTCACAAGATCCCTGGGAGAGCCGTGCAATGGGTGGAGGGTAGCCGCCATGAAAACATGCCGCTCGGACCTCGGACTTCAGGGAAAGTAATTGACCGAGGCCAGCAGCTGTGAAACCCATCTATGGTTCACAAAGGAGGCTCTGGTTTGCTTCCCATTAGCTGATCCCAGCCAAGGCCCTAAGATGAGCCTGTTCCCTGGGGATGCAGGACTCCACTACTAGGCAACTTTGGATCAAAGGTTTTGTTGGCTTTGTTGAAATTTCATTAGTACTGCAGTGCAGCCTACAACGCTGCCTGTCTGCCTTCCCGATTGCTTTCTTCCAGGTGTTAGATCTATTGCAGTCTGATGGTTTTCCTAGCCTCCTCTGGTTCCCTCCCTATTTTTCCCTGCCAGGTGTTTTCCCCAATAAATTGCTTTCAGGCCAGCTCTGTGGCATGGTGCTTCTGAGCTGCTCCCCAGAAGCTGAATCCCATATGACAACTGTGTTTTGAGTCTCCAGTCTGGTTGGCTGGAAACATGCTGGGCTCACACACAAGCGTCCAGGATCTGATGGACTGGAGGATAGAGGAGGAGGACTGCAGTGTGACCAGAGCCCAGGGAGAGTGCTCCCTTCTTCCTTTCCCTCTCATGCACACACACATTTTATCTTGAAAAGAAATACATTGCTTGCACATCTGACCTCATCTTGGCGCTTCTCAGAGGACGGAACCATCATGATGAGGTATGAGGAGAGAAACTAAAACAGCTGTTTGTAATGCTGCTGTTCTTTTTCCTGGACACCTAGGGATAGACCACTCTTGCCAGCTCAAAGGAATGTGCCCACAGGAAGGCTGTCTTTCCAGAGAAGGTCTTGATGGATGTAATCTAGATAGCAGAACACAAAGGTAAAACCTGGTCGCTATCTCCATGGCGACCCAGAAGCAACGCTGGAAACAGAGATATACGTGCGGATTTCCTCTGCCCAGAGTGCTCAGCCCTCTGCAAGTGGTGGCTTATCTTTGTGTGCAGGGCAGGTCGTCTGCTCCCTGCTTGAGGAACACTGAGCCCAGGAGCCCCAGGGACTTCTCGTTATCATGCACCTTCCCTTTGGCTGCATTTTATTTCCACTGATGTGTCAGAAGTTTCTGCTATGACTGGGGAGAGAGGGGAAGGAATTGCAGGAGTCTTTTCCACCCTCCGGAATTTAGACATCACAACATTTCAAACTATATTCGTTTGGGTAACTCTACTGGCTGTAGTGGAAATGATCTGTTAAAATACTGTATTAGGGGCCAGACAGTGGCACAGTGATAAAATGGGACTCTGTAAGGCTGACCCACATGGGAAGGTCCCAGGTTCACGTCTGGAGACCCCCTTAAGTATGCTAGGCACGCCTGGCTCATGATCCAGGGTTGGCTGAGGCTCAGGGTGGACTGTGACGTTAAAACTCTTTTGGGGATGGTGTCTCACTATCTCTTTGTTTTGCTCACTAATGGAAGAAATAAACTGAAAAAAAAAAAAGACATTCTATTGGCCATACTGATAGTTTTCGTGCTGGGGAATAATTATGACGTTTAGGGAATTTTCTCAGCACATTCTGTGATATCTTTAGCTACAGCAGAGAAAGTGATCCTGACTTGATGGTCTACACTACAGTGGTCCTGTTGCACAGGAAGACTCCCCTCCCCCAGATGACGACCATCTCATTATGCCCAGGGCATTGGTGCTGGTGATTGGCTCACACAGTGTGATCAGTCAGGGACCCTGGTGGCACTGGTGACTGAGTAGCTCAGATTAATGATCAGGTTGGGAAGCAGTTGGCATTATGGCTATGTCACTGGATTCCCATGTAGTCGACCGCAGTTCGAGTCCCACCTTGAACTCACGCCGTGTGTGTGTGCATGTATGCCCAGGATACCAAGGGAAGAATGGAGGAGAAGAGATTGCAGCGTGGCCATCCCCCTAGGAAGTGATTTCTCACTTCCTATCTCTCTGTCTCTATGCGTCTTTCTGGTGAGCGCACACACCCTATAGCAAAAACCTCTCAAAAAAAAAAAAAAAAAAAAAAGATGAATGATCAGGTTTAGGATGCTGAAGACGATGACATTTGGGGCCAGGGTGCGTACAGAAGCTGCTGACAGCAGGAGCACCCATGCCACCGGGAGGCAGAAGTGCAGTTATTGCTGATGAGGAAAACCAAGAAGCCAGAATGGGTCAGAGAGATGGCTCAGAGAGAAGACAGCGTGGCAGCCGGATGTGTAGCCGCTGGAGGCAGTGGATCTGTGGCTCGCTCAATACCCTTTTGGAGAATATGCTTTGAAGTGAGAAGCACCGTATTCCAACGGGAGTGCCAATGAGCTGTCCACCTGCCATGCTGAAATACAACTCTGTGACCGCGGCCAGCAGGATGCCACTGAAGATGGCAAGTGCAGCGGGATGGCCGCGCTGGGGAAGCACCTGCTTCTCTGTGATACTGCAACGCCGCTGAGTTGTGCTCCGAGCTGCTTTGAGGTGGGAATTCAGTTCCTTGCGGCTGAAAGTGTGCCAACTCCTATGAGAGCCACAGCTCTAAGATCACGAGCGCGGCCACGCCTGGGGATGGAATCTAGGAACTAGGCCTGGGAGGGGGCATAAGGGAACTCATCTTCATCTGCCATGTTTTGTCTTTATTTTTTTCATTAAAAATATCTGACAAAACTATGGTGACGTGCTAACACTGATTCTAGCTGTGAGCATATGAGGAGTTTGTGCTTTTCTGTAATTTTCTTCATTTTTCAAAATAATTAAAAATTATCCAGTGGAAGTGTGTTTAAAGGGGGTCTTAGCAAGAAGGAAGGAGGAGGGGTTGGATGATGTGACAGAGTTTGTAAAGTGTGAGTCCGTGAGCCTGACCCACGTGGAAAGGTTTCAGGTTCTAGTCTGGAGACCTCCCTGAGGATGCTGGGCACACGTGTGCCCATGGCTGGGGCTAACTGAAGGGGGGGGGGGGGCGGATCAAGATCCTGTGGGGTGCTGTCTCTTTGTCTCTGCCTCTCTCACTCATGGGAGAAAGAAAGAAAAACAAAAGTGAAAAGAAAGAAAAATATTTTTTTCACTATGTGACTTTATGGGGTTTTTTTGTTTGTTTATTTTATAGACTTTTGCCATAGAGCATGCACACTTGCTGGAGACAGACAGACAGAAGGAAAGTGAGAAATCACCCCACTCCCACCAGGTGGAATGGCCATGCCTCAATCCCTTTTCTTCTATTCTCCTCTGGGGATTTTGGACACACACACACACATACACACACACAGCATGATTTTCTTTCCTTTTCTTTTCTTTTCTTTTCTTTTCTTTTTTTTTTCTTTTCTTTTCTTTTCTTTCTTTCTTTTTCTTTTTCTTTTTTTTAGAGAGATTTTTGCTATAGGGCACATGCACTTACCGGAGAGACAGAAAGTTAGAAACCACCCCCCAGGAGGATGGCCATGCTGTAATCCCTTCTCCTTCATTTTCCTCTTGGGACTTGGGGCACGCACGCACATTCAACCAGTGTGAGTTTCAAGCCTTGGGTCTGGGGCTCGAACCTGGTTGGCCATGTGGGAATTCAGTGCCTTAACCACCATGCCAACTGGTGGCTTGTGATTCTGTTTTCTAAAGCCAAATCCTAGAACTCCCTAAGATGAGTGCATCTGTCACGTTCTGAGAACCACTCGGTATGTTTGGCTGCCCTGGCCCCTGCTCCCAGACCTGCTGCTCATTGGGGTCTGAATGTGGGTTCCCCTTAGGGCCGGCATGTGGTCGTTTCGCCAGGAGGTTGTGGAGCGAGGGTCAGACAGCAATGCCTATTTTCATTTCAGGGGAGCAGGAAGCAGCCTCTGAAATCCTCAAAACCAATGCAGGGATTCTCAGAGCTGGTCCAGTCCCTGCTCCTTCATGGGGATGAGTCACCAAACTCCTTGCCAGGACTCGTAGGCATTTAGGAGGGAACAGGTGCTCTCTAGGACACACCCCTAGGTCGCTGACTTTCATGATGCCCTAGTTTGGGTTTCCCACAAACAGACCCTGAGTCAAGGATTCACGAGCAAGCAGCGCATTTGGTGGGTGATTCCAGGTAGGGCGGTGGAGAAGTGAGACAGGACAGTGACAAAGGGGTGTGCTGCGAGCAGGTTACTGCTGTGGGCAGCTGGAGGCTAACCCCACCAGGGAACTCTCAGAGAGCGCAGAACTGCTTCTCAGAGTCCCACAATCCCTTGCAGGGGTGAGGTCAGTTACCCGCGACAGCTGCTGGGGCTGGGGGCAGGTGAGGCGGGACTGTGGACGCGGGCAGAGCAGCCAAGAGCCAGAGAAGGCCCTCAGAAAAAGAGCTGAGGACCATAGCAGGTAGAATCTGGCACAGAGACCAAGGAGATATGGGGGTGTGTGTAGACAGGCCTCCACAATGCCCAGCACTTAGAACAGTGCCCTGGGGCTGGCATGATGCCCACATACCCCAGCGGAGCAAACCTCTCGTACCCAGCATCCAGCCACCATCTTCTGGCAACAGAACCTCACAGTTCCTTTGACATTCTCATTCCCTGACATTCTCTTCCTCCTCACTAGGAGGGGGTTCACCCGTTCGACTCTAGGGATGGCCTTGTGTACAACGCCCCCATCTACGGTGATTGTCTCCGGGATGGGTTTGTGCCTCAAGTCGGGCCGATAGGCAGAAGCTCTCTTTCCACTGCACTGGAGCATGGTAAGATATGAGCCTGGAGTAGCCCCCGCCAGGCAGGACCCTACGGGATGAAGCCAGTGCAACCGACAAGAGAGCCAGAGCCAGAACCCCCATGCGATCGTCTGAGCCCGCAGCCCAGCCAAGTCTAACATGCCGGACGATTCAGTGTGTGACCCAATAGGGCTTATGTTGGTTGGACTTGGGTCTCCGTCACTTACAACCCCACACTCTCTAATGTAAGTATGGGTTTCTAAACCTGATTTTATTTTTTTTAACTTTTTTTTTTTTTTTGTCATAGGGAGAGAGAGAGAAGGGGGGAGGGAGTGAGAAACCACCTCTGGGGGGATGGCTGTGTAGCAATCCCATTCTCCTCTTGGGATTTTGGACACACAAGCACATGCACCCAGGGTGTTTTTCAGGCCACCAGGTCTGGGACTTGAAACGCGGAGTCGGCCATGTGGGATCCAGCACCTTAACCTCCATGCCATCTGGCTGGCCTTCTAAATCTAATTTTAAAGCGTGAGAGTGAGTTAAGCACGCTCTCCTCTGCTGTGCCCAATTCCCACCAAGATCTCCTCAGCACGGCTTCCTCGGCATCCCGGCATCCGAGGCTGTGCCAGGGGATGGGGGGGAGGGGCTCCGCCTGTCCAGGAGCAGAGGTTTCCCGTTGCTGGGGTTGCTAAAACTCCTGCCCCCTAAGTGTGGTCATTCCTGGGGCCATGTGAAGAGCTTCGTGAGTTTGTAGCTGAGCAGGGGGACAGCTGCCTGGGCTGCCATTCTGAGCCCCTTTCTCTCTAAGCTCCAGGAGCCTCTGGGCCAAGGCACTCATTCATTCATTCGGTCATCCACTCATCCGTTCATTTGTTCATATGCACCTGCAATGTGAAGACACTGGAGTCAGAGGGCGGCTAATCGCGACAGTCCTTGCCTTTGGAGCTTCAGTCTAACATGGGGGGACACTACATCACCCAGCCAATGGGAAGTCCTGACCGAGGCCAGAGTGCAAAGGAGAGGTGAAGTTGCGGCTTCCTGGAGGAAATTATGGTAACACCAAGGTCTCAGGGAGAGAGGACCTAATGGGCCAATGGCCTGCCCAGTGCCCCTGGCCCCAGTTCACCCCCTTCCTAGCTGTGGATGCCAACTGGTCAACCCTCCCCAGAGCTGGCCCAGCAAGTGGAGCACTCTCTCCTTCCAGCCTGCGCGAGCTTGCACGCCTCACCTCAGCAGCGCTCACAGCCCGATGTCTAACTGCAGTCTCTTTGCTTAGGTCCCGGGTGGGGGTGGGGGGGAAGGGCCGCTGACCTCCTCCCTCCAGATGCTTTTCAAGCCACCTTCGTTCTCAGGAAACAGTCCTTAGATATTGACAGGGCATCTACCATATGCCACACACCTCCACAAGGTTAGGGCCTTCTCTCAGTGGGGAAGCTGAGGCACAGAGAGCAGAGGCCCTGAGCTAATAGGGCCAGTCTCCTCTCTCCCCCAGAGTAGAAATGGGACATCCAGTCTCAAGTCCCTCCTCCCTATTTCTTATCCCTTTAATCTTGCCCAGGCCAAGGGCTCCTCCCAGAGGGCCTCTGCTCCAATCTATGCCTGGCACTTCCCAAAGCCTGCCTGGTTCTCCCTTGACCTTGTGGACAGCACTCCCTGACTGTCCCCTCCCTCCACCAGCCCATTCACCCTCCAGGAGCTTCCGTTCACGCTCACCCACTTACTTAAGTAGCACGGGTTTCTGCCTGCAGTTTGAAGCATATCACAGGTATTAACTCATTTAAACTTCCCAGTGACCCTACGGCGTGAGCACTGTCATTACATTTCTGAGACAACACAGAGAGCTTGCAGTTTGCTGAAGCTCACACACTAGCTAGGGCTCGAACCGCTGCAGGTTCCAGTGTCCAGGCCCTTATCACCTTGCAGCCCAGCCCATCCATCTCAAGCTGTCTTCACCTGCTCCAATCAGATTTCGTTTTACCTCCTTTCCCCCCATTTCCCCATCCACCTCCCTGTCCTTATTTCCATTCCTGCCTGTGCACTGCTGCCTGGCAGGGGCACTGTCCTGTTATCCTGGGACTGGGGAAGGGACACAGGGGGAGGCCTGGCTGCTGAGGGGGACTGGGCCACACCCTGCTCCACCCGAGCCTGGGGGAAGCTCAGCTAAGCCAGGGGCCTGGAGGAGGCAGGAAGGGGTAGAAGCAGGAGGGAGCTGGGCGGAGCCAGGCCTGCAAGCCCTAATTAAGTCAGTTAATTAGGAGGGGGAGGAGAAGTCTTGTGGGAGTTAATGAGCTTGGCTAATTAAGTGGATCCTGGAGAATGGCTCAAATTCTAGTGGCTGGGGAGAGATGGAGGCTTAGCCAGGATGGAAGGAGGAGGAATGAGATACCAGGTGCCTCCCAGTGTCACCAGGGCCCGATGACACTATCAAGACCTGCAGCTCCTGTCCCCCCTCCATCTGCTTTGCACTCACCGGCAGAGTCTCAAGCCCTCACCAGGGCTGTGTATGATTTGACACCTGAACCTGGAGTCCCCACCAAGGCCTGGTCCCTTGTCACCCATCTCTTGGAAGTTAAAGCTGGATCCCCTTTGAACATTTAAGGGAGAGTACTTGACAATCCCAGCAACAGGCCAGACACCCTGGCTGCCACCCACACTCACCCCCACATTTCAGTTTGCAAAGATGTCTACACCCACCATCCCGGCCGCGAGGGAGGCCAGCAGGCTCTCGTCCCAGTTCACGGATGTGACAGCTGAGGCCCAGGGAGGAAGAGGCTCGTTCTCTGCCTGCCGCTCCAGTGCCAAAGCAGGATGCAGGGCCGTGAGGAGAGCAAGGGAATGTTCTCTTCCCTTCCCGGTGCCTGTCACCTTGAAAGCACCAGCTGTCCTAGGAGCCCGAGGACTTTCTCTTGCTTGCCCTGTTTCTCTCTAGTCATGGGATCCTAAACAGCTTAGCAGCCCCTATGGATAGAGCAGCTCACATTTGTGAGGGTGAGTACCTGACAGAGGGCCAGCTGCAGAACGGGCCTGCAGGAGCTCAGTGTGGGGCCTCTTGTTCAGCAAGCAGAGCAAAGGCTCTTTCCTTTCTGTCCCCGTCTCTCTCAGTCTGTCATGGCTCCTTCCTTCCTTCCTTTCTCTCTCTCTCTCTCTTTCTCTCTCTCTCTTTCTCTTTCCCTCCTTCCTTCCTTTCTTTTTTCCTCTACAGAGCATATGCACTTGCTGGAGAGAGACAGAGAAAGGGAAAGTGAGGATCATCCCTCAGGGGATGGCCATGTCACAATTTTCTCCTCTCGGGATTTTGGGCACGCATGCACAGAGATCCGGCATGTTTTCAAGCTGCCAGATCTAGGGCTTGATCCGCAGAGTAGGCTGTGTGGAATCCAACACCCTAACCACCAGGCCAGCTGCTGGCCCTGTCACGGTATTTTTATTTCCTGTTTAAGGACATGCTTCCTTGGACATGGGGGAACTAGCAAAGCATGCGCAGATCCTCACAGGTGCCAAGGTCTTCTCATGACCCAGCTGAGATAGATCCTCCCCACACGCGGACCCCTGGCTGGGGCAAAGGGCAGCAGCGGTGGTTGGTGGAGGGTTAAACGGGGCCGAGAACCTGTCCAGGGGAGGTGCTGGAGCTGTGATTGTACACAGGGTGAGGCAGAGGCTCCAAGTCTCCCAGCGTACACTCTATCGTCCCATCAAACATCACACACAACTCCAAAGATGAAATAATTAAGAAGATCAGGGTGCTGGTGGTTAAGGTGTTGGATTTCCAAATGGCCCACTGTGGTTCAAGTCCTGGACGTGGTGGCTTGCGTTCTCACTTTCCCTCTCTCGCTCGCTATCTTTATCTGGTGAGCACATGTGCCTTATAGCAAATTAAAAAAAAAACGTAAATTTAAAATTTAACTGTATTTATATTTTACTTTGACCATAGAGGAACAGAGTGAGAAAGAGAGAAGTGAGAATGCAAGCCACCAGACAGAAACAGACAGGTGGGCCAATGGAATAGCATAGAGACCCCAGAAATAAACCTCAAAGCTTACAACCAACTGATTTTTGACAAAGGATGCCAGTCAATCCATTGGGAGAATGAAAACCTTTTTTAGCAAATGGCGCTGGAAAAACTGGGTATCCACCTGCAGAAAGATGAAACTGAATCCCCATCTTTCACCATTAACAAAAATCAACTCAAATTGGATCAAAGATCTGAACCTAAGACCTCAAACTATAAAACCACTGGTGGGAAATACTGGGGAAACTCTGGGAGACATTGGGGTAGGCAAAGACTTATTAAATAAGACCCCCAAAGCACAAACAATAATCCTTAAAATAGACGAGTGGGACTATGTCAGATTAAGAAGTTTCTGCACAGCAAAGGACACAGTAATTAGTGTGAATTGACAACCCTCAGAATGGGAGAATATTTTTGTAAACTATGCCTCAGACAAGGGACTGATAACCAGAATACACAGGGAACTCAAGTGGCTTATCCCCCCCAAAAATGTCTAACCCAAGGTAGGAAAATAAGCTGAACAAAAGTCTCTCTAAGGAAGACATACTAGCAGCCAAAAAGCATATGAGGAAATGCTCCCTCATCATAAGGGAGATGCAGATTAAAACCACAATGAGATACCACCTAACCCCTGTCAGAATGGCAAAGATTAAAAATACAAAAAGTGATAAGTGTTGGTGGGGATGTGGTGAAAGGGGAACTCTCCTACACTGTTAGTGGGAATGTAAACTGGTTTAGCCACTGTGGAAAACAATCTGGAGGTTCTTCAAAGATCTACAAATAGAACTACCATCTGATCCAGCAGTCCCATTTCTGGGTATCTACCCACAGGACGGGAGAACGCTCAGTGAGAAAAGCGCTCGCCCATCATGTTTATTGCAGCATTATTCATGATTGCTAAGACATGGAACCAACCCAAATGTCCACAAACAGATGAATGGGTGGAAAAAGTGTGGCACCTATACACTATGGAATACTACTCAGCCAAAAAAAAAAAAAAAACAAGACCCTGGCATTTGATAGAAAGTAGTCGGATATGGAAGATCTATTGCTGAGTGAAGCAAGCCAGGATATAAAAGAAAGATATTGTATGTATCCACTTAATACCACAACTATCCATGCTTTACGGTGGAGGTCAAAATATTGGAGGGCATAAAAGTAGTGAAAATAGTTATGGATGCTGAAGACAATGTGGAACAGGGAGGGGGAGGAGGGAAGAGTACAGAGAAGGATAGCATGAGAACAAATAGAGAGGCATGACATTAGTGGGACACGAAATGGTTTACTACCTGTGGATGATAACATGTATAGTATTCTCACCTGGGCTTGTCTAAGAAGTATTTCATGTTGGGTAAATTCTCTTTACAAGCCAAATGATGTATGGTGATTAAATGTTTAAAAAAATAATGAAGGGCGCGTGTGCGTGCGTGCCCAAGATCCCGAGAGGAGAATGGAGGAGAAGGGATTGCAGCGTGGCCATTCCCCCTGGGGGGTGATTTCTCGCTTTCTATCTCTCTGTCTCTCTCTGTCTTTCTGGCAAGCACATGCACCTTGTAGGAAAAATCTCTCCAAAAAATAAAAAAAAAAGAATAAATAATCACAATAATAATCTGAAAAAAAATGATGGAAAGCTTTTTGCTGCTGATGATGTGGATAGTAATGTCTTTGTCTTGACTGATATGCATGGTAATCATGCTAGAAAAAGAAATGTAATGCACTATAAAGATACATGTGATTAAATATAATATAAAACTTATGATATGAATAAAATAAAATAATAATAATAAAGAATGCAAGATGCCAGTTTCAGGACTCATACTGTAGTCAACCATGTGGGAGTCTACTACCTTTAACCACCATGCCACCTGCTGGCCCCAATAAGTAATTAAAAGCAAAAAAGAATTTAAGGATGCCAAACACTGACCATTCAATTCCAAGTGTGGGGCGCTGGGCTTCTGTGCTAGTCACAGACTCACGAAGCAGCCCCACCTGACTCATACCACCTGACTGAGTCCTCATAGCCACCCTGCACGCTTGGTACTGTGAATGTCCTCATTCCACACGGTTGTTTATTCATTCATTCAATTACCCAACATTTCTTGAATGCCTCCCAATGCACTGCTTGCAATGAACAAAGCAGTGAAAATTTCCTGTCCTCTCAGTGAAGGACAAAGACAATGAACAGGATACATAAGTGATTACGCTCCAAGAGATTCATTTGCACAAAGGAAGAAATAAAGCAGGGAAAGAGACATTTGAGCAAAAACTTGAAGGGTGAGAGGTGGGGAGGCGGGCAGAGGGAGGAGCCAGTGCGGAGGCCCTGAGAGTGCAGGTGTGTGCGGGAGCACCCAGGAGGCCAGTGTGGTTGGGTGCTATGATTTGAATGTGCTCACCAAATATTCATCTGTTAAACTTTGTGAGCCATTGTGAAGGTATTAAGAAGATGGTGGGGGACCAGCAGGTGGCGTGGTGGTTAAGGCGCTGGACACTCCCACATGGCTGACCACAGCTTGAGTCCCGGACCTGGTGACTTGCTTTCTCTCTCTCTCTCTCTCTCTCTCTCTCTCTCTCTCTCTCGTTCTTTCTCTGTCTCTCTCTGGTCAAATTAAAATGAATGAATGAATAAATAAAATTAAATAATTCTTTAAAAAAAAAGGGAATTAGTAACTTAATCTGCCTATATTAATTTGCTAATTTGTCACCAATAGAGACACCTGAAACTGGGCGACTCCTAAGAATAGATAGCACTCATGTCTTCAGCTCACAATGTGGATGTCCCCGGCAGATGGCTGCTGTGGCCTCACTGTGGTGGGGTGCAGGATCTCGAGCAGACTGGCTACTCAGCTACTCGTGAATTTCTGCCTGCTCTGACCTCCTCTCTCCTCTTTTAAATGCACCCAAATGCAATCAGGGGGCCTCACCCGCATGGCTTCATCACACTCAATGTCCCCACCCTGGGACACCATGAAGGATGAGTTTTCACTAAACACCCTTGTGATACAATGAATTTGGGGCACATCCAAGCTATGACACTGACTGTGGAATTCAGAAGTGGAGCCTAGGGACCAGCAGGTGGCATAGTGGTTAAGGCACTGGACTCTCACATGGTCAATTCTGGTTCAAGTCCTGGACCCAGTGGCTTGAAATTCACACTGGGTGCATGTGCATGTGTGCCTAAAATCCTGAGAGGAGAATGGAGGAGAAGGGATTGCAGTGTGGCGATCTCCCCTAGGGGGTGATATCTCACTTTCTCTCTCTCTTTCTCTCTAGTGAGCACACACACCCTATAGCAAAAATCTCTCGGGAGGGGGAGGCAGAGTGTTTGGGAGGTGATTAGTTGGATTAGGTTATAGGGTGGGGCCTCTCCCACTTCAGTACCAGTGCCCTTCTAAGTAGGAACTGAGACCAGAGAGACACGGGCCCAGGCACACTCACTCCTGCTCTCTATCCAGGCAAGGCCTTTCTCCGTGTTACCCACGGGGAGGACCCTCACCAGATGTGATCCCTTGACTTTGGACCTCCAGACCCAAGAGCTGAACACATCACTCTCTCTTAAATTGCCCAGACTCGAGTCTTTCTGTTACTAGCAACAGAACAGACTAGAACAAGAGGGAGGCCTGGAGGAGACGAGAGGTCACGGAGTCAGCTCTTCCCAGTTACTGTAAGGCCTTTGGCTTAGTGAGTGGGAGCCACTGGGGAGCTTGAGCAGAGGAAGGGTGGGGGGCGTCTTAGGTTTAGTGGGCTCCCTCTGGCGGCTACTGGGAGGAGGGCACGCTGTGGGGGACAAGGGAGGCCAGGAAGAAAGGAGGCTCCTGCACCAGGCCAAGTGAGAGAAGCTGGCAAGGTGGCCCAGACACAGAGTGGAAATGGCGGGGAGCAGCCAGGCCCTGGATCAGTGTGGACGCTCAACCACGCCATCTGCAGACCAACTGGACGATGGAGGATGGGGAAAATGAGAGGGGTCGGGATGACCTCCGAGGTTTTTGCTTTGGGCACCTGGACCGTGAAGAGCTGAGTCTCTTCCAGTCTAGCCCCCTGAGTCTTCTCTCATTCCTGGGGTGCCCCGCCCCTCCACCTCTGCATCTCTGCCTACCGCGGACAAGCATTTTGAGTTGGAAACAACTACAGAACCTGCTCAGGCTTGGTGCTCCCTTCACAGGGCCACAGATGGAGATGCTGGCAGGGGCAGGAAGATCCGTGCCTGACAGGGACGGGGCGAATGGGAGAGCCCTGGCCCATGTGCACGGGTGTCTGCCTCCACTGTGGCCCACGGCTGCAGTTAGGAAAGGCTGGGGAGAAGCCCCCTCTCTGGGGCCGTCCTTGCTCTAGGGACAATGTGTTGCCAGGGAAAGGCAGCTACTGGTCCCTCTGGTGGAAGGGAGGCTGGGGAAGGCGTGGAGGCTGGAAGGATGAGGCCATAACCAAGAATAAGCCACAGCACGAAGTTTGTTCTCAGACTAGTGAACCAGGAAGATGGATAGAGACCACATCCGTCCCCCACCCTAAGAAGTCAACCTCCAAGTCTCTCCCTGAATTTGGCATGGGAAGGGCTGGCCCAAAGGGCTACAGGGTTGAAGGGCTGCAGGAGAATCAGAGAGCAACAGAGGCCATGACAAAACCTCTGCCACCTCCCACCAGGCCAGCTGTTCCCTACCAGGGTGCTTTTTCATGGTGACCTCGTCCTCTCAACAACTTTAGGTCAGAACTTTAGCGGTGTCCATTTTATGGTTGATGAAATTGGGTCACAGAACCTTTGGGTGATCTCGGCCAAGGTCACATGACCTGGATATAGTGGACGTGGACTTAGATCTGGAGGTGTGTAGCTACAAAATTAGAGCTTTCAACACAGAACGCGTCGCAGCCCAAGGCTGCTGCCCGTCCCCACATGTGTGAGCACAGCGCTCCCTCTAGTGGTCAGTCGGTCTCAGTGCAGGATGGACCAAGGGCCGCCGCTGGGTTCGCTTCTCTCTTGCTCTCGCTCTGTCCTCTCTCTCCCTCCCTCCCTCCTCCTCTGTCTCTCAACATACAGATTTACTATCTGGTTCTCGAGTGGGTAAGACCATGGCATTTTCATCTTCTGGTCGTCTACAACTCAGAACTCGCAGCCCCTAGCCAGCTGGTCCACTCAAGGATCCTTCTCTGGTTCAGGCTCTCCTCCGGCCCGCTCTTTCTCTGCCAGAACCCGGTCTCTTCGTCTACACCCGCACTGTGCGTCTCACACTGTGCTGCGCATTATAATGTCCAGGCCACGCCGCACAGCAAACGACGAGTCTCCTCTCTCACCACCTTTAGACTTGTAGGGTACAGACCTCGGAGGGGAGCTGCCTCTCAGTTCATGCCCTGCCACCCTCTCCACTGCCCTCGGCCACCGGCCCAGGCCTCTCTCCCGTCTCTCCTCTCTGCTCCTCTCCAGCCCTGGGACCTCCGGGCAGCCGCTCTGTGACCTGGAGGCCTGCAGTTCGGCACCGCCCTCTGTGCTGTACCCAGCCTCGTCCTCCCACCACGACCTCCCTCCCGGCCTGCTCCACGCGGCGCCACGCCCATGCCACCTCCCCGCGGTCGCACCTGCTGGCGGAGCACCAACCCTCCGCCCTCTGTGCCTGCTCGCAGCGCGCCCTGCTGGGGAGAGCCACCCACCCGGCCCCAGCCTCACCGCGCCTGCGGGGTGCGCCTTCCCGCGCTCTCTGAGCCCCGCTTCTCAAACCATTGATAATTTGCTGCGGCTCTCCGGGAGGGCCTGGCGAGGCCCGAATCCTGCGTGGCTAACCAGCCCCCAGACCGTGCTGCCGAACCTGGTCCCCACTCTGCGGGGAAGGGTCCTGAATGCCTCTTTTCCCACCCTCGCCTCCCAGAACCGTGGCTCCCGATCCACCCAGTAAACAAGCGGATCAGATCCAGTTCCTGCTTCCCAGCATGAACGCGCGAGCCCGCCTGGTCCTCACTCCTGCCCAGATACTTCAGGGGCGGGAGGACTCTCCTCCTCACTGAGCAGCCAAGGGGTTGCCAGGACCGTGTTTCTTCCGCTCAACCCCTTCTTCTATTTCCAGAAACCGTCCTTGTGGGCAGGCAGGTGTCTCTACCATTTCTTGGCTTCCCTGAAGAGTAACATGCCTTTTTTCCTTCCTTCCTTCCTTCCTTCCTTCCTCCCTCCCTCCCTCCCTCCCTCCCTCCCTCCCTCTTCCTTCCTTCCTTCCTTCTTCTTCTTCTTCTCTAGGGTGTGTGCATTCCCCAGGTAGAGACAGAGAGAAGGAAAGTGAGAAAGCATCCCCCTAGAGGGGATGGCCATGTCCCAATCCCTTCTCCATTCTCTTCTCAGGATTTTGGGCATGTGCACACATGAAACCCATGCATTTTGTAAGCCACCAATCCAGGACTGGCATCTCCCAGTCAGCCCTGTGAGATCCAGCCACCTAACCACCGCGCCACTAGCTGACCCAGTAACATGTCTTGACAGAGCGGCTTCCTTGTCTCTGCTCTGCCTCCCTCCAGTCTCTTTTAATCTCATTGTTACCTCTGCCTTTTAATATATGTACATATTTGTACATGTAGTTTTAGTGTCTACTCAAGGTAAACATGCCCACAGTTAGAATTGACAGACTTGGGTGGCTGTCCCATTCCCCACTTCTTTTTTTTCTAAATTATTTATTTATTAATTATTATTATTTAACTTGCTATAGGGCACACTTGCTCCCTAGAGAGAGACAGAGAGACAGGGGTGGAGGTACAAAAGCAAGCCTCTAGGTCCAGGACTCGAACCATGGTCGGCCATGTGGGAATCAGTGCCTTAACCACCACATCACCTGCTGGTCCCCATTTCCCACTTCTCTTAAGAACCATTTTAGGGACCAGCAGTTAGCGTAATGGCTATGTCGCTGGACTCCCACGTAGTCCACCGCGGTTCAAGTCCCGGACCCGGCGGCTTGAACTCACACTGGGCGTGTGTGCGTGCATACCCAGGATCCCGAGAGGAGAATGGAGAAGAAGGGATTGCGGTGTGGCCATCCCCCCTGGGGGGTGATTTATCGCTTTCTGTCTCTCTGTCTCTCTCTGTCTGTTGAGCGCACGCGCCCTATAGCAAAAACTTCTAAAAAAAAAAACATTTCAGCTCTCCAATCATGTTTTCTACATGAAATGCTTACACCTTCCCCCCCCCCTTTTCTTTTAAGTTTATTTATTTCTTCCATGAGAGAGAGAGAGAGAGAGAGAGAACCTCCGACAGGGTCTCGACACAGAATGCTTCGTGATCTCTGGACTTGAACCAGAAATTTCCTGTGGGATTGCCTCATAGAGGTGTCAAGTTTCACTGCTGTGCCACCTTCTGGGCCCTTCTTTTCTGGTTTCAGGCATTATCTATGTTCCACTTTGGAAGATGAGCGTTTCGCTCCTTCCTGGCCACTCCCACACCCTACCCCCACCCTCACAATAGGGCTGCATCCTAACGCTGGTAAGACCCCTGTGTTTACATACGCTGAGCCCATGGTGCACGACTCTGTGGAGTGCTATCATCTGCTTCCCGCTTTCCCCCTTTTCGGTAGTGGACCGTCTTTTTTAGAGCAGTTTTAGATTTATAGAACAATTGAGCAGAAAATGACTCTACCAGGAAGAGATGTTTAGTTTTGTCGTACACTCCCTTTCCTCCCTGCCAGTTTCTCCTATTATTAACATCTTACTTTAGGAACCTTGTTACAATCAATGATCCGATACTGACATGCCATTATCATGAGGCTCACTCTTCATGTGGTACAGTTCTGTGGGTTTTGGCAAAGGCATAATAATGTCATAGATCTGCCGTTAGAGGATCATGCAGAATAGTTTCACTGCCCTAAAAATCCACTTTGCTTCATCTGTTCCTTCCTCCTCCACCCCACCAAGCCCTTGGCAGCCACTGATCTTTTTACTGTCTCTATAGTTTGAGCTTTTCCAGAATGTCATAGGGTTGCAGTCATACAGAACTTTTCAGAGTGGCTGCTGCTTCTTTCTTCCTTTTTTTTTTTTTTTTTTTTTAAGTTTATTTATTTTGAGCGAGAGAGAGGCAGCATCCCCAACAGGGCCTTGATTCCATGATCTACTGTTTGCCTCAGCCAGCCCCAAACCATGGGCACGTGCATGCCTGGCACACTCAGGAAAGTCTCCAGGTACAAACCTGACGCTTCCAGCGTGGGTCAGCCTCCCAGAGCATACTCGCAGACTGCTGCACCACAATCCCACCCCTAACTGTGTTTTTTTTTTAAATTTAAATTTATTTATTTACATTCATTCACTGTACATCATTACAGCATACAAAATGAGATTTTCCATCCAGATACACTGTATAGTGGCTCAATCAAGCACATCAACATACGTGTTATCGTCAACAAATCATTTTCCATGTCTTGTTTCCTGTATACCCTCACTGGTTTTTATCACTGAGTAGCATGCGTTTAAGATTCCTTTGCATCTTTTTAATACTTGATAGCTCATTTCTTTTATTGCTGAATAACATTCCACTTTTGCATGATCATACCTATTGAAGGACATTGTAGTTGCTTCCAGGTTTTGGTAATTATAAATAAAGTTACTATAAACATTCATGTGTGGATATGACACCAAAAGCACAGGAAACAGAGACAAAAATAGCCAGGTGCGATGTTATATGCCTATCAGTCTGGCTTCTCAGGAGGCTAAGGCAGGAAAATTGTGAGTCTGAGGCAAACCTGGGTAACACAGTGAAACCCTGTCTCTGAAACAAAACAAGAACAAAAACAAAATCAGACTAGTGAGACTACATCAAATGTAAAAGTTTCTTTACAGAAAAGGAAACAATCGACAAAACAAAATGGCAATCTCTGGAGTGAGAGATACCTATAAAATGGGAGAAAATATTTGCAAAGAATATGTCTCAAAGGGTTTACCTCCAAAATAGATAAACTCTTTCAACTCAATATAAAATAAAAGCTTAATAACCTGATTTTTTAAAAAAATAATAATCATTATTCTTTTTTATTTATTGTTATTCTTCAATTTGACCAGAGAGAGAGTAAAAAAGCAAGCTACCCGGTCCAGGACTGGAACTGTGTGTGGCCAGCCATATGAGAGTCCAGCATGTTAACCACCATGCCACCTGCTGGCAAAAACCTCTAAAAAAAAAATCACCTAGTTTATGGTATTTTTTTATAGTAGCCCAAACAGACTAAGATACTGTACTCTTTGGAAAATTTCCTCAACTTTATCTTCTAACCCCAAGGATCTGCAAACTTTTCCTAGAGTACAATTTGCGGCTTTGTAAGCCATGTGGTCTGTCACAACTATTCAGCTCTGTCCGTGTGAAAGCGCCCATAGACAAGTAAACGAATTGGTATAGCTATTTCCAATAAAACTATTTATAAAAACAGGCAACATGCTGGATTTGGCCTGCAGGAGATAGTTTGCTGATTCCTATTCTAATCCTTCAAAATAAGTTAATAATATAAATTATTATATATTTTTAGAGAGTTTTGCTATTGGGTGCGTGAGCACACCAGAGAGAGAGCTAGAAAGTGAGAAATCATCCCCAGGGGGGATGGCCATGCCACAATCCCTTTTCCTCCATTCTCCTTTCGGGGTCTTGGGCACACATGCACATGTGACCAGTGTAACTTTTAAGCTGCTGGGTTTAGAACTCAAACCTCAATTGACTATGTGGGAGTCCAGTGATGTAACCATTTTGTCATCTGCTGGTCTCTATTATTATTTTTTTTAAAGAGATTTTTGTTATAGGGTGTGTGCACTCACCAGAGATAGAGAGAGAGAGAGAGACAGAGAGACAAAGTGAGAAATCACATCACCCCTCTCAGAGGATAGCCATGCTGCAATCCCTTCTCCTCTATTCTCCTCTTGGGATTTTTGGGCACGCACACGCACGCACTCAGCGTGAGTTTGAAGCCTCCAGGTCTGGGATTTGAAACGCGGTTGGCCGTGTGGGAGTCCAGCAACATAACCACTACGCCATCTGCTGGTCCCGGTTATTAGTATTACTTTAAAATTTGTTATAGGGAACATGCACTCACCAGAGAGAGACAAAGGAAAGTGAGAAAGCAAGCCACCAGGTGTGGGACTCAAACCATAGTCGGCCACCACTCTACCTGCTGGCCCCAAGTTTTCTATTGTTTCTATGCTGTTCTTAATTTCCGATCAATTTTTTTTTTCATTTCTGGAAGGATCTCCTCCCCAAATTTGCATCCACTTTTTATTTCATAGTTGCAGTATATCTTTTCAAATTTGCAGAATATAGTAATAATAGTTTTATTTTAATTTTCTTTTCTCTGCATAATCTGTTTCCTAATTCTGTTTCCCTCTGTTCTTTTTTCTGCCTTTTACATTAGCGATTTTTCTCTAGTGGTACTAATCCCTGGTTGTCTGCTCATATTTAAGAGATTTTAAAAGCAAATAGAAATCACAACGGTGGTCACCTCTCTGTATGTGGTAGGGGAGGGATTGACGGGCGCATGAGGAGACCTTCTGGGGAAACAGAAAAGTTCTGTATGTGTCTTGAGTGAGGCAAGGCTTACACAGATGTATGTATTTGTCAGAATCCATTAAGCTGACCACTTAAGATCTTCCCATTTCACTGTAAGTAAATTATGCTTCAATTAACAAAGTACAGTTTGCACCAGCAAGCTGATGAGAGGGGCTTGTTGGGAGAGAAGAGACCTGTTGACATGAGTTCAATATATGGGATTTGAGTTGAACTGTTTCCGTGGGAAATCCCTGGGGCCAACACATGAGGGTACTTCAAAAAAATTCTTGGAAAATTAAATTGAAGTATGAGCTTATTTTGGCGCAAAAATGTTTGTTATCATTATTACCAAAAGTATCCCTATGGACCGAGGGAAAGGAAGGGAAAAAGCATCCCCAAGGGTCACGACCATGCTGCAATATTTTCTCCATTTCTCCAACCAGTCAAGATTTCGGACACGGACCCAAACCCACCCTGCATAATTTTCAAGGGGCTGGGACCAGAATACAAACTGCAATAAACCAAGCAGAATCCAGCTTCCTTAACCATTAGGCCGCAGGGCCTCCCCGTCCCGAATTTTGCAATGTATGCACAGTTTTTTCCTAACATTCGTTTTCCATGAAGTTTCTTTGAACAACCCTGTATTTAGGTACTGCATTCTTTTCTCAGCTAGTTGAGCTCTAAGATAAAAGACAGGGTGGACAGTGGCGCAGTAACACAATTAAACCGACATGAGAAAGGTCTTGGGTTTGTGTCCCGGGACCGCCCTGATCATGCTGGGCGTACATGTCTGTGATCTGAGTCAGCTGAGACCGGGGGGTTGATTGCAGTATGAGAACCCTGATGGCAGTTCCTCTCTCTCGCTCATGGAAGAAATACACAGACACATTTTCTTTAAAAAGACAGAACTAATACAGACAGAAGAAAAATAAATGTGGAGCAAAGGGCGAAACAATGCAGTGAGAAGAAACGAAAACAAAGACAGCGCGATGACAAAAGAGAACCATCACCGATGTATTCAGATTGATGGTGTGGCCCCATCGCAAAGCATGATGCGTCTAGAGCCAGATCCCATATGGCCGGCCAGTGTTCCCATCTCAGCCCCAGTTGTCTGGAAGACACACCATGTACATGTGCCCCAAACCTGATACGATGGGGAGATGAAGGAAAAGGGTGTAGTGTGAGCGAGCCCGTTGGGGGGTGCTCCCTCTCGCAGTCGCACGTGTCCTCAGGCTGTGGATTCAGATATTTCAACTGGAAGGAGCAAACTCTGGGGCCTCCTGCCTGCAGAGATGAGGCCAGACTCCACTTTTCTGGGAGGGTGGAGAGCGCCTTCCTCATGGAAGGGATGCCTGAAGCTCCCCAGTTCGGAGACCCGCCGCTGGAGCTTCTCTGGAGAATAAACCTCGGGCCTTCGCGGGGTGGGGGAGGGACGGTTGCCCAGCTGTGCCAAGTGGGGAAGGACATCTGTGGATTAAAGCTCTTCTTAAACCAATCCTCCTGTTTTTAGCCCCAGCTTTAATCCCATTTCCAGGGGGTACTTAATCTATTAATACCAGTGCCTTTTGGGGGTTGGTGGGGTGAATTGTGGTGTGCCTTGGCTTGTCCCATACCCAGTTTAGGGTTCACTGAGGTGCGCCGTCATCAGCCTGCCACGGCAGTTACCGCGCATTCATCTGCCTCCCAGCTGCTGCCAACTCTCCTCTCTCAGGGTTAGTTCCTGCTGATTTGTACTGTGGTAGGCAGAAGGATGGGCCCCCCAGACGTCCCTGTCATCATCTCAGGACCTGTGAAATGTTACCTTACATGGCAGAAGGGACTTGGCAAGTGCGATTAAGGATGAGGACCTCAAGATGGGAGGAGTGTTCTGGATCATTCGGATGGTTCCGATCTCATCACTAGAAACATGAAAGCCTTTCCCAGTGTGGTCAGAGAAAGTGACCCGACGACATGGTGGGTCAGAGGGGTGCCACCTCGCTAGTGGGAGGAGGCCCAGAGCCAAGGAGTACAGGCGCCTTCTGGAAGCTGGAAATCAGAGATGGGGTCTCAGAAAGGACTTCCTAGGGGACCAGCAGACGGTGTGATGGTTACTCCCACATGGCCGACTGCAGTTCCAGTCCCTGACCTGGGGACTTAAAACTCACATCGGGAGTGGGTGTGCGAACGCCCAAAATCTCAAGAGGAGAATGGAGGAGCAGGGACTGCGGCATGGCCATCACCCCGGGGTAGTTTCTCACTTTCTCTGTCTCTGGCAAGCAAAAATCTGTTTGTTTGTTTTTGTTTTTGTTTTGTTTTGTTTTTAAAGAAAGGGCTTGGGGACCAGCAGGTGACATGGTGGTTCAGGAGCTAGATACTCCCACATGGTTGACCATGGTTCGAGTCCTGGACCTGGTGACTTGCTTTCTCACTTTCCCTGATTCTTTCTCTCTCTGGTCAAATTAAAATAAAATGAATGAGGGAGCCAGCAGGTGACATGGTGATTAGGGGCACTCCCACATGGCTGACCATGGTTCAAGTCCTGGACCTGGTGGTTTGCTTCCTCACTTTCTCTCTCTCTCTCTGGTCTCTCTGTCTGTCTCTGGTCAAATTAATAAATAAATAATAAAGATAAAAGAAAAGAAATAAAGGTAAAAGAAAATAAATAAAATGAATGAATGAATAAAAGTAAATAAATAATTATTTTTAAAAAAGAAAAAAAGAAAGCCTGTGTTGGTCCTGACATAGAATTGTAAAATAATACATTTGTTTGACTTTGGGTAACTTAATTTGTTATGGAAGCAATAAAAGACTGATGTTTAGATTTTTTTTTTTTTGAGAGGTTTTTGCTATACGGCGCGTGTGCTCGCAAGAAAGACAGAGAGAGACAGAGAGACAAAAAGCCAGAAATCACCCCGCAGGTGGGATGGCCATGCCGCAATCCCTTTTCCTCCATTCTCCTCTTGGGATCTTGGGCACGCACGCACACGCGCCCGGCGTGAGTTTAAGCCACCAGGTCCGGGGCTCGAACCTCAGTTGACTACATGGGAGTCCAGCGACATGGCCATTACGCCAACTGTTGGTCCCAATTCATAGATTTTTAAAAAGCTACTACTCACTATCTTTTTTTTTTTTTTTTTTTTTTTTTTAATTGCCAGAGGGCGCATGTACTTGCCAGAGAGAGAATACCCCCTCAATGGAATGTAGTCACACTGCAATCCCTTCTCTATTTCTCTATTCTGCTGGGTTTTGGAGTGTGCACACACATGTGCCTGGCATGCATTTCAAGCTGCCAGGCCAGGATTTGAACCACAGTTCACAGTAGGATCCAGTGCCCTTAATTGCTAGGCCACAGGGTTGATCCTCTGCTCACTCTCCTTTCAATCAAGTTTTAGAACACAGAGACATTTTACGTGTGTGTTCAATTCACTATCTTCAAACAGAAGTCTCCACTCCAATCTGCTTTGTCTCCACCTCCCTTTTCTTCTTTTTTTTTTTTCATTTTTGCTATAGGGTGTGTGTGTTCACCTGAGAAAGGCAGAGCGAGAAAGTGAGAAAGCAACCCCAAGGGAAATGGCCACGCCGCAATCTCTTCTCCTCGTCTTCTCTAGGGGTTTTGGGCACGCTCGCACACAAGCCTGGCCTAATGTGGGATCCAGCACACCTCCATGACACCTACTGATTCTTCCACTCCTTCTTGATATATATTTTTAAAATTAAAGTCATTTCTATGCCATTAAATCCCTGTTTTCCTTGACAGAGCAGCATCTTTCTCTCTTTTTCTGGATGAGGTCTTACTGTCGCCATCCTCCTGCCTCAGCCTCCTGAGTGGACGGGACCTCAGGCTCCCACCACTGCATTTGGCTCACCATGTTTTAAGCTGTTTGACTACGTCCCAACTTTATTTATATCTTCCTTCCTTCAATGAGCAAGAAAGAGAGAGAGAGAGAAAGAGAGAGAGAGAGAGACCCTCCGACAGGATCTGGATGACACTATCCACCCCAGCCTTCAGCTGGTCCTGGGTCACGGGCACACATGCCTAGCATCCTCAGGCAGGTCTCCAGACCTGAGTCCGGAACCTTCCCATGTGGGCCATCCTCACAGGGCGTCACATTTTACTGCTGCACCCCGGTCCGCCCCCACGCCCAGCCTCCTTGAGACTCTCTTTTCAGTGTTCGTGATTGCACACTCCCCTAGTTTTCCTCCTACTTTACCAACTACTCCTTCTCTGCCACCCTGTGGGCTTTTCTTTTCTTTTCTTTTTTTTATTAAATTTTTTTTTTTTTTTTTGGAGAGGTTTTCACTATAGGGCGCGTGCGCTCGCCAGACAGACAGAGAGAGATAGAGAGACAGAAAGCGAAAAATCACCCCCCAGGGGGGACGGCCACACCGCAATCCCTTCTCCTCCGTTCTCCTCTCGGGATCTTGGGCACACACACATACACACTCAGTGTGAGTTTTAAGCCACCGGGTCCGGGATGCGAACCGCGGTCGACTACGTGGGAGTCCAGCGACATAGCAATTACGCTAACTGCTGGTTCCCTGTGGGCTTTTCTCTACATGATCTCGAAACTGTGGAGCTCCTCAGGGCTCGATCCTGCAGCCTCTTCTCTCCCCTCTCTCTCCAGCGTGATCTCATGGTTTTCAACGCCATCTCTATGCTGATTAATCTAATGCTGTATTGCCAGCCAAGAGAGTCCTCCTCTGAGCTCCAGACTCTCCTTATCAAGTCCTCACTGGGCATTTTCACCTGGACATGTCACATGTTTCTTGAACTGAAAATATCCATGGCAGAAGTCAAATTTCTCACCAGGCCTCCTCCCTGCCCCGTGTCTTCCATCACCCATGTGCACACCCAGCCGACAAACCCCAGATCCGCCCTTGATTCCCTTCTCCCTCGTTCATCGGCAAATTCTGCAGATTCTCTCTCCTAAATATGCTTAGAAGGAACCTATTGGCCCCACATCCAAGACCCCTGGGTCTAGTCTGCTGCCCCCAACAACGTGACCTCCACCGCAGCCCCGGACCCACTCTGGCCCAGTGGCCATTGATTCTCCCCAGAGCAGCCTGAGGGATCGTTTAAAATGTCAATCAGATTATATCACTTCCCCTACTTAAAAGCCTCTAAAGGCTTCCCAATCCTATCTAGAATAAAATCCATCCTCTCACTATGGCCGACCAGGCCTTTGTGATCAGCCTGTTCCCGTCTCTCCCTCCTTGTCCCCTGCCACTGTCCCTGTCACTTGCTACCCCCTACCCACACTGCCCTGTGATTCCTTGCACTGCCCTGTCTCTACCTGCTTCTGGCTTTCTGCACTCTGTGTACGTGTGCTTGCCAGAGAGAGGGTGAGGGAGAAGGTGCTCTTACCCCACCTCGTTGTCTAGATTTCAGATGAGATGTCCCTACCTTCCCTAACTACCTTAGGAAAGTAGGGAATTGTCCTTGTTTATTTCCTTAATAGTGGGCGTTGAACCTTGGTAATCATATTTATTTGTACACTTGTGTTTTGTTTGACTCATTCATTAACTATAAGCCCCATGAGCTTAGGAGTTGGGGGCAAGATGGCGGTGCCATCTTCGGAAAATGTGGCCTTCTCCTAGGCTGACCTGATGGAAAAGTTCTGGATCCAAGTCTCAATACTTCCCTGAGTACACTGGACACATGGACGTCTGAGCGCTGGGGCCGCGAAGCTGGGGGTGGATCACAGTGTCAGAACCCCGTTGGGGGCGCTGTCTCTCTGTCTCTTATTCATAAAAATGAAAACTAAAATAAATGAAAGAAGACCAGGGTGGCATTTCACAACCCAGTGTGTGGTGCCAGCTCACCGAAGGCGCCGGAATGAACTTAGGGGGGTGAGTGAAGGGGCGAACAAGTGCATTAGGCACCTAGCGGGTATCAGGCGCTTTCCCGTACCCCAGATGAATACGTTTTCACAGCCACTCTTCAAGGCTGTCACGCTGGACTACATTTCCCAACTTCCCATGCCATGAAATGTTCTGGCCAACGCATGTGGGAGAAGTGAAGGAAGCCACTTCCAGCTTTGGCTCATAAAAGCCTCATGTGTGATTCCCACTTGCTCCTGCGTCTACCAGCTGGATGCAGAAGATCAGCAATGGATTCTGAGGACCTGGAGGACAAGAGAGTCACAAGATGGGAGGAGCCTGGGTCCCCAAGGACCAGCTGGAGCAGGGTCCTGCCAACCCTCTTGCACCTCTAGACTTTGTGTAAGCAGGGCATGGGGCTAGGCTGTGTGGAGCATTGTCACTCCCAGGCTTGCTTGTTACAGTGGCATGCCTCACCTTAATTAGTACATCAGAACACTCCTGTAGGTGGCTGGTGAACAACACTGTGGGCGACACTTCTGCTGATGAATTTTCATCAAGTGCTGATGTGTTCTCTGCGGGGCTGTTTCTTGAGTGTCCTGCCACGCAGCCACAGCCGGGGAACTGGTGCTCACACCTCTATTATAGCACGTCGTGCTGCACGGTGGAGTGTGTGTTGTTTTATTTCACTAGGCCGTGAGCCACCCGAAGTGCCAGTGCCATGTTCATCTCTGCTCTCAGTATCGAGCCCCCAGGAGGCCTCAGAGAAAGTTCGTTGATGCCACAAAGGGGCTAACTGCTCCCCTGCTCCCCTGATTGCTTCTCTATCCCTAAAAGTGGCTGAAAAAAGCCAAGTCTAATTTTACATAGGCCCAGAGAGAGGGAATGACTCCCCCAGGTCACACAGAAGCAGCAGAAGCGGCCTGACCGCTGGCTGTTCAGAAGTGAACCCTGGAGCCTTCCGGGGCTGGAGAAAGATTGGAGGGTGGTGGGGTGGTGGGGTGGTGGGGCGCCGGGGTGGGGGTGTTTCGGAAGAGCAGCCACAGACTCCTCTAAGCAGCTGGGGTGACCCCTGTAAGCTCCCAAGGTGACCCACCCAGGCTCTCTGCCCACTGCCCCCCCTCCAGTGGCGCCCAAACCACTCCAGTGCCTTTCCTCCCGCCCTGCCCAGCCAGCGCTGCCTGGCTCCGCGGCCCGAGTCCACATCACTCTGTATTTTTAGCTCCACCACCTGCCACCTGTGGTCACTGTCTCTGCCCAGCCTGGCAGGGTCCCCACCCCAGGCCTTAAAGGGCCAGAACCTCCAGCTAGGAGGAGATCACCTCCTGCGAACATATACGCAAACATACCCCCAGGGCAGGAGGCAGCAGGACAGTTCTCTAGAACAGTCTCCCAGGTAGGAGGTAGGAGATGGAGGGAGGAAGGAGGAAGGAATGTCATGGCTGCTGACCCTAAGGCCTACGTCTATGGCATTCTGGGCTCTGTCAAATGCTGGTTTGTTCGAATCACTCACTCGGGGGACCTGGTTAACATTATGCCTCCACCCCCTCTAATTCCTGAGTCTGCGATGTCTCCAAGGTAGGCCTAGGATATAGATTTTTAACAATTGACTCCGATGATTCCTGTCTGTCACCCCATGTCATATTCATTCATTCATTCATTCGTTTGTTCATTCCTCAAACATTTTGAGCTCCCATCTCCCCACTGGTTCTGTCGTAAGTCCACTGTTTGGGAGCTCAGGGAACACTCGCACCCTATAATTTCATCGAGTCTCTAACTTAGACCCTGGCTCGCTTCAAGCCCACACTGCCGCTTGCTCCATGCCTGTGGGTCGAGTCCTCGGCTCGGCAGTCAAGGCCATCGTCATCTGGCCCCGTGGTCCTTGCTGGCCTCACCTGCGCCATTTGAACATGATTTGTACTTCCTGTCACCTGCCTTTGCTCCTGCTGTTCCCTCTGCCTTTTCCTCAGCTCCATTCACCCCCAGGAGAGTAGCTGCACTCTCAGACAAACCTGGAGGGGTCTCCTCAGACAAAGGTGGTCTGCCCGTCCTCCTGACCGCCTGGGCACCCACACCCATCCAGGAACCATGCCAAACTCCTCTGCCTCCTGGCAGGCTCTGACCCTCGGCCCCAGTTCAGGCCCTGGCCCCTGCGGGTGCCCAGACACTGCTGGATGCAAAACTGACCACTGTGGTGGGGAACACCCTCCCACTGCACAGACGAAAACACAGAGGCCCACGGAGGGAAACCACAGACCCTGGGCCCAATGCAGAGTCAGGGAAGAGCCTGGCCGCAGCCGCAGGAGCCACACCCCATCCTGTCGTGCCAGGGGCCTGGAGGGGGCACCTGGCTTGGCCCTGTACCTGCCCTCCCCCCCACTCAGGGCAGTGCTGACTCAGGCAGTGAAGGAGGCGTGGGCGGGACGGGCCGGAGCAGAGGTGACCCCTGTCTCCCTTACAGATGGTCCATCCATTCCCGGAGCCTGTGGTCACGGCTTGAGTAATGCACTTGGCTGGGGCCTAGTTTCCCTGAAGGTGGGGGTGGGGAGAGCTGGCAAAAGGGACAGAGGCCCCTGGGGCATGAACCCCTGCTGGATCCTATACACAGCCCTTCTCCCCACATAGGTATATAGAACTCACACTCACTCCCACAGACATGTACACACACTCGCAATCACACACGCACACCCAATATTCGATAACACAGGTGCACAAACCTGTTCTTTCTTCCTCTTTTACACACATGCATGCAAAAGCATATACGCATGCACGCAGTTTCACGTATTTCAACAAGGACAGAACACCTGTCGGGTACTGGTGCAGTACAGGAAAGAAACATGACTCTCAGATCAGGGTGGGGCAGGGACTTCCAGGAGGGCTTCCTGGAGGAAGAGTCATTGCATCTGGGCCTGGATGGAGGGGAGCCAGGGGAAGGGAAGTCTAAGCAGAGTTTCACGGCAGGTGAATATAAGGAAACAGAGAAAGACGAGGTGGGAGGCGTCGGCCCAGATCACACAGGTCTTTAATGCTCAGTTGACTTCATGCCATGGGAGCTGGGGACCCACAGAGGGCTCCGACCAGAGAAGACATGTCCACAGCAAGGAAGCAAGTCACTCTGGGGCCGGGGGTGGGGGAGAGGTAGGGAGGAATTGGCGACAACCAGGTGAGAGGTCAGAGAGCCTGAAGTGAAGGTGGCAGTGGGCGGTGGGCAGTGCGCACAGAGAGTAGGAGGCAGGCCCGCAGCCCAGAGGCGCCCTCGCCCTGCCCACCGCTGCCCACCCACGGCACTGACCTCCGCAGCGGGACCTCTTCCAGCAGCTCCTCCTCCTCCTCCTTGTGGAAGCAGACGAAGCAGAAGGCCGGCACATCGTCGGCCCCACAGCCCATGGGCCAGGCCGGAGGCAGCTCCAGGACAGGGCAGGGGTGGCTGGTGGTGACCTCGGCAGCATCTTCCCCAGCCTGGGCAGGGGTCCCCGAGCCAGAGCGCTCCAGGGTCAGCAGCCTGTCGGCCTCAGGGCCCCGCACCTGCCCACCAGCCACCTGTGCCTTTTCAGTCAGGTTGCCCGTCGCCTCGGTGTGTGGAAGAGCCGGTGGCTCCGTTTGGCGTGGGTTCCTGTCCTGACCCCCAGGTCTGGGCCACAGCTGCCAGCTGCCTGGACGCGGAGGAGGCTGGTGGTGGACAAAGGTCCGGCGGGCTCGTCTGCCCTCGTGGAGCCCTAGGCCCTTGGCCGCTCACGCTGCTTCTGTCTATGAGAGGTGAGACTGGGAGGACAGGCTGGCAGCTGACCTGGCCTTCTGTCCATCTGTCTGTACGGCCATGTGCTCCTCCCCGTCCAGCCAGGCCCGCCACAGAGGCGGCGACCCTAAGAAAGTTTGTTGTCCTCTGCGGGGATGGCTGGCATGGGTGGCCTCCAGGACAGAGGGTAGAGACCTGAAGCTGAAAGGTGGGCAAGGGCCAGGTGAAGCTGGCACAGGGCCACACTGTCCCGGGAAAAGTTTTGACCCCGGAGTCCTGGTCCTGGCTCTGCTCCTCGCCGCCTGAAGGCTCGTTCCCTCTGCTCCCGCTTCCTCGACTCCGAGACTGAGACTCCGGCTCACTCCGACTCCGTGGCTGCTCTGGCAGACCGGCTGGGCTGTGGGTATTAATAGCTCCACATTCACGCTGAGAAGCCTGGAGGTTAACTCCTTCCCTGCCAGAGCTGGGGAGGCCGACGGGTGGGGCCAGGCGGCCTGGTGAAGTGGCCACAGGCAGCAGGCGGAAGGTGCTGCCTCCGTCCTGCCCCGCCCTGAGCCTGGCTGCCTCCCAGACCCTGGTGCCACCTCCTGCCCACAAGTGCCTGTGCAGTGCTGGCCACTGGGCTTGATCTGACCGCCCTGGCTACCTGAACTCTACGTGAGCCCCCAGGAAGCTGGGCGGGGCTGTGGGGATGCAGGAGAGCATTCTTGGGATGGGCAGGGCTGGAGCACCAGGGAGCATCCCCAGGGCTCCCGGCTCACACATCCACCCCTCAACTCATGTTCCCCTTACAGTCACCACTGCCCACTCCATGCCCAGTTCTGTGGCTGGCTTGAGTGGGACCCAGAGATGAAACAGACGCAGTGCCTCGTACACTGAGGAGTGTGGGAAGAGGGTGGGAGTGGAAGGATCTGAGTAGAACTCACTTGCTTGAAGGCTGTTTGTTGAGCACCTGCTACACACCAGACTCCGTGCTGGGCGCGGGACATACAGCCGCAGAGGGCGGGTGCTATTCCTGATTTGGTGGTCTGCGTGCCACTGAGAGGGCGGCAGGGTTGGGGCCGCAGCTCACCCACGTGGTACCACCGTGTGAATTAGAAAGAGGCGCTCTCTCTAGGCAGGGCCACCCCAAGCACCAGCCTGTAATGTGGATCCAGGCTGGGTTTCGGTCCCGCTCATCCTGTCTGCAACCCGTCTACAATTTACAACCCTCACAGCCACTCACAGGTACCCTGAGCACCAATGAACAAAGGAAAAATAAATTCAAATGGTGGAAAATTCTGTGGAAAAGATAAAACGGGGAAATGAATGAGAGGCAGCAGGGGAGGGAGTTAGGTGTTCAGGGAACACCTCCCACGGGGGACATCAAAGCCATGACCCAAAGAGGTCTGAAGGGAGGATGTTAAAAGAAGAAGAGTTAGGACCAGCAGATGATACAATAGTTACAACACTGGACTCCCATGTAGTCAACTGCAGTTCAAGTCCCAGACGTGGCAGCTTAAAACTCATGCTGGACACGTGTGTGTGCAAGCCCCAAATCCTGAGATGAGAATGGAGAAAGGATCATGGTGTGGCCATCTCCCTTGGGGGGTGGTTTCCCACTTTCTGTCTCTCTGCTTTTTTTTTTTCCTCTGGCAAGGCCACGTGCCCTATAGCAAAAAACAAACAAACAAAACAACTCTCTAAAAAGAAATAAAGAAACAAACAAAAAACCAAAGAATAGGAGTCAACAGGCACTCAGCGGTGAGGGCTGGCTGGCACTTTAGGAAGAGCGTGAGGAGCAGAGATCTTTAGGCTGGGGTCTTGCAGGGCAGGGTGGGAGTCACCAGTAAAGAGAACAGAGTACGCAAAGGCTCAGAGGCATGAGAGGGACGGACAGTGTCCCACAAGGCAGGAGGAAGACAGAGAGGCCCTGGGCAGAGACGCAGGAGCTATCAATCTCAGAGATGCTGCCAGGGCTCTGAGGAGGAAGGATGGGTGGGGAGAGATGGAAGTGGGAGATGGAAGTGAGCTGAGGGGCTGTGGTGGGCAGTGGGAGGGCTTGGGAAGAACCATTTATACGTGCCAAATTGAATTCCACTGGCCGGAAGAGCAGGTCTAGGCCTCCTTGGCCAAGAAAAAAGGTGGAGGCTGGGAACAGAGCCATCGGCACAGTTGCTTAGGCTGTGCACAAGGACCCTGGCAGCTGGTGGGTGGGGGTGATACTCTGCCCAACCTCTCTCTGCCAAGTCTTGAACTTTTGAACCCTGGCAGCAGAAGGGGGTTGTTTTTTTCTGAGTCGTTTCCCAAATGGGGGTGCCTTTTTCTAATTGGTCTACTCCAAGGGGGTGTTTTTTTTTTTTTTTCTGATGGGCGTAAAGGGGTTCCATATGTTGGGCTTGGGGTAGATGACCTAAAGGCTCCGGATTCTAGTATGGGCTCTGCTCCAGACATGCCCTGTGGCTTTAGACCACTCACTGTCCTTCTGCAGAACACCGTGTGGACCTAGCTAGAAGCTAGCCGGTCCAATCCCTGCACTGCACAGAGAAAGAGGACAAGCCCGGAAAGGGGCAGCACCTCTCCCGAGGTCACAGAGGGACACCAGCAGAGCCAGCACCCTTGGCTCATTCCTGGCTCTGTCCTCCCTGCTCCATCAGCTTGACTTGCTGGCCACACAGACCTGGGACCCACGGAGAGGGCAAGAGGAAGAGTGGAGGAGGGGAGGGCAGCCCAGGCTATAGCTCCCTGGGACGGGGTTAGCAGGGGTCAGGGTACCCCAGGCCTCTAGGCCCCCTACTCGCCTCCCCCAGGTCTCATGGGGTTGTCATTTGCAGACGTTAATTATTCACGATGCTGCCATTTGCCTGGTTTTAATGCACTCTGATGGCGTTCTTTAGCTAATGGGGAAAATCAATAGGTTTTAATTCTTAGTGGCTGTGAAGCCCTGTCTGGCTCCTGTTTTGGTGACTGGGCCTGGTTCTTCTGCTGGGGTGGGGGCTGGAGGCTCAGACCTAGTTCACAAGAGCCCAAGACTCCACTTTTTCCTTCCCAGTCCCCACACTCTCTCTCTCTCTCTTTTTTTTAAAGAGAGATTTTTGCTATAGAGTACATGTACTCACTAGAGAGACAGACAGAGACAGAAAGCGAGAAATCACCCCCAGAGGGATGGCCGTGAGCAATCCATTCTCCTTCATTCTCCTCTTGGAATTTTGAGCACACACGCATATGTGCCGGGTGTGTTTTAAGCTGCTGGGTCTGGGACTTGAACCACAGTTGATTATGTGGGAGTCCAGCGATATAACCATTATGCCATCTGCTGGTCCTGCCCCCACTCTCTCCTGACTCCGGCCTGGGGAGAGAGTCAGGGTCACCAGGCAGCTCTAGACTCCTACTCCATATTCCGTCCAAAACATTCTGGAGCATCCGAGCCCTTAAATCTCAGCCACTTGCCACCTCCTGACCCCTCCAGGCCAGTCTGCCCCATCTCAGAAGGCATCCTCTCCCCCAGCCCCATGCAGTGCCAGCCGATGTCCTTCAGGGGTCCTGTAATTACCTTGTGAATGGGACACCGAATTGTTCCTGAGCCAGGCCAGAACATACCAGCAAGAGCCCACCAGCTTTGGGAGGCTGGAGTCAGGCCTGCGGCCCCTGGTGTTTTGGGACCTGGGGGCGCCTTCCCCTACCTGCTGCTCAGGGCCAGCCCTGGTTATCCTCCTGGGCTGGGCCCAGCTTACAGCCTGCTTTGGGGTGTGAGGGGCACCTGGCCTGGGCCTCATGTTCTGGAAGAGCCTTAAATGGGAACACTGATGTTATCTCTACGTGCGGGGACACATACGGAGTGGAGAGGGGGACAATTTCTTTGGCAGTCGGCATTGTCATGAACCCTGTAATCGCCTGGGCAGGGAGGCGCCGCACTGTGCTGTATTTGCCCGTGTGTGCCGAAAGGGTACACTCAGGCAGGTGCACACACTAATACGCCGTGGTCTTAGCTGTCTTTGGTATTTCTCATTGTTTGCAGAATCCCAGTCTCCAGGAAAGGAAGAGGTCTGAGATGTCTCAACCTTACAGAGGCCCTGCCTGCTTCCCAATGGACCCCCAGGACCCACCGCTGGCCGGCCATCTGGAGGGGCTGTCTGCTGGAGCCCTAGCCTAGCCTTCTGGCCTCTGGAACCCAGACTGTGGGACTGCAGGCCTCCTCTGCCCTGCCCACTCCGGCTCGCCTTGGCTCCTCTCCCTTCTGCTTCCCCAGCAGCTCCAAGCTCATACTCAGGTCAGACAAAGAGCTTTTGGGTATAGACTTCACAGTGGGGCAGATCTGGGTTGAATTCCCCTGGCACTTAAGTTCTACGTCGTTCACATTTTTCGTTTTGGACTCAGGTGTGCCGAAGGCTGAGTTCGTCCTTCTTTTCAGTTCATGGCATGTTGTTATTCTAGGTCCATGCAGGCCTCTTCTGTTTTTTTGTTGTTATTTTTTAAATGTCCAGATAGGGCATTTGGTGGCCAGAGAGAGACAGACGGAAAAAGGGAGAAAGCACCACCCAGCGGAGCATGGTCCCACCCCAACCCCTTCTCCCTGTTTCTCCATCCTGTCAGGATTTTGAGCATGCATGCACACACATGTTCCCAGCATGTTTTTCAAGCCCCTGGTGCTGGAACTCAAACCATGGTTGGCCATGTGGGACCTGGCTCCCTTAACCACTAGACTATAGAGCTGCTTCCCCCACTCCCCTTCCTTTCTTTCTTTCTTTCTTTCTTTCTTTCTTTCTTTCTTTCTTTCTTTCTTTCTTTTTTTTTTTAAATTTATTATCATTATTCTTCAACTTCAATCATAGAGAGACAGACAGACAGAAAGGGAGAGTGAGAAAGCAAGCTGCCAGGTCTGGGACTTGAACCGTGGTCGGCCATGTGGGAGTCCAACACCCAAACCACCATGCCACCTGCTGGCCCCCTACTCCCCTTTATCTGCATCTTATATATTTTTCTTTCTCTAAAATTCTCATTCATTTATTTTTCCCATGTGTACACATGAGAGAGAAACAAGCACCCATCCCCTAGCCGGGTCCTCGTGCCTCTATCCACCCTTAGTCTCATCCAGCCCAAGTCACCGGCACATGCGTGCACCTTGGCATGCTCAGGGAGGTTCTGGGACACAAACTCAGGAGCTTTCCCATGTGGGTTCAGTGACGTTACTGCTGCACCACCACCTGGCCCCTCTCTGTTCCCTTTATCTCCAGGAATGTTAGGCAGGCAAAACTAAGCTTTTCTCCAAATACCCACCTTGTGATGTCCGGAGGAGAATTATATAAGCAGAGCATGTAAATTGCTTAGGAGGGCCCTCAGCTGTGACTGAGCAGTTAAAGGTCTCATTTCACCATTTCCCTCAGGGGCCTCTGGACAAAAACCCCTGGGCACACCCCAGCAGGGCTGGTGTTTTTCAGAATGTTTCACTAAAGCCTAAGTGATGTCCTGGGACAGAATCTAACTTGTTCACAGTCTAAAGGGGAAGCAAATGTGGACGCATTTCAAATTCTAGTTCTGCAGTAATCAGGCAGACACTCAGCTAGACCATGTCCTGAGCAGTGCACGGGGAGCCCAGTCAGGCTCAGAGAGGAAAGGGTCCCATCTATAGGGACGTCTCTGCTCCACGGGGGTGGGCAGAAGACAACCCTTCTGTTTCTGTTAGTTGAGGTACAGCTAAGCTGCTGTAACAAACAAACCCTGCATTCCAGTGGCTCAAACAAGTCTTCTAGCACATTCCTTAGGAACATCCACCGAAATTTTCTTTCAGCTTTGCTATGAGGGGAGAGGCTTTTAATGGAGCTGGTTCAAGAGTCCTTTCCCTTTTATAGGAAAGAGAATAGTTATTGGGTTGTTGGGAAAGCCATGATGTAGTTTTTCTATGTAACAATGCATCATGACTTTTCCAACAACCCAAAAGATTTGTGTTGTTCGACCAGGCGCAAGAAAAAAGATCATTAGAGCCCTGGCTGACTACAGTGGAGTGGATGGGAAGCCAGTTTCCTAGAAGAGTTCTTACTTGAATGAAAATGGAGCAGACTGTTACTTAAGCATTTTTTGAAGAATGCCAGTGTCTTTGCAGAAGGAGCTCATGACTGGATCCTCAACCAGATTTGCTCCACGTTTTCTTTATCATGAGGTGGGATTTTATTCCTCAGGCTGCCGTCTGGAGGGTGAGGGCCCTCTTGGTTGAAGTTGGCATATGGGCACCGCCCTCATGTGTTAGTCTTCAAGAAGGGGGGGCGGGGGGAGTGACGTAGGTGTGACTCTCCTCACTTCCGCTCATTCGTGTCAGGAAATAGTTGGTCCCTAGCTGCATGGGAGACTGGGAAATTCAGCCTGTAGTTACATAGCCATATGCATGGCCAAACACTGGAGCAAAAACGGAGGATTACTAAAAAGAGCATATGCTGGGGGCCAACAGGTGGCGTGGTGGTTAAGGGCGCTGGACTCCCACATGGCCAACTGTGGTTCAAGTCCTGGACCTGCAGGTTTGCTTTCTCCCCTGCCCTCCTCCATTCTGTCCCTCTCTGATTGAATTAAAATAAATAAATAAATAAAGTTAAATAAAATAATTCTTTAAAAAAAGAGGGGGCATATATTATACCCATGTTGGGAGGATGAGGACAGGATATACATGTGTGTGGGAGAGGGGAACAAGGGTATAAGAAGACTACATTTTCATACTCTATGGTAGAAAGTAAGATCAAAAATAGAAAAGCTCAGAAATAGCTATACTGGCATGGTATTTAGAATCTGGCCGTTCAAAGAATGACCTGTGGACCGGCAGTACTGCTTTGCCTGGGAGTTTATTAGAAATGCATTAGAGTGATAAGGTCTCTTAGAACCTGCCACAGACCTGCCGATTGGAGCCTGAATTTTAATGAGATTCCCAGGTTGTTCACATGTTCTTTAAAGTTTGAAACAGCCTGACTTAGAAAGAGAACAATAAGCAGGAGGAACAGCTAAAATGGTTGGATTTGTTGCCTTCAGGAAGAGAAGAGCTGGATTGTAGAGTGGTGGAGCAGGGGGCTGCTAAGGTTTTTTTTTTTTCCCCCTAACCAACTGAGGAAAAAAAACACTGTGTTTTTTGTTTGTTTGTTTTTGAGAGCTTCTTGTTATAGAGTGTGTGTGCTCGCCAGAAAGACAGACAGAAACAGAGAGACAGAAAGCAATGGGACCAGCAGTTGGCATAATGGCTGTGTCACTGGACTCCCACGTAGTCGACCGCGGTTTGAGTCCCGGACCTGGTGGCTTAAACTCACGCCGGGTGCGTGTGCATGCATGCCCAAGATCCCGAGAGGAGAATGGAGGAGAAGGGATTGTGGCATGACCATCCCCTCTGGGGGGTGATTTCTCGCTTTCTGTCTCTCTGTCTCTCTCTGTCTGTCTGGCAAGCGCACGCACCCTATAGCAAAAACCTCTCCAAAAAAAAAAGAAAGAAAGACAGAAAGACAGAAAGACAGAAAGAAAGAAAGAAAGAAAGAAAGAAAGAAATCACCCTTCAGGCGGGATGGCCATGCCACAATCCCTTCTCCTCCATTCTCCTCTCAGGAGCTTGGGCACACATGCACACACATCTGGCATGAGTTTAAGCTACCTGGTCTGGGACTTGAACCACGGTCGACTACATGGGAGTCCAGCGACATAGCCATTACGCCAATTGCTGGTCCCACCAACTGAGCTTTTATTTTTTTTAATAATTATTTATTTTTAATTTTTATTTATTCATTCATTTTTTTTTTAAAGAGGTTTTTGCTATAGGGCACGTGCACTTGCCAGACAGAGAGAGAGAGACAGAGAGACAGAAAGTGAGAAATCACCCCCCAGGGGGGATGGTCACGCCGCAATCCCTTCTCCTCCATTCTCCTCTCGGGATCTTGGGCACGCACGCACACGCGCCTGGCGTGAGTTTTAAGCCACCGGGTCCGGGACGCGAACCACGGTTGACTACATGGGAGTCCAGCGACATAGCCATTATGCTAACTGCTGGTCCCTCATTCATTTATTTTAATTTGACCAGAGAGAGACAGAGAAAGAGAGAGAAAGCAAGAAACTAAGTCACCAGATCCGGACTCGAACCGTGGTTGGCCATGCGGGAGTGTCCAGCACCTTAACCACCATGCCACCTGCTGGTCCTCCAACTGAGTTTTATTTGTTGCATAAATCACCTAACATCTTTCGGGTAAAAATAATAATAAATTTGAATAAAGATATCACAAAATGAATTAGAGCCCAATAAAAATTAGCTTTGTGGAGGGAACACAATTCTACTCAGTTAAGGCAAACATTTTTATAGACCATAGATTAGTTTATTTTTAACACCCATCATGCCATAGGGATGGTTCTAGTAGCTCAGGCTCCTTTCCATGGGTTCTCACAAAGTGTGCTTCTCTGGGTGGAGCAGGCTGGGGCTTCAGATGAACCCAGGTACCTTTCTCTTTGGCTTCCTTTTTCTGGTCATTTTCCTTCACACGTTTTAGGAAGCTATCTCTGCTCTTAGATTGCTTACTATACTCAATATGCACATTAATTCTCTTGGCAAGAATCTTGCCCTTAACTTGTTTGTTCACAACAATGCCAACAGCATGCTGGGTAACATTGTAGACTCTTCCAGTTTTGCCATGGTAACATTTGTGGGGCATTCCTCTTTGAACAGTACCCATTCCCTTGATGTCTACAATATCACCTTTCTTGTAGATTCGCATATATGTTGCCAAAGGAACCACTACATGGTTTCTAAAAGGCCTAGAGAACATACATCAGGTGCCTCTCCTCTTTCCCTCTGTTTTTGTCATTTTGGTAAATTACTGGAAGATGGCAGTTCCAGCTGCTAGTGTTTTTCTGTTATTTATTTATTTATTTATTTATTTATTTATTTATTTATTAGTTAAATTTCGTCTATGAGTGAGAGGGAGAAACAGAGACAGAGAGAGAAAGACAGGGCCTCCAACTGGGTCCTGATGTTGTGATCCACTCCCAGCTCAGCCAGCCCTGGATCACGGGTACATACTCAGTGTATACAAAGAGGTCTCTGGACACGAAGCTGGAACCTTCGTATTTTACCACTGCACCACCATTCTTCTCACCCTTTTTACAGACAGGGTCTCATTGTTGGGACTTTCAGCCTCTCAGCTGTAAGTGTACAATACCATGCCTGGCCCTGTTTGAGAGAGGGTCTCCTTGTGTTGTCCTGGTTAGACTTGAGCTCCAGATTCCCCTGCCTCAGCCTCCCAAGTCACTGAGATTACAGGTACATACACCAGGCCCGGCTTTTAGGTTGGATTGGAAATTGCACCTGGACCTCCCACGGCTGGGCCAAGGGGCTGCTAATTTTTTTTTTTTTAAGATTTTTTTGCCATAGGATGCACATGCTCTCTGGAGAGAGAAAAAGAGAGAGAGACAGAGACAGAGACAGAACGAGGGAAAGTGAGAAATCACTCCCCAGAGGGTGGTGCCACACCACAATCCCTTCTCCTCCATTCTCCTCTTGGGATTTTGGGCACGCAAGCAGACACATGCACCCGGTGTGAGTTTCAAGCTGCCAGATCTGGAACTTGAACCATGGTTGAGGATGGGGGAGTCCAGCACCTTAACCACCACGCCAATTGCTGGCCCCAGGGCTGCTAATTCGTATTAAAGAATTATTTTATTTTGGGACCAGCAGTTACCGTAATGGCTATGTTGCTGGACTCCCACGTAGTCGATCACAGTTCGAGTTCGGGACCCGGTGGTTTAAATTCACGCCGGGTGTGTGTGCATGCCCAAGATGCCGAGAGGAGAATGGAGGAGAAGGGATTGCTGCGTGGCCATCCCCCCTGGGGGGTGATTTCTCGCTTTCTCTGTCTCTGTCTTTCTCTGTCTGTCTGGCGAGCGCACGCGCCCTATAGCAAAAACCTCTCCAAAAAAAAAAAAAAAAAAAAAAAAAAAAAAAGAATTATTTTATTTTGGGCCAGCAAGTGGTGTGGTGATTAAGATGCTGGACAGTCCACATGGCCGACCATGGTTCAAGTCCTGAACCTGGTGGCTTGCCTTCTCACTTTCTCTCTCTCTCTGGTCAAATTAAAATAAATGAATGAAGAAATAAAATTAAACAAGTTTTAAAGAATTATTTTATTTTAATTTTATTCATTTATTCATTTATTTTAATTTGACCAGAGAGGGACAGAGAGAGAGAGAGGGAAAGTGAGAAAGCAAGCTGCCAGGTCTGGGACTCAAACCACAGTCGGTCATGTAGGAGTCAGTGCCCTTACCCACCATGCCATCTGCCGGCCCCGGGGCTACTAATTTTTGATAGATGTTCTGTAGCTTTGAATTTTAAACTGTGTGGGCGATTTATGTTGGAAAAAAAAGTAAATCATAAACATGATTTTGAATCCCAACAATACAAAATGGAATACAAATTTCCCTCCTTTTGGAAAGCCCCAGTCCCTGCTCGTCACCGGTTTCTAAAGTAATCCTCCAGACATTTCTCTGAACATGCAGACTGTGCGTTTATTTTTCACAGTTAAGAGCACATGCAGTGCATTGTTGGACATCTTGCTATTTTCACGCGACAGCATCTTTGAGATGGCTTCATGGAAGTGTGTATAGATCTGCTTACTTCGTTTATAGGTTGCTTTATAGGCCATTGCAGGATGCTGGCATTGTAATTTATTCAACTACTCCCGACTGATGGGAAATCAGGTTGCTTCCAGCCTTCCTCTGTTGCACACAATGCTGCAATAAGCATTTTGTGACCACAGTATATGTAGGGTTAAGGACGCGGAATACCTTGGATTAGAAACCCAGGGCTGCAGCTCAAGGCTCTGTGCACACGTTTTCAGACTTGCAGTAACGAACTAAATGGACCAAATTCCTGGCCTCGTGGAGCCTATGTGCTAGTGGTGGGAGACAAGATAAATTAAAAACATACGTGATGGTAAGTGCTACAGGAGGCGGAGCAAAGAAAGGTGGAGTGGGACAATTCAGATAAAGTGATTACAGATGGCTTCACTGAAAAGTGACACCTGAGTGGCACTGCAGGCGATGAGTGGAGAGCTACATACATACTTGAGGGAAGCTCACTCTAGGCAAAGGGACAGGGACAGGAAACTTGCTATCTCCTATGAGAGCCTCTGGCAATGGAAGGGCTCCTTATGCCTTCCACCTTCTAGCCCCAAGTCTGTCCTTGGGGACCCACACAAAGTGAGTAGAATCCCTCCTCTATACGCATTAGAAACCAGCAAGAGAGAGACCAGCAGATGGCGGAATGGTTACATCACTGGGCTACCACGTAGTTGACCCCAGTTCAAGTGCCTGACCAGTGGCTTAAAACTCACGCTGGGACCAGCAGTTAGCGTAATGGCTATGTTGTGGACTCCCACGTAGTCGACTGCAGTTCGCGTCCTGGACCCGGTGGCTTAAACTCACACTGGGCACGTGTGCGTGCATGCCCAAGATCCTGAGAGGAGAATGGAGGAGAAGGGATTGCAGCGTGGCCATCCCCCAGGTGATTTCTCACTTTCTGTCTCTCTGTCTCTCTCTGTCTTTCTGGTGAGCGCACACGTGCCCTATAGCAAAAAACCTCTCCAAAGGGGGGAAAAAATAACTCACGCCGGGATGTGTGCGTGCCCAAGATTCAAGAGGAGAATGGAGAATTGCGGAGTGGCCAACTCCCCTGGAAGGGGGGGGGCGGGATTTCTCGCTCTTTGTCTGTCTTTCTGGCAAGCACATGTGCCTTATAGCAAAAATCTCTCTCTCTAAAAAAAAAAAAGAAAGAAACCAGCAAGAGAGCAGACCCTGTCACATGGTCCTGCGTTGCGATGGAACCCGCCCAAGGAACTATGGTAAAACCAGCCACTTCTGAAGAAGCCTGGAGGTTCCTAGATTCTCAGTGGGGTCAGCAGTGTCAGTCTGTAGCCACGGGGGACTCTGCCCCCAGGTCTGGAGTCCAGTTCTGGGAAGATACGTGACCGGAGGAAGAACCAGAAGAGAGAGGGGGCTAGGTCTGTTATCTTTTTTTTTT
This sequence comes from Tupaia tana, assembly GCA_026018925.1. Lineage (NCBI taxonomy): Eukaryota > Metazoa > Chordata > Mammalia > Scandentia > Tupaiidae > Tupaia > Tupaia tana. The sequence goes on from JAKSZU010000016.1 coordinate 61,876,285, forward strand.
TTTTTTGGTGAGGTTTTTGCTTTTAGGGCGCGTGTGCTCGCCAGCCAGACAGAGAGAGACAGAGAGACAGAAAGCGAGAAATCACCCCCCAGGGGGGATGGCCACGCCGCAATCCCTTCTCCTCCATTCTCCTCTCGGGATCTTGGGCACGCACGCACACGCGCCCGGCGTGAGTTTTTTAAGCCATCGGGTCCAGGACTTGAACCACGGTCGACTACGTGGGAGTCCAGCAACATAGCCATTATGCTAACTGCTGGTCCCAGGTCTGTTATCTTTGGGCTCCTCTTTGCAAAGAGCTGGCTGACGCCTGGTACAGATCTCAGCAAGGCAGGTCTTGGACCTATGAGAGCAGCCCTCTCAGGCCATGTCGAGCTCTCCTTTCAACTTAGTAAGATCAGTTGTGCAATTTCTCTGTAGACACCTTCAGGACAAAGATCTGATTGGAAGAGGAAGAGTGCTGGGGATTTTATTCAGGGGCAGAGTTGGAGGGGAAGGATGCTGTTTAACTTAGAATATATTTATTTGGGATGACTTTGAGAGGCACTGAGAATGTTGTGGGAGGGCTAAAGCCCCTCAAGTCACCCTTTAGCATCACATTGCTTCAGGGTCACAGCGATAACTACACCTTCTCATTCCTCCAGTTTTGCAGTCTCTTTCTAGCGCCCCCTGTGACAGGGTGTGTAACGGTCAGCTGTTGACCCAGTGGGGAGGTGGTCTGTGTAGTCTCAGTCTGAGCTTATAAAGCTCAGTCCAGAGGGGTAGAGTTGAGGCCTAGTAGCCATTACAGGAACATTTCAAATTAGTGAGGACAAGATGGCCCTTGATAGTCTTTGGGAAAATCTAAAGCTGTGTTCTCAGGAACTGGATATTCACCCTTTGAAACCTGCTAAACAATAGATGGGGCAGAGATTTCAAAGTTAAATATAAACTTGTAAAATAGTTCAAATAAAATATGAATGAATAAAAAAACTCAATGGAAAAGGCTTTTCCAGGAATAAGTCAAGTTCAAAAATGATAAATTTGACTATTTAAAAAAAAATCAGAAATTGGGCCAACAAGTGGTGTGATGGTTAAGGTGCTGGATTCCTACATGGCTCATTGCAGTTTGAGTCCTGGATCTAGTAGCTTGCTTCCTTACTTTTCCTCTCTCTCTCTGGTGAGTACCTATTGCAAAACTAAAAATAATAGTAATAACATAAAAGAAATCATTCTTAATTTTTTTTTTTAAACCAGAAGCTGTCTACATGATGAAAAGTACCATAAACAGGCCCAGGCTCCGTGGCAGAGTCGGAGAGTACTGAACCCTGGCTCTGGCCGTTTTGGAGATTACATATCTTTCTAGAAGATTGATTATGGAGACAAGAAGAGAAATAAGGTAATTGGGAAGAGGCCAGGGCAAATTATCTTGTTATTTTTTTTTTAAGTGGGGAGAACTTTGAAATGTGTAAATATTGACACATTGTCAGGTTTTGGGATTTCTTTTGCCACTCTGTCATAGGTGAAAAAATAGCCACTCAGTTTGGTTTTTATGTATTATTACATCTCTCTTTTCATCAGTGAATGTAACATCTTTTCATAGGTCTAGGGGAAATTTTTCTTTAGAGATTAAATTTTTTTTTAACCCATTTTTTTCCCCTAGGGGATCGTTGATCTTTTCCTTATAGATTTCAAGAATGATACATGTGAGACCAGCAGTTAGCGTAATGGCTATGTCGCTGGACTCCCACGTAGTGGACTGCGGTTCGCGTCCCGGACTCGGTGGCTTAAATTCATGCCGGGTGTGTGTGCGTGCCCAAGATCCTGAGAGGAGAATGGAGGAGAAGGGATTGTGGTGTGGCCATCCCCCCAGAGGGTGATTTCTTGCTTTCTGTCTCTGTCTTTCTCTGTCTGGCGAGCGCACGCGCCCTATAGCAAAAAAAAGAAAAAAAGCCTCTCCAAAAAAAAAAAAAAAGATACATGTGAGGGAGAATAGCTCTTTATTTGTGATAAGAATTGCAAATATTTTTCCTTAGCTTGTCATTTTCCTCTTGATTCTAGTGTAGTGAAAGAGACATCGGCTCTTGTGTACAATTCTGATGGTGTGTGCAAATGGGCATGATTTCTATGATTGGCAGTTTGGCATTATCTATCAAAATTACAAATGCATGTATCCTTTGACTTAGCAGTCTCACTTCTGAGATTTTATGCTACGGATTTGCTAGTGTGTGTGTGTGTGTGTGTGTGTGTGTGTGTGTGTGACTGGTGTTATTGACCTTATTTTATTTTATTTTTTTATTTTTTTGGAGAGGTTTTTCGCTATAGGGCGTGTGCGCTCGCCAGACAGACAGAGAGAGACATAGAGACAGAAAGCGAGAAATCACCCCCCAGGGGGGATGGTCACGCCGCAATCCCTTCTCCTCCATTCTCCCCTCGGGATCTTGGGCACGCACGCACACGCGCCCGGCGTGAGTTTTAAGCCACCGGGTCCGAGACGCAAACCGTGGTCGACTACGTGGGAGTCCAGCGACATAGCCATTACGCTAACTGCTGGTTCCCGACCTTATTTTTACAAGACTGGAAATACCTAAAAGGGCATCAATAGGAAATGTATTAAATATAATATAGTATATACACAACATGCAGTATTCTATAAAAGGAGGCCCAAGTACTTTGGTGAGTACTGCTGAGATGCATGCTCTATAAGCTAGGACTGACTACATGGGAGATCTGGGTTCAATTCCCAGTCTAACTCAAAGGCTGGTTGCAATGAGCTGTACCTATAATCCCATCAACTTGAGAAATGGAAGAGGGGAATGGTACTGTGTCAAGATCCTGTTTTTTTTTTAATATTTTAAAATATTATTTATTTAACTATTCATTCATTCATTCATTCATTCATTCATTTATTTTTAATTTGACCAGAGAGAGACACAGAGAGAGAGAGAGAGAAGGTGAGAAAGCAAGCCACCAGCACTCGAACTGTGGTTTGACCATGTGGGAGTGTCCAGTGCCTTAAACACCACACCACCTGCTGGTCCCAAGATCCTGTTTTTAAACACACACACACACACACACACACACACACAGAGGTCTTCAAAAAGTTCATAGAGGGACCAGCAGTTAGTGTAATGGCTATGTCGCTGGACTCCCACGTAGTCGACTGCGGTTTGCGTCCTGGACCCGGCGGCTTAAACTCACGCCGGGCGCGTGTGCATGCATACCCAAGATCCCAAGAGGAGAATGGAGGAGAAGGGATTGCGGCGTGGCCATCCCCCCTGGGGGGTGATTTCTCGCTTTCTATCTCTCTGTCTCTCCTTTCTGGCGAGCGCACGCGCCCTCTAGTGAAAACCTCTCAAAAAAAAAAAAAGTTCATAGAAAATGCATATTATGGGAAAGTATGTATGGATTTAATTTCTTTTGGCACCAAAATGAATTTATACTTTAATTCCATTTTCCAATTTCTGTAATAAAAAAGTCACCAGGATATATTGCTAAGTGGAAAAAGTAAAGGGAGGAAGAGGATATTCAGTATGCCATCTTTTGTATTAGACCTGGGAAAAATGGGGAAAGTGGGAAATATAAAAATATATTTATATTTGCATAAAAATAGTAGAGAAAAGTAAAATATGGTTACCACAGAGGAGTTGGGGTATGGAGAGAATGAGAAACAAAAAAATGGCAAACATATTTTGTTTTGAATGTATTACTTTTCAACAATGTGAATTCATGGTTTTTATTATTATTTATTTTTTTGGAAAGATTTTTGCTATAGGGTGTGCATACTTGCCAGAGAGACAGAGAGACAGACAGCGAGAACTAACCCTCATGGTGGATGGCCATGCTGCAATCTCTTCTCCTCTGTTCTTCTCTCAGGATTTTGGGCACCCATGCACACGTGCCCGACGTGAGTTTTAAGCCACTGGGTCCAGTACTCAAACTGCAGTCTACTCTGAGGGAGTCTGGCAATGTAACCATTATGCCATCTGCTGGTCCTGAATTAATGAATTTTAAAAAGTTAGTGGATGGATCCAATGGAGAGAAAGTGGGTGAAAAACTAAAAGGGGGAGGGACCAGCAGTTGGCGTAATGGCTACGTTGCTGGACTCCCATGTAGTCGAACATAGCTCGAGTTCCGGACCTGGTGGCTTAAACTCACGCCAAGTGCATGTGCATGTGTGCCCAAGATCCTGAGAGGAGAATGGAGAAGAAGAGGTTGAGGCGTGACCATCTCCCCTGGGGGTGATTTCTCGCTTTCTGTCTCTCTTTCTGGTGAGCGCATGAGCCCTATAGCAAAAACCTCTCAAAAACAAATAAACAAACAAACAACAAACAAATCCTATAAGGGGAGAAGGAGACCAAAAAAAATGCAAAAAAAAAAAGATAAATAAAAGAGAGAAGTTCCTGAGAGAATGGGGGAGAGGTGGGATTCAAGGCCCAGGTTAAGTGTAGGTATTTGTCTCCATTTCTCCATCTATAAAATGGGAGTTCTCAGGGTAATCATGAGAAGCACCTAGCATTGGCCTGTGTCAAATATAACCCTCATTCTTTGTCCTCAGGAACATGCCTTGTCCACATCTCTCCAGGTATATTCTGGGAGGACAGTCAGTGGGCAGTGGAGGGCCTGAGCCTCTCTAGGAGCCTCAGTGCAGGAGAGAAAGGGACACAGGAACACCCTGAAAAGCCAGAGGAGGGGAGGCGGCAGGCCTGGAGCCATCACTTTGTGAGTCCACCCACACCCTTCTTCAGCTCCACCAAGCCCACGATGGGGACAGATTGGCCCTAAATTTAGCTGAAAAGCAGCCCCAGAAGGAGTTTTTGAGAAGCAAAAATGTACAAAATCAGACCCAGCATGTTAAGTCCTTTTAGTTCACAAAAGAAGAAACTGAGGCTCAGGAAGGGCAGAGCTGTACTGCAAAGTAGGCCCGACTCCTGCTAGCAGGAGTATATCATGGGCTGAAATATGTCCTCATCCTGTTTTTTTGTTGCAGTTCTAACTCCTAGTATCTCAGAAAGTGATTGTATTTGGAGATGGGGTATTTAAAGAGGTAAGTTAAATTTGGGCCATTAGGGTCTTAATCCATTCTGAACTGGTGTCCTTAGAAGAAGAGGCAATTAGAACACAGAGAGGGAAGAAGATGTGCTGGCACAGAGAAGACAGCCATCGATAAGCCACGGAGAGAAGCCTTGGAGAAAACCAACCCTTCTGACACCTTGATATTGGACTTCGAGTCTCCAGAACCACAAGGAAGTAAAGTTCTGTTGTTTAAGCCACTGAGTCTGTGGCATTTTGTTTGGACAGCCAAGCAAATGAATGTAGTGTATTTCCCATTCATGTTAAATACATTCAGAGATGGGTGGTCCAAAGTGATATGGCCATGTCACAGGGACTCACTCTCCTCTTGCTCTTCCACTTTCTGTTTGCAAGGTCACTTCTTCGGCCAAGATGGCTGCTGGAGCTGCCTCATTCTAGGTAGCAATAGGAAGAAGAGACAAAGCACATGTGCTTCCTTTTGAAAGAAACAGTCTACATCTTCTGCAGAGCAGTTTCACTTACATCTATTGGCCACCACCTAGTCACGTGCATCTAGCTGCAAGGGAGGCTGGGAAATATATCCAGCTTAAAATATGTGTTTATTCCTAAGGAAGAGGAGAGGGGAATTAATGCTGGGAAAGTCAACCAGTGTTCTCTGCCACAGACAACGAACTCAGCACACAAAATCAAGGGTGCATGAAAAATTTTCTTTACTTTTTCCCTAACTCAGCCTAATCTGTATTATTAATAGGATAGAAGTTAAGTGCTATCCTTCCTTTCTATGTCAATGAGTCTGATTCCTGGATGGCTTCTGAAGTGCCAAACCATGGTGGGCAGCGTCTGTCCTGAAGTCTTTCCTTCATGTAGATCTGCCCAACACGTCATTGCTCAGCCATCTGCCCTTGGCCATTAGCTCCTATAGGCTGCTTTTTTTTTTCCCCCTTTTTTGTCTGTACAACACTTTGGGCCTCTTCTGAAGCATGGTCAAGGCTCAGAGATCATGCTGCTGCTCCTATGCCTTCTGGGAACTGGGGCCTCATGTGAAGATTTCTTTCCATCTGCTCTGGGGCTTCTCAGACCCCTCTCTGGGGTCTTATTGCTCCTCCAACAAGAAGTAGAATTCAGAGCTTCTCATTCAGAGATTTCCTGAATTTTCTCTGTCCTTTTTTCTTCTTCTTTTATTACTTCCCTTCTGCTTCTGTTTTTTTCCCCTTACCCCAGGGAAGTAGTCCTAATTTGGAGGTGGCAAATACTATTTTTGGCCTTTATGTTTCTCCAATAGGACTTAAGCTATCAGAACACAAAAGCCAGAGATTCATGGCTCTTTTCTGCTTTCTACCCTCCCACATTCCTCTCCTAAAATGACAAGGACAGGTTTTGATTTAATAGAAGGGAAGAAAAACACACACACACACACACACACACACACACACACACACAATAATCAGGAAATTCAAAAGGACATAAGTTAGTGTCTTGAAAAAATATCTTTCTGTATTTATGATAAACTTTTCTGTGGTTGACACTACTTGGCATTCTTTATACCTTTCTCTTCTGCTACTACTACAGGATAATCCAAAAAAACTCAGTGTTTCCTTGCTCATCCTCTTGTGTAGTCATATCTGGCCTCATCCCTTTTCTTGTGTTTATTTTTATCCTCCCCGTTTTAAATTTTTTCAGAGAATGCATGTGCTCCTGAGGGAGAGAAAGAGATAAATCTCCCCCAAGGGAGATGACCTTGCCACAATCCTTTCTCCTCCATTTTCCCCTCAGGATTTTGGGCATGTACATGCATATACCTGGTGTGTTTTTTAAGCTGCCAGGTCCAGGACTCAAACCATGCAGTCAGCCATGTGAGATCCAGATGCCTTCATCACCACACCACAAGCTGGTCCTTCTTCTGCTTTTTATATAGAATGTGAACACCAGGACCAGCAGTTGGTGTAATGGCTATGTTGCTGGACTCTCATAGAGTCGACCATGGTTCGAGTCCCGGACCCGGTAGCTTAAACTCATGCCGGGCTCGTGTGCATGCGTGCCCAAGATCCCGAGAGTAGAAGGCAAGAGAATGGATTGTGGTGTGGCCATCCCCCAGGGGGTGATTTCTCGCTTTCTGTCTCTCTTTGTCTTTCTGGTAAGCACACATGCCGCATAGTGAACACCATTTCTGGAGCTACAGCAGTCATCTTGTCATTATGAGGACAAGGTTAAGAGAGTCATAGAGGGGGCCGGCAGGTGGTTTGGTGGTTAAGGTGCTGGACTCCCACATGGTTAACTGTGGCTCAAGTTCCAGACCTGGCAGCTTGTTTTCTCTTTCCCTCTCTGGTCAAATTCAATAATAATAATAATTAATGAAATGAAATAAACAAGTCTTTGAAAAATGAAAAGAGAGACTCATAGATATGCATGGCACCACTGAGCAGCTGAGTCACTAGGTATCACTTATTTAGTAGTAAACAAGACAGATAAGCTCCTGTCCGTAATTGTTACTTCCTGCTGAAAGCATTTCTAATATATCTAGATCTAAAGTATCTAAAACTACACCAGTCGTTTTCTCTTTATTGACACAAACTGTGGTCAGAGAGTGGCAGATGTCTTAAGTTCTGGACCACATGGATATAAGACAGTTCCTCACCACCCCTCCATCCTGCTCAGCCCAGGTCCAGTCACCAGTTCTATCCTGGCGCTTTTTCTACTAGGCTCAATTTTTCAGCATTGGTCAGGTGGATAAGGTAATGCTGTACAATGGGTACTGAATGAAAATATTGGTCTTTCAGGCAGACTGGAGAACAGAGGTAGTTCTCTAGCTATTGTCAATCTTGGGATCCACCACTTCTCCTCAGCCCCCCTTTCTGAGTATCAGAGGCCTCAGAATCGAGTATCTGAGGGAAATGCAGACCTGTCTACTAGAGGCCTTCTGCAGGGTATATCGTTAGTATGGCCTGAATGTTTCGTGCTCCTCCAAGATTCATACGTTGGCACCTAACCTCCATGGTGATGGTAGTATGAGGTGGGGCCTTTGAGACAAAATTAAGGGCTCCACCCTCACGAATAGGATGAGTGCTCTTATAAAAAGAGGCTTGAGGGACCCTGCTTACCCCTTCCACTTTGTGAGAACACAGTAACAAGGAATCATCGATGAACAACAGGGCCTTACCACACCAAACCTATCAATGTCTTGCTCTTGGACTTTCCAGAATTATGAGCAATACATTCCTGCTATTTATAAATTACCCAGTCTAATGCATTCTGTTATAGCAGCACAGATGGACTAAGATAGCCGTGATGTTCTGGAGGTATCTGACTGCTCCAGGGGCAGGTGCAGGCTGAGGGCTCTTTTTCTTTGAGAAGTCCCTTTGCTAGTCCCTCTCTTCCATATCCGCCCTCACCTGATATCACCAAGACCTGGAAATGAAGGAGTGACAGAGTGCAGATATGGCCAGTGTGTGAAACATGTGTGCTTGTAGGTCCAGGACTTCAAATCGGATTCTAGCAAGCTCAGAAGTGATGGCTACTAACTCAGCTGTGGCATGCATGCCAGTTGACACTGCCACTTGGCAGACTGGGGCCTCATGGGAGGCCTGGGCTTGATTCTTGGCCCACTCTAAAATCTGAATGTTGTGGTGCATGCCGATAGTCCCAGCTGTGTGGGAGGCTGAGACAGGAGGATCACAACATACTGAGATTTTTTTTATTTTTAGAGAGATTTTTGTGATAGGGTGCATATGCTCACTGGAGAGACAGAGAAACAGAAAGCGAGAAATCATCCCCAGGGGACATGGCCATGTCAAGTCCCTTCTCCTCCATTCTCTGCTCGGGATTTTGGATATGCATGCACATGCACCTGGTGTGAGTTTCAAGGTGCCAGGCCTGGACTTGAACCATGGTCAGCCATGTGGGAGTCCAGGTATGCAACATGCCATCTGCTGGTCCCAATATTTTTTGTTTAAATGATGGCTCAAACCAAGCCAAACAGAACAAGTCCTAGCAAAGTCCTTGCTGCTCTGAGCAATTCTTTTTCTTTTAGACTTAATCTTGGAAGGATAACAGCATGAAATAACCAGGTCTATCATTAGGGGAGAGATTGCCCAAGGGTAAGTAGAAGCTGAGAGATAGAAAAACCAAATCCTAAGGACATGGTAAGACCTCCTGGATCAATCTATGCCTGAAGGCTATGCCACTTATATGTAGACTTTTAATATATGTGAATCAGACTATATTATTTTTTCATTAAAGCTCATTCAAATCACTTTTCTCTCATACAAACTAAGAAAAGTTTTAAGAAGTTCAGCCCAAGACAAATATTGTGGTACGCAGACTACTAGGCCGAAACCAAAAGTCCAAATTGCCTACTGTCAGATCCATTGCAATACACCGATTGATCAGAGCCTGCATCCAAAGTGTCCCTGGGAGAATTTATGTGCACACAGCTTATCCTGACGTTCGCACTCTTCATTGCCTCTAAAGATTTCCCAGACCATTGGGTTTAGCCCAAAGTGCATCTCTCTACTCTCCATGTTTATCTGTGCAGGGTATTTGGCACTGAAGTGTGTGCTATCTGAGGTTAATATCCTGAGGTGGTCTGTAAGTCCTAGCAAGCTGGGGTTGCTCTTCCACTTTTCTCTTGTGATGGGAACTCCTCCAGGCCAAGAGCTGGTTCTTACTGATTACGTTTTCCTCATAGTTCTTAGCCCAGGGCACAGCTCATGGATGGAACTTGGGGTGGCAACAGGGCACAATAGAAGGAACGCTGGCTTTGAATCCTTGTTAAATTTTTCTTCATAAAGTTATATTATGAGCTGAACATCTTTTGGTGGGTTACTTAACTATTCTATGTGAGAGGCTGCGCACCAGCGAATATCGCCCTTAGGTTTCAGTTTCTCAGCAAACAATTACACAATGCCAAAGGCCATGATTGGCTCCCCTTCAAAACCTCACCTTCAAAACCATACTCTGATTGGCCACTTCCCATAGCAAATTGGTGAGCTTAGAATCCCTCAGATTTGCATATCTAGCACCTCATGATTGGTCCACAAAAGCAACCAATCATAACCCACCTTTTACAATCCTTCATTTAACCAATCACTGCCCACCAACATGTATGTAACCACAATCCCTGGCCCATAATCCCCAGCCAGATGACCCAGATGACCCTGAAGAGTTGTTGAAGAGTTGTAACACTGTGTCTTCTCCGTGCTGTCCACAATAAAAGGACAACCCTGGAGTTGTAACACTGCGTTGTCTCCGTGTAACACTGCGCCATTCGTCCTGTCTCTTACTCCTTCCCTCAGGAAACCTGTTCGACTGTCCTGCTGGTCGGGGCAATTCTGAGCCTTTAGAGAACTGTAAAGGACCAGCAGGTGATGGGGTGATTAAAGTGCTAAATCCCACATGGCCAGCTTTGCGGTTTGAGTTCAAGATCCAGAGTTCTGAAAAATATGCTGTGTGTGTGTGTGTGTGTGCACGTGTGTGACCAAAATCCCAAGGAGAGACTGGAGGAGAAGGGAATGTGGGGTGGTCATCCCCCTAGAGGGTGATTTCTCATTCTCTCTCTCTCTCTCTCTTTTTCTGTCTCTCTCTGGCAAGTACATGTTCCCCATGTTAAAAAACTCAAAGAGAGAGAGAAAGAGCGAGACAGAGAGAGAATTGTGAAGACTAAGCAACACAGGACCAGCAGTTAGTGTAATGGCTATGTCGCTGAACTCCCATGTAGTCGACCGCGGTTCGAGTCCCTGACCTGAGGGGATTTCTCTCTTTCTGTCTCTCTGTCTCTGTCTTTCTGGTGAACGCACATGTCCTATAGCAAAAACCTCTCAAAAAAAAAAAAAAAAAAAAGACTAAACCACAGAACATGTATCTTGTTCACTTGGACTGCTATAACAGAAGACCAAAAATTGGATAGCTTACAACAACAGAAATTTCTTTTTATAGTACTGGGGGCTGGGAAGTCTAAGGGTGCTGGAAGATTCAATCTGGTGAGGGCCATTTCTGGTTCATACATGACATCTTCTAGCAGCATCCTCACATGGTAGAAGGGACAAGACAGCTAGCTCTCTGGGGACTCTTCTATAGGACACTAATCTCATTCTTGAAGGCTTTCCCCCATGACCTAATCACCTCCCAAAGGACTCCCCGCCACACACCTCCTAATACCATCACACTGGTGACTAGTTTTCACCATATAGTCTAGTGGTTCAGGAAGCCAATTCCTGCCCAGCAAACTGCAGTTCAAATCCTGGCCAGCCTGAGAAACTTACTGGGTGCATGTGTATACATGCCCTGAATTTGATGGGATGGAGGAGAAGGGATTGCAGTGTGACCACACCCAACTAGAGGTCTCTCTCTCTCTCTCTCTCTGACAAGTGCATTCACCCTCTGGCAATTAAAAAACAAAAACAAAAATAGACACTTTGGTTAGTTACAAGAGAGATAGTAGCAAACATAGTTTCTTTTTTTCTTCTGGTACAGGGGCCATATTTCATAGCTTCCCCCTCAGCTGTTGTGGGGGAGTTTTGTGGAATGTGGGGAAACTGACAGAAGTCACTTCCAAGCCTTTCTATAAAAACCTCCCCAGGAGAAGGTCTGATGAAGGCCTCTAGAAACTTATAGGAAAGGTTGAGCTCCAAGATGGAAAGGCCTGGGACCATGAATGACTATGTGGAGCAGAGGCCTATTGTCAATCCACTCTGTCCATGACATGGATAAGGAATAAACTTTTACTGTGCTAAACTACTGACATTTTAGGTTGTTTGTTACAGCAGGATAACCTACTCTGATATCAACTATGGCCAGTTTAAGGAAAAGTGGATATTTTGGAAGGAAACATTGGAGGTCCTGGAAGTGGGCAGCTCCAGAGACTGAGAAGGAGGACTGACCGCACAGAACAGGTACTGTTTCTGGAACAATAGTCCAACCATTTCAATCTCTGTCTCAGTATTAAAATTCCTGGGCTAGAGGGTCCATTTAATTTTTTTACATATGTCCCTCCCATTGGCCGGAGGATAGCAAACCTTTTATTTCAATCCCTATTAACTATATTTAATGAAAAGATAGAAATCTCAAAAGAAAGTCAAAGTGGAGGTAGATGTTGGGCAGGCTGAAAATGATTGCTCCCCGAAGTGTGTATGCTCCCTCCCGCTTAGGGCTCTCAGCCTGGGGATGCTAATCACATGCTCCCTTAATTGTGACACAGTGGACTGGGGTGACCTCTCTGATGAAAGAAGTGCAGACCAGCTAGACTTGCTTGGCCCAAGAGGTCAAAGTCAAGGAGAGCTTCCTAGAGGAACGGATTTTGAGCTGGAGCTTGAGAACTGAGAGGAATATATTACGTAAAGGGGGTGGAGAAGTTTGCAAAAGGAAAAAAAATAAGCAAAGGTTATGGGCTATTATAATAAATGAGAATTTCTCTCCTCTTCCTCATCACTGAATGTGCAGGGTTGAATGAAGCATTTGATTTTCAATCATCTCTAGAAAATAAACAAAAGGAGGTAAAAGTCATATGATTTGCAGATGAAACTGTTTTAGATCTAGAAAATCTAAATGCATCTGCCATAAAACAAACAATAAAAATATTTGAGGCTGGCCCTGAGGCCTAATGGTTAAGGCAGCCGGATACCATGTGGCTAACCATGGTTGGAATCCCTGCCCTGGAGGCTTGAAAAACACACTGGGCATGTGTGTGTACATGTTCCAAATCCTAGCAGGATGGAGAAATGGAGAAAAAGGGATGACATGACCATGCCCCATTGAGGAGTGCTTTCTTCCCCTTCTCTCTGTCCTCTACGGCTAGCGTGCATACTCTCTGACAATTAAAAAAAATAAAGTTTGCTCAGTCCAAAGTTAAAATAAGGAACTAACAGCTTTCTTATTGTATGAACACAAACCACTTAGAGAGAAAATGGAAGTGATGACCCCTTTTACAATAGTGACTCAAAAGGTAAAAGTCCTAAGAATAGACTTAATAAGAAATGCATAAAATCTACATGAAGGCAGAGGCTGCAGGTGGCATGGTGGTGAAGGCACTGGACTCTCACATGGCTGACCGTGGTTCAAGTCCCAGGTCTGACAGCTTGCTTTCTCATTTTTCCTTTTTCTCTCTGGCCAAATTGAAAAATAATAATAACAAAAAAATTAATAAGTAAATAATTCTAAAAGAAATCCATATGAAGGAAACTTTAAAATTCTGGCAGACTTATTCTTGAAAGAGATAAGTTGGGGCTGCCAGGTGGCATAGTGGTTGAGGGCACTGGACTCCCACATGGCCAACCATGGTTCAAGTCCTGGACCTGGCAGCTTGCTCTCACTGTCTCTCTTTCTCACTCGCTCCGTCCCTCTGTCCCTCTCTGAAAAAAATTTTAAAAGTAAATAAATAAAGTTAAACAAAATAATTCTTAAAAAAAAAAAAGAAAGAAAAGTCAATAGCATAAAGATGTCACTTTTCCCTAGGGTGATCTAGCTATTGCAATGAAAAGCAATTCTCCATCTGATACAAGCTTGCCAATTTTCCGAGCCTCAGCTCAGAAGCCATCACCTTCTATATGAAGTTCCTGTCAGAACTTACTGCTCCCAGCCTTTGACCTTTACTCTGTTTTCAAACTTTTGCTAGGATTAGTCGTTGACACATGTGACTCCCTCTTTTTTAAAAAAATATTTTATTTAACTTTATTCATTTATTTATTTATTTTAATTTGACCAGAGAAGGACAGATTGAGAGTGTGCAAGGGAGAGAGCAAGCCGCCAGGTCCAGGACTCAAGCCACGGTCTGCTGTGTAGGAGTCCAGTGCAACTACCACACCACCTGCTGGCCCCATGACTCCCCTTTAAGAATAAGAACTTTTCCAGTCTGGTTCCATGGCCTGGTGGTTAAGACAACTGGATTCCACATGGCCAACTCTGTGGTTGGAGACCCAGACCCAGTGGTTTGTGTATGTGTATATGTGCCCAAAATCCCAAAGGGAGGGAGATGGAGGAAAAGGGATTGTGTTGTGGCCATTCCCCTCAAGGTAGTGCTGCTGAGTGTATGTACTTTCTAGGAAGAAATTAAAAAACTAACTTTTTCCAGGCCAAGAGGTGGTACAGAGGTAATGCCACTGGACTGATGTGGGAAAGGTCTCTGGTTACAATCCTGAGGCCTCCCTGACTATGCGAGGCAAGTGTGTGCATGCCCATGATCCAGGCTGACTGAGACTGCGGATAGTTACGGTGTGAAAATCTAGTTGGGGGTCCCTGTTCCTCTCTTTCTCTCCATCTCGCTCTCTCTCAAGGAAGAAATAAATAAAATTTAAAAAAAAAAAAGAAAAAGAACATTTTGAGAGTAAAGACTCTTTCTCACCAGTCTCCATTATTAGGTTAGTGGGGTTCAAGGTAATCGTGTCCTTGAGGCTTGGGGGACCTGGGGGTCAGGCCACAGACAGGCTTTGTCTGGTGTGTAGAAGCAGCTTCTCCCTCCCATCTCCTGGTCTCTGTCCCTCTCTGGCTAAGACCTTGGACTTGCCATCTGATTCTGCTTCTTGCCATCACCCCTGCTGGCAGATGCCGTTGCCTCCTGCTGTTCTGGAGCCTAAGCGTGGCTGGTTCTGGGCACTTCGTCTGTTCCTTGCATCAGGTCCTGGCAATCAGCCCGACCTCTTTCTGGGAACTAAGTTACCTTAGTCTGTTCCTAGTTTGGTTTGAGTTATTCTGTCTCAAAACAAGAGCTTAGATTCACATGTCAGAGTGGACACTAAAATAGGCCCCCAGGAGCTACACTTACCTGTTAGGACCAGCTGGGTAGTGTAGTGGTTACGGCGGCTGGATCCCGTGAGGTGACCTTTCCTCACGGGGAATGCTTTCTTCTCTCTCTCTGTCTTTCTCTGGTGAGTGTATGCACTCACTAGCGAAAAAAGAGAGTTTTTCCAGGCCAAGGTGCAAGTGGGGGTGGGGTTTAGTGGTAACGCAACTGAACTGTCATGGGAAAGGTCTTTGGTTCCAATCTGGAGGCCTTCTTGACCTGGCTGGCTGCATGGTTCAAGTCCCAGACCTGCTGGCTTTAAAAGCATGCCAGGTGCGTGTGCCTGCGTGTCCACCATCCTGAAGACAGGGAGAGATAGAGGAGAAGGAATTGCAGCATGGCTATACCCCTGGGGGAGTGCTTTCTCTCCTTCTCTCCTTCGCTCTCTTTCTCGTCTCTCTGGCAAGCACATGCACTCTATAGCAAAAACTGAAAGAAAAAATAAAGATTTACCTGTTTTAAAAGAAACTATAAGAGTACTCGACAAAAGCATGGGCAAATTTCTTTGTAACTTTGGTATGGAGCATCCTCTCTAGCCATGGCTCAAAATCTAGGAACCATAAAAGATTGATCAATTTCTATAGTTTGAATATTTCCACCAAAACTCAGGTGGAGATTCAATCCCCATATTAAGTATTTAGAGGGTAGGAACTGGGGGTCAACAGGCAGTGTGCTGGTTCACGCTCTGGACTCCCACATGGCCAACCATGTTTTGAGTCCTGGACCTGGTGGCTTGCTTTCTTACTCCCCACTCCCCCTCTGGTGAGCACACATGCCCTGTGGCAAATTAAAAATAATAATAATTAAATTAAATAATTCTTTTTTGAAAAAAAAAAAAAAAAAGATGGGGAGGGGCCAGCAGGTGGCATGGTGGTTAAGGGTGTTGTACTCCCATGTGGCTGACAATGGTTTGAGTCTCGAACCTGGCAGCTTGCCTTCTCACTTTCTCTCTCTCACTCTGTTCCTCTCTGGTCAAATTAAAATAAATAAATAAATAAAGTTAAATAAAGTAATTCTTTTTTTTTTTTTTTTTTTTTGAGAAGTTTTTGCTATAGGGCGCGTGTGCTCGCCAGAAAGACAGACAGAGACAGAGAGACAGAAAGTGAGAAATAACCCCCTGGGGGATGGCCATGCTACAATCCCTTCTCCTCCATTCTCCTCTTGGGATCTTGGGTACTCACGCACATGTGCCTGGTTTGAATTTAAGCCACCGGGTCTGGGACTCAAATTGCGTTTGACTACATGGGAGTCCAGTGACATAGCCATTACACTAACTGCTGGTCCCAAAGTTAAATAAAGTAATTCTTTTAAAAAAAATTTTAGGAGGAGAATGGAGGAGAAGGGACTGTAGCATGGCCATCCCTCCTAGGGGATGATTTCTCACTTTTCCTCTCTCTATTTCTCTCTCTCTCTCTCTGTAGAGTGCAAGCACCCTATGGCAAAAAACTTAAAAAAATAAAGAAAGAAAAGAAAAGAAAAAGGGACAGGAAAAAAAGTAGTAAAGATGTCCTTTGCATCATCCATACGCTTCCTGTGTAACAAGGTGGAGACAATTTCATTCACTGGAATTCTCCAGAGCAAGCGCAGGTGACACGGCACTTGGGGTGGAAGAATGAGTTTTTATTAAGTGTTCAGGTAACCAAAGATAGTGCTTAGATCACTTTATCTAAGTGATCACTGTCTATCTTAGATAGATAGGTCTAAGATGTCTTAGATAGATCACTATCTATCTTAATAAGGTGAGGGTCCTTTGCTTTACTGGACATTGTGATACGCAAATATGGGGGTGACATCTAGGGCAATGCTGAGTCCCATCTTTGCACAGGAGTGGCGAGAGAAACTCAAGGTTTGGAGTAAAATTTTGGAGGAATTTCTGGAGGAGACAGACTAGATAGCCAGGCATTATAAGAAATGAGGGGCTCGAGTCCCACAGGTGGCATACTGGTTAAGGAGCTGGACTTCCACATGAAAAACTGCTGTTTGATCCCGGACCTGGTGGATTGAAAATCACACTGTGCGTATGTGCATGTGTGCCCAAAATCCAGAGGAAAATGGAGGGATTGTATCATGGCCATCCTCCTTGGGGGGTAATTTCTCACTTTCCCTTGTCTTTGTCTCTTTCCTGTGAGCACATGTGCCCTGCAGCAAAAACCCAAAAAAGAAAAAAAAAAAAAAAAGGGAAATGAGGGGCTCAAGAAAAAATAATCTGGTAGTGGGCCAGCCAGGTGGTGTGATGGTTAAGGAAGCTGGATCCCACAAGGCCAACTGTGTGGTTTGAGTCTCAGACCCAGTGGATGCTAAAACACACCAGGCACGTGTGCATGCATATGGGCCTAAAATCCTGAGAGGAAAGTGGAGGAGAAGAGATTGTGGCCTGACCATCACCCCTGGAGTGTTTTTTCTCTGTCTCTCTGAATAGGCCCTGGTAACAAATTACCGCCTTCCTCCAAAATATCTAGTAACAATCTAGCTAATGAAATATTGTAGGAAAAAAAGAAAAATGTGCAAATAAAGGATTTTAGACAGTTTGCTATGGGGTATATAGTGTAAATCCTCTCTTCTGTATCCTTTGGAATCTTCAGTAAGAATGAGCCCTATTGCTTTGGTCTACAGGTTTTTACCTGAGAGTGGTATTACCCCCAGGAACGTTGGAACTGTGTGGGGGTGGTTTAACTTGTTATCTGCTAGGGCTGGGTGAATATCATCATTACCAACCTGGTAACCGGGACCACTTCAACATAGTAAGATGTCACACAAGGTTAGCAGCAATCCCCACTAGAAAAACCACTTTGGTGTAGATAGATTGTCTTGGAAAACTTAAAGATGTACTGAATTTTGCATTCAGATTGATATTGGGCAAAAGAAAGAGCACACGGGAGCCAGAGGACTAAGGAAGAGCTGTCAGCTGGGTTGCACCTTTATTGAAGACTTTGCTTACAAAGTGAGTTTTTTATGTCTTCCTTTGTTACAGCCCTAAATTTATTTTCTCATTTGTCATCTACTTCAAAATAAGTTATCCTTTTAATTATTTTTACATAATTATTTATTTGATTTTTATGTATTTATTATTCTTTTTAATTTGCTACAGGGCACATGCACTCACCAAAGAGAGACAGAGAGAAATAAGAGGGAAAGTGAGAAAGCAAGCTGCCAAGTCTAGGACTCAAACTGCAGTCTATCTTGTGGGAACCCAGTGCCTTAACTACCACATCACCTGTTGGCCCCCTTGTAATTATTTTATTAGCTCCAATCTGCATATGAAATAGAAATAGTTTGCACTCTATTCGTGATCATTCATTCACACATAAGGGTGATCATTTGTTCACATTATCAGGGCTCGTCTTCTCTTTGTCACACATGCTTTTTGATTGATTCATGATTTTTATGATCCTTACCATATTTATTTGTTATTGAAAAAAGTAATTATTACTCAATAACATATCAAGTTTCCAAATTTATATCTTGTTTGGAAAATAATTTAGATAAAAATAAATATTATGGAGCCAGTGGTGGCATGGTGGCTAAAGGCACTGGATTCCTACATGACCAACTACATTTTGAGCCCTGGACCTGGTGGTTTGCTTTCTCACTTTTCCTTTCTCCCTCTCTGTCTCTCTCTGATCAAATTAAAAGAAAATAATAATAATAATAATAAATGGAATTAAATAAATAAATAAATCTTTTAAATAAATAAATATATAGATAGATATTATACACATTGTTCACAATTAAGGCATTGTCATTTCATAATTTTTCTTTCTATGAATAATATTTATGTTCTAATTGATCACTAGATAATTTCTTCCAAAGTTTTTCATGCCAACAGAAACCAATTGATCCCAAAAACTAGCTAAAAGTGAGGCTGAATTCAAACTGAAGGGGCAGTCTCATAACCTAGAAGTTGCCGGGGGCTCTTGGGAGATATGCATATGTTTTGGGGTTTGGAGGTAGATGGTCTTTAACAACATGAGCCTTAGCTGTTTCCTGTCTCTGATGGACACAGTCAACAGATCTCAAAATCAGGTGGCTGCCCATTACTTGGTTGATTGGGGTTATAGACAACTGATTTTTCATAGTCTAACAAGAAGAGAGTTATGATGGCTTCTGATTTTTTCCTTTAAAGGCCAGGTCCTTACTGTAGTGCTCTGGTTATAGATTGCTTAATGACATACCACCTCAAAATTTAGACTTAAGACAACAATTTATTATTTTCTCTCCCATTTTGAAGATTGACTTGGCTTAGCTGGGTGGCTCTCATGTAGGATCTCTAATGCTGTTGCAGTCAGAGAGGGCCGGGGCTGGAGTTTTTGGAAGTCATGATCAAGGTCAGCCATCCAAGATGGCCTCTTCACTCACTTGTCTTGCACCTCAACTGGGCTAGCTGTAACAGATGGAAGCTGGTTGAGCAGCATGCTCTTCCTCCACATGGTTTGTCTTTTTTTTTTAAAAAAAAACAATTATTTTATTTAACTTTATTTAATTAATTTATTTATTTTAAATTTTGACCAGAGAGAGCCAGAGTGAAAGAGAGAGAGAAAGAGGGAAAATGAGAAAGCAAGCTGCCAGGTCCAGGACTCGAACCACATTGGCCATGTGGGAGCCCAGTGCCCTTGACTACCACACCTCCTGCCGGTCCCACTTCACATGGTTTTCCTACTTGGTTAGCTAGAACTTCCTTACAGAATGGCATTCTCAAGTAATTAGACATTATTTTTAAAGGTTTTTGCCATAGGGCATACGCGCTCACTAGAGAGAGACAGTGGAAAAGAAATTGAGAAATCACCCTTAGGAGAGATGACCATGCTGTAATTCCCTCTCATCTGTTCTCCTGGTATCCTGGGCATGCACACACATATATACAATGTGATCCTCAAGCAGCCAGGTCTGGAACTCTGACGGTTGGCCTTGTGGAAGTCCAGTACCTCAACTACCACACCACCTGTAATTGGATTTCTTTCATGGTGGCTGGCTTACTCCAAAGGGAATAGTCCAAGACACCAGGAAAAAGTTGTAAAACTTTTTATGAGCTAAACATGCTCCATTCCACTACATCTCATTGATCAAAAGTAAATTCATAGGGTCATCTCAGATCAAAGGGCAGGGTTGGCCAGGTTATGCTGCAGTAATAAATCAACCCCCAAACAGTACCCCAAAACAAAGAAGTTTATTTATTGATCATTCTGCTGGTCTAGTGTAAGTCAGTGAGGGTTTCTGCCCATGTAGTCACTCTATCTCATAAAGCCACTATCTTAACTTGACATCTCGAGATTCTCCATGGCAGAGGAAGAACAGAATTGGAGGGGCTTGGGGCTGGCAGGTGGTGTGGTGGTTAAGGCAGCTGGACTCCCACATGGCTGACCGCAGTTCAAGTCCTTAACCTGGGAGCTTGCTTTCTCACTTTCTTTCTCTTTCTCTGGTCAACTTCAAAAAACCAAATAAAGGGAACCAGCAGTTAGCGTAATGGCTATGTCGCTGGACTCCCACGTAGTCGACCGCGGTTCGCGTCTCGGACCCGGTGGCTTACAACTCACGCCGGGCGCGTGTGCGTGCGTGCCCAAGATCCCAAGAGGAGAATGGAGGAGAAGGGATTGCGGCGTGACCATCCCCCCCTGGGGGGTGATTTCTTGCTTTCTGTCTCTATGTCTTTCTCTGTCTGTCTGGCGAGCGCACGCGCCCTATAGCAAAAAACCTCTCCAAAAAAAAAAAAAAAAAAAAACCAAATAAATAAAATAATGACAACAAAGAAATGAAATAAAATAAATCTTAAAAAAAGAAAGGAAAAAAAGAAGAATTGGAGAGGCTTGCACAGGCAATGAAATGTTCTGGCCTGGAAGTGACACATGTCATTACTACCCAGTCTGCATTAGCCCTGCCTACTCCTCCCGCAAGGAGTGGGGAAGAAGAAGAGAGGCAGATGAGGGTGAACAGCAGATGCTTTCACATTATGCTGTATCCATAGGTACTTCCTGTTGAAAATTTCAGGTGGATGTCACAATTAGGTAAATCTTCAGGCAAAATTCCTCCGTAAGTAAATATCCATTAGCATAGATACTACTTGACCCTAGGATGTTACCCAGTAGGAAACATCTGAATTGGATTTTCTTTTTTTTTTTTTAAATTATTATTTATTTAATTTTATTTATTCATTCATTTATTTTAATTTGACCAGAGAGAGACACACACACACACACACACACACAGAGAGAGAGAGAGAGAGAGAGAGAGAGAGAGAGAGACAAAGGAAGCCACCAGGTCCGGGACTCAAACCTTAGTTGGCCATGTGGGAATGTCCAGCACCTTAACCACGCCACCTGCTGGTCCCCCTGAATTGGATTTTCTTCCTTCCTTCCTTCCTTCCTTCCTTTCTTTCTTTCTTTCTTTCTTTCTTTCTTTCTTTCTTTCTTTTCTTCCTTTTCTCTTCTTTTCTCTTCTTTTCTTTTCTTTTCTTTTCTTTTCTTTTCTTTTCTTTTCTTTTCCTTTCTTTTCCTTTCTTTTCTTTTTCCTTTCCTTTCCTTTCCTTTCCTTTCCTTTCCTTTTCTTTTCTTTTCTTCTCTTTTCTTTTCTTTTCTTTTGAAAGGTTTTTGCTGTAGGGTGCGTGCAGTTGCCAGAAAGACAGAGAGAGAGAGAGAGACAGAAAGTGAGAAATCACCCCCCCAGGGAGGATGGCCACACTGCAATCTCTTCTCCTCCATTCTCCTCTCGGGATCTTGGGCATGCACGCACATGCGCCCAATGTGAGTTTAAGCCACTGGGTCCAGCACTCGAACTGTGGTCGACTACATAGGAGTCCAGCATAATGATTTTTCAAGATGAGTAGAAATTAGAAAGAAGGAAAAAGGGTGAGGAAAAGGATATGCTAAATGGTGGAAAAACATAAACATAGTCTCAGAAACACAAAAGAGCCTGCTATTTCCAGGAGTCATGAGTCTAGCTTGGGGGACTCATAGAGGAAAAGGAGATAGAAAGGTGGGTTGGAACTGGGATGGAAATAACAACTAGTAACTAACAACTAAAATGTACAAAAAATATTTTTAAGAGTTATTTATTTACTTAGCTTTATTTATTATTATTATTATTATTATTATTATTATTATTTATTTTGACAAGAAAGAGAGAGAGAGAGAGAGAGAGAGAGAGAAAGGGAAAGTGAGAAAGTAAGCCACCAGGTCCGGGACATGAACCATGTTTGGCCATGTGGGAGTCGAGTGCCTTAACCACTATGCCACCTGCCAGCCCCTGTACTGAAACTGTTTTAATGAGCCAGGCATCGTTCTGAATCCTTCACATGCTGTGCTGCAGTGATGGTGGTCTTCTGGATCTCTTCCATCTGCATCCCTGGATGTTTCTTCTTCTCTACCTGCCCTGTGTCTAGGAGGTTGAACTCTATGAACTACATAACCAGGATCCTTTGCTCTCTGGCTTGCAGTTGGATTTATCCCATGAGATTATAGATTAGAGAGAGAGAGGAGAGTGAGGTCAGTGTATTTACTCTGTTGGCTTCCTCCCTCCCTGCAGGATCACCTTGGGCTAGCTGCTTTGCTCAGCTGCTGCACAAGAATCTCCCTTTCCAGATTAACTTTTTAAATTTTATTTTCTTTATTATTATCATAATTTTTATATTACATTTAATCACATGTATCTTTACAGTGTATTACATTTCTTTTTCCAGCAGGAATACCATGCATATCAGTCAAGACAAAGACTTTACTATCCACATCAGACCTGGGGTATTGTATTATCTTGCACAGGGTTTTCTTACAACTATCTTTCTTATTTTTATTTATCTATTTATCGTCAAAGGTTTGTTTATTTTGTCCATGAATGAGAAAGACAGAGAGAGAGAGCACACTCAATAGTGTTCTGATGCCATGACCCTCTCCCAGTTTCAGCTGACCCAGATCATGGGCATGCCCTTGCCTGGAGTACTTAGAGAGGTGTTGGAGGTGGACCTGGAACCCTCCCTTGTTGGTTCAGCCTCACAGAGTCACATTTTAGCATGGTGACTGTCTGGTTCCAATACTCTGCCCTTCTAAAAGTAACACCCTTGTCATTTCTTCTAATACTAATTTGAGTTTCTTGATAGACCCTGACAGATGCAGGAAACCACCCAACCAAGTAGGTACTAGCATTATTACCATTTTTATGGATAGAGACACTGGGGTTACAAAGAGTTTAAGTGACTTGCTCAAGGCCACACAGCTACATAAAGGCTGAGTCTGGCTACAAAGCTTCAAAGGACTTGAATGCCAGGGTAGGCGGAGTGTATCACCATTACAGACATTTACCTTTTCTTTATTATTTCATTAAATTGATATTATGTGACAATGTCTAAGTGACATTCTTATTCTTTGAGAAACCAAACAACTCTTTCCTCATCTGCAAAATGGGAGAATTCTCCAAGCTTTGATAGCTTCAAAGAGCAGTAGTGGGACTCAAAGAGATAGGTCAGTGAAAGAACTAGGTCTAGCCAATCAGATCATCTTGTTTCTCTAGCTACAGTGATTGATTCAGGTGTGGACATGGGACCCAACCAAAACCAATGGAATTGTTTTCCAAATACTTTTGTAAGAGAGACAACCTGTCCCCTCTATCAGGCTTCACCCTTGGAGAAGATAAAGCCTGGATATCCCAGAATCTACCATGTGGAATAAAGAAATCTCAGTCAAGGAAGCAAACTCAACAATGGGGAGAGATTAAATTCTATAGTATTATTTCAGGTGGAATCCACCATGTTTGAAATCCACCCAACTTTTCGGATGATTTTAAAAAATTATTATATTTAACTTTATTTATTTATTTATTTTAATTTGACCACAGAGGGACAGAGTGAGAGAGAGACAAAGTGAGAAAGCAAGTCACCAGGTTCGAGACTCGAACCACAGTCAGCCATGTGGGAGTCCAGCGTTCTTAACCACCATGCCAACTGTTAGCCCCAAGATGAGTTTTTTTTTTTTTTTTTTTTTTTTTTTTAAACATGCGACAATGTATTTCCTTTATTCCTCATGACAGAGTCCTAACTCTAGGGTTCCAACCTTGTCACTTGGAATGCAAAGAGTCCTGACACAGTGAGGGATAGCCTGGAGTGGAAAAGGAGTGAAGACTCTGTAGCAGATAGGTGAATGTATAATCATCCATTAAAACCAAACCCAGGGGCCAGCAGGTGGCGTGGTGGTTGGGGACGCTGGCCGTCCACATTGTCGACCGTGGTTCGAGTCCCGGACCTGGCAGCTTGCTTGCTCTCGCTCTTGTTCTGTCCTTCTCTGGTCAAATTAAAATAAATAAATAAATGGATAATTAAAGTTAAATAAAATAATTCTTAAAAACAAACAAACCCAAAGGTTACCACTATCTCTGTTCAGCTTTCCAACTAGCCGCCTCCTCTCCATAGCTAGTTGTTCCTTTCCCATGTCTTTGTATACTTAGAAAATTTGTACATACCTCTATTATAGCACCTCTTCAACTGAGCTGTAATCGATTGCATGGCTGTTGCTGATATCAAGCGATGAACGATTTACCTTCATCTTTTTCATTTTGGAATTCTTAGTTTTTAGCAGAATGCCTGGTGCAAAGCTGGTGCTAACTCACTAAATGTTTGTTGAATATGTAACTCAATGAATGAGAACCAAGCAATAGCAACAGGAATGGGGAGGAGGAGGTAGAAGGGGGCCACTCTTACAGTGCCAATGAAAAGTAATAGCAGCCTTGAATCTTTTTTTGGAATAAGACAGGCTTGAGATTAATATTAATAACAAACTGCTATTTAGTTGACTTGGACAAAATCCCTGGAGTAAAAATAATAATAGCTGTGATTCATTGCATGCCTTACATGCCAGATGTTTAGTGTACATCAAATCTTTATCTCATGGGACCAGCAGATGAAGTAATGGTTACATCGCTGGACTTCTATGTAGTAGACTTTGGTTTGAGTCCCAGACCTGGCGGTTTAAAATTCACATCAGGTGTGCATGCGTATGTTCCCAGTACCCTGAGGGAAGAATGGAGGAGAAGGAATTGTGGGGTGACCATTCTCCCTGGAGGAGAGGGTGACTTCTTGTATTTTGTCTCTCCGTCATTCTCTGTCTCTCTGGTGAGTGCACACACCCTATAGCAAAAAATCTTTCTCTTAAAAAAAAAAAAAATCTTCTTCCCAGTCTGGTAATGAAGGCATGATCTGGTGACTCCACAAGATCCAGTTTATTCTGAGAGATTGAAAGAAACTCCAGGGAGGAATCTCTAAGCTAATCCTAACAATCCCATCCGTCTTCACTGTGGCTAGCTCAGGGGGTTGAGCAGGTCTAGGCCAATTAGGGCCAGTAGGATAAAGCTAATTGCTATGAGAAAGGACGTGAGAAAAGGTATTGCCTTTACTAAAATGGCAGCTCTGGCTCTCTTTACCAAGATGGTTATGGACTCATGTGTGTGGTGGATGGTTGGTTGGAGGTAGAGTGTGGAAGGTGCTCTTCCTTGCTGGCTAAATGGGGAAGTTTGTGGCCCTGGATATTCCTGAAAGCCATCGTGAGGACAAGCCTTGTACATTGAGGCGAGCAGAACCAAGAACATCCTGGAGGAACAGAGTCAGGCCTCCCATCACACCCAGCGTGAAGCTGACCTGTTTCTGGAAGTCCAGTTATAGGAGTTTCATGAGCTAAAGTCTTAAGTGAGTCTGAGGTGAGTTTCTGTTATTTCATCCAATTACATAATGAGGAAACTAAGACTTTGATCGTCACTTGCTCAGGATGCTCTGCTAGCGAATTTAAGTGCTGATTTCACTCCAAATGCATCTCATCCCAAAAAGCTTTTGCTCATCCCACTAAACTAGGCTGTGAAAGGATAAGTGACTTGGCCTCTGTCCTGATGTATCTGTTTCTCTACTGATACGGCTTCTCTTGTACATACTGTTTTTATGGTCTAGGATGTTCTATGTCTCCTCTCTGCCTAGCAAGCTCTAACTCGTCTTTCAAACCACAGTTCAAATATTTAGTTATTTTGTGACTCCCTCCTCTATCCCAATCCCTTATATTTGTTTAGATTCCTTGACTCTTAACCCTCATCTTAGTGGCTTATATTTTCTCCTTATTGCTGTTATAAAAATTATAGCTGGTTGATTATTGCATAATACTTGAAAAATAATTAATCTCCAAAGTCCGTAAGAACCTGTCTTAGTATGCAACTGTGTCCTAACAAAAATACCTGAGACTGGATGATTAATAAAGAAGTTTATTTGGCTTATGATGCTGGTAGCTGGACAGTCCAAAGGCAGGTGGCTGGTACTAGCCTAGCTACATTGCAACACACTGAACATAAGAGGAAAGCTGAAGCATGGAGAAAGAGACCTGGGGCAGCCATCTTCCTTTTAGAACAACCTGCAGTCTTAGGAACTAATCCCTTCTCTGGAGCACCAGAACTCACTAAATCTCCCAAGACACCATTAATCCATTAATGAGAGTGATGTCTCCATGATCCAATCACTGCCCACTAGGTCTCATTACTTCCCAACACCATTATGGTGGTGACCAAATTCCTGAACAAAATTGTGCAGAGGCTCAGACTATCATCAAAGCCATAGCAGGGCACTAGTACATGTTTTGCTCAACACAGAATCTCAGAACTGTGGTTGTCACTTAGTGGGTAACAATTAATAATTGATAGAAGAAAATGAAAGCTGTGCTTTTTGTGGTAATGAGTTGCAATATATCTATGGTTCTCCAAATGTAGTTTCCAGACCTGCAGCACCAGCATCCCCTAGGAACTTGTTAGAAATGCAAATTATTGGGGCCAGCAGGTGGCATGGTGATTAAGGGTGTTGAACTCCCACATGGCCGACCATGGTTCGAATCCTGGACCTGGTGGCTTGCTTCTTCACTTTCCTTCTCTCTCTCTCACTCTGTCCCTCTCTGATCAAATTAAAATAAAGTTAAGTAAAGTAATTCTTAAAAAAAAATCTTAGCCATTAAAAAAATATATGCAAATTATTAAGCCCTACCTTTGACCTACCAAATGGGAAACTGCCAGAATGGCATAGCAATCCCCATTTTAACAGCCCTTCTAGATGATTTTGATTTACTTCACATTTAAGAGCCACGAGGTTATATAGATTTGCTCCAATCTGTGCAGTAGGCACACCCTCAGGCTCAACCTCACCTGCTTGGGTTCCTGATTCTGCTTTTTTTAAAAAAAATTTTGTTTATTTAACTTTATTTATTATTATTATTATTATTTACTTTGACCAGGAATAGACAGATAGGTAGGTAGGCAGAGAGAAAGAAAGTGAGAAAGCAAGCCTCTAGGTCTGGGAGTCAACCGTGGTCGACCATGTGCGAGTCCAGCACCCCAGCCACTACATCAACTGCCACTCCCCATGCTTTTTTTTTTTTTTTTTTTTAAATCAGCACTTTCGCAAGTAAAGTGGGCTGGGTCTACCATTCTTTGCCCAAACAGAGCCTTTGAAGTTGCTGTTCCTTTGGCTGTGATCCTGCCGCCCACATACATTTCTTTCCCTCCCCTCCATTTTCTCTCTAGTTCTGAATATTTGTTTCCTTCATAGCGCTCACAACACTCCTCCTTTCTATAGCTAATTTATTCATTTGCTCTTTACTGGTTGCTTATCCACTGCCTAGACAGCAAGGGTTACACAATCTTTACTTTTTTTTTTATTTTGGAGAGGTTTTTTGCTATAGGGAGCGTGATCTTGGGCACGCACACACACGTGTGCGTTTTTTTTTTTTTTTTTTGGAGAAGTTTTCACTATAGGGCGTGTGCGCTCGCCAGACAGACAGAGACATAGAGACAGAAAGCGAGAAATCACCCCCCAGGGGGGATGGTCACGCCGCAATCCCTTCTCCTCCATTCTCCTCTCGGGATCTTGGGCACGCACGCACACGCGCCTGGCGTGAGTTTTAAGCCACCGGGTCCGGGACGCGAACCGCGGTCGACTACGTGGGAGTCCAGCGACATAGCCATTACGGTAACTGCTGGTTCCCAAGGGTTACACAATTTTTGTCAGCCTCTCTAGTCCTAGCACCCTCAGCAGCTCTTGGGCCATGGCAGGCCTAAAGTGTGTGGACCGAATGACTGTAAGCTCTACGAGGGCAGAGCCTGGGTGCTGTCTAACTTCTAGCCCTGAGCTTGGCACATAAAAGGCGCTCAGTAAAGGTGTGCGGAATGAATGAAGAAAGCGAAAGGGAAACCGCGCCTTTACTAAAATGGCAGGCCTGGGTTCCTTTACCAAGATGGCCGCGGGCTCGCGTGGACTGACGGGCGGTGGGCTCGGGGGCGGGGCCTACGGGAGGCGGGGCCACGGGACCCGTCAGGTGCGACCCCGCCCTCCGCCCTCCTCGCCCCCACTCCCGTCCCACGCTCGATTCCGGATTGGTCCGGTTCCAGCGCCGCAGCCCGGCCGCCGCGCTGTGGGGCCGCCCGGCCCTCGCCACTTCCGGCGCGTTGGGGCTGTTGGCCGGGGGCGGCCGCGCGGCGCGAGCGGAGGCTCCGGGGTGGCCGCACGCAGGGATGCTCCGGGGGGCGGCGGCAGCGGCCGGGTGGGCTGAGGCAGAGAGGACAGTGCGGGCCCCCGGGCTTCTACCCTGAGCCGGCCGCCGGGGCAGCGCGCACTGCCGAGGCCCCGTCAGCCTCCGCTCCTTGAGCTTCGGGGTCGGGCCCACCGCCGCCTCGGTCGGCTGAGGCCTGGGAGCCCCTGCCTGGGCCCGTAGCCTCCCCCGCGGGGGTCGGGCCCGGGCGGGGGAGCCCGAGCCGCTCCCTCCTCGCCGGCTTCCGAGCCCTGTTTCCTGCTTTTTCAGTTTCTTTGGGGAGGGGCGGGTGGGTCTGGATGAATTGTCCCGGCGGACCCCGATGAGACGGACCCGGGGACCGTGCTCTTTTTAAAGGGTCCCTGCGGGGCCCGGGTGGGGAAGGGGTTGTCTTTGCCTGGGCGGGGGACTTCCCGAGCCTGCCGGGACCATGACCTGAACTGTGCCAGTGGGACGTGTCTGAAGCCCAAGAGCCAGCTCACCTGAGCCACCCCCTCCCCAGCCAGCATGGTAAGTGGAAGTCGGGCCCTCTTCCCTCCCCAGGCCCCCGGCTGGCCATAGGGGCGGCCGCGGGCCCTGGCCTGCTGAGCCATCGCTTCTTTCCCCAGGGCGGGGAGAGGCGCGTGCCGGGCCTGGCCGGTGACACATGCGTGCAGGGTGTGCAGCCCCGGCTCCGCGCTCCCATCCCCCCAGGGATGCCTCGGGCCTGAGAGGGCCCTGGAAGCTCAGCCCGCGCAGCCCTTGCATTTGGCGTTTGCCTCTCGTAACGCAGCTCGTCGTCACCATAACTGCCTTTTGCTCATTAAGGGCTTGCTGTGCACCAGGCCCTGTGCTAAGTGATAGACGTGTATTACTGAATGATCACACTAACCTGCTGTTCTAAAGTGGGGAGACTGAGGCACCAAGGCAACTAATTACCAAGTTCAAGGTCAAGCGACTCTTAGGTCAGGATTGAACCCTGGCAAACTGACTTGGAAACTATTATTTATAGATAACACACTTAACAGAGCTGGACAGATTCTTGGGGAACATCTCATCCAGCTATAGGTTTATATATGGAGAAACCGAGACGGGTCTACCGAGGTCACTTATGTATAAAATGGCAAGGCTAGGAATGGTTGTATTCTTGTGACATCCAGGCTGCTGTTTTTTCCTGCTACATGCTCTGGCCTTTTCTCTGGTGCTGGGAAAACTATTCATCCTTTAAGGATCTAGGTCAGAAACTTCATCTTCTCAAGATACTTTCCATATTTTCCAGAACTCTAGGTTACTAGGTATGAACTTGGATTTGTGTACTCAAATCTATTCGTTAAGCATTTATCTTTATGCCGTTGTAATCGTTTCTGAGCTTTATCTATCTATTGCAGTACACTCAGCTCCCTCAAAAATGAAATTGTTTGAGCTTGATCTCAAACAAGAGCCCCAGCCCTTGGCACAGAGTAAACCTTTGGTGAGTGGTTGATTGCCCAGGCTGTGTTTGTGTACCTTCAGGATAGAACTGTCTCCTTAAGTCCACCCATTTTACTGCTGCCAAGTTAGAGTGTTGTGGAGAAAGGGACACAGTTGTATCTTCTGTAACACAGATGCTTAGACTGATGGGATTGTCAAAACATTGAAGGGGGCTGTGAGTGGTTAGTTAGGTCCTGGGTGTAGAGAAAGGATCTACGGTGTAGCCCTGTCCATGTCATCATGGGGCTTACAAACATCTGGATAAAATATACCACTAATGCTAAACAGTAGTGTATAGTATGTACTATGTATGCATCATGTGGTATGTTTGTATACACACATGCATGGTATATGAGAGGTCTGAATAAAGTGTATGGAGGGCCAGCTCCTTAGCCTCGTGGTTAAGGGAGCACATCTCAGATGGCCAGCTGGTGGCTTGAGAAATATCTAAGGTGAGTGCCCCCGATCCCAACAGCATAGAAAAATGGAGAAGGGTATGACCACACCCCACTGGGGGATGCTTGCTTTTTCTATTTCTCGGCAAGTGCACATGCCCTCTGACAATTAAAAAAACAGTTTATGGAAAATACATGTTATATAAAAATTGTGCATGAATTTCAAGGTTTTTTTGCACCAAAATAGATTTGTACTTTGATATTTTTCACAAACTTTTGAAGTCACTGCGTATATAGTGGCAGATCTGTCAAGGTCCCGAAGTTCCAGTTTCCTCATCTATGGAATCTGGAGAATGAAATATCTATAAAGAATAATCCAGAGACCAGCGGTTAGTGTAATGGCTATGTCGCTGGACTCCCACGTAGTTGACTGTGGTTCGGATCCCGGACCCGGTGGCTTAAAACTCAAGCCAGGCGCATATGCGTGCGTGCCCACAATCCCAAGAGGAGAATGGAGGAGAAGGGATGGCAGTGTGGCCATCCCCCCTGGGGGGTGATTTCTTGTTTTCTATCTCTCTGTCTCTCTGTCTGGCGAGCACACACGCCTTGTAGCAAAAACCTCTCCCAAAAAAGAAAAAAAAAAGAATAATCCAGAGGGGAACCAGCAGATAGCATAATGGTTATGTCACTGGACTCCCATGTAGTAGATAATGGTTTGAGTATTGGACCTGGTGACTTAAAATTCATGCTGGGCACGTGTACACCCAAGATCCTGGGAGGAGAAGGGATTGCCGTGTGGTCATCCTTCCCGGGGGGTGATTTCTTACTTTCTGTCTCTTTGTCTCTCTCATGAACACACATGCCCTATAGCAGAAATCTCTCTCAAAAACAAAAAAATCAAGAGGTATGAGGTATAACATTTAGTGGTTGATGAAACTAGTACTTATTATTTCTTCATTTATTCTTTCAGTAACTGTGAAAAAAGTTCTTTATTTCCTTCTTTGTTTTTTTCTTGAGAGAGACAGATCTACATAGGCCTCCCTACACCTGGAACCCTCTGCCAGCCTCTTGGTCAGCAGGATCAGGGTCACCCTGGTGTGTTGAGGTGACGGAGGATCTGAACCTGCGTCTCTCTCCCATCTTCGGCTCCAGCATTTCATTGTGGTAACCTACCTTCTGTGCCACTGTGGCTAGGCCTCAATACATTTAATTATTTTTTGTTTGTTTGCTTTTAGTTATAAAATATGCATAGCAATTTTACCACTTCAGTGATTTTTTTTGAGTGTATAGTTTAGTGGCATTAAGTATATTCACAGTGTTGTGCACTATCACTACTGTCCACCTCCAGGAGTTTGTTCATCTTTCAAAACTATTCATTAAACATGAATTCCTGTTCCCTTCCTTTCTCAGTTCTCCTCCCCACCAGTCCTGGCAACCACCATTTTACTTTCTGTTTCTATGAATTTGACCACTTTAGGTACCTCATATAAATGGAATCATACAGTATTTGTCCTTCTGTAACTGGCTTTGCATAATGTCTTCAGGGTTCATTCATGTGGTGGTGTGTGTCATAATTTCCTTCCTTTGTAAGGCTGAATTCCATTGTGTGTGTGTGTATATATGCCCCATTTTGTTTATCTGTTCATCCATCAGTGGATACCTGGGTTGCCTCCACCTTCTGGCTATTGTGAATAATACTGCTATGAATGTGGGTATACAAATCTTTCAGTGGATTATAAGTAGCCACTATGTGCCAGGCACTAAGGAATGTACAGATGAACAAGACTGACAAGTTCCTCCCCTCACAGAACTTACAGCATTACTTTAGGACCCTTGGACAGCATTTTATCAACTGAGCTAGCCAGGCATCTTTATGTTCATGTTTCATTTTAATTGGCAGAACATTGGGAGAATGATCCCTTTGAGTAATTAATTGTAAAGTAGTTGACTTAATAACCCATGTACATTTTTTTCAGAAGTTGGGATTCAAGGCTTTTGTAATCTAGTTCTCAGTTACTTAAGCACACAGCAGGTCGTCACAGTGGATATGAGGTGAATAGAATGGTGTAATCAGATCATTTCTGAGTCACATACTACTGGTTCATGTGTAGGTATCCAGGGTCAGGATTTGGGTGGGGCAGGTTTGGTTCCCCAAAAGCAAAGAAGCCATTGACTGATTATGTTTTACAGAAAGAGAGACTTTTCTTTGAGGCCACAGCTCTTTCTTTATTCCAGGAACCTTTTTTCTCCCCATTGCTTGAAGACTTAGCATTTCTATTTTTAAGAGTTGACATACATTTGAACCTTTTTTTTTTTTTTTTTTTTTTTTTTAAGTTTTCCTTTCGTAAGGGAGAGAGACAGAGAAAGACAAATACCTTCAAACAGAGTGTCATGCTGGGGTCCTTCTCCTAGCCTTTCCAGCCAGCATCATGTTCCTGCCCAGGAGTACAGACAGGTCTATGTGAACAGAGCCCTGATTTTCCAAGGGTCTATATTCTGAAGCCTGTGCTCTTTGAAGTACATCATGCCACCCTATGGGAAAGGTGATCAGGAGTGACATCCAATTGTTTTAATTTATTTGGTTCTGAGATCATTGGTGGTGGGGCATAGGAAGTGGGGGGCTTTTCCTCTAGGAGGGACCTTAGAACCAGTTCAAAAAGATTTGTCCTTGCAGTACTAGAGCAGCTGACCTTTCATTATTTTTGATTGCATCATCATTTTTTAAAAAGAATTATTTATTTAATTAATTTATCATTATTATTTCACATGAGTTTTGCCAGAGAAAGAGAGAAAGAGAGAAAGCAAGCTGCCAGGTCTAGGACTTGAACCACAGTTGGCCTTGTGGGAATTCCAGCGCCTTCACCACCACGCCATTTGCTGGCTCACATCATTATTTTTTATTGAATTCCCAGGAGTTCTTAAGTGGTGTAACATTTTAGAAGAGGTTTTTACTACTTCTCTGGAAAGTTGTTACTTGATGTTGAATGAGCCCTGCTTAATGTGGCAATCTTGTACAAAATCATGTCCTTAAATTAGCATTTCTTTTTTAGTTGTTTAGAAATTACATTTGTTACAAAGGTTTCTTTTCTTTTTTTTTTTTGAGAGTTTTTTTTTTTGCTATAGGGCGAGTGGGCAGAGAGACAGAGAGAGGCAGAGAGACAGAGAGAGGCAGAGAGACAGAAAGCAAGAAATCACCCCCCAGGGGGGATGGCCACGCTGCAGTCCCTTCTCCTCCATTCTCCTCTTGGGATCTTGGGCACGCATGCGCGCACGCACACACACACACACACACACACACACACACGCGCCCTGCATGAGTTTTAAGCCACCAGGTCCGGAACTTAAACCGTGGTCGACTACATGGGAGTCTAGCGACATAGCCATTACGCTAACTGCTGGTCCCACAAAGGTTTCTTATTTTTGGTTGTCACCTACCATGAGTGGTCCCTTACATTTGGCCACTCTCATGATGTGCCCATCAGCTTGTTCATCCACAGTGTTGTATTGTACCGTGCCGCAAGAGTGTATAAAGAAGGCATGGTGATGTAGAGAGCTAGCAGGGAAGGGCTCAGCAGTACCCAGAGGTTCTGTATGTCAGTCATCTCATAGAGGTGGTTTGGGGAGACAGTTAAATATCAAGAAGTAACTAACAGCTTATGAAAAAATCAGTGTACGAAATGGTTGAAATTATGAAATTACCCATTAAACAAAACCACCCCAAAATGTGTCAGAGAAACATTTATCTACTTTAAACTAGAGCTTTTCAGTGTCTCAGTTTATTCATTCATGAAATAATTTATTGACTTTTCGCCATCAAGTTTAGAATAGTAGGTGATTTGGCTACAATGTAACAAACATAGAGAACTTTGTACATGCCAGACATTTTACATGTGTTAACCCATTTACTCTTCAAAACAATGTCAGGAGGTAGAAGTTATTTTAATTTCCCTTTTTTTTTAAAAAAAAGAGGTTTTTGCTGTAGGGCTCGGGTGCTCCCAAGAAAGACAGAGGGAAACAGAGACAGAAAGTGAGAAATCACCCCCCGGGGGTGGGGGGTAGCCACTCCGCAATCCTTTCTTCTCTGGGGATCTTGGATACGCATGCACACGCGATCAGTGTGAGTTTAAGCCACCGGGTCCGAGACTCAAACCGTGGTCGACTACATGGGAGTCCAGTGGCATAACCATTACGCCAACTGCTGGTCCCTTTATTTCCCATTTTATAGATGACAACATTCAAAGCACTAGAGGTTAGGCAACTTCCCAGGGTCACTCTGCACCACGTGGTGGAATTGCTTAGAACTATTAACACTTTCTGGGTAATATTGCCCCTGATCTCTAGGAATCAGTTTATTGAGGAAGATTAAGATGTATATTCTGGTAAATACAAGAGACTCTGATAGGATAATGTAGAAGAATGTATTGGTATGAAGGTATACTGGTGCAGGGGTACATTGGTAGAAGGAATGCATTGATGCAGATCTGCGGGAAATTGGCAGAGGATCAGAGAAGGCTTCTGGGGTGGAGAGGTTATTTGAGTCTTGAAGGATAAGAAAGAGTTTGACAAGAAAAAAGGTTATTGCAAATAAAATTGTTTGCAGATAGTTAGAAAGATCAGATACACATCAATAAAGATAATTGTCAAGTGAGAGTGAAAAAGAAGTAAACATTTTATTCCATCCATCAACAGCATCAGACAAGTTGAACAATTCTCTCTTCCGGTAATTATTCTTTTGTCTTTTAGACTAAAGATGTACTCTGTTTTCCTTTGGTCTTACTAGTTGTTTCTTTCTCATTTCACTGATCTTTTTCTTTTTCTTTCTTTCTTTCTTTTTTTTTTTTTTTAGGTTTTTGCTATAGGGCACATATGCTTGCTTGAGGGGGTGTAGGGGGAGAGACAGACAGACAGACAATGAGAAGGAAAGTGAGAAATCATCTCAGGAGGGATGGCTATGCCACAATCCCTTCTCCATTCTCTTGGGACTTTGGACAAACACACACATGTCCCTAATGTGTTTTCCAAGCCACTGGGTCCAAGATTCAAACCATGGAACCGTGTGAGATCCAGTGCCCCAACCATCACACTAAATTTTTAATAAGAGAGAGAGGAAAGGAGTGAGGAGGAGGGAAGAAGGAATACATGGAGACTTTAGACATTTTGTGGAGGGCCAGCTGCATAGCATAGTAGTTAAATGTGCAAAAGGAGCTGTATCCCACATGGCTGACTGCAGTTTGTAATCTGTACCTGATTGCTTGGAAACCATACTGGGTATATAGCTATATGCCCAGAATCCTGACAAGATGGAAAAATGGAGGAAAAAAGGATTGTGGCATGACTAGGCCCTATTGTGGGAGGATGCTTGCTCTTGTGGGTTCTCTTTCTCTTCCCTGTTCTTGTACGTACAGATGTGCCCTCTGGCCAAAAAAATTTCACAAAATAGAGTTTATTTTAAATAAAATATGAGTTTATTTTGGTGCAAAAATTTGAAATCCAGCCATAGTTTATTCATCATACACATTTTTCATGAACTTGTTAACGTCCCATCCCGCCGCCTCTGTATTTTGACGGGTTTAGCCTTTGCGATCCTCCGCTGTGTTCCTCTGCCCCAGCTTCCCGGTTAGCTAGGATCATAAGTGAGTACAACTGCACTTGGCCTGTTGATGTTGGTCTGGGATCTAACCCAGGCCTCCCATGTGGCCTCAGCCTTGCTCGCAGTGTCCTACCACTTGCATCACTATGGTTGGGTGCACTGATCTTTAAACGGCTGGAATGCCCTAGGCCTCAGACTTAGTGAACTCTTTCAGGTCATCTATAGGCCAAGAACTCCAGCCAGATCTCTCTCCTTAGCTCCAGTCTCATATCTACCACTGCTTATGTAACACGCAGGCTTATTTGTCAGACATGTCTAACTGTTACTGTGGTACAAGCTCATCTCCTGCTACTTTGCCCTTTGTTCATTCTGCTCTAGCTATCCCGGCCTCTTTACTGTTCTTCATACCTTTCAGATGTGGTCCAACCCCAGGGCTTTGGCCTGGCTGAAGCCTTCACTTGGTTGGACTGTGCTTTCTCCTAGGAATCACTAAACTTTCAAGTTCTAAGAGTCACCTTCCCAATGAAGCCTACCCTTGTCACCTATTATTTGATTTTTTGTTTTTTAGAGAAGAGAGTTTTTGCTATAGGGTATGTGTGTGCTTGCTGGAGAGACAGAGACAGAGAGGTAGAAAGTGACAAGTCACCCCCCCCCCCCCCCCAGGGGGGTGCATGCCACAGTTTCTTCTCCTCCATTCTTCTCCCGGAATTTGGGGCATGCACACACGTATCTGGTGTGAGTTTTAAGCCGCCAGGTCCAGAACTCGAACCATGGTTGGTTATGTGGGAGTCCAGCAACATAACCATTACACCATCTGCTGGTCTCCCCATCTTATCACTCATTTAAAATGATAATCTTACTTCAGAACTTCTCATCCCTCATATCCTCCTTTACTTCTTTTTTTAAAATAATTATTTTATTCAACTTTATTTATTTTAATTTGACCAGAGAGGGACAGAGCAAGAGAGAGAGAGAGAGGAAAAGTGAGAAAGCAAGCCTCCAGGTCCGGGACTTGAACCACGGTTGGCCACGTGAGAGTCCAGTGCCCTTAGCCACCATGCCACCTGCTGGTCCCTCCTTTACTTCTTTTGGTAGCATTTACAGTTTTTTTTTAAAAAAAGATTTATTTAATTTTATTTATCATCATTATTTAATTTGCTATAGGGCATGTGTGCTCACCAGGAAGAGACAGAGACAGAGAGAGAGAGAGAGAGAAAGCAAACCGCCAGGTCTGGGACTCGAACCACAGGTGGCCATGTGGTAGTCCAGCACCTTAGCCATCATGCTGCCTGCTGGCCTGCATTTACAGGTTTTAACATTTTATATACTTGGTGTTATTTACGAGGCCTATTTTTTATTGTCTCCGTCTGCTAAAATATTAGCGCCATAAAGGTTGGGATTTCTATTTTGTTTACTAATATATCTGAAGAGTATAGGACAATTCCCAGCATAGTGGATAGTTAAATTGTGATAGGAATGCTGTGGAGGTCTTAGGTATTCAAAGAAGATTCCTTGGGATGAATAGAAGTTACCGAAAGGATATTTTATAAGAGAAGGATACTATATGTAATGTTAAGGTATCAGAGCAAAAATTGAAGATACACATGTATTCTTTGTTGAAAATGATAAATATGGTAATATCCTTGATTTCATTATCACAGACTGCATGCATACTTTGGAAATCTATATTGTAGTCCACAAAGATGTACTACTGTTAGAACCAGCAGGTGACATAGAGGTTGACAGCTGGATTCTTCATGGCCAGTTGTGTGGTTTGGACCCTGGACCCAGCAGCTTGAAAAACATGCTGGGCATGTATATATGCATGCCTAAAGTCTTGTAAGAGGAGAAGGGGGGGGGGGACACTAGCAGTTGGCATAACGGCTATGTCTCTGCATTCCCACGTAGTCAACTTGGACCTGGTGGCTTAAACTCACGCCAGGCGTGTGTGTGTGCGCGTGCCAAGATCATGAGAGGAGAATGGAGGAAAAGAGATTGCTGCGTGGCCATCCCCCCTTGGAGGGGGTGATTTCTTGCTTTCTGTCTCTGTCTCTGTCTTTCTGGTAAGCGCATGTACTCTATAGCAAAAATGTCTCCAAAAAAAAAAAAAAGAAGAGATTAGGGGAGAAGGGATTATAGCATGGCCATTCCCTTTGGGGGTGTTATTTCTCACTTTCTCTCTGTAGCTCTCTTTCTGTCTCTCTCTGATGAATGCATATGCCTATAACAAAAAAGATAAAAACAAAATGTACAATAATTAATGTAAATAAAACGTTATTAAAAAATTTTTAAAAAAATCAAGTACTGGTTTGGCCATCAGAGTTTTTTTTTTTTTTTTTTTTTGAAGAAATAGCTGGAGAGAAGGTTATAGAGTTTATGACTAGATTATGGAGAATACTAGCTCAAGTAGTTTGGCTTTGTTTTTTTCCTTAAAAAGGAAGATCAGTCTATCTACATTTAGGTTAGATTCGTTGTGGGAAACCAGATGTGACACCATCCCTCTGTGGATGTGACAAAGGCCTGGTCTTGGATTTGGAGAGGAAGACTTGAGCAAGAGAGTTGTCACTTAAAGCTCTGGTTCCAGAGTTAAGGGATGACGGAAGGGGAAAAAGCTCAAGTTGACTTAGGAAGCCTTTAACCTGGTGACTGGGAATAATGAGAAGTTTTAATTAGGTGGTGATTTGGATTTGGTAAAGATGGAAGAGATGATAGGTAAAGACATTGTCAGGAAGAAATGACAGGTTGTGGGCCATGTCCTGATAAATTACGGGTTAGGCTGTATCTGTGGGTGGACAGGCAGTTGCTGTTGAGTCTTGAGGGTAATCAGCGCCAGCGCCGGACAGGACAAGGATGCTGAGGGTTTTAGGTGTTTGGATTGCTTAGGTATTGGCATATATGTTTAGGTCAAGGAAAATGTGCTTGTATACGCTGGGGTGAGGAGGGTAGGAATTCCTCAAAGTGTAGTTGTTTACTGTCCCTATTTTAATAATCTCCCCACTCCCAATTATTCATTCTACAACCCGTTGCAGACTGACTTTTTTGTCTTAGTCTTTTTTTTTTTTTAAATTTTGCCAAAAGTGTGTGCTCGCTGGAAAGAATACACGCGTGCAAGAGAACAAGCAAGCACCCTTCCCCATGGGAAAAGTCATGCTGCAATCCCTCTCTCTCATCATTTCTCCCTCCCTTCAGGATTTTGGGTGCACACACCTATGAGTACCTGGTATGTTTTTTAAGCTGCTGGGCTTGGGACTTGAACTGTAGTCAGCCATGTGGTATTCAGTCTGTAACCACTGTACCACTGACTTGCCCTGTCTTCAGATACTGTTTTTTTTTTTTTTTAAAGAATTATTTTATTTAACTTTTATTTATTTATTTTAATTTGACCAAAGAGGGACAGAGCGAGAGCGAGAGCGAGAGAGAGAGAGAGAGAGAGAGAGAGAGAGAAAATGAGAAAACAAGCTGCAAGGGCTGGCAAATGGTGTGGTTGTTAAAGGCGCTGAATTCCCACATGGCTGACTGTGGTTGAGTCCTAGACCTGGTGGCTTGCTCTCTCACTTTCCCTTTCTCTCCGTCTCTGTCTGGTCAGATTAAGAAATAATAATAACAAATGGAATTAAATAAATCTTTTTAAAAAAAAACAACAAAAAAAAAAACAAGCCACCAGGTCTGGGACTTGAACTGTAGTCAACCATGTGGGAGTCCAGCACCCTTAAACACCAGCACACCACCTGCCACCAGCACCCCCCCCCCCCCCATCTTCAGATACTTTTTAGGATCACCTATAACCAATATAAATCCAATACAAATAGTGCCATTTGACTTTTCCACGTGGCCTTTGACATTCACCAGTCTCTCCTTTTCATTCGCCCCCCCCACACCCCGCACCCATTACCAGAGGCATGATGTGTGCTAGCCAGAGAGAGAGAGAGAGAGAGAGAGGGAGGCAAGCCCCCCCCCCCCCCCCCCCCCCCCCCCATGGGATGTGGTCTGCTGCAGTCCCTTCTCCATTTCTCCATTTTGTCAGGATTTTGGACATTCATACACACATGCCTAGTGGTTTTTTTTTTTTTTTTTTTTAAAGTTATCAGGCCGAGATTTGAACTGTGATTGACCGTATGGGATCTGGCTCCTTTTACCACTAGTTTAAGGAGCTTGCTTTCTTTCGATCTTTTTTTTCTCTCTTTCTCTTTCCTCAAGGAAAGAGCCCTTCACAGAGTCTGGTGGTGGTGTTGTGATCTCCTACCTCTAGTTCTCCAGCTTGTCAGGGTCCTGGGCATGTGCTCACACTCATTGTATTTTCAGACTGATCAGACTGGGGACTCAAACTGTGGTTGGCACTTGGCTTTCAGCTTTAGTCTTACATACTACTGACTGTGCCACAGATGCTGGGCCCTCCTTTTCTTGAAACATTTTTTTCTTGGCTCCTTAGCTTTCATGCACTTGTCTTCCATAA
Organism: Tupaia tana; assembly: GCA_026018925.1. Classification (NCBI taxonomy): domain Eukaryota; kingdom Metazoa; phylum Chordata; class Mammalia; order Scandentia; family Tupaiidae; genus Tupaia; species Tupaia tana. The sequence continues at coordinate 61,916,474 of JAKSZU010000016.1, forward strand.
ACTTTCTTGGCTTAGTTTCCCTTGATCTTCTTTCTCATGACTTCAGTTCTGACTTGGGTACCACTGAGAACTAAACCTTCCTCTCACCCACCTACATGTCCTGTACACATCAATTTCAGAGTATCTCACTGGATCCATCATCTCAGGTTAGTGCCTCCTCTCCCATGCCCTTGTTCTGTTAATGACCTTATCCACCAGACATGCAAATGATAAGCCTGAGTCATCTTTAACTTCCTCTTCCCCATCAGCCCCCCACTGCCAGACCTGTAGTACTGCTGCTAATACATTTGTGTCCTGACCCTGGCCTTTCCCTCTGTTCCTTCTATTGATAGTTTGGTCAGGCTGTCATCGTTTCTTGGTTCATCCATGGGTGTCTTTACTGGGCTCTAGCTCCTAGTTTCTCCATTCACCATTCCATTTTATGTCTTCTTGCCAGAGCTACCTCACAGAGCTCAGATGTGATCATGTCACTTCAGAGCAGAGGGACCCTACTGTTGTCAGAGATCAAGTTGGCATCACAGCAGAATAGTGGGGAGCACATGGGCCCTGGATTTTCAGAGTTTCACTTTTAGATGTCTCAGTAAGGATAAATGATTTATCAGATATTTAAAGTGACATATTTGGGATGTCTTTTAATTACTTCCCAAATTATACCTTGTTTTGTAGCCACAATAAACCTCTTGTCATTTCCAGAATGCTTAGTATACTTTCATACTTCTCTAACTTTGTTCATGCTGTTCCCTCTGCCTAAACGTCCTTCTCTTCTTTTTTGCAAGTGAGAATTACCATTTCCAGATCCTCAAAAGTATCACCTCTTTGAGGCTTTCTAGCTATTAGTTTAATGTATAGCATCCTAGACTGTAGTTTCTATTATTTATTTGTTTTTAGTATATATGTAAGACTTATAATTACAAGACTACATTCATGGAGTAAGTGTCAAAAAATTCTGAAGTTTGAAGAACAAAATTTTTTTCCTACTTTCCTATTCTCTTCTCACTTCCACTCCATGCCTGGGGATGGGGGAGGATTAGTTCTTCCTCTTTAGGAGTTCATGTCAGTGTATGTCTTACTCTTGCTTTTCCAGTGCTTAGTAAGCATCCAGTAGATATTTGAGAGTCAGGTGTGAAAATAAACCCAAGAAGGTCAAGGTGGGCCCTTGAGGTTAGTAAATGATTGGAAAAGTGCGGTAAGATTGAAATAGAGTATGAATGTATTAACAGTAAACACCCTGTCTTGCCAATCCGTGTAATCAGCAAGTTCAGATAACTACTTTGCTCTGGGTGGGTAGAGGTGAGGCGCAGGCAAGCAATCGGAGTTGTTAGAACAAATACTGTGTAGATGATGTGCTTACTGGGAACTTCCACAGACTATTGATAATTGCTATTGGGAGAATTCCTGGGGAACAGTTGGGATTGGGGATGGAATGAGGTGAGGTAATTGTGAATACTAAGTGAAGAAAGCCACACAAGACAGAGAAGTGATGAAGGTAAAAGGCTAACAGTGAGGGAAGGAAACGGGTTGAGAGGGAGAAAAAAGGTCTCCATGTTTCATAAGTACACTCTGTGTTGGGCATTATTTAGGGGCCCTGATGTATACTTTATATAATTACCTCTTTTAATCTCGCACAACCACCTTGCAAAGTTGGTGTTAAGTTCCCATTTTGCAGTAGAGAAGATAAGGGCACTGAGACCAGGGAGGCAAATGTTAGCTTGTCCAGAATTACAAGGGCCAGCAGATGATATAAGGGTTACGTCGCTGGACTTGCACATGGCTGCGAGTTTCGAGTCCTGTACCTGGTTGCTTGAAAATTACACTGGGTGCATGTGCGTGCATGCCCAAGGTCCCGGGAAGAGGATGGAGGAGAAGGGATGGCGGTGTGGTCTTCCGTCCTGGTGGGTGATTTCTCACTTTCCCTCTCACTCTTCTGTCTCTTTCTCTGGGGGTGCACATGGCCCAAGGCAAAAACCTCTTAAAAAAAAAAAAAGACAGAATTACATAGTGAATTGACAAAGCCAGGGTTCAGACCCAAGGTTTCAACTTCAAAGCCCATGTTTTTTTCTAGATTACTAGGTTTATTGTTAAGTTTATATACATTGCATGTAGGCATATTTAATTAAAGTGTAACCCACCTGTGTATTGTCCCAGGGAAAACGGTGCATTTAGCCAGCTAACCTTAAAACTTGCAAAAATTCATCTTACAGTAGTAAGGGTTAAGAGTCAGAGTGCTGATGATGAAAGAGAAAAGGTTGTCTCTGTATATCCTCTAATGTTATAAAATGGAAAGAGTATGACTATTGAGACACAATGGAAGCTGGGCCACATTATATATAGGACATCACTAGAAAAGAAGGTTGTTGGGTATCTTTGAGTTTCAGTTCAGGTATGCCCATTACGCTTAGCATATACAGTAGGCTCATTTTCTGCTGTTTTATATACAGGTTATAATGAAAAGATTCCTAGGTCTAGGACTTCCTAGACCTAAAGCTAAAGATATTTTATGAGCTAAATTAAACTGTGGGGAGAAAAGATCCTTGATTTCTAAATTAGTTAATAATCATACCTGGAAAGTTCTTTTTTTCTTTCCTTTCGTTCTTTTTTAGTAGTAACAACTGAATAATTTTTATAAAAGTGACACATGCTCATTAAAAATACCAAGAGGTATCAAAAAATACAAAGAATATGGCAAAAAAAAAAAAAAATCACTTCAAATTCTAGTACCCTGAACTGCGACATTATATAAATGTTCCATGTATCTTCATATTTGTGTTCATGTGTATGAACTAGTGGGATGGATATCTAAAATAAATACTTTTTTTTTGGAAAGGTTTTTGCTGTAGCATGTGTGCGCTCGCCAGAAAGACAGAGAGAGACAGAAAGATAGAAAGTGAGAAATCACTCCCCGGGGGGATGGCCACACCGCAGTCCCTTTTCCTCCATTCTCCTCTCGGGATCTTGGGCACGCACGCACACGCGCCTGGCGTGAGTTTAAGCCACCGGGTCCGGGACTTGAACCGCGGTCGGCTACATGGGAGTCCAGTGACATAGCCATTACGTTAACTGCTGGTCTCAGAAAGAGACCGAGACAGAGAAAGTGAGAAAGCAAGCCACTAGGCCTGAGACTTGAACAGCAGTTGGTCATGTGGAAGTCCAGCGCCTTAATCACCACGCCTCCTGCTGGCTCTCCTCTTGAATTTAATAGGAGAAAAAGAAAGAAAACTGAAAGGAATAACCAAATTTCATATACGTCTTTACTTCAGTAATTATTAGTTTCCGATAAATCTTTGTAGGTTAAGGAAAAAGAAGATGAAAAACATTTAAGATGGTATCATTAGAAATATAAATTTTCATGTTTAAATTGAGTATCAGTGAACCTTGTTTTTTGCTATTGGGCTATGTACTCGCCAGAGAGAGACAGACGGAGGGAGGGGGAAGTGAGACAGCATCCCCCAGGGGCGTTGGCTATATGAAAATCCCTTCAGTGAACATTATAATTGGAAAAATAAGGAAATTGTACTCTTTCTACTCCCCTCTTCTCACTTAAAAAACTTTCTTTTCTGTATTCATGAATAGAGCACTTGGGCATGCATGTGAATGAGAAAAAGTGAGAGAGACAGGGAGAGGAGCACCCTGAGGAAGGAACTGATCTGCCTTCATCCTCTTCCTTCAGTTCTCTAGCTCTGCAGACCTTGGGCCCTTGTGAGTGTGCCTAGCATATGTTAGGCTAACAGGCTGAGGATTCTAACTGCAGTTGCCATGTGGCTTCAGCACTGCAGTTTGGCACGCTTTTGATTGCACCACAGAAGTTGGGCTTGCTTGAACTCATTTGAATATTTTATTTTTTGTCAGTGTCTTAGAACATTCCTCACTGGTTCTTTTTTCTTTTCGATTTTCTGTAGAACATTTGTGCTTGTCAGAGAGAGAGATAAAAAGAAAAAGAAAAAGGAAAAGAGAGAGAGCATCCTCGAAAGCGGATGTCCATGCTTCAGTCCATTCTCAGTTTTCCTCTTGTGATTTTGGGTACATATGTACATGCAACCTGGTGTGTGTTTTAACTGCCAGGTCCAGGACTTGAATTGTGCAGTCAGACATGTGGGATCCAGCTGCCTTAACTACCACACCACCAGCTGGCTTGACCCCACTGGTGTGTGTGTGTGTGTGTGTGTTTAAATTTCTTCCACGAGTTAGACAAAGATAGCATCACTAGCAGGGTCGTGATACCACAATCCATCCCCCTATCCAAGCCAGCCCTGGATCACAGGCATGCATGTCCTCCCTGTACTCAAGGAGGTCACCGTATTCAAACCCAGAACATTCCCATGTGTGTCATCTTCATAGAGTGTTGTGTTTTACTACTGTGCGACTGTTTAGATCCCCCACCTGATTGATGTTTTAACTATGGTTTATCCATATTGAATTTGATTAATTTGATTTATACCCTTGTTCGCTGGATTTTATTATCAGTTTTTATAGAGTGCCTTATTTGGTGAATTAAGAATGTCTGCCTTATTGTTTGAAGGGCATCTTGTCTAGATATTCTTATGCTGTAGTCTCTTTGATTTTGTAGACCTTGGATTGCCACATGGCTGATCACGGTTTAAGTCCTGGACCTGGTGGCTTGCTCTCTCTCTCTTTCTCTCTCTCTCTCTGGTGAGCATGTGTGCCCTCTAGCTAATTAAAAATAAATAAAATTAAATAATTCTTAAAAATAAGTATGTGTTGTTCTTGTCCATAAATGGTAACCTGGCTGGGTGTAGTAATCATGGGTAATATACGTTCTTTTCCTAAGAATCCTGTAGATGTTTCTTCAGGTGCCAGTGAGTGATGTTGTATTGAAGTCTGCTTAGCCTAATTCATGTGGCGCTCTCTACTACCTCAGCGCTGACTTGCCTTTTCTGCCTAGTGGCTGAAGTTTAGTAACTCAATCAAGTGTGGATCTTAGTGTGGATCTGTCTTTTTCAATTTGCCTCATAACTAGGTGTGTCTGCCTTTGGAAAAGTCATGACGCACCTTTCTATGTGAAAATGTGTCATGACTTTTCCGCAACTCATTATTTACCTTGGTAAGGTTGGTTATTTTGTTAGTGTTTGCTATTACTGCTGTCAATACTACAACAAACAGATCGACTACAACAAACAGATCGACCATGTCTTTGCATACTTCCTGAGTTTGTAGGATACATTTCTAGAAATGGAGTTGTGGAGCAAATGGCAAGGGCATTTAAAAATTTTGGTAGTTTGTGGTAGTCCTCAAAAAGACTGTATTGTCCATAGGCTTACTTACTGTTTCTCCACCTTGTGGCTGACATCGTTAAAACTTTTTTAATGTGAAAGGTAAAATGGCAACTCCGGAACTACATGTGCAGTCCTTTAGTTATGAGTGAAGTGGAACATCTTTTAATATGTTATTGATATATGTATTTTTCTCCTGTGTCAGTGGAGACATTCTTGATCACCTGATCTTTGTACATTTTTCTATTGGCCAACAATTTTGTTTAAAAATGTAACTTGGCAGGACCAGCAGATGGTATAATGGTTATGTTGCTGGACTTCCACTTAATTGACTGTGGTTCAAGGCGTGGACACAGGAAATTAAAATTTATGCTGGGCACATGTGCGTGTGTGCCCAAAATCCCGAGAGGAGAATGGAGGAGGAGGGATTGCAGCATGGCCATCCCCCTGAGAGTGATTTCTTGCTTTCTGTCTCTCTGTGTCTGTCTCTCTGGCGTATGTACGTGCCCTATAGCAAAAATCTCTCTCATAAAGAATGTAACTTGGCTAATAATTTTAGAATGTTGATGAAATTGATCTGGTTTGGCATAACTTGCATGTGAGGTTGAGCAGTTGCAGGATGATTCTCATGCTGCTGATTTTAGCCAGAACAAGAGCACTAATATGTCATGTATACTAACATTGTAGACTTAAATACAACGACAGTGTTGGTGATCCAAGCCATCACACATGTACCTTTTGTCTGATGATTCATGTAATCAGACATATAGTCCTCTACTGCTTGGCTTCATATTTATTTCTCGTAACATAGGAACCTTTTAGAAACACAGGCTTAATTGTAAGAAAACAATTTCTTTGCCAGAATGTTGTGGAACTTCCTTGGTGAGGTGACTTCCTGGTAATTGCTTTTGCTGGTTCTGTTAGTTGGGTTTGAACCAGGGTAAATTTAGAATATTAGAGGTCATTATGAAGAGGCTACCCATCGTGCTTAGAGTTTCTCTAATTTTACACTGAAATTCCCCTAATGGCAGAGAGAGTTCATATCTGGTTAAGGGAAGGCATCTGTCCTAGGATAGCAGCTCTCAGTAAACCTGAAGGTTTTTTTTTTTTTTTTTTTAAGAGAGTTTTTTGCTATAGGTCACATGTGCTCACTCGAGGGACAGACAGACAGACTGAAAGCAAGCTGCGGGGCCGGGAAGGGGGTGTAAAATGGCCACGCCACAATCCCTTCTCCTCTCAGGATTTTGGCACATAAACTCACGCTCATGTGCCCAGAGTTAGTTTAAGCCACTTGGCCATGGTTGACTATGTGGGAGTCCCACGACATAACCATTAAGCATCTGCTGATCCCAGTTTTGTTTTGTTTTTAATTTGCCATAGGGCTTGTGCGCTTTGGGCTGGAGGAGGAGAAAGCACCTCGTTACCCCAGTCTTCATGAGAAAATTAAAGGTCCAGGCACATATGTTATGTTTGAGGAACACAGTGGTCTTCATCTTGTTTTACTGTGGGGTGACTGGTCCATGTCTAGAGCTTGTTAGACAGACATGCTTCACTGAGAAGCACTGGAAATTCACATTGTGGTGTGTCTGTAAATGAGACTTATGAAGAAAAAAACTTGAAAGCTTTTGAAAAGGCCTCAAAGAAATGTAAGAATACATTTTGAGAAATAGTAAGGAACCCTTTCACCCCCCCCCCCCATTATTACCTCAATGATGAATAGTTTGAAAGTGAGAGTTTTGAATTGACAGCTTTTATTGGGATACCTTGTAGACCCTTGATATTTAAACATTTGTGTTTTTGACTATTTGTCAGTAACTGTCAAAGTCTTTGATAAGTAATGTGTTATGTTTGAAAAGGTAGGGCTTGTGTTGACTTTGTCTGGAGCAAATCAGTTAAGTGGCTAGTGAGTGGCCCTGGAGTGCTGGACCATCACAAAATTCCTGATTGTTTAGAGAAAGCTGAGAAGATCCTTGATTTGTGTGAATCCATGTATTAGAATGTGTACAAATTTGTAATTCTTTACCAAAACAGAAAGTCAGGAGGAGGATGCATTCTTGCTAAACTTCGGGATCGCTCCCAACAGGGTTGCAAAATAATTTGGAATTCATCTAGTCTTAGCTATTGAATGTAAGGATAGAAAAAGGTGGATAGAAGTTCTGGACGTTCCTATCCCTGAATTTTGGGTTGTACATTTCAACATATGATACAGTGCTGGAGTAAATTCAGACAGAGCACTTACAGGGTTTTTTAAAGCCTGGCAAAATTGGAGCTAGCTAGGTTTTATCAGGGAAGGTTTCCCCATAGGGGAGGTGATGACTAAGTTGGTTTTCAAAGCACACATAAGTCACTAGAGTCTGGGGTATGAGGTTGAGCAGCAGAAGGGCAGAGCCAGAAATACACATGGAAGGAGGAAATAGCTCAGTGTGTTAGGTCAGTGTATAAAGTAAAAGCTTTGAAATGTTGAACAAGGCTTCTAATAGGTAGCATGGGTGCTTTCTGTGAGCCAGGTGCCTTATTGTCTGGGAGATTGTCCATCTATATTCCGTGTTCTGTTTTTAGAAAAAGACAAATTGAGTGATTCACCTAGGATTTATTTTAAACATCTTTTTTTTTGTGATGACATTAGACTTAGAGAAGAGTTACAAAAATAGTACAGAGTTTCTGCACTCTGCTCCCACAGGGATTTACTAAAAAACAAAAAACCAAACCAAAACAAAGAACTGCAGTAGCCAAGCCTGCCAACCTTTGACCAGTGATTTAGCTCGATTTCTGTTCCTTCTTCATTCTAGTACTGTTTGGCAATTAAAGTAGGTACTTTTACTACTACAGAATTGCAGAACTTCTGCCACCTCTTGGTTTTGTTTAGTTATTATCCTTATTGCAACATGTATTTTGAACTGTATGGAATATTTGATAACTATTAAAACAGGCACGAAATTACTGCCATTTGAGTCAATCCTCAATAACATTTTGGTTTGCTTCTCTTTAGTCTTTTTTGTATTTTCTATTTAGGTATGAGTGAGCACACTATAAAAGCTTTTTTTCTTTTGCTCTTTCTACTTTACATTATAGTATAAGTGGTTTTCCAAATCATTAAATACTTCATAAATATTTACAGTGGCTGTATAATATTGCATTGCATGGATTCGTAAGCAGTTAGATTGTTCCATTTTTTTTTCCCATGGTAAATAAATATGTGATTAATGTCTTTGCAAAAAGCTTTTTCTTTATTTTAGAAAATTGCTTTAGGATAGATTCCCAGAAAGGCCCAAGAATATGAAGATTAAAAAAAAACAACCTTTTGTTTAGAATAGTTTTAGACTTAGTTTGAACATTAAATTTTTTTATAATGAGCAAGATATTTAGCTCATATTCCTGGAGGCTCAAAGTCCAGAGACCCATCTGGTTGGTCTTTATTGCTGTGGGTCTTTCCAGCAGTAGCAGAATACACAGTCTTTTGAAGTGCACATGGAACATTCACCAAGAGACATCATATACTGGGCCATCAAACTAGTCTTAATACATTTAAGGGATTTGATCTGTCCAAAGACAAAGTTACAATGAATTTAAAGATCTTTTGGCTTTATTGATTTTTTAAGAGTTATTTTATTTAACTTTATTTACTTATTTATTTTAATTTGATCAGAGAGCGACGGAGTGAGAGGAGTGTGGGGAGTGAAAAAACAAGCCACCAGTTCCAGGACTGGAACCATTGTGGGCCATATGGGAGTCTAGCTCCGTTAACCACCACGGCACTTGCCAGCCCTTTATTGGTTCTTTTAATCAGACATTGTTTCAATTTATAAAAGAGAATGAGTGCTCTCCTGTATAAACATTTTTAAGGTATTTCACATGATCTCCAGAAGAAGTTTGTTCTTCTTACCAGCTACAGATAAATACACTCATCAATATTGGGCTGTCTTAAGAAAATTGTTCATAATTTAATACGTTAAAAAAGGCTTCTCTGCCCAGCCACTGTAGCCTGTGTTGGTAGGCCTGCCCTACAGGCTGAGCCACGTGGAAGGTCTGGTTCTATTCCTGGACCACCATCCCAGCCACTTGGGAGGCAGAGGCAGGAGATTTGTGACATAGTGAGACCCTGTACAAAAAAAGGGGGCAGGGAAGTCTTTTCATTATTGTTTCTCAATATCTTTTTGTGTGTATTTAAGAAAAGTTATCACTAGTTTTAAAAAAAAAATACCACCAAGTTAGATTTTGTTTTTGTCTGTTTGTAGGGGACAGATCCTTTATGCTTACTCTACTTAGTATTTACTCTGTACTTATTTTAATGTATTAGAATTGGTACCTTACCATAATTTCATTTTTTTCTAGTCCTAAGTTGATTATTTTTACTGCAAAACACAAAAAACTTGCCATTTTACTTTTTTTCTCCTTTCCTTTATTCATGTTAGAGCGTGTGTGAGTGTGTGTGTGTGTGTGTGAGAGAGAGAGAGAGAGAGAAAGAGAGAAAGAGAGAGAGGAGCACCCTTCAAGGGTCTGGTTACAATGTTCCCCTTCTTTCTGTCCTATAGCCTCAGATCTTAGGCACTGGCATGAATGCCTGGCATGTTTCAGGCTTGCTGCAATGGGGATTTGAACCAAAGTCCCATGTAGATCTTGCATCTTTTGAGTATTGTTTTATTGCTGTGTCATGGAGCTGTCCCCCAATTTGCCTTTTGAAAGTGTACAATTCAGTGACATTAAGAACATGTCTCTCTCTGTCCTTCCCTCTTTCTCTCTAGTGAGTGTATGCATTCTGTAGCTAACTACAACAAAAGCACATTCACCATGTTGTGCAGCTATTACCACTCATTACCTTCAGAGTTTTTTCATCACTCCAAAGAAAACCCTATACTCATTAAATACTTACTCTCCAATTCCCTGTCTCCCCAACTTCTGGTGACCACAAAGTCTGCTTTTTATCTGTATGGATGCATTTATTCTGGATATTTCATGTAAAAAAAATCATGTGATGTATGGCCTGTCACTGTCATTTAAAACATTGCAAAAAAAGATTGAATTTGTTCATTGTGGTTTGAAAGTTGATAACCCATCTATGGCAACATTCTTAAACTTCACATGTTTAGTTGGTAAGGATTCCTATGCTCTGGTCATTAGGAAGAAATAGTCATAGTTATTAGTGGACAGAAGACTGTAGATTTTGGGGTAGATAGAATGGATCCTGAAATAGAGACAAAGAAACAGTATGGTGCTTGGAGAGTGAAAGTCAGTGAAACACTAGCATAGTCCATGGCCCGGAGTGTACAGGCAACTCCCATTATTCAAAGATGTGAGTTAGGCCAAGGTTCCTGGCAGGCTGGTTAATTGGATAAAATTGTATTGACTAGTAGTATTGCCCATAACCCAGAGCACACAAGATTGTGGTTGCAGCAATTTACAATGTCTTCTCCCTTTGTGGCTATTGTCATCTATAGTGATGGGAGGAGCATTTAGACCCCTCACCCTGACCAGGAAGAGTCACTTCCTACTGAACACAGATCTCTGCTTGTGCAATACTCTCACACTTCCTACTTAACGGAAGACCGGGGCAGGTCCTCCAGCAGCTGTCCCCATGGGCATCACTGTCTGCATTGTGTGGGATACTCAGGCACCCTTTGGCAGTTTGTCATGATACTTTCAGAACCTTCCATGATTGGGCCTGAATATGAATTAAAAATTGAAGTATTGAGGTGGCCCTTGGTGTATAAGCTGATAACAATTTAGGGGACTTTGCATTTATAGAAGCAAATCCACACATGAAGTTTGTGAAAGAGAAACTTATAGTGAGGGAAAGATGACTTTATTAGCCAGCAGTTGCATATTGTTTTATAATCAACACAGTGTGCACACTTGATAGTGTTTAATAAGAGGGCACTCCAGGAGTTCGTAGGATTTGCCCAGAGTTACACAGGTTATACTTGGAGAGCCAGGCCTAGTTCTACCCTGGTATTTTTTCTGCCTGTCTTGTTATGGCTATGCAGCGCTGGTTCTCAGGAATGGCACTGGTTCCCATGAAGCCTGCTAGTTTTCTTATTGCTTGTGTAGAAGGCACCCTTTTAGTGTCCCCTCATCCTTGCTTTGACCCACATTCATTCAGGGTTATCTGTAGCCCAGGTGGGAGTAGTATTGGAGACAGTTCTTTGGGTGGTTTCCACCCTCTCATTTTCTCCTTTCCACAGGGTGATTTATATGCTTGGTACACTGGTGCTTAAACCCCTCAGTCTCCATCTAGCAGGTATGAAGTCACTGCATTTGAACACTGCCTGGCTTTGTGCTTGACCTCTCTCACCTTCTCACCCCTCCAGAGAAGCTTGTCCTTGCTGTGTCCTTCCTTCCTGTTGTGGACAGAATCAGCCTTTCTCCGTAGGATGGGGAGAGGTATAGATAGGCAGGCTAGTTTGCAATGAGAAGGAGGTGCAACTTTGCCAGGAGCAAGGAGGACATTAGACTTTGACCTGCACTTGATTTATTGAGACTATAGCAACTGGATAGAACCTGGAAGGGGGAAAAGGAGGCGATTATAATCCCCAGTTCTCAGTAGTCTGTAATATACTCAGGAGATTTTTTGCCAAAATCAAACAAATGCTACTTTAACTGTTATTTAAAATAACAGATCTGCCTGGGAATAATTCAGGGTGAAGGTGGTATGGGTTTTACTAAAGAGACTTGCTTTTAAACAGTGCAGGTGGTAATAGCAGCTGACGGGAGGTTGATTACCTAAGAATGGTAGTGTTAATTGTGACTTTGGATCTGCTGCCTGCTTCTATAGGGTCTGTCAACTGCGCACTCATTATCTGATCTCATCTAATCTGGGTAATGCCAGTTTACTTATCATCCTTAAGAAACCTTTGGAGCGCACTCCTCTGCTTCTGCAAGGGTAAGAGGAACTAGGAAAGAGCTTTGGTGGCCTGCTCTGTGTTTCGATGGCCAGTAATTAGCCAATTTTGAGCAAGATACTGAGTTTCATTTTCTCCTCAGTCAAATGAAGTTGAACTTGTTCTCTGGTGTTTATTTCTGTTTTAAGATTCCGTTATCCCATTTTAGGATTTCTTGATAGCCTGCCTTGTGTTAATGTGCTCAGTAAGTATCTTTTGAGTCTAATTGACTAGTCATGGAAATATAAACATTTATCCTCCTGGGATATGTACCTGGGAAAGAGAAGCAGATGGGATTGTGAAGAGTGAACCTATTCTTGGCTGTGTTGCTCATTTATTTTAGACAATTTGTCACAGAATAAACTATTTTTATCATTTAGTTTTTTTTTTGCTAATTAAAACCATCTGACTGAAATATAAATAAGTATTTAAAATATATGTATAATAGCTCCTAATAAATACAGTTATTGTTCAACCTGTAGATGCAGAATTTAAAAAATTTTAATTCTTTATTTTTTTTTTTGCTAGAAAGCATATGTACTTGTGTGCGCAAGAGAAAGAGCGAGAGCAAGAGCGAGAGTGAGAGAGAAGGGAAGCACCTCCTCCCTCCCAGTAGTGCATAGTCAGATTACAGTCCTTTCTCTTCCTTTTCTTCACCTTGTCAGGAGCTTTGGGCATGTACACACATGCACCTGACATGTTTTTAAGCCACTGGGTCCAGAACTCAAACTGCATGATTGGCCATGTGAGATCAAACTCCATTAACCACCAGGCCATGGGCTGGCCCATTGTAAAATTTTTAATGGTTAGACTGTATAACATTTTTCAAAACAATAGGTGAAGGGCTTGACCACATAGCACAGTGGTTTAGCGCTGTGTGGAGGGAGCTGGATCCTATGTGGCTAACCACAGTTTGAGTCCCAGCCCTGATGGCTTGAAAACAATGTTGGGCTTAATGTGTGTGAGTGCCCAAAATCCTGATGAGATGGAGAAATGTGATGTGGTAATATTTCATTAGAAATTTCTCTCTCTCTCTTTCTCTGGAAAGTGTACCTGCCCTCTGTCAATAAACAAAATAAAACAAAACAACAATAGGGAAAAGTAAGCCTGGCATGGAGAGAATAAAATACTCTCCTTCCAAATATGCCATTTTCTTACTTTATTTTTGCCGTTTGTCTAGTCAACTTGCAGCAGTGAGGAATAAGGTGAAGAGTACCAATTGAGCAGCTGAGATGTTAAGGAACTTTTAACTTGGAAATAATTTCAAACTGGCAGAAAGATTGTAAAGAATGATTAATAAAATAACACCTTGCACCTGTTACCGCAACTCACCTGTTAACCTGTTTGCTTTATGATTTTGTACTCTCTGTATCGTGTGTATTTACATACACACAGGTACATACATAATACATTCACACACTTAATATTCTTTTCTCTAGGTTTTTTAATAATATGTTGCTTAACATCGTGGCCCACTGCCCCTGTATAATACATTTCCTCATATGGATATTCTCTTACATAACCACAGTACAGTTGTCAACTTCAATTAATTTAACGCCAACTTACTTTTATCTAGTATCTGTATTCCAGTTTTGTCAGTTGGTCCAGTTATGTTCTTTGTAGCATTTCTTCCCCTTCCAGTACAGAGTCCAGTTTGGGATCAGGTATAGATTTACTTGTCTTGACTTTGTAGTCTTCTTTAAATTTGTCGTTCTGAGTTTTTGTAACTATTGCATCTGTGTGTTAGTAGCTAATTGGTAATTTGTTTTGATGTATTGCCCAGTAGGACATGGATAGGATTTCCCAGCATAAAGGGTACTGTCCTCTGTATACAAAGATGTTTCCTCTAATTGGTCCCGGTGGGGAGAAATGTTTGCTGCCTTGACCTTATTACTACCACAGTGGAACTACTTGAGCCTTCTGGCCCAGATGCCTGACTTCTAATTCATGATCCTCACAGTAATCAGATCCCTTTTATTCATTTACAGTGAGAATCTGACTGGGCACTTGTGTAAACCCAAGACAATACTGGAGGAATGTTCTCATTAATCAGCTTCATGGTAGCATTAGCGAAAAGTAGAAAAAAGCTTTGTTGAGATTTAAGATGCAGGCGAGATACCAAGAAGCCTTTCTGAGGCGAATGGATAACTTTAGTAGATAGTTTCAGACGTGTTAGTAGAGTGTTGGAGAGCACGTCTGTCCCTAACTACTGTCCTATATATAACATGCTGTGTCACTCCCATTTCTTTGCTTCAGTAGGAGACATTTTTTTTTCCCATGCAACTTTTGTATATAATTTTTAGGAGCTAATGACTTCAGCGTATATTTGCACGTGTAGTCTCTGTTTAGTTTGCCCTGTTCCTCTATCACAGACGGCTAAGGAAACAACTTGCACATGAATGAGACTGAGAGTTGGGGCCCAGCTCATCCCTCACTAGCTTGCCAGTCTTTGAGCTGGTCAAACCAATGCCCCAATGCCTCTGGTTTCAGTGACTGCTAGACTTTGGATGGTTAAATGATTTCACCAATTTGCTTATAGTGAAGCACAGATTTCTACTTTAATGTGATGTTTTCGGTTTTGTGTTTTAGAAGGAAAGTATCCGCAGGCTGAGAGACAAAAGAGTGGTGATGGTAAGATGGAAGGAAGACTTGTTCTGAATGTCCTTCTCCTGATAGGTGTCTTTTACTGCTTTCTAGCTTTTTGAGCTGAGTGACTTCAGGATGGGGATGGGTAGATAACTGTCACATTGAGTTTTTTTTTCCCATAGGGTGTGGGTGCTCATGAGAGAGAGAACAAGGGAGGGAGAGAAAGAGACAGAGACAGAGAGATCGGTCATCCCCTGAGGAGATGGCCATGTTGCAGTCCCTTCTCCCATCTCCTCTTGGGATTTTGGGCATTTATTCATATTCACCCAGCGTGATTTTCAAGGTGCTTGGTCCAAGACTCGAACTGTGAAGTTGGCCATGTGGGATCCAGCTCCTTAACAATTCCATGTCACCTGCTGGCCCTCATGTATATTAGTTTAAGCTTAGTGTTTCATCTTATAGTTGTGTGCAGGTCTGCAGACCAAGGAGATTTTTTCCCTTGTTTCTTTCTTTGCAGTATTTAAGGGCACCAGGGAGAACAAAAGTGTTCATTTGAAAGTTTACATGTTTGTGATAATCCTGTTACATTTTCAGAAAAATGTACATGAGACTGAATTTCTTTGCTAATTGCATCTCACCAGCCTTTTAATTCTGATTAGCGCTAGTACAGAATCACTTTTCTCAGAAACCTTCCTTATATATAAGCAAATGGAGCCTAGACCTGCCACAGGATATTTGAATAGGACTCTTCATTTTGTTTAGGTTTGGTATTAAGAAGGCCATGTTACAAAAGGCCTGTTTAGAAGTATATACACTGTGAAAAGGGTGGCAGAAAGCACGGTAAAAGCATCTTTAAAAAAAAAAGTATCATGGGGACCAGCAGGTCGGTGTGGTGGTTAAGGCACTGGGCACTCCCACATGGTTGACCAGGGTTCGAGTCCTGAATCTGGTGGCTTGCTTTCTCATTTCCTCTGTCTCTGTCTGGTCAAACTAAAAAATAAATGAATGAGTAAATAAAATAAAATAAATAATTATTTTAAAAAAATTATCATTTTTGGGACTGGCAAGTGGCGTGGTGGTTAAGGGCACTGGCCTCCCACATGGCTAACTGTGGCTTGCTTTCTCATTTTCCATCTTTCTCTTTTTCACTCTGTTCCTATCTAGTCAAATTAAAAAATTAAATAAATAAAGTTAAATAAAATAATTCTTAAAAAAAGTTTAAAAAAATATTTTTTTTCCCTCAGTACCAATTTTGTAGAAAGCTTGTGGTACAGAGGGGTTGTTTCAGAGGTCATTAGGTAGAATGCTATAGATTTAATCAGGATTTGAGAAAACCATCATCTAGGTGCCTTGTAATAAGGGGCAAAGCACTTTATTCACTTTCAGTCTCAATGTTTTCTTTTCTTTTTTTTTTTGGAGAGATTTTTGCTATAGGGCACGTGCGCTTGCCAGACAGACAGAGAGAGACATAGAGACAGAAAGTGAGAAATCACCCCCGGGGGGATGGTCACACCGCAACCCCTTCTCCTCCATTCTCCTCTCGGGATCTTGGGCACGCACGCACACGCGCCTGGCGTGAGTTTTAAGCCACCGGGTCCGGGACGCGAACCGCGGTCGACTGCGTGGGAGTCCAGTGACATAGTCATTACACTAACTGCTGGTTCCCCGTCTCAATGTTTTCTAAGATAAATTATTAGCAGTCTCCTGCTTTCAAACCAGATCCATTGAGTCTGTGAACAAAAGTTATTACAATCAGAGTCCATAAAGGAGGAAATTTAAATGGAGTTACATGTATCTTAAATTTGTAGGAATTACAAGTATTCTGGAGAAACTGAAAGTGATACCAACAGTCTTCCTGTTCCTTTTACTCTCCTGAATTTGGTCTATAAAATATTTGAGCACCAACCAATGCTGGATGTTGTAAGAAATACAAACATACTTGGCAGAATCTCTTGTCAGACAGTTTAAGTTCTAGTGAGAGAAACGTAGTATCTGTGAAGTGTTAATAGAGATAGCGAAAAGATTCAGTCCTTCCTTTATGCCTGTCATTGTGTTCACTATGTGCTTTACATAGATTATTTTATTTAATCCTCAGAACAACGTGATATGGAAGGCACCGCTACTACACCCAGTTATGCACAGGAGGAAAAAGTGATGGGTTAAATAACAAGGCCAATGTTGAGGTGTATTTAGATTTGAACTTGGGGAAACTGACCCCAGAGCCTGCATTCTTTAACTATTTTTGCCATTCAGAAATGACCAGAGAACAATACCTTGGGCACAACTCTGATTACAAGACAAAGACAAAAGGAAAGAGGGAAGCGGTATCTATACTGTAAACTTAATTACTTATTTAGTTTTGTTATTATTATTTTATAATTTGCTATAGGGCACATGTGCTCACCAGAGAGAGACAGAGAAGGAAAGTGCAAAAGCAAGGCCTGGGACTCAAACTATAGTCAGTCATGTGGGAGTCAAGCACCCTAACCACCATGTCACCTGCAGGCCCCTCTACACTGTTAACTTTGAAGGTTAGACTATAAGTCCAAGCAGCAAATGTAGAATAGGACTGGACATTTGCTGTGAGATCATGAGTGTTCAGACCAGAGTGATATCAAGGAAGTGGTGAGTAATGTTGAATCAGGCATACTTTCATTCTTATTTCATCCAAGTAAACGTCTGCATTTTTCAGAACACAGGAGTGTGTTACTGCCCCATTAGCCTGTGAAGCTTTTCTTCAGACAGTACTTTTCTCGCTCCTGAGGTCATTTATACATATGCTCCTACTATAGGATATAAACTACTATCATGCTTTACATTTTTTTAAAGTTTATTTCCTTTTCCTTTAACGTTTTATTCATTCATTCATTTCACAAGTGGGTGATAGAGCTGCTAAGAGGCTCATGGTGCTGTGATCCACCCCCAGCCTTTCCAACCAGTCAGGATCAGGGTACGTGCACCTGGTGTATATGGGTGTACTGGAGAACTCAACCTGTGGTGTCCATATAGATCCACGTTGCTTGAGCAATGCATTATGGCTGTGCCAGCAAAATGACCCTCTACTTCTTTATTCATAGATTTGCCATCTCTTACCCAGACCACCTCCAGTTCTTTGAAGTTAGGGACTATCCTACTTATGTTTCTATTGCAGGGTCTGTCTTAGTGTTGAATTTATTGAATAAATAGCTGAGTTTCTCAGTTGGTACAGATTTTTTTTCTTGCACTATTCCTGGAAGTACTGCAGTACCAGGTCGATGTGTGGAGTGGGTGGAGGAAGCTCCTATTTCATCTCCTGTGTTCAAAAATCCATTTAATATATTGTCCTCGGATAGAGGACTTATCAGATATTAACCTGATAAGAACAGATACTGCACTTGATCTTACCCAAAAGGCCGAGAAATGATATTGGCACAAATTTAAAGGCTCTTTAAAGCTAGGTTTAGAATAATTGGGGTAGAAAATCTCTATGGAGAAAATTTATCTGGTAATGAAGTACAGATTGGATTGGAATTGGAAATGCTGGTATCAAGGCAACCAGGTAAAAAATTAATGGTAAAGGAAAAGGTACAAATCTAAGAAATAGTGCGGGGGCCAGCAGATGGCATAGCGGTTATGTTGCTGGACTCCCTCATGGCCCACCACGGTTCGAATCCTGGATCTGGTGGCTTGAAAATCATGTGGGCATGTGTGTGCCCAAGATCCTAGGAGGAGAATGGAGGAGAAGGATTCTGATGTGGCCATTTCCCCTGGGGAGTAATTTCACATTTTCTTTCTCATTCTCTGTTTCTCTGGTGAGTGCATGCACCCTAATGCAAAAACTTCTAAAAAAAAAAAAAAGAGGAACCAGCAGGTGGCCTAATGGTTTCGATGCTGGACTCCCATGTAGTCGACCGCTGTTTGAGTCCCAGACCTGGTGGCTTAAACTCATGCTGGGCGCAAGTGTGTATGTGCCCAGGATCCCGAGAGGAGAATGGAGGAGAAGGGATTGCAGCGTGGTGATCCCCCCGGGGAGTGATTTCTCACTTTTTGTCTCTCTGTCTCTCTCTGTCTTTCTGGTGAGTTCATGCACCCTATAGCAAAAACCTCTCAAAAAAGAAAAAAAAAAAAAGAAAAAGAAAAAAGAAAAAGTGTGAAGCTGTATGAAATAAGAGTCTGCAAATCTGCTATTTTGTTGTGGTATACAGAATATGGAAATGAGTCTAAGAAGATTTTAGATTATATGGCCCTACTTCTTTGAGGTTTTTCATTTAATATATTAGGCAGTTTGGGCCTTGGTTGACTTAGTAGTTTTGTGACTCAATAGCATAGGTCTCTGAACTGCTGACGAATGAGCAGTGCAATGAAAGGAGGAGATAAAGTAAAGGCAGGCACAGTTGAGAGTTTATCAACTCTTGCAGGTTTTAACTGTTTCTGGAACAGAAGATTTTGATTTGTTTTAGATGTGTACATAGCTCTCCAAGAGTATCCTGAGCCAAGCTACTTAAGGATTTTAGTTTTAAGTCTGTATGCCATGTGCTGTTGAGGTGAGCCCTGAGCCTTGTAACTCTTGGGAGAAGATTGAGTTTACAGGGCCCTCGTACTTGTGTTGCCACCCTGGCAGCTCCGAAGACAGATAGGTGGTGCTACCTAGGGATCCAGGAGTCTTATACTCAGACTGTTACCTGCTGGCTTACTGTAGGGTCCCCAAGTTGCTCTGAATAATTGTTCAGAAAGACACAATTTTTTTCTTTTTTTTAAAAATATTTTTAAAATTATTTATTTAATTTTATTTATTCATTCATTTATTTACTTTGACCAGAGAGAAGCAGAGAGAGAGAGGAAGTAAGAAAGCAAGCCACCAGGTCTGGGACTCGAACCATGGTTGGCTATGTGGGAGTGTCCAGCGCCTTAACCAACACGCCACTCGTTGGCCCCCAGAAAGACACAATTTCTAAATTCAGAGTTTGAGAGTATCAACCTGAGTTTAAAAAATAAGTATAACACTAAGTTTTTAAAGTTGAAGTACACAAATTGTAAGGTAAAGTGAGCATCCTTGTTAATTCACAGATTAAGAAATAGTATATTACTAGAATTTCAGAATTTCTCATTCCCAAATGTAACCATTATTCTGATTATAACAGCATAGATTAGTTTTGCTTGTTTTTAAAGGTTAATATATAAAATGAATAATGGAAGAACATGTCTTGGCAGTTTTAAATTTTGTTTTAGC
Source organism: Tupaia tana (assembly GCA_026018925.1). Classification (NCBI taxonomy): domain Eukaryota; kingdom Metazoa; phylum Chordata; class Mammalia; order Scandentia; family Tupaiidae; genus Tupaia; species Tupaia tana. The sequence goes on from JAKSZU010000016.1 coordinate 61,936,372, forward strand.
TTCTTTGACTCAATGTACTGTGAAATTCATTCATGTCATTGCATGCAGTATTCATTTGTTTTTATTATCTTAACAGTATTCTACATGAATAGACCACTGTTTCTTTATCCATTCCACTGGTGATGGGCATTTGAGTTCTTTTAACTTTTTGGATATTATATGTAATTGTACTGTAAACACTTGTGTACATTTCTTTTGGTACATATGTAAAAATTTCTGTTGAGTTATATCAAGGAGTAAAATTGCAGGGTCATAAGATATGCATATATTTAATTGCTGAACAGTTTCCCAAAATGCTTAACAGTTTATGCTCCCACCAGCAGTATATGTGTGTCCTCCTTGGTCAGCATCCTCACCAACACTTGTTACTGTCAGTCTTTCTAATTTTAGTGCTTCTGGTGGATATGTAGCACTGTCTTCTTATTTTTATTGGTATTTCTCTGATGACTAATGAGGTTGAACTCTTATTTATAGGTCTTTTTTTTTTTTTTTTTAATGGGAGAAAGGATGAGCAAGAGAGTGCAAGTGCATGGAGGAGGAGAGGAAGAAAACAGTATTTTTGACAGGATCTTACTGGTGCCATACTTGCTCTAGCCTCCCAATTAGCCAGTATTCCAGGCATGTGCCATTGCACTGAGCTCTCTCTCAGCTTCTTGGGTTGGTCTGGGATCTGAATCTGGGTTTCATGTGGCACCAGCCTTGTGTAGTAGTGCCCTACTGTCTGTGCCACTGTAACTGGGCCCACTGGCCTTTTCGTTTTTTAATCCTGTAATACATTTATACGTGTTTGTGCTCGTGTGTAAGAAAGACAGAGCAAGACTCCCCAGTGGGGCCTTGTCACGTCATAATCCTTTTTCCTCAAAATCTACCAGACATGTGCTTGTGTGGCCAAGATCCTGACAAGATAAGAACTTGGAGGAAAAAGGATTATGATATGAATAGGCCCACACCACCTGCCACCCCCTCAGCCTCCTTTTTTTTTTAACCCCCCCCCTTTAAATTTACATAGTTTTATTTTGAAATCAAGTTTGAAAAGCTTTACTAGATATGTTTGGGACCAAAGCCTTTGAGCCTGAGGGCATAAGTCTAGTTTAAAAATAGACCTAACTATTTCTCTCGTTTCGCCTTCTTCTGTTTTCATTTGGTATTTAAGACCAAATAAAAATGAGGGCTACCATAACTACAGATAGATAACTCCTTACGGTTACATAACAGTTTAATGTGGATTACCTTATTGATCTCATAAACACTGTGTGAGGCGGGTATTAGTGTTGCAATTATAGAAGGGACTTAAAACACAAAACAACACTTCATTTGTTCTTACTGAGAAACCCCTAGTGATGCCTCTGGATTGGGTTTTGGAGTTTCTTTTTCGTGTAGCTGTCATTTGACGGGAACATTTGTTATTCTTCATGAAGAATGTTTTGTCTTTCCATTTTCTACAGGGACCTTGTTTCTTGAGGGCAGAGAAGTATGTAGTAGGTAGAACTGGGAATGGAGATAGAGTGATTTCTTTTGGGGAATTGTCAGAAAATTGCCAGTAGTCAGTAAGTTCATAAACCTCTGCCCCATGAACCAATACAAAATCAACTTTGGTAGTTGATTGCCTGGGTATGATAAGCTCAGGGTTTTTCTAGGATTTGCTTTAAAATGATTCAACCCAAGAAAATGTTGTGAAGAGGAATGATATGATATGAGGAATGTATGTGCTTTTTTTTTTTTTGGAGAGGTTTTTTTTGCTATAGGGCGCGTGCGCTCGCCAGACAGACAGAGAGAGACATAGAGACAGAAAGCGAGAAATCACCCCCCAGGGGGAATGGTCACGCCGCAATCCCTTCTCCTCCATTCTCCTCTCGGGATCTTGGGCACGCACGCACATGCGCCCGGCGTGAGTTGTAAGCCATACCGCGGTCGACTACGTGGGAGTCCAGCGACATAGCCATTACGCTAACTGCTGGTTCCCTGTGCTCTTTTTTTTTTAATTTAAAAGAATTGTTTATTTAATTGTATTTGTTGTTAATATTTTTTAATTTGACCAGAGAGAGAGAGAGAGAGAGAGAGAAATAGAAATAGAAAGGGAGAAAGCAAGCTGCCAGGTCCAGGATTCAAACTGTGGTTGACTATATGGGAATCCAGTGCCTTTAACCACCACGCTAACTGCTGGCCCCAATGTTCTTTGTTTTTTTTTTTGTTGTTGTTGTTTCTTTTTTTTCTTTTTTCTTTCTTTCTTTTCTTTTTTTTTTTTTTTTTTTGAGAGGTTTTTGCTATAGGGCGCGTGCGCTCGCCAGACAGACAGAGAGATAGAAAGCGAGAAATCACCCCCCAGGGGGGATGGCCACGCCGCAATCCCTTCTCCTCCATTCTCCTCTCGGGATCCTGGGCACGCACGCACACGCGCCCGGCGTGAGTTTAAGCCACCGGGTCCGAGACTCGAACCGCGGTCGACTACATGGGAGTCCAGCGACATAGCCATTACGCTAACTGCTGGTCCCTGTTCTTTGTTTTCAGGTGTGATCTGAGGATGTTCTTTAGTTCCAGGAATTCATCTTGGCTCCAGAAGAACTATTGATTTATTTTTACTAAATAGCTGATTTTAGTTTAACAGATGTTTCTATTTTATTTATTGGGCTGTCAAAAAAGTCATGATATATTTTTTATGCAAAAATGTGTCATGACTTTTCTGATGACTCAATATTAATTAAAAAAATTTTTTTATAGGGCATGTGCACTCAACAGAGAGAAACAGTGAGAGGGAAAGTCATGAATCATTTCCCAGGGGCAGTGGCCATGCTGCAGTCCCTTCTTTGTCTTTTTCTTTTTGGGATTTTGGGCACACACGCACACGTGTGCCTGGTGTGATTTTCAAGCTACTGGTCCAGGGCTTGAAATGGGGTCGGCCACCTGGGAGTCCAGCTCTTTAACCACTATGCCACCTGCTGTTCCCTCTCTTTCTTATTTGTTCAACTTTCTTTTTCTTTTAATTGCCAGTGTGAACATGTGCTTGCCAGAGACAGAGAAACAGAGAGAGGGAGAAAACATCCAACACTGCGATGTGGTCCTGCTGCAATCCCTCCTCCTTTTTCCCTTCCTGTTAGGATTTTGGGCACGTATGCACACAGGTCAGCTATGGTTTTCAAGCTACCAAGGCTGCAATTCAAACCATAGTCAGTCATAGTCAACCTAGGGAGCCAGATCCCAGGGATCTAGGCTGTGGAGCTGACCTTTTTAAAACTTTTTTTGTTTTTAGAGATTTTTGCTAGAGGGCGCGTGTGCTCACCAGAAAGACAGAGACAGACAGACAGACAGAAAGCGAGAAATCATCCCCTGGGGGGGAGTCCAGTGACATAGCCATTATGCCACCTGCTGGTCCCTTAAAACATTTTTTTGAAGATTAAAAAAAAATTTTTTTTTGAATTATTATTTTTTTTAGTGAGAGAGAGAGTGAGTGTGCCGTCTCCAGGAGCATCTTGACACTGAGATTCAAACACTCTCCCCTAACTCCCCACCTTCAGCCAGGCCTGAGTCATGGACAGGCACATGTCCAGCATATTCAGTGTGGTCTTGGGCTTGAACTAGGAACCTTCCCATATGGGATTACCGCAGAGAATGCCACAATTTTTTATTTATTTCATGAGCAAGAGAGAGAGAGAACTCCCAATAAGGTCTTGGCACTGTGATCCACCCCTAGCTTCAGCCAGCTCTGCATCATGGACACATATATTCTTAGCATACTCAGGGAAGTCTCCATATGTGAACCTGGAAGCTTCCCATGTGGGACAGCTTTGTGGAGCATTGCATTTTACTGTTAACACCACTGTCAGCCCTGATATTTCTGACTTATGTTTATTTTTATTTTTTGGCAGTGAGTTACTTTAACATGTACAGTTTTCCTTTATTCTAAATCTTCCCACAGCCCTTTTATTTTAAGTAGCATATTCTTTTTTTCTCAAATGAAATGGTACACCAAATTCAATTTATGGAACAGACCAAAGCATCCTTTTGTTTTTTATAAGTTCACTTTAGAAGTTTGAGTTTATAACATTTACTTACAAAGTCAGAACAGTGTGAGGCTGTTTTGATCAACCTAGATACTTGAAACAGATTTAAAGAGACTACTGTCTTTTTTTTTTTTTTTTAAGTTTATTTTAGTTATCTTTTTCATGATCAGGAGGAGAGGAAAGGAGGGGTGGGGGGCAGGTTCCCTTGACAAGATCTTGCCACATTGTAATCCCTCTCCATCTACCAGCCAGCGAAGTTCATGGGTGTGTGCTGGTGTGGTCAGGGCAGTCCAGGATCTGAACATGTTCCTCTCATGGGTGCCAGGATTGCACATCAGTGCTCTACCACCTGTACCACTGAGACTGAAGCAGTCTTGGTTTAACTTTACTTTCCAGGTTATTTATGCATTCAAAAAGTTGTGTAAATCCTAATAAAACAGGCTAGAAGCCAATGGTATTTTTCTGTATTTTTTTAACATTTGCCTAGAAAACATGGAAAAATAAATCATTACTTCTCTGACAACCCAATATTTATTTCTTTCGTGAGTGAGAGAGACAGAGACAAGCACCCCCAAGGATCTAAGCACCATGATCTATTCCCAGTCTCAGTCTGCCCTTGACCACTGGCATGTGTGCCTCTGGCCTGTTCAGGAAGGTTTTCCAATATGAACCCTCAGCCTTCCCATCTGTGTCAGTCCCATAGAGCATTATGTTACTACTGTGCCACCATCTGGTCCCAGGTCAAGAATATTTTTCAGGTAAGCGAATTAAAGGGGTCTGGAAGAGGAGTAGAGGGCTAATATTTATCATAAATATAATTCAGATAAGAAATTCCCTCAAACTCACAAGTGTGAAACTATTATACAATAATTCATTACTCAGCATGTCAGTTCAGCTGTTACTGCATAGCTATCATACCATGACAGGCAGATGGGAGGGATAGTTGTGCCTGGCACTGATTGAATGTGGCCCCATGTTCTGTGTATCTTTCTTGTATGTGTTACTTGATGTAAACGGGCTTGTGCCAGCTTGATTCAGTTTCTGTAATCATTACCGGCAAGGCTGGTTTATCTACAGAGATGGCTGAAGTTCTTCAGTTTCACAAAAACAAATGATCAGGTAGAGGCCTCAAGGGTATATATTACAGTTTGACATATAACAGATTTGAATGTGGGCTTGTTATTTTTTGGAGAGGTTTTTGCTATAGGGCACGTGCGCTTGCCGGACAGACAGAGACATAGAGACAGAAAGCGAGAAATCACCCCCCAGGGGGGATGGCCACGCCGCAATCCCTTCTCCTCCATTCTCCTCTCGGGATCTTGGGCACGCACGCACACGCGCCCGGTGTGAGTTTTAAGCCACCGGGTCCGGGACGCGAACCGCAGTCCACTATGTGGGAGTCCAGCGACATAGCCATTATGCTAACTGCTGGTCCCAATGTGGGCTTGTTTTAAAATGGAGTTTTTATTTTTTAAAATGTAGTTCTCATTCTGGGGCTAATGAAGAGGATATGGGGAAAAGAAGTGGGTAGAAAGAAAGGAATTAAGAGATAATTTAAAAATTTGCGCTGGCCATGGTAGCCCAGCAGCAATGCAAGACTCCATGGTGCTGAATCCACAGAGAAATGTCCTGGATTTGCATCCTCAGGTCTCCGCGTACACACCAGATGAGCTCATACATGCACATTATCTTGGCATGCTGAGGCTGGGGGTAGATTGTGGTGTGAAGATGTGTTTGGGGTGCTCCTTTCTCTGTCTTCTCTTCAGCTCTGTCTGTTTCATATGGAGAAATAAATAAACTTAAAAAAATTGGAGCTGCTGTTGGCTCTTGATTTTCTCTCTGAGATACATCAGTGCCATTGAGGATTCAGAAGTGGTTGGGGGGGGGGGGGCTGATCCTAGAGCGTAGCAGTTAAGCACTGTGCGTAGGGAGCCAGATCCCACATGGCTGACTGAGTGGCTTGAAAAACATGATGGGTACATGTGCCTGTGTGCCCAAGATCCTGACAGGATGGAAATATGGAAGAAAAATAATTGCAGCGAGATCACACTCCACTGGGGATGTCTCCCCCCCCCCCCCCCCCCCCCCCCGCCCTCTGCCCACCTCCTGTCTGTCTCTCTCATGCATGTGTGCCCTCTGGCAATTAAAAAATGGTCTAGGGACTCTCACCTTTTGGCAGACAGGTTTGTGAGAGTGTTGACTTGGCTCACTGCTGCGACTGACATCCTCTACTTCAACCAGAGAGAAGGAAGTGGGTTTGGGGGTCCATATGGAGAGGGAGAGGGTGCATGTGTGGGCTGTGGGCCTCCTTCTCCACTCATTTTCAGCTTGGCAATTCTGCTGAGTGTCTCTGTGGCTCTGTGGTTTGCAAGTGCTGTCTAAATTTGAGTCCCTGCTCATTTTGGCTCTCAACCACCCCTTAATCTGTTGTCTGCTCATGCGAGACTGAGTCTTGAATGTGTGTATGAAGTGCTTTGAAAAAAATCCCAAGAATCCATGCAGTAGTTTAATAGAATTGTCCCAAGTCAAAACATGGCTGATTATTCAGACATGGAACAAGTGTACTGTTAATGGGTAGTCTCTGTAAAGAGCCTTATCTCTCTCCCTGGATCTTTTAATTCTGCCTACTCAGTCAGGGCTAGTGACTGATAATTTGCTTTCCACTTTTTTCTGGAGTTGAATTTTGAATTATTTGTTTCCTTCTTCTTAGCAATAATAATAAAAAAAATGACTGCACAGTAACATGCATTTATAGAGAATACTGGAACTTTGGGTTTCGAGCCAGCTGGGAAATTCCCTTCAGTTTTTCAGGCTTATACCATGTATTTGAAGAATGTTGAACCAAGATGTTTTGAGGAAGTAAATTGCTCATGCTGCCGAATGTGACCTGGAAGGAACTGAGGAACAGTAGAACTGAAGATGTGGTTTACTGATGTGTTTTCAAATTCCTTTGTTAGGCATCTGAAGAAGCCTCCCTTAGGGCCTTGGAAAGTCTGATGACAGAATTTTTCCACGACTGTACCACCAATGAAAGAAAACGTGAGATAGGTAAGTGAAGTGTTGAGTTGTAGAAGGTCATTTATAATGACAAGGCAAGGAAGAAGGAGTTGATAACCTTGGGTGGTTAAGCCTGGATATTTTTCTCTTGGAATTCTTGCTCTTTTTGCTCTAATTTGGCTGGTTGGCGGCTGGAGAGGTCCGTAAACCAAGCCACAAGGGCATAATGATAGATTTTCTTTTCTTTGGTCAAATGAAAAACATGTCCCCTACTTTTTTTTAAAAAAGCTTATTTTAGAATTATTTAATTTTATTATTATTTTAAAAATAAATTGTAAATAAATAAAATGGACTATTTTTAATATTGTTATTATTTTTCCAGTTGCTATAGGGCACATGTGCTCACCAGAAAGAAACAGACAGAGAGAGAGAGAGAATGGGAAAGCAGATCACTAGGTCCGGTACTCAAACTGCAGCTGGCCATGTGGGAGTCCAGCTCCTCAACCACCATGCCACCTGCTGGCCCCTATTATTATTATTTTTAAAAAATTTGCTATAGGATACAGATGCTCACCAGTGAGAGACAGGATGGGGGGAGGATTGAGAAAACAGCCTGTCAGGTCTGGGACTTGAACTATGTTCAGCCATGTGGGAATTCAGCACCTCCACCACCATGCCACCTGCTGCCCCTCCTTCCCCCACTTTGTTTTTAATTTCAGCAGTGTTGTTGAACTTTTATAAGAAGACTTTGACTATTAATTAAGAACAAAAAAACAATTAAGTGTCAATGTTAGTGAACACATTTTGGTGTGCAGAGATCTGATCTGAACCTAATCTAGTTCTCAGAGATCTCTTAAGTGTTATTACTTTTGTATTTGGGGGGCGGGGGGGCTTCTAGCTTCTCTTTTTTATTCCCCCCTTTATTGTTGTTCCCATTCTGCAAGTTTTGATAAATAAAGACTTCAAGCAATAGTGAAATGTACTTCAGGTCTTCTGGGGACCTCAGCACTTTCTAGAACCTACTTTTGAATTTTATAGTTATTCCCACAGAAATATTTATTTATTTATTTATATTTTAAAATTTTTACTTATTTTTTTTTTAGAGGTTTTTGCTATAGGGCGCGTGCGCTCGCCAGAAAGAGGGACAGAGAGACAGAAAGCAAGCAAGAAATCACCCCCCAGGGGGGATGTCCCGCCGCAATCCCTTTTCCTCCATTCTTCTCCTGAGATCTTGGGCACGCACGCACACGCGCCCGGCATGAATTTAAGCCGCAGGGTCCGGGACTTGAACTGCGGTCGACTACGTGGGAGTCCAGCAACACAGCCATTACGCTAGCTGCTGGTCCCACTTACTGATACTTCTGAACTTGGAACAAAAATGCTTCTTCCCTCCCCTCCCCTCCTTTCCCCTTCCTTCCCTTCCCTTCCTTTCCCTTCCTTTCCCTTCCCGCCTTTCTCTCCTTTCTCTTTCTGGAACAAAAATCCTGGCCCCCTCTCTTCCCCTCCCCCCCCCCCCCCCCCGCCCTTTAAAGAATTATTTATTTAATTTAATTTATTATTATTTTAATTTGATACAGGGTACATACACTCACCAGAGAGAGACATAGAGAAAGAGAGTGAGAAAGCAAGCCACCAGGTCTGAGACTTGAGCTGTAGTTGGCCATGTGGCAGTCTAGTGTCTCAGTCACCATACCACACTACCTACTGGCTTCTCCCTTTCCCTTTCTTAAATTTATTTATATTTTTCCGTGAGACAGACAGGCCTCAGTAGGCTTTTGATGCTGTGATTCATCCTCAATCAGCTTTAGATCTTGGACCTAGTGTACTTAGGGAGGTTTCTGGATGTGAACCTGTAACGTATCATCCAACCCCCAGGAAATGCTTTTCTGTTTCTAAGCCTAAAGGCTTTTCCCATGGGTATGTTAGTGTTCTGTACTAAACTTACCTTCATTACTTTCACCTCCTTGGAGGTCTTTTTTGATAGCTTCAGGACCCTGGAGGTGTATTTCACTGTCTTTAAATCACATTGGCCAGTTAAATGTTAGGGCTGATTTCTGCTTTTGGTTCAGAGCTCAGTTGGGGTTCAGGTTTCCTGGTGGCTAGTACCTTTGGCTGCATCTTGTTTCCCCTTGCATCCTTTACATATCACATCAGGTTCTGGTAGGTGCTGACTTCTTGTCTCTTCATTTTAAACATGGTAGTTTCTTTTGGACCTGCCCCCTGTATGTCTGGTTTTTCTGAGGAAATGCACTGTAGAGAACCATGGCGTTATGAAGAAGGCCTCACTGATGGGAGCTGACCCAGTAGATTGACCAGCTGTCTGGCTAAGAAGCTCTGCCCTACTTGTTTTCTAGGTCTCTCTTAGTACTCAGGTGGACTGACCCTTGTGCTCCCAGAGTGATGCCTTTATTAGTCTTATGCTACTAAAGTACCTTATACTTGTGGTAAAAATATCAACGATGATTTTAGGAGGTGAAGGAACTTTTCCCTTATTCCAATACTCTAATTTTTTCAGTCATTTCAGTTGATTTTAGCCTACAAGTGAAATTCTTTGAATTTTTCTCCTAATTTTTGGTTTGCAAATCAAATGACGTTCACCGTGTGTGCTCAAAAATCAAAAGTGGAACCTTTTGAACATATTTGTGTTCTAATCTGATTATAACATATCTTTAAATAACCAGATGTTATAAATGTCTAATTTACAGGCTGAGGGGAATCGGGGGTTTGGTTCTGTTTGGTGGGTGTGTCTTCAGTTCTCTTTGTACATAGTCTCTGTAGCTTTATTTGAAGTGTGTGGGCTAGAACCACTTCTTGCTTCTTTTCTGTTGTCTTACCATAAATTAAAGACTTTTCTTAGCTAGGTAGAAGAAAGGAGGGAGGCCTTTTCTGTGTACTTAGGGAGGTTTCTGGATGCAAACCTATAACCTATCGTCCAACCCCTAGGAAATGCTTTTCTGTTTCTAAGCCTAAAGGCTTTTCCCATGGGTATGTTAGTGTTCTGTACTAAACTTACCTTCATTACTTTCACCTCCTTGGAGGTCTTTTGATAGCTTCAGGACCCTGGAGGTGTGTTTCAATGTCTTTAAATCACAGCCAGTTAAATGCAGCCACCCTCCAGCAAAGGGGAGTTAATAGAGCTCTACAGCTTTACAGAGTTATTAGTGGGCCATTGAGACCAACTGGTCATTTTCATGTGGAGGAAATGGAAGCATCATGGAGGAGCAGTGACTCTCTTGGGGTCAGTCTCAGTGAATTAGTGGTAAAGTCTAGAAGACTCCAGACTTCCTCATTTCTCGCCATAGCTTATTCTCTCCGGTTTCACGTAACTTCTAGGATTATAGAAACATTCGCTTAGTTATTAGAACAGTTCATACCTTCCTTTTACAGAATTTTTATGGTACTGCATTGTTGCATTTAGCCTAAGTTGTGGGGAGCTAGCAGAGGAGTGACTTTGACTAGAAGGAGTTGCTGTGCATTCTGCTTTCCCAAGAATTTCTTAGAGTCTCTTGGGGTTGTTGGCCTTTGCAGTTTTACTCCATTTGGAATTATATTTCATGACCAGTGTAGCAGGTGAAAGTGACTAGGTAATACCATGTCCAGAAACATGATGATAGACCTTTAATGCTTGCTGCCTTGTGGAGTCCAGCTGCTGACTGACGTGATGTGTGGACAGGGCTACACCTGGCAACTGTTAACTAGTATTACATATTTTTGTTATTATTACTTTTTTTGGTGGTATTTTAAGATAAAAACCAACCCAGATGAAGAGTGTTAATCATCTTGAATTCTCATTCATTTTTTCTAGTCTGACTTTTAAGGTTAAATCTTAATCTTTTGTTTTTCTGCTTCTCTAGCCTTCATCTTATGTGTGTGTGAATAACATAGACTGTACTGAAGATCTGTGAAGGAGTGGTGAGGAGATATCTCCTACCCAGAGGAAACGTGTTAGCTATCATTTTTAAGATGAAATGATACTCTGAACAACTTTCAACTCACTTATTAGGTTAGATAAGAACTTAAACAATGAAAGTTTCTCTGTCCAAAAAGGGTAGATAGTAGAGTTTAGCTTTTAAGATGACTGAAAACACTGACAGTATTGGTGGTTACCTTAGTCAGAAAGATATTTTATGAGCTGTTCTTTCTATCTTAAAGAATCAGCTAGGTTGTATGGTTGATTTTGACATCATTTATGTTATGTGAAGAGAAGAGGCATGCTAGAGAAAATAGTAAGACAGCTCAGTCTCCTTTTAATTCCATGTATTTTCATCATCTTCTTTTTTGCTATTTAACTTCCAGAGGAGCTTCTTAATAACTTTGCCCAGCAAATAGGAGCCTGGAGATTCTGCCTGTATTTTCTCTCCAGCACTAGGAATGACTATGTAATGATGTACAGTTTAACAGTTTTTGAGGTAAGTTGTTAGATATGTTTATGTTCTTTTGAAAAGTATTTTGTAGTCAAATTCCCATGTTATTTATTTGTGCTAATAAATTTTAGCTTTAATGTACAGATGGCTGAGACTCAATGGTAGCTTAGTTCAGGGATTTCTGCCCACACCTGCCTTTATCTAGATGTGTCTGGTGTTCTAGGGTACTTTTCATCTTTGACATCAGCAAAGTAAGTTGACTTTAGGATCTATTTGTGGTAAAATGTAAACCCTCCACCTCCCTGCCTCATCATTTAAAAGGAAAAGATAATTAAAAACATTTTTGGGAGGAGGGATGATTTCCATAATACTATCATCCCTAACCACAAACATTTTGATTTAAATTGACTTTCTTTTAATCCTTGTCTTCTATGCACAATTAAAATCTATAATATTCATGTCATTTTGTATTCTTGTTTTCCTCCTCTTACCTTTATATTATATCCCTCAATTGTCATTATTCACCATACCATTCTTTTGTTTTTGAACATTAAAATTATTCTTGTCATTTTTTGGTGGCTATTAGAGATAGTAGTGTAAAAGGAAATTTTGCACATGTAGCTTTCTGTTTCTGTTAAATTATTTAGCATATCTTCCTAGGAATGTGATTGTTGTATCACAGGATTTGAATTTTCTTACACTTAATTGCCAAATTGCCCTTTATTTTATAAAGGGCTATTGTTTATTGAGTTGATACAGATAACTATGGGATGAATACTAGTTATTTTTATGTATAGATTATTAACTTAAAAAATGTATATTTGTTTTTCAGAATTTGATCAATAAAATGTGGCTTGGGGTCCCATCTCAGGATAAGATGGAAATCCGTAGCTGCCTGCCCAAACTCCTTTTGGCTCACCATAAAACCTTACCTTACTTTATTCGGAACAAACTCTGTAAAGTTATTGTTGATATTGGACGTCAAGATTGGCCCATGTTCTACCATGACTTTTTTACTAACATTTTACAGGTAAGGCTATAGCTACGGAAACTTTATCTGTGAATAGTTTGTTTGTAGAAGTGATTATTTCCTTGTTTTGAAGAGGAGTTTAAGATCAGCATTTGGAACTGTATTAGTGAGTTTTTGTAGGATAGATTACTGCATTCACTTAATTGCTATTCTTGGTAGATGTTGTGCCTTTGTGCAGTGGAGAAAGAGGGGGAAAACCAAGTTGCTTTGTTAACTTTTTGTGAAATTCTGTTCAGTAAGTGTTTGAAAATATGTTAGGTACTGCACCAGGTGTGGGGGTTGTAAGGAGGAGACCTATAATAGTTCAGAACTTAGTAAGGAAGTGACTGTGTAAATGATAATTATCCAGTGGTCTGACAAGTACTGGTGGAAGTCTGTGCAGAGTGCAGTGGTGGTATAGCATTAAGACTCACTGTTGGTGGTGAGGTATGAGTAGGAGACACAGTAGAGTAAGGGACTGGGTTGGTGGACAAGGCTAGACCACGAAGGGCAGAGGGGCTTTTAGTGTTTAATTCATAGTCTTTCTTGGGATCTGATGAAAAGTTTTACAAAGGGAGAGAACTTGGCCATCTTTTTATGTTGGAATGACCTCTCTGGCTAGAGTTCGGCTTGCAGAGGGATAAGACAAGATGGAAGGAGACCAGGAAGGCTATTGTTGGAGAAGTCTGGGTAGGACTAAGCCAAGCAGAGACCTACCTGGTGGAGGGAGGCGAGGCCCTTGAGGAAGGAGGCTTGTAGATGACTAGATGGTGAGGTTGAAGGAAGGAAGAAATCTAGAGTGATTTCCTGGTTTCTGGTTTAGATAGATTTTCCAGGCCAGGCATAAAGGAGAGGGGTGAGGGTGGGATTAGATAAAAGATAGTACATTCATTTGTCAGAAAATGCAATTAAGTTTTGTATATTTTCTTCCATGTGAGATCCCACCAGCCACTAGGAAATGTAGATCTTGGATTTAGCAGAGAGGTCCAGTTACAGGGTGGGGTTTGGAAACCATTGGGCAGTATGTCAGACTTAAGGGCTAGGAGACAGATGCTGTTGGATGTCATTTGAATCTGTGATTAAGTGGTTTTCAGGTTACTGAGAAAGTGTAGAGTTGTAGGAAATGGGTTTTATGTATAGTTTATAGAAATACGGTTATTTGCAAATTGGTTATAGTCTCACTGATTATAGGTTCAGTATTTTCTAGAAAAATATCATTGTTTTCTACTGTTCTGCCTGCTTTTCCTACAAAACATTTGAATGATGGCAGCAGTTAAAAAATAGAGGCATCCATACTTCTTCCAGATCTCCTGTCAGAGTGGTATAAAAATTCTTTAATTTGGCTTTGTATAGCTATTCATTCATCTAGCAATATGGTAGATTGAAACCACAAAGGATTCATACTTTCATTCAGTAAACTATTTGTTGAACACCAGCTGTGTGCTAACTGAGCATTTGGTGGGATGTAGCAATGAACAAATATAAAGTGCCTTCCTTCATGGAGTTTATAACCTCATGGAGAGAGGGCATCAGCAAACAGTAAGCTGAGATAGTTAAAAGTGGGATGAAGAAAACTAAATGTGGGGTAAAGGAAAGAGACTTACCAGGGTGTCATTTACATGGAAATCTCACGGAAGGCTTTTCTGGGTGGCAGACATTTGGGCAGAAATGTGAATGGAAATGATGGAGTGAGCCAACTGGGCACCCAGGGGAATAGTGTTTTGTGAAGAGGAGCTGGCAGAATGGCAGGGAGGCCAGTTGGCCTGGAGTGGTGGGAGGTGAGTGAGAGGCCTTCCTGGCTCTCTCTTACACACTTGCCTTTCCTCCAAGTTGAGGACATCGTGGCTAACTCTCCATGGTTTTCTAATGGAGGAGCCAGGGCAGCCCAGTAGAGGTGGAAAAGACTAAGAAAGTTGGGGGTCATTCCTGGGTTGGGTTGTTGGGTTGTATGTGCGGTGAAAAGAAGCAATTGAACGCAAGATGGAGAGCCATGGTTCCGATGGTGGTGGGTGGGGAGGAGCTGTGTTCCCACCAGCTGCTATCAGTTCCTTTGCTGAAGAACAGAACATTTCCTGTCTACTCTTGACGTGTAATTATAACAAATGAGAATTTGGAAGAGCATTTTAGGTAAAGCACTCATGGAGGTTTAAACAGGCTAGATGTCTTCCTCTGATCTCCATTGCTTGCCCTGTTCCACCCCTTCAGAAATAACTCCTTTAAACTAACCTTGTGTAGCTTTCACACCATGTAGCAGAAAGAGAACTGCAGGGGAGGCAGCAGGTTTGGGTTCTGCATTCATCTTCAAGTAAAATCATCTTTGATTTTAGAAGTCCTGCCACTTATGTGAGCCTCCATTTCCTTCTTTGTAAAATGGAATGGTTGGACAAAATGATCTTTAAAATCGTTTCCAGTTGTGTTATTTACCACTTTTTATTTATCCGTGTGAACCAGTCAGTGACATATAAGCCATGTCAGGAATGATCAGTGCTCAGTTGCTGACATTTCTCATAATGATAATAAAGCAAAACTTTTCTTCAGGTATTGGTAAACAAGACCAGACTGGTTCTGGAATCAGTTTCACCATCACACAATCCTTTGAGTAAACCATCTAAAAGGTTTCTTTTGGCTCAGTTCCATCATGGTCTGTTTGCAGCCTGGGATACATAGTTGTTTTATTTTTTTTTTTCAAACTCTGTGACAGTTGACTGCGGCATTATGCAATTTATGTTAAAAATGTGATGATCACCATACCAGGCAGAGAGGAGTTGACTTTGCCCCAGAAAAATTCTTACTGTTTTGGGTGTCCATTACACCCTTTCAAGGCCACTAGAGAAGGAATTAATTCCAGTTGGGAACCGACTCCCTTTTACTCCCTCCACACGCACTGACCCTCACAGGACACTTTTCTAGAATCTATTCTTCAGGTTTCCTGAAATCTAGTGAGCCGAATCAGGACACATTCTGCCTAGGGCACCAAATAGTTAAGAGGCAAGCAGCATAGGGAAGAATTGCTGTTTCTTTGATTGGGTTGTACGATAAAAACTGTTGAACCTTTTCAGAATTTCACACTGGAAACCTGAACATGGTCTTTAATCTAAAGATGCTTATTGTTTGTAAAATAAATTGCAGAGATTTACCTATGTTATGATCTTTAATTATGTATGTGAAGATGGTAAAGGGAAATACCATTTTGATAAAAAGTTTTCTGGATACAGAGCCAATGAGAAGAAAAATTACATATTTCCTAAGTAAAGAATAGCTTGCTTGCTTGCTTGCTTGCTTTCTTTCTTTCTTTCTTTCTTTCTTTTTTTTAATCTGGCTCCTAGTCTTACCTTCTTCCCTTCTCCCAAATGAGAGAAAAAATTATAAGATGTTTTCCATATTGTAGGAATTTTTTATTTCTGGGAGTATAGACACTTTTATAACCACAGAAAGGTATATATTGCCAAGTGCAATATTGGGCAGTAGGAGTCATTCTCACCTTAGAACTTGGGGGAAAATAAAACCAAAAATCTGAAGAGAAAGGATTAAATGTAAAAGGGAACTAATGGAAGTATTTTAGAATATAGATTGGTAGGGCCAACCCCATGCCTAGTTTTTAAGAGAGCCGGATCCCACCTGGGAGAATTTGGTTCAGATCTTGGCCCCAGTGCACGGATGCTCAAAATCCAAATAAGAGAAGGGATTGAGGTGTGACCATGCCCTATTGGGGATTGCTTCTCTTCCTCTCTTTCTGGCGAGCACACATGCCCTCTGGCAATTAATATGAATGAATGAATGAATGAATGAATGAATACGGATTAGTATACAGAGGTCTCCAAAGTGGAAAGAGGTGGTTATTATGAAGTTCTATTTTATTATGTAAAGAAAAATTGGTAGAGGAGGGATTTCCTGTTCTTCTTTAGTACATTATCTGATTTTAAGCTAGTGTTATAAATAGTTCAGATTTGTAGAAAATATAGAACATGTGGAGGATGCAATCGGGGTTTTAATGCTCAAGAGAACTGATTTCGTGAAGAGAAGATTTTTTTAAAAAGACAAGGTCTTGTTATATTGTGATCTTCCTGTCTCTGCCTTCCAAGTAATGGGAACTATAGTGTGTGCCATTGCACCTGGCTTTTTAGGGTGGTCTTGAGAATTGAACCTGTGCTTCCCATGTGGCTTCATTCTGTCCTGTAGCAGAGTCCACTAGTGCATGCTACTGAGAGATCTTTTTATTTTTTTTACTTTATGAGATTGGGGAGAGAGAGGTAGGGAGAGAGAGGTAGGAATATGTTTTTGATAGTGTCTTGCTGTATTGTGATACTTGTGTGCCAGTCTTCTAATTAAATGCTAGAATTGTAGGGCACACAGCTGTGCTCAGTGTGTTCAGGTTGGTCCTGCAGCTGAACCTATGCCTCATTTGCAGTCTATAGCCTCCCAAGTGGGGTACTACCTGTGTGCCACCACAGTTGGGCGTAGAGAGTATTTTAAAACATTGTTGCTGATGTTTCCTAGTGCTACTTCTGAGGGCAGTTGACTTTACCTTAAGCTGTCATTATTCAGTACTTTTCCTGCTCTTTGGGGTTGAGGTTTTCCTCGATTTGTGATTGGAAGTTCCCTGTATTTCTTGAAGTGAATGAAACTTGTTTGTTTGGGTGCAGTTGCTGAGTATTTTCTTCTTCCCTAAAGCTTATATTGTGTAGCTTGAATAGTAAAGAAACTTGTATTGGAGAATGAACTACATTTAAAGTTAATTATGTTTAAAGAAAAAGATGAGATGTTCCTTAAATTGTTTGCTTTTCTATAGGTTGTAACATATAACTCAACAGAGAATTTTAGTGGCAACTTGTTATTACTTTTACCATTTCTGGAAACCAAAAATAAATAGAGTATTGTTTTGAATTTTGGGAAATTCATTAGGAAGATACAAGTGTTATGCTGTTGAAAGTGTGCCCTATTTTTCCCTTTTATTCAAATGAACTTCTAATTTTTAAGAGGGATTTTTGCTATAAGGCATGTATGCTTGCTGGAGAGACAGAAAGTGAGAAATCAACCTCCATGGGGGATGACTTTGCCACAATCCCTTCTCCATTTTCCTCTTGGGACTTTGGGCACGCCTGCTCATGTGCCTGGTGTGAGTTTGAGGCTGCTGGACTCGAACTGTGGTCGACTATGTGGGAGTCTAGTGATGTAACCGTTATGCCATCCGCTGGTCCCCAAATAAACTTTCTTATGGTAGAATATTACAGGTGAAAGGAACAATGTTTTAATTTACCATATAGGTATTTACAAAGTCGTAGGGCCAGCAGGTGGCATGGAGGTTAAGGTTATGGATTCCCACATAGCCAGCTATGCAGTTTGAGTTCCAGACCTGGAATCTTTGAAAATCATGCTGGGCATGTGTGCATGCATGTTTCAAATCTTGAAAACAGTGGAGGAGAAGGATGTGGTGTGGTTATCCCCTAGGGGGTGATCCCCCCACCCTGTTTCTTTTTCTGGTGAGTGTATGTGCCCTATAGCAAAAATAAAAAAAAACTGTAGTATACTTTAGTCACATGTACATGTTGTGGCTTTGCTTCATGTATAATTGTAAACTTCTCTAAAGCACATAGAGCTTAGAAATGTAAAGTTGATTTAACAACCTGATTTTTGAGAAGCTATTAAAACTGATTTAACATATCTTAATTGCTTGTGTGTGCGTGTATGTGTGTGTATATATATATAATATATATACATATCAATATATTTCACCTAACTTGGTTTTTGGGCAGAGTAACCAAAGTTTTATTGGGAATCTGGACTTATATAAAAAGTGTCACATTAGGTGTAAAAGAGCTTCATTTTTTAGCTGTTTTCAGGTTCATGTTACTAGAATCTTGTCCTTGAAATAAGGTTGAGAATACATTTCTTGTGGTTAAAAAAAAAAAAAGAAGAAGAAAAGCTACATAAATGTATTCTAAGTTGTTTTTCTTTTTCTTTATTTTTTGAGAGGTTTTTGCTATAGGGGTGTGCACTCTCCAGAAAGAGAGAGAGAGACAAAAAGAGAGACAAATCACCCCCTCCCCCCCCAGAGGGGACGGTCACACCGCAATCCTTTCTCTTCCGTTCTCCTCTCGGGATCTTGGGCACGCATACACATGCGCCCGGCGTGACTAAGCCACAGGGTCTGGGATTTGAACTGTAGTTGACTCCATGGGAGTCCAGTGACATAACCATTATGCCAACTGCTGGTCTCCTAGTCATTTTTCTAAAATGTTGATTTGTGTAGCTGTTCAGGGAAGTTTAAACACACGCACCCTAAACGACTGCTAAGTTCTTTGTACCTTATTTGTGCAACATTGCTCAGAACTCTTTTTCCTGGCAGTTGATCCAGTCCCCTGTGACAACTCCCCTTGGGCTGATCATGTTGAAGACAACTTCGGAAGAGCTGGCTTGTCCCCGTGAGGACCTCAGTGTGGCTCGGAAGGAGGAGTTGCGAAAGCTATTACTGGACCAGGTGCAGACAGTGCTCGGGCTACTGACAGGTGAGCAGTTTGTTGCCTACAGATACCCAGAAATCAGACATTGGCTCTCAATGTTTATGAGCAGTCGTTTGAGCTATTGCTGAGAGTGAGCATTAAAACAGAAAGATTTAGTGCTGAATTTCCAGCATTCATAGTGTAGTGTTTAGCACGTGGGAGAGTCTCAAAAAAGGTTTGTAACTTATTTTCATTTAATTGGTCCTCACTATAATATATCTATGATTAATGAGGTATAGTCTAGGTCATAAAAGTGTGATTAAAATGCCAATTACTGGATTTGAAATAAGGTGGGTAGCAGCTCTTTATTTAAAATAATTTGAATTTAAAATTGGGAGAAGTTGGAGGAGTAGGAAGACATGAAAATTTCCCATCATATGTAGGGAAGTGAGACAAGATGAGGAATCAGCCCCCCTGTGCATGAGGTTGTAGTCGTATGTAGCATTTCATCTTGTCTGTTTGATTAGAGCCTCATAACAGTGTGCGAAGGATAAGAATAACCAGAAAACAAAGCACAAAATGAGACAGGTGATAGGAAGCAAGCACAGCCCTGAGTCGCAAGAGTTGGGATTGCCACGCTGATGTGAGCGTTTGCTGGTCCAGACCTCTAGGGTGCTGGGGAACCTGTGCTTACTGCAGAAAAAGGATGCTGTAGGGAAACGAGTGTTTTTTTTCCTCCACCCCTTCCACCCAGATTTCTTTTGGATGTCTAGGAACATTTTTCTTTTGTATGTCTAGTTTAGTACTTGGCATGTGGCAGATACTTAAAAATTATTGAACAAAAGTGATCTTGTCCTTTGTTCCCTATCCATCCCTAAACCCCAAGAGAGAAACCCAAACCTCAGAGCATATGTAGTCATTCACAGCATACTTACCGTCACCTCAACTAGACATTACATTTCTAGAGTTAGGGACTGTCCCTTATAACCCTGTGTCTTACTATATCTAGCAGCATATTATTAAAAATTGACATGTAATAGTTCATGTATCAAAAAGTCACCATTTTAAAGTGTAACAATTCAGTATTTAGCATATTCACAAAGTTTTACAGTCATTACCACTATTTAATTCTACAGCATCTTGATTACCCCATAAAGAAACCCTGTTTCCATTGACTGTCACTCCACATCCCCCCACCTACCTCTGTGGGCAACCACTAATCTTTCTGCCTATGTGGATTTGCCTATTTTAATAGGTCATCTTTTATGTAATGTTACTTTCATTTAGCGCAATGTTTTCAAGACTTATTTGTGTTTTAATATTAAATATTTGAGGAGTAAAATGTTTTCAGAAGCCTGTATGACATTTTTCTCTTCCAGATTCTATTGGGATTACATAGAGGAATCAAGTACAGTTCCTGCCCTTTAGTAATTTACACTCTAGTGGAGGGCAGGCAAGTTAACAGTTAGTTTCAAGAGCTATAATAGAGGTATGTTTTATGTGTAGGCAAAACTGAGCAGGCAGGAAGATTTCCTGGAAATTCTGAGTGGACTCTGAGGGACACACAAGTGCTGTTAGTTTGTTTTTCTTTTTTTTGGAAGAGGTTTTTGCTATAGGGCGTGTGCGCTCGCTAGACAGACAGAGATAGACAGAGAGACAGAAAACGAGAAATCACCCCCCCCGGGCAGATGGCCACTCCACAATCCCTTCTCCTCCATTCTCCTCTTGGGATCTTGGGCACGCACGCACACGTGTCCGGCGTAAATTTTAAGCCACCAGGTCCAGGATACGAACCGCGGTCGACTACATGGGAGTCCAGTGACATAGCCATTACGCTAACTGCTGGTCCCAAGTGCAATTAGTTTGGTGGAAAGGTCAAGTTGGGATTAGTGGGAGGAGAGCTGGTCAGAGATGGACACATAGACAGTTCAGCATCATGTAGCCTGATATGAGGTGGGTTGAAGGCTGGAACAGGCAAGGCCAAAAGGGTGAACAGAGGCTACATACCTGAGACCTGTAGGGTAGTATTGTTTACTGGGTGAGGAACATAAGAGGATTAGTGGCAGGTTTGTGGGGGAAGAAAAGTTGAATTTAAGATATCCAAGTGGTATTGTCCAGGAAGCAATTGGATATGCAGGTCTATGAATGCCTTACCTGGTTTCTAATTCCCTGACATGTGACATAGAGGTTGGAGTGTATGGTCAGGAGGTCAGGATGAGTTTTGGACCAATAGAGACAGACATTGACAGAGACCTGAGAGTCTTCATAATATGTTTTGTTGAAGCCACGGCAGTAGATGAGTCAACACAGCAGAGAGACATAAGGTAGTGGGGAAATCTGGGGACAGATGGGTACTGATGGACAGAGGAAGGTGGTTAAGGTGAAAGAGATGGAGTCGAGTTCAGAGAAACCAGAGAAAAGCCAGGGAAGAGTGCTACAGGCTCAGAGAAGGGTTTGGACAGTGGCTTGGAATTCCATAGAGTGGTCCAGGAGGATTAAATTGGCCACTGGGTAGATATAGCAACCAGGCAATCTTGGCAAAGAGCAATATTGGTGGAAATTGTGTGGGAGAAAACACGTTACAAAGTCAAGATGCAGCAATAGAGATCCTCTAAGTGGGGACAGTACTTTCCAGAAGGTAGCTGGAAGTAAATTAGAAAGGCACAACTATTACCCAGGGGGATTGAGAGAAGGATGTTTAAACGTTGATGTTTGATGAAAAGTATCAATTGTTTTTCTAAATCTGATGTCATATGCTGTACTTAATTTTTCTCAAACTCAGTTTCTCCTTTCTTGGTAGGTATCTTGGAGACTGTCTGGGACAAACACAGTGTTACTGCTGCCACTCCACCACCATCCCCAACCTCAGGAGAAAGTGGTATGGTCTGCCTACCCTCTGAACATTGCTCTTTTTAAATGCACTTGATGTCTCTTCAGTAGCTCATCTATGCCAGATACAGATACTGAGTCTTTCTTAATCAATTTTTTGCCTTCTGCCCATGTTTTATATTATTCCTTGAAAATAACTGTATTTTTCTTTTTCTTTTTATCTTGAGGTTTTTGTTCTAAGGTGTGTGTACTTGCCAGAGAGGGAAAGTGAGAAATCACCCCCCAGGGATGAGGGCCATGCCACAGTCCCTTCTTCACTTTCCCCTTGGGATTTTAGGCACACATGCACATGCGCCTGGTATGATTTTCAAGCCACCAGGTCTGGGACTTGAACCATGATTGGCCATGTGGGAGTCCGGTGCCTTAACCATCACGCTACTCCAATAATTGGATTTTTCTAATGTAATATTTTGAATAACACATTTTGCTTCTTATGTATAAGGAAGATGACACCTTTGATCTTTTGTCATCAGTTGCTGTCGCTCCTAGTTTGTTACCTTCATTTTTCTTTTTCTGAAATGTCATGGCTTGTACTGAGGTTGGTGTGAGCCTGGGGGGTTGACAGATATGCTTTATCTGGGAAGGGGATTGGGCAGCACCTGGTGGAGAGGACACAGGGACGTGGATTGCTTTCTTTCCTCTTGGACTCAGAAGTCAGGAATGTCAGGATAGCATGAGGACCAGTGTCCAGTAGGCAGCAGTGAATTTATCATGGTTAGGACTAGTTTGATAAAACCTGGGCACGTTTGCAATAGTTAGTAAGTAGTTTGCTGGTAGCTAGTTATATTATTACTTGTTTCAAAAGTCAGAGTGCAATTAATCTAAAAATGATTACTTTCAAGGATGAGTGGAAAGAGGAAATTGTGTCTGAGCAGGAAATTTTAGTTTCTAAATGCTTCTGTTTACACTAAATGATCAGAAATGCTTTTCAGTAGAGTACATCCTGTGAATTGGCACATATTTCTTCCTCTATTGTAAAGGTTGATGTGGTTAATGAGAAATATTTCCACATCTTTCTCCTTTACCCCAAGGAAATGGGTTGTTGAAATCAGAACTCTCTAAGCCCCACCTGTTTCACTGCAGGTCATTAATTTGTGGAAGTTGAAATTCACAGTTACTGTAGGATTGCAAATATGTCAGAATGTTCTGAGGACTGGTCATAGTATACTAATTTTTTTCAAATTCTATTTATCATACTTGGATTAAAAACCGTTAGGCATTTGTCTTACCACTTAGGTTAAAAAACATTAGAGTTCTAGGCCAGCCCTGGCCTGGTGGTTGGGTACTAGCTTAGCATCCAGTGTAAGCTAGCAGCATTTTAACCGAAGTAAAATTTACTTGCTTTTCCGAGGTCATTTTCCAGTAACGAAAGGTGTGTGTTTTGGTTGGCTTTGTTAGTGTATATGTTTTGAGCTAACTAAGTTTATACTTTAAGAGATTTTATTTTGGTGGGTTGGTCAGGTTGGGGAATGTCTGATAATAAAAGTGTATGTTTATCTCTTTTTGTATGTTTCTTATGAGATCAGGTGAAATTAAATATGAACTAACTCTACATTTCCATATAACAGAACCTAAAAATATGGTGCCTTCTTCTTGAGAATTGCATGTTAGATACTATTAAAATTATTTCTTCTGAAACATTTTTTAAATTAATTAATTAATTTACATTTATTCCCTGAGCATTGTCACAGCAGACAAAATGTGATTTCCTATCCAGAATACACTGCATAGTGGCTTAATCATACATGTTATTGTCAATAATTTTCCATTCCTAGTTTCATATATGTATACATATGTATGTATATATATGAAATATACATACACACATTTTACACACACACACACACACACACATATATTTTACCCCTATTTCTCACCCTCTGTCATTTCCCAACCTCCTCCCACACTATCTCAGGTGTCTACAGTTGTTTTCCATTCCTTTTTCCCCCCACATTTTATTGCTTCATAAAATTTCTTTTTTTTTTTTGGAGAGGTTTTTGCTATAGGGTGCGTGCGCTTGCCAGAAAGACAGAGAGACAGAGAGACAGAAAGCCAGAAATTACCACCCAGGGGGATGGCCACGCTGCAATCCCTTCACCTCCATTCTTCTCTCGGGATCTTGGGCACGCACGCACACACGCCCGGCGTGAGTTTAAGTCACTGGGTCCGGGACTTTTACCGCAGTCAACTACATGGGAGTCCAGTGACATAGCCATTATGCTGTTGATCCCTCATAAAATTTCTTTAATAATCTACTTTCAATATCAAGTTCAGCTGGTATATACATATCTGTGAATACATGTCTGACTTTAGGCGTGAAACTCCTGAGTAGAATGAATATACTATAAGGGAGCACCTAGCTGATGCTATATAGCTTACCACAGTCATTAAATAGGTATTTTTAAATATATTTTTTAATTTCAAGAAAAGCAGCTTTAGCTTTAATAACTCAAAGAAATGCTAAGGAAGGAAATTTGCTTAAAACTTAAAGCCAGAAAACAGGTTAGGGTTCTGTTCAAATAATAGGAACATGAACCTATGGGCAGCTCGAGAGAGGACAAAGATCCTTAAAACTGGAAAACAAAGCCTAGAAGAAAATCAGCAATGTTTTAGTCAAAATTCATAAAATTTTATTTTACCAGTTCAGTCTCATGTACTTAATCTATCTTCTATTGTGGTTCCATCTTCTCAATTAAATTCTGGGATAGAATATTCAATTCCAAGCTTGTCCCTATGATTAAGTTGGCCATTTTCTTAGTTTTGAACTCTTATTTTTGTGTGTCTGTATTTGATTTTCCTGGTATAGCACTCCCTTAAGAACTTCTTGGAGATCTGGTCTGGTGTTGGTAAATTCTTTCAGGTTTGTTTATGTGAGAGTGTTTTTGTCTTTTCTTCCCATATGAAGGATAATCTTGCCGGGTACTGTATTTTTGGTTGAAATTGCTTTTCCCTTAATACTTTGAATATATTTTCCCATTCTTTCCTTGCTCACATTGTTTCTGATGAGAGGTCCGCTGTTAGCCTGATGGGATATCCTTTGTAGGTAACTTCACGTTTCTCTCTTGCTAATCTTAGTATCTTGTCTTTGTGGTTTTGGTCAATCTGGCTATTATGTGTCTTGGAGAAGGGTTGATTCTATTTGGCTTCCTTTGTATTTCTTGGGATTGGATCTTTGAATGCCTCTTTAGGTTTGGAAACTTTTTTGCAGAATGCCCTTTTGAGTCTCTTCACCTTCTGGAATACCAGTTATCCAGGTGTTTGGATGTTTGATGGTATCTAGTATTTCTCATATATTATTTTCATTTTTGGGGGGCAATTTTCTTAGTCTTTGTGGTAGATTTTTCTAGGCCAGTAATTCTCTCTTGTACATCTGAGATTCGATATTCTGTATGATCTAGTCTGCTTTTAATACTTTCAAGGGATATTTTGACTTCCTGTGTTATAGCCTTCATCTCTAACAGGCCCATTTGATTCTTTTTTATAGTGTGTATTTTCTCTTTTAGATCTTACAAGAATTTCCTCACCTCCTGGAACTTGTCAGCTCCTTTCTCCTGCCTCTTCTGCAATTCATTGTCTCTCTTCTTTTGCATCTCTGTTAGATTTGTCACTATGAATATTCTAAATTCTTTTTTTTTTTTTTTTTTGAGAGATTTTCGCTATAGGGCACGTGCGCTCGCCAGACAGACAGAGACATAGAGACAGAAAGAGAGAAATCACCCCTCGGGGGGATGGTCACGCCGCAATCCCTTCTCCTCCATTCTCCTCTCGGGATCTTGGGCATGCACGCACACGCGCCCGGCGTGAGTTTTAAGCCACCGGGTCCGGTACGCGAACTGCGGTCGACTACATGGGAGTCCAGCGACACAGCTATTACACTGACTGCTGGTTTCCCATATTTTAAATTCTTTATCTGACATTTCCATGAGTTTCACTGTACTGTCTGTGGATGAAGAGGAGTTATTCTTTTCCCTTGGAGGAGAGGTATTTTCTTGCTTTCCCATGTTCCTTGTGACCCTGCGGTGATTTCTAGTCATCTGATGGATGGTGCGTTTCTTTCTAATTCTTGAAGTTCAATCTGAGTGTTCAGAGGCCTGCAGAAGGAGGTGATCTGCACTCTCTCTTTTGTTCCGTTTTCCCTCTTTGTGCATCAGATTCAGTGGGAATAGAGGAATATTCTGACCCTAATCATATTCAGATGTTTGGATCCTGTTCACTTGGACCTGTCTAGACACTTAGTGAATAGAGGCTGAGCAGCCATGAATAAAGAAAAAGGGAAAAGAATTAGAGAAGAGGAAAGAAGAAGAAAAAATAAAATCAAAAACAAGAAAGAAAAAAGATTAAAAAAACATTAGATTTTAATTTTTTCTTTTAAAAGAATTATTTAACTTTATTTAATTGTTTTAATTTGACCAGAGTGAGAGCAAGACGTGGGGGGTGGGGGGGGGTGAGGAAACAAGCCACCAGATCTGGGACTCAAACTGCAGTTGGCCATGTGGGAGTCCAGCGCCCTTAACCACCATGCTACCTGTTGGCCCCTAGACTTTAATTTTAAAGAGCAAAAAATGAAAACCGCACATGTGCTGTGTGAAAGCAGTATTTCACAGCTCAAGTTCTGTATCCATCTCAGGATGGGCCTGGCCTGGGTTTGTGCCTTTCCTAAATGAAATGGGCAAAGGCACCAATTAGCACAATAAAAAAGAGGGGCTTGAGAGCCTAGAGAATACTTTACCTTAAAAAAAAAAATTAAAAGTCACAGGGAGACACAGCGAGACAGAGAGAGTCAGAGAGAAATGGAGAGAAGGAGACAGAGGTATCCCTACCCACTAGAAATGAATCTGGAGGGGAGGTCTCAGCAGAAAATCATTTTTGGTCAAGGAATGCAGTATTTCACAGCTCAAGTTCGGTATCCATCTCCTAAAATTTTTTGAAGTCTTGAGTTTTAATATTTGAGAAAAGCAAAATAAATTGAGACTCTCAGGAGCCAAGAGAATTTAAGTAAACTTTTAAACTAGTATACATCCCCATTTTGTTTTAATCAGTTAATTATCTCAGAGAAAGGGAGGGAAGGGAAGGAGGGAAGGGAGGAGAGAGAGAGAAAGAAAGAGAAAAGAAGATGGGCATCCCCAACAGTGTCTTCATGTCACGGTCCACCCCTACTCAGCCAGCCAGGTTCATGGGTGCATGTGTGTGTGTTGCCAGCGTGTACAGGAAGATGAACCTGTGAACACTGCATTACTGTTGCTCCACTGTGGCTGGACTACTTCCCCCTTTTTTAAAAAACAAAGAAAAATTTCACATTCATGTGTTAGTGTTTTTTTCCTTTATGGTAATTGCGAGTGAAGTCATCAGATCTTGCACCATTGCTTGGACAGTGTTGCTGATTTAATCAGCATTTACTCTGATGCTTTTGTTCAACTCCACTTTTGTATTTGAAACACCAGACTTTCAGAAAATTGTTTAACTTTCTTGACTATAATTTCAATTTTGTAGAGGAAATTATACTCAGAAAACCTGAAGGCCCAGTGAATAAACCGAACTAACTCCTTAGCACACCCCAGCAGCAGTCTCTGCTGGACTCTCCCTGCTCTGGCAGAATTCCCAGTCAGATTCAGTGATCCTCTTAGGCCTTTTGTCACTTTCTCCATGCACTTTTCTTTTAATATAGTTAAAAGAATACTGTTTGTGAAAGATGAGAAAGTTTGCTAGTGCACCCTTCTATAAGTCCTGTGTTTGTTTAGTCTTAATTCTATATTTAATTCAGTGCTGGCGTTTGTCCTTTTGCCAGGGTCTCTATCCTAATTCTTCATTTGATTTGTCTCTTTTTTTTTGTTTTTTTTTTCATTGTCCATGGGAAGAATTTATGTGGATTTTTTTAAAAACTATTTTTTGCTATAGGGCATGCTCACTCGTTGGAAGGGTGGGTGAGAGAGAAGGCACTCCTCCCCACCGGAAGATGACCATGCCATAGTCCCTTCCCTTTTAGTCTCCCCTCAGGATTTTGGGGATACATGCACATATGCCTAATGTATTTTTCAAGCTGGTGGGTCCAGGACCTGAACCACAGAGTTGACCATGTGAGATCTGGCTGCTTTAACCACCATACCACCTAACCGGCCCAAAAAGTTATTTTTCTTTTCCAAAGCAAAAAGTAAATTCACTGAAAAAAGAGGAGTGATCTTTTCATTTTTGCAAGTCTCCTTAACATGACGATTAAAGAAAGCGTCTACATTTTATCTATTTGCAATGTCACATGCAGGGTAGCCTCTGGAAAGTGCCACTGTGTATTTGTGAGATATAGGCAAATAACATTTTAGCAAATAACATTTTAGCATTTTTAAAAAGTAGCTTTGAATTGTGCACCCTCTATAAGGTCCTCACACCAAATTTTCAGAACGGCTACTCAATAGTAATGGTTGGATTTTTGTATTTTAGATCACAAGTTTAGATAGTTAATTTAGTTATACTGCCCAGTTCATAGCATTTGAGTATTACTGGTATGTATAAGAGCCCTTTCATTATTTTTTATTTATTCCCATTCATACCAATTCTTCTCTTTCCCAGAGTAAATAGCCAGTTTAGTATATTAATGTGCATCTTAAAAAAAAAAAAATTCCAGATGATGTGTGTACTCGCTGGAGAGAGACAAAGAGACTGAGGAAAGTGAGAAAGTACCCCCCATGGGATTGGTCACGCTGCAGTCCCGGCTTTTCCATCTCTCACTCCTTGTGGGATTTTAGGCAACTCATGTACATGTGCCTGACATATTTTCAAGCTGCTGGGTCTGGGTCTTGAATCACACAGCCAGCCAATGTGGGATCCATCTCACATAAACATCAGGCCATGCACTGGCCCAATCTGTCTTTTTGATAACTTATTATTATAAAAATTTATTGTTTTGTGTCTATATATTTTAATATATGAAAGTGATGTGGTAATAATGCTGTGGTTCTGTTTCTTTTTATTCTGCACTATGTTTTTAAGGTCTTTTCAAGCTACTGCCTGTACCTTTAGCCCATTGCTTCTGCTCAGTGCACGATGTGCTGTGTGTCCACAGTGTCTCACCTGTCTTCAGCCCCCAGTGAGGAACCCGCATTGCTGCCCACTCCCCACAGAGCTCTACCTGTTCCCTCGTAGGCCCCTGTGTGAGGGTTGGTTTGGGAACATAACAGGAGGGGAATGGCCAGATGATAGGATAGGTGAATGTTTTACAGGACTCCAGAGGGCCAGAGGTGTGTGCCTGGCGTCCTTAGGAAGATCATGGGGTACAGAACCAGGCCTTTTCCCCAAAGCTTTAGCATTGTGGATCGTGTGTTAACACTGTGCTTCTGCATTTAGCCTAGTTTTAATCTTTGATTCATTTGGTGCCCAACTTCATACACAGTGGTAGGTTTGTTTGCTTGCTTGCTTGCTTGTTTGTTTATTTATTTATTTAATGGTCCATTATTATGATTTTAAAAACAAGATTATGATTTTAGGGGACAGAAAGAAAAGAGTAAGTGGTTTGGGACCAGCAGTTAGCATAATGGCTATGTCGCTGGACTCCCATGTAGTTGACCATGGTTCGAGTCCCGGACCCGGTGGCTTAAACTCACGTCGGGTGCGTGTGCGTGCATGCCCAAGATACCAAGAAGAGAATAGAGGAGAAGGGATTGTGGCATGGCCATCCCCCTTGGGAGGTGATTTCTCACTTTCTGTCTCTGTCTTTCTTTCTCTCTTTCCGGCGAGTGCATGTGCCCTATAGCAAAAAACCTCTCCATAAAAAAGGGGAAAAAAAAAAAAAAAAGAAAGAAAGAAAAGAGAAAGTGGGTTTGGGTTTGGCATGGGGTTTTACAGTCAGGGATAGTCCTACCCTGTTCCCACTACTATGTCTCCTGGGAAATTGTTCTATAGATGTCACTAAATTTGTCAAAACACTAAAGTTTATATCCAGATATGTTTCCTTAGAATTAGAACCAGCTTATTTTATTATATTGTTACAGCTTTTTGTAATTGGTGATTAACATTGAGCATATTAATTAATTTTCTTTGACTGCATAGGTAACTAAGCTTCCCCCCCCTCCTTTAATTCTTCCTTTTGAAGAATTACTTCAAGTGGTTTGTGAAAGATTTGATAGTGGCTGTCCTAAAAGATTTTTTTATTTTTTAATTTCAGGTGACTTACTGAGTAACCTGTTGCAGAGTCCTAGCTCAGCCAAACTGTTAAATCAGCCAATCCCTGTCCTTGATGCGGAGAGTGAGTATATCTGTTCCCTGGCCTTGGAATGCCTGGCCCATCTCTTCAGTTGGATTCCTCTGTCTGCCAGCATCACCCCGTCCCTCCTTACCACCATCTTCCATTTCGCACGCTTTGGTTGTGACATCCGGGCCAGAAAGATGGCATCAGTTAACGGCAGCAGCCAGAACTGTGTCTTGACTCAGGAGCGTGGCCGACTTGGGGTCCTGGCCATGTCCTGCATCAATGAACTCATGTCCAAGAACTGTGTGCCTATGGAATTCGAGGAGTATTTACTGCGTATGTTCCAGCAGACTTTCTACCTCCTGCAGAAAATCACCAAGGATAACAATGCCCACACAGTGAAGAGCAGGCTAGAAGAGCTTGATGAGAGGTAATGAAAACAGTGTGGAGTCGGTGGTGCCTTGAGGAAAAGGGCCTTTATTGTCATGCTTTGCCCCATAGTGTCTGTAATCCTCTTTGATTTCAGAGTGTGGGGCCCCTGATGAGGAACAGAGAGGTAGGTGTGTACCAGTAAGTCTGAGATAGCTGGAAGGGCTAGGGTGGTTAAGGGAAATGCGTTGAGTTTGGAAAGTGACTGTGGATTGTGTAGGTTTGTTGTCTTTTTCCCCATCCATCTTCTGTCCTCCCTTCTGCTCCTCCTCCCCCTCTTCCTCACTGTTTGCCTGCAGGTCTGAGTTGGTGAGGAACTGAGACTGCTGCTCATGTATAGCCAAGAACAGGAGAAGAGGTCCCTGGAGGTACAGGAGTTATAATTGCCCTTTCTCACTTGGCGTTGCTTCTCAGTTTTTACTATTTGAAATCTTTTCCCAAGTGAACATCTTGCAAAATACAGGGTTATTGTTGTTATTGTGAGTTTTGCACAAATGGTGAGTTTTCATCAAAAGATAGGAGAGATGTTAACATAGGCACAGATGAATGGGGCACACACCTGTGTTTCCTTGCTATTGTCCTCTTGAATGGAGCCTGAGATAATCTTAAAGCCCTCTGGAGATGACTCCATCACAGTCCTCCAAGACAGGGTCCTGGTACGCAGTTCCTTTGCAGTTGATGTCCTTTGTGTATCTTATAGCTTTCCTTGACATGATGCTACTGCTGTATAAAACCAGGGAAACTGGAAACTCTTATTATGAGCAATCATGTTGTTTATTCAGAAACCTCCAAATAGATACAGTTTATTGAATTTGGAAATATTTATAGATTGCCTGGCAACTAAGGTTGTTAATACTTTAATCAGTTTTCCTTAGAGTACCTTTTGTTAATAGAGTTATTTGTTTCCTTTTCTTTAAGTAGTAGAACAAACAGTCATGTGCCTAAGGTTAAGAATGTTTTAGTGCCTTTAAAATTGGGCAGTTT
Source organism: Tupaia tana (assembly GCA_026018925.1). Classification (NCBI taxonomy): domain Eukaryota; kingdom Metazoa; phylum Chordata; class Mammalia; order Scandentia; family Tupaiidae; genus Tupaia; species Tupaia tana. The sequence goes on from JAKSZU010000016.1 coordinate 61,967,658, forward strand.
TATTACATTTTTCCAAAGTTAAAAAATTGATACATAAGATTATATTGGTTTGGTTCATTGTAAACAAGGTTCTTGTGACATTTGCTTTGTATAATCACAGAAGGACTCATAGACTGACATGGTCCTTTTTTCATATAATAGCTTTCTATATTCATTAAAAGACATAATTTTATATCCTTTCTAGCTTTGGTTAAAAAAGCTATAATAAAAAAAATCTGTATCTACTGTACCCACCATCAACATAAGTTGTTTTGACTATTATTTAAGCATAAGTATTCACAGGTACTTTGTTATGGCTTAAATTCAGACGGTGTAGAATTGTCACATGGATTATCTGTATGCTGATTTTATTACATGTAACTTTTGTGCTCTTGGTTTTATATTTTAATCCTATGCTTCCTATTGCCCTGTGAGAGCTGAGAGGTGCCTGGAAGCAGAAAGGTGACATTAATAATTCTGTGTGCTTGCTTCCTGGTTCTTGGACCCCTTACCACTAATTCTAAACAGCTCAGTCCATTCTCAGTTGACTAGGAGCTGCTTAACCAGGTCCTTGGCTTCTCTTCTCCTCCACTGCCTTTTTTCTAACTTTCCACTGTTCATTAGCACCTGTACCAGAAGGTGGGCAAGCTCAAGAAAATGAGGTGAAATAAAACCAAACTTTTAGCTACTGAACAGCCTTGTTTGTATTTTTTAAAATGATTGAATTAGAGATTAACATAAAATCGAGATTGCTCAATATTTTACCTATGACTTTTCTTTGTCTTTAATGTGTGGTAGGGAATTGAGTGCATTTCCTAAACAGCAGTAAACTGGTTACAACTTTGAATATATATAATTAATAAATGAACTGAATGAGGTATGGGGAGTTTCTACACTTGCGTATTAGTGATTGAAGACATCAGAGAGCATTCTTTTTCTACTTTCTTATCTCTAAAAACAATTGATTTTTAGCCCACCCCGTATTGTTTTTTGATTATTTGGCCCTACGATCCACAGAGACACCCATTCTGCTAATCAAAACAAATTAATGTATTTTTTAAAAAGCTGCACGTAACTCACAAAAGAATGAGTCTGCTATGTAGAGGTCACATAAGCAGGTTGGCCACCCTCAGGGAGCTAGGTCCAATATGGGACATTTTATTTCTGGGCCGGCTTTGTTTTTCTCAGGAGTAATTGCCTTCTCCCTTTTATATTTCACATATCACGTATCTTTGCTTTAAAAAATAGCTATTTGCGGTTAAGGGGTTCAGGATTGGTTTTAGCCATTATTTAATTTTCACCTAGGCCTAGTATGTCTTTGCCCTTTTTTGTTGGTCTCTGAAATGTGACTTATAAAGGTATGTCCATCTCATTTTCTAGTCACCTTTTGGTATTGAGGGGCTTAAAATGACAGTTTCTGAAATGTGAGAGTGATGATGTGCTGTGTATTTAATAACAGAAATCTCTTATCCTTGCAGCTGTGACCTACACTCTTCTGTGAATTGATTTTGTGAATACAAATGAATTGGGGATTCATTGTGATGTGAAAAGAAAGAACTCTGGATTAGGAGTGGATGATATTCCTGTGCTGCCATGAGCTGGCTGGGTGACCCTGGGCCGGTCACTTTTTATCTCTCTAGGGCTCATCTCTAAAATGGAAGCATCAGACTAGATGATCCCTGAGGCTTGGCCAGCTCTAACAGCCTTCCTCTCCTATTTGAAATCACTTTTAGAGTGGATTGGGATATGCTGTGTTTAATTATTAGGTTGTTGGGAAATTCATGACATTTTTCTATGCAAAAATGCATCTTGACTTTGCCAACGACCCAATAGCACCAAGAGCTGGGGGATGACATTAGGTTGCAAGCTTGAATATTTCTTACCTGGATGCCTTACCCTTTGCGTAGACTTGATTTGTTTTTGTGTCTTTAGCACAATTGATTTTATTATTTTGGTCTCTGACAAAGCATACAAGCTTTCTAGATTTACTAGATTAAAATGACCCAGTGATCTGCACATCAACTTTTTAGCACCATTTTTTTTTGTTTCACTTTAATTGGTTCATAACATGGAGGAGTTAGGAGATCTAAGAGCACTAGCATATAAGAAGCCGTAGTGGTGGATAGTGTCTGAGGATTAAAGTTGCTTTTCTGCTGTGTTTCAGGTGGTAATGGAATGAAGGGTTGCCTGTCCTGTAGGTAATTGTTACAGGCCTTTATATTTTAACTGAAAATATATATTTGTATAGTCTATACTGAAAGAAATTTGGATTGAATTTAAATTCTCTTCTGAAGAGGGGAATGGGTTTCTTATGGTCACCTTTGTTTTCTTGTCTAATTTAGCTACATTGAGAAGTTCACTGACTTTCTGCGGCTCTTTGTGAGTGTTCACCTAAGAAGAATTGAGTCCTACTCCCAGTTCCCTGTGGTGGAGTTTTTGACGCTTTTGTTCAAGTACACATTTCATCAGGTAAAGCACTAAAAAGAAAAAAACTATCCTTCCCTACCAAAGACTAGGTCTACCTTCTTGTTTTCAGAAGAAAGAACTTTTTTCTTTTTGAGAGGGTTTTGCTATAGAGCGCGTGTGTTTGCTGGAAAGACAGAGAGAGACAGAGAGACAGAAAGCGGGAAATCACCCCCTAAGGGGGATGGCCACGCTGCATTCCCTTGTCCCCCATTCTCCTCTCGGGATCTTGGGCACACACGCACATGCGCCTGGCGTGAGTTTAAGCCACTGGGTTCGGGACTTGAATGTGGTCGACTACATGGGAGTCCAGTGACATAGCCATTATGCCAACTACTGGTCCCCAGGAGAAAGAACTTTTTAAAATTTCATTTTGTTTTCTGAACATTTATATAGTGCTTACCAAATGAAGAGTTACACATTCAATCTTTGCAGTAATCCAGTGGGGTAGGTACTGTTTTTACTTTTATCTCCATTTTACAGGTAACGAGACTGCAGCACAAAGAATAACTCGCTCAGGGTCATACAGTTAGTAAGTAGTAGAGCCAGGATTCGAACCCACAGTGTCTGTGCTCTTAACCACTATTATGTTAGAGAAGCAAAATATAGAAAAAGTCAGAAATTAGGGCCTTTAGTTCTATGCTGTATCTGGGTTAAGATGTATTTTCATTTCTTAAGAATTGTATTTTGGTGGTGTCCATTTTTATTTTTTCCATTCAACAAGTATTTTTTGAGCCCTTTTGTATATCAGGAGATAAACATGTAATCTTCAGAAGTAGTCCTTGCCTTCCTTGATTTACATATGAGGATTTAATTTTATGTGCCATGAAATGGACCCATTGTAAATGTATAATTCAGTGTTCATTGAATTGAATAGAGACTTAGGCAACCTCACCACAATCCAGTTTCAGACATTTCTGTTCACCCTATCACTTGTGCCTGATTGTACGTGTTTGTGTTTTGTTTTAAGGTTTTTGCCATGGGGGAGCTTGCACTCTCCACAGAAAGACAGAGAGGGATTGTGAGAAATCACCCCCTGGGAGGATGGCCACGCTGTAGTCCCTTCTCCATTCTCCTCCCGGGATTTTGGACTTGCATGCATATGTGCCTGGCATGATTTTCAAGTCACCAGGTCTGGGACTTGAACCATGGTTTGACCATGTGAGAGTAGCACCTTAAGCACTATGCCATCTGCTGGCTCTGTGTGTGTGTGTGTGTGTGTGTGTGTGTGTGTGCGCATGTATTTTAAGGTTTTTCCAGTTTGCCGGAAAGAGACAGAGAAAGTAAGAAATCACCCCCGAGAGGGGCTGGCCATGCTATAGTCTCTTTTCCTCCATCCTCCTCTTGGGCTTTTGGGCACACACACACACACACATGCCTGGTGTGATTTTTCAAGCCACTGGGTTGAACCGTGGTTGACAGTCTGGGAGTTCAGCGCCTTAACAACCATGCCACTTGTTGGCCCCTTTGTGTGTTTTTAAAATAAGCTTTTTATCAAAGTATGACACACACACAGAAAGGTGCATAAACCATACATGTACAGTTCATGAATTTTCCCAAAATGAACAATGTAACCACCACCTAAATCAAGAAATACATTACTAGCACTCCAGATATCCCCTCATGTTTCTTCCCAATCAGGGCCTCATCCTTCTCAGAAGTAACCCCAGCCCTGGTCTTAACACCACAGCTGAGTTTTGCTTGTTTTAGCACTCTAATGAGAGCCTGTAATGTTGCATCTGACTGTGTGGGACATGTTTCTGAGATTCATCTGTGTTGTGTGTGGCAGTGGTTTGTTAATTTTCCTTGTGTTATAGTAAGTCATTGTGTAAAACCCCATTCCATGGCTGATTTGACTGCTTCCAGTTCTTGGTGATTGTGAATCCTGTTGCAATAAAGTCTTGTATGTGCTTTATGATGTACACAGGTAGCTTTTCTTCCGTTTTTCGGGGATGAAATTGCTGAGTCCATCTGATTTTAAAAGTAGGACTGCTCTTCTCCACTCCCCCACCCCCTGAAGTTATTAATGTTGTGACTTAATGAGGCTAAAGGAGAGGCAGGGATCTAGGCTGGGAGGATTGTGTGTAAGTGGATGGGATTTGGAGGAAGGGTTCTCAGGGAGGGGCTTGGCCTATAAAGATAAGAGTACCCAATGGTAAGGGTGAACCATTCCTGCGGGCAGAGGGAGGGGCACAGGTGGAAGTGGAGGACCAAAATTTGAAGTCTCAGGATGTCTGATGAAGGGGCAGAGGTGTGTAGAACCAGAAGGGAAATGTTGAGCTTACCAGTCCTAGGGGATGAGAAGATTGTAGGAGGGTGAAGGATGTAGGAGAGAGACATCATTGGGGGGAAGTTTTGAGATGGATCCAGAGAAATCTGAAAAGGAGATCAGGAAGAGAGGATGATTTGAGAGAATGCTGTGTGTTAGGTAGACTCCTCAGGATAAGTGAAACACAAATGACAGACATGAGGAGCCAATGCTGAGGTCGGAAAGAAGGGACTAATTTCTGAAAATGGAAAGAAAATGTCTTGAAATTTTACTGTTCATGTAAAATGGGAACTTTTAGTATATACAGTATAGAAGAAAGCTAAAACACATTTTAAAGTGAATATGTGTGTAATGCCTTCTTGTTTGGACTTGGATTCAAAAGTTCTGTGTGTAAGCTCATGTTATTTCCGTGAGGTCTGTGTCTTTGGACAATTCTTTTTAATTTCTTTGGCTTTCAATTTCCTCACCTAAGATAGACTGCAGTCAGTAGTGTCAAGGTTTTTGCCATGATTTACTCAATTCCTATGTGTTAGTTTTCCATTAAACCAAGAGTGGTGGTTTTGTGTGTTAATACTTTGTGAGAAGAAATAAACATGTGGTCACAAAGCCAATACCAGGCTCTTGTTTTCCCTCCCCGTACTCAGAGGTTATTGTCAGCCAACCCTGCTCTGCCCTCCTGGCCCTCTGTGTGAGGACTTTCCTTTCTGGATGTAGGCTCACCAGCTGTGGGAGTAGGTATCCTTGGTCCAGACAGAATCCAATTCTGAGCATCCAGCAGAGGGACAGGTCACCTGGGAGGTATTCCATCCAGTGTTCTATAGGGCAGGCAGAGTGAGGCAAAGGTGTCAAGGGCCTAGGACCAGGGCCTGAAAGTAGGGGAGTGGTTTGGAATAAGATATAAGAAGAAGAAATTAAAATCTTGGACCAACCAGTGGTGTGGTGGTTAAAGCAGCTGAATTCTACATGTCCATCCACACAGTTTGAGTCTCGGACCTGGCATTTTGAAAAACACACCAGGCACATGTGCATGTGTGCATGCCCAAAATCCTGAAAGGAGAAATGCAGAAGGATCTGTGGTGTGGCTGTGCCTTATGGAGGGTGCTTTCTTGCTTTCCTCTTTTTTCTTTCTCTTCCTCTGGTGAGTACATATGGCCTATAGCAAATTAAAAAAAAGAAGGTCTTGAAAAAGCTTAAGTTTTCATCTGTTTATCCACTAAAAAGTGGGGAAATGTGTCTTTCTTGTCTAGAGGTTCTATAAGTCACTCTTTAGAAAACCTATAGAAATTTTAGAAATATATTTTGAAAGAACAGTAATAAAAGATTTATTATAGGTAAATGCTAGCGTTTTTATTTCCTCTCTTATGTTTCTTTATATTTATTTTCTATTTATTTAGTTGCTCTTTTATGTTTCTTATCCTGCATTTTTCGTTAACCTCCAGCCACCAGCAGTCACTAGGTCTTTATCTTCACTGTGACTTGCTGCTTGCTGAGCTCTTGAGGCATCTCTGCAAGCCCTTGGGTTCTCTTTCTTCCTGCCCCCCAGTTTTATTGTGTCTTCAGCAATTCCTTCTTGATCTTCCCATTTTTCATTTTGCCCTTTACTAAAATAGTGCCTAAAGATGGTATGACTAGGAGGAAGGGCTCTGGATGATGAATTTTTTTTCTTTTTAAATAAAACAATTTTTGTGTATATTTGACGTTATAAATGATGTTATAGGATACATATAGATGGTACAATGGTTAACATACCCATCATATCACAGAGTTACTTTTTTTGTGACAAGTAGAGCTAAAATTTTACTCAACAAAATTCCCTAATATAATTTTATCAACTTTAGTTTTCATGTGCATTTGATCTCTACACTTTTCATCTGACTTACCTGCTACTTTGTAGTCTTTGACCTACTTTTCTCAATTTCCTCTTCCTTCTATGCCCCCTGGCAATCACTGTTTCATTCTCTATCTCTGTATTTCCCCTCCTTTTTAAAAAAACATTGTACATAAAAGTGAGATCAGGCAACACTTTTCTTTCTGTGACTGGCTTAATTTACTTAGTCTTTAAGGTCCATCCATGTTGTGACAAATGGCAGGATCTCCTTGGTAAGGCTGAATAGTATTCTGTTGTGTATGGATATGTGCACGCCACGTTTTCTTTACCCATTTATGTGTTGGTGGCATTTAGTTTGTTCCCATACCTTGGCTATTGGGAATAATGTTGTAATGAGCACGGAAAGGCAGATATCTTTATGAGGCGATGATTTCATCTCCTTTGGGTTTATACACAGAAGAGGGATAGTTGGGTTATACAGTAGTTCTATTTTTAATTTCTATTTCTGTAGGACCCTCTATAGTATTTTCCACAATGGCTACATTGCCACCCAAAGTATTCCCGTTTCCTCTTACCCTTGCTAACATTGGACTAGGAGTCCTAAGATTCACATTCTAGTTCTTTTTTTTTTTTTTTTTTTTTTTTCTTTTTTCTTTTTTTGGAGAGGTTTTTGCTATAGGGCGCGTGCGCTCGCCAGACAGACAGAGAGAGGCAGAGAGATAGAAAGCAGGAAATCACCCCCCAGGGGGGATGGCCACGCTGCAATCCCTTCTCCTCCATTCTCCTCTCGGGATCCTGGGCACGCACGCACACGCGCCCGGCGTGAGTTTAAGCCGCCGGGTCCGGGACTCGAACCGCGGTCGACCACGTGGGAGTCCAGCGACATAGCCATTACACTAACTGCTGGTCCCCTCACATTCTAGTTCTGATTCTGTTCCTTAATTGTGTTGTTACCTTGGGCAGGCAAATTAGTTCTGAGCCTTGTGAAAGGGAAAGAAGGAAAATATTTGTCCACTTCCTAGGACTATTGTAAAGATCAAATAGACTGATGCTAAAGAAAACTAAACACTGGTTTAAACCCCTGGGAAGAGTTACATCATTTGTTTTTTCCCTTTAAAATTTTTTTTTCTTAAGGTTTTTGCCATAGGGCACATGCATTCCCCAGAGAAAGAGAGGGAAAATGAGACATTACCTCTGAAGGGGCATGGCCACTCCATAATCTCTTCTCCCTTTTCCTCTTGGGATTTTGGGCATGCATGCACAAACACCTGATGTAATTTTCAGGCTGCCAGATCCAGGACTCAGACTGCATTCGGCCATGGGGGAATCCAGCACCTTATCCACCATGCCACCTGCTGGCCCCATTTTAGCTTCTTAAATCTTTTAGGAGTTTCAGTGATCACTTAACCTTGGATTCTGAAAATCTTGAGTATAGATATATTTTTTAAAGCTTTTTTTGCCATGGGATGTGTGCATTCTCCAGAGAGAGAGACAGAGAGAGAGAGAGAGAGAGAAATCACTGCCCCAGTAGGGGTTGTTGGGGAGATGGCCACACCACAGTCTGTTTTCTCCACTCTCCTCTTGGGATTTTGGGCTGGTATGCACATTCTTCCGGCATGTTTTTCAAGTCTCTGGGTCTGGGACTCAAACCACAGACTCAACCGTGACGTATCCAGACAGTTTAACCACCATACCACAAGTACATTTAAAAAATCAATCTGGGGGGGAACCAGCAATTGACGTAATGGCTACGTCGCTGGACCTCCCATGTAGTTGACTGTGGTTTGAGTCCCCGGGCCTGGCATTTTGAAAAACACACCAGGCACATGTGCCTGTGTGCATGTCCAAAATCCTGAAAGGAGAAATGCAGAAGGATCTGTGGTGGGGCTGTGCCTTATGGAGGGTGCTTTCTCGCTTTCCTCTTTTTTCTTTCTCTTCCTCTGGTGAGTACATATGTCCTGATGGCTTAAACTCAAGCCAGGCACGTGTGTGTGTGTGCCTAAGATACCAAGAGGACAATGGAGGAGAAGGGATTGCAGCGTGGTGACCCATCCCCGGGGGATGATTTCTTGCTTTCTGTCTCTCTGTCTGTCTCTTTCTTTCTGGTGAGCGCACATGCCCTATAGCAAACACCTCCCCCACTCCCCCCAAAAAATGGATCTGTGGGAACCAGCAGACGATATAATGGTTATGGCATTGGATTCCCACATATTAGATCATGGTTCAGGTCCTGGACCCAGCGGCTTAAAACTCACACCCACTGCGTGTGCCCAAAATCCCGAGAGGAGAATGGAGAAGGGATTGCAGTGTGGCCATTTCTCCTAGGGGAGTAATTTCTCGCTCTCTGTCTCTCTGTCTCTCTGGTGAGTGCATGTACTCTATAATAAAAAAAACACTCTCAAAATTAAAAAAAAAAAGCTTTTGTGAGGGTTCTGAAAAACCAGGCGTCTCCAAACGTCTATGATTTTAATGACTTAGGTCGATAGCTGTTGTCAAAAGGGCAGATCATAAGGAATCTATGAGAAACACACAAGACTTCATGGTGGGGCCTGTAGGTATAGATGTGAATGGTGGTTTCAGGTTGTACAGTGGGTGTCAGCTCAGCTTTTTTTCCCCGCTTTGAGCCAAATAGTAAACCCTTAATTTAAAGGCAAGAGGATGATCCATACAACTTGAATTTGTGTTGTGGTTTTTCTCAAAAGCAATCACACATATATCTGATCGGTTGTGTTCTTTTGAGGGGGCTGGTAGGCATTTTAAACCAAGGAAGGATGACTGATTTTTTTTTTTTTTTTTTGAGAGGTTTTTGCTATAAGGTGTGTGTGCTCGCCAGAGAGACAGAGAGAGACAGAGAGACAGAAAGTAAGAAGTCACTCCTCCAGGGGGGATGGCTACACCACAGTCCCTTCTCCTCCATTCTCCTCTTGGGATCTTGGGCACGCATGCACACACATCTGGCGTGAGTTTAAGCCACCAGGTCGGGGACTCAAACTGTGGTTGACTACATGGGAGTCCAGCAACATAGCCATTATGACAAATGCTGGTCCCATTTCTTTACATATCAGATTCTGCTATCAAACACATTGTTCAACGAAGCAGTCATTAGCAAAACAAAAGGGTTCTTGTGAGTAGTAGGAATTTGAATGGATTTTTCTGGTATTGGGGGGCCACAAGTTGAAGCTGAATGTACGGAAGGACTAGATGTTAGAGTATAGTGCCTGAATTTTGCATGAAATAGACTCTCAAGGCTCTTAAGAAAGTTAGCTGGACACGGTTCAGGTGCCAGACCTTACAAAGGCTTGCTCCTCTCACTTTGTCCTCATTCACACCAGGGTAGAGGTTGCTGTTAGCCTATTCAGCACTCCTACTTTTGCATATGGGATAATGCCCTAAGCATCTGCCTTAACAAGCTCATCTTCAATCCGTTACATGGGAAGACTGCAGATGTTACTTTCCTTATATTCAGACTGATAAACTCGTTACCTTCGGAGACACTGACCCTTATTTTGGTATTGTAAAGCTTGTAGTGGAAAGCATGTTGTCTTGAGAGTAAAGGAACCTGCTTCTCCCCATCCTTGGACAACTCAGATTTCTCATCTTTCTAAAATGGATTTGAATGGGGTGATCTGTAAGAGCCCTCTCCACTGCAGTCTAAGATTTTAAGATAGGCTGTTGCTTGGCTTATTTTATAACTTCGTCTGGCCCACACTAGTATTTCCCTAATGATGTGTTTCTTGGTGCCTTTGTCTTGTTGAGTTCAATAGGGCTCAGTGGTGAAGACCAACTAAAAGCCACCTTCATGGTTACTAGAAAACTGAGGGTATCTAGGCTTACTATTTTACCATTCTGGTGTAAGTAAACACTGGTGTTTGTGTTTCTAAGGAATAGTTGCATTAAGTAATTCATTGTCTGGATTTCTTTTGTACCATAGCCTACTCATGAAGGTTACTTCTCTTGTTTGGATATTTGGACGCTCTTTTTGGACTATCTGACAAGTAAGATTAAAAGTCGTCTCGGAGACAAGGAAGCAGTTCTCAACAGGTAAACTCTGGAAGCACTGATGATTAGAAATAGTCATTTTTGCTGGTTATTTTTGTAACCAAAAGGAGGAACGACTATACAGCTAGACCTGTTTAGTGAGACTGACTCTTTTAGCTGTTTAGGCAGTAATGCCAGTGAGCACTTTCTTTTTTTTCAAATATCTTATTTTCTTAAACATTTCTTTTCTGATTAAAAAAGTAATTAGTATTGTTAATTTTTTAGTTGTGATGTTTTTGTGGTGTTCTTTTTTTAATAAAATGAAACTACTTATTTTAGAGATATAAACTTAAGTATTTACTGGATGAAATGATATGGCATCTGGGATTTGTTTTTAAATAACTTCTAGGGAGTAGAAGGAAAGTGGGTTGGCATATAGGAGAAACAGGGCTCTGTTAAAGTCAGTTGATAGGAACTTCATGTTCATTATGTTCTTACTCCTAAAAATTTCTCAGATAAATGAATTAAACACTTGTCATTAAAAATTATATATTTATTTTTTGTTCATAATAGAGTATGTGCACATATGTATGCATGGGAAGGGGTAGAGGGGTACAGAAGTACTCTCTGTGGGGCTCAGTTAACCGTGATCCTCGTCTCCCAGCTTACTAGGATCCTGGATACACATATACACTTGGCGTGCTTTCAGGCCAGCCATGCTAGGAGCTTAAGCCATAGTAACGTGGCCTCCAGCTTCTCTCTGTGGTATGCTACTGGCTGTGCCCCAAAGGCCTGTATTTATTTTTATCTTTTAAATAATTTTTTATTTTATTTTATTTATTTATTATCATTATCATTTTTTTTGACCAGAGAGAGCGAGGGAAGGTGAGAGAGCAAGCTGCCAGGTCCGGGTCTCAAACCATTTGGTCATGTGGGAGTTCAGCACCTTAACCACCACACTACCTGCTGGCCTTGGCATGTATTTATTTTTAAAACTAGGACAAGATACAGAAAAATATAATGGAGATTGGTTATCCATAGTCCTACACTCCAGACATAATTATTCTTGTACTTTATGGTTTGTTTGTTCAGTTTTTGTTATAGGGCTTGGGTACTCGGCAGAGAAAGAGAGGGAAAGTAAGAAATCACTCCTCAAGGGGAAATGGCCAGTTGCAGTCTCCTCTTCTCCATTTCTCCTCTCAGGATTTTGGGCACACACACATGTGCCTGGCATGATTTTTAAACTGCCAGGTCCAGGACTCAAACTGCGGGTGAGTCGGATTTAGCTGCCCCAACCTCCATGCCACTTGCTGGCCCACTTTTGTACTTTTCATTGTATTTTTAAAAATCAAAATGGTGAAAGTTTTGCTTTTATTTCATTAAGAAAACATACAGTAGCAGATTGTTAGTATTTAAACACACAGTTGTGCAGATTATTGTACCAATAGAAGGTGCAGCAGTGTAGAGTTTAAATTCCTTTCTGCTTCATGTCGCAGTGTGACTTTTGGTCAGGTTACATGCCAACCAATTTCCTCTTGCAATGGACATACTAATACCCCTCTTGCAGGATGGCCAGGATTCAAGGAGGTTGTGTATGTAAAAATGCCTGTCATAGTGTCTAAATGTACAAGTGTGACACTCAGTAAATGGTCATGGTGATGACAACAACAGTAAGTAAAAGAAGATGTTCCTGACATTTGGCTGTGATGGTGACAGTGGAGTCAAGTGACATCAGTCTTCCATGTTCTAAAGGCTTTAGATCACCTGTAGATGCTGGCCTGCCTGCCTAGGCATCTGTCATTTGATTTGATAGTTTTCAGTGATTTTGGCTGAGTGCTTTAATTAAGCACTAGGAATTCCCCTCTTTCATTGTTTGATTGCCATCCTAAATGAGGCTTTTAAATTTTTTCTGACTTAATTTTTAAAAAAAAAATAGCACTTACATGCCTTTTAAAAATATTTATTTAATTTTATTTATTATTATTAATTTTGCTATAGGACATGTGCACTCACTAGAGAGAGAGAGAGAGCGCGTGCGCGCAAGTGAGTGGCCAGGTCCTAGACACAAATCGTAGTCAGCTATATGGGAGTCCAGCTGCCACCTGCTGGCCCCACACTTACATGCCTTTAAGAAGCAAACAGAAACTCCTCAAAGGTGGTCTGTGGTCTATGTTGTCTGACACCCCCTGTGGGTCTATGGTAGTAAACTACAAAGAAGAGTGTTTCGGATTGTCCAGTGGGGTGCACAAAGAAAATATTTGAAGTGAACTTAATTTTTTTTTTCTTGTTACCCCTTACATTATACATTTATACAAGTGTGCACTCAAAAGCCCTTAATTAAAGTTTTGGAAGTTTGGCGATTATTACTCTAGGTTTGAAAGACCCCCCAATACATCAGAGATGTGTCATTTTGCAGGAGCTGCTACTGGTGATTACCACATATATTTTAATTAAGAACATGTAAATATGAACAGATATCTTTCAACCAATAAAGTGTATCTGCGAGGGACCAACCGATGGCGTAACTATTATGTTGCTGGACTCCCACGTAGTTGACTGTGGTTTGAGTCCTGTACCCGGTGGCTTAAAACTCACACCGGATGCGAGTGCCTGAGAAGAGAATGGAGGAAAAGGGATTGCGGTGCCACCATCCCCAGGGGTGATTTCTTGCTTTCTGTCTCTGATGAACACGCACCCTATGGCAAAAAAAACCTCTCTTAAAAAAAATGTGGAAAGTGGCCAATCTGAGCAATGATGGTAACCTTTAGACACATACAGAAATGTGATTTTGTGAGCAGTCATTTATAGGGTAAGAAAGCAATTAACATGTGAATAGGCTAGCTATCTGTTGTTATTGATACTATTGAGTTAATGAAAGCCACATGTGTTTATCAGAATTGGGCCTAAAAGACCAGAAAAACTATATGGTGCCAGTTGTCTTTGTATCTTTAGCTGATTAACATCTGAAAACAACTGGCTTTACTTTCCCTTTTCTCATTTTTTCCCTTTTAAAAGAATAAACCTGGGACCTGTTTGGGGTCATAGTTGTTTTCATCAGAGAAGTCAGGCCCACCCAATTCTCACTTTTTAAAAATATTTGTATGTCTTTGTGTGCTTATGTTTATTTTTAATCTGCGCCCTCCCTTCCTCATTACCTCTCAAAAAATGCATTCTGCCAAGTGAGCTCCAGCAGAATGGGGGAAAAAGTACATCTGAAAGAAGTTGGGGTGCTTTGGGGGTCACATTTGTGGCTGAAGCCAGAATTTCAGAAGCAACTAATCTTGCAGGAAGTAGTTGAAAATGTTTTGTTGGTGTCTTAAATGGGAAACGTAGGTGTGGTTAAGTCACAGAGGCAGCACTCAGTTCCTGTCCCGGTGGCTTAAAGGTTTTGCATCATTTATCACAACAAAGTGGTACTCGTTGTAGGCTACAGATTTAGAAACACAAATGTACATGGGTTTATTTTTGGTCCTAGGAGCTTGGAAGTTGGAGCTCTGCATGTTCCTTGCTCAGTGAGAATGCTCAAGAGTTTGTTGATCAGAGCTGGCAGGGACTTTAGAGAACATTAATCCCAGTGTTAATGGGCTAAATGTTCTGTAACATGTGCTGCTGAACAAAATTGCTAATACGTTGGTGGTCCTGATTGTCATTTTGAGGTGCTGGTGGTAGGAAATGCCTGAATTTCAGTGAACTCCTTTTTTTCATTTGTACTTTGGGGCAGGAATACTTTCCTCACAAGCTGTTGAAATAATGTAATGAAAACAATGTGTGTGAAGTACCTTGGCTGACAGTAGGTGCTTAATAGGTATTGGTTCTCTTCTCCCTCACTCCCTCCTCTTTGTGCTTGTCAAGGTGAAGGTAGTGCCTGTGTAGAAACTCATTTTTACAGGAAGATGAGGAAACCTCAGCATGTGAAGCAATCTGAAGCTATCGAGTCATGTCCTGTGACCTGAAAATACTGGCAAGGGTTGCCCACAGACAAACATGGGGATTCCTGGTGACACTAGATTGGACTGTAAACAGATGTGGGTGAGCGTGAGAAAAATGGGTGTTTTCTATTTGGAGTCAGCTATTCTGCTTAATAAAGAGGAAGTGCCACTGTTACATATGACATTTTGGCACAGTTATGAAAAGTTGTTAACTAGATTTAGATCAGAGCTGCAGCTTTCTAGCTCTTGCTAATTAAAGATCGTGCTTTTGACTGTCCCAGAGAGCAAGTGAACAAGAGTTTCATTTATTTCATGGAGTTGAAAAAGCAATTTAGGATTATGCTTCAGGCCTTTGTAATGATTGATTTGGGGATTTTGTCTAGTTATTGTCTGTGCGTTTATTCACTTTGTTCATTTGTTCTTTTCTTTCTCATTTATTTATTGAGCATCAGCTATGTAGTTGCCTTAACATGTATAACTTAAATCTCAGAACTTGTGAGGTTTTCAGGTTTATCTTCATTGCTTATGTAAGCATTTAATGCTTTCAGTTCCCCTCTAAGCACAACTTTTGCTTTATCCATCAATTTTTTTTTAAGGAGGTTTTTGTCTTAGGGTGTGTGCATGTGCCAGAGAAAGAGAGCGACAGACAGAGACAGTGAGAAAACACCCCCAAGGGAGAATGGCTATGCCGCAACCCCCTCTCTGTTCTCCTCCTGAGATCTTGAGCATGCGTGTACACATACCTGGTGTGAGTTCCAAACCATCAGGTCTGGGACTTGAATAATGGTCAGCCACATGGGAGTCCAAGGATGTAACCACTATGTCATCTGCTGGCCCCTATCCATTACATTTTAATATATTTTCTTTTTTTAAAAAAAGAATTATTTTATCTTTATTTCATTTTAATTTGACCAGAGCGGAACAGAGAGAGAGAGAGACAGAGGGAAAGTGAGAAAACAAGCTGCCAGGTTTGGATCTCGAACCAAGGTTAGCCTGTGGGAGTCCAGTGCCCTTAACCACCACGCCACCTGCTGGCCCCAGATTTTAATATATTTTCTTTTGGTTTAAACTGTATTCTAATTTCTCTTGAGATTTCCTTTTTTTTTTTTTGGTTTAATATTTGGGGATTTTCCATATGTCTTTTTGTTATTATTTTCTAGTTTATTTTTATTATAATCTGAAAACATAATTTGTATATTTTGGTTCTTTAAGTCTGTTAAGGTTTGTTTTATGACCCTGTCTTCTTGATTTATTGCGTACTTGGAAAAAAAAAAGTGTATTCTGCCGTTGGGAGAGAGTTCTGTAAATGTCAATTGGGTCAGGTTAGTAGCATGGTGCATGTCTTCCTTATCCTACTTTTCAATTATTGGGGTAGAGGTGAATTCTCCGAGTGTAATTGTGGATTTGTCTGTCTTTTCAGTTCTACTAGAATTTGTCATTCATACTTATTTTGAAACTCTGATGTTGGTTGCATACATGTTTAGTTTTCCTCTTCAGTATGTCTATTGAATGCTTGGCAATATCTCTTTATATGAGGTTTTTAAATGGTGGTTCTGGGTATTACAATTACATATTTAACCTTTCACATTAACATTTTATCACAAGTGTAATAGAGAAATCTTACCACTGTATAGAGTCTTCTGTCTTTTCTTCTTTATATTGAAGTTGTCATATATTTTGCATCTACATACTTTGAAAACCCCATAAGGCAGTGTTTTAATTTTTACGTTCATTCATCATTTATATTTTAAAGACCTTAGGAGGACAGAAATACTCTACTATATTTATGCAGATATTTATCAGTTTGCTTACATTTCCTTTGTAATTTTTTTTTTAAGTTTGCTTATTTCTTCCATGAGTTGTGGAGACAGAATTCACCCTTAATAGAGTCATCGTGCCATGATTTACCTCTGGCCTCAGCCAGCTCGCATAATGGGCATGTGTGCATATGAGTGCCTAGTATGTACAAGGAGGCCCTGGGACACGAATTGGGTATCTTCTTATGTAAGTTCAGCTCTGACAGCTCTATGCCACTATCTGGCTCCTTTTCCTTCATTCTTAAAATTCCAGGTTTCTTATGTCATTTACCTTCTATATTAATCAGCTCGGCTGCCAAAACAGAGTATCACAAGCAAGGTGGCTTAAACAGCAGAAATTTATTTTCTCAGTTCTGGACGCTAGAAGTTCCAGATCAAGGTACTGGCAGATTGAATTTCTTTTGAGAGATCTCTTGGTGGCTATACACAATTGTCTTCTCACTGTGTGCTCACAGGGTTTTTCTTCTGTGTATATATGTGTATGTGTATACACACACATACACACACACATACAGAGAAAGAGAGTGAACACACACTCTCTCTGATGTCTTACTCTTCTTCTTCTTCTTTTTTTTTTTTGAGAGGTTTTCGCTATAGGGCGCGTGCGCTCGCCAGACAGACAGAGAGAGACATAGAGGCAGAAAGCGAGAAATCACCCCCCAGGGGGGATGGTCACACCGCAATCCTTTCTCCTCCGTTCTCTTCTCGGGATCTTGGGCACACGCGCCCGGCGTGAGTTTTAAGCCACCGGGTCCAGGACGCGAACCGCGGTCAACTACGTGGGAGTCCAGTGACATAGCCATTACACTAACTGCTGGTTCCCTCTCTTACTCTTCTTATGAGGGTACCTTTTCTGTTGGATTAAGGTCCTCTATGACCTCATTTAACTTTTGTTACTTCTTTTTTTTATTAATTACTTAATTTATATTTATTATTATTATTTTTTAACTTGACCAGAGATAGGCAAGAGAGAGGGAAAGTGAGAAAGTAAGCCACCAGGTCCAGGACTTAAACTGAGGCCAGCCATATGGGAGTCCAGTGCCTTAACCATCACACCACCTGCCAGCCCCTGTCTTTAAATGCAGTCATGTTGAGGATTAGGACTTCAACAAATGAATTGAGGATTGGGGGAAGGTGGACACGGTTCAATTCAAGAACCTCATCAAGGATTGTTATAATAGCTGCTTTAAAGTCATTGATAATTCCAGCTTCTGTATCATCTGGAGGTTTGTATCTCTTGTCTTCCCTCTGAGAAATGGTCAGTATCTCCTTGTTTTTTGTTTTTTTGTTTTTTTTTTAAAGAGAAATTTTTGCTGTAGGGTACATACACTAGTTGTAGAGGCAGACAGAAAGTGAGAAATGACCCCCCGAGGGGGGTGGACATGCCATAGTCCCTTCTCCTCCTTTCTCTTGGGATTTTGGTCACACATGCACACACACCTAACATGAAATTTAAGCCACCAGGTCCAGGACTCAAACCATGGTTGGCTACGTGGGAGTCCAGTGACATAACCATTATGCCATTTGCTGGTCCCTTTCCTTGTTCTTGTAGATCAAATAAATTTTTGGATCCTTTTACCTGTTTGTTGTACCATCCTTAGTCATGGCGTCCACCTCTATAGTCATCTCTGGTCAAAGGTGGATATGGATGGATGCAACAAGACATTCCACCTGCAATTCAGGCAGCAGGAATGAGAAGTGGGAGAGGCTGGGCAAAAGAAACTTTCCCAGAAGGTTCACCCAGTGACTTCATTTAATATCTGCAAGGGAGGCTGGGAAATTTAGTCTCAGTTGGCTTCAGTGTATGGAAGAGAGTGGGGAATAGGTACTGGGTAGGCATTCAAAGTCTCTGCCCTATCCCTGTACTCCCTGACCCCTCCACACACTTTGGGAGATCAGCTATCTATGTGCAGTTTAGCGTGTTGCCCAGTTTACTTTAATAGTCTCAGCGAAACGGTTTATTTGAAGCCAGAGTTGCCAATGCCAGTAGGGCTATAGGTTTAATTTCGGGTTATTCTTTGTGTACAAAGTCTCTAAATTAATTCTCTTTTAGTTTAGCAAGGCAATTTATTGGAGTTTGTCTGTGTTTTGGTCTGCTCTGTGGTCTGAAGTAGACTTTCTTTCCTAGCAAAATTGTGAAAATGTTTCAATCTTTCACAGCAATTTATAGCATGAAACTTCTGTAAATTTGGGAATTGATATCCTGAGCGAATAGCAAAGATAAGCTTCAGGCATAAGTGTTAGATCTTACCTTCTGTAAAGTCTACTCCAGTGGGATTTTGAATCTATCAGGTGATTTTATTTATTTTCCCTATAGATATTGCTAAAGTTACTAGTAAATCCCCTGCCAGCATTCTTTCCTGGGCCATGCCTGGTTGCTGAACTAGATTAGGACTGGCATTTGTCAGGTTAAGTCATATGCAAACAGTTGGACAGATGTTGGGGTGAGACGGGTGAATGGAAATAAGTTGAAATGTGATAGATCCAGGAGGATTTGTGAGTGGTCTTCAGGCCCTCCAGTTGGTGTCATCCCACGGTTTATAGATGAATTGTACTGAATACCTTTTAATTTTGTTTTTCTTGTCCTAGTACTAACCTGTATATAATTGGGTGGTGTATTAGTGTCCTGTCAGGAGAATGGAAACAACAGTTAATTTAAAAAACAAAACAAAACTTTTTTTTTTTTTAAATTGCCAGAGGGTTCATGTGCTTGCCAGAGAGAGAGAGAGAGGAAGAGAGAAAAAGCACGACCTCAACAAGGCTTAATAATATTACATATCCAAAATATTACAAATTTCTCCTCCATTTCTCCATCCCATCAGGATTTTGGGCATGTGCGTACATTTGTGCCTGATGTGTTTTCCAAGTCGCTAGGCTGGAATTCAGACTGTAGTCATCAGTCATGCAGGGTCTGCCTCCCAATGCAAAGGAGCCCTACACTTAAGTCACACCTCACCCCACCCAGGGGGATGGCCACGCTGCAATCCCGTCTCTGTTCTCTTGGTACTTGGGGCACCTATGCACACATACTTGGTGTGAGTTTAAAGCTGCTGGGTCCAGGACTTGAATTGTGGTCGGCCATGTATGAGTCCAATGACCATTATGCCATCTGTAGGTACCATATATTTAATTTTAGGGACCAGCTATTGGCATAATGGCTATGTTGCTGGACTCCCATGTAGTTAACTGCGGTTTGAGTCTTGGACCTGGTGGCTTAAACTCACGTCGGGCGCGTGTCCATGTGTGCCCAGGATCCCAAGAGGAGAATGGAGGAGAAGAGATTGCTGCGTGACCATCCCTCCAGGGGGTGATTTCTCACTTTCTGTCTCTCTGTCTCTGTCTTTCTGGCTAGTGCACGTGCCCTATAGCAACATAGAATTCAATTAGGAAAGTGATTAAGTAGGTTTCCTTTTTTTGCCTTCACAGAAAAAAAAAGGAACACTGAGATAACATAGCTGATACCTACTGAAAGTACTTCCACTCCTAAGGCTTGAGGCACAAAGGAAAGAAAGAGGTTCATCAAAATCTAGATCAGAGGAAAGGGCCTTTTGCATGTAGGGCTCAGATCTCTGAAGAGACAGTCCCACCCAGCTGCCACAGGAGCTCAGAGGAGGGCTTCATGGGACCTGGATTCATTCCTTTGAGGAGAGGGTGTAACCTGTCTGCTGCTGGTACCCCTTAGATGGTGTACAATGAAGCTAGTTCTGGGAATATGGAATGAAGCTGGAACCTGGAATCAGTTACTGCTTCTAGGTGACCATTGCAGGGGCCACACTGCTAGGACAGTAAGCCCACAGAAAAAATGAAGTACTTTCACTCCCCCTCCCCAGCCTCATCTTTCTCTATTGTCCCTGTTGGCAGAGCCTAGGAGGCCGAGTGAAGAGAAACACAGAGTGCTCTGTGTAGCCTCTGCCCCAGCTTCACCACGTGGCGAAAAGCTTGGTGCTGAGAGCCTACTGACCAGCATGGGTAGTTTCTTCACATGTGGGAGCAGGCCTTTCACTTGTCTGAGAAGCATTTCAGCAGAGGCACTCATTTAGGCAACACGATCTATTTTTGTACAAGAGTATTGTGCTGGGCCCTGTGGTAGCAACTGTTGCAGATTACTTGGTATTTTCTGAGTTAGGTTCTCATCACACGGGAAATATCTAAACCTAGGGCTCCAAGTATTTCTTGGAGAACTGGAGAACTTAGACACAAATCAAAGGATCAGAGTTCCCCTAGGTTCTTTTCCATTATTTTCTTTAAAAAATTTTTATTACTATTTAAAATATAGTTATTTAATTTTAAAAAATTTATGTTATTATTATTTAATTTTACCAGAAAATGAGAGAAAGAAAGGGAAAGTGAGAAAGCAAGCTGCCAGGTCTGGGACTTGAACCACAGTCGGCCATGTGGGAGCCCAGCACCCCAACCACCACCCACCTGCTAGTCCACTGTCTTTTTTTTTTTTTTTTTAAGACAAAGTCTCACCATATTATCTTCTGCCTCAGCTACTCAGCTGGGACTACATGTGTGCCACAAAGCCTGGCTCTTTTAGATAGGGTCTCGCTGTGTTGCCCAGGCCAGCCTTGAGCTCAAGATCTTCCTGCATCAGACTCCTTGAGTAGTTGGCACACATCACCATTTCCAGCCGTTAGGTTGAACTGGGAATCGAACCTAGACCTCCAAGTGGTCCCAGCCTGTGGAACACAGCATCTTAGCAGTGTGCACCTTATGCCTGGGCCTCCATGAAGTCTTTTAGTTTTTAAGTCTTCTTAAAATTGACTTAAAGATTAGGTTTTGGAAGTTGTGTGAAGCAGGCCCAAAGCCCATTCATTGGTGGTTTATGTGTAGAGAGAACATGGATTTTGAATTTGGAAGCCCTTGGTTCAAAGTAGCTAGCTTTGGGCTGGCTCTGTGATGCAGCGGTTGAGCCCTGGTGTGTGTAGGGAACCTAATCACACATAGCAATCTGCAATTTTGAATCCCTATCCTTGGCAGCTTGAGAAACATACTAGACACTTGTGCATATGTGTCCATAATCCTGACAGGAAGGAGAAATGGAGGAACAGGAATTGTGGAATGAGTTGGCCCCATTGAGTGATGCTATCTCTGTCTCTTGTGGATATGACCTTGCCCTGTAGCAATTAAAAAAAAAAAAGAAGAGGGACCAGCAGTTAGCGTAATGGCTATGTTGCTGGACTCCCACGTAGTCGACCGCGGTTCAAGTCCCGGACCCGGTGGCTTAAACTCATGCCGGGCGCGTGTGCGTGCGTGCCCAAGATCCCGAGAGGAGAATGGAGGAGAAGGGATTGCGGCGTGGCCATCCCCCCTGGGGGGTGATTTCTCGCTTTCTATTTCTCTGTCTCCATCTGTCTGGCGAGCACACGCGCCCTATAGCAAAAACCTCTCCAAAAAAAGAAAAAAAAAAAAAAGAAGAACAGTTACTAGCTTTGTGATCTTGGAGAACTTATTTAACTTTGTTATACACACACACACACACACACACACACACACGTGTCCATATTGATACATATATATCCACACACACACATATATTTTCTCTTTTTTCTCTGAGAGCTTTTGCTGTAGGGTGAATGTGCTCACTGGAGAGACAGAGACAGAAAGTGAGAAATCACCCTCCCAGGAGGGAATGACCACACTGCAATCGCTTCTCCATTCTCTCAGGATCTTGGTCTTGCATGCAGATGCACCCAGCGTGAGTTTCAAGCCTCCAGGTCCGAGAGTCGAACAGTGGTCAGCCTTGTGGGAGTCCAGTGCTTTAACCACTATGCCACCTTCTGGCCCCCATAAGAAAAATATTGATGATGCTATTTTACCTCTTATAGTTGTTAAAAGCATTGAATCATAATTGATATTTATATATACTTCCTATAATCCCCAGGACAACCACTAAGAATATAAATAAAATATATAGTAAAAGAAGTTACAAGGGATTTAAAGTGCTACACTAGAAAATACCTGTTTAATGCAAAATAAGACAGTAATGAAAAAAAAGAGGAAGAGGAGAAAGGCCATATAAAGAACAAATAGCAAAATGGCAGAAGTTAGCCCTTCTTATCAGTACATTAATCACATCAAATGTAATGTATTACATTTTCTAGTTAAAAGGCAGAGATTTGGGGGACAGCAGGTGGTGTGTGCTGGACACTCCCACATGGAGGACCATGGTTCAAGTCCGGGGCCAGGTGGCTTGCTTTCTCACTTTCTCTCTCTCTCTCTCTCTGTGTGTGTGTGTGTGTTTCTCTCTGTTCAAATTAAAATAAGTGAATGAATAATAAAAATTAAATACTTTTTAAGAAAAAAGGGGGCAGAGATTTGCAGAATGAATTAGGAGAAAAAAAGCCATGGTCCAAGTACATGTCGTCCCCAAGAGCCTCACTTCAGATTCAGATAGATACAGATTGAAAGTGAAAGAATGGATTTAAAAAGATATAACATGCAAACAGTAACTAAGGAGCCTGGGATAGCTATATGAAGCTAGTATTAAACAAAACAGACTTTGAACGAAGGTTTTTACCAGAGACAAAGGGGAACATTACATGTATAATATTAAAAGGGTCAGTTCATCAAGGTATATGGTACCTGGTAAATAAATGCCCTTAAGTAAATAAATGCCCTTGCTATTATTCTTGCCAGCCCATAAACTAAGCATCGAGAATTTACATGCTTCTTGTACTTGGTAATCCCACATGGCTACCACTCGCTTCATGTTGCAGAGGCCTTTTCAGAATCCTAGCTGACAACCTCTTTTCACCTGCTGTTGAATTTCTCCCTGCCACATAGGTACGAAGATGCCCTGGTCCTCTTGCTCACAGAGGTGTTGAATCGAATCCAGTTCAGATACAACCAGGCCCAACTGGAGGAGTTAGATGATGAGACTCTGGATGATGATGTAAGCGGCACACCCTACTTGACGTTTAATCATTGTCATGTCCTGATACGAGTCAGAATGGAGAACTGGAACTTGTAACCCCTTTGCTTTGGAGACTGCTCTTAAACCAGTCATTTTATAGTTTGACTTGTACATTTGAAATTCTTTTTATCTCTTACTGGTCTCTTTACCCTCATTAACTATAAAAAAAAGGTTTTGTAGACGTTTTTTACCCATGTGGACTAGAGATGATGTAAGTCAAGAAATCATACGTACAGTGAAAAGTGGGTATCCTTCCTTGTTCTCCTGCCTTGTGCTCCCACCTCTGTTTTCCTACCCTGGGTAGCAAATAACAGCTACCTGGAAACTGGTGGAAACAGAGATACTTAAATGATAGGGCTAGAATGAAAGGAAGTCTGTTTCGAGTATATTTTTATAAACTGATAATTCTTAAAATGAGTCCTGAATTTATTGATGCTAGTGTGTCCAACATTGATAAAGGAAAATATCTTTATGGACACAGTGTTCCTTTTTCTTAACCACCAGACATTTAACAATTTTCAAATAGCTGCTATTGTTCTTGAAGTAAGAATGACTGTGGTGTGGTCAAGCCTTGAGACTAGCTATGTTTGGGTTAGAAAGGGCCCTGTATTTGGAACAAGGAGGCCTGGATCTTTGGATCTCTTTGAGCCTTGGGCATGGAGAAGATGGAGCTCTGGGTATTGGATTTCTCTGTTCCTTAATTTTTTCATCTCCCCAGAGGGGAATGATACATTTTACACTGTGTTGACAGTTACATGAGGGCAAGACATCTGGTTGCAGACCTGGTTACATGGAAGGTGCTGGGTAGACTTTAGTTTCACTTCTTATTAACTATGTGATCTAGGCCAGGGCTTTCCAAACTCTAGTATGGATTAGAATCACGGGAACAGTTTGTTAAAACATGTTGTGACTCTGAAGGGCTGGGATAGGCCACAGAATTTGCATTTTTGACAAGCCCCCAGTGGATGCTGCCTGTGGACCATGCTTTGAGTGCCACTGATTTCATCAGTTGTATGTATAGGAACATAGTAATGAACTGGCTCATAGGATGATGAGTGGCCTGTTCCTGCAGGTGAGGTGATGGGGGGAGGGGCTCAAGCATTTCACAAGTGGCTCTTTCATCTCTATTCCTGAAATCTTTAGGGGGAAAATAGATTCTTCTGTGTGGATCATTTGCTTTCTGAAGAAATAATAGCTTCTTATGAAATTAATTTTTTTAAAAAATATTCTAACTTGACCTTTTTAAAGTATCAACTAACTTCATTCCATCATTTTCCATTTCTTTGACATTTAATATCTGAGAGTGGACTTGAGGCAAAGGAGAGACAGGCAGAGAAGATGACAGGATTCTGTCCCTTTGAGAGAACTGATTCCTTTGTGTTTTTTCCCACAGCAGCAGACAGAGTGGCAGCGGTACTTACGTCAGAGCTTGGAGGTAGTGGCCAGAGTGATGGAGCTCCTTCCCACACATGCCTTCTCAACACTGGTAACGCACCACTTGAAGTAGGGTGGGGTGCTAATTGCTTTTCTGCAACAGACAGCATGGCTCTTTTTACTTACCTTTCTGTCTCTCTGTAGGCATATACATACTTAAATTTTTTTTTTTTACAGAGAATAATTACCATAACTAACCCTCAAAATTAACAAGTGTTAACATTTTCACAAATTTTCTTTTTTAATTTATTAGAGAGTGTGTGTCACGAGAGAGAGAGAGAGAGAGAGAGAGAGAGAGAGAGAGAGAGAGAGAAAGAAGGAAAGTGAGACAGCACCCTCCCATGGAGAATGGTCATGCTGTAATCCCTTCTCCATTTCTCCTTCTTTCATGATTTTAGGCATGCATTGCATGTATATCTAGTGTGTTTTCTAATCTGTCAGGTTCAGGGCTTGAACAGTCCTGTGGGATCTAGCCACCTGAATCAGCACACCACTGCCACCGGCTGGCCCTCACAAAATATTTTAACTCAACTTTTGGAAGCTCTATCTAGTCTTAGATACAATAAGAATTTTAATAATGCCTCAGTGCTTTCAACAGTAGCTCAGAAACAGCCAGGTCAAGCAGAGAAGATGTTGCTTATAAAAGTTGTATTGCTAAGAGGCTAGCCTTTGTAGAGCCCATGCTTGGCTAACTGCTAGCTAGCTCCCTCTGCCTTATTTATGTGCTGAAATCTTTAATCATAAGGACTGATTTCATCCACTGAGTGAGGCTTCTTATTTGAAGAGATTTCATTCAATTCATCTCTTTTTCAAAGGCAAGTTAATTTACAGGGGTCAGTTTTTACATTGTATAATCCATGTGTATCTCAAGGAAAGTGCCATTGTATTTTACCATCTGCCTTGGTTAGAGGCCTGTTAGATTTAAGTCTTGGTTTTGTCTTCATGGTGAGTGTTTTAACTTTCAAAAGATCCCTCTGTCATTACTAATTCCTATCTGCTTCATGAGCAGGGGAGACAGACCAAGTGATTTGGCCTGCCTTTTCACTCTGCATGCACTTGAATAAGGCGTATGTGATCCTTCTCTCCAGGGAAAGGTTCCCTTAGATTTGAAGGTAGGGACAGCCCCTTCTCAGCTCTAGAGGATGCGGATAGATCATTTGGGGGCGTAGGCCCCCTGTAAGAAACATTATAGTCATATCCCAGCATCCTTTGCTTTGCTTAAAAGAAAAAATTCAACTGATATACTGTTTTCTTTTTTAAATTCTTTATATTAGTTGGTGGTTTGAATTTTAGAAATTATTAAAGGTAGGTACTAAGGGAGCCACCTTTTTTTAGCTGCTTATGTAAAAGTTCCTAGAGAAAAGTTTTTGATCTTGCTCTTTTCCCCATAGGTTCTTGTGGTTTTAGTTGTTGTTTTAGGTTTTTTTTTTTTTTTTGGTAGGGTGTACATGTTCCCTAGAGAGAGAGACAGAGACAGAGAGAGAGAGAAAGTGAGAAATCACCCTTGAAAGGGGATAGCCACACCACAATCCCTTCTCCATTCCCCTCTACGGATCTTGGACATGCATGCATATATACCCAACATGATTTCCAAGCTGCTGGATCCAAGACTTGAACTGCAGTCAGCCATGTGGGATCCAGAGCCTTAACCTCCACACCATTTGCTGGCCCACTTCCTGTAATGTTTTAATGTGAAAATGCTGTTAAAGCTTACATTTATGATTTTTAAAAAAATCCTTAACAAAATCTTTCTTTATTTTCAGTTTCCAGTTCTTCAGGACAATTTAGAAGTTTATTTGGGATTACAGCAATTTATAGTTACTTCAGGGTCAGGTAAACTGGCTTTATTTCCTAACTTATGTTAAAAAAAAAAATTGGACTGCTATTTAATTACTATCATCTTTGTTATTATAATGTAATTTCTGCACTGTAGCCTCCCCTCTCTCTCCATCTCTCCCCAACTCTGAACAGGGAAAATTAAAACAAACAAACAGAAAAAGAAAAGCCTCTCCCTCTTGAGGGAGGTAAAAATGAGGTTACGAAACTATATTTCAAAGGATTATTTGGAAAAGAAACTAATTTTGAGCAAAGATATAGGAATTACTAAAATCCTACAATATTTTCTTATGTCCTTTAAACCAAGTATGCTAGAAAGAAAATGGCCTTGGACTTTTCCTGTGATGTGCTGTTTCTTTTCTGGCTTTTAGAATCAGAGGGACAGACACCACGTATCGCTCCAGAGCAGGCACAGTTAGCAGGAGGTGACACACTGATAGCGATCGCTCATTCTCCTTTTGCCAGTGGCTGGAGGGAGACTCTTACTGGAATTAGTTGGAAAGGCAAATGGCGCCTTTTGTAGGCTTCCCCTGCTTGGGGCTTAGGATAAGTAGTTTTCATTGCTCTGTTGTTGATGATGGTGATTGTGTGGTGACCTCTGTTTGTGGAGTGCTCATTACATGTCAGGCACTGTGTTATTTATGTACATTACTTAATTCTCTCAACTGTCCTGTGAAGTAAGTTCTATTACTAATTATCTCTGTTTTACAGAGATTAGGGTTCAGGGTTCAAAACGTTAATTTACTCAAGGGCACATAGTTTGTAAGTGCTAGTCACAAGAGAGGGTGTAAGGGGGAATGATAAAAATTTAGCCTAAGATCTGGCGTTCTTTTTTTGCCAACCATGACACCAGCAACTTAAAAGCACCCACGTCCTCCCTGCCCTGTTACCTCCTATGCACCATTTCACCCTGCTCTTCCCCACAGTGTTTTCCTATAGGAGTTATCTTGGGCTGGTGTGCAGCCCCTCTGTTGGTTAACTGCTGTTTCGTCCTGGCACAGAGCTGCCCAGGGCTCAGCTCATCTCCCGGACAAGCTTGTTTTTCATGGCAGAACTTCCATGGGAGGCTCTTTTTGAGGCTGCCCTTCGTAGTGGCCCATGACGGCTTGTTTCCATGACTATATTAGCTTCTAAATAATCCAGTGGGCCCCAGGAGGTTGATGGGACTTGGCATGCCCTGAGTCCGGGCCCTGGTTTTGGAAGAGGATAAGAACAGCTTACACTTTTCAAAACAAACATGCCTGTTTAAAAAAAAAAAATGCCATCAGCACTAAAGAGAATCATTTGACTGTGATGTTTCTAGAGTCCATTCTTGAGACTAACCATGCCCAGGTGGTTTTTTCCTCAGGGCCAGTTTTCCAATTAGAAGGCATTATTCTTTTTTTTTTTAATACTTTATTTAACTTTATTTATTATTATTATTTCCCAGTTTGATGTGTGTGTGTGTGTGTGTGTGTGTGTGTGTGTGTGAGTGAGAGAGAGAGAGAGAGAGAGAGAGAGAGAAAGCAAGCCGCCAGGTCCAGGACTCGAACTGCAGTCAGCCATGTGGGAGTCTAGCGCCTTTAACCACCATACCAGCTGCTGGCCCCAGAAGGCATTATTCTTGATCTGCCTTTTTTTTTTTTTTTCTTTAAAAAGAAAAGAGACAGGGAGTCAGCACCACAAACATGTATGCTTTCTTCCAAAAATGACCCCCTAAGTTTCCTATCCAGTATTGTAGTTGACTTTTTTAACATTACATTGAGCCTGCCTTGAGGTGCAAAATCTAAAGTGAGACCTAAATCCTTTTTGTGAGATGTATCTGATACCTGAGAGCCTTTCATTTTAGAAGGATAATCTGATTTATTTTCCCCTAAATGAAATATCTTTACCTGCCCTCATTGAAGCCTACTTACTGGCAGTTTCACAGTGTGCTTGGCTCTTCCAGGGATGTATAAACCTCAGCCTCAGCACTGAACCTTGGTGCGTTCGCTAGTGGTAGAACCTCTCAGGCCAGAGAAATACTCTTTTCCTGTATTAAAATGGGCTTTTTTATCCATGATAAAGTATTGCCCCATCCCTTAATTCCTTAAAAGCCAAGTTCCCAGTGCAAAGGCTGTTAAAAAATTGAAACCAAGTACATTTTGTTCCCTGGTTCCCATGGCCGTTTACCCCTCAAATAACTTCCATTCTGTATTAGTCAGCCTGTTGCCTCTCAGAAGAAATCGTGGTATCTTTTCCCATGATAGGTTATGGCCCTCGCCTTTTTGCATTTATCTTCTAGTCTAGCCTTTGATTCTTGGGTCTCCTCTGGAACTGTGTAAAAGGGAATTGGCCACGATCCTTGCCCTCTGCTGGTGCTGTGCTTGTTGATGACAATAGGGTGTACATTTGGCCAGCAGTGAAACCTACAGGCGTTACTTCTCCCCCCCGCCCCACTTTGATTTTGTTAGAGCATTCAAATTCAGAATCACTTTTTTTTTTTTTTTAAGTTTATTTAAACTTAAAAAAAGAGAGAGAGGGTGAAAGAGACAGGGAGTCAGCACCACAACAGGGTCTCAATGTCATGATTCCCTGCCGGCCCCAGCCAGCCTAGGATCCTGGGCACGTAGGTGCCAGGTGTACTCAGGGAGGTCCCGATGTCAGCTGGAACTTTCCCCTGTGGGTCAACCTCACAGGGCATCCTGTTTTACTGTAGTACCACCTTTAGGCTCCCCACGTGTATCTTCTTCCCTCTCCTACTGCCGGTCACCTTACTTCCACTCCCTCGGTACAAAGGCAAAACCTGCGTGGTTGCTGGGGGCATATAGTTGCCATGAATCTCTCTTGCTTCTGGTGGGTGATCCTTTGCTCTCTCATTGCCTGTCTTTCCTACTACTGATGACTTAGAACACCTTCTCCTTGGTGGTCATTCCCTTATACAGCACTGCGTCCTCATAGGGCCCTAAAGTATCCATTTTATATTTGGCTTTTGCCACTCCTAATTGAGGCAGTATTTCTGCTTTAAGTAACTCCTTTAACTTTCTGGTCTGCCATGCAAGCTTTCCTGCCTAAGAGATTATTTTCTCTACAATATATGAGAGTTTAAGACTTACAGTTTTTGTTCTGCTTGGGTACATTTATGATTTGTTTGTTCTCTCAATATGAAATACCTCAAATACTAATTTTCACACCTCCACTCCCTTATCCACCAAAACCGGAAGACTGAATTAGGCATAAGTTATTGCAGTGATTTGCCAAATGAGCTATTCTTTGGATGTGGCTTTGAGCACATCTGGCAGCTTCAAGGTGACTTGGTTTGTGGAGGATAGAATGTCTAGCGTTACCATGATACTTTATCTGTCCAACCTCGTGTTGCAATGTAACCTCAAGGTTCTACTTTGCAGATGTTCTGTGCTCTTTTGGGGGCAGTCTAAGCCTTAGCCACGTAGAAGAAAAGTGGGTGGATCTAAACAGCTAGTCATAGTGGGACTCTGTTCCCCACCCACTTAAATTTAGTTGATACCTTGTAAGATTCTGTAGTGGTGGTAGATACTCGGTTTCTAGGTTGGAGGGGGTCAATGGAGAATTCTAGTTGAGGTACTTATTGCCTATGTATCTGTCTGCCTTGTGGACAGAGTAGGAAAGAACTGGCTGCAGTTTTGATGAACATGATCCTTACGTGGTTCATATGTATTAAGTTGAACTGTATAGAACTGCAATTTTGTTAGGTTAGAAGTGGTCAAGTAGTAGCAGTTTCATATGGTTCAAACTAATGGTTTAAAACACATACACAATTCTTCCAAGCTGTTTTCTATTCTGAAGACCACATTTTGCTTGACAAATTAGGGCAAGTGTAGAGGGAAGAATCAGGAGTCTTAGAAGGGGAAGGTATTCTAGGATGTTTGGTAGTAACAGAATTACCTGAGTCTGGGCAATTGATAAAAACAGAGGTTTATTCAGCTCAGAGTTTAGAGGTTCATGGCCCAGGGGCTATACTTGGTGAGGGTCTTCTTGCTGCTGAGTAATAGGGTAGAGGAGCTCATGTGTCACGATGAGTGAAAGCCTGAGCAGAGTGTGTCTGTGTTGTGTGTCATTTCTTCTTCTATCAGGATTCATCCCAGAGGCCCCAGCTTAATGCCCAAATCACTTTCTAAAGGTCTTACCTTTCACCACTGTAATTGTATTAAATCTCTACCCTCTTAACACCATTACCATGACCCACCAGATTTTACCACCTGGACTTGAGGGGAGATACAGTCAAGCTATAGCAAGGGACAATAGAGGAAGTGGAAGGCACCCAGGACTGTACGTAAGCCAAGAGATTTGGAAGGATGTCATCCCTGTCTTCACATTTCCCTGTGGCTATTGGCAGGCTTTGGCTTATTTTGTGTTCTACCCTCGAAGAGTAGGACCAGAGTTAATAAGGAGGAATACAGGGAGACATAATTTCCTGTGTTGTTGTCCAAAGATGGAAGGACTCCCTAAAGGGCATTGAGCTTGCTGGCATTCAGTTGAGGTGTCCAGGAGGAGGCTGAAGGGCAAATGCTGGGGCAGAGGAGAAGGGGGAAAGGCTTGGTCAGAGTGCTTGCTATTTTTACTTTTAATTTTAGATTTCTTTTTCTTTATTCAAGGTAGTGTGTGTACGTGTGATGAAGGAGTACTTTTAAGCTACATGGTAAAATTGGCTATTGAAGACCAATAGCCAATTGGTCTTGGATGGTGCCTTGGTTTTTAAAAGAGAAACATTCTGTCTTTGTCTTACATGCTTAAAATATTGAAAAGCTAGTTCTTAGAGTCCGTAAAGATACTCAGTTCAACGAATTAAGTATAATGAATAAGCTGAAAACTAGTGATAAGGGTAGAACTTGCTGGGAGTGAAAGGGGCTACTGATGCTGACTCGATAAGCCTTCTACATGCTCTTTGAAAGAGATACTGGCCTCATCTCTTCTGGGGCCTGTGCTGTTCCTGGGTGTATATTTCACAAGAGTTTATTTTCTACAGAGCCCTAAGGTTTGGTTAGTGTGCAAAGGAGCAGCAGGTTTTAAAAGTTGGTCCTGGAAGTCAGTTGCCTAGCTGTAACTCTGAAAATCCCATTGTCGTTCAGAATGTGTGGAATTATGGTACTTTGGTAAACTGGGAGGTTAGACTCATCTCATTCTGGGGCCCAAGAAGGGTAGTGTTGCCTCCCTCATGACCACACATGAACAGAAGTACCTCTGGGTTCTGTTTGTTCTGTGGGCTCATGTGGCTGGTGTGAGGTGGCCATCCTCTAGAAGAGCCGCCCAGCTCACTCTCCTTAGCTACCCACCCAGCAGCCTCTGCAGGGCTGCCTGCAAGCTGAGAATCCTGTTGTTTGCACCAAGGCATTGCTGTCAGTGTGGAGGGAAGAGGAGGGAACAGGTGGGTTGGGGCAGGTCAAAACTGGCCTTTGTCACTGGCTCTCTCTTTGTAAGGTCTTTCCTTGAGTTGCTCCCTTTTTTGGTTCTGTTTCTTGAGATAGGACAACTACTGTGACAATACATTGGCCAAAATGTGTCTCCATTTCTGACTCCTGTCTTCCTCTGGGAGCTGTCACAGCACTATTACTAGGCTCACTTGGAGGATGGTACAGAATCTGAGACACTACACCTACCACTCACTCACTACTTTGTTCGTGATGTTCATCCCTGCTGGCTTCCTGTCCAGCAAGCTGTTTATCCATGGTCACCTTAAGATAGTAACAGTGAGTATTGCCAAGGGTAGCCTGAGGAGCTCAAGCTCCCTGAGAATCCCTACCCACTCTGGTTTGCTCTCTCTTCTGTCATGTCTTAGGCCTTCATGGACTTACGGGCACTTTCTCTGTGCTGGGCGCTGAACTGGATGCTGGACATAGTCCTGCACCACGAGGGATTTCATAGTCTGCAAGGGGAGAGACTTGTACCTCATTAGTTGATTTCCTTATGGGGTGCCGTGAGGACTGCAAGAGGGGGAGGGGAAGGAAGGGCTCATAGAAGAGATGATGCCCATATGAGTATGGGGGACACTAAGAGCTTTGCCAGGCTTGGGTGGGCAGAAGATGAAATGCGAGCCCAGATGACATAGTGGAATAGTAGCAGCAAATGGGGCACGAGAGACCTAAAAATTGATGCTGGGGTGTCTAGGCTCTTCCCACTTAGCAGGGGTGAGCCTCAGAAGGGTTTGATACCTTCTGTGTTCTGGGAAGCTGCTTGTGAAGCATCGTCTGAAGAAGGCTGTTGGTGGCCTGTTTGGAGACTTCTGTACCCCAATAGAAGAGTAAAGACTTGAAGTGGCAGAAGGAAGGGGCAGGTTTGAAAAGTGTTTAGGGAGTGGTGCAGTTGTGAACACACTAAGGGCCATGATCTTAAGGGAGTCTACCCTCATCCCCACTGTGTGAATGAGAAGGACTTTATAAGACTTGGAGTTCCTTCTGGCCTGAAAATTCTTCCTCCTTTTATGGGCCAAAAGGTGTTTTTGCTTTTCATCTTTTTTTTTCCAGTCTTCATATAATTTTATTTTCTCCCTTCAACCATGATAATATGATATCCAAATTTTGTCTTAACTGGTAAGTCTGTAAACACAGGTTTGTTCATCCCACTGACTGGCAAGGCAAATGCTGCTTCTTGAAATGGTCCCACCATGGATCTTCTGGTCATCCAACCCAAGTTGCCCCCTTGCCTGGCTTTATCTTCACTATATTGTGTGGCCACTTCATTGAACTCATTCCAGACTTTAACTTTTCCATGGCTTCCATAATTTTGCTGTGTTTTTCACATAGAATGTGTCTGACCTTTATTACATTGCCACCACCTTTGAGACCCTGAGCCTTCTTGTCAGCACTATCACTCCCAGACGCTGCTCCCGCTTTACCCCCTTTTCCAGAACCACTTTTTCCCTTGGGCAGCATCTTCAAGACTTGCTGATAAATAGTCAACTGCTTTGGTGTGGTTCGTAAGAGTCCCCTCCTCATCTTAATATCCTCTTTGCTCAGCTTGAAAAACTTAAAAAGTAAGAAAGTTTCAAGTCTTAAAAAAAAAGACTAGCTCTTTGTCATTCATAATGCAGTGGACACTTGCGCAGTACAGGGGTTAAAGGAACTGAGACCCCCTGTGTAGGTGAAAATCTGCCTGTAACTTGGACTCCCCTAAACCTTAACTACTAATGGCCTACTGTTGACCAGAAGCTTTGCCGATAACATAATGAGTTAACACATACTCTGTATGTTATATGTATTTTGTTTAAAGTAGAGAAAAGAAAATATGGAACTCATGGGGAGAAAAAACCCAGTTGTAGTATGTGCTATACTGTATTTTCCAATATACTAATTGGAAAAAAGTTGGTGTTTATTCCTATGTTGTTCAGGAGTCAACTCAAATGACAAGCATTGAGTATAATGCTCTCTTATTTATGGAGTTTTTTATGCATTCTAACTTAACCACCCTTACAGTAGTGAATTAAATAGTACTTTCCCCATTTTAAAGATGAGGAAATAGAGACTTTGGAGGATTCAGTGAGGCACAGAGCCAGCAAGTGGCAGGAAGTCTGTCTTCTAAATCTGTATCTTGTGCCCTTTATTACAAACTGTGCCACCTAAAAGTCTTGTGGGGTGAATACTGAATATCCTGGTTCTTTTAGCTGGGGTCAGTCCTACCCATCAGCCCCAGAGATTTCATTCTGAGACCGGGTCATGTGTAAAAGGCAGTGGGCTTGGGGTCGCACAGACTCAGCTTAAAACACTTGCTCTGCCCCAGAAATAGGACCCATGCTGGGCAGCTTACTGGGCTCCTTGGGTGTGCTTCCTTGTATGTAGAAGTACCTTACAGGATTGGGGAGGAACCAGATCAGGTGCATGGTCCCTGTTAGAGCACCCCAGTCTGGGTGCCCCTCCCTCTGGCCCCTGGAGCTCATGTGGTATATGTATCTGTAGGTTGGGCTGTGCCCACTTCCCCTGCTCACTACTGATGAGCAGCCTGTGTGTTGGCTCAAGAACTGGTTTTGCTATGTGTAGCTTGTCTAGATGAGCTTTTATCTGTGTAGTAACTAAAGCATGTTCTTCCCGTGAAAAACTAAGGTGTTGTGTTCCAGGACACAGGTTGAACATCACAGCGGAGAACGACTGCCGACGGTTGCACTGTTCCCTGAGAGACTTGAGCTCCCTGCTGCAGGCCGTGGGCCGGTTAGCTGAGTACTTTATCGGGGATGTGTTTGCTGCGCGGTTCAGTGATGCCCTCACAGTCGTGGAGAGGTAGGCCGACAGTTACATTCTGGAGCCATTCTTTCTTCAGAGCTCAGTTTTGCCTTCTTGCGTGAGGGAAGAGCAGTGTATTGCCAAATGGCTTCTGCTCTGGTGCCAGGTAAATCTAGGCTCTGCCATCCAAGCTGTTGGGAGCAAATCATTTAAGTTCTCTGAACTTAAGGTCCTTCATCTGTAAAACAGAGTGGAAATAGTTTCTTGTAGGTTTTTTGTGAGAATTAAATGAGGGCAGTGCCTCACACGAAAGAAAAGTCAATAAATATAAGCAATTATTTTATTGAAGATCTTATTTACACATGCAGAAATTCAGAAAACCTGGTGAGGTCAGTCTTCATAAGATAAAAAAAAATTAAGAAAGCCCTACTGATAAGGGGGTACCTCCACTTTAAGTAGATAGCCAAGTGCCATAGGTGGGGCTTTCACTGGCCTTTCCAGTCCCTTAGGGTCCTAAGGACTGAAAGCTGGGCAGAGCTCCATGCCTGGCCCAAGAGGTGATTCCTAAACTCTCACCACCAGCCTTTTTTTATTCTTTTTGCCCTTGGGTTCCACATAAAATTCTCAACTGTGTTTGTTTAGGAACATTTTGTTCTGTCCAGTCTCTCTCTCTCTCTCAAATACTCAGATGTAAGTGATAGGAGATTTAGAGCATGTCAAGATAATTAGTCGATGAGATCAAATTGGAGAGGCATGGATTCAGCCTGGAGCCAAGACAACTCATGCTTTTCACTGGCCTTGTAGCTACATCGCTGGTAACACACAGAAGGGAAACCGAGCCCCAGAAGTTACATCCTTGCCAGATTTTTCTTTAACTGTAGCTTAAAAGCAGAGGTAACTAAGAATTCTAAATCCCTTAAAAAGCCAGATTATTGTTACTAATAAAAGCAGCATATAATTGTAGGACATTTTCTAAAATATTTTATTTTTATAAACATCAAACATTTATTTTCATTTCATTCTTTACTTCGAGAGGCTGGTATTACCATTTACCACTGCATACATCGTGGCACAGAGATGGTCAGGACCCTGCTTACCTTACCTTGCCTATAGCTCACACAGTCCATGAGCAGGAGCAATGAATGGCGTTTAAGCAGCTTCCTGAATTCAAATGCTGTGCTCTTGCCAAAGCAGTATTTCTACTTCCAGTGTCTGTTTTTCTTTTCTTTCTTTCTTTTTTTTCTTTTTGGTGCTAGGCCCATTTGCATTGACGTTCAGCAGGAATAGGACACATCATTCTGTCTGAAATGCATAGACAAGTTGCCCATTATTTGAATCTACTCTGCTAAGCAGCATATATGTATCTGCTAGTCATCTCGACTTCGTAGCGAGGTGATGGACTAGGGGTCCCGAATCATTATTTTATTGGCCCTTAATAGCTATACACCTTTCTGTACTGCTTGGGTTTGCAAGCTCACTACTTAAAGAGACTTAACAATTCTGACTTCATTTAGAATAAAGATAGAGAGAAGGTACTTGTTAAGGCATTTTCACTTATAGGTTACATAGAACAAAACAGATACTAAAACTGCTGTTTAATCGAAATCTTAACATGCTTGGAAGTCCATTTTTAGTGTAGAACAGGATTTAAAGAGTTAAACGCCCGGCACACATTGGTATGTTGCTTACTGATAGTGACTGTCTCGATTCCTGGTTATTGCCAGGTCTCCCTTGAACTTCAAATGAAGAGTTTTGGTTCTTGTACCCTCATTTTCTTGACTGACTGCTCCTCTACCCTGAACAATTGGTGACTCAGCCTGTGGATAAGGTCCTGCTTTCCACCCCTGTCAGAGAAGAGTTTTTTTCAGAATGTGGGCCCTCCTACATCAAAGTCTTAGATGCTTTTCAGAGCTGCTGATTTATTTTTTTTTAAAGAATTATTTATTTAATTTTATTTATTGTTCTTATTATTTTAATTTGACTGGAGAGATAGGGAGAGAGGGGGGAAAGTGTGAATGCAAGCTGATGGGTCCGGGACTTGAACCACAGTCAACTATCTGGGAGTCCAGGGCCTTAACTACTATGCCACTTGCCAGCCCCAAGAGCTGCTGATTTCTAGACTCTTCTTCATACCTGCTGAGCCAGTCTGCCCAGACATCTTGCATTTGTCACTGATTCTCCAGCTTGTTGCTCCACTCAGCCTCTGGATGATTCCCAAATTTCCATAAAGAATAGGCACAGAGAGAAATTAGGTAGATCTTGGATTCTTTTTCTCTTCCACTTAGAATGAAATGTCTGTCTCTAACGAGAGGCACTTCCCACTGATACTCATTTGTGTACAATGAGTTCTGGTACAACCAGTGGACTCTACAACTTCGCTCTTCTTATTCTTCTCCTCTAAAGTTTTATAAATGTTTTCAAATCTTTTAGGGAAATTGAAAGAATTGTATAGGGAATACCATCTACCTACTACCAAGATCCCACAGTGGACATTTTGCTATATTTTCTTGATTATATATCTATCCATCTGAAACTTTTTTTGGGGGGGCGGGGAGGTTTTTTGCTATGAGGTACGTGCACTCACCAGAAAGACAGAGACAGAGAGACAGAAAGCGAGAAATCACTCACCGGGGAGATGGCCACACCGCAATCCCTTTTCCTCCATTCTCTTCTCGGGATCTTGGGCACGCACGCACACGTGCCTGGCGTGAGTTTAAACCACTGGGTCCGGGACTCGAACCATAGTCG
Organism: Tupaia tana; assembly: GCA_026018925.1. NCBI lineage: Eukaryota > Metazoa > Chordata > Mammalia > Scandentia > Tupaiidae > Tupaia > Tupaia tana. The sequence continues at coordinate 62,005,005 of JAKSZU010000016.1, forward strand.
ACCACATGAGAGCCCAGTGACATAGCCATTACACTATCTGCTGGTCCCCCCAAAATTATTTTAAATAAGAGAAAATATGATTTTATCATTATAAATTTTATAGAAATGTCCATGTCAAGCTATTTAGATAAACTATCAAGAGAGACCTGCTTTTAAAAAATATATATTCTTATTTATAGAAGCATCACATATTTATTGTACACAAGTTGGAAATACAGAAAAGTAGTGGGGAAAAAAGCATTTGTAATCTGTTCCATCCTAACCCCAAAGCAGTGGTACTAGTAAGCACATTCTAGTGAAAAATTTTCCAGCCTTTTTTTTTAAAGAGAGATTTTTTTACTAAAGGGCGCATGTCCTTGCCAGAGAGAAAGTGAGAAATCGCCCTCCAGGGGAGCTGGCCATGCTGCACTCCCTTCTCCTTCAATCTCCTCTCGGGATTTTGGGCATGCATGCACACGTGTCTGGCATGAGTTTTAAGCCACAGGGTCCTGGACTCAAACTGCGGTTAACTCTGTGGGAGTCCAGTGATGTAACCATTACACCATCTGCTGGTTCCTCTTCCAGCCTTTTTTTGGTTGTTGTTAACAGATAACACATTTTCCAAACAAAATCAGGCTATATTTTGTTGTTCACAGCCTTTTCATATTTCAGGTATCTTGAACATTTATTATTAAATTTTCTTCATTCTTTTAAGCATGGATTTTACTGTTACATATTATATTATATTACATTGTATCCTATATGTGGATATTTGTATTTTTTTCAAAAATTTTTGACATTACTGATAATGTTTTAGTTAGTGTCTTTGTATATAAATCTTTGTATATAAATCTTTTTTTTTTAAAGAGAGAGATTTTTGCTATAGGACATGTGCACTCACTGGAGAGACAGACAGAAAGCAAGAAGTCACCCCCCAGGGGATATGGCCATGCTGTGTCATCCCTTCTCCTCCATTCTCCTCTTGGGATTTTGGGCATGCATGTGCCTGGCATGAGTTTTAAGCCGCTGGGTCCAGGATTCGAACCACAGTCGACTCTGTGGGAGTCCAGCAATGTAACCATTACACCATCTGCTGCACATTTCAGATTACTTCTTTGGGATAAAATTGAAGGTCTGGTCTTGATTCTTTGTGGAAAAAAGCCTGTTCTTAAGACTCCTGTTTGTACCTTGTTCATTTAGTTTGTTTTGGTCCATACATTTAATGTTCTTTTCTGTCTGCTTTGCCAACAGGTTGGTCAAAGTCACTCTGTATGGATCTCAGATAAAATTGTACAATATTGAAACTGCTGTGCCATCAGTATTGAAACCTGACCTCATTGATGTGTAAGTACAGTGTTTGGTGTTTGTGTAGTCTCAGGAAAGATCTTACAACCGGTTTGACAGAGAATAGGAGTGATTGTCATGGATGGAGGAAAACTCTTAAGCTCCAAATCTAGAAAGAGAGAAAGATTGATTGTATTTATGGGCAGGGGTGGTTGGAGTAAGTGGAATTCATCAGGCAGATGGAAGTTAGGGCAGAGGCTATAGGAATAGGCATTTCAGAACAGTGTAAGCTGAGACAGAGTCATGCAGTGAGAGACTCAGTGAGCACTTCATGTGGGAGAGATGAGGCTGAGTAGATAGGTGGGGACGAACGTGGAAACATCTTGAGTGCCCTGAATCTTACCTTGTAGACATTGACTGAAAATGTAGGGTACAGAAGAATACCTGAGCAACATTATTCCTTTACAGTTTCCAGTTTTCCCAGGATAAGGCTCAGGTATTTGCATATTGAACATGAATCTCAGGTTATTTTGAAGAAGGGCATCAAACCTCTATAATATGGAAAAGCATTAGGAAGGTGACTTATAGAAGGGAGGGAGAGGTGAGGACTAGAGATAGAGCCATAGTTTACACTGCCCAGAAGGAACACTTACTCTAGACTAGAGCAGGGATTAGCAAACTATATCCTGTGTCAATCTGGTCTATTTGCTTTTGTAAATAAAGTTTTATTGAAACACAACCCATTAATTTACATGTCATCTGTGGCTGCTTTTGCACTATAGCAGCAGAGTTGGGTAGTTGTGACAGAATGTAGGGCCTACAAAACCTAAAATACTACTTGCATTCTTTTTTTTTTTTTTTTTGGAGAGGTTTTTGCTATAGGGTGCGTGCGCTTGCCAGAGAGACAGAGAGACAGAAAGCAGGAAATCACCCCCCAGGGGGGATGGCCACGCTGCAATCCCTTCTCCTCCATTCTCCTCTCGGGATCTTGGGTACGCACACACACGCACCCGGCGTGAGTTTAAGCCACCGGGTCCGGGACTCGAACTGCGGTCGACTATGTGGGAGTCCAGCGACATAGCCATTACGCTAACTGCTGGTCCCTGCATTCTGGTTTTTACAAAGCATGCTGACTCCTTTTCAAGAGTGTTCTTTTTTTTTTTAGTTTATTTTTTTATTTTGTCTGTCAGAGAGAGAGACTTTACACTGCAATCCATCGTCTCAGCCAGCCCACATCATGGGCACATGCACCTGGAATGCTTAGGGATGTCCTGGCTGATGAACCCAGTATCTTTCCCATGTGGGGCCAGTTGCATTACTACAACACCATTGCCTGGCCCCTTGAAAGTATTCTTGAGCTGCAAATTAGATAAATAATAGAAGAGGAAATCTTATTTTTACTATGGTGGTTTTAAACTTCATTTTATTTTTTTAGAGAGATTTTGCTATAGGGCATATTCACTCGTTGGGAAGACAGAGACAGAAAGCGAGAAATCACTCCCCAGGGGATGGCCACATCACAGTTCCTTCACCCCTGGTTTCCTCTTGGGATTTTGGACACTCACGTATATGTGCCTGGCTTGAGTTTAAAGCCGCTGGGTCCGAGACTCGAACCATGATAGACTATGTGGGAGTCCAGTGACGTAACCACTGTGCCATTTGTTGATCCCTGAACTTTATTTTTTAATTTGGTTTCTTCATTGAGAATGTAGAGGAAGCTGTGAAGCTTCTCCTGAGAAAGATGCTAGTTTTCTCATAAACACAACAAAGTGTACACAAATGCAGGAAGTTTTAGAGCTCCCTCTTTTACCATTGAGGAGCTCTATAAATTGCTGGATTGTCTAAAATTCAGACACTAAAGGCTGACTTTGATGTTTTCTTCCCTGGTTTTGGTACCTCAAACTTTAGTAAAGTGAAGATGATCAGTGGATTCTAAATGTAAAATGCAGCTGGTCACCATGAATTTCAGGCTCCCATCTGTATTTATTTTCTTGAAGGTACTGAGTAACTTCTCTTACCCAACTTGTTATTTTGAGAAAGTTCAAACCTATAGCAAATGGAAAAAATGGAAGAATAAGCACCCCTATAGCCTTAGCCTGGAGTAATAAATTATTCATAATGTTGCCACATTTGCTTTTGTTTCTTGTTCTTGTACTTTCTCTGTTTCTAACATTCACAATTTTTTTCTTTTTTTTTTTTTGAGAGGGGCTGTAGGGCGTATATGCTCTCTGAAGAGACAGAGACAGAGACAGAGGGAAAGGGAGAAATCACATCCCAGAGGGGATGACCATGCCACATTACTTTCTTATTCTCCTCTTAGGATTCCAGGCACTCATACACACACACAGTATATTTTTCAAGCTGCTGCATCCGGGACTTGAATTGTATGCACAGTTGACCCAGTACCTTAACCACCACACCACGGGCTGACCCACATTCATAAATTTTTTTGCAGAACCATTTTGAGAATAAATTGCAGGCATGTCACTTCATCCATAAATCATTTAGTATGTATCTCCTAGGAATAAATTCCCTCTCCTACATAAATCATAATATTATTGTCAACACTCAAAAAAATTTAATGGGTACAGTAACATCATCTCTTATAGTGGGTTTCCCGGAAAGTCATGTCTATGCATTTTTGTGTAGAAAAACATGCCATGACTTTTCCGATGATGCAGTATTTATTTTTTATTTATTTATTTTTGCAGTATTTATTTTTAATTGCTAGAGGGCATGTGCTCACCAGAAAGAGGAAGAGGGGGAAAGCAACCCCACACACATACACACATTGGGGTGTGGTCATGGTGCAACCCCTTCTCCATTTCTCCGTCTTCATATCAGGAGATACTTAATGTCAGTTGCCCTGTAATTGATGCTAAATTTGACTTGAAGGTGGTGTCTGCCTGTGTCCTAGTTCTGTCCATTGAAGAGTCTTGGGAGCAGCAGCCCTCCAGTAGCAGTGCTATTTCCTGTACTCGTGTCTTATTTTCTAAAATACATTCTCCACTGAAAGGAGCCAGAACTCATTGGACAAATGCTCTCAGTCTGAAGTAGGTGATCCTGGAAGGTCGCAAGTCAGTAGGAAAGTGCAATCCATACATCATAGCGATTTTTTCTTTTTTTCAAGATGAGGTATGGGAAAGCTCTTTTTGCAGAAGAATGCCAGCTAAGGAGAAGAAAAGGATGGTAGAAAAATCACCAGTTTACAACCACCAATTTAAGAGTGACATAGGCAGGGATCCTTAGTTGGTGCCAAAACTGTATGTATTTATATCATCTCAAAGAATCACTGCACAGATTACTTGTTACAGAAAAGGAGAAAATGATGTGGATGTTGCTGAGAAGCGCTGCAATTTTGCTATTTGAAAACTCTGAGACAATTGACTCACTTTAAGATTTTTAGTGTTCACTATCTCTGATGAATTGTGAGCTTCTTTGATGTATGTTTCGTTGCATGTGATGTAGTACAACCTTTCAGGAGCTGAACACAGTCTTTGCCACTTCTGTTACCCTCTAGTCAGGTACAGAGGATGGTATCATGGAAGCTTAAACTTGAGGGTCTTACGTCACAGCTTTACTCACAAAGCTTTAATACCTGGTAGTTGTCTATACCTTGGCATGTAGCTGTTGATCTTAAAGTTTCTCTAGTTCTAAAGTCAAGATGTTATCACTACTTTTTATTTATTTATTTGTTTGTTTGTTTGTTTGTTTTGGAGAGGTTTCTGCTATGGGGTGTGTGTGCTCACCAGAGAGACAGAGAGAGACAGAGAAACAGAAAGCAAGAAATGACCCCCCTGGGGGTGATGGCCACGCCGTAGTCCCTTCTCCTCCATCCTTTTCTCTGATCTTGGGCATGCATGCACATGTGCCCAGTGTGAGTTTAAGCCACCGGGTCCGGGACTTGAACTGTGGTCGACTATGTGGGAGTCCAGCGACGTCGCCATTACTGAGCCACCTGCTGGTCCCTATCACTATTTTTTTAAAATGTGTTTATTTCTTCCATGAGAGAGAGGGAAGGAGGAAGGCATCCCCAGCAAAGCCCTCATGCAGTGATCCACTGCAGTCTCAGCTGTCCAGGATCACGGGTGCACACTCACACTTGGCATGCACAAGACTTCAGGACCCAACCCAGGACCTTTCCATATGGCTTCAGCATCGCAGAGCACTTGTTACTGCTGTGCCACTGTGGCGGACCTTACTTGAGTTCTTTGGTTCTCTTGTTTGAATCTGTGTAACAAAAATTGAATGCAATCTGACAGACATGTACTGATATCCGCATTCTGTGTTCTAGGCAGTGGTAGCAATATTTAGATGACGAGTGTAGTAGTTCTTAAGCCCTGTGAGCAAGTAAATGCTTTCCATGGTGTCACCCATGTCCTGGAGCATGGTGGTTGGCATTTTTAAATCCTGTGGAAACAGGTTCGATGCTAACACTGTTCATTTTCACCATAACCTTTAAAATCACGCCTCTTTTCCTTTGGCAGGCATGCTCAGTCCCTGGCTGCTCTGCAGGCTTACTCTCACTGGCTGGCGCAGTACTGCAGTGAAGCTCACCGCCAGAACACACAGCAGTTTGTGACGCTCATCTCTACTGCCATGGATGCGATTACACCTCTCATCAGCACCAAGGTCTCGGAACAGCAAAGGCTGTACCTTTTACCTCGCTCTGTGCCTGTCCCCTACCAATAGCCGGACGCTCGCACAGAGTTAGAGCCGTAGCTCTTAACTGTCCGTGCGACAGCATGTGTTCCTCAGTAGTAGTTGTCCCACATACATTCAAGTAAAGCTTTGTTTCATTTTTCTGTCTCACATGAATACAAGCTCATTATGAAAAGTAAAATAGTGTTCACATTTATAGACTAAAAAGCTATGGTACTCCTTAATCCCTTCCTCCAAAACATTTTTCCTTCCCAAGGTGAGCATTTGACTGTATATCCTTCCAGGCCTTTTCTGTGTTCTTACAAACATAAACAAGAATGTATAGATGATTAGAGATACAGCTGCTTTTACCTCACAGTACACTTTGGTTTCCTTCATTTATGTGGAACAACTCCATGTTTTCAAGTTGCCCAGTGCTGTTCTCTTGTAGGGCTGTACGAAAATTTTACTAGTGAGGGAAATACGTATATCTGTCTTTAAACATACATGCTGGTAGACCGAGGACGGCTTCCTGGAAGTGGAATTTACTGAGTCGAAAATTATATTCATGTAAAATTGAATGTCTAAGATGACTGTAAAAGTAGAGCACATAGGTTCTTTTCTCTTTATAGTTTGAATCTCACATAACAATTTGTCCCACCTTTTTTTTTTGGTATGCCAGGAGGCACGTGCACTCTCAGCATACACACACACACACACACGGAGAAAGCACTCCCTGGTAGGGCAGTCATGCTGCAACCTCTTCTTCGTATCTTCTTTCTATCAGGAATCAGGGCATGCATACACATACCCAGCATGTTTTTCAAGTTGCCAGGGCCAGAATTTGAACCACAGTTGGCCACGTGGGATCCAGCTCCTTTAACCACCAGGCTGTGGCACCAGCCCAATGATATTTCTTTTCTAAATAATTCTATAAGCCTGATTCTTTGATGAACTCTTTTCATGTAGTCTTACAGCTTTGGGTCTGAGCCATGAAACGTTTTCTGTTCTGCTAATTTAAAACTGACAGTGTTTCTTGAACCCCCAATTTTTTTTTTCTTTAGTATTTTTAAGCTTTTTTTTTTTTTTTGCCATGTGGCATGTGTGGTCACCAGAGAGAGAGAGAGACGGAGAAAGGGAAAGTGAGGACTCATGTCCTGGAGGGGATGGTCACGCTACATTCCCCTTTCCATTCTCCTCTCTCTCATTTTTTTTTTATTATTTTATTTTTTATTTAGGTTTTGCCATAGCGTATGTGTGTTCACAGGAGAGAGACAGAGGGAAAGTGAGAAATCACCCCCTAGAGTGGATAGCCATGCTATAATCTCCTTTCCTTCTGGGATTTTGGGCTTGCACACATACATGTTCAGCATGATTTTCAAGCTGCCACATCTGGGACTTGAACCGTAGTTGGCCACGTGGGAGTCCAGTGCTGTAACTATTATGCCACCTGCTGGCTCCTTCCTCTTGGGATCTTGGGCACACATGCATATGTGCCTGGCTTGATTCTCGAGCCACCAGGTCCAAGACTCGAACCATGATCAGCCATGTGGGAGTCCAGGGCCTTAACCACTATGCCTCCTGGTGGCTCTGAATTAAATTTTTTTTAAGTTTTATTATCTCTAAGTGAGGAGACTGAGATACAGCACCTGTAACAGGATTGTGACACTGCCATCCTCCTAGCGTCAGGAGTCCTGGATCATAAGCACACATGTGCCTGACATACTCAGGGAGTCTTTGGCTGCAAACCTTCCCATGTTGGTTTGCCTTGCAGAGCATTGTGTTTAACCACTGTGTCTCCATCTGGCCCTCTGAATTGTTTTCGTTTGCTTGTTTTTAAAAATTTTTGCAATAGGGCATGTGTGCTTGCCAGAGAGACAGAGAAAGAAAGAGGAAAAGTGATAAATTACCCCCTGAGGGGATGGCCACACTGCAATCCCTTTTCCTCAGTTTCCTCTCTGGATTATGGACACGCACTCAGCATGATTTTTAAGCCATCGGGTCTGGAACTCAAACCATATAGCTGACCATGTGAGATCCAGTACCTTAACCTCCACTACATGTGCTGACCATGAATTAAATTTTTATTTTATTTTATTTTATTTTATTTTATTTTATTTTATTTTATTTTATTTTATTTTATTTTATTTTATTTTATTTTTGCTATAGGGCACGTGCGCTCACCAGACAGACAGAGAGATAGAAAGTGAGAAATCACCCCCCCAGGGGGGATGGCCACGCCGCAATCCCTTCTCCTCCATTCTCCCCTCGGGATCTTGGGCACACACGCACATGCGCCCGGCGTGAGTTTAAGCCACCGGGTCCGGGACTCGAACCGCGGTCGACTACATGGGAGTCCAGCGACATAGCCATTACGCTAACTGCTGGTCCCCCATGAATTAAATTTTTGATAGACATGTTGAGGTGAAAAAATAGGACAGATTGGCATGATTGATTAAAGTACAGAATGTGGGGGTTAGAGAGATCTTTGCATAGTTGGAACAAGAGGAATGTGATGAAGACTCTGGATTTTATGCCAAGGAGTTTGCCATGTGATTTAACAACTGATTGGGAGCTACTATAGATGCCAATGTTAATGAAAGAGGGACTAGAAGAGGTGTTATTGGCTTGAGGCAGGAACTCCAGACCTAACAAAGAATATGAATCCCTTGTTGCTGAGTGTCATCATTGGAGAAATTTGTGAGGTACATCCTAGCCACATAGGCCATCAAGAACCATTTTTAGGAGCCAGCCCCATGGCATAGTGGTTAAGTATTATGCAGAGGAAGCTGGATCCCACATGAACAACCAGAGTTTGTTTGAGTCCTACCCTAGTGAGTGTCTTGAGAAACATTTGGCTGTGCTGTGCCTGTGGGCCCAGGATCCTGACAGGTAAGAGGATTGAGGAGTATGTGCATTTGCATGTAGAGTGTTCGTTGTGTGTATGTACATTTAAAGAAAATTATTTTTAGCTTGTGGCTACCTCAGCAAAGCTCTTCTAACACCAGTCACACAGTAACCAGCTATGTCCTCCTTCCTCTCCAGGTCCAAGACAAGTTGCTGCTATCTGCATGCCACTTACTGGTCTCCCTGGCCACCACTGTGCGGCCTGTCTTTTTGATCAGCATCCCTGCAGTGCAGAAAGTTTTCAACAGAATCACTGATGCCTCTGCTCAGCGACTTGTTGATAAGGTGAGCCAGAGTTACAGAGCTCAGACCTGAGAAAGCTGAGGGAGAAGAGTCTGGCCTTTGTTTTTGCACCCTTTTTGCACCCAGAGTCCACAGGCCATGGCGATATAGATGACTTTCTTAGGTGTGTGATACTGACACAGCCTCGGTGACTTGTCATGTCGTATCTGATGACTCTGATGTGAGGGAGCTCTTCCCGATGTGCAGCAAGGTTTTGCTGCTTTGAAAGTTGGGAGTTTGGCCAGTGTTACAAGAATCCCTTGGCATTCTTTGTGGTTCAGAACTGTCTGGTTTTTGTTGTTGTTGTTACATGTTTATTTTTTTAGAATTGAGAAGCTCCAGGCAGGTGCTTTGAAAGGATGAGATTTAAAGCATGAGATTTTTCCTTCCATAAACCAAAAATTACAAATCCTCCCAGGGGGCTCAAGCTAGAAGTTTAAAAACAAACAGCAAGAGGGTGGTACAGGAGGGGGTTGAAGCAGATACTTCAGAGCACCAGGATGTGGATGCATGACTTCTGACATGGCACATGGCTGCCTGACAGCCCTGGTCTAGGTAGCTTTTCAGAGCTGTCAGACAGCAGCAGCCGAGGGACACATTAGCGTTAGTGTTCACCATCCACAGCGTGACTCCCTCTCTAATGCTTCAAGCATCAGATTAGAAGGGTAGTGAGAGCACCAGGAATGGTTTCTGAGGCTGGACCTAGGTTCTATGAGACCCAGACTTTGATGGTATTACTTCACTTCTGGTTTTCCCTGGTTGCCTTAGAGTTGGACCACAGCCTTGCTCAGGTTATAAGAAAGGAGCCTGAGGGCCTGAGCCCAACACGTGGAGTGGGTACTGAGAATGGGTCAGGCACTGCAGCTCTGCTGTCTGCTGTTCTTTGACGTCTCTCGGATGCCTCTGGGGTCTCTTCTAGGCTCAGGTGTTGGTGTGCCGAGCCCTCTCTAACATCTTGCTGCTCCCATGGCCAAACCTTCCTGAGAATGAGCAGCAGTGGCCTGTGCGCTCCATCAACCATGCCAGTCTCATCTCTGCACTCTCCCGGGACTATCGCAACCTGAAGCCCAATGCCGTCACCCCACAGAGAAAGATGCCATTGGATGACAGTAAGTGACCCTAGTCAGGGACAACCCAAAGAGATAGGTGACAGGCATGTACTGGTCCTCTGTGGAGATGAGACTTGTACTGGAGTCTCATGAGGTGACTGTCCAAGGTCATGCAGCTTGATAACCACACAAGTCAGATTCCAGTGGCAGAAGAATGCTGGAGAACTAAGTGTCTATGGAAGACACGATTGTTGGTGCGTTCTATTGATGAAATAAATCTTATGGTGATTATTGATTGATTTCACATACCTGTATAAGCAGACAAAGCAGTTCACCCCTACACACTGGGAAAATTAATTTAAGAGGTTGGTTTTAAACATTTTCCAAATATAGTTATTTCAGAGGTTTTGAAATAGCTTGGCATCAACATAGGATAGTATAAAGAAGGAAAAGAAATTCCTCACTCTCACTAATGTTAATATTTTAGAAAGTAACTATTGGAATCATGCTTCTGTTATTGTCTGTCTTTTCTGTTTCTAAATGCTTTGTAGTTACACAGTTGGGTAAGACTGGCTGACCTATTGAGGGAGTACTGTGTACTAGACTCATGCCTTGGCCATTTTATGTCTGTTGTCAAATCTCTGGCTATGTCAGCATCAACCTTCAAAGGCTGGTAAATGATGCTGGTTTTAAGTATTTTTCTAAAATTTAGTAAGTCATTTAATTCTCACATCAGCCTTTAAGAGGTACATTCTGTTCATTATTCTGATTCTATCCACAGGAAGCTAAGTTATAGGAAGGTTAGGTAACTTGCTCAGGGCGTTCCATACAGCTGTTGTTGACTCATGTTTTGTGAAGTATAATGTTGTCTTTTCTCACTTTAATGTAAGAAGGAATGATTTCTTGTTTATTCTGCGTGTCCAGCTCAGGTCAAGAGGGGGAGGGAGGTCTCTTAAGTACCTAGGCTGATGAAGGCTCCATTACATTATCTGCTTCCACTGCAAGGGAACTTGGTGTTCTTAAAGGTCCTGACTAAAAGTGATACTTATCAGGCCCACTCACGTTTCACTTGCTAGAGCAAGCTGCGTGGCCATGGCTTAGCTTCAGAGCGGTGGAAGTGTGTACTACTGTGTTTTGGAAATATTTGCTGCAGAACATCAATGATTTCCTCAGAGGGAGTGTTTACTGCCTGCCAGGCTCTGGGTTGAGAACTTTGCATATGTTATTTCATTTAGTTTTCTCTGTATATGCCTGTGAAGTATATCTTAGATATTACCTTCATTCCGTAGCAATAAAATGATGGTTTGGGAGATTTTCTTTTTCCTGCCTCAGTTTTATGCTTTGAAAAACTTTAAACCCATCGAATAGTTGAAAGAATAAGAAAATGCTTTTCCCCCAGTATGCTATTTTTATTTATTTCTTCTTTTTTTTTTTTGAGAGGTTTTTGTTATAGGGCGTGTACGCTCTCCAGAAAGACAGAGAGAGATAGAAAGCGAGAAATCACCCCCCAGGGGGCATGGCCACGCCTCAATCCCTTTTCCTCCATTCTCGGATCTTGGGCATGCATGCACACGAGCCCAGTGTGAGTTTAAGCCACTGGCTCCAGGGCTATCCTGTTATTTTTATTTTTATTTATTTTATTTTATTTTATTTTATTTTATTTTATTTTATTTTATTTTATTTTATTTTTTTGGAGAGGTTTTTGCTATAGGGTGCGTGCGCTCGCCAGACAGAGAGAGACATAGAGACAGAAAGCGAGAAATCACCCCCCAGGGGGGATGGTCACGCCTCAATCCCTTCTCCTCCATTCTTCTCTCGGGATCTTGGGCACGCACGCACACGCGCCCGGCGTGAGTTTTAAGCCACTGGGTCCGGGACGCGAACCGCGGTCGACTACGTGGGAGTCCAGCGACATAGCCATTACACTAACTGCTGGTTCCCCTGTTATTTTTATTTTTAATTGAGCCATTTAAAGTAAGTTTCAGTCATTGATTGACATTTAATTCCTGAATATTTAACCTTTCTGTCTGTATAGAATAAGATACTCTCTTATTCTCTTGATTATAATCAAAACAACCATTAACACAACCAAGATGTTGAATATCATTACAACAATGTCATTTAGCATATAGATCTCATTAAAATTTTCCCCAGTTGTTACCAAAATGTCCTTTTCTACCTTTTAAGAATCTAAGATATAATCAAGAATCATGTTTTATATTTGGTTGTCATATCTCTTTGGTCTCTTTTAATTTAGAAGAGTACCCTATTTTTGTCTGTCTCTTTTTTGGGGGGGGGGAGGTTTTTGCTGTAGGGCACGTGTGCTCGCCAGAAAGATAGAAAGAGATAGAAGGCAAGAAATCACCCCCCCCTCCCCAGGGGGGATGGCCACGCCTCAGTCCATTCTCCTCCATTCTCCTCTCCGGATCCTGGGCACATACGCACACGTGCCTGGCGTGAGTTTAAGCCACTGGGTCTGGGACTCAAACCGTGGTCAACCACATGAGAGTTCAGCAATGTAGCCATTACACCAATTGCTGGTCCTTATTTTTGTCTTTCTTTTTATTTATTTATTTATTTATTTTTTTTTTTGGAGAGGTTTTTGCTATAGAGCGCGTGCGCTCGCCAGACAGACAGAGAGAGACAGAGAGATAGAAAGCAGGAAATCACCCCCCAGGGGGGATGGCCACGCCGCAATCCCTTCTCCTCCATTCTCCTCTCGGGATCCTGGGCACGCACGCACACGTGCCCGGCGTGAGTTTAAGCCGCCGGGTCCGGGACTCGAACCGCGGTCGACTACGTGGGAGTCCAGCGACATAGCCATTACAATAACTGCTGGTCCCTATTTTTGTCTTTCTTGACACTGGCATTTTTGAAGAGTCCAGGGCTATTTATTTATAGACTTTCCCATAATTTAATTTTGTCTGATTGTTTCCAGCAGTTTTTGGTATAATGATATGTACTTCCTATTGCGCTGTGACTATTAGTCCCATTGCAGTGATGCTCAGATTTCTGGCGCTGTCTGCTAGTCTGTAGATTGGAAAGGTGCCTTTCCCCTCAAGGTCTGCATGGTGCCAGTTGCTCTGGGTCACAGAGACAGCAGTGGGGTCAGGAGTCAGGCTTAGGTCTGAATGGCTCCAGGCCTGGTGCTCTACACCACTATACCACGTTGCCTCTTCTTGAAAGCAGGGTTTTTAGTGGTTTTGTAATACCCTGTCCTATGGACATACCACTGTTGACTTAACTACTGTTACATATATCCTACTATTAGGTACATCTACAGTGCTTTTGGTTTTTTGCTTATGTGTTTTTATGAATAAATCTTGGTCCTTATTTTAGTTCCTTAAATGTTGAAAGTCAGATACTGGTCTCTTGACTGTTGGTTTTTCCCATTAAGCTGCTCCCCTGTGCCTTGTGTTTTCTTGGGGTTATGTCTGCCTGTCCCCGGTGTGGTTTCCTGGCTTGGTCCGATGCTTGTAGTGGTTGTAAGTGGTTCCTCCATCAGTAGTGTGTGCCTTTCATTCACTTCCCACCATCACTGTGACCAGCATCAGTTAACCATGCCTGTCGTGAGCCATTATCTTTTTCCATCCTCAGGCCTGTGTGGGGGGTGATGTTATCTAGCCACATTTTTAGATAAAAGACACCATTGGGACCAGCAGTTAGCATAATGGCTATGTCGCTGGACTCCCATGTAGTTGACTGTGGTTCATGTCCCGGACCCGGTGGCTTGAACTCATGCCGGATGCGTGTGCGAGCGTGCCCAAGATCCCAAGAGGAGAATGGAGGAGAAGGGATTGCGGCGTGGCCATCCCCCCTGGGGTGTGATTTCTCGCTTTCTGTCTCTCTGTCTCTGTCTGTCTGGCGAGCGCGCGCGCGCCCTATAGCAAAAACCTTAAAAAAAACAACAACAAAAAAAGACACCATGACTCAGAATCCAGCAGAGCTAAGGGCCAGGCTGGATTCTATCCATCTTCTAAGCACATCTGTTTTGCCCTTCCCTGGAAGATGCTTCAGCACCACAGAGGCTGGTGCTCTGGGTTCAGGGTGATCCAGAGAGTGCTAACAGGTGGCAAGCAGCTCTCTGAGCCCATCTCTGGTTAGGCTCCTGGAGGTTGCCTGGGGTGAATCTGTGAGGCTCAGACTGAGCCTGGGGTTCTTGGGGAGGCTGCTGAGGAGCTCCAATCACAGGAGAAGGATGACTTCACTCATTCTGGGAATGAGGACAGCTTCCTTGACCTGGACCTTCTCATGTACCAGGTTTGTTGCTAGAATTATTCTAAACCTGTCTCTGATCCTTACAGCAATCTTGCAGAGGTGAGGTTGTTGGCCGTCCCCTGTGTATTCACCTGGATCCTGCCATGTTGTGACCATCCGTGGTTTATACTTAAGATCCTTAACTTCCTGTCTGCTCGCGGGCCACTGCTTCTGTTGTCTCCATGTGCTCTGTAGAATCATAAAGAGAACTTGTTTTTTTTTTTAGAGATTTTTGATATGGGGCACGTGCGCTCACTAGAGGTTAAGAGACAGAAAGCAAGAAATCACCCCCAGGGGGTATGGCCATGCCATAATCCTTTCTCCATTCTCCTCTCAGGATCTTGGGCGTGTACATACACACGCCCGGTGTGAGTTTTAAGGGACTGGGCCTGGAACTTGAACCATGGTCAACTATGTGGGAGTCCAGTGGTGTAAACCATTATGCCATCTGCTGTTTTCCATAAAGAGGACTCTTATATCAGGGTATTGTTAGAATTATGTATTGTCAATAACATAAAATGAATTCTAATAACAGTAAGGATAGCTGTTATCAGGCTACAGGCCAGATCAGCCAGGCAGTTTATTCCTGAACTGAGCACCTTTACATGTGCATGGTAGGGGTTTTGTGGATTATGGCCTGGAAGAGTGCCCATAGGTGAAGAAGAAAGCTCGAGCTGCATTCATCTGTTCTGGCCTGTGCTGATTACCTTGTGACACTTTATCACCTGTCAGTTCATCTTAGAGTGCTCATTGAGTCCAAGGCACTTAACCTGGAGGTGCGTTTATCTCTTCTTGGTGGATGTGCTGCTGGTGGGTAGAGACAAAATAGAGGCAAAAACCTGAGCAAGAGGTCAGGCAACTGGAGTCCTAGCAGTAACGCAAATAAACATGAAGAGACGGATACAGAGAAAGGCCTACCAGAATCTAGAGAGATGAGTTCCTTTAGCAAGATTGCTGTGTGATTGTTTTCCTGACTCCTTTGCAGATTTATTCCCTTTCTCTTGTGTTCCCTCTTCCTGTGCTTTATTTATCTTCAGACAAGTCATAACCTGGAACTTAATCTTGATTTGCAGCCAAAGTGATTATCCACCAGACACTTAGTGTCTTAGAAGATATCGTGGAGAATATCTCTGGGGAATCTACCAAGTCCCGACAGATCTGTTACCAGTCGCTGCAGGAATCTGTTCAGGTCTCCCTGGCCCTCTTTCCAGCTTTCATCCATCAGTCAGGTAGGAGCTGGCCCAGAGTATCTGCTGAGCTCTGTAGAGCACACTCAGTCAGCATGTGCTGGCCTTGACTTGGCAGGGAAGGGACACCTGAGGTGAAGTCTAAGGGCAATGTTTGGGGTGGCTGGGGCCGAGGCATCACGGAAAAGAGAGCAGAGCCCTCAGTTTGAGCCTCATCTCTGTGTCATGTGACATTGAGTCATCTTAGGCTTTTTGCCTAGTTTTTTGTTTTGTTTTGTTTTTTTAAATCTTTGCCTTCTCCCAGTGTGGAACATGAGTGTGTGTGAGAGCAATGGGGGCATTATACCAGAGAGGCAAGAGAACTTTTTCAGATTAGTGCCACTTCTTTACTTAGGTGGCCAGGTGAGTTTTGTAGATTGTCTCTCTCCCCCCCACTCTGTCACTGTCACCAGTAGAGGCTCTCCTAACTCTGTGGATGTCTTTGGGCAGCTCTCCTGAGAGCAGTTACAGAAGTCTCGTCCTATGGGAGAAACATCAGGGGCATCTCAGGCAGCAGATATTCCCTGGTTGCCTCTTGGAAGCAGATTGTGTGTGGTTAGAGCCAATGTGTGGTGCACAGGATGATGGTTGAGATCTAGAAGTGGAACCACACTAAAGTAACCAGTATTTTCTGCAATTAATTCACTTAATTGACCAGGGCTGTGCAACCCAAAATGTACTCTCATTACCCACTTTTAGCCACTTAACCCCTGACCCTACTGCAGGGATTATTGCTCACAGAGAGAAATGACTAAAGCACCCAAGTGGTGACCTGATTGAATAGTTTCAACAGTGTGAGCACAAAATGATCTCTGCTGTGATACCTCTGATCATTGCTGGATGTTGGGTAGTGAGGGAGGCTTGGAGATGACTTTTATTTCCTGTCATGAGCCATTAGACAGAGGTTCCTTGTACCAGAGCTGTTTTCTCAGCATGTCCTTAATCATTTTCCACTTTCTATCATTGGCTCTGATAGTGTTGGGGAAATTTCTTCCAGCAGGAAGTCTCAAAGGGATGTGATAGTTCAGATCGCAAAAGAAGTTGATCAAGCCAGGGGCTTCCATTCATCCCTGCATGCATGAATTTGACCATTGGTTTTGTCCCTTTATTTAGATGTGACTGATGAGATGCTGAGCTTCTTCCTTACTCTGTTTCGAGGCCTTAGAGTACAGATGGGTGTGCCTTTCACTGAACAGATCATACAGACGTTCCTCAACATGTTTACCAGGTAGTCATTTACGTGCAGCCCGAGGCTTGCATGTGTGTCTGGCTACAGAGCACGGGACTTTTTGCTCCTGTCTTTACTGCTGGAAGTGTTGGTTTTCGTGTCGGTCTCTGAGATGCATGTCTTCGGTTATTATATGGCTGTTTTCTTTCCTCTCATAGAGAACAGTTGGCTGAGAGCATCCTCCATGAAGGCAGCACTGGTTGCCGAGTGGTGGAGAAGTTCCTGAAGATCCTACAGGTGGTAGTCCAGGAGCCTGGGCAGGTGTTCAAACCTTTCCTCCCCAGCATCATCGCTCTGTGCATGGAGCAGGTGTACCCCATCATTGCTGAGGTAGGAGGGGCTCCAGTGGTCCTTACTGCTTCCCATCTGGGGAGAGAGGAGAGAAGGAAATACCAAGGGAAATGCTTTGTGTTTTTAAGTTCATTGTTACTTATTTTAATATTCTTTTAAAATAATTTTTTTCAAGATAGAATGCCTTTAGGTTAGTGTAGTCTTTATATTTTATATTGGCCAAGTTAATTAGAACTAGTCTAGTATAAACATAACAGAGTAACATTCCTCACAGAGTAGGTTGGTAAGTAAGATCAGTCTCCTGTGGCAAACAGTTTATTACTTCAAGTGAATGTCTGGTTTTCTATAGCAGACGTTATAGCAAATGTACTTTCCTATTAAAAAACATTCATGGTCTCAAAGATATAAGGCACGTTCGCAGAACTATTTAAACAAAGCTTTCTGTGTATAGGAAAGCTCTTTGTCGTCCTTAGAAAACAGGCACTCAGCATGACAAGATTCAGAGTAGGTCATAGATTTAACTTATATTTTATGGTATTAAGTGAGTAAAACCTAATCTTTTTAATTGTCTGAACTAAGGCTGAAACCTATCCAGTTGCTTTGTATCATGAAATACACTTGAGTCAAATCCCACTTGGATGACTGCAGTTCAAATCCTGATCCAGGTAGCTTGAAAAGAGCCAGGCAGCTGTGTATATGTCTCAAATCCCAACAGGGTGGAGAAATGGGAGGAGAAGGGATTGCAGTGTGACCACACTGCATTGGGGTGATGGGTGGGGCATGCACATATGCCCTTTAGCAACTATAAACAATAAAATAAAAATCTATGTCACGAAAGCTTGTGACTGGTGGCAATTCAGTTTTAATCGAAGCTGGATTAAATATAGCTGGCCTTATAATTTTTTTTTTTTTTGAGAGGTTTTTGCTATAGGGCACGTGCGCTCGCCAGAAAGAGACAGAAAGACAGAAAGCGAGAAATCACCCCCAGGGGGGATGGCCATGCCGCAGTCCCTTCTCCTCCATTCTCTTCTCGGGATCTTGGGCACGCACGCCTGGCGTGAGTTTAAGCCACTGAGTCCGGGACTTGGACCACGGTCAGCTACATGGGAGTCCAGCGACACAGCCATTATGCTAACTGCTGGTCCCTGTAATTTTGAATTCTGCAGAGCTGTCTGGCATAACGTGAGCTGCAGCTCTGCAGTGGTCTGGAGATATATGGTTCAGTTAGCACACATCATAGCCCCCTTCTCTAGATCCTTGCCCCCTTCTCCTCTGGATCCACTCAGAATCCTGGCTGCCTGCAAAAGGAGAAACAGGTCCAGAGAGCAATTAGTACAGCTTGCAGTCCCCAGGAGGGCCTCTTTAACACTTTTTCAATGGTTCTTAAGTGCTCTTTAAACTTGGCTTTTCTAAAGAGAGCAGACTGCTTTTAAAAAGTTACTTTGTCTTTAGCCTCAGAGGTTGCATAAGACCAGCCTGGGCTGAGACTGTTTAGCTCAGGAAAAGGAACAGCTACCACCAAGGTATGACAGCTCACATCTGCTATATTCTTTACAGGAAATCCATCGTCCTAATTGTCCTTCCACTTAATAGCCCTTTTCTTTTTGTTAGCATAGAAGAGTGATTTCATGAGAAAAGGACCCTTAATGGGGTTGGCAGGTGGTGTGGTTAAGGCACTGAATTCCATAATGGCTGATGGTGGGGTTCACATCCTAGACCTAACAACTTAAACATGCTAGATGTGTGTGTGTGTGCTGTGTGTGCGCACGTGCACCTGATATCCCGAGAGGAGATTAGAGAAGGGATTGCAGCATCGCCATGCCCCCTTGGGGGTACTTTCTCACGTTTCCTCTCTCTTTCTCTCTGTCTCAGACTCTGATGAGTGCTCATGCCCTATTGCAAAAATTTAAAAAGGGTGAGTGCTTGGCACGGACACCTACATCCTGGCTCACATGTGGGCCTTGTCTCTGTCGAGACATTCCTCATGAACTGCCCAGTCTAGGGGGCGTGGTTTTCTGTACAGGAAGTGAGCATGCAGGTGGGACACTTGTCAGTGTTTGCTGTCCCCAGGCACCTCTCAGGCCTCTTTGTTGTTCTGGGTCTAGTCTGTGTGCAGCTCTCTGAGCAGCAGGATGAGAAAGTGTAAGCATCTATGTGTGTCTCCACAGCGCCCCTCCCCTGACGTGAAGGCCGAGTTGTTTGAGCTCCTTTTCCGGACACTTCACCATAACTGGAGGTACTTCTTCAAGTCTACTGTCCTGGCCAGCGTCCAGAGGGGGATTGCCGAGGAGCAAATGGAGAATGAGCCCCAGTTTAGTGCCATCATGCAGGTAATGTGGGAGAGCTGGTGAGCGCTCTGTGATCCAAGGAAGATGAGTACTCTCACCCTACCTGGGTCCACCACCCTATCTGCCCCTGGGCTTGTTGCTCTAGCTTGTGGTCCCATGTCTCTAACCTGGCCCCTGCGCCAAGTACTGTCTGTGGAGCCTCACGCTCTTATGGTCACTTTCCGTTGGAGCAGGGCACTTTGTGTTTTGGGGAGTGTGTTGCTTTTTGCCCCTGAACCAGAAACTTTTGTGCCTGGAAATTTGAGAGCAGTTTAAAAATCTTGTGCTGTTTAACCTCAAGGCAGAAACAGCTGGTTGTGAAGAAGCTTCAGGATTCGTGGCCAGTGAGGCCTAAGATGACAAGGAGAGGG
This sequence comes from Tupaia tana, assembly GCA_026018925.1. NCBI lineage: Eukaryota > Metazoa > Chordata > Mammalia > Scandentia > Tupaiidae > Tupaia > Tupaia tana. The sequence continues at coordinate 62,024,847 of JAKSZU010000016.1, forward strand.
GGAGCTTTTGAAGGTGATTGATTGGCTTCGGTGCCTGCTACGATTGCTGAGGGATTTGATAAGTGCTGTGAGCTTTTTGCTTCAAAAATGTTCTGTGTGGGACCAGCAGTTAGCGTAATGGCTATGTCTCTGGACTCCCATGTAATCGACCGTGGTTCGCGTCCCGGACCTGGTGGCTTAAAACTCATGCCGGGCGCGTGTGCGTGTGCGTGCGTGCCCAAGATCCCGAGAGGAGAATGGAGGAGAAGGGATTGCGGCATGGCCATCCCCCCTGGGGGGTGATTTCTCACTTTCTGTCTCTCGCTGTCTGTCTGGCGAGCGCACGCGCCCTATAGCAAAAACCTCTCCAAAAAAAAAAAAAAGTCCTGTGGAGGTTTTCCAATGGTTTTTATCAAAAGATGCAGGATGACATGAAAATAAGTAGAGTCCCAGTGGGGACAGCTTAGGTGCTAAGACTAGGAGCATTCCAGAGACCTGACCAGACAGGCCAGAACAGTCCAGACAGTGGGTGCCCTCACCCAGCCATGGCATTAGGAGCTGCTCGCTAAAGGAGTGCTGGTTCCTCTGGCATAGGGCAAGTGCCCCAGGAGTGCTTGGTCGGAGGGAGTTTAAATACTGCTTGTAACATCGTGATTTTATATCTAGGCTTTTGGACAATCCTTTCTCCAGCCTGACATCCACCTTTTTAAACAAAACCTCTTCTACTTGGAGACTCTCAACACCAAGCAGAAGCTATACCACAAGGTAAGTGCCCCATCTCTCTTGGAAAGAGTCCTTCAGCGGAAGTATCATGGACCAAGTCTGCCTGCTCTAGCCAGTAGCTGACAAGTAGGACAGGAAACAGCTGGGACCTGGGCTGGGTCCTGAGTCTTGAATGAGCCCTCCTGCCTTCCTCACCCAGTGTCTCCTTCCTGCAGAAGATCTTCCGGACTACCATGCTGTTCCAGTTTGTGAACGTCCTGCTGCAGGTCCTGGTTCACAAGTCCCATGACCTTCTGCAGGAGGAGATCGGCATTGCTGTTTACAACATGGCCTCTGTTGACTTCGATGGCTTCTTTGCAGCCTTCCTCCCAGAGTTTCTGACCAGCTGTGATGGTGTGGATGCCAACCAGAAAAATGTGCTGGGGCGGAATTTCAAGATGGATCGGGTGAGGAGAGAAAGAGGCCAGACCGAAAGGCTCCCAAGCCTGGCACCTGCTCAGTGAGGAGGGTACCCATCGGGACCTCTGGCCATGGCTTGTCCCACCTTGTAGCTTGGTGGCAACTTGTGCAGTGCCTGGGTGACTTGGCACTATGGCTGGATTGAGGGGCACACACTTTCCCCTTTCTTGGCTTCTGTAGCGTGAATGGCCTTATCTCAGCTCTTGAGGCCCCCAGTTCCTGTCTCCCATAGTCCATCCAATGTGTCTCAGAGGAGGGAAGATCTGCTCAGTGTCTTTATCCTTACCGTACTCCATCAGTGCATACTCTGACCAGCGCCCTGCTGGTGTGTCTTCTCAGGGATAAGCCCCTAGAGGGCCAGTGCTAAACGTGGTAGAAGCACACAACACTCTTTACCAAAACTTGCAGATAGGCTGAGAAGATTGGTGCTTGGGAGTTGTTCCCTGGGTCCACAGGGTTAGAGAAGGGACCCAGGCTCCTGGCCACCCTGGGCTCTTCCCAGGCTGGCCTGCTACCAGGTCCCGGAGAAGCGCCCACAGCATTCACCCTCTTGTTTCATTGCTGCCTGCCCTGGGCCAGTGAGATGGACCATCCTCGCGCATGTAGCAACTTGGGTGGGTCAGTGCTGAGGTGCTGCTACTTCTGGATGCTCACAAAGTCGTCATTGCTGGTATGTCCAGGCCCAGCTTCTCCTCTCCTGGGTCTTCCTGGGAGCTCACCCGTGCTCCTCTTCCTGCTTCAAGTATTAAGTCTCTGCTCCCTGCCTGATCAGCTCTTAGAACTTTTCCTGTGGAAAAGTCATTTTCTCTTTCGCCATCTCACATTTGGTGGAATTAAGAGAAGAAAGCTCACATGTCCTCTTGGTGTTCTTGCCGGGCTCCTGCCCTTGAGCGTCGTGTCCGTGGCCTGTTTGCTGGGCGGTCTGCCTGCTACTCCTTCAGGGCAGGTTGCATTTGCTCTGTGCTTGTCTTGTGTACACGTGTTGGGACAGTTTTGTCTTACATCTAATTTTCCTTTGTCTTGGAATCTTCTTTTACTTGAGATCTATTTTGTTCCCTCCTAAGTTTCTTGAAATTCACTTCAAATACTTTAATATTTTTTTCTTTTTCCTAGAGGCCAAATCCTAGTACTTAATGACTCATCCCTAATGATGAATAGATATCAGGCAATATCAGGCATCTTCTTGATTTAAGACATTGGTTTCCAAATTTTCTGTCCTTCAGAAGCACCTGGGCTGCTTATTAAAAATCGAGAAATGGGCTTTTACATTCCACTCAGGAAATGCTGATTTGGTGTTTAGAAGGCCAAGGATATCAATGACCTCCCCAGGTTGGTTTTCTGGAGGATGAAATGAAAGTTCATTCACTGTATATTAAGCTGGCTACTTGTCAGGCCCAGTGCCAGGTGCTGGGCACTGGTCTCTGCCTTCAGATCTTTTGAGGAAGAAAGGCAGTACAGTGCCCTCTGTGGGCCACACTGTGCCAAGCACTTTACGTGCCCTGGCTTGTTGAAATCGTCTTACAACTTTCTGCAGTGGAGGTGCTGCTGTTAACCCCACTTCACAGCTGACTGAGCTCGGAAGGTCAGCAATTAGTTGCAGTTAGAAGACTTAGAAGTGGTGGAACCAGGAAGTAGAATTCAGACCTGAGTATTCTGGCTCCAGAGCCTCCAAGCAGGGTGAGCCAGGGCATATGGAGTGCTCTGAGCAAAGGCTGACCTGGCTGGCTGAGCCAGCAAACAGGAGCATTTGAACAGCTGTTTTGGAAGAGTCAGGCTCTGAGCTGAATTTTGAAAGGGAAATAGAAGTTAGTCGGGAAAAATGTTGGAGGTGGAGTGGAGGAGAGCTGCAGGTGCCTTCAGCTGTTTGCCGAACCCAGTCTTGTCACCTGAGTTTTAAGACGGGGTCATCTTGGGACCAGCAGTTAGTGTAATGCCTATGTCCCTGGACTCCCATGTAGTTGACCATGGTTCGAGTCCTGGACCTGATGGCTTAAACTCATGCTAGGCACATGTGTGTGTGTGTGCTCAAGATCCTGAGAGGAGAATGGAGGAGAAGGGATTGCGGCGTGGCCATCCCCCCTGGAGGGTGATTTTTCACTTTCTGTCTCTCTGTCTCTTTGGCGAGCGCATGCGCCCTATAGCAAAAACCTCTCCCCCCCCAAAAAAAAAAAAAAAAAAAAAAAAAAAAAAAAGACGGAGTTATCTTGGCACCATCAGCCAGGGCAGAGGAGTCAAGTCCTTCTGTGATAGGGCTTGGCATACACTGTTCATTTCACTCCTTCCTGGAACCTACACTGTAGACGTTTGATAATGCCACACCTGAGAGGAAGGTCAGACTCGCAGTGGTAGTAAAGTTCTGGGTTCAGGTCTTGGGGCCTCTTTCGCTTCAAGCCTGGTGCTTCCCACAGCTCCTACTGCTCATGTTCCCTGGTTGGCAGGGGCTGCTGGGCTGTGTGGGAAGGGGTCTGCAGACACTGTGGAGCATAAGTGTGTTGCTCCAGTTGGCTGTGGTGAGAGAGAGGGTTGCATCCATAGCTGGACCAGTGCTTTAGTGTCTGCCTGCTCAGGATCGTGCTTCTAGTAGAACCTGTGTCACAGGGTTGTGGTGAGCATGCAGTATTCCTAGGGAAGCCTTCACTGTATTCTTTTTCTCCCATAGTGCCTTGTAGCCTCTGCTGATGCACAGTGCAAGAACGAGTAGAAAGGGATCAGCAGATGGTGTAATAGTTATGTCGCTGGACTTCCATGTAGTTGACTGCAGTTTGAGTCCTAGACTCGGTGGCTTAAGACTCACTCAGGGCACATGTTTGTGTGTGCCCAGAATCCTGAGACGAGAATGCAGGAGGAAGGATTGCAATGTGGCCATCCTCTTTGGGGGGGGAGGGGGGCTGATTTCTCGCTTTTTGTCTCTCTTCTGTCTCTTCAATGAGCACATGCACCCTGTAGCAAAATCTCTCTTTAAAAAAAAAAAGAGTGAGTAGAAAGAAGTTTTTTGAGTTTTATAAAATACTGGTCAGAAGAAAAGTCATGATGTATTTTTCTATGAAAAAATGTTTTGTGGGAACCAGCAGTTAGTGTAATGGCTATGTCGCTGGACTCCCACGTAGTCGACCGCAGTTCGCGTTCCCAACCCGGTGGCTTAAAACTCACACCGGGTGCGTGTGCATACGTGCCCAAGATCCCAAGAGGAGAATGGAGGAGAAGGGATTGCGGCGTGACCATCCCCCCGGGGGGTGATTTCTCGCTTTCTGTCTCTATGTCTCTCTCTGTCTTTCTGGCGAACGCATGCGCCCTATAGCAAAAATTTCTCCAAAAAAAAAAATGTTTTGTGACTTTTCTGACAACCCAATATTTGCCTAACTACAGCTCAAACTCTGGGACAGGAGTATACAGTGGGGTCTGGTGGTAGGTGATCTGGGGTGTGGGTGGGACAGGTGGGCCTGCAGGGAGGCTGGTCTGCAGCTGTGCCCCTGCCTTCCAGGACCTGCCCTCGTTCACCCAGAATGTACACAGGCTGGTCAACGACCTGCGCTACTACAGACTCTGCAACGACAGCCTGCCTCCCGGCACTGTGAAGCTCTAGGCTTGGCCCTACATGCCTCCTCGGCCTGCTTCCTGCTCAAGGGACACGGACTTCTGCCACTGCCACCTGCACCACCTCCACTTCCACCACAGATGTCTCCTGGATTCTCACACTCTGAGCTGCACTACCCATCTCAGCTCCTGCTCCACTCCCCTCACTTGCTGCAGAGCTGGTGATAGTTCCCAAGGCATTTGGAGCAGGTAGAGGGTCATGTGGCCAGGTACCATGGAGCCAACGGGAAGTCCTGTGGGGTGGTCCCTGAAGATCTCGTGCATATCAGTCACGGGGCAGAAACACCAAGGACAGCTTTTAACAGTGCCACCTTCTCACCATTCCACCTTCCCCTCCCCAGCCCAGCCATTCGCGGAGAGACGTGATGTCGGAACTGTTTGGACACTTTGATCAAAACCCCCTCGCCCCTGCCCCAATTGCCTTGAAGTCTCTGCTCTTTGCCAGGGATTTGCAAAGACTTGTGTTTTTGTTCTTGTTTTCTCATCATTCCATTGTGATACTAAGAAACTAAGAAGCTTAATAAGAAAATAAAATGCTTACATTGTTGTTATATAAATGCTGGTTGGGGAGCTTCTTTCCACTCCAAGCCTGCATCCTGTGAGGGGGACTGTGCTGGTGTGAGAAAGGGGCAGTGAGCGGTGAGGGTGCCCATGGCCCATGTTTGTGCCTTGGGAGAGGATATCAGAGGAGGCCTGGCTTGATATTCTGTCTGTATCCACTCTCTTTAGATAATGTCTCCTTCAGGCCTGACCCAGGGAGGGGCCGGGAAGTAGTCTTAGCTGGGAACCTGGTGGAGAGGTAGGCGTGGAGCCCAGGCTGACTCCCCTGTGCCTAACGGAGGAAGTGTGTTCTCCAGTTCTTCCACCTCCCGGGGGCCGGATCCCTCTCCCAGGTGTCCAGCCAGGAGTTACTCCTCAGTGGACTGAGGACAGCAGGGCGGTGGAGGTCTCTTGATTGTCTGAGAATAGAGGCTGGTGAAGGAGGGGAAGAAGAGCGTGGGGAGTGGGCTTTTTTTTCTTTAAGATGTTTTGCCACAGGTATGCATGCATTTGCTGGGGGTGGAGGGGGAGAGAGAGAGAGAGAAGGATAAATAACCCTCCGGGGGGAATGGCCACACTGCAATCCCTTCTCCTCTTAGAATTTTGAGAGGTTTGTTTGTTTTGTTTTGTTTTGTTTTGGCTACAGGGCGCGTGCGCTTGCCAGACAGAGAGAGACAGAGAGACAGAAAGCGAGAAATCACACCCCGGGGGGATGGCCACGCCGCAATCCCTTCTCCTCCATTCTCCTCTTGGGATCTTGGGCATGCACGCACAGGCGCCTAGCGTGAGTTTAAGCCACTGGGTCCGGGACTCAAACCGCAGTTGACTACATGGGAGTCCAGCGACATAGCCATTACGCTAACTGCTGGTCCTCTCCTCTTGGGATTTTGGACATGCATGATGTATTTTTTAAGCTACCAGGTCCAAGACTCAAACTGCAGAGTTGGCCATGTGGGATCCAGTGCCTTAATCACTATGTCACCTACTGACCCCAGGACTGTGGGTCTTTAGTGTGGCTGAGAGTTATGTTCTTGCCCAGCCATTCATGTGTGGAAATGGCACCTTGGATGTTCTGGGAAAACAATCAGCAGCTCCCCTGCTTTTGGCATCAAAATGACTAGGCAGGACAGATGGGGCGATGCTAATCTGAACTGCAGCACCTGGCAGGAAGAGGTTTATCCACCTGAATGTGGCGGTGGGCATTGACTTGTTGGTAGAACTGGGCTAGAAGGGAGCTACCACTTTGGGGTGGGGATAGGACCAGTCTAAACAGTGTATATAGGCATGCACATGTGTACGTTTGTGTGTGTGCCCTGCACCCCCTACTCCATTCAATCACAGCCTCCTAGCTGCAGCTAACCCCACTTCAGAGCTCAGACAGAAGGGGATTGAAGTGCCAGTTGAAGTGCAGCAAAGAATTAACATCCAATTATTCCCAAGCTATAAATACCACCTCACCTGCCTGCTAGGGAAGGCCAGGAACACAGTCTGAGACTGAAAGGGCTTGCCTGTTCCTGGAGATGGAGCAGTGAGGGGGTAAGGTGGGCAGCCTGTGAGCCCTACCCTTGGACGGAAGAACTCAGGTGAACTGGGGCAGTAGAGGAAAGGTCATGGGTAGTATGGGGCTGGGACAGAGGATTGTCATTTGCTGACTGCTGGGTAAGGCCTAGCTGTGTGGGCTGCACTGAACTCCCCATTCTTGGAGGTGTGCAAGTTGAGTCTGGGTGAGTCTCAGAAAGGGTCTCCTCGCTGGGAGGGAGGTCAGAAAGCTCTTTATCTGCAGTGTCCCACCAAGGTCTGGCCCAGAGCAGCCTTTAGGAAGCGTGGTTGAGACTGGACAGATTCTGGGAAGGAGGTAGGGAAAAGACAGAGCTGGACAATGGAGAGCCTTCAGGCCAGTCTCGAGTGGGGCATCTGGCTAGGTAGCTGCTTTCCCTGCACCTGTGCCTCTTGAGGGGTCTGTCCTGTCCCTGTCCTGGTGCCCCCCCAGCCCAACTGCATCCCCCAGGGCCCAGCTACTGTAGGGAGATCGATGAGACCTTTATCTTCACAGTTCTGCCTTCTCTGCCTATGTGGTCCTGTGATGGAGTGTTTTTATTTGTGTGCGTGTGTGTGCGCTAGAGGGCATGTACATTCATCAGACAGGGAGAGGAGAAAGCACGCCCCATGGGGAATGGGTGCGCCATAATCCCTCCTCCACTTCTCCCTCTTCTCGGGATTTTGGTCATGCACGCATACTCCCCTGGTATGTGTCTCAAGTGCTAGGTCCAGGACTCAAGCAGTGTAGTCAGCCTTGTGGATCCGGCTGCTTTAACACAGGACCCTGGAACTGGCCCCTGTTTTTAATTTTTTTTCTTTAGCACCATTTGTTTTTCTCCCGACAATGGAATGTTTGTGATAGAATATGAGAAATATGCAGAAAATTTTTTTATGAAGTCATCTAAGCCTGCTGTCCAAAGAAAACCACTGTTAGATTATGTATTTTCTTTCTGCATTTCTCTACAGTGGCTCCCTTCTTATCTGGAGAGGAAGTGTTCCAAGATTCCCCATGGATGTCTGAAACTTCAGATAGTACCAAACCCCATATATACAGTGCTTTTTTCTATACATGCTTCTGATAAAGTTTAACTTATCAATTAGGCACAGTGAAAGATTAACAACAATAACTAGTGATACAGGGGAATTCAAAAAGTTCACAAAAGGGCCAACTGGTGGCGCAGTGGTAAAGGTGGCTGGATTCCACACGGGTAGCTATGTGGTTTTGAGCCCTGGACCTGGCAGCTTGAAAAACATGTATGTGTGCCCAAAATCCCCAGAGGAGAATTTTAAAAAAAGGATTGCAGCCTGGCCACCCCCCCTTGGAGGGTAATTTCTCTCTTTCTCTCTGGCGAGTGCACACATCCTATAGCAAACTAAAAAAAAAAAAAAAAGATTGCAAAAGGGATTAAAGTACAAGTTTAGGAGCCAGCAAGTGGTGTGGAGGCTAAGACGACTGGATCACACATAGTAGCCACTCGGTCTCAGACCTGGTGGCTTGAAAATCATGCCAGGTACATGTGTGTGTGTGCTCAAAATCCTGAGAGGAGAAGGGATTGTGGTGTGGCCAACCCCCTGGGGAAAATTTATTTTCCTTTCTCTCTCTGTCTCTCCCTGGTGAGAGCATGCGCCCTATAGGAAAAATAAAAAGTACAGGTTTAATTTGTGCAAAAAAATTTGAAATCTGTGCATAGGTTTTTCATAATACAGACTTGCCGTGAACTCTTTGAAGCCCCCCAGGACAGTTTAACAACATACTGTGATACATTATGGGAATGTGGTCTCTGTTTCAGGAGCTTGTTGTACTGTACTCACTAGTTTTGGACTGCAGTTGACCACAAGTAACCAAAACTGTGGAGAGCAAAATACTGCTAATCAGGAGGCCTACTGTGTGCAGAAATGTGTGGTTTTATTTCTTCCTTTTTGTTTTCCCCCTGAGTTGAGCTCCTGCTGTTTTATAGACTCCTTTTTATTTACTTAACTCTGAAAAAGTTTGTTTATTCCACGAAGGAGAGACAGCACCCCTAACAAGGTCTCGACGCTGCGATCCACCCTCAGCCGGGACCAGCCCCTGATCTCTCGTACGCATGTGCCCGGCAGACTCGGGAGGTTCTCAGAGGAGGTCTTCAGGGGTGAGCCCAGAACCGTCCCACGTGGGTCAGCCTTGCAGAGCGTCCTGCTTTACTGCCGTCTCCTGTCTGACGTTCTCACTTAATGGGATTATTTCTCATGTTACTAAATACGAAACATTTTCAACAGCAGATGGTCTTGCATCACATGGCTGTGTCATAGTCTGCTTACAGTTTTTCTTTATTCCGTTGAGGCTGCGGTGAACATCCTTGTACATAAATCTTTGCACTTCTCTGATTGCTTCCACGGGTTACACTACATGTGAAATTGCCATGTCAAATGTTCCTGAGGCTTGTGGATATTATTTCTATTCTGAAGAAGGAGAGAAGTTACAGACTTTGGAGTTGCAAAATGTCCGAGCAGTAAGGCGTCATTGAAACCATTTGACTAAGTCAGCTCCTGGTTTTGGATCTCAGAGATCCAAATTCTAACTGGTTGGTGACAGGACCTGCCCAGGCCTCTTACCTACTTCTGAGCAAGGTTGGGACCCCAGTGGCCCTCCTGTTGTGACACCCCTGCAGGGCAACTGAAGCCAGAGAGAGGAAAGCAGCTCTAGGTGGCTCCTTGGTGGTCTACAGAAGGACCATGATTGGGGCCCAGCAAGGGGCATGCATGGTGGTTAAGGGTGCTGGACTCCCACTTGGCTGACCACGGTTTGAGTCCTGGACCTGGCAACTTACTTTCTCACTTTCTCTCTTTCTGTCCCTCTCTGGTCAAATTAAAAAGAACCATGATCGATGGCCATTGGTTGATGTAATGAACATTACTTTTCAAATTCTTCCACCATCCAGGTGCAGGTCTGTATGGGAAAGGCTTGGAGATCAATAAGATACCGCCTACGCCCCACGGAATTCACAAGCCAGTGGGGAGAGAGCGAACATGTTTTTGCTTTTGCAGGATGATATGTGGTAGTTTGTGTGTGTGTGTGTGTGTGTGTGTGTGTGTGTGTATTGGAGCGCTGGAGGGGATAGGTGGGGCTGAGGAGCAGGGGAGTTTCAGTCATGGGGCAGGTCCCTGGAACATGTGCAAGGACTCACTCTCCAGGGGGCAGGTGAATGGCAGGGGTGGGGGTCTCAAGGAGAGGGAAAGAAGCAGAGGTGTGGCGGTGTCTTCTAGGCAGGAACCAGGTGGGTGTTGACTGGAGACACTGAAGTGGCCAGGAAGCTTGGATGATGGGGTCGAGGGTGGCGTGAGTGGGATTTTGTTCTTCCTTCTGACCAGGCTGTGTTGAGTAAAGGAGCCATTATCAGTCTGGGACAACAGTGTATGCTGGGCCCGTCCCCACACGCGGAAGAGCAAGAGCCCGACTGGCTCCTGGTGGGGCCTGCTGTGTCTTTGTCTGACAGAGATGCAGACCCGAAGTTCCTCCTTTTCCTCTCCAGAGCAGCAGGCTGGTTCATCAGGCGGATACGACTGAGCTGCCTCGTGCAGTGTGACAGACAGGTGACCAGCAGTGTGGCTGGGTGCAGTGAACTGTGGGGACTGCAGTTACCAGGGCCTCCTCCCACGGGCTCCTGTCCTTTTGCCCTCTGCAGTGGGAGATGCAGTGATAAGGCCCTCGCTGGATGTGGCCCAGGCCCTGGACTTCCCAGCCTCCAGGTCTACACGAAACAACTGCCTTCCTTGTAAATCATGCAGCCGGGTGGGGGGAGGGTGTCCGTTAGAGCTGTGCAATGTCGCTAAGGTGCCCGCCCCTCCCAGGAGGAGGCTGGCCTCGGCCATCTGCCCCTACTCTGCTTCTGGCTCCTCTGTCGCTGTGCTCTGTGAAGCTCTGCTGGGCACCCCTTCCTCACGGCCCCGTCGTCTGTCACTGGGGCTGTGGCATCACCCCCACCACATGACAACCTAATGTAGGCAGGGGTTGGGGGTCTGTGTCCCCAGCCTAGGCCTAGGGCTTGGCCCAGGGCTGGTACCCCACACCCATCAGGCACTTGAGGACTTTTCAGATGCATCCGAATGAGTTCGTCCTCACAGGAGGAAGCCTGGAGTCACACTGCTGTGGCCTCTGACTAATTTTCAGCATAATGAAGTCACGTCCCTGGTGGCGTCTGCGAAGATGCCTCTGCCTTGCCCCTTTGGGGAACCACTCGAGTGAAATACTCTTGAGTGAAGAATTTCTTTAGCTCAAGGACTCCCTTTTCCGCCCTCCTCTGTCTCTATGATCTGAAAACCACTTTAAAACGCTTGTTAATTAGTTGGCTCCAGCTCTTGGGGTTGGCAGGGTGGCAGGGTTAATAGCAGTCGTGGGTCACGCAGCCTCCCCAGGTAGGCCAGGGACAGACTCCGAGCTGCCAGGGACCCTGAAGGGCCTCAGAGGCTTCCACGGGGTCAGAGTCAAGTGCCAGAGGATGTGTTGGGAAACTAATTAAATGAAACTTCCAGAAGCTCCATGGGCCTGATATGGGCAGACATTTTGGCAATAGGTTGATTTTCTTTTTAAAAATGAGCTCGTTTTTGGGAACCAGCTGGTGACGTAAGGGTCAAGGGTACTGGACTCTCACATGGTGGACCGCGGTTCCAGTCCTGGACCTGGCGGCTTTCTTTCTCACTTTCCCTCTCTTGCTCTCGCTCTGTCCCTCACTGGTCAAATTAAAATAAATAATTCTTTTTTAAAAATGAGCTTTTTTTTTTTTTTTTTAAAGAAAAGCTTGTTCCTTCCCCCGTTTATTACAGAAATAATACACGTTCCTTGCAGAGAAACACAGAAAAGGACTCTCCTAAATCCTCTAATAACGTGTCGATGGTAGCCTCCAGGCCTTTCTGTGTTTCTGTGCATACACGCATCCATGCACCTGTCTTTGTGGGAATGAGATCATGCTACGTGTGTGGCAGGGTTCTGCCCTGAGGCCTCTGCACACACACCCTTTGGTGCGTCTTAGGGCCCCTAGAGACCCCAGCTCTCTCTGGCGGCTTCCACCCAAACCATGGACGGGGCAATTAGCAGACGGCGTGTGGAACAACATGGGAAATGGCTGGGACCTCTTTCTGAACCACGGCGTCTGCAGCTATCCCGGGGGCTGAGGCCAGACAGGGGTACAGTGATGGTTCTTGAGCATGGCATGGCCCGGTGTGCAGTGGGGGAACCTGAGGCCCATACCCGCATCCGCCCTGTGGAGCCCCGGTGCTGGAGTTGATTCCCAGCTCCGGAGTTGGGGCGACCTTGCTTCCAGCCTCTGAAGGGCACTTGAATAGAAGTGATTCAGACACAGGAGAAGGACGTGCTGCAGCTTAATCTCCCCTCCCTGAGCCTGCTGGGGGGATGGCGCTCTGGGGACTTTTATTACACTAAGGAGCTGTGAGCTGTGCTTTTCCAAAAGTAGTTCCCCTTCCCTGCTGAGGAGTGGGCCAGCCCCCCACCTCACCCCACTCCGAGCCCTCCCCTTTTCAGGGCGAAGACTTACTGCTGAGGATATGTAGTCTCCGGGGAGGTGGGGGGAATGACTTGCCCAAGGTCCCACGGTGAGTCTCACAAAACTAGGTCCATGCTCAGGCCTGGTTCAGAGGCTGCAGGTCCCTTGGGCTGGCAGTACTTACTCAGGCCCCTCCTCAGCCCCTGGGAAACTCCTCTGTGCCCAGGTCACTTACTCGTAATCCTTGCTTCCTGGTGACATAAGGAGATAGGACTCTTGTCCCTGTTCCCACTGAACTGGAACATCCAGGAGCTCCACAGGTCACGTGACTTGCCCACGGTCACTTAGCTGGACAGTGGTGGAGCAGGCATTCGGACTAGGTCCATGGGACTCCCAGTTTTGCCCTGCCCTCTGCTGCCGGCAGAGGAGCTGCTTCCGTCTAGTGATAGGCTGGCGCACGCGTGTGTGTGTACGCATGCGTGTGCGTGTGCATGGGAAGGGGGTACTTTGGGGCTCCTCCCAGAGCTTGGACTGGCTGCAGAAAGACTGGGCAGTGGGGCCCATCCCTTCCCTTCCTGGGTCGCAGCTCCTCTCAGGTCATGCTGGGACCAATGGCCCGAGGAGCTGGCCTGCCCCCTGGCACACAGTAGGGCTCCGTACCAGGCTGGTTCTGCTTCCCCTCGTGAATAGCTTTAAGGGCAGTTTGCAGAATCCAGTTGCAGGTGGCCAGGTGGGGCCACACGGCGGGGGAGGTGCCCAGGCACTCTCACTCCACCGTGGGTGTCTGTGGACAGGGCAGTGGTTTCCCTTTGGAGACGGCCGCATACATCTGCCCTGGCATGCCCCCTCAGCTCAGGGACGCATGCCATGTGTACCTCTGTCATCTTTGCATTGGCCCAGACCATCCTGCGGCTCAGGTGTGGATGGAGACCTAGCATGAGCGTGGGCGGCACAGGGCTTCTGCTGCGGAGGAAAGGGAGGGTCGGCCTCGGTGCCAGGTGTGCCATGTGGTGAAGTAACTCGTGTGTATGTGTGTGCATGTGTGTGTGTTTGCGTGTGTGTGTAGGGGGTAGGCTGACAATCTACTCCACTCAGATGTGCACAAAATGTACCTGTTTCTGTAACTCATTTCATTTGGCTCCAGAAAACTTATGATAGAGAGGATGTATTTTTAAAAAATTTGCTGGCTAAACAACTCATTCTCTCCAAACAACTCATTCTCTCCTGGTTTAAAACAGCCTCTCCTGGATAAAATATTCAGTTAAAGTTCAGACTTCAGATGGGCGTTGTGCACATGTGAAAAGGCACCTCGTCCTCCAAGCAGGGACGGCTGTGCCCGGCGAGTGGAAGGTGGGAGAGATTTCAGCAGTCCTACCCCTCGGCCAAGCCTCCTGGGACACAGACCATCCTGTGGAGCTGTCCGTGGTGGTACTGTCCATGGTGGCGCTGTCAAATGCTGCTCCCCCAACTGCTTTCAAGAGACCTCTCCTCCCTCATCCCTCTCCTCCTCCCAAGCTGGCCTCCAAGGGGGCTGTCCATGTGTCTTTACGGGGTTGGAGGAGGGACCCCGGCCCTTACTTTGGACTTTAGATCCTCAGGTCAAAGAGCCATGGTTCGGCCCAGGCTTCGCGTCACAGGCCAATAGTGGATCCTGAGTCGACCTGGATGGGGGTGCATGCACCCAAGATCCTGGCTGGAGGGCCGAGCAAGGGGAGCGCAGTGTGAGGAGCCCCTGTCGAGGGCGCCTCTCTCTCGTGTCACCCCCGCTCTCATGAAAGAAACAAACTTAAAAAAAAAAAGCCACTTTTAGGTGGGCATGGCTTCCTTAGGACTGAATACCTAAGTGGACTCAGCCCTGTGTCTGAGGCCACACCGCAGCCCCCAGTCTTTCCAGCCTCACCAGGGCGCAGGGCGAAATGCTAAAGCTGTCTCAGAGCTGAAGCGTCTTGCCCGCAGTGGAGTAGGAAATTCGAGTGAGCAGGCCTGGTGCCGCTAGGTGCTCCCGCAGGCAAGGCCTGCAAAGGCGTCCTGGGTGGGACAAGTGCTGTGGGATCTGCCACTCCTGGTGCTCCTGCAAAGCCATTGTCACAGAGCGCAGGGACAGGAAGCCCCTGGGGCTGGGGCTGGGCGGGGAAGGTGTTCTTCCACAGGAATGGGCTGAGCAGGGCAGCCGCTCCTCTGCCATCCTCCTGGAAGGCCGCTCTCGGCTCCCCCTGCCCACAGACCTTGCTGTCCGGCATGAGGCACTGAACTCCAGTCCCAGGCAGTCCTACCCCTGCCTCTGGGCAGGCCCATGCTCTTGACCCTCAGCTTTCTAACCTTCCCATAGGGGCCAGATGCTCTCCCTCCTGCCAGGGGGCCTTGCCCTGCTGCCCTGGCCTGGATCAGTCTCAGCGCCCCCCCAACCCACCCAGATTCTGGGAGGTGGGGTAGGGGTGTATAGGGCTTGCCTTCCTGCCCTCCAGCACCCACCAGGGTCCAGCCCCCACCATCTTTCCAGAAACTCTGGAGAGGCCATGACCATTGAAAAGGGAGTTGGCAGGACCAGCAGGTGGCATAGTGGTTACAACACTGGACTCCCACATGGGCAACTGCAGTTTGGGTCCCGGACATGGCAGCTTTAAACTCAGGCCAGGTGTGTGTGTGTGTGCATACCCAAAATCTGAAGAGGAGAATGGAGGAGAAGGGATTGCAGTGGGGCCATCCCCCCCCCCCCCTGGGCACTGAATTCTCTCTTTCTCTATTCCTCTGATGAGCGCACATGGCCTATAGCAAAAATCTCTCAAAAAAGAAAAATAAAAAGGGGAGTTGGCAAGTGACATCAAAGGGGCAGGGCAGGGTTTGGGGACAGATGGCATCAGTCCTTCTGGTCAGTACCCCGGCCACACGCTGGCTGCCGCCCACAGGAAGTTCTAGTGGGCACCACGGAGAGGCCCTGCTACTGCTCCTGAGGGCTCTGGGCTCCTCGCCTGTCCTGGGCCCAGCACCTTGGGTGTGCTGAGGGGGCAGTTGGTTGTGGGTGGTGGCTGCTGGTCCCCTCAGGTCTGGTCCCCTTCCACCTCCTCATGCTCACTCTCTCATCTGTCTCCCCTTTCACCCCCTCCAAGGGCAGTTTTAGGGTCAGTCCTGGACTTGCTGCAGTGATTTGAGGACTTGCATCCTTGGGGGGACAGGAGTCCATGGCAGGGGGACAGGAGTCCGTGGCAGGCTGCCCAGCCTGGGAGAGCTACGGGCGTCCACTTCCGGGGAGGGAGAGGGTGCTTCCGTTCCCTCCTGAGCCGGAACCCTGTGTAGGTGCCTTTGGTGGCGGAGCCTGCATCTGCTGCCAGGGAGGCTCGTGTGAGTGGCTTCTCCGTGGGGAGGTGGGCTCACGGAGAGGACATCCCTCTGTGCAAAGGCTGTTTAAAATACAGGGGGCAGGGGGCCTGATGATGGCCCAGCCTTAAATGCGACCCTCTATGAGGCCGCACCTTGTGGAAGGGTTCTGGGTTCGAGTGTGAGGACTCCCTGTGTACAGCAGGCACACAGGTGTCCGTGCCCCACGGCTGGCTGAAGCTGGGGTGGATCGCAGAGTCAAGACCCTGCAGAGGTGTTTCTCTTTCTGCTTCTTTCTCTGTCTCTCTCACTCATGGAGACATAAAAATAAACTTTAAAAAGAAGAAGAAGGAGGAGGAGGAGGATGAGGAGGAGAAGAAGAAATCTAGGGGCCAGCAGATGGCATAGAGGTTAAGGTGGCTGGATCGCACGTGCCTCGTTCAAGTCCAGACCCAGCAGTTTGAAAATCATGCCAGGCACGTGCATGTGTGTGCCCAAGATCCTGAAAGGAGAATGGAAGAAAAGGGATTGTGGTGTGGACATCCCCCCGGGGCAGGGTGATTTCTTACTTTCCCTCTCCCTCTCCCTCTCTCTGGCGAGTGCATGCACCCTATCACAAACAACAACAACTAACCTTTTAGGTTACCTGGAAAGTCACTTTTCTATGCTTTTCTACATGTTTTTCTATGCAAAAATGCATCATGACTTTCCCGACAACCCAATATATAAGAAAGAGATGGTGGGCAGCAAATTTGTGGCCCATGAGGATTTCAGGGCCCCCCAAGATTCGGACAGGAACCCCAGCAGTTAGCGTAAGGTTCAAGGTTTGCTAATCAAGACCTGCCTCCCAGACCCCCAACTTAGAGTGGGGCCAGCGGCAGGGAGCTTGCCTGGCGACCTCACCTCTGTCTGCTCTCCCAGTCCCATGCCGGCCTGGAGGTGCCGAAGCAGCCAGAGAGGTGGGTGTCTAGGAGTGCGACCGCCAGAGCCACTGCCTTGTCCGGGCCGCCTCCTTTGGAAGGGGTGGTCTCAGCCCTTCCCTTCCCAGCCCTTGCTGGAGCCTCTACACCCCCATTCCCAAGGCAGGCAGCCTTAAGGCCCTTTGGTCCCTCTGGCCCCACACAGGGAGTGGCAGGCAGGCGGTGGCTTCTTAGGCGTTTGCCTGATACGGATTGCACGCCTAGCTTTGCCAGTTGCCCGCTGGAGCTCCATGACTTTCTGGGATAACTGCCCTCCTTGAAAGTCACAACAGGACAGCCAGCCCCTCCCAGGCTCCTCCACGGCGGCCTGTGGCTGCAGAGAAGCGGTTTGCTCTTCGAGCCGGCCTGGGCTTACCGTCTATTCAGCCCACTCGTCTTCGTTTTCCTTCTTTCTGTTTCACAGAAGCCCCCCATGGAAGCACTGCAGGGGAAGCAGTGGGGTCCCGGCCCTGTGACAGACCCTGCTCTGCAGCCTCCTCCCTACATGACCTCACACAAGCCCTCCCAGTTGCCTTCTGTTGATGAATCCCAAACCCTGGGTCTGAAAGAACAAAAAGCTTTCTTTGGGGTCTTAGGAGTTGCAACATGGAAACGCAGATGAGGAAACAACCGAAAAAGTGTTCTGAAGAAAAGGGGCAAGAGCGAGGGTTCATAGGACAAAGTTCTAAGTGATTACAGGAGGAGTGCAGTTCTTTTTGGTTTTTGGTTTTTGCCATAGCGCACATGTGCTCACAGGAGAGAGACAGAGACAGAGAGAGGGAAAGTGAGAACCCACCCCCAGTGGGGATTGCCACACCACGTTCCTTTCTCTTCTCTCCTCTAGGGATTATGGGCACGCACGCACGTGCTTCTAGCATGATTTCAAGTTGTTGCACCTTAACTACTATGCCACCTGCTGGCCCAGGACAAACGCAATTCCCAAAGAGGGGTTTTGGTTATAATTAAAAAGGGACGCAGGACTGAGGTAAAGGAGGGATGAATTTAGGCAAAAAGATGTCCATGAAACAAAAAGCCCGGTGTCTTGGAGCATCTTGAGCTCCTTCCTGCCCCTTTTTTCAGGTGCCTGGTGCAGAGGGGTGAGACAGGCCCCTGGCGCCCATTCCTGGTGACTCCTGGTGCCAACGTGTGGGGGACCGCCTGCTGTCAGGAAGAACTGGGCTGTTTGGGATCTCTCAGGTCTGTTGGTTTGAGGATGTGACATTTTTGCACGTGGCATTTTGGTCTGGTCTGTTGGGGCCTCGTGTAGGATCTTAGTCCCAAACAGTGGCCTCCTGTATGTTTTGTTTACCAATGATCTCAACAGCAAGTATTTTGATATAATCATCAAAATAATGATAAATATAAATAACCTCCTGATGGAAAAAAAATCCTTTTTTCTCCCTACTCTCACCCTCAACACAGAACACTTCGGTGTCCAAAATGTTGGGGCTTTCACAATCAGCATGCAGTTCTGCGGGAGACGCCAGCCGGGCACCCTGTAATTCAGAGCAGCGCCGATGGTGTCCACCTGAAGTTAGCGTCAGATCCCACAGACCAAGGGCTCAGTCCCGGGCGACCCTCTCCAGTGGCAAGACCTGGTTTGTAGCCTGTGCTTTTAGCCAGCCAGCTGTACAAGGGGGTTCGCATGAACCTCTCCTCAGATTTGATACACTTGCCAGAGCGGCTCAGAGCAGCACCGCTTATGTTTACCCCGTAATTATAAAGGCTATGGCAAGAGGCACGGACAGGATGGATGCAGGGGAGGGGCACTGCGGAGCTTGCTCGCCGTCTCTGGGCACGCCACGCTCCAGCCACCTGCACGTGTCCGTGTACCCTGAAGCTCTCCCAGCCCTGTCCTGTCGGGTTTGCGGGGATTCATCATGGAGACATGATTGATGACATCACTGCACACAGGGGATCAGCTTCACCTTTAGCCCCTCCAGAGGTTAGGGAGCCGAGGCCGAAAGTTACCACCCCCAATCACGTGGTTGGTTCCCCTGGTACCATCTTCCATCGTGAGCTACCCAGGGGCCCACCCAGAGTACCCTCATTAGAACAAGTGATGCTCCTACCACCTGGGAAACTCTAAGGGACTGGAACTCTGAGCCAGAGGCTGGGGCCAAAACCAAAACCAACCGCAGATTCTCCTAGTGTTCTTGTCTAGAGAAATTTCAGTCAAGACCTGGGAGCAGGGGCCAAATACATATTTCTTATTATATAATATCACAAACATCCTTTTCACTAATTATGAGGTTAACCGTAACAGCTCCTAGGTAGAATTGTTGAGGGAATGAAATGAGATTGTCCACATCGAGCCTGGGGACATGAAAGTGCCCAGCAGAAATGACTCTTGCATCTTACGTGGTGGCAGGTCTGGAACATGGAACCTGGCACCCAGCGCTGCCCAGGATCGTAGCTGTCATTCTTCCCCTCTTGCTCCCCCCACCCGCCCCCGGGACCGCTTGGACCCCTCACACCTGCCCAAGTTCTTCTACTCTGGGCTCTGCGCTTGCTCCCCGCCCCCCAGGTGTTCCCACCCAGGTTCCCCTTGCTCTGCTCAAGGAGAAACAGCTGCACACAGCTCCCTCCTCCCCACGCTCTGCCCTCCTCAGCCTGCTCTAGTTTTCTTCATAGGTCTTAGCAACAATGACCTGTTCTTTCGTTCTTTGTTGAGTGGAGGTGTGGTCATTAGTTTCCCTTCAGAAGAATGGAAGCTTCTAGAAGGCATGAAACCACTGTAGTGATTTGAGCAGCGGCCCCTCCCAAGGTATGTTCACACCCCAGAAGCTGTGACTGTGACCTTATCTGGGAAAAGGATCTCTGTAGATGCAATTACAAGAGGAGGCCATCTGGGATTATCTAGTGGGCCCTACATCCAATGATGAGTGGTCTTACAGGAGACACTCAGAGGAGAGAGACAGAGAAGACTGAGGCAGGCCTGGAGTGATGCAACCACTAGGAGTCCTGACAGCCATCAGAAGCCAGAGGAGGCCAGAAGGATCCTTGCCTAGAGTCTTTGGAGGGAACATCTTGATTTCTGACTTTTTCCTTTTTTAAAAAAGTTTACTTCTTTTGTGAGAGTGAGAAACCAAGAGAAAAAGGAAGCACTCATAACAGGGCCTCATGCTGCCGTCCCCCCAGCTCTCCAGCTGACCAGGATCTTGGGAGTGGGTGCCCACTGTCAACTGGGCAACTGAACCCGCCATCTTCCACACGGAGGCAGCCTCGCTTGAGCAGTGTCCTGTTGTGCCACCGAGCCAGCGCTGATTTCTGACCGTAACCTCCAGAGCTGCAAAAGGATCTATTTCTGTGGTTCGGAGTCTCCGTGGTCGCCATGTTTGTGGTAATGTGTGTAACAGCCCTGGGAAGCCAGTGGCACCACCTTCTCACCCACATCCAGGACAATGCCTGGAATGTGACAGAGCTGGGGAGGGGGTGGCAGCTTTCCCTAGAAATGGCCGGATAGAAAATATTGGAGGTTGGGACTGGCAGGTGGCATAGTGATCGAGGTGCTGAACTACTGCATGGCCGACTGTGGTTCTAATCCCTGACCTAGAGGCTTGAAACTCACACTGGACATGTGTGCGTGCGTGCCCAAAATCCTGAGAGGAGAATGGAGAAGGGATTGTGGCATAGCCATCCCCCTGCTGGGGGGTGATTTCTCACATTCTGTCTCTCTGTCTCTCTGGTGAGAACACATTCCTTATAGCATATATATATATATGAGAGAGAGAAAGAGAGAGAGAGAGAGAGAGAGAGAGAGAGAGAGAGAGAGAGAGAGAGGAGGATTTGCAGACTGTAATTCCCTGTCACAGCCACTCAACTTTGCTGCTGGAGCATGGACACAACCACAGATAACACAGGATGAATGAATGCAGCTGTGTCCCAATACAATTTTATTTATGGACACTGAAATTTGAATTTCATATAATTTTTGTGTGTCACAAAATATTCTTATTTTGATTTTTTCCCAACCATTTAAAAATGTAAAAGTTGGGCCGACACATGGTGTGGTGATTGAGGCACTTGATCATACACGGCCAATTCTGTGGTTTGGGTCCCGGACCTGGTGGCTTGTAAAATATACCGTGTCTGAAAACCTTGAGAGGAGACTGGAGGAGAAGGGATTACAGTGTGGTCATCCCCTCCAGGGGGTGATTCTCACTTCCCCTCTCTCTCTGCCTCTGTCTTTCTCTGGCGAGTACATGTGCTCTATGGTGAAAATCTAAGGAAAAAAAAGTCCGGCTTGTGGGCCAGAAAAAAACAGGTGGTGGATGGGCTCTGTCCCATGGGCCCCAGTTTTCTGCCTCCTGTTGAAGATTCTCCATAGCGCTCCTTGAAGAACTGATGTGGCAGTGCATGGATACTCCAGGGAGGTGGCTCAGAGAGTCTCTCTCCTACCAGACTCAGAGGATCCCAGTACAGTTTTGAAAACAGCTATTAGCTGTCACTTTAAGAAGGGTGATATTTCAGAGAATTTGAGTAGTGACCCGAGTATATGCACACGGTCAAGTGTTTAAACTCACGCATAAAACAAGATTCTAAAACTACTGCTATAATTTGAATGTGTCCCCCCAAAGTTCACGTGTTAGAAACCTAACTGCCTTTGGATAATAACAGGGTTAAGAGTGTGGAAACATAATCCAGCTATGGTATTAGAGTGAGCCAGCAGATGGCGCAATGGCTACATCGCTGGACGTAGTCGATTGTAGTTTGAGTCTCAGACTGGTGACTCGAAACTCAAGCGTAGCATGTGTGCTTGCTCAAAATCCCGAGAGGAGAGCCCATCCACCACCTGTTTTTTTCTGGCCCACAAGCCGGACTTTTTTTTCCTTAGATTTTCACCATAGAGCACATGTACTCGCCAGAGAAAGACAGAGGCAGAGAGAGAGGGGAAGTGAGAATCACCCCCTGGAGGGGATGACCACACTGTAATCCCTTCTCCTCCAGTCTCCTCTCAAGGTTTTCAGACACGGTATATTTTACAAGCCACCAGGTCCAGGAGAGAAGGGATTGCAGCATAGCCATTCCCCCAGGGTGATTTCTCACTTTCTGTCTGTCTCTCTCTCTGTCTCTGGCAAGTGCATATGCCCTGTAGCAAAAAATTTCTCTTAAAAAAAAAAAAAAAAAAGAGAGAGCTCCTTGAGAGGAGGCTGTGATCAGGGTGGGACCATGACTGGCTACTCTCTGGGTTGTGAGGAGACATAGACACAGATGTGGGCACGTACTCCACCTTGCGCTGTGATCCCCTCTGCCATGACATCCATCAGAGAAAAGACCTTTACCCGACATGGCCCCTAGACCTCAGACCTCCAAAACTATGAGCGAACTAAACCTCTGTTTCTAGAAACAAATCACCTAAATTCAGGTATTTGGTTATCAGCAACAGAAGGGACTGAAACAACTACTACTTGCTGACTTCTTTGTGAATAGTGATGCTTCAGAAAATTGGCATGGTGCCCACGTGGTGAGGCATGTGGTTTAGCATTTAGACACATGTGTGCTAAGGAAGATAGCAACATTACTACTTCCTCCCTCTTCGGGAAAGTGGCAATAGTACGATGATTATTATATGATTATGGCTATGGTGTGAGTACTAGGACTACCTACTCCTGTGAACCTCGGGATGCCCTCCCATGCTCAGCACCCCATATCCCATTACCCCACACCCGAGGAACAAATCTCAGTTTTAATTATCCAGTTACCAGACCACATCTCCCCCATTCTTGTTCCACAGCTACTTGGTCTGGTCCAGCTCAACCAGACATCTGGTAGACCTTGCTGGACGACCAACAAAGAAGACTGTTGGTTCCTGTTGCCTTCAGTCACGGGCACAAGAAGGTGATTATTCAGGTCCCCAGAAGGATGGGATCTTCCTTCTCGGTTGATAGAGAAGAGATTGGGCACATACATACACCTCTGTCTGATGGAGGTAACTATCACTCATGTTTGTGAAGGAGACAGTGAAGAAACCTTAAGAAAATGGATGTGACTGCTGTCTGCCTTCTTAGGGCCTTGAAAAGGCTCTTTGCATGCACTCAGCGGACCAGACAGCCCCTGCTGCAAATCCCCTTGTCTCCTCCTCATTTCACAACTCCATCAGAATTGGCGATTGCACTAGTGAAGGATTTGCTCTTAATGAGCCTGCCCAGAATTGCCTTGTTTTCTTGGCGTTGACAAACTATATCCCTTAATAAAAGTTTCATGACTCAATTTAGTGTGGGAGATATGTCATTTCAGCCCTTCCTGCTCTGATCCCAAAGGCTGTCTCTGGGTTCTGGCCCCAGGAACACTCCTGGGTCTGACACAGGTGCAGCCTTCAGCATCACCCACTGAGATCAGCCAGGGTGTCCGACTGTGGAGAGGAGACACTGGTGAAAAGGCTTCTCTGCCATCACCTCCTCTGCTCCTTGTGGTGGTCACGGTCATTTTGGCTGTCCAGATCTGCCCTACTCATCCAGGGAAGATGGCGGAATCAGCCAGACTAGCCTTCCCAGCTTCCAGCCCTTTGATATATGCTCTTTCCATCCCAATAGTGGGGTCTGTTTTCCCTTCCCTTTAAATCTGGGCCAAGTTGCTTTGTCCAATAGAAGACAGTGAAAGTGACCTCCTTGAGTGTCCAGGGAAGAACTGGGGAGGTCTTGTAGCTGTCTCCTTTGCCTCTGAGCCCCTGAGATGGCCATGTGGAATAAAATAGGAGCCCTGTTTAGCTAGTGGAGGGCAGTGCTTGTGTGAAGAACTGAGGCTTCCCACCAGCACAAAGTATGTATCTGGCTAATGTCCGAGGGACCCACGCTGACCATGCCTGCTCTGGACTTTCTTCTCAACTCTCTTGATCCTATAAATCTCTTTTCAAAGAAGCTTTGGGGCTTCTCATGGAAAGATGCCTCCAGTTGGCCTCTTTCCACCTCCCAGGTAGCCTGGCCTTGCTAAGCAGAATGCCTGGGCCCACTTGTCATCCCTATCTGCTGCTTTCCTCTTTGGGGACGTGTCACACGTGGGGCTAAAGTGTGAGTGAAGTAACTATAACACTGACCAGCCCCCTGCATCTGCTTTAGCTCACAAAGTGCTATATAACAAATGACCCCTCAAGTTATCTCCACAGTGAGAGGGCACTACAGGGTGACGTGGCAGAGGGTGTGGCACAGCTTCAGGAGAGAGACAGACATTAGGCTGATGATGGGATCTGCCACTACCATTCGCCTCTGTGATGTTTCCCTGTCTCCTTTTCTCTCTCTTGCAGCCATCCTGAACAAACAGCTCAGGCCAAAAAGTCTCAATAGCTACAAGGCTCCCTCCTCCCTCCCTCCCTCCCTCCCTTCTTCTCTTCCTCTTTCCTTCATCCTTCTCTCCTTTGATCTATTCACTTATTTCTTCCATGACAAGAAAGACACACACACTCACACACGCACACGCACACGCACACGCACACAGAGGAAAGACACGTTCCCAACATTCAGGTCACATTCCACCTTTGGATTATGGGTATGCACGTACTTAGGGAGGTCTTTGGATGTGAACCCAGAACCTTCCCATGAGGGCCAGCCCTCCAGTGTTGTGTTACCGTGAAGCCACAATCCACCCCCTCACTGCACTTTCCAGTCTCTAAGAGGACAGCCTCCTCGTTCCCTCAGGGCGGAGTCTGCCTTCCTCACACGGCCCCCTGAGTCACACTCTCCTAGTCTCCCGGCCCTTGATTCTGACCCCTTTAGAGTGAGACACAATAGGATGATCGTACCCAAGACATCCCCGAGCCTAAAGGCTGAGTACAACGCCTTCGATCTACAGCCCAGGCCTGCTCCCTCTGTGCAAGCCCCAGCCCAGCCCCTGCCCAGGTCAGCATCTGCTCAAGGGTGCAGGCAGGAAACAGATATTCTCATGATAATTATATGTTAGTACATTATTGTGTTGCTAACAAAAACACCCGAGATGGGGTAATTTATAAAGAAATAAAAGTTTATTGACACAATTCTGGCAGCTGGGAAGTCAAAGGCACAGGCCTGATTGGGCGGTAACGTGGCAGCAGAAGCACAGAGAAGAGCAGGCATATGCAGAGAGAGAGCAAGCTGTGGGAGCCTCTTTATAAGACCCAACTCTCTAACCTCTTCTCACGTGAGCTGGAACTCACTGGGTCTCACTAATCTATTCATGAGAGTGGTGTCCTGATGCCATGGCCAAGACCCAATTGCTGCCCACCAGGCTTCACTGTCTCTCAGTGCCAAATTTCAAAACATGAAACTTTGAGGGACAAACCGTTTCCCAAACCATAACAACATCCTTACCCCAGGAGGCTCCATCACTGCTTTAAATCGCCGCGCAGCTGGGCACTTGGCTGGCCTCACTCTTGGGAGGCAGGGATAGACCATTTCCTGCTCCTCCTATTCTGTGTCTCCATGCTTCCCTGACGTCACTTACTTGAATAATACCTTCTTCTAACCCAATACATTTATGTTCTGGTCAAAGGCTGCTTTCAGAGGTGATGGTTACTGGGTCAAGGCATCCTGGGCCTCCAAAATCAGTGTTGCACACCGGGGATTGAAAGCTCAGCTCAGCCATTAGCCTTGGGCTGGTCACTTCCTTGTTAGCCTCAGTTTTCCCACCTGTAACATGGGGGTATGAGAGTGACTGCCTTATAGAGCTGTTGCCGGGAGTAAAGGAGGTCATGGGCATAAAGCATTGGCTGTACCATATGGCCCTTAATAAATACTCAGTAAATCTCCTTTCACTTTGCTTGACTCAGGAGAGACTAAACCAATAAACGAAGTGACAGGCAGGCGCGTGCATGTGTGTGGACATCTGTGCTAGTGAACAGAGCCCAGAAGATGTGTCTGGATCACACACCCAGGGAAGACGATGCTCTGCTCGGCCAAAGCACGAGTTCACCCTTTTCTGCTGAGCTCTGAGCACTCACCTTCCATCAGAGCCTAGGACTTGGGGTCCTTCCTTGTGGTCTGAGCCATCACCACAGGCCTGGACCTAACTCTGCAAGAAACTGAATGGTGGAAGGAAGCTCTGGTACCAATGCTGGGGGGAGGTCCCCATGTTCTCAGACCGGGGCCTGCCTCCTACCCCACTGAGTCTCTGTCTGTCATAGAACGATGTCCTAAACATACCTTCTAGCTGACCTCTCTCAGTTTTGTCACTTCTGTGCCTCAATTTCCCCAACCTATCAAAGAAGACTAGACTCATACGTGCCTCATAGGGTTGTTTGTGGGTGTGTGTGACTCGGCTTACAACAGTGCCTGACCCAGAGTCAGTACTTTATTTCCTTTTCTTAAAAAAATTGCCAGAGGGCATATGTATTTGCTAGAGAGACAGAAAGATGGGGCAAGGTGGTCACGCTGCAGTCCCTTCTGTTTTTCTATGCTGTCAAGGATTTCGAGCATGCATGCATGTGTGCCTGCGGTGTTTCTCAAGCGGCTGGGATCGGGACTTGAACTCCTATTGGCCATGTGAGATCCTGCTCCATTAGCCACTAGGTTACAGGGCAGGCCGTGTAATTAATAAATATTTCTACCCAGCTGGAGACCTCTGTTCTTAATTGCTTAATTGAATCCCAGGGCCCCTCCAGATGGTTTCAGCCTCTCAGGGATGTAGGTGGGCTCTCAGAGCAGGTGAGCAACAAGCGTGGCCTGCCTTTGGCCCCTAGGGGGCAGCAGAGGGCAGCAAACAACAGTTTTGGAAACTCAACCAAAAAAATAGTCCACGAAGGGCTTTGTCCAGGAGGTACCTTAGATCTCTGTTTTCCCCTCAAAGTTCCTGTCATCCCCCCTCAGGATGTGAGTAAAACAAGCAATCTGTAGATCCAGGGGGTTAGTAAAAATCGCACAGAGTAAGGAGTCGGGAGGAAGGTTAGTGACCTCCAGGCTCATTTTGTGGGGTTTTAACTTGAACCCTTGTCTCCTCTGAAGACAACAGCAAGGTGGACCATGGCAAGTGGAGGAGCTCTAGGGGGGCCCTAGACTCTGACCCCGGCCCTGGTCTTCCTGAGCCTCAGCTTCTCCAGCTGAGGTCTAGCAACAATTCCTTAGTTTAATTGTATTCCTCTGGCCGGAGTTCCTGATGGTGTCAAATCCACGTCCCGGACTCTGACTCGAGGGGCAGCTCTCGTTCGTTATGATTGTTATGGCTCCATCCTGCCAAATCTTCCCGGACCTGTCACCATTTTCCGGCAGCCCTGGATGTCGGAGTGGGGGCTGATTCACTGGTGGCTGGGTCCCTGGTTTCCGAGGACATTTTCAGGCAGAAGGGCTCAAGGGCTGACATCGGGAGGTTGGGCTCGGTTCCCTGTGAATGCGGCTGGGAAAAATTTGAAGCTCCTCACCCATCGCTCAGAGCAGGCCTCAGTACTCGGCTTGGACCACCACGGGAGCCTCTCAACACACCCCAGGACACCCCACATCTCGTCCACCTGCCCCGCTGGCACCCAGAGCCACCTTCCAGAAACACGGCTGTAGTGTCGTGCTCCTGCTCCCCAGCCGTCTCGGGACCCTCACTGCGGACAGAATGAGAGCAGAGCTCCTGGGCCGGTCTGCTAGACCCTGGGGAGCCGCTGTCCCCACGCCCAGCACTCTGAGACACTGGTGTTTATGTGCCCCACACTTCTGTCCAGCAGGTTTGGTGCTACAGTTTGTGGAAACTCGCCAATGTTTGGGGGTCCCCCTGTCCTCAGACCGGGGCCTGCCCTCTGCCTCCCTCTATTTCTTTATCCATAAAATGCACACAGGTAACCTATTGGGGGTTGAAGGTGATGGGAGATGGGGGACAATGTATAGAAAACCCCTCCCGTGGTGAGGACCCTCAGCCCAGGATGGTGTTCTCTTCCCCCCGCCCCCTATTGTACAGAGAAAACTGGGGCTTTGAGAGAGAGGTTTGGGCACTGGTCCAAAGGCATGCAGCCATGAGGCAGGACGCTGGTGCAGTGGTAAAACGCCGTGCTCTGTGAGGCTGAACCACGTGGGTGCGTCCGGAGCCCTCGAGTGCTCTGGGCGTGTGCACCTGTCACTCAGGCCGGCTGAGGCTGGGAGTGGACTGCCGTGTGAAGACCCTGTTGGGGGTGCTGCTTCTCTCTCTGTTTTTGCCTCTATCTCTCATGGAAGAAATAGAAATCAACTTAGAAAAAGAAAAAAGAATGACCAAGATGGGCAGCCCAGATGTGGCAGGGCCAGGATTAAAATTCCCATCTTCCCACCTACGATGTGGGAGGTCTAACTCTTCCCAGTTCAAACATCCCTCCTTGCCAAGGCCCCCAATCGCTTTTTTTCCCTTTCTCCCCTGTATGTATCACCATCTGCAATAAGGGTGTTTACTGGCTGCCGTCTCATTCATTATGGCCTCCCCTCTGGAACACAGGCCCCACGAAGGCCTGGATCTGGTCAGTTTCTTTCACAAATGCCTGGCACAGAGCAGGGGTGGGGTGAACACTCTTTGAATAGCAGCAAGAGCTAACACAGTTTCACAGAACATGCCGAGGAGCTCCAGTGGATTCCTTTCTAACGAAGCTGGTTCCTTTCTTCTCCGGAGAATCAACCCCCTGGGACTTCTTTGATTGCACAGAGCTTGAGAGCCCCCTCCCCTGGGAACGCTGGCCCTAAGCAGCACGCAGCTTGGTAAATACACCCGCACCACGAGGCACTCCTGGAGTGGTATCTTCACTAGGGGAGTGGAGTGGGCATTAGGCTAAGAGACCTTGGGAGTCAATGTTTAAAATACCTCTGCGATAATTGGAAATTGGCTAATCACTTGCTACAATTAGGAGGGCCTGGAGTCTGGGGATGCTCGCTTTCCTGAGCTCTTTTATGAAGGTTTAAGAAACAGGAAGTGACTTGGGAAACCCAGCAGCTAGAAAGTCTTTGTAGTCCCAGACTCCAAGGAAAAGTTGAAAGTGAATTGCATTTGGGACATGTCCCTTTAAAGCATATTCGGATTTCCTGAGAAGTAAGAATTTCATTATTAATAGCATTGATTTTTCTGGTGAATTTTGTTGAACATAAAATAGTGCATGATTCCAAACTATTTGGTTCCATGAGTCTTCATAAACTGAACACACCTGTGTGATCTGCCCCCGGAAGTCCCCTGTGACCCCTCCGGGTCACTAGTCCACCTCCCAAGAGTAACCACCGTCTTGATGTTTTCCCCAAACCAAGCTAATTTTTTTTTTTTTTAAGTTTTCTTTCTTTTTCTCTTTTTTTTTTTTCTGTCTTCTTTCTTTCATTTTTTTCTTCTTTCTCTCTCCTTTCCTTCTTTTTTCTTTCTTTCTTTCCTCTTTTGTTCTTTCTTTACTTTCTTCTTTTCTCTCTTTCTCTTTCCTTTTTTCTTTCTCTTTCTTTCAAGGCAGTTGCCCTTAACAGTGTGTCCAAGCTGTGATGCACCCCGAGCCTTCGCCAGCCTGGATTTGGGCACGTGCATCCCGTGTCTCAGTCACAAGCCAGGACCTTTCTCATGTGTGTCTCATCCTGATTTTTATCGTAGTTTTGTTTGCTTATTTGTTTGCTATGGGGTATGTACATTCATCAGAGAGAGACAGAGAAGGGAAAATGAGAACTCAACCCCTGGGGGATGGCCACGCTGCAATTCCTTCTCCTCTGTTCTCCTCTCAGGATTTTGGGCACACACACACACATGCACAGAGTGTGTTTTTCAAGCACCTGGGTCTGGGACTCAAACTGTGCAGTTGGCCATTTGGAATCCAGTGTCTTAACCACCATGCCACCATGCCCATTGGTTTTATCAAAAGTGCTCTGGGCCTTGATTCCAGCCTCTCAATTCCAAGTGCCCCCAGGAGCCAGACAGGTTCCCTTAATGCTGGGGCTGTGGGCTGTGGCTCTTCGCGGTCCCTTCGTCAGGGACCTTTGTCAATGATTGCCAGGCAAAATGCAGGCCCAGTGTTGGCAGATAATCTGATTTTGCAAGAGAAGCTGCAAGTCTAGATTTTTATGTGAAATCTCATGATTCTTGGATGTTGGAAACTCATAAAAATTTAATACTCTGTGGAGGCCAGCTCTCTATCCAGGCCAAACAAAACCGCTGTATGGGTCAAATGTGGCCTGCAGGCTGCCAGCAGGGGTGACCTGGAGGGGCCCCCAGGTTCGTGAGGAGACAGGTGTGAAAACAGACATCACAGTTCAGAGTGATTCAGTGCCTCCGAGATCACAAACCTCCTCGGTGCCGGGATGGGTCAGGGACAGCTCGCAGTGGGAGCCGTATCTGAATAGCGCCCAGGCAGACACACAGGGTGAGGAGACTGAGGGCATTCCAGGCAGCCAGAGGAGCATGGTGAAGGCCTTGGGTCAGTCCCAGCCTGGGCTGGTCAGGAGCTGCAAGGGATTTGGGGTAGCCATGGCAGCGGAAGGTGAAGGGGCTGCAGATGGGAGCAGAAGCCAGTTGCATGGGACCTAGAAGAGCAAACCTGGGCATGCAGGCTTGGCCCTGCAGCGAGGCAGTGCATGTGCTCAGAGACTAAGCAGAGGTGTGCTGGGGCTGGTCTTGCAGCAGCAAGTGCAGGGCCGGGGGCTGGGATGGAGGCAGCTGTTGTGGGGCCTTGGTCTATGGCAGGAGGCTAAAGAGGAAGGAACCAGGAGCCTGAACCCGCATTTCTGGCCTTCTGTATAAATCCCACCCCCACCATCCCCTTTCCAAGATAACTCCAACTACATCACCACCATTCGGGATAATAACTCCCTCTATCCAAGGGGCTTGCTGGAGAGTTCGATTCATTTCGAAATGGTTTGTAGACACACAAAGTGGCTCTGTCCATTGCCTTATCTTCGGGTTGAGTAGAAGGCCTGACACAAAATCAGCCAGAACTGACTTGTCCCGTTGTCCCAGGTCTGCTTCTGGTTCAGCAAACAGCAGAAGTGGCTTTGAGCGAGCTCTGCAAACATCTCAAAGTCTTAGTTCTCTCTTACCCCATGTCCAAGCCTTGAACAACTCCTGCTGGCTCTGTCTTCCAAACCAACCCAGAACCTCCCATGCCATTGCCACGACCTGGCCGGAGCCCTTAGTGGTCTCCTTCCACATAGCAGCTGGAAAGTCCTGCTGTACTCTAAGGCGGACTTGGCTCCCTTCTGCCCAGACCCCATGCAGGGGTCTGCCTCACTCAGAGTCCTCGGGATGGCCTTCCCAGGCCCATGTGGTCAGTCCCCTGCATGTCCCAGCACCTTTCTGGCTTTGTTTTCCTTCTACTCTGCCCCTTGCTCACTCCACTGCAGCCACACTGTGTGCTCAGTCCTCACCCCAAAGCTTAGGGCCAGCAGGCTCCAACTGCAGGGCTTTTGCTGTGGCTGTCCTGCCTTTCTTTCTCCAGATATCTTCACGCCTCACCCCTCCACCTCCCTCAAGGCTTTGCTCCAAAGACAATGTCTCAGCGAGGTTTGCCTGGAAGCTATCCCCATTTCTTTACTCTTGAAGTTTATTTATTTCTCTCCTATGGTGCGGGGGTTGAGGGAGAAAGAGAGAGAGAGAGACCAGGCACCTCCAGCAGGGTCTCATGCCCTGGTCACCCCAGCTGGGGCCAGCCAGGATCACAGGCGCACACACGCCTGGCAAGTGCAGGGAGTCGTCAGGACGGACTCCTATGGCTTCCGCAGCGCAGAGCACGTGTTCCTGCTGCGCTGCCACGGCTGGCCAAAGCTATTCCCACTTCTCACCTCCCTGCTTTATTTTTCTCCCTGCCTCTTAACACCTGCGCACTCTGCAAGGTTCTGATTCATGTCGTTCATGTTCGCTCTTCTCCCCAGCGCTCAGGGAGTGGAGGCGTGTCTTAGGTGGAAATTTCAAACCCCCTCTGAGCTTTCTCTGGGTATTTCTTAAAAGAGCATGGTCCCTGAGACATAGGTCCCCAGGGCTCTCCTGGCTGTGAACGCCCAGGACAGGGTCCCCAGCCTGTAGGTCACCAAGCCCTGCCCACGTGCACACTACCTCATCTTGCGCCCAGAGAGGTGCCTTGTCAAGCATACCTCCGGGGACCGGCTTCTGGCTGTACAGACACTCTTAGGATGAATACTGCATGCGTGTTTAAAAGCACTCCTGGATTCCTCGTAGCTGTTTGGCCATGATGCATTCTCTCTGTCAACCAACGTCTTCAGTACCACTATTATCACATGGAGGTCCTTTCTCTCAAAATAGCGGGGAACCCTTTGCCTCAGGCCAGAAAAGGGCTCTAATAAGCATGTCTGGAGACCTCTGGCCATCCTTCATGCCTGTTTCTGCCAGGGACAGCGTCCACAGTACTTTACTCTCCCCTACCCCCAGGCAGCGTAGCAGAGCTGACAGTATGGGCTCGCCCAAAGAAGCCAGGCAATTCAGAACCCGTTAACCTTGAATTCTGCGAGGCCTGCCTCACAGCAAGCTGGGGTTGTTGGAATTGTTCTCAGCTTGGGCAGAATTCAAATGAGCTCTTGCAATCAGCATGCAATTAATTGTTGCATACCACGGGCGACTGGGCACTATGTGCTGGGTGGTGTGAAGGGAGTTCAGAGAACACGGTTATCTTAAGCCAGGGGTGGGGATCTGGGTGCTCGCAGATGGCCAAGCCCACTTCAGAGCAGCGATCCTGAGAAGCTTTGTCTGTTTGGTCAACAGATCTTGAGCCACCTGTTAACAGCAGTGGCTTGCATTTAGGGTGCCTACGATGTGCCAAATGCTTTTTACTGGCAGGGTCTCATTACAATAGCCCAACGCATTTTATCTCTGAGGTGTATTCCTCTTACAGATATGGAAACTGAGGCTCAGAGAGGGAAGTGACTTGTTCAAAGTCACACAGCTGGTCAATCTCGAGTTTCGCCTGACCTCAAAGCCAGTTTATCTGATGGCTCTGCTACCACCTGTAGGTCACCCTTGCCTGGTGGCCACAACTTTGTGCCATGTGATCTCTTAGGGTCATGCTAGTCAGGGTCTCAGGTGGGAACACTTTGCGGGGCTAGCCCTGTTTGCCCGACCCTTGGCACTCTGTATAGGGTACCTCTGCCACCCTTCCTGCTGTTCATGCCATGCCAGGGAGCTGGAACGCCTTCTTCATCCTCGAAGGGGAGATCTTCCGGGACAGACAAGCCTTTCAAACTCACAACCCTGTGTTCCGGGCAGGCCCCTCCTGCCCCATCTGCAACTCCAGGTTCATCTCCAGGGTCCTTCCCAGCAGGTGCCGCAGCTTCCTGGCTGTAGGAAGTCCTGCAGGCTCTGCAGCTCCGACCCTTTGGAGAACTCCTTTCTCAGGGTCTGGCTTGAGGCTCCTCTCTGTGGGAGAGTCCTGCTGCTCCCTCGCGGGGAGCCTCAGCGGGTTCTATCCTTGTCACCGGGGCAGGGCCTCCTGGGTCCTGCGTTCGATGCCCCGCCTGGCTAGTTTCTAGCCCCACATCTCATGCGTATGCTCTCTCTTGCAGAGCCCGCCTAGGACTCTCCTTGGTTCTCAGACCTCCACTCGGGTGCAGGTCTCTTCCGAGGGCGTCCCTTCTCTCCCAGGCTCCCGCCCGCGCCTGGCGTGGGGCGCTCCCTCTCCCCGTGCGGGCGGGCGCCGGAACAGTGTCGCTGGCCGCCTGCAGGTGTCTCCCCACGGAGGGGCGCGCGTCCCTGCGCCGTGGCCGCTGCCAGGCGCCAGCGGCTCCTCGCCGAGGTGCACTCGCGCTCCGGGCTCCGGGCACGCCGGAGCCGCTCCGCTGCCGCCGCCAGCTCCGCGCGCCCCTCGCCCCGCACCCCCACCGGGGGGGCCATGGGCCCGCGCCGCGTCCGCCTCCGCCGATCGCAGGCGCCCGAGTCCCGGGGCGCGGCGGGCAGCGGCCACTGACGCGGGGCGCCGGCTGCCAACTTCGCGCGCGGAGCTCCCCGGCGGCGCGGTCCCGGCGGCGCGGGCGGCATGAAGACGAGCCGCCGCGGCCGAGCGCTCCTGGCCGTGGCCCTGAACCTGCTGGCGCTGCTCTTCGCCACCACCGCCTTTCTTACCACGCACTGGTGCCAGGGCACGCAACGGGTGCCCAAGCCCGGCTGCGGCCAGGGCGGGCGCGCCAACTGCCCCAACTCGGGCGCCAACGCCACGGCCAACGGCACCGCCGCCCCCGCCCCCGCCGCGGCCGCGGGGAACGGCCCCCCTGGCGGCGCGCTCTACAGCTGGGAGACCGGCGACGACCGCTTCCTCTTCAGGAATTTCCACACCGGCATCTGGTACTCGTGCGAGGAGGAGCTCGGCGGGCTCGGTGAGTGAGCGGCGGCTGCCTGCTGGGCTCCGGCCCCCCAGGGGCTGCGCGGCCCCGGCGGCCCGAGCCCCAAACCCGCGCTCCCTCCTCCCGGCCGGGCAAGGGGCCCCGCGCCGCCGCCACGGCACCGATTGCAGCGCTCGGCAGGGCTGGGAGAGACGCTGGGGCGGAGGACGCGCGCTGCAAGGTCCGGGGACGCCCGGCCGTGCAGGTTCGAGCGGAGCGCCTGCCCCTCGCGAGCGCCGGGCGGCTTCCGGGCCGTTGCGGTGCCCTGGGAAGGCGCGTCTCCCCGGCACCCACCCCAGCTGGCGGTCGGAAGGGCGCGAGTCCCTCTCCGCGCCTGAACTCGTCTCCGCGCTGCCCCCCGCCTCCTCTTTCTTTCGCGGGGCAGTAAATACCCCGCACCCATCCCGTCGCGCCTCTGGGGGTGCTGGTGGTGCAGGGACTATTGCTACGAGCTGCCTCTCCCACCGCAGGTCCAGAGCCAGGAGCCCGGGGGTTCGCTCTGAAACCCCCATCTCCAGCGGCACTAAGCCTCCCAGACGGGAAGGTCCGGGGTGGGGGTGGGGAGTCCAGCGGGATCCCAGGAAGGAGGACCTGTCCAGAGGCTCCGTTGTTGCCAGAAGCCAGGGGGCTGGTGGTGGGTCTTGCTCCCCACGACCCTCCCCTGCCCCCCCAGGAGAAGATGCCATGACTGGGGAACAAAGCGGGCAGGAAAGCGGGGACAGCTCAGCCTACTCCACGTCGGGGGGAGCCCAGAAGGCTTAGCTTAGTGTAAGGGTCCGATTAGAACCGGGAGCGACTTGACCTCTCCGAAGGCAGACCATGCTGCTTCCTTTGCCTTGAACCCTTCCTCTGCCCTGAGGCAGCCAGGCTGTGGCCGGACCCAAGGGGCAGCTGTGGACGAGTGGTGGAGCCAGATACAGGTGGTGCTGACCCCCTGGGCTCCCAACCTGGAGACGGTGTCACTCCTAGGCCAGGGGTGGACAGCGGCAGAGTGAAGTGACCTCTTTCCCCAAGGTTAAAACTCCCTGGTGTACACGTGGCTGCTCGGTGTGGACTGTGGATGAGGCCTCTGTGTGTAGGGTAGACGGGGCGGGCGCCCAGCCCTAGTGTGCATCTGGGGGAGTAAGCCCTTAGCTGAACTATTTTAAAGGACAGAGGGAAGAAGGTTGAGGAGCCCCAGGCAGCTCCTCCTGTCGAGATGCCCTTCCCTGCTCTCTCCCTTGCCGGCTGCTCCGGGTTCCAAGGGGATCCTCACTCCACCTTCCTATGCAGGGTTCCCTGGGGAGAACGGCTCCCTGTGCTTTGGAGTGCACCATGGTGGTCGTCTCCCTCTTCAGGCTTGGCACTACCTGGCATCTTCTGGGGCCTTTTGGGTCACAATCTTCTTGTCCCCATAAGGAGAGGCCCAGCCTTCTACCTCTGGTTAGCACCCAGTGCATAGCAGGTCTTCAGTAAACAGCTGCAGGATAAATGCTGAAGGGGGCTTGGGATGAAGAACTGGAGACTTTCTGGGGTGCTGTCTGCTCATTCGCACTCTGGAGGTGCTCGACCTAACTTTTCTCTGGCTCCACCTGAGCCCCACTGGCTGATTGTCAGACACTCTGTTTGAATAGGGCCCTGCTCCTGACCAGGGTCCCCCCATCGGACTCACTTCTGGTCTGTACTCAGCACTCGAGTTTTTACTGTGCAATGTGATTAAAAAAGTTAATTAACCCCCCAAAGCATCTTGGCTAAAATTCCCTGCCTTCCCCAATCCTAATCTTTCACACGGAAGCCTCAGAACACGTATAGTCAGCAACATCTGCCCCCTTGGGGTAGAGTCTCCATACATCTTTCTCCAAGTTCAAGATGTGCCCGAGGTTCCCAGAGCCTGCCCCAGGATACAACACCTCCCCTCTCCTCCGCCTTTGTGTGGAAATCCAGCCTCCTGCTCCCTTTATGCACACACTTGAAAATACAGCGCAGTGTCTCTGGTAGTAGGAGCTGTCCTGGCCCTCCTCCTCAGAGCGCCCTGGCCCGTGCTGGGCAACTCAGCCTCTCCTGGCTGCTCCCCGACGCTCATGGCTCTACCGCTTCCAGTTATTTTCCTCTGTCTCATCCAGGGCTTGACATGGGATGTTGAAGCCTGAGTAATTTTTTTTTTTAAGTTTATTTAATTCTTTTTTTTTTTGGAGAGGTTTTTGCTATAGGGCGCGTGCACTTGCCAGACAGACAGAGAGAAACAGAGACAGAAAGCGAGAAATCACCCCCCAGGGGGGATGGTCACGCCGCAATCCCTTCTCCTCCATTCTCCTCTCGGGATCTTGGGCACGCATGCACACGCGACTGGCGTGAGTTTTAAGCCACTGGGTCCGGGATGCGAACCGCGGTCGACTACATGGGAGTCCAGCGACATAGCCATTACGCTAACTGCTGGTTCCCAAGTTTATTTAATTCTTGAGGGAAGGAGGGAGAGAACGATGGAGGGGGGAGGAAGAGACGAGAGAGAGCCTTCCAGCAGGGTCTTTGTGCCCTGATCCATCCCCAGCCTCGGTCACCCAGGATCATGGGTGCGCACATGCACATGGAGACCTCAGGACTCAAACCCAGGACCTTCCCGTAGGGCTTCAGCATTACAGTGTTTTGCATTACCGCTGTGCCACTGCGGCTGCCTAAGCCTGAGTATTTAAAAAAAGATTCATTGAAAAAGATTTTAGAGCAACATCAGCTAAGGTTTACTGAGCCCGCGATATGCACCAGCCCTGTGAAAACTTCTCACCTGTCAGATCTTACTGAAGCTTGGCTACCACCATCCGAGCAGACGCTTCTGGGGTGCCCACTTTTCAGATGCGAGATTCAAGGCCCGGAAGGTTTCTGGCGAGGGAGCCTGGATCGTCTTCTCGGGGACAGAAACCAAACGGAGTGAAGTAATGGGGGGAAGACAATGGTGTGTCGGAGGTTAGAAGAGGGGGCATTTGTGGGGTCTCAGTGTAAAACCCTCACTTCCAGCTGTCTGTTAGTAAAAACATGGCTGGGTACTTTATTGGGTGAAGAAAACCAAACCAGTTTTCTCTTGGCTGTGGTTGGCTAGAGATCACCCCTCTCAGAAAATCACAATGTTCCTCGCTGGGAGCTTTGAAAATAGTTATCGGCTTGTCAGTGCTGGTGAGAAGTGGGGGATCTGAGCCAGCCCCAGCGATGTCCAGGCGTATCCTGCAATGCCCACCCCCTCTGGCCGTCTCCACCTCGGTGGTCCTAAGAGGGTATCAGGAAGGACCTGGCTTCAAACTTTTGTTGCCATGACAACCTTTCTTCTGTGCTCTTTTATTATTATTTTTTACTTAGAGAGAAAAAACCACCCCAACAACTCCCCCACAGAACAACTCCCCACGCCCCCCTCCCATAACGCAGGCGAAGCTCGCTTTCCGTCTCTGCGTCTCACGTGCACCAAATGAAAATACCAGCCACGAAATCCTAACCTCTCCGCCAGAAGCAGCTGCTAAATGTTCCTTCCTTTCAAACGCCTGTTCGGTAATTTCTTTCTGTGCTCAGAAAAACCTCTCCCCACTCGGGGCAGCCACAGGGAAATCTAATAAGCCCTTTTTCCCACACTAAAAATCTACAGTGTTCACAAAGAAAACTGCAGCCTGTCCTAAACAGACACACTTTCACCAGACCCGGCACAAAGAAACCTTTTCTCTTTGCTCCGAGAAGGAGCATCCTCGTCTTTCCACAAACAGAAAGGGAAGCGTGGCCTCGACACAGAATTACCCCAAGCCCTTCACACAAATTGGATTTCTCTTCTGGTTTGGATGCTTGGGAGGGCTGGGGTGGGGGAGGGCAGATGGAGGCATTCTGGCGGGCATGGGAGTAAAGCCTGGATGAGGGGAGAACCAGGGTCTGGGGTGAGCGGGGAGAGGTGCGGCAGGCTGGAGCTTGTGCGGACGGGGGACACGGGTCCACACGTGGGCCTTCATCCTGTCCATGTTTGAGCCTTAGGAAATGGGCGCCTCAGGAAGACTGAGGGGCCATGGGGGCTAGGGGAGCTCGTGAAGAGGCTGGCTGGAGGGAGGTGGAGTTGGAGAGAGGAGAGAAGGACAAGGCACAGGACTGGGTGACGGGGTGGATGTGGGTGGTGACCCGACCTGGGAGCCAGTGCGCCCTGCACAGCATGGCCCCGCCCACACTCCCAGAGACCTTGGGAAAGGAGCATGGTGGGTATCCGATTCCAGAACTCTCTCTCCGCTGTGGGACGGGCAGGCCTTCCAGGTGAGGCTCTGCTCTTACCCGCAGCGTGACTTTGGGCAGGAGCCTTCCTTTGCTACCAGTGGTGGGGGTGGGGTGGGGGTGGGGAGGATCAGAGCAGGTGACACCTGCAAAGTACCAAGGTATGAGGACTCCAAGGTATGAGAAACCGAGCAGGGAGTGTTGAGTGCCGGTTGGATGTGTGAGTGGCATCTGTCACCCCTTGCCATGGTCTGAGCCACCACATCTTTCCCATGGGCTCCTGCAGCGGCCTCTCTGCCTCTGCCATTGCCCCACCCTCCGCCCATTCTCCACCCAGAATCGGATCTTTCCATCACTTGCACTGCACCTCACGGCCCTCCTCTCACTCAGGGTCGAAGTCAAGGCCTTCCCACTCAGCCACCTCTCTGAGCTCTTCTCCTGCTGCGCCTTTCACCTACACACTCCTGCTACACTGGCCTCCGACACTCCAGGCACACTCTAACCCCAGGGCCTTTGCACCACCTGTTCCCCCTGCCTGAAATGCTCTTCTCCCAGATCCACACAAGACTGTTTCCCACAACTCTGTAAAATCTATGTTCAGCTGGGGCCAGCAGGTGGTGTGGTGGTTAAGGCTCTAGACTCCCACATGGATGACCACTGTTTGAGTCCTGGACCCAGCGGCTTGGAAATCACACTGGGGGTGTGTGCATGCATGCCTAAAAAGGGAAGTGTGGCCTCGACACAGAATGACCTCAAGCCCTTCTCACAAACTGGATTTCTCCTCTGGTTTAGGTGCTCGGAGGGGTTCGAGTGGGGAAGGGCGGATGAAGGCATCCCTCTGCGATGTGACCATCCTGCCTGGGTGGGGGGGGGGGGGTGATTTCTCACTTTGTCTATTTCTCTCTGGTAAGTGCACGCACCTTATGGCAAAAACCTAAAAGTTAAAAAAAAAAAAAAAATCTGTGCTCAACTCTTCCAACCACCTGTTTCAAAGCTGCTCCCCTCACGGTTCCAGCTGGGCTTTGCTTCTAGTTAGCGCTCACCACCATTGGCCTCACCTCAGGGCTCCTTGCCCACCAGCACCACGAGGGTGGGGCTGAACGTTACTCGTGTTGTTTGCTGCTGTGTCCCCAAGTAGGTGCTCAGTAAACATGGGCGGAATGCATGTGGGTGCTTGCTTTTCCTGTTGTTTTTGGTATCCTGTTCTTTCCCTAGGCTCTAAATTCCTTTTCACCATGCAGCGAGGCAGGGGCCTATGGGCGATCCTCCCCTCCCAGTGCCCACCACACTGCCCCTGTGAGGGGTGGAGCCATTCCTGCTTTTCTGGCTCCCTCTGCCTTCCTAACTACCCCCCCCCCCCCCCCCCCAACACACACACACAGAAATCCCGGCCCTTCTGCCCAGGCCCCTAATTATGTCATTACGTTTTCACAAGTATGCGATGTCCTCGGGGGGTGTCCAGAGCTTGGAAGTACATTGATGACACATTAGACGGGCTCCATGCTGGGCACAGATCTGGACTTTGAAAGGTATGGCTGGAAGCCCTCGCCAACTGCCTTCATCCTCCTAACAGCTCTGTGAGGTGGGTGCTGTGGTTGCCCCCATTTTCCAGGTGAGGAAACTGAGGTCGAGGGGTGAAGTGGCTTGGCCAAGGTCACGTAGCTGGCAGGCGGCAAAGCTGGGGCGTGCACCCAGGCAGGAGGCTGCAGAGCTTGGTTCTTGCTGCTGTGCTCTGCTGTCCCCTGTCCCCGGGGCCCGATTCATCTGGGCCTCTAGGCTCCTCCTGCCAGCCTCCTTGGGAAGAGCTCTGCAGTAGAAGTCATGAGCCTGGGTTTGATCAGGTCCTGTGCCAACCTGCTGAGTGGCTTTGGACATGTCACCTCTCCTCTCTGGCCCTGTCTTTCCTTGTGTTTAAAGGAGGGTCTTGCTTTGTTTCGTCTGGATGGTGGAGGTGGCGGGGCGCGCTGTGGTCATGACCGTAGGCTTCAGGGCAGACAGTCTGGGTTCCGGTCCCCACACCACCACTTACCTGCTGTTTGCCCTCTCTGGGCCTCAGTTTCCTTAGCTGGGGCATGAGGATGGGATGGGGTTAAGCCAGACAACATGGCACGATGCACACTGGCACGCAGCAAGCAGTGTACCTACGGCACTCGCTGTCATCCGACCCATGTGTGAGAAGCCGCACGCCCCAGGCGGCCCGCAGGTCAGCTCTGCTCCTTTTAGCCTTACAGCGTTTGCAGGGTCTTCGAACGAGCTGCCAGCGTCAGAAAGCTGAGATGCTGCACGGAAACATCTGGATTTATAGCTTTCCTCAAAAACCTGGCAGCTCTGTCTGCCCTGGGCCTGGCTTCCTGTGGGAGTGGCAGTTGCCACTCGGGGGAGAGGACGTCTGCCTCCCCCTCTGTCTCCTTACTATGGCATGGATTCTGCCCCTTCAGGTGCTCAGCCCTCCTGCTGAGTCTCTGGTATCTCGTCCTCTCATGTCGCTGGGCCTTAGCACACCTTGCCGGAACCCAGCCCTCCCAGTGGCACCTGCTCTGAGCCCTGTACTTCTCCTCTGGGCCGGGGCGCTAGCTGCTCCCTGGGCCCCTGCTGCTGTGGCTGGAGGGCCCTATTAAATCTGCAGCAGCGCACCTCTGCCCTCTGCTCAGTGCCCTCCGGTGCAGTCTGTCCTGCTCAGAGACAGCCAGACGTCTCCAGTACCTTTGTGGCTGCTGCGACCTGCCCGCTGCCTCTCTGACCTCTCCGACCTCTACCTCTTCTCTCCCTCCACACTCACTGCCCTAGCCACGCCAGCCTCCTTAGTGGTCCTTGAACAGGTTGAGACAAGCCTGCCTCAGGACCTTTGCACTGGCTCTTCCCTCTGGGAACTCTTCTCCTTCCCTTTCCAGGCAGGTCTCTGCTCAGATGTCCTCTTGTCAGTGAGGCTTTTCTGGGCCACCCCATCTAAATTGGTGGTCTCACCACCCCAGCACGCCCCATTCCTGCCTGTTTTCCCGAGGCCAGACTCAGAGCCACCCTGTAGGGACGCTGCGACCTCTGGCTAGGTTGCCTGCAGGACCATGGTGGTTGAGATCGTTTGCCCCAAAGCCACACAGACAGATCCAAATATGAACAAAGGGTTTGTTAGTGTGTGCAAAGGTATTGAGACTGCCAGCCGTGGGAGGCTGGAGCCGGGCCACTTGGGCTCCTGGAGGCCGGAGTTCATGCATCCTCCCTCCCATCTGGAGCCTCCAGCTAAAATCCTGCAGGGGCAAGCTGGAACCAAAGAGAGTGCCACGCAGAGGGAGTGTGGGGACAGAGGGCGTGGCGCAGCTGCCACTAGGCCGCCGGAAGGCTGTTATCCCTGCAGGACGCGGGCCATGTGGTGCCAAGTTGGCCGTTTTTGTCAACACTCCAGGTTTTTATATGAAATTTCTTGACTGTTAACACTTGGCAACGAATTCATTTTAAGAAATAGAAACCCAATCTGGAGGCCAAAATCAAACACTTCCAAGGGCGGGAGACACTTGTCCTGCCAGTTGGCAACTTCTGGGCCAGAGCTTTGCGGCAGGCAGGATTCCGTTCTCACTCCCACTTCCATGGCTGTCGGTTCACGTTCTTGAGAGAGAGTCTGATTGGATAGTGTGGGTCCGGTGGCCGCAGCTGGTCACCCACTCTATGCTGGGACTGGGGGACTTGGGATCGCACGGCCCAGCCCTGTCTATAGGTAGGTGGGAACAGGGGCTCGGACAGACATCCCAAAGGAGTCCACTCTTCCAGCCAGGATTCCAGGACTCGCTGAAGGCTGAGAAACTCAATCAAACTGTGCGCAGCAGGAAAGGGTGTGTGGTGTCTCATACCAGAGGGTTTCCCAGTGGGAAAGCAGGGTGGTGGCGTGGCTGGGGCAGGCAGCCATGCTGGGATCATCTTTTTCTAGCACCTGGCTGTACCTTCTTCTGGGTCAGCTTCATTCTCAGGCGGTCTCTCTCCGTGTAGGGGTCTCTGAGAGCTTCACATCTGCCTCCTGATCTTTCTATTCCTCTTGTCCTTTGTTTTAGTAGAAAAGAGAGATTGTCCTCCCCGAGGACACGCAAAAGCTCCAGAACTGGTTCTTGTTGGACTGACTTGGGTTGGATCGTGCTGAAAGGCCCAGTTTGGCCACATGCCTACCCAGGTACAGGAGACGAGGGCGCCTCCACCTTGACCACGGGGCCTGAGAGCGGCAGAGTGGGGTGTATTGGTTCACAATTGTCACAGTAATGCAGTGTAAGGACAACTGCAAAACTTCACTGGTATACAGCCACAAACACTTATTCATGATAGAGAGCATACGTGTGCGAGAGAGAGAGAGAGAGGAGAGCGAGTGTGTCTTTACAGAGTCTCACCACATCATGACCCCCTTTCCTCAGCCCTCCAGTTTACCAGGATGTTGAGCACGTGGGCTGGCTGGTTTCAGGTCGACCAGGCTGGAGATCTGAATCCGTGGGCAGCCACGTGGCTTCAAGCATCGCAGTTCAGTATGCTAAGGACGGTGCCTCTAAGACTGGGCCATAACCGCAAATTTCCATTCAGCCTGAACCTGAGGGTCCGTGATTTAGGTTGCACTGGGCTGGGTCATTCACATGCATGGAGGTTGCTGGCTGTTGGCTGGAGCAATGGTGGACACGGGGTCATCTGTCCCTTTTCTTCCAGTGGGGTGGCCCTAGCATGTTCTCATGGTGGTGTCAGTGATGGGAAAGCCAGAGCAAGTCCCACTGTGCAGACTCGTTCACACCTTTGTTTATATCCCATTGGCCAACACAAGTCACATGGCCAAGCTCGGTGTCAGTGTGGCACTGCCAGCTTCCACTGCCAAGGACACAGACATTGGGAGGGGTGAAGACTTGGGACCATTCAAACAATCACTGCCACAGGTGGCTTCTCAAAATCAGGGGCCAGTCCCACTAAAAGGGCAATAGATGCCTGTCAGGCCAGAAGCACCAGTGCCCCCTGCTGGTACAACAGGGTTAAATGTGGAAATGGACAGTTTGTGGCCACGCCTTCCACCCGGGCTAGTTCCATTCAGCCAAGTCCCTGCAGCTGTGCTTGAGTTCAGGGTCCTTAATTGCTTGGTGCTGTGGGGCTCTATGAGGATGGAATGAAACCGCCAACCTTCAACCCGGAGAAATGCACTCCTTAAACACACAGTTTGGCCTGCATTTTCTTTCTTTTTTTTTTTTTATTATTCTTTTATTAATTAATTTATTTTATATGCTTCCACTGAACATCACCACAGCATACAAAATGCGATTTTCCAGCCAGAATACACTGTAAAGTGACTTAATCATACATGTTATTGTCAACAAATAATTTTCCATTTCTTGTTTCTTTTTTTTTTTGGAGAGGTTTTCGCTATAGGGCGCGTGTGCTCACCAGACAGAGAGAGACATAGAGACAGAAAGCGAGAAATCACCCCCCGGGGGGATGGTCACGCCGCAATCCCTTCTCCTCCACTCTCCTCTCCTCTCAGGATCTTGGGCACGCACGCACACGCGCCCGGCGTGAGATTTAAGCCACGCGGGGGTGGGACGCGAACCGCGGTCGACTACGTGGGAGTCTAGCGACATAGCCATTATGCTAACTATTGGTTCCCATTTCTTGTTTCTTGTATACACACACACACACACACACACACACATATATATATTTTCCCCCCTATTTCTCACCCTCTGCCATTTCCCTTCCTCCTCCCACCCTGTCTTTGGAATCTGCAGTTGCTTTCCATTCATTTATTCTTCCCACATTGTATTGATTCACAAAATATCTTAATTAATCAAAATACTTTCAATAGTAAGTTCAGCTGATATGTAAGTATCTGTGATCCAAAGTTGACTTTAGGCATGAAACTCTGTGGGTAGAATGAATGTACTATAAAAGCACAGAGCTGAGGCTGTATAGCTTACTGTGGTTACTAAATAGGTTTGCTTTAAATATTTTTTAATTTCAAGAAAAGCAGTTTTAGCTTTAATAAATCAAAATCAAGAAAATGTCAAGAGAACTTTGCTTAATACTTAAAGCCAGGAATCAGGTTAGGATTCTGTTCGAATAGTCGGTACGTAGACCTGTCCGCAACTCAGGAGAAGACGAAACTCCTTAACACTGGAAAACAAAGCATAGGCGGTCAGTAATGTTTTAGTTAAAAGTGGTAAAAT
Source organism: Tupaia tana (assembly GCA_026018925.1). Lineage (NCBI taxonomy): Eukaryota > Metazoa > Chordata > Mammalia > Scandentia > Tupaiidae > Tupaia > Tupaia tana. The sequence goes on from JAKSZU010000016.1 coordinate 62,069,003, forward strand.
TCTATTTCATCAGTTCAGACTCCTGCTCTTTATCTTCTGTTGTGGTCCAATCTTTCCGTAAGTCCCGTTACTGAAGCCCAGCCCAGGTTCAGAAGCTCTGACGCGTTCAGCGTTTCCGAAACTCAGTGTCCCAGGTCGGTTCTGCCTGGTGGGTCAGCCCTGGATCTGTAGTTCTTTTTTTCTTTATTCACAGTAGAGCTTGTGCATGTGCATGAGAGAGAGAGAGAGGAGAGAGAGAAAGGGAGAGGAGTGAGCACCTCCACAGGGGCTGGATGTGCTGCTGTCTCCTCCCGTTCCTCTGGCATGTTGGACCTCGGACACTGCAGAACGTGCCCAGCACATTTCGGCTGGCTGGACTGGGAACCACGGTCGCATGCGGGATTGGCTTCTCATGAGCAGTGTGTGACTGCTGTGTCATGGAGCTGGCCCTCTTTTGAAATTTTTATTTAGAGAGGTTTTTGCTATAGGGCTCATGCGCTTGCCAGAAAGACAGAGACAGAGAGACAGAAAGTGAGAAATCACCCCCCAGGGGGGATGGCCACGCTGCAATCCCTTCTCCTCCATTCTCCTCTTGGATCTTGGGCATGCATTACGCATGCACACGTGCCCAGCGTGAGTTTAAGCCACCGGGTCTGGGACTTGAACCACAGTCAACTACATGGGAGTCTGGAGACATAGCCATTACGCTAACTGCTGGTCCCCTCTTTTTAATTTAAAAAAACGTTTATTTCTTCTGAGAGAGAGAGAGAGAGAGAGGGAGGGAGAGAGAGGGAGAGAGAGAGAGGTACCCCTAACAAGATCTTGATGCTGCAGTTCACCCCTAGCCTTGGACCACGGGCACATACATGCCTGGCATGTTCAGGGAGGTCTCTGGACGTGAACTTGGGACCTCCTCATGTGAGTTAGCCTTGTAGAATGTTGTGCCACTGCTGTACCTCCAATGGTCCCCAGGAATCTGTATTTCTTTTTCTTTTTTGGAGAGATTTTTGCTATAGGGAGCATGTGCTTGCCGGAGAGACAGACAAGAGACAGAGAAATCACCTCCTGGGGGGATGGCCATGCTGTAATCCCTTCTCCTCCACTCTCCTCTTGGGATCTTGGGCACAGGTGTGGGCACAGGTGTCTAGTCTGACACTTGTTTTGCAGCCCAGGGTGTGTGGGGCTGGCTTGGGCTTCTGCAATTCAGGGAAAGCCAGACACAGGCCAGGACCCCACTGCCTGCTCGGTATGCCACTTTAACTGGCCTCTGCCTCTGCTCTGACCTCTTCCGGCACCACCTTCTGTTCACTCAGCCCCACCACGCTGGCTCCCCTGCAGCTCCTGGGCCACCCTGGGCTCATTTCCCACCTCAGGACCTTTGCTTTGCTGACTCCTCCCCTGGAATTGCCTGCCTCTGTATGTGAAAAACTTCTGTGTTTGGCCTCAGCTCAGCTGCCATTCTGCAGGTCCCCTCAGTCCCAGCCCTCGCTGCTGTGTCCTCTCAAGGTCCCTTTCCTTTGCAGTGCACCATTGGCTGAGACTACCTGGTTTATTTCGTGCATGGTTAGGATTTGTGTCTCTTGTCCTAGAGGGAGCACCTCAGAGCAGAGCAGAGACCCCATCTAACTTCTCAGCATGGCGTCCCCAGGACTCAGGCACAGGGGCTCTTAGTAAGTGGCAAGTCCCTTTGGACTTACAGAGAGCCAGTGCCACTGCCCCATGATGTCTCTGCTCATTCCACGGTAGTGCATGTTACCTTGGAAATGCCCAAAACTAAATTAAGAGCAGTTTTAAAGAAGTGAACCATCAAGGCCATCCAGAGGGAGACCGTGACGAGGGAGGGATGGGCGGGACCCGACAGACCAGGCAGATGCCCTCCTGCGTGTGGGTGTGGGGTGCAGCTGTTCAAAGGGTGACCTCCAGGGCTCCGGGACTGCCTGGGTTCTGTTCAGAGGCGAGGGACAGGGCCCTCACCAGTTCCTGACTGAGACATGGCCATGTGCTCAGGGGACCCGTGGGAGGTGTGGCCTGGAGAGGACGCTGATGGAGATGGTGGTTCAGAACACAGTAGCAGAGTTCTTCAAAACGCTCTAGGGCCTCCCCGTAGTGCAGCCATTGGGCTCTTGTCCATAGAGAGCCGGACCCCACAGGGCCAGTGCGGTTAGAATCCCAGCCCGGTGGCTTAAGGAGCAGGTTGGACATGTGTGTGAGTGTCCAGATCCTCATGGGATGGAGAAATGTAGGAGTCTTCAAAAAGTTCATGGGAAATGCATATTATGGAGAAACTATGCATAGATTTCACCATTATTTTTTACAGCAGAATAAATTTGTACTTAAATTGTTTTCTCACTATTTTTATGAAGTCCCCTCATATTTCTCCCTGTCTCCTCTGCCACCCTGATCTGAACTTGTACCAGCCCTTATCTGGATGGGGTCCCCCTCCCCACGACCACTAGTGACCTTCTAACTCCACTTGGCCCCCACAAGCTGCTGAATGATTGTCATTGGATGGAGTCTCTGCTCAAGCCCTCCAGTGGCTCCCATCTCTCTCTGGGTAAAGCGAAGTCCTCCCAGTGGCTACCAGACCCACACACCTAGCCCTGTTAACCTCTTCCTCGTCTCTAACAATGCCCTTATGTGCTTTCTCTGCTCCAGCCCCAATATCCATTCATTCATTCCTCAGATGGTGCCTGTGCTCACCAGAGAAAGACAGAAAGAGAGGGAGTGGGACCCAGTCAGGCGTGGCCGCCCTGGAATCCCTTCTCCTCCATTTCTTCATCCGGTTGAGATTTTGGGCACTCACGCACAGGCATCTGGCATGTTTTTCAAGCCACTGGGTCCAAAACTCGAACTGTGCGGTTGGCCATGTTGTGTCCACCTCCTTAGCCATCAGGCCACCTGCTGGTCCCCGTTATCCTTTAGCCTTTTGCCCCAACATGTCCAGGCATGCTCCTGCCTCAGGACCTTGGTGCTTATCATTTCCTTAGCCTGAAACGCTTTCCCTAGATTTCCACTCCCTCGCTTTTCTAAAATGTTCCCTTTTGAATGAGGTCTTTTTTGGTCACCCTATTTAAAACTGCAGCCCCCTGTTCTATTATTCAGCTTAATTTTATTTTTAAATGATATTTCTTCCTACCTGATGTGCTGCCCCTCTCTGACCTAAGTGCTCTACCCTGTGCAGCCCAGGCCCCCGGTCACCACCTGCACCAGCTGTTTTACAGAACAAGGAAACCTGAGTCTCTGCGGGGGAAAGTCCTTCTCAAAACCACGCCCCAGGCATTCATGGAGCTGGTACTAGAACCTGGTGTGCTTGCCTTCCACCTGCTTTCCAGTTGCTGGCCCTTGGTTATCCCTTAGAGATCTGCAGGCCAGCTGGTAACATGGTGGTTAAGGCAGCTGGATCCCACATGGCTGACTGCGTGGTTTGAGTCCCAGACACGGCAGCTTGAAAAACATACTGTGTGCATGTGTGCCCAAAATTCTGAGAGGAGAAATGGAGAAGGGGCTGCAGTGTGACCACATCCCACTGTGGGGCGCCTCCCTCACCCCCATCTCTCTGGCAAGTGCATGTGCCCTCTGGCAATTAAAAAAAAAAAAAAAAGGCAGGGCACGAACACTATCCATAATCTCACACATTTATCACTGCTTTGAGCCGTGCACAGCGGACACCCTCTCTTCTGGCTGTTTCGAAGTAGGCATTTAGTTGTCACCAGCTATGGTGACCGGCTGTGCTATAGCGCTCTGGGGCTCATCCCACTTAATCCACTTGCCCTCTCGTATGGGTAACCAAGTTCCCCTGTCCCCCCTCACGCCCTACCTTTCCCATCTCTGGTTCCACTGTTCTACTCCCCACCTCTGCGTTACTGAAGCTTTTACCTTCCACTAATGAGTGAGAACACGTGGTATCTGTCTTTTAGGGTCTGGCTTCTTTCACCTAGCTTTATTTCTTCTGGGTTCATCCAGATTGCCTCAAATGACAGGATTTTGCCATTTTTTAAATGGCCAAATAATATGCCATTTTATGTATATACTACATCTTATTTTTTAATTAATTAATTATTTATTTATTTATAGAGTTTTGCCATAGGGCATGTGCATTCACAAGAGAGAGACAGAGAGAGACAGAGAGAGGCAAAGAGAAGGAAAATGAGAAATTACTCCCCCCTACTGCAGCAAGTGTGGCCATGCCATAAGCCTTTCTCCATTCTGCTTTGTGGGCACACGTGCTCACGTGCATGCATGCACAACTACTGGATCTGGGACTCGAACCATGGTCAGCCATGTGGGACTCTAGCACCTTAACCACCACTCCCCCTGTTGGCCCTTGTAGCACATTTTCTTTATCCATTCATCGTTCGTTAGGCACTTAGGTGGATCCCATGTCTTGCTGCAGTAAACACAGGTGTGTAGCTATCTTTTCAACAACTGATTTCGTTTCCTTTGTGTTTTTGCCCAGTAGTGGGGTTCCTGGATCATAAGGTAGTGCTGTCATTAGTTTCCTGAGGAACTTTCATATCATTTTCCATCATGCCCGTATTAATTTACATTGCCAACCATATTGCAGAGAGTTCCCCCCTTTCCACATTCATACCCTGGCATTTGTTGTTGTTGTTATTATTATTATTAGGTTGTCAGAAAAGTCATGATGTATTTTCTTCTATGCAAAAGTGTGTCATGACTTTTCTGACAACCTAATATTTTATAAAAGCCATTCTAACTGGGGTAAGGGGCCTCATTGCAGTTTTGATTTGCATTTCCCTGCTGATTAATGATACTGATATGAGGATGGAGCTTTTGATAAGGTGTCAGGGCAACTTCTATGATGGGGTGACATTTGAACTGAGACCTGGATGACTGGAAGTGGGTAAAGAAGGAAACAGTCTAGACAGAACAGGTTCTTTCTTGGTTACTTCTTTTTCTACTTCTTGCATCAGTTTTTATGTGTCTTGTGTTTTCTCAGAGAATGATATTTTCATCAAGAGTTTCAAACTTCTTTGCATAAAATTTAGCATAGTATTTTTTCAGGAGTAAAAGAAAAAGTCTCTCTTTGATGAGTGTCCTTTTTTCACTCCTCATCTCGTTTATTTGTTTTTATCTTTCTAATGATTGTCTTATTTAAGTGTGCCGAGCATGACATGGGCCCTGGTGAAAACCACTTTTCAGAAGCTCTGGAAATAGAAAACTTGCTTGAAATCATTACAAGGGACCTGCAGTGAGATTTTGCGTCCTCAAGTCCCTAGGCTTTGGTAATTTGTTCCGGCTTCCTCCTTTATTTTATCTTTTATTTTTAGTCCAAGTCTTGCCAGCTTGGCTGTTTCATTGCCCCTATATTTCCCATCCCACCCATTAAAAAAAGCCAGCATTTTGTATTTATTCTGTTTGTGTAAATTTTCTGTTTTCTTTTGATCTACTTTTCTGAGGCTTTGTGTGTGTGTGTGTGTGTGTGTGTGTGTGTTTTCAAATTGAAACTGTTTTCATAGTTAAGAAAATATAATGAAGGCATCTAATGCTGTGAGTTTGCCTCTGAGTACCACTTTGGTCATATCTTGTGAGTTCTAAAATAACTGTTTTCTTTAAAATGATTTTCTAAAATTATTGAGTTGTTTTAAAAGCTATGATGAACTTTTCTATGCATCATGACTTTTCCGATGACTCAGTGTAGTTTTGTTTTTGAAAGTTCTTAAATTTCAGTTTTGTTACTTCATTGACTCAGTGATAGTTTAACATAGCATTTAGTGATTTCCCAGTGCTTTGTCTTATTTGCTTACATTTTTGTCATCAGTTTTTAATATGATTCAATGATAGAGAAGGTGGCCTATGTAATTTCTGCTTCGTAATTTATTTGATAAATATTTTATTCAAGAAAACAGGTGTATTCCTTTGTGTAGTTTGAAGCAGCTTCGTAGATAGTCATATATATATATATTTTTTTTGTTTTTTGAGAGGTTTTTGCCATAGGGCGCGTGCGCTCGCCAGACAGACAGAGAGAGACAGAGAGACAGAAAGCGAGAAATCACCCCCCGGGGGGATGGCCACGCCACAATCCCTTCTCCTCCACTCTCCCCTCGGGATCTTGGGCACGCATGCACACGCGCCCGGCGTGAGTTTTAAGTCACTGGGTCTGGGATGTGAACTGCGGTCGACTATGTGGGAGTCCAGCGACATGGCCATTATGCTAACTGCTGGTCCCATATATCGTTCTTTATCTTTACTCTCTTGATCTATCAAAAGCTGAATGAGATAGGCCAGTCTTTCTCTTCTGTAAGATTCTTTCCATTTTTACCTTTATTTTTGACTTTTTTTGTTTTTATACAGTTTGAGTCTATGTTATTCACCATAAAAGGATTCATGACCGTTATATTTACATTGAGGAATTGTGGATTTTATCTTTGGGCAAGATAAAATGACTATTACTCCCTAGTGAATGCATTTTACTTTGAATTCTATTTTTCCATCTTTTAATATTGCTATCCCTGCATTCTTTTATTTGCGTAACTTTGATCAATCTCTTACTAGCCTTTTCGTTTTAACTTTTCCTTGTCTTTTTATTAGGTGCAAATCTAGTAAGAAAAGTAGAGTTAACTTTTTTGCTTTCAGTACAGGCTGAAGGTCTTAACAAATAACATTTATTTCTATAATAATTTGATCTTGCATCTTTCTTTTTGTTGGATGTTTTTACTTCTTTTTTAAAGATATTTTTGCGATTGAAAATATGTGCTCACCAGAGAGACAGAGATAGACAGAGAGATAGAAAGCAAGAAACCTCTTCCCGGGGGAGGAGCAGCTACGCCGCAATCCCTTCTTCTCCGTTCACTCAGGATCCCAGGGATGTATGCACAGGTGCCTGTCGGGAGTTTCAAGCCACCTGGTCTGAGACTTGAACCATAGTCGGCCATGTGGGAATCCAGTGCCTTAACTACCATGCCACCTGCTGGCCCCATTTTTCACTTCTTATTTCCTTTTTCTTTAAATATCTTGTTTACCTTTTTCTACATAGATTAAAATTTGTTTCTTTTTCCTTTACTAATGATTTAAAATTAACTTGTTAATGTTTTTTTTTTAAAGTTTGTTTTTTTATTCTGAGAGAGAGAGAGAGTGAGACAGATTCCCCGACAGTGTCACGATGCTATGCTCCACCCCCATCTTCTGCCAGCCCAGATCATGGGCCTATGTGTGCCCAGTGTACTCAGGGAGGTCTCTGGCTGTGAACCGGTAACCTTCTCATGTGGGTCAGCCTTGCAGAGCATTGCGATTTACTCTTGCACCACCATCCTGCCCCTGTTAGTTCTGGTTTTAGTACTTGGACTTCTATTTCTCTAATAGTGATGAAGAATAAAAGAGCTCATATGATAGCTTCCCTGGTAGAATTCAGGTTTTCACTCAAATTTGTAATAGTAGTTGTAACTTAATCCCATGTTTTACTGGTTTCATTGTTACTTGCAAGTCCCTTTAGTAAATATTCACCCTGTTTTTATTCACGTGGTGGTTGGCTTTGAGTACTCGACATGACAGTATGTGTCCTGGCCACCAGCTCCGTGTCAGAACCTTGCCAGATGCTGGATGCAGCATTAAAGAGGACTGCCTGGTTCCTGCCTGTATGGAATTTCCAGTCATGTGCTTGTGTTCACATGCATGCATGTTTGTATGCGTGCATGTGAACAGTATGCAGGGAAGCTGCCCCATCCCTTTTGAAGAGATGACACTATAGTGGGACTTGAAGAGTGAGAGGAAGCCAGCCCTGTGTAAGCAGAAGAAACGGTGTCCAGGTGGAGTTAGTGGAATGTACAGAGGCTCTGAGTAGGCAAAGGGCCTGGCACTTCGGTAGAGCAGAGAGAAGGCTGTAGCGCAGTGGGCCGAGGGAGGATGGCAGAGGTGAAGTGGGAGGGAACAGAGACCAGCCATGGCGGGAGAAGGAGGGCTCCCTCCTAACACAGGATGTTCTTCTTAGCTCTTGTTCGCTTGAGACGATCTTTCTGTCATCTCTGCTATGAATGGCAATGTAGTGTAGAGAACTGGCGTGGGTTTAAACCTTTGGCTTCGGTGTCTCATGGGCACACGCCATGTTTTCTGGTGTTTAGGGTTGAGGAAGAGATGTCTGAAGTCAGCCTTATTTTTATTTTTTATTTTTATTTTTTGTAGGCAACTTTTTTTTCTCCTTCGAATTCTTGTATAATTTCACCCCCATTCATCAAAATAGAGCATTTCATCACAGAATATATAAAGGTTGGTTTTTAAATTTGCCTGGTATATGTTGAGATCAGCTTAGGAAGGCTTGATTGTATTGTTATAGACGTTATGTTTTTAGAGCAATTTTAGGTTCCCAGCAAAATTGAGCAGAAGGTGCAGAGATTTCCCATGTGCCCTCTTGGCCTCCCACCTCCAACATATGCATAACCTCCCCCATTATGAGTATCCCCAGGAGTGGGACATTCGCTACAGCTGAGCCAACACTGGCGCATCAGCACCCAAGGCTCATGGTTCATGTTAGGGCTCACTGTTGGTGTTATACATTCTCTGAGTTCGGACTAACATTTAGTGGTGTGCATCTACCATTACAGTATCACACGGAACAGTTTCACTGCCCTAAAAATCCTCCATGCTTTCCCACCCTCCCTCCTACACCCCCCCCCCCCCCAGCAACCACTGACCTTTCTAACTGTCTCTGTAAGTTTCTCACTGGATCCAGAACGTTGTTTAGTTGGAATCATACAGTGTGGAGCCATTTTGGATAGGCTTCTTCCACTTAGGCACTTAAGGTTCCTCCATGTCTTTGCTTTTGAAAGAATTATTTATTTACTTTTATTTATCATTATTGTTATTATCTTAAAATTTGCTACAGGGCATGTGCATTCACCAGAGAGAGATGGAGAGAGAGAGAGAGAGAGAGAGAGAGAGAAAGTCATCAGGTCCAGGACTTGAACCCCAGTTGGCCACGTCGGAGTCCAGTGCCTTAATCACCACGCCACCTGCTGTTTCCCCTCCATGTCTTTTCATGGCTGGAAAGCTCATTCATTTTTAGCTCCAAATAATGTTCTATTGTCTGGAGGTGCCACAGGCTATCCCCTTCACCTGGCTGGTTGCTCCCAGGTTTTGGCAGTTATGTGCGAAGCTGCTCCAAACGTATGTGTGCAGGAGTGTGTAGAGGTAACTGTCAACCCTTTTGGGCAAATGCCAAGGAGTGTGATTCTGGGATCAACCGTAAGCATATGTTCAGTTTTTTTTTTTTTTTCGGAGAGGGTTTTTTTTTTTTTTTTTTTTGCTATAGGGCGCGTGCGCTCGCCAGACAGACAGAGAGAGACATAGAGACAGAAAGCGAGAAATCACCCCCCAGGGGGGATGGTCACGCCGCAATCCCTTCTCCTCCATTCTCCTCTCGGGATCTTGGGCACGCACGCACACGCGCCCGGCGTGAGTTGTAAGCCACCGGGTCCGAGACGCGAACCGCGGTCGACTACGTGGGAGTCCAGCGACATAGCCATTACGCTAACTGCTGGTTCCCAGCATATGTTCAGTTTTAAAAATTTTTATTTTTAAAGAATTATTTAACTTTTTAAAAAAAATTTATTCAATTTAAATTTAACTAGAGAGGGACAGAGTGAGAGAGAGAGAATGGGGAGGGGAAGTGAGAAAGCCAGCCACCAGGTCCGGGACTCAAACCGCAGTCCTCCTTGTGGGAGTCCAGCACTCTTAACCATCACACCACCTGCTGGCCTCAGCATATGTTTAGTTTTGTAAGAAACTGCCAAACCATCTTCCAAAGTGGCAGTACTATTGGGTCATCGCAAAAGTCATGACACATTTCTGCATAGAAAACCAGAAAACATACCACGTAACTTTCCCAGCGACCCAATATTTTGCATTGCTGCCAGCAGGGAATGAGCATTCCATTGCTCCTTAATAACCCTTGGCGTTGCTATTGTCCTGGGTTTTTTATTTTTTTATTTTTTTAAAGAATTATTTTGTTTTTTATTTATTCATTCATTTATTTCATTTCTTTCTTTCTTTTTTTTTTTTTTGAGAGGTTTTCGCTATAGGGCGCGTGCGCTCACCAGACAGACAGAGAGAGACAGAGACAAAAAGTGAGAAATCACCCCCCCCCCCCCCAAGGAGGGACGGTCACGCCGCAATCCCTTCTCCTCCATTCTCCTCTCGGGATCTTGGGCACACATGCACACGCGCCCGGTGTGAGTTCTAAGCCACCGGGTCCGGGACGTGAACCGCAGTCGACTACGTGGGAGTCCAGTGATGTAGCCATTACGCTAACTGCTGGTTCCCTTTCATTTTTTTATTTTGACCAGAGAGGGACAGAACAAGAGAGAAGGAGAGAGTGGGAAAGTGAGAGAGCAAGCCTCCAAGTCCAGGACCTGAACTGTGGTCGGCCATGTGGGAGTCCAGCGTCCTTAACCACCACGCCACCTGCCGGCCCCGGGTTTTTTATTTTATTTCTGCTATCCCATTTCCTACTATTTAATACTGTCCATTCAGGTTCTTTTTCAGGAGCATCATTTATTTATGGAATTGATCTTTGTTTTCTGACCCCTTTGTCATTTTTTTCTCTCATTATTTAAAAAAAAATTGCTATAGGACACATTCACTCGAGGAAAACAGAGAGAGAGAGAGAGAGAGAGAGAGGAGAGAGAGAGAGAGAGAGAGAGAGAGAGAGAGAGAGAGAGAGAGAGAAAGCACCCCCAGGGGGGATGGCCATGCAGCAAGCTCTCCTCTTCCATTCTCCTTTGGGGATTTTGAACACTAACGTATACATGTCAGGCATGTTTTTCAAGTTGCCGGGCCTGGGACTCAGTCTGCATAGTCAGACATGTGGGATCCAGCTGCCTGAACCACCACACCACTGGCTGGCTCTCTCTCATAACTTTTTAAAAGTTTACTTATTTCTTCTGAGATAGAAAGACAGAGAGACAGGCACCCCCAGTAGAGTCTTTGCGATTCCCTCTCACCTCCATCTCAGCCAGCCCAGCTGACTAGCACATGTGCCTGATGTGGACAGGACAGCCTTGGGATTCAAATCTACGACCTTCCCATGCTGGTCCAGTTGCATTACTGCTCTACTACTCACTGGCCTCTCTCTCTCTCATAATTTTAATGTTCCTTTTATTTCATTTTGTCTCTATTTTGCATTCCAAAATAGTTTAGAAAATGTGTTCTCTAGCTGTTGGTATCTCTGAAGTTCAAGAGGGGGGACTTCAAGCCTGAAACCCTGTATGGTTCCCACTCATTATCAGCGCTGGCCTGGGTCTCCCTTGCCCGCTGTCCTGTGCTCTAGCCTGGTTTGCTTGCACTAAGGCTGGGGAGAGTGAACCTCCCCCGAAGCAAGAGGAGGCTCGAGGCCCTAGGCCCCGTTCCACTGTAGAAGGAGAGACACAGTAAAGAAAGAACAGCTTGGGGTGGCTTGGTAGTGCCGAGGTTAAGCACTGTGCACAGAGAGCCGCAGCCCAGATGGCCAGCCCTAGTTCAATGCCTGGCCCTGGTGGCTTGAAAAACACCCTGGGAGCATGTGTGTACATGCCCAAAATCCTGATGGGAAGGAGACACAGAAGAAACAGGATTGTGGCATGACCACCCCCACCCACTGGGGACGCTTCCTTTTCTCTCTCTCTGTGTCTGGCAAGTGCACACGCCCTGTGTCAATAAAAAGAAAAGTTCTAATGATGTCCCGGACTCATATCGAAACACCTCGACTTTGGCAGTGAGCTCAGTTCTGGAGCTGAGTGGCAGCGAGCCTCCGTGTGTCCAGGTGGCGTTCTGTGGGACCGAGTCTGCTCTCCGCTGCCTCAGTGTGTATTTAAGTCCTGCTAGGGCTTGCGTGGTTCCCTCACGGGGCCTTCCGTTCCTCCTTTGGCTTCCCTTTCACCTAGATGGCAGCTCTGACACGATCTGCGGCCTCATCGGCCTGTCTGCCAAGCTGTAGTTGTGGAGTTGATGTGTTCTTACAGACACAAACGCACGCCTCGTAAATGCCCGTGGTTCCTACGGTAAGTGCATTTCCAACGCCTGCTTTTATTCTCTGCCCCCAGTATAGCATTCCTCTCTCTAGGTTGGAGAATTGTCTCCAGTGTCCTATTTGCGATCGTTTTCCCTTTGTTTCCTCATCTTTGGTTATGGAAAGGTCTCTCCTGGCTGAATGCTTATTCAGAAATAGGATGATAGGTTCTCATTGATTCTTCTCAGCTTCCTTTCATCATTTATTTATTTATTTATGTTTTCCATGAGAGAGAATCACAGAGAGACAGAGAGAGAAACAGGTACCCCCCCCCAACACACACACACACACACACACACACACACACACACACACGGCCTTCAGGCCGCTTTCCTTTCCTGCCTCAGCCAGCCAGGATCACGGCATGCACGTGCACCTGCTGTGCACAGGGAAGCTTCCGTTTGCAAACCTGGGACCGTCCCGTGGGGGTCTGATTGTACTGCCGCACCACAGCTGGCCTCCCCTTCACTGCACCTGCCCGCTTTCAGAGTCCTCCTGGGATATCGGAATTGGCCCTGCTGATTGGCGTTTCAGCCACTGAGCAGATTTCACTTTCCCCCCAGATGTATTTACACTTTGTGACTTTGCTAGCTGGGGGTGGTATGTCCCTCTCACACCTCGTGGTGGTTTGAATACAGAAGAAAGGAATTGCCTCCACATTATCCAAAGCGCTCTAGAAATGGTGAATGTAAAGCTGTAAGCCCGATATGCCCTGTTCCTGCGTTTCTTCTTACCTGGGCCCACTCTGACTTTGTAACTCCAGCTGAACTCCCGTCCGCTTGCACGCCCAGCCATGCGCCCAGCTGGGCATCGCAGGAGCCGACTGGATGGGGGCATCAGCAAGTGGCTCACACGTGGCTGAGGGTGGGTGGGCACTCGCTCTGCCGATCCCACTAATGCCAGGGGGAGGAGTGTGCAGTGGGCGGTGGGAACTCCTGCCTTCCTTCTTGGTTGCCTCCAAAGATGAGCTGAGTGGTGGCACTTCCTTCCTGACCTGCAGACCAGGGACAACGCACCCATGTCTGGTCACCTCGTGACTTCCCACTGCTTCATGTGTCTCCTCGGGCATTTTCACCAGGAGATGGATAAACGGGCAAATCATGCATCTCTGGCTGGCCACCAGTTTGAACCCAGAAGCCCCATATCCTACATTTAGGATGTATCATAAGGATGTAGGCTTTGATAAAGAGGAGGGGAGGGCCAGCCGGTAGCATGGTGTTGGAGGGGGCCATATCCCATGTGGTCGATTGATGGTTTCAGTCCTGAACCCAGTGGCTTAAGAAATGCCTGGGCGTGTGTGTGTGCATGCCCCAAATCCTGAGAGGAGAATGGAAGGGAAGGGATTGTGGTATGGCCATCCCCCGCCCCCCCCCCCCCCCCTCCCCCCGAGAGCTGATCTCCCTGTCTGTCTTCTCTGATGAGCCCACATGCCATATAGCAAAGAAAAAAAAAAAAGAAAAGAAAAGAAAAGAAATGGAGGAGAAAATGTGATAGAAAATCTCCTCTGGATTTAGAATCAGAGGGGTATGAATTGGAGTTGTAGTCCAATCTTTCATTCCATGGCCATCAATAAGCTCTGAATGTTCATTTATGTCAAATCAGGTGTTTTATCTTGATAGAGTACCTTTTTAAAAAAAAAAAATCAATTTTTTTTTTTTTTTTTGCTAGAGAGTATGTGTGTTCACTAAAGAGAGACAGAGAGGAGAGGAGAAAGCACCCCCATGGGGAATGGCATGCCCGCAGTCCCTTTTCCTCCATCTCTCCCTCCTGCGAGGATTTGGAACTCATGCACATGTGCCTGGCGTGTATCTCACGCCGCCAGGTCTAAGATTCAGCTGTGCGGTCAGCCACAAGAGATCCAGTGCCTTCACCACCAGACCTCGGAACTCGTCCTCTTCCCCCTTCCTTCCCTTTCTCTCTCTGTCTTTCTAGAGATGCACCTCCAGTAGGGTTCAGACCACACTCCCTCTCCCCACTTTGCCCTACCAGCTTGTATCACGGACATGTCCGCCTGTGCCTGGTGTGTACAGGTCGACTGGGAACTGAACCCCGATCCTCCACACGGCTTACTGCATTGCAGAGCACTGTGCTCCTGTGGCGGGGCCTGGCGCCTTTATCCGGATAGGTCCTAGAGATAAGAGATGGAGAACTTTGGTCTTTGTTCGGTCAGGAATTCTTCCATTTCTAGTTCTGTGTGATCTTGAGCAAACACTTCAGCCTCATGGTGCCTCGCTTTACCGTCAATACAATGAATATAAAACCCTAAGCATCTTAGAGGTGATCGTGAGACTGAGGGGACAGAACCCTGAGGCTCAGTCCCTAGCAGGGTAGTGGGCACAGCGTCGGTGCACGGGACCTGCTGGCTGTAGTGAAGTTGGGGTAAGGCACCTGGGAAGCAGAGAGGGTCCTGGGTGGGGACATTGGCAGGGAGAAGAGAGTTTTTCTTCATCTTGTTGATTCTAAGAGGTGCCTGGCCAGTGAGGTGCTCTGGAGCTACCCGTAAGTCCCCTGGCCTCCCTGCATGTCTGGAAGGGGCCGGGGCTCAGTGGAGAGAAGGCTCTCAGGTGTGGGGGATGCGAGACAGTCCTCCCCTCTGGGGGGTGTCTTCTTGGGTTTCTGGCAGGGCGTCTGTCCTTGGCATATCGTTTATTCACTCAGTAGAATTTTTCCAAGGCCCAGCTGTGGTAGCACAGTGTTAGCGCAGTGTCCTGCCAGGCTGGAAGCCACATGGCCAACTGGGGTTTGGATCCCCGGGTGGACCTGAAACATGCCAGGCACACATAGGACCCAGAGGAAGGAGCCATGGTGTGACAAGATCCTGCCGGGGGTGCTTCCCTCTGTCTTCTGTCTCTGTCTCTTTTTCATGTGCACGCACTATCTTTAAAAAGTAGTGGCGTGGTAGTTAAGGGCACTGTATTCCCACATGGCTGACCGTGGTTCAAGCCCTGGACCTGGCAGCTTGTTCTCTCTCTCTGTCCCTCTCTGGTCAAATTGAAATAAACAAATGAATAAATAAATAAAAATCCAAAATTAAAAAAAAAAAAAACTTAAAAAAAAAGTTTTTTTTTTCTTTGCACATCCGTATGTCAGGCACTGATCTTTTGTTTTTCAAAACTGAGGATACAGGAGTGAAAGAGACAAAATGATTTTCTTTTCTTTTCTTTTCTTTTTTTTTTTGGAGAGGTTTTGCTATAGGGCATGTATGCTCGCCAGAAAGACAGAGAGAGACAGAAAGCGAGAAATCACCCCTCGGGAGGATGGCCCTGCCGCAATCTCTTCTCCTCACGCACACGCACCCAGCATGAGTTTAAGCCACCAGGTCCAGGACTCGAACCGCGGTCAACTACATGGGAGTCCAACAACATAGCCGTTATGCCAACTGCTGGTCCCGAAAGAGACAAAATTTTACCCTTATGAATTCTTAATTATTTTTTTGGTGGGGAGTGGTGGGCAACAAATAAACAAATATTTTTTTAAAAAAATGTTTTTACTAAAGGGCCTGTACACTCACTAGAGAGAGTCAGAGAGAGGGAAATTGAGAAATCACCCCCCAGGGGGTTGGCCACACCACAATCCCTTCTTCTCCCGTCTCTTTTTGGGATTTTGGGCATGCACGCACACACGCCTGGTATGATTTTCAAGCCACTGGATCTGGGACTCAAAACGCTGTTGGTCATGTGGGAATCCAGCGTCTTAACCACCACATCACCTTCTGGTCCCAAATAAGATGGTTCTAGAGTAAGAATTACCGTGAAAGAAAGAAAAGAATAGCAGTGGGCAGGAGGCGACTGAGGAATGTTCTAGCTTGTGCTCAGGAGAGGGAGGCCTCCTGGGAGGCAATATTTCTCTGAGGCCCGAAGGTCAGAGGAGCCTCCTGGGGAGGTCTGGGGGGGCGAGCATCCGGCAGAAGGGCAGCAAGTGCAAGCGCCTGGAGGTGCCGTGGGAATGGAAGGGAGACGTGGGGTGGACTCTGGCGGTGGCTGCAGCATGGTGGGGTGGACTCTGGCGGTGGCTGCAGCAGTACCTGCAAGAGACAACAGCCGCCTGGGCTGTGGGATGGGCATGGAGCACGTGGTGGGCCCAGGAAGACCCGGCAGTCCTTGCTGATGAGGCCGGCAAAGGAAGGAGAGGAGTGGGGGATGATGCCCAGGTTTTTGGTGTGAGAAACTGGCCTGTGAGGCCATGGGCTGAGACGAGGAAAACGAGGCAGAGCAGGGTTAGGGAGGAAGTCAGGAATTTTGATTTTGGACATGTTAAAGTGTAGCTATCCCATGCTGATGGCTGACCGGCCGAGAACCATGGACAGCATCCAGCCTGCTGTGTGTGTGTGTGCGTGTGTGCGTGTCTCTGTCTCTGTGTGTGTCTGTGTAGGTGTGTTCTGCTGGGAGTCTCTCAGCCTCGGCACCACAGACACTCTGACCAGAGTCTGCTTTGTTGCAGGAACCTGCCCTGTGCATCACAGGCTTTTTAGAAGCCTCTGGTTTCTACCAACCAGAAGCCAGTAGCACCTCCCCAGTTGTGACACTCAAAAATGTTACCAAATGTCCCCTGGGGGACAGAATTGCTCCCTGCTGGGAACAAGCAGGAAACCTCCATAGGGGACATTGACCGTCGCCACAGGAAGGAATGACAAATCCACAGCCCAAGTGCTAGCGCCACCCCTTCCTCACCGTGGTCAGCATCTTTAAGGAGCACGTGGCTGTGTCCTACGCCTGTCAAATACTGCCTCAGAGTCCTTCTGACCGTAGTGACCAGGAGCCATCATCAGTGAGGACTGGCACTTAGAGGACACCATTCGTCTCCTTTTTCTAGGATTCAAAAACAACACAAAATGCTTTCTGTATCCCCCACACTGACTGACTTGTCGCAAACTCCTAGACAGCAGTCTGCCTTCGGTGCCTCAGTGTCCCTCAGTGAGGAGAAGCGGCCTGAACTGCGGTCGGTGGCTCTGACACAGCCTTAAGTGGGAGGATCAATGAGATAATCTCCGTAACTCGATTGGAGTTTTGGAGGCGGGCGGAATATTACAGAAATGTGCTGTGGGGTCATTAGCTCGGGGGGTGCCGTGAAGGTGAGCCTGTAAATAATTAGAAAACATTTAGCTGCTAGGAAGTGCCAGCTTTAATAATGGGAATAATGAAAAAGGAAGGCTCTCAGAAGCGGGCGGGAAGGTTGGAGGCCTGGCAGTCGGCTGTTGCCGGGAGGACAGAGTGGCGATGCTCAAGGCTACGGGAATCTGTGTATGAGGTTTTGTTCAGGTTCAGCGTAACCATGGAGACAGACTTCCCCCCTTCTTTCTCGAGAGCTGGTTCCACACTCCTGTGCATATGTACAACCACACGTGTGCACCCCCACTTCCCTCTGTCTACCTTCTGACCTGGGCAGGTGGGAGGAGTCAGGGGAGACCCTTCAGGGGGTGGCTTCCATGGAGACTGGACTCCAGTGTTATGGGTTCAAGTCCTGCCTCTTCCTTTTTTTTTTTTCTGCCTCTTCCTTTTCATGAGTGTGATCGTAAAGCCTCAGTTTCCTGATTTGTCAAATGAGGGTAGAGTAGCTTTTCCACTGCATGATTATTGAGGGGACCAAATTCCTCAGCAGTGGAGAAGAGCTCTGTGAACCCTCCAGGCCTCCAGTGTGGGACTTCCCTTGCCGTATTGTTATTACGGATCTCAGGAACCCAGAATTAATTAAGCGAAATCCTTGGTTACAACAAAATAAAAACAAAAACAACGAAATGAAACCCAGGTTCATGGTGTCTTCTGACCATAGATGTGTGCGTGGTTTCACTGTTTTGTTTGTGTGTTTAATTAGAGCCTCTGAGAATTAGAACCCCCCTCCCAACTACCACCACAGCCAGCAGCCTGGCGTGGTATTGAGTGCCAGCGCGGGGCCAGCCTGCCAGGGCTGGTGTGGCTGCCAGTTATTTAACTGCGTGGAGCGTCCGCTCTTCATCTGTAAAGTGGGAGCACAACTGTATCCACTGCACAGAGGGCCAGGGCCGCTTGGAGGCGCTCTCCGTGGTGCTGAAGAGGACATGTTTAATTCATGAGGAAAGGGGGCCCACTGTGAGAGTGGTCAGGCAGGGCTCGGGGTGCAGAGACATGAGGGGAGCTTGCATCCCACCAGGGAAACATTAGCTCCAAAGCACTCAGGTCTAAAGAGTCACCAAACAGGATCTGATGGCAGAAACCCAGCAGAGCTTGGGTCAGCGGTGCATTTGATGTGACAGTAGGGCCTAGGATAAGGATGGATAAAGGCTTTTATCATTTCACTGTTGTGGCTGCTATTGTTGTTACCGCTGCTATTGTTGTTAGTGTTCTGTCGTATCAATAGTGATGAATGGTTTTCAAAAGCCAGAGTATGACCTTGGGTTATATCAATAGAAGTGTCATGTGTGGCATGAGGGAGGTGATGCTCTCTCTCTTCTCTCCTACAGCAGGGGTACATCTGAGGCCTTGGGCTAGGATCTCAGTGGACTGGATTAAGAAGGACATTGTTGAATAGGAGTGGGCCTTCTGGAGAGGGACTAGGGGGCAACGACTTAGCCATGGAGAAACTGAGGCTGTGTCTTATCCACCAGCAGCCTGTGGTTCTGAAAATGAAGAGAGACGAACTCTGCCCTATGTCATGCATACCTCTCTAGGGAGTATAAAGTGGCATGTGACCCTCAAACACAGGGGCAATGTAGTTCGAAGGAGGGGAGAGATTGGTCGTAGGGAGAAGCATTTTTTCCCCAAGTTGTTAGAGGGTGCATGTGCTTGCTGGAGAGAGAGAGAGAGTGAGAGAGAGAGAGAGAGTGAGAAATCACCCCAGGGGGATGGCCACACCGCAGTCCCTTTTCCCTTATTCTCCTCTCAGGATTTTGGGCATACACACACACGTGCCCAGCATGAGTTTCAAGTCACTGGGTCCAGACCTCGAACTGTGCAGCTGGTCACGTAGGATCCAGTGCCTTAACATCCATGCCACCTGTTAGCCTATGGGGAGAAGCATTTAAGCCAAGGAAAGAGGGGAATGGGAAAAGGGGAGTGGCCTGGGAGCGGTGTCAAGAGCTTCTGTGAGAAGAACGGTCCCGCCTTGTCCTGTGTGGCCTCAGAGCCACCACGGGATTGGGAGGCAGTCTGAGGAGACTAGAAGGAAGCTCAGCTCGGACCTCACCGGAAGCTCATCTACTACCAGAAGCTGACCCTGAAGTTGGATTCGAGGGTGTGTGTGTGTGAGCCGTTTACTCGGGAAGGGACTCCAGGAAGTTCCAGTGAAGGAGGCAGATAGTGAGAGGCAATGAACAGGGTCCCTGGGGCATCCCCTTGGAGGACTCGGGGAGCCCCGAGGGATATGCCTCTGAGCTGTCTCTTTGGTAGAGAAAGGAGCTGGAGTCGTCCTCCAACTACCACTGGCTTTTGGTTAGCTTCCGACCTGCTCCGAGTGCTGGCTGTGCATGCATCACAGCTGCCATCGCCACCGCCACCAGGGACGGGAGTGCTGGCAGCAGGGGACCTGTGGCATTTCCAGGAGGGGCGAGTGCAGCTGGGGGCTTTGGGACGTGGTCTGCGTTTCCCAGCCTGAGGTTATGTATGCGGCTTCTGCTTGGACGGCCGTGTGCTGGGGAGACAGGCGGAGTCTGCTCTGGACCTTAGAGAATCGTCAAGTGTTTTGTTGCCCACTGGTGAGATGATGTAATCCCAGACCTTGTCATCCCCAGATGATTGGGGGAGTTTGTGGGTGGGTGAACATGGAGGAAGAATAACTTTTTTCAAGCTTTTTTTTTTTTTCCCCCTTCTTCTAAACCACCCACTCCAGCCTCACTCTCGGGCTATTTCCAAATAGAGGCGCCCACTCAGATGCTCAGCTTTTGGTCAAAAGTGCCCAGTTTGCTGATCCAAATGCATCCTGCACTGATTGCGAGTGTCTTCCTGAGGGAGCGGGGACTGATGGCAGGCAGGTGGCCCATTAAACCTGGAGACCACGTTCGTCCCAGCTTCAAACTTTTTTTTTTTTTTTTTTTTTTTTTTTTTAGAGGTTTTTGCTATAGGGCACGTGCACTCACCAGAAAGACAGAGAGAGAGACAGAGAGACAAAAAGCAAGAAATCACCCCCCAGGGGGGATGGCCATGCCGCAATCCCTTCTCCTCCATTCTCTTCTCGGGATCTTGGGCACGCACGCACACGCACCCGGCGTGAGTTTAACCCACCCGGTCCGGGATTCGAACCGTGGTTGACTACGTGGGAGTTCAGCGACATAAGCCATTATGCTAACTGCTGGTCCCCCAGCTTCAAACTTTTGGACCTGACCTACTTCAGATGGGCAGGCTTTCCCTTGGGTCAGGATTGCTGAGACTTTCCACCTGAACAGTGCTGGCTTAGACAAGGAGATCGCTAATTCTAGAGCTGATATTTCAACCTCTGGAAAACTTTGAGTAAGACTTTAAAGCAATTTATTAGTTGAGCTACCATGAAACTGTGAAGACCCCTGTGTGGAAATCAGGGCTATTATCATGATGTAGGGCTTTACATAGCAAAGTGCTTCTCCATATTTTATTAAGTAAATGTGGCCCCTGTGAAATGCCCCCTCCTCTTGTCCTTGTGAGGGTGCGCGTGAGCTCCGGAACCAGCCCTGGTGCATGTGAGGCTCAGATGTAAATAACCATCGTCACTGAGACGTCCTCTGAAAAGCTAGCAGTTGGGATTCCCAGGAGAGAAGGAGCCTCACCTATTTTAATTTAAAAAGGCACTCTAAAAACCATTTAAATACATACCCTTTAAAAATAGCATTCTAATTAGTGTGCACGAGGAGGGAGCTCCCCCCCACCCCCGTTGTACAGATGGGGGCCCAGCAGAGAAGTTCAGAAATGTGCCTGGTGCAGGGGTTCCCCACTGGAGGGGACTTGGCACTACAGGGGATGTTTGGTGATGTCTGGGGACATTGTCGTTTGTCGTGACTTCAGGTGGGGGTGCGATGGGCATCCAGGGGGCAAAGGTCAGGGATGCTGCACATCCCCAGGGCATGGACAGCCCCACAACGTGAACATGCCGCCCCGGTGTCTGGTATCACCTGTTGTGCTTCCCCGCTGTGCCCACCCCTGTCCTGACCTTGTCCTCTCAGCTGCCTGCGTAGCCACCCCTGTTCTCCACCTGTGCGGCCCTCAGAGCCTCTCTCTGACCTCTACGATGGGGTGATGGTGAGAGCAAGAGTCTGCGACATTTTTCCATGGTGGGCTCCCTCGAGAAGGGGATGGAAGCTACTCTCTCTTGAACAATTTTCCACACTCCCTATTTTCTCTTTTTAATATTCTCCTTGATGGTTTTTGTCCATGGATTAGCACCGTAAACATTCCCCTGGTCTTCATAACAGTCATCACGAATGGCTACATACTATTCCGTTCGACTCACAAAGCACTATTTCCTGAGTCATTCCCGTGTTGCTGGACTTTTATGTTATTTTATGACTTGATTTTATTGTTTCCTTATAGTTTATTACACAGTGATTATTTCATTCCTTCTCTCTTACCTTCTCCTGCCCTCTTCCTTCTTCCCTCTTTTTTTTCTTTCCTTCTTTCTTTATTTGTTTTAATTAAAATTTTTAGAAAAATTATATATGAACATACTTTAAAATTCAAAGGCATTAATAATGCACAATAAAAAGCCTCCTTAGTCCCAGCCACCTGGTCCTCTCCCAGGGACAATCACTGGTCACATTTTTCAAGTACCCTTGTGTGCCTCCTAACACATTTCGGTCGACGACGGACTGCGTGTGCCATGCTGGGGCTGTGAGAACGTGATAGCCCTTACAGCGTGGTGTGCGGTGGGCTATACCGTGGAGGTGTGTGTAAGTGCTCTCTGTGAAGTTCTCAGAACCACCTAAGGATACATTTCCAAAATGTATCTCTGTCGTTAAGAGATGCATAACTGTGTTTGTTTATTTCCATTTGCGGTAAGTGCTGTGACGCTCAGTCTGCTTAGTCCCTTGTGGGTGAACATGGGGAACAGCTCTCCATTGAACGAGGAGGACAGAGGAGGCCCTGTGAGAAAGCGATGCTTGAATAGAAACCTACGGTAGTACAGGAAGAAGGGGTAGCAAGTGCCAAGGCCCTGAGGTAGAATCACGGGGTACATTCGAAGAACTCCATGGAGGCTGGTAAAACTAGGGCAGAATGAGAGGTCGGATAGCTTAGGTGACCTGGCTTGGCTGTGGCATAACACTTAGCCATTATTCTGAATATGCTGGGATGTCTTGAGGTTTCTTGTTGTTGTTATTTTATTAAAAAATTTTTTGGAGAGATTTTTGCTATAGGTTATGCATGCTTGCCAGAGAGATAGAGATGAAGAGACAGAAAGCAAGAAATCATCTCCGAGGGAGGATGCCCATGCCACAATCCCTTCTCCTCCATTCTCCTCTCGGGATTTCAGGCATGCATGCACAAATGCCCAGCATGAGTTTCAAGCTGCCGGGTCCAGGACTCAAACTGTGGTTGACTACATTGGATTTCAGAGCCTTAACCATTATGCCACCTGCTGGCCCCACCTTGAGGTGGGGTGAGCTAGGATATGATTTGCATGAAACAAAAGAGCACTCTGACTGATGAGTAGAGAATACTGGATAGAGGCAGATGCGAGGGGTTCACAGGCGGTGGTTCAGGTGGGAGACGCTGACGGCGCTGCCTTTGGGGCAGAGGGACAGACCACATGGAGTCAGGATGTAGTTGGAGGTAGACCAGTTGGATCTGCTGACAGGGGAGATATGGAGTGAGGGGAAAAGCACCGAAGACAACCTCTACAGCGTTAGCCTGAACAGATGGTTGTGCCCATCACTCAGATGGAAAGAGTGAGGGGGAATAGGCTTTTGTTTGATTATTTAGTGGGAGAGGAGGGATCTTGAATACAGACTGGTCTTGTTAAGTTTGTTATGTATGTATGACTGTCCAGAGACAATGTCAAATAGATGGGCAGCAAAATATGAGGGACTTCCAAGAGTCTATGAGAGAATGGAATTAAAGTAGAGGTTATTTTGGTGCAAACATTTTGAATCTAAGCAAAATAGGTGCTTTTCATGAACTTAAAAAAAAATTGCCAGAAAGCACATGCACTTGGTAGAGGGAGACAGAAAGAGAGAGAGAACCCGCCTGATGGGGCATGGGCTCCCTTGTCCCCCATTTCTCCATCCTGCTGAGATTTTAGGCACACACGCCTATGTGCCTGGTGTGTTTTTCAAGCCACCAGGGCTGGGATTCAAACCACATGGTTGGCCATGTGGGGTTCAGCTGCCTTAATCACTAGGCTATGGGAACCTGCCCCTCATGAACATTTTGAAGACCCTTACGTATCCAAGAGACCAGGAGTATGATCCAGGCTGCCGACGGCAGTTCAGAAGTCATCCGCTCCAGGATGGGTTGAGATGGCCCAGGAAGTGTTGAGTGTCTAAGATCTCCTTGTCTCCCCCTAACTACACCAGCACGTTGTCATTCTTATTTCGCTTGTCATTTTCTAACTTTCAAAAGCAAACTTGGCCTGCAGGAATTTAAAGAATTTGTGCGGCTACTTGTGCTCAAATTCTAGAGGTTTTCTTACTCGTTTTAGTTACTTTCCCTAACCTGAGGGGAGAGTTGAAGTCTGATGGATACGAAAAGGAAGAGAAAAAAAGCCTTCTGGTTTCCCCATCATATGCATGCATCTCCAGCTACGTCTGCCCTGAAAGTCAGAGGTGCTCACTGGAGAGGAACCTTCTGGTAAAGAGCCGGAGCTGTCTCTTTTCTTCCATGTCTCCTGAATACCCAAGAGATACGGCTCCCTGGCAAGTTTGCTGTAATGAATTCTGGTTGCTTTTCCGTTATAAATCCTAATTTTCTCCATTTGCAGATTATTTTCCTTTCGAGTGGGGCTCTAGTTCCTTGTAGAAGCTCAAAAAGCTCCCTATATATATATATTTATGTTTCCCCCCAACGTCGAGGCACGGAATTAGGAAATGCTTGTGCTCTTTAGATATTCTGCTTTGGGAGTCGCCTCCTGTCAGAACAACTTCGCACATTGAGGCGCGAACCTCATCTCTATGGTCACGTTGACATGAGGTAGCATGAACCCATTCATCCGCCAGGTATTTATGGAGTACCAGCTGCGTGCTGAAGCCAGTGCGCTCATCCCTCAGCCCGCCACAGAGAGTCTGCATCTTAAAGTAGGCCGGAAACCAGAGGTTACTCTATAGTCAAGTCGCTCATAGTGAACAAACGGGCACATCCACGCGTGACCTAGAGGGGCCTCAAGCTCTTGGACGCCTTACTTTGGGGAAGTTAATAGATGAACATGGGTCGTCACGTTCACAGTCTCAGCAGGTAGGATGTGGTCACTGTTCTGGGTCAAGCAGAATCAAATTCTACCCCTCCCTACCCTATCCCCTTGGTCCTCGGTTCCTACACTGGGATGCAAAATAGAATTAGGAAACTTGTTTGGTTACAAGTGACACAACCCGACTCAAATCAGTGCATGCAAAAACATGCATTTCACGTGAGGAAAAAGGTCGCTGTTGGCTTCAGGCTCAGGTAGATCCAGGTGCTCACAGGTTGTCAGCGGGTTTCAGAGTGTGGCCTTTTGTCCCTCTTTCTGTGCCTGGCTTTTCTCAGCATCTTCCAGAGCTCTGCACTCATTGTTGGTGGTGTTCTCTGGCAGCCCTCTGTGCCTGGTGGTCCCCAACTGCTCCCTGTCGGTAGCCCCCAGGTTAGTTCCAGTAAAAGTCCCAGGAGGGCTGCCATTAGCCATGCGTGGTCTGTCTCTTGCCACTCCTCGGCCTGGCATGGAGCCTAGGGTGAGGCCAGCTGAGTCTCAGAAACTGAGCCTGCTGGTTCTCTAAGGAAGATCGAGGTACTGCTACAGAGCAGGGGGTCAGGGGGCCCTGAAGCACCCTTCCTCCACTGACATGCACCCCCCCCCACCTTCCTTCAAAAGGCTACTTCATGCCTCTGTGCCCTTTACAAGCAGTTTCCTCCTGAAATGGCCCCCTCTGGGGCTCCTGGAAAATTCCTTTTCCTCTTCCTTCCAGGTTGTCTGAGGCTCACTTTACCAGTGATGTTTCATCTGGCTCCTCCCCAGGACCAGCATGTCCCATGCATCCTGTTCCGTGTCTCCCCAGCTCAAGAGAAGCGTGCAGTTACTGCTCTGCCCATGCTCTGTCATGCTTGTCTGTTTGTTGGTGGATGTGCCCTCTACATGAGGGTGAGCCCGGAGGATTGTGGACTGTGTGCTCTGCAGGTCTCCCAGGACTTCCGGGGAGAGGGTTCCTGCATATCCTTCACGCCTTAACTCTGCACTGAACACTGTTCCCTTGAAAATGCTCTCCTGGCCCCTCATTGACATAGTCAGCCACTCTCCCTTGTGTTCCCAGAAGTGGGGTTAGGGAGAGGGACACAAGTTAGACTACACCAGGCTACTACTTTTATTTTTTTTTTTTTGAATGATAAAGATTGAAAACATTTAAAAAGTTTATTTATTTCTTCCATGAGTGAGCAAGCCAGAGGACAGCACTCACAGTGGACTCCTTGTGCCGTGATCCACCCCCAGCATCAGCCAGCCCTGGATGGTGGGTGGTACATGCCCAGCATACTCAGGGAGGTTCTAGGTGTGAATTTGGAATCTCCCCATGTGGGTTGGCGTTACTGCTGTGCCACCTTCCAGTTCCCATGGTTACTGCTGATTGATGGAGAAAATCATTGCCCTGTCTCCCCCCAGCTCCCACCAGCTCAAGGTGGGTCTCTTGGGATAGACAAGCTCTAAGAGCAACCCATCATGAGGAGGCCACCTGGAGGTGGCACCTCTCCAGGTCACTGAAAGCCTGGGAGAGGAGAATTATTAGCCAGAGGACTGTCATTGCCAACCATTTCAAAAGGCCTTCTGAGATAAGTGAGTGCCCCTTGGGGCTGTGCAGTGTTGGATGCTCACGGATGCCTTCTCAGAGAAGGCGGGTATGGACGGTCCTCATCAGCAGCCCCCTGAACACCAGCCTTCAGCACATGGGGCTGGGGTGGAGCTGGCATAGGAGTTTGGGGAGAATGCGGACTTGCAGAGACTATACTCCTGAGGTTGGTTTTAAAGCACAGTCTTATTTGAACTTGTGTTTTCCACAATCTGCATTCTTTGTCAAATTCTCCTACACACACACACACACACACACACACACGCTGTCCTTGTGGTTTGAGAGCTTCGTGTACTTGGTATCCAGGATCAGACTCAGATTCTGACTCAGCCGAGGGTTGCATCCTAAACTACATTTGTATTTCATCTGTCATCCATCCATTTATTCATCCGTCTTTCATCCATACATCACACCTCCATCACCCATGATCCATCATCCTTTCGTCTATTCATCAACGCCCATCCATTCATCCATCCTCGGTCCGTCCATCCATCTCCCCATCATCCAGCTCTCTATCCCTCCATGCATGCATGCATCCATCCATCCACGCAACCGGCTGTCCATTTACCCAGCATTTATAATCCATCCACTTCACAAGTGTGTGTTGATGCCTCTGCTTAGGGAATGAGCTACCCAATGGGTAAAAACATCCCTGCCTGGAGAGCAAATGATAGCAACAGAGACAGACATGAAAACAAAGATCATTCCACAAGACACAGGTGGTCCCGTCTTTCTCTACTGTCATTTACTTTATGCTGACGATTCCACTTAGAAATCCCATACTGACGCTCAAATAACGAACATGGCAGCAGATCACATTTGTTCTGTTCTTTACATCACACTTTCTCATTCATGCATGGCGGTGTTCGTTTTTAGGACCATTGTTTGTGGGGAGGTATTGCTATCTCTGTTTCTCAGGGGTCCAGAGGACGGTTGCAGGGCCCCACCTTGGCTATAGTGGGGAAGGTACTCGGATGCAGGCTTTTGGTCCCTAATGCTGTGCTGTGAGGCACGGTGTTCTCTGCAGCTCCTCTCTCTGCGACTCTAATAGTATTAAATAAGGCTGGTCTCCATTGCCCTGCCACCCACCACCATTCAAAAGGTACCTGGGCCAGGAATGAGAGCCCAGATGGCTACTGGTCACCACCGATGCCAGGGCCTCTCCTCTCTAACCACTACCTTCCTGGCTACGGGGAGCCATAGCACCTCTAGAGAGAGGCAGTTCCTCCATCTGCCGGGGGTGTGTAGCATGGAGATTAAACATAGGGCCTATTAAATCCCCTCTAGATAGTATGGTCTGCCCTGAGCCGGAGGCAGGCTCGCTCTTTGTTCAAAAGAAAGATTAGCATGTGCTGAAGAGGCATTAAGGATATATCAGCACCAAGCTGAGATTTTCTCCTTGGTATTAATGGAAGGACGGGAAGATCATTGAAAAGGGAACAATTTCCTTTCTTAGAGAGCTAAAAGCTTGGGCTCTGAAGTAAAACCGCCTGGGATTTAAGTTCTTGGGCCTGCTAGGAGTGCTAACTCTTATTAATATTACTCGTATCATTACGAGGAGCAGAGCTTACACACCATAAACAGAATAACACGGCGGTAAAGACTTTACTGTCTGGGATCGTAACCTGCCTTCCATTCCCGGATTTGTCACCTCTTACCTTTGGCACTTTGCAAGTGACTTGCCCTCTGTGAGCCTCAGCTTATTTACTGTAGGATCAGGATGAAAATAATAAAAATGGTCAATACTCAGGAGCATTTAGCACATGCCTGGCACTGTTGTAGGCATTTTCCATGTAACAACGCACTTGGCCTTCAGAGCCCTGGGGTGAGGACTAGACGCATTCCCCACTGGACAAATAAGGAAACTGAGGCAGCCAGCTGCAGAATACCTTGTTCAAAACTCCACAGCTAATAATGGGTGCAGGTGGGATTCGAGCCCAGGTGGGCTGGCTCCTGAGTTTCTCATGGGCTTATTTTACACATGTACAGCCATTGACACATAGTGGGTACTGCTGCTGGCGGCCTCAGCTGAGACTCCTTCCACCAGCTTAAGCAAAGAAGGGAAAAGGTTTTTGCTCTTACAAACTACAAAGTCTAGGAGATGTCAGGTTCAGCCGGACACAGAGGTCCAAAATGTCACCAAAGGTACTTTAATTTCTAAGATAGACTCTCTATCCATTGCATCTTCTGCAGTAACCTCTAGCCACATGTGGCTATTAGTTTGAAATGTAAGTTAATGAAAATCAACTAAGATTTCAAGTAACTCCCACATAAAATATAGAATTTAGTTCCTTGTCGGCATTAGCCATGTTTCACCTGTGATGAGGTGAAATGTTAGACTGTGTTAGACAGCTCAGAACATTCTGGTCATTGTGACCATACTGGATTGTGCTGCTGTCTCAGGAGATCAGTTGTAAGCCCTGCACTCCGACCCTATTTGTCTTGTCACCCCATGGGGAAGAGAGCCCCTTTCCCATAGCTGTGGCAGAAAAGGTTCAAGGAAGGCTCTGATTGGCCTGTTTATGTCACATGTCTATTCCTGAACCAATCATTGACCCTTGAGATGTAAATGGAGTTCTCTGGTTGGCTGGCCTATATCATGTGCTCGTCTCAATAGTGGAGATGGTCAGGCCTGCCAAAAACACATGGAATATGCTTCTCTGATGGAGAAGAAAGGGTTGGAGAGTGAAAAATAACAGACTGTGATTGATTGCTCACAATTATTCATTTCTTCCTCACCATAGCAGTGTGTCTCTGAAGGCTATGTGTCTTTTCTCCACCCCTTGACTTTGGATTGGTCGTGTGACTTGCTTTGCCCATTGAGATGTAACATACCCCATAGCGTGAGGACACAACGCTGCAGTCGTGGCTGTTCCTTCTGCCTGGCCCCAGAATGGAACTCTGTGCTGCCAAGACCAGTTGAACCCTGTACATGGGGGTTGAGGGTGGCCCTGCTGCCCTCGTGTAACCAGAACAAGAAATAAATGTTTGGTGTTGAAAGCTGCTGGGATCTTAGAGCTCTTTGTTGCAGCAGTAAAAGCTGACTCATACATACTCTGATCTTCTTCCTCTGAGGCCCATCCCGCTTCCTGTCCTAGTCAACTCTGGGCTTCTTCTGGGGTCACACGGTAATTTGTACAAAACCGTGGCAGAGTCAGACTCCAGGGAAGCACAAACCCAGGGCCAGGTAGAGGAGTGCATGGCATTTCTGAAGAGCTCCTCTGCAGATTTCTCTTCTGCTTGCTGCCCTTTGTTCAGTCATAAGCAGTTACCAAGTTCTGGTGATTTGCACAGTGCCACAGCTGCAAGAGCTCACAAGACACAGTCCCTGCCCTCAAGGTGCTCATGGATCGTGGGAAAAGAGGCAGGTGAGCAGGGGATGAAGGAGCTGCAGACCCAGGCCTGGGAGCTCAGCTTGGCTGACTATCAACTGACCTTGGACCTGGAACTTCGTACTTGTCTCACGAGTTTCTTTAAAAATGACCCTGGACTAGAAGGTGATCTTAACTGTGCAGGTCATCTGGTGAGACTGAAGGACTCTAGAGATTGTTCTTCTCATAGCCAGGAGCCAGCTCATTATCCTCCATCCGGCGCCTGCCATGGCATTTCTCTGCTTTGGCTGTGGGTCACATTTTACTCCTGTTGCAGTCCCTGGGGCCATCAGAATGACAGGAGCGTCACGCCCAACTGTCAGCCCTCCCTAGTCCCGACATGCTGTTATCTGACTTCAGATCTTGCCGGTCCTAATTATAAAAGGACAGGCAGGGGATGGGGCCCCTGCTCTCTCATAGGGTCCTAGGGAAAGGCCTGGCGCTCTCTCTTGCTCATTTATGCCTGGGCTTATCCGACATACATTGAGAGCTGCTGGGGTGGAGAGGGGTCGCAGAGACAATTAAGATGCAGTCAGCCCTGCTAGCCCAGGACAGGGAGGTGGAGGCCTGGGGAACCAGGGAGGGTTTTCTGGAGCAGGTAGGGTATTTGGACTGGGCTGGGCAGCTGCAGTGACACTGATACAGCAGGGAGCATTTTAGGCAGGAAGGACAGCACCGACAAAGCTCGGAAGCTGCACCTAGGGGTTGAGGGCGGCCCTGTGGGGCGGGGCTCACGTCCACTCCTCCTCAGGGATTGTCATGGACCCGGGCAGGTGTTCCTGTCGGGGAGGTGTCAGGCTCTCCCAGCATCGTAGCCCAAGCTCCAGGGGGTTGGCCAGGTACTGTGACCCTGTCACCAACCTGTCCTGCCTTGCTCTCCTGTGGAAGTGGCTCACCCTGGCAGCACAGGACACAGCTGCCCTTGGTTCACTTGGTCTTCCCGGAGCCCCCAACCTTTCCCACGCAGGCCACCGCTGAGCTGCACGTCCTTTCTCTGGTCCTCCCAGATTTGCTGTCGGGACCTGGGAGTGGCACTTTCTTTTGGTTCTGCAGAGAAGCTTTTTTAACAGCAGCTGTCAGAGTGGCCTGCGACTCCTGGTGGGAAATCAGACTGCCGTGGTCCTAACACTGTCATTTATTGAGCACCTACTATGCGCCAGGCACTTTCAGGGTCCCTGCAGCATGTGAGTAGGCTTTGGTAAATTCGAGATCATCTCCCCTCCGAGCATGGAGGATGGCTCTACTGCAGCCCGGGTCAGCCGAGGCTGAGCGTCCCCTGGTTCACGTACAACCTGGCCCTGGGTCCTGCCTAGTCAATCGCGTTTAATCCTCCAACAGCACTGTGAGGTAGGAATGTTTAGTTTTTACTCTTCTTTTACAGTAAGAGGCTTGAGAACTCCAGGAACTTGTTGAAGGTCACCCAGCCAGTAAGTGTAGGGCCACTCCTCACCGGGCATCTCTGGCTGCCATTTCTGCCCTCTCGGCCACACTCCTCACCTCCTGCCGTCAGCCACTGAGGCCTCCCTTCTGATGGGCTCTTAGCTGGTTTTCCAATAATGCTCCCCTGCTGC
This sequence comes from Tupaia tana, assembly GCA_026018925.1. Taxonomy (NCBI): domain Eukaryota; kingdom Metazoa; phylum Chordata; class Mammalia; order Scandentia; family Tupaiidae; genus Tupaia; species Tupaia tana. Next base: position 62,099,819 of record JAKSZU010000016.1, read on the forward strand.
TCCGGGGCTGTTATCATTCATTATTGTGTTTTGTAGTTCCATAGATTGTTTTATTTCTCACTCTCGACGGCTCTCTGCTTGGGAGCAGCTGAGAACCCGGCGGTGCCCTACTCTAAATGCATCGTGTCAGATGCAAGTTTATCTAATTTACTCTTGAAGTTGGCGGCAGCACCTTGTCGATTCTGTTTCAAGCTAATTTCCTTCCTGACGATTTCCACGGAGGTGGAGGTCTGCTTTCCTCCTGGGAGCTCTGCCCCCTCAGAGCTGGGCTCGCAGCATCTCAGCTGCCTTCAGCTCACAGAGGGGGTATTTATTGTTATCTCAGAGCCCTTGTTCTTTCAGGATCAAAAACTCGGATCTCGGGGCCGGCAGGTGGTATGGTGGTTAAGTCGCTGGACTCCCACATGGCCAACCGTGGTTTGAATCCTGGACCTGGCAGCTTGAAAATCATGCTGTGTGTGTGTGTGAGCGTGCCTAAAATCACGAGAGGAGAATGGAAGAGAAGGGATGGTGGTGTGACCATCCCTCCTTGGGGGTGATTTTTCACTTTCCCTCTCCCTGTCTTTCTGTCTCTCCCTGGCAAGAGCATGTGCCCTATAGCAAAAACCTAAAAAATAAAAGAAAGGTAAAAAAACCCTTCATATCTCAGCAAGAGCTTGGGTTTACAGGCAAAAAGACCTGAACTTAATCCTCTTGCTGCCACTTCCTTGCTGTGTGGTCGCAGGCACGTCGCCTAAGCCTCAGTTTCTCCACCTGTGAGATGGGCGCTAATGCGGCATTTCGATGATGTCATGGTTTGGTAAGGAGGTCGGAGCACGCGTCTTCACACAGTGCCGACGGGAGGGAGCTGGCACAGCCACACGGACGTTGCAGTAGAGCTTATGAACACCGTTACCGTCCGCGCAGGAAGTTCCCACTCCGAGAGTGGCAACACTCAGACAAACATGCACGTGCACAGGGTGTCCATCGCAGTCCTGTCCAAAATATAGAAAGATGGGAAAGGCCAAGCAGGCGGCATGGAGGCAAAGGCGGCTTGATCCTACACAGCTGACTATGAGTTCTTCTTCTTTTTCTTTCTTTTCTTTTTTATTGGAGAGGTTTTTGCTATAGGGTGCGTGCGCTCACCAGAAAGACAGAGAGAGACAGAGAGACAGAAAGCGAGAAATCACCCCCAGGGGGGATGGCCACGCCGCAATCCCTTCTCCTCCATTCTCCTCTCGGGATCTTGGGCACACACACACACACACCCAGAGTGAGTTTAAGCCACCAGGTCTGGGACTCGAACCATGGTCGACTACATGGGAACCCAGCGACATAGCCATTACGCCAACTGCTGGTCCCGTGGGCTGGTTACATTTTAATAGAAAGAGTAAAATGGAGAAAATCAGACCTGTTTGCCAGAACTGTTGGGAAGGAGAGATGCATTCATGTAGGTTAGATCTGGCGCATAGAGTAAGTGCTCAGGGAAAGGGAAGCGGATATGGGTAAGCACAGCCTGAATCTCTTCCAGAAGTAGTCATGGGGCAGGCTAGTGCAGTGGTTAGCTGCTCTGGAACAGATGGGCTGAGTTGAAATCCTGGCTCCACTACTTACCAGTTGTGTGACCTTGGGCGAGTTATTTAACTTCTGTCTCCTTTCCAGAGTTTTTACCACCTGTATAAGTTATCTATTGCTGCCTAATAAATCACCCCCAAACTGAGTAGGCTTAAAACAATGCGAAACATTAATTTAATCTCTCACTGTTTCTGTGGGTTAGGAATTGGGAGCAGTGGGTGGGTGGCTCTGGGTCAGGGTCTCTCATGAGGCTTCGGTAGATATGAGCTGGGGTGTGCTGTCCTCTGAGGCCCTGACTGGGGCTAGTGAATCCCTCTGTCATGGCTCACTCACCCAGCTGCCAAGTTGGGGCTGGCTAGTTGGTTCCTCTCCAAAAGAGCCTCACCATGGGGCTGCTTGAGAGGCCTCCCAACATGGCAGCCGGCTTCCCCAGAGCAAGCAGTCCAAGAGACCAGGCCAGAGGGAGTCAAGCCTTTTGTGACTTGGCATTGGAGTTCCACATGCCCCTTCCACAGTATTCTACAGGCCATGCCCGATTCAGTGTGAGAGAGGACTGCACAGGGGCATGGAGCCCACAGGGTGAGACTCAACAGGAGTCCCGTAGGGGCCGTCTGCCACATCCCCCCTGAAACAGACCACAGTCTCCTCCTCTGAGGGTTTTCGTGAGACCGGAGTGAGTTAACCTGGGAAAAAGCCCTTAGAACAATGGCTGGCACTTGGTGAGCTTCAGACGAACAGTTGTTATCATTATTATTTCAGAAACGCTGTCAAATGCACCCCTTTTATGCATTGTTCTGGGGTTTATTTCACTGCCGGTGTTGTCCTTGTAGATTGGTTCTCAGCTTTCCTGGAACGACACCCCGTGAAACAGCGATGATGAATAGTCCGGCTTTGGAGTAACCGCCAGGGCTGCGTGTGAGCCACCGGACAAAGATGGCACCCTGCATTGCCGCTTTGCGTGTCTGTTTCAGGCGCTGGACTGAGTCACCGCTGCCCAGCAAGACAGTAGAGCTGATTTGAATCTCTTTGGGAACAGACATGGAGTCTTTGACTTCAATCACTCACCACGTCAATGCCTCAGAGCGAACGAGGCATTGATGTGAGTCGACTTGTTACTTTCACCACAGAACAGGAAACTCGACCGTCTTCAGTGCTTTAGTTCAAGGTTCCAAAACCCAAGTGCCTACCAGGCCAGACGGTAACCCAGATTTGTGATGTGCCAAGGGTAAGAACCATGTGAGGGGTGACAGGTGGCAGTTGACCCTTAGCCTTGGTTGGAGAAACGATAGGGAGTGGTACGGACTGTGGCAACTGCACGTGCCCTGTCTCACATCTCCTAAGTGTCAGTCAGTCGCTGTTGCATGCTGGGGTGACTGGGGCCCAGTGTGGCCTGAATTCTGTCCCCTTCCTTCTGTGTTTTGCTGCTGAAGCCCCCACCACAGAGAGTCCTGGAGCCCTTGATGTTCGAGTTATTGAGTCGCTTTGCATCCAGTGTGTAAAGTGGCTAGCGGCCACCTCCTACCAGCTCCCCCTTTCTGTGAGCCTGAGCATGGGGGTCCCATTGTACACCGGAGTTCAGCCAGGCCCGGCTATGGCATGATTTGCTGCCATCCTTCATTGGAGAACACCCAGCGATGGGCAGCGTGAGGCTTATTGCTCTGTGCTGGGCCATGGGCTGGGGGCTGGGGATCCAAGACGCCTCCGAGCAGCCCTTGAGCATCCCATGGAGGAGACATCGTCTCCACATTCATTCTGGGGCAGCGTGGCACGGGCCCCAGTTGCTGTGTGAGGTGGGACCTGGGTTGTTTGGCAGCTCTGAGCACATTAACGGTGGGGCAGATGCACGTCGCCTGCCTAGAGCAGGGCTGGGTCATGACAGGCATTGTGGTTTCCCGCCCAACGACCATTCCCTCACCTCTTTTGTTTTCTTTCCTTGCCCATCTGAGAAAGACGTCGAAAAGGGCAGATGTTTCCAGCCTCCCCTGCAGCTAGTAGCGGTCAGGGGATCTCATTCTGGCCAGGACTCTGCTGGGGACATTTGGGGAAATATATTCCCCTGATAGAAGGATGTCTGCATACTAGTGAAGTCGTTCCCACTGTCCTGGGTGCTCCCTACGTCCTGTACTTTGGAAGCAACTGGATCAACCCTTGGCCACCTACTGCCAATCTGCTTGTTAGGAGAAATAATCAAATGCCTTTATTGTTTAAGGCACTGCCAGTTAGGTTTTCATTGTAGCAGAAAGCTTCATTGCTAATGTTATGGGGAGTGTTTGAGCATGATCTCTGAGGGTATAAGGTAGAAATTATGTGCCCTTTGGCACTAGCAGTTAGTGTAATGGCTACATTGCTGAACTCCCATGTAGTTGACCATAGTTCGAGTCCCAAACCTGGTGACAAACTCACACCGGACATGTGTGCGTGCATGCCCAAGATCCCGAGAGGAATATGGAGGAGAGGGGATTGCGGCGTGGCCATCCCCCTGGGGGATAATTTCTCGCTTTCTGTCTCTCTGTCTCTCTCTGGCGAGCACGTGCACCCTATAGCAAAAACCTCTCAAAAAAAATTATGTGCCCCTTAAATACCTATAAGGGCATGAATTTGGCCATCTGCTCTGTCCTATCCCAGGATCAATTTTTTAATTTTTAAAATAATTATTTACTTGACTGATTAATTAATTCATTAATTTTAATTTGACCAGAGAGAGAGAAAGTCAGAAAGCAAGTCACCAGGTCTGGAATGCAAACCGCGGCTGGCCATCTGGGAGTCCAGCACCTTCACCATCATGCCACCTGCTGCGCCTCCCACCCCCTCACCCCCAGGACCACTTTTTAAATCTCCAAATTAAAAAAACATATATATTAAAGGTAAAATATATTACTTAGGCAAAAGAATGTTTAAACACATGTGTATAGTATAAAGGGAAGAAAATACCTCTGTATTCAACACCGAAGTTTAGGATCAGAGCATCATTAAATCTTAGGCACTCTTGTGCAACTCTTCCTTTTCTCCCCAAAGCTAACCTCTACCTTTATGTGTTAATCATTTTTGCTGTTCTTTTGTTTGTTCTCCACCGGGCACATACACTCACCAGAAAGAGAAAGAGGGAAAGTGAGAAATCACCGCCCCAACCACCACCCAGGGAGGATGGCTATGCCATAATCTCTTCTCCTCTATTCTCCTCCTGGGATTTTAAGTGCACACACACCTGGAGTGATTTGCAAGCTGCTGGGTCCTGGACTCGAACTGCAGTTGACCATGTAGCAGTCCAGTGCCTTAACCACTACGCCACTTGCTGGTCCCAATTTCTGCCACTCTTTATCGTTTTGGCGTCCATGTAGCCCTAAACGATGTGATGTTTAATTTTGTCCATCCTTGCGTTTTTTTGTTTTTGTTTTTGTTTTTTTTTGAGAGGTTTTTCGCTATAGGGCGCGTGCGCTCGCCAGACAGACAGAGACAGAGAGACAGAAAGCGAGAAATCACCCCCCGGGGGGTATGGTCACACCGCAATCCCTTCTCCTCCATTCTCCTCTCGGGATCTTGGGCACGCACGCACATGCACCCAGCGTGAGTTTTAAGCCACCGGGTCCGGGAGACGAACTGCAGTCGACTACGTGTGAGTCCAGCGACATAGCCATTACGCTAACTGCTGGTTCCCCATCCTTGCGTTTTATACAAACAGAAACAGAGAATACACATTCTTTTGCTTTTTAAAGAATTATTTATTTAATCTTATTAATTATTATTTTAAAAATTTGCTATGGGGCACATGAGCTCACCAGAGAGAGACAGAGACAGGGAAAAGGAGAAAGTAAGCTGCCAGGTCTGGGACTTGAACTGTGGTCGGCCATGTGGGAGTTCAGCACCTTAGCCACCGTACCACCTGCAAAATACACATTCTTTTGTCCCTTCTAGTCCTACATGCTGGATACTGTGTTTCTGTTTATGCATGTTGACACACGCGGCAGTGGGGTGGTTGACACACGCGGCAGTGGGGTGGTTGACACACGCGGCAGTGGGGTGGTTGACGCATGCGGCAGTGGGGTGGATCAGTGTTCACTGCCGTCTCGTATGTGTTTGTAAGTTTAGCTGGCAGGTTAGTTCCGTTCTGTGGCTGACAGGCTTTGCAGATGCATCCAGTTCTTCTGCCAAGCAGGCCGCTCGGAACATTCACTGTCAGAGTGCACATGGGTCAGAGTGTCTCTGGGGCGTGCTCCTCTGAGTGGAGTGGCTGGGCCGAAGGAGCACCCCTGCCTCGTTAAGTCATGCCACAGCTTTCTAATATGGTCGCATCAGTTGATATGCTCACCAACAGGGCTGGATCCCTGTGCACTCACATCCTCACCAACTTGGTCCTGGGCAGGTTCCATTCCGAACAGCTCCGTGTCCCAACCAAGTTGATCTCTGACCTTTGAGAATGCCCTGCCCCATTTGCCATTCAGTATCGGCTTCTCTGCTTCTTTAAATGATCACCCTCGTGTGACATTGAGGTCCTGAAATAAGGTCATAGTTTCATCCCTGGACTTTATCTTTGGGTTCTACTGATTTGGGAATTTCTATTAAGGGGAAAAAAACCAATTTGATATTCTCAGTCATCAAAACTGTACCTGATTCAATTTGCCCACGAGACAGTGGGAACTTTTCCTGAAGGTCAGCATCCAATTTCTTTCCCTGGGTTCTCTCTGTCTATGCATTTTGAATAATCGGCTCTAACAGTGGAACAACTCTGAGGCCCTCAGACGTGCACACTGCAGGGAGGGGAGACGCTGTGGACATCATGGGACGGGCAAGGAGATTTGGAAGGAGGCGAGGAGACTCTATCCCTGCTCTAATTACAGACCTTGCACAGATCAGATGACCCCTCTGAGCCTCAATTTCCCATCTATTAAAATGCAAATGGTAATATCAGGCTATTGTGAGGAGAAGGGGTGTGTAAGTCATTGAGCACCTGTCTGCACGCAGTAGGGCTCAAGAACTGCTGGCAGCTGCGGTTAGCAGTAGTTCTCCCCCGTGCAGTGGTGCAGTGGGGTTGAGAGAAGTTGCAGGTGTTACTGCTCGCATGCCGTATATGCATTCCTATGAAAACTTGCGACCGATAAACTCATGCACTAACAAGAACGAGGCTTATGAAGAAAACAGTTGGTGTGGATGGTTCAGAAACGGGGCGGGGAGGGGGGAGCTTGCAACCTGAGCACCAACGAAATCAATAGCAATCCTAATACAAATGTAAGCACAGGTCAACCCCCAGGGGCATTGCACCCAGCCACACAGTCGTAAACCTTTCAGCCCTCACTCTGGGGGAGCCAGCTTCCTCCTCAGAGGCGTAGGTTCTGGAGTGTTTTCTTTCCATTGGAGTCATTTTCATCTACATTAAAAATATGATTGAAAGAGTAACCTTTGCCATTAGTCCGTGTTTCAGTAGAGGCAGAAAGGAATTTGTGGCTTCCTTGTCAAAACATGCCACATCCCAGACCACAGCCCAGTGATGACAGAGAGGTTCTGGAAGCCTCTACTGCATCCACCACTGGCACCAAAGGAAGGTGCATCTCTAGTAAACTCCAGCTTTTCTTTAAGTTTAAAGACTAAAAATATTTCCTTTGAAGCAATTTGTATTTATGATAAACATGTATGTGGATGCATGAGAGCGTTAGAGAGAGAGGAGCGCACTCCACTGGGTCTGGGCACATGATGGCCCCCTTCCTCCAGGCCTCTATCCCGCCAGATCCTGGGCACTTGCACAATGCTGGTGTGCTTCAGGCTGGGGATTCGAACCGCAGTCACCATGTGGGATCTGGTTTCTCCTGAGCAGAGCATCGCCTCTGCACCGGCCATTTCTGTAACTGTGCTTGTTTCTGACTACTGAACATATGCTGGAGAAAACTGCGTATGGACGCATTCCCTCCTTGTTCGAACGTCCTTGTCCTTCCCTATTTACCAGTCCTGGATGAGATAACCTGTGTCAAAGAACCCTGCCCCACCGCTGAACAGACTGCGCCCTGTAAGGGTCTTTTCAGCCCTGACGTTCTGGAGCTGGGCGTGGCAGACCACAGCCTAGCAGTCATATCCAGCCCATAGCCTGTTTTGTTCTGTAATTTAATTTTTTTGGGGGGGAGGTTTTTGCTGTAGGGTGCGTGCACTTGCCAGAAAGACAGAGACAGACAGAGAGACAGAGATACAGAAAGTGAGAAATCCTCCCCCTCCAGGTGGGATGGCCATGCTGCAATCCCTTCACCTTCATTCTCCTCTTGAGATCTTGGGCACGCACGCACACGTGTCCGGCGTGAGTTCAAGCCGCCGAGTCTGGGACTTGAACCGCAGTTGACTACATGGGAGTCCAACGACATAGCCATTATGCCAACTGCTGGCCCTGTGTAATTTAATTTTTAAATTTAATTTATTATTATTTTTTAAAGTGTGCCATAGGGCATGTGGACTCGCCAGAGAGAAACAGAGACAGAGAGAGAGGGAAAGTGAGAAAGCACGCCACCAGTCCAGGATTCGAATGGTGGTCAGCCATATAGGCATCCAGTGCCTTCACCACCACACCCCCTGCTGGACACCCCATGCCTATTTTGTTTTTTAATTTTAATTTTTTTATTGTAGCAAAAAACACAAAGTAAAATTTAGCAGCGTAGCCATTTTAAGTGTAGCATGCAGCAGTGTTAAGTACATTCACGAGGCTGTGCTCACTGCCTGTTTTTGTAAATCGGGTTTTACTGGCGCACAGTCAGGCCTATTTGTTTATGTATCATGTAGGCTGTTTTTTTATTTGTTTGTTTTTTTAGTTTTTGACTATAGGACATGTGTGCTTACCAGAGACAGCGAGGGAAAGTGAGAAATCACCCTCCGTGGGGGATGGCCACACTGCAATCCCTTCTCCGTTCTCCTCTCGGGATTTTGGGCACACATGCGCATGTGTGTTGTGTGTGTTTTAAGCCACTGGGTCTGGGACTTGAACCGCACAGTCAGCTTTGTGAGATCCAGGGCCTTAACCACCATGCCACCTGCTGGCCCATAGGCTGTGTCTTTGCTGTCAGAACTGCATAATTGGGACGGCGACAGCGTGGCCCATGAAGCCTAAAACATGTACTGTCTGGCTCTCCACAGAAGATTTCTAGCCCCCGTTCCAGAGTTACGAAAGCTATCGGTCACCTCCAGGTGTGGCCTCGTCCTGCTCCTGCTCTGAGTTCCCAGAGACAGAGTCTTTACATACAGAGAGTATGAGTTCGCCACGGCCAGCCAGGCTGCCTCCGTTTCTCCTCTGTGGTCAAGGGTAGACCGTATCTGAAGAGTCACTGTCAAAGCAGCGGTGCCTCAGCCCGGCCCGCTCTGTGTGGGCACGCTCCTGAGTCGCCAGCGGTTGCTGGTCGGCGATGCCCTGGCCCAGGTAAAGGGGGTGAGCGCCCTGCATCTGGGGCTTTTTCTCTCCGACCTTTATGATTGAGCTCAGACCTGACTGACTGCATTCCTAAAACTCCAGCAGCAGTCTCCGTCCTGGCAGGACCCGGATTCAGCACAGGACTCTAAGGTCTAGCCAGCATCCGGAAGCCTAGCCAGCTCCTAACTTAAGTCTGTAAATGTGTCAGACCGTCTCAGGAAAACCTCTGATCCCTTCTCCCAGTCCGGGTTCGATCCCCCTAGTATCTGCCCATTGTACTTCTTCGTAAATTTTATCACACCTGCCCTGAAGTAACTTTTTTTTTAAGACTTGTTTATTTAACTTTTATTTCTTATTATTAAAAAGAAATTGATGAGAGAGAGAGGAGAGAGAGAGAGAGAGGGAAAGTGAGAAAGCATGCCACCAGGATTGGAACCATAGTCGGCCATGGGGGCGTCCAGCACCCCAACCACCACGCCACCAGCTGGCCCCCCTGGAGTAACTTTTTAGAGATTTCATTTCAGGTCATTCCCCCTGCACATCTGTCTGCTTGGTGACCACAGGAGCGACTCTATACATGCAGCACCTAGCGGAACGTCAGGCTCCATGTTCTTGTTAAATGTTTATTCGGCGGCGTCTCCAGGTCACAGCTGAGGAAATTGAGGCTCAGAGAGGCTCGGTAACTACCCTAAGATCACACAGTGTGTGGGTTTGGGCCCCGGGATTTCATCCTGCCTGCCTCCATATCCCTTGCTTTCACAGTTAATGCAATTAGAATGCCATGTGACGTGAGCCTTCAGAGTATTAATAGGGCATGTTTAAGGGGTGGTGGGAGGGCAGAGGAGGGCGTGACTGACTCAGCCCGGGGGAAGGGATGGCTGCCTGGAGGAGGCGGTGACCTTGAAGGCTCAGGAACCGTGGGTAGTCTGAAGTAGCTATAGCGACTGTGTGGGGGCGTGAAAATGTGACCGAAAGCAGGGCTGGCTGTGAAGCCCCTGCTTTGGGGTGTGTGGAGTTTGGACTCGGCCAGGCTGATGGGACCTCCAAGAGGCATGTGAGCCTGGGAGCGACATACCTGTGGGTTCTGCTCAGGACATCGCCCTCGGTCGGGGCTGTGAACCAGCGGTCACTGGCCGGGCTCGCTCAGCATCTGAATGCAGAATTGTGGCCGAAGTAGCAGGTGGGATTTAAGTCCAGCTGCTGAGCCAGACACCCAAGACAACAGCAGCTTGGGAGTGTGGAGGCTTTCTCCCTTCTCTCTCATAAAAGTCCGCATGAGTCAGGCACCTCCGCTCTCCATCTGGGCCTGGATCCTTCTAGATACTTGCTCTGCCGTCCAAAAGGCTCTGCCCGCGTCCACATGGTCCACGATGACCACTGCCATGGCTAGACTCCAGCCTCTGAGTTTCTGGGCCAAGGAACAGTCTCTCTCTCTCCCTCATCAAACTCAAAACATCAAGAGTTTCTGTACGAAAGGCAGGGCCCTGGTTACCTTGGGACATGCGAAGGCTGTTGCAGGGCTGGGTCACACACGGCTACAGCAGACCCCGTCTGAGTAGCATCCGCCCCTTTTGGATGGACACAGAGAAGCCTCTAATTTTCTGCGGTCCCCACCACTCCCTTTTGTTCCCTGACCACTTAGATGGCATGCCTAATGCCAGCCGTCTGTCAGCCCCTCTATTCATTTCATCACCCCTCCCACCCAGCCCCCTGCCCTGCCCCGCCCGCCTGGCCTCTGAAACGGGTGAATTTCCTGGCTCACCTCAAGGCCTGCCAGCTGCTGAGCTGGGGTGGTGTAGGCAGGGCCCCTGGGAAGGGCAGACTGGCCTGGGCCAGGCTCAGCCCGGGCTTCGTGCCGAGAACTATTCTTCCTTCCTCCGTCCCGGTGAGTGCAGATCCCACTGGTCTTTCTGCCCTCGACATCCATGGACTCCAAGAAACCCTGCTGGACACTGGGGTGAGTGGCCGTTTGGACCTGTGTACAGGGCTGCCACGTGTTCTCCTGGGCACCTGCTCTCACGGCACGTCCCCACCAAGGAGCGAGCGCAGCCGGCCCTCAGCGTCCTCTACCCACCACGTCCCAGCCCCCCGGTGTGCCCTCAATTTCCTTGCCTGCTTTGCCATCCCAGGAAGGTCTGCCTCTGTCACTGAGCCCCCAGGAGGGGACGATGTCCCCTTTCAGGGCAAATGTTGGAAGTATTCTCGAGCAAAGACTTTGCTTCCTCCAAGGGCCGGTCTGGTGAAGACTGAAGGTCCTTGTGGGCAGGAAATGGCATCTGACAGTGACACCCCAGTTGGAAGAGCACTTTTTAGTTTGCAAAAGGCTCTTGCCCAGGAGTCCGACCTAATTTGTTCTTCCTGAGCCGAAGCTACCAGGTGGGCCTTCATGCCCCGGGGACCAGGCACATTTGGCGCGATTCCCACAGAGCACCTGGGTCCAGGCCTCCCTGCTGGCCCAGATTCCCCAGAGCTTCCCCTGCACTGGGGGTCTGGGTGTGTCATGGCAGACTCCCCTCCTGAACGAGTTAGCTTTGAGAGAAGATGCTGTCCCTGCCTGGGTTTCCATGGCGACGAGCCCTCTCTCGGAGCGTCTGAAGAGTTAGCTGACTTCACCGAAGACCCATGGGTGGTTCCAGTGCACAGCGCAGGTTCCAGTGCACACCCGCCTCCCGGCTGGCCCTTCTTCCTGCCACCTGGGTTTCCGGAGGAGTTCTCGACGCCTCTTCCTCTCTCGTGCAGAGCTGTTTCCGTCTCCCCTGAAGCCTGCCCTGTTGCCAGCCAGCGTGTAACTCTGTGTGTACGTGACAGCGTGTGTGTGCACGCGCCTACACGCACCTTCTACTCAAGTGCTTGTCAAAGCCTTCTTCTCAACCAAGCGTTTCTGTTCCCAGGAAGAAGAGCTGCTAGGAGAAGAGATTCTCCACCTGGTCGTGCTGCTGACAGCAGGGAAGGGGGCCAAAGCAGAAAGTCCCCATCCCCATTTTACAGATGAGGAAACTGAGACTTAGGTGCAGTGACGCCCTCAGGGTCTAGCTGGAGGAGGCGAGTCCTGGGACCCAGTTCTAGGCTTGCTGGCCCAGACCCAGTGCCCTTTCTGCTGTCCTTGCCGCAGCCTCATTGCTGGGGCAGTCACAGCTCTGTGAGGGCTCTAGAAGGCATCCCTTTACTATCTGGGCACTGGTTACCCAGGAGGGGTGGTGTTGAGCCTGCTCCCCCCGTGAGCTTTGCCTGGCAGGACAGACGGGGCTAACAGCAAAATATTCATCTACTCATTCAACAAACATATAATGCCCAGCTGCCATGGCACAGGTGGTGGGGCACTGCTGTGTGAAGCTGAGCCACACGGGAAGGCCCTGGGTTTGAATCTCAGGTCGACCTAAACATGCTGGGCATGCCAGACACAGCCGTGACCCAGGCTGGCTGGGAGGTCTGGGAGTTGGCGAAGGTGGCACGAGATCCTGCCGTAGGTGCCTCTCTCTCATGAAAGAAGTAAATGACAAGTAAATCTAAAGGCGCATATGACACTTGGTCTTAGCCGAAGGCCAAGGAACAAACGTATATATTTGATGTGTGTGTGTGTGTGTAGATATATATGGTTTCTACAGAGTTCATGGAAATGTATATTATGAAAAACCATGCATGGATTTCAAAATAAATGCATCCTTTTTTTTTTTTTGAGAGGTTTTTTTTGCTATAGAGCACATGTGCTTGCCAGACAGAGAGAGACAGAGAGAGAAAGCGAGAAATCACCCCCCAGGGGGGATGGCCACACCGCAATCCCTTCTCCTCCGTTCTCCTCTCGGGATCTTGGGCACACACGCAAATGTGCCTGGCATGAGTTTAAGCCACCGGGTCAGGGACTTGAGCCACTGTCAACTATATGGGAGTCCTGCAACATAGCCATTACGCTAACTGCTGGTCCCATAAATGCATCCTTTATTCACACTTTCCCCTTGTGATCTTTGCTCACATAGAACAAGCCCACGCTCTGTGCCAGGCACTGCCCTTGGGGCTGGGCACTGCCCTTGGGGCTGGGGAGTCTCTGAAGGTGGCAGAGACCTGCCCTGGCAGAGCTGGTGACCTTGGAGGTGACGATGAGCTCGCACACACGTGTCTGACCCACGGTTGGGCTGGGTGCTGCTGAGACATGCACAGCAGGACTGAGGGTAAGGCTGTGCAGGGCAGCGGTGCTATTGTATAATGGGGGTCAGAAAAGCTCTCGAGGGAGGGTGCCCCAAAGTATCTGGAGTTGCAGGGCGAGCAGGTGCAGTGTCAGCCTGGGCAGTGCTCGGCGTGCGTGGGGAGCTTTGAGGAAGCTATGGGGTCTGGAGCACGGTGAGTGTGGGGGAGTGACGGAGAGGCGGGGACACCGGAGGGCATGTCATACAGGCACCTTGTGCAGACCGAGTCACACACCAGAGCTGCGAGGGGAGGTGGATGAGGACCGACACCAGGACATTGGTTCTCGCCGGGTGACTCAAACATGCAGGAAAGGCTGAGGGCCGCTGTTCAGGACCTGCAAGCCCCCGCGGGGATGTGGGCTTTATTCTGAGAGTGATGAGAAGTTCCCGCAGGCCAGGAGGGAGGTGCTGCGATCCCATTTGCTCTTCTAGATTCTCTCTCCAGTAGCTGGGTCAGGTCAGATGAGAAGGAATGAGAGAAGAGGCGGGGAGGCCGTGGGGAGTGGTGGCTGCAGATGTCTGGCATGGACTCCGTCTTGGCCAGGATCCTCAAATCACCACGACCTCAGTGGCTTGCAAGAGAATACCTTAAAAGGTATTCCAGGATAATCTTCCCAGCTCAAGCTCCTTAGCTTAATTGCATCTACAAAGCCGCTTTGCCATGTCCGTTAACATAGATGCTGGGAAGATAACAGATTCTGGGGACCTGGACGTGGATATCTCGTGGAGGGCATTGCTCAGCCTGCCGCAGGAGGGGCACGGGGGAAGGACATCTCATACAGGCACCTTGTGGTGGTCTCCCCAGGTGGCACAGTCAGGGTCCTCTCTGGAGCAGTGGAAGGTCTAGGGTATTGAGCTTGGGACTTTCAGGGCTCTTCTTAACTGGGCACCCCCTTGGATATTCTCTGTACCTTCTGATGCTGTGTGAGCTCCAGTGGCCCTTGTGCTGGTCCCGCCACTCTTCCTGAGGGGTCCTCTGGATCGACAGGCCTCTGGGTGCTTGCCAGAGTTGCTCACCACCCCTAGGGGGCACGGATGCTGGCCTGGTCTCCATTTAGAGGGTATAGTTGATCAGATCACCTGCTCCCATTTGGCCTTTTAGGACTGGGTTAGTTCCCTGTGGCAGGCTGTGTTCCTTTCTGCAGGCCCTAGAAGACATTCTATTTCTGCTTATTGATTGTTGGCAGAAGTCAGTTCCTCCAGGTTGTAGGACTGAGGTCCCTTTTTTTTTTTTTCTGACTGTAAACTGAGGACTGCTCTCAGCTCCTGAAGGTCACCCTGTTCCTTGGCTCTCAACCCCCCTCCTTTGTCTTTGAAGTTAGCAATGGTGGGCCGAGTCCTCCTCATGTCCTGTGTCTCTGACCGTTCTTCTGTTGTTGTAGCTCCCTCTTTCACCAGCACTGGGAAGGGTTCTCTGCCGTGAGAAACTCACGATTACATTGGGTCCACTGAGGTCATCCGGAATAATCTCTTCATCTCAAGGTCTGCAACTCTAATCGCATCTGGAAAATCCCTTTTGTCATGTAGTGCAACATATTTAAAGGTTTTGAGGATTAAGATGTGGACAGTTTTGAAGACCATTGTTCTGTCTGTCACACTGAATAATGATAGTAACAACTAGAATGGAGTAACATTTCCTAAGCCTTTACTCTGTGCCAGGCTTTGTGTGTGGTAGCTCAATGAGTCCTTGGAACTATTTTCTGGGGAATATTCTATTATCATATCCATCGTGCAGATGAGGAACTGAAGCATAGACAGGGTAAGCCGTGGGGTGGGTTGGATTATGTCTGCCCCACTCCCACGTTTATATGCTGAAGTCCTAACCCTGGGCCCTCAGAACATGGCCTTATTTGGAGATAGGGTCTTTTTTCTTGCTGGGGGTGGGGGGGAGGTTTTTGCAATAGGGCACGTGTGCTCACCAAAAAGACAGAGACAGAGAGACAGAAAACAAGAAATCAACCCCCAGAGGGGATGGCCATGCTGCAATCCGTTCTCCTCCATTCTCCTCTCGGGATCTTGGGCATGCATGTACACATGCCTAATGTGAATTTAAGCCGCTGGGTCCGGGACTCGAACTGCGGTTGACTACATGGGAGTCCAGCGACATAGCCATTATGTCAAATGCTGGTCCTGGAGATAGGGTCTTTACAGAGATAATCAAGTTAAAATGGGGCCATTGGGTGGGTTGTAATTCAGTATGACTGGCGTCCTTTTAAAAGGGGGGGAATTTAGAAATACAGGTACTTCTTGCTTATGACCGAGTTCTGTTTCTACAATCAAGTTGTTAAGTGAATTGGTCAATAAATGAGAAACCTAAAGGTGGATGTTTTGAAGTGTATTGTGGTCCCATAGGGTATACATAGGGTTGTCGGAAAAGTCATGATGCATTTTTGCATAGAAAGCGTAGAAAAATACATCATGACTTTCCAGCCGCCCAATATTTTTAAGTAGGTACCACACGACAGCACAGTAGAATGATGTCATTCCATCCTTACAAAAAGCGCACATTAGATAAATGCTAGAAAGCAACAGGACACACTGCTACACAATAAGAGAAGCCTGGCATAATCATTTTTATTTATTCTGACTCTTATTATGAGTGCACAATAAAGTACAGATTTATAAACAAAATACGTAGTCTTGTGTGAGTGCAGAAGCTTCGTGTAGTGAATGCTAACCACTGCGGGCACGAGACAAAGACTGAGAAGGGGGATCTCTCTGCTGGAGAACTGGTCATAAGTCTGAGCAGTCATTAAACAGCAGGTCGTTGAGCGAGGAGTGGCTGTACAGGGAAAATGCTAAGCGAACATGAAGCAGCCATCTACAAGACAAAGAGAGAGAGGCCCAGAACAGGTTCTCCTTCCCAGCTGTCAGAGGAAAATGAAGGAGAAAGATTGCAGTGTGGCCATCCTCCCTGGGGAATGATTTTTCATTTTCCTTCTCTGTCTCCCTCTGGTGAGCACACATGCCCTATGGCAAAAACCTTAAAAAAAAGAAGAAGAGGAAGAGGAAGGAACCAATCCTGCCAACACCTTGATTTCAAAGGTCTAGGACTTCCAACCTCCAGAACTGTGAGATGATAAATGTCTGTTGTTGAAGCCACCTGGTTTGTGGCAACTTGTTACAGCAGCTTTGGCAAACTCATACATGTTACTTGTCATTGTGGCAGCTGGATTTGAACGTAGGCAGTTCTCCCTCTTTGGCTCTCTGACTGTTTTCTCTTTGCTTCTGCCTGTATCTCTTTTTTTGTTCAGTCTCTCTGTCTCTCCCTTAGTCTGTTCTGATCTTTCTCTCTTTTCCTTTTTCTCTCACGCACTCTCCCTCTCTCCCCCTTTCTCTGGCACTCTTTTGGCCCTGCAGATTGAGGGATGACCCCACCCTTACTCCTGCCTCTCAGCCTCCCCATTCCTCTCCAGCCACTGTTTTTTCCCTAGAACCCCCACTTTGTTAAATAAACCACTGAGGCCCAGACCTGCCATCATTCTAGGGTACCTGCACTGGCTCTTTGGGGGCTTCAGAGTGGCAGGCACTGAGAAGGGTGGGTGGTGCAGAGGCCCCCCTTTCAGAGAAGGAAGAAGCCTCTGAACTGCAGGAGGAGCCAAGTTGAGCCCCCATCCACCACCTTGTAGGTTCCACCCTGCTGTACACCCAGGACTCTTGCCCAGCAGCCTCACCAGACCTGGGTGGTGCATGACACTGCCATGTGCACCAGCAACTGGTGGGACCTCTACACTAATTTTTCTGCAGCTGGTTCTTGGCTTCAGGGTCTTCAGAGCAATCTTGATGCCTCAAGACCCCAGCCTTGATCTTTTGGGTTTGGCCTTTCCCATCCATTGCTCCTGCTTCTGGGTCCCTGTTGTCTCCACTGGGAAACTCCTCACTCCCAAAGCTCCAGGGAACTCTGGTGGTCTAGCTAACCCCTGGTTTCTCTGTAGAGTTGGGGTTTGGGACCAAGATGGAGTCAGGAATGGAAGAAGTCAGTGAAGACTGCCAGAGGAATTCTGGGGAGCAGCCAAGAAAGGGACACTTCGGAAGGGCCTGTCTAGCCCGGTCCTCCTTTTCCGAGAGCTTCCTACCTATAGTCATGGCCACCACTGGCAGCCATGTTTTCCTGGGCAGCCAGGCTGTGCTGATTGGCCATGAGAGTTGGACACTTAACTTGAACGGGGTCAATCAGCTTCTCTCCTGGGAATTTGAAGGCCTCTGGTCAGTTTCCATAGGGCTGGATACAGAGCAGCCTCAGGCCAGAGTACTTGAGTTAGGCCCATGTTCAGACAAGCAGAAGTGGGCTGAGTAGAGAGACCTTAGAGCAAAGACAGCCAGAGAAGCCTGCCCTGGCTCAGACAACTCTCTTCTTGCACTCGTGCATCTGGGTTCAGTGAGACACTCTTATATCCTTTCAGGTGGAGCTTCCACGCTTGAGCTCGTGTGAGTGGGTTCTGTCTTCTGCAACCACCCAACCTCCAGATAGAGATTTAAAAATGCAAATCAGAGCACAGTTCTCTTCTGCTCCTGACTTCTCAGAGCTGCAGCATAGCTCCTCATGCCTGCCCCTGCCCGGGCCTGAGGGACTGACCCGCCTGCTCCTTCCGTTTCCCCTTGGCCCTTTGTCCCATGACCCAGCCTCAGACCCTCCAGCCTCTTTGCTGTTCCCTTCATCACTCCAAGTTCATTTCTGCTTGCGGCCTTCGTACTTGATGCGCCTTGTGCCTGGGATGCTTTGCATGACTAGCTTGTTCTCTTTGGGTTTCAGCTGGAATGACTTCTCAAAATGCCCTGATCAGCCTGTCAGGGAAGCCTTGCCCACACCACTTACTCTGCCCAGAAGCCTGTTTTATTTGATCCGAATTTGCATTACCATCTGTTGTTTATTTGTTTACCTGTTTACTGTCTGTCCCCCCTGCTGGAATGAAAACGTCATGTCTTGTGTACCACTGAGTCCTCAGTACTTCCCACAGTGCCTAACATACAGTAGGTGTTTCATGCATATTTGTTGAGTAAATGCAGAAATAAGATCAAAGGGCTAAGGGCTAGACTGCCTGGAGTGCAGTGGGTTTGCTGGAAGAGAGTTAAAGGACCCATTCCCTTTCCCCCACCCAGGAGCCCTGATATCACTCATAGGCTGCTCTGCTAGCTCGAAAGGTTGCCAGGCAGCGGGTGGAGACCAGGCTGCCAGGCTGTAGGAGGTGGTGAGTGTAGCAGAGGTGACTCAGTTCTGCCGGGACGACGTTCTTCACTGGGCCAGTGGCTGCTCTTTCCCTTGAGGGTCCTGGGATGATCCTCTGGCAGGATTCCTGGTTGTCCTACAGTCCTTAGTCAGGGGCTGTGGCTCAGACTTGGCCCGGCAGAGCCTGCCTGAAACCCAGCCCTGTCTTGGGTGAGCTGGCAGAGAAGACCATTTCACGTGTGCGTGCTGCCTCCCATCTGTCTCTCTCTCTGCTTCGTTTTTTACAATTCATTGTATTTATTAGAGATGCCGCTACACAATGGTCCCTCAACATATTTCATGCTGTAAAGAGACAGCCCTTGCCATCAAGCTGTGCGCTGTAGCTGACAACACTGGGGGTCTCGTGCACACACACGCACACGCTCACATGTGCGCGCACACTGTTGTCAAGCACACAGACGTCACAGGCTGGTGGGAGCAGCCCTGGGCATGAAAGAGCCAGGCTGGTATCTGTCAAACCTCCCCTCTCCTTCCTGGAAAAACGACGGGAAACTCTTGAATGAGCTATGCCCATGGGGAAGAGGCATCGCTAGTCCCAGTTGCCTCTCTAGACAAATAGATAACCAGCAGCTGGTTTTGACGGGTTCAGCAAACTTTCTTTTCCTTTCTCGCCTGCTGGTGGAGGTGTGCAGAGTGTGGAGCCCACAGAAGAAAGGGGAAGCAAAAAGCCTGAATAACTCGCCCCCTGAATAATCACCCCTGAGCACCGAGGGCTGACTTGTGGATGCGGTTGTCTCAGCGCGGATATGCTGACCTGAAGACGAGGAACAGGCAGGGAACAACCGGGAAGGTTTGGAGAGAGGGTGCTGGATCCCGATTGATGGCGGGCAAAGCCACTGGGAGGCTAGGGGACTTTTTTTTGTTACAAGTTTAAACTACAAGGGCAAAAGGCTAACACTGCTAGGGAAGGTTGCAGGGAGGAGCAAGCAGAGACATATACGAAAAGGAGCAATATTTCTTCCCAGACAGTAAACAACTGCCCGATAAACCCAGAACTGACACTCCGAGCGCGACTGTGGGAAGCTTAGAGAGCTGCTCGTCCTGAAAGAGTTATTGGTTTTGTTCAAGCTTCGCCTGATGCTTGCTTAAAAAAATAGATTCTGTTTCCCCTCTTGCAGCAATCTGGAGGGGGAAATCAGCGCCTAACATCTGCCTCGTGTCATCATTTAGACGCTTAGGAATAAACTGACGCCAGCAGGCTAAGCAAATAGATTGGGAAATTTGAGAACCAGACGACTCCTGGTTGTCTCCTGTGGATTATCCACTAGGGGTAGGGCTGTCCAGAGGAAGCGTCTGCTCCCTGAGTGGAGGCCCTTCCTGCCATGCAGCTGGGTCCCAGCTCTGCCCTCTGCGGTGGCCTAACTTGGACATGGATGCACATCAGCAGCAGGTTGTACCTCAGCCATTCCTGTGGTGGAATTTGTCTCCTACACACGCACTTGCTGAACTGTCTCAGGCATGTGTCCATCCCTCTGAACTGCTGATTCTCCAGCTTATGAGGAAGATGATTATGGCATGATTATCAGTTGCTCTGCTTATCATTCTCTGCGAGCTCCTCTTCCTTTCCCAGCCTCCTTTGCACTTGCATTGGCCATGTGGTTAGTCCGGCCAATGGGGTGGACGTGGAAGTGGTATTTGTCACTTCTGGACCGAGGTGGGTAGGTATACACTGTGCCCACCGAAACTCTCTCTCCATCATCTGTGATGCAGCCACACTATGGAAGGAGCTTGGGTCCCTGAGTCACTGTGGATGGGAGCCATGCAGGAGCAGCAGCTGAGAACGATTTGGAGGTGTTTGTAAGAGCAGCCAGGATTTATTTTAGGAATTATTTTATTTAACTTTATTTATTTATTTATTTTAATTTGACCAGAGAGGAACAGAGTGTGTGTGTCAGAGAGAGAGATGGGAAGTGAGAAAGCAAGCCGCCAGGTCCAGGACTTGAACCACAGTCGGCCATGTGGGAGTCCAGTGCCCTTACCCACCATGGCACCTGCCAGCCCAAGCGGCTAGTATTAACTACCAGATGAAGGCAGTACTACTCCCTCATGAGTTATCGTGAGGTTAAATGAGGGAGGCAGGGCTTATAAAGCTTAGCAAGTGCCTGGCATATAGAAAACATTCAATAGCTATTAGGTGTATTTATTTATTTACTCAGCAAATATTTATTAAGCTCTCATCATGGACCGGGCATGTGGAATAACAACAACAACAGACACATAGTCATATTTGGGATTACACAGTATGTCGTGCACTCTAAAACAAAGGACTTAGTCACCCATTCCACCCAGGCATTGTGAGGAATGGTGAGAATGTATGGTTGAACAAGTCAGTTTTTACTTAAAACTCTAATGAGAGGTGTATAAGGAAATAACTAATTCAAATGCTAAGTGATAAGTATTGTACAAAGGGGTCTTTTCAAAGTGGTAGGCATGTCACTGAGTCTACCTGGGGAAATCATGGAGGGCTTCATGGAGGAGAGGTGTTTTGTTTGTCGTGTGTGTGTGTGTGTGTATTTGCATGTAGTCTTGAAGGTTTGAGGGGGAACTGGGTAGGTGAGAAACATTTCAGGCACTGAGACAAGCACATAGTTGTGAGTTCTTGTGTTTGATGTGATAAGTGCACTGGTAGCTGGGGTGTAGGGTATCTGTGGTAGGCAGAAAATAATACCCCTGCCCCTCAGCCCGCAGATACTCACATCACAATCCCTGTCACCCTGCGGATGCATGACCTTCCATGGGGAAAGGGACTTTTCCAGCTGTGATGACATTAAGGCTTTTGAGATGGAGAGACTTTCCTGGATAGTCCAGGTGGACCTTACCTGATCACGTGAGTCCCTAAAAGCAGAGAGCCAGGCCAGCTCGGGGCATGGCAGCTAAGGCCGCTGGATCCCACTGGTTGACGCCAGTTTGAACCCCGTTCCCAGTAGCTTGAGAAACACTCCAGGCGTGTGTGTGTGCAGGCCCAAAGTCCTGAAAGGAGGAAAGGGATTGTGGCATGACTACGAACCGTGGGGCTGCTGTCTCTCTTTTCCTCTGTCTCCAGCGAATACATGAGTCCCCTGGCAACGTTAACAATAAAGAAGTAGAGAACCTTTTGCAGCTGGAGGGAGAGAGAGAGGTGTCTGTGAAACAAGAGAGCATCGACAGGGCTAGTTCTGAGAATGAAGAGTCCAGGAATGTGGGAGGCCTGGGGAAGTCAAAAGGAGAAGAAACAGAGTCTTCCCCGGAGCCTTCACATGGGAACACAGCCGTGCCGGCACCTTGATTTTAGCCCCGCGTGACCCATGGTGGACTTCTGGCCTACAGAATTAGAAGATAAAAATTTTGTATCCCTTAAGCCATTAAGTTCAGGGTGCTTTGTTACAAAAGTGATAGAAAGCTAATCCAGTGTTTGAGCGAGAAAGTCAGAGAGACCACTCCAGTCAGAAGACGGGCTGGCAGAGGCGTCTGCGTGAGCAGTGGGTTTCGGTCTCCACTGGGGCACCCAATTTTTCACGTCATGTTACCTTTCTGTATAGAAATTAATGTGACCCTTCTGTGAGAAAGCAAGCACGTGAGAAAGAGAGCATAACGCCTTGTTCACTTTAGTGGGCGTGCCTTCCATAAATGGAGTGTATATTTCTTATATAATTAATGGCAATTTAGGGTATTTCCAGTCCTTGGCTATTAAAATGATGGTGCAGTGAATGACCCTGCCCTTGGGTTATTCTGCATACCTGTGTGCCTGTGAGATGAATTCCAAGAAATGAAATAGTTGAGTCACAGAGAATATGCTCCTTTAGGAGCCTCATGCCGAATGAGCGTCTGAGGCCAGGACAGTTCTGGTGAGATCGGGAGACAAGGGGAGGTTCCGGAACTGAATTTAGATCTGGGCTCGACAAACATCCCTGTGGTTGAGACAGAGGCAGAGAGGCTGGGGAGAGGCTGAGGCAACGGACCTGGAAAGAGATAAGTGTGTGTGTGTGTGTGTGTGTGTGTGTGTGTACGCCTGTGTTTGTATTTGTGTGTATGAGTGACGAGGGAAAAAGAGACAGGGAGAGAGGAGGAAGACAGAGAGACAGGGAGAGACAGAGGAAGAGATTCGGGACTGACCTGGTCTTGGGGGAGTGTAAGTTGATTGTCTTGTTTTTGTTTTGTTTTGTTTTATAAGCATGAGGTATCCCAAGGACATTAGAGGTCCTTGATCAATGGCCTTGGGTTAGACAGCCATACTGGAGCTGGTATCAGTGAGGTCCAGAGAGGCCCACTTTTGTGTTCACGTTGTCATACCTAAATTCTAATCTCCACTCTCTTCTGCCTGGTTATTTTGACCCCGGGAAGAAAATGACCTGTTTAGCTTAGCAGGAGAGGAGGAAGAGACGTATGTTCTTAGAGTCTTTAAACAAGGTGTTTCCAGTATCGATGCTTTCTAAGAAATGTATGGTGACCGGTGCTCACGCTGTCTTTGACCTCCCGATCTCTCGTGTATACGTGACTCTACCATATCGTGGAGTTGCAGGCCCCGCGCAGTGACACGACGGTGGCGCAATGCTCTGATGCTGGAGACCCACTGGAAGACGGGGGTTTGGTTCCTTGGTTGACTTGAACACACCAGAAGTGCGTGTGTGTGCCTGCGAGCCTGGCTGCGGGGAAACGCTCACAGCAAGGATCACGTGTGAGACTGTTGAGGGTGTTTGTTTCTCTCTTTCCCTCACTCATGATATAAAAAAAGAAATGAACCTTTTTGTGTGTGTGTGAGATTTTTGCCCTAGTGTGCTCCCTGCAGAAACAGAGAGAGATGGAGAGAAAGAAAGCGAGAAATCACCTCCCAGGAGGGATAGCCACGCTGCAATCCCTTCTCCTCTATTCTCCACTTGGGATTTTGGGCATGCATGCATGCACGCAGCGTGAGTTTCAAGCTACCAAGTTTGGGACTCGAACTGCAGTTGACCATGTGGAAATCCAGCACCTTAACTACTATGCCACCTGCTGGCCCAAGAAATAAATAAGCCTTTAAAAAAAAAAAAAAAAAAAGCCATTACAAGTACAGTATCTGCAGTTGTTTCATTTTGGTTGTATGTTCACGTGGGTTTCTTATTTGCCACGGTGTTTTCACTGTGACTTCTCTAACCTTGGGTTTCTGTGGCCTCTTCCCCACGTGAGCTGATTTCAACATCGCTGGCTTCTTCGAGAATGGCTCGTGGGTACTGTCCTCTGCCAGGGCGGCCTTCGGACCTGCACGTGGAGTCCCTTGCCCTCCATCTTCCTGCAGCCTCCTAGGATTATGGCTGGAAGTCTTTCCCAGGACGAACCCGTGTCTGTTTCATCCCTTTTTCTTCCTGAGGGCAGACCACGTACCAGGGCCGCTTGGGCTTCCTGGTGGCTCCCTGAGCATGGGGATGGTGTAGGAGGATCATGAACAGAAAATAACACAATTTGGAGTGAGGAACTTTGGCTGCCAATTGCAGGGCAGCTGGCCAGAAGATTATCTCTCTTCCCTCATATGTTTGGGATATTTGTTACTCTAAAAATATCCGTAACTGCTGTGTACAGCCACGCAGGCTGTGCACTGCACGACTCCAGGGAACGTCACGATGTGAACGGTGCTTCCAGTCTGTGTAGTGTGGCTGCCCTGAGACCTCTTGGCCTGGAGTAGGCCTAGCAGCAGAGTGCTTTTATCCCAGTGTTTCCCGGGCTTCAGACATTTCCTCTCACCTTTCTACATTTGTCCCTAGCCTCATACCCTTGTTCCACTGTGATTTTTTTTTTTTTTATTTTTGGCTTTACATTGCCTCACATTTTCCTTTTATAAATGAATTTAAAAGGAAAGCTTTATATCACAATTGGAAATGAAAAAATGAGTACGCTTTGTCAAAAATAGAAGAAATATAAATACACACACACACACACACACACACACACATATACACGTGTGTGTGCGCACACACATTTGAGCATAAAACCAAAACAATGCTACCAAACTTAAGCATTTGGTCTTTTCTCTCTTTAAAAAAATAGATTAGCAGGCCAACAGGTGGTATGGTGGTTAAGGTGCTGGATTCCCAAGTGGCTGACCATGGTTCGAGGCCCAGACCCAGCAGCTTGAAAATCATGCTGGGTACGTGGGCATGAGTGCATACCCAAAATCTTGAGAGGGAAATGGAGGAGAAGGGATTACAGCCTGACCATTCTCCTTGGGCAGTGGGGTGGACAGGTGATTTCTTGCTTTCTGTCTCTCTCCGGTGAGTGTACTTGCCCTATAGCAAAAAAGAAAAAGGAAAAAAAGCACTAGATTAGCAAGTATTAGAGCCATGTTGAGAACAGGCTAGCACGAGACTGGAGTCTTCCCTTAGAAGTAATCTGAAAGATTGGAAGGGAATGGAGAGGGGGAATCACTCCTCGTGACATAGTTCTGTGTATTTTGGTCACCCGCGAGACCTAGGGATACACTGCCCTACCAGCTCCTCGAGTACCTTGGCCACCTCTCCATGTGGTGGTCCAAGCCTTTCTTATACCCTGTCACCACTGGGAAGTTTGACGCCACCAGAGAGGCTTTTTCCTGAGGCTGGATTGCTCTTTGGTTATATTGGACAGAGGCTGCTCCTTGGGTCCATTGGGTTAGTTCTGCTCCCTGGAATTAAACAGAGTAAATCAAATCCTTCCTACAATTTCCATCTCTCTGAATATGATTCACACTGGGGGCTCTGGAACTTTTAGCTCTATGCTAATGACTGTAGAACTTAACCTCACTGTGCCTCAGTTTCTTCATCCAAAATGGGATTCTTAATAGTGCTTGCCGGACCAGCAGGTGGTGTGGTGGTTAGGGCGCTGGACTCCCACATGGCCAACCTCGGTTTGAGACCTGGACCTGGTGGCTTGCTCTTTCACTTTCCCTCCATTTCTCTCTTTCTGGTGAGCGCACATGCCCTGTAGCAAGTTAAAATAATAATAATAATAATAAAATTAAATAATTCTTTAAAAAAATTAGTGCTTGCTTCTTAGGGTTGTTGTGAGAATTAGACAGGTTATGCCAGTGGACCTGTAAGACTGAGGCTGGCACGTTGTACGTTCTTGATAAATGTTAGTGCTCATGATTTTCTTCAGCTGGGACTGTGGGGCCTTTTCTTCTCATACTTTTTTCCTAGATTGGAAGGAAGAGGGGCAGTCATAAGAACGTGATGGTGAAGTCATTAGAACATGGTGTTCTGTGAAGCTGTCCCACATGGGAAAGTTCCATATTTGTGTCTGGTTGCCTCCCTGAATATGCTGGGTCCACTCTCTGGAGCTGGCTGAGGCTGGGATGGATTACGGCGTCAAGACCTTGTGTGTCTGCCTCTTCCTGTCTCTGCCTCTTTCTCTCTGTCTCACTCATGGAATAAATATACTTTTATTTACTTATTTGAAAGAGAAAACAGAAGTCTTGGGTTCCAACTTCAGTTTAATATCTGACTCATAATGAGATCTTAACCAATTCAAGGCCCTCCGTGGGGCTTGATTTCTCCTTTTGGAAATTGAGAGTGAGCGAGGTGGGTTTTGTGAACCTGCATCCCTCCTCTCATCTCTAGCAGGGCTTGATAATTCTATGCAGAGGGAGGCAGAGGAAGATGCAGATAATTGTGGGCCATGATCTCAGGTGTATACCTTGCAAAAACTACCCAATAGCTCCCCCCCCACCACCGCATTTTAATTTCTCTTTCAAAACATGCTTTTGGGAAATGAGACAGGACAACTTATGAAGGATTCCTGATAGTATCAAAAAAGAGAGAAATAAGACTGAGGCACTGGGGAAAGAGATTTACTTTGTTTTAACCAAACCCAACATATGGGATGACATTTAAAAAAGTCACAGTATTTTTTTTGTATTATCAAGATGATGATGATAATAATAATAGTGACTAATTACTGAGTCTTTTTCATTTACCAGGGGCCTCACATATGTTATCTCCCTTGATTTCCAGCTACCCCATGCATAGGGCAGCACTAGCTGCTGTAACAAATAGCTCCCCGAATGGCAATGTGTTAGCACAGAAGTCTATTTCTGGCTTATGTAACACTTTAGGATAAGTGGTCCTGATGGGTGGCAGTTCCACTCTATAAAGTGACTCAGAGACCAGGCAACTTCCTTATTGTGGCTATGTCATTTCCTAGGGGTTTGGAGCCCTCTGCATCTAGGAGGAAGATAAAGGAGAAGCATATCCACTTCATAAGAGCCCTCCCCAGGATGTGCCCCCACACTCACATTATATAGGAAAGGACCAGTCATATGACCCCCATCTGGGTACAAGGCATGCTGGGAAATATTATATTTGGCTGGCAGCCACTTCCTTGCTTTTTAAATTTAATTTGATTTCTTTTATTAGTGAGAGAGGGAAAGAAAGAGAGAGAGATTCAACAGGATCTTTGTATCACCTTCTACCCCTGCCTCAGCCAGATATGTGCACCTGGTGTGTTTCAGGGAGACCTCCGGACATGAACCCAGGACCTTCCTGTGTGGGTCAAGCATCAGAGAGCATTGTGTTTGTGCTTTACTACTGCCGCCACCCCTGAGCAGCCCCTTCTAGCAGTAACTCCACGTTCCGGAGGGATAGCACATGTCTTGGTGGGTGGCCAGCTCTTTCTGTTACACTTCACCTGGTGGAAATGATAATTATACCTTTGACATGTGGAAACTGAGACCTAGAGTGTCTGACCTTGGATCATGGAGCTTGTCAGTGACAGAGCGAGGACTAGAACTCAGGACTCTCTGAGTTCAAGCCTGTTACATTTCATCACTGTGGTGTTCATATATATATATATATATATATATATATATATATTCCTTTATTCATGAAAGAGCGTATGCAAATGCATGAGAGAGAGAGAGAGGAGCATTCTCCACAAGGTCTGGTCATGCCATGATCCTGTTCCTCCAGTCCTCCAGCCTCTTAGATCCTGGGCATTTGTGCGTGTGCCTGGAGTGTTTCAGGCTGACCAGGCTGGGGATTCAAACTGTGGTCACTGTGTGGAATCCAGCTTCTCTTGAGCAGTGCTCACCGCTGCACCATGGAGCAGCCCTGTGATGTTATCTTACGTAGGCATTTGGGTTCTTCCAGCTTTAAAGTGATTTAGAACAAGTTCTTCCCTTCGCTTGCTCACAGAGCCCCAAATGCCCAAGCAAGTGTGTTTAGGGGCCCTAGTCAGGCGGTCATGATGCCAGGCGTGGTTTTGGTCTCTAGTATTTCATCCACTTGTAAAAGCAATTATCCCCAGAAAGTTAACCCACTTTTGGACTCCTGCCAGAAATCAAGGCATGGTACCATCTGTAAGAGATAAATAAATCAAAATATCATCAGCAGATAAGTGTGTGCCATCTGCTGCCCTGTCAGTTGAACTGGCAGAAGCCTCCAGAGAATTCCAAGGAGGCGCTTGCCAAGGCTCCGCTGCCAGCCTGCAGAGTGAGAGGAGAAGCTTCACGCAAGCTCTGCTGGCATCTTTCTTCTCTCCTGGCTCCTGGGGCCGAATTCCTTGAATCCAGCCAGCGAAGGCACAGGGACTTTTGCCCTTGTCACACAATCACGATTTCTTCTCATCGGTCACATGCGTGGGGGGTCTGAGACCCATTGTTCTCTGTCCTCCTAGCGAGTCCAGAGCGCCTCCTATAGCGAGGAGTGTGTGTGGGGGGGTCCCCCTGGATTCTGGTCCCAGAACCTGACTCAGATTCAGAAGCAGCTGGATTTGGGCCCACTGGGCCAGGCATCTCCCTTGGCGGTCACATCTGGGGCTGCTGGTTTCTCTGACTGCTATGGAGTGCCCTTTGGAGGGTCGTGGGGGCTTCTCTTAGGAAGAATGGATTTCTCTAGAACCTGCCTGCTCTGCTAAGAGGCAGTACGCATAGTGACCCGAACTAGGGCTCAGTGTTGACCTGCCTTGATTTGCCACCAGCTGGGTGGTGTTAGACACTCAGGTTTACCGTACCTCAGTGTCTTCCTCTGTAAAGTGGGGGTGACAGTAGGACCTGCTTCCTTGGGCTGTTGGGGAGACCAGTGAACCGATACATGTGAGTGCTAAGATCAGGGCCGTGCATTAAACACAGGCATGGCATACACAGTGACTTCAAAATGCCCGTGGAAAACTGGAGCGAGAGTACAGGTTTATTTTGGCGCAAAAACAGTTTTGGAATCCAGGCGCTGTTTTTTCGTAATATGCATTTTCAATGAACTTTTTGAAGACCCTCCCAGTCCCGTATGTCCGTATATGTTACTTGTTGGCCGACTGTGTGAGGCGCTCGCTCTGCTGCCCCACCCTTCCCCAGCCTCTCTGCACGCCCTCCCACTCCACAGAAACCTCAGCTACACCATCTGGTGGGGTATGGCATCAAGTCACGATCCTCAGACCAGGATCTGGGGACCCGTCCAAGGACGCTGGGCTCCCTGTGCCCTTCCCCCTCGCTTCCTGCCTCTCCACTGCCAAGCAAGACTTGGGCTCGTGTGTGTCCACTCCGAGGGTGACTTGGCCGACCTGCAGAACTCCATACACCTTCTGCCAGCACCAGGCATCTGCCTCTGGTCCCCTCCCTCCAATCTGCCTGTGGCCTTGCCAGGTCCCCTGCACCTGCTCTGGCTGAGGTTTCAGAGTTTCAGCCTCCTGCTCTGACTCGGGTAGGTACCTCGCTTTCCCTGGGAGGAGAGAGTCATGTCTCTAACCTGGGATCCAGGGAAGGCATTTAAAAAGATGTGTGGGCCCCAGCATAGGACAGACATTTTCACACGTGCTTTTCAGTTTGAATTCTTTCTGCAAGTGTGGAAGGTACCCCTGGGGCTCCCATGTGGCAGGTGAGGAAAAGGCTTGGAGAGGTGAAGCCAAGGTCACATGGCAAGGAAAAGGGGGAGGATGGATTTGAACTCACATCCTGTGCTTCTGAGCCCTTTGCCTTAGAGCACCCCTCCCCCGCAAGGAGCCTCAAGACCTGTGACAAATGACATTGGGGGTGTGAATGTCAAAACATGGAGCGGATGCTTTTGCAGATGCTGCCTGATTTCAATCCTAACCGGAGACATCGTGTTTTATACCCATTACCTCATTTGGCTTGTACAGCAGTCCCCTGAGGCTGGACCGATCAGCCTTTACTGGCAAAAACAAAACAAAACCTCCCCAAAACCCAGCCACACAAATGTGAAACTACTTATGTGTAAAGTTTATTTATTTCTTCCATGCGTGAGAGAGACACAGAGACAGAGACAGAGAGACAGGACTCCAAATAGAGTCTTGCCTGGCCAGGTTGTTCAGGGAGATCTCTGGACACAAACCCGGAACCTTCCCACATGGTTCAGCCTCTTGGCGTGCCCATTTTACTGCTGCAGTAAAATTTATTATATTTTTTCAGTGTTTATTCTTGTCTTTCTTCTATGAGTGAGAGAGACAGAGACAGACAGGTAGCTCCAACCCAGTCGTCATGCCACCTCAGCTAGCTCTGGGTCATGGGCATACCCCTGACACACCCAGTGAGGGCAAATTCGGAGACTTGAATTGGAGCCTCCCAAGTGGTCAGTCCCACATAGTGCCCTGCTACTGCTGAGCCATCGCCTGGTCCCCTAAAAGCCACTGTTTACCCTCAGCCCCAAGGCTAGCGGATGGTAAACCTGGGATTCGAACTCTGGGCTGTGTGACCCAGCACCCAAGCTTTTAACCAGAGAGCACACCCTGTCCATTCTTGTTGACCCTGGTACACCCTGCCTCCCCCTCCCACCTCCACACACGAGCTTCTTTTTCAGTTAGACCAGACCTGGAAGAGGGAGACCACAGGCTGGCATTCCTGGAACGAGGACCGAGTGACGTGTGGGAGTGAGGCAGTTGTGTCCCGGCCAGTCGGATCTGTGCTGGATTCCTGGAAACCTCATTTCTGCCCAGAGTCTGTGCCAAGTTCTCCCTGAGTGCCTGTGGATAGGTTCGGGCCACGGTAAGGAGGGCAATTTGTGCGTGCCCGTCTCTGGCCCCAGCTTGGCCAGGATCCTGGAGACAATGTGCAGTGAGGGGAGGTCAGGGCCTCTTGGACGGTGTGATTTATTCCCACACTGCAAAAAGCCGGCAGTCCGTAAGGTGATGCCACAGGTCTAGGAAGCAGTGACCTTCCATTTGTCTTTCCTGAGCAGATCAGTAAGTCCTTCAGAAAGATGTTTTGGATTCACTTCTGTGATTTGTTTCAAAATAACCCCATGGTGTGAGGGGTGGGCGGGGTATAGATGAGACAGGACTGGCCGTAGGTTGACAGTTACTAAGCTGGGGTGAATGACACCCTGGGCCTTTTGGACTCCTCTCTGCTTTTGCAGAAGATGGAAATTTCCCAAAATAAAGTGTTTAAGAGAGACGGGATGTTCTGTGAGCTGACCCATGTGGGCAGGCCCCAGGTTTGCATCTGGAGATTGCCCCGAGTACACTGGGTGGTCGTGTGCCCAGGACCAGGGCCTGAGGTAGAGCTGGGGTGAATGGTGGCAGCACAGCCCTGTTGGGAAGTCGCACTCTCTCTCTCATTTATGGAGAATATGAATGAGTAAACCTAAAAATATTTTAAAAATAAATATCAGAGACTGCTTGGGCTGGCATGAATGCCTGGGTCCCCATCTGACTTCCGGACCAGTCAGTCCCCTGCATCATGGACAGAACTTTGGAAAGACAGGTCAGGTCCTGATTCTGCTGCTTCCTGGCTGTGTAACCTGGGGGAGGTCTCTTCATCTCTGCGAGCCTCAGTTTCCTCACCTGAAGGATGGGGAAGGACCCTGACCTCATACAGTCGTGTTGATGGCGAGTCCTTTGCATGGTGCTTGCCCTGGACTGCCTTTGGGTCATCGGATCCTGGGTCTGAGGCAACATGACAGACTTGAGTGTCCACCAGTGGATGTTGTGGTCTGCCACTTACAGCCCCAAGAGCCCAAGAAGGGGTTCGGCCACGCTCAAGGTAGACCGCAACAACATGGTGAGAGAGATCACGATAAAACCCTGTAGAATTTCACAGTGGGGAGACATCTTTTGGGGTGGGGCATATAGTTTGTGAATAAGACAGACGTCATGGCAGGAGAGTGGGAGGGACACTGATCTTGAGGGCTGTGGATGGTTCCAACATGGAGAAATGGAGGGAGAGAAGGTTGGGATTAAGGAATCAAGGTGTGGAGGTGGGACAAGGTCGGAAATTACACCAGAACCCATTGGCAGTGAAGCAACAGAAAAGGAGGGCTGGGGTGAGGGCTAGTTCACAGATCTGAGACGTCTGTGGCACATGTGAAGCTTAAAGGGCTGCCCAAGGGCCACCCTGGGGACCACCACCTCTGCCCTGGGTAGCCTAGGTGCCGCCTTTGTTTGCCTCTTCCCTCCTAGATCGGCCTTAAGTCTCAACTTGCCATCTCACCTTTGCCTACAGGTGTGGTGGTGGCCACACCTTCCGACCCGCAGGGTTTCCCCCTGCCTGGTGGAATTCTTTATAAAGGCTGTTGCGTAGCGCTGTTTATTCATTGCACAGTCACGTCTGCAGCACTGACCACGGCTTCAGTCTTTGGGGGCACAATAGCCGATGAGACACTCGTGGTCATGAGGCTTGTTTGTGCTGAAAACGTGTGACCTCCATGTTGCAGAGATGTCATCTGGTTATTGTTTAGAAGAGCCAGCAAACTCTCCTTTGGCTTGGATAATTCCAGACAGTTCATACATGCGCTTTAACATTAGGACGGAGGCTCCGTGCTGGCAGGGATTTTGTCTGGTTCGCTGCTGTCTCCCCAGCACCCAGAACAGTGCTGGCTCAGTAAGTGTTGCTGGAGTGCAGATGCATGCATAGAAAACATCAGCAATGGTAACTTAAGACAAGGATAGCTGTGGAACCAGCAGGTGGTGTAGTGGTTAAGGCGCTGGACTCTCATGTAGTTGACTGCAGTTTGAATCCTGGACCTGGTGGCTTGAAACTTATACCAAGTGCATGTGCACGTGTACCCAAAATCCTAAGAGGAGACTGGAGGAGAAGGGGCTGGGATCACCATTCTCCCCGGGGAGAGAGTGGTTTCTCCCTATAGCCAAACGTCTGTCCCAAAACCCCAAAATAAAAACAAAAACAAGTTTACTTTTAGGAATCAAAATTAATTTAAACACCCCCAGATATCACTGCTTTGTAATTTTGATTCCTAGGGTTCTGAAAAAAAGAGAAGAAGAGGGGAAAGAGAGAGAGCGAGAAAGAGAGCTGAATTCTGCATGGTCTCAGGGCCTGCAACCTCTAGCCTGGTCTGGAATATGACCCAGTCCACTTGTATTTCTATGTAAATGGAGCCCAAAGGCAAAGGCAAGCCCGCTGCACAGTCTGTGGAGGACTCAGACAATAACCAGGTGAACAAATGCTCAAATAAGGCAATTTCACATTGGGATCATGGTAAGTGAGGTGGACGGAAAACGAAGCAGGGTGAGGAGGAGAAGCAAAGGGCGTAGACCGCCTTAGGGAGGGTGATGTGCTAGCTGTTCTTATCCACCCCTCTGCGTCTGTCCGCTGCCCTTTTCTATGCCTTGGGAGACACTGTGTGGGCAGAATTGCCTGGACTCTGGTACCTTCTGTTTTCTCATTGGTTTTGGCCAAAGGGAGGCACCCACAGGGAATCAGCGTGGAAGGGCAGAGGTCAGGGTACTGTATCTCCTGGCCAAAACAAAAATAAGTTTACTTTTAGGGATCAAAATTAATTCCCCCCCCCAAGATATCGCTGCTTGCTATCTTCTCTTCCCGCTGAAACATTGACTTCATTCCTCTAGGGACTGGCTCTCCAGATGTGGGCCTTAGTCCAGCTGCATCAGCATCCTCTGAGATCTTGCTGGAGAGGCAGATTCTTGGGTCCATCCGAGAATTTCAGGTTCTGATGCTCGTGTGTGACTGCAGCTCCTGGCAGGTCAATGGCTTCAACTCTTACAGGCTTCATTAGACCTCGGGTGGTGAGGGCTCCCCACTGTCCTGGCCCCTCAGCCCTGTCCACAGTTCTATAAATAGTCCCTCCACTCAGCGGTCTTCCTGAGCCCCCTGGAGGGTGCCATCTGTTCCTGCCAGGACCTTGACTGGACTACCCGGTCTGCGTGTCAGTTCATATCCATCTAGACAGGCCTCCCTGCCCCAGCTCACCTCGTCACCACTGAAGGCCATTGAGGGCTTGAGCTGGTGACCTTGCATTGCAGTTGGATCTCAGTCCCGTCTGGGGGCCCTGGCCTTGGGACAGTAGTACAGTAGGTACAGTAGTGAAGCTCTCCTACAGCAGGTTTTCCTTTAAGGCTGTGGTGGGTGTGATATGCACACTCACTTCTGCAAGGAGTGTCCCATGAATATATCTCTAGACACGGCAGAATAGGATTCAGCTTCTCTCTCCAGGGTAGTGAGAAAGTCAGTCTCTACATAATCGAGGTTCACTTCTATCCCTGGTTTACAGGAAGTGCTCAGAACTTTACGGAGAACCTCTGATCTTTGCCTGTCCTTTCCCTTCTCACTGCTGTTGGTTTTGTGGACCCATTGGGGGCTGTGGGACCCTCACTGAGGTGCAAAATGCTGAGCCTGTGACCTGTGACCCCAAACCAATCTTTCCAGGCCATTTTTTTTAAGGTCTTGATATCCCCTTTAGAGTGCTATGGAGGTCCTGCTGCTTATGGATCCCTAAACCATGACTCCCCTGAGACCCCTGGGGCCTCCCTCTTGCACAAATTCCCTC
Source organism: Tupaia tana (assembly GCA_026018925.1). Taxonomy (NCBI): domain Eukaryota; kingdom Metazoa; phylum Chordata; class Mammalia; order Scandentia; family Tupaiidae; genus Tupaia; species Tupaia tana. The sequence continues at coordinate 62,133,827 of JAKSZU010000016.1, forward strand.
TGCTGTCCCCTTCTGGAGCAAGATGACCTGGCAATACAGTGGCTTTTAGGAACTCCCATTCACCTTCTCTACCTTAGTAGGTCAAAGAGCTACTAAGGGATGAAGTGGTGGGAGAAGGGGCATCTCTAAGGTACAGAAACGGGCAGTTACCAGGCAGTGTGCATGGATATGGGGGAGACCATGGAAGGCACAGGGCCGGGCCCAGGCAGGAGCCCATCAAGGAGCCCATAGCATCCCTGTGTGGTCGGGACTCCTGCCCACTAAGTCGTCCCAGCTCTACCACCTGGTGGCTGGCGTCAAGCCCTACTGATCCAGCCTGCAGTGTGCACTGCAGAAACACCGGACCTGGTGCTTTTCACTTTTTATAAGCAGGGGAACAGAGGCACCAAAATGATCTAATAAGTGATGAAGCCAGGCTGAGCCCAGACAGGCTTGGCTCTAGATTCCCTGCTCTGACCTAGTGTGCAACACTGCCACCCCTTTATGCTAGGTCTGATGGTGTTCCATGTGTCACTCTTGTCTCCCTCCACTGGACTGCAAAGGACAATGTCCCATGTGTCCTCTGACTCACGTGTGGGAGGGAGGGATGATGATGGTGGTCTCTATCTTCTAAGCACCCGCCTATTCCAGGCACTGTGTCTAACCTCTTCGGTCCATGTTGGGTCTTCACGAGACCCTTGAAGGTGCTAGGCTTATTTCACCAAGCAGGAAATCGAGGCCTAGAAACTGGGACTCATGTGGCAGGAAGCAGCATAGCCACCATTCAGACTCAGCACTAGTGACTCTGGGGCTTAGCCCTTGGCTGCTGTGCTATCCTGCCCCACATGTGCTGCAGATGGAAGGCGTGCTCGGTGCAGCAGCATGGGCTGTCACTAAGCTGAGTCTATTATTTTTCCAATGTTAGAAATACTTTTGGGGGGGCCAAGCATTGGTGCAGCAGTGATGCGGATGGACCACATCGGAAGGGTCCTGGGTTCATGTCCTGGCACCTCCCTGAGTGTGATGGGTGTGTGATTCAGGATGGCTGGGGCTTGAGGAGGATCATGGCATGGGGACCCTGTTGGGGATGTCTGTCTCTTTCTCTCTCTCTCCATAGAGGAAATAGATGAATAAACTTTAAAAAAATAAAAAAGGCAAAATACGTTTTATATGAATCCTATTGTATGTGATTCCTTTCCTGGGTGAACATTGAAATTGCCTGGGGTAAACCCCTACTGATGTGTAGGCCCTACTCAAACCAATTAAATCCAAGTATCTATGCCTGGGGTAAAACCCTAGGTGTTAATGTGTGTAAGCCCTACTCAAACCAATTCAATCCAAGTATCTATGGGTGGGGTCTGGGCTTCCCAGATCTGAGACATACTTACACTGGATGACCTTCAGGATCCATCCTTCCAGGTCTCAAGTGTCATGGTTCGCGAACGGTATGCTGCCATCAGGTGGCGGTAACATGACACAGCTTTAATTGTCAAGTCTCAGTCCCAAGTGTGTGTTGAGAGATAATTGCATTTGTCTTCAGTTTTATGCCCAAAATAAATTCCTTAATTAAACATATGAGCTTGATAATAATTGACACAATGATGTTAATGTGTTAAGGGTCGCTTCTAAAAGCAGTAAGTCAATCTAGTGCAGTTTGATGTTTTTCTCATTAATGCTTAACGAATGCTTTATCATGGAGACTAAGGGTTTCAAGGGAGAAAAAAATCTCTTTTCTGTTTAGATATCAGTTGTCAGACTTTTGACCATTCAAGTGCCTTGTCTTCTTCCAGTCTTCTCTATGAGTTTTCCTTAAACCTCAGCCTGGCCCTGCATAAACAGTGTGGGCCAAGTTTGACCATCTCTGCTAAAATGTCTTGTGTTTGTCAGCCTTGTCCACATAGTAAGAAAAGAAGCATGAGAGCCATTTATTTAGCACCTCATGCATTGCTCCTGTCAGCACAGATATGTTCCCAGGGGATTGCTTTCAGAATGCAGCAGCTCTACACAGTGGGAACAGTTGGCTGCAGTAGGATACCCCAACATAGCATGTGGGGATAGATGGCTGAGAAGATTTTAGAGCATGGGGTTTGGAGTCTGAGGATCTGGGTTGAATTTTGTTCTGTCACTTACTGGCTGTGTGTTCTTGGGCAAGTCACTAAAATTTCAGAACCTTCTGAACTTTGCTTCTTTCTAAAAGGAGAATTCTCAGAGGTACATACCAAGTAGCTGTGGATAAAGAATAGGCAAATACCCTTTCACGTAATGAGACCACTCCATGAACTAGGAATATGAAGGAACTTTCTCAACCTGATAAAGAGTACATGCAAAATCCCACAGTTAACAATAAACTTAAGGGTACTAGAATGAATGCTTCCTCCTGAGGTGGATAATAAGACAAGGCTGTCTGCTCTTGCCACCTCTATTCGACATTATAGTGAATATTTTAGTCAGCATAATTAGGCAAAAAAATAAGATAGATTGAGATTAGAAAGGAAAAAGTAAGACTATTTCTGGGAACTGGCAGGTGGTATGGTGCTTGAGGTACCGGTCTCTCTCTGTCTCTGGTCAAATTAAAAAAATAATAATAATAACAAACAAAATTAAATAAATAATTAATTTAAAAAAGGATGATTTCTTTTTGCAGATGACATGATCTTGTATATAGCAAATCCTAAGAGCTTACTAAAAACTATTAGAACTAATAAATTAATTTATAAAAATGACAGGATTCAGATAAATATACTAAAATTTATATTTCTATGCAGTAGAACAAGAATGAAATTAAGAAAACAGTTTTGTTTATAATACAGCATTAAAAAGAATAAAATACTTAGGAATAAAGTTAACAAAAGTGCAAAACCTATACTCTGAAAACTATAAGACATTGTTGAAAGAAATTAAAGTAGATCAAAGTAAAAGGAAAGACAGCCTATGTTCATGGATTGAAGGATTTAATAGCTGAGATAGCAATACTTCCTCTTTTATTTCCTTCTTCTTCTTCTTTTTTTTTTAATAGGGTGTGTGTGTTTGCCAGAAAGACAGAGAAAGACAGAGATAGGAAGCGAGAAATCAGTCTCCAGGGGTGATGGCCACACCACAATCCCCTCTCCTCCATTTTCCTCTCAGGATCTTGGGCATGCACACACACGTGCCTGGTGTGAGTTTAAGCCACTGGCTCTGGGACTCGACCCATGGTCAACTACATGAGATTCCAGTGACATAGCCATTACACCAACTGCTGGTCCCAAGATAGCAATACTTCCTAAGTTGACTACTGATTCATTACAATGTCTATGGAAATCCCAACTTTCTTTTTTGCAGAAATTGACAAGTTGATCCTAAAATTCAATAGAAATGCAAAACACAGAATAACCAAAACAATCTTAAAAAAAAAAAAAAGTCTAGAAAAGTATGCACACATGTGAGAGAGAGAGAGAGAGAAGCTCCAATTCTGTGCCTGATAAGTTTTTGGAGCTGGGCCTTAAATATGGATCGGCCATGCAGGATCAACTTTCTCTGCATAGCATCTAACTGCTGCATTATGGGGCCAGCCCCAAGACAATCTTAAAAATGAAGGTCAAAGTTGGAAAAACTCATATTTCTCAGTTTAAAAATTTATTGCTAGAGGGACCAGCAGTTAGCGTAATGGCTATGTCGCTGGACTCCCATGTAGTCGACTGCGGTTCAAGTCCCGGACCCGGTGGCTTAAACTCACGCTGGGCGCATGTGCGTGCGTGCCCAAAATCCCGAGAGGAGAATGGAGGAGAAGGGATTGCAGTGTGGCCATCCCCGATGGGGGGTGATTTCTCGCTTTCTGTCTCTCTGTCTCTGTCTGTCTGTCTGGCGAGTGCACGAGCCCTATAGCAAAAATCTCTCAAAAAAAAAAAATTATTGCTAGAGACCAGCAGTTGGCATACTAGATGTGTCACTGGACTCCCATGTAATTGACTGCGGTTCGAGTTCCAGACCTGGTGGCTTAAACTCACGCCGGGCGCGTGTACATACATGCCCAAGATCCCGAGAGGAGATGGAGGAGAAGGGATTGCGGTGCGGCCATCCTCCCTGGGGGGATGATTTCTCACTTTCTGTCTCTCTGTCTCTTTCTGTCTTTCTGGTGAGCACACATGCCCTATAGCAAACCCCTCCCCAGAAAAATATCTACTGCTAAGGTATAGTAATCAAGAGAATATAATACTGGTATAAGGATAAACATACAGATCAATGGAATAGAATTAAGAGTGCAAAATAAACTCTTCACACTTACAGTCAGGTTTTTTTTCCTTTCTTTCTTTCTTTTTTTTTTTTTTTTTGAGAAAGAGATTTTTGCTATAGGGTACATGTGCTCACTGGGGAGACAGAGAGAGACAAAGAGACAGAAAGTGAGAAATCATCCCCCAGGGGATGGTCACACTGCAATCCCTTCTCCTCCGTTCTCCTCTCGAGATTTTGGGCATTCATGCACACACTACCAGCATGAATTTTAAGCTGAGTCTGGGACTCGAACCACAGTCAACCATGTGGAAGTCCAGTGATGTAACCATTATGCCATTTGCTGGTCCTGTCAGCTTTTAAAAAAGCAAATTATTAATTTACTTCTTACATGAGTGAGAGAAACAGACACAAACACACAGCACTCCCAACAAGATCTTGATGTAGTGATCCACCCCCTGCTTCAGCCAGCCCTGAGTCACGGGCATGTGTATGCCCAGCGTACTCAGAGAGGTCTCCAGATACGAGTCCCATGTAGGGTAGCTAGACAGAGGGTTGCATTTCACTGCTGTGCCAATGTTAGACCTTCCCCTCCCATGTCAATTACTTTTTGACAAGAATACTAAGACAATTGATGGGAAAAAGAATAGTTTTTCAGCAATGGTGCAGGGACAGCTAGATATCCACATTAAAAAAGGATAAAATTAAAAAGAAAAAGGTGAAGTCAGGCCCCTTTTGTGTACCATGCACATAAATCAACTTTAAGTGAATAAGAGACCTAAATGGAAAAGTGAAAATTACAAAACTCTTAGGAGAAAGAATAATGATAAATCATCATGATCTTGGGTAGGCAAAGCCTTTTAGATATAACATCAAAAACACAAGCAACAAAAGAAAAAATAGAGAAATCGATCTTGGTTAAAACATAAACTCTTGGACTTCAAAGCTTTAAATAGTTTAATGGTTTCTCAAAAGACTAAACAGCATTGCTGCCTGACTTCCTCTGAGGTATAGAATCAAGAGAAATGAAAACTTGTCAACGTGGGGACCAGAAAATGGTGTCATGGTTATGTCGCTGGACTCCCACGAAGTTGATCGTGGTTCAAGTCCTGGACCCGAGAGCTTAAAACTCACACCAGACGTGTATGCGTGCATGCCCAAAATCCCAAGAGGAGAATGGAGGAGAAGGGATGGGGGTGAATTCTTGCTTTCTGTCTTTCGCTCTGGTGAGCTCATGCACCCTATACTAAAACATCTCTCTCTAAAAAACAAACAATAAAACTCCCAAAAAACCCAACTTGTCCATATGAAAACTTGGAAACAAATCTAAAAGTCTAGCAGGTGATGAATGGATAAGTAAAATATGGTATGTCCATACAATGGATTATAATGTTGCAATAAAAAGAAATGAAGTACTGATGCCTACTACAACATGATGATCCTGGAAAAGATGCTGTGTGAAGAAGCCAGTCACAGAAGACCACAGAGTGCATGATTCATTTCTACAAAATGCCCAGACTAGACAAATCGAAATATGGGAAAATAGATTGCTTATTGCCCAGTGCTGGGAGGGTTGGAGGACATGGGACTGACTGCTAATAGGGATGAAGCTTCTTTTCCAGGCGATGAAAATGTTCTAAAATTGATTATGGTGAGAGTCACACTACCTTGTGAATATACTAAGAATATACTAAAAGCCATTGGATTGTACGCTTTGAATAGATGAATTGTATAATGTGTGAATTATATCTCAATAAAACTGCTAAAGGAAAGCGAAGACAAAATGCCTCGCCCATAAATCTGAAATATTGTCGAGCAGCCCCGTTGGTGGTGGGAGCCAGAAGCCCGTGCAGGAGGGTAGACGCCTTCCTTCGCCCCGGGAGGCACATGGCCCGGGACCCATGTAACTTTCACTAGCCCACAGAAATGTTGGGATTTTGTTTAAAATCAGAAGAGAAAAATAGAAATTTAGATTCACAAAATGCTTAACAGTTAATATGCTCATCTGTATACCAATGTTGCTATAAAACATACTTTTTAATATCATTTTTCTTAAATTCAGGAAAGGAGTCCGTGACGGCAAAAGCGCCAGGGCCCATCAACATCCTAATGTGGCATCGAGTGCTGGTCCAAGTTTGGCCATGAAATTTCCCTCACCTCCAGTTTTCGAGAAAACAATATAACATTAAAGAATGTTTAAAACAATTTGCTTGTGATCTATCCACTCTGGCATAGCGTTTCTTTTATTTATTTGTTTTTAACCTTCCCGTCTCGTTCTTGGTTGTGAGCAAATAGCTCTCTGCTGGAGTGTGGGTTCTAATCTCGTACCACTACCGTGCTGTGTGACCCAGGCTGGTCACTCAGCTGCCCTGAGCCTTATTGTCTTCATCTCTAATGGGATATGAGGGGCCAGCGTATCAGCACTGAGCCTGAGGAGGAAGCAGGTGTGCTGGAACACAGGAGCAGTGTCCACCCACCTGTGGCCTCATGGTTCTCGAAGGAGTGACGTAGGAGAGAGGCGGCAGCTCCTGGGCTCGGCCCTCAAGGCCCTCTGTGCTCTGGCCTCTGGCTTCCTTCTCGGCCAGTCTCCCACCACTGCTCCACACTGGCCTTTGTATGTATGTAGGGCTGGCCAGAAGCTCAGGAGCCCACACGGCTTGTAGGGACCAACCTGGGAACTTTGGAAGCTTCGAGCAGACACAGAGTTCAGGCTGTTGCAGATTTCCACCTTTTCTTTCCCTGCAACCCATTCCATTTGGTTCCTTGACCTCATCTATCTCTTCGCTGAGATCAGTAATAAAATCCTTAAGCCAGGGTCTGCAAATGCTCCCTATAGGTCACCCGAGCTAGCGTCTCAAGGTTCATCTGCGTGGTATCAATGAGGCTAGGGTAAGACCACAAGGAGCGGCAGGGGCTGTGCCAAACTAGAGGGCATGCGTGTGCCCTATCCAAAGGGGACACAACTGCCTGGCCCCTGGATTGCTGCTGTGAGTGTGGAGCCAGTGTGGCTAGATCTTCTGATTCTTTGAGCGAAAACAAGAAATCTGGATTTGTAGGCGTCACGTTTCCTTCGCTTTTTACGCTTCGTCACCATATGCCAAACCAAGGGTGTTTGAGAGCAGGGGGCCAGTGCACGTACCCTCTCTTCGTGAGAAAGGGTCTGGAGGCTGTGCGCACCTTGCTCATCACTGCGTCCTCAGTGGCCAGCACAGTGCCTCGGGAAACGGGAGAACTGAAGCTTCTTATAGGTGCAAGGTTTCCACGGACGGCATTCATCCATGCATTTGTTCACGGGCCCATTCGTTCATGTGCTCATTTATATACTCCTTCAGCAAAATTTTTTTTTTTTTTTGAGAGGTTTTTGCTATAGGGCGCGTGTGCTCGCCAGAAAGACAGAGAGACAGAAAGCGAGAAATCACCCCCCGGGGGGATGGCCACGCCGCAATCCCTTCTCCTCCTTTCTCCTCTCGGTATCTTGGGCACACACGCACACGCGTCCCGCGTGAGTTTAAGCCACCGGGTCCAGGACTCGAACTACGTCTACTATGTGGGAATCCAGCAACATAGCCATTACACTAACTGCTGGTCCCTCCTTCAGCAAATATTTATTAAGCATGCACCAGGTCCCAGGCACTCCCTAGGTGCTAGGAAATCTAGCAGGAAGGGGTATGTGGCGTGTTGAGGGGGGTGTTGGAATTTTAAATAGATTAAAGAGAAGAAGGATCACATTTGAAGTAAGTGAGCCAGCTCTCTAGGGCGGAATGCTCCACGTGGACGACGTAGCAAGTGCCAAGGCCCTGAGGTTGGAGCACGCCTGGTGTGTACAGAGATCAGCAAGGAGGCCAGTGTGGCTGGAGGGAAGTGGGCGAGGGCAAGCTTACAGAAGAGGTCAGAGAAGTGTGGGCAGTCAAAACACATCAGGCTTTGCAGGCCACTATGAGGACTCAGGCTCTGACTCTGACTGACTTGGGGATCATGGAAAGGTTCTGAGCGGAGAGGGACATTACCTCTGGGTACAGCGGAACCTCTAGTCACTGCGTGGACAAGGGCGGGAGCAGGAAGACCGTGCAGACACTATGCATGTGGGCGATAAAGGGGCTGGGCTAGGCCAGGGGGTGAGAAGGGACTGGGCCTAGATACACTGGGAGGCTGGAGCCACAGGTCCAAGAAAGAGTGAAACCAAGGATGAAGCCAGGGTTCTGGGCCCGAGCACCTACGAGGACGGAGGTGCCATTCACAGAGCTGGGGGTGCACTGAAGACCTGGCCCTGCCCTCCTGGAGAATGCAGCTAGTGGGGGCAAACAGGCATTAGTAAACAGCCATCCAAGAATCACATTGTGACTGGGTGCCCCACACGAGTCAGCCAAGGTGACGTGAGAGTTATGATGGGGGCGGATGTCCCAGGCAGGGGAGCAGCATGTGCAAGGCTCTCAGGGGGAGGGAGTATGAACACAAGGGACCGAGGGCAGGGAAGGGAGAGGGCCACGATGGGGGCTGTGTGCGGAAGGCCGAGGAAGCCAGTCTGGGGCCCATCTTGGGAATCTGGGCTTTCTCCTTCAGGCAGGAGTGTAAACAGGAGTGTGCCTGTGGGTACATGTGCATGGTTTGCTATGACCAGAGCGCAGAGCTACGTGGTTTGAAACTGTCCCTCTAGCTGCAGTGTGGAGAGTAGCTTGGATCAAGGTCAGAGTGGAGGCCTGGGAAGGCCAGTGGGGAGGAGCCTGGACTGGGGTGGAGGCCGGGCAAAAGAGCCCAAGGGCCATAGAGGAAGTGGGAGTAACAGGACTGCGTGGACTGGATTGGGAGGTGGCAGCTGGCAGGTCTGCCACCTGCACTCCTGGGACGTTGGGTTCCTAACAATACAGATCGAGAAGGTGGGCAGGCAAGAACATGGGCCCACATGTCCTCCTGCCTTCTGAAAACCTTTTTTTTTTCTTTTCAAAGGTGAGAAATGTCGCAGCTTCATTGACCTGGCCCCCGCGTCAGAGAAAGGTGAGTGTGGCCCAGCTCAGGTGTGCCATTCCTACCCTCCCTGGAAGCACCTTCCCTGCCCAGTAGCCTCCCACAGTCCGGGGGTTTCTCCTTCAGCCTCCCTGGAACCAGGAGTCCTGTGGCAAAGCTCTGAGGTCCTGGAGCATTTGGTGAAGTGGGAGAGGAAGGCAGGGAGGCCTGTAGGGGGTTCCTAAGGATCCTCACCCTTTCCTGAGGTCCAGTGCATGCTGGGACTATAGGGATGGCAAGGTGGGTGTGTGGGAGTTGGGCTCACGGTTGCGGATTTACTTCCTGCTGTGGGAGTTTGAGATCCTGGGCAGCAGAAGCCAGGTGTCCAGTCTCAGGTGTGGGGAGGGCCAGTCTGATTGGATGCTGCCTCCAGAGGTCTTGGTGTGCAGGGCCCAGTAGTAGACTCCGAGCCCACAGCAGTGCCCTGATTGTGCAAGGGAGTCCCTGGGTGATCAGGAGCTGGCCACATGAAGTCCTCAGGGTTGTTCCTCTTCATCTCCTGTGGCCTTTGTCTTCATGGTCTAAAATGGCAGCTAGAGTGCCAGCTGTCACATCTGCATTCCAGGCAACAGTATGGAACAGGGTAATAAAGAAAAGGTAAAGGTTTCATGCCATGTCTAAGGTTCCCTGAAGTGTCCCCCCAACACCTGTGTATGTTTCCTTAGCCAGAACTTCTCACATGGCCACACTTAGCTGCAGGGGAGGCTGGGAAATGTGGTCTTTACCCTGGGCCATGCTGTCCCCAGCTAAGGGGTTTGGTTATTATGGAAGAACAGAGAATGGATAGCAGGCGGTAAGCTGTTACAGAGCCTTGGGTGTGTGCCCACCTCCCCACCTGCCTACCCTCTGCCACCAGGAGTAAAGCTGCAGAGAGACACAGGTGTGCAGGTCTCTTCAAACAGCATGGAGAGTCGTGGAGAGCTCTGGTCCTGGGAGTCAGGGGAGGGAAGCTGAGGCAGTAGTCCAGCTGTATACACGGCACCAACATGGAAAGTGCGGGCTGCTCAGCTCAGAGGAAGTTCTTGTTTGTTTGTTTGTTTATTTTCAAGAGAGATTTTTGCTCTAGGGTGCATGTGTTCACTGGAAAGACAGAGAGACAGAGAAACAGAAAGTGAGAAATCACCCCACGGGGGGATGGCCATGTCACAATCTCTTTTCCTCCATTCTCCTCTTGGGATTTTGGGCATGTCCACATGCCAGGCATGAGTTTCAAGTCACCGGGCCCAGGACTTGAACTGTGGTTGGCCTTGCGGGAGTCCAGTGATATAACTATTGTGCCATCTGCCGGTCCCAGGGGAAGTTCTTAAGCACAGGCTGTGTGGCCACCTATGCCCCCAGCTGGTGGGGTTGAGCTTGTAGCGTCCACCCCCAGGCAGCTGGCAAAGGCAAGAGGCTATATGTCACGGAGGCTGGTGACCCTGTCTCCTCAGAGAGCTCCAGCCAAGTGGCCTTCATGGGACTGAGGGACAAGTGACAGGAAACCCCCTGGGCCCTTGACCCCCCAGAAGAGCCTGGACGCCCCAGTCAAGCTTTCATTGGAAGGGACGGCCTCTGCTTCCTCAGTTCCCCCTCCTCGTGTGGCCATCCCTAAGGCAACTGCGGTCATGATTTCCAAACTGAGATCACGGGGACACGTCCTGATGAGGTCGCCAACGAGCAGCTGGTATTTGCTGAGCAGTTACTACGGGCTCTGCACTGAGCACTTCTGCGTGCTAGCTGAGAAACCTCCCCCGAAACGGCCTCGTCAGGAGTGGCTGTCCTGCTCACTTTCGCTGGGCGGATGAGGAGGCCGAAGCTTAGGCCGAGTCACTGAGGGCTCACTTCCTATGAGGGTCAGAGCTGGGTTAGATCCAAGCCCCCAGCCCAGCCCTGCTGCACGCTCCCCTCCTGTACCTCCATCTATGGGGTGTACAGCCCATAATCCCGGAGGCCTCAGGACTCCAGGGTCAACTCTGCCCCCGACTGGCTCGCAGGAAGCAGGGCCTGGTGCGTGCACATGTGCGTTTATCTAGTTGAGGGTGGGTGTGCTCACAGAGGAGCAAGGGCTTCCATGTGTGTGCAGGCTGGTGAATGAGCTGTGTGAGCATGCACGGGCGTGGAGCTGGTACACGTGTGTGCGTTTGTGAGAATGTAAGGCCTATGTGTGCACGTACATAGATGTGTTCATGTATGTGCATGTCAGGATGGTTCGCCCATGTGGGTATGTGTATAGTGTGCTTGTACACGTGCGTGAGTGTGTGCCTGTGTACAGCGGCAGGTGCATTGCTCACGGCCCCCCCGGAGGCATCAGACCTTTAGCCTGGCTGCTTTTATGAAGACGGAGGCCCCAGAGCGGTTGGCCTTGCAATGCCACTTTGAGGGCTAGGTGGCCGTGAGGACCTGCAGGCGGTGTGGACGAGGGTGTTCGCAAGGAAGCCAGGTGGGCTGGCTCCGCCATGGAGTGCAGAGCAGTCTTCAGGTGCTCGCTGCCTCTCAAACACAATAGTCAGTGGGGTTTGGCTCAAGGCAGCCATGTGGCCTCTCCCTGCACCGGGCTGGCCCTCCCGGCAGGCACCCGCGAGAAGGAGGTGCTCACAGACTGTGTTTGCTCCTGTCTCTTCCTTACACTCGGATTCTCCACTTCACAGATGAGAACCAGGAGAAGAGGGTGGGGTGACTTGTTCAGGGGCCCCCAGGAGTTTGGGACAGATGATGCACCACGCATATTCTTTTTTTTTTTAAAAAAATAATTATTTTATTTAACTTTATTTATTTATTTATTGTAATTTGACCAGAGAGGGACAGAGTGAGAGAGAGAGAGAGAGAAAGTGACAAAGTGAGTAGCCAGGTCCAGGACTCGAACCGCTGTCGAACACAACCATGTGGGAGTCCAGTGCCCTTAACCACCATGCCACCTGCCAGCTCTTTTTTTGTTGTTCTAAAGAATTATTTTATTTGCACCCCACATATTCTTACCAAAGACCACTTTCTCCAAGATTTAGGCCCTGGCACCATTCTGTCTGTGACTCCCCTCCTGGCGTGACTAGGGTAATAACCATGACACTAACACAAACTGCCCTTCATGTGGTGTGACCACGTGTGCCAGGCACTTCCTGAGAACTTCGCGCTCACAGGTTCATATTATCTCCACTTTACAGACAAGGAAACTGAGGCACAAAGTGGTCACTCAGGAAGTGGGGGAGCTGGGATTTGAACCTCAGCAGTCTGCTCCTCAACATCTGGTTGTTCTGCTACACAGCTAGGCCTTCAGAGACCTTTGGCCTCTGGGCCATGAGTTCCAGCTAGGTCTCCCCTTCCCACCCTCACCTCCTGCTGCCTGGCACGCTGGATGCATGATTCCAAGCCCCTGCTCAGATGCCACCTCCACGCTGCCATCGCCTGGTACCCTCTTGGCCCTCATTCACCCGCCCTTCCCGCCCCGCAAAATATCTGCCTGCCCCAGTGTTTTTGTCTTAGTGTGCCTGGCCATTCTAGTCGCGCGTTTCACATAGACCTACGGCATCTTTTGGGTTTGACGCTAGCCGAGCCCACAGCCGTTTTTCACCTGGACTCCCGCCACCGTCTCTGACCTGGTCATCTCCTTTCGTTTTGCCTCCTAACTCACTTGGGAGTCAGGATGATCTTTCTAAAGAATAAATCGTATTAGGACCCCTGGCTCCCATCTCACTTGGGGTAAGGGTCACCATCCTCACTGTGGCCTGTAAGGTCCCTGTGCCCTGGCTGTGTACCCAGGAGCAGCTCTCCTGCCATCTCCCCTCCCTTGCCACACTCCGGCTTCCCAAAACCCTTCCAGTTCCTCAAGGCCGCCAAGCTAGTGTGTGCTTCGGGGCCTTTGCACTTCCTGTTCCTTACTCCTGGACACTGTGCCCTCAGTTCTTCGCACACTCATCCTCTCTCACTCCTCAGGTTTCGGGTCATACGTCGCCCCTTCAGGGAAGCTATTCTCAGATGTCTTCTTCAGCGTACTCCTCCTCCCACCAGCCCCTCTCCCCTCCCTTCCCTTGTCTACTTGCCTTCATCGCTCACTCCGACCTACAGTCATTGGACTTACTCAGTGGCTATTTAATTAACAGCTGTCTCTCCCTACAGACTGCTCCATGAGGACAGAGACTTGGTCTTGTCCAGGACTCACTATGTCCCCAGTACCCAGAGCAACGCCTGGCACCAGTCAGGGCTCCAAAATGCTTGTTGGATGAATAAAAAATTAGTGTTGAGTTTAATCATTACTGTTTTTCACAAAGCTTATTTTTTAGTGATAAAGAGTGCATGTGTGTGCACGTATGCGAGAAGCACCCTTGACAGGGCCTCGTCAGGCTGTGATCCCCCTTCCCAGCCCCCAGTTGTCAAGCTGACCTGGAAATCCAGACCTGGCTGGCCATGTGGCTTCCAGCACTGCAGCTCAGTTTGCTATGGAATGTGCAAACAGGCTGGGCCCAGACATTACTGTTAGGGCTAGGAAAAGCCAGGGTTTGCCCTGATCTCACACTTCATCCACACCTGACTCCAGATACTGGTTTTCCCCCACAAGCCAAGGAGATGGATCAGTAGCAGGCCCTGCCTGGATGTCCTCTAATTAAGCCCAATCTGACACCACCTACCTGAATATGGCGTCAGGTCCTACAGGTTAAGGGCTCAGTCCTATGAGCCTGGCCCCCACTGCAAGTCTTAGGTTGTGACCTGCAAATCTGACTGACCGGCTCTCAGTTGGGGTTCTCGTGATCCCCCTCCTTGGGTTCAATTATTTTTCTAGAGCGGCTCACAGAACTCAGAGCAGCCCCACTTATGTTCACCCATTTACTCTAAAGAGTGTTACCCAGGATACAGATGGGCTGCCAGATGGGAGATGAGCAGAACAGGTGTGTGGAGAGGGGGTGGAGCCTCTGCTACCCTCCACCCGGGCACACCACCCTCCAGGCACCTCCACGTGTTCAGCTATCCAGAAGCTCTCAGACCCCATCCTTTTGGGTTTTATGGAGGCTTCATTATATGGGTATAATTGATTGCATCATTGACCACTGGTGATCAACTCCCCCATGGGGAGGTAAGAGGGGCTGAAAGTCCCAGCCTCGAATCCCGCCTTCGTCTTTCTGGTGACCAGGCCTCCCGGGCCCCCACCCAGCTACCCAGGGACTGCCAACCCTCTGTCAGCTCAGCTCAGTAGCATACACAAGATATTCATCACCCCAGAGTGTGTGCCAGGCGCACACGTGACATAGACCAAATATGTGTTTCTTATTAGATCACAATATTGCAATTATGCACACTTGTTATAGAAATGTCAATAACTCCCAAGTGTGCAAACTAGAGATGAAAAGCTTATCCTTTGATAGTCACTGTTAATGGTTTGGTTTATTGTAGAAAAAATATATATTTATATACATACACACATATACATACATAAGTGTCTCTGTGTGTGTGTGTGTGTGTGTGTGTGTGTGAAATCATGGATTGTTCTCATATCAGTACAGAGAACTCACCTTCATCTTTGGAAGCAACTGTATAATGTTCCATCACACAGATAATTTATTTAACTAATTTAGATTATTCCCCATTGTACCCTGAGCATACCGTTTCATAGTGGAATCGCAGTGACTTGTACGTGTATTTCTCTCCCTTACAAGCCTCAAACCCCTGAGGGCAGCAGTGGTCTCTATTTACTTTTGGGCCTTCAGGGCCCACCCTAGCACTGGGGCACTTCACTGCTGGCGAAACAGAGTAATACGTGCTTGAATCGTGGTCTGCACAGCAGGCTGTGCAGACAGAGGAGGGGGAACTAATTAAAGATGCCTGAGCGGTTCATGAAGGTGAAACGTGCAAATGCAGATCAATAGCAACGTCTACGTGTTGCCAACCGGATGGTGTAAATGCAGAGAAGCTGCTCACAGTTCTCTGTCGTCTTGTTTTTTTTTTTTTTTTTTTTTTTTTTTTTTTTTTTTTTTTATAGACTTATGCCATAGGGCCTCCTCTTGCCAGAGAGAGACAGACAGTGAGAGGGAAAGTGATTTCAGCCTCTAGGGGGAATGGCCACACTGCAGTCCCCTCTCCTCATTTCTCTTGGAATTTTTGGCACGTACACATACACGCCCGGTGTGATCCTTAAGTCACCAGGTCCAATATCCAAACCGCAGTTGACCATGTGGGAGTCTTGTACCCTGACCACTGCCCCACCTGCTGGCCCCACATTCCTATCTTCTTTACAGCTGCCCTTATCTCTCAAACCCTTCGTCACTTAATCACTGGGGCAAGAGTCTCCCACCAAATAATTGTGACCAACTGGCCAATCTTTAAACCTGGTGTATTGGTCAGTGATAAAATAACAGTGTGTAATGAGCCTCCCATTCAGGCAGTTCTGTTTTTCTTTCTCAGAGAGAGGAGGAAAGAGAGTAAGATATGTTTGACTGGGTCTTGCCATGCCCCAGTTAGCTAGGGTCACAGGCACGCACCGCCATGCCTGACCTCAAGCAGTTGTTTCGTTCACGTGTCTGGTTGTCTTGGGCTTAGCTCTGTAGGCTGGCTTGCTTCCCGGAGAAAGACTTGGCTCAAGTGTCCCCCCCTGAGTCTGTTCCGGGCCAGGCAGAGGGGATGATAGGTACTTGGAGGAGCTCTCGTCAAGGTAATGCCAGAATGCAGATGGGGAGGCTGGCTCCACCAGCACATTTTAGAGCCTTGGCCACATTGTGTCTGTTAACATCTCTGTGGCCAAACAAGTCCCGTGACCAAGTCCAACATCAGTGGAGCAAAAAGTCCCACCACGCACGTGGCGGTATGGGGTGGGGTGGGAATGGGCGTTTGTGCAACAGTAATCAGTCTGACACACGTGGGCCTGACCGCGGGCCTCAAGGGTGGGTGGCAGCTGGTCCTGCTGGAACAGAACTGGCTGGATCGCTGATTATATGTGGTGTCTTCAGAAAATTCACAGGAAAGGGACCAGCAGTTGGCATAATGGCTATGTTGCAGGACTCCCATGTAGTTGACTGTGGTTTGAGTCCTGGACCCAGTGGCTTAAACTCATGCCGGCCGTGCGTGCGTATGTGCCCAAGATCCCAGGAGGAGAATGGAGGAGAAGGGATTGCGATATGGCCATCCCCCCTGGGGGGTGATTTCTCGCTTTCTGTCTCTCTGTCTTTCTGGTGAGCACACATGCCCTATAGCAAAAACCTCTCCAATAAGGAAAGAAAGAAAGAAAGAAAATTCATAGGAAATGTATATTATGAAAAAACTATGCATGGATTTCATTTTACTTATTTCTTTTTGCACCAAAATAAACATGTACCTTACTTCCTTTTGTTCACAAACTTTTTGAAATTCCCTCCTCTATGTGTGTGAGACTCATTCATTTGCTGGTCATGGTCTCCCCTAGGAACTGTTCTCCCTAGGTGACCTAAACATTTGGGTGAGGTAACAGCGGTTCACCTCCCCCGTGTGCACCAGCCATGTTCACATGTGCCTTTCAACCCATCAGACATTTCCCAACCAGCTGTCAATACTGTGCGACAAGCTCAGGCACGACATTTGGGGTGCAAGGATGAAGGAGGAAAGACCCTACCTTTGCAGACTGGCTGGCCGGGAAGAGAGCTAAGTAAGCTGTTGCCAGCCCCCCGACTGGGGAAAGGAAAACCCATTCTGCAGGAGAGGCCTCTTTCCCAGCATTGTTTAAAGCTCCGTGAATACTCTCACCTCCAATCCTGTTTTTCTTTCTTTCTCTTTTCCTTCCTTCCTTTCTTTTTCTTTCTTTCTTTCTCTCTCTCTTTCTTCCTTTCCTTTTCTTTCTTTCTTTCTTTCTTTCTTTCTTTCTTTCTTTCTTTCTTTCTTTCTTTCTTTCTTTCTTTCTTTCTTTTTTCTTCTTTCTTTTTCTCTTTCTTCTTTCTTTCTTCTTTTTCTCTTTCTTTCTTTTTCCCTTCCTTCCTTCCTTCCTTCCTTCCTTCCTTCCTTCCTTCCTTCCTTCCTTCCTTCCTTCCTCCCTTCCTTCCTTCCTTCATCGGAGAGAGAAACAGCACCCTCAGCAGGGTCCCCACGCTGTGGTTCACCCCAGCCTGAGCCAGCCTGGATCACGGGCACCTGTGCGTCCATGAAGTGCGTGCAGGGAGGCTTTGGGATCCAAACCCGGGCCTCCCGTGTGGGTCCCGTGCTGCAGAGCATTAGCGCCATGCTGCTACCTGGTCCCCAGCCCTGCGCTGTTCCTTGGTGTGGGTGCCAGTTACTGGGTTCAGTCTATGAAAGTCTGATAAGTAAACACTTAACACTTTTCTCTCTCTGTGTTATGGTTCATTAAAAAGGAAAGAAAAATCA
The DNA here is from genome assembly GCA_026018925.1 of Tupaia tana. Taxonomy (NCBI): domain Eukaryota; kingdom Metazoa; phylum Chordata; class Mammalia; order Scandentia; family Tupaiidae; genus Tupaia; species Tupaia tana. The sequence goes on from JAKSZU010000016.1 coordinate 62,151,305, forward strand.
GGCCAGCCCCTTCATGCAGCAGTTCGGTGCTGCCCATAGAAAGCCAGATCCCACGTGACCAACTGCGGCTGGAATCCTGGCCCTGGTGGCTTGAAAACCACACCAGGCATGTGTGTGTGTGCCCAACGGGAGGGAGAAATGGAGGAGAAAGGATTACAGAGTGACCACGGCCGATGGGTGGTGCTTTTTCTCTTTCTCTCTCTCTCTCTCTTGTGTGCCCACTGGCAATAAAAAAAAAAAAAAATTCTTTTTAAATCTAAAATTAAAAAGAGAAGGAAAGAAAAATATTTCCTACACTGGATTCTAAATTCTCTTTCTGAAATGAAAATCCAGTTCTAGCAGGTGTCTGCTTCAAACCCTTTCATGGCTCTCAGGCATACCCAGGCCTTTCCGCAGGGCTTTCGTGGTCGCTCATGCTCTGCTGCTTCCTGCCTTCTCCACGCCCTCCTGCAACCCCTGCTGTGAATCCTGTGCTCCAGGCCTGCCTCCCTTCTCCACACACATCCCCAAACTCCATCATCTCCCATGCCTCTGCACCTCTGCAGATGCCGTTCCCTCTGCTTGACCCCTTGTCGCCTTGTTCGTCTGCAGTGGCTGCCTCTAGTTCTGCTGTCACAGCCTATTGCGTGTTCACTACCTGGCAGGACGCCGAGGAAAGACACTGTGTCTTATCTTTCTGTGTGACTCCCATGCCCTAGATGGGGTTGGCACAGAGCAAGAATTTGGTAAAGACTTGCTGAATGAATGAAGTAAGGAAGGAAGGAATGAACAGGGATCATGTTACAGATACTGGGGGTGGGGGTGTCCATTTGGGCTTAGAAACCTGGGTCTCACTCTTGGGGCCTTGGTCTCCTCTGACCCACCTGCGCTGCGCTGTACCTGAAATGGTCCCTGTTCCCTGCCCCTTTCCCGGAGGGCTGGGATTTCTGGCAGCCACCAGCCAGCGATTTTTGTGAAACAACCTCCAGAGCTTGTACGTTTCATTTGTTTAATATCTCAGGGATGTGTAACACTGTGGTAGGCTCCGCGGCCACGAGCCCGAGTCTTGCGTGAGTCATTTCTCACTTCAGTTCCTATAATAGTCTCTTGTTGGTTCCCTCAACCTCTCTGTTCTCCGCCTGAAATCGATTTACAATTCTGCTGCTCACTTAATTTATTTAGTGCATTTTATTGATTTATGTCATAGAACTGAAACGTGCATAGATCAGAACGTGCTGAGCAGGGAAGGGAGAGGGGAACCAGCTTCCACGGCTGCCCGAACTCTGACATCAGTGCTGAAAATGGGTCAGCGCGCTGCAGCCTGCACACGCGGGGTGGCCGGCACATGCCTGTGCCTGTCTGGTAGTTCTGGCGGCCTGGGGACTTCTCCCTCAGCCTTCATGAGCCAGCCCACGGGTCCCACCTCCGAGCAGCCCTCCCTCGCTCCCCACTGTGTCAGCTGCTCTTTCTGTGCTCCCTAGGCACTAGGTACATACTGTGGTCCAGAGCTCTGCAAAACGACACCCCGATTCCTTGCCAATGACGGAGACAGTCCCACTTCCCTACCGATCCCACACAATGTGTAGTCCTGTGTTCTGGGTGGGAATCGTCACCCCTCTGAAGGGTCCTGGCCCTTCCATGGAGCTCTGGAATCTTCCAGGAGAGCATTCCCTGGCTGTTCTCTAACTCACAACAGAGGCTGCTGTAACTGGGGCCACTGAATTCCCAGAGGAAGGGCAGACTGCAGCCTCAGGGTTAGGAGAGGGTTGTAGTGACCTTAGCCCACTGTGCCTTGGGCCAGCGGTCATGTCCCTTGGTGCCAGGCTATGTGCCAGGAGCCAAGGCAGTGAGAAGAGCCCCTTGAAACCTCTACTCTTGAGGGGCTCGCCTTCTAGTGGGGGATAGAGACAAGGAAATGGAGAGTTGCCGTCTGTGAGGGTGGACAGGCTGCGGGAGGAAGGGTGACAGTCTGGAAGGGCTGCATGGAGGAACACGTAGGGGGTCAGAAGAAGCTTGAAGGAGGAATGGAATTCCTCCTCGTGCATCAAGAGCATTGAGGAAGGCCTTCCTGGTAGAATGAACAACCTGTGTGAAGGCATGGGACCAAGTGACCTCTGTCAGAGCACGTGGCAGTTGCTTAATAAACATTGCTGACTGACTGAGTGATGGAAGGGAAAGCCCAGAGAGGGTAAGTGCCTTGCTCAAGGCCACACAGCAGGTTTAGCTCAGAGTCAGCTCACCTTCCAGACTCCTGAGGTCTTTCGAGCAGCGCCCTGTCCGCCCACCTGCCGCCCGCCTCATCCTCCTCTACCCGCTCCCCTGACCCCATCCTCCTCTCCCCTTTCCCCACAGCCATCCCTGGAACTTCATTTGCTCCAGCATCACACACGGTCCTCCCACCTCCCTAACTCTGAAGTTCTGGTTCTGCCGCCTTCTCTCCTGAAGTTCTGGATTCCTCTAATTACGTGCTCTTATTAAAGGTGATTAAATCCTGAAGCCTGGTGGAGGGTTGCTTCCAGAGATCACAACATCTAATAATTGCTTTAGTTACTATAATTCCAATTATTCAAGATTATCTTTCCAGGTAATTAGGTATCTGGGCAGTCTTGCCTGCTCATTCTCTCGCAGAGAGTCATATTAACCCCAAACGGTGACCAGCTTTCATGTCTCATAATTGGAAACCGTTTCTGCATGGCGAGAAGCCTCTGTTAAGTGTAAACAGTGGTAATTTGAATGTCTAAATGGCCCTGTGGGCCTATCGTACTTGGGTGTGAGAAACGGCTGTGCAGCTCTGGGGGTCGTGCGCCTGGAAGAGTGACAGAGGGTTGGGCAGTGCACACGCCGTGCAACTGTCCGAGGAGGCCAGGATACACTGGCAGGGCTAAAAGAAGACAGCACTTGTCACACAGGTCTCAACTTGCCCTTCCCGGCTGACCCACACTGCCTGCGACGTACTGGGAATTTGTAACCCTTCTTTTCTTTTCTTTTTGAAAGTGATATGATTGCATTGGTATGATTGATACACCATGCAACAGACAGGTTTTAAATGTACAGTTCAATGAGTTTAAAGAAATGCGTACATCTGGGGCTGGCTGATGGCGTGGTGGTTAAGGGGCTGGATCCCACATGGCTGTCTGCGTGGTTTGAGTCCCAGACTCGGTAGCTCGAAAAACACATTAGGCGTGTGCATGTGTGCCTAAAATACCAAGAGGATAATAGAGGAGAAGGGATTGTGGTGTGGCCATCCCCCTTGAGGGGTTTTCTTTCTTACCCCTCCCCACCCCCGTCTCTCTCTGGTAAGTGCATGTGCCCTATAGCAAAAAGTCACAAAAGAAAAGAAATGGAACCCGGGCTGGCTCGGCGGGCATGTGACCTGCACGGTCACACAGGCCCCTGGCATGGCAGGGCCCGACCCTTGGTTTAATGCTCCACTGTCTTGAAATTCTTAGTAATGTTTCAACAAGGGACCTTGCACCCATTTTGCACGGCCTTCCCAGTTCGGGCCGTGTACTGTACCACCCACATATTATTACTCACTTAACTGTAAACCTCTGCATTGATTCCCTTAAACAGTCTAATTGCTTTAGCCTCATCCTCAGCAATAATGTCTATCAGTTCATGGTTCTAGCGTGCCCGATTATTTCTCCAAGATATTTAAAATAAGTAACAATGATAATTTCAAAAGCTTATTTCTGTTTTAGCAGCATGCCAGGCCCCCCAACCCCCTCATGATGAAGAGTGTGTGCTGTTGGTGCACCGCATTATAGATGAGACGGGGGAATCTGAGGCCTGCAGGGGTGAAGTCATCTTGCCTGAGATTACAGGGGTCGTAAGTGGCGGACATGGGTTTGAACTTGAGCACTGGGCCTGCAGAGTCCGTGGGCTTTCCCATCCCACTCACTGCTACAAGGTGAGCTATTGAAATCTAGAAGAATCCGAAAGCAAGCCTCACTAGCTGTGAGGCCTCGGATGCATGCGTCGTCCTCTTTAGGACTCAATCTCTGCATCTGTAAAATGGGGATAGTAGCGTCCACTTTGTGGGATTCCTCTGAAAATCAAATGACATCATTGGTATTAGAGATTAGCACAGGGCCCAGCTTGATCAACACCAGCTTGAATATATTTCCCCTCTCTTTTCAGTTCAGCCCAGCCAGCTGGAAAGCTGACTTGGAAAGCAGCTCGATCTGTGTTTATTTCTACTCAACTAACCTTTATTGAATAATGCACAGAATTCCATTTACTGCCAAACACTTCACACCTCTTGCTTCATTTAATTCTTTTGACGGCTCTTTGGGGTAGGTACTATTATCTCTGACTTACACCAGGGCTCCAAGGCAGCTGACTCAGAGAAGCTGAGCTACTTGCCCGAGGTCATACAGCAAAGACATGGAGCCCATCAGCCCCTTGCTATTGCTGCCGCACCTCACAGGTCTTTCCACACCGGTGCCTCTTGGTCCCTGTTCTGCGCCTCGGGCCCAAGCAGTTCATTGATCTGCATTGCAGGGTGTCCTGACCCTGCTGAGGGGCCGTTGGCTCACAGTTGGCAGGACTTGCTTAGAGTAGGAGGGAGACACCAGCTGAGGGGGCCCAAGGTACCCTCTGCTCCTTGCATAGCCCATCTGCTGGCTGCTCTGACCTCATCATTTGCAGCCATCTGCAGGGTCCCTGGAGGCGCTGCAAAGTCTCGGATGTTCCACAGAACCCCCCAATGCAAGCCTTCCGCCTGCGTGAGGTGCACAAGGGCCTACGCTCCCCCAAACTCCCACCCACGCCATGAAGCCACCAGAAACTAGGAAGCCCTTTCAAAGGGATGTTCCTAGAGGGCTGAAGCCCCCCTCTCTGATTGGCCGCCCAGGAATAGGAAGTGGTTCCTCAGGCCTGGCTAGGTTTCTGAGCCAGCCTGACTCCCACAAGACTTTGCTTTGCTTGGGCTCTTGCTTGAAATTTCATTCTGACTTTAAAAAGTCTTGTGTCTCTTGGCAGAGATGCCCTGTCTCCTGCTTGTCTGCAGAATCTCTGGCCTTTTGGGCTTCTGAGTTTCAGCCTGTGTTTTGCCAAAGGCAGACAAAGGGCCTGATGTGGAAGGTCGGTGGCTTCTGGAGCAGGAGGAAAGACCAGTGGACTGCAAAGCTAGCTCTGTGCCTGCCCCTCTCCAGCATGTTTCTGGTGGCAAGGACAAAGGTCATCAATTTTATTTATTAGTTTTATTTATTTATCTGATTGCCAGTGGGCATGTGTGCTCTCCAGAGAGAGAGAGAAAATAATAATAAAGCACCCCCCACCAAGGGGTATGGTCATGCTGCAGTCCCTTCTCTTCCATTTCTCCATCCTGTTGTGTTTTGGGGCATGCCCATGTGCCTGGGGTGTTTTCTAAGCTGCAAGACTGAGATTTGAACCATGGTAGGCTATGTGGGATCCAGCTCCCTTAACCACATCATCAGATTTAAATTAAATTTCTTGGTAACAGCTTTCTGGAGATAGACTTCACTTCTTGTACAGATTTCCTACTTAATGGTTTTTTAGTATTAACATGTTCCTGGAATTCTGCAACCCTTGCCACATTTCCATCACCCCAAAAGGAGCCCCATTTCCTCTAGCCATTTCACCCCCAAACCTAGGCAACCATTGACGTACTTCCTGACCCTATGGACGTGTCCAGAATGGGCACAAGTAAGTGGAATCATGTGATATGAGGATTTTTTTTTTTAATCAGGCCTCTTTCACTTAGCGTGATGTTTTCAGGGTTTATCCATGTAGTGTTTATCGGTATGTCTCGTGTCTTTTTCTTTTTTTTTTTTTGGAGAGGTTTTTGCTATAGGGCGCGTGTGCTCGCCAGACAGAGAGAGACAGAGAGATAGAAAGCGAGAAATCACCCCCCAGGGGGATGGCCACGCCACAATCCCTTCTCCTCCATTCTCCTCTCGGGATCCTGGGCATGAACGCACACGTACCTGGCGTGAGTTTAAGCCACCGGGTCCGGGACTCGAACCGCGGTCGACTACGTGGGAGTCCAGCGACATAGCCATTACACTAACTGCTGGTCCCTTGTGTCTTTTTCTGGCCAGATGTTTTTTCATTTTTTTTTTTTTTAAAGACACAGTCTCACCCTGTCACGATCTTTCATCTGGGACTAATGATGACATCGCCTGCCTGCTCTTTTGTAGACAGGGTCTCATTGTTTTGCTCAGGTCGGCTTGAAGCTTGCAGCCTCCCTGCCTCAGCCTTCTGAGTCTCTGAGATAGAGGAATGTACCACCACGCCTGGCCTTTAGGCTGGACCAGAAATCGAACCCATGGCTCCCATGTGCTCCCAGCCTGTGGAGCACAGTGTCTTAGCAGTGCACAGCCCTATGGCAGGGCCACCAAACATTATTTTATTGTGTGGGTAGACCACATTCTATTCATATATTCATTATCTTTTATTTTAAACCTTTTTAAATTCAGAGAAGTACACAACACAAACATACTGCTTACCGGCTGATCCTTTGCTTGCCAGGGCTGTGAGACCGGTCTGGGCGTGGGAAATCCTAGTGTCCTGGACAGGCTGGGTGAAGGTCAGGCAGGACCCTCAGGAGGCAGGTCAGCTTCCTGGGTAGGAATTAGTTGTCAGGCAGGGGTTGCTGGGTGGCGTCACGTGTCATGCATCTTGTGGGCTGAGCGGTCAAGGTAGGGAAAGGCCTTCCAGGTGAGAGGAACAGCGTGTGCAAGTCTGAGAAGGATGGATGCTTGCGGCCTGTTCCATCGAAAGCAGTGAATGGCTTTAGCTAGACTAGGAGCAGGAGCTGGGTGAGAGGGGCTAATAAGCCTTAAATGTCACCCCAGGCTACTGGGATAGTCCTGGCAGCCACCCAGTGGGCGAGCAGTGGGATCAGAGGTGGCATGCTCTGATTGGAACTGACTTGAACAGCAGAGGGATGATGCCAAGCAGCAGCCACCAGAACTCTGAGGGAGCCCCTGGGTGACCCACGGGGCAGGGCTTCATGTCTGTCTCTAGCAGGTGGCCAGAGCTGATGCAAAGTTCTCATTAAGATTTGACTAAACAGATACAGCATGGAAAGAGCCTGAAGTCAGGCCTGTGTCATAGACACCGCTTGGCATTGAAACTATGAGGGGGTTTCAAAAAGCTCACGGAAAAATGGAATTAAGTTCGGGGTTATTTTGGTACGAAAACCAAAAAAAAAAAAAAAAGAAAAGAAAGAAAAGAAATCCATGTCAACAATGAAATGTAAATAAATTATAACGATAAAAGTAAAAAATACAAATAAATCCATGCATTATTTTTTCGTACAATGCATTATTCATGAGTTTTTTGAAACCCTCCCCCTTGTGAAAACCTAAGCAGGGTCCCTGTTGTTGACTTTGAACCCCTCCCATCCCCATCACAGTGGGACAAGCCAGGGAGGCTGGCCTGGCCTGGCCGAGGCCTGGGGGCCTGTGGGTGGGGCCTTCTCGGCAGCCTCCCCAGGCAGGCTGGCGCTGTTTGCTGATGGATGGGCATGGGGGCTCTTCCAGCTCCTTGTTCCTACCAATGCCTCCCATGATGGGCTCCTTCTGAGCTTCAGGGCTCAACTCAGTGCCGTCTTGGGGGACCCTTTCCTGGCTATCCTGTCTAAAATAGGGCCCCTCTCTCAGTTCACCTGCATTATCACTCCTGTGAATCCCCGGAAAGATCTTGTTTATGTGTTTTCTTGTTTTCTCCTCACGAGGTCATGAACTCTATGAAGGAGGGCATGGCCATGCCTGCCTTGGTCAGTGCCAGATCCTGGTACACAGTAGGTGCTCAGCAAACATCAGGGCGACCTTACGGAGCCTTGGCACCAACCATGTCCTGTGCATGGACCATCTCACTGAACTCTCTCAACAGCCCCACCAAATAGGCACTGTTTTGGGTCCTCTTTTGCAGATGGGAACACTGAGGCTCATGGAGGGCACATACCTTCTCACATAGCTACAAGGTGGTGGAGTCAGGATTCATACCTGATTCCAGGGCTGGCGGGTGTCAGGCTGTGGCTTCTTTTTTCTTTCTTTCCTTCCTTCCTTCCTTCTCCCTCCCTCCCTCCCTCCCTTTCTTCCTTCCTTCCTTCCTTCCTTCCTTCCTTCCTTCCTTCCTTCCTTCCTTCCTTTCTTTCTTTCTTTCTTTTTTTTTTTTTTTTTTTTTTGGAGAGGCTTTTGCTATAGGGTACATGCGGCAGAAAGACAGAGAGAGGCAGAGAGACAGAAAGGGAGAAATCACCCCCCAGGGGAGGTAGCCATGCCACAATCCCTTCTCCTCCATTCTCCTCTCGGGATCTTGGGCACACATGCCCGGCGTGAGTTTAAGCCACCAGGTCCGGGACTTGAACGGCGGTTGACTACGTGGGAGTCCAGCGACATAGCCCTTATGCCAACTGCTGGTTCCCAGGATCTGACTTTTCTTAACTGCCTGTTTTCTTCTGTATCCTCATTTCCTTGGAAATAAAATTCACAGCTCACTTTTTAAGCCTCCCTCCCCTTCCTGCACCTCAGTGGCTTTCCTCCTTTGGAGAGCTTATTTAGAGTGAAGGGAGCTGGCGGTAGCCTCAGAGGCAGAGTGGCTCTCACAAATGGAACGGTGACCTGCTGTCCTGCTGGCCGCACGTTGTCCTGCCTTCTCAGCTGAGGCGCACGGTCCCTCTGTCATCTCATTATTGCCCGTGGAGTTTTCATCAACATCCCTTTATGACTGAAGTTGACAAACTGGCTGAGAAGGTGAGAAGATTTAATTTAGTTCAACTCTGTGTCCCATATCCTCCCAGCAGAGGGAACATGGTAGGCTGGGTTCAAAATAGGGGCCCGTTTCTTTAAACATTTCAATTTCTTTATTCATGCAGAGTGGGTGTGCATGCATGACAGAGTCAGAAGCACCTTCCACAGGGTCTGGTTATGCTTCAGCCACCTTCCTCCAGTCCTCCAGCCCGTTAGATCCTGGGCTCTGTTTCAGGCTGAACTACACTGGGGATTCAAACCAATGGTTGCCTTATGGGATCCAGCTTCTCTTAAGCAGCATGTGACCGCTGCACCACTGAGCCAGCCCTGGATCTGTTTCTGAGTCTGTCTCAGACGAGGTAAAAGTAATCAAGGCCCCAAGGGACATTTGAGTTTTGCGTTCTGTGAAGATAGTGTCAGACTTCCTTCTAGAAGGAAGGTTCTGGGGATTGAGAGTCAGAGAAGGCTTCTCATTTTTTCTTAGCCATTGGCTCAACAAGGATTTCTTGAGTAGTGACTCTGTATTTTCCCAGGATTACTCCTAGGGCCCTGTCCTCAAGGACTTGCTTCTGGTAGACTGGAAATCAGGGAAGGAGAGTGAGCAAATATTTGCTCAGATCGAGGCAATGGCCTTCAATTGTTCCTTCAAGTCTCTGATTGATTAATTGATTCCTTTTATTCCTCATTCCCTTCACCCACTTACCTCCCTTCCATACTGGCAACCATCCAATTCTGTTGAAAGTGTTTTTGTTTGTGCAAGGGGGTCTTTAAAAAGTTCTTGGAAAATGTATATTATGAAAAAGCTGTGCAAGGATTTCAAAATTTTTGCACCAAAACAAGCTCATTCTTTAACTCTACTTTTTAATAAACTTTTTGAGGTCCCTTTATGTGTATTCTTAAAATTGTACATGTACTTTTTGCATGTACTTTATTCTTAATCAAATGGTGCATGTATTAGTCAGCTATTTCTGTATAAGGCTGGATAACAAATTAACCCCAAACTCAGTGAGTGGTTTATGAAAGCAAGCATTATTTTTCTTGCAGGTTGGGTGGTAGCAGGCTGTGACTGATGGTGCTTGGAGCCAGGCTGTGGTTGGGTTGAGGTCTGCTTATTCTTTATGTCTTCATTATTCTGGGTCAGCATCCACCTCGAGAATATTCTCATGGTAATGGCAGAAATGCCATTGATGCTTCCTGAGCCTCATCTGGGGAATGGAATGCTTCTGTCCATATTTCACTGGACAAAAGAAGTGACATAGTCAGGCCCTAAGTTAGTAAAGTGGGGATTACAAAGGGACTTCAAAAGTTTTGTGAGAAGATGGAATTAAAATATAAATTTATTTTGGTACAAAAATTTGAAATCTATGCACAGCTTTTTTCATAGTACACCTTTTCCATGATTTTTTTTGAAGACCCCCCCATATATTCTGCTCCGGGGGGGGGGGGGGGCGGGCTGTGCTTGTGTGCTGAACAGCATTCCAGTTGATTTCAGTATACCATAGACCGCTTTCTGAGTTTTGTCTGTTCTCTGTTGCTAATGACAGAAATTCCCGGGTTTATTTAGCTCAGGTTTTGGAGGCACAGAGTCAAGGGGAGGCATCTAGTGAGGGTCTTGTTGGTGGGGCTCTGCGGAGTACCCAGGTAATGCAGCAAAGAGCTTTATGAGACACAGCGGGAGTGAGTCTGTTTCTGTGTCGCGTCTCTCTCCAGCGAAACCACCAGAAATCTTCCCAGGGCCCCACCCTGATGACTTTATCTAGTCTTAGTCACCTCCCCAAGGCCCCACCTCTTATAATACCGTAATCGGATTAAGTTTCCACCCTCTTAACACTTTACAAGGGCTCAGTTTCAGCTCTCATGCTAACATTTCATGCTATCAACGATGCTAATTGATGCTAATTTCATGCTATCCACGTAAATCCGAGGAATTCCATTCCTTGAGCTCTGAAGCGCAGGTGCATAAGATCCGACCGCGTGGCTGTCTACCTCTACTCCAGCCCTGACCGGAGCTCGGGTCTCTTTCCTTACTGATAGACAGGGAGGTTGTTTCCAGCTCTCCATCACCACAGGTGTTGCTGCCAAGGTGCCCTCAGGCCTGCCCTCAGGACCTGGGTGAGCCCCTTCTTGGTGTATACCCAGAGGCAGAGCCGCACGAAGCGCTTTAGGATCTACTTAACTTGCCACTTGAACCCAGCGCTGCCTGCAGTGCTCACACCCCCCCAAGCCCAGACCCACCCTGGGCATTACCAGCATTAATGTTTGCCTCTCTAATCAGCATAAAGCATAAAGTGATGCCTCTTAGCCTTAATTTGCATCTCTGATTAGCAGAGCGTCTGAGTGTCTCTTCACTGCGCTCCTCAGGTTTGGGTTTCCGCTTCTAGAAAGTGCTCCCACCTCCATCGCTTTGTGCTTTCCACGGAGAGAAAGGCAGAGACTGGGGCGGGGGCTGGGCTGGAGGCAGTGGCGTGGAGACCAGCCGTTTGGACACCGTGGCCTTGAGGTCAGAGCGGACATTGCGGGCACAGGCAGGAGAGTTCAGCTGGGAAGAGGTCCAGCTCAGCTGTTCTGTCCCAGACATTAGTTATTTAACCGTCGTTAGCGGCTCTGAGACGGGAAGCTTGTTGTCCCCTTAACTGGCCCCACAAAGAGCCCGGATGAAGAAGCAGATGTCAAGCAATTTGTTTTATTATAAATGACCTACAGAGGCATCTGGCGAAGGCATCACCTCGCTAGGTGCTCTGAAAATCTAAAACAGTGTTTCTGGGACTGGCCTTGTAACCCAGTGGTTAAGGGAGCTGGAGCCCACATAGCTGACCGCGGTTCAAATCTTGCCTCTGGTAGCTTGAAAAACACACCCAGCCCAGGTGCCTTGTGTCCAGAATCCTGAGAGAATGGAGGAGAAGGGATTGTGGTGTGGCCATCCTACCTGGGGGGTGATTTCTCACTTTCCCTTTCTCTGTTTCTGTCTCTCGCTGGTGAGCACATGTGCCTTATAACAAAAAAAAAAAAAAAAAAAAAAAAAAAAAAAAAGGAGAAGAAATAAAAAAGAAAAAAGGGCAGTTCAGGAAGGCCTTGCTGGGAAAGGCCTACTATCATTGGAGTAAAGATCCCAGGGAGGGGCAGCCAGCGGGGACCAACGCAGCACCTCAGGGATAGCAAGGCGAGCCACGCCTGGTGCCTAGCTGCTCCGGAAAATCGTGACAGTTCTGAGGACGTGGAGGCTCAGAGGGGTCACGTGAGCTGCCTGAAGTCACTCAGCTGCTAGGAATGGCTGGAACTGAGATGAGGGCCTTAGAGTACAAAATGGGCAGACTCTCACTCCAAGAGGCATGAGTATGAAATGGGGCTGGGGCTCGAACCCGGGTCTCCACTTTGGCACATGTAGAGTGTGCACCTAGTAAGTGCTGTAGACAGGAGGGTGACACAGATATGCAGTGACTTGGCTACTTGCAGAGGGTCTTCTCTGGGTGTAATCTGGGCTATAGGAGACCCCACGCAGGCAGGGAAGGAAGATCACAGTGAGGAGGGAAGTGCAGCAGAGGAGACCGGAGAGCTAGGTCCTGCCCACCTGTTCTTCAGAGCGGGGTGCCCTGGGGCATGTGGAAGGAAGCACTACTTAGACGGGCTGAGAGGAAAAGGGAAATTTGTCAACTCAAGTAACTGAAAATTAACCTTCAGGCATGGCTGGATCCAGGACTCACTGGAATCTGTCTCTTCAGCTCTTGGTTTTGCAGTTCTTCTGTTATGGCTTCATTCTCAGGTGGACTCTCTCCAGAAGGTGGCAGAGGTGGTGACCTCTCTAGCAGTCTATACATCACAGTCTCAGAGGACAGAGAGCTTTTCTTCTTCTGCAGTACTCACAGAAGCCCAGCGCTGATTCGCACTGGGCAGGCTTGCTTTTCCTGAATCAGTCAGAACAATCATTACAGAGATGCAAAACCGACCAAGCCTGGGTCATGCAACCCTCCTTGGAGCTGGGAGGGAATCCAGTGCCAAACCCCGGAGCTGAGGGTGTGGGAGGGGAAAATGGTTAGCTGTTACTGAAAGAAGAGAGGAGGGTCTGACTCAGTCCTTATCACAACCTCCGATAAAAGGCAAGCAGTCATTTATCTTCAGCACTGTGGTCTTCAATTCTTCCTGCACAACAGGGGAGATATTAAGAAACACAGGTCCCAGGGCCAGGTGGTGGTGCAGCACTAATGCATTTGGAGCCACATGGAAAGGTTCTGGGTTCGTGTCCCCAGACCTTCCTGAGCACACTGAGCACACATGCACATGCCAGCTATTCAGGCCAGCTGAGACTAGGGGGAGATTGTGTTGTAAAGACTGCTGGGGGTGACCGTCTCCCTGTCTCTTCTGGCTGTCCCTCTCATGGAAGAAATAAATACATAATGTAAAGGAAAATGAATCGAAACGCAGGTCCCTGGATCCCAGATCAACAGATTCAGATGCAGCAGGTTTGAGGTAGGATCCGGGCATCATTAGTTTCTAAAAACTCCTTGGGAGAGTCTCATACTTGTGGCCAGGGCTGAGAGCCACAGCCCCCCTGGTCCCCGCTGGAGTAAACTCTGCATTATCTTTCCATGGCTAGCAGAGCTGCCAGTCTCCTGGTTTCCGGCTGTGAGGGGCAGGAATGAGAAGCAGAGTCCAAGCCCCTGGGCCATTCTCTGGCTTGTATTATGGCCCTGCTGGTGTCTGGTCCCTGGGGATGACAATGAGGACAGCTCTCAGTGGAGAGTGCCTTCTGACCAGCATCAAAGCTGCCGAGGTTACACTCCCTGTTCCTGGCCAGCAAGGACCAGCCTGCGTGGCCACCCTCTGACACAGCCCCTCTCGTACCAGCTGCCACCAGCCGAATGTCACCAGCAGGGAGTTGGCAGTTGGCTGAGCAGAATCCAATTAGAGGCCTCTCCCTGGTGCAAGGCAGACCCTGCCAGGCTGAGCCTGGGCTTGGTTTTGTCGTCTTTCCACTCGCAAGGATCTTGTTTTCCTTAGAGCTGGGCCCGAGGGCCATCTTGGGCAGGAGACTGGGAAGGACCAAGTCAGCATGAAGGCTCGGTGGGGAGATCAAGCACTTGGGTTCTGGTGTCAAACTGAATGTGTCCCTTAACTCGTCTGGCCTCAGTCTCCCCTCCAGGGGCGATGGCAGTAATACCACCTTGCAGGGTTGCTGTGACTAGTGGACCCTTCATCAGTGCTGACCCTCAATGTCACTTCTGCATAGGGGACTCCTCACTCTTCAGTCCTCATCCCAGATGCCACACCCTCCAGGGATCCCCCTGTGCCGGGACTCCCTGCCAAAGCATTCTGCCATCGCCTTGCCCTTGAGAGCACCCCTACTAAGTGACCTTGAGCTCGGGGAGGACAGGGGCCATAACAGCTTTGGCCGTGGCTTCAGGCCTAGCCTAGTGCCTGTCGCATAGCAGGTGCTTTGTAAATGTTCGTGGACAAAGGAATGTATATGAGAAGGAAGGAACCATGGGTAGCTCTGCCCTCATCTTACAGAGCCAGGACTGAGTCCAGAGTTACGTGAGGTCACGAGGCTGCGGGACTTCAGTGAGATCATCCCGTGGTCATCGCCGAAGATCCGGTCCTTTCAGAGACAGTGGGGCAGTCACAGTGGATAAGGCGTGGTCACTCTTCATCACTATCTTACATTCATAAAGACTGGGTTTTTGAGGGCCAGCCACGTAGTATGGGGGGTTAAGGCAGTTGGATCCCATATGACTGGCTGTGTGGTTCAAGTCCCAGACCCAGCGACTTGAGGAACATGCCAGGCATATGTGCCCAAAATCCTGAGAGAAGATAGGATTGCAGTATGGTCATCCCCTTGGGGTGTGTGTGGGGGTGCTTTCTCATTTTCTCTCTCTCTCTTTCTCTCTCTCTCTCTCTTTCTCTCTCTTTTGTCTCTTCCTAGCAAGTGTACATACTCTATAACAAATTAAAAAAAAAAAGGCTGGTCTTTTGAAATCCGATTGCAGGTTAGTTCCACCGCTAATTTATAAAAGTTTCATGGAGCGCCCTTCTAAACTTTAACATACAGGATTTTCCCTCTGCTGTTGGCATAAATGCACTTTTGTTTGAACCTTTTGGGCTGCTCTCTGTGGGCACCTGGCCTGGAAACCCGGGACTCTCTGCACATCTCAGGCGAGACCTCATTCTTGATAGATCCTCTGTCTTCTCCTCTTTGCTGGTGGTTAATGATGCCACGGTCACCCCTGGCCCTCGGCTCTTGTTCTAACACAAAGGCACCCACAGGCCCTGTGGAGCCCACCTCCCTGCCCCAGGGCAACCTGTCACCTCCTTCCCAGGAGCCCTGCCATGGGTGAACCCATGGTCTCGCCTGGGATGAGTGTGCCATGACCCTAAGTGGCCTCGCTTCCCCGCCTGTCCTCTGCTGTGTATCCTGTAGCCACGGCCAGGCTTGCTCTCCCTTAAGCTCAGGTGTTTGGTGTCTGTTTACTTGTTCGAAGTCTTCAGTGGTTTCCCATGGGCCCCAGAATTCCGGGTCCAGCCTCCCTCAGTCTGCACTTAAACATTTCTCCCACTTGGCCCCGTCTAGCCCCCCCTTTTACCCGTCTTTACTTCCAACCTCCACCGCCCTAACACTCGTTCTTCCTGGGCAATGCCCCACCGCTCACTGCCTCTGCTCATGCTGGCGCTTCGGCCCCTCCCACCGCTGACATTTACACATCTCTAAAGCCCAGACCAGACACTGTCTCTTCTGCGAATTTTAAATTCCTTTACTTAGAATTAATTGCTCCTCCAAGCTGGAGACTACTAAAATGTCTGAACTAGGAATAAGACAGGCACTGTTAGCTGTCGCCCCAGTACTTCTCCACCCTTCTCTCCTTTCAAAAGGAATTTGATTTTACTCAGCTATCCACTCTTGGAGAGTGGATAGTCTTCACACTGGGAGTGAATCCTGATTGATCTACATCAACATGGTTCATCTGTCCACTCACTAGTGATTGGTTTAGAAGTGGGTGTGTGACCCAGTGCTGCTGGGAGATTGTGGAGAGCTTTTTTTTTTTTTTTTTTTTTTTTAATTCTTAAGAAAAGTTAAAAGATGGGAAATCTGGTGGCATGGTGGTTAAGGCAACTGGGTCCCACATGGCTAACTGTGTGGTTCAAGTCCTGGACCTGGTGGCTTGAAAAACATGCTGGGTGTGTGCGTGTGTGCCCAAAATTCTGAAAGGAAAATGGAGAAGGAATTGCAGTGTGGCCATCCCTCCTGGGAGGGAGATTTCTCACATTCTCTCTCTCTCTCTGATAAGGCATGTGGCCTATAACAAAGCAAAAAAAAAAAAAAAAAAAAAAAAAAAAAAAAAAAAAAGAGAGAGAGAGAGAGAGAGAGAGAGAGAGAGAGAGAGAGAGAGAGAAGAGGTATAGGAGACAGCCTTTCTTCCTCCTCAACCGGGACTGCTGTAGAAACATTTCAACTGGAAGGGTCAAAATGAATGGCAACCCACTATCTATCACCTTCAGAATGGCAGAACACAGACACAGAAAGGTCTGCACCTGTAATGATATTTTTGCATTGCTGAATTAACCCATCCTAGAGATGCCATCCTTCTGAGGTTTCTTGTATGTGAGATAAGAAAATCCCATGTGGTTTAAAGGAATTGAGTCAGGGCATCCTGTTACTTGCAGCCTAAAACCCTGGTGCAGATAGGAGGGCAACAGCTAAGTTGAATCAGATCAATCTGCTCATTGGGCTATGCAGACTTAAAAAAGAAACTCTCACATTGTGTATTCACACGAAACAACATTTATGGCATTACTTATGCAAAAAGCTTGTGACTCAAAACTGTAAGTCCAGCATGATGTAAAAATAGGTGCAAAAAATAGCAGAAGAAAATAATTTTAAAAATGATGATAGCTGTGTTAGGATAATACATTTGTTCATTTCTCCTCTCACTTCTTTTAACCTGTGTACACACATATACCTGTATTCATATACAGTTTACTAAGTAGATACATTCCTTATAATGTATAATATATAAGGCATGTATAGTATATAAGGATATGTACTATTTACTAGATAGTTCATTAAGTACATATAGTATATTCTACAACATGATTTTACATATGAAGACATTATTTTTGGAGAGGTTTTTGCTATAGGGCGTGTGCATTTGCCAGACAGACAGAGAGAGATAGAGAGACAGAAAGCGAGATATTACCCCCCAGGGGGGATGGCCACGCCGCAATCTCTTCTCCTCCTTTCTCCTCTTGGGATCTTGGGCACGCACGCACCTGCACCTGGCGTGAATTTAAGCCACCAGGTCTGGGACTCGAACCGCGGTCGACTACATGGAAGTCCAGCAACGTAGCCATGACACCAACTGCTGGCCCCTACATATGAAGCTATTGTTGTATTTATGTATATATACATTCTATAGCAGGATACTTCAAAAAGTTCATGGAAATGTGTATTATTAAAAAACTATGCGTGGGACTGGCAGGTGGCGTGGTGGTTAAGGATGTAGGACTCCCACATGACCGGCCATGATTCGAGTCTTGGATCTGCTTGCTTTCTCACTTTCCTTCTCTCTCTCTGTCCCTCTCTGGTCAAATTTAAAATAAATAGAGTTAAATAAAATAATTATTAAAAAATCCATTTGTGTATTTCAAATTTTGTTGCACTAAAATAAATCCATACTTTATTTTTTAAAATTAATTGTTTTGTGCCATAGGGCACGTGCATTCACTGGAGAGAGAGAAAGTGAGAAATTACTCCCTCAGGGAGATGGCCACACTGCAATCTCTTCTTTTCCATGTTCCTCTCGGAATTTTGGGCATGCATGCACACGTGCTTGGTGTGAGTTTTAAGCCTCTGGGTCCGGACTCGAACTGCAGTCAGCCATGTGGGAGTCTAGTGACATAACCACTGTGCCATCTGCTTGCCTCAAATCCATAGTTTAATTCCATTCTTTTGCAGACTTTTTATAGTCCCCTCACATATATTTACACATACATTTGTGTATTTGTACAGGTAAGTTTCTGCTCTCGCGGATTTAAACACTTTATAAATATAAACATTATATTTGTAAATATCGAGCACCTTAGAATTAAACAGAATTAATCCTCAGAATCCCTATGAAGTAAGTACTATTGTTATTCCCATTTAACTTTAAGACAATGAAGGACCAGAGGGGTTCGATAACTTGCCCACAGTCACAGACCAAGTAGGTGGCAGAGCCAGGATTTGAAAGCAAGCTCTGGAGTTTGTGCTCTTAATTACTATCTTATGCACTCTCTGAGTGGACCTCAAAAATGGCTCCTACCATACTGTTTGTAACTGGCCCTTCTGTAGCGGGCCTTGTACCATGGATTTCTGGTGTCTCCCCCTTTGCTGTTAGACTGTGGATGTCCTGAGGGCAGGTCCTTGACAGAGTGTGTCAGGGATGCACGGGATTGTCATCCCTGACACATCCCTGATTGGAGCGGCCTGGAGCCTTCTGGGAGCCCTGGAGCAGAGGCAGCAGCTCAGGGACAGCTGTCCAGATGGCTGTGGTGCGCTGAGTGCCACAGAGAGGCCTGATTCTGGCCAGGAGTAGCAGAGCAAAGTTTGATTACTATGTGTAGCCCATCTCCCGGCCCCAGGCTTTATGCAGCCAGTAAACACTGGTTCCGTGTGTCAAATCTAGTCGTGTAAATAGTATGTTTCAATGACGATTTGTTGCAGCCGTTGTGGAGGGCTGGCGGAATAATGAGGCCCATGAGCATCCACGTGGGGTGCCTCTACCTGCCTGTGTCTGGGGAGAAGGCTGATGTGTGGGACTGAGCACCATTCGTCATAGGATTAACTCTGGGGCCATTGACACTGGGCGCTGTCCAGAGGGCAGTGCTGACGGGGCTTGGGTCACTAGAGGAAGACTGCTGAGTGAATGAAGCGAAAGGAGAGTGGGAAGGAACCTCAGGGACTGGAAACTCAGGCCAGCATCTGCATCTGGGAGTCCATCTTCCCACAGGGGTGATTGGAGATATCTATCATGGGGGCGATCTATTATAACCGAGCAGGGAACCTTCGTAGGTTGGGCCGTAAGTATATACGACGTGTTTGGTTATCGTTATGTGAAGGAAAAAGTATCATTAGAGAGCCGTGTATGTCGGGAAGTATTTTGTAGTTATGTTTTGTTGGGAGAAATAGAATGTATTGGATCAATGGAAGTAGCCCTCGTGGGCACCAAGATACTCGGAGATGTGGACATGACAAAGGGGAGAACTGCAGTTCTGACTTCTGGTGGCCACGAGAGAGAGGGGGGAGTCAGGGCGGTGAGAGGAGAGAGAAATGTCGTTTCCGGGGAGGAGGAATGGGTGACAGACAGGCAGATGCATATGGCATGGTCACAACAAGGGGAAACAAATGCCGTGTGGGTGCATTTATTAGGCTCTGCTCCCCAGCACGGCTGACTGGAGAACACATGGGACCAGGGGAGACAGGAAAACCCCTCCTGGTGGTCTTCTGGGCTCTGGCTTGAGTTATTAGAAATGCTGACATCTTTTTTTTTTTTTTTTTTTGAGAGATTTTCGCTATAGGGCGCATGCGCTAGCCAGACAGACAGAGAGAGACAGAGAGACAGAAAGCAGGAAATCACCGCCCACGGGGGATGGCCACGCCGCAATCCCTTCTCCTCCATTCTCCTCTCGGGATCTTGGGCACGCACGCA
Organism: Tupaia tana; assembly: GCA_026018925.1. Taxonomy (NCBI): domain Eukaryota; kingdom Metazoa; phylum Chordata; class Mammalia; order Scandentia; family Tupaiidae; genus Tupaia; species Tupaia tana. The sequence continues at coordinate 62,170,683 of JAKSZU010000016.1, forward strand.
CACGCGCCCGGCATGAGTTTAAGCCACCGGGTCCGGGACTCGAACTGCGGTCGACTACGTGGGAATCCAGCGACATAGCCATTACACTAACTGCTGGTCCCAATGCTGACATCTTGATGCCTCAGTTTCTCTCCCTGTCTCTTGCTGCTGCCAAAAATGGTGGGTGACAGGTACCATCAAGGCAGAATCCTCTCCTGGCTGGGAGGGCTACAGCCTAAACCATGTCTCTCAGATGAGAACTTGGAAGGGGAAGCAAGACAGAGATCTAGTTATATGCAGGACAGAGTCTAAATACTAAGTATATTGCCTGCCTGGGCAGCAAGCCTGGTTATGTGAACTGGGGCACAGTCGAAAAGGCTCCTAAAAGATGAATAGGAGTTTTGGAGGAAAGAGGAGGAGGAAGAAAACCCAGGTAGGGCAAGGCGCCTTACATGTCTCATGTGGGGAATGGTGGGGAATTCTCGTAACTGGGGTTCATGTGCCGTGGGAAATGAGGCTGGTTAAGTTCATAGGAGTGATATTTAAAAAGGATATGCCCGGAAAGCTACGGACTTCATTTTTCTAAATTTATTTATTCACTTCTTTCATGAGTGAGACACACACACACACACACACACACACACACACACAGGCACACCCAGCAGGGTCTTCACACCACAGTCTACCACTAGCCCTAGACAGCCCAGGATCACAGGAACGTGGGTGCTCGGTGTACGGCGGGAAGTCTCCAGATGTGAATCAGAACCTTCTCAAGTGGGTCGGACTCACACAGTACAGTTTTTCTGCTGCGGCACTGGCGGGGCCCTGATTTGGGCTTTAAGCAATGGTGAGAGTGATCTTCCAAACCCGTAACAACACGTGCTGCAGGACAGAATCTAGGACGGGGAACTGAAGGGTTTTGATGGGGGCAGGGTGGGGGTGGGGAGCAAGCTATGTGCTGGGGGAGGGGAAGAGCAGGGAGGTGCAGCCCAGAATGGGGGACTCTGCTTCTGCTGGGCTTGGGGGCCAAGCTGGAGGGATGTTTGTCTGGACTCACTGGGGAATGTCTTTGCATTAAGAAAGGAAGGGGAGAGGGCTCACCATGACAGCGAGGTCAAGGTCGTAATGGAGAATTACTCATTTGACTCTCCTCAGGAAGGGCGTACTCAGCATAGAAGCTACTTACCAGTGTGAACTGGCAGTATTTCGGTATTCAAACCATCCGAATGGCTGTACAGGTTTGTACCAGCTGCCCATCAGGCCCTACTCAGGAGCAGGGGAGTGATACGATTGGATTTATGCTTTGAAAAGTGGCTCTGGTCACCATACGTTTGTTCACTGGGTGGATTGATGCCTAATAGGGTTTCAGCTTGGGCAGGACCCGGGCTGATTTCTTCCCATCTGACAGAATGTCCAGCCCTCTCAGCCTGGGCCTGGCCAGAAATCACCTGCTTCCATCTGGGCCCTCAGTCTCTGTGTTTTCTGCTCCTGGCCACTGCAGCCCCAGCAGCCTCTGTCCCTGACTGCTCTTCTGCTCAGCCCTGTCTGGACACGCCTGCTGGGCCTCACTCCTTCCTCCCCTTACCAGCAGGGGGATTGGCAATCTTCTGGGATTTAATTACAGGTTCCCCGAGGGCCTTTCAACCCATCACAAAGCTCCTGCAGGCTGCCGGTTGGGAGGGTGACAGGCGCATGCGGTGATGAACAGCGACTTCCCGGCATGGCGGCTGTACCCACTGGCCAGCCCACGCTTCTGGGGCTGCTCTGCATTTTCTTGAGCAAAACATGTCTCACTCCCATTTTGCAAGATCAGATAGCGGATGAGAAAAACACTTGCGGCAGGGAAGATGATAAAGAGAGAGGGCCAGGCGGAGGACAGAAAGCTCAGCAGTTCTCCTGGAGGTGGTGACTGCTTCCCTACGACTCCTGGAAACCCTTTACATCGTTAAATAATGACTTAGTAATTCTGCTCGCTTTAATTAAGTCAGCCTGGTGTGCTGACAGCTCAGGTCCAGGTGGGGATTTTTTTGGCCTCAGGCAGCCGCGTTAGAGTCCAAAAAAGTCTGCAGACTAGGGTCAGCCAATACACAGAAGGCACACCACTGCTTCCCGTCTTCCGCCCACGGCAGACATTGCTAATTGATCATGCACGACTAAGCTTGAATGTTTTAGAAGCCTGAATAGGAGTTTTGGCTATTCAGGGCTTGGGGATTGCTTAAAATAAGACAGTAAGACATTTTTTTTGTTCCCCTAAAACACAATGGCTACACGGAAGATAGACACCATAGAGCCTCAAGTATGCCTCAAAGGAGGACATCCTGACCAACTGCAGGGTCCCTTCCCCCAGAGGATTCTTCGTTTCCCCAGGAGTATGGGGTAGAATGGACTCTCATCTAGAGGTAGGTTAAATCCACTCACCTCTACATCCTTTGTCCGTGCTTCTAGGAAAAGAAACAACTGAAATAGAAAGACCTGGGTTCTTCTAAACATCCTGTCTCTTGATTCCTCCTTCCAGATGAAAGTCAAGTGATAATTCCACCTTAAGACCTAAGGAGTGGCCTTGAGCCCATTCCCCTCCCTTTGCTAAGGCAATGTGATTTCCCCACTGGGCGCCACCTCTCAGGCACTTGCAGTCTGTCCCCAGGGTGAACTCAGGATCCAGACCTGGCCATTTTCCATCTTCTAGGCTGCCCTCATGGGCACTGGGTTCTAGTAGGCTGAACTTTTGCTGCTCTGCCGGGCTTGTGAGCTAAGCTGGAGGGATGTTAGCTTGGACTCGCTGGGGAATGCCTTCGTTACCGCTTAGGGAAAGACTGCAGAAGATCTGAAGTGGGACTGAGTTGGCGTGTTTTGAAGAACAGAAAGACAGAATGGTTGGGATGTGAAGGGTGAGCGCAGAGTGGTAAAAGATGGAGTCAGAGCGAAAAGCAGAGGCCAGATTGTGGACAGCCTTGAAGGCCATGGTAGGGCATTTGAAATACATTCTTTTCTTCTTTACGTTTATTTGTTTATTTCTTCCATGAGTGAGAGAGGCAGAGACAGAGAGACAGGACTCCCTACGGGGTCTTGATGCTGTGATCCAACCCCAAGTTCAGCCAGCCCAGGATCATGGGCATGCATGTACCCAGCATACCAAGGAGGTCTGCAGATGGGAACCCAGAACCTTCCCATGTCAGTCAGCCTTGCAGTGTTGTATTTTACTGCCGCACCACTGTCTGGTCCCAGAATTTGGAGTTTATTTTCATAGCAGTAGGGAGCCATCACCACTTTGGCCATCCTCTTTCCCTGGAATCTTCTTTGCTCCATATGGAGTCATCTTGAATATGAATAATTTTGACTGAAATTTACAGAACTCAAGTGGCCCAGGTTCTGTCAATAACTTGCTCAGTGAATTGGGCACATTGCACCCTCTCTTGGCCTGTTCTTCTCTGGCTCATAATAGAATTGGTCTAGCATGAGAAAAGAAAAAGACTTAATCTTTCATTTCTTCTCTGTTCAGTTGGAAGTGCCTGCCTGGGCAGCTGTGTGGAGAAGGATCGTGAGGCATCTCCCAGGCTCTGTGGGAGAGTGCCATGATCGATTAGCAATGTCTGCCCTGGGTAAAGAAAAGGAAATGGTGACTCATTCATCTCAAGACCACATGCTCCCGGAGGTGTCTCTGAGAGCATTTGATGGTACTTTAACTTAGATGCATCAAGCAGCTTGGTGCACCAGACCAAGAATAAAAACGTCCAGCAAATCAGAGAAACTACACAGAGCTTCCCATTTTACAAAGACTTTTTGCGTCCATTTTCTCATTGGATCTTCACATCATTTTAATAGAAAAACAATCTGTTGTGTTTGCCTCCCATCCAGCATCCCTTCTGCTGGTAACCATATTCCAGCCTTTTTCCAGGTACCAGTTCCTGCCTAAGCTCAGGCCATGTGTTTTGAGCCTGAGGATGAAGCAGGAGACCCAGGCCTATAGCAACCCAGGCCATCACCAGGGGTCTGAGAAATGGGTGGAAGGTCTGTGGAAGGACATTTAGGGGAGGGACAGGGAAGCAAAGCATTAATGGCACGAAGAGGTGTGGTATTATCTGTTGAAGATATTTTGTAGTTTTAGCAACAGTACTAGGGAGAAATGTTCACATGTTTAAATATCCATTTTGTAAGACTAACAATAATGTGATTGAATGTATGGAAGAAAGTGAAATGAAAAAAATAATAATAAAAGGAAAAAAAATCATAAAAATTTAAAAATTAAAAAAATAAAAACAAAACAAAACAAAAATGCAAATAACCTTATTTCCATAAATAACTTAAAACAATGGTTAAACAAATATTAGGTAAATGTAAATGGAGTAAGTGTTTGTAATTGAACTTGCCTGTTAAATTAAGGTAATTTTTTTAAAGTTAAACTTATAAAGTAAAAACAAAGCAAATAATGTAAAAAAAAAAAAAAAAAAAAAAAAAAAAAAAAGAAAAAGAAAAACAATCACACCCCACCGGAGAGTGCTTTTTTTTTCTCTTTCCAGCAAGTGCATGCATTCTTCTCTAGCAATTAAATAAATAAATAAATAAATAAATAAATAAAAGAAATGGGTGGAAAATGGGTCCATGACCAAGTCAGAGGCTATGAATGCAGTGAGATGTTTGCTGCAACCTCAGGGGAAGGGCATTGTGCCTAGTGGATCTGAAGGTGGTAGAACGGTCTAGTTGTGCCATGACTGTTTCCTATGCCCTAGAGAGTTGGCTTTGACATTTCTTCTCAAATTGGCATTCTGTGACATCAGATCGGTAGCCCAAAATCAGCCGAGTAGATAGAAGTATTTGCTACAAGTCAGGAGTTTTTTGGTCCCCTGAGAGCTGCCTTGGCTTCCAGCTCTTTTTTTTTTTTTTTTTTTTTTTTTTTTAACCACTGCATGGAACCTGAGACCCAAGCCACAAAGTAGAAGGTGCAGCCAAGAGAGAAAAGAGCTAAGTCCTGACTCCAGCTGAACTTCAATCTGTTTTTCACTTTTCAGCTGATAAGTTAATCTTCTGTTTAAGCCTCTTTGGGTTATATTTCCTCACTTGCAACTAAGAGATGCCTGATATAAATTTTTTATTCAGAAGGCAAAAGAAACAATGGTTTAATACTCATCTCTTTAAAACTCTAGAAATAGGAACCAGCAGATGGCATACTGGGTAGGTACATCGCTGGACTCTCACGTAGTTGACTATGGTTCGAGTCCCAGACCTGGTGGCTTAAAACCCATTCTGGGTGCATGTGTGTGTGTGCCCAAAATCCTGAGAGGAAAATGGGGGAGAAGGGATTGCAGCATGGCCATCCCTCCAGGGGGAGGAGTGATTTTTTGCTTTCTGTCTCTTTGTGTTTGTTTTTCTGATGAGCACATGTACCCTATAGCAAAAATCTCTCTCAAATAATAAATAAAAATCAAATAACTCTAGGAATAGGCCCAGCCTAGGTGGTGCAGCCCATAGTGTGCTGGACCATGGTGCTGGAGACCACATGGCTGTCGTGGGGTCAGATCCCTGAGTTGGCCTGAAAACACCTGAAATGCACATGGGCACCCAAGATCCTGAGCAGTGGAGGGCTGGGATGATACCCTGTAGGGTTCTCTCTCTCTCCCATATGTGGGTGCACATGCTCACTATCATTAAAGGAAATGGAGCTCTATGACTATTTCCCTGTTGCTTGGGGAAAATGTTCTCATCTGACACCCAGAGTTTCCCACATTCTGGCTCTTCTTGTTCTCTCTGGCCTCCAGTTAAGTCACTCAGTGCTCCGGGTCAGTCAAACTGAATAACTGTCCTCCACCTCTGTGCCTTTGCTCACTCTATCCCCTCTACCTGGATCACCCTTTCTCTGTCAACACCTGCGTTCCTGTCATTGCTGAAGGCCCATCCCGTCCCTCCCGCTCTGAGCTCTCCCAGCTTTCTCCTGCCTCTCTATGTGAACGCAGAGCTTTCTGGACTGTAGTGTCCCAATGCCCAGGCTCACCGCTCATTCTGGAGTTGAGCTCCTTGAAGTCAGGGACTGCTTCGGGCTCATCTTCAGATCCTTCAAAATACTTGTCACATTGCCTGGCATAAGACAGGCCACCAGGAAATACTTGTTAGGCCAACAAGAACGTCCTCAGCCCAGCAGCCGGCGATCCACCGTGAATGCACATTCACTTAGGCTCCACCCTTAAAGCTCTGATGGCTCAGCTGCTCTGACCTTTCTGTGGCAGGGACAAAGCACAAGGAAGCTTGTTTCTGCCTCAGGGCCTTTGCACCTGCTAGGCATAGGTTTCTCTTCATCTGGCTCTTCACTAGCTGACATCTTCTATCACTTGAGATTTAGCTCAAATGTCACCTTCGTAGACACCGTCCCTAGATACCGTTAACTAGAGCCCCTTTCTAGACACTTTTTCTTACATAAAGCAATTCAATTTTTCATTAGTAATTGTCAGAGCTGAATTAAATAGCACTTATTATGTGTTGCATACTATTCTATTTTTTTTTCCTAGAGAGATTTTTACTATAGGGTATGTGTGCTTGCCAGGGAGAGACAGACAGAAAGCGAGAAATTGCCCCTCCCCCACCAGAGGGCACGGCCATGCTGCAATCCCCTCTCCTCCATTCTCCTCTTGGCGTTCTGGACATGCACACACACGCGCCTGGCATGATTTTTAAGCTGCCAGGTCTGGGACTTGAATCATGGTTGACTACATGGGAGTTGAGCAACATAAATATTATATCATCTGCTGATCCTGCCACATACTGTTCTAAGCATAAGAGGGTCCCTCAAAAAGTACATGGAAAAAATGAAATGAAAGTACAAGTTTATCTTGGTGCAAAAAATTTTGGTACCCATGCATAGTTTTCCCATAATACATTTTTTTCTTCTTCTATTTTTTAAATTTTGCTGTATGGTGCATGTGCTCACCAGAGAGAGAGAGAGAGAGAGAGAGAGAGAGAGAGAGAGAGAGAGAGAGAGAGAGAGAGAGATCACCCCCTAGGGGCATTGGCCACTCCACAATCCCTTCTCCATTATCCTCTCAGGATTTGGGGCACACATGCACATGTACCGGGCGTGATTTTCAAGACACTCAACTGCACAGGAGGCCATGTGGGATCCAGCACTTTAACCACCATGCCACCTGCTGGCCCCCATAATACATGCTTTCTATGAGCTTTAAGACTCTTTGTGTATCAATTCATTTAATCTTTAATAACTTCATGAGGAAGGTATGCTCATTTTATCAGCGAAGAATGAGTGTCTTCAGCTGGGTTCCCTGGACACAGAGCCTGAGATGGGGGTGCTAGTGCCATGACCTTTTGAAAGATGCTCGCAGGAAAAGGGGAGTAAGGGAAGCGGGGTGTGGCAGGGAAGGGACGAGAAGGTATATGGATGCTCAGAGATTGAACCTGGAAACCTCTGGAGTGTGAACGGTCCCACAGGCTTGGTTCCACCTTCAGCAGAAGGGAACAGGTCGTTTTCCTCTTGACTGGCTCAGGGCTTAGAGGGAATGGACAGTGACTCCAGTTCAGCCATGGACAAACTCTCTGCAGAGAGGAGCAGTGTGAACCTTTAGTGGCCCAGTCATGGCAGCCAGAGGTCATGCGCCCACTGCGAAGACATCGGGTTGGGCACTGGGAAGACATTAAAAGCTTGTCCAAAGTCCTCGCCTAATAAGTGGCAGAGCCAGGATTTGAACCCAGGCTGTTTGACTTCAGAGTCTGTGTTTCAACTACTCTTTGTGGCTGTCATTCTCTAACATGGTCCCATTCACTTTTTTTAGCCCCCTCCCCCTAGAGGTGTACCTCTGACAGAGTCTCCTCAGGCCATGATCTACCTCTCACCACCTGTCTTCCAGCCAGCCAAGATTACGGTGGGCCTGCAGGCTCGCCTGGTGTATTCTGAACATGGGCTTCTCGTATAACTTCGGTTTTGTACGATGATACCCCACCCTACCACCTGTGCCTCTCAGCTGAGCCCATATAGATATTATTTTTACTTTTTAGAGATAGTCCAGGCTGATCTTGAACTTATGATCTTCCAGCCTTAACTTCCCGACTTGCTAAGTTTATAGGTGCACCACTGCATCTACCATCCCATTAACTTTTTAATTTTTTTTCTTTTTGGAGAGATTTTTGCTGTCTAGTGCATGTACTTGACAGAGAGACAGAGAGAGAGAGAGGAAGTGAGAAATCTCCCCCTAAGGGGGATTGCTACACTGCAATCCTTTCTTTTCCATTCCCTTCTTGGGATCTTGGACACGCATGCACACATGCCCAGCATGAGTTTCAGACTGTCAGGTCCAGGACTCAAACTGTGTTTAGCCACGTGGGAGTCCAGAGCTTTAACTGCTATGATACCTTGCTGGCCCCATCCCATTTACTTTTATTTTATTTTTTAAAATTTTTCCAGAGGGCATGTGAGCTTGCTGAAGAGACAGAGAAAAAGAGGGAAAGTGAGAAAGTATTTCCCATGAGAGATGGTCAAATTGCAATCCCTTCTCCTCCATTTCTCCCTCCTTTTAGGATTTTGGGCACAGGCACACAAAAACACACACACACACACACACACACACATACACACACACGCACCATGTTTTTCAAGCTGCCAGTTCTGGGACTCTAACAGCCCAGCTGCCCATGTAGGATTCAGCCACCTTCACCACCATGCCATGGGCTGCACCCATCCCCAAAGACTTTTGAAAGTTTTTTTTTATTTTCCATCTCTCCAAGAGAGCCAACTCATTTAGTTTATTCATAGCTTTGTCCTGAGCACCTTGATCTGTCCCAGCACACAGTAGGTGCTCAGTACATATTTCTTGAGTGAGTGAGTGAGTGAGTGAGAACCAAGGGCCTTTGAGCCCTGGAAGTCAGGCTCTCTCCCCCCTGCGGTTTGTTTGTTCAATGCCCTGCCCATATGCCCAATCTTTATTTATGGCCCCACAAAGCCTTCTGGTATTCATGGATTTCTTTGCTTTCAAATATTTCTTTTACAGCTGAAATGGAAGTCTGGCAAACTCCCCCTAAATCACCAGACTCCCAAGGCTGTTCAGACCCCTCCCTCCCTATTTCCTGGTGAGTTTTCAAAACCAATATGGCATGTACATACACACACGCGCGCACGTGCACACACACACACACACACACACACTCTTACACACACATCCTCTGGGGGAAGAGACGCGTCTGCTCTTCCATCCCTCCCAATAGTTGTCCATCACTCAGCTTGGGCTCTGCCTCGGCGCCGATCAATACTTGCTTGGTAGCAGCTTAGTTATGTCTGCAGTCGGGAGCCATTTCTCCTTTCTTGGTAGCAGGGAGATTCTCATCAAAGCCCATTGAGATCACAGCCCTTCAATGATCGCAAAAATGATATGGGAATAGTAATCAGGGAGCTCCAATGTGCAGGCAGGGGGCATCGCCTGCACTTGTTGGGGCCCTTTCCAGACACTTGTTCTTTTGACTCAGATGTGGCGATGATAGTCTGGGGTGAGCATCTAAATATTTAGCAGCTGATAGGATGCAGCACTGACCATCAGCCTGGCTGTATCCTCCTCCATCCCCCAATGTATGTATTATTATTATTTAATAATGATAGTGTAGCATAGAAAATGCAATCTGTGTGACAAGCTCATGTGTGCTAGATGCTTTAAAAAATCCTCCTGAAACAACTCTGGGTGGCATCACCCTCACTTTGCACTTGAGGAAACTGAGGCTCAAAGAGGTGATTGTTGTTCCATTCTTCACGATCAACACTCTTGAAGGGTACAGAGCATTCCACCAGTGATTAACCAAGTTCGCATAATGATTTTCCACTGCCAGGCCATTTGTATTGGTTCCAGTCTTTTTGCTCATATAAATAATGCAGCTATGACAGTCACTGTATCATTAAAAATTCCTTGAAGGATTCATTTTGGATGACTGTATAATATTTCATATTGTCAACAAAGATGTGTGTACAAGGATACTAATTGCATCGTTACTTATAATAGCAAAAATGGAATATAATTAAGCCACCCTAACAAATGCTCCTGAGATGATATTAAGTGAAAGCTGCAGAGTACAAAATTGCGTCGTCAGCATGCTCCTGGTTCGAGTGCGTGTGCGTGGGGGCGGGCTTCCATATGCATAAAAAACACTGGAAGGAAATAGCCACATATTTTACCAATGGTTATTACCAGGCGGTGACTTCTTAAGGAAATCATTATTTTCCATGTGTCTATAGTTTTTGAATTCTTCACAATGAGCATGTATTACTTTTAAATTTAAAAATAAGTGAAAAAAAAAGGTAATGGTTTCATCAGTGAAACGCTTTTATTGATGGTGTTCTTATTCCATGTTATGTGAAAGAACACTGTGTGTCTGGAAGTTATAAATTGTCACATGATGACACAGGTGATAGACAGTACAGTGACATGCAAACCTACCTGTAATAAGGGTTACAAGCTTTATTTTTTCTATCATGTCTGTTTATGTATAACCTAATAACTTTTAAATATGTTGCAATAACAATTAAGTCTTGATTTTTAAAAAAAGTTTTGCTGGAGGGTATGTGTGCTTGCCAGAGAGGGAGGGGGAGGGGGAGAGGGGGAGAGGGGGAGAGAGGGAGAGGGAGAGGGAGAGGGAGAGGGAGAGGGAGACAAAGTGAGAAATCACCCCCCAGAGGGTGCCCACATCACCATCCTGTTTCCTACATTCTCCTCTTGGGTTTCTGGTCATGCACGCACACATGCCCAGCATGTTTTTCAAGCCGCCAAGTCCAGGACTCAAAGGTCATGTGGGATCCAGCTGCCTGAACCTCTGCACCATCTGCTGGTCCTGCAATTTCCTGATTTCTACACCTTTAGCAGTAGATGCACCTTGTAGCAGTGTATCAGAGTCATTACCACAGACAGGAAAAGAGAATTATGATGGTAATTATTTGATAAGCTTATGCATAAAACCCATAATTTATTATTTAAACTTTGGCCTATAATTTCCACTTAGTACACACTGCTCGGTTGTGTATTCCCTAAAAATTGCCATTTTGTAGATATGTGTTCCCCCCTAAAAGAAATTTCAGCAGTTTTCATTGTTGGATAGCTTTATTAATGGGGTTACTCATCAGTGATCCTAGAGATTATTTATTTTCTAAGTGAAAAAATGTAAAGATAACTAAGTTCAATCTTTGAGCTTGGCTCATTGCTCTAGCTCTAGGGTTGGAAAACTTCTTTTTATTTATTTATTTATTTATTTATTTATTTATTTATTTTAAAAGGAAAGCTTGATAATGGGGCCAGTAGCTGGCATGATGGTTCAGGTGCTGGACTCCCACATGGCTAACAGTGGTTTGAGTCCTGGACCTGGTGGCTTGCTTTCTCACTTTCTCTCTCTCTCTCTGACGAATGTATGTGCCCTATAGAAAATTTAAAAATAATAATAAATAAAATTAAATGAGTATTTTTTAAAAGCCTAATGATAAAGATCTAGATAGTAAATATTGATTTTGTGGCCTCAGTCATAGTTACCCAATTCTGTCATTGTGATGTGAAAGCAGCCATAGATAAGACACCAAAGAATGGACATGGCTATATTCCAATAAAACTTTATTTATAAAAACAAGAGGCAGCCCAGACTTGGTCAAGAGCCATAGCTAGCCAATCCCTCCTCTAGTCTACCCAAGTAATTATTTTCCTTTTTTAAAAACTGACTTTTAAAACATTGGGGTTAATGCAAAAGAATGTTTTGAACTTAATACAAAAATATAGAAATGAAACTACCTATTCCTAAATGAATTCAACACTATTGAAGAAATTAAGACTGAAATCAATAGGTTTATTGAAACCAATGGTAATGAATACATGACTCTCCAGAATCTTTGGGACACAGCAAAAGCAGTCATTAGAGAGATGTTTATAGCAATTAGTGCTACAAGAAAAAAATAGAAAGGTGGCAAATAAATAATTTGATGACACATCTCAAGGAACTGGAAGAGCAATAGCAAAAAAAGCCTCCAAAATGCCAGAAGGAAAGAAAACAATAAGTATTAGAGGCAACTTTTTCAACCATAATGGAATTAAACCTGAAATCAACAACAGAAAGAACCCTCAAAAATACAAAAAAATATGGAAACTAAAATACAATACCAATAATAGAAATTTGCTGAATCACCAGTTTAATGCAGTACAAAATTGCTTTGGCTCTGGAGTTCAGAGTTCCCTAGCCTCAGATCCTTGGCTCTTTCTTCAAAGAGAGCCTCTTTTCTGATGTCTGTATTTAACATTCCCTTGCATTTTTTCTTAGTTTCCCCACAAGTTCATACCTCTAAACATATTATGTAATTTTGCTTATTTTTGAACTTTAGATAAATTGGACCGTCGTACATGTATAATACTGTCCTGTAGCCCTGTAGCTCATTTACATTGTGTTCTCTCTTTTTTTAAAAAAAAGATTGTTTGCTATAGGATGCATGCACTTGCCAGAGAGAGGAGAGAGAAAATGAGAAATCATCCCTCAGGGGAGATAGCCATACCACAATCCCTTCTCTTTCTCCATTCCCCTTTCAGGATTTTGGGCATGTATGCACAAGTGCCCAGTGTGATTTTCAAACTTCCAGATCCAGGGCTTGAACTGCCATTAACCATGTGGGAGTCCAGCACTTTAACCATTACATCTCCTACTTGTCCTTACATTATGTTTTCAACCTTTTTCCATGTTGATGTCTGTAGCAATAGTCCACTTCTCTTCATTGCTGTATAGTATTCCACATTGTGAATACTCCATAATTTATTTATCCACTCTACTGTGATGGTCACTTGGTTGTTTCCTGTTCTTATTTTTCCCATTTCAAACTGTGCTGTTTTGAACATTTTTGAATCTGTATTATGGTGCAAGGATTTCTTTAAAGTGTATAAATAGGACTGAGATTGCTGGGCCAGAGAACATAAACATCTCCAATTATATAGGTAAAGCCAAAATGCTTCAATCCTTATTCCTTCCATGATGAGGGGAGAGTTCCCATTGCCCTGCACGCTTGCCCACACCTAATACTTCTTCATCTTAATGTTGTTATTGAGTATACTAACTTCTCCGCAAAACTCTGTGGTCTAAGACATGACAACTGGACTTTTATTCTTAGCACCAATTATCTTTGAGTGAGCTTGGCCTTGATGCCTGCTTTAGAAGTTGTATACAAGAATTCTAGAGGAAGCTTGGAAGATCGCTAAGCATGCTTTTGTACTCATTGCTTTAGAAGTTCATTTTTGAATATGTTTAATCTCTTCCAATGCATAAAGGCATGGTTCATCTTTTTGCTATCACATTCAGACACATGGATGGTGTGACAATGATGGGAGTCAGACTCTTGGTAGGGTTTGTGGGAACTGACCAAGCCTCAGACTGATCCCCTAAAGCAGGAAGCCAGAAGCCTCAAACTTGAATTCAGCGTTGACAAGCTTTTCATTTATTTATTCAACAAATGTTATTGAATGCCTACTATGTGAAAGGCATGGTTAAGATGTGAAGGTACAGCGATGTACAGAAGAGGAAAAAAGCCCTGTCTCCCTGGAGCTTCCACTCTTGAAGAGCTTCCGCTCTTGAACGCACATTCAAAAACATGCGTTGTCAATCTCATGGTATTATTAGATGGTGATAAGTGTGGAGAGAAGTAAGCAGGAGTGAGGCGGTAAGGAGTGGTAGGGAGTGAGGGGTGTTTGTATTCCAGATGGAGAGGCTGGAGTGGCCTAACTGAGCAAGGATCCAAAGGAGGTGGGGGAGTAAGCCATGATGCTGTCTGGGAAGGATTGTCCTAAGCAGTAGAAAACCAAGTACTCAAGGCCCTGAGGCCTGCTAAGTTCAAAAACAGCTGACCACGAGGACACCAGTATGTCTGGGGTGCAGAGATCGAGGGGGGCTAGTTGGTGGCATAGTGGTTAAGGCAGCTAGATTCCACATGGCCAGCTATGTGGTTTGAGCCCCAAACCTGGTGGCTTAAAAAACATGCTGAGCACTTGTGTGTGAGTGTGTGCCCAAAATCTGGAGAGGAGAATGGAAGAGAAAGGATTGTGACATGGGCATCCTCTTTGGGGAGTGGTTTTTTATCCTCCCTCTTTCCATCTCTCTTTGGGAAGTGCATGTGCCCTATGGGGGGAAAAACTAAGGGGAAGAGTAAGAAGGGTGAAGCTGAAGAGGAAAGGGGGCCAGACTGTGCTAGGCTACTCAAAAGGTGGGCTTGCTCCTGGCTGCCAAGAAACTCCAAGGGAGTCTGATCAGACTGGTGGGGGTAGAAGGGTCTCTGGCAACTGCTGGGAAGAAGTGGGCAGTAGCTCTTGCCTGGGCTCAGAGCATAGAACTAGAGTTCTTGGGGAGACTGATGCAGGCTCCTACCTTTGGACACCAGGCTGCCCAGGTGTGTGCATACCTATCTGTGCATTTGGATATCCGTGATGGGAAGCCCAGGGATCACGAAGCACATGGTTTGTGGTCTATGGCCACAGGACTAATGCCAGAACTCACAGGCTAGTTGGATTCCAGAAGGGGCAGGTGGTCCAGCCTTGGTGAGGCAAGTGAGAGGCTGCATGGAGGCTGGGACCTTATGGAAGGCCAGGGCTTGGTTCCTGGCCCAACCTCACCAGGCGGGGATATGGTGGTGCATGCCTGTGGTCCTAGAATACTGGAGGCTGGGGTGGGAAGATCATGACATGGTGAAATACTCCCCTCTCTCTATGAAAGAAGAGGGGTCAGGGTTGAGCCTGGAGGAGGTGCTGGAAAGCCAGGCTGAGCCCTGAACAGAGCAGTAGCCCAGTCAAAGCTGTGCTGGGATGCCTGCTCAACCTCTTGGATCCTGTCCTCCACCTGAAGGCCTAAATGGCTCCAGGGCACCAGGTAGCCTGACCCCAAAACTGGTTTTGCCACTTAATTCCTGTGTATATTGAAGCAAATCAGTGGCCTCCTGTGCCTCAGTTTTCTTGACCGTAAGGTGAGGATAATCATAGTACACATGCACAAAGGTTTTTGTAGATTAAACCAGTTGAACCAGATCAAGTGATTAGGACAGTGCTGGTATTGCAGTGAATAAAAGCTTTATAAATCCTAGCTTTTACTGTTAGTAGTATTTCTCCTGAAGAGAACCAATCATTTCTGTTGGTTATCACATTAGTCCTTATCTCAAATATACCCAGACCAGGATGGGTGGGAAAGGATGCATATCACTTAATTGCTGTTGTTTTCACAGGAAGTCACATTGCTCTACCGAACCTTGCTTTTCTTAGCGATAAAATGGGTCTATTAATGCCCTCTTCAGAGGATCAGCAGTGGCGGCTTACACAGAGTGGGATGCAGTGTGGAGTCACCATGGGGGCGAGGCAGGGGTGGCCAATTTCTTTAGCTTCTCCATCATTCCATTAGAATTGCCCTCTCTGGGCCAGGCCCCAGGCCCCAGGCTTTAGTGGTGAACAGAGTGTGAGTCCTGACTTCCATGCCCCAAGTCTCATAAGGGAGGCCAATAATTGCATTATGGGGCAATAGCACCATAGTAACAAGAATAATAGCTGCATACGTGGGCTCTTGCCATGTGGTAAAGTCCTTCCCATGGATTATCTATGAGGCAGGTGATATTATCACCATCCCCATCTTCAGGTGGGAAAATGGGGATTTATAAAGGTTAAACAAAGGGCCCAGAGTCCTAGAGCTGGGAAGTGATGGCATCAGGTCTTAAGTCACCATCTTACTCCAACCTGTGTTAACACAGAAGCGTTGGAAGGGCACAGTGGAGTGAGCCATCAATCATCAGGGTAATGTGGGAAGGAAGAGGAAGTTATTGAAGACCTCTGTTGGATGAACTGTGTACTGAAGGATGTGTAGGAGTTGGCTAGGCAGACTTCTATGGTTTGAATGTTTTTGTCCCCTCCAAAAATTCAAGTACTGGAAACTTAATCCCCAATGCAACCATGTCGGGAGGTGTGGTCTTTTGGGAGGTGTTCAGATTGTGAGGGCTCTGTCCTCATGAATGGGTTAATGCAGCTATGAAAAGTCTTGTGAGGGAACCAGCAGTTAGCGTAATGGCTATGTCGCTGGACTCCCACGTAGTCGACCGTGGTTCGCATCTCGGACCCGGTGGCTTACAACTCACGCCGGGCGCGTGTGCGTGCGTGCCCAAGATCCCGAGAGGAGAATGGAGGAGAAGGGATTGCGGCGTGACCATCCCCCCGGGGGGTGATTTCTCGCTTTCTGTCTCTATGTCTCTCTCTGTCTGTCTGGCGAGCGCACGCGCCCTATAGCGAAAAACCTCTCAAAAAAAAAAAAAAAAAAAAAAAAAGAAAAAAAGAAAAAAAAAGAAAAAAGAAAAAGTCTTGTGGGATGGATTCACTCTCTCTTGCCCGTCTACGTTCTACCATGTAAGGACACAGTAAGAAGGCCCACATGGATGCCTGGGACTTGATCTTGGACTTCCCAGCTTCCAGAACTGTGATAGAATAAATTTCCGTCCATTGTAAATGACTTGGTCAGGTATTCTGCTATAGCAGCACAAAGCAGACAAAGACACAGACCAAAGTCGGGCTGAGGGAGGGCCTGCCAGGCAGAGGGAAGAGCACTTGTATCTGGGAAGACTGTAGGATGCATCAGTTATCTATTGCATGGTAATGCTGTCTACTGGCCCTCAGAGGTATGCAAAAACGAGCATTTATTCATCAAATGTCTGGGCGGCTGGCTTACTCTCATGTCTAGGCATAGACTGACTGTCAGCTGACCTAGGCCAGCCTCAGCTGGAATGATCAGAACTCAGCACTGTTCTCCCGAAGGGTGGCCTGGGCATGGCCACGTGGGGATAAGAGGAGCAAGCCGGAGGATTGCATCAACTGTGCGGTGTGCTCACGGCTCATCCATTAACATTCTATTGGTCAAAGCAAGTCACACGACTGGGACCAGCAGTTAGCGTAATGGCTATGTCGCTGGACTCCCATGTAGTCGACCGCGGTTCAAGTCCCAGACCTGATGGCTTAAACTCACGCCGGGTGCGTGTGCGTGCATGCCCAAGATCCCGAGAGGAGAATAGATAAGGGATTGCGGCGTGGCCATCCCCCCGGGAGGTGATTTCTCGCTTTCTGTCTCTCTGTCTCTCTCTGTCTTTCTGGCGAGTGCACGCGCCCTATAGCAAAAACTTCTCAAAAAAGAAAAAAAAGCAAGTCACATGACTGAGCCTGAGTCAGAGTGGGAGGGTCCTGCAAGAGGCACAGGCACAGAAGATGTTGAAGGATTTGAGACCCCACTTGCAACCTCCCACACAGGGAATTTAGGGGAGTTGCAGGGTGGCGTATGGGATGCTACAGGTGAGGTGGCAGAGGTCACTGGGAGCCCATCTGGGGAAAGCAAGCCAGTAGGAAGTGGGAAGGAGTGGGGAGGCCACAGCAACCTAGAGAAAGGAGACAGATCAGATCAAGGCAACAGCAGTGGGGACAGAAGAGATTGATTATGCTACATTTGTCCTATAAAAGCCAAGACAGGCAGGCCGAGGTGCTTGGTCTGTTACCCAGATGTCACAGATGGCCCCCGGGATATAATTGGCCTTGGCCTCTGCAGGAAGGTTAATTGCTCAGATCACACAGTCTGAAGCTTCCGGGACTGATGAAGCAGCTCCCCAATTAAGGCCCTGGAGCTGCTGAGCGTTCTGTCATCTCTGGTCCCTTGACCAGGGCTGTGCAGGGCAGTGACAGGACAGAGAGGCTGGGGGCCCTGCCCTGTCCCCCAGGGAGTTCATAACCTCTGAGGGAGACTCGCCGATAAGCAGATGTCTCAAGACTGTGACAGAAACCCTTACAGAGACAGTGGTGGCGAGTGACTGTTCCGGCTTCAGGAGACATAAAGCTCATTTCAAACAGACCAAAAGAGGAATCCTCTGGCTTAGGTAACTCCAGGCTTCAAGGACAGATGTGGTGATGCACAGCTGGATCCAGGTGCTGCACCAGTGCTCTTGGGGGCAGCTTCTCTGGCACTCAGTCGGCTTCAATTACAGAAGGGCTGTGGCTTGGCAGAGACGTGCCGACAGCTCCGAGTTTCACCCTCCCCAGCTGAGCAACCCCTGGTGGAAAGGGAACATCTCTTTGCCAGATGTTCCAACTATGGCTCAAGACCGACTTTGCTTGGCCCAGCTTGAGTCATGTGCCCATCCCTGAACCAATCACTGTGGACTCTGATGACCCAGGTTTGGGGCATAGCCCCACCTTGGAGCTCGGAGCGGGTGGGTGCTTCCACCATGTCATAAGGGCTATGAATGGGGAGCAGTGGTTCCTAGAAGGAAAAGTGGGTTCTATTCCCCAAAGGGATGCTGGCTGCCCAGGGCACAGCAGAGGAATGTGGTCATGGAGAGGGCAGTGTCAGTGCCCACAGTGTCTTGGGAGTCATGTGGACAGGGAAAGGCCCTTCACTGTCAAGTCCCACTGCCCATTACACAGATGAGCAAACCAATGCAGAGAACATCGTTCCAACATGTTCTAGGAGCTGCTAGGAAGACAGTTAAACAAGATGTCCCAATGGAGAGTGTCCAGAGATGGGGGTGTTGGCTATGTGGGTAGGTTGGGAGCTTTCTGGATTCTCTCTGTGGAGCTGACATTTGAACTAAGACCCAAAAGGAGAAAAAGAGTCAGCCAAGTGAGAAGATGAAAATGATTTCAGGGAGCTGGATGTTTTCAACAGCAGGTGCAGGGAGCCTCAGGCTGAAGAGACATGGCCTCTTAGGGACCCAGGCCAATGGACACTCACATCTCAACGTGGGGCCTCCCCAGACTCCCAGGAGGAGGTGGGGGTGATCACTGGAGAAGCCATGTACCAGCTTTCCTATGAACTCTCCCAAAAGCAACATGGGTTGTTCCATTTTAGTTTTGTTTGTTGCTTATTTTCTCCTTTTATTTTATTTTTTTTGCCAGAAGGCACATGTACTCACCAGAGAAAAACAAAGAGAGAAGTAGAAACCTCCCCTTTTCCCCACAGGGCATGGTCATGTTGCAGTCCCTTCTCTGTCTCTCCATCCTGTCGGGATCTTGGGGCCACATGCACATGCACCCAGCATGTTTCTCAAGCTGCTGAGGCTGAAATTTGAACCGCTTGGTCAGCCACAACCACCAGGCCATGGGGCTGGCTCCTTTTTTTTTTTGTTTTTAAAGCTTAATTATTTTTCCTCCATAAGAGAGATCACCCCTCCCCCCCAACAGGGCCCTATGCCATGACCCACCCCTAACCCCAGCCACGCCTGGATCACTAACATGCATGCACTTGATGTACTCAGAGAGGTCTCTGGACTCAAATCCGAAACTTTCCTATGTGGGTCAACCTTGCAGAGTGTTGTATTTTACTACTGTGTCACCATCCGCCCCAACATGCGTGTCATTTCTGCTCAAGCCCAGTTGGCCAGGACTAGTGACGGCCCTCCTTTTCTGTGAGGGAGCCTGGGGGACCAGAGGGTTCATGGGAAACTGAATTCCGCAAGGGAAACCCACCTTCCCTTCCACCGTCTTCTGCAAGAAACTCATTTGAAAAACCTCTGCTTAATGTGCCAGCTACGAATGCTCTCTCATGGGTGTTTTAACTTACATTTTCTTACTAGCGAGATTCAATCTATTTTTCCGTATGATTTTAACAAGGTTGGTTTCCTCTTTTGTGAACTATCTGGAAACCTAACCTTTTGGGCCTCCTTAAAAAACTTATTTTTCTCAACCTGAAACATGAGGCACTTGGAAGCTATGATCTCAGAGGCCTCGTCCGACTTGCATATTCCCTTAGATTCTCTGATCTTTCAAAATACCAAAGGAAATGCCATTTATATTGGCAAAAGCTTTGTGGGTGCCTCCCGGATGAGAGAATAAACCCCTGAAGTTGGTGAGTCTTGATATTTTTAGACTTTTCTGCCGGAGTGATAAAGTTTCCTTTTGGTCAAGGTGGGGGGAGGAGGGGGAGGGCAAGAGAAAAGATGGATGGCGTGTGGTCCTTGGGTGGTGAAACGAAGATTCAGAGTGCAAGATAGACTCAGGAGGCTCGGGCATTACCCCCACCCCAGCACGCGCGTCACGGAGATCAGACAGACGCCCTCCTTTGAGCTAGGATAGCCTTTTATGCACCCTTGCAGATAAGCTCCAAACGATTTCTGCCCACAAACATTGCTTTCTCATTATTCTGTTCCTGCCTTAAAGAAGCCTTGCATAGCAGTCACCCTTCGTGCGGCCTGGGCGGGCGTGGAATAGTACGTAAAGAAGTGTCTGTCATTCAGAATCACGAGTCCTGGGTTGGAGGCCTTGTTCTGCCAGAAGCTGTGTGAACTTGTTCAAGTCTCACCCTCTCTGGGTGATTGGGGAGCAGGCACTCACCAGAGAGAGAGAGAGGGAAGTGAGAAAGTGCCTTTTCCCTAGAGAGGATGGCCACCCCATAATCCCTTCTCTCCCATTCTCCTCTTAGGATTTTGGGCATGTTTTTCTAGCCACTGGATCTGGGACTTGAATTGCACAGCCAGTCATATGGAATCCAGCCTCCTTAATCCTCACACCACCTAGTTGACCCCTTCTGGGGTGGTATTTTTTTTTTTTTTTTTGGAGAGGTTTTCGCTATAAGGAGTGTGCGCTCGCCAGACAGACAGAGACATAGAGACAGAAAGCGAGAAATCACCCCCCAGAGGGGATGGTCACGCCGCAATCCCTTCTCCTCCATTCTCCTCTCAGGATCTTGGGCATGCACGCACATGTGCCCGGCGTGAGTTTTAAGCCACCGGGTCCAGGATGCGAACCGCAGTCGACTACGTGGGAGTCCAGCGACATAGCCATTACGCTAACTGCTGGTTCCCCTGGGGTGGTATTTTTTTTGTTGTGTGTTTTGTGTGTGTGTGTGTGTGTATATATGTGTGTGTGTCTTTCTTTCTTCCATGAATGAAAAGGTACTCCAAATAAGGTCTTCACACCGTGATCCAATCCCAACTGAGTCAGCCTGGATCATGGGCACACTGCACACACCCCCACGTTCAGAGAGGTCTCCAGATGTGACCCAGAGCCTCCCCATGTGGGACAGCCTTACGGAATGTTGCTGGACCACTTCCTGGCCCTAGGGAGGGGGATGGTGAAGTAGATTGTGGTTGCGGAGCCCTGGGAAGGGTTGCACGCTGGTGTGCTGGGGCCCTGCCCTAACAGGTGTGTTTAATGCACTCGCATGGCATTTGAGAGCTTTCGAATGCATCTTAGAGGTTTCACAATGGGGAGATTTCACCTAACATCAGAATTCTGGCTTCTTTTGAAAGTAGGAGGCTCTGGTCACACTGGGCCCCTCTCCCTCTGGTGGAAGGGAGCTGAGCTGGGGCCTCTTCCTGGACGTGGGCCCTCCAGGTGGCGGCAGTTGCCACCACTTCCTGTCGTCTTCCTGACATGGCAGCCAAGAGTCAGGTCCCTTCACTTAAGGAGAAAAGGACAAGACTTCTTGTCCCCATGTTTCTGTTCCAGGTGGGAAAAGCATGTGCAAAGGCCTGGAAGGGGAAATGAGTTTTGTGTTTGTGGATGGGAAGGAGCCTCCAAGGGGAAGGCAAAAAAGGCCAATGAGGTGGATGGGGCCAGGGCACTGAGGGTCCTGGGAGGAGCATGGACTTCATTTGAGTATGGTGGGAAACCAGCGGCATGCTGGAGGGCTCTCAGGAGTGGAGATTGGACTTACCTTCTAGAAAGATCCCTCTGGCTGCCGAATAGTGATCAAGACTAGAAAAATGAAAAGGGAAGGGGTTTCGGGAGAATTGGGGAGGGCTGTTGGCAGTTTTAAACACAAATACCCCTCGATTTAGGATGATGAGCTCATTGTAAAGTCAAAAGATTATAAGTAGAACCACCACTAGTTTGGGACCATCTGTAGTGAGATCAAGGAAGACGTCACTGAGAAGTGACATTTTGGCAAAACTTAGAGGAGGCAGAGGGACTCAGAGGAAGAGGATATATAAGTGCCAAGGCCCCGGGGCAGGAGTGTCCCTGGTACATTTTAGAAGCAGCAAGGAAGCTAGAATGACAAGAGGGAAGGGAATAATGGAAGGGGGCAGGAGATGCCGGCAGAGGTGAGGGGGGCTTGCAGAGCCTTGTGCAGGTGGCCAGTGACCCCTGAAAGGTGAGTGAATCCTCAGCCAGCCAGAATGCACACTCAGATGGCTCCATGGAGGAACACAGGTGTCTCTGTCTTGGCCAGGACCCTACTAGGGCTGGGATTCCCAAATCTGGGAGCTTGGGGAGGAGGGTGGAGCCTTGAGCCCTGCCCGGAGGCTGCACACTGTCCTCCAAGCCTCTGACTCCCAGCCTGCACTAGGTAGTTGTCCCTGCTGGCTCCCTCCAGCTTTGGGACTTGAGGGTGAGGTGAGGGTGACTCAGCAGCCTGAGCCGCTCCCCCGCACACTGTGGGTGGGCTGCGATGGAGTTGGGTGGGAGTTTGGTGGCCCCCTTAGGCCCTTGTCCTGGTGGGCCATACACAAAGAATGAAACCCAGAGTCTGCAGGACATGAGTCCTTTGTCCTGCCTCCCCGCGGCACTGCCCTGGCCTTGGTTTCAGGCGGCAGCAGCTCTCAGACACCTGGATCTGGCTGGGCATCTCTACTGGCATGAGGTCCCTGCTACTTTGGGGCAAAGTGGCCTCCTCTGCTGGTCCCTGGTCCTTCTCAGTCTGGTCACTGGGTCCAGCCAAGCCGCTCCTGGCTCCACTCCTAGGGTCTGCCTTACCTTTCTTGGACCCCCTCTTGTCCTTTAGGACCCATCGGAGGCAGCACCACCTCTAGAAACCCTTGGGTCTGCCCGTCCTGGGCCAGGCTGGTGCCTTCTCTGTCCCCTGGTTCTCTGATGAGCTGCCACTGCTTTGCTGGTGTGTCCCCCTGTGTCCCTGATCTCGCTGAGAGCTGCCTGTCCTTGCTCCTTCCCAGCCCAGCACAGCTCCGACACTGAGCAGCAGCAAGGAGGCCATGGCTCGTGCTCACTGGAGCTCTCTAGTACCGGCCTGGTCCTCCTACGCATGTCATAGAATCCTGACCCAACCCTAGGGGCTGGCGGCATGGTTGTCATCCCATTTTACAGATGAGGAAACCAAGGCCCAGCAATATTTTACTTTTTTTTCCCCCTTAAATTTGCCAGAGGGATGGGTACTCACCAGAGAGAGAGAAAGAGAGAGAACGAGAAAGCGAGAAAGCACCCCCCCCCATGGGGTTAGTCACATGGTAATTCCTTCTCCACTTCTTTCAGGATTTTGGGCTCGCACGCACAGGCACCTAGCATGTTGTTCAAGCCATCAGGTCTAGAACTAGAACCATGTAGTCAGCCACATGGGTTCTAGCTGCCCGACACCACCACACCACCGACCGATCCCCCAGCAATAGTTTAAATCACTTGCCCAGATCTCCCAGCTGGCAAGTGGAGGAGGTGGGATTTGAACTCACCCTGCTGGTTCCAGAGCCTGCGCTTGTCCCCCGAATCCCTCCCTGCTGAAAGTTAGTTAATGAGTGAGTCAGTGAATCCAGATGACCACGCCAGCTGCCCTGCTTCTCCCACCTCTGCTCTGAAGCTTGGGCAATTCCTCCCCACCCAGCTCTCATTACCAGAGGCCGTGGGGGCTGCACCACGAGCCTCAGCCCTTGGCCCCCCGGTCCCTGAAGCTGGATGCCCCTTGGCCTCGGCCTCTCTGGAGAATCTGCCTCCCTCCTCCCAAGTGGCATGAGGGGCCCGAATGCCCCATTCTCGTTGTTCAGTCGTCATCCTCCTCGACCTGTGGCAGCCTCAGGACAGCGGCTCCTTCTCCTGGAAGCACTGTCTTCCCTTGGCCTTTTCACTGCTCAGGCAGTCTGGCTGTCTCTCCTGCCCCAGCGGGTGTCATTTCTTCATTCACTCATTCATTTAGCAAGAACTTACTGAGCGCCTCCTGTGCCAGCACGAGACACTTCTGGGAGACAACCCACATGTCGCCTGCACGAACTCTGCACAGGGAGAGCCATGCAGACACAGTTAACCGTCATCATTTATACTAATGATGTGGGCAGGGGGCCTCAAACCGGGTGGAGAGCAGAGAGTGACTGTGTGTGATGGGGGGGCTATTTTAGATGGAGGAGTCAGTGACATCTGAGCTGGAAAGCAGCCAGCCCAGCAATCTCGGGGAAGAGTGAGCGCAGCCAGTGCAAAGGCCCTGAGGTGGCCTTAGTGGAAGAAAACCACTGGTGTGGCTGGAGTGCATGGCAAGGGGACGACAACGAGTAGGCAGTGGCCTGATCACCTGCAGGGACCTAAAAAGCCTTGGGGTTTATTCCAAGGGTCGTGGGAAGTCACCAGAAGAATGCAGCATGAAAAGATTGGATCCCATTCACAATTTGAGAAGACATCTGTCTCCTAATATGGCCTGAGCATTAGAACAGCCTGGGGTGCGTGTTCAAAGTGCAGGTCCGAACCTCTCCGCACGCCTGCAGCACCAGATGCGGTGGGGGCTAGCCCAGGAATCTGCATTGTGATAAGCACTTACGCCGCGGAGAGTGCTGCTTTAGCAGAGATGCATAACCTGGACATTCCCTTGTGATCGGTGATCGGAACTCACAGGGATCCAAGAACATAGGTGGCAAAATCTCACATCTTTATTCTCGCTGGCCTCTAATTGGTAGTTAGCGTCTCCCTTCGTGATGTGCGGAGGTGCCAAACCTCAGTGGGCCTCGCTGTACCTGGAGATTTGTCACCAATGGAAATCACAGAGTCCTCCTATCACCTTCAAGCGTTCGCAGATACCTTGAAAGGTTGCTTCCCTCCTCGCACCTTTGAAGTCCCAGTACTTATTAGACTTGCACTCGATCTTGCTATTTCATGTGTTAATAAAGCAGCACGTATATTAATGTTATACGTCTGATCTTTAAAACATGTTTTGATAACTCCATTTCAATATAATTGGTTTCCTTTGCAATTCGATGTATGCTTATTTTGTGAATTTAAAAACATTATTCAGAGAAAGTGCCTTAGGCTTCACCAGATGCCACAGGGGTCCCTGGCCCAGAAACTGTGCAGAAAGCTGCAGCTGCAGAGAGCTACGGGGGTGGGGATGGGAGGGTGGGGAGCTCAGATAGACTTGGGCATCCCTCCTGACTCCCCTCACCAATGCTGTGGGGCCTAGGGCAGATCACTTTCCTTCCCTTTGCCTCCAGTGTCCTCACCTGCAAGATGGAGCCTGCAGTCCCTACCTCAAATGCTTGTTGGAAGAAAACAGCTGGGGCCCCCTGGCAAGCAGCAGGGAGGCACCCCAGGCCAGCTGGGCCTGCAGCACAGGGGAGCTGGGCTGGGCGGGCTCGGAATCCCAGCTCTGTCACTCACCAGCTATGGCCCTGGGCCTCAGTCTTCTCTCATCTCTAAGGTGGCAGTAAGGTGGCACCTCAGTCATCGGGTGGTTGTGGAGATGCAATGAGTTTCTGTCTGCCTGGGGTGCATCCCTGGGTGCTGTGTGACATGGTTGCCACTGGGTGGGCATCTCCCAGCTCAGGTTCCATTTGAGGTTCCCAGAGGGCAGGATCCAAACCCTGCTCCCGCTCGGCACCCCGACTATATGGCACAGAATCTGGATCAGGGAATTTGCTTGGTGCTGTGGCTGCTGTTCTGCAGGAGAGAGTAGGGAAGGAGGGACACTTGCTTTGGATGCTCGGGATGGGGAGAGCAAGTCAGAGTCCCATCCGGCCACAGGGGACCCCAGGTTCAGCAAAGGGACGCAGAGAGCAGAGGCTAGAACCTGCCTGGCCTTGGGGGTCTGAGCAGGTGTTGATGCCACGTCACCCAGTGGGCCAGTATCTCCCCACCACCCACTCAGCCTGGCTGTCAGGCCTGAGACATATGTCTTTTCTTTGTTTTTCTTTCCCAGCCTCAGTGTACTCATCTGGTAAATGGGGACAGCTAGCACTACCAAGGCCTATCATGGGCTAAGCCCGAGGATGTCTCCCCCACACACACTGGTGTATGCCTCTTTACATCTCATTTAATCCTCATGATCGCCTTTGGGGCAGATAAAGAAACTGAGACCCGCTGTGACTTGCCTAAGGTCACGCAGCAGGTCAGTGGCAGAGGTAGCATGTGCCTGCAGGTGGCCTGGCTCTCCCAGCCACGCCCTACTCACTGAACTCCAGTCCCACGCGACAGCAGGTAGGCGTTTGCTTCTTCTCCTCCATCCGCATGGCCAGCCCCCATCATGTTCACAGGTGGCAGCTGGGGTGGGACCCAGTGTGTGTCTGGGTGGCCCTCCGGGTCAGGGCCTTTTCCGGCATCATGTGCCGGCCCTGCTCCTCTGTCCTTGACTGCAAACTGCTGGGTTTTCCTCCCCTCTCGCTGCTTTCTTCCGTCCCTCGGTGTAGAGGACCCTGTTGCAGTCTGGGCTGGTCCCCTGGCCTGTAGCCTCGGCCTTTGTGGCAGGAAATGCTAGGGAGGGCTGGGGACCATGGCAGACTAGAGAGCACCTGCCCCACCTGAAGGGACAAGCCACCACTCATCTCCAGCCACCGCCTTCGTGTGGGAACGTGGCTCTTGTCTGTCAGATCTTCAAAAGAATCAAGACCTCCATGTGACCTTCCCATTTTACAATATTGGCACCTAACTCAAATTTCTTTTAAAAAAATCACATTACCAAGAGAGAAAGAGACAGGGGGAGAGAGAGAGAGGATGGGGAGACAGAGAAAGAGAAAGAAGGAGAGAGATGGGAGTGACCAAGCAAAGGGAAAACAAAGCAGAATAAAACCATCTCTAAAACCTGCCATAGGCAGTCCGCACCTGTCCTGCCCGCCTTAGCACCTTTGCTGGCACAGAAACCCCATTTCAGAGATGGGGAAAGGGGCCCAGCGAGATGAGAGGACCTGCCCGAGGTGATCTGCCAGGGATGGGGCTTTGGGGCCAGAACTCAACCTCGGACTTCAAAGCTCTTCCTTCAATATGCCTCTCCTCTCTGCCTCCGCCCCAGGCCCCGGCCTGCGTGGCCGGAGCTTGTTTTCAGAGTCAGCCTCTGGATCTTGAAGACAAAGAAAAATCATTGTAGCCTGATGCTGAAGGCCAAGGTCACTATGACACGTCTCAAATACTCAGTGACTGTCCCCAGATTCCAACAGAGCCATTTCTAAAGGGCATGTCTGCCAGGGACGTTTCTGAACTGACAGGGACCGGAGCCTGGTGGAACTCTGGGGCAATAAGGCACTGTCACATCCCGTTCCAATGATAAACTAGTTTGTCCAGTTGAGAGTGCCCTGGAGAAGGGGATTGTTTCTCTCGGCCCAGCCTGTCAGCGTCCCACGGCACATTTCCAAGGACCTGCAGTGTCCTAAGAACCACACTGTGGGGAGTTGGAGCTGTTATTCATTTAACTTACCCAGAAAACCTGTGAGATTGATAGAGCTGACCCCATCTTACAGCCAGAGAGACTGAGGCTGGAGGGTCAGGTAAGGGCCTGGGTCGAATCCAGCCGGCTTAACGCCAAGCCCAGGCTTTTCCCACAGTGGGGCATTGAGGCGGAAGTGGTGGAGGGGCTTCCTTCTATTGAGAACTATCCGGGGCCACAGTGGGGTGGGGGTGGTCGGCAGAGGCTCCTCGGAGGAGGTGGTCTTGAACGAAGAAAGGATGCGTATTAGTTTCCTGTTGCTGATGAACAAATAACCACAAACTTGATAGTTTAGGACAACACGAACTTGCCTTACGGTGTTGAGGTCAGAATGCTGACATGAGTGGCGGCGTCGGCAGCCTCCCAGGGGCTCCCGGGGAGAACTGTTTCCTCAGCTTTTCTGGCTTCTCGAAGGGGCCCACAGTTCTCGGGCGATGTTCCACGTGGCTCCACCTCCATTCTGTCTCATCTCCTGCTCTGACTCCTTCTCTTGCCCTTTTACCTCCTCCTTACAAGGACCCCGGTGATTACACTGCCCAGAGCATCCGGGGTAATCTCCACTCTCAGGTCTTAATCACATCAGCAAAGTCCCTTCTGCCATATTGAAAACCCTGGGGATTAGGATGTGGACGGCTTTGGGGGACCATTATCCAGCTGCCCCAGAAAGGACGGCCCTCCTGGGGCTGAGCCAAGCCGGAGGCAGGGAGGCTGAGGAATGCTTAGCCAGCAGCTTCCCCCGTCTGGCAGGTGGAGGGCGGGGGTGGGCAGGCTGCTTGGGATGGGCTTGTCAGGGCACTGAATGCCGCACTAAGACTCGAACTTCGAACTTCATTCTCATCACACTAATGTGCATGTGAGCCAGCTGAGGAGCTGTTGAGATGCAGATTTGGCATTTCTTACAAGTTTGAGGTGACGAGGCTGGCCCGTGGGCCTCGCTCGTGGTAGTGAGCAGCAGAAGGGGATAGCTCTAGAAAAGATGGTCGCAAAGGCAGGAACAGTCACCCTGTGTTTCCAAAGTAGCATGTTGCTTGGTTCTGGGATGGGAACTTCCATGTGAATTTGCGAGTGCTTGCTACCCAACATTTTAAAAAAATGACTTATTTATTCTGAGAGAGAGCTCACACCACGACCCACCTCCAGCCTCAGCCAGCCAAGGTCTACAAACATGGACACACACACACACACACACTCGCACGCAACATGCACAGGGAGGTTCCAGGGTGTGAACTCAGGACCTTGTCCATGTCAGTGCAACTGTGTTACCGCTGAGCCACCACCTGACCCTGACCCATTTTTGCATGTTCCACTAAAGCAGCCACTTAGTGTCTCCATAGTACTCTCAAGTCAGACCTTATAGGAAATCTTTCAAGACTTTCCTACTTATCAAAGGACAATTCTGGGGACCAGCAGTTGGTGTAATGGCTATGTTGCTGGACTCCCATGTAGTCAACCATGATTCGAGTCCTGGATCTGGTGGCTTAAACTCACACTGGGTGCATGTGCATGCATGCCCAAGATCCCGAGAGGAGAATGGAGAAGGGATTGCAGATGGCCATCCCCCCTGGGGGGGTGATTTCTTGCTTTCTTTCTCTCTGTCTCTCTCTGTCTTTCTGGCGAGTACATGTGCCCTATAGCACGTGCTATAGAAAAAAAAAAAAAAAAAAGACAGTTCTAGGACTGACCCTGCAGTGCAGTGGTTAAGCACTGTGCATGGGAAGCCAGGTCCCATATGGCCGACCGTGGTTTGCATCCTGGCCCCCGTGGCTTGAAAAACATGCCAGGTGCATGAGCGTGTGTGTTCAAAATCTTGAAAGGATGGAGAGACGGGGGAAAAAAATTGCAGCTTGACTGCTCCATTGGGGTGGGGGGGGGGGTGCTCTCTCTCTTTCTCTGGTGACTGCATGTGCCCTCTGACCAAGAAAAAAAAAAAAAAGATTCTAGATGTCATGACCATGGGCAACTCTCACCCTCCTGGGTCTTTGTGGAAAGTGGGTGGAGGACTGGGTAGGTCAAACGACTCTCAGGAATAGCTTGGCGACCATGTTTTTGGCTTGTGTCAGTCAGTCTGGACATCTTTTCAGAGCTGAATGCCTTTCCCTGTCATCTAACTCAGAAGATTGGCACCTACATGTCTGGGGTGCTGTGATGGTCCCCGAGAGAGCTGGCTATTGTACCCCTATGTGTAGATATCAGGGACCACGCTCGGCAGATGCTGCATTGTCCCAGTGTCAGGAAGGAGCGACTCTAGACCTCTTCGGTGGGAGCTGAGAGCTGGAACCCTTGTGAGCCAGGCAGGAACCAGGAAGGACTGATAGGGACCGGGTGGGGTCAGTGCAGACCTGGCAGTGTGTGCTCTGTTGGGAGGCGGCAGCCCCAGCCCAGCCCCATAGTCGTCAGTACGTGGGGGTGCAGGTCCAGTGTTGCTGTATCCACCCATTTTGCAAACAAATCCAGAAATCTGGATTTTTATGTGAAGTCTCCTATTTTTAAAAGTTGTTAATGGATTCAGATATTTTTAAAATCCTGTGTGGGCCAAATAAGACATTTCTAGGGGCTGGATTCAGCCTGTTGGCAGCTTGCTTGAGAATCTACTCGCCTTACCAAGAGGGAAACTGAGGCCTATGGCAGAGAAAGGGCCTTCCAGAGCTGTGCAGCTTCAGGGTGTGCACTCGGGGCTGTAGGCATGTGATGTAGCTACCATCTGTTGGTCTCAGAGCAACCCCTTCTTCCAGACTCTGCTTTCCCCTCGACCCTCAATTCCGGGCTTCTGGGAGGGACAACTCGTCCTCTGGTCGTAAATGACAAAGCAGTCTGGGAGGTGAAAGATGCCTTCTTCCCTGACTGCCCACAACTGACTTGCGCTGGGACCAGGGCAGGTCCTAGCTCCTCTCTGGGCCTAAGGTTTCTCAGCTGCAGGACAAAGGCCAGGGGTGCAGTGACACCGCCCCCCCCACCAGCCCAGTTCTCTGAGGCCTGTGGCCTCCTCCCAGCCCTTGTGTACCCTGCCTCTGGGCGCCCGGTACTGACATTTCTCAAGCTGCAGCTGTCGCAGGGCTGTTTCCAGTCCTGAGGGCATACGACCGTGTCATTTACATGATTTAACGTGCCATGCTCGGTCCTGGGGGCCTGGCGGCCATTGCACAGCCAGTGACTGCTGCGCCGCCACTTATTGATTTGATGTATTAAACTGATGGATTTTTTGAGAAAGAAATATTTTCTCTTGAAATGCCGGCACATCCTGGGATTTCATATGACTTTGCAACAGTTCCCCTCTGATCCCCATAAAGGTTTTATTTGTCCTGCACTTGGTCCGGGCTTTCTAGTCCCCCTTGTCTCTGTCACGTGAGAAATAACGAGAGCAGTAACAGTTACGGATTGGGCGAGAGACTACAGAAAGTTCATGGAAAGAAGGAATTAAAGGGCGAGTTTACTTATTTGGGTGCAAAAATATTTTGAAATCTATAATATGCATTTTCCATGAACCTTTTGAAGACCCTTGCACAAATCCCTTGGAACAGGGCAGGCACTGTCCTGAGCACTTTACTCCTCAGTTAATTCATCCTTCACGGAAGTCCGTGAACTGAGTACTTATGTATCCCCAATTTCCAGGCGAGGAAAGGTTCTCTGGGGACAGACCACTTGTCCAATCTCCTAGCTGGTTTTTGGCAGAGCTGGGAGTCCACTGAGGTGGGCTAGCCCCTCACCACTGTGTCTCCCACCTCATAATCATTATAATTGCTCATAATTATACTTATTAGCAAGTAATAGTCATACTTAACCTTCTTGAACACTTGCCAAGTTTCAGGCTTCAGTGATTTATAGGCACGGTCTTATTTGATGCTCACAAGTTTATTATGCCCATTTTTCAAATGCAAAAACTGAGGGACAGAGGGGTAGGGCCCCCACTCAAGATTGCACAGCCAGGACATGGCGCTCACCCATATTTTCCCCACTCAGTCGAGGAGGTGGCCTGGAAACTATCTCAGCAAAAGAGGGCTCCAGGTTGAAAAGAAAACCGTTCTTGCCAACCCATCAGTTCCGTCGATGGAGGGTCAGAGTTGGCGTCACGGAGCTGTTTTTTAAAAAGGCAAAAAGTGCAGCTTACAGGATTAGCTGTCACCCCACAGGCCCGTACCTGATGAGAAATCATTTCATTTCTTCTGCCCCTGGAGGTCACCTATTCTCTGCTGCAAATCGGGCTATTAGCGGCAAGTTTCGCAGACTTGGAACAATCATCCCATGATTACCGAGCCTGCCTCTCCTCCCCACAGCAACCAGCATCACCAAGGGACGGCCCAGCCAGCCCCACCTGGAGGCTCCCAGGCCTCTGGCTTCTCTGATTCCCTGTTCTCACACAGGCACGCTTTCCACCGCACTGATAACGGCGGTGAGCATTCATTGCAGGCCAGGCACTGTGCAGCGCTTCCCGGCGGCTTAATTATTCCCACGGCACTTCTCTGCAAGCTCATGGCAGATGCATATTATGAGAAAACTAAGCATGAGTTTCAAGGGTTTTTTTTACTCCAGAATAAACTCATACTTCGATTCCATTTTCCAAAAATAATTAAGTAAGTTTATTTGTTTCTTCCATGACAGAGACAGAGATAGAAAAGCGAGATAGGTGCACCTCCAACGTGGTCTTCCCTGCTGGGGTCTATCCCCGGCTTCAGCTGACCTGGGTCACAGGTATACACAGGCCTGGCATGCTGGGGAGACCCTGGAATGTGAGTCACGTCACCACTACGCCAACACCTGGCCTCTTCAATGGACTCTTGCAGTCCCCTCATGTTTGCCGGACACCAACACCTCCTGTCCTAGCACACAGCCGAGTTTTCCTTAAGACGACTCACTTTTTTATATGCACGTTCACAGCAGAACTCGAGAGAAGTGTTTCTCAAATTCAAGCATGTTTCACCTTCAGCAGGGCCCCCTGGAACCAGACTGGGCCCCGCCCTCAGAGTTCCTGACTCCACGGGTCTGGGGAATGCCCGAGACTCTAGATCCCAAGTTTCCAGGGAGCCCTCTGCTGCTGGTCGGGAGCCTCACCGGAACCACTGGCTTGGTTCACTACTCTAACTGGAAGCCAGCACCCCTTGCCATTAAAACAAACAAACAAACAAACAAACAAAGTGACAGATCCCTGCAGGAAATATTAAAGAACTCCTTATAGAGGCAGGGAAGGGCTGGGAGAGTCGCAGGCCCCCAAAGGCCAGCAACAGTGGGGAGCTGTTAGTACCACAGGGCTGGAAGGAGAAGAGAAGCCAGTGAGAGCTATAGCTTTCCTCACAGCAGGACAGAGCCACCACCAGAGATGTGGCTTGGGACACCCTGTCTTGGGCAGAGAAGAAATACCCTGACTTCTTCCTACTCTCACCTCTGACCTCCAGCTGGTGCCTCCTATTGGCTGACCCCAGTGGAGGGGCACAGAGATGCAGGTGATGAGGTTCCAGAGTCAGCCTCCTGGGCACAGAGCAGGGCAGGGAAGGTGGGGAGTGGGGGGCCTGAGTGGAGGAGGGGAGGAGGAGGAGGGGAGCTGGCATAGAAGGGAGCCATGAGAATGTTCACTCAGGTCTGGCTAGGAAGTGTGGGGAAGGTTCTGAGCCCGAGGCTGGCCCTCTTTTTGTTTTAAAAGATTGGTAAGTGTGAGAGAGGTGTTAAGGACACAACTTAAGCACCAAACAGAAACTTTTTCATTGAAGTAACAAGAATGAAAAATATCATGGGAAAGTGAATCAATTTTTCACTCTGGTTCCAACAATTGAAGAGTGTGACTCAACCCCACTATTAAGCACCTCTCCCCGACAGCAAACTCAAATGGGGAGACCACAGCCTACAGTGGTGCCTGCCTCCGGAAGCTTGTTTACTGGCTCACGCGGGGCACTGCCATTAGGGAGTGCTCAGTGTTAATCCCTCGAAGGTGGGTGGAGGGGTGCGGTGCCAGGGCAAGTCCCAGGGAGACACAAGTGGTTGCTGTGGGGTGGCAGCATTCCCCTATGGGCTTTGGAAGGGGTGGGGAGGGGGCACCTGTCTGTTGCACCTTCCGGCCCTCTGCCCAGCCTCTCTGCCCAACCCCTTTCCCTTAAATGCCAATGTCCCCTTGGGATCAGGCTTCTGGATTAATTTTAGAGGGCAAGGGTCCATGGTTGACTGTGGTTCGAGTCCCAGACCCAGTGGCTTGAAAATCACTCTGGATGTGTGCACATATGTGCCCAAAATTTCAAGAGGAGAATGGAGGAGAAAGAATTGTGGCATTGCCATCCCCCTGGGGGGACGGGGGTAGGGTGATTTTTCACTTTCCCTCTCACTGTCTCTCTGTTCTGGTGAGTACATGCACCCTAAGGCAAATAGAAAACCCTAAAACAAAAAGAGGGGATTGTGTTTAAGTTCTAGGGAAATAGGACTGACGGAAGATCAAGGGAAAACCCATGTAGGCTGGGACAATGTTCATAAAACAGAAAGTTTAATGACACCTTGGCCGTACCTTGAGCTCTTTCAGGTGCCTTATTTCAGAGACCCAGGACCAAGGGTGAGGCCGACCACCAGTTCCCAAGAAAGCCTCAAGATGGGGCCTAGGTTTTATTTCCCTATGGCACTGACCTGGGTGGACCGGAATCTCCTGGTCCGTTTCATTAGAGTTTTGGTTGAGGATGTGGCATTTTAGCATGAGTGACTCTATCTTGGTCTGGTGTGTTGGGGCCTAGTGCAGGACCTCAGTCCAAAACGACAGCCCCTGATAGTTTCTATCCCACATGCCCTGCAGGCGGCCAAGTCCACCCTGAGTGGTTGACTCACCCACTCATCCTCATGCCACTGTCATCTCTCACCTGGAGTGTCCCTGGCTCCTGCAGCAGGTCTCACCCACACATTCTTTCCATCCGTTCTCTGCTCTCCTGAGCATGTGTCATTTGTTCCATTGCTAAGACCTGTCACTGTGTCCTCACCTACCTCTGAATGTGGATCGAACCCAGCTTCCCCCGCCTGCCTCCGAAGGAGCCTCATAGCCGTCTTCTCTACACTGTGCCCTCCTTCCCCCACCTGGTGGCCACCTGGGCTCAGGATTGCTGAGAACCAAAGGTCACTTCATGCCTGGCTGGCTGTCCTCTTCCCAGAATCCCGAGTCAGGAATTGCTTGGTTTGCTGGAGAACATTTTGAATGAGAGCCTGAACTGGGAAATCCATGGCTCCATACCAAGAGAGGCCGCAGAGGTGGGCCATGAGCCAGAGAATGATTTCGAAGTAGCCACTGTCTCCTGCCAGCTTATATCTCATGATGGTTCCTGGTATCAGAGAGTCATGGGTTCAAATCCCAACTGTGCCACTACCTAGCTGTGTAGAGTAGCTGCTTAATCCCTCGGAACTTAACTTTTTCATCTGTAAAATGGGTGGTACCTTGCTGGCTTGCAGGGCTGTTATGAGGAGTTGGGGAAATAATTCACATGAATGTCTGAGGTCAGATTCCCTTAAAGATAAAGGTGTATGTCATTTCTAAAAGTCACAGTCCTGAGGGAGACTGGAAAGGGAAATGGGACTACAGGACAGGGAGGGAGGCGGGTAAGCAGGGAGGCGCAGTCAGGCCGGTCTGACCCAGCGGAGCTTTGCATGTGAGTCCCCTCTCAGCATTGCCCCAGCCCAAAGCCGTAGGACAGAGAGGAAAATGTAAGTTCCCAGTTACTTTCTGCACAAAGATGGGCGAGGTGGGCTCCAGGCGCCCAAGGACAGTCCTCTGAAGACAGAAACCCCAAACTACAGCCAGGGAGAGGGGGCAGGACCCGGAGCCCCCATGACCTGGCGTGTGGTAGACACCTTGGAACTGTTGGCCCTGACCGTGCTTGCTGATGTTACTATTACCATAGTAACAACAACGGTCGTCGTCATTATTATTGTTACTAATTTCCTTGGTTTGAGTGACTGAAACGTTCAGACAGATGCTCCTGGAGCCTAGTGAGAGCACAAATAAACCTATAATCTAGTGGGAATAAGAAGCAAACCCCAGCAGGTGGTGTGGTAGCTGGGGTGCTGGATTCCTACTTGGTCGTCCACAGTTTGAGTCCTGGACCAGTGACTCTGAAACACACAGGGCGCATGTGGGTGCATGCTTACAATCCTGAGAAGAGAATGGAGGAGAAGGGATTGTGGCATGGCCATGACCCCTGGGGGTTGATTTCTCACTTTCTGTCTCTTTCTATCTCTCTGGCAAGTGCATGCACTCTGTAGAAATAATCTTTCTCTCTCAAAAAAAAAAAAAAAAAAAAAAAAAAAAAAAAAAAAAGAAAGAAAGAAGCAAACTCCAGCCAGGCATCTGTTTTTCTGTGGTTAACTTACTTCCAGAGCATCCTCACCCCTAAGCCCCAGCCCGACTCCCATCATGGCTCCAGAGCAGAGCTGGGCCCTGCTGTGAGGAGAGGTGGGGGGGGGGGGGTGCCTGGCCCAGAGCCCATGCAGGGGGTGCTGAGCACACCCCCCTGGGGTGAGGACGCTGCTGAGGAGGCAGGAGTCAGTGAGCCACATCCTGGTGAGGGCCGACTGCCAGTGCCAGCAGGGTCTACAAAGGCAGCCAGCGCCGAGGTGACGGATGAACCCCCCAGGGCGGCCACCTCCTGGCATGGCTCAGCTCGCCTTCCTCCCTGCTGCCTGCTGGGCCTTGGGCCAGAGAAGGGCCTCGGAGGCTGTGAGCGTGCGGTGCCAGGGGGTGTTTCAACAACATCCAGGCTGCCAAAAGCACATTATTCTCCTACAGGAATCCAAGGGATGGCCCCGGAGATGTGATATTTTTGTAGCCAAAAAAAGAAACAAGAGAAAAGTTTTCCAGAACTCTGGAAGCCCCGTTGTGCTAGGAATGATAACGGGTGTTTCAGGATCCAAGTTCTTCCACGGGGACCAAAACAGTACTCAAAATTTGCTGTCTGCTTCATTTGCCAAATAGTGTTTATTGAGTGTCTCTGGGACAGTCCAGTGGAAGAAGGAACACGGCAGGTTTGAACAGCCAAACCACTAGAAAGGCAGGATGCAGCCGGTCCTTCAGGAACAGCTGGAACCGGCTGCCCACACCGTTAGGACGCCCAGGCGCTTATCTGAGTCCTCTCTCCCAATCTGCTTCGGTGGGCTTTGATTGGTCAGTTCTAGGTCCGACGATCATACCAGACCAATCAGCTGTGTCCAGGAGGGAAGGATGACACAGAACATGGCAGCCCCTGGGAGAAGCACAAGTTAAAGCCATGGGAGTAACAATGGTGGTTTCTAGAAAGGAGCAGGGTAGGATGCAGGGCAGATGAAGTGTGGGTGTCCCTTGAGGGCTAGCATGCTGTGAGCTGGGATCTGTACAGCCACAGGTAACAGAACCTCACAGGAACTGTTTCAGCAACAGAGACGTTTGTCTCATGTAAAAGTCAGAATCGAGTCGTCTGAGGCTGGTGATTGGCCACGTCAGCTTTCCCTTGCTCGGCTCAGCAACAGTGGAACCAGCTTCATCCTGTGCCCTACCTCATGGCCATAGAGGGCTCCCAGTGGCAATTGTCTAGCAGATGAGAAAGAGAAAGAGCCTCTCGGCCGGCCACAGAACAGCCTTCCCTCCAGTCTGAGTGGGTCCACTTATCAGTTGTACACTGCCCTGGATCCCAGGGATGGTCCAGGATGGTCACCCAGAAAGCGCCATGCTCCAGCCGGCCCAAGCTTGGGTTTTTGGGCCAGTCCTGGTGAGGAGGATAGGATGGCTATAATTGCCTCTTGTCCGTCAGAACCCTCCCCAGACAATCCTCTTCTCTCCTTTTGAAACTTTATTTAGTTATTTTTCCCAGGAGTGAGAGAGGCAGAGAGATGTCACTCCCAATGGGATCCTTACGCCACGATCCACTCCCAGCTTCAGCCAGCTCCCGCTCGCGGGCACACTCATGTCTGGCACACTCAGGGAGGTCTCCGGACTTGAGCCGTAGACCTTCCCATGTGGGTCAGCCTCTCAGTGTCACGTTTTACCACTGTGCTACCATCTGGCTTTTTTAGACCTCTTCTAAAACAACTCGCTACCTGCAGTGCACACAGGGTGGAGTGGACACGGGGAGGGCCGTGGTGGCGAGCCCCTCATCTGAAGGCTCTGTCTCCGTTGTGCAGGGGTCCTGTGGCTGTCAGTAGTCTCCGAGGTGCTCTACATCCTCCTGCTGGTGGTCGGCTTCAGCCTCATGTGTCTGGAGCTTTTCCACTCCAGCAATGTCATCGACGGGCTCAAGCTCAACGCCTTCGCAGCCGTCTTCACGGTGCTCTCAGGTAAGGCATCAGGCTAGCTGCTGAGGAGTGGCTGGCGCAGCCAGCAGAGCCAGAGCACACCCAACCTGTGTGCTTCATGCAGACAGAGAAGCTGGGCACTGGAGTCACCCTGAGAGTCAGTCCAGTACCACGTGGGAGACATTGGGCCAATCACTTCTCTGAGCCTCAGTGTATCATGGGTAAAGATGTTTGCTCACGGAGTCACTCACTTGACATGTACTTACTGAGCCTCCCTCACCTGCCAGGCCCTGTGCCAAGGGCTGGGATCAGAGCAACAAACAAAAGCAGACAGCCCCACCTGCATGGATTAGCACGTGTGGGAGAAGGGGTGTGTTCATTTGAGATGTCTGTAGGAGATAAATGCCCCATGGTCTGGGGATGGACTGGGGTGTGATGTGAGAGTGGGCATGGCTGTGCAGATGGGAGGATGGAGGCGCCTTTCCCAGGAATACAGAAGAGGAGCCAGGGGCCAGCAGGTGGCATGGTGGTTAAGGGCACTAGACTCCCACATGGCTGACTGTGGTTTGAGTCCTGGACCTGGCAGCTTGCTTTCTCACTTTCCCCATCTCTCTCTCTCACTCTGCTCCTTTCTGTCAAATTAAAATAAAAAATAAACAAATAAAGTTAAACAAAATAATTCTTTAAAAAAAACAGAAGAGGAGCCTGCCTGGGGTGGAGGGCACGTTACTCCCGGACCTTGATTGCCTTTGAGATTTCCAAGGATGGATGGTGGCACAATGGTCGTACAATGCTCTGCAAGGCTGACCCACATGGGGAGGTTCTGGGCTTGTGTCCAGAGGCCTCCCTGAGTCACCAGACACACACATGCTCCAGGACTGGCTGAGGCTGGGGTGGATCGCAGTGTCAAGACTCTGCTGGATGTGCCATCTCTCTGTCTCACTCTCTCTCTGGCTCTGTCTCTTGAGCTCCTTCTCTGTCTCTCTAGGGAGAAAGAAAGAAATAAACTTGGGCCAGCTTGTGGCATGGGGGTTAAGGTGGGTATTAAGACAGATCCTGCGTGGTCAACTGTGCAGTTCGAGTCCTAGACCCACCAGCCTGAAAAACAAACTGGGTACATGTGCATGTGTGCCCAAAATCCTGACAGAAGAAGGAATGGAGGAAGGGGGATTGAGGCCTGACCATCCCCCCAGGGAGTGCTTTCTCATTTCCTCTTTCTTTTTCTCTGTCTCTCTTTAATGAGCACGTGTGCCCACTGGCAAATTAAAAATAAATAAATAAATTTGAAAGAAGAAAGAAGCCATCTCCTCGTGGGGATAATAAATAGGAAGTTGAATGAGCAAACACATCTGGAAGCTCACAGGCAAGTGAGGGGTAGGCAGGGACTGTGGGCAAAAGCCTCAGCCCCACGGATGTTGAGGGTTTTAGGAAGAATGGCATATTGACATCACGTGATGATGTCAAGGGAAGGGGAGGCAGGGGACCCCTAGAAAAGCCATCAGAATTGGGGGCCAGTGTCAGAGTAGACTCACCAGATCCAGGGCAGCAGGGGTTAAGTGCAGAAAAAGCCAGAAGAGAATGAGGAAGGCTGTTAGCTATCACTTCAGCAGGCCTGACAGGAAAGCAGTGGTGTGGCTATGGGAGACAGCTGTTCCTTAAAAGCCAGATGTAAATGGAATTTCTATAAATCTAATCCTATTCTTCATGCACTGGGAGAACTCTCTCTTTAATGAAACCGAAACGATGAGCCTTTTGGTGAGGGAAGTAAGCACCTTGTAATTGAGGTGTGTGTACAGAGGGGTCCCCCAAGGAATAGAGCATGAATTCAAGAAATGGCAGCACACTCCGTGGATCAGAACGTGGTGATGTGTCCTTCTCAGGATGTGAGAACTCAAACCAGCACCCTAAAGAAAAGAAAGCAACTATAACAATGGTCCTAAACAGTGTCGATTTGGGCCCCTGTGTCCCCCATCCCTAGTGCTTCAGGCCTGCCAGAAGTATCTGTGTATTTGTATATTCATCGTCTATCCGTTCTTCAGCTTTTTTCATTGAGGGTCTTCTGGACGTTAGCGGTTGCACAACGGGACTTTGAAAACTGAAAAATGGAATTAAAGAAGGAGCTTATTTTTGGTGCAAGAAATCTACGTGAAATCCATACGTAGTTTGTCCATAATAACCATTTTCCATGAAATTAAAAACAAAGTTTATTGGGCCAGCTGGTGGTGTAGAGGTAAGGTGCTAGATCCCACATGGTCGATTGCATGGTTCAAGTCCCAGACCCTGTGGCTTGAATATCTCACTGGGTGCTTGTGTGGGTGCCCAAAATTTAGAGGAGACTGGAGGAGAGGGGGTTGTGGCATGACCCTCCCCTCTGAGGAGTGATTTCTCACTTTACCTCTCTGTTTTTGGTGAGCACGTGTGCCTTATACCAAAAACTAAAATAGAAGAAGAAAAAAGTGTTTGTATTCCACGAG
The DNA here is from genome assembly GCA_026018925.1 of Tupaia tana. Lineage (NCBI taxonomy): Eukaryota > Metazoa > Chordata > Mammalia > Scandentia > Tupaiidae > Tupaia > Tupaia tana. Next base: position 62,210,681 of record JAKSZU010000016.1, read on the forward strand.
TGAAAGAGAGCCAGAGACCCAGAATCCACAAGAGAGTCTTGGTGCTGTGATCCACGCCCAGCCTCAGCCCTGGATCACAGATAACACATACCGAGAGGGCTCAGGGAGGTCTCTGGATCTGAACCTCCAACCTTCCCATGTGAGACTGTCTCACAGAGCATTTTACTGCTGTGCCACTGTCCAGCCCCCTCCATGAGCTTTTTAAAGACCCTTCCTATAATATTTGGGGAATGAGCCAAGGGGAGAAACTCAGCCCTTGCCCTCATGAATCTGCAGTCTTGTAGGGAGACGTGCTTGTCAGATAACTATAGTATGGCTTGTTGATCCCATGCATTAGGGGCGGTAAGAGCCTTGCAGGAGTGGTCTCCATGTTTGCCGAAGAAGTGGGTGCAGGTGGGGTGGGGCATGGCGAAGGCAACAGTTGAGCCGAGACTTGGAAAGTAAGAGTTTGCTTGGCAAACAACTTGGGGAGGGCATTCCAGATGGAGGGACCAGCCTGGGCAAAGGCTTAGAAAAGAGAGTGCTGGGACCTTCACATAGTTCAGAATGTGGAAAGGTGGAGATTAGGTGAGAGACGAGGCTGGGGGCTGAGGGAGCACCTTGGTATTTTGTGACGGTTTCTGATGTTACCACACAGGCAATAGGGAGCCACTGAAGGATTCAGAGCAAGGAGTGACATGGGCAGGTTTGCAATGTTTGATCCGTGGTCAGGGTGGAGCACAGATGGGGTGGAACCAGGAGGCTGCTCTAACAATCAGGCTGAGAGGCAGGGAGGCCCCAGCCCAGGAGAGTAGCAGCGAGGATGGGGAGATGCAGACAGCACGCCCACCTTGCAGGCAGAGGAGTCTGCGGGGCCTGGGGACTGGTTAGCAGGGGAAGGGAGAGGTCAGGGAAAGTCTGAGAGTCCAGGTCAGGGCCTCCTCCCTTGGAGTCCGCAGGGGTCCTGAACCTGATGGTGGCAATTTACATTTGTGCTTCTCTAGCTTGTACCCGTGGTCTGGCATTTCCGTCACCAGATCACAGTGGTGGGACAGGACCCATGGCCTTTCCTCCAGTGCAATCCATCCTTTCCCAGGCCCTCACGGCTGCGAGACTGAAACACAGCCCTTCCCGAGCATAACGATCAGTAGGACTTCTGCAGAACCTTCTTGTTTAATACGTTAACGAAACAGCACATACATTCCTACACCACCAACCTGTCTGAGTATTTGCTGACTGTATTTCAGTAGAATTGGGAGTTGCCTGTGTAGTCCTGTGTATTTTATTTTATGCAGCTGAAAACATTGTTTTAAGAGGAGCTTATGGGTTCAGATGGTCGGAGAGCCCCTGATCTGGGTGAGCCCTGACTGGCCTTGGGCTCAGGCTGGAATCGGCAAGAAGAGGAAGAAGCGGGGACGTTCTTCCATTCTGAACAGGCTGGGAATAGTGTGCTGTGGGGCCTCTGGGCCCCTCACCCTTGTCAACAGTTCAACCTCTCCTTTTCTTTCCCTCTACCAAGTGCCGAAGCATCCCCTCCCATTAGCCCAGCACCCAGCCTTCCTGTCCACCTGCTTACTCCACTTACCAAACACTGGCTGTCAGCCAAGGGCAGCCATCTCCAAGCTGCAAGCAGGCCCATTGTGGGGTAGGAGGTAGGGGGGTGCTTCCTTCCACCCCCAAAGAGCTTGTCGAAGTTTATACCCCTCCAAAAAAACAAAACAAACAAAACAAAACAAAAACAAAAGCCCAGGTTTCTTCCTAGGGGAGAGCTTCACTGCTGAAGAAAATAAGATTGTCTCTAATCCAGACAGAAAACCATCCGGGGCTCAGGGAGGTTAATTGACTGGCCCAAAGTCATACAGCTGGTCAGTTGTGGAGCTGGGATTAAATCTGGTTCCAGCTGGCTTCAAAGCCCTGTGCTCTTTTCACAGGCTCTCTCTCCAGGAATGGCCAGGGTGAGCAAGAAGACTTTTAAATCTTCAGAAAACAGTACCTGAGAAGTGTGTGGTAGAGGGGTGATGTCGTTAAGACCAGAGTCATGAGTGGCGGGGAGTGAGGGTTGTATCTCTGCCCGAGAGAAGAGGAGCAGGAGAGAGATGGAGCAGGAGGTGGACTTTAAGGCTGCCGCAAGGACAGGCATCTGGCCTGAAGAAACGAAGAGGTTGCCTTTAGGGAACCCCTTGAGGACAGAGCAAGGGTGGGGAGGACTTGGGGAAGGTGGCATGGACTTCCGGCTTGCTCCTCTGGGAGAGGGAATGTGGCCTTCTGTCTCAGAGGCGTGGCAGGCAGGCCTGGCGAGGTCCACACTGAGCCCATCTGGCAGACATGGGTTCTGACATCTGCTGGACTGACTCTTCCCAGGGCCAATAGCTTCCGGGGTGGAGAGAAAGCGGAGTTTAAGGCACCCTCTACTCAAACCAATTATGATAGGTGGTTACTAATTAATGATTATATATATTTTAAATGTAGAGTGTGTGTGCTCACTGGAGGAGGGAAAGAGAAAGCAAGAAATCACACCTGGGGAATGGCCACCCCGTAATCTGCTCTTCCTCTTTCCCCCCAGGACTCAGGGTACATGCACACTTGCACCCGGGGTGTCCCTCAAGCCTCGGGGTCCAGGACTTGCACTGCAGCCTGGTTACGCAGGATCTAGCCGCCCCAAACACTACACCACCAGCTAGCCCCCTAAATATTATAATTAACCAATTGATTACGAGTAATCATAATAGCCGGCATCGACTGCCGTGTGACAGACTCTTTCCTTTGACCGGCTCTGACCCGGCCTTCTGCGACTCCTCTTTCTGTCTTGGCCCTGACCTTGGTCTCTGTCCTTGGCTTGCTTAGTCCAGTTTCAGCAAGAATCCTGCCGGGTGGGCTTATCGAAATCTCTGGCTCTTGATTGCTGATCAGATCTCATCCCTCAGCCGCCTATGTCCTCACCTGGGCTCACCTTCACAGAAGTCCTGTCAGGGTGTTTTAGCCAGAAATCCCCCGACCCTGATGTTTCTCATGGTCATTTTCTGCCCACTGAGCCTCCTCTTGCTCCTTGACTACATGAGAGGACTGCAAGAGTTGGTGGAAAAATGGAATTAAAATACATATTTATTCTGGTGCAAAAGTTGAAATCCACACGTAGTTTTTTCCTGGTATGCGTTTTCTATGAATGTTTCAAAGACTCCTTGTCCATCTGTCTGCACTTGTCCTGTATTCAGAGTTGAGCCCTCTCTCTTATTGCAGTGGTTGCTCTTAAATTACCCTTCTTATTGCCATTAGCTAAAGCATCTGGGTAATTCTCTCTGTAGGAGATGACCCATGTGCTGGCACCGGAGTCAGCTGCCACTCCTCACCATGTCCTCGTGAGGGAGGGACTAGCATTCTGTCCATCCTGCAGATGAGAAATTGACGTGCCTGCAGTCACACTGCCAGGAGCCTGTGAGCCCTCGAACCTGCTGCGTGGCAAGCTCAGAGCAGCGTTTGGCACCCAGGGCTTGGGTCATGGTGGCTGTTAGGATTTCTAGCTGTCCTGGAACAACCTCAGGGGCAGACCATGCCCCAGGAACCAGGGCCAGAGGTGGATGGGGTTTGGGCCCTTCAGCGAAGAGAGAAGGAAGTGCCAGGGCTCTGCAGCAGGGCTGCCTCCCCAGTCGTGTTTCTAGCAGAGGACGGTGGTCCAGGCAGACAGCCCCAAGCTCTGGAGACCAGGCAGGCCTTGGTGATTGTTGGCACTTTGACTCAGGGCTAACTTTTCCAGTGAGCACAGAGCCCAGAGACCACAAAATGCTTTAATTTTACTTCTTTTAAAATCAGAAGAAAAAAATGAATATAATATTATGAAAATGCAAGACTGAATCCATTTGTCTTTATGTGACCTGTCATTAAAGGCAACTTTTAACATTTCCCTTATGCGGGAACAGGTCCATAGGGCGAAAGTGTCCAGGGCCCCTGAAAGTCATTATGTGACCCTAAACTGTGCCCCACTGAGCAAGACCTCCCAGACCAGAGTGGCTCCAGCTGCCAGTGTCCTCTCTTCCCTGGCCTTGTGACTTTAACCAAATGTGCCGGCGAAGACAGGGCTTCCTGGACCACTGTTTTGTCCTTTGATGGCCAGGGTCCTGGATCCTGGAAGGGCTGTGACAGTGGGCAGGGAAGATGTCTGTTCTTCCCCGTCTCCTCTGGAAAATGCGGCTCATCTACTTAGGAAAAAGAGAAAGTCATTTGGAAAATTCCTGCACAGTCCAGCTAGCTGTGGGCTTTCGGTGAAAACTGTACTTGGCATGAAGAGAAACCTGTTCATTTCCGGGAAATAATCAGCCTCGTGGAGAAGTTAGCAAGAGGCTATTTTGTTATATAACAGGAAAATGAAATGTTGCAATAAAACAAAAATGACCAAGGACAAGGGAACGCTTTAGAATCTGGATTTCAGGTGCCATTTGAAAAGTGAGGTACGGGGTAGCCCTATAGAGCAGCAGTTAGGCATTGTGCATAGGGAGCCAGAGCCCACGTGGCCAACTGTGGTTCAAATCCTGGTCCCAGCAATGAAAAATCACACTGGGCATGTATGTGTACATGCCCCAAATTCTGACAGGATGGAAAAAATGACCATACCCCATTGGGGTGGGGGGTGCTTTCTCTCTCTGGCCAGCACATGTGCCCTCTGGCAACTAAAAAAGGGGTCTAGCAGGTGGTATGGTGGTTAAAGCATTGGATCCCACATGGCTAGCTCCTTAGTTCAAGTCTTGGACCTAGTGACCTGAAAAACATGCCAAGTGGGCATGTGCACATGTCCAGGTCCTGAGAGGAGAATGGAAGAGAAGGGATTGTGGCATGGCCAATGCCCATGGGTGCTTTCTCACTTTTCTTCTCTCTGTCTCTCTGGTGATGCACCTGTCCTGTGGGGGAAAAAAAATTCTAAAAAAAACAAGAGTGAGGTATGAGTTGGCTTGCAGGGTGGACCCCAGCAATGCAGTTTGGACAGAATTTTGGGGACCTGGAGGCCTGAGCCACTGGGACAAAGCCTGCAGGTCTCATTGCCCTGCAAGCACCAGTGGGGCCGCCCACATCCTTGAGAACTATGTGTGACGTGAGCAGAGTAGCAGCCCTGGGAGCCACAAGGCATGTGGCTTCTCAGCGAAGCACACTGCAGAGCCCGTGGCCTCCCAGCCTGGTCTGCGTTGCCGTTCCTGAGGGCAGGAGCGCTGTGTAACCTCTCGGGGTTGCTTCTTCGTTGGCTGCCAGGAAGCTTGGATTTAAATTCTGTGGTCAGTCATAGCACACTCCCCCAAACAAGGTTTCCTTCCCCCACCGCCCTCACTAATTCCCTGGCTTTCTCTTAGAGCTTCCTTTTATTATGGTGATTTCTGATTTTATTGTGTTTATGCTTCTCACAGTAAACCAGCACAAATTATTTTAGAACAAGTTTCCTGGGACCCTAATTCCACTAGCTACCTAGCGCCACCTTAGCCTGTGCTGAAAGACCGTCCCAGCCATTGCCCTCTCTGTGGTCTCTCCTCTCCTGGCAGATTGGGCCCCTTGCCTGTAGCTTGAAGAGCAAATACTTTTATGTATGTTTGTGTCTAAAAACGCAGAGGGTATATGTTAGAGAGATGAGTATTTACATATTATTAAAGATTCTTTTGGTTGTAAGAGATGAGAACCCAATCAAATTAGCTAAAGAAAAAAAAAGTGGGTGTTGGTAAATCTATGGGTTCAGTAATCGAAAAGTACGTAGGCTTCAGGCATAGCTGCATCCAGGTGATCATGTCATCAGGAATCTATCTATATCTCTATGTGGTGACTGTTTCAGAGTTAGCATCATTCCCAGCCAAGCTCTGTCCATGTGTAGAGAAGCATGGGTCTAAGGTGTTCCAGGATCACATAAGATTCCAGAGCATCTTCTCAATAGCTTGGACAAAAATCTGAGGAAGATTATAATTGAACCACCTCAGTTCACAGACTCATCTCTGAGTCATCACCCTGCCAAAGGATGAAACACAGTCCTGGGTCATGGGGCCTGCCAGTGATGGCGGCTTAGTTATTCATGGGCCAGCCAGGCTAATTATGCAATGGGGCACAAGCAATTGCCCCAAAGAACTAGTTGACTACAAGACCCTATGGGCTATCATACTGGGATATTCTAAAAAAAACAAGAGTGAGGTATGAGTTGGCTTGCAGGGTGGACCCCAGCAATGCAGTTTGGACAGTTTGCCCATCTCAGAGGGTCAGTGGTGAAGATAAAAAGACTCAGAGCCCCAGGAAGGGCAGAGGTCTTAATTTGGGTTCTTCCAAAGCAGAACTTACGATGAAGATCTAGGTGCAAATGGTTTATTTGGGAGGTAGTCCTAGGAACCGTGGTGCGAGAGTGGGGATGTAGTCTGGCAAGGGAGGGAAGCCAGTAAAGGGTGTATTGACCACTGGAGTTCAGGCCTGCCCAAGGCTGTGTAGAACACACCTCAGAGCTTCTCATTCAAGGGGTGGAAAAGCAATGATACTTGTCCACCAGCTCCCGTGTGTCATTAGCCTAAGGTCACTTCTGAGCCATGAACTCCCCACAATCTCCCTTCTCCACCTAAGAAAGCAGGTAGAAAGAAGCCACCAACATGCATGGGAACTGTCTGACCAACGCTGCAGGTGTAGGCCCAGGGGATAAGGATAGGGAACTGCCAGTGTCTGCCTCAGAAAGTCGAGACAGAGGGAGTGTTCTGACAGCTTCTGGTGCACTGCATTGCGGTCCTCATGCTTATGGCCCAGAAGGAGCAGCAGCCCCCCAGGTTTAAGGGCACAGTCCCCAACAAGACTGCTTCAGATGCTAGCTGCAAGTTCCGGGGTCCTCAGTTCTGACCAACTGGCTACAAATTCAGGGTGCCCATCCTCTGATTCAAGAACTCATCAGAACAATCCACAGGAACTCAGCAAAGTGCTATACTTAGGATTGCAGTGTTATTGTAAAGGATATGAATGACAACCAGCCAAATGAAGACACACACAGGGCTCAAATGCGGAGCTCCCACATCCTCTCCTTGTAGAAGCAGGGCATATCGCCCCGTGGTGCTCACCAAGCAGGACGCTCCCCTTTGCTTTGGTGTCCAGTTTTTTCATTGAGACTTCATGGTGGTAGGCACCATCAAATCTCCAGCCTCCCTCCCCTCTTTGAGGTCAGGTTGACTCAAAGCCCTAGCCATCTAATCACATGGTTGATCTTTCTGGGGACCTGCTAGCCCCCATCTTAAGTCTTTTAATGTTAATAGCTGCTGTGGCTTGAGTATGTCCCCCAAAAGCTTATGTGTTGAAAACTTAATTGCCTGTGAAACAGGGTTAAGAGGTGGGCCCTCTAAGAGGTGATTGGGTCGTGGTGGCAGGGATTAATGCTGTTATCTAAGAGTGAGTATGCTCTCCTGAGAGTGGGCTGTTGCTTTCTCTTTCCCATTACTTACCCATTCACTTTCCCATGACTTTAAGACAGTATGAAAGCCCTTGCCGGAAGCTATGACCATGCCCTTGGACTTCCCAGTCTCCAGAACTGTGGGCCAAATAAACTTCTTTTCTTCATAAATTACCCAGTCTCAGGTATTCTGTTTTAGCAACAGAAAAGCACTAAGACATTAGCATAAACTCTGGTGTGATCCAAGGGACTCATGAATAACAAAGACATTCCTATTATTCAAGAAATACCAAGGATTTAGAGTCGCCCTCTCAGGAACCAGAGACAAAGACCAGTCTAATATTTTTATTATATGACAGGGAGTCTGGTGGGAAGACAGGAGCTTGTTTCTACAGCTGAGCTGTCACCTGCTCCCAGCTGTGTTTTGTTTGGGCAGACTGGGGCCATTGATAACCTTTGAGAGAGGGAGGGGCTGGTTTTCTGGCTGATTTTCCCTGAACCAAAGCCTTAAGTATTTGCCGGAATGCTAGGCCTGCTTAGCCTGGGCCTTTGTGGAGAGTCCCTGAAAATTGGGGTACTGTGGGTCTGGCTCCTCTGCATCTCCCTGTTTTACTCACCCCCTTCTCTGCCCATGATGTTGTAGACCAAGCTGAGTCTTCCCATATGCATTCTTCCAAAGCTATGAATACCAAGGCCAGTGCTAGACCTAGGTGAGCAAGGAATGCTGTAGGACTTTTGTTTCTGAAGGGGACTTTATTTTTAATTCTAAGCTCCCATCCCTCTGGGCCTGCAGATCTGCCTTCAGAATTTCTCGCGATTTTTCTCCCTATAGCCTTTGTCAGGGGCAATTCTATGGTCTTCTGCAATGTCAGGCAAAGGGGGACAAGGTTTGGCCTTAGTCGTTATTATCTTCATCATACAAGTCACAGTTCCTGACCCAAACCCCTTGGGAAGGAATGTTCCAGAATTCAGAACTTTTCAGATTTTGGAAGGAAATATAGGATATAGACCATCTAGTACATAATACCCTAGGAGGGACTGGGGCTGCCCCCTGTGCTCAAATATTAAAATTTCTACAGTGAAACACATACCTAAGCATGCTGGAGGTGGGAGGGATGAATAACCTCATATCTGTTCAAGTCAGGCCTTGCTCTAAAGGAGTTTAGGCCAAGACAAGTGATTTTTTTTTTTTTTTTTTTTTTTGGCCAAATGTGTTATGAAAAGCTTCCAGACTTCAGACTGGGAATTTGAAATCACAGATGGGAAATTATGGAGTCAATACACAGTTACTGAGAACTTTGATGTTCTCAGCTCATTATCCCTGCCCAACCCTGTGATGCTAGGTGCTAAAATTGTCCCCATTTTAGAGCTGTGAAAACTGAGGACAGAGCTGGAGAGTGGCAGTTCTGGCTACAGAGCTCTTGTGCTTTGCGATTGGATTGGTCCTTGCGGCTTACTACCGAGCACCCGTGACCTGACTACGTGGTCCCTTCTGTCCCCAGCATTCTTCGCTGCTAGGGCCAGACATGATCCTGTCACTCCAAATTGGGGGAAGAGGGGGTCTAACATCCAATGCCCACGGTGACCATGACGGTGACATAGTGGATGCTGCCGTCCAGGGGTCCTACAACAGGGACCAGGGGCCCTCGGGCACGTTCACCCTGTCATTAGCCCATTGTTGCCATGGCACTCCAGGAAAGCCCAGATCCGGGGCTTTATGGAAAACCTCCTGATTTTTCATTCAAAATGTTTTAAAACAGCTTTAGCGAGGTATAATTTGCATATCATAAAGTTTGGCTGTTTAAAGTATATAATTCCATGGTTTTTAGTAACCATCACCATAATCTAATTTTAAAACATTTTCATTACTCCAAAAAGAAATAGTGTACTCACAGCAGTCACTCCATGTTTTCCACCACCACAACCACCACCACCACCCCACCCCGCCCTAGGCAGCCACTAATCTGTTCCCATTCCATAGATGTGCCTGTTCTAGCATTTTATAGAAATGGACTCGAGCAGTAAGTACTCTTTTAGGATTGGCTTCTCTGACTCTTCATAGTGTCTTCAAGGCTCATCCATGTTGTACCATGGGCCAGTCCAGCAGTCCCCCCATATCTGCAGGGGATACTTCCTAAGACCCTCAGTGGATGCCTGAGACCACAGATAATATAAACCCTATACTGTATATACCATGTTTTTTTCTACGCATACATACCTATGATAAAGCTTAATTTACAAATTAGGTACAGTAAGAGATTAATGATAATAAGATAAGAGAACAATTATAACAATATATTATGATAAAAGTTATATGACTGTGCTCACTCTCCATCTCTCTGCCTCTTTCTCTCTCAATATCTTGTTATATTGTACTAAGGGTGACTGAAATCATGGAAAGTAAAATCATGCATAAGGGGGTTATCCCTTAGGGATAAGAGGAGGTGCTTGTACTTTATCCATTTTTATGGCTACATAATATTCCTTTGTATGGACATGCCAGGTTTTTTGTTTTTTGTTTTTTTTTTTTAAATCCATTCATCAGCTGAACACTTGGCTTGTTTCCTCTTTCGGCTATTATGAATAATGTTGCCGTGAGTATTCATATACAAGTATTGGCATGGGCATATGTTTTCATTCTCTTGGGTATATACTTAGGAGAGAAATGGCTGGATCACATGGTAATTCTGTGTTTAACTTTTTGATTCATAATGGCAGTGTGTTAGTCAACAAAACATTGTCCCAGACCCTCAGTTCCTTCTCCTGCCCCAGCCAGGCAAATCCAGTCTCTTTTTGTCCTGAGGGTTAGAAGACAACTAACTCTTTCTCTCAGAGGCCCCAGGCATAATCCCCTCAGTAAAGTAGGCTTTTGAAAATGAAAGCCAGGAAGGGCAGTATTTTGCAGATAGTTTTTTGCTTATCCCTTTCCTGCAAAACCTCTGAGGCAAGAGGTCCAGAGTCTCTTACCTGTTGAATGAAGGGAAAGGAAAGGAGGAAAATACAAGGGAAAAAATGGCAAATACAAATTAACATTCATTGTCTGACCCAGGGACACCCATTGGCACAATGATCAATTTGCATGCTAATGATTGGCCTGGAGTTGATATTCTTCCAGTGTATAGCTTTCTGGGTGATAACCAAATCCCAACCCCTTTAGATATGTAAAATATATCAAGTCTTTTCAGTCAGCCTAATTTGACAGTTTTAAGGATTCCTTAGAAAGTCTGTGTTTGTCATTTCTAGATGATGTTTACCAAATGTTCTTGTTTGTAGAGTGAAATCCAAACTCCTTATCATGACTACAAAATGTGGTCTTTGCATTCCTCCCTAGTGTCCCTTCCTAGCACTCAACTCTCCTCCTGGTGTCCCTCAGACTCTTGGAGTTGCTCCTGCCTAAGTTCTTGCCCTGCACTCCTGCCTGGACTCCTGTCTTAGTCCACCTCGTGCTTCTGTAGCAGAACGCCGAAGACGGGGTAATTGACGAGGGACAGAGATTGGTCTCTTGCAGCTCCGGAGGCTGGGGAGTCTGATAACACAGTGACAGCATCTGGCAGGGCCTTCTTGCTGCGTCATATCATGGCGGAGGGAGAGAGGTGTGGGTCAGAGAGAGACAAGACAGGGCCCATCTCACTTCAACAACAAACTCACTCCCTTTCTAGCACTGATGCATTCCCAAGGGCAGAGCCCTCGGGGCCTAGTCACCTCTCCCAGGTCCCCCCCTCAGCACTGTTGTAGGCCACCGGCTGGCCCCAGGCTCGTTCTTCATTGTCGGGGTTGCCCTGTGCACTGTAGGATGGTGAGCAGTGTTGCTGCCCCTACCCACTGGATACCACTTGCACTCCCCTCTGAGTTGTGACAGCCGGGGAGCTTTCCTCACGCAGCAGCAGCATTCGGGGAGGCTGACTTGCTGGAGCAGCTGACAGAGTCTATGAGACTGCGTGGGGTCAGGGGTGGGGGATGGAGAGCGGGGTCAGAGTGTGGCTGGCCAGCATTTGTCGAACACCAGGTTTGGAAATGTGGGCCTCCTCAGGCTGGGGGTGCAGTGGGGAGCCACCGAGGGCTCTCAGTGAAGGAGTGACACGGTCAGAAGGAGTTTCAGACTATTCTTGGGGCAGAGGAGGGGCCAGCGTGGCTCTAGGGAACCTGACTGGGACGTCGCTCGGGAGTCTGGCCACCAGGAGATGGTGGCGGGGGAACAGAGGAATGCGGATGGGTTCCAGAGATGCAGAGTTGGCAGGACTTGACTTGAAGACCCGGGGGCTGGAGGGCAACAGGGGGAGCCAGTGGAGTTGCAGATGCCAGGCTGGGACTGTGACGGGGAGCAGGAGAGTCATCCCCTGTTGTCAAGAGCACAAGGACAGCAGGTGCATTCTGGGTGTGCGAGGCTCAGAGCAGGGCCGCTCAGTGAAAGGCCTCACCCTCACGTCTCTATCTTGGAGGGGACAGAAAAGAGAGGAGAGTGGAAGCCCTTGATCAGGAAGGAGATGGGCCAGGAGGCTGAGAAGCAGTGGAATACGACGGAGGGAGACAGAGATAGGTGGAGACAGAGAGAGAGAGATGGAGAGAGAGAAGAGAGAGGGAGGGAGGGGAGCATAGGGAAAACTCAGCAGCGAAGAGGCCAGCATTTACAGAGCTCCTGCCTCATCTCAGACCCCTTATTGAGCTAAACTCTCTCCCCCTGGACCTATGAGACCTTTCCGTCACGTCGCCACTCCTCCATGGCCTGCGTTCACCTTCACCTCATTCTTACCTGTCTGGGGCAGACCTCAGGAGATCTGAGGGAGGACTGGGACTGTCCTAAGTCAGAGGCCCCATCTAAGCAGGAGGGGGAGGCCTCTGGGTCCGCTGCCCACTGCCCGCTGTTGCCCCCTGCCTGCCTTCCTCCTTCCGCCCCTCCTCTCCCTGAGCCCTCCTTGTGAGCCCAGGCTGGTTTTTCGATGCCCAGATCAAAGCTCACCTCTTCAACCCTTCCCCTAAAGCCCAGGTAAAACTGGCCTCTTCTCTCCTTTAGTCACTTTCAAGGGTTGAAACTCAAATTCCTTCAGTGGCCCAGGAGGGAATGAGGAGGAGCGAGCCAGGAGCACTGCAGATGTGACGGCAAGGGCAGCTCATGGGAGCTGAGGGCACCCGGGGTCTGGGGGCTTGGCGCCCACAGGTGCTGGAGGAAAGGCACTCCTGTGGCCCAGCGCAGTGGACGGTGGCCGTCTGATCCGTTGGGCTGCCCTAACAAAGTATCATAAAGCAGGGGGCTTATAAACAACAGAAGTGTATTCCTCACTGATCTGGAGGCTGGGGAGTCCAAGATAAAGGTGATTCCCTGGCGAGGGCCTGCTTCCTGGCTCACGGACAGCACCTACCATAGGGTACGTGTACTTGCCAGAGACAGAGAAAGAAAGTGAGAAATCACCCGCCAGGGGAATGGCCATGCCACAATCCTTCCTCCATTCTCCTCCTGGGATTTTGGGCACATACGCACATGTACCTGATATAATTCTCAAACCACTGGGTCCAGGGCTTGAATCATGGAGTCAGCCATGTGGGATCTAGCACTTTAACCACCATGCCACCTGCTGGCCCAGTAGCTATTTTCTTTTTAAATTTATTTCTTGAAAAAGAAAGAAACTCCTCCAACAGGCTCTCATGCCATGGCCCTTTCCAGCCTTCCCAGCCAGCCAGGATCATGGGCACACGTCTTCGGCCTGTACCAGGGAATCGAACCCCGTGTTCCACATGGAATACTTTGCTTGAGGAGGCTGTTACTGCTGTGCCACTGAGCTGGTCTCTCCTTACAAGGGCACTCGTCCCATTCCTGGGGACTCCACCCCCATGACCTACTCGCCTCCCACAGGCCCCACCTCCTAATACCACCACACTAGGGGTTAAGTGTCACCACATGAATTTGGGGGGGGGGGACACAAACATTCAGGCCATAGCAATCACTGAGGGGAAACGTGAACCCAGTGTCACGAGAGTTTCTGATTTTTACATGAGAAGCCCAAACTCCCATATGTGAATAGCAATCTTCCACATTTCTAAGCATAGGCCAGAAAAATCATTTCTTACAGTGCTAGCCAATATCCACAGGTGGGATTCAACCCATGCGCCGCCAGTTTTAGATCATTTATATAGTATTTCTAGTTTGGTATTTATTTGTAGTGATTGATTTTATTTCACTGTTTGTGTCGTTCTCCTCGTTAGCCTTGGCCATGCCGTGTGCACGGCGTATCCCTAATGGCTGGCCCAATGCTTTGCATACAGAGGATGGGGCTTGGGCTTGAATGTGTCTGCCTAAAATTCATGTATTAGAACTTGGCTGTATTGAAGGTCTTAAAAGGACCCTTAATCTGAGCATGGTGTTGAATGGTTGGGGTCTTTGGGAAATAATTAGGCATGGGGAGGCCTATGAGTGAGTCTTGGGCTTATAAGGTGAGGAAATGAGACAGGCAGAGATACCCTGCCCTTTGTGAGCTCTCATGCCCTCCACCTTGCTGTAATGTGGCCAGAAGGCCCTCACCAGGGCCAGCACCATGCTCTTGAACTTCTCAGCCTCCAGAACTGTGAACCAGGTAAATCTCTCTTCTCTTAAATTACCTAGACTCAGGTATTTCTGTTATTAGCAATAGAACAGACTAAAACAGACACTTCATAAATGTTAGTTGAAAGGATGAGCCAGAGTGTTAGAAGCAAGCCCACAGCCTGCAAAAGGGCCTGAAGATTCTAGAAGGGACCCAGGACCTGTCAGCTGGGGGCAGCCTGTGAGTCTTCAGGAGTTAGGACTGAGGGAGCAGACTGCGTCCTGTCGGCTCCCAGGCGTTGGTCATGTGTGATTTACATTCTGCCACATCCTTTGCCTGCTCATGGAAGCAAGAACTGGGGGAATATGCCAGCCATCAGGTATTCATACAAATGAACCTAGCCCCAGGCACAGGACCAGGCAGAAACTGGGTTTGGTGGGGATGGAAAGAGGTAAGAATTTTAATAAGTTTAGTAAAAATGAATTATAACCCACGATGGTGGAACTGCTGGTTTCTAGCAATTTAATGGATTTGGTGAGTGGGTGTAGCAAGGAATGCTGGGAGCTTGGAGGCCTGGTCTCTGGGGAGGTGCGAGAAGGCCGGGACGTGTCTGGGGAGGCCCAGGCCCTGACTTAGCTGAAGGCTGGATGCTGCGATGGGGGCTGGACAGGAAGCGGCAGGTCCTGAGGCAGGTGGCCTCAGGAGGAAAATTAATTGGTGGATGGGCAGCTGGCCATCCTCAGGATGAGTGTGCTCTGGGTACCTGCTTCCTGGTGGTGGGACTCTGGCCAGCAGAGGGCAGTATAAGCATAGGATCCAGTCCCCAGGGGAGTGGGTTGGGTGGGAACCAAGCCAGGAAATTGAGGCCAAGTCTGGGAAAGGCTGAGTTTCTGTGGTGTCTCACACCCAGTGGACAAGGGTTTAGTAGAGAGAGTCTAACTCCATTCCTCCCACCTACCAGAGGGAGCCAGGCTCTGAAGAACTCCTGGGATAGCTGGTGGGGTGGGTCCCACCAGTCTGCACTGCCTGTTTCTGATCCAGGTAGGAGCCAGGCCCACTCTCTGCTTCCCAAGGGTTCCTGCCTCACTATCACACCAGGCACTTTGCTTGGGCATCTCACTCCCATTTTACAGATGCAGAAAAAGAGATCCAGAGATGTTAACGAACATGACTGAGTCACACAGCCATGAGCGGGAGAGCTGAACCTCCGGTCACACAGTGCCTACCCTCTTAGACACGGCATCATCTGCCATGCTCTGGAATGAGATGTGTGTTGACCTGAGTGTATGTTTATTCCTGCCTCTCCTCACTAGAGTGTGTGCCTTAGGGCAGGACTTGGCCTGTCTGGTTTGTCCCTGTGTCCTCAGGACCTGGAAGAGGGGTTGACATGAGATGTCGTCATAGCCTGAGCTCATTCTTGGGATGGGAGCTGGATACTCTCTCTGACTGCTCCAGTGTAGGTGTGGGAAGGTCGGAGTCGTGCTGGTGTTGGAGGCGGTCCATGCCCATGGATGGGCTCCTTCCCGGTGGCCGGAATGTGGCCAGCAGGAAGGGCCTGGCCCTGGAGAGCAGAGTTGGCTCCCAGCTTTGTAGGCAGAGATCCCAAGCTCTCCTGAGAGTTCACACAAGCTTGGTGACCTCCATTGTGCTGTGTCAAAGCCTTCTTGATGTCCTTCCTGGCTTTCTGCTGTCTCGTGGCCCATGGGCCTTGAGACTGACTCGATCTGGGGTAGAGCCATATTTTTCTCAAGGCCATCTGTAATTTCCTCTTTCATTTCTTTTCCTGGTGGTGGCTACAGATGGGCAGGGGGAAGGGGCAGCTGCCCTTGAGAAGATGAAGTCCAGTTGACCTTGGCTTTGAGGGACCTTGCCAAGGACTGCAGGGCCGTGCCTGCCTCAGGAGGGAGGCAGTGAAGGGCGTGTAGCAGGAGCTCAGCCTCCCTGCCCCCAGGCCTCATTTATAGCGGGTTCTCTGGTTTTGCATCGTGTCCCCCTCTCCGGCTTAGAACACCGTGATTTTCCATTGGAGACCATCTCTTCTCCACCTTCGGGTCGTGTTCACTACACCTCTCCCCTACTCAGATGTGGCTCCGCGGCCTAGCCAGTCAAAGATTCTATCCCCTTGGGCACATGGTTGGTTCGGGAACAAGTATGTGGTACTAACCAGGGCCGTGGGCTTCAGAAGCAACCCCTGCGGCACCAGAAATGCTCCTTTTTAAAATGAAAGGATGTAAGCTTGGAACTGATAGTCCAGCACGTGGAGGGAGCTTAACTGAGAACACGGAGGAAGGCAGAGGGAGAAGGGAGTAGATGGGTGCTTCACCTCATCATGTGAGGCCCTGGATCACGCTACACTGAATGTCAAGTGATCCACAGACCTTTCGGACACTAGACGAGTTCATGTATTTCCTCCCTTTAAATATCCAGTTTGAACTACATTGCCACCTCTGTGACTGTAGACTTACTACGGCTGGAGAGGCCTGGAGTCTGAGTGCTGAGACAGTGACAAGATGAGATGAGATGAGATGGGGGTATCTGTGGGGAAATGGCCCAGGAAGCAGGACCAGCATGTGCAAAGGCCCTGAGGCAGGAATACACCTGGAGTATTCAAGGGGCAACAAGCGGGCCAGTGCAGCTAGAGAGGACTGAGAGAGGGGAAGACGGGCAGGAGGCAAGGTCGGGGTAGAGACGTAGATTTCCATCGCCATAGTTTAACCTGTTTGTCCCCAGCTGGTAAACTTTTAGAGTGTTTTCAATCCTCTGTCCATACATCTTTGTTATGTATGCAACTCTGTCCAAGGGTAAGTTCTAGAGAGAGAGTTGCTGGGTCAAAAGGAAAGTGCATTTTCGGTTTGGACAGCCATTGTCCAACTCCCCTCAAAGAGCTGACACTCCCACTGGCCCCTTGGAGGGTCCTCCATGTCCTTGGCTGTCTTGATCAGCCCTGGGCCCGGCGTCCAGTGCAGGTTGTTTCACACTAAGGAGCAGCTGCTGTATCCCTGGGCTCCTTTCTTTCCTTCTTCCCGGCCCCCTCCCTCCAGATGGCTAATCTGCTACTGCAGATGGCTGGGGCGTCTAAGGGCCCCTTGGAGGACACTTCCCTGTGATGAAAATTCTCCTCGAGTAGTATTTTCTGTGTGCTTTTCCCAGGAGTTGGAAACTCCCTGGTGGCTATTTTGAGACAATGAGTGAGTTCGTGCTTGCCCGCCATTCATCTCTGGGAAGGTGGCAGGCTGGCAGAAGCTGCCAGAAGACAGAAGTCAAAGAGCACCTGGCTTGGAAGGAGGAACTGCTGCCCCTTGGGCTCCCCCACTGGGGAAAGTCAAGCCATCCACTGCCAGGGTGACATTGGAAGGCCTGGAGAAGCTTGGGGCTCAGACCCACTGGGATAGAGCCCTCATGAGAGTCAACCAACATTCGTGAAGCACCCACTGGATACTCTGTGCTTTTATGTATAATCTGGGTCTAAAGTGGGGGTATGTCACTGCCCTGTTTACAACCTTCCAATGGTTTTTGCTATGTTCTGAATAAAATCCCAGTTCCTTTCTCCATGGTGGTCCTTCCCCACCCCCTTATCTCTGTAACCACCCCCTTGCTCCTCTGGCTCCCACCACCCTGACCTGCTTTCAGTTCTTTGATGTAAAGACTCCTCTCTACCCCAAGGCCTTTGTCATTACTGTTCCTTCTGCCTGGGACTCTTCCAAGATTTTGTGCATAACTGTCTTTATTCTTCAAGTTCCAGCTTTGAAATCCCTTCTCCAGGAGGCCTCCCCAGATGAGCTAAATGAAATAGCTTCTCCCAGTTTTTATCTCCCCACCCTGTTTCTCTTTTGAAAGTATATGTTTACTGTCTGTCTCTCTCACTTTGATTGTGATCTCTATGAAAACAGGGACTCTTGTCTTGTTCTCCACGGTGTCCCCAAGACAGCATAATATCTGGCACACAGCAGGTGCTCAGTATATATTGGTTGTGTTAGTGGATGTGACTAAGTATTATCTCCATTTTCCAGATGAGGAAATAGTGGCTTACAGATGTTAAGTGAGTTGTCCATGGACACAGCCAGTAAGTTGCAGAATGGAGATTTGAACCCAAGTTGCTTCACTTCAACCCAATGATCTCTCTCTGCTGGCTGTCCAGAAATAATGATGGGCAAGCCGGGCTAGTGTTTGAATTGATAGGCTAGTAGTGTTGGGGCAGGTATGAAAGGGATCCAGAGAATAGTGTGGAATGAGCTGCAACCCCCTTGTTCTCCTTCCTATGAGTAAAACCAAGCCATACACTGGCCATATACAAGACCTGAAGAGGCCTGGTGTTCTGAGACCTGGGCAAAAAAGGCCTTGGCCACCACCTACTGCCACTCCCAGGATTTTGCTAATCCTCCTGATCTCAAATATCTATGGGTCTCTATCCCTTGTAGCTTCAGACTCATAGCTCTCAGGCCCTCACCTTCCCACAGAAAGATTTTCATTATTCTTGTCATCATGCTTAGTCACATTTCTGCTCTCAAGGTTCAGGTCTTATGGGAAGGCAGTGATGGTCACTTACCTGGAGAATGTGGCCCTTCAAGAGACAGCAGAGAAATGTTCAAGGATGCTTGCTCTGGAGTCAGCCCACCTTGCCCTCCACATATATTTTTAAACTTTCTGAGCCTCAGTCTCCTTTTAAATAGAGATGGTAATAATAGTACCTCCTACATAGTGACTGCAGAATCAATGCGATGGTGCATGTAGAATTTTTGTCTGTTTTGATTATTACAACTTTGTAAATTCACAATCTAAATGATATATAGTGATTTAATGTATGAATAATAATAAAAATAATAAATAAATTTTTTAAAAAAGAATTCCTGGGAACCAGCAGTTAGCGTAATGGCTATGTCGCTGGACTCCCACGTAGTCGACCGCGGTTCGCGTCCTGGACCCGGTGGCTTAAAACTCACGCCAGGCGCATGTGCATGCATGCCTAAGATCCCGAGAGGAGAATGGAGGAGAAGGGATTGCAGTGTGACCATCCCCCCTGGGGGGGGTGATTTCTCACTTTCTGTCTCTCTGTCTCTCTCTGTCTGTCTGGCGAGTGCATGTGCCCTATAGCGAAAATCGAAAATCTCTCCAAAAAAAAAAAAAAAAAGAATTCCTGTCTGATGCACATTGTCAAGTACTCTGTGATGTTAGCTTCGTATTATTCACCACATAGTCCAGGTGCCACCCTACAAGGCCTTCTTCTTTCCCAGGTCTGGGTGAGACACCCCATTCTGCATCCTTCCCAAGTTCCCTCTGTATAATTTCTCAGATGGCTCACCATGCTCCAATCCCTCTCCCTTGTATCCATGAGAACACACACATTCCTGAATCCCCTTTACTGAGCAAACTCATGGCAAGAGACATTCGCATATGGGAAGTTCACCTAGGACAGATAAAGTCCTGTCCTCTTTGGTCAGGGAGGTCCATCTTGACATCCTTGACTGAATTAACTAATCCAATCATTCTCTTCCACATGCTTTCCTTTTTCTTTATAGCATTTGTTAAACTCTGAATTTAAAAAAAATATATGTTTCTTTTCCATCATCCTTGATAAAAATATACCAGCCCCATGAGGGCAGGGACCTCGTTTGTCTTCTATATTCCTTTAATTCCTGAACCACGAAGAGAACCTTTTGGGTCATCAAAAATATCATGACATCTTTTTCTATGCAAACATGTGTCATGACTTCTGTGACGACCCAATAGTATACACATACTTAAAGATTTGCTGGGTGAGTGAATGAATGGAATACTGTGATGGATGGTAACGCATCTTGACTTGGAATTGGGCAGATATGGATCGAAATGCACTCCTTGTTCTATGCTGTGTTATCCTGGATGGGTTGCTTTATCTCTTTGAGCTTCTTTCTCTCCTTTGACTTCTAGGGTGCAACTAAACGTAGCCTTCCAGGGACAAGGCAAGGATTACACAGGACATGGGATGATCACGTGCTGTATAGATTGTAAAGTGCCCGAGGAAGGGAGGAGCTCTCACTTTGGGCTCTCTGGAGACCTATAGCAAGAGGGCCACTCACTCCCTCCTTTCCTTAGTTTGCAGGCAGCTGCAGGGAAGTGTGGAAGCTCAGAGTACTTAAAACCTAACTGGCCAGGAGTGTAGGATTTGCATTTTGGCTAATGTGACCAGAGGGATGGAAGGGGAGCTCTGGGAAGAATGTTCTTAAAGCTGCTTATGAAGGGCTCAGCTCTGTGGGAAGCGGAAGGAGCAAGTTGGCAGGGGTGCGGTGGGACCTGAATGTCCCTTCCAAACCTGTCACAGGCTTCTCTGTGCAGGTTAGCATCCTCCGTGGGCAAAGTGGGAGCAAGGAGGAAGCCCGTCATTGAGACAGAATGCAGTGACTATTGCTGCTTGAAATTGGGCACATTCAACTAGACGTTCTGAGGAAAGAGAACGAGAACAGAGACAGACCAGCGAGAGACACAGAGAGAGAGACAGAACAGAGACAGAGTGAGAGTGAGAGACAAAGACAAGATAGAGGGACTGAGAGAAACAGAGACAGAGAAAGAGCGACAAAGAGAGGCAGAAAAAAAGACGTTGCCCCAGCCTGGTGGTGCCGTCCACAGTCAGGGTGGGGCCGTGTGTCCGGATCCTTGGTCAAGCTGAAATCATACCACCCAGCGTGCGTGTGCGCCTAAGATCCGGGCAAGCTGGGCAGCTGGGGACAGGGGGCTGTGGCATGGCGAAATGCTAGTGATGGTGCCAGTCTCTCTCTCGCTCTCCTTTGAGGGCACACATACGTGTGTACACATTCTCTCTCATGAACAAAATAAATAAATTAAAAGAGAGAGAGAGGAAAATCGCCCCAGGGAGGGGATGACTGCCCAGTGTCCCCAGGGAGCTCATGCCCCTGAAGGAAAGGGAGGAGCATTTGCCTGCTGTCTGGGGTTCATCAGGGGCCCCTGGGCCTTTCATCTTGTGAGCATTTTGCCACAAAGCCTGAGCTTCTGGAGTTTAAAGGCCTTCACATGTTTAAAGGCCCTCACGGGCCTGTGTGTGAAAGCCAGCCCCTTCCTGTGCTGCCAGACCAAGAGTCTGCTTCCAGGCCATAGGAAGGCTGTTTGTTGTTGTTGTTGTTGTTATAGGGCATGTGCGCTCGCCAGAAAGACAGAGAGACAGAGAGACAGAAAGCGAGAAATCACCCCCCGGGGGGTATGGTCACGCTGCAATCCCTTCTCCTCCATTCTCCTCTCAGGATCTAGGGCACACACGCACATGTGCCTGGCGTGAGTTTAAGCCACCAGGTCTGGGACTCGAACCACAGTCGACTTGGGAGTCCAGCGACATAGCCATTACACCAACTGCTGGTCCCAGGAAGGCTGGTCTTGAACTTGGAGACAAGGGGTGTACTTGCTCGAATGGCAGCTCCCAGCGGGATTCTCCAGCATGTCACACACGTGTGTGGCACCTTTAGAACCCACCTCCACGTGCCACAAGACCCACCACAGCCTGCCTCTCCTGCGGCGTCCCACCTGCTCTTCACGAGTCCCTGCAGTTCCCACTCCTGGCTGTGCGTGATTCTCCTCTGCTCTTGGTGTCGCGGCCGCAGGCCACAGGTGCCACTATTTACCTAGCATTTTTCTCTAAATCACTTGCTTTTTAAAAAAACTTAAATGTATTCAAAAGGAAACTTCAGATCACTACCGGAAATGAAAAGCCAGTATCACTTGGCAATAAATAGAAGG
Organism: Tupaia tana; assembly: GCA_026018925.1. Classification (NCBI taxonomy): domain Eukaryota; kingdom Metazoa; phylum Chordata; class Mammalia; order Scandentia; family Tupaiidae; genus Tupaia; species Tupaia tana. The sequence goes on from JAKSZU010000016.1 coordinate 62,232,275, forward strand.
AAACTGTAAATAAAAAAAGGAGGGGTGGAGATTACTGTTGTAAAAACATTGGTGGAGCTTCTGAGCCGTCTCAGCCAGGGGCGGCTCTGCCCCTCGTTGCCTTCCCCAGGATGTTTAAGGGTGTTGGGAGACGCTTCTGGTTGTTATTCTGGGGCGTGCACCTACAATGCCCTGGACAGGCCCCACAAGAAAGGGCATCTGTCCCCACATGTCGCAGTGCTGAGGTTTAGAAATCCTAGTCTAAAATCAGCCTGAGCACCTCAGAGGGGTGTACCCACACTTCTTGGGCAGTTCTAACTTGGTTAACGCTTCCTCATTTTCAGGCTCAGCTGAAACATCCTGCCTCTGGGAAGCCTTCCCTGTTCCCCAGAATGAAGAACCCCAGACAGTAGCTTTGAGGACCCCGTCCCTCCCTCTCTCCCTACTCGCATTTCCTGCTGTGTCTGCCTCCCCTAGAGCAGAAGCTCCCAGCTGGCCCCCAGTCCTGCTCAGCTCAGTCAGCTTAGGCCAGCTGGGGGCAGCGTCCAAGTTACAGAGCCACGTGTGGGATGAGCGACAGCCATGGGAAGGGATGCAGACTCTGCTCCTGGATTCCCTGTATGCCCGCTCTTGGGCACACTTTTATTCTTTTTTTTTTTTTTTTTTTTTTTTTGAGAGGTTTTTGCTATAGGGCGCATGCGCTCACCAGGCAGAGAGAGAGAGAGACAGAGAGACAGAAAGCAGGAAATTGCCCCCTAAGGGGGATGGCCACACCACAATCCCTTCTCCTCCATTCTCCTCTTGGGATCTTGGGCACGCACGCACATGCGCCCGGCATGAGTTTAAGCCACCGGGTCCGGGACTTGAACCGCGGTCGACTACATGGGAGTCCAGCGACATAGCCATTACGCCAACTGCTGGTCCCTTGGGCGTGCTTTTCGTTCCGCCTAGGAGAAGGATGCTAAAGGCTTCTGTGCGGGTCAGACAGCGGGTATGAAAGTTCCTGGCAGAGGGAGAGTCTCCGTAAGGCAAGGACGTGGGCTGGGGCCTAGTGGGGCGTCCAAATGTGGGAGGATCCCTGGCTCATTGGGAGCCTGTTCCCTCATTTATCCTACCGTCATTACCGGGTGCCCTGCACTCGGGTTGGCTGTCCCGGCCTTGTATGTATGTATGTATGTATTTCAGAGAGATTTTTGCTATAGGGCACATGCACTTGCTGGAGAGACAGAGAAAGCGAGAAATCACCCCCCGGGGGGATGGCCATGCCCCAACCCCTTCTCCTTCAGTCTCGTCTTGGGAGTTTGGGCATGCACTCATGTGCCCAGCATGAGTTTCGAGCCACTGGATTAGGGACTTGAACCATGGTTGACCATGTGGGAGTCCAACGCCCCAACCACTACGCCACTTGCTGGAGCCCTGGGGCATTGTTAGCCATGCCCCGTTCACTCTCACAGGTGTCCTGGCTCGGGCTCTAGACTACACGGCCACACACACTTGGCCGTTCTGGTCCGGTGCAGCGTGGGGAAAGCTGAGGTCACTGGGGCCTGATGGAGCGTCGGCACTGGCCGCGCCTCTGTCGGCAGCCGGTCCAAAGGCTGGGGCGGGCTGGCTGGGCGCTGCTGAGAAGGTAACCCAGGGCAGCAGGGTACTGCCCATCATGCCCTGGTCAGACAGCACTCCCATAGAGGCAGCAACGTCTAAGGCCTGGGCGGGATGTCAAGACCACCGTCCATGGCGTGCAGATTTCGGGGAAGAAACATGGAAGGAGCCGGGGGTTGGGGGATGGGGGGTACAGAGACGGGGCAGGATGGTAACCTAAGGGCACGCACACCTGAGGGGCCTTCATGTCTGCCCCGGATCTCTGTGAGACTCCAGCTTGTTTTACTCATCCCCACCCAAGCACAGGCCAGGGAACCTCCTCGTTTTTCTCTATCATCCTCGAGAGGCCCGTCCCCCACATGGGGGGCTCGTGAACATCCAAGGGGAGTCGTGGACACAGGGACACAGGTGGGCGTCACTCTTGCTAACAGCCCATGGCCCAGGGTGTCGCTGTCCACTCAGACTGAGAAAGGGACCCTTTGTGGGTGCCCACTTCACGTTCATGGCTCCAGGGGGATGTAATGGAAGGGGTTTGAGGCGCCTTGGGGTGCCCTGCTCCTGTCTACATAGTTCAGTCCATTCTTTCTAGGCACTCACGGTGGGCTCTCCCTCCTATTCCTTCCCTTCCCCCTCTCCTTCCATCCCTGCCCTCTGCTTCCCCACCCCTCCCCCCCCCCCCCCAGACAGGTCTAGTCTCCAGGTGGAGAGAGAAAAGACGCCGTCTCTGCTTGATCATGTATTTTTCCAAACCTTTTTCTTGGAACACCTGGGTGTGGGCTTTAGAAATCCCCAAAGCCAGCGTTTGGCTCTTGTTTTCTGCTTTCTGCACCATCCGTGTCCTTAGGCCACGGATATTTTGTATAAAGAGGGTAACAAGGAACGCTGGGGGTGTGGGGACATACTCATTAATACAAAAGATCATCCTGCCACCAGTTTGCCCAGGCCTACCCCCGAGACCCACACTGGACCTGAGGTCATAGCCCGGGAGGCCGTTCTGGATCTCCACGTGGGAGAGTCCACGCCTGCATTACCTCGGGGCTGGGCAAGGCCCGCAGAAGTTCAGGAAACCCATTACTTGAAATCGGAAGGTCCCCATTAAGTACCACCTCCGATTTGGGCCACTTCACTTTAAAAGGCAGACTCCAAACAAGAGTGATGTTAATGATGAAGTGGTCTGAAATGGGACCTCTGGAGGCAGGGCAGAGCAATCTCCACGATCCAGCAGGAAGGCGAGGCTGAGGGCGCCTCGGTAATTGCCGCGCTCCCGAAAGCCTCCGCTCGCCTCTCGTCCTCAGAGGGCAGAGCGAGAAATTGGCTTAAATTGGAGCTGGGAAGATTTAGGTTATGTGTAAGGAGGAACTTTTTAAACCCTGAAATATGCTACCAAGAGAGGCTGCGGGTTCTCCGGAGAGTTTCTAAAAATAGCTTGTTCTTTAAAAATAGATCTGGGCAAGCCTTAAAACAGCATCGGCTCAGCTTCTTGGGCTGGTTTTAAATGCAGCTGTACCTGGCTAGGAGGGGTCCCCGGCCGAAGGGCAGGAGGAAGACAGAATTTGCTCTCTGCTGCGACAACATCTGGAATATTTTTGTCATGATGTCGATGGACACAGTTGACATTTTAAGTAATGCTACATAGTTAAGGGGGTGCAGTGTGATTTTATGCTACTCCACTAGAATGTGGAAGGATCAATTCCCGGTCATTAGCATCGCCCTCTCCCCCAGCAGCCATCATGACCGTGTTGGGAACATTTGGAATCGTCTTTCTAGCTATTTTGATAGTTAACAATAAATTACTGTTAGCTATAGTTACCCTACTGTGCGGTAGAAGACTAGAACTTATTCCTCTATCTAACTGGAATTTTATATTTATCAACCAATATTTTTCCATCCTCCCTCCTCCTCTCCTTCCCAGACTCTAGTAACTGCTCCTCTATTCTCCACTTCTCTAAGGTCAACTTACCTAGACATGCATAGAGAAGAGATTTCTTTTTCCACCTGCCTCCAGCTGATCAGTGTCATGAAATACTAGTCTTTTGGATTTTAAAGTTCCCTTTCTGTGGGAGGATTTTCTAGGGCTGACATTAAGTGGGTCAGTCCCCATTAGTCTTTCTCTGTTGCTCCCGGGTTCCCCCACCTGTCCCCATTTCCTCCCCAGTACCTGAGGGTTTGCTGGGCATTTATTCATCCCAGCTGTGCCAGGTAGCCCGTGGCTATCCCCTGCCCCCCTGCCCACTCACCCACCTCCGGCAACTCAGCACCCTGGGCTCTCTCTACAGCCTCTCTTCGCTTCGCTTCGCTTCGCTTCTCTTCTCATTTCTCTTCTTTTCTTTTCCTTTCTTTTAGAGAGAGAGATTTTTACTATAGGGTTCATGTACTCACCAGAGAGACAAAGAGACAGAAAGTGAGAAATCACCCCCCAGGGGGATGGCCACAGCTCAATCTCTTCTCCTCTCAGGATTATGGGCACGCACGCACACGCGCCCAACATGAGTTTTAAGCCACCAGGTCCAGGAATTGAACCATGATCGACTATGTGGGAGTCCAGTGACCTAGCCATTATGCCATCTGCTGGTCCCTCTCCAGTGTGTTTTCTACACAGCAGCCAGAGGTCGCTTTAAAAAAGCATGTCCGGGGGACCAGAAGTTAGCATAATGGCTATGTCACTGGACTCCCATGTAGTCGACCGCGGTTGGAGTCCCAGACCTGGCGGCTTAAACTCACACCAGGCGCATGTGCATGCCCAAGATCCCGAAAGGAGAATGGAGGAGAAGGGATTGCGGCATGGCCATCCCCCCTGGGGGGTGATTTCTCGCTTTCTGTCTTCTGTGTCTCTGTCTCTCTCTGTCTGTCTGGTGAGCGTGCGCACCCCATAGCAAAAACCTCTCCCAAAAAAAAGGAAAAAAAAAAAAAAAAAAGAAAGCATGTCCGGGACCAGCAGATGATGTAATGGTTATGTCACTGAACTCTCACATGGCTGACTGTAATTCGAGTCCTGGCTGCGGTGGCTTGAAACTCATGCCGGGTGTGTGTGCGTGTGTGCCCAAAATCCTGAGAGGAAAGTGGAGGAGAAAAGGGCTTGCAGTGTAACCATCTCCCTTGCGGGGTGATTCCTCATTTTTTGTCTGTGAGTGCATGAACCCTCTAGCAAAAATCTCTCTTTAAAAAAAAGACAGAAAGAAAGAAAAAGAAAGAAAGAAAAAGAAAGAAAGAAAAAGAAAGAAAGGAAGCCTGGGGCTAGGCAGTGATGTGGTGGTTCGGACACTAGATCCCATATGGCTGACTGCGTGATTCAAGTGGCTTGAAAACTACACCAGGCATGTGTGCCCAAGATCCCGACAGAAGAATGGAGGAGAACAAACTGTGGCGTAGTCATCCTCCCTGGGTGGTGGGGGCGCCTTTCTCACTTTCCTCCTCTGTCTCTGTCTCTCCGTCTCGTCTCTCTCCAGTAAGTGCATGTGCCCTATAGCAAACTAGAGAAATAAACAGCACGTCTGGTCCCCGGCCCATTGCTTCTGATGCGATTTCTGTCCATGGCCCTCAGGACAAAGGTCAGATCCTGCGATGGCTGAGCACGGTCCAGGAGTGCCCTGACTTATCCTCCCACAGTGCCTCTCACCTCCGGCCTGCCTGGACTAACCACCTGGCAGCTGCACCAGGCCCTCTGCGTGTGGCTGTTCTGGCTGCTCGCCTTCCTCCTCCCTCTGACCCTCCAGCTCTCAGCTCGGACATCACCTCTGCTAGGATGCTGTTCTGGCCTCTGCACCCCACGGACGCCGGGATGGCCCTCCTGCCCTTCCCGACGGACAGTCGTGCCCAGTTTATGTGTCTGTCTCATCATCCCATGAGAACATTGGGAGGGCAGGTCACTTGTTCCTAGTCAGGTGAGGGGGCTTCATACATGTGTGGAAAATGGAATTAAAGTATGAGTTTATTCTGGTGCAAAAAAAATTGCAATCTATGCATAGCTTTTCCCTCACGTGCGTTCTCCTTGAACTTCTTGAAGACCTCCTTCCGTCCCCACCTGGAAGAAACGCCTGCCACACAGCAGGCACTCGCATAGGCGCAGAGCCCCGCTGAGTTTCAGGCTGCCCTAGACGAGTTTCCTTCGCAGCCTTCCCGCCCCGCCTCGTCTGGTTCCAGAGTCCGCCAGGTCCCCACCTCTGCACCGCACATCCCTGCCATGCCACGCAGATCCAGCTCAGTGCTCAATGTAGGCGAGAATATTTATTTAGACACCAGTGCTCCCTGTTCTCAGTAATAACTCAGACAGCATCTTTAATAATAAACTCGATTATAAATGAATTAATCAGCTACCTCCCTGATATCTCAATTAAATGGAGCATGGCATTCGCATAAAATGTCCCAACCCTGCAAAAGACAGCTGGGCCAGATGCAAGGGGAGTCCTGGAATTCAGGTCACCGTCCTGCTCCTTATCCTTACCTGGTTGCACCTGCAGGCTGGGAAGCGTGTCCTCAGGAGGGGCTACCCAGGCCCTGGTACGCTGTGCCTCGCAGGAGGCCAGGAGCCAGCCGCGCCTCCCCGCAGGGTGGAGCAGAGCACCATGGGAGGCCTTCTGGGTTGGCGCTGCAGTGACCTGCAGGCTCAGGAGGCTCTGATGGGCGTTGCTGGGCTGCCTCCTCTGTCCCCACTGAATCCCACAGCCACGCTGCCAGGCTCACTTCAGATTTCTGAGCACAGACCTCGGTGGGCACGCCACACTTCCCGGAGAGCCGCACGCCCTTCCATGGTTTGTCTGGACTTTCCCCCTCTTTGGAAAGACTATTTTGCACTTCTCACTCCTTGAGCCTCCCTGGCTCCCACCTGGTGGCCTCACTCTCAGCCAGGGACCTTGCTCACACCGTGGAGAAGACAGAGGAGAATCTGTCTGAGAACTTGAATCTCGCTCCAGTCTCCTTCCCCCGCTCCCTTGGGCGAGGTGGCCCACCTCCCAGTGAAAGCCAGCCCCTTTGTGTTCTGAAACCTCCTTCAACCTTCTCACCTTCTTCTGACCTTGTGTCAGCTGTGGCCCCCTCACACCTCTGCGCTGTAGTCTCCCTCTTCCCGATCGTTCTGGGTCGGCTTGCAGTCTGTATTTCCCGTCTTCAGGCTCCTTCCTGACCCCGTCTCTCTCCAGCCACGGCCCCGCTTTCCTTCCTCAGGCAGCACTCTGCTTTGAGAGCATCCTCCATCATTCCCTCTCCTCCTCTTCTCAGCTTGAGCATTTGTCTCCAATGCTGCCCTTGGGACTAAGCCTGTCAAGGTCACCAGTGACCTCCATGTTGGCAAGTCCATCAGTCACCTCTCTCCCTTTATCTTTACCCTAATGGGCCAGTCCCTCTCCTCTCCTGGCCCTGGTGGCCCCTCACTCTGGTTTTCCTCTGACCTCTTTGGTCTCTACTGCTCAGCTTCTTCGCTGGCCCCTCCCATTCTGCCGAAGCACTAGTTGTTGGCTCACCCCAGGGCTGGACCTGGGGCCCTTCTCTCCCTGCCATCTCTCTCCGGGCACACGGTGTAATTCATCCTCATGTGACTTAGGCATTTACATCTCCAGCTCTGACTCCTCCCTGACCTTAGGCTTGTTCACTCAGCCGCTTACCTGATAGCGCTGCTTGGATAGAAAGTAGGCATTTCCATCTGATAGAGCCCGCATAGGATTCCACACACCCAAACTTCCTCTCTCTCTCTTTTTTTTTTTCTTTCAGTTTTTGCTATAGGGCACGTGGGCTTGCCAGAGACAGAAATTACACACACACGCGCGCACACACACACACACACTAGGGAGTATGGCCATGCTGCAATCCCTTCTCCTCCATTCTTCTCTTGGGATTTTGGGCATGCAAACCTGCTGGGCATGTTTTTAAAGCTGCTGGGTCCAGGACTTGAACAGTGAAGTCAGCCTTGTGGGATCCAGCCGCCTTCACCACTATGGCCCTGGCTGGCCCACCACGCTACTTGGCTGGCCCACCACGCTATTGGTTGGCCCACCACACCACTAGCTGGCCCACCACGCTACTGGCTGGCCCACCACGCCACTGGCTGGACCTCCACCTAAACTTCTTTCTCCCTCCATCATCATCTTGCTAATGGCATCCTTGGAGTAGTCCTAGGCTCTAGATAGCCCTTAACCCCTGCATGCAGCCCCTTCGCAAGTCCTATTTCATTCATTCAAGAAACCCTCGTGTAGGAGTTATTAGGTGCCCAGTGCTGTTTTAAGTGCTTTGCAAATACAAGCCACATAACCCTCCTATCACCCTATGAAGTAGGTATTATGATCCCCATGTCACAGGAGAGGAAGCTGAGACACAGTAAGGTGTCCTACCCAAGGGCACAGAGCTGGTCGTGTCAGGGCTGGAAGCTGGACTCTCCTGTCCACTTTGCTTTATCCATGCTGACGACACACACCTTCCAACCTGTTTGATCTTGTCTCTTCATTCAGACCCTGTACCAGGCCCTATCACAGACTGACAGCAGAATCCGACTTCCTCAGTCTGACCAGCAGAAAGTCGAACTGGGAGTCACGGCAGCTCTTCCTGCTCTGGGCTCTGCAGGGCCCTTGGCCAACATCCCTGTCCTCATCCCCAGTGTTCCCCAATGTCTCCCAGGGGCAGGGAGCAGCCAAACCTACCTCATCACGCAAGCTGGGAACTCCATTTATGGTGCCAGGAGTTGGGAAATTCCGGAAATCACGAGGAGAGATTTACAGCTGTGAGAGCCTTGGTGCACGTCCAAGCCAGGAAGCAGCAGCAGAGGCTGGAAAGTTTCATTCATTTGGTCGACGCTAATTTAGGAGGTGCGGTAACTCAGCTGAAAGTCACTTACTGATTCAGATGAGCTGGAAACAGTCCCTTTTGCTGAGGAGTTGTAGGACAGATGCTATGGATGGACCTCGAGTTACAGGGTAACGTGGGCAAGGGTCAGATTTTGGAAGCAGAACCTTTAAAATGCTGTCAGAGTCTTAACAACCTATCTTTGAGTGAATTATAATGTTCATTTATTGAATTTTCTTAAAGCACAGCTTTTCATATTTGAGGATAAATGGAATTCAATTTAGGAATCAATGCTTTTCTAAACTAAGAATTTGGAAAATTAATTATTCTGTCAACAGGCTGGATCCAACTTCTTAGTGCAGCTGGAAGATTTTATATTAAAATACTGTTATACCTCTTCTGTCCTGATATAAGGACTGATCCTTCTCCTAAATGTTATCCTTCATTAGTGGATCGTCCTTGGAATTTTCTTTTTTTTTTTTTTTTTTTCTTGAGAGGTTTTTTGCTATAGGACGCATGCGCTCGCCAGACAGACAGAGAGAGACAGAGAGATAGAAAGCAGGAAATCACCCCCCCAGGGGGGATGGCCACGCCGCAATCCCTTCTCCTCCATTCTCCTCTCGGGATCTTGGGCACGCACGCACACGCGCCCGGCGTGAGTTTAAGCCGCCGGGTCCGGGACTCGAACCGCGGTCGACTACGTGGGAGTCCAGCGACATAGCCATTACGCTAACTGCTGGTCCCTGGAATTTTCTTTATCTAGTAGCATCTCCGTTTAGCTCAGAGAGCACCTGGACTGGCATGGTGAGGAAGAAATTGTAAAAGCCACAACAGCTGAAAGTTTGGAAAACAAGGTCCAACCTTTAGAAAAGAGACTGGCATGAAGTGGTGGAAGCCCTGCTGAGTGGGCATAGCTTCTGGGTAGGGCAGCAATTCCAGAAAGAATGAGCACTGGGCAGTAACGAAGAGGAAAGATTTATTCTTCTAGAAAACAGACTCTACTGTAAAGTTATAATGATTAAAACAGTGTGGCATTGACATAGGAACAGAGAGAAAAATCAGTGAAACAGAATGACAAGTTGGGAAATTGACCCATATGTATGTGGGGCTTGGAATAGGGTATAAATGATGTCACTTAAAACTAGTAGGAGAGGGACCAGCAGGTGGTGTGGTGGTTGGGACACTGGACTCCCACGTGGCTGGCCGTGGTTCAAGTTCTGGACCTGGAGACTTGCTTTCTCACTTCCCTTTCTCTCTCTCTCTCTGGTCTATTTCAAAAATAATAAAAAAATACATAAATAAATACATAAATAAATTTTTTTTAAAAGTTGAAAAAACTTGTAGGGAAAGAATGGACCATTTTATAAGGGTTCAAAGCAATTAACTACTCATTACAAACAATTAAGTTAGTTTCTTACTTCACACCATTTATCAAGCTATAATTGAGATGGATTAGCATAAATATCTATAGATATGTTAGAAAAATATAGGAGAATGTGTTAGTGGTTTTGGTTTTCTTAAAGTAGATACAAGAAACAAAAACCAGAATCGAAAAGATTGATATATTTTATTACATTAAGCATAAAAATGTATGACAAAGCAGCTTTATTCATAATTGCCAAAACATCAGAGCTACCAAGATGTCCTTCAGTAGGTGAATGGACACATTAATTGTGGTATATCCCACATGGCTGACTGCACAGTTGAGTCCCGACCTGACGGCTTGAAAAACACACCAGGCGCATGTGTGTGTATGCTCAAAATCCCAAGAGGAGAATGGAAGAGAAGGGATTGCAGTATGGCCATCCCTGTGGGGAGTGATTTCTCACGCACTTCCCACTTCCGGCTCTCTCTGGCAGGCACATGTGCCCTATAGCAAACTAAAAATAATAAAAATAAAGATATGCTGTTGGGGCCAGCAGGTGGCATGGTGATTAAGGCTCCGGACTGCCATGTAGATGATTGTGGTTCAAGTCCCTGACCTGGCACCTTGATACTCATGCTAGATGCATGTGCATGCATGCCCAAAATCCCAAGAGGAGAATGGAGGAGAAGGGATTGTGGTGTGGCTATCCCCCCCACGGGGGGAGTGATTTCTCACTTTCTCTCTGTGTGTGTCTGTCTCTCTGGTCAGTGCATGTACCCTATAGCAAAAATCTCTCTCCAAAAAAATTTTGCTGAACATGAGAAAAGATAAATAGCAAACTATTTGCAGTCTATACAACAGACAGGATTAGTATCCAAAATACATAAAGTGTTCCTACCAATTGATAAGGAGAAAGAAAGAATGAAACAGAGAGAGAGGGAGGGAGGAAGGAAGGAAGGCAAAGAAAGAAAATTGACAACAGATCTAGATAGGCATCTTCACAGAAGAAACAGAAACAGTTAATAAACGTGGGAAACATTCAAACTCACTAGTAATAAGGGAGATAGAAAACTTAAAGCAATGTTGAGGTGTCATTTTTCATCATGCAATGGGCAAAATTTTTAATGTTTAATAGCATCAAGTATGAGTGAGGATTTGAGTCGATACTTTACGGAGTTCCTGAGGGGGCCTCAGAGAGGGTGACCTGTCATCCTGACCCCTGGATTCGTGACCTAAGTGCTCCTTACCAACCTGGAAGAGTGGCTCTCCCTGGAGGTCAGAGAACAGTGAGACATGGCCCAGAGACATAGACAGTGACCTCTGAGACCTCCGTTCTCATCTAGCCTGGGGGCCAGTGATTAGAAGGAGATGCCCAAAGGTAAGCTGGGACCGGCTGGCTCCGGCTCACGAGTGCCACCTGTGTTCCTCTCCTCCCGACTCTGCACGTGGTAGTCAGAACTGGCCAGGGTGTCAGTATTTACACCATGGACATTTGTAGCAAATGCTGCAGATTAGGGCTTTATTTTTCTCTTTTCCTTTTCTTTCTTTTTTCCCCCATCCTTCTTTTCTCCCTCCTTCCCTCCTCTCTCTTTCTTTTCCTCTTCCTCTTCTTTCTTTGCTTTTTTTTTTTTAGAGAACTGTTAAGCATTTACCTTCCCTCACTGGGCACACAGGATGTCACTCCCCACGCCCACTCCCGAGACTCTATTCCAGGACTCTTTGCTTCTGTCTTTTTGTATTCCTACTTCTCTCTTCTTTCCTCCATCTTTGTTCTTATCTCTTCTTCAGGAAGAGGGGAAAATGTGGCTGGCAAAGAGAAAGCTGAATTCTAGGAGCATAGGAAGAGCCCTGGCTTTAAGGGCCTTTGCCCGGGCCTCAGTCGTGGCTAAGCCATTCACCTCCTCCATGACCTTGGACAGACTTCACCACACCGAGCGTCCATTTCCCACCTGTGAAACGAGCATAACCGTAGCCAGGGCTACCATAGGCAGCCTTGCAGGTGCAGTTCTGTCTCCACTCCAGGTAGCAGCACACAGACTAGGAGGTGAATGACACCCATGGTGATGTGCAGGAGGCAACCTGAGCCACAGCACACGACCTTGATTGTCATTCTTATTGCAGCAGGGTGTTATGAAGATTAGAAGAGACAATAATGGAGGGGGAAGTGTCTGACTGAGTGCTTGGCACATAGTAGGTGCACAAGCATGTTGGTTTTCTTTCTTCATATCATCTACCCCTCCCCTCCTCAACACTGAGTAGTAACTCCTTCTTAAGGTTATGTCCGTGTCAGCTGGCCACACACTGCGGCACCCATGGGGTCTCCAGAGGCCACAGTCCATGCGCCCCTCCACAAAGAAGCGTGCCCTGGTTTATAGCATGCCTGGTGGCTGTCGTGGTTCGTACCTGCTCAGCACCACACACCAAGGATGCCTGGCCTTGATTCATTGACTCTACCATATGTGTCATCCTCCTCATGTTCAGGGTGACGATCTGAGGCTCAGAGGGGTGAAGTGCCTTGCCCAAGGCCACATGGGCAAGTGTGGTGGAAGAGGAGTCACACTCAGATCCTTGAGATCGAGGTTGTCCAAGCCAGTGGGCTCATGAACTTTGGGAGCACCTGACAGTGCCGTCACCTGACACATGTGCACTTGTCTGGATCTGCAGAGTCTCACAAAACGGCATGAGGGGACTGCAGGATGTTCATGGGAGATAGAATTTCAATGCAAGTTGATTTTGCTACAAAACACTTTTTGAAACCCATGCATTATTTCTCCTAATATACATTTTTTTCGTGAACTTTTTGTGACCTCTCATATTTATTCCTGCTACATTTGATGGTATCAGATATTTGTGTTCCATTACATCCTCTTTTTAAAATGCCAGTTGCATTAATAATCCATGAAGTTGGTGTTATGACCTACTAATTTACTGAGTCAAGATCTGCACTTTGAAAAACTCTCTCTAGCTGCTTTTCCCAAGTGACTTTCCAGTGCAGATGCCAGTTCATGATGGCTGGTGGGCTAAATCTGGCTCGATGCCTATTGGTGTAAATAAAGTTTTATTGGAATACAGCCATGCTCATTCATTTACATATTGTCTTCGGCTCTTTCTGTGATATACCAGCAGAGTCAAATGGTTGCAACAGAGACCACAGGGTCCATAGAGCTTAAAATACTTCTCAGGCCCTTTACAGAAAGAAGGTACAGATCTGTATCTGACTCTGCGTCTTATTTACCTGACTCTCTCCAGGATTCCCTTCTGCCTCCTGGCCCAAACCCAGGCTCCTTGGCCTGACTTAGAAAATCACCTCCTGGAACCAGCAGACGGCATAATGGTTATGTTGCTGGAATCCCAAGTAGTTGACTGAGGTTCGAGTCACAGGCCCAGTGACTTAAAACTCACACCAGGTGTGCATGTGTGGGTGCCCAAGATCCCAAGAGGAGAATGGAGGAGAAGGGATTGTGGTGTGGCCATCCCCCCTAGGGGTTGATTTCTTGCTTTCTGTCTCTGTCTCTCTCTGTTTTTTTGGTGAGCGCACACTCCCTATAGCAAAAACTCTGTCTTAAAACAAAAAGAAGAAAGAAAAAGAAAATCACCTCCCTGTAGCCTCCCATGTCTGTTCCCGCTGACCTCCCTTACCGTGGGGGTGGTGGGGGAGGAGGAGTGGGGGTGTTCACTGACAGGTAGGCCTAAGACACAGTGCAGTGGGGGACCAGGCCCCTCCTAGCTTCCTGATGCCTGGCTCTGCTCCCTGCCCTGCAGGCCTCCTGGGAATGGTCGCCCACATGATGTACACGCAGGTGTTCCAGGTCACCGTGAGCCTTGGTCCTGAAGACTGGAGACCCCATTCCTGGGACTACGGGTGGTCCTTCTGGTAAGTGGCTTTTGCCCTTCAGAGCCCAGAGGCATGCTGGGACTTAAGCTCAGCCCAATGGGGGGGATGAGGGGAAGAAGGGATCGCCAGTAATCCAAGGGCACTTTGAGACTGTAGGGCAGGGGTTGGCACACTCAGGCCGTCAGGCTTGGTCCACCCACTCCCCATTTTAATGCAGCTCTGACGTCAAGGATGGTTGGTACATTTTTAAAATTCTTGAGAATAAATCTAAAGAAGAATAATATTTTGTGACATGTGAAAATGATATGAAATTCAAATTTCAGTGTCCATAAATAAAGTTTCTTGGAACTCAGCCACACTCATTGTTTGTGTGTTATCGACGGCTTTCACACTACAGTGGCAGTGCTGCACAGAGCGGGTGGAGGCTGAGCGGCTCACGGGTCAGAATAGTTATGCTCTGGCCCTTTGCCGACCCCTTCCCAGGAGGCCTGGCAAAAGGTGGGGTGGAAGCTGGCATGATCTGGAGCCAGGATGCTGTGGGGGGCTCTGGGTGCCCGAGGAGCAGGAGGACCCCAGAGGAAGCGTGGGTACAAGGGCCTCCCTCCCTGCCCCTCTGTTCCCCGGAGGGCTGGCTCCCAAGGGACACTGAATTCCCATTAGACTTATTAAAGGCCAGGGCCTGATGCGTAGCCCCTATCAGGGACCATCCATTTCTCCCTGTCGCTGAGGCCTGCAAGATAGATCAGGCCCATTTTTCATCCCCCGCACGTGGGGCCTCTCCAGGGCTGCATGGTGTCATCTCTCTTGTTTAATATGTGTGAGGCCATTTGTCAAAACTCCGGCCCCACAGCCTGCCCTGCTCAGGTCCCAGGCACAGAGACCAGCTCTGCAGGACACAGCACCAGCCGTGTCTTCTGGCCCAGTAGAGACAAAGACCTGTCTGCAGAGGCTCAGGGCTCCGAGGAGTGATGCGGAGCTCGGAGACCATGATGTACCAGTTTCTGGACGACAGCCTTTGCTGCAAGTCGAAGGTCCCGTGGTTAAGTCCGCCAGCTCCAAGTTCAGGTCTCACCCTGGCACCCCCTGCTGGGCTGTTGTGGCAGTGCAGAGGTGATTGTGGGTGTGGCCTTTGAAAGCAGTTCAGGTTCAGATCCTGACTCGGACTCTTGACCCTCTAGGCCTTGGCCAAGTCGCTTATCCTCTCTGTGCTTTAGTATACCTACAACTTGATCCCCAAGTTTCTACTTCTTGGGGATCACTGAGTCATGTTCCTGTCCTCACTGATTTTAGCACATCTCCCCAAAATCTATACTTCAGGTAAATATTTATTATCCTTTTTTTTTTTAATGCCAGAAAGTACATGCATGAGAAAGAGGAAGTACCCCACCATGGGCCCTAGTCATGCCACAATGCTTTTCCTCCAATTCTTCATCTTGTCTGGGTCCCGGGCAGGTGTGTGTCCACACGATGTATTTTTCCACCACCGGGGCCAGGACTGGAGCCCTGGTTGGCTGTGTGGGGCCTGGCGTCCTCTGTACAGAGCTCACGCTGCGCTACGTACCGGCCTTACTGTTCTTACAGCTTGGCGGTTTACTGGGTGGCCCTTGCTTGGGGTCTCCCAGACGCCTCAGTGGGTTGTCAGCTGGGACTGGAGTCATCAGGGCACAATGGGGATGGGCATCCAAGATGGCCCCTACAACCTGGCAGTGGGTGCTGGCCACGGTGGCTTCTCATAGCCTGGAGGCTGGGTCCCCGGGGACAGTGTCCCAGGAGACCCAGGTGGGAGTTAGAGTTCCACGGTGTTACTTCTGCGTCTCCTACTGGGGAAGAGCAAGCCATGGAGCCACACTCCAGACGCAGGAACCCCAGGGGACGTGGCTCCTGGGGGTCATCTTTGGAGCACACAATGTGAGGCCCATGGGGCCCTAGCAGAGGACATGCCCGATGTCTGTGGGCTGTCAGAGGCACACGGCCCAGCCCCTGCCAGCCTTGGCTTTGTCATCTCAGAACGGGGACAATGCTGCGTGTCTGGCAGCGGTGTTGTAGAGACTGAGCGCTCAGCACACAGAGGTGCTCAGTAAATGGCAGCTATAAACAACGATGCGGCCTGGAGACTTTGGTGAGGCCACTCTCACGTGCTGAGAGGACGGGACCCAAGTGTCCAAGAGCGCACATCTGACAGCTCTGCGGGAGCCCCTGCTTTCCTCCCCTGGGGAACTGAGCCCCAGATTTGCTGCTCACATCTGCTCCCAGGACTTGAGTGTTCCTCTGGGCCCAGCCCTGGGCACCTCTCCCCAACTCTCCTACCTCCTCGTGCTTAGGACTCCTCTCCCGGCCCTGAGCCACTGGCCAAGCCCTCCACCAGCTCCTCCTGGTGGTTCTGATGCTGCTCTTTGCAGACCTACCTGCTGATGCCAAGGCAAGACGCAGTGGGCGCCCAGGCAGCTGCTTGCTTGATTTGAGGTTAGAGGTGGGAGAGGTCACAGCTGTTGACACCTACTTGGTGCCAGGCACAGTGGTGGCACTTCACAAATCCTGAGCTGTTCAGTCCTGCCGGGGACCCCAGAAGAGGAGTTACCACTCCCAGTTCATGGCCTGGGAAGCAGGTGCAAAACAGTACCAGTCTGTAGCCCAGAGTTACTCAGTGAGCTCAGAGGCTGCTCATATGCAGCCCGTGATGGAACCCAACCTGGGGATGTTTTGCTTGGCCTACCATGGTGTGTTTTTAAAGTTTGTGTTTGTTTCTAGCATCTATAAAGGTAAATTTTTTACAAAAAATCCAGGTTTCTGTAGTCTGATGATAGTCCAGAAGGTCTATCCATGCCTGCCAGCCTTGCCTCCTAACAGTGGTGGCTAGCGCTGAGTAGTGACCGGTTTGCCCCAGTCCCCACCACTCCCTATTGTTACCCTTACCTACCCTCTCCTTGCTTTATCTGCCTGACCCTGGGGGAATTTGAGCGGTGACCCCTGTTTGGAATATCAGTGTGTCGGCTTTTCCCAGTGATGGCAGAGGAGTGGAAAGCTGGCCCTGGACAAACACATTCTGCTTCTACTTTGTGTTTGATCAAAATGGAGAGGTATGGGGGCTGGCAGGTGGCATGGTGGTTAAAGGCTCTGGCTTCTCCCATAGGGGACCGCAGTTCAAGTCCCACACTTGGTGGCTTGCTTCTCGCTTTCCCTTTCTCTCTCTCTCTCTCTCTCTCTGGTCAAATTAAAAAAAAATAATAATAATAACAAATGGAATTAAATAAATATATATTTAAAAAAAAAAAAAAAAAAAAGGGAACCAGCAGTTAGCGTAATGGCTATGTCGCTGGACTCCCATGTAGTCGACCGCGGTTCACGTCCCGGACCCGGTGGCTTAAAACTCACGCCGGGCGCGTATGCGTGCGTGCCCAAGATCCTGAGAGGAGAATGGAGGAGAAGGGATTGTGGCGTGACCATCCCCCTTGGGGGGTGACTTCTCGCTTTCTGTCTCTATGTCTCTCTCTCTCTGTCTGGCGAGCGCACACGCCCTATAGCGAAAAACCTCTCCAAAAAAAAAAAAAAATGGAGAGGTATGAAAAGGGGCTGTTCCTACCTCAGCACATGCAGTGAAACCCCATTTCAGCATACATTCTGCCGACTCAGGGGACTGGGATATCATGACATTGTAGATTAAGAGATAGGGAAGGCCCAGGGAGGTTAAGCAATTTGGCCTAGGTTACACAGCTAGAGAGTAAGTTGCACCAATATGAAGAGGGGTTTCCCTCCTGTCCTGGTGGCTCCTTTCTGCTTCCAAGGCCCTGTGTTTGTGGAACAGTGGCCTCACTTCTGCCCTCCCTTGCTTTCACGTCTCCATGACCTCACAGAAATAGCAGGCTGGCCTTGTCCCTCTCTGAGGGACACTCTCCCGGGCTGCCACAGCCTTCCCTGCTGGGCCTAGCTGACACCTCAGCAGAAAGATGCCTTAGGGGGGCAGGTCTGCTACCAGGACCCTATATGCCCCAAAGACCCTGGAGAGAATGTGCTTGTCACCAGGGCGTGGAGGACTGGTGGTCAGAGGGGAGCTGGCACTTGTCATCTCCCCCAGGGCAGTGGCTCTGCTTCCTTTTCTCTAAGACCAGGCTAGAACAAGGTGGTGCTTGCTGGAGGATGCCCTGCTGGCATGGAGGGACCAGCAACCTCCCAGCCCTGCCACCATTCTCTCTTAGTGCCGTCTGCTCCTAGTCCCTGAGGGGGCGTGGCTCGTGCATGTGCCCTGTGCCCTGCGCAGTGAGCCCTCTGGCCTGTGGTCACGGAGGACAGAGTGATGGGTTACAGTCTTCTCAGTGAGCGGGCCTGGCAGTGGGTGGCAAGACAGCATCTGCGTGCCATCGAATCTGCACCCCCCGTGTCTGCCCCGATCCTGCAACCCCAGAGGACAGGGTGTAGGCTGACACTCCTCCCTTTCCCTCCTTGGTGTCCACTCTGCTCTTGGCTCAAAAACCAGGCCAACCACCCACGTGCTTCCTGGCACCAGCTCAGAAGTACTAGCGCAGACACCAGCAGGTGTTCCAGCCTCAGCGTTTTCAGACCGTGCTCTATGTGGGCACCTGGGGGCTCAGCTGCCAGAGCGATAGGAAACGGGGCTCATGGCTTGGGGTTAGAGCCCGAGCAGGGTTTTCCTAGCTGGTTCGTCCGTCTTCTTACTTTATCTGTACTTAATCATTCACTCATTCATTCTAGAACTATATGGGGGCAACTACTACCTGCTGGACCCTGTTCTAGGTACGAAGGGGAGCTGGGAACCAAACGAGGCTCCTGTTTTCATGAAGCCAGAGTTCTGACCAGCACTAAGGACTTCCACTCCCGGGAAGAGGCTTCGACATGCTTCTCCCCACTCCCCCTGCTCAGTTAACTCTTCACCGAATCTCTGGACGTGATACTGACCCCCGCCGTTAGAAGACTCTGAGAGGCAAAGAGAAGGCAGTAGGCTAGCGAGGGCCAAGGAACAACAGACCAGTAAGATCTTTTTTTTCTATATATCCCAGGTTTGGAGCTGAAGAAGTCAGCAACTAAGAAATGCTGAAAGGCACCAGCAGAAATAAAGGACTAACCCTGCAGCCAGTGGTTCAGGGAGCTAGATCTCACATGGCCAACCATGCAGTTCAAATCCCAGCTCAGCAGCTTGAAAAACACTGGGTGCATGCACCTGTGTGCCCCAATCCCTCTCTCTTTCCCTCTCAGTCTCTCTGTGATGCTGTCACACCCCTTCTGACAAATAATAAATAAGAATAAAGAGAGAGAGAGAATTCCCAAACAAAAATCTGCCTTCCCTAACCAAAGGACCAGGGGAGGGCAGCCTACGGAGACCGGAAACTCAGCAATGACTGGTCTTTTCCAGCCACACATCACAGAAAAGAATGATGGCACCCACCCACCCATGCTCACAAGGAGTGGGGAGCTTAGAATGTTTTAAAGTTTGTTACTTATTTCTTCCATGAGCAAGATATACAGAAAGAGAGAAATCACCCCCCAGAGGGGATAGCCATGCCTCAATCCCTCCTCCTTCATTCTCCTCTCGGGATCTTGGGCACCCATGCACATGTACCTGGTGTGAGGTTTAAGCTGTCAGGTCTGGGACTCAAACCATGGCTGGCTATGTAGGAGTCCAGTGACGTAACCATTACACCATCTGCTGGTCCTGCCACTCCTCTTTTTTAGACAGGGTCTTGCCATGTTGCAGTCTTCCTGCCTCAGCCCCCAAGCTGACTACAGGCCTGCTCTGTTGCACTGGGCTCTTTTTAGACAAGGTCATGATGTATCTAGGCTGGCTTTGAGTTTTGATCCTGCTGTCTCAGCCCCCCTAGTCGCTGGGATTACAAGCACACGCCACTGTTCCTGGCCTGTAGGTTGGACGAGGAATGTACCAGGGCCTCTCAGGTGGTCCCAGTCTGCGGAGCAGTGTCTCAGCCATGCACCTCTGTGGCTGGGTTTGGATTTTCACCTCACGAGGCTTTGATGAGGTGCCCTAGCCTTCCGCTTGCTGGGGTGGTACCAGGGTGGAGAGCTGGGACTTTCACCTCCACTACACGGTAACAAGCCCCACCATCCCCTGAGTGCACCGGCGACCACACAGGGAACGTGGGCTTGCTTCTCTACCACGCTGGAACAAGGTGCCCTTCCCTTCCCTGCTGAGATGTGTCGGAGAACTAGTGGACGGTCAGGGTTTTGCTACTGGCCAGTGGTGATAAAACTGTCCTCCCTCCCCTCCGTGTCAGGAGAAGAAACTTGGGGAGCAATAATGAGGCATTCCTGCCCCTCTTGGCAGTAACCAGGAACACTCCTCACTTCCAATGTCAGTGGTGGCTGGTGGGAAATCTGGATTTCTGCCTCCACCTGGAAGTAACTTGGCAGGGCGCCCCCTTCCCATGCCAGAATAGGATCAGAGGAACCCAACCAAGGCAGAAGGCTGAAATAAGATCCAGGTCTCAAAAACAAGTACCCCAAATGTCACAGTTTCAGTTAAAATCACTTATCATCCCAAGGACCAGGAAGATCTCAATTTGAATGAAAAAAATATTGATATTTCAATAAATCCCAATACTGGGCCTGCCTATAGCACAGTGGTTAGACACAGTGCGTCAGAAGCCGATCCCACATGGCAGATTATGGTTTGAATCCCAGCCCTGGCAGCTTGAAAAACATCCCAGACGTGTGTGCATGCCTCAAATCCTGACAGGATGGGGAAATAGAACAGAAGGGACTGCAGCATGACCACGTCCCACTGGGGCTTTGCTTTCTCTCCACACCCCCCGCCCAGCCTCTCTCTCTGATGAGAGGCATCCTCTTGCAATTAATTAAAAAAAAAAATCCGATACTGAAATGACAGAGGTAGTAGAATTATCTGATGAAGATTGTATAGTGATCAGAGCTAGCCAAGTGGTGTGGTGGTTAAGGCGGCTGGATCTCGCATGACTGACTGTGTCGTTTGAATCCCAGACACAGTGGCTTGAAAAACACATGCATGCCTAAAATCCCAAGGGGAGACTGGAGGAGAAGGGATTGCAGTGTAGCCATCTCCTCTGGGAGGTGCTTTCTCTTTCTCCCTCGTGAGTGCATGTGCCCTACAGCCCCCCCACCCAAAAAAAAAAAAAGAGGAATAGCAGGTGGCACGGTGGTTGAGGGTGCTAGACTCCCACATGGCTGACCACAGTTCAAGTCCTGGATCTGGCAGCTTACTTTCTCACTTTCACTCTCTCTTTCACTCTCTCCTGCTCTGTCCCTCTCTGGTCAAAATATAAATAAATAAATAAATAAATAAATAAATAAATAAAGTTAAATAAAATAATTCTTAAAAAAAAAAAGATTCTACACCAATTACCATACAAATGCTTTAGTGAGTAACTACAGTGAGTAACTTCTATTAAAAAATCGAAGGTCTCAGGAATGAAGTAGAAAATATACAGAAAAATCAAGTGAAACTTTTATAACTGAAAAATATAATAACCAAAATAGAATATTCAACAATTGGGCTCACTGCCCAATTGAGGGGACAAATGGGAGAAAAAAAAAAAAATCAGGGAACTTGAAGATAGGACAATAGAAATGACACATCAAAACAACAAAGAGAAAATAAACTTTTTTTCAAAAATGAACAAAGCCTCAACTTCTGGAATTATAACAAAAACTTTCACATTGGAATTCTAAAAGAAAGGAGAAAGAACTTGGGACTGAATATGTACGCAAGGAGATAATGGCTGAAAACTGCCCCAATTTTGTAAAAGACAAACCTACATAGTCAAGAGGCTGAATGAATTTCCAATATTAATAGTATAAACGGAAAGAAATCCATACCAACATACGTCAGAGTCAAACTTTTAAAAGGCAGAGTCAAAGAAAAAGAAAAAGTCTTAGAAGCAGTGAAAGAAAACCATCTTAACTATGGGGGAAGCAATTCAAATGACAGTGGAGTTTCGCATCGGAAACCTTGGAAGCTGAAAGGAAGGGGCATAACATTTTTCAATTGCTGAAAGAAAGAACTGCCAACTCAAGATCTTAATACGGAGCAGAAATGTACTTCGGAAATGAAGGGGGAGTCAAGCATCCTTAGATGAAAGAAAACAAACAAAAAATTTGCTGCCAAAAGACCAACCCTAAAAGGATGGCTGCAGGAAGTTGTCTTGACAGAGGGAAATAAAAAAGAAGTTTGAATATCAGGAAGGAAAACGGGAACAGAAATTTGACTTCTCTTGAGTTTTCTAAATGACGTTTGATGGTTGGCGCCAACAGCATACTACAGTCTGATGTGGTTCTAAACGTCTACCGGAAATACATGGAATACCATTGTATTGTAAGTGGGGAAAGGAAAAGGGACATACGGGGAGCCGCGCTGTCTACACCTTACTCAAACTGGTGACACCTCGACCCAGGGGGCTGTGATTAGTCATGTACACAGAACGGAAGAGCTGGCACAGCTGAAACTGGGTCTGACCAGGACCGAGCCCAAAGGCAAAGCTCCCTCAGGGACCAGTATGGGTGCGAAGGAAAGGGAGCTTTTTCAGAAAGCCGGCAACCTGGGAAGATGGTGAACTAATGACCAAAGACCATCTCTGAAGTCCCATCCAACAAGATGGATTTTTAAAGGGAAAGATAAAGGGGACAATGTGCTGTTTTGCCCAGCACAGCAGTTTGTCACTTCCTTGACCAGCCATGAAGGAGACTTATTGGTATCAGAGTTGTCATTTTCAGCTGCAGCAGGGTGGGCCTGACTCGACCATCAGAACAGAGGTCTTTATTTTTCTCCAGCACATCTTTTTGGTGTCAAGGCCCTCTGGCCTCTGAAATCTCATAAAGCCACGATTGGTTTTTGGACTTTAAAGTATTAAGCAAGGTATGCTATTTTTTTTTTTTTTTTAATTTGCACATGTACTCACTGGAGAGAGGCAGAGAGAAAGTGAGAAAACACTTTCCCCGTGGGGAATGACCACACTACAATTCCTTCTCCATTTCTTCCTCATGTCAGGATTTGGGGCACATATGCATTCACACCTGGCATGTTTCTCAAGCTGCCAAATCTGGGACTTGAACTGTGCAGTCCACCATGTGGGCTCCAGCCTCCTTATACACCACATTAAGAGCTGGCCCAGGTCTTTTACTTTAAAAAATGTATTGTACTAGGTTTAATATGGAGTTGTTTTGGTTCTTGTAGCCTGGCTACATAACCACTGAAAAAACTACAGAGAGGGCCAGCAGGTGACATGGGTTAAGGAACTGGATCTCACATGCAGTTCAAGTCCTGGACTGGCAACTTGAGTTTGTGTGTGCCCGAAATCCTGAGAGAATGGAGGAGAAGGGATTACTGCATAGCTATCCTCCCTGGGAAGTGATTTCTCACTTCTCTCTCTCTCTCTCTCTCTCTCTCATGAATGCACATGCCTTGTAGCAAAAAAACAAATAAAAACTGCATAGAGAGATATACTTAAAACCACTATAGGGACCAGCAGTTGGCATAATGGCTATGTCGCTGGACTCCCATGTAGTCGACTGCAGTTCAAGTCCCAGACCCGGTGGCTTAAACTCACGCTGGGTGTGTGTGCATGGGTGCTCAAGATCCCAAGAGGAGAATGGAGGAGAAGGGATTGAGGCATGGCCATCCCCCCTGGGGGGGGGGGGGGGGGGGGGTGATTTCTTGCTTTCTGTCCCTCTGTCTCTCTCTGTCTTTCTGGTGAGCACATGCACCCTATAACAAAAACCTCTCCAAAAAAAAAAAAAAAAAAAAAAAAAAAGATCTCTCAGATCTTCATTTTAAAACCATTATAGAGGGGCCAGCATGTAGCATAATGGTTAAGGCACTGGTCTTCCACCTGACTGACTGCAGTTTGAGTCCTGGACCTAGTGGCTTGAAACTCATACTGGGCTGTGTGCATGTGTGCCTAGAATACCAAGAGGAGAATGGAGGAGAAGGAGAAGGGATTGTGGTGTGGCCATCCCCCCAGAGGGTGATTTCTCACTTTCTGTCTCTCTGTCTCTCTCTGCCTCTTGGATAGGTACACATGCCCTACAGGTAAAATCTCTCAAAAAACAGATAAATAAATGAACAAATAAAATAAAATAAAACCATTATAGAGAAGTCTAAATGGAACTCTAAAAAAATATTTAAGCACTCATAGGAAGCCAAGAAAAAGAAAAAGAGAAGCAAAAGGCAGAGAACAACAAAATAAGTGGACAGATTTAAGCAATAATTATATCGATAATCACATTAAGTATAAATGGTCTAATACACCAATTAAAAATCATATTGGCAGCATGGATTAAAAAACATGATCCAACTTTCTAAAAGAAATTCATTTTAGATATAATAAGATAGCTAGATTTAAAGGATGGAAAATGTGTATCATGTAAACATTAACCAAAAGAAAGCATGACTTGCTATGCTAACATTAGATAAATATATTCACAACAAAGAAAATGACAAACGCGAACCAAGAAGACCTAGCAGTCTTGAGCCAGCAGATGGCATGGTGGTTAAGGCACTGGATCCCACATGGCTGACTTCACAATTAGAGTCCCATGGACCCCATGGATTAAGAAATGCATCAGGTGCATGTGCGTGCATGCCCAAAATCCTGAGAGGAGACTGGGGAGAGGGATTTGTGGTGTGAGCGGTATTTTCTTACTTTTCTTCTCTGTCTATCCAAGAAGCACATGTGCCCTATTGAAAAAATTAAAAACAAAACAAATAAACAACAAGAACAAAAACAAAAAACCCATAGCAATTCTAAATGTATGTATACTCAAAAATAGAGCTACAAAATCTGCGAAGGAAAACCTGATGTAACTGAAAGAAGTAATAGCAAAAATTAAAACAAAAAATCATAGCAATTTTATTTTTCTGAACAACAGAGATGAAAAATCTGTGAAGGAAAACCTGATATAACTGAAAAGAGAAACAGGTAGGGACCAGCAGGTGGTGTGGTGGTTAAGGTGCTGGACACTCCCACATGGCCAACCATGGTTTGAGTCTTGGACCTGGTGGTTTGCTTTCTCACTTTTCTCTCTCTCTCTCTCTCTCTCTCTCTCTCTCTCTCTCTCTCTCTCTCTCTGTATGTGTGTCTGGTCAAATTAAAATAAATGAATAAATGAATTAATAAAATAAATAATTATATATTTTAAAAAAGGAAACAGGCAAATTTACTACTACATTTAGTAATTTCAACCTGCCTCTCTCAACAATTAATAGAACAACTAAACATAAAATCAGCAAAGATGTAGAACTTGGTAGTAACACATTAATCAATATGATCTCATCAGGACTTATAGAATAGTCCATCTAATAATAGCAGTATACTCTTTACATGCCTATGTAACATATACCAAGATAAACCATATTCTGGACCATGAAACAAACTTCAACAAATGTGTAAAAGTTGAAATCAAATAGACTGTTCACTAAAACCAAAATGACAGAAAACTTTTCAAATGCTTAGAAAGCTAAACAATATACTTCTGACTAAACCATGAGTCATAGAGGAAGTCAAGGGAAAATTTAAAATGCACTGAGCTGAAGAAAACGAAAATACAGCCTATCAAAATGTTTGAGTTACAGCTAAAGCAATGGTGAGAGGGAAATTTATAGCAGTTAATGCTGCCTTTTTTTTTTTTTTTTTTTTTTTTTGGAGAGTTTTTTGCTATAGGGCTCCTGTGCTTGCCAGAGAGACAGAAAGCAAGAAATCACCCCCCAGGGTGGATGACCATGCCACAATCCCTTCTCCTCCATTCTCCTCTAGGGATCTTGGGCATGCACACACACGTGCCCGGTGTGAGTTTAAGCCGCCAGGTCTGGGACTCGAACTGCTGTCGACTGCATGGGAGTTCAGCAATTATAGCCATTACGCTAACTGCTGGTCCCAGTTAATGCTTACTTTTGAAAAAAGAAAATGTTTCACATCAGTGACATAAGCTTCTACCCTCAAGAACCTAGAAAAAGAAGAACAAAGTAAATCTAAGGCAAGCAGAAAAAAGATAAGAGCAGAAATCAATAAAACTAAAAAAAAGAGAGAAAAACAGAAAACAAAAAGTTGGTTCTTTGAAAAGATAAATAAAATTGAAAAGGCATACTACAAATAGCTCTACGCACATAAATTTGACAACTTGGATGAAATGGAGTAATTCTTCAAGAGCGCTGACTACCATGACTGACCTAATATGAAATAGATAATTTGAATATCCCTATAACTACAAAGAAAATTGAGTTTATAAGTTTAAAGCTTGCAAAAAATAAATCTCCAGGTTCAAATGGTATTACTGGAACATTCTGCTAAATATTGAAATAGAATTCACACCCATTTTTCCCTCCGAAAATAGTAAAGGAAATGCTTTGCAGTTCATTTCATGAAGGATGACCCTGATGTTAAAATCAGACAAAGTGTAAAAAAAAGAGAGAGGAAGAGAGAGAACCACTGATTAATAGCTTCTATGAATATAGATGCAAAAATCCTTACCAAAATAGAGCAAATAAGAGTCAGCAATATATACAGAGAATTGTACACCATGACAAGTAGGGTTTGTTCCAAGGATGAAAGCTGGGTCAATATTTGAAAATCAGTCAATGTCATCTACCATATTACAGGCTACAGAAGAAAAATCACACAGTCATATCAATTGATGCATAAAAAGTGTCTGATACAATTTAATATTCATTCATGATTACAAAACAAATAGGGCCAGCCCATGGCCTGGTGGTTAAGGCAGCAGGATCCCACGTGGTTGACTGAGTAGTTTGAATTCTAGACCTGGAGGCTTGAAAAACATGCTGGGTGCATCTGTGTGTGAGCCTAAAATCCCAAAAGGAAGGAGAGACGGAGGATAAGGGATTGTGGTGTGACCATTTACCTTGGTGGGTCTGTCTCCGACAAGTGCACATGCCCCCTGGCAAATTAAACAAACAAAAAACTTCCTGAAAAGTAGGAATAGAGGGGACCTTTCTCAACTTAGTAAAGAACGTCTACAAAACACCTACAGCTAGCACTATCGCTAACTAAATGTTGAAAGACTGGATGTTTTCTCTCTAACATTAGGAATATTGCTGTTATTCAACATAGTGTTAGAAGTTGGTGCTAGCTAGTGCGATACAGCATGTAAAGGAAATAAAAGTCATACAAATTAGAAAGGAAGACATAAACTCTATCTGAAGTTGTCCTGCAGTTCAAGTTCCAGACCTAGTGGATTGAAACTCATGCCGGGTACAGTGTGTGCATGCCCAAGATCCCAGGAGGAAAAAGAGGGGATTGCAGTGTGATCATCCCCCCTGGGGACTGATTTCTCACTTTCCCTCTCAGTGTCTCTGTCTCTTTCTCTCTCTCTGGCAAGTGAACATGCCCTAAGGCAAAAACCTCTACCCCACCCCCCCAAAAAAATCTAGGGGGAATATGGGCCAGTAGGTGGAGTGGAGGTTAAGGTGCTGGATCCACATGGCCAAATTCATGGTTTGAGTCTCAGCCCTGAAGGCTTGAAAAATCACACCGTGTGTGTGTGTGTGTGTGTGTGTGTGTGTGTGTGTGTGTATGCCCAAAATCTTGAGAGTGGAGGAGAAGGGATTGTGACAAGCATGATCATCTCTCCTGATGTGGAGGGGTGCTTTCTCACTTTCTCCCTCTCTGCCTCTGGTGAAGACATGCTCTCTATAGCAAAAAAAAAAAAAAAAAAAAAGGGAATTTACCAAAAACTGTTTAGGCCTAGTAAATTAGCCCAGCACGGTCAATAAGCATTTGGATTACAAAATTAAAAATACAATAATATTTACACTTAAAAGAGTGAAATACTTAGGCATAAATCTAACAAAACATTCACAGGACTTGTATGCTGAAAAC
Source organism: Tupaia tana (assembly GCA_026018925.1). Taxonomy (NCBI): domain Eukaryota; kingdom Metazoa; phylum Chordata; class Mammalia; order Scandentia; family Tupaiidae; genus Tupaia; species Tupaia tana. The sequence goes on from JAKSZU010000016.1 coordinate 62,259,654, forward strand.
CATGAAATATCAATGTAAGAAATCAAAGAAGATGTAAATAAATGAAGAGCTATACCATGTTTATGAATCAGAAAGAACATTCAACATAGTGAAGATGTCAACTGTTGAATAGGCATAAACAGGTTTTGTAAAATTTCTATACAAATCTCAGCAGTATTTCTTATAAGTATAGACAAGAGTATTCTAAAATGAATACAGAAAGGCAAAAGAACTAGAGTAACTAAAACAACTTCGAACATGAAGACTATCACGGAATCAGTCTACCCAATTTCAAGACTCAGTAGGTGCGTAGATCAATGGAACAGAATAAAGAATCCAGAAATGGACCCATACTTGAATGATTTTCCAGAGAACCATGCTGAGTGAAAAAAGCCAATCCCAAACATAGACTGTAATATTCCATTTATAAAAATTCTCAAAGCGGCAAAATTGTGGAAAGGAAGAACAGATTAGTGGCTATCAGAGATTGGAGAAGGTCAGGAGAAAAGCAGGTATAAAATGGCAACAGAAGGAATTCTTGGTCTGTATTTTCACTATATCCAAGTCAATATCCTCATGGTATTGTACTGTGAGTACACTAGTTTTACAGAATGTTACCACTGGAGAAAAACAGCTACCGTACGTGGAATCTCTCTCTGTATTATTTCTTACAGTTACATGTGACTCTGTAATTGTCTCAAAGGGAAAATTTTAATTTAAAAACAAAGAATAGGGCTAGTCCCATGGTGCAGTGGCTAAGCAATGTGGGTTGGGAGCCAGATCCTACATGTACGACATGGTTTGAATCCCGGCCCCGATGTTTTGAAACACGTGTTGGCTGTGTATGTGTGTGCTCGAAATTCTGAAGGGATGGAGAAATGCGGGATAAAGGGTGGCAGTGTGACCACAGTTTTTTCTTTCTCTTTCTCTCTCCCTATGAAGAGTGTACATGCCTTCTAAAAATAATAATTAAAATGAAAACACTAAGTAAATGAGAGGAAATAAGAGAATTACAGGGTGTGATAGGGTAGTGATTAACTTAAAGAAGTGCGTTTGATATAGAGTGTTGGGGAGGGGACTTCTAAGAGATAAGACAAGGCATGCCCACAGAGAAGGTGACATTTAAGGGTGAGATGGAACTAGCCAGGCAAAGAGCCTGGGAAAAGCTTGAAAAGTCTGCAAGTCCAAGGATCCTGGAGGTGAAGGATAGGGTTGAGAATGAGCTTTGAGTTTTCTTTTCTTTTTTTAAATGTATTTATTTATTTATTTTAATTTGACCAGAGATGGACAGAGAGAGAAGGAGAGGGAAAGTGAGAAAGCAAACCACCAGGTCTGGGACTTGAACTGGTTGGCCATGTGGTAGTCCAGTGTCCTTAACCACCACACCACTTACTGGTCCTGAGCTTTGGGTTTTACAGGAGTAGAAAAATAGCCATGGAGAGTCTGAGCCCAAGGGAGCGAGTGCGAGGCAATGTTTTGTTAGAACAAAAGGTCTTACGTATAAAGCTGATGGAAAGACAGGGCTGTGGGCACTGCTTCCAGGGCAGTCTGCCTTTTGCCTGTCTAGTGCATTTCTGTCTGACTCAGTTTCACCCTTACAGCATCTGTTTCTGGGGCCCTTGGGCTTTAGCAACCCCATCTCCACCTCAGGACACGGCCCCACCTCCCACTCCCCAGCCTCACGCTCCTACTCAGTCACTGGACCCCACTGCTCCTGCAGGGTGTTTTGTTTTGCTTAGGCCTTTTATTTGAGAACGTTTAGCTCCGTCCCCTGGCAGAGCCATCAGGCTTGAGTCAGAAGTGGTCATCGGTTATGATCCCTGGCTCTAAAAACTAGAAATTCACTGCAAAACTAACTTATGCAAAAGAAGGACCTTTATAGAGAATAATTGCATAAGAATGTTGGTTGTCAAGGACAGAAATCCAATTCAAACTGGCTTAAGGGGAAGAAAGTCTTAAAGAGGGAATCTGGATTTCTACGATTGAAAGGTCCAGGGATAAGGACTTCAGCTCAGCACTCAAGCTCCTTTTCATGGCCTCGCTGGCTTTGGGGTCCGCCTCATTCTCTGGCTTGGTGGAGGCAGGACAGTCCCCAGCAGCTCCTGGCGCACATCCCACCAGGTTAGCAGTGCAGAGGAACAATGACACTGTTGCCCAACGGCTCTCACCAAGTCCTACGATTGAGTATTGGGCCGTGTGTCCATCCTGACCCAATTACTGTGCTGGAGGGAAGCGGTGCTCTCATTGGCAGGCCTAAGTCACGTGCTCACCTCTAGACTAGGTTGAGGGTTGCCCAGCCCCACACATGGCCTGAGAAGAGGGGAGCGGTGATCCCATAACAGAATCCAGGTGCTATTACCAGAGGGAAAAATGGATGCTGGCTAGGTGAAACCAACACGATCATGGGACCCCAGAAAAAGCCCACTTCTTCATTCCCCACTGTTGGGTTTGGAATTTGCTTCGTGCTGGTACATAGAGACGCCCCAGATCAAACCTGAGTCTTCAGCCTCCTTGCTCAGGAGGGAATATCAGATCTAACCGGCTGTGGTCAGATGTTTGGCCCTTTTCTCATCATCTATGAACATGGAATGGGTCACAAACTGGACCCTTTAGTGGACAGGGAAGTTCCTAGAGGGACCAGGCCAATACCCCAAAACTGTCTAATATAGACTCTCAGGACTCCTGATCTAAATGATCTCCTTATCATGAAAGTCTCAGGGGAATCTGTCAATGGGTTTGGCATTAAGGGAAACAGTTGATTCTTGAGGGTCCCTTTGGAGAAAGGCTGACTGTTCATATTTCCCCTTGCTTTCTTTTTGGGGCTCTGCAGTTGACAAGAGAAAAGCAGTATGTGCAGGAGGTGGGCTGCACCGACCATAGGCAATGCAGGATGGTGAGACCAGCTGCGGGTGCCAGCCCTGGGGAACCTAGAGCTTTCCAGCAGTGCAGGGGATAGCAAAACCAAGGCCTTGACTTGGAGAAAGCCAGGCAGGTACCCCACTCCTGGTACTAAACATGAATACAGCCTTGGTCTGAGGAGTCGGGCAGGAGGCCATTACTAGAACTGGAGCCTGGCCAGCCTACCCTACCCTACCCTACCCTCCTTCCCAACCCTACCCTTCCCTCCTTTCCAGATGTGTATAGGACAGATCCCCAGCTGGGGCTGGCCTCAGCACATACATCGGTGAGGGCAGCCTACAGTCCCCTCTGTGCAGAGAGAAAGGTGTGGAGCAGAGCGCCAAGCAGATCATTATGACCTCATCCCTCAGAGGAACAGCTTGCAATCTAAGTCATGGAGAAGTGGGTGGGAAGAATATGAATAATAGTGATGACAGTAATGAGAGAAAGCCTTTCTCGAGTGCCTACTATGTGCCAGACATTATTCTAAGATGCTTTTAAAGGATCATCTGCTTCCATCCTTGCAACAACCCTGCCAGAGAGTGCTGTTGTTGTAACCATTAAAATGAACAGGAAGAATATGAGGCAGGGAGGTTAAACATCTAGCCCAGGGCCATACGTGCTCAAAGGTAATTTAACTCTCATGAAAGATGAGCTGGCTCCCATCTCCTTCTCCATCATTAACTCCAAGAAATCTCCTCATGCATCCTCACTCCAGCTTCCCAAAGCTCTGACAGTTCGTGCTCGCTCCCTACTGTCCCATGCCTCCAGGCCTTTGCTCATCCTGTTCCTTCTCCTGGAATGCTCTTTCCCCTGCCAACTCTCACTTGTCCTACCAGACCCAGCATCAGCATTGCTGTCTCCTGGGTGACCTTCCCTGATGCCAGCTCCTTTGGACAGAGGGACTGGCTCTTTTCTGGCCTCCCACTAGCAAACATTGTCATGTCCGCATTGCAATATGCAGATGATTCTCCATCTCCCAGACTAGGCTGGGACTGGGGCAGGGATCCAGTCTTGTCCTTTCTGGGAGCACCTGCTCTGGGGCTGGCCCGGAAGAGGCAGCCATGTGGAGATGAATGAATGTTTGGCGGGCGGGGGATTGCCTGCCCCACCTGCCCTCACCTGGCATCTCTCTCCTGATCTTTTGGCAGCCTGGCGTGGGGCTCCTTTACCTGCTGCATGGCAGCCTCTGTGACCACGCTCAACTCCTACACCAAGACGGTCATTGAGTTCCGGCACAAGCGCAAGGTCTTTGAGCAGGGCTACCGGGAGGAGCCGACCTTCATAGACCCTGAGGCCATCAAGTACTTCCGGGAGAGGTCAGTGCACATCTGTCACCTCTGGCCACCACTGGGAATCTGAAGTACAAAGCCTGGCCCCTGTGGCCACAGGGCCCCAGTCAAAAACTGGAGTGATGGAGTTGTTCTGGGGGGCTGTGGGGCGGAAGGGGCAGGCCAGGTGAGGCAGTTTGGACCCTCTGGTGTCAGAATTTCTGGGACATTTAATGTTTTATTAGGCATTAGGTTGCCTTGGGCTCATGTGATCAGAGTGTGAGAAATGAAGAGGGAGCCATGGCTAAATGTTTGCTACTCAGCCTCTTGTTTCTTAGAAGCTTGATACAGAGGGTTGAACTGAGGTTTCCTTCTTGGGCTCTGTCACAGAACTGAGTGAAAAGAGGACCCAGCAGTGGGACTGGTGATGGCTGCTGGAGGAGGATTGCTCTCCAGGTCAGGGACCAGATCTGTTCACCAGAGTCTTCAGAGCCCCGCTAGGAACAGAGGAGGTGACGATAAATGGTGGATGGATGAATGGATGGATAGGTAAATTAGGGAATGGATAGATGGGTGGATGAGTAGATGGGTAGCTGGATAGATCCATAGGTGGATGGAGGAGTGGATGGAGAGGTGGGTGGAGGAGTGGATGGAGGGATGGATGAGTGGACAAGCAGTGAATGGAAGGATAAGTGACTAGGTGGATCAATTAATGGTTGGGGGAGGAAGAGAGAGGAAAAGATGAGAGGAAGGACAGCAGGCAGATGGATGACTGGATGGAGGTCAGGATTTCAGGAGCTGGAGATAGCCTAGCAGAACTCCTCCCAGACGTCTTCTAACGAACATCTCCAGCCTGACCGAGGATTTCTGGGCCCTTCCTCCTGGGAGTGAGTTCTGTGCTTCTTCTGTCTTCATCTCGGTCTCTACTAGCCTCTTAGCTCTATCCAAAGCTAGGGGTCAGCTACCAGAACTGCTCCCCAGTGGAGCACTAATGGCACGCTGGTGGCTCAGGGGAACCTGCCTATCAACACTCCCTGTGTTAGCACCTTCCCTCCCCGTCTTCCTCCCTCTCTCCCCTCCCTGTGTGTCCTGGGACCGCCTCCGGAATAAACTCACTTGTCACAGGCTCTGAGGAGTCAGGCCAGCAGTAACGCTTCCCAGTGGCCAGAAGCGGAAGGGACTCAGCTGCAGGGCTGTCAGCCTCCGAGGGGCACAAGAGGGAAAGGAGCCTCCATGGAGCCTGTGGAGGTGGGGAGCAGTGGAGTAGCAAGGTGGGCCTTGGAGGGGCCACACAGGGACCCCTGGGCTGTTACAGACTCTTCTAGCAGATGTATTTCCCCCTGCCCTGGGCCTCTTTTTCTATCCTCACACACGCCCAGCTCATCCCCACCACCTGTGCGCCTCCTGGAATGCTCACCTGTTGGCTCGCTCAGGATCGGCCCAGCTGTCACCTGCTCAGTGTGGCCTTGCCTGGTCACTGGGTCTCAATCTACACCCCGCCCCATGCTCCCTGTCCTAGTCACTCTGTCCCATTACTAATTTCTCTTAGTACCTGACACAACCTGACCTTATTTTTAAAGTAGCTATGCTATTGAAGGAGTTTATGGTTTTTATTTCTTTCTTTCATGAGGGAGAGATAGAGAAGACAGAGAGAGAGGCAAAGAAACAGCACCCCCCCACCACACCCCTAGCAGGATCTCAAGGCCATAATCCACCTCCAGGTCTTGGCCAGCCTGGGTCATGGGCACACAGTGCCTGGAAGGTCTCCAGACAGGAACCCAGAACTTCCCCACGTGAGTCAACCTCCCAAAGTGTGCTGGGTTAGACCGCTGGGCCACCACCTGGCCCCAGCCTAACCTTGTTTGTACATTTGGTTGTTAGCCTGTAAAAAGCTCTGTGAGAAGCTTCACTGTCCTGTTCCCCACTCTATTTCGAGCACCTAATAGGTGCTCGTTAAATATGTTTTAGTCATTGCCTGGATTCTCCTCTTTAGAGGCCCAGCCCTAGCTCGCCCGTGCCCTTTCAGCTCTGAACCATTGTCACCCAGCTGCCTCAGCATCCCAGTGCCCCCAGCCAAATCCCAGGAGAGAGGATGTGATTGCCCAGCCCAGGACAGGTGTTTAGCCCTGGGCGGGCCAGCTGGGGCCGGGGAGGCCAGGTGCGCCTCACCCAGGGCTGGGGAAGGTGGCAAGCCTGGCGCAGCACAGCACAGAAGAGCACCCGGTTCTAGCAGGTACATCACCCGCCTGGGTCCAAAGCTGCCCGTCGCCACCGCAGTCGGTTGTCCCCGGCTGTGGGTAGCCCACTTCCTGGGGCGAGGGTAAAGCTCATTTTGCTGAGGCAGGAGATAGGACCGCTCTGTACCCCATTAGCAAGAAGCTGCTGTTTGCTGGTGCCCCAGTTCCACCGGTCCTCCCAGCTCAGGCCCTAAGATGAATGCTTCCCAGCATATGTGCAGAATCTCACTTTATACATTCATAACTTGAACATTATGCAGAGGTTCATCAAATTTTATTTCCCTTTCCCTCCGAGGAGAGCATTTTAGCTTAGCTGGGCTGTTCTATTTATTATTATTTTTGTGTGTGCCTTTTTTACTAAGTGCTCAGAGCACAGGGATCCCTGCCCAGGGTTCACACGGTGCATCAACAGCTGGGCGAGATCCTGCAGTGGCCGACACCCCCAAACCGCAGTGGGCACGGGAGGGGAAGAACCCATGCCTTTCCTGCCTGTGTTCCTACTTCTTGGGGGACAGGGTGCTTTGGAAATAACAGGGGCGCCCAGACCTCAGGAAGGTTTCTGGTTCTATCTGCTGCTGTGTGACTTGGGGCAAGACAGTGAACCGCTCTGAGCCTTTTCCCTCTGACCTACAATGGGCGGGTCCAGAGCTCAAGGTATTTCAGCAAGACCGAGATTTGATAGCCCACGTGGCATGCTGGGCACAGTGCCCGGTACCCAGAGGTGTCTGGTGTGAGAGTTTCTGTCCCTTTGCTACTAATGGCCTCATCAGGCCCCAGAGTGCAGCATGAGCATAGCCATGACTAGCGAGGATGGCAGTGGCATTGTAGACACTCCGTTCATAGTCGTCTTACCGTAGCCCGCCCTGTGCAGGTACTGCTCTTGACGCCCGGGGTGTGGCTCCATTAATCTCCACGATGTTATCATCATCCCCATCTTACAAAGCCGAGGCACAGAGAAGGGAAGTGCCTTCACCAAGATCATGCAGCTGGCAAGTGCCAGAGCTGGGATTTGAACCCACACTATATAGTCAATCACTGTGCTGTACAGCCTCTCAGGCCTGATCTAAGTCTCTGCCTGGCACTGAGGCAGGGACTGTGCACACAGGGGTTGTGAGCGACTGAGGAGCTCAGAGCACGAGGGCCAAGGTAGACAGACAGGAATGCAGCATGAGGCTGTGGCGGGTCAGTGTCCCTGGCCTCTCTGCCGCTCCTACCAGCAGGGAGGCGTCTGCGATCCCCGTGGCCTCTCATGCTGTCCCCTTGGGGCAAGGACAGGGGTTGCCCTATGGGGGCTGATAGCCAGCAAGGGCTTAAACTGTTCCTTCCCTACCCACCCCTGCCTCGCCCCAGTTCTGGTGGATTTTCTCTGCAAGAGTTTATTACGGGTCTGAGACAGATACTTGGATGGGTTCTAAATGATTTTGTTTGTTTAGGTGTATTTCCTTCTTTCATGAGCTAGAGAGATGAAGAAAGAGAGACAGAGAGACAGGAACAACAACACAGGATCTTTTTAAAAAGTTATTGATTTGGGGGAGCCAGCAGTTAGCGTAATGGCTATGTCGCTGGACTCCCACGTAGTCGACCACGGTTCGTGTCCCGGACCCGGTGGCTTAAAACTCACGCCGGGCGCGTGTGCGTGCGTGCCCAAGATCCCGAGAGGAGAATGGAGGAGAAGGGATTGCGGCGTGACCATCCCCCCGGGGGGTGATTTCTCGCTTCCTGTCTCTATGTCTCTCTCTGTCTGTCTGGCGAGCGCACGCGCCCTATAGTGAAAACCTCTCAAAAAAAAAAAAAAGTTATTGATTTGGGACCAGTGGATGGCATGATGGTTATGTTGTTGGACTCCCACGTAGTCAACTGCAGTTCAAGTCCTGGACCCGGGGGCTTAAAATTCATGTCAGGTTCATGCGTGTGCATCCAAAATCCCGAGAGGAGACTGGAGGAGAAAGGATTGCGGCGTGGCCATCCCTCCTGAAAGGCGACTTCACCCCTACTGTCTCTCTGGCAAGCACATGTGCCCTATAGCAAAAAGCTCTAAAAAGTAAGTTACTGATTTATTGAGAGAGAGAGGGAGAAGAGATACCATCCCCAACAGAGTCCTGGCAATCAATCACCCCTACTCAGCCAGAACTGGGCCATGGGCACACATGTGCCCAGTGTACAGGGGGAGAGGGTAGGGGGGTCTCCAGAAGGGAACCTGGGACCTTCCTCTGTGGGTCAGCCTCACGGAGTGTCACGTTTTACCACTGAGCCACCAGCCAGCCCCCAAGTTTTCAGGGCTTTTAAAATGTGGTGTGTTTAAGGAAGGCATACATGTGTGCATGTATGTGTGTACGTATATGTGCACGTGCTCACGTGGAAAGCCCATGTGCACGCTGCTGGGTTCTTGGGGAGGGGGAACACACCTCCAGCCCCCAACCCCATGCAGCCTCGCTGTCCCAGCTCTGAGCAAGTCAGGAATTAAATTCTCCTGGCGTCATCCTGCCCGCCAGCCATCACCATCCCATCCCCATCCCAGAGGAGGGCATCTTAATGGGGCCTCCCAGGGGAGGGTCGAAGCTGCTGAATGAAAGGTAAATATTTGCAGATGGGGCTTCCTTGAATACTTAATGCTCAGATCGAGTTTAACACGTGTGGAAGAAAACGAGACCTGTTGGATTGGCCTCCGGAGGGAATTGAGCGAAGGAACAAACATCCTGCCTCCTGCGGGAAAGCAGCGGGTTGGGGAGCAGGAGGCCCCCAGGGCTTCTTGGGAAAGCAGTTCCTGCTCTGGGTTGCTCCTTCTCCTGGGCCTCCCCGCACCTCCCTCTGCAGCATGTGTCCCTGAAATTAGCGGTTTATTCACTCGCTTGTGCAGGTGTGGCCCGAGCGCAGCGGGCTGGTCTTTCTGGGATTCCCCCGTCCCTAGCACCTTGAACCTCAGGGGCTCAATACGTGATAGTATTACTTATTCACAGGAACTAATGACACTGCTAGTGGAGAGTGGCGCAGCGCTTCCGGTCGCAGGCGCGTTCTAGGGCACTTAGCCCTTGTGGAATATGAAGCGATAGACCAGAGTTGGAATTAAAGCAAGTGACCTTACCTCTCAGAGCTTCGGTTTTCCCAGCTAGAAAATGGGCAAATGGGGACCAGCAGTTGGTATAATGGCTATGTCGCTGGACTCCCATATAGTCTACCACAGTTCGAGTCCTGGACCCAGTGGCTTAAACTCACGCCAGGTATGTGTGCATGCGTGCCCACAATCCGGAGAGGAGAATGGAGAAGGGATTGCGGTGTGGCCATTCCCCTGGGGGGGGGTGGTGGTGATTTCTCACTTTCTGTCTCTCTCTGTCTTCCTGGTGAGCTCATGTGCCCCATAGCAAAAACCTCTCCAAGTTCCTGGCACAAAATGGGGGTCCCCTCTCTCTACGCTTAGAGACCTCTGTCTGTGTGAGGCGAGTAAGACCCATTTCTGCCTGAGGAAGGGGCACAGCACATTTCAAAGTGGCAGCCCTTGGAGGGTCCCCCGGAAGATGACTTTGGGACCCCTGGTGGTTTTGAAATTCTTAAACTTTGGCTGAGTTTTGAAATCAGATTTGATGTTAAAAATCAAGGTTTTTCACTTCCCGGGAGAAACGGGAGATCTGGCTACACAGAGCCTGTGTTCCCTGGTGACAACGGGCTGAGGCCGGAGGGTGTAGCCCCTTGCTCCCATTAGTGACACGGCCAAGTGCTACGGACGCCATGAGAGGGTCTCCTGGAGGGGACTGCAGCCAGGAGGGGTCAGTCCACCTGGCGGGAGGTAGAGGACAGAAACGGCTTCACGGAGGAGGTCCTTCTGACCAGTTTTTTGAGACCAGTGAAGCATTCACCAGACAGGTGGGGTTTGAATGAGGAAGAGCATTTCGGGCACAGGGAACAGCATGAGCCAAGGCCAAGAGGGACAAATGAAGTACATTTGGAGAAGTTAAGCTACGTGGTGTGATCTGGGAGTGAGGTATGAGTGGGCTCTACTTATTTTACTTCATGAGAGAGCACACAGGCACATATGCTCATGAGAAAGAGGTAGAGAAGCACCATCCACACTGCTTGGCCATGTCCCGATCCCTTTCCTCTGGTCCCCCAGCCAGCCAGGATCCTGGGCAGGCACACACATGCTCTCCACATGTCTTCAGGGTAACCGGATGGGGGGACTCTATCTGTGGTTGGCTTGTGGCTTCCAGCTCTGTAGTCCGGTATGCCACTCTTCGCCTGAGTCTCTTATTCCTCTTACTCTCCTGCGGTGTGCAGGTTTGGGGCTGCTGGTAGCATATATCTGGCTATTACCAAGAGAGAAGACAGAGTAGAAAGTTTCCAAAGCCCCATCCTTGAATCCGGTGCTCACTGGGCTCCCTGACTATCATGAAGCAACCAGATCCTGGATCTGGGGGAGCCCAGTATAGACATAAGTCATTCTCAAAAGTGAAGGGGTCAACCTGAACCCCAGCTCTTTGAGAATCTCAGAGATCAGCTCAGGAGTGGACTTGGTGGCGCCCACACCTCACTACTGCTGTTCTCTCTCTCCTATCTCCACTGCCTCGGCGCCTGCTCACCGCACTACCACGACTTTCACATCTACTCCACAACGCAGCTTGCAGCAGCCTGGCAGGGCACGGCTCCTCCCTGGAATGGCTCTTCCCTCAGTGCTCACCGGCCATTTCTCCTGGGTCTATGGGCTCCTCTCTGACTCCTTCTCTGGTTCTGTACAGGGCCGTCCTCCCCCACCTCCATTCTGTTCAATGTGGAGGCCCCTGGGGCCCAGTCCAAGGCCCTCCTCCCTCCTCTGTTGACGTCATTCTCAGCAGCCACCCAAGAATGCCCAGGTCCTGAGAGTCCACCCCATGATGCCCAAAGCCAGAGCCAGTTGCCTCCTTGATATTTCTGCTTTGGATTCTCAAACCAAGGCTCGTTCATGATATCCGTGCCCCAGCCCCCGACCCCAGGCCTATTTTGGTGTCTCTGTCCCTCATGGCCCTGCTTGATGGACAGAGACACCAGAAGTCTACAAGTCCTAATCGACCCCCTTCTTCACCACCCACCTGTCCTGTGCACCACAAGCCCAGTGCATTCTCCCTCAGCTCCTTTTCTCCTCTGCCCTCTGGTTGTCCTTTGGGGGGGGGGCGGGTGCTGGCCCCATGGCCTGGTGGTTAAGGGCGATGGATTCCACATAACTGACTGCATGGTTTGAATCCCAGACCCAGTGATTTGGAAAACATGCCAGGTGTAGGGCCAGCAGGTGGTGGTTAAGAGCTGGATTCCCATGACAGAATCATGACAGACCATGGTTTAAATCTCAGACCTGGGGCTTGGAACTCATGCTGGATACATGTGTGTGTGTGCCCAAAACCCCGAAAAGAGAATGGAGGAGAAGAGGTCACGGTGTGACCATCCCCTCTGGGGGAAGGGAGTGATCGCTCGCTTTCCCTCTTTCTTGATCTCTCTCTATCTCTCTCCAACAAGTGCATGCACCCTATGGCAAAAAGAAGAAAAAGAAGAAGAAAAAGACGCCAGGTGTATGTGCATGCATGCCTACGATCTAGACAGGCAGAGAAATGGAGACGGGGCTGTGACTGTGCCCCATTGGGTTTTGCTTTCTCCCTCTCTGTCTTTCTGTCTCTCTCTAGCAATTAAGGAAAAAAAGACCTAGTATTAGAAAAATAGGAGACAAAACTGTGAACTACATATGAAGGTCAGGCTAGAAGGGCCAGATGCTACATGGTGAAAGGTGACCCTCTCTGAGAGGCCTACGTGCCAAGGTTCTAGGTCTGCATCCAGAGATCTCCTGGGTACAATGGGTACCTGGGTGTCAGACCCGCCAACGGCAAACAGTTCCTGAGTTGGGGGATGAGGATTGAAGAAAAGACAAGAAGACAGGATAGAAATGGGAGAACTGCCAGTCAATACTGGTCAACCACGAGTTAAGTTTATTGCTCTGTTTTATACAGAAACATTTGGCTTCCTTAACATGGGACTCAAAAGTCCTTGCTGAGTTTATCAGGTTGTTGTAACAATACTTGGAACATTCTGCACATAACAGTTCAGACACCCAAGGTTAGGTCCAGACAATAACCTTGGTCTCCATCTAGCGGTCACGTCCTGCACGTTCCTCACATCTCCTTCTTGGCTCCCCACATCTCCCCCTTTTTTGTTTATTAAAAAATCCGCCACTTCCAACGGGCAGTAGGCCGTGCCTGTCTTAGATTGTCCCTGGTAACATTTTCTCTTACCCGTCATTGGGTAATGCATATTTGTATGCACCCCCTGTCTTAGGTTGAGAAACATCCCAAGGATCTTACCCGTCATTGACTACCAGCCTCTGCATCTAACGCCTTGGCTTGCAGTTTTAACCGATGGATTTCGGAGCGAACTCCAAGAAAGGAGCGTCCGATTATTTGCACAAGGCAGGGGGCACAACACAGCAACACAAGACCCATACCTGCTGCCATAACGGCAGGCATTAACTACTGTTGCCAAGAGATCCAGTGTGGTAGGAGACCATAGAGTTGTTGCAGCAATTTATTTGCCTCTTGTGCTGCATTAAAGGGAGAGGAACGTGCCTTCTCTATCTCTAAGATCTCTCAATGGAGTGTAAGAATGTCCATTGTTTCATTGGCCCCACGCCAGACACCTTGTAAATGTTTTTTGACCTTTTCCCAATCATGTTGGCTTTCATTATAGATTTTAGGGGTGACACAAATCCATTGATACAAAGCATGACATCGGACAGAAGAACGCACATGTAACCCATCTACCCGGTTTCCCAGATGTACAACAGTATCATAAAGAGCATCCAATTTTTGTTGGATTTTTTTTCATCAATAGTTTCTTGAGTATGTAAAGCTATGGAAATATTTTTGGATACATTATCTACAAAACCAACTGTTTGTACTGTCTGTGTTAAAGCTATGGCAGAGGTGACTGCAGTCACCAAAATGGATATAAATGCAATAATTCCTGTTATTATGAGTCCTACCCCCCGCTTGTGACGTGCTAGGGCACGTTCTAATTCTCGCAAAACTTGCAATCCCCTTTCCTCATACCATTCTTCAGATACATTTACAGGAAGCATAACAAATGATGGTTGCTCTACTACAAAAACAGAAGAGGTTCCATTGCTAATACAACTAGAAAGTGTACAATTAGAACAACTGACAGTAAATTTGTTAGTCCATATGCACGGTAGATTTCTGCTTCAACGAGTGTCACCATCTTCAGGCAGATCCATAGGCACAGCATCCTCCTGGTCTTTTGGGGTGTCCATAAACTACACCAAGCGTTCTGGAAGCCAGCGAGCTCCATCATTGTCTGCAGAAAAACACAAACATGTCCTCGACCCCATATCAACACAGGGTCGGGCCCATTCTATGATCCCGTTAAAGGATCTTTCCAAATGACTGTAGTATAATGAGATTGTGTTTTGGAATGCCAAAATCATTCAGCTGCACGAGATCCTTGTTTATCCACATTTAAGAAATTAAGTACAAATAAGGCATGTTTTAAATAATTATGTGGTGTCAGGGGATACAACTCCCCCTTTTTAATTTTATGTAAAGCAGCTTTTAAAGTACCATGAGCTCTTTCTACAATACCTTGACCTTGGAGATAAGGAATGCCAGTCTTGTGGGAAATACGAAATTGTACACAGAAGCAGGCAAAGCCGTTACTAGTATATCCACTGCCACGATCAGTTTTAAAGCAATGAGGCAATCCCCAAACAGAGAAGGCCTCCAAGCAATGGGCCACAACATGTTTTGTAGCTTCTACCAGTATGAGCTGAAGCAAAAATAAATCCAGAGAAAGTATCTATTGACACATGAATATATTTTAACTTACCAAATTCAGGATAATGAGTAACATCCACTTGCCACACATGATTTGGAAGAAGGCCTCGAGGGTTTAACCCATAATGAGGAACAGGAAGGAATTCTGGGCAGGCAGAACAGCTTTTAACTATTTGTTTAGGGGCTTCCCGAGAAATGCCCAATTGTTTTCGTAAACTGGCACTATTTTGATGATGTAATGTGTGAGCCTGTTCCTGTATTAAATGCTTGGCTGCCGCAATTTTTTCTGTATTAAGAGGCCACTGTGGCTCTATCAATTTTAGGTTGGGGCCGCAGGGGTTGGGTAATACCCGATTCATTTTTTCCCAAACCTTTTCCTTGTGTGTATCGTTGAGCCAGCATTTGTGCAGTTACTGTATCATTCGGACTGAACGTGTGGAGGCTCATTTGTGATAATAGGTCCTGTCCCCACAAATTGATAGGAAGGCCTCGTATTACAAAGGGTTGGATGGTTCCTTGATTGTTTTCTTTATCTTTCCATTGTAGTACTTTTGAGCTCTTTTCGGGGTTTTGACTTTGTCCGATACCCTTTAGGTTAGTTAGGGTTGGGACAAGAGGCCAGGATTGGGGCCAATTTTCTTTTCTAATAATTGTGACATCAGCCCCAGTGTCTGTAAGTCCAGAAAATTGTTTTCCATCCAGCCACAGAGTGAGCATTGATTTATTCGGGGAAATTTGTTGTACCCAATAGGTATCTGAAGAGCCGAAGCCCTTTTCACCTCGTGAAGAGGTTTGGACATTGTTTGGAGTTGAGAGCAATGGAAGGAGCGGAAGCTGAGCTCTGCGTTTATTAGCAGGAACGGTTGTGATTAATTTTGGAGAGGAAGCCATAATCTTAATTTCTCCCTCATAATCACTATCTATTACCCCTGGAAAGACGAAGTCCCTCCATAGTGGCACTGCTGCGCCCCAACAGTATTGCAAAGGTGTTTGGCTGTAGAGGGCCAAAGACCCTGGTGGGCAATGCCTGAACTCCCATTTCCAGTGTAAATACTGTGTGGGTGGTGGAACAGAGGTCCAGTCCTGCACTTCCTGGGGTTGCTCTGGAGAGGTCTGAAATGGATTATTGCTGTTTGCTGGAACAAACTCTAGTGCCCCAAAAGCTTGTTTTGGCCTGGGGGCTTGGGGCAGCCCCCTGTTCCCATTTCCCTGATTAAGATTGAGTGGCCTTCCATGGATGTCTGTTTTGGATCTGCACTCATTTGTGGGGTGGCGTCCCCTTTGGCATTTACTGCACAATGCGAGAGGTTGATTTTGTTTCTGACCACTAATATTTTTCGTCCTACAATTTTTTGCCTTATGTCCGGGCCGACCACAATTGAAGCAATTGCCTCTATTGTTACCGTTAAGGAATTGGCGGACAGTATACCCTTGAAGGGCAGCGGCTATAGCCAATCCCTGTTGGTATGCCGACCCAATATCAGAACACAGGCGAATATATCCTGACAAATCTGTCTTTTTTCTATATGGCCTGATTGCTGCTTGACAGGCAGCATTGGCGTTCTCATATGCCAATTGTTTAACGAAATAGGTACCTGCATCAGCATTGCCGAATATTCTCCCTGCTGCAGTAATTAACCGATGAACAAACTCAGAAAAAGGTTCGTCAGGCCCTTGTTGTATTTTGGTAAGGGAGGTACTTAAATCTCCTTTAGTAGGAAGTTTTCTCCAAGCCTTCATGCCTGCTATATGAATTTGAGCAAATAGCCCTGGATCATATTGCATTTGATTGTCACTATTTGCATAATTGCCTTCTCCCAATAACATATCTGCTGTCCAGTCATTGTTGGCCTGGGCATTACAGCGTGCGGTCTCCCTGCAAGCCTCCACATATTCTAATTTCCAAAGTAAGTAATCCCCTCCAGAGAGCGTAGCACGGGCCAGTGTTCGCCAGTCCATTGGTGTAAGCCATTTGTCTGCCACCGATTCAACTATGGCTAAAGTATATGGGGCTGTAGCTCCATATTCGGCAACTGCTGTTTTAATTTCTTTTATGATTTTAAAGTCAAAGCCACTATGATGGCACCATGCTTGGCCTTGTGGATCTATGGTTTCTGTTACTGGGAATGGTTGCAGTGTCTGAACTGGTTTAATTTTCATGCCAGGGGTAAATGTGGGCTGGTAGCGATTCTGAGAGGAATCCCCACTTTTAGATTTACCCACTCTCAGTTTTTCTAATTGTGATATTAGTTCCTGATGTTCCTTTTCTAACTGAATCTGTTCCTTAAGTTGTTTGATCTTATTCAGAACCTCTTCCCTAGGATTGATAACCGGCATCACCAAAGGTGGTGCAGATGTGACCAAATTGTAAGATGGCGGTCGTTTTTTGAAAGGCGGCCATTTTGGATTATTGTATTTGGCAGCCTCTGTTTCTAGAGTTTCTTCTTCAGAATCAGTCAGTTGGTCATCTAAATGAACTTTAAGTTCTGTAAGAGATCGGTATAATTTTTTCTGGGGCTTTTTGAAGTTTGTAACTTCACCTTTGACTCTCGGTTTTTTAATTTGTTTTGGTTTGACATCCAATTGTTTATTAAGACCTGTTACTTCTTCCTCACTATCTAAGGAAATTAAATCTTCCTCTTTTTTGGTGTCAGGGTCTTTTTTAGTTTCTATGGCATTTCCACTATCTGCCTGAGTTTTATCTCTTTGCATAATTTGTTCTCCCTCTGTGATGACTGCCGCAATTTTAGGGTCAGTTGGCCGGAACCTAATGATTTCATCTATTAGATTCCAATAAGAGAAGGTTGTTACTGGGACCTTTTCCAGTCCAAATGTGACATAGTAATCTTTTAAGGCGTCACCTACCCTCTTCCACCTTTTTTCATCAATAGTACCTTCTTGGGGAAACCAGGGGCACACCTCTTTCAGGAAATCAAAAAAGGAAAGTAATTGTTTAATCTTAATTTTAACTCCACGTGTCTTGAGGGCTTCTTTAAGCCCATGAACAAATAACTCATGCTGACTAATTTCTTGTCCCATAATCACTCTTGTTACTTACCGGGATGCTTCTTTTTCATCTTCTTCTGTTTTCTGCTGGCCTTTTTGCTCTTTTTTCTTTATTCTGGTGCTCTTAACTGGATCCTTGCACTCAGGTCCCTGTTCGGGCACCACGTGTCCCGACCCGCAGGACGGTCAAACAGTCACCAGCGGGAGGGAGTGAGAGAAGGGACAAACACACAGAGTGGAGACAAGACAAGGTGCTGATCAAGTCTCGTTTATTGAGGAAGTATGACAAGCTTATATGCGCTCAGGAATAGGCATGTCTGCTTACGCAGATAGGTTTCTAGGCAATGGGGGGGATGGTTGGTCATTGGTTTCTGGGAATTGCTTTGCTCGGTGGGGAGATAGAAACTTAAGGTCTCCTTAACGTGGGACTCAAAAGTCATTGCTGACTTTATCAGGTTGTTGTAACAATACTTGGAACATTCTGCACATAACAGTTCAGACACCCAAGGTTAGGTCCAGACAATAACCTTGGTCTCCATCTAGCGGTCACGTCCTGCACGTTCCTCATGTCTCCTTCTTGGCTCCCCACACCTGGGTGCCTGTGATCTGGGGCTGGCTGAGGTTGGAGGTCAATTGGGGCATCAGGACCCTATTGGGGGTGCCTCTCTCTCTGTCATGAAATAAACAAATATACTTTTAGAAGAAAAGATTGGAGCCAGCAGATGGCATAGTGGTTACATCATTGAACTCCCATGTGGCCAACTGTGGTTTGAGTCCCAGACTTGGCAGCTTGAAATTCACACTAGGCGCATGTGCGTGCATGTCCACGATCCCAGGAGGAGAATGGAGGAGAAGGGATTTCAGTGTGGCCATCCCTCCTGGGGAGTGATTTCTCAGTTTCCCTCTCACCGTCTCTCTCTCTCTCTCTCTGGCAAGAGCACATGCCATAGCAAAAACCTCTTTAAAAAAGAGAGAGAGAGAGATCAGGTTATGATAGCTTTATCTTCTCTGTTATTTTCCTGATGTGTCATGATTCTACGTATTTTATATCATGATTATATCACTGGAAAAATGGAAAGAGAAAAAAAAGCAGGATCTTTTTAAAAATTCATTTATTTTCCCCTATCTTAGAATAGCCCTTTTGATGTGATGTTATAGAATCTTAATTTACTACCTGCAATCATTTATTTGCCAAAATTCCTTTTAATTCCATTCTTCATTCCACTGTAAATTGATCCTTTAAAAATCAATGTGTTCTTTGCCCTTTGCAACTGTTTCCTAACTATCTAACCTCCCCGAGGCCCTCAATCACAGCTCCGTCCTCCCCGTCAACCTCCACGGCTGATGCTGCCCACTAGCCCTCGCATTCGGTCATGGACACTCCACACCGAGGCTGTCTTTGCTACTGGGAATCCAGCACACCCTCAACTTTGGGCTCAGTGTTCACCTCTGCAAAATGGGGACAATGCCAGCAATGTCTAAGCAGGTCCCTCTGTTCTTGTCACCTTCCCCTGGGGCTCCTTCACTATCAACTCACCCTTAACTTTTGCTCTGACAGTCCTTATGCCCAGTACCGGGAGACTCTGTCTTCTGGGGCAGAAGAATATGCTGTGGCCACCTGTGGCTTCTGTCTGCCCTGGGTCCAGAGGTTTTCTGGTCCTTCAAAGTCTTCTCTCTGCTTCTTTCAAAATACCCCTTTCCTGAGGCAACGGTAGTGATGGCTGTAAGTGACAGACTGGGAGAAAGTGGTGTGTGGGTGGGAGGGTTCCCGGCACTCTGTCACATCTGGGACCGTGAAGTGGTCAGACGTGGAGTCACAGAGCGACAGAACCATAAAGGCCCTGGGGTGGGGATGACGATGACCGTCTTAATAACAATAGTGATGATGATGGCAGTCAGTGCCGCGGTGTTCCAAGCACTCTAAGTGGATCGAGCTCTGCATCTATTCATTTAGCCCCCACAACAGGCTCGAGAGGAAGGTACCTTACTGGCCCACTTTTCAGAGAACATTAAGGTTTAGGGAGGGCGAGGGACTGGTAAGTGGTGAAGCCACCACTTGAACGCCTCTGAGAGCCGGAGTGGGATGTGACACCCCTCCAGGGCACTGGTAGCTGTGGCCAGCTCTGAGCACTGTTTCACACAAGCATCCCCATCAGCCTTCCAGGCACTTATTTAGATTTGTGGGTAATTTCTTATACCAGCATTGGGGGAGGGGGTGAAATTACAGTTCAAATGAAAGGGAATTGTCACCTTGTGACATTGGCAGTCCCTTTTCCAACACAGGACCTTAGCATCCCAGATGACTCTTGGCTACCTGCTCGTGCAAACTGCTGTTTGGTTAACTGTTTTCCCTCCTTCCCCCTTCTTCCCTTATTTATTTATTTATTTATTTATTTATTAGAGTTATTTTTGCTATAGGGTGTGTGCACTCACCAAAGAGGCAGAGAGACAGAAAGTGAGAAATTCATGCTGGGTACATATGTGTGCGTGCCCCAAATTCTGAGAGAATGGAGGAGAAGGGACTGCAGGGTAGCCATCCTCCCTGGGGGGTGATTTCTCACTTTCTGTCTCTCTGTCTCTCTCTGTCTTTCTGGCGAGTGCACGTGCCCTATAGCAAAAATCTCTCCAAAAAAAAAAAAAAAAAAAAAAAAAAGAAGTTTTGAGCCCTTAGTCTGTGCCATGTACGGGGCTGTAGTCCTTATGGCTCCCAGGGAAGTGGTGCTGGCGGTCTTCCTGTCATCAGGACCACCACTGTTACGCTCACTACACACAGAGGAAAGTGGAGTCAGAGCAGCCAGACAAGCTGCCCGAGGCCCTGCTACCTGTTCAGAGCAGAGCTGAGCTCAGCCTCGTCCTCCCCACTCAGGGCCGAGGGTCTCACTGCGCCCGAAGTCGCCCCTTGTCCTCTGCATGTCTGCTGACAGGAAGAAGAGCACTCAGCCCCAAGGAGGCTGTGGAAGGGTCATCAGCCCTTGCCCAGAACCACTGCCAAGCCTTAGCCAGACCCCAAATGGCAGCCTACAGATCCTGGACACTGCAGATCTGGTGTTTTCATTGATGAATCTGGTGGAGGGAGAGGACTGAGCTTGTACAAAGAAACCAGCCCTTTCCAGAATGGCGACACAGCCATGGGAAAGCTGTCCCATGACCTCTGGGATGCACCTCACATGCCACCTGCTGAAGAAGCTTCTGCCACCTCCCCAGGGGTCTCCACCCTGGCTGTGTGCTACAACTCCCTCCCCCACCCAAGAGACTTCAGTGAGCAACCAAGTTGAGAATCACTGGCTTGAGGATGAGGTAATGCATTGCCTCCTACAAGCCCACCACCTTCTTTTGTAAATAAAAGTCTACAAGCAGCCGTACCCATTTGTTTGCATGTTGTCTGCAGGGCTTTCCTAAGGACAGAGCTAAGTACTTTTGACAGACGGTATCTGGTGTACAGAGCCTCAGATGTTTGCTATCTGGCCCTTTACAGGAAAAGTTCACCACTCTGGGACTAGACAGTTATTGTCCTCCCCTACCTCTTTAATGTCGTTCTAGTTGACACTTAAAGCACGTGAATTTATGATGGCTGTGTCTACCTAAAACAGGCATGAGCTTCTCAAGGCAGGGCCTCGCTGGGTCACTACGGTGACCCCAAGCCCAGCACAAACCCTGGCCCACGCAGATGCTTGCCGATAGGTGTTATTTGACGTGTTGGCAGCACAGTTTGGGTAACCAGGGAGGGAAGGGAATTCTATGGTGAATGGGTTCTCTCCATAGACATCAGCCCCTCTGCTCACTGGGCCCCACTTTCCAGGACTCACGCTCCCAGCAGAGCCCAAGGAGGTAACCAGCATGAGACCTGGAGGGAGCTGAATCTCAAGACAAGAAGCCAGGAGGGGTGGGTGCCTGGGGGGATAAGGGAGTGGGTTAAGGCTGAGAAGCGCAGGAGAGTGTGGGGAGCCTGCTACATGGCAGCACTGTCCTCAACCCAGAGACACCAGATGTGGTCAGGTAGGTGGCTCTTGGGCGTGAGGATGGGGTTCAGTCACCTGGTCTGACCTCCAGTTACATCTTTATGACTGGCGATACTTCCGTCTTGAGTACCGTTGGTGATGGGGAACTCACCACCTGGCTAGATACACATGCAGCATTATTTGGAAGAGTAAAAAGTTCAAACACCCTCACATTTATCAATAAGGTATTGAGGGCTGGCTCAGGGGTAGTATGCAGCTCAAGTGAAGCTGGATCAGTATGAAAGTTTGCTGGTTCAGTTCCCCAGTCGACCTATACTCATCAGGTGCACATCTCCATGACCTGGCTGGCTGGGGAATCAGGGAAGATCTCGGCGTGAGACAATGCATGTCTTTGCCACCCCTATCTCCCACGTGCTTAAGAGAAGTAAAGAAACTTTAACCACAAGAATATTGAATAGTAATTATTCTTTTTTTTTTTTTTTTGGAGAGGTTTTCGCTATAGGGCGCGTGCACTCGCCAGACAGACAGAGAGAGACATAGAGACAGAAAGCGAGAAATCACCCCCCAGAGGGGATGGCCATGCTGCAATCTCTTCTCCTCCATTCTCCTCTCGGGATCTTGGGCACGCACGCACATGCGCCTGGCGTGAATTTTAAGCCACCAGGTCTGGGATGCGAACCGCGGTCGACTACGTGGGAGTCCAGTGACATAGCCATTACACCAACTGCTGGTTCCCCAATATTAATTATTCTTTCATGTGCAGCTATGAGGAAAAATAAAAAGAGATGTAGGTAACTACTATGGAAAGATATTGGAAACTTCTGGGTAAATAAAAAAATGAGGTTACCAAACAGCACATTTAATTTGTGGCTATTTATGTAAAAAAAGGTGTGTTAATTCTGAAAAGAGGGATACCAAATTACTGAGTGGGAATTCCACTATACACACACACACACACACACACACACACACACATATTTTTTAAAGCGGTCTTTTTTAAGAGGTCTTTGGTTAGTGCTCATGCACTCGCCAAAGAGTAAGAGACAGTGAGAGAGAAATCACCCCCCAGGAAGGATGGCCACATTGCAATTCCTTCTCTTCCTTCTCCTCCATTCTCCTCTTGGGATCTTGGGCACGCACGCACACATGCCCAACATGATTTTCAAGCCACCTGGTCTGGGACTCAGACCACAGTCAGCCATGTGGGAGTCCAGCATATAACTGCTACACCATCCACTGGACCCGAGGGCATCTCACTATATTGAGGTATGATTATAGAGGGGCCTTGTTCTCTCTGTGGCACAGTAATTTTTTATTTTTATTTTTTGAGCACACTTGTGTTACAGGAAAACAACCAAGATGTTTATATTAAAAGGAGGAAAAAGAAAAAAAAAAAAAAAAAGACACCTTCCCCTGTATTGAACCACAGTTGGCTTCTATAACATTGACACATGGGCCTTTGCTTTGTCATCAGGAGCCACCCAGGACAGAAGATACTTGTAAACAGAAACTGTTTAGCATTTGTTCCCTGGGCAGCACAGGCCTGACCACTGGGCACAGGCAGTGTAGACAGTCCTTATGTGGTATTATTTGACATCTGTCATGTGTGCAAGTGTGTCTTTGCCATAAGACGGGAAGCTCTCTGAGGGCAGAGACTATGACATAGACATGTCTGTCATCTGCACAGCATCCGTACGAACCCAGAAGTTTCTGGTGCACGAGAGAATGAATGGATGACTGAACGACCCCAGGGGGACCAAAATGATCAATGTCTGAGCATTTCTTTACTTTCTACTAAGGACACTTTGGCATTGCTTGCTTGTCACTCACCCCCTTCCCACGTCTCCACCTCCAGCCAGCCTCAGGCTTCTGGCTCAGCAACCAGAAAGGGGAGGTGGTGGGAAGATCAGAGACAGAAATGGGGTGTTTGCTTCAGGAAAGATGGAGACATCCTTGCATTTGCAGAAAAGAGACAGCAGTGGAAAGAAAGGGTGGGTGGGAGAGTTTGGGAAAGCATGGAAAATGAGGCATGAGGTGAAGGAGGGTGGGATGGCTGTGAGGCAGCTAAAGGCAGAGAGGAATGAGGAAAGATACAAGCTGTGGGTCACAGATACTAAACTGGAGGACCTTCGGTGTTCTTTAGGAGATGTAATAATGATGGGAATTGTTTTTAATTTGGCAGTGGGTACATGCACTCACCAGAGAGACAGACAGAGAGAAAGGGCGAGGGAGAAAGCACTCCTCAATGACTGTGATCAGAGCGCAATCCTTTCTCCTCCATTTCTCCATCCTTGCGGGATTTGGGCATGCATGTACAGGTGCCCAGTGTGTGGTTCAAGCTGCCAGCTCTAGGATTTGAACTCCATAGTCAGTCATGTGAGATCTGGTTTTCTTAACCACAGCCACAGAGCTGACCTGGTTAGAATTGTTTCTACCTCATGGGACTGGATCATGTTTCTATAAACCTGATGTACAATTGCAGTGGACCGTATGGAGCTCTTAACTTACTTGAGTTACAGTGAATGAGTGCCATGAGGGAATATGGCCGACCCGCTCTCTACACAGCCAATGGTGGGTGGGGGTGGTCCAGGTTTGGAGCCAGGTCAGAGAGCTGCCTCCCCTCTGCAGGTTCTTTTAGCCTCTGCTCTCTGCTCTACCCACTACCACCCACAGAGGCTGTCCCCCAAGGACTGGAAATTCTAGATGCCAGAGAAGGAACCCACAGAAGAGAAACTTGCAAGTCTTGATGGGAAAGAGCACTGTGCCACAAGTTGGAGACTTGGGCTTTGTTTTTCTATAAAACTGTCTTTAGGACAGGTTTTTAATTTATTAAGAAATGTCACACAGCTAGTGACAGTCCCTTGCCCTCAAACCAGAAAAGAGAGTTAAGCAAATAGAAGGTTCTAGATTTAATCCCCTGTGTTCTTGTTATGTAGGGATAATTACTATTAGTCTTTCGGCATATATTCTTTTTTATTTCACATTTTATTGATTCATGAAAGATCTAATTAAACTAAATACTCTCAATAAGTACAGTTGATATAAACATATCTATGAGCACATGTCTGACTTCAGGCATAAAACTCAGTGAGTAGAATGAACAGAGTATAAAGCAGCACAGCAGAGGCTGTAGCTCACTGCAGTCGTTAAACGGGTATTGTTTTATTTATTTATTTATTTATTTATTTATTTATTTATTTAATATATTTCCATTTTTTTAATTTCAAGAAAAGCAGTTTTAGCTTTAATAAATCAAAATCAAAATATGGTAAGTAAAATTTGCTTAAGACTTAAAGCCAGGAGAAAGGTTAGGATTCTGTTCAAAGAGTAGGTAGAAACTAAAAACTCAAAAAACAGATATGGACAAAGCTCGAATTTACCTTTTTGTATATATTCTGCCAATGTGTGTATGTGTCTGTGTGTGTGACTATGAGAAGACTTTTAAAAAGCCTGTGGAAAAAATGGAATTAAAGTACAAATTTATTCTGGTGAAAAAAAAAATGGAAATGTATGCATAATTGTTCTCTAATAAATGTTTTTCCTTGAACTTTTTGAAGACCTCTCACGTGTTTGTAATTTTGGAAACAAACCATGCACACCTTTCGTAATATTCCATTTGCACACAATCAAACATCCTTCTGTGAGAACATCGGGTTGGTTCTCTCTTCTGTCTCTTATTAGCTGTGAGGCCCTGGGTTGGTCGTTATCACCTCCAACGCCTCAGCTTCTTCAGTGAAGTAGAAATAGTGATGCCTGTTTCACGGGGTTGTGGTACGGTCCCACAGGGCAGCAGAATGAAAATTACTGTGCAAAATGTCCTCCAAAGGACAGGGACCACACTTTTTCTCAGCTAGTTCTGCTTGCTCACTTGCTTATTTATGTATTAATTAATTAATAATTTGCTATAAGGCTCATGTGCTCACTGGAGAGAGACAGAGAGAGAGAGGGAAGGTGAGAAATCACCCCCTTGGGGTGGGAGGGATGGCCACGCCACAATCCTTTCTCCTCCATCCTCCTCTCAGGACGGACACACACACACCTGGTGATTTTCAAGCCACCAGGTCTGGGACTTGAACTCATAGTTAGCCATGTGGGATCCTATTGCCTCAATCGCCATGCCACTGGCTGGCCCCCAGCCTGCTCTTTCTTACACAGACCTTTTTTTTTTTTTCCAGGATCGAGAAGGGGGATGGGAGTGAGGAGGAGGACTTCCGCTTGGACTGCCGCCATGAGAGATACCCGACCCGTGAGTGGCCTGTCTGCGGGCTCTTGCTGCCACAGATACAGACCTGTGGGTGGAAGAAGGGCCCTGCGCCCAGCATTCTCCTGTAGACCCACCCCAGAGATGGGAAAACTGGGGCGGGCATCTCTGAGTAGCAAGTCCGCTTCATACCTAGCCCTCATGGTGGGGCTGGGGTGCGAGAAGGGGAGGGACACTGGAGTACTTGAAGGGCAGGCGGGAAGCCCCAGCTCAAGTCCAGCATTTGCCCCTAGGGAGAGGAGTCCTGGATAGAGTAAGCCAGGTCAGGGTGGTGACAGGGGACCAGAGTCATCTGAGCTGTGGATGCTCCTGGCAGCTTAGAATGCATTGACTTCATAAGCCTCACTGTGGGAGACCCCGTAGGATGGAATCTAGGGCATCTGTTAGGAAAACAAACGTCAGGACCAGAAAGCAAGTGGCGGTAAAGGAGAGCACAGGCCTTGCTCAGAATAGAAAAGAGCCAGGATTAGAGCTAACACGGCCGAATCTCGGCTGGGCTGCTGACGGCCTGCCACGCGTTTCCCTGTCCACGCACCCTGTGCTGAGTGCTTCCCATGCCTGACCCCCACCCCTCCCCTCCAGCCAGGACTGCAACCCACATTTTACAGAGGAGGGCATTAAGGCTCAGACGGGGCAGTAACTTGCCCAAGGTCATGTAGCCTCCCTCGTGGACAGCAGAGGAGAGCAGATACTGTCAGAGCTTTTAGGAAAGGCCGGTGACTTGGTAATCTGTGTCTGATTTCTGCCCCCCGACCAACAGAGGGTTGGAGATCCCAGGAAAGTTGGGGTACCTCACTCTCACGTGGGATTCCCTGAGGTGTGCGCTCTGCAGTGTCCCTGCAAGATGAAGTCAGTGGGTGTCCGTTCCCTGCCCTTCTCACTTTCCCTCTGCCTGGTTTCCTGTGACCTCCTTCACCTATCACCTACGCTCAAAATCTTTCTTAGAGTTTACTCATTTGCTCCTTTTGTGAGTGAGGGAGAGGAACACAGAGACAGTGTTTCCAAGCAGGCCTTGATGCTACAATCCGCTCCCAGCCCCGGCCGGCCCGGGCCGCGGGTATGTGTGTGCCCGGCATGCTCAAGAAGTTCTCTAGACTTGAACCGGGCATCCCCTCATGTGGGTCAGCCTTACAGAGCATGGTGTTTTACTGCTGCGGCCCTTGTACTCTGTCCACTAAACTCAAATCCTCAGAGTCCGCCTCTGAGGAATCCCAACTAAGACAGCAGAGATTGAAACTCGGGTCTGGGTGGTTCCAAACTCTGTTATTCTGGTAACTGGGGGAGATCCGAGGGGAGGGGCAGGAGGAGGTCTGGGTGGAGGAGAGGACATGGGTGGGGCAGGACAGAGAAGCAGCGAGTCGCACCTGGGCCTTAGAGGAGCACGGAAGCCGGTGGGGAAGGGCTGCGGAAGGCTGTCGGGCTCCCAGGTGGGCCTTTCTTGGTAGCCAAGCAGAGAAGGGAGGGAATCAGCCCCAGGGGGGCCTGGAAGACTTGCATGAGGGCTCCATCACTCTGGTTATCCCCAAACCGCTGCTTCTGTGACAGTACCCAAGTCACTTACTCATCCCTTTATTCTGCAAGCCTTTCCCAAAGGCTTCCTTGGGTCCCGGGAATGTGGTGACATGTTAAGTGCATCAGTGGAGTCCAGTCCTGGGGGAGAGAGAGACCCATGCCTTCCTGGCCGACCTTCTGTGGGGGCCCTGCAGGCACCCTAACGGCAGGGGCATGGCACCCCAGCCTGTTTGGGAGGGGGATGGGGTGCAGGAGTCCTTAGTAGGGGAACCCACTGGTAGGAACTCTCCTGTCATATGGCACCTGGACTTGATTATGAAACTGACCAAGACCTCGTTCCCACCAGCCCTGGTCATAAGAGCTCATCCCTGTGTAGGTCCAAGGACGTCCTGCTTGTTCACCCTTTAATCCTGCGTACAACTCCATTTTACAGACGGGGACTGAGGCCCAGGGAGGTTAAGAAGTAGCACAATTGAACCGAGTGGTTCTGTCCAGAACCACATTCTGGGCCGCCAGGGCGAGCTGCCTCGTGTCAGCAGCCTCTGTCACTTGCCGGGCTCCCCCCGACCCCACCATGCCAGGGTTGGGGCAGGGTGCCGGGGATATGGGGCCTGACCTTACGTGGTCCCAGTCCTCACAGAGCTCCTGGCCCAGAAAGCAGCCTCGCAGGCCGACCAGGCAGACAAGCCATCTCCAGAATTCGGCCTTTTAGCTGCTCGTGGGTTTTCAGCCAAGAAAATATTTTGGAAATGCCTGGGTGAGTTTTGCAATATTTCTGCGTGGAGCAGCTGCTCAGAGCTTGCTATGGGCTGGCTGGCAGGAGGAACGGGGAGGAGGGTACTGGGGAACCCACGTAATTAAACACTCACTGTGTGCAGTCCGTGCTAAGCGCCTCCTCCGTCTCCTCTGATGCCCGGGTGGCTCTGAGGAAGAGGGCAGGTTCTCCTTCCTTAGAGATGGGGAAATCGAGGCCCTGAAAGGCACACAGACCTCGCCGAGATCTCTTGGCCACTTGGCGTTAAAATTCAGCTTGACCTTTCCATCTTTCCCCTTCCCGGGGAAGGAGGCCTTCCCGACTGGGCCCCCCGGTCCCGACCTCATCCTCCCACTCTCCCTTCTCGCCTCACGCGCTGCTGCAGCCACCCTGGCCTTCCTCTTTCCTGAGCGTGCCAGACTCGTTCCCTCATAGGGCCTTCGCACTCGCCGCTCTTTCTGCCTGCATGCTCTCCCTCTATCTTTATAGGCTGACTTTGTCCCATCTGGAAGTCCCAGCTGTGGGGCCACTTCCTCGAGGAGCTTCCCAGCTTCCCCAGGGGCTGTGATAGCTCACGCTCTCTTCTGTTCAGTGCTTGTCCCTTTCCGAAATGATTTTTTACGTTGAAGAACTTGGGTTTTGTTTGGTTGCCCCCTGAGTTTCATGAGAACAGTCACCTTGTCTATTTGTTCATCCCAGGAGCCTAGCAGAGCATGGGCACATAGTAGGTGCTCAGTGGTTGGCTCTAAGTCTCCGAGTTTCTCTCACCACCTCCCACTGAGCAGCCACTTTTTAAAAAAGTTTTCATTTAGTATTTCTTTTTTTTTCTTCTTTGGAGAGATTTTTGCTATAGAGCATGTGTGCTTGCCTGAAAGACAGAGACAGAGAGACAGAAAGCAAGAAATTACCCCCCCCCCCCCCCCCCCAGGGAGATGGCCATACTGCAATCCCTTCTCCTCCATTCTCCTCTCAGGATCTTGGGCACGCACGTACATGTGCCGGCGTGAGTTTAAGCTGCCGGGTCCGGGACACGAACCACGGATGACTACATGGGAGTCCAGCAACACAGCCATTACGCTAACTGCTGGTCCTTCATTTATTATTTCTTCTGTGAGAGAGAGAGACTGTGGGGGCAGAGACCCCAGTGGGGTCTCCCTGCTGCAGTCCACCCCCAGCCCAGCCAGCCTAGGTCATAAACACAGGGTCACGTTCCTGGTGTGCACAAGGGTCCTGGGACACAAACCCAGGACCTCCTTGGATGGGTCCAGATGTGTCACCACTGTGCCCCAGCTCGGGCCTACCCCCAAGCAGCCACTTTTACATAAACAGTTACATAAACTTTTGGTAATCCTCACTGCCCCAAAACTTGCTATTTTTTCTTGGGCGACTGTGACATGGATTCTGCCACATTTCCTTTTTTTTTTTTTTTCCTAAGGAAGGAATTTGCTTTTGAAACCTGCCTTTGGGGTTTTGTGGTGCCACTAGCTAGCTTGGGAGCACATCGGCTGTGACATTTGATGGCGGCAAAGCTGCCATATGGTCCAGGTGTCTGCATCTTCCTTTCAGGGGCGACTGGGGTTTGCAGCTGATTGCAGCTGTCAAGTTCAATGCCTGAGACGAGCTTTTGATTTTGCCAGGTGTGTCTGTGAGGCTGGCTCGGGGAGAGGCTGTCACTTGCCCGGCACAGAGGTGGCTTCTGGGAGCTCCGTCTAGATGGGTCTGTGCCACTGCTGCCCCCAAAATAGCAGAGGGAATTTCAAGGAAGACTTTTTCTGGGCTCAGAGCAACTTGGCATTTTTATTAGATCAAGATCACATCCAATAAAGTACAGCTCAAGCCACTTCCTTTATTAAAATGGAAACAGACAATATTTCTGAAATAAATATCGATGCCAATTTGCCCAGAGCACACATGGGCACTCAACTGGGGGATGTCTGAGACCCTGGCATTGGGGGACAAGAGAGCTAAGAGCCACCATTGGCATCAGCATCATGGGGGCAGATTGCCGGGCCCCACCCTCAGAGTTTCTGGTTCTGGGCGTCTGGCTTGGGGCCTGGGCTTCTGCATTCCTGCCTAGTCCCCAGTGATGTGATGCTCGGCCCTCTGAAGCTATTGTCAGGGGCCAGCCTGCATTTTATCACTTGCTTTGGCTACTCAGCAACTTCTAGATGGAAATAGCAGCTTCTAGTGCCAGTTCCCCTCCCATCCATCCTCCGAAGACATAAGCTTAATCATGGGCCTCTTCCACTGGCTTCCTTGGTGGGCATCGGGCACTGTGCCAGCCCTTCCGCACATCCCCACAGAGGCCTCCTGGCCACCAGCCTCCCCTGCCTCATCTTTCCCACAGTCTCTCATCCTTCTCCAGAACCTTCTTTGCTAACTCGTGTATTTCCAGTCTCTCCCCACTAGGAAGGAAATGCCGTGAGACAGGGAGGACCTTGGTGCCACACTCACTGTGGCAGCCCCAGTACCTAGCACATAGGGGGCGGTGATATGTTGCTGTGAACGGTTTAGCTCACTTCAAGCCCATCAGGAGATGCCCCGAGTTGTATTTCTATTTTGTAGGTGAAAATACTTGAGTTCTAAGAAATGAAATCACTCATCCTGGGTCACAAGCCCATCATCCCTCTCCTAGCTAACGCTATGCCATGGTTCTTCTTTATGCCCATTTGGGTTAAGTTTATTCATTTATTTATTTACTTAAATTGCCAGGATGTGTGCACTCTTCAGAGAAAGACAGAGGGAAAGGAAGAAAAGGAGAAATCCCCTCCCCACGCAGGGCAGGGTCACACCCCAATCCCTTCTCCTCTATTTCTCCATCCCATCAGGACTCGGAGCGTGCATGCACACAGGCCCAGCATGTTTTTCAAGCCACCGGGCCTGGAATCCGAACCACACAGTTCCCCGTGTGGAATCTGGCTCCCTTAACTACTGGGCTCTGGGGCCAATCTGTAAAGTTCGTTTAATTCTTTCATAAGTGAGAGAGGCAGAGACAGAGAGACTGGGCTCTTAACATGGTCTTGACGCCACAGCCTGTCTCTAGCCTCAGCCAGCTCTGGAATGTGGGCCCATGCTTGCCTGGCATACTCAGGGAGGTCTCTGGACTTGAGCTTGTAATCTTCCCATGGGGGTTCAGCCCTACAGAGCACCGTGTTTTACTGCCATGCCACTCTCTGGCCTCCACTGTCCTTTTCTATGGACATTTTTTAAAAACTTGCTAGAGGGCATGTCTGTTCACCAGTGAGAGATGGAGAGAGAGAGAAAATGAGAGTGCACCCCTGTGGGGAATTCACGCTATAATCTCTTTTCCTCCGTCCTTTCAGGATTTGGGGCAAACACACACACACACACCCACACACACACAGCATGTTTTTCAAGTCTCCAGGTCTGGGACTTGAACCTTGCAGTCAGCTATGTGAGATCCAGCTGCCTTAACTACCATGCCACTGACTGGCCCATGCCCATTTTTGTCTGAAACAGTGATACCCTAGTCATGCCTGATCCTGAAAACATTTGAGGATGTTATTAAAATACAGACTTCAAGTGGCGTGACTGTTGAGGTACTGGACTTCCACATGGTCAACTATGGTTCTAGTCCTGGACCTGGCAGCTTGCTTTCTTACTTTTTCTTTCTCTCTCTGTCTCTGTCTCTTTCTGTCTCTGGTGAGCATGTGTGCCCTGTAGCAAAAAATTTTTTTAAAAAAGATACAGACTTCCCTAGAGAGCCCAAATCCTTTGTTTGGAGAGAGCCAGGAATATCAGCTAAATCTGATACTAAGCCAGAAATCCCCAAGGCAGGGGTGTACTCCCGAGGGGGCCCACCACCAAGCCTTCTTCACCTGGCCTGCAGCGACCTTGGCAACTGCACCTCTCCACTCCCACCCCCTCCGTCCCCATGAGCCCTATGTTCTTGTCACACTGCTGCATGCCCTCCTTTACCCACCACAGGGATAGGTTTTTCACACCTCCTGAAGACCTCATTCGCCTGCCAACAACCTATTTCACACCCTGTTCCTTCTGCCTGAAATGACCTGCCCTCTTCCTGCGTGGGGTGGAAAACAAGCCCTACTAGTTGAATGGGGAGCTTTTCAAGTGCTTTAGATGTCTAGCTCAAGTGTCTGAAAGTGGCAGTCAGTCCCCACTCTTCCTGGTGTCTACCGTTCCGGAGCTCATGTCTGTGAGACATCGTGTTATGGTGGTTACAAGCCCAACCTTGGAGCTTCCTGGGTTCAGATCCCACCTTGGACAATGACTTAACGTGTCTGCACCTCAGTTTCCCCATCTGTAAATTGGAGGGAGTAGTGACACCACATAGAGGCAACATGCTGAATGATTCCTGTGGTGCAATGAGGGCTGAAGGCATGCACGTCCCCATCACCCCCGTGTGTCTCCCTCCCCATCGGACTGAGAGCACCCTGAGGGCAGTGCTGCGTCTCACTCACATTGTGGACCCAGCACCCACTGGGGACTGACATGGCACATTCCCAACGCATGCTTAATAAAGGAACCAAGGAACCAGCGGCTCTGGGAGGAGTGGCAGGTTACGTGGGCTTAGCCTATACCAGGTGTGAGAGAAAGACAGAGAAGGTTATAGCTCAGAAACAGGGGTCTCCAGAAGATGGGAGACCTCAGCCTCCTAAGATAACTGCTTCAAGGTAGACCAGAAGGCCCAACCTGCCCTGTCTCCCAGATGCCCTGTTGTTTATTCATTCAACATCCATGCTGTGCCAGAAATTGTGCCAGATCTGGGACACAGTCTTCGGTAAGAGAAGAATTGGCCTTTATCCTCCTGTGACATCCAGCCTGGTAGGAGAGACCAGGAGGAGATGAGTGAACAGATACTCTCAATATGATGGTGCCTGTGAAGCCCCATCACAGCAGACACTTACAAAGCAGGGTCAACTCAGGAAAGCAGTCAGGGTGACATTGTGGGCCATGGATGAGATGATAGTGTCACTAGCTAACACTTCGGTGTCAGCCTTGACTCATTTCTCCATTGCTCTCCACCTCTTCTTGGAGGACAGAGTTCAAGGTCTGGCAGCCAGACCCAGCTTATAGGCTCTGGGTGGGCTCAGGAGTCCTGGCCAGGCTTTCAGCACCTTGGACAGCGGGTAGATGAGCCACAAGAAGGGCCGGCTTTTCCGTGCCATGCTACGCTATCTGAGGTCAGGAACTCCACCAGTCATTCGCCTACCCTAGAGTCTTGCTTACTGTCCCTCCACCAGCTACAGATGATCTCTAGCAATTCAGTTCCCCTCTAATTTTCTCAGTTTTCCCACCTGTACATTTGTGGTGGCATTGCCGTTCTTGGTCTTGAAGGGCTCTTACAACCCAGTGAATCCATTTTGGAACTGTAGATGTGATATCATTCACTTCAGCAGAGCTGGGAGCTGATCCTGGGGTCTTGGCGCCCTGAAGAATGTTCGAGACAGTCATTTGCCACTGGAAGAGTGTGGAAAGTCAGGCCTGGAAGAGATCAGATGTTAAATATGTATGTTCATGTTTTGTTATCCAGATGAAAAAGGAAAGAGAAATACTTTTTTGTTGTTGTTGTTAAGAATTATTTTATTGGTATTAACAGATAGCATAATGGCTACGTCACTGGACTACCATGTAGTTGACTGACTGTGATTTGAGTCCTGGAATCGGTGACTTAAACTCATGCTGGGCATGTGTGCATGCATGCCTAAGATCCAAGAGGAGAATGGAAGGGAAGGGATTGCAGCGTGGCCATCCCCCCTGGGGGGTGATTTCTCGCTTTCTGTCTCTCTGTCTCTCTCTCTCTGGAGAGCGCATGTGCCCTATAGCAAAAACCTTTCCAAAAAACAAACAAACAAACAAACAAAAAAATGCAATACCTGGGCCATCAGGTGACATGGAGGTTAAGGTGCTGGATCCCACATGGCTGACTGCACAGTTCAAGTCCCAGACTCGGTGGCTTGAAAATCATGCTAGGCACATGTGTGTGCATGCCCAAGATCCCGAGAGGAGACTAGAAGAGAAGGGATTGTGGTGTGCCCATCCCCCCGGGGGAGTGATTTCTCACGTTCCCTCTGTCTCTCTCTCTGTCTCTGGTGAGTGCATGTACCTGAGAGCAAAACTAAAACATTGCGATAGTACCTGTTACCAACCCTCTGAGTGGGACATCGGACAAATTTCTTCCCACCTACAAGCCTTGGTTTCCC
This sequence comes from Tupaia tana, assembly GCA_026018925.1. Lineage (NCBI taxonomy): Eukaryota > Metazoa > Chordata > Mammalia > Scandentia > Tupaiidae > Tupaia > Tupaia tana. Next base: position 62,293,515 of record JAKSZU010000016.1, read on the forward strand.
CATCTATGAAGAGAGACGATTGGACTCAACCCCCTTCTAGAGCTGGCATCTTGTTACTTTCACATCCATCTGGCATCTGAAGTCGATGAAGAAGGGCTCCCACACAGGGTCCTGCTAGGCTTGCTGTCTCCTTTATATCTCACATCCACTTGTAGGCTCAGAGAGGTGAAGTTGCTTGTAAACCGTCACACAGCTTAGAAAAGCATTCACATAGCCCCTAAGTGGTGGAGCCTGGCTTTGAACCTTTGACTATGGGACCCATAATTTTTCCCCTGAACCTGTACCCAAAGGAGAAGAGGCTGAGCAAAGAGCCTCTTTATAATACTCAGATTATCAGAGCAGGAAGGGTGGACAGGGTTCCTCTCCCCACGTCAGGAATCAACCCATCCTCTTCTTCCATAGTTCCCTTATTTATTAAAGGGGAAAAAAAAAGCAAAACAAACAAAAAAAAAACAAAACAAAACAAACAAACAAACAAAAAAAACCACCAGCTCAGGACTTGCCTCTGGCCAGACCGGGTGCTAAGGACTGAGGCTCCAGAATGAGGCTGACCCAGTCCCTGCCCTGTCCCCAGCTGACTGAGGAGAACACACTGCAGCAAGAGACAAGCACAGGGAGAGGATGGAGGGCACAGGGGAGGGCTAAGGCCTCTATCTGTGGGCCATGCAATGCCTCCAGGAGGGAACCTTAAAAGAAGGAAGGGGTTGTTTCAACAGACAGAGAAGAAAGAGCAGGGAAGGGCATTTCCTGCTGAGGGACTAGTCCGTGCCAAGCCATGGAATAGTCACAGAACAAAGACACGGGGTGAAAACGAAGGTCACGAAGCAGCCTTCCATGGGCTAGTCCAGCCGGAGAGACACTGCTAGGCCCACGGACGGTTCAAAATTGCTTAGACACTTGAATGGTCATCATTTAAAAGCCAGGAGAGTCTATTTTGGAATCCAGATTTTCAGTTGCTCTGAACTTACCGGGAGTCTGAGCACCCACTCCCCATGGAAACAGTTGGCAGGGGCCGAGGAACTGCCCCCTGTGGCACGCCTGCCCATGTCCCTGGTTTGCTTGGCCCAGGGGCACTTGGACTTGGCCCTGCCCAGATTACAGTTGAGGCCTTCATTCCGACCATGCCTGGCCCAGAAGTGGAGGGATGGGACAGAGGGAGGTGGCGAGGTGGCTCTGGTGACACGCCCTCTCTATGCTCACACTGTAAGCGGCTCTGGGCCTCGAGCCCCTTCTGGAGACCAGAGAAGTGGAGGAGCCCCCCTCAAGTCCTCAATTCCTTTGCCTCCAGGTGGAAGGGACAGAGAGCCTGATTTTTTTGTTTTGTTTTCAGATGAGAAAGAGAATGTGTGTAAGCACAGGAGGGAGAGAGATAGACGTAATTATGATTTCATTATTATTATTCAGGTCAGAGGGTATGTGTGCATGAGAGAGAGCAAGAGAGACAGAGAACCCCCCAACAGGGCCTGGTTATGCCACAGTCCCCTTTCCTCCAATTCTCTATCCCATCAGGATCTAGGGCAAGCACACATGTGCCCACAGGCGCCAGACTTGAACCCTTGTCAGCCACATGAGAAGCGACTCCCTATAGACAGTGCTAAAGCTCTTTGTCATAGGGCCAGCTTGAGATGTGACAGGGTCTCACCACATCACACACCTCCTGCCCAGTATCCCAGTCAGCTGGGACCACCGGCAGGCACGGGCCACCACACGTGGCTCAGTTAGGTTGAGCTGGGAACTGAACCCTGATCTCCCAGACACTTCACAGCAGCTCCTCCCGCTGTACCACCACGGCTGGGCCCAGAGAACTTGATTTTAACTCAAGGAAGCAGAGCGACCCTGGCCTTTCTTGTTCCTTAACACACACACACATACACCCGGGATCGCTTTCTCTCTGTTCCAATAATCTCCACAATCCTACCTGTTGGCGGCCGTAAGAGCAGCTACAATCACTTCTAAATACTCATTTGGAAAAACAATCAAACCTTTCTGTGCACCAAATATTTGCCTCTAGATTAAAAAAAAAAAAAAATCCCAAACACCTTTATCTTGGCAGCATGCGCCCAGAGAATGCCACTGTTTCCGTGACTGGGGCCAAAACAAATATTTTTTTTTCTGAGGCTAAATGATTCCAGAATGTTTGCAAATTGTTTCCCACCTCTTAAAAAAATAGTGAAATTCGAAAAACATGAACAATTAAAGAATGTTAAAAACAGAAAGCCAAAAAAAGCCAAGGCAAAAAAAAAAAAAAAAAAAAAAAAATCACAGCCACACACACTCCCCACTGTCGTTGCAACCACCTTCCTCTTCGCCTCGTTCCTCCCAGCCTTTGTTATTAGAAGAGTCTCCCAACAATCAGAGCTGCTTTGGCATGGACGAGGAGCAATGAGCTCTCCATCCTTAGAGTCGTGCAAGCAGGAGTGGAATTCCCACCTCCCTGGGTCTCTACGAAGAGCCTGTCTGACTCTGCAGTATGACCGACATGAAAACAGAACGACACGGAACAAATTTCTTTTAGTGCCAGAGTGGGAACTGGGAAGAAAGTAATTCAGTCCAGCCCTGTGGTAGCCGTAATCCTAAGACAGCTGCTTTATCCTCACTGACTCGGCTCCCTCATCTGTGAAATGGGTGGGAGCGCCCCCATGGGCTCGCTGTGGAGTGGAGATGGACTCCTGGAGGGTGCGTGGAGAAGGCTCCCCTCATTCCCTTCCCACCCCACCATGCCAGACTTCTCTACTCTTAGGTGCCCTTCCATCCTCACCTCTGTTGACCCACCAGGGAGCACCCACCCCGGAGGTGGTCATGGCTGGCTCTCCTGGGCTCATGTGGGGTGGGGCTGGGGAATCTGGGATGTGTGGGCTATGGCAGATGTGCCTGTGGGAAGGTGGGCTGGTGGGTGTGTGGTTGGGTAGCAGGATAAGTGGGTGCAATGGGCGTGGGGGAGGCCTGGGGTGGGGAGAGTCATAGATGCCTTGATGGGTCAGTAGCGATGGCAGGTGTGCAGCCAGGTTACAGATGAGTTGGGGAGGGGGTGGGCGGGCAGCTGGTAGGGTAGGAAGGGGTGGAGTGCTGGAAGTGACCTGAGGGTGGGTGGGTTGATAGGTGGGGCACAGTGGAAGGCCTGGGAAATGGGATACACAATGGATGGGCAGGAGGGTGGGGGCAGAAGATGGCTGTCAGCACTGACCACCTCGTCTTTTGGCAGGACACCAGCCACACATGGCGGATTCCTGGCCCCGGAGCTCCGCGCAAGAGGCCCCAGAGTTGAACCGCCAGTGCTGGGTCCTGGGGCACTGGGTGTGACCGACACCCCAGCCTGGCCCTGTACCTCAGGCCATCACTGGCATCACCCCCTGCCACAAGACACTCATTTGGTGCCACCGGAAACCTGGCCTGTGTGCTGTGAATCCACCCAGCCTGCGCGGGAGACACCAGGCCTGTTCTGTCCACCACTGCCTGGGTCTCAGGGCCCCAGAGATGGGCCGGGGCATCCCGAGGGAATGGACGGGACTGCACAGAGTGACTTTGGGGCATCAGCTCCTAACTCTTGCCACCATCACCTGCAGAGCTGCAGAAACATGGACGCTGGCCACCGAAAGCCAGGGCACCCAGGAGCCAACCAGGAAGCTTAGGGGAGCCAGGGGACAGCACCCTACAAGGGGCAGGGAGCGGGGCTTCCTGAGGGGAGGGGCACGCGGCAGGCACACAGCAGGGGCTCAATAAATGCTTGTTGAACCTGTCGTCTTGCAGTGTCTGCAGGCCGGCTGCCCTGTGGGCTGTGGCCATCACTCCTGTCCCCTCCTAGTGCTCCAGGGCGAGAGTCCGAGTATGTGGAGGACAGACCCTGCAGGGCGGAGTGATCCGGAGCCAGGCTGGGCCTGGGAGCGAGGCAGGCTGGACTGGGCTGGCAGGGCTCCCTTGGGTAGGAAGATGGCAGCTTGGGGGCCAGGCAGACAACGTGAGGGGCAGGATATGGGCCCTCAAGCCCAGGCCCACCACGGAGTGAACAAGCCACGTTTCTTCTCCTGACGGCTTAGTGATGTTGCTCCCTGCAGTCTCCACGGGGACCCTTTACCTGTATCTAAGGGCCTCAGTTACAGAAAATCCTGGGGGGCGGGGCACCTGGGACACAGATTCCTATTACCCAGAGTCACAGAGGCCAGATTAGCTTGCCTTAGATTACAGAGCTCGCCAACGGCAGAGCGGGGGTCTGAACTAGCGCTTCCGACTCCAAGTTCAGGCATCTCCCAAGGCCTCGGTTCTTCCCAGGATTTCTAGAGCTTCCCCCCAAATTAGAACACATCCTTCTTTGCTCCTTTGTTACTCATCTATTCATCATCCATCCATCCTTCCACCATCCACTCATCCATCCATCCATCTGTCCTTCCACCCACTCACTCATCTGTCCATCCATCCATTCTTCCACCCACCCACTCATCTGTCCGTCCATCCTTCTCCATCCATCCTTCCACCCATGCACTCACCCATCCATCTATCCATCGGCCATCACAAGCACCCGTCCCGCTATCATTCCATCATCTGTTCATCACTATCTCCTTCCCTGTATGAGCCATCCATCCATCATCCCTGCATTGCCCATCCTCATTGTTCAGCCATCCACCTGTGCATCCTTCTACCCACCAGTGCAATTCATTGTGCCCCTACAATGCGCCACGCCCAGTGGCAGGCGCTTGAGATGGGAGACTGCTGTCCAGGACTCACAGATGGGCAGGACAGATGAGGCAGACTCCTGTAGTTCAGTATATGAAGTGCAGGAGTTCCCAGCTCTGAGGCCAGACTGCCTGGGCTGATTCCACCTTGGGAGATAACTAGACCTCTCTGTACCTGGGTTTCCTCACCTGTTAAAGGGGAATAATCTTTATACCTGCTTCTTAAGACTGTGGCGAGGATTCAATGAGCTAATTACGTGAAGCATTTAGAAGGCTGTAAATGCTGTACTGGGGTTTATTATCTTGACAAGGGTAGACCCTGGGGTGGGGGTAGCCCAAAGGTAGCACCTACTCTGGGTTGGGCAGAAGGCACTGTGCTTGGGGAGGCTCCGGTGGGGAAAGGACATTTCATCCAAGGCCTGCGGACTGTCTGGGTATCTAGGTATCGGGCAGGCAAGAGTGAGGGGTAGGAAGTAGGTCATAGGACTTTCAGCTCTGCAGTGGCAGGTGTGGGGAGGAGGGAGGTGGAAAGGCTGGTGGGACCCCAGCCGCAGAGGTGTGTGGAGCCAGGCTAGCAGGGACCTGAGGCTCCTTGGACACTTCAGTGGGCAGCGAGGAAGCTTTGAACAAAGCAGCTCTGGGCAGGTCCCCAAGGCTCAGGGCAGAGACTAGACGTTGGAGGCCCAGCTCCCCTTCCCATCCCTGCGACACTGAAGGAGAGGTCCCTGGGTTGGGACCCGCTTGGCAGATCCAGGAGCTGGTTGGGAAGGAGCCATGAGAGAGGAGAGACGGTGCGGGGGATGGGGAAGATGGAGGCTTCAGGTGTGGATGTCTTTTTAGTGTCCAGGGAACACCCAGGTGTGTGCTCACTCATTTATTCCTTCAGGATTCATCAAGTGAGTGATTTGTGAATTCACTTTTCATTCGTTCAGTGAAGACTGAGGACCTCCTGTGTGGGACTGGAGATGGGCCTGGGAGAGAGACTGGGGCCCAGATGCGAAGGCGTCGAATGTCAGGGTGGGAATTTGGGCTTTGGACTCCTGCAGGAGTGGCCGAGCTGGGTGTGCTGGGCAGGAATCTGGCCTGGGCCACCAGACACCTTGAAGCTCTTTGATTCTCACCCGGGGTCCTCCTGAAGTCAGCAAGTGGACCACAGGAGGCACAGGAGATGATTTTAGTCAACACATGGGCAAAATTTTAATCTATTTTAATAGTCGTGTTTATGTAAATGTATATTAGAAAAATGTATAACGGGCACATCGGTGCTGTGGTTTCAGAGACATTATTACTTAGGATGAAAACAAGATAAGCACTTACGTACAAAGAAAAAGAGTTGGTTTAAAGAAAAATGTTAAATAAATAATCCTGCAAGCGGTATGTGATTCTGGTATGTGAGAGCTCGAGTGAGGGCCTTGCTACGAGCGAAGGGAAAGAGGTGGGAGGACCCCAGGGCCGCTCCGGCTTCAGGCCCTCCTGTCTCCTCTGGTCACCTCTGGGCAGGGGCTGAGAACCAGCTGCTTCCGGTGTCCTGGAGCCTGCAACAGGAAGGTTGCTGGTTAGATAAAGGAAGGTACTTCCAGGCAGCCTGGGTGAGTCATCCGGCTCAGTCACAGGATTATTTCAAGGGTCACCTTCATGGAGGGAGCAAATGCCTGTCTGCCTGAACCTTGGGGGACCCACCTGGTGGAAGGAGAGCGCACAGGGGCCTGGATAGGGAGAGGAAAGCCCCCTCCTCCTGCAAACGGCTTTCCCAGTGCTGGGCAGGCAGACGCCTTCTGACCACTGGTGGCTATTGGCTTTGGGGGTGTGCCTTTGAGTCCCAACACCACACGCTGGCCCGACCCACAGCCCCAGGTAGTCCTCGTGCAGCCTTGTTCTGCCTGGGTTTCCTGCTCCCAGCGTCTCTGTATCCACAAGCCCTGGGCTTATGCGAACTCATCAGTCTCCCCGTGGACTGCTCACACACACAAGAGCTTTGGAGCCTGACTTTGGCCAAAGGTGCTGACCCTAGACACACACACACACACACACACACACACGGCACAAGCATGAGTCAGCGCCACGTATGTACGTGTGTGCCACGGTGCACAGGCCACCCCCATCCACACCGTGTGCTCCTGTCGGCCCCATGCGTGCACCCTCATGTGTGCACGTGCTGGGCCTGGATAGCATTCCCCCCAGGCACTGGTGCTGAACAAGCATGCTGTGACGCGCACCAGCCCTGTACGCACGCTGCGTCTGCGTGCACTCGGTGTCTTTGCCCAAGTCGCCACTCTCTCCCAGGTGCAGAGGAACCTGGGGCCATGGCCTCTGCTGGCTGATGGACAGGCACAATCCTCCTTAAGTAACTGGGCTGGCTTCCCTTCTGGGCTGGTGGCTGTGATGAGCAGCCATCCCTGCCGCCCCCGCCAAAGCCGACCTGTCTGGGCCACACACTCGTCTCCCCCGGGTAATGGAAACGTCAACTTGATTCATGGACATTCTTCCGCGCAGCCAGGCCCGAGGCCGGCACGCTGGGGGAGGTTCGGCCATCGTCTTGCTTGGGAGCAAGTGAGGATGGACAAAGGTGCTCAGGGCTGAGGAGTTAGGTGGGCTTGGTTCAAATCCGGCCCATCACAGACCTGCTGGGGGTCTCACTTATCTGAAGGTGTCAGCATCTGAACTGTGCCCTGCTGCTGCAATGTAGAACAAGAAAATTCAGTCTTCAACCCCATGGATTGGACGTTCTGGGGAGGAGACAGATCACGTGAATACTGCAAGCCTGAACACAAAACTATTGCTTCATATAGTAGAGGTTACGTAGGCCAAGGAGAGGCCTGCTTTTTTAAAAAAGAATTATTTATTCATTTATTTAATCCCATTTGTTATCATTATTTTTAATTTGACCAGAGGGAGACAGAGAGAGAGAGAGAGAGAGAAAGCAAGCTGCTCAGTCCGGGACTTGAACCACAGTTGACCATGTGGGGGTCCAGTGCTTTAACCACCATGCCACCTGCTGGCCCCGAGTCTGATTTAGACTAGAGGAGTGAGGAAGGGTCTTTCGGAAAGGGCCATCGCAGCTCTGACTGGAGGAGGAGGAGGGAGGCAGCGAGGAAACGTGTGCACAGAAGGAACAGCATGTGCAAAGGCCCTGGGGCTAGAAGACACCACGTGGAGGTGTGCAGCACTGAGTGGGACAGTTCTTGGGGTTCAGGAGCAAATAGACATGCTGCTGAACAGTCTCGGGGGGGGGGTCAGAGAGGATGGGGGTGGTTATGGCAAGCAGTGGAAAAGGCCCCAGGGGGCCACCAATGGGAGGTTTTTAAATGCACACTTGGGGAAGCTCCTCTGGCTGGTGTGGGGAGGCCAGGGAGGTGGGGTGCAGGGCTGAGGCGGGGCCACCAGAAAGAGCTTAGGCTAGACAGGCGCTGGGGGTAGAGGAAAGTGGACATCTGAGCCATGGCTGGTGCTTGGCGATGACAGTGGGAGGGTGCCTGTTCGACTGGCTTTTCCTCCAGGCTCCTATGAGGGGCTCTGTGCTGTGCAGCGGGACCCTGCAGGCCACCCGGGGCCATGGGGAAACCAGGGAAAGGTGCTCCGGGGCAGATGAATTAGAGAAGCATGTCCCTCCCCGCCCCTGAAACATGGAAATCATGGCCCCAGAGCACCGGGCTCCCCTCCTCCCCAGGGCCTGCGGGGCAGTGACCAATCACGCCACTGCACTGGTGGAGGGCCCGCCCCAGGCCTGGGCTGTCTGTGGATTGAGGACAAAGTCAGCCCCACTGAGGACTATCAGTCATGAGGAAAAACCAATCTCCTCCACGTGGGGATTTACTGCATGGACAGACAGGAGATCACCGTGGGACCCCGCCCGTCCCCAGCGCAGCCCAGCTCACTCTCCCCTGGTAATTGCTTCTGGGCCACATTTCATCCTGGACTGACACTGTCGGAGCATCTGCACTGAGAGGCTGGTGGCTGGGGATGGTCGAAGGCTGAGCAAGAGGGTGGGCAGCCTCCCCAACTGGCTGGGGGGATTTAGAGGCGTGAGGGGCCTGGGACTCCTGGGAACAGGAGGGGCCTCTGCATGGGAGTGTTGTGGCATGAGGCCGAGCTGGCAAGAGGTTGAGCCTGGGGTGCCCACCCTGCCACCTCCCTGCTGGGACCTTCTAGGGTATGAAGGGCACAATGGGAGGTGCAGGGGCAGGAGGGGGTTCGGGACGAGGCGAGTGATGAAGAGCACTGACCCCATCACAAAGGGAGGTGGGAGTCAAAAAGCAGGGGAAAAAGTGACCTCCGCTTGGCCGGTGTGTCAGCTGCTCGACAGCCAGTGCCCTTCGTGTGGGCCAATCGGTTGAGGCTAGGAGGGTGGCTAGAAATTCCAGGGGGGCTGGGAGGGGGTTGTTCCATGCTGCTCTGGTAAGGAGCTCAGGCCAGGAGCTGCCCTTACTCTACTCATTTGCAAACTATGAGACAAGGGTCACTGAACCGCAGCCAGTGTGACCGTCTTCCCCCACGGGGCTGGATCTCTGAGTGCCGGGGTGCAGTGATGCCCACCACAACTCCATGAAGCAGGGGCTGCTGGTACCCTGTGGCCTAGTAAGGAAGCCCAGGCACTTGGTCAAGGTCACACAGCCAGGAAGTGGTGGGCCTGGACTGGCCGGCCCCAGGGCCACTGAGCATCTGCAAACTGGGAGGTTGGGACCTGCGGTGAGGGTCTCCGTGCATCCCACCCACACATCCTTCTGTGACGAGCCCCTAGAGCATTCGCAGGGTGAAGCCTTGGCCTGCATTGGCTGTTACTATTTCTGTTATGATCACAAAATATGGCCAAGGCCGTCCCTTCCGCAGGGGCACTTAGTGGAGCAGTTTCCTGGGAGGCTGGAAGTGGTGCCGTGAACACCAGCCAGCACGTGGGGATTGGGGATACACCTGCACAGCCAGGCAGACACCCCAGGGCACTTGGGGACACATACCAGGTGAAGCCAGCGCCTTCTGCCTCTCCCAGTCCCTGGCTTGGCCCTGCTGCCTGACTAGACGCCAGAGGCTGCATCCCGGGCCCAGGCAACTGGGTCCCCCAACATCGGCCCGGAGTTAAAAGGCACGGAAAGATGCCTGGCCCTCTGGCTTCTCTGGGAAACTGTGAAGATCTGGCATTACAGACATTGGAGCTGAGCCATGGCTGCCCCTCAGTGGAGCCTGGTTATGCCGTGGGCCAGGGTCCTTGCAGGTCAGCTTGGCCCTCGAAAGGCTGGTGGCTGGAGGAGCTTATCAAGGAGTGACACTGGGCCACTCCTCTCCCCTAGATAAGAGTGCTGAAAGGCCTTGAGATTCCAACACCAGGATATCTGGGCAGGGCAGGGCCCCCTGCTTTGAGGGGCCTGAGGGAGGCTGGGTGCAGGGACAGCCTGCCGGAGGGGGGGGGGGGCTGCCATTTTCCCTCCATGCCTGAGGCTGGGCCTCTCCCCCTGGCTGCAGAGGGAGGTGGGGGTGCTCAAGGACCCTCTCACCCGGTGCCATTGCTATGCTGGCGTTACACTGCAGTTCCGACCTTCAGCCGAACCTTCCTCCCATCTGTGCTCTCTCCACGAGCCAAGAGCCACCAGCTCACCCCTGAAGGAGGCCTGGGAATCAGGCACCTGGGGGCTGTGTTCCAGGATCCAAACACGGTGACTAGGAGCCCCAGGCTTGAAGACCTATAGGATTACCACCCACTCTGCAGCAGTTATCTTGGGAAGTGTGCTGACTAATCGCTCCCGAAGCTGTGTTTCCCGGGAAAGTTACACAACCTCTCCGTGCTTTGCTCCCTCAGATACAAAATGAGAATAACAACAGTGCCTACCCTAAGGGGTGGTTATGTGGCTTAGGTGAGTCAGTGCCAGGGATGTAATAATCACTTTATAAGTATGGGCTACTATTATCTGTTTATATGGCGTGACAATCCCATTTCTCCAGGGCCAGGATCCTGACCCCGTTTGCAGGTGGAGAAAGGGACTCTGGGAGGGGGCGCTCACTCAGCAGCCTCAGCTGGACTGACTCAGTCCTGGAGGCAGCCCGGCTCCCTCCACCCGACCCCAAACCCAGTGCATCAGACGGCATTCTTAATAACATCTTTTATTGATTTTTGCAAGAGAAAAAAATAGAAATTTATTTTAGAGTTAATGCCTGTACGGTGTTGTTAATGCCTCCTAAATTGCATGTTACGTACAATTATTATAAACATCGACAGATTCTGGGATTGTAGTGTCTGTGCAGTCTCCCTGGCAAATCTGACCTGTACCCACGCCTGGCGGGGGGATGGGAAGCTGGGGCTCCCTTTAAAGCCAGGGCACTGGTTCTGCTTAGTCGGTTTGAGCAGCCCCCGACTGCCCCCTGCGGCCACTCTCCTGGGAGACAGAGGGAGAGGCGCTGGAGGGGCTTGCCACATCTGGCATCTGAGCAGAGGAGCCGGGGGCCTGGAAGCTACAGAAATGATGGATCTGCTCCGGGAGAAACAATTCTTATCTTCACATCAGCCCCGCGCTCCAAATGAAAAGCGCATTTGCATAGCCGCTCGCGCAGAGGCTGCAAAGCTCATAAAGTATTTGCTGGGGCTCTCGGTTGCATAGGAACGCACTTGGAGTACAGTACCGCGGCGGGGCCGGGCCGGGCGCCAGGAAAACAACGGATTAATATTTGGAACGAGAAATTACCCACCACTGGGAAACCAATTAGGTCCCTGATCTGAGCTTGTTACATACATGGAAATAGATGCGTTCTGGGCTTTGCTCGGCTAGGGGGTGCAAGGCACGTTTCCACCTCGCTGGCAAGCAGCTGGGAGAGGCAGGGGGTGGGGGCCTGGGCCTAGAGAACCTCACTGCCTGGCTCCAAGGACATGAGGGCACGGACAGGAAAGACACAAGCACCCAAAGTCCTCCAGCAGATCGAGGGACGTGGCTGGGGAGCGTGGTGAGGACCGCCTTCCGTGAGACAAAGCCCAAGGGTGAGGGGAAGAGCGGGTGTCTGGGCTCGAGGGTGGGATGTGGTCTTGCCCCCACCCCAGCACCCCGAGGGCGTCTGTGTGGGCTCTGCCAGCCTTCTGGGGTCTGAAGCTGCCAGCCTGCTGGCTCATCCACATCCCTTCTGGGCCGGGCAGCAACGCAGAGGTGGAGCCCTGGGGCCAGGGTGGGCCCCACACGCCAGAGCGGACCGATGCAGGTGGTTCCAACTCACTCCCTTCGCTCGCAGGGCCCACACCACTGGCCGATCTCTTCTCAGAGTCGACGGGAGGCCAGAGGCTCCTGGAGGACCAGCGCGCCTGAGGCCCCTCCTACCCAACTGAGCCTAAGTGGGACCTGGGACGATGAGAGGGACTGTGGCAGGAACCGGATGTTCGGGCCCAGGGAACCACTCCACTGAAGCAAGGCAGGATGTGCAGGGGAGGGGGCGTCGGCCTCGGCCTGGGTCACTGAAGGCAGAGTCCCCCACCCAGTATGCGCAGTGCTGGGGTGTGTGGCCTGGTTTTCCCCTGCCCAGCTGAGCCAAGCTCTGGGCCCAAGAAAGTTGGACAAGAGATCTCCCCAGCCCACCTCATCGCCCTGTCCCAAGTCAGGCTCAGCCCAGGACTGAGTGGGCACAGACCCTGCTTTGCCGGACCTCACAGGAGAGGCTCGAAGCCAGTGTCCAGAGCTCCCTGTGGCCCGCCCACAACTTTGGGGAATTGCCAACGGTCCACTGACACCCTCCTGTCACTCCCGTAGTTCCCACGACTGTCATCTCGAGTCCCCTCTCCCCCAAGGACTCCATCCCACCCCACGCTGAGGTTCTCTTCCAGCTGCAGAGTCCCAGCTAGCCAACGCTGAGGACGGAGGGCAGGGGACATGGCATTGTGACCAGCCCTGTCCTGGCCAGTTAGCACCGCCACCGTCTCAGCGTCTCCTTCTCGCTTATGCAGGTTTTGGGGCGTAAGGCTGTCAAGACAGAGCACAGAGAGACCAGAGTTACCAAACCCTCAAATCCCACACCCTCAGGGCAAAATCCAAACTGCTTGGGCTGCCGCAGGCCCTTGGAGACCAGCACTGAGCTCAGGGTGCCTGGCGTGCCGGCCCATTGCCTCTGCAAGTCAGCTCTGCTACGCCAACCTCCAGGCCTTTGTCTGAGCTGCCTGGCATGCGCCTTGCACCTTTTAGGATCCAGCTCAAACATCGCCTCTTCCAAGAAGCCCTCACCTTGGGCATCCTCCACTGGTTTCCCCAGGGACAGGACAAACAGGCTGCTGCCCGCGAAGCCTCTTCCCGTCCCGGACACACAGCACTTGGCTTACAGAAAGCCACACCACCAGGTGCCCGCGGGAAGACGGTGATGTCCTGCGTTTCTCCCTGGCAGCCCCTCGCCAGCTCCCTGGCCAGGTGCTTGGCTCTGTTCAGAGCAAACCCCCAAGGCGGGCTCTCTGGGCAGGGGCACCGACCTGGGTCAGCAGCACCCTGCTTCCTTTTCGAAGTGGTGATGATTTGGTTCTCATTCATCAGCTGGACGTCCTGGTCCTCTACCTGGTTGCTGTGGGGGAGGCGACAGGCGGTTCCATCAGGCTCCAGGCACGTGTCCCCGCCGCTGGGCCTCATCAGGGCCGGGGCGGGGGCTGTGGGGCAGGCTGGGGACGCACCTGATGGCAGTGTGCTTCTCCTGATGACAGATGTCAGTGTCCTCGGTGAAGAGGATGGTGTGGTAGGGCACCGTGGGCTCACACGTGGGCAGGATGCCCCCTACCAGGTGGCTCACCATGGCTAGAATCCCGTTGTACACGAGCAGGTCGTCCACCAGGAGCTGGGAGGACACAGAGGAGAGGCTGATGGACGACCCCCCTCCCTGCCACACTGACTCAGGCAAAGCACGTAACTGATCTGAGCCAAGGCTTTCTCCTCTGGACATGCGTGTCACCACCAAGTGCCTGCCAGGTGCCCCAGCCGCGGGAAAGGCCTGTGCTGTTAGCCCATCTTGTGTATTAGGAAGCTGAGGTTCCAAGGGTTAAAGAGCCACTATCTGGGACCAGCAGATGGCGTAATGGCTACGTTGCTGGACTCCCATGTAGCTGACCGTGGTTTGAGTCCTGGACCTGGTGGCTTAAACTCACGCCGGGCACGTGTGCGTGCGTGTCCAAGATCCCAAGAGGAGAATGGAGGAGAAGGGACTGTGGCGTGGCCATCCCCCCTGGGGGGTGATTTCTCGCTTTCTGCCTCTCTGTCTCTCTTTCTCCATCTTTCTGGCGAGCGCACCCACCCTATAGCAAAAATCTCTCCAAAAAAAAAATAATAATAATTAATTAAATAAGCACTAGCTGGGAGGCAAACTCAGGTCTCTGGCCCCAGGCTCCCTGCTCTCCCCACCAGTCGCCTCCCCACACCAGTGTGATTCTCGGGGAAAAGAGGAAAGCAAAGGCACTTTCTATGAATATTTGTTCAGGATGCCGATTCGGATCACTCTGGGGAGGTTTTGAATTCTCGGTTGGGTGGCAAATTTCCCCACATCTGAGGAGCAGGCTTTGCGTCTAAGGTTGCAACAGAGAGAAGTAAATCAAACTGCGACAAATGATCATTGCCGGCGGCCTAATTACCAACGAGCGTAATTATCTCCAAAACCCAGCTAATAAGTACTCACGCCAAACTCCTTCACCCCTCGGTGGGGTGTTTTTGCGTAATTCCACAGTTTGATCATTGACACGGTGGTGGGCAGATCGAAAATCACATAGACCCGGTTTACCTGTCAGAGAGCAGAGCTAATTAAAACAGGCATGTTCGGAAACAGAGGCGCTTGGCTAGGCTGGCGGTGCCAGGCGTGGGCCTGGGGTGTCTGGGGGTGCCCGACGCAGCGCCTGCCCACATCGGCCAGCCTGGAGTTCTGCCACTGCTTCCATCTCCTCAAAGCCCATCTCAAGTCAGGTCACGTGTGGCTGCGTTTGCAACAAACCGCTGAGCTGGCTCTTGGAGGGCCTGTTTCCTTGGGCCTGGCGTGGCCCTCATTTGAATACCAGTGAAGAACTGAGAACACCCTCTGCCTGCCCCAGGTCAGGCCCAGAAACAGTCTGGGGCTCTATGGGCCAAAGGGACAGTCCCCAGTGATGGAGTGGAGGAGCACCAGCCCCAGGCGATCTGACTGGCCCTGACCCCTGCTCGTCCTTTTCTCTCCCTGAATCGTAAATGAAAAGCAAAGCGGAGGCCCTCAAGGCACTGCTGGGTAATTGCAGCATGTCTTTGATGTCTGCTGGGGGCGGAGGGGGTGTCCCGATCAGCATGGCAGAATCAGCTAGTGAAGGGTGGCCCAGCAGCCCTGGCAGCCTCCTCTCTGCCCCACTCTCAACAAAGACCCTCACATATTAGGGGCCCCTTGTGCCCCTAAAGATTCAATAAAGAAAGTGCAGTTGGTGTTGGCTGTGGGCTGTAGCCTCGGTGGGGCCCTGAGCCATACCTTGGCCTGTGGCCATACCCAGGATGCCCCAAGAAGAGGTGGGGTGGGGTGGGGCTGCGGGAGGCTCGGCCCCCTGGGTGTGCCATGGAAACCATGAAGGTCAGGATGAGGGTCCTCAAACTCGGTTAGCTGTGGGGCTCGGGCAGACACAAAGGTCTGCGTCTAGCTGGGAGAGCAGCAGCCGGAGATGATGCCACATGCCAAGAGGCCTTCCAGTGACAGATGGTGGCGAACGCATTCTGGCCGCCGGCGTTTGAGGGCTCCTGGAGCTAAGTGCTCCCCCGTGCGGGGGGTGAGCTGGGCTCGGGGCTGGCAGAACCAAGAGGAGCTGATGGACCCTCTCTGGGGGCCTGATTTGGGGGTGGCCTTTGGAAAGCATCATAGAACTGCTGATGCTGCAGTTCCTGTGAGTTTCATTTACTTATTTCTACACACACATACCCTTGACGGGGTGTTGCCACAGTGGCCTCCCCGCCCCAGCCTTCTAGCCAGCCAGGACCATGCATGGTGCACCCACAGGTGGGTCTGGCATGTGCAGGTGGACCTGGGATCCAAACTGGGGCCTGCATCAGGCTCTAGCTCTGTGCAGTGGCACCCTGCCGCCTGCACCCCCCTGCCACCTGCACACATGGCTGGGCCTGGGATGTTTTGAGAGGAAAACGTACCTCCTATCTCCCTTTCAGCCTCGCGGTCAGATGGCTGCCCCAGACTGCACTGCGCATCTCTGTCCAGCATCTGGCCCCTGGGTGGGAGGCCAGCAGGTACTAAACCCACCCGTCCCGCTCCTTGGTCCCCCTCTACCTCTCCATCACGACTGACCAGGCCCACAGCCACCTCACCATGAGGCTGGGAGCAAAAAGATAAGCAGAGTCACGTCCAGGGTTTGAGACGTGGGAGACTGAGTCTGTTGGATGGAAGAACTAACCAGGCAGATTTGGGGCTGGAGAGAGGCTGGTGGCCATGCCAGGGTCACAAGCCCAGTGACACAGGGGAGAAGCGGAAGAAGTGAGTGTGGGAGAGGATGGGGTCTAGAGGGAGGGGGCCAGGGCTCAGGCTGGTGGCCGAGCAGCAGACTGAACTGCAGTGCCGGCAGCCACATGGCCGACTGTGGGGTCAGACCAGGCTGGCCCGGAAATTCTCTGCCCGACATGGTGACAGGCTGCAGGGCTGTGGGAGGGGGACTGCAGTGTGCTAAGACTCTGAGGATGCTTCTCTCTTTCTTCCTCTCATGTGTGCACACGTGTTCTCTGTCACGAATAAGATAAATAAATTGTTTTTGAAGTTAAAAATTAAAAACCAAAAAACGAAAAACAAAGAAAAGCAAAGCAGAGGCAGAAAAGAGAACCAGAGAGAGATGCCCACAGGGACTTGGGTTGCCCTGCTCTGAAGCCTATTGCCTGGGGTTCCTGGCTGCAGACTCATGGTGTGCCCTTACAGAAACCACCCCCAGGGCCAGGAGAAAGAACCGCTGGCTGGAAGAGCTGACCCCATCAGGCACATCAGCAAAGACACCTCCAAGGAATTAACTCGGTTGGAAGAGGGATGTAGCACTAAGACCAAGGACGCAAGTTCCCCCTCTTCGCCACCTGCCCAGAACCACCACGGCCACCAGCCTTGGAAACCCACCAGGCCTGGCAGGATGGGAGCCAGCCACATGTGCCTGCCGTCGCTGGTGTCGTTCACTTGGTCGATGAGCTTGTCGGGAGTCCGGACGTCCCCACACACGCCCTCCAGGGAGTTGACACTGTCCGGGAAGGCGGCGATGTCTGAGGTGTCTAAGCTGCCATAACTCACATGCCGTGTGCTCTGCTCTGTGGGCCGCCCTCGGGGCTGCCAGTCCCCATCATGCTGATGGTGTGATGTGGGGTGGAGGGAGTGGACACCGCAGCTGGTGACACCGCAACCCCGCTGCTTTGGGCAGCCAGAGAAGTGACAGCTATATCAGACACGCTCTAGGGCCAAGGGGAGTGTGGGGGCCGAGGGGAGCAGGCATGTGTGTGGAGGAGTGGCTCGTCTAAGCACAGCAGGGAGGAAAACACGCAGAGGGGCCGGCT
Source organism: Tupaia tana (assembly GCA_026018925.1). NCBI lineage: Eukaryota > Metazoa > Chordata > Mammalia > Scandentia > Tupaiidae > Tupaia > Tupaia tana. Next base: position 62,310,652 of record JAKSZU010000016.1, read on the forward strand.
GAGAGAGAAGTGCTTCCCGGAACAGAAGCAAGACGTGGGAGCAGAAAATGCTGCTGCCACCTTGGAGAGTGGCGGGCAAACTCCGCAGAGGCTTTCTCTGGGAAGGGTAATGGCTGGGTCCCGCTGTGGCAGATGACAACCATGGCAGCTGTCTGCCAGCCATGATGGAAGGACCGGGGCAGCCTGACCTAACCATCGCTGCTCAACCGAGGTGCATTAATGCGCATCTGCGGAGCCCAGGCTCCAGCTTTGGACAAGTCACGTGCCAGCTCTGGGCCTGTTTTCTCATCTGTAAAATGGGTGTGAAAGCCCCATGCCCAGAACTGATGTGAGGCTCTCAGAGGACACCAGATGTGAACCGTCTTGGTAAAGTCAATGGGGCCTTTTACGCATCTGAGGAATGACTAACCACCATGAAAAACATCGAGAACCATTCATCCCAGTGAAGGAGGGCAGTAGGGGAAGGCAGGAAAAGATTCCACTGGGCCCGGGGACCCCTAACAGATGCAGGGCATTGATTTTACCAAGAGGGTTTCACCTGCCCTGGCATTTCCCTAAGTGTTGTCAGGGATCAGAGACTCAAGAGACTAGAGGGATCAGACAGGTTACCTAAAGCAGAGGCAGGAAAGTTCTTTGGAGAGCCAGATTCACTGGCTGTGTGGCCTCAACTAAATTACTCAGCCTCTCTGTCTCTGGCTGTTCACGTATAAGAGAGGGTCACAACAGCACTCACTTTCCGAGGCTGTGTGAGGGCAAGCGAGGTGCCACGTGACAAGACCCTGGCCCAGAGCAAGTCCTCAGTAGATATTAACGGTACGTTTTGGGGCCCTGGTAGATGGCAATAGGGAAGAATGGAGAGTGAGGTCAAGAGGGCAGCAGGTACATAGGTCTTCGCCCTCATGCAGGACCATGGGCTGTGTCCCCCGTTTCTCAAAGCTAGAGAAACCTCCTGATCTTTAAAAAAATATTGGCAACTGATTTAAATATTTCAAAACTCTCTGGTCTAACACTTTGCAAATTCTGACATGGGCATATCACGAGCCAAGGGCTCCATGGTTCATAAACTCAGGACACAACGGCTTCTCTCTGCAGACCTTATCAGGGCCTCGGGACTCCGAAGTTCCCATGGTCTCTGAGAGGGAGCTGCAGCCTCTCCCAGCTCCCTTGATGGGTTGACGGGCGAGGCTGGGAGTTGTTCTTTGCCTCCCCCACCCCCAACACCCCCAAGACCCCAAGAGCGGGGCATCTGACTGAAAGCGAAGCCCTGTGGCATTTTCAACACCAGGCTGTGGTTGCGAGATGGACACTGCCCTGCATACTCAAGACTCCTGTGACGTTTCGGGCCATCCCACGCTCCCTTCAGACCAGGAGGAACCCCCTTCTGTTCTAGAAAGGATACTGTTTTCTGACAAGGGGATTTTCTCTCCCCGCTCATCATACAGCTCCAGGCCCGTGAGACCGATGTAATAGGGGTCGCCCCAGCTGGTCAGGAGCTGGAACTGGAAAATGACTGGGAGATATTATTAAGGAAAAGAAGGTGTACTTTTTTAGAGAACAGAATAAAACTATGACAAAGATAAGAGTGACTATTTTTGGTTTATATTGATGAAAGAGAAAAAATATTTTTTCTCTCAGTGAGCTGAAAATCTATCAGAATATATGTGGCATCTTTAATTTAAACTCCGTGTGTGTGTGTGTGTGTGTGTGTGTGTGTGTGTGTGTTTCAAGAATTTCAAACCTTTCTCCAGGCCCCAGGAGACAGGCCAGGAGGAGGGTGCTCTTCAGGGAGCAGGAGAACGGGGAAACATTTGTGTTGCAAACTCACTGTTTGGGGTCGAACGAATCAGTGTCCTTTCTCATGCCTCAGTTTCCTTGGTTGAAAGGTGACAGGGCATCTGTTCCCTCCTCCATGCCTTTCAAGTTTGCAGGGAGTTAAGAGGAGGGGACACGTGAGCTTTACCACATCAGTAGGATGGGCCATGGCAGGTGACCCACCACGCTAAGCCCCACACGTTCAGCTGGGCGTGCAGCCCCTCCTCAGCCCTGTCCTCTGCCCGCCCCCAGCACTCCCAGGGGCAGGCAGGGCAGGCAGGCTGAGAAGGGGCAGGAGGCCCGCAGGCCATGGCCAGAGGCTTTCTTTCCAGTAGAACAGGTTAGCTAGTGAGTGGCCTTCAAGGCTGGGCTGCCTGGCTCACTGCCCTGGTCCCTCACTCCCCTTCCCAGCTGTACCTTTGGGCAAATTCCACAGCCTCTGTGGGCCTCAGGTTCTGTGCTGTGGAACGGGCGTAGTGACCGCTCGTGGGGCTGCTGTGAGGACTGGGCTAAGGCAGGCCTGCGCTGACAGCGGTGCTGGGCCGCGGGAAGGGCGGGCCCCGGAGGCTGGAGCTATTCTACCTCCACCTCTCCCCTGCCTGGTTCCAAGGACAGCCCCCGTCTAGTCCTGGGGTCAGTTCCAGCTTCTCCAGCCCCGCCCAGCTGGAGTCCCGGGTGCTGCCTCCTGCGACCTCAGCCTGCCTGTGGGCGCGAGCCATGGGTGGCGGTGCTGCCCCAGTCCAGCAGCAGCGCCCATTCGCTGGAGGGCCCGGAGTTGCCCACCCTTTGCCTTGGTTCCCTCGCACGCCATTCTAGCCACTACAGCTGTGGCTGCCTGAGCCAGGCCCCTTCGGCGCAGGGTGGGTTTCGGGTGGGAGGAGAAGGATACAGCCGCAGGGCATCAGGGGTGCCTCGTAGTCCATGCTTGCGCGCTCTAGGCTCTTCGTGTCCACCCTGAAAAACACCAAGTGGCACCGTGAAGCTCGGCACAGCAGAGGCACTGCCAGTCATTCCCCGATGTTCCTGGACAACAGACTGAGGGATATGGCTGCTCAGCGTTCCCTGCATGCGGCAGGGAACAGGCGAGGCCCTGCCCGCGGAGGACACGGCCAGCGCAGGCGCGAGGCCCTGCCAGTAGCCACGGTTCTCGGGCCTTGCTGATTGACACGACCTAGTAGGTGGTGCTTTCATGTCCCTGGGCTGTGGCTGAGGAAACTGGAACACAGAGGCACAGCCACATGCTCAGGGCCAGGTGGTGGGTACCCAACCCGAGGCTGTCTAGCACCACCGCCCACCCTCTTAACTACCCCACTCCACTGCCTCCCACGAGCAAGGAGAGTCCACCCTGTGCTGAGAGCTATCCCATGACAGGGATGGGCACAGTGACCAGTGGAGGACAGACTACCTCAGGTGGGTGATCTGGGAAGGCCTCTTGGAGGAGCAGTGATGGGAAAATCAGAGCTAAGCTTTCAAGAAGGGAGCAGCAGCATAGAGGCCTGAGGAGGGAAGGAGCTGAGCGGTTGGTGTTCGCCCAGGAAGCAGCCACAGGGGCTAGAGGGTGGGGCTGGGTGGGGAGAGAGAGAGGGGAGGCAGATGGAAGGTGGGTGGGCCCTGAAAGCTTTGGCTTTGCAGTCGAGCAAGGGGCTTCACGGGCCAGGGCCTGGTCCCCACACCTGTAAAATGGGTATAATAAGCCCTGCATCACATGGTGGCTGCAAGGATTCCCCACAGGACGAATACAGAGCACATGGCACCCAGCAGGCCCGGGAGAGGCAGTTCTCTCCTTTTGCAGAGGCTTCCCCCTGAGCTTTGCTCCCTGGTCCGGAGCCAGTGCCCTCCAGCCCTGGCCTGGTTTTCTCCAATTTCAAGGGCAATGTAATAATTAAGTGACTGTTCCCAGTGACCGGCCCAAGGAGCGCTATGGAGGGAAACTCATTTTGTTTTGAGAGCTTGGCCTCTGGCGTTTGGACATCAGGGGGTTTAAATGAGTAAACTTAACGTGGCATTTACAAATTGTTATGAACTTAATGCAGCTGAGACTGGGGCCGAGAAATCCCAGCGAATCCATGAAACGCTAGATTCTATTTTTCTCTTTGAATCTTGCTAAATCAGGAACACAGAAACAACAGAAGGAAGGCCCTTCCCCAATCCGCCAGCGGGCATAGCTGGAATGGAGGCAGGCTGGAGCCTCTTCTCAGCAGGAAGCGCAACGAAGCATTTAAAATCTTAAGCACTCCAGACTGTGAAAACCCAAACAGCCCAGACAAGGCAGGCACGTCCACAGGCTTCCGGAGAGGGTTGGCTGAGCTTTAGAAAATGGCCCAGTTGAAAAGCAAGGCGTTTGATCATCATTTCAAAACCCTTTAGGTCTACACTTCAGAGCCCCTTGAGAAGCACGCGATGCACCCCCTCACCTCCTGGCCGGCTGGGGCAGCAGTCGAGGCTGTAGGTAGTCCACAAAGAGGATTTCTTGAGCAAAATCAAAGTGGCAGTTGCCTGGTCCCTTCCGGATGAGAAAGCCCTCTGGGGGAGAGACGCACAAGCCATCCAGGGAGACGTGGACGACTTTGGCCTGACAAACAAAAGCAGTGACATGCCTGAAGAGAGGAAGCCGGTGCGGGGGAGGCAGCGCCAGCCAATGTGACTGGCACTGCTGGCAGCTGGTACTGACCATGGAGCCTTTGCAGAGTCCCCAGGCTGGAGAAATAGCATGGGCTGGCCTTTCTCCAGGACCAGGCCACCTGGCCAGGGTCCACTTCTCAGTGCCATTCCTACTCCGTGGCAGCCACTGCGCTGGGTCCTGGGGAGACGGCAGATTCTGCCCCCTGCCCCATTGGGCACGTTCATACACTCCACATAGTCCACACTTGGGAACAGCGTGTGAGTCTACCAAGCTCTACCCACCTCACAGCCGCAGAGGCTGACATGGCTGCAGGGCATGGATGCAGCTCCAACGCCCCTCAGTAGCAGCTGTGCAAGTTACTGAACTTCCCTGGGCCTCAGTGACCTCATCTGTTAAACGGACACTGTAGAGAGTTGACGTATGTGAATTGAAGTGTCCAGAACAGTGCCTAGCACAAAACATGCACTCCACAAGGGCGAGCGTGGCATTGCTTCTTCGGACTGTGGCTCACAAGTCAGCAGCCCTCCTGTGCTTTTCCCTGGGGCAGGACAAGCCACTCCCTGTTCTTGCTCACAGCCCAGCTCTGTCATAGGGAAATAGCGAGGTCTGAGCAGACAGACCTGAGGTGGAGGCAGGGCACCTCCCTCATCAATCACAGCGCGGGAGGGGATATAACTGGACTCTCTGGTACTCCTTTTTATCCAGAGACTCCTTTTCCCCTCCTTCTGGCTCCTAGCAGTAGGAAGGGAGATTCTATTTTATTTTTTATTACCTAAACTTTTAAAAAAAAAATTAGGAAATCTTCATTCTGCGTCTCAGGCAGTCTCTAACTTTAGAGGCCTGAACCCAGAAAACTAAATATTTCACACAACACACCTCAGCTCCCCCGTGGAGGGCATGTACTCCCTAGCAATGCACTCAGTGGTCTCTGGGTCTCTCGCTGTGGCAGAAACCCCAGCTGGACCATCTCTCCATCTGCCCGGGGGCCTGGAACACATAGCTTGCCAGATTCATGAGGATTTGCATCAGTGGGTTCTAGGCCAGTCTTCTGGCCAGTTGGCCAGGATCTGCCTGCAACTGTCAAAGCTCTCCTGGCAGAATCTGAGGTGGCTCAGCCACTACCGGTGCTATGGGCAGGGGGTGGTAGTGGGCAGAGGGGGCAGAGAGCACCGTCTCTCTGACTACAGATTTTGAAATCAGGGCTCCTTGACACCTTAGCCCACCTGCCTGGTGCTGATCGGACAGGCAGAACTTCCTCTTTGGGAATACAGCAGGGCCCTGCCCCCGTCTCAGGGATAACTCACGTGTTCCCAGGCCCTTTGTCCTCTCCCCATTTTGGAACCCCTCTATGTCAGCCACTGGGCATGTGGACCTGGGCATGGAGGGTAACTGGCCCTCGTCTGGGATCACAGGTCCCAAGGCCGAGTGATCAGGCATGGCTGACACTGGGACCCAGTCTCCATCTCTCTGCATCTCTCCTTTCTGGGCCTGGCTTGGTCTATTTTTGTGTGGCATTGCTGACACCAAACTTCCTGAGACAGGTATTACCCACTCCTCATCCCCAAAACAACAAAACAGGCCTAAGGAAGGCAGGCCGCTGGCCTAGGGGCACACAGCTGGTAGGGCGCAGAGCTGAGCCTCAGACTCAGGCCCTCCTGAAAGGGCCCTAACTCTGGTGCTGTAATCTCAGTGGCCTTACCATCACATTTGTGTGATGGGAGGGAACTAGTGTCTTCATTCGCCGTCCCCCAAGAAAGGGGCTCTTCTGATGTCCTTCTCCTCGTTCTAGAGGCCCCCTGCTTTTTCACAGCCAGTAAGAGAAGAACTCAGTGTGGAAATGACAGAGTGGGCTCCGAGCCTGGCAGACCTAGATGGGATCTCGAGCTGTGTGACCTCGCACGAGTAACCAAACCTTTCTGAACTTCAGTTTAATAAATACCCTGAGAGATGGGGGCAATGACACCCAGAGGCTGTGATGACGAGCCAATGAAATGACAAATGCTCATAAAGCCCTCTTGGCACAGGCCTGGCTGCTGAAGCACTTGATAGACATCCAGGCCAGAACCGATCGGGATGGATTGGGGTGGGGCCTATTGATGACCCCCCAGCACCAGAGGAAACAGGCTGTGTAGTTTCGCAAGCCGCCCCAGGTTCTTCAGTCTGCATTTGCTGTTTGTAGCTCCAAACAGCAGTTCGCTCTCTCCTTGGATGTAACCCCAGCTCCATTTGGAAAGTTCTGGAGGATTTATGCTCCTCTCCGGCAGCCACGCCAGCCATTCATCAAGGCGCGTTTCCCTGACAGTGGACTGAGCATGGTCGCTGCTCCCCGGCTTACCCCTCGATAGGTGTCCTCGGGAGATTTATTGTAGTTCCAGAAGCGCAGGCCTGCGATGCTCTCGGCCCTGTCAAAGCGGATGGTGACCACGTGGTCCAGCCCCGGCGAGAAGGGGATCAGCCACATGTGCTCATCCTGCATGGTGATGTTGGCTCCATCAATTAACCTGCATGCAATGGGGACAGAGTGGCACGATGGCACAACTGTCACGGGGAGGTGACACAGCAGGCCCTACACCCACTCAGCCCCCTGCCTGGCCTACCCTGGCAGGATCAGGCTCATTAAGGGGAGGCATGACAAATTAGAGTAACAGTGAGGAGCCATCTCTCATCGATGAACTAGATGAACATTTTAAAAAAGGGAAGAAGACCGGCCTATGCGGTTACAGTGCAGAGAGAACAGCAAGCACCAGGACTAAAAATAAGGAGAAGAAAATGTATCACTTTTCAGAATCTTTGAACCAATCCAGTGATGCCATTTCTGGTCCTTTTTTCCTCCCTAAGGAATATTTTTCTCAACAAGTTGGAAAGGCTATCAGCACAAAGATATTCATTGCAGTGTTATTTACACTGGTCAAAAAAAAAAAATCTCAGAATGGGGAGATGAGTAAGTAAGGTATCCTGTGCTCAGCAGGGTGCTCTCAAGACTGCCGTAACAGGAAGGCGGTGACGCTGGATGTAATGCTGCAAAATGAAGACGATCAGATTACAGAGAGTGAAAAACATATTGGGGCCGTAGGGGACAGGAGAAGAATGTTTTTTTTTTTTTTTCCTGTTTTCCAAACTTCCTGTAAACTTGCTCTACTGACCTTAGGGCACTTTTTTGTTTGTTTGTTTGTGTTTGTCATAGGGCGGGTGCACTTACCAGAGAGAAAGAGAGAGAGAAAAATTGAGAAATCACCCCCTGGGGGGATGGACACATAACAATCCCTCTCCATTCTCCTCTCAGGATTTTGAGCATGCATGCACACATGCCCAGCATGATTTTTAAGCTGCCAGGTCAGGGACTCAAACCATAATCAGCCATGTGGGATTCTAATCCCTTAACCACCGTGCCATTTGCTGTCCCCCTTAGGGCACTTTAAAAAAAATATTAATTTATACATTCAATCACTATACATCACTATAGCTTGTAAAGTGAGTCTACCCAACACGATTAGGGCACATTTTGAAGAAAGAGTTTCCCTTCTTTTTTTTTTTTTTTTTTTTAAAGAATTATTAATTTAGTTGTATTTAATTCATTCATTTATTTTAATTTGACAAGGGGAGAGAAAAAGAGAGAGAGAGGATGTGAGAAAACAAGCCATGTGCTCTGGGACTCGAACCATGGTTGGCCATCTGGGAGTGTCCAGCACCTTAGCCACCACGCCACCTGCTGGTCTAGCTTTCTCTCTTGTGCTAGAGGAGACACTAAAGTTTATTTTACAATCTAGGAAGTGGCAACAGCCTGGGTTTCTCCCAGTGAAGCAGCCTCAAGGTCACCAGCAGTCCAGGAGGCTGAAATAGGGGAGGCTCAGGAAAAGGCAGGGGTTGTGAAGGCTAACAGCTGGGCCTCTGTCTCTGGGTTTTTGGGGCAGTATAATCACATGGGATACTAAAGCCCCAGGGTGAACTTGAACTTGGCAGCTTTTGGCTTGGGACAAGTCCAAAAAGGGCCAGGTGACCTTCTGGGAGCAGGTCTGACCAGGCCACGCATTGTAACCACACAGCCTGGGTGTCCCAGGGAACCTCAACCATTAGGAGGAGGAAGCCCCTGGCATCCTTTAGCTCTTCCCATACACTGTTGGGAACTTGTCAGCTCAGTTCTTGCCAGTGTCTAGTTCTCCTGCTTAGGACATCCAGCCTCAGCCTCCCAACTCTGCCTCTGTTTGTCCCCAAGAGACAGGGGCCATGGACTGCCCTGTGCCCAGCATGCCTCAGCTCAGACCTCAGGGCCTTGTCCTTGTGGCTCTGGCCCATGTGATTATACTGCCCCCAAAGACCCAGAGACAGAGGCTCAGTTGTTGGCTTCAGCAATCCCTACCTTTTTCAGAGCCTCCCCTACTCCAGCCTCCTGGACTCCTAGTGACCTTGAGGTTGCTATGCTAGAGAAACCCAGGCTGTTGCCACATCCTAGATTATAAAATAAACTTTCTTTTTTTCTTTTTACATTTCAAAGTTTTGGGCTTAGAATAAATTTTACAATCTAAGTGTTCATCCAAGGAGGTAATGTTTCTTTTTTCTCTAAAAGGCTGTTATTAAATTGATGGATGATGTGTCTTACAATCGCTGGCATCTTAAAACTGAGGAAATTCAGCAATTCAACACTGGGGTGTTTGTGGAACTAAGCTGATTGAGGACTACCACTAGAGAACCTTCTATTTCCTTCCAAAAGCAATTACCTTTCTGTTTTAGAAATGGAGCTGCCTCCACAGCAAGTTCTGCCCAGTTCAGAGAGTAGAGAGAACTGCTGAAGCAGTTATAGCTGACAGAGGGGAGGCCCTACAGACACCCTCAAGAATATCTACATGAATCAAGTCTAGCTCTGTCCATAAAACAGTCAGAAACAGTGACCAACTCTGTAGCAGTGAGCATCCCCAGTGGCTAGATTATGGTCTCTAACTACCATTTCCCACCACGAAAAACTAGGGCTTCTTGAAGAAGTAGCTGGTTCCAGTCTGGGATAGGAAATACACAAGGTGAGTCTGGAACATTCCATCACATAAGAAGGTAAGAAAGCCGTCACAGACAACTACTTTGAAAGGACTCAGGAGCTCCCAGTGTCTAAGAAGAGACAATATGAGCATTAAAATGACAGTGGATTAAAACTTCATACACAGTATGTTTAAACCCATGAGTTTATAATGATACTCAAAAACAAACAGAAAAATGTTTAGAGGGTGCTAGTGAAACAATTTTTTATTTTAAAAAACAAACAAACACATAAATAAATAGAAGATAGGAGAGGGAGAGAATCAAGCATTTAGGCTGCCTTTTCTTTTTTTAAGTTTATTTCTTCCAAGAGAGAGAAAGAGAGAAACAGAGACAAGCATCCCTAGTGGGGGCTTCACACTGCACACCACCCCCAGACTCAGCCAGCCTGGATCATGGGCATGCGTGTGCCCGGCACACATAGGGAGGTCCTGGGACTTGAACCCAGGACCTTCCCATGTGGGTCTAGTTGCATTATTGCTATGCCACTGCCTGGCCTCCCTTTCCTGCTTGAACTGTACCACAGAGAAATCAACAATTGAAGGAAATTCTCTTTTATTATAATAATTTCAGCAACATGCGTGGTCTTCAAAAAGTTCATGGAGAATGCATATTATTTTTTTTTTTAAAAAAAGAAGATGTATTGATTTCAAAATTCTTTCCACCAAAATAAACCCATATTTTAATTTCATTTTTCCATAAACTTCTCATAAGTAAAAAAAATAAGGATAGGACTAGAATATCACTGTTCGCAGCCCCTAATGAATGAAGAAGGGTCTACTACAGAGGATGACTACTGCCGAAGTCACAAAAGGCTTATCCACAGGACATCCCAGGTCAGCCAGTGACATGGTGGCTAGGGCAGTTGGATCCCATGTGGCTGATTGTGTGGATCGAGCCCTGGGCAGTGACTTGAAAAATACATGTGTGCGTGTGCTCAAAATCCTGAGAGGAGAATGGAGGAGGAAGGATTGCGGCATGGCCATCCTCTGGGGAAGGCTTTCTCACTTTCCCTCTCTCTCTATCTTTCACATGGGAGTACACTTGCTCTACAGTTTAAAAAAAAAAAAAAAAAAAGTCCTACAGCCACACACAGTGACACCATGCAGCTGTTTGTTTCTGTGGTTGCACCTCAATCTAATCAGGCCTCTAGAGCTAAGAATGATTTCCCGGAAATACGGGGGTCAACTAATAGGTTAAACAATACCATGGAGACACAACCAGTAAAATCCAGACTCCTGGGGCAAAAGGCTGGTTTCTTCAACAGATAATTTACAAGGAAAAAGAAGGAAACAGATAGAAGAGAATATAGAAATTATAAGAGGCTGAGGAGACATATAAACTAATCACAAGGTATGAACCTTATCTGGGTCTTAATTCAAGAGAACAATCTTAAATTATAAAATGAGGTGGGGAGACTATCAGTAAACCTGATACATATCTGGTCATTTAGAGAATCATTACCTTGATTTTTTTAAATTGCCAGAGGGCATGGGCTCAAGTAAGAGAGAAAGAGGGGGAAAGAGTCAGAAAGCACCCGGAATGGGATATGATCACACCACAATCTTTTTTTCTCCATTGTGTCAGAATCTCAGGACAAATGCACGTGTGCCTGCTGTGCTTTTCAAGGCACAGGGGCCGATGTGAACTGCAGCCATGTGGAATCTGGTTCCCAATGCACAGCACTTAACCACTGTACTACGTGGCTGCTCACACAGTCAATTTTTTAAAGTATAGTAATGGGGACCAGCAGTTGGTATAATGGCTATGTTGCTGGACTCCCACATAGTCGACCATGGTTCGAATCCTGGACTCGGTGGCTTAAACTCATGCTGAGCACGTGTGCGTGCGTGCCCAGGATCCCAAGAGGAGAACGGAGGAGAAGGGACTGTGGTGTGGCCATCGTCCCTGGGGGGTGATTTCTCGCTTTCTGTCTCTCTCTTTCTGGAGAGCGCACATGGACTATAGCAAAAAAAAAAAGGTATAGTAAACACTGAGTTTTGTTTTGTTTTTTAAACCCTTATTGTTTAGAGCTACATACTGAAATACTTATGAGATACCACCAGGCCTGGGATTTGCTACAAGATAATCTGGCCAGAGGGATGGTCGCTGGTGGGCTGTGGATGAACAGCTAGGCCACTCTTGTGTTGGTCACTTTTGCAGCTGGCCAGGAGCCAGGTCTCTGGGCTCCAATCTAAGCATGGAGGAGGGTGACTTGCCAGAATACAGAGGTTGGGGCAGGGCAGCCCATGACTGCAGGGATAAGGGCCACGGTTAAGGGCCACCTTAAAGGAAAGCAGGGAGGAGTCGACACTGATAGCGCAAAAGGCCTCTGGGCCAGGCTGAGGGTTGCAGCTGCAATGTGACCATAACCCTCCCCACTCCCAACCAGGGCTCATTCTACTCATAAGGCAACCAAGGCAGGAACTTAGCGGCTGAGTGCTGGTGCCCCACAGGTCTGGACTCAAATCATGACCATGCCACTTAACTAGTCTGGGCGACCTTTGGGCAGTTTTTAACATCTTTGTATCTCAGTTTCCTCTTCTGTAAAGAAGGGGTAATAATAGTATTTTCTTCATAGGGCTGTATGAAGTTTAAATGAATGAATACCTGCAATGTGGTTAACAGAGTCCAGTGCCTGTCACTTAATAAAGTCTCATAAAATGGCAATTTTAATATCAGTTACTATATCATTACTGTAATTATTACTGATGAGGTTAAAAAACTGAGTTGGCATGGGCAGAGGTGGGATTTGAATTCCTGTCCCTCTGGCTCCCCTAGACTCCTCTTGTTCATACCTCCAGGCAGTGCCCTGGCCCTACAGCTGTCCAGAGCCAGCTGTGGGTTACAGGGTCCCTATGGATCGATGCTGTCTCTGAGGCTTGCTCCCTTGTTGACTCGACCCAACCCTGGCTTGTGAAATCTGACAAGTGCAGGGGCAAGTGCAGCGCAGCCAGCAGCAGAGACTTCCTCAGCAATCGTCTCCAGCCTCCAGGAGGGGAGCAGACGCTTTCAGCACACCCTCCCCGAGAGGCCAGGGTTGCTCAAGCAGAAACGCAAAGCTGTCCATTGCCAAGGTTGCAGACAGCTACTGCATGAAAGGCGCTATGCTTAACACAGTGCAGAAAGCCCTGCCCACAGCCCTGTCTGGAAGCATGAGAACCTGGCTTTGACTGCCTGCTGCTTTTCACCCTGGGGCCCTGGAAGGCCTCCCTTCGCTTGACCACACGGCCTCAGTGGGTGGCCGAGAGGAGGTGACACATGCTATTTGATTGTTGCATCTGAAGTCTAAGATACAGAACACAGTCCCCAAAACCCTGCTTCTTGTACACACTTACTTGTCCAGGGTCCGGGAGTCATCGGTGTACTCAGGGAGGTCATTCAAGTCCCTGGGGGAGGCGGAGATCTGGTGCAGGCTGATGGGCAGGGCCTGGCCATCTTTGCCCACCACCTCCAGGCCAGTGAGACCCAGGTAGTGCAGGTCCCCCCAGGAAGCAGTGAAATTCAGCTGAAGGCCTGCAGTAGGAAGAAAAGTGGCCCGTCAATACCAGAGGCTCTGGGGGAGGTATCTAAGATGGAGACAGGAGGACGGATCTCTGCCTTGCCATCCTACCAGCCTGAACTCAGACCCCATGGAGGTGCCTTGAGGGTAGGCTCTGCACCTTTCCCCTCAGGCCGAGGCTGCAGAGAATGCTCAGGCAATGGCTGCAGGACGAATGGACTGGGGTTGTTTAAACCTGGGTCCTTCCTCCGCCCATCAGATGGTGTCACCTCACCCACACAACACTCCATGACTTCCCATGTTGTTTGGTCAAGTCGTCTTCACCTGGCTTCTCCCTACTCCAGCTTCACCGTGCATCAGGGGTCTTTCAGTCCCTCATATTTATACTCCTCTCTCCTACCACAGGGCCTCTGCAGGTGCTCTCCCCTCCCTCCGGGACTCACGTGGCCTGGCCACTTGGGCTCATGCTTCAGATCCCAGTTTCCTCCCTCAGGGAAGCCCCCGATTTCTCTGATCAGGTCGAACCTCCACTGATGACCTGCCATGCCACTCTGCGCCTCCTCTTCCACGCCCTGGTCACCACTTGATCCTGCGATCATTTGGTAAACATCCACCTATCCTGCCAGTGAGTTAGCTTCCTGAGGGAGAAACCTCGGGGTTTCTAGGTCACACGTCCCGGAACCTGGCACGGCCTCACACGTAGTGGGAGCTCAGTACAGAACAGCTGAACATGTAGCCAAACGGAGCAGATACCAGAAAGCCCCAGTGTTGGAAAACAGCATCTTTCGCAAATCGGCCACTACTGTAAGCACTCATGTGGATTCAGGGCCAAGGAAGTGACCCACGGTGACACCACCACCTCTCTCCATCAGAGACCATTTAGAAGTAACCTGTGGGCCCTGGGGTCGACCCGTTCAGATGAGTCGTTTGTATGCCCAGAAAGCTCAACCGAGAGAAGGCCTCGGTCAAGGCCTGTCAGCTATCTGGCTAGGGTTTCTCTTTCTGTAATGGTCTCCCATTAGAGCAGACCCAGGCCCAGTGACCCCTTCCACCCTTGGGAGTCTGTCATCCATCTGGCACCCTGCTCAGTGGCTCAGTATGAAAAGATCCATCCACTTTGCAACTTGTACGGCAAGTTTGTCTGTAGAGCCAGAAGGGAGCCCAGACGTCATGGAGTCCCCCTCCCCCCCTCAGCTGAGCTGGGAAACTGGAGGTGCAGAGAGGTTCAAGGACTTCTCTGCGGCCGAGAAGAGGGCCGAGCCATGGGCCTCCCAGAGCGTGGTTTCCTCTCCTCGGCCCTGTCATTTCCTGACACACTCTGTCTTTATGTATTTGTTTGTTTAAGTTCATTTATTTATTTCCTTCATGAGAGGGAAAGAGAAAGTTATCCCTGATGGGGTGCTCACACTCCCATCCTCTGGCACCCCGCATTCAGGCAGGATAGTGGGCACACCCAGCATGTTCCTGTAGAACCAGGCTGTGAACCCCCAGCTCTTCTCAAAGGGCTCCAGCACAGAGCAGCTGCAGCCCTACTGCCTCACCTCTGCGGCTGGACCCCGGCATACTTTTTATAACTCAGCCCTCAGATCCCTGGCTCTTCACAGTGTGAACGTAGCGTTGAGCACACTGGCACAAATGAGAAACGCGCCCAGCATGGTTTTCAGACAGTGTGCAAAATGATTGTACATTCCTCTACCCCATGTCCTGGCCCCTTGGCAATGTGCTTTTGCCACTTATCACATCTGGGATGGAGTCTATTTCTCCACCCCTGGATCTGGGCCATATGGGGACAATGGAACAGAAGCCAGCCTGATGCAAGCTGAGGCTGGAAAGGTCATGCGTTCTGGGACTCCTCTTCTTTTTCTACACACGGACTCTTGAGCTGCCGTGTGGAGGAGCCAGGCCATTCACCTCTCACTCTGGCCAACAGCCTCCCAGTTACGACATGTGAGTGAAGACATCCTAGATTTTCAGGATCTGGTCCACCTGCCAACTCATCACATACACAAACAGGCTCAGTAAAGGCCAGCCAGGCGGGCTCAGATAACTGCCCAGTCAAACTCCTGAATTATGAGACAATTATGATAAACAGTAATTATGCTAAGCTATTAAATTAAGGGTTGGTTTGTTTAGCAGCCAAAGCTAGCTGATACACTCCTTTTCATCATCAGTCTATGCTCAAACGTTGTGTCCCAAGAGGCCCTCCCGAAAAATCTGAACTCAAATAGTGCCTCCCCCATCTCTCCATCCCCTCACCCTGCTTGATTCTTGTTGATAGCTCCTCATTCTATCTGACAATATATTATATAATATAATATTAATACATTAATTTGCTTAGTTTTCATCAGTCTTCCCCACTAAGATGGCAGCTCCTTGGGCTCAGGTCTCTGTGGGTTTTGTTCATTGCTGTATCCCCAGAGCCAAGAAGAATGTCTCACAAATAGATGCTCAATAAAGATTTAAAAAAAAATAAATAAATGCATGATTAATCGAAAAGCAGGTGTTCACTTGTTATCTGCAAGTAACAGTAAATGGGGCAAGATAAAATTATTGTATCTCGTCAAATTCATAGTCGATGGTAAACAAACATTTAGTGACCATTTACTATGTACCAGATCCTGTTTTGGGCATTGGGGATGCAGGGGTAAACAAGCCTGCCAAATCTCTGAACTCAAGGAGCTTTCTTCTACTGAAGGCCGTCCACAAACACACAACGAATAAATAAATACTACAGGGCCAGATGGTGATGCAGTAGTAAAATGTGAGGGTCTGTGAGGCTGGCACAAATGGGAAGGTACCAGTTTCTCATTCGAAATCTGGGCATGGGTGCACTCCCGATCCAGAACTGGCTGGAGTTGGGAGTGGACTGTGGTGTTGGGACTGTATTGGGGATGCTTTCTCTCTGTCTCTGTATGTCTTGCTCTCATAGAAGAAATAAATAATTTTTTAAAAATACTAAAGTTCCACAGATGATGAACATGTTGGAAAAAAAAAAAAAAAAAATAAACCAGCAACGGGACAGAGGGTGACTGAGTAGGGGCAGGAGTAGTCAAGGAGGACCTTCCTGAGGAAGTGACATTTGTGCTGAGACCTGAGCGTTTAGAAAGAGCCTGCCATGCTTTTGCATTTCTAGGAGAACATCCTGGACTGAGAGGAGAACAAATTTGATCCATGGTTGGAACCAAGCGGTCAAGGGGAAGAGTAGGGGAAAATGACATGAAAACGCTGGGCATGAGCTTGATCATGTCGGAAAGTTGGGATTTTTCTCTTTACAATGGAAGCTATTGGGGAGTCGTATTTTTTTTTTTTTTTTTTTTTTGAGATATTTTTGCTACAGGACATGTGCACTTGCAAGAGATATATAGAGAGACAAAAAGACAGAAAGTGAGAAATCATCCCTCAGGGGGTTTGGCCATGTCACAATCCCTTCTCCTACAGTCTCCTCTTGGAATTCTGGGCACACACATACACGCGCTTGGTATGAATTTAAGCCATTGGGTCCAGGACTTGAACCACCGTTGACCATGGACTCCAGTGACGTAACCATTATGCCATCTGCTGGTCACCTGGTGAGTTGTATTGTTAAGCAGGGGGTGTCATGATTTCATCTACATTTTAGAAAGCTCACTTCACTTGGACTCCCCAGGGAGACCAGGGAGGAAGCAGTAACGCTGGCCTGGACAAGGGTGGTAGTGATGAAAATGAGGGGAAGAGGTGGCCAGGTTCAGGATCTGGTTTGGAGACAGCATTGCCAGGATTCTCAAGTACCTAGATTTGGAAGAAAAGGAAAGGGAAGTTTTTGACCCAAGCGACAGTGACTGTGGGCACTGTCCCCAAGATAGAGGAGGCCTGGAGGTGGCCAAGGAGGAAGAGGACTTGGATGAGAAGAATCAATGCAAAAAAGCTGCCTGTCTCCTTATGAAACAAGAGATGGCGGCCGACTCTTCCAAGCCTGCCATGTCTTTGTTTCCCTGGCAAGATGCGCTGCGATTCCATCTAATTTGGGGCCGCTCCGAAAGTGATTACTCTCCTTTTCGAGCTAATATCCACGTTCCATATTCATTTTCCTCTGGTGTATCAATTAGTATTTATACAAATGGAAATTAATTTTGTTATTTCTCTCCCATGTTTCAACCCTCTCAGCTCCTTTCCTATTCATCATTGCTGATATTTGCAAAACTTCCAAAATTAGTGTCATCTGCAAATTAGCAAGTCATATATCCCCTTTCAAAGCATTAATAGGATTGGCCATATTTACCAACCCCAGTGCATTCCCCCAGGCCCCTTTATTAAAGCTCTCTCCATTTACATAGACTTGCGGAGCATGTGGAGGATTTTAGATATGGTGAGGAAAAGGCTGGGAGACAAGAGGTTCAGAAATCACAGGCCGCGAAGCATATGCCAAGGGTGCCTGGCCAAGTGGGCCTTCTGCCTCCTTACTGGGAAGAGAAGCAGAGATACCACACCTCCCTTGCAGTAAAAGGTCTCTGAAGGGCCAGCAAGTGGCATGGTGCTTAAGGCACTGGATTCCTGGGACCGGTAGACGGAGTAGCAGTTATATCACTGGACTTCCACGTAGTCAACCACGGTTCGAGTCCTGGACCCAACAGCTTAAAACTCACATGGGGCGCATGTGTGCGTGTACGTGCATGCCCAAAATCCCAAGAGGAGAATGGAGAAGGGATTGCAGCATGGCCATCCCCCCAGGGGGTGATTTCTCGCTTTCTGTCTTTTGGTGATCACAAGCACCCTATAGCAAAAATCTCTCTAAAAAAATGAAATAAGGCACTGGTTTCCCACATGACTGACCACAGTTCAAGTCCTGCACCCAGCAGCTTGAGAATTACCCTGGGTTTGTGTATTTGCATGCCCAAAATCCCAAGAGGGGAATGGAGGAGAAGGGATTGCAGTGTGCTCATCCCCCAGAGGGTAATTTCTCACTTTCCCTCTCTCTGTCTCTGGCGAGCACATGTGCCCTATGGCAAAACCTGAAAAAATGTTTTAAAAGAGGTCTCTGAACCATACTCCAGGGCAAAATTCCCAAAGGCACTGAAATCACATCTCCAAGAAAGGTCAGGAGCCGGTTCAGTGCGAAAGACATTTACAGACAGCATCTTTGGGGAAATCATCAGATGCAGGGGATGGTGAGGGCTTCTGCCCAGCCAGCACCCCTGCCTGCCTGCCTTCTCCTGGTTAGAGAGCGCTGAGCCCTGCCGGAGAACTACCTGGTGCTCAACCCACACTGTGGGCCAGTGAGCCCATGACCCCGGCTGGATTTTCTATCTCACTCCTCCCACCTACCCTGGTGAGCCACAGTGACTGGTACAAGGATGGGCAAGGGGCCCAAGCCAGACGCAGAGACTGAATTCTGGGACCGTTGGACCTACTGGGAAGCAGGTTTGCATGTATCTGGGGTTGCCAGGGAGGAGGTGGCTAGAAACCCAGCACACCTTGGACACCAGGTCTGGACCTGGATCCAGTTGTGCAGGAAGCTAGTGACCTCTAACTTTTTAATTGCATGAGCCAATAAACTCCTTTTTTGCTTAACTCAGCTTGAATTCAATTTCTATCATTCACACGCAAAAAAAATAATAATAACTTAAAAAAAGAAGCAGCAGAAGGATCCTGACTAACACAGAGGAGACCAAACTGAATAAAAAACAATCACTGTCTGGGGTCAGCAGGTGGCATGGTGGTTAAGGGCACTGGACTCCCACATGGCCGACCATGGTTCAAGTCCCAGACCTGGCGGCTTGCTTTTTCACTTTTTCACTTTCTCTCTTTCTCTCTCTCTCTGTCCCTCTCTGACCAAATTAAAATAAATAAATAAAGTTAAATAAAGTAATTCTTTTTTTAAAAAAATTGCTGTCTAGCACTCACGGCTCATGGGAGATGCTGATTTGTACACAGAGACCTCTGACATGAGGTCCCAGGGACAGCCCTAAGGTACTGGGGCAGTGCGGTGAGGACGTGGGCTTTGGAGCTGAACACCCTTGGTTCCATTCCCAGCTTCGGTACTAGCTGCGTGACCTTGGGCAGCTTACTCAATCACTCTGCGCCCCGGTTTCTAATCAAATCTAGCACATGGAGACCATGAGTCTTCAACGACAGAAGGCAGGGAAGGCCCCAACATGGCACCTCAGGGGAGATAAAAGCTGAGCCTCACCCCACTCTCTCAGCTGGCAGCAGGCTGGCTTTAAAGTTGCTCTGTTATTCTGAAGTACCTGAGAGCAAGCGAGAGCGAGACAGAGACCACCTCGATAGGCTACTGACACACGATCCACCTGCAGCACAGTCAGTCCTGGGCCACGGGCTCCTGTGCACCCACGCACCCAGGGAGGTCTCACACTTGAACCTTCCCGTGTGGGACTGCCCTACGGCGTCGGCGTCGGGTTTCACCACCGCACACTGGGCAGCCCTTTCCTCTTTTCTAAGAGGTAATTTATTTTTGGATTTAAATTTCTCTGGGGACCATGAAGAAGACTCCTGGGAAGAAGACAGGATCACAGAAGGCCCGAAGGAGGGGCGCACTGAGAACATGTGAGGCATGGTCCACCCCCTCCTCCCACTTCCAGGACCAAAGACTTCTTCCTCCAGTGGCTGGAAGGGTTGACGGTTTATCACCTGTGGCTGGAGTTCCTTGCAAAAGGCGACGCTCCTCCCTGGGGCAGCCTAGATCCAGAGGTATCGAGGTGTAGAGACCCAGCTCCTTCACTCCACTCAGGACAACTCCATTGAGCCATCCCAGCTCCTGAGCTCCCCGTGGAGCTGGCCGAGGCCCTGACGTGACTGCGCCACTGCCCGACTTCTCCTTCCCCTAGTCCTGGGTCCTGCTCTCCCCCAAGTGTGCAGGGGGATCCCGAGAGCACGCCCTAGGGAACTAACTCTCTCAGGGCCTACTTCTTAGAAGCTGTGATGGTTAAATCTTGGGTGTCAACTTGATGGACTGACGAATACATAGAAACTTGATAGAGCATTATCCTGGGTAGGTCTGTGGGTGTTTCCGGGGGAGATTAACATGGGAGCCAGGGTATGCTAGGTAGGGAAGTCCGCCTCAATGTAGACGGTACCAGCTGATCCCTGAGGGGCCGGCAGAGAACACATGTAGAGATGATGGGTCTCTCTGGAGAGGGCAACAGATCCTCTTCTGCTGCCTTGGGCATCGGAATTCAAGGCCTGCCCACCTTTGGATTCCAGGGCTCCCAGCAGCCCTCCTCGCCCCTGGACTCTCGGGCTGTGTGAGTTACACCATTGCCTTCCCTGCCTCTGAGGCCCTCAGTGTGGCCTGAGCCATGCCATCAGTACCCCAGGGTTTCCAGCGTGCAGATGGACTGTCCTGGGGCTTCTCAGCCGTCATAATCACATGAACCGACTGTTCTCATAAGTCCACTCTAACATACCTACCCATAACCCATGGAGTCTGCCTCCCTCGAGCACCTCGAGTAATGAGCAACCCCACTGGCAACAGCCGAGCAGGGCTGGGATAAGGCCAGGGCTCGGAGACACTGCACTTCACTCTGGAGACGGTGCTGGGGAGGCCGGCAGAGCGAGCATGACAGCGTCATGCCTCTAGTTTCCAGGAGATGAACTGGAAGCAGGTGACACGTGCAGTGGGGAAGGAGCAGCAGGGCGCGTGGCTGCCAGGAGCCAGCCCCAGAGCCTTGGTAACAGGGGTGGGGGGAGGAGATGATGGTCAGCCCTGACCTCGTGCCCAGGACCGGGGAGGGGGGGGGAGCTGATGGGGACATGCATGGAGTAGGCGAGAACCGGCAGGAAGGGCGGATGGGGACGGAGAGGTGAATAGACGCGGGGAGGCCCAGATGGGATTTACTCAGAGGCTGTAGGCCAGCGGGCGCTGCAGCCTCTGAGCTGTTTTATTTGGCACGCGCGGTGTTTTAAAACATTACAAAATTAGTCACCACTATTAAAGAATCTGGAGAGCTCAAGGAAAAATCTGGATTTCTGACCTCTTCTAAGAAGTCGGGAGACCTGGTAGCCCGGGCTCCAAGAGCAAGGGGAGGGCAGTTTTCTGCTCTGGGTGAGTTTGAAGAGGCAGCAGGAACCAGTGCACTCACAGACGCCTCAGGCGCCTCCTGGTCGGGGCCATGGCGAACACTCAGGGTGTCTGCATGCAGAACCCAAACACGCCCCTGGAAGGGCAAACCACACAGAGGCGCCCCTCCTCTGAAGGGGTTCAGCCCCATCTGGGCCAGCAAGATAAGTGCTGGCTTCGGCCTCCACTCGCCCCACTTGTTACCTGTAGCTCTGTGCAGTGTACAACCTGTTCGACTGTCCAAGGAAACTCTACCCAAAGTGGCCTCAGCTCCCCCCACCTGACACTACCCCCGGAGAGGGTACTCACAGATCCCATGGTAGACGCCTGGCTCTGGTGTGGTGACTTCGGGGACAGGGGGACTGGGTGGCAGCTCTAGCTCCAGGACCTGCACACAGGTTGGGGGAGAAAATAGGGAACGGGGTGATTTTAGCCAGACCCATGCAGCTGGCTAGCTGCTCTCCAGATATTGCTGCCCAGCCCATGCCCGGGTAAATGCCTGTGTCTTGCCCTGCGTTTTCTGCCTTCGTGGAAGCTCCGTGACTAGTGATATGGGCAGGCCCAGAATCCTCGCCAGCGGTTCTTGCTGGGAGTGAAGAAGTTTAATGTGACCAGGTGAAGGTGTTCAGATTTTCTTTAACAGGGGAGGACCCAATAACAGTTGATTTAAAGAGCTAAAGGAAAGGACGGAAGGAAGAGGGGAGTGGGGGACGAGAGAAGGGAAGAAGGAAGGAAGGGAGGGAGGGAGGAAGATGGGAGGGAAAGAAAAAAGAATGAGGGAGAGTCAACCAATGCTATGGTGGTTAACACAGCTGGATACCACATGGCTGACTATGTGGTTTGAATCCTGGACCCGGCAGTGTGATAAACACACTGAGCGAGTGTGCAAGCATACCCCAAATCCTAAGAGGGGAACAGAGAAGGGATTGCACCATGGTCTTCCGCAGTGCAGGAGATTTCTTACCTTTCCTCTCTCTCTGTCTCTCTCCCACCAGCACTCCTGCCCTAAAGCAAAAACTAAAAACTAAAATAAAGAAGGAACAAAGGGAGGAAGAGAGGGAAGGAAGAGAGCGAGAGAAAGGAAGGAAGAATTCAAGCCACCGAGTGGTCCCCGACCTTGGTTATTCATTGAGCAGAATCTCTAGGAATGGGGCCTGGGCACCTGCACTTTCAGAGTTCCCAGCAGACTCCCCGAGGAGCCGGGATGATGACCCCTGGCCACCGACTAAGTGGGCTGCCACACCCTGCTTCCTGGGTTTCTTATGCAAATTTTGCTTGGGATTTCTCTGCGCTGTAAATCAGAGCCAAAGTGCCTTCCCTACCTTACAGGCAGGAAAGCTGAGGTACAAAAAGAAGCGATGAGATGGAGACAGTGACACCTCCCCCCCCCCCCCCCCCCCCCCCGTGTCCACGGGACTGGGGCCATCAGAGAGCCTTGTATAGGGTCTTCATTAGAAAAATGCTAAAGACCCCGAGGTCAACTCCCCAAGGTCAATTCCCAGCTAGAAACACAGCAATCAGATCCAGACCACATGCTTGGTGAGCCACAGGTTTGGAAACTGTTGAAGCAGTTGTCAATGTTTGAAAATCGAGAGACTTTACATAAAAACCCAGATTTCTGGCTTCTCTTTAAAAAACCAAGAGGACTAGCAACAAGGGGCACCCCTTGTCTGGGTAGAGAGGAAGCTCCTTCCTCAGAGGCAGGGAGGGTTGTGGCCACCCCAGTTTTCTGATCGGATGCTCTGTCAGACTCTGTGCATGCAACACCCAGTTAACACTCTGGGGCCTACATCCTGTCACTGCCCTGCCTTGGTCATCACTTTCTCTCCTGCAAGAAGTTCCTGTATTCTTGTCCCACCCTCTTTAACCACCTCTTCTTTCTCCTCTGTCCTCAAGAATCTCTCCAGAGCGGACAGGAGGTGGCGTGGTGGTTAAGGTGCTGGATTCCCACATGGCTGACCATGGTTCAAGTCCTAGAACTAGAGGCTTGAAAATCATGCTGGGCGGGACCAGCAAATGGCATAATGGTTACATCACTGGACTCCCACCTAGCTGACCACAGTTTGAGTCCTGGACCTGGTAGCTTAAAACTCATGCTGGGTGCATGTGTGTGTGTATCCAAAATCCTCAGAGGAGAATGGAGGAGAAGGGATTGCGGTGTGGCCATCTCCCCCTGGGGTGATTTCTCATTTTTCTGTCTCTCTGGTGAGCGTGCACACTCTATAGCAACAATATCTCTAAAAAAAATTTTAAAAAGAAAAAAGAAAGTCACACCGGGGTTGTGTGTGTGTGCTCACGCGTGTCCCTCGAGAAAATTGTGGTGTAGCCATCTCCCCCAGGGGGTGATTTCTTACATCCCTCCACCTCTCTCTTTCTCTCTCCAGTGAGTGTACATGCCCTATGGGGAAAAAAAAGCTAAAAAACAAATAAACAAAAAACCTCTCCAGAGACCCAAGGGTCTCTTCACCCTGACGATGGGACCAACTAAAAGCATACACCTTGGAGTCAGGCGTTCAGTTCTAGCCTGACTGCTCTTCCAGGATCAGCCCTGGATGAGCTACTTCATTAGTCTGAACCTCAGTTTCCGCATGGGAATGTTAATAGTCTCTGTTCTCAAAGGGCCATCCTGAGGGTTAAACAGCACCATGCACCACGCTTGGATCAAGACCCCCACTCAGGAAGCCGTGGCTGTGATTACCATCATTGCTGCCCATTAAAAGCATTTCTAGTCCCTCCATCAGAGACAACAGAGAGTGATCAAAACGCAACCCAAAGCAAAAATTCCCCCGAGACTGCCAACCTCTAAATTACAGAGATGCCACAGAGCTGATTTCACCTGGCTTTGATTAAAATTTGAATACTTTCTTCACTTTGGTTAAAAAAAAATAATAAAAACCAAAAAATAATTAGAGAATGAAATATGACATACAGGACAAAAACTGAAATAGAAAAATAGAAAATGTCAAAACAGTAGCACCAGCAGCTTAAAGGATATCCATCTTAATTCCCTCTGCTCCGCTGTGAGTGAGGAGAAGAGATCTACCTAGGGGTGCCCGGCCACCCCAGTGCCCGTCCTACCCGGTCCTCAGCCCACAGGCCAGCCTGGGTGAAGGGCCGCTCGTCGCCCTGGCCATCAGCCGTGCTGGGCCTCCTCAGTGCCTCGCCATGCTGCAGGCTACACAGGCTCTCCACGTCGATGTCGAACGTCTCATCCGAACAGAATATGGCCTCCAGAATGTCCTCGTCAGTCGTGAACAAGATCGTGTCTCCAAAGTGCTCTGGGGCTAAGGGGTAACCAGGAAGACAGAAGGGTCAACCCACCCCAAGTCCCAGTGATTTGTAGATCAAGCACCAAAACCCATCAGCCTTTCTGCTGCACAATCCCAAAGCACTGTTATTGATTTGTGTAAGCGAGCCTTATTATTCTACACGTTTACACATGGAATTCATATGCCATAAGAGCCACATAGATAGAGACCAGCAGGTGGTGTAATGGTTACACTGCTAACTTTCAGGGAGTTGACTGCAGTTTGAGTCCTGGACCCGGTGGCTTGAAACACACCTGCTGCATGTGCGTACATGTCCAAAATCCCAAGAGGAGAATGAAGGAGAAAGGACTGCAGTGTGGCCATCCTCCCTGGGGGTGATTTCTCACTTTCCATCTCTCTGACTCTCCAATGAGCACATGCGTCCTACTGCAAAAGTCTCTCTTTAAAAAAAAAAAAAAGAACCACAAAGATCTAATGGGATCTAATCTCATGAGAATCACTGTAATCGGTCATTGAATTAGCAACATTTCTTCTGTGTTGATGAGCCGTTGTGCCCACCCGGATCCCCACTGATCCTTCTTACAGGGTACTTTGCCCAGTGGGGAGTTCTGCCCCCAGCATGCGGAGCCTACCTCCAATGACTGACAGGCTTTTGGGACTCCACAGCCCTCCTCCACTGCCTTAGGCCTCACATTTATCCTCCTGAGCGCCCTCAGGATCCTGTGGAGGCTGAGATTCCTCAGAACCTGTATCCTTGCACCCTCGCTGCCCCAGGTTTCTCCTGGAAGCACCCTCTTTATAAGTTGCGTGCTAAAGAAGCCCTCTCCTCAGCCTCAGGTTCCCAACTCTACTGAAGGCAGGTAAGTTAACAAAGGCATTTCAGGAAGGTGCCGTAACGTGCTCGGCTGCGAGACGAGCCTGGACGTCTATAAGAGGAGAGAGCGATCCGCCATGGGCTAGCGGTGGGCTTATTTTTCCCTTGAACCTCGATAGTAGCAGAGGGGCTTCGAGAACATTCTTACAAACATACTGTACCTCCTGTCAAGGTTCCCGAGGCCTTAGCGATCTCTCCTTCAAAGATGCACTGCGTGTCTAACAGCATCGTGATGTCCTTCACGCCGCGGAAGGAGTGTATCCGCGATTTATTGTAATTCCAAATCCTGATCAGGGCGACTTGGCAAGGGTGCAAGAAATCGATGGTGATGGAGTGAGACTTGCCGGGTGTGAAGGGGGCCAGCCAGACATGCATGTCGTCCTGCGTCCTGTTCACCCCGTCAATGAGGTTGGTGACCACACGAGGGTCTTTCCCATAAGCCGGTAAAACGTTGATGTCAGGAGGGTCAGCTTCAATGTTCGAGATCTGCACCGGCTCGCCCTTGGCACTGAATATTTCTATTCCATTCAGGCCCACATAGTGTCTGTCCCCCCACGTAGACTTGATGTCGAGGACCAAGTGCTGTCCATAAGGTAAGACGGGGATCTTAAAGTCACACTCGCTGTCCGTCTCTGGGGAGCAGCAGTCCTGCCCTCTCACTGGCTCCGGCTTCCCCTCCTTCCGGGGGGCTGGCTCGCTGTGCCGGCTGGCCCTCTGCTGCTGCAGGAACTCGTCCAGGACGTCCCCCTGGAACTCCATGTTGGAGATGCGTCCTCGGTGGGAGCGGTCAAAGGCACTGAGGGAGTTCCATGACTCGTGCAGCGTGTGTTCCTGCTCACTGTGCCGCCTCGACCACGGTGGCGTCCTGGGGGCCAAGGTTTCTTCTGCAAGAAAGGACACAGGAGGGGCGAAGACTTGTTAGTGGCACATGTGGAAGGGGACCCTTAGGGCATCAGAGAGTGGTTCTCGTCTGGGCAGGACTCCTCCAGAGGGTGCTCTATAACTGGTGGGGCTGCTCTTGGTTGTCTCATGGCCCAAGGGGTCCTACTGGCACCTGACGGGTAGGGCCAGGGAAGGGAATATCCTGCTCTGCATGGGACGGCCCAGGCACCAGCCATGACCTCCTGTCCTACAAAACTTCTAACTGTCCTGCTGGACATGATCTAGACATGATCATCCATATCTAAAACCTAGTTGTTTAAAAAAAAATTTATTTTCAGCAGACTTCGAATTTTCTAATAGAGCCATCATATAAGTTGAAGGAAGACTCTGAGCGGGTTAAAAGCTTTGCCGGAAGTCACCCCTCACTTCAGAAACTCACATGCTGAGGGCAATGGCCAGGGTGTCTGAGTCAGCAACCCAGGGCTGTCACAGGCACGTGACCTATGGTGCTCTCAAAGATACTTAATGGCAGATGGAAGGCTCATAAGAGAAAACTAAATGGAAAAAAGCCAGATATGCAATTTTAGATGCTGTGCCTCCCAGCATGGTGCCATGCACCGTACTACTAGTGACCTTTCCTGGGTGGCGCATCGGATGAACTTACATTTTCTTTGTAACCTTTTCTTCTTCTTTTCATTTATTTATTTATTTTTTTAAAATTTTTGCTATAGGGTGTGTGTGCTGACCAGAGGGAGAGAAAAAGTGACAGAGCACTCTTGGGGGGATGGCCATGCGCAATCCCGTCGCCTCTATTCTTCTCTCAGGATTTTGGGCATGAATGCACACATCCCTGACATGTTTCTCAAGCTGCCAAGCCTGGGACTTGAACATAATAATGGTACTGAAGAGGAAAATAAAGGCTGGACAGTGGCACAGCAGAACAGTGGGATGGTCTCTGAAGAAATGCCACAGGAGAAGGTTCCTGCTTCAAGTCTGGAGCCCTCCCTTCCTAGAATGCCAGGCATGTGCTTGCCCATGGTCCAAGGCTGGCTGAGGCTAGGGCTGGATCCCTCTTGGGGTGTTTTCTTTCTCTTACTTATGGAAGAAGTAAGTAAATAAGCTAAAAAAAAAAAAAAAAAAAAAAAAAAAAAAAAAACAAACAAGAAAGAAAGAAAAGCAAGCAAGCCAGGTAGACTACAAAGTCAGGAATTTACGTCTGCACACAGCTACAGCCTGGGTCCTGAGCATGTCAAGGACACGGGCCGGCCCAGGGCGATGGCTCTCAAGGGCCCCTTCTTCTCCTTGTAGAATATAAATGCCCTGGCACACACACTGAGCGCCTTGTCGTCACAGCCACACCACAGCTAACCACCATCTAAGGGTGTCACCCTGGAAAAACAGCAGCCGGTGACACTGACGTTCTGTTTTTCCTCCTTTCATACGCCCTGTGCCCTGCACTCCATTTTCTGCCTGTCTCCTAGGGGGCTTGGCTCCATCAATTATCTCCTCTCTCCAGAATCTTCAATCACTCCTTTCCCACTGGCACCTTCCCCTCTCTCTGCCTGCAGACGTGCATAAATCTTTCCTGCCTAAAAGAGAGGAAAAGAAGAAAAAAAGGAGCTGACCCGATCCCATGGCTCTTCCCATCATAGCCTGTTTTCTCCGGTCCACCTCCCACCCCACCAGCCTCGGTCAGCCCCCTGCACCTGGCTCCTCTCTGCAGTATTCTTGTTTTACCTGCCCAAACTCCACTTCCTCTTCTTCCAGGAACAGCTCCTTGATTTTCCTTTGGGTGTCCCCCCACCTTTAGGCCATCAACAGGGAGAGAATGCTGGCGGTATTTCCCAAGCTGGGCTCAAAGAGGCAGTGCCAAGCTGGTAGAATGAAAAGTGTGGAGTTGCCCGGGGCCGTTTTGCTACACTGGGGTTAGCCTGCCTGTGAATGAAGCCAGCAAAGGAAACACTAGCAGAAGGATGAAGAGAGTCCTGATGATATTGTTTGAACTCCTGGATCCAGCCCTGCCTGAAGGCAACACTCTACTAACTCTTTGTCCTCTACATTTGTGAGAATCCTACAATTCCTACAACTCTCCACCAAATTTTTTTTTTCCAAGTGGACAATCCACATTCCACGTTGATATTCCAGGTAAACTTCTTCCACTTGACAGTCCCCTTCCACCAGTAGACACTATAGCTCCCTGTTTCTCTACCTCACCCACTGACGGTCCTTTCTATCACACGGTGCCATGCCCCTACGCCCTAAGTCTGGGAGTGTCCCAAGGCCCTGGCCTCAGCTCCATCTGGTCCTCTCCCGATGCTCTGTCCCTCTTGCACTCACCTGTTCCTGGCTCCCATGTAGCCACTGCTCCACTTGCTAAGTCTGACTTCTCTACCCCAGAGACCATCTTTCAGGTCCACCCACAGGTCCACTCAGGTCCGCTCTGTCACTTCAGCCTTCACGTGCCCAAACGGAGTTAGTCATCGACCCCTCTAACTGGCATCATATCTCCTACACTGAGAACAAAAACGATCTAGCCCTCATCGAGCCCACAGGGCCCAGAACACGGCCCCTGCTGACTTCTGCAGCCTCACCTCTTGTCCTGCTCCCATCAGCCTGCTCCGCCGAGCTGGCCCCTCTACTCCATGGACACACCAAGTGTTCTCTCGCCTCAGAGCCTTTGCCCTTGCTGCACCTTCTGCCAGGAATTCTCTCCCTCCAGATGCCCACTGAGCTAGCTTTTCTTGTCACCACCTCCTCGGGAAGGCCTTCTCTGGCACCTTCTTGCTCCCTGCTGGGGTCCAGGGCCCCGCACAGCCCCTGTACATGGAAATACTCAATGTTTGCCAGGAAAAGGGATGGGTGACTGGCACCGCCGTTCTGCACCCCCTGGTAGCCAAGGGACTCTCCCTCCACCTGTTAGTTCTGCACCTGTCTGTTCTCCCCCTCCTCCTTTGCCATTAAAAAGATCCCAGAAGCTTCCCTATCCTCTCCTTCCAGGCACGAGGTTTAACAGCTGGCAGAAGGAACTTCCCATATGGATTGTCATGACTTCAGTTTATGTGATTTGATTTCCACCGACTGAAATGAATGGCCCAGGCTGATTTGCAAGTGCACTGAGGAGGCATGGGGGAGACAGCATCAAACATCACATGTCAGGGACTCGGCCCGTGTTTCTCTGCCTGGGTGTGCACGCAGGGCAGGGACTTTGCTTTCATCCTGTGTGCACTTTCTAGCCTATTGTCCTGGAGTTGCACACTCTGGATTTAACAGCGGAGCCGTGCAGATTTTCTCCTGGACCACTCAGCTGTGATAGCTGGCTAGGGGCCCGCGTACTTCTCCATCTGTACGAGAACACACCACGCGCTACTCCTTGGGAGCCGAGAAGCTGCTAGGATCAGCATTTTGTCCTGTGGCTGCCAATGTTCCTATCCAAAATCTGGATGGGCAGCAGAGAGTTGCTGCTTCAGTCTGCAGTCAGCCAGTGTGGGAGGGACCACAGAGATTCCGAGACACTCCTGGGTTGAGACTAGTGTGGACTATGAAGCTCTGGACTTCAGATGACGAGCCTCAGCTGCACTACCATGAGGTATGTGTTCGTTGCTAGTAAACTAGGAAAGGAGAAAGTACAGAGAGACGTAACAGAGCCATGTGTGTTCTAGTGACCTGCCCTTAGCCATTGCTGATGGGACCGGCAGCCTCCCTGAGATTTGGAACTGCCTGCTGGAGCTAGAGACGAAGCATGGTCTCTCTAGGGCTGGGAAGCCATTTTCTGCTATGTGGACAGAGTGGAGAAGGCTGATCTCAGAAGGAAAGTCAGGGAAGTGAACCCGCAGAGAAGCAGAGGCAGGGCCGGCAGCCCTGGAAGCCAGAACGAAGCTTCCTTGGTTGCTGCCGGCTTTTGGGTTCCCCCATGATGGACAGTCACACTTCCTGCCTTTGGGGCTCGGAACTCTGAGCACTGCCCAGATAACATCCCCTTCACTGCTCAAAACGGGCTGATGAGGGTTCGTTCGCCTTTAGCCAACTGACTGCTGATGAAGACATTTCCGAAATGACGACATCATTCTAACGAGATGCCCTGTTGGACAGAAAGACCCCAGGTTTTCTCTCACCGCCACAACACAACTCCAAGTCCAGGAGAGAACTCGGCAGTCATTTGTTCTACCAGCATTGCTGGAGGCCCTGGCCTGCACCTTTCCTGAAGGGCATGGCTATGGGATCTGGCTCTGGGTAACGGATAATTTACAATTTCTAAGCAACTTCCCTTCTTAGCATGACTGGCTTAACAAGCATTAAATCTCAAGGGCTCAGTTCTTAATGTGTCATTGAACCAAGCAGTGAAATGCCTGGAAAGAAATTAAAGTGAGACAAAGCCTGCTGAACTTGGGCAAGTTAGAATAACACTCATCACCTTGGAACTCCCAGAGGCTTTGCATGTCTGTTTACCGGGAATGCCTGGAATTGCCTGGCACTCCTGGGGCAGGTGGGTGATGACAGCTGTGGTAACTGGGCCTCCACCGCAGGGCAGGAGTTTGAGGTATGGATGCTGGAGCTGGTTCGCCAGGGTTCAAATCCCACTCTGTGCTATTGGGGACCCTAGGAAAGTCACCTACACCTTGGAGCTGCTGTGAGGCTTGAGGCTCATTTGGGTAGTGTGCCTCGACCAGAGGCTGGCTTATGCAAACTGTCATGATCTAGTTCCCCACAGTCCCTTCTTGTCATTGCCCCTCCCACAGTGTAGAGGACCCACCACGAGCCAGGCACCTGCCCTTAAAGAGCATCTCAGTTCCTCCCTCCCTTCTGCTCTCCTCCTTGATCTCCAGCCTCAGCAGGAGTGAGTGGTGGAAACCCACAGGGCTGGGGAACTGGAGTAGACAGCCATGCACAGGAGGGCACTGAGCCTGAGGCACTCGTTCCCGTATCCTAAAGTGACAGACCAGGCCTCTGTCTTCTAGTCACTTGCTATTAAGTAGACACTGATGAGATTCATTAAAAAATACAAGTGTCATCTTTGCACACAGAGACACCACCAAGAGGCAGACTTGGAGAGCGGAGGTGGTGACGACGGTGACAGTGGCAGCTAACATCCGCGGGGTGCTCCTATGTGCCAGGTGCTGCACCAAACGCTGCACACAGATGACATGGCTGGTCCTAGAACTCGTACGAGTATTGCTAGCGTCATTTCACAGACGTGGGTGCTAAGGCTCAGAGGGGTTCAGAACCAGTCTAAAGTGTGGGTTGGCAAGGAGGGAGCCGGGCACATGCCCAGGCAGTCTGACCCAGGCTATGCTGCCTTGTGGTATAGGGTGGTTAAGTCTGGAGAATCTAGGAGTGAGCCCTGGCTGGGTAGGTCTGAAAGTACCGCGGATGGTGCGGGATGTACAACTCAGTGTCGAAGCGACAGCTGCCAGCTGCTGAGATCTCACGGGCCCGGCTCTGCATTCCTGTTTTGAAGCTACTCTCTCATTCATTTCTTGCAACACTGGGACCCACTTTATAGATAAAGTCACTGGGCTCAGCCAAGAGTGCCTGGCTAGAGGGCCCAGACCTATAAGGAGCAGAGTCTGGGTTTTGATGGTTTGAGTCCTGGCTGCTACACTACTTCCTCTAGGAGCCAGCTCTCAGTGCACATATTCCAGATCCCATCCCCCAGACCTTCCTCTCCGAGTCGGGAATGCCCTTCGAGACAATCTACTGCAAAGTTCCCGAAGCTCTCCGGGTGAGTCCTGCCAACTCGAGTCGCTGGTTTTTGTTTCCCGGACATACACACAGTGGTTTAAAAATCATCTGAGTCGGTTGCCAACACTGGAAATATGAATACTCCACACTTCTGGCTTCTCTTGGAAAACGGAGGTGAGATCTAGCACCCTGGCCTTGCCTTCCTGGGCACCAGCAGGAAGCTGCAGTGCCGTGGCAGCTGTCGTTTTCAGATGGGCCTGTGCTGCCCAGTTTGCCACAGTCCTCACCAATCCCTATGGTCCCCCTGATGCCCTGGCAAGTGTCAGTTGCCATTTCTCATCACACGTGTATTATTTCTCTAACAGTAAAGAATGAAGCGAGGTGACGAGCGACCCACAGCTCCATCAAAGGCGGAACAACAGATTCTAGGCTGGAAAAACCATGTGTTGCTAGAAAAATGGGCACAGGGACTTATCTGGGTGGCAGTGACAAAATGCACCTCTGAGTTTCACCTGTTTCATCATTTATACTCCCACTCTGGTCCCTGGGACTGAGTATGTGGCCCCTCACCGAGAAGAGCCCCTTTATTTTGCAGATAAGCAAATGGAGATCCGTAAGGCTAAGGGGCTTCATGCCGACCAAGGCACAGGGAGGACGGTACCGAGTTGGACCGCTGCTCGGGGCTTACCTCTGCTGGCTGGCTGGTCGTCACCATGACTACTGCTGGCAGCATCCTTCCTTGTGCTCCTCCTCCCACTAGCAGGGCGCTCCTTGTTGGCGGGCTGGTCAAAGATGTCTAAGTCATCGCCACAGACCTGGGGGGCTACCCTCTGGGCTCTCTCACCGGCCATGACATTCCGGTTGGTCGCCCGCCCCTGCTCACGCCGGGGGCCTTTATTTCCAGCCTCGGTCTCTCCAGGACCCTCATTGATGATGTCATCTGACGGAAGCCTGCCTTTCCAGTCCAGTGGCTTCTCGGGGCTAAGCCAGAGGGGTTTTGGCTTCCTGCCTCCCTGCTTCCTGACTTTCCCCGTGGAAGGTTGTAACCAGGATGGGGTTTTCCCGGGCAGCTCAGAGATCTTTCTGCCTGTGAGGTTTTCTAGCTGTTGGATCAGAGAGGGCTCCTCATCGAGAGGAGGGCATTTCATAGGTGGGGAGGTGGGAGGGGTGCCGGGTGTGTCACCCATTGAGACGGGGGCAGCCAACAATCTTAAGTCTTCTTCTAACTTGGCCAAATTGTCTTTCGTGCAATTAGTGGAATTCATCTCTTCGCCAAATACATTTCCTTGGGAAGAACGCTTCCCCTCGACTAATGCTTCGGCTGGCTGTGAGCAAGTGAGCGGGAGCTCCTCGTCCCCGTCTGTGCCAGCCATCTTGCGGGCATCTCTGCTTCCTTCTGAGCAATCGCCCACTGGGTTCTCTGTCCTCTCATTCTTCTCGGGCTTCAGGTCAAGCAGGATGCTCCGGTCAGCTGGAGCCTCGCCGCTTCCTTTGTCTAACTTGCCATCAAAAATGAGGTTTTTGTTGACATAAAGCCTCACATTCTTGGCACCAATGTCAAGATCCTGAAAACACAAAATTTAACAAAATGAAGATGCATGGCATAAGACCAATGGACCAAATTTTGGAAGCAGGACATACCAAGAAATGTGTGTATATATATATACACAATATATATACACACACACACACACACACACACACACACACACACGTGAGATGCTAGCCATGTGAGCGTTATAAAACTATAGCCCTGGGGATGTGAAATAAGGCTCCATCTCATTTCTGTGTGAACTGTTACATACTCTATAAATCAAAGGACTTTCACAAAGAGACAGCCTCAGTCGCTGCCTTCCTCATCATTGCCTCCTGTCGGGACATGTGTAATAGCCTGCTAATTGGTCTCCCTGCTTCCTGAGTCCTGCTACTTCAACCTCAACTTCACATTGCCACCAGTTAATTTTCTACTGGAGCGAATCTGCCCCGTCACTCCCTTTTATGAAATCCTTCGTGTTTTTTCCACTGCCTTTAGCTGCATTAAGGTTCCCCTTCTGGGCCATCAGCGTCAGGAAAGCTTGGCAGACTCCTGGGCTCTGGGTGTCATATTTTAGGTGCCCTAAAAGGAGCCTGAGGCAAGGACTTGGATGTGAGGGGCGCATTTGACAGGTGAGTCCAAGAGGGAGTGGGGCGGATAAGACAGAGAAAGAGAAAAGTCCTGTGAGCACCCAAGGCTCCTTCCTGTTGGGGCTCTCAGAGGAACTCAAATATGCACCTGAGAAATGTCCCTCCAGGGGCCAGATACGACGTTCTGTGAGGCATCCCATCTAGGAAGGTCACTGCAAGTAAGTGGGGCACACACACTTGCCCACGACTGGGGGTGGCTGAAGGCCAGAGGTGGATCAGGCATCAAGAGCCTGCTGGGGGTGCTGTCGCTGTCTGTCTGCTTTGCTCATGGAAAAAATATTAGTCAGGGAAGTCATGACATATTTTTTGGTGTTTTTTTAGTGCATGATTTTCCAGACAACTCAATAAATAGACACACTTTTTAAAAAAGTCCATCTGAAGGTTCCAGGTTCAGCTCCAGAGACCTTCCTGAGCACTCCAGGTGTATGCGTACCCGTGATCTGGGGCCGGCTAAGGCCTGAGGTGGATTGCAGAGTGGACACCCTGCTGGAGAGCACGCCCTTTACCCTTTCTCTCCTGTTCATGAAAGAAACGAATCAATACACTTTTCAAAATGTTCCTCTAGAGACTTGGAGGTAGGGGGCATTTATCTACTGCTAAAGGCTGCCTTGGAGGTATGGACACCCCAACATGTACGCAAAATGAGTGCACTCCTCTGGCAAAGGGCCCAGCAGGTAGCTGTCCTCACATGAGGCAGCTGTGGGTAAGCAGAGGGGCGTGCAGCATGGAACTCTAGGGAATTCGCACTCACAACGCGAGCTCCAAACCATTCCTTTGCACAAAGAGGAGAACTCAGGTGGATGGGGTGAATTCCAAACCCTTCAGCAAGATACACGGTAACTGTCACAGAAAGGTCCCTATCTGGCCTTCCTGTCTCCTTCCTTCCCAGCAAAGGTACCCCTACAGCACACAAGTACGCCAGTTCCTCGATCTGTGGGGATACATTCCAACACCCCAGGTGAAGGCTGGAAACTATGGTTAATACTAAACCCTTTATATATCATGGGTTTTTTTTGTAAAAAATTTTTAAAATTTAACTTTATTTATTTATTTATTTATTTATTTAAATTTAACCAGGGTGGGAGAGAGAAAGTGAGAAAGCAAGCCGCCAGGCCCAGGACTCAAACCATGATCAGCCACATGAGAGTCTAGTGCCCTTACACCACCATGCCACCTGCCAGCCCCCTATATCATGTTTTATCCTGCACATACATGTCTATGATAAGGTAGGCACAGTAAGAGATTAACAACAACTACAATAAGATACAATGATTATAACAATATGCTGGTATCAGTACTTCTGTGCTTGGGGGCCATTATGAAGTAAAACCAGCGTAACTCGCACACACGTGTTGGGATGGGATGGCCCAGATGGCTACTGAGCAACTAACGGGTGGGCCGAGTACACGGTGACGATGCTGTAGACGAAGAGGTGATCATGTTTTGGTGGGACACAGAGAGGTGTCATCAGTCTACTCAGAACACTGTGCCATTTAAAACTTACAAGTTGTCTATTTCTGGAATTTTCCATTGAATGTTGTTTGACTGTGGGTGACCACAGGTGACTGATCATGGCAAGTGAAACCACAGGACAGGGGGATGGCTGTATTCAACCCTTCTCCCGTCATGCTAAAATCAAGTCAGACCTTCTCTGGCTCTGGCCTAAGTGTCTCTTCCTCGTCATAGCAAAACTCTTTCTGTTATAGCACTACACAGGAACAGAATACATACCTCATACACTACACTGTACACATTTGAAATAGACAACTTGCTGCACTCTAACACGTGTGTACGCTGGTGATGTCATCTCCATGCTTAAGATAATGACAGGTACATCGCCCCCTAGAGTTCTTTCGGACCTCCTGGCAACCCCTCCCTCTCCAGCTCTTCCCCCAGCCGCAGGCAAGCAGCCAGCAGCTTCTCCATCACCAGAGCCCGTCTGTATTTGCGCTAGCGCCCTGCCCTGTGTCCTCACTTTTGCCTGGTTTCTTTCACCCAGCATACCTACACTGAGACTCCGTGTGCTGAGTGAATCAGTATGCTTTTCCTTTTTTTTGATGAGCAGTATTCCACTGCAAGGGCGCCCCACGATTTGCCCATCGCCAGTCCAACAAAGGCCTGTGACAGTCACTGTCACCACTGCTCCTCCTCCCCTCCCTCTTCCCACTGCCCGCCTCCTGTTGGGTTTCTGCCTCCACGTCCACATGGAACCCACTTGGCTGAGGGCAATAACCAGGGTGCTAAGCACCCCTGTAAGTCTGGGATTCTGATTTACACCTGTTTTCCTAATCACCAATGGAGGCCTCCTTTCACTCTCAGAAGTGTCCTGGTCTGGACAATAAATGACAAGGTCTGGTGGACTGTCCAATCCAACAAGAAGTTCTTGGTCCGGTTTTCGAGCAGAATAGTGGCTGGGCAGTACAGTACTTGTACAGGTGGGGCCTCCTGCTCCTGGGCGTTTCCTCCCCAGGCTTCTTTAACTCTGCACTCACCTGGTTTTCCCCCTGGCTGGCTGGCTGCCTGCCCCTCCCCGGGCTCCTCTGCCAGGTCCCCCTCCTCAGCTAGGCCTGGAATTTGAGGCCTCCTGGTTTTTCTGCCCTTGCCCACTAGGTGGTCTCATCCTTGTACTGATGGCTTCCAGCTATTTTCATCTCCAACCCTGACTCTCTTCAAGCCTCATCAAGCTCCATGTGGTTGCTTGGCCTCTCTTCTGGAATATCTAACAAGTATCTCAACCTTAACCAGCCCCAAACAGAACCAACTCAGTTCTCTCAAACCTCACCTCCCATCTTAACATGGCTTCAACTCAGCTTCGGTGGAGCAGTCGGTAGCTACTAAACTGTGGTGCTAGAGGCCACATGGCCAACCGTGGGTTCGGATCTCAGGACCCGTCAACTTGAAACTCGCAGGGCAAGCACGTATGCCCAGGACCCTGATAAGCTAGAGGGCTAGGGAAGAAGATTGCAGTGTGATGAGACCCTGTCAAGGATGCTCCCCTCGCCCCTACCAATGCACACATGCTCTCTACCATAAATCAAATAAATAACCTTTAAGAAAAAAAAAAAAATGGTTCTACATTCAACCAGTTGCCAAAACCTAGCCCTCCTTGGTTCTTCTCGCTCTTACTCAGCATACCCACTGGCTCAGCAGGTCTCCTGCCTCTATTTTCAAAATACAGCCTGAATTCTGACCTCTCCCTCTTGAATGCATGGCTGCCACCATCTCTGGGGACACAGTTGTAGGCTCCTAACTGCTTCCACTCTGTATTGTCACCCCACACACATACAACCCCCTACACACACTTCCTTTTCTACGCAGCAACTCAACAACTTAAGTCAGCTCTTAGCAGTGTCCTGTTTAAAACTGCCCAATGAATTCCTCCTGCACTGACAACACGTCCTGACTCCCTACAGGGGCCCGAGTTCTCTCTGACCCAGCTCCTGGCATGCATCCCCTCCCCACCTCCCTCCACTCCTGATACGCTGGCCCAACTGCTGCTCCTTTCTAGAACACTTACACAGAGGAGTCATGCTACAAACTCATTTCCACCTTAGGACCTGGACACTTGCCTGGGGTGTTTTGCCCCAGATCCTGCAGCTTTGCTCCTTCCTGCCTTCAGAGACCTTCCCTGACCGCAGGATCCAGTGCAGCCCCGGGCCACCTGGTGCCGGCCCTGGCCCCATTGCATCTTTTCTTTCCTTACTGTCTCTGAAATGGTCATGCTGATCAGGTTTTTAACTCACATGTTAGCGCTCACACTCACAGCTAAGCTCCAAGACAGCTGCAGCCCGGCCAAAACTGCCCTGGAGCCTGGCACGTAGTAGGCACTCAACCATGACGCTGGAATTAACAGATGAATCAATTCCCAGGCCAGCACTGCCCTCTACCAGTGTTCTAAGAACAAATCTGATCAGAAAAACGGGAGCCTGTTGCTTTTCCCTCCAGATCATTTTCCATCTTGTTTGGCTCCTGACCTGCTCCTGGGATGTGGAATCTGAGACCCCGGAGATGTTCACCTATACTTATTTCCCCCTCAGTTTTCCTGAACGCGAGGTGAGTAAGTGCTAACTAAATTTCTAGCTCGCTGAGTTACAGAGGTTTCTGCAGCAATTGAGAATGAGGGCCATCAAGCCTGCGTTACACCGCAGGAACCCGGCTTCAATCATCCTATTGCAGGGTGGCAGGCTACTATTTGCCGACTGTCAGAAAAGTCGATCCTCAAAGCACTCTTTTACATGTTTATATGGATGTGTTCTCTGTTTAGCGGCGGCTCGGAGCAAGCGCGTGCTGTGAATTAATCAGGAACTCGCTACTGGAGAAGGACAGCACAGGCGGCTCTCAGTGACTGGTTCCGCAAAATTACCGCCATGGAAACATCTGACGAGACAGAAACACTCTCATTTAAGGAGGTGGTGGGGTACCCTGGCAGCCCCCCAGTTTTGCATGGTTCTGAAGTTGGTATCCTGGCTTCCCTAACGGCATGGCTGCCTCCCAAGCTGTGTTCATCTGCCTTCCAGTAACAGTCTGACCTCTAGCCGTCTGCTGCCCAGCTCTCACCAAGGGGTCTGACTGGGAGGGGACCATGGAGGCAAGTGGGCTGGGGCTGGGTGCAAACCCCAGTGCCTGCACAGGTCAGGCAGGAAAGAGGGTGAGACGGTCCAGGTGGAGACCGCCGCAGTGCGGGGGACACTGTGGGGGGAGGGCACGCTCACGCTCAGTCCGATGGCACTGGGTCTGAAACATTCACAGCTAACGAGCCATCTCTGGGGCTGGATTTGGCCTGAAGATCACCAGACCCTCCGAATTCCAGAGTGGAATCCCTGGCAGGGGACAATTATTAGGCACTTTCTCTGAACAGTCCGGGTTTAAAAAATAAAAAACTGCAGTAGTAGCTGGTCTTGTGCCAGCAAGGCAGGCATTAAGACCCTGTCTTAGGGATGAAGAGATCGAGGCTGGTGGCTTCCACAGCATCAAAGAGCAGGTGTGTGGTGGGCCTCTATGGCTGGCCTGCCCAAGGTCTTAATTGCCACCTCCCTCCTGGTTGAGTGAGACTGTCAGAAGC
The DNA here is from genome assembly GCA_026018925.1 of Tupaia tana. NCBI lineage: Eukaryota > Metazoa > Chordata > Mammalia > Scandentia > Tupaiidae > Tupaia > Tupaia tana. The sequence goes on from JAKSZU010000016.1 coordinate 62,349,617, forward strand.
CTTAGTCTTGGACTTGCTAGCCAGGCCACCGGCAGAATCACCTGCACTGGGTGGAATTCTGAGACCCCCACTTTATTAATAATTTTTAAAGTCCCTATGGATCAGTGGTCTCCTGGCCCCATCCTAGCCTCATCCTCCACGGGGTGGTGAGTGTGTGTATACGTGCTCACATACTTCCAGACTTTTCTCTACGTACTTGCATATATACTGACGTTCCCACCAACATGCCTCTAGGGTTATGCTTGGAAGCTATATGAGACCCACATGTGCACCATGGAGAAAAGAGGGTGGAGGGTGCTATAGGCCCAGATCCCTTGGCAGCCTTCAATAAAGCCCTGTGTAAGAGATGCCTCTCTTTTTGTTATTATTTTTTTAAAGAATTATTTAATTTAATTTTATTCATTGTCACTATTTTATTTTATTTTTATTTTCTGAAGTTGACCAAAGAGAAATAGAAAGAAGGAAAGTGAGAAAGCAAGCTGCCAAGTCTGGGACTCAAACCATGGTCAGCCATGTGGGAGTCTAGCCGTCTTAACCACCATGCCACCTGCTGGCCCCTTGTTATTATTTTTAAGATTTTAATTTTATTTATTTTTCCATAGGGCGGATGTACTTGCCAGAGAGAGAACGAGACAGAGACAGACAGAAAAGTGAGAAATCACCCTCAAGGGGGCCTGCCATGCCACTATCCTTTCTCCTCCATTCTCCTCTCAGGATTTTGGGCATGCATGCACACACACCCAGTTTGACTTTTCAAGCCACCAAGCCCAGGACTTAAACCACGGTCGGGAATGTGGGAGCCCAGGACCTTAGCCAATGTGCCAAATGCTGGCCTCAATGGATGTCTTCAGGAAATGGATCCGGGGGAAATCCTCTCACTCCTAAGAACCAGCCTGCTTTTCCTTCCCAGTAACCAGGACTTTACACCTGGGCCCAGCTTCCAGGAAGTTCAGGGTGAAACTCCACCCTGCTGCCCACCTTAACTGTCAGAACCATTTGTGCATGTGTGTTTGTGTGTGTCCCTTTTATTTCCTTGATGCAGATACTTTCTTCTTTAACTAGAGTGGTCATTGCCCCTTTTATATGCAGTGGGTTTTCAAAAGGACACCTTGAAACTTTGACTGGCACGTGGCTAGTGGCCACCCCTTTTCTGGCCCACGTCTTGCCTTTATCCTCCTCCTTTACAGCTGACGAGAACCAACCATGTGGAGACTGTTATGCATTTTTAATACAACAATATTAATATTATTTCAATCTAAGTAATTTAATTAACTCAGCAAGGCCACTTTCCTCCCTGGCCCCCGTGTAGAATGACATGTTTCCTCCAATGAGCACACAAACTGCTCAGCAAAGATTAATGGCGGCGCGGTTCCCTTGCGACAGTAACCAAAGCAGAGCTGGGGGCTTTAGCACTCCAAGTCACGTTCTCCAGAGCAGAACACCTGCCTCCAGGCAGCCGACACATCCAGCAGAAACAATCTGGGAGGGCACTGGCGAGGCCCAAACGCAATGCCAGGCGGGCTCACTGAAGCAAACGGTGCCTTGGCATGGATACGCAACTGGAGTCGGACCAGATAGATGTGTGCCACCTGGTCTTCACGTCTGGCCCTGGGGGCCACACTGAAGGTGTCCCACGCTTGGCAGTTCTGCCATCATCTGGGAGCACACACTGGACCCACTATTCAGAGACAACTTGAACTGCTGCCTGGCCTGGTCTCTGCCCAGAAGTGCTGGTTCCAGAACACGAGGGATCTAGGGGCTCCGGCTGATTGTGAGGGCTTAGGGTTTGCTTCCTAGACTTGGCTCTTGTATCTCTGTCATGGGTCCATTGGGACATGGGGGCTTCAGGAGGTGAGCTGCAGCTACCCAGAGGGCCACCACGTGTGCTTCCAGACCTGATTCAGAGCCAACTCCTTCAGGAAGCCCCTGCCCTCCCTGTCTCTCCCTCCTCCCCAATTCCAGGTGAGTAGAGGGTCTTCCTCTGAGCTCTCAGAGTGGGGTTTGCAATCTGGCTCTTTGCACCTACCACCTAGCCAGGGTCCACACATGCACACCTGGACTCATAAACGTGGACCCTGCCCTCCAAGGACAGAGAATGGCCTATTCCTGTCTATCTTGATGCCCAGTTCTGGGGACCAGACCTGCTCTTTTCCTGGGGTACCTAAACTTAAGTCACAGGGAGTTCTAATTTCACTAGGGAGGAGGCATCAATGCCTTTCATATGTCCCTTAGGAGGAAGACCCATGCAAACCACTCTTTGTGATGGGCTATCCCCCAGTCTTGCTTCATCTGGCTGAGGTATCCACAGCCTAGGTAGCAAGGCAGGTTGACCAATGGGTGCTACATCTGGGCTTGCATGAGGACAGTCTGTTTCTGCAGTGAGTCTGATGCCTTCAGAGGCCACCACTTGGAAGCCAAGGATGATGTCACATAGAGACTAGAGATAAGTGATAGAGGGAGGCAGATCCTGATAAGATCATGTGAACTCCCATTTTCTGCTATACCTGACGACAGCCACCCCTTACTCTTCAGTTAGATGAGCCGAAGAGCTCTCTTTCGTGCTTACCCAGTGCTGACTGGATTTTCTGTCCTTTGGTACCACGAGAATCCTGGTGGACATGCTAACGGATTTCTGAGAACTTTGGTCAATAAACACAGCCACTGAACCAGTCCTGGCGAAGGCTGGCAGGAGGCAGGTGGGAGTCTCCACTTTCTGGGATTTATCTTGCTGGCCTCGGCCAGCACCTGAACATGAGTGAGCAGTCATGCCCTGCTCAGACATCTCTCCCTGGTCTGCACAGCACAGGGTGCAGGCCTCAGCTTCTATCCTGGTACTGCGCCTACTCTCATTCTTTTCATTTTTATTTTTAAAATTTCTTTCTTTCTTCCATGAGTGAGAAAGAGACAGATAGAGACAGAGAAACAGACACTGGACAGGACCTTTATGCCATGCTCCACCCCCTAGCCCCAGTTAGCCCCAGATCATAGGCCCGTGCACACCTGGTGTGCTCAGGGAGGACTCTGAACATGAACTGGAACTTCCATGTGGGTCAGCCTTGCCGAACATTTTGTTATCACTATGCCACCAGAAAGGCAAGGACCCTCAACAAGGTCTCACACTGTAATCCCCACCGCCAGCTCCCCAACCAATCAGGATAAAGGACGTGTGCACCTGGGTGAGACTGGTTGACTAGGGAACAAATCCACGCTCTTCCACAAGGATCCAGCAATCCTTGGGATGTGCATTAATGCCGTGCCACTGGGCTGAACCGACTCTCATTCTGGTGGAATAGAGTCTGGCTCTGCTCTCAACCTTTTGGACCCCTGCTCACCTCTGAGCTTGTTGGGACTCCCATGGCGACCATGCCTGTATCTGTCTGGGTCTGGATGCTCCCTCTGATAAGTGACATTGGCCTAGGCCAAGTCTAAAGTCAATACCTCAGAAGTCTCCCATACAATGGGGCCAGCCCTCTTTGCACCAGCCATCCTGCTAAGCTGCTGTCATGCTCTGCAGGTCCAAGGGTGCCCAGATGCTACCAGATGGGACAGCTAGTCAGGCCACAGTGACTCAGGTGACCGAAGTTAAGTTAGACTTTTGATTTCAAAGTCATTGCCATGTTTGGTCTTGATTTGCATCCTGATTCAAGCCATCCAAGTAGTAAAAAAAAAACAATTTTGAGACAATTAGGGGTATTTAAATATGGAGTGGGTGTTTGAGCATAGTAATTAATTATCGTCAGGCATGATAGGGGCATCGGGTTATATAAAAATAAACAAACTCCTTATTTGTTACAGATGCATACTGAAGCATTTGTGAGTGAGATGGTATGATAGCTACAAATGTTACTTTCAACTGTTGGGGGAAAGATGAAACGAGAATGGCAGAATGGTGATAATTATTGAAGCTGGTGATGGATACAAGGGGCGTTATGAAACTAATCTCTCACTTTTGCATTCGTTTGAAAATTTCCTCCCAGAAAAGGGCATTGCTTAAAATGCAAATACCATCATGGGACGAACAGTCTCCCCATGGTGGTCTGTGAGAGATGCCCCTCACCCACACCAGCAACCTGAGCTAGACTACGCCTCAAGCCTTCTCTCTCAGTGCCCCCTCCTCTCTGCTCCAGTCCCCAGACAGCAGCCACAGTGGTCTTTTAAATTCCTTAATCAGGGGCTAGGTAGTGGCATAGCAGTGCCCATAGGTCCAGCTGTACTGCCCTGGGTTCACATCCCAGAACCTCCTGGTGCATGTTGGCCATACACCTGTGCCCATGATCTGGGGTTGACTGAGGTTGGGGGTGCACTGCAGTGTGGGGACACTGTTGGGGGTGCTGACTCGCTCTAGCTCTGTCTCTTATGGAAGAAAAATAAATAAACTTAAAACAAATTCCTCAGTCAGATCATGCCACCCCACTGAAAACCCTCCAGCGATGACACTAATAGCTAATACTCGCATTGAGAACACAAAGGCCGGGAATTGTTCAGAGCATGTTACACGCATTCACTGGATAATACTGACTCATCCATCAGATGAAAATGAGTAACTTGCCCAAGGCCACCTGGAATGCTTCTAGGTGGCAAGCTCTGACACCTTGCCCTGACCATCCCTCATTCAGCTACTTTCCAAATAAGGTCAGAATATGCCAGGCCCACATGACCTGGTCCCCACCTCATTTGGGACTGCCCCTTAAACTCCTTTGTTCACCATGCTCCAACCATTCAAGTACACCACTGTCCTGGAACTGGCTGAGTATGCTCCCACCACAGAGTCATTGTACTTGCTGTGTCCCCCCCCAGTCACGCTCTTCCCACATGCCATGCCCCATGGTCGCTCCTTCTCAGCCAGCTCCCGGGGAGGCCTCTGACGACTCTGCCCAAAGTAGCCCTATGCCTCTCCTCCTTCTATGACTCATTCACTGACCCACTGTATTGTCTCCAGAACACTCAGCACTACCTCAAATGATGCTGCTCGTGTATGTCCTTGTTTATTGTCCCTTCTCCACCAGAAGGGACAGGGCTGTGTGGAAGGGTCTTGTCTATTTGTTCACCAGTGTACTCTGAGCACCAAGAACCATGCAATCCAATACAGAAGTCACCAGCTGCACATGGCTATTTTAGTTAAAATTAAATAAAATTTGGAGCTAGCAGGTGGCATGGTGGATAAGGTGCTGGATTCCACATGGTCAAATGTGTGGTTTGAGCCCTAGACCCACAGGCTTGGAAAACACATTGCATGTGCATGTGTGTCCAAAAATCTCAAGAGGAGAATAAAGGAGAAGGGATTGCAGTGTGGCCGTCTCCCCTGGGGGGTGATTTCTCACTTCCCTCTCTCTCTCTCTGTCTCTCTCCAGTGGACACATATGTCCTATGGCAAAAAAATCTAAAAACAAAAAGAAAAGATAAATAAAAACTAAAATAATAAAATTAAAAATTAAGTACAATTTAAAACATAATTTCTTAATTGCACTAGTCGCATTTCAAGTTCTCCACAGCCACCTGTGTGGCTTCATCCCTTTGGCCAAGGCCTGCCTTTCCTCTCTAACCTACACTCAGCCTGTGTCTACTGTTTTGGGCAGGTGGATACAGCATATTTCTATGGTTGCAGAAAGTTCTAGAGGGCAGACTGGCCTAGACCACTTGATGTGTCACTGAAATAAATCCTAGGGAAGTGCAACATACATCCATTCATTCAAAAACCACTTAATGGGCATCATTCCATCCTGTCCGGGTGCTCACTGCTGAGACCAGGCTGGGGGGTGGCATGTGCGTGCCACGGCTGTGAATGAAGATAGCGACAGCGAAGATGATGATAGGGTGCCTGTTTTTACTGAGAGGTGACACCCTGTGGTAGATAAGTCATATGCTTGCTATAAAGGAAAACAGATGGACCATAAGGACCTTCTGGAAGCCTGTGTTCTATTATTCTACTATAGAAGGGAGGCGATTAGTCACATTCCCCTCCCAGCTCTGCCCCTTTCATTCCACTAGCTGGGCGAGTCATTTAATCTGTGGAAACATCAAAAAGACATGACGAACATGTTATCACATTCTCTCCTGAGTCCAAAACAGACATCACTAATTAATCACAGCACTTTTTCCTCAATAAACCAGAAGGAAGATTCCAGATCCTTCTATAGACAGCACTCTGGGCAGCCATTTCCAATCAGAGTTGGCAAAAGAGACATGGTCTATTGGCCATGTGGGATCTCTTAGCTCGAGGCCTGGCTTCTTCATCAACAAGAGGAGGAACTCCACCACCCACTTGCAGGGCTGTGGGAGGTGGAGGTGGTTCACGTGTTCAGGTATTTGGGCATCGAGTACTGTATTTACTGAGTGCCGACTGGCTGCCTCACGTGTGCCTGAGATCTGCCGCACTGGGGAATAGCAGTTGCCACGGCAGACACGTCTGAGTGCTGCCTTCTGTGCTCTGCTGTGGACCGCGTGTGGCCTCCACGTCCTTACTTTCCCTCTCAATGCCGATCCCCTGGGCTAGCTCACACTCACTGTGTCACCTAATGAGGGGAGAAGGAGCCCATAAATGCTGGCCTGCAGATTTAACAGGCAGCATATTTTCCAATAAAAAAAAAAGACTCCCCCTTTTCTGTCCCTTCTTTTCTCACATTCTAAATAAGCCTTGGCTGGATTAGCTCCTCACATTTAACTTTTCCTCCTTGGATTCCCATACACAAAACACTGTATTAACAAGCCGTGTCTACCAGGCTGAGCTATATTTCCTATAAACTCACATTTTATCTCCTCTAAAACACACAGTAATAGCATCCTCTGGAGAATATTAAATCAAACCAACCTGCAGCTGCATTGGTTTGCGCTCTTCTGCCCCCGGTAAAATTCTGGCAACAGATGGGTGTGCGTTACATAAGCGGTGGCCTGGCTGGGACTGCAGTCCTGACTCCCTGACTCCAGCCTGTCCGTAGAAAGATCTCGCTGTCTAATCCCCACAGCCACCAGCTCCCCAAGCACCAGCATCAACACCTTGACGCTCCTGAGGGATTCTTAAAATCCTGCTCCTTTTTTTAAATTCTATACACACAAGAAAGGCTGAGTGTAGGTTAGAGAGGAAAGGCAGGCCTTGGCCAAAAGGATGAAGATCATGTTCTTTGTAATCCAGCACATAAACTCTGCTTTCCTAGGCCTGAGATATATATATTGAGTGCCAGGGCCAAGCTATAGGGTGCAGACTTGGGCAGCTGACACTGTTCCGTTACGCATTGCAGACGGTAAGATGACCAGTGCCAGGAAGTGCCGAGTGGGACCTGGAATGATGCTCGGAGTGCACGGTGGCTGTGCAGGGCTGGGGCTGCCTGTGAGGGCAGCCTGGAGCAGCTAAGGGGCCACAGGTGGCAAGGGAGCAAGGGGGCAAGAGGAGGCTGGCAACTTTACCCACAGAAACTTCCCCACTTTTTTTGGCACTTGGGACTTCTCAACAATTTTAAATTTTAGGCATTTTTTAAAAAAAAAAGAAAACTAAACTAAAAAAGGGGGGGGCAGACAGTGTGGTGCAGTGGTAAAACTTGATGCTCTGAGGCTTATACACATGGGAAGGTTCTTGGTTTGCATCCAGAGACCTTCCTGAGTGGGTGGGCAAGTGTGTGCCCTGTCCAGGGTAGGCTGGGTGAATCACAGTGTCAGGACCCTGTGGAGAGTATTGTCTCCTCTCTCTTTCTCTCATTTGCTCAAGTTAGGAATAAGTAAATAAACGCAAAAAACAGAAATTAGAGAAAGCTTTCTGCTGTTTCTCTGTGCAGCACAGTGTGTGACCAGAGCCAGCAGGACCCTGTCTGCCACACTGCCTGCAGCTCCCGGTGCCTCACAGACAGCGGGCGCTCAAGGTACGTTTACTGGATATGGAAAGGTTAATGCAACTGCTTATGGGTTACGGGGAGCACAAGCTCATTCATTCACCAACCACTCGTTTCTCCTTTGAACAGAGCAGTAGTGGAGAAGACTGAAGGTGTCCAGAGCAGGTAGGGTGGGGCAGGTGTGAATTCTGGTACAGGGTATGACAGAGCATACATATTCATGAGGTCCAGAAGCAGCACCAGGGAAAGGGGGCAGGGTCAGCTTCCTGGACAAAGTGCTGCCTGGATGTTCCAGGAATATGAGGCAGACAGGCGGTTTGAGTTGTGTGAGATGGGAGGGGCCAGGGATTAGGCCAGTAATTACCATGAGGGGGGAGGGAACCAGCCCAGCTGGTGTCCTGGAGGGTGGTGTGAGCAAGGGGCAGGAATGACTAGAGAGAGACAGAGCAGGCATCTGGGGATTAAGAGGCTCTGATGTCACATTCAGGGTTTGCCCTTGACCTTCTAGGTCAAGGGAGCTTCTGCGCACTGGAAGCCACAGAGAACCCTGGGCAGAGCTGAGGCTGTTGCAGACAGACTGGAGGGCTGGCCCAGGGCCAGGGAGGGCAAGCAGGAGGCATATTCCTCCTCACCTCCATGGCTTCGCACACACTGGTCTCTCTAACTGGATGGACTCTCTCCTTTTCTGCCTCAGCTCTCTGCTGCTGTCTCTCTGCACCACAGCTCAGCTGTGTGTTCCTTCAAGAACCTTCCCTGATCCCTCAGGGCCTGAGGAAGCTCCCTCATCCACACTCCATGCAATCAGGAGCATGGTAAGTTGTAAGTTCCAGCTCAAAGATGGGTTTCATTGAACTATATGGTGGTTTAAAAAGAAGTTAGATTAACTCGTGACATTTACGAACCAGGTAGGCTCGTAGCAAAACTCGGATTTCCAGCTCACCAGGAATGTTTACAAGATTCAACAGTATTGACTCAGTCCTACAGAGCAACCATTATTTAAAGCTACAGAGTGGCCTTCCTTTTACCTGGAGCCTGGGCTTGCAAGTCTGCCACAGTCCTCACCACTCCCTAGTGCCTCTCTAGAAATACTAAGACTGAGAATCAGTTCCTATTTATCCTCTCACTGGTACTATTGCTTTCCTTACAGAAGATGTGAAAGGAAAGTATAACAATTCTCATCGTGATTGTCAATCATTAGAGGGGAAACAGGACAGGCAGAATGAGTTCTTGCCCTTCCTCACTTGTTTAGTTCTCTGCTGGATCCCTGGGGTGTCGGAATCTGAAACCCTTGGTTCTCTGGGTTCACCTTCATCAAGGCCCCCATCATGATATATTATGCTTCTACATTTACTTGTCTGACAGCTTTTAGACCAAGAGTTCCTCCAGGGGACGGGCTGTGTCTTTCACATCAGTATCCTCAGAATTCATCACGAAGCCTGATGCCGAGAGTATACGTTCTCATACACGTTGAATGACGGAACACATGCAAATGAATACATGGAACAGTGCAAGAGATGGAAGGACGGGGGCCCAGATGCAGGCAGTAGCGGGAGGGTAGATAGTGTGAGGTTGGAACGGAGTGCAGAGATCTGGAAACCAGAGGGATGACAGCCAGAGGTGAAGAGCCTGCCTATCACAGTGGGGGCCACATGCCAGGAAGACTGGCACGCCTGGTTAGACACACCGCATCCGGGACGGTGCCCCAGACCTGCTGAATTAAAACTCTCACTTCAGCATGCTCCCCAAGTGGGTCACTGTAGATTGATACTGAGAAATCACAGGAAAGAAAAGGCACCTAGGGTTCTAAAGCCTGTGCTCAAATTCCATTCTGTGTGTGGCTCACTGGCTGTGTGACGGGGGGGGGAAGTTATATAACCTCTCTGAGTCTCTGTTTTCTTATCTATAAATGGAGTCTCAGTTCATATTTTCCCATTTCCCCCAAAGGGCAGCCTGACATCACCCCAAACCTTAGGAGTCAGAAGCTCTGTTCCTGGTGGCTCTGGCGAATGCAGTGTGAAAACACTCATGAGGAAGGAAACCAGGGCCTCTTCTTACCCAGCTTGCAAAGGCAGGAATCAGGCGATTGGCAAACTGCCACGTGCTGCCATCAACCAAGTCCCCAGAGAGGAACCAGAGCCGGTTACTTACGCCGTCAGTCGTCCAGTAATTCCAGATCCTGATCTTGGCCAGACCGAAGTCGAGCAGCCGTCTTGTGTTGCGGATGACAAAGAAGAGCTGGAGTGGCGGGTGGAAGGGGCAGGTCCATAAGGAGGGGTCTTTCTTGGTCTGAAAAGGCAGCAAGAGCAGGGGGTTGTTAGGCGCATTTCTGCCGCCAAGGGAAAGGGCTGCCAGGATGGCTAATGGGAACCAGGAGACGTCTGGGGGCAGGAAGCCAGGCCACCTTCTCTACGTAATCCTCGGTGGGGTTTTAGACCTCATCCCACCTGGACTACACTCATAGCAGGTTACTGACCCTGCCCTGCATAAAGCTGCCCCCTGGCTGCCCCTCTGATCTGCCAACCAGACCAACTGAAATTGCAGCGGGCTTTATTTTAATCAACTTAATCAGCTTGGAGGAGCACTCGGGGGTGGTGGGGGGTGGGAAGAGACTAGAGGGAAGGATGGAAAGGAGCCACCACCCGCGCTGTTTGATTAACCTGGCAAACAGAGCCTTTGATTTTCTTTTGTAAAACTCTGTTGAATTTTTAAAATTTAAAAATAGAAAAGAAAGAAGCTGGCTCAGGCATTCGTTGGGATGGGGCCATGGCACCGAGCCTTGGGATTTATTCTGTTCCCTTTCAGGGTGTTCAACCCCAAGGCCTCCGTGTGCAGATTCCAGCAGCCTAGCCGAGGTGGCAATTCCAGGCCAGAGGGTAACAGAGCGGGGAAGCCTTGTTGTCATTTTCATTTGCACCAACAAAATTTCACGTCCTGAGTGCTTTGGATACAAAAACAGCCACCTTAGGGGACTTTTCACAGCTCCAGCCACCTCCTCTCCTGAATCTCTGTCCCTATCTTTTATTCTCCATCAGAACAAAACTTAACTGCTGTTTCCAAACTTGTCCGCACGGGCTCAACCTCAGCCTCAGTACAAGCTGGGCCTCGGCTTGCAATACTCTTCCCACCCTTCTCACCCTGGGAAATCAGCTGAAATGTGATGTGGCCTCTGCTGTCACCTCTTCCCTGACACAGCCACTCCTTCCTCCCTTGGCTCCTTGGAATACCTAGGGAGAACAGTCGCCCCAGTGTCCCACAATGATGCTTCACCTCTGTGCCACACTCCTCCCAGCTGTGAACACCTAGGCATTGAGCGCCGTTCCTTGGCACGTGGTAAACGCTCAAAAATCTTTCAAGAATGAATTAACACCTAAGTGAATGGATAAATGAAAAGCACCTAATATCCTTTCATTCAAACTTTTGAAAAGAGACTGTCAGCTGGATCTGGCTTGCAGAGGTATTTTGCTTGATTCATTAAAAAAAATTTTTTTAAAGGGTAAATTCATTGTCAATACAAAAATGGGGCAATTTTCCCCAAGAGCCAGATTTCTGGCTTCTCTGCAGACTTCAAAGACACAGTAGCTCAGAGTCCCCCACATGACCTTCTCCTGGCTCCATGAGCATTACTCCTGAAGCCAGGTGGGCACTCTTCAGCACCCCACAGTCCCCACCACTGTCTGTCACCTCACTGCCCAGTTATATCTCTGCCTGATCCCTGCAGGGACCCAAGGGTCCCAACTCCCACAGTGAGACCAAAGCCCTGGTCACTTTGGGCCCTTGCTTAGGGGCTGAACCGTCACAGCAAGTCCCACGAGCCAATAAGCAACTACCGCGTGTCTGGCACTGTCTGCGCTGTCCCTATATCCAGAAGGAGCACTGTCCTGTATTTAAGAACATCTCAACAGCCTTCCCGTCACCAGGAACATGGCTGCCACTTGACAGCGCCAGGGAAGGAGAACTGGCCGACTCTGGGGTTGTGTTGACCCCCAGGAGATGGGAAGCCCAGGCTCCAGCTGCGGGGGAGGACAGAGGGGGCTTGTTGCAGTGACAATGGTGCCTTTCAGGAGGGAGGAGGTTGCTTTGTTAAGGGGGAGAGATGAGTTCCAGGGGTTCTGACTTATTCTGGCAAGGTTCTCAAGCTCTACAAGAACTTTTAGTGCTCTGGGCAGCTGCGAGGGGTCACGAAACCACATCTCCAAATCCAGTGGCCGGATCTCACTCCTTCCCTAAGTTGGGCCCTAAAATGGGTCACTGCAGCTGCTTGACAAAGGGAAGAAACTGAAGGCCGACCCTTGGATGTGGGTGATGGGGAAAGTAATTGATTTCCCTTCCCGTTTCTGTCAGTAGGAGGACTAACAAGAGGACTAAGTGGGAATTGTGGTGTTCAAAGTCAAAGAACATTAACCTGCGGATAACTCTGGGCCTCATTAGCAACGGAGCCTTCTGATGTTCCCTCTCCACAGACAGAATCTCCGAGAGAGAAAGGCCGGTGGGAGGCCACTGAGGGCTGACCCAGTGCATGCTGGGAAAAACCCCAGGTGTGAGGCCAGCAGGCAGAGCATCTACGGCTCCCCCAGCCACAGCAGGTGGGAAGCAAAACGGACGTGAATCAGGGCACCTTGATGCTGTTGTTAGTGCACTAAGTTCTCTCAGTGCCCGGAGAGGTGAGGAGCGCAGTAAGCCCTGTGCTACGGAAGGAAGACCAAAGCTCCACCAAGGTTGCTCAACGCCCACACCACAGAGTGAGAACTTGAGCCTAGATGTCTAATTCATTAATTCATTCTGTCTCCATCTGGATTCTCCTGGAAGCAGACCCTGAGGCAAGGATCCGAACGTAAGTAGTTTATTTAGACAGTGAGGGAAACACAGTGGGCAAGAGGACTAGAAGAGGGAATGCAACCCACAAACCATGTCAGCCAGCTAGTTGCTCCTGTGGGTGACAGAAGCTTAATCCCACCAGGGAATCTGGGAGCCAGTGTGGAACAGGCCTCAAAGGACCTCCACCCACGGGACAGGGGAGCTGGGGTATTTATACCCCAACTCCCACAGTGTTGGTTGAGGGCTTCAATCCCCCCCTTCATTTGGGCGTGCTGCATGGGAGGCAAAGTGGGCCCTGAAGGCCAGAAAAAGAATCCTCCAGGAGAGAAATGTCAGTGCTGGCAGTTGGAAGAGCAGCCAGCCGGAGCAGTAGGGAGAGGGGTGTGGGCAGACACCACAGCATCTGCTACACACTTGCCCAACAAATACCAAGTCCCCCTCGGTGGGGCAGACGATGAGCTAGAGGCAGGGCATGTGCAGATGAGCCCGGCCCACCAGGTCCCACCAACTCTGTGCTGGGAGGGAACGCAAACAAGTAAAACCTCCCAAAACAAAAAAGAAAATCAAGCAGGGATAAGTTCTATGAAGAAAAAGGCAAACTATTAATGGTGAATGGAACCGTTATTTTAGAATGGGTGATCAGGAAGGTAACTCCTTAACCAAAGGTGCGTTTCTATGTTGGCATTCCTAACACAAATCTGCATAGCTACAGGGAGATCATGGACTGCCCTTGGAACAAATCCCAATCTAATAAATGAGTGCATTAAAAAGGAACACACTGTTGACATATACAACGATTTGGAAGGATGTCAAGGGCGTTATGCTGAGTGAAAAAAGCCGATCTCACAAAGCTTGCACACTGCATGATTCCATTCATACCGCACTCGAGATGGCAGGCAGTCGGGGCACAGAACAGACCAGATCAGTGCTGGGAGGTATGGCTATAAACGGGGAGCCTGAGGGAGTTCCCTCTGTGTGATGGAACTGTTCACAATTCCACACATGTGATAACACCACACAGAACTCTACACACACACACACACACACACACACACACACGCACGCACACGAGCACAAGGTCTAGACCCTATACCAAAGGCCAGGTCCTGAATTTGACGTACTACAGCTGCAAAGGATATTACCACTGGGGAGGAGGGGGCTGGAGAAAGGTACATGGGATCACTCTGTCCTCTTCCAAATCTGCAATGTTGGGTTAGCAGGTGGCATGGTTGTCAAGGTGCTGAACTCCCACGTGGCCAACAGTGTTCAAGTTCCAAACCTGGTGGCTTGAGAATCATGCCAGGCGTGTGTGCATGCATGCCCAAAATCCCAGGAGGAGAACGGGGCAGAAGGGATTACAGTGTAGCCATCCCCTCTAGGGGATGATTTCTCACTTTCCCTCTCTCTGTCTCTCTCCAGTGAGTGAGTGCATGCACCCTATGGCAAAAACCTAAAACAAACAAACAAAACTGAGATATAATTCACATGCCAGAAAATTCACCCTTTTTAAGGTGTACGATCCATTGATTTGTTTTATTCCGGTGTATTCACAAGGTTGTGTGACCTTCACCACTATCTTTTTCTAGCATATTTTTATTACTCCTGAAAGAAATCCCGTACCCATTAGTGGACACTCCTCATTCCTACACCCCCACCATAGCTCCTGGCAATCGCTAATCTATATCCTTTGTGTCTCCATGGATTTTGCCTATTCTGGACATTTCATATAAATGGAATCACATTATATGCAGCCTTCGGGTCTGGCTTCTTTCACTTAGGATGTCTGCATGGTTCATTCATACTATAGCATGTATCTGCACTTTATTCCTTTTCGTGGCTGAGTAATATTCCATTGTACACATACACAGTACCATGTTTCCTTTATCCATTCAGCAGTTGATAAACATTTAGGATGTTTTCAATTTTTGGCTATTACAAATAATGCTGCTATGAATGCTCATGCACAATTTATTTTTTCTTGGAGAGATATTTGATAGAGGGTGTACATGTTCCATGCATAAATATTTTTATGAACATGTTTTTATGGGTTGTTGGGAAAGACATGAAGCACTTTTCCATAGAAAAATATGTCATGACTTTCCTGATAACCTAATAGTTCTCTTGGATATACACCTAGGAGTGAAATTGCTAAGTCACAGTGTAAATTTGCATTCAACTTTTTTTTTTAAAGAATTATTTAATTTTATTTATCTTTAAAAAAATTTTTTTAAAATGTTGCTACAGGGTACATGCACTCACCAGGGAGAGACAGAGAGTGAGAGAGAGAGAGAGAGAGGAAAAGAGAGAGAGAGAGGGAAAGTGAGAAGGCAAGTCACTAGGTCTGAGACTCAAACCACAGTTGGCCACGTGGGAGTTCAGCACCTTAACCATCACGCCACCTGCTGGCCCCTATGTTCAACTTTTTGAGGCACTCCCAAACTGTTTTCCACAGTGGCTCTTCCATTTTATTGTTGCATTTCCATCAGCAAAGTATGAAGTTTCCAGTTTCTCTGCATGCTCACTGACACTTACTTTCTGCTATCTTTTTATTTTTTTAAGAGTTATTTACTTAATTCCATTTGCTATTATTATTATAATTTTCATCTGACCAGATAGAGACAGAGAGAGAAAGAAAGGGAAAGTGAGAAAGCAAGCCACCAAGTCCAGGACTCGAACTGTGGTAGGCCATGTGGGAATCCAGCGCCTTTAACCACCACACCACCTGCTGGCCCCTCTATCTTTTTTCTAAAGTATAGCCATCACGTTGGGTGTGAGATGCTATCTAACTGTGGTTTTGATTTGCATCTCCCTAAGGGTTAAGGATGTTGAGCATCTTTTCATGTGGTTTTTAGCCATTTGTATATTTTCTTTTTTTTTTTTTGGAGAGGTTTTTGCTATAGGGTGCGTGCGCTCGCCAGACAGACAGAGAGACAGAGAGACAGAAAGCGAGAAATCACCCCCCAGGGGGGATGGCCACGCCGCAATCCCTTCTCCTCCATTGTCCTCTTGGGATCTTGGGCACGCACACACACGCGCCCGGCGTGAGTTTAAGCCACCGGGTCCGGGACTCGAACCGCGGTCGACTACATGGGAGTCCAGCGACATAGGCATTACGCTAACTGCTGGTCCCTACCATTTGTATATTTTCTTGCATAAATGTCCAATTCAAAGTCTGTTGCGGGGGGCCAGTGGGTGGTGAGGTGGTTAAGGCACTGGACTCCCATAGGGTGGACCACAGTTTGAGCCCTGGACCTGGTGGCTTGCTTTCTCACTTTCTCTTTCTCTCTCTGGTGAATGCATGTGCCCTATAGCAAATTAAAATAATAATAATAAATAAAATTAAATAATAATAAGTAAAATTAAATAAATCAAGAAAACGATTTTTTTTAAATGTGATTTGCCCATATTTTAATTAGGTTGCTTGTCTTTTTAGTTGCTGAGCTTAAGAATTCTTTCCTTTATACATTCTGGATATATGATTTGCATATATTTTATTCCACTTGGTACATTGTCTTTTTACTTTCTTGATATTGCCCTTTGAAGCAAAAATGTTTTTAATTTTGATGAAGTCTGATTTCTCTATTTTTTTTTTTTGTTGTTTATGCTTTGGATTTCATATCTAGGACTCCATTGACAAATCTAAAGCTATAAAGATTTACATTTATGTTTTTTCCTGAGAATTTTCCGGTTTTATGTCTTATGCGTAGGCTTTGATCCATTGAGTTAGTTTGCATAAGGTATGAGGTAGGACTCTAACTGCTTTGGCATGTAAAAATGTATTTGTCCTGATCCCAATACTTATTGAAAGACTATTCTTTCACCATTGAGTGGTCTTGGCATCTCTGTTGAAATCAACTGACTAGAGATGTATGGCTTTATTTCTGGACTCTGAATTCTATTCCACTGATCTATATGTTAATCCTTATGCCAGTAATGTATGTAGTCTTGACCACTATCGCTTGGTAGTAAGTTTTGAAATTCAAAAGTGCGAATCCTCCTACTTTATTCGTATTTTTCAGGATTACTTTTAGTTTTCTGGGCTCCATCTAATCCCCTATGAATTTTAGAATCAGATCGTCAATTTCTACAAAGAAGTCAGCTGGGATTCAGATAGGGATTGTGTCAAATCCGTAGGTCAGTTTGGGGAGTATTACCATTTTAACAATGTTAAGTCTCCTGATCCAAGAACATGGGCTGTTTTCCATTTACTTAGATCTTAAATTTCTTTCTACAATGTTTTGTAGTTTTTAGAGTATATATTTTGCACTTTTTTGTTAAATTTATTCCCATTTTATTCTTTTGATGTTTCTTAATTTCATTTTCCCTTATAATCCTTTTTATTTCTGTAAGGTTGGTAGTAATGTCCCCTATCATTCCTGATTTTAGCAAAGAATCCTTTTCTTTTTTACTTAGCTAGTCTAGCTAAAGGTTTGTCAATTTTGTTGATCCTTTCAAAGAACCAACTTATAGTTTCTTTATTTTCCTCTGTTGTTCCACTCTCTTTACTATTTTTATAATTTCCTGTAAGTCTATAATTACTTCACAGTAAAAGGTTTAAAAATATGTACTGCATATTTTTATGTACTGGAGATATAGTGTGCATAAGACAAACAAGAACTTATGAGCTAAATGGGAGAGACAGGTAATAAACAAGAAAACCAGATCATTTCTTACAGTGAGATGTGCTCTGAAGAAACTGAAAAATGATGATGTGACAGTGATTAGGATCGGAGAGGACAGGACTCCTCCAGATGTTGGGTCAGAAAGGTCTTGCTAAGAAAATGATATATGGGCTAAAATTTGAATGTGGAAAAGCCACAGGAGAATTCTTCTGGAGAGGGAATGAGCTTATCAGGCTGGAGGGGTAAAAGGCGGGCCTGTGGCTGCCAGAGTCCTGCTGGTAAGGAAGGCAGAAAGAGAAGAGGGCAGAAAAGGAGCTGGGGCTTGTTCAGAGAGCCCTGCAAGCCACAGCGTGGCCTCTGGGATCAATGTGTAAGTAATACAGAAGTCAAAGTGAGGGTTTTAAGTAGGGGAAGTGCACAATCTGACACTTTTGAAAGATTATTTTGAGGGCCAGCCCATAGCACAGTGGTTAAGAGAGCTAGATGCCCATTGGTCAACCATGGTTTGACTCCTGGTCCTGGCAACTTGAAAAACCTGCATGCCTGCTCAAAATCCTTATGGGAAGGAGAAATGGAGAAAAATGAGAGGAAAAAGAATCATGGAGTGACCATGCCCTACTGGAACAAGAACGGAAGAAAATAAGAAGCATTTACTAGTGTAAGTATAAGAGGTGACAGAACTTGGGAGGTACCAGTGAAAAGAGAGAAGGGGTCAGACTCTGGCTGTTGGGGAAGCACAATCGAGAAAACTTGCTTGCATGCTGGAAGGTGGGAAGGTAGAAGACAATGTTCAAGTCACACTTACCCCCCAGTGCATAAAAATGTGCAATTAGTATTTTTAAACTTTAAATTTGGAAATAATCATAGTCTCAAAGGAAAGCATAAGTTTCCTAGGGCACTCAAGGAAGATTAAGTAGTGGGCTTGGGCACCTGAGCAAACAGTGACAGTTGGCCCTCTATGTTCCTGGGTTCCACATTCATGGATTCAACCAACTATGGACCAAAATATTTGGAAAATATAATTAAATTTTAAAAAAATATAACAATACGGGCCAGCCAGTATGGTGCTTAAGGCGGCTGGATTCCACATGACTGACTATATAGTTTGAGTCCCGGACATGATAGCCTGAGAAACATGCCGGGTGCATGCACATGTGTGCCCAAAATCTGTAAGGAAGAAAGAGAGAAGAGATGGCAGCGTAACCATCCCCCATAGGGGAGTGCTTTCTCACTTTCTCCCTCTCTCTCTCTCCCCTCCTCTAGTGAGTGCATGAGCCCTGTAGCAAATAAAAAAAAAAATGAATGAACTAATTAACAACAGAACAGTGAAACAATAATACAAGTAGGCCCAGCTGTGGGTAGCACGTGTTAGATGCTGCTGCTTGACAGGGTGAGGTCACATGGGAGGCCCAGGCTTGATTTCTGGCCCACCCTAAAAAGCCAGACACAACGGCACATGCCTGTAGGCCCAGCTATGCAGAAGGCAGGAGGATGGTGACATAGCAAGACCCTGTCTAAACCACACACACACACACACACACACACACACATACACACCACAAAAATAAATGAATAAAAATGCACAGAAATACAAATAATAATGGTTTACATAGCATTTACATTTCATTAGGTATTAAAAATAATCTAGAAGTGATTTAAAGCATATAACCTATATATGTGGGAGGATATATATAGGTTATATGCAAATACTGTTCCATTTTAAAAGTTCATTCATTTCCTGAGTGAGAGAGAGCGGTAGGCAGACAGATACACAGGCACCTTTGAAAGGGTCTTCATGTCACAATCCTTCTCCCAGCCCTATAGCCAGCCAGGAGCACAGGTGTACCTAGCATATCTAGACAGACTCAGGACACAGACCCAGAGCCTTCTCCTATGGCTTCCAGCATTGTGCACCAATGCCTCTACTGCCCATGCTGCCATGTGTGGGCTGGAGCCATTTTATTTAAGGGACTGGAAGAGCCACAGTTCTGGCTATCTATCTGTGGGGGTCTTGGAAACAATGTCCATGGATACAGAGGGATAACTGCAGTGAGCGAGGGAATATCAGAGGAGGAAGACAAGGGAGTGCGGCAGGGGCGTCTACACTTAGGTTTTAGATTTCTAAAGTCAGAGATGGCTAATAGCTATCCAAGAGTGATGTCAGGCAGGAAGTTGACATTCATGTCAGGGACTTAAAGGAGCAGGCAAGGCTGGGGTATAAAGCTGGAGTCATCTTGAGGCCATGGGCCAAGGTGTGGCCAGTGAGAGAGAAGGGGAATGCCTGGGGCATGCCCACAACTACAGCAGGCCCCCATCCCTCCATGGGAGCACTTTCTCTTTCAAACTCAGTCTCCACTTCCAGGTGTCTCTGCTCAGCTGTCAGCTGGGCTCTACCAGCCATGGCTGCATGACTGAGGGTATGTCATTCTTCCTCCCTGGAACTTGGTTTCCTCACTTATAAAATGGGAAGAATGATCCCAAGGCTCCTGTGAGGGTTAAATGCGGTCCTGACTGGCACACATTAGTGAAACGGAATGGTTCTGAGATGCAGTGTTCCAGTGCCCAGGCCTGGCATGGAGGATGGCGATCAGGGAGACCCAGTACCAGGAGGGCAGGGGGAATGTAACCCAGCCACAGCTGGGCCCAGGGGTCCAGTGGCCCAGGACGACAGAGCTGCCTCATGTCCTAACCTCAGGGCCAACAACTTAAAAACCCCAAGCCCACCAAAGCGATGGGCCAACGTCTTCAGTGCCAGCACACGACAAAGCCCAGCCTCTGCTAAACGAGGAAGATGGAGGGCAGTCATTGGAATCATCCCTGTCAAGTCTATTGAAGCTTTTGATGGCCCTTTATGTGCTCTTCTATAAAGCAGGCCTCCAAAATGCCACTGCTCTCTGCACTAGGGGTGGCGAATCCTGGCCCAAGCCCCAGCAGCAATCATGGAGCCAACAGAAGTGAATTGAGAGCCAGAGCAGGGCCGTGCCAGGCCAGAGTGCTTGAGCAGCCGAACCTACACGGCCTGTTTCTCTGAAGGGTCAGGATCACACAGCTGCAAGGGAGGCTTGGGTTCCCTTGCTTCCTTTCCCAGCCCAATCCTATGGGCACTTTCTTGGCCGTGTGGCATTCATCCTGCCTTGTTTTTTGTTTGTTTGTTTGTTTGGTTTTTGTTTTTTTAAGTAACAATCTTGAATTTCTTCAGGAAATCTCTTTCTGCTCAGCGTGTTGGTGGACCTGGCACCAAGGTGCCTTGCCCACCTAGCCAATGGGCCCATCAGACTTCTTCTCCAAGGACTGGGTATCTCCAGGAGAGCAAAGGAATGCCTAACCAACCAACCACTCAACCCATTAGCCACCAAACATTACCGAAATAGCTCCAAACATGTTGTACGGACTGATTGAATGAAGCGTTATCTTTTCCTCACCTCTGCTTCTCACTTTCTTCTCTTTTCTGACAGTCTCCCACAGCCACGAGTCATGATCCAGTCTAAGGATACACGTGAGCCATGAATTCTGAGGCCTTGGAAGGTCACTTCTCCATCCAAAGGTCAAGTCAGTAAAGTCTTCAAGTGGGACACTTTTCCAGTAGAACCACAAGTCCAAGAGATCTTTCCGGAAAAAACCTCAGCTCCTCCTATCCACATCACCCCTACCTCTAAAAGTTCACCAGTCCCTTAGTGCTCAGGCATTCCAGGTAGCTACCCAGACCCCAACACAACCATGAGGCCTGTCTTCTGGTCTGTGTAACAATGAGTACACCAGCTACTCAACAGATAGAAACTAACTTCTATTTTTAAAATGTGCTAAAATGAGCCAGATTTGGCAGATTCTCTGTTGCCAGCAATCTAAGAATCATAACAGATTAGCCACCCGGCCCCTAGCATCTCCCATTTCACAGGCAGAGCAGAAAAACTGACTCAAAAAAGGTCCATGCTTTGCTGACAGCCTGAGTCAAGACCAGGATCCAGGCCTCTAGAACTGGGGAATTCAAAGACTCCTTTTTAAATGTTTCCTCTTAAAATGGGAATAATATCTACTTCATAGTGGTACTAATACCATTAATAAAATAACAGTGAAAACAATAACAGCTGATGTTTTGGAGCCTGTAGGAAGAGCCAGGCAAGTACTAAGGTCTTTATAGTTACATATGATTCTCACCACATCACATCAAGGTAAGTACTAGCACCGTCCCCACTTCAAGCTGAAGTAGTGGTTAGGTGAACTGCCTGTTGTCATAGCTGTTAGTGGTGTGCATCGAACCCAGATCTTTCTGCTTCTTGGGCCTGTGCAGCTAGGTATAAATAAGAGCATATGTATGAAGTGCTTAGCACCAGGCCTGGCACAGTGCAAAAACCAATCATGTAGTAGCTGGTTTCATTTTGAATCCTTTCTTAAAAATTAAGAATTTGGGGAACCAGCAGTTAGCGTAATGGCTATGTCGCTGGACTCCCCCGTAGTCGACCGCGGTTTGCATCCCGGACCCGGTGGCTTAAAACTCACGCCAGGCGCGTGTGCGTGCGTGCCCAAGATCCCGAGAGGAGAATGGAGGAGAAGGGATTGCGGCGTGACCATCCCCCCGGGGGGTGATTTCTCGCTTTCTGTCTCTATGTCTCTCTCTCTCTGTCTGGCGAGCGCACGCGCCCTATAGTGAAAACCTCTCCAAAAAAAAACAAAATTAAGAATTTGAAGGGCCAGCAGGTGGCATGGTGGTTAAAGTGCTGGATCTCACATAGCCGACTGTGGTTTGTATCCTGGACCCGGCAGCCTGAAAATCATGCCAGGTGCATGTGTGTGCATGCCCAAAAGCTCAAGAGGAGAATGGAGAAGGGATTATGGTGTGGCCATCACTGCCAGGGAGTGATTTCTCACTTTCTCTCTCTCTCTCTCTGTCTCTCTCCAGCAAGTGCACAGGCCCTTTGGCAAAAAAGCTAACAAACAAAAATTAAGAACTTGTGGCCTACAGGTGGTGTGGAGGTTGAGTAGCTGGATCCCATATGGCTGACTGTGTGGTTCAAATCCCCGACCCAGCAGCTTGAAAATCATGTTGGGTACATATGCGTGCATGCCCAAAATCCTGAGCAGAGAATGAAGAAGGGTTTGTAGCATAACAATCCCCTCTGGGGGGTGATTTCTCACTTTCCCTCTCTCTGTCTCTCTGGCAAGCACACATGCCTCATAGCAAAACTGAAAAGAAAAGAATTTGTCTTTTTGGATAGTTAACACGTACACATGGCAAGAAATTTCAAAAGTGCAAAAAAGGACCCAAGGTATGTTTTCCTATCGCTCCTGCTCCCCACGTATCCAGGCCCTGGCCCAGAGCAACCTCTGTCCCTAGTTTCTCAGCCCTACCCATAGACAGTTACAAATAATGCTGAACTGTAACACAGAAAAGATTACGTGGCTGGTTGCTGTGTCTCCGTTTAGCCCAGAGGGTCTTTGTGTGTGTGTGTGTGTGTGTGTGTGTGTGTGTACACATGCATGAAGTGTTTTAAAAGAGGGTCTCACCATGTCTCATACTCCTGGATCAGCCTTCTGAAAAGCTGGGACTACACTCACAAGTCACTTTGTCTGGCGTTTTTGTTAAAGTAGAATATAACATTTTAAAAAATTCATGTATTCCACAAATGTGTGTGTGAGAGAGAGAGAGATACAGCACCCTCAGCAGGGTCCTGTCCCAGCTCCAGGCAACCCCAGATCATGGACACACACATGCCTGGCATTCTCAGGGAGGCCCGGTCACAAACCTGAAGCCTTCCTATGTGCATCTGTCTCGCTGAGCACCATGTCTCACCACGGTGCCACCATCCGCACCCACGTCTGGCTAAAAAGCCAGGGTAGGTGGAGAATTAAAGCTGAGTGTCCACGTGGCCTTAGCCTGTGGAGCAGCAGTTTCCAGTGCACACTACCACGGCCTAGTTCATAAGCTCTTATGTCTATCTTGCAAGTGGCAGAAAGGGAAACTACTAGTGATTTTTTTCTTTAATTTTGTCAGATATTTAAAGAAAGACTCATCATTAGTTGGGTGCATACCCCATGGAAACAGACCCGAGGGAGTGTGGGAACAGGCCCTGAGCCTGGCTGCACGATGTGACCTTGGCTCCAATATCTTCCACAGCGTGACCTTGGCCAAGATGGTGCCCTCCTCCAAGCCTTAGTTTCTTCGTCCACAAAACAAGGGCACTGAACTTAATGACCCCTAAGGTCCTGTGTTTGGTGTGGTAAACTGTAAGGTGGACCAAAGGGGGCAGACTGGCCCCCTTGAGAAAACTCCACAGAGTAGGGACCTGGCAAAGAGCTTGGGGAGAGAGTGTGGAGGCCTCCTGCCAGCACTGTTCCCTCACATGCCTCTCCCATTTTGTCCAAATGAATGCTTAGGGTAGAGTATACTGTTCTTCCCCTCCCCGCAATTGCACCTTATTATAGGTTTATTCTGGGCAGAGAAAATGCATTGACATACATAGCAAAGAACCACATGCCGTCCCTTCCACTTACAGCCAAGTTCCTGTTGACCAGGTAGCCCAGCTCCCCCGGTGTGTCTGTGTTCCGGATATCCACGTCATGAGATGACACATAAAGCTTCGTGTTGTTCAAGTCAAAGAACTCAACCTCCGTGAGGCCGACCCAGGACGCGTTGCCCCAGTTGGACAGGATTTCCATGGTCACGTAGACAGCATCTTTGATCTCTTCTGCTCGCATTCTCCATTTGTCCTTAAAGGAGGAGAAAGAACACCAAGGGATTAAGACATGACAGGCTTAAATTGTGATCTACCCCTGCTGTCTGGCCTTTGGCCAGTTATCAAACCTCTCTCAGAGTCTCCATCTGTACAATGAGGATAGAACAGGACCCGCTATCTACGGTTACTATGAAGATCAAATGAGCTCATATATGAAAGCATTTAAGTAGTTACTGTGTACTCTGGCACGTAGTAAGTGCTCTGTTTAAGAGTTTGCAAATAAAACTGTTTAGAAAGCATCGGATTCTACTAGATTGTTGGAAAAGTCACATATGCAAAAATGCATCATGAATTTTCCAACGATCCAATACATGCACTTCTTTCCTGCACTACCCCTGTCCCAGGAGTTATGTCATGACGCCCACCAAACTGGGGAGGTGCTCTGGGCTAACCTGCATCCTCCCCAGATTCATCTGAAGAATTCCTAACCCTGGGAACCTGAGAAAGTGAGTGGATGTGAAGAGAGGGTCTTTAAGGAGGTGATCAAATTAAAATGAGGCCCTTAGAGTAGGCCTTAATCCAGTGTCCTGTAAGAGGAAATTTGGACACACGGAGAAACACACCAGAGAAGAGGGCACGAATGACACAGCGAGAAGGTGGCCATCTATAAACCTAGGAGAGAGGCCTCCAAAGACACCGAACCTACCCACATCTTTATTTTGGACTTCCAGCCTCAGAACTATGAGGAAATAAATCTCTGGTTTTTTTTTTTTTTTTTTTTTTAGAGAGAGAGAGATTTTTGGTATATAGTGTGTGTACTTGCCAGAGAGACAGAAAGCAAGAAATCACTCCCGCAGGGGGTATGGCTATGCTGCAATCCCTTCTCCTCCATTCTCCTCTTGGGATCTTGGGCACGTACGCACACACATGCACCCAGCATAAACTTTAAACTGCCAGGTCCAGGACTCAATCTGTGGTTGACTACATGGGAGTTCAGTGACGTAACCATTGCGCCATCTGCTGGTCCCAATCTCTGCGATTTAAACCACCCAGTCTGTGTTACTTTGCTATGGCAGCCCGAGTGGACTCATACGGTAGGCAACAAAGGCCCCATTACCTTGGACAAGTCATTTTACATCCCTCGGGTTACCTGGAGAAAACAAGCCATCATCTATGCGATGACCCATCACAAGGGTTAAGCATGATATCCATACTTGAGCAGGCCCTAGCCCAAGCCCTGGCCCTGCGTGCCCTCTCTAAGAGCCCATCACTTTCCGCTTCTCTCCCTCATTGATTTTAATGCCTGCCTCCTTCCTGGATCGGCTGTCTGCTCTCAGCGTCTGCGTGAATGCCATCAATAAGAGGCAGCCCTGCGGAATGGCTGGCTGAGGCCCTCGGGGGCCCGAATGCAGCACTGGTCGCCACGGATCAGTCCCTCTTAAAATGGTGCATTCCCTTCGTGCACATGCCCTCTGTTAATTAGCACCGGTAATCTGCAATGGTTCTGTGAGCAGGGAGCTGAGCAAATGAACAGCAACTGTTCCCCACTTATTTTTTTAATTAATAGCCAGTGAGACGTGCTATCGCTCTCAGTGTGGGTTTGGACAAGCCCTGACTGCCATGCGGTGGAGATGAGGATGGGGAGGAGGAAGAGAGGTCAGCTTATAGCTCCCCGAAGGAACACAGGGCCTGTTTTGATGAGCCAGGCCCATAGAACCCACGGTTTCCTTCTCCTCTGCTGTGTGCTGGGCCCTGGCCAAGTCTTCTGCTGCCCTGGACCTGAGTGCCAGGCTTGCAGGACGGTGATAAAGCTAAACTGGCCTGGCAGACAAGGTGGGGGGATGGAATAGGGGTTAACGAGCTTGTGCTTGTGAGGATGTTCCAGGGCCAGGTGAGCAGGCTGGGAGGGGTGAGGAAGCAGGACTATTCACCTGCCGGGAAAGGGAGGCAGGCCAGATGGGAGGCAGGCTGCCTCACAGAGGGGCTGCTGGGTCTCATGCCCAGTGCAATCTAAAATGTGCAGATTCCTGGGCTAAGTATTTTTGTTTTAATTAATATTTATTTATTTTATTTCTCTCATGAAATCAAGAAGGGAGAACAGGTACCCTGGGCGGGGTTCCATGCCACCACGATCCCCCTCCAGCTAGGCAATATGGGGCAGCAGCACTCCTGGTGTGTTTCAGACCGACTAAGGATCCAGACCCAGAGCGGCCTCGTGGCTTCCAGCAGTGCGGACCAGCATGCTACCACCTAGTCACAGAGGCTGGGTCTGGGCAGAGTTTCTGTTAGGTTGTCAGGGAGGTGTATCTCTGTGCAAAACGGAAGTGCACTGCACCCCGAGGGCTGCTCCTGCTTTCTACGTGGCCTGATGTGGTGCCTCTCGGGAGCTGGAAGGGAACACGGATTTGGAAGCTCCTGGTCCCCGGCACTCAACGCCCCCTCTTTCACTAAGACCACCTGGTTTTCCTTCTCTTTTCATAGCCATGAGGTATAGGAGACTGACATTTTCTCTCAGGACCCCAAGGGGAGCCTGACTGGTCCAAGAATCCTGTCCTGTCCCCTTGATAGCTCGGTGATAGGCACGCCCTAGCCTGGTTCAGCACAAGCAGGCCAATCTGGGATTTCGTTCTCTTTGTGGACAGTGGGGTCTGAGGGTATGAGGTAGGAACTCCTCTGAGCTGTTTAGGGACCACAGGGAGGGAGTAGAACTGAGCCTAGACACTGGGGTCAAGGATGGGGCTCAAGTGCAGCTGACACTGAGGACAGAGTGGGAAGACTCAGTGTGAGCTGCTGGATCAAGCCCTGCCTGACCCCACAGCCGCCTTTTCAATGACAAGTGTCTGTACTTTTTCTTTGTTGCATAAGTCAGTTTTTTCTGGATTTTCTGTCTTCTATAATATAAGGAGACTTAATCAACCCAGGCTCTTTTTAATGCTAAAGTTTTAGTACACTTAGAATCTTCACAACTAAGAAAGTGACAATTGCATGCAGGTGTGACAAAGCTTTGATTTTTCTAGACGGTGAATTTTCAACTGCTATCTCCCAGCTCCTCCCTGCCGTGTGCCAGGTATCGAGACTCACGCCCTCAGAGATCTTTCCTGTTTCATCCTCATGGTAGCCCCACGGGGTGTGGGTTATTGATCCTATTTTTAAAGCTTATTTATTTATTTCTTCCATGAGAGAGAGAAAGAGACAGACAAACAGAGACAGAGACAGAAAAGAGAGGCATCCAGCAGGTCTCTGTGCCATGATCCAACCTTGGCCAGCCTGGATCACAGGTATGTGTATCACACCTGGTGTGTGTCGGGGGAGGCCCCAGGATACATACCCGGGGTCTTCTCATTTGGGTCCAACATCGCATTACCAGAGTACTGCATTACCAGCTGGTCCCGTGGACCCTACTTGATGGCCAGGACCAGAGAATTCATCCTGCCTAAGGGACATGACCTCTAGATGATGGTGTTCCATTCAAAGCCAGAACCTGGTCCAGGAGCCCAGGGGCTTTCCTGCTATCAGGGGTTTTCCATGTGGCTTTGGGAGGACTTCATATTAAGTTCTCACAGGCCAACAGTAAGGTTGGTGGCTACCACACCCAATAGTTACTTTGAAAGGACACCTTTTCTCTCTCTCTCTCTCTCTCTCTCACACACACACACACACACACACACACACACACACACACTACCCTCCCACCCTGATGCCTCAGTTTCCTGTTGTTTATGTCCCCGGTCCATCAGCACACTCACAGTCACCTTTGTATGGTCACTGCGCTCATATTAGACTCAATGAGGCTTAATATTACCTTGTGCAATTAGGTTTTATACGTCACATTTTCTTCTTTAAGGAAGCCTTCATTTAATTTTATTTATTATTCTTATTTTTAATTTCTATAGGGCATGTATGCTCACAAGACACACTCACACACACACACACACACACACACACACACACAGAAAGTGAGAAAGCAAGCTGCCAGGTCTGAGACTTGAACTGCAGTCAGACATATGGGAGTCCAGCACCTTAGCCACCATACTACCTGCTGGCCCCTACATCATGTTTTTTATCTGCATAATCTTCCTACTGGTACTTTCTACCTTTTTAGACCATCGCATTGTGCTGACATACCCTACTTTCTTGATGAACTCTTGTTATGACACATTTATTTTTTTTCCTACTTCCAGTAATTCTGCGACATATGTCTTTGTGGCAACAGCTTTTTATTTCTCTTGAGTGATTTCCTTAAGATAAGGAAGCAGGATTGTTGAGCTGGAAGATGTGTTTCTAAGGCCTTTCCTAAGCCCAGCCACTCTGCTCTTCGAGAGCATCTCACTGGTTGATACAGCCACCAGCAAAGCATGGCTGCCGCGGCTTTGTGGTAACCTAGCCAGCACTAGAGGGTATCATCAACACCACCACTAACTCAGAGAGCAGAGATGTGAAGGGGCTCTCTGCATCCTGATCGCCAGCAACGCTGGGCATTCTCCTTTGGGTTTACATGCTATTTGTATTTCCTCTGCGTGGACAGGCTTCTCTCTGCTGAAACTTGGGGCCTGCGTCTTTCTCTGCTTCTCCTGCTCTATCACATGTATGTGTGAGTGCTGGAGAGGAGGGAAGAGGAGGGGAGACAGAGATTTGGGCAGAAAGCTGCTAAGGTGGCCCGTTGGAGCCATCCCCATCAATTGGAAATGCTTTTGCCGAAGGGCCCTTTTATCCTCTGCTTTCAGCTGAGACACTGAACACGTTGGGAAAGCCTTGGAAGGTGAGGCTCTCACCTCTGGATCCAGTACTTGCTCCTCATTTGGTGCAACAGCCCCACTGAGATGGGCAGAGTCACTTTCGATGGCCTGAAGGACTTTCAGAAGCTTCTGCTGTTGTCTGAAATGGAATTTTGTTTTAGCAAACAGGTGGTAACAAATGATACACAAAAGCAAACATGCACATCAAACATACCTGCCGACTTTTCTACCTCAGGGAGAAGTAACAATCCAAGAACAAAGTATGCACCCTGCGCATGGTTCAAAGGCGCATCCAGGCAGCCGCTTTTCTCCCTTTATCAACAGCTGTGCAATTAGTGATGAAATCAGAGCCTAGCAGGAGAAACACTGCTGGTGACAGGAGAGCCAGCTGACCACCCTTAAGCTGACCGAGAACGTGTGAAGGGTCAAGAGCAGGAGTCAGGACCAGCAGGTGGCACGGTGGGTAAGGCACTAGATCCCACATGGCCAACTCTGTGGTTTGAGTCCTGGACCTGGAAGCCCAAAAAACCACGCTGGATGTGTGAGCGTGTGTGCCCAAAATGCCTAGAAGAGAATGGAATGTAGCGTGGCCATCCCCCATGGAGGGTGATTTCTCACTTTCCTTCTCTCTGTGTCTCTCTCTTAGGTGAGTGCACATGCCCTATGGCAAACTTAAAAAAAAAAAAAGTCAGCCAAAGTAAGCCTGGCGGATCAAGTCCAAAGTCCAGTCCACAGCCTGTTTCTGTGTGACCTGCAGGCTAACAATGGCTTTCACTTTTTTTTTTAACCTTACATTTTTGCCATAGGGTATGTGGACTAGCTAGAGAGAGTTACAGAGACAGAAAGAAGGAAAGTGAGAAATCAACACCCCAGGGAGATGGCCATGCCAGAATAGTTTCTCCTCCAGTTTCCTCTCGGGACTTTGGGCACACATGCACACATGCCCAGCATGATTTTTAGGCTGGCAGGTCTGGGACACGAACCACAGTCAGCCATGTGCGAGTCCAGTGCCTTAACCACCATGCCTCTTGCTGGCCTGGCTTTCACATTTTTAAAAGTTGTTAAGGAAAACCAAGTGGCCCAGCTGTTGTGGCAAGCACTGCAGTAATCTGTGCTCCACGGGCCGGAACCATATGGGAGGCGTGGGTTCGATTCTTAGTCTAAATTAAGGCTGGGCACAGTGGCATGTGCCTGTACTCCCAGCCACCTAGGAGGTTGAGGTAGGAAGATCGTGAGCTTCAGACTGGCCAGGGCAACAAAGCAAGATACTATCTAGGGCCAGCAGGTGGTGTGGTGGTTAAAACTCCACGTGTGGTGGACTCCCATACGGCCAACCATGGCTCAAGTCCTGGACCCTGTGGCTTGAAACACACTGGGCATGTGTGCATGTGTGCCCCAAATTCTGAGAGCAGAGTGGAGAAGGGATTGAGGAATGGCCATCATCCTGGGGGTTGATTCCTTGCTTTCTGTCTTTCTGCTGCTCTTTCTGGCAAGTGCACGTGCCTTATAACAAAAATCTCTCAAAATAAATAAATAGTACCTTTAAAAAAAAAGAAAAGAAAAGACACTATCTAAAAAAGAACCAGCCATGGTGTAGTCCCAGATGGCAGGCTGAGGCAGGAAAATGGTGACCTTGCCTTAATTAATAAATAAATAAAAATTTAAAAATAAGTTAAAAAATAAAAGCACATGTGAAAAAACAAAAACAAGCTCAAAGCCGAAAGTATTTACAATCTGGCCCTTCACAGAAACAGTTTGCAAACTCCTAGCCTAGAGATCTGCCCTGTTCCTCTTGTCTGAGGACCAGGCATTCCAAACCCAGCAGGTTATGCCTTCTTCATTTGCAAAGGCACCTTCCTGTGCTGGTTAAGGCTAAGAACCAATCCCTTCCCACCCTAAAGCACAAGGATCTTGATGTTGAAGAAGAGAGCAGCTGCCCATAAATAAAACCGTAGGAGATGTGACATAGCCTCCTGCCAGGCCCTCTCACCTGCGGGGGAAACTGCAAGTTCTTATTTACGGTCACGATAGAACAGACATGGTTCCCATCTGAGGTCGGCAGACACTTGGAGAAATGGACAGCACTGCCTTTAGCCTATTCAGCTTTTATCCAAGTTATAAAAAGGAGCTCCCCCTGGATGGATGCGGACCTGGAGGCAACAGCTTAGCTAGTAAATTCCTCCTTCGTGCAGAGCAAGGCTGATGTGACACCAGGTCAGGGCCCCCTCTTAGCGAATAGCATGCAGGCTGGGCTGCAAACCCCTCTCACCCCACAGCCAGGCGCTTTGCACAGTCTACAACATGCACAGCTCTGCACGACAGCCTTGGGAGTGTGTCGATGTGCCAGGGCATGCTTGAAACTATGAGCTTGAACTGGCGCATCTTTCTGAAGATCAATCTTGCCTGAAGACTGGAGAGAGGCCTTTATTTTGATAATAAAACTTGACATTTCCGATAAACGACATTATATGTTAATGGAATAAAATGCTGCATTTGAACAAAATTTTAATAGAGAAAAGGGACTTCGAGAGCTGCTGCTTCGGGCCACTCTTGCCCCCAGGGGAGTGAGGGAACAAGGCCCCCACCTCTGCCGCATGGGGTACTCCGATGGAAACTCTGAGACCGTTGGAGTTCTATGCAGGTTGGAGCCAAACTGAACAAGCCAAGAGCCATGTGCCTTTAAGAAATAAAGTCAATTTTGTGTTTTAGGGTTGGTGGGGCTGAGGGAGGGTACGATATAAAGGGGCAGTTGAAAATGGTCTAGAATAACGTAAGAAAAGCAAAGAAAAATCTTAGTTCATAAGACCCTCAGGCTGCATTACAATGGGCATTTTCATTTGTTTTGGATTTTGAACCAGCTCTGGTAAGTACCTGCTCCCCAGAAGGCCAATTCTGTCAATGGCTTGGTTGATGGCGTTGGCTCCCCCTGCTGTCTTGGGCGGCTCCTGCGTAGTGGTCATTGGGGTGGTGGTGGGCAGCAGCTGAGGAGGGAAAAGCTTCAATTAAACCAATGTCCAAAGCACCCTGCCTGGTCCAGGACACAGCAGGGCCACAGAAGGCACACCCTCTCAGGCCATCAGTCCCATGTGGGAAACCGGAACGGGGGCGGGAGGCGGACAGCATCTCCAGGGCTCAGTCTAGAACACCCTCAGACAATCTCAGTTTCTGATGAACTGCAAGAGCCTAGGAAACGATCTGTTTCTGTGAGCCAGTGAGACATTTCTCTCATCAAACCAGACAGCAGGGCAGCAGAAAAACGCAATGCTGTGAGGCTGACCCACATGGAGAGGTTCTCGGTTCAAGTCCAGAGACTGTCATGAGTATGCTGGGCACGTGTGTGTCCATGATCCAGGGCTGACTCAGGCCAGGAGTGGATGTCAGTATCAAGGTTCTGTTGGGGGTTTTGCCTCTCTCTCTCACCATCTCTCTCACTCATAGAAGAAATAAATAAATAGACTTAAAAACAAACATTTTTACCATCTTGACTGAATCCTTATTTTGTTTGGTAGAAAGTAATGAGACTCCACAGAGAATGCTAGCAATATCATTAGGTTCTTTTTTTTTTGGGGGGGGGGGGTGTTGCCATGGTGCACATATACTTGCCTGGAGAGAGGGAAAGAGAGATAGAGATGGGGGTTTTGGGGGAATGAGAAAGCACCCCCCCAGGGAGGAAGGCCACACCACAATTTCTTCTCCTCCATTCTCCTCTTGGGATTTTGGGCATGCATGCACATGCACCCAGTATGATTTTCAGGCTGTCTGGTCTGGGACTCAAACCACAGAGTTGACCACGTGGGATCCAGCACCTTAACTACCATGCCACCTGCTAGCCCATAGGCCCTTTCAATTTTACTGCTCCAAGCCTTTGCCTTTTTCTTTTATCAAACTAAATGAGAAATGTGTCCTGCTGTCTATCTGCATGTGATTTTAGTCATCAGGAGCTCTGCAGGTCAGGGGTACGGTCATTCAGAAATACTAGACCATGGGTGCGTACTGTTGCAGGTCCATCAGAAAATATTAGCTGATGGGACCAGCAGTTAGCGTAATGGCTATGTCGCTGGACTCCCATGTGGTCGACACGGTTCACGTCCTGGACCCAGTGGCTTAAAACTCACGCCGGGCACGTGTGTGTGCGTGCCCAAGATCCCAAGAGGAGAATGGAGAAGGGATTGCGGCGTGGCCATCCCCCCTGGGGGGTGATTTCTTGCTTTCTGTCTCTCTGTGTCTGTCTGTCTGTCTGGCGAGCACACGCACCCTATAGCAAAAACCTCTAAAAAAAAATATATATATATATATATACACACATACATATATATATATATAAGCTGGTGATGGTGTTAAGATTACTGGGAACCTAGGAGGACAAAAAGAAAACCACTCCAGTGCTCTGGGGTGCTGCCCTGCCCACCATCCTCTCCCACCTGGGTACTTTTTTCTCCCCCTTCCGTCCTCTCCCCTTCCTCACTGCATGTTGGGCTTCCTGTCCTTGATTAAGCTGGGCTCATTCCCACCTCAAAGCTTTTGCCCTGTTTCTTCCACCTGGAATGCTGGTCGCTGATACTGGCTCCTTCTTATAGGCAGGGATAAGCTCAAAAGGGATGCCTTCTGAGGGGCCTCCTGGAACCACAATGTCAGAAGCAGCCACTACCCCATGCCTTGTCACTCTCTTGGCCACTAGCTTTGTCATTTCTCTCTGAAGTCACCTGTTTCCTCATGGCTTTATTGCCACTGCCTATAAGCCCCATGAGGCCGGGTGCTTATCTGTCTTAGCTACCTCTAACCTCAGCGCATGGCACAGGTGTTTTACTAATTCCCATTCTTATCTGCCAGGGCTGTCTTTGCTGAGATATGTCTAACTGACCTAGATAGATGCAGATATAATTTATTCAACATATTAAGATTTGTTTTTGTGTTGTCTTCTCAGGAAATAGACTGTAATAAGAAATTAGAGTCAGAGGCCTGGGCAAGTTCTGGCTTCAACTCCTAACCTTGACCCCAGTTTCCTCATCTACACTGGTCCTACATGTGCAGAGAGGGCCAGCGGCCTGTGAAGTATAGCACTCTGGAGACCACTGGGTGCTGGGAGCATGCTGGGGGCTCAGTTTGGCTCAGGGTTCCACTGACCTCCACGGTCTCTTCTTCGTCCTTCAGCAGAGTGGTCCATGGTTTCACCGGTGGTCCTTCTGCATCCTGGAAAGATGTAACCGTTTGATGTGAGGCTGGAATAAAGCCATCCACAGATGCCCTTCATTGACAGACAAGGCACAGAGGGGGCAGGGACCTTCTCAAGGTCTCTTGAACATAAATGTCAGGGCCTAAAATGAGCTCCAGGCAAATGGGCAGTAGGTGGTACTCAATACATGTCCCAGAGATAGAACCTGGGGAACAACTAGCGGTGTGCACGGGGCCCTGGAGCCCCTTCTGGGGATTGCATGTTGGCAGACCTGGGCTGTTTCCAAAACCATCACCTGAGCATGCCCCCTGGCTTTTCTGGGTGCCAGTGGCCACAGCTATAAAACAGCCATGACACCAGCCCTGCCTATTTTAGAGTAACTGAGCATTGAGTGGGTCAAGCTAAGGAAGAGGGTTTTGGGAACTAGCAGTTAGCGTAATGGCTATGTCGCTGGACTCCCACGTAGTCGACTGCGGTTTGTGTCCCGGACCCGGTGGCTTAAGACTCACACCAGGCACGTGTGCGTGCGTGCCCAAGATCCTGAGAGGAGAATGGAGGAGAAGGGATTGCGGTGTGACCATCCCCCCTGGGGGGGGTGATTTCTGTCTCTATGTTTCTGTCTGTCTGGCGAGCGCACACGTGCCCTATAGCGAAAATCTCTCCAAAAAAAAAAAAGAAAAAAGAAAGAGGGTTTCAAGAACAGGAGAGTCAGAGACCATGCCTAGTGGAAAGGATGTGTACACGGAGGTAGGTCTAAGGCCTCCAGCTCCCCAAAGACCCGTGCTCCACCCCAATATTTATCCTCCCGTTTGCTGCTCCACTTAAACAGCTGCAAGGACAGGGAGGTCTCCTGAACACATGACATGGGCCAGGGTGGGACAACAGGAAGTGGTGAGGACTGTGGAAATCAGAAGGGCTCGTGCTCTGGGGAATGAGATCTTCTAGGGAGACTAGAGCTTGTTTACTCCATCCTTTCACTGACCCACTGTAACCGTGGGCTAAGGTATCTGGCAAGGCTTACAGGCAGACTAGCACCTGGCTGAGGTTTTCTGAAGTAAACAAGAAGATGGGAGAAGGGGACAGAATGGGAACCTTGGAGGTTAGCAAGCGACAGTCCATGAGCAGCAGCATCGCAGGCAGATCTGGGCTCTGATATGCCCACAGCGCTTCTCTCCCCCTTCCCTCCCTGACCCTGTGTTCTTTCCACCTGCCGCTCAGACACCTCCTGGTCCTGCATAGGGCCAGCGTCCTTCTCACTTCCTTCCCCTGTCCAGGAACGCACCGGCAGTGCCATGGCAGGAGGCTCATCCTTCCTGCTGAGGAGCGCCCTCTGTAGGGCTGCGTTCTCCACCTGGATGGCCCGGAGCACGGCTGAGGCGTCTTCCTCTCTGTCCTCTGCCTCACACAGGGCTTTGCGGGTGGCGGACAGGGGTCTCTCTCGTCGGCTTCCAGGTCCTGGTGACAGAGAACAGGAGGATCCTCCTTTAGATTAGAGGAGCAGCTCAAAAGCTATTAGATCCAAAATGAGGAACATTCTATAAAACAACTGGTCTGTACTTTCCAAAAATGTCAAGGTCGTGAAAGGCAAAGCAAGCGGGGGAACTCTTCCAGACTGAAGGAGGCTAGGCAGACACGGATGTAATGGTGGGCCTGAGCCTGGATCTTGGATGGGAAAAAACAGCTGCAAAGACCATTACGGCAGCACATGGAGACACTTGAATACAGTCTGTGCCTTAGGTAAGAGTATAATATTAATTCTAAATATGCTGAATTTCTTAAGTACATTGTGGAAACGTAAAACGAATGCTTTTGTTCTTAGATACACTCTGCAGTATCCAGGGGAGGAGAAACGATGTGTGCAACTTTTATCTTAAATACGCAACTACACACACATATGCACAATGTGTGTGCCCTCCCGCCCTATCTACATTTATATAATTTATAGGTAGATATAAAGAGAGAGAGGCTGGGATTGGCCCAGTAGTCTAGTGGTTAAGGGATGCTAGTTCCCACATAGCCAACGGCAGTTTGAGTCCCAGCTCCAGTGGCTTGAAAAACACAGTGGGCACATGTGCACACGTGTCCAAAATCTCGACAGGATGGAAATGAAAGATGAAACAGAGCAGAGATGGAGATGTGACCACACTGCATGAGGAGGGCTTGTTTTCATCCTCTCCCTCTCTCTTTCTGGCAAGTGCATATACCCTTTGGCAATTAAAAAAATAAAGAGAGTGTGAGAGAGGCAATACACTTAGGTATGTATGAGCATATATATTTTTATACATAAAGCACATAATTTATATATACTGCTATGTATATGTATATGTGCATATGCACACATACAGAATATAAAGGCAAAAAGCAGCTGAGGCAAAATGGTAACAAGTGGTGAATCTGAGTATCCAGGCAAAGGATGGCAGTGCCATTCGTGCTATCCTCGCAACTTTGTGCTTGGGATTGTATTGAAATAAATGACTTAATGGTTAAGGTGGCTGATGCCACATGGCTGGCCACATGGTTTGAGTCCCAAACCCAGTGGCTTGAAAAACATGCTGGGCACATTTTTCCCAAAAGCAAGGAGAAATGGAGAAGGGAATAGGGAATACAGCATAATCATTCTCCATGAGTGGGTGCTTTTTCATCCCCACCACCCCCAGCCTGGACAGTACAGGCATTCTCCAACCAAAAAAAAAAAAAAAGTTATAATAAAAAAATTAACCCCCTAACAGTAATAGTACCTGTACAAAATAATATATAGGGGAATAGGTATTTTGCAATATTTTTGCTGTTCGAACGTTTTGCTTTTGCATGAGTAACAAGTATTGCAAAATAATTACACC
Source organism: Tupaia tana (assembly GCA_026018925.1). NCBI lineage: Eukaryota > Metazoa > Chordata > Mammalia > Scandentia > Tupaiidae > Tupaia > Tupaia tana. Next base: position 62,386,294 of record JAKSZU010000016.1, read on the forward strand.
CCCATTTAGGAAAAAAAGTATTGCAACGTTATAGTCAATTCTGGAAGTTCCCATGGAAAAATGATCTCAATGAGACTGGTTAAATAAAATATATTACGGTACATCCACTCGACAGCGTACTTGCTATGCAGTTATAAGGAGAAAAGAATACTAAATATCTATAGAAAAAAATCATAGGGGGAACCAGCAGTTAATGGCTATGTCGCTGGACTCCCACGTAGTCGACCGCGGTTCGCGTCCTGGACCTGGTGGCTTAAAACTCACGCCGGGCGCGTGTGCGTGCGTGCCCAAGATCCCAGGAGGAGAATGGAGGAGAAGGGACTGCGGCGTGACCATCCCCCCTGAGGGGTGATTTCTCGCTTTCTGTCTCTATGTCTCTCTCTGTCTGGCGAGTGCACGTGCCCTATAGCGAAAACCTCTAAAAAAAAAAAAAAAAAAAGAAAAAGAAAAAGAAAAAAATCATAGGAAAACTTGATTTGCTTCACAGTAATCTGGGGGACAGGTAGTGTCATAGATGAATTAACCTTGGCCATAAATTGATTGCTGCCAGGAATGGATAACAGACACATGGAGATCAATGTAGTATCCCCTTCATTATCTGTATTTGGATTTTCTTCCTATTTAAAAAATATCCAATAAAAAACAGGACTGTTCAAAATATTCCTATTGGGATGCTTAAAGACTTTTTTTAGTTCTTGTTTCTGTTTTGCTATAGAGTATGTGCACTTGCTTGAGAGAGAGGACAGAAAGAGAGATAAAGTGAGAAATCATCCCCCAGGGGGGATGGCTGCGCCTCAATCCCTTCTCCTCCATTCTCTTGGGATTGTAGGCATACATGCTCAGCATGTTTTTCAAGCCACCAGATCTGGGATTCAAACCACACATCAGCCATTTGGGATCCAGCCACCTTAACCACCACACCACTACCTGGCTCTAAAGAGGCTTTAACCTACTACATGTTATCCCCAAGACAAATATTAATATTTACTGAGTACTGGGTTGTCTGGGACTTTAAGACGAACTCCCCCCCTCATCCCACCCGCGAACCGGACCGAGTCGGCCAGCAGTTCCGGACACCAGGTGGACTGAGGCTGCAGGCCCAACCCCTCCGAACCCCTGAGCATCCCCACCGTTCCTCTTCCTTGGACCCCAGGTTGGTTGTCTGGGACTTTAAGACGAACTCCCCCCCCCCCCATCCCACCCGCGAACCCGACCGAGCCGGCCAGCAGTTCCGGACACCAGGCGGACAGAGGCTGCAGGCCCTACTAACCTGATCCTGTCACTCAGCCTCTGGCCCTTTCCCACTAGCATTTGGACTTTTTGAATATTGGTTATTTAAATAGCGCGCGGCTTGCACGCCGTGCGATTTCCTTTTTTTGTTATTCTTTGCTCTTGAGGTGTTGCTTATTAGGTCAGTTAGAGATTCACCACTCCTTAGAAACAGGGAGGATCTTGGGCCATCCAGGACTAGTTGCAACAGTTAATGGTAATTGTGAGCAACAGATAGGCCAACCATAAGAGAAATCATCAAATTTCTATTCCTGTACAACTTTTAACACTCAGAGATACCTTAAATAAGTTAGGAAGCAACATATAGAGTACCTAATGACCAGAAATAATCGCAGAGGCTCAAGAAATATGAGCAACCAACAAAAGGCCTCTCCCTCGAGGGAAATCATCAAGCCTACATCACCTACAGTCAATACAATGGACGTCGTGGACATGTCTGATAAGGAATTCAGAAAATTTGTAGTGAACAAACTAACTGAGATGGAAGAGAAAAGAGACAAGGAACTTCAGGAAATGAGGAAGTCCTTTAATGACTTGAAAGAAGAAATGGATACATTAAACAAGAACCAGATGGAACTTCTAGGATTGAAGAATGTGATACAGGAAATCAAAACCTCCCTTGAAAGTATTAAAAGTAGGTTAGACCAGGCAGAAGATCAAATCTCTAATGTAGAAGACAAAACATCTGACCTAGAAAAAAGTATCAAGAAGATTGAGAAAACAACCATGAAAAATATTTACTGAGTACCACTCTGTGCCAGGCTCCATTCTTGGCACTGAGGACACAGCAGTGAATAGGGAGACTGTCCCCGCCCTCACGATAAGCTAGAGAAATAATAAATGAATAAATAGCAGCACGCTGGCAGTGGGGAGCGATATGGAAAAACAGTTCTGGGTAAGGGTGATCGAAGTGAGGGGCTGGCAGGCAGCTTAGGCCTCAGGAAGATCAGGGAAATTCATTCAGTGCTATGGTAGGAGGCTCCCTGCTGTTCTCGGAGCAGCAGGTGCCTGCGCGGCTGTCACAGATCAGGACAGATAGGCTAAGAAGAGCCTGAGGGGTGATGAAGCTTGCAGGTCACTGCAAGTGAAATGGGGAGCCACTGAAGGATTGAGAACAGGGGAGGATGTAGGTGCTGAGTCTCCAAGAGACAGAGAGGTGAGGGTGAAAGTAGAGACCATGAAGGACTCCTGCAATTGTCCAGGTAAGAGCAGATGGCAGCGCTGGAGGAGGGGATACAGTGTGGTTAGGCTCTGGATGGCTTCTGAAGACAGAGCCAACAGGACTCCTGGCACTTCAGCTATGGGTGGAAGAGAAAGAGAGTTGTTAAGGATGACTTAACAACAGGCAAGGGTCCTGGCCTGAGACTGGACAGTAGATGCTGTCAGTGGAATTGGGGAAGGCATGAGTGGAGGAGGTTTGGAAAGAAGGGTGGCTCACTATTGGGTCATTTGGGTTCAGGATGTGAGTTTGGCATCAGAGTGGTGCTATCAGGCTGGCCTGTGCACACATGAGTCTGGAGTCTGACAAAAGGGTCTGGGCTGGATGCGAATTTAGCATGGGCAACTGGGTTGTGTTATTTGACAATATTGTCAAATGCTGGCTTATAACAAACTAACTGGACATTTATAGGTATGACCTTTAGGGAGCTATGTGTGTGTACACACACACACACACACACACACACACACACACACATATACATATATATGAGGAGACGTCAAAAAGTTCATAGAAAAATGGAATTAAAATTCCATTTAGGACCAGCTGGTGGCATGGTAGTTAAGGCAACTGGATCCCACATAGCCAGCTGCACAGTTCAAGTCTCAGACCTGGAGGCTTGAAAAACACACTGGGCATGTGTATGTGTGTGTGCATGACCAAAATCCCTAAAGGAGGGAGAAATGGAGGAAAAGGAATTGCAGTGTGATTGTCCCCCAGGAGGGATGCTTTCTCACTTTCCCTCCATCTCTCTCCACTGAATGCATGCACTCATTGACAAATTAAAATACGTAAATAAATAAAGCATAGTTTTATTTTAATGCAAAACATTTTGCAATCCAGTTTTTTTCATAGTGCGCATTCTCCATGGACTTTTCGAAGTCCGATGTCTATCTGACCTGGTGCGAGCTCGCAGAGAAACAGCATCCTTCCATCCTCATGACTTCAAGGTTCCTGTTGAGGCACTTGACTTTCCTCCGACCCTCCTATTAGAATGTAGTGTCTGAGAATTTAAGTAGCCATATCTAGGATGGCACAGATGGGAGAGGGCACAAAACACGCAGAAGCTCTGCGAGGCTGGCTCCCAGGGCAGCCAGGAAGTTAATAGGGTTAACAGGAACTGTGCGTTTTTATGGGCAAGCTAAGCTAAAGTGCACCCAGAAGAAGGGTATAAATGCAAACATCCCAGGGACCGAAGGCAGCAGGCACTCTGGGTGAGACCAGAACTCAGGGGCGGAGTGTCCTTGAATAAGGAGCCATCTCCCACCTCCAGCCAGTGCTCGCCATACAGGACTGCGCTCCTAGTGTTGCCAAATGCTCTTTCTTTTCCCTGATCAAAGCTAGAATCTACATTTTGTGCAGGGATCCTTATCACTACAGAATGCAGGTTGGTAAAGGATGGTGAGGACCATGGCAGGATCTTCCTCATTCAGTGCAAAAAGGAGCAGGTTCCTGAAATGGCTGGAAGAACAGGAAAAAAGAGCAAAGGGTGCTGAAGGATGAGATCTTTGTTACTCTGAAGCCGAAGCTGAAAGCCCTGTAGTACAAACACTTGGCCCAAAGGGTAGCTGAAGAAGAAATAGGTTACTGCCAAGGCAAAAGACAAGGGACTACCCAGGCCCTCGCTCTGCACTGCACCTGAGCTTCTCTGGCTCAGTGGGCTGTTGCCCTCGGTGTGGGGTACAGAGCACACCCACGCCCTCATAGACCTCACGTTCATGGCAGACAGACATGGATCATGCATGTGCCGAGGGTAAAGGACTAGAGGTGATGGGAGGAGATGTGCCCATCATTTTAGATGCATGGTCAGAGAAGATGTCGGTGGAGACCTGGATATGGCACACACACATCGGGGAAGGCTGTTCCGGGCCAAGAGAACAGCAGGTGTCAGAACCCTGGGGTGGGCAGAGCTCAGTATGCTGAGGATGGTGAGTGGGGAGCAAGGGGAAGGATGGTCGGCTATGAGGGTGGAGAGGTCATGGGCTCGGTCCTCCCAAAGCCATCATGAGGTCACACTCATCTTGTTTCCTGTGACATCCCTGGCAGCTGGATTATACGTTTTGTGAAACGACTGGATGGAAAACAATTTCAACCTCACGCCCTGTAAATCTTGGACTTGTGAGTATCCCGAAAGCATATATTGACAGTTTCCTCCGTCACCTGCAGTAAAGCACAGCTGAAAAACTCAAGGCTCCTTCAGACCCTATAGAAGACTCTACAAATAAGGGAGTAAGATCACGTGTCAAGCTACCCAAATGTGCCAGCCCCTGGCCTAGTTTTATTTTAATTAATTATTTATTTTTATTTTTATTATTTTAAAATTTGACCAGAGAGAAAGAGAGAGGGAAAGTGAGAAAGCAAGCTGCCCAGTCCAGGACTTGAACCGTGGCTGGCCATGTGGCAGTCCACACCCCCAGCAGGGACCAATTTTGCTTCCAGAAACCCTTCAGCTCCATGGGACCAGCAGTTAGCGTAATGGCTATACTGCAGAACTCCCACGTAGTTGACCGTAGTTTGAGTCCTGGACCCGGTGGCTTAAACTCACGCCGGGCGCGTGTGCGTGCATGTCCAAGATCCCGAGAGGAGAATGGAGAAGGGATTGCGGCATGGCCATCCTCCCCCCCCGGGGGGGGGGGCGGGGGCGGGTGATTTCTCACTTCCTGTCTCTCTGTTTCTGTCTTTCTGGAGAGTGCATGCGCCCTATAGCAAAAACCTCTCCAAAAAAAAGAAAAAAGAAACAAGAAACCCTTCAGCTCCTGCACGTCTTGTTTGGGAGGGCTGCTCCTCCAGTAAAGTGATGGTAGGGTGCTGCCTGTTCCCCTTAAGTTCTGTTATGCTAAGGAGATGCTTTTAAAAATTAAATCATCCTTTCTCTAAGCAAAGGTCAGTTCACAGCTCCACTCCCAGAGCCTTCCGCACCATGTCTTCCCAGGAACGTCCGTACACAGTGCCCGAGTTCTCCAGAATCCCTTTCCTGCTGGCCAGCTCCCGTCTACCACGTGTTTCCTTGCCCTGCACCAGGTAACCACCTTTTAACTCTTTTTGACGCCCTCATCGCTCACTCAGGTGAACCTGGCCAGAACATCCCACGACGGTGGATTTATTGTCATCATAGATCTAGAGAGTGGTGGATTTATTCCCATAGTAAATTTGTGCCACCAGCAAAAGCCAAACTGCACATTTGAATTTATCCCAAACTGTTCTTTTCTGGTTGAGAACCATCTCTCTTCCGATAACTTCACTTTCTCTTTGCTTCACAGTGCGTGGCTTTCTTCTCTTTCACAGAGAAACAAAAAGTGTATCAATTCAGGAGATTTACCATGAATGCAACGCATGTCCAATGATGTGAGGCCATGACGCTGTCGGCTGGCTTACCAGCTAGGTGACTTGCTCCCAGCCGTGCCGTGTGACTTGAAAGCTCAGACTTGGAGTCCCAGCAGATCTACCCCTACTACACACAAGGGGCTGTGGAGCCCACCTGGGAAGCCACTAAAAGGGCAGATATTAAATCTTGAGACTAGCAGGGTCTATTGCAGTGACCAGAAACCAACAACCCACAGGCTGAAACTGCCTATGGATGTGTGCTGTACAGCTTTTACTTAAAAAGGGGAGGAGGATACCCAGGTGGCATGGTGGTTAAGGCAGCTGGATCCTACATGACTGCACAGTTTGAGCCCTGGACCCAGTGGCTTGAAAGACATGCCAGGCACATGGGTGTGTGCCCAAAATTCTGAGAGGAGAATGGAGAAGAAGGGATTGCAATGTGGCCATCCCCCCCGGGGGGGGGGGGGGGATTTCTCTCTCTGTGTCTCTCCAGTGAGCCCACATGCCCTATAGCAAATAAATAAATAAATAAATAAAAATTAAAAACAAACAAACAAACAAAGAAACAGATGCCACACTTAAAAATAGTGTTAGCGTGGTGGTAGAGCCGCTGGACTCCCACATGGCCAACCATGGTTCAAGTCCCAGACCTGGTGACTAGCTTTCTCACTTTCCCTATCTCTCTCTCTGTCTCTCTTGGTGAGCATATGTGCCCTACAGCAAATTTTAAAATAATAAAAATACTAAATTAAATTAAATAATTCTTTAAAAATAGAGGAAATCCTCCTGAAACTTGGGATTCCTGGCATGTCTTGAAAAGTCCTATGATCTGGCAACCCTGGCCCAGCTTCCTCATGGGACAGCCTAGGCCATTGTAGTACTGCAAAGGGTCCAGGGAACCAGTCGACCTAGCCCTGATTTGTCTTGACATGTCCACACTCACTTCTAAACTCCAAGTGGGATGTAGAGGAGTGGAGTGGACTCGGGGCAAGTGAGAACTGAAAATGCCCTGGATGTTCAAGACGCCCAGCATCACTAGGGTACCTGCTTCCCATGGTGTATGAAGTTGCAACAAATGTCCTCAAATTCCTCCCACCACCACACACCAGCTACATCACAGTGCAATCTTGCAGTAGTGACCATTGAGAGATAGTGTCTGTCTCCCTAGCTGGACTTGACCTGGTGACTTTCTTTGGCTCATGGGATGTTAGCAATCATGGCCAAATCTACAAAAGTATCTGCACACTGGGGCTTGTTCTCTCATATAGCCCTGAAATGATCGTCACTGGATAAAAAGACCACATGAGGGCCAGCCAATGGCATGGTGGTTAAAGTGGCTGGATCCCAAATGGCTGACGGTGTGGTACGAGACCACAGCTGGCAGCTGAAAAACATGCTGGCAACATGTGCGTGTATGCCCAAAATCCCAAAAGAAGAATGAAAACGAAGGGATTGCAGTGTGACCATTCACCGAAGGATACTTTCTCATTTTCCTGTCTCTGTCTCTCTCCAGTGAGTGCACAAGCCCTCTACCAAATTAGAAAATAATAATAATAACAAATTTTAAAAAACACCACACAGAGCAGAAATGAATCATCCAGCTGAGGTCATTAGAAACACCTGCTCTGTTTACCTGCCCTGCTACTTCATAAGCACTCACAAAAGGGCTGCTAGTTTTCCCTTTTATATATATTTTATGTATGTAATCTTATTAATTTTTTTTTTTCATTTACTATAGGGCACATGTGCTCACCAGAGAGAGATAGAGAAATAAAGTGAGAAAGCAAGCTGCCAGATCCAGGACTCGAACCACGGTTGACCATATGGGAGACCAGTGCCCCAATTACCACACCACCTGTTGGCCCAGGGGCTGCTGTTTTAAGTCATATATTTTGGGGTGGGTTGTTAGACAGGAAAATCTGACACACAGAGCTTGTTGAGATTTTTCTCTCACCTCGAAAGCTTGTTTCGGGGTCTCTCCGCAGGTGCCATCTGTGACCTGAGCACTCATCCTTCCACTGCTATCTCTTCTTGAGCTCAGGAACTCACATGATTTTCAAGGAAGGCAATCAAGGCCTCCGGACTAAATTACTTGTACTGTCTCCTCCCGGATGTTACAGTCTGTTGCTTCACACCCTGTCTCTAAAGAATCTGTAGCAAAACGTCCCGTGTGGTTGGTTTTTATATGACATGAATAGCAGTTGCTTTTGTCTCCGCAGCACTGTGACCTTTACAGAACTATGATCTGCATTGCCTCCATAGCTTTCTTTAGGGATCCACCCCTTCCCTTCTCTTCTCAGCCTTTGGGGTGGATCTGACCTCACTCCACTGCTGACCCACTCTATGATCCTGGAGATTGGTTCAAGGGAGAGCTGGTTCTTGGACTTGTGTTGGAACCAGGGAAGGAGAGGCTCTTTCCCCCAGGGTTGCCCAGCAGGTAAAAGGTAGCCTGGAGGCCCTGGGGGCCATCAGAGAGCCATAAGCAAGATGTGTGCCTGACAGCGACTAAGGATGTGGTTCTCAAAGTGTGGTCCCTGGACCAGGAGCGTTAGGAACTTGTTAGGAATTAAAATGCTTGGGCTCCACCCCAGACCCACTGAATCAGAAACTCTGAGAATGGGTGGAAGCCAGAACATGGCATGGTGGTAAAATATGATGCTCTGAGAGGCTTATGCACAAGGAAAGGTTCTGGTATTCTGAGCAGAGACTTCCCTGAGCATACCAGGCACATATGCGCCCGAGATCTTGGGCTGACTGAAGCTGGGGGTGGATCACAGCATTAAGACTCTACTGGAGATGTTTTCTCTCAGAAGAAATAAATAGATAAACTTACTACAGGGACCAGGAGTTGGTATAATGGCTATGTCGCTGGACTCCCACTTAGTCAACCGCGGTTTGAGTCCCGGATCTGGTGGCTTAAACTCACGCTGAGCGTGTGTGCATGCGTACCCAAGATTCTGAGAGGAGAATGGAGGAGAAGGGATTGCAGCGTGGCCATCCCTCCTGGGGGATGATTTCCTGCTTTCTGTCTCTCTGTCTCTCTCTGTCTTTCTGGCAAGCACACGCACCCTATAGCAAAAGCCTCTCCAATAAATAAATAAATAAACAAACAAACTTACTAACAAAAAAAAGGGGGAAACTTGGGCTGGGGGCTAACTATCTGTGTCTTAATTGATTTACAAGTGATTGTGAGGCACATTCAAGCTTGAGAGCCACTGGGCTAGAAAGAACTAAGAGATGAAGAAACAGCTCCCCATGATAACCATCAGAGTACCTGGGTTCTACCACACCTGAGGACAAATCTGCAATGCTGGAATTTTTGGGTCTGAGCAACACATTTTCTTTTGTTGTTTAAGCCAATTTGCATTTTTGTCACTTGCTGTTAATGAACACTGACTAATATATCATAAGACTCTGAATTTAGCAGAACAGTCATTCTGACAGAAATGCTAACTACAGGACTGGCAGGGTCCTCTAATTCACTCACACGGAGGGGTGTTACTGTATTTCTGTGGTTGGCAGCTTGTCTGGGAAAAGTGGTTCAATATATCACTTCCCTAGAGCACTCTGACAACTTGGACAGTAAACTTTCTGCATTAGAAACTAATGTTCTTTCGCCCTCAAGAAGACAATGGGTCTCTGGAAAAAGATTATATTAGTTTTTTGGAATGCTTATGGTCAGAGACTAGAGGACTACAGGACATGAGTCCCTTCTATTAGAACTAGAGGCAATTACAGTGACAGAGTGGAATGAAGCTATGGTAGAGTTGCATCATATGCACATTTAATTGACACAAATCCAATTTTATGGGCTTGGCCAAAGAAAAAGGAGCAAGGGGAGAAATGACTCTTTAAAGAGTAAAGACAGTAGGTTACAATTCTGGAATGGCAGACTAGCTAATTTGGACCAACACTTCCCTGGAGCACAACTAGAAAACCTGGACCAAATATTAGAAAAGACTGAAAAAAGAAATGTTTGAAGGCATGGAGAGTGAACAGGGCTGTGAATTACAGGGCCAATAGCAGGCAGGAGAAAGAAACTCAGGAAGGTGACCCCAACAGCTTGGAAACCTTGCCCCTCAAGGTACTGCTGATTCTGGTAAGGACTGCTACAAAGCTGGGAAGCTGAGCAGAACTTGTAGCAGAGTTGGGGCTATGGTCTGAGAGTGAGGGTGACCTGGAAATAATCAGAGTGGAGGGCATAGACAGGTTAATAACATGGGCAAATCCAAATTGGTACTGACTATATAAAATAATAGTAGCAGGAGTAATAATAATAATACTAATGTCTAGTGGGGTTTAACACCTAGACACAATTAAAATGCATGGCAATAGCATTTAAGTTGGGAGGGGAATAAATGGGGTTATAGAGTTAAAAGGTCATTTCACTGAATGGGAAGTGGTAAACTTGCTATTTAAAGTAAATTCTAATATGTTAAGAATGCATGTTGTAATCTCTGGTAATGACTAAAAGAATAATAAAAGAATATATAACTAACAAGCTAATAGAGATGGAAAAAGGGGAATAATACAAAGCAATCAGTTCAAAAGTAGGCAAGAAAGGAGAGAAAGAGGAACATAAAACAGGCAGAACAAATAAAAGACAAACAATAAGATAGTAGATTTAAACTCAAATATAAACAGCAATTACATTAAACGTAAATGGACTAAATGCTCCCATTAAGACACACAGATTGTTAGAGGATAAAAATAAAAACCAATTACATGCTGCTCACAAAAGAAACAAACCTTAATATAAAGATACAGAAAGTTTAAAAGTAAAAGGATTGAAAAAGAAAAAAAGGTAAACCAAGTAGGAGTTAGTCATGTAGCACAGCAGTTAGGTGCTATACAAAGAAAGTCAAATCCCACATAGCTGACCAGAGTTCAAACCCCAGTACAATTAGCTTGAAAGACACGCTAGGTGCATGCATTTGCCCAAGATCCTAATGGGATGAAGAACTGGAGGAAAAAGGATTGTGCATTGGCATGACTAAGTCCTATTGAGGGAGGTGCTCTCTTTCTCACTCTCTTGTTGTATGTGATGCACCCCCTCCGGCATTTAAAAAAAAAAGAGGAGGAGGAGGAGGAGGCAGAGGTAAAGGCAGAGGCAAAGGAGGTGGAGGAGGAGGAGAAGAAGAAGAAAAAGAAACTCCACGTAAACACTAACCAAAAGAAAACTGGAATATCGCTATATGAAACAAATTATACTTCAAAGCAAAAAGCATTCCAAGAGTAAAAGAGACAACAAATAATAATAAAAGGTTCAATTGACTTGGAAGATATAAAAAGTCTAAGTTTGTACACACTGGAAAAGACTCAACAATCTGTATTTTAATTGACTTTGCAAGTAATTCTGATCTACCACTGGACAACAAGTTTGAGAACCACTGGACTAGGGGCAAGTGGAGCTAAGTGATGAAGAAAGAGCTTCCCCCAAATCTGGACATCTGGATCCTACTGCACCTGAGGCCAAATCTACAATCCTGGAATCTGACAACCTGGAAGTCTCTTCTCTTATCCTCCCAAACACAAACTAAAGTATGTAAGCAGTCCACCACTCTGATTTTGCCTGGAGGAAGGGCGTGTTGGTTTGTGATTTTGCTGTCCTCTCAGAAAGTCTCTGGTTCTTGCACCTGTGATAGTACGAATACCCCAGTACCCTCAGCATGAGGCTAGTGTTTTTCCTTGTAGCTCAGACCCTAAAGAAAGCCAGCTTCCTCATCTGAGGCTCAGCTAAGAGGACATGATCTTTCTTTTCTTTTGGGCTTACTGAGAGGTTATATATCTATATGGGGGTCACCTAGCCATCTACGCTGCACTTAATCATCAAATGAGAACTTTCTAAAGGTAGCTCTCACTCTGCATTTTTTTCTGCCTTTAGAGCTTAAAATCTAGGTGAAATATGATGCCACTGCAATTCCATTTCAGTGTGAGGATAATGATAGTGCCAGAGTTTTCAACTTTCCTCTTAGCCACAGAACTCTCTCTTCAAATTTGGCCTAGTTAGTAGCTAAATATATTTAATATATCAAGGCAGAGTTGCGAACCTGTTCAAAATAAGGATTTCCCTACTTTAAATGGTATCCTCTTTGAGTACTGACAGGGGACAAGCAAGTGGTGGTTAAGGAACTCAACTCCTACATGGCCAACTGCAATTCTAGTCCTGAACCTGGTAACTTGAAAATCATGCCACTGCATGTGTGCATGCATACCCAAAATCCCAGTAGAGAATGGAGAAGAGATTGAAGCATGGCCATCCCTCCTGGGGAGTGATTTCTCACTTTCCTTCTCTTTGTCTCTCTCTGGCGAACACATGTCCCATATGGCAAACGCCTAAAAAGAATACTGACAGGACAAATTGTTCTAAGAACTAAATACCAGGGACAACTGGTAATCTGATTTTTTACCCAATGGACTCAGTGACATGCATTTTTTATATGAATGCATGCTTCTTTGCCATGTGGCCAGGACACTCAGAGTCACAGCTGAGACTACCTTAGGCATTCTTTTTTCACCCCTGGTTTCATCTTCTTTCCTACAGCATTTGTTGTTCACCATGATCTCCTCATGTATTTTTTAAAGTCTTACACTACACACCATATGTAACTTGTTAGACTACATTAGACTTTTCAGAGAAAGATTATAAATTAACTAAGCTCTAGGTCAATTGGTAGTATAGTGGTTAAGGTGACTGCACAGTTCAAGTCCCAGACCCAGTAACTTGAAAAATACACTGGGGGGAAAGCAGTTAGCATAATGGCTATGTCGCTGGACTCCCACGTAGTCAATCGCGTCTACCCGGTGGCTTACAACTCACGCCGGGCGCGTGTGCGTGCGTGCCCAAGATCCCGAGAGGAGAATGGAGGAGAAGGGATTGCGGCGTGACCATCCCCCCTGGGGGGTGATTTCTCGCTTTCTGTCTCTAATGTCTCTCTCTGTCTGTCTGGCGAACGCGCCCTATAGCGAAAATCTCTTAAAAAAAAAAAAATACACTGGGCAAATGTGTGTGTGTGTGCCCAAAATCCCAAGAGGAGGATAGAGGAGAAGGGAGTGCAGCATGACCATCTCCCCTGGGGCCAGGACGGGTACTTTCTTACTTTTCTTCCTCTGTTTCTCTAGCAAGCACATGCACCCTACAGCAAAAATAAACAAACAGAGCTCTAGTTCTCACAGTGCTGTACATGAAGGTATGTGTTGTGGGTCAAATTGTGTCCCTTAAAAAAGAGGTTGAAGTCCTGACTCATAATACATGAGAATCTGACCCTATTTGGAATAGGGTCTTCGTGGCTGAGTGAAGATGAGACCACAGGGTGGGCCTTAATCCAACCTAACTGGTGTCTTTATAAAAGCAGCTAATTTGGACAGAGACAGCCATGCTTACAGGGAGAAGGCCACGTGAAGGCTGGAGTTATGCTGCCACAGCATAACAGATCCTTCCCTAGCACCCTCAGAGGATGGCCCTGCTGACAACTGACCTTGACTGGGAGAAACCAACGTTTGCTATTTAAGCCCCTCAGATGTGGTACTTTGTTATGACAACACCAAGAAACTAATACAGTGTGCAAGATGATGTCAGCTGATAAATATTAGCTTTTAAAAATATTGGTAGTAATATATTTATTTACAAGTGACTCGATCCTTTGATTTTCTGGCATATTATTCAGAACTAGGGTGATGTGGGTATGTATTAAGCAAATAATAGTTTGTTATCATGTGAGGGGCTGTATGGAGGAGTTAAGAGCAGAGATTCTGCAGCCTGGATTCTCAAATACTAGGCTCACTATTTACCAGCTGTGTGACTCTGGACAGATTCCTCAACCTCTCTGTGTCATCATTTCCTCTGTGTTGATCATAGCAGTACCTCTTGCACGGGGTTGTGTGAAATGACCGAAAGCAAAGAGATACATCCATAGTACCAAACCTAGCCTGGGAGCTAAGTCCGGGCTTTGTGAAGTGCTGCCTCTTAATTTTATGACTTGGATATGGTAAAAAACAGTGATCGTGGCACAGGCCTAAAAGAAGGAAGTCCCTGGTAGCTCAACAGCATGGCTAGGAAGGGGGTTGACCACCACAGCATCACTCCCACCCTATCAGGGGCTCTGGGAGGTTCCGTGCACAGTGCCACCACCCTGGGTTTCATTTCTCAAACAACCTGTTTTGGAGGTTTTTCTGAAAAGCTATTTTAATTCTTTCACATGGAGTGAAGACAGCACCAGCAGCACGGACTGGAGGACTGTCAACTTAAGCAGCAGGCAGTGGGGCCAATCCAGGAGGTGCAGAAGAAACAATGACATGGGATTGCCACCCACACATTCCACCTGCTGCTGGTGCTTGGAGAACTGGCCCCATGGCTCCTTCTCTCTCTCCTTCCCAGTTCCTTATCTAATCAAAGCTGAAAGAGCCATAATTTTGCCAGATTTTTCTGACATCTACCACGTTATGTCTTGTTCTTGACCCTACAGATCATTTCTCCCTGTATTTACTAGCATGACTCCTCTGTGTTCCCATCAGCTGCAGGGACCTTGACATGCTGCTAATGGCTGCCTTCACATCTCTATCTTCCTCAGGCCCCAGTTAGGCGTCTGTCCAGGCTCTGGATTTCGCCAAGAAGTCCCCAAGGAACCAGTCTGCCGCTAACTTCAAATGGACTCAGGCTCCTAGCGGTAGAACGTGGGCTCTGGTTGGCCGGTTTCCAGGTCTCCTAGCTGAAGCAGGATGCAGGTCAGAGACCTGCCATAGGGATCTTAGCACCATGGCTTGTCCATACACAGATACAAGTTCCAGGGGCCTGGGTTGCCTGAGCCTCCATCTAGTGACGCGGACTGAGAACCTGCCCCAGCACATGACAAGCCAGGCCGCACGCTGCTGCCGAGTCCCAGCTCTCCTATTCCATTACTGCAGCTCCCCAAGGCCCAATTTCTCATCCTAGGTTTCTCAGGACAAAAAAAAAAAAAAAAAAAAAAAAAAAAATCACAACTAGGCTCATATCAATAACTGATTCCTCAGCAAGCCCAATGACTGAATCCACCCACTGGCAACACATAGAGACCAAGCCACCATCCTGCCCATGCTGTATGACCTGGCCTACTTCCTGGTCACCTCACATCTACCCTGGCTCTCTGTGGGCCATGCTCCGTGTGGCAACCAGAAGAATCTAGTTAAAATATAGTCATGGCAGCTCCTCAGCTGCCACTTTCCGGGTATGTAGATCACCCTCTCTGTGCCTCGATTCCTCATCTGTGGGTTAGGGACAATTGCTTCACCTACCTTCAAGGCAACTAACAAGGCTTATATACGATGGTAGAAGTTAAAACTTACTCACACCAAATGTCTGACAAATGCAATCTCTCATTTCATTAGAAGAAAGGCAGATGGGCCTTTCACCATAAACTCTTATCTTCAAAATTTCGTACTATTTGCATATATTATCACCCATATTAAAATAACCAAATTAATTTGAAAGTCAAAACAAAAAGATTTTCAGTTATAATATATCAGTGGTAGAATCAGAAAGTAACTGTGATTTTATGTGTCAACTTGAATGGGCAATTGGGAGCCCAGATATTTGGTCAAACATTCCGGGAATTTCTAAAAGGACATCTTTAGATGTGATTAACATATTAATTGGCAGAGTAAAACAGGCTGCCCTCCACAAGGTGAATGAGCCTCATCCAATCAACTGAAGGCTTGACTAGAGGGAAAAGACCCATCCCTCTTGAATAAGAAAGAATTCTCTAGCAGAAACTGCCTTCAGACTTCATCCATAACGTAGCTTTTTCCAGCCTATTGGCCTCTGAACACTGGCTCCTCCTGGGTCTCTAACCCACCGGCTCCCCCTGCAGGTTGGACTTGCCTGGACTTGCCAGACTCCAGAACAGTATGAGTCAATTTCTTCTAACAATCTCTTCCTCTCTGTATTTACATATCCTTTTGGTTCTGCTTCTCTGGAGAACCCTGACTAATACATTTGCTAAAGGTCAGCTTGGCCCTCAGAGAGGAGAGTAATGAAGAGAGGCCTCCCATCATCTCCCGGTACCCCACTAAGAGTGGCCCGGCCTCCTACTCAGGGGCCCAGAACTCACTGGAGCATGCTCTCTCCTGGTCTGGAAGCACAGCAGGGGGCTGGGAATTTGAGTTTGGCTCAGGTTTGCTGGGAATGAAGACCTCAGCGTTGTCCTTCCGCTTAGCAGACAAAATCCTTTCCCTTTTATTACCTGTAGAAGAACAATTGCTTAACGGCAGACACCGAGCACAGGCAGAATTGAGGCACTTGTGAGGCACTTGTTTATTGTTTGCTCGCTTATTCATTCAACAGCCATTTACTGAATTACTTTGTACCCAGTATCTAGACAGTTTGGGACTAGAGATGCAAATAACGCAGATGACAAACAAGCTTGCTGAGAGCCACTGTGCACCTAGTGCTACATTTTGGTAAATAACTGAAATGGCCTAAGACATACACAGGTTTTCAAATTTTACCGTTTCTGAACAGGCACAGGTCTTACACTCCATGGAGTGTTGCTGGGTTTCGCTGGTGTGTGGACATAGAGTAATGGCTCCTGGAGTGGAAGTAGTACAGTAAGACACACCCGCTGCCTTCGTGCCTAGATGGAGAAAGGACAGCTGGGTGGCTGTAGGGGCAGGGCTTGGACAGTGTCCAGTCCCTGGGTCATGACGGAGCATGGGCCCAGAGGATGTGGCTGGCTAGCATGCAGAGCAGTGACAGTAAAGGTTTTTAATGGATGACTAGGCTGTCACTAGGGCACCAAGGTAGGGGCACACAGGGAACAGCACGTGCGAAGGCTCAGTGAAGGCTGGGTGGCAGGAGAGCATGGTGGTGGTGGTTGGTGGCTGGGCCTGAGAGTGGAGCCAGACACAGAAGAGCCCACAGGCCGGGCTGTGCTCTGGAGTCTGACTTCCTACCTAGGCCAGTGTTTCTGAAGTGGGGTGCCTGGGCCACTGCAGGATGGGCAATGACTCCAGATGCTAGGCACAGATCTGTCCAACAGTGTGTGTGGAAAAACATTAGGTTGTTGGAAAAATCATGATGTATTTTTTCTGTTTTTCTATGTAAAAACATATCATGACTTTTCCAACAACCCAGTATGTGAACAGTATCATACCCATGATGTCTTGAATACTGTTGCTTAGAACTGCAGGAGGATGGTCTTGGATTATCTAGGTGGACCTGATATAACAGAAGGGGCTTTAAGTAGAAGATGGACAAGTTTTGGTGATGAAAAGTTTTTGGAGAAGGATAGTAATGATAGTTATACAACAAAGTGAAGGAATTAATGGGAATTAATGAACTGCCCTACTGACATAACGGTTCAGATGGTAAACTCTGTCCCGTCTTACCACAACAGCGCACACACACACACACACACACACACACACACAGAGAGAGAGAGAGAGAGAGAGAGAGAGAGAGAGAGAGAGAGAGAGAGGAGGGAGACAGAAGAGGAGGGTCAGCAGACGAGTAAGAAGAAAGGCAGGGAGACATGCTGGACAGCTGCTGCCTAGGTGTTAGGAGGGGCCCTGAGCTGAGGAATGTGGCTGGCCTCTAGAAGCAGAAAAAGGCAAGGAAGCAGATTTCATCACCCAGACCTCCAGGAGACACACAGCCCTCCAGATACTTTGATTCTAGCCCAGTGACCTCACGTGGGATGACTGGGCTACAGAATCATAACATAAGTGTGTTGTTTACACCAGCGATAGAAAACTCAGACATCCTGTTCCAGGGAAGGCCTCTGAGATGCCAGTCTCTTGTCCAAGGTCCCAGAGCTAGGAAGTAATAGAATAGGGATGTGACCAGATTTGCCTGGTTCCGAAACCCACTTTGGTCCTGGCTACTGGCCCCCTCCCTCCAGGAGACGACATTCCAGCCTTGGCTGGGAGAGCTGCCTTGGCCATTAAGTCTATATGTGGGTATTTCTAGGGCTCCAAACACGCAACCACAGTACCCTCCCATCTTGGTGGACAGTGGCCTAAAACCATCCTCCCCACGCTCCCTGTGCTCACTCGGCTCCAGCCACCCTGGCCCTTTTCCGTCCTTGGACATACCAAGCCCTTTCCTTCTTGAAGCCCTTTGTGTTTACTCTGCCTCGAGCCGGGAAGGCTGTGCTGTGCCTGGGTCCTCCTCAGTGCCCCCACCACCTCCTCTCAGAAGGCTTCTCCGACCACTCCAGCTAAAGCGGCCCAAACTCCTCTCCCCCACCAGCACCCTGTCTTATGATCTTTACAACTTCTAAGCCTGTCTGACTATCAGAGCTACCACTCTCTCCTACTCCCTGAATTCCTAATTTAGTCCACGAACCTGCCCCCTCTTCCAGTATTGCAAAAATTCCTCTGCCTTTTTTGGTGCTGCCCACCCACTGCCCTTACTCACAGAGAGTGTAGGGGAGCAGGGAGTGGGGGCAGCCCCCCCCCCCAAGGCACACAGCCCCCTCCTGCCAGCTGGTGCAGGGCTGGCAGCTGTCCAGTTTGGCCAACATGTAGGTGGGGGCCTGTCTACTTCCAGAGCAGCAGAGAATGGTCACCGTCCCACCCTTGTCCACTGTAACTCACTCTCCTGCCAGCTGAGTCCCACGGCCATCTCACGTGTTACAGCCTTGGAGAGGAACCGAGGGGCTACTCACTGATTCCCTGAAGCCCAATTAGCACACTGAAGCTTTATCAGATTGATTTATTTAGCCTAGTAGTTAAAAGCTCCAGCTTTGGCCTCAGACTGCTAAAGTTCTTATGCAGCTCTGCCCTCCTAACTGTGTGGTGTTGAGCAAGTGACTTGACCTCTCTGAGCCTCAGTTTCCCCATCTTTAAAGCAAGTACAATGACAGTATTTTCCTTGGAGCTGTGGTGAGGATTAAACAAGAAGCTCTAAGCAAGGCCCTCGGACTACTACTGGGTTCATGTTAATAAAATTCAGTAAATGTTGGCAGTTGCTGTGACCCGTGTGTTTATGTGCTTATTTCTGTTTTCCCTGCTAGGACGTGAGTGCCGCAGGGGAAGGGCCTGAGCCAGTCCATCCCAGTGCAGTGCCAGGGGCATGAGAGGTGCTCCAGGAATGAATGAATGAATGAATGAACAGCCCAGAACCAAGCATGACTCTTCGGTCTACTGCTTACTATTCGTGAGGAAATCCTCAGGGTTTGTTTGGGTCTCCAGTCTCATTCTGGGGTCTGGGGAGACCTGACAACAGGCTCCCAGGTCTCCTGCCTGTTCCTCTCAGTGGCAGCCTGTCCCCTGCTGGGGCTAAGAAGCCAGCCAGAAGCCTCAGATGAAAGGGGAACAGAGGAGAGCAGCAGGGGGAGGCCAAGTACATCCACCTCCACGTGGGCTCATGGGTTGGACAGCCCCTGCCTGGGGCAGGCAACACTGGGTTACCAGTCATCCCAGGGCCTGGCAGGCAATTTGACTATTAAAATACAAAACTGTCCAGAAATTCAAGTTTTCATTTCAAGCCCCCGTTTTACTTTCGAACTGTGCCTAGCATCAATCATTCTTCTGTGGCCTGGTCCTTGGTACCCAGAAATGACCATCATGCCCCACCACCCATTTCCAGAAGGAGAATGTCAACCTCCCAGAGCCTTCCCCAACCTCCCCACCTCCAGAGGGGAAGACATCATCCAGCTGCAGTCCCAGCAGGTGCCGCACAGCTCGTGCCCCACCCACTGGACACTCCAGCCGCTGGTTAGAACACCTCCATTCATTCGACAGAGACTTCCCTAGTGGCTGGAAGGTGCCCAGTGTGTGCTGCATGTGGGGGACGCAACAGACCCAGGAGCCAGACTGGGCCCTGGCAGAGTGTCCCAGGCGGCAGGGAGAGAGAGGACTTGGTTCAACAAGACCAGCGCCATGCCGAGGCTACAGGAGCACCAAGAGCCCTGACCGACTCAGAACACAAGGAAGGCTTAACGGAGGGGGCAGACTCCTAGAGTCTTGAGGGAAAAGCAGGGAGGCAGGTTTCAGGGTTCGGAGCAGAGGGGAAAGGAGGGAATGTGGCAATGAGGCAGAGGGAAGAGCCTGAGCAAAGTTTGGAGGTGAGAGCATATCTGATGGACAGATGCTGCCTTCTCTGGAGACCTCAATCCCTGGGTGTGGACTGTCCAGGGCAGCCTGTGATGGGCTGAATTGTGTCCCTCTGAGCACATACACCGACATCTGAACCTTTAAGACCTGTGAATGTGGCTGTTTTTAAAGACAGGATCTTGCATTGTATTGTATTGTATTTGTTATTATTGTTATTTCAAAATATGATACAAGGATTCACCACAGAGAGAAAGAGAGAGAGAAAGAGAGAGAGAGTGAGAAAGCAAGCCACCAGGTCTAGGACTCAAACCACAGTTGGTTGTATAGGAGACTAGCACTTTAATCACCATGCCACCTGCTAGTTCCAAGACAGAGTCTTTAAGAAGTACATAAGTAGAACCAGCAGTTCTCAAAAAAAAATAAAAATAAAAATAAATAAAGAACCAGCAGTGACTTAAACTCATGCCGGGTACATGTGCATGCATGCCCAAGATCTCGAGAGGAGAATGGAGGAGAAGGGATTGCAGTGTGGCCATCCCTGCTGGGGGGTGATTTCTCACTTTCTGTCTCTCTGTCTCTTTCTGTCTTTCTGGTGAGTGCACAAGCCCTATAGCAAAAACCTCTCAAAAAAAAAAAAAAAAAAAAAAGAAAAGAAAAGAAAAAAAGAAGAAGTACATAAGCTGGGGCCGGCAGGTGGTATGGTAGTTAAAGGCACTGGACTCCCACATGGCAACCATGGTTCAAGGCCATGGATTTGGTGGCTTCCTTTCTTACTCTCTCCACCCCAGACAAATTGGAAAATAATAATACTGTTAAAATAAAATAATTCTTTACAAGAAAAAAGAAGTAGATAAGTTAAAATGAGGCCATAGAGCTGACTCTGTAGCCTAGTAGTTAAGGGAGCTGGATGTCACATGACAGACCACCTGGTTAGAATCCTGGCCCCAGCAGCTTGAAAAACACACTGGGGGGGAACCAGCAGTTAGCGTAATGGCTATGTCGCTGGACTCCCACGTAGTCGACCGCGGTTCGCGTCTCGGACCCGGTGGCTTACAACTCACGCCGGGCGCGTGTGCGTGCGTGCCCAAGATCCCGAGAGGAGAATGGAGGAGAAGGGATTGCGGCGTGACCATCCCCCCGGGGGGGTGATTTCTCGCTTTCTGTCTCTATGTCTCTCTCTGTCTGTCTGGCGAGCGCACGCGCCTTATAGCGAAAAACCTCTCAGAAAAAAAAAAAAAAAAAAAAAAAAAAAAAAAACACACTGGGCACATGGGTATGCATGCCCAAAATCCCAACAGGATGGAGAAATAAAGAAGAGACTGCAGCATGACCTTCCCCATTGAGAGCTGCTTCTTCCTCCTCACTCTCCCTCTTTCCCCATCTGTCTCACCCTGGCAAGTACACACACCCTCTGGCAAAATTATATATATATTTTAAAAATGAAGTAATGAGGATGGACTCTAATCCAGTATGACTGGTGTCCTTATAAGAAGACAAGTTTAGGACACAGACATGCACAGAAGGCCAACCATGTAAAGACACAGGGAGAAGAGGGCCATCTACAAGCCAGGGAGAGAGGCCCCAACAGCAACTGTTCCGTGATATCAGACCTCTAGGGTCCGGAGCCCTGAGATAATACAGTCTACAGTTTAAGCCATCTCATTTGTCATCCTTTGTTGCACCTGATCTCAAGTATTCCCTGACCTCTCTCCTTAGGTTCACCCAGGTCCAGAAAATATGGTCTTCTTTTGAACCCCCCCCCCCCCCCCCCCCCCGCAGCTTTAAGGATGCACGTGGAATGGAGACACAGGCAGGCCAAGCCATCCTGAATGAGAGTTTAGAATCAGAAGGCAAGTAGGCCTCGCCCCACTTCCTGGACCCTCCTCCCTCCTCCCTGCCCCCGCATCAACTGTTTTGCTCCCTCTACTTTTCAGGAGCTTCTCCTAGAATCCTCCTCCAGGGGCTGGCTGCTGTTTCTGCCCACGCAGCATCCCTCCTCCTGTAGCTTTGCCTTGATTTTCCTGGAAACCACCTTCACTGCACCACGGTCCACGTGGTTAGGTGCTGAAAATCAGGCCCCTTAATCCTTCTTGGCCTAACCAGGCCAATCAGAGCCACAGTGGTTGGTTCAGAAATAGCATGTGACCCAGCGTGGGTTAGAAAACCAGGCCTGGGACATTTGATGGAGCTTTTAAGAAATTAAAATTCACTTTTGGATGGTCCTATAACGGCAACTGTGCCTTTGTATGTGGAGAGCCTACCCAAGAGGGAGAAAAGTGGGGAAGAAAGAAGAGGAGAGGAGAAGGAAGGCTGCAGGAGGGGAGGGGAGAAGGGTCCTGCTACAGCTCTGGACTTCCTAAGCCAATAAATAGTCACTTTTGCTTAAGCTCTTCTGCATTAGCCAATCAGCCTGTCGATAGGGCTAACCAACCCACAATGTACATGACAGCCCCCGACTACTACCTACCAGTTACCATCTGGAATCCGGGGTCATTTGGAAGCCTCTGTGAGCCTTTGCTTCTTGCAAATGGAGACCTGATATCTACCCAACACTGAACTCGGAGAACAGCTAGAAGCTTCAGTCTTACTATTAGATCCACAAATACCAAAGGCAAACTCACTTTTGGAAGCTGGGTTGAATTCCAGCACCACAAGGGTGTCTGAGCCCTGAGGAGGGCGTCCTTCTGTCTCCTGGTCCTCAGAAACATCCTTCTGCACCGAGTCCCCACTGGAAAGAGAGGGGTCATCTCTGGAACGGCCCTCCTGTGCCTGGTCCTCAGGCTCAGACTCAGACAGTACGTCTTCTTCAATAGAGTCATACTCATCACTGGAACAATCCTTTTGTTTCCTTTGTAGGCTTACACTAAGTTCCAGGCTTTTCCTCAGCTCCTGCCAAAAGCCAAGAAGAGAGATGAAAAATAAAATATGGTACTTTGAGAGAAAGTTATTTCAAAATAGATCATTTGAACTGAAGAACTATTCCTGTCAAACTAACATTTGGCATTTTCATCTCAACCCATGCGTTTCCGTGGCTTTGAAGCTGAAGAAATGAAGGTCAGGGAAAAACAAGCAAGTCGCTGGACAGAGCAGTATTTATAGTATTAATTGTGATGTTTGTATCCCTGAGATACCACTAAGAATGTGTCTGTGTGTGTGTGTGTGTGTGTGTGTGTGTGTGTAACAATATGATTCTGGGGCTTATTAAAACAGATTATTGGGACCAGCAAATGGCATAATGGTTACGTTGCTGGACTCCCACAGGGCCGACTACAGTTCAAGTCCTGGACCCAGCAGCTTCAAACTCATGCTGGGTGCGTGTGCGTGTATGCCCCAAATCCTGACAGTATGGAGGAGAAGGGACTGTGGCGTGGTCATCCCTCCTGGGAGGTGATTTCTTGCATTCTGTCTCTCTCTGTCTCTCTGGCCAGTGCACGTGCCCTATAGCAAAATCTCTCTTAAAACAAACAAACAAACAAAAATAACAGATTGTGGGGCTAGCAGTAGTGTTTAAGGTGGCTGGATCCCACATGGTCAACTTCACATCTGAGTCTCAGATCAGCAGCTTAAAAACTATGTAGGGCGTGTGTGCTTGCATGCCCATAATCCCAAGAGGAGAATGAAGGAAAAAAGACTGTGGTATGGCCATCCCTCCTGCAGGGTGATTTCTCCCTCCCACCCTCCCTCCCCGTCTTTCTCTGGTGAGTGAATATGCCCTATAAACTTAAGAAAAACAACAACCCAGATGGTGAAGTACCACTCCCAGACTTTTTGATTCAGTTGGTCTGGGAAAGGACCTGATAATTTGTATTTCTTATAAAGTTTCTTGATGCTGCTAGTCTGAGGGCTACACTTTGAGTATAAAATACTAAAGGCTTCCAACTCATGCTAAAATTCCAGATGGTAAAATGCCTGGCAGATAGTCAGGGGGGCATTTTGTCCTGCATATTGTAGAATGTTCAGTGACATCTAAATCCACTTCACTATAAACTGCCTGACAATTTTCCCCACATGTTTTTGTCTCCATGCGACTGTAGATTCCTTAAGGCTAAGCATTAAGATTATACTTAGTGACCAGAAATTTTATCACTCACACAAGGATATTTCTGAAAGGAAAAAAAGGGCGCTATGGAATTTAGATGGGGACAGAAAATGGAAAATGAACTATCTGGGCAAACCAGTATTCTCGGCCAGTCTGGCTATACTATCCCTATAAGCCTGGTAGCATCTAAATAGTTCTTAGAAAATGAGAAGCAATCAATAAAGGTCTGCTGATTGACCCATGAACCTAAGATTTGTTGTGGTAGGCTGCATAATAATTTCCCAAAGATGTCCACATCCTAATCCCTGGAACCTATCAACCAGTAACGGTTCAAAAGGAAATGAGGAACACCGTACAGAAAACATCTATCATTCAGAGAGTCCATCCGGAATAGACCGATGACAGAAAGACAGATGTTCATTTATGTGTGTGCTAGAGGGCACGTGTGTTCACTGGAGAGAGACAGAAACGGTCAGACTGCAACCTCTTCTCCTCCATCTCTCCCTCCTTTTGGATTCTGGGCACACACGCACATGTGCCTGGCATGTTTCCCAAGACACTAGGGCCAGGACTTGAACCTATGGAATTTGGATGCCTTCACCATCAAGCCACAGAGCCAGCCCAGAAACATAGATGTTAAAGGTGCTGCAGGTGAGGACTCAGGAAATGAGGTACAGGCAACTGGAAACTAGAACAGAGGGGACGCTGTTATGACAGCATCTTAGCTGAACTGTGTCCAACAGCCATGTGGTAAGTAGAACTTGTATGTGATATTCAGTTCAGGAGATTTCCAAGTGGTGTGTTAAAGATTTGATCTGGTTTCTTCTTGCTGCTTAGACTAAAATGTGAGAGGAAAGAGACAAATTGCGGAAAGGACTGCTAAGTAAAAAGGAAGCAGGATGCTTTGGGAAAGTCTTAGCCTACTCATATTGCAAAAGGTGCTAACATTGGGAGACATGCTGTCAGGAAAGTGTGCTCCAAAGAGAGAGCCCAGAGTGTGGCTTGAAAAGCTTTGCTAGAACCTCAGAAGGATCTAATACCTAGGGGACCAGAGATGGTATAGTGGGCTAAGGTGCTGGACTCTCATGTAGTCGACTGTAGTTTGAGTCCTGGACCTGTTGTCTTGAAACTCACACTGGGCACATGTGTGTGCATGCCCAAATCCTGAGAGGAAACATGGAAGAGGAGGTATTTTGGTGTGGCCATCCCCCGGGGGTAAGTGGGTGATTTCTTGCTTTCTGTCTGTCTCTCCAGCAAGTACAAGCACCCTGTGGCCAAATAAATAAATAAATAAATAAATAAATAAATAAATAAATAAATAAATAAATCTCTCAAAATTAAAAAAAAGAAAGAAAAGAAGAAGAAGGCTCTAATACTCAGGAGGATTCAGTCACACAGAGGGGTCTTTGAAGAGATTAGTCATCTCAGCAGAAGCTGGGAATGGAGGTGGGGTTATCCAGGAAAGATCTGTGGAAGAGCTTCCCATCTAATGGAGTGTCTCTTAAAACATACACCGGAGTCCCACACTGTTACAGGGAATGCCAGACTGCCAGCTGGGACTGAATGGGAGGAGGAAAAGACAAAATGAAGCAAGGCCACCAGAATCCCCCAACTTCTACAGGCTGATAAGACTATTCATCTGCAAACACATACTACCCTTTCTAAAAAAGGAATGATGACTCTGAGGATGGAGCCGTGGGCCGAGATGGTGGAGCCTGGAGCCAGAGAGAAATATTCCCAGACCTCAAAACCTATTGGGGCTTGCCTTTGAGTTTTGAAATAGTTTGGGGTTTGCTGATTCCTTATAAAAACAAACAAACAAACAAAAACTTTCATTTCTTGGGAACCAGCAGTTAGCGTAATGGCTATGTCACTGGACTCCTACGTAGTCGACCGCAGTTTCGCATCCCGGACCCGGTGGCTTAAAACTCACGCCTGGGCGCATGTGAGTGCGTGCCCAAGATCCCAAGAGGAGAATGGAGGAGAAGGGATTGCGGCGTGACCATCCCCCCTGGGGGGTGATTTCTCGCTTTCTGTCTCTATGTCTCTCTCTGTCTGTCTGGCGAGCGCACGCGCCCTATAGCTAAAACCTCTCCAAAAAAAACCTTTCATTTCTCATCCTTTTTTAATGGGAATGTCTACAAATGTCATCCTATGCCTGACTCACCATTGGGAGCAGATAATGTGTTTCTTAGGTACAGAGATGGAGAGAAATTTAGCCCCAAGATGAGTTATACACAGAGTCTCATCTGTCTCTAATTTAAGTGATGAGATTTGGGAGTTCTGAACTAATCAAATTTAGATGATATTCTGAACTGGAACTGATGCTAAAGTGGGTCGAGACTTTGAGGGACCTTGGAATAGTATGGATATATTTCATATGTGGGCTGGACATACATTTGGGGGGCCCACAAGCTAGAGTGGTAGGCTGAATATGAAATGGCCCCCAAAGAGACTGACATCCTGATCCCCAGGACCTGTGAATATGTTACCCTACGTGGCCAAAGGACTTCGTGGGTGTGATTAAACTGAGGCTCTTGAGGTGGAAAGCGTATCCTAGATTATCCAGGTGAGGCCCAATGTAATCACAGGGATCCTGACAATAGGGAGGCAGGAAGATCAGCGCCAGAAAGAGAGGATGCAAGAATGGAAACAGAGGCCAGGGAAAAGAAGACCCTCCAGCACAGGGTCCACAAGCTGAGAATATAGGTGGCCTCTAGAAGGTGGAAAAGGTGAGGAGTGGATTCTTGTCTACAGCCTCCAGAAGGAGCACAGGCCTGCTAACTCCTTGATTTTAGCCAGTGAAACAGAGTTTAGACTTCTGGTCTATGGGCCAGCCAGTGATGTGGTGGTTAAGTGCTGGAACCCACATAGCCTACTGCATGGTTCGAGTCCTGGAGCTGGCAGCTTGAAAAACATGCTAGGTACATGTGCTTGCTTGCTCAAAATTCTAAGAGGAGAATGGAGAAGAGATTGCATCATGGCCTTACCCTCTGGGGGGGGGGGTTTCTCACTTTCTCTCTCTCTCTCTGGTGAGTACACATATCCTATAGCAATAAATTGTTCTTTGAAAGCTGGAGTTGTACATTGTGAAGGCGTTGAAGAGAAAACCTGCTCAGCTGAGCATGGGCTCAAGAGTCAGACAAGTCACCAAGTCTGTGCAGCAACGGGAAACTACTGCCGCTGCCTATCATTTCGGCTCTCTCCCATCCCCACCCCCTCAATACCAAGTGGTCTTTAGTGAGCAACTAGAACACTACCTGGCACATAGTAGGTGCTTGGGAAATAGCCCCTGAATGACTGAGTAGATTGTGCCAATCGCTGAGTGGTGGCTCTGAGTAGGGCAGAGTGCACTCATACCTGGAAGTGGCACTAGTCATGTGACCCTTAGTCAGCGACTGAACTCCTCTGAGCTGCATTTTGACAGTAGTTAACCCATAAAGATGGGTTAACGAATCCCCACCCCACAGAACTGTTCCATTAAGGCAGTGGTCTGAACCGAGGACAATTTAGCCTCCATCTCCTCTCCAGGGGACACCTGGCCAAGGACTGGAGAGGTTTTTGGTCACGCTAGAGGAGGGAGTGCTATTGGCGTCTATTAGGTCAGCACTGGGGATGCTCTAAGCATCCTAGTGTGCACAGGGTAGCCTCTCATGACAAAGGATTGTCCGGCCAAAATGTTGGTAGTGCAGAGGCTGAGCAGCCCCGTATTACAGCAAGGGTGTATGCACCACTGGCAGGCCAAAAGACAACACAAGCTCTTCCAATCGGATGTATTGAGAGGGACTATGCAACTGTCATGCCGTCGAGACTGAGCTCGTGGCTCGTGTCTTCAAAGTCTGACTTGGATGAGCAATCAGAGAGTCAATAGATTTTCTGCACCTCCCCAGAGAAACACAAGTCCCTGGGGGGCCTGCTGTTAACAGCGATTTCTCGATTATAAAACTAGTAATCCTTTACTGTAGAATGGTGCTCTGTACTCTGTAAAACATTTTCAATTCTTCATTCGATCCTCACAATAACCTTGTAAGATACAAAAGAGTAAAAGCCTGTGATAACATGGATTCTGTTTAAATAGAATAGTCTATTGGCTCCTGTCCTTGGCTCCACCCCCATTCTCACACTCTGTAGTGGGGGAGCCAGGGTGGGTGAGAAAACAGTGGGCAGATCCTTCTCTCTGTATCCCCAGTCTGCATGGCCAGGCTTTGTGGGTTAAAACGATAAAATGGGGTCCGGCTAGCTGAGAGATTCAGATTCCTAGCTGGGAGACCACTGGCACTGTCCAGGAAACTCCAGACAGTCCCGAGGCCCAGAATGTCCCCACCGATGTCTAAGGCAGAGTGGAATCCCCAGCCTTGCTGGACTTGGATGGGACATGAGGACTCTTGAGCCCATGCTCAACTGAGCAGGTTCTCTCTTCAACGCTTTCACAATGTACAACTCCACCTTTCAAAGAACGATTTATTGCTATAGGATATGTGTACTCACCAGAGAAAGAGAGAAAGTGAGAAATCAACCCCCCTAGGGGGTAAGGCCATGATGCAATCTCTTCTTCTCCATTCTCCTCTTAAGATTTTGAGCAAGCAAGCACACGTACCTAGCATGTTTTTCAAGCTGCCAGGTCCAGGACGCAAACCATGCAGTAGGCCATGTGCATTCTAGCATTTAACCACCACATCACTGGCTGGCCCACAACACCACATTTTAAGTGACTGAGTTTTTAGGGTCCCTAAAACTTGAGAAAGTGAGAAATGAGCCTTTAAGCTGGTCCAGCTGCTCACAGTGACTAAGTGGCAGAGCTGTGATTTCTGCCCTCTGCAACCGTTCCTTGCTCCTTTTAGATTATCCATGTGTAAAAGAAACTTTCTTGTACTCTGCCATGACCTGACCAAAAGGGAGGACACGTGGCAACTAGCCTTCGTGAAGGTATTAGTGCATGCCCATGTGCGAAGGGTGTTGTGCAACAGCTGGGGTAATAGCAGAGAACAAGAAGTCAGACCTCAACCCTTAGTGGTGTAGGCAGTGTGACGGGGAGACAGACAGGCAATGCATAACGGAAAATAAACAGGGGCATTCTTGCCATAGCCAGGACTATGAAGAAAAGCCCCTGCCTGGATGATGGGACGGGGTGACTAGGCTGAGGATGCCCCCAGAAAAGACGGTCAGGGAAAACTGGGTGATGAAGAGTCACCCACTGAGTGTCTGGGGCATAAGTGAGTCAGGCAGTCTGAATGAGAGGCAAAGGCCAGGCGGCAGGAATGGCTGGAGGGCAAGAGCGCCAGAAGAGAGGGCCTGAAAGGAGGAAAGGAGTCAGGCGGGACAGGGCTCTGTAGGTCTTGGGGAAGGGTCTGAATTTTGTTCTATGTACAGTAAGAGGCCGCTGAAGGGTGCTAAGCAGAGATACATGATCTGATTTCTGCTTTTAAAAGACTGCTGTGGCTCTTGTGTACCAAGTGGAATTTGAGGCGGGGCAAGGGTGGAAACAGGGTGAACAGTTGCAGCTGCAGTAGCAGGTGAAAGAGGAAGGTGGCAGCAGAGCTGGGGACAGTGAGATGACCTTGAGATGTATTTTGGAGGCAGAGCTAACAAAAGTGGCTGACTGGAAATTAGCAACATCACAACTCCAGACCTAGTCCTTCTAGGAATGTGTTCTTCCATCTAAAGTACACGAGGTTCTCCGAGGCATCCTTCATAATCGAGAACGATCCAAATGTGCATCAGTAAGAGATGGGCTAAATAATTAATAAAGCAGGTGTCCACAGAACCCCCAAGCAGCCCTTACAAAGAGTGAGATGGATCTTACATATGTCCTTGAAAGGATATCAAGATACACACTTCAAAGAAGCATGCTGAAAAATGTACATATATATGAACATAATTTTAAAATAAGTATCAGTTTCTATATATGTATGTATGCAAATACACATACAGAAAGTCTGGAAAGATAGACCTCAAACTATTAACCGTGTTCTTTCGGAAGGTAACAGTGTAGGAACTTAATTTTGTATTTTATTTTGTTCATTTTTAAATTATTATCATGTATCCAACTTTGTAACTAGGAAAAAATAACGTGTGTGTGTGTATGTGTGTGTGTGTATATATTTTAAAATTTTCCCTTAGGTTTTTTTTTTCCAATGGGCATGAGCCTTCGCCAGAGAGACAGAGACAGTGAGAGGGAAAGTGAGAAACTGACCCGGGGGGGATGGCCACGGCACCATCTCTTCTCCTCCATTCTCCTCCTTGGATTCTGGGCACAACTGCACACGTGCCTGTTGTGATTTTCAAGCCACCAAGTCTGGGACTCAAACCGTGGTCGGCCATGTGGGAGTCCAGTGCCACTATGACACCTGCTGACCCCCCAAAACTATATTTTGACATTTATTCTTTAATCCTGTCCCTCACTCATTCAAATAAATAAATTCCCCCATGGGAATGGCAAAGAACAATGGTGTGAAGGACCCTGGACAGTTAGTTGTCTGAACAACCACTCATCTCTATCCCTGGAACACATTTGGTACCCCCCAGATGACTCAGAAAATGGTGAGCAAAGGCACTGAATTCCAGAAGACAGAGGAGCAGTGTTTGTCTAACTCAAGAATAGTGTATTCAGGGACCAGCAGTTAGTGTAACGGCTATGTCGCTGGACTCCCACATAGTTGGCCGCGGTTCACGTCCCAGACCTGGTGGCTTAAACTCACGCCGGGCGCGTGTGCGTGCGTGCCCAAGATCCTGAGAGGACAATGGAGGAGAAAGGATTGCAGCGTGGCCATCCCCCCAGGGGGTGATTTCTCGCTTTCTGTCTCTCTGTCTGTCTCTGTCTGTCTGGCAAGCGCACGCACCCTACATCAAAAACCTCTCCGAAAAAAAAAAAAAAAAGAGGTGAAGACTGAAAACCAACAGATCACTAACCTCAGACAGCACGAAACCCAGGGACTATAGTACCCATGAGTCCTTCTCACAGAATACCTCCCATGTGACAACATCCAGACAGTGAACGGAGAATCAAAATAAAGATACAGATAGGAAGAAGCTGTGGCCAAAGATCTAATGATGAGCACCGAACCCATTTAAGGACTGAGTAAGTACTACGCATTTATTCACATGACAGTTACGGATCAGAATACAATGTTATTCATCCAAGCCCTTAACATAGCTAATGAAAACAGGAGAAGCAGGCAGTGTGGGTGCACTTCTGGCCTTGATTTCCGTAGCAGATAGTGCATTCAAATCCATCTTAAATGAGGTTGGCCCTGAAGCACAGTGGTTAAGGCTTGTACATGGAGAGCCAGATCTCACATGGCCAACTGTGGTTCAAATTCCAGCCCCAGTGGCTTGAAAAACATGCTGGGGGTGGGCAGCAGGTGGTGTGATGGTCAAGACACTGGACCCCCACATGGCTGACTGTGGTTTGAATCCCAAACCTGGTGGCTTGAAAAAATCACACCGGGTATGTGTGTATGCATACCCAAAATCCTGAGAGGAAATGGAAGAGAAGGGATTGTGGTGTGGTTAACCCCCTTGCGGGGGGGTGATCTCTCATTCTCGCTATCTCTCTCTGGAGAGTACATGCCCCAGTGAGTGCACATGCCCTATGGCAAAACGAACAAATAAACAAACAAACAAAAATTTAAAAAAAGGAAAACATGCTGGGTGTATGTGCTGTGTGACCCAAATTCTGATAGTATGGAGAAACGAAGAAAAGGGATTGCGGTATCGCCATAACCCACTGCAACCCCCCAAGGGGTGATTTCTCTCTCTGTTTCTTGCAGGCACACACACCTGCTGGCAATAAAATAAATAAATAAATAAATCCATCCATCCATCCATCCATCCATCCATCCATCTCAAATGGAAATGTGAGAGTTTAAAAAAGAAGCGGCCCCTTGGGCTGGAAGATGCTGCAGCGCTAACACAACGCTGCCTGAGGCCGACCCACAGGGAAGGCCCTGAGTGTGCATCTGGAGACCTTCCTGAATGTGCTGAGATGCATGCACACGCCGCAGTCCAAGGCCAGCTGAAGCTGGAGGCAGACTGCAGCATGAAGAACCTGTTTGGGGTGCCTATCTCTCTGTCTTCATTTCTTTCTCTTTCTGCCTCTCTCATTCATGAAATAAACTTTTTAAAAACAAAATGGCAATTCCAGGGGTGAGCAGGTAGCATGGAGTTTAAGGTGTTAGACCCCACGTGGCCAACAGCATGGTTCGAGTCTAGATCTGGCGCCTTGAAAATTATGCAAGCGCATATGCGAGCGTGCCCAAAATCCTGACAGGAAACCAGAGGAGAAAGGACTAGGGTGTGCCATCCCCCCAGGGGGATGATTTCTCACTTTCCTTCTCTCTCCCTGTGTCTCTCTTTGGCAAGGGCATGCACCCTATAGCGGGAAAAAAAAAAAAAAAGGTAACGCTAACCTCTTAATATTATAACATATTAAACTGACAAATATTTTAAGAAATATTTCTTGTGATAAAGAAATTTGAAATTCATTAATTCCTCCTGTTTCAATTTGGTTTCTTTTCCTTCTGTTACGTTAATGCAAATTTAAATACCAGATTGTATTTACAAAATACATTTAAGAAAAGAAGCTTCCATTCTGTATGGTGGTACTTTTTTCACAAAGAAAAAAGGATGCATTTGCTCACACTGGGTGAGCCAACTTTATGATCCTGGGCCCTTTAATGCTCATATGATCTAAAACCATCTGTTCCCAGGGCAAAGGGGAGATGAACTAAATAGCAACACTCCCTTGAGAAAGCCATTCAAAACCTTTCCATCTGGAAAGATGAGGACCTTGGGTTGGTCGCTTTGAAAGCCAGTCTGCCATACTTCAAAGGAATACCATGCTGGGGGATCTACCAGGTGCTTTGAAGTTATCATCCAGAACTTTCTCTGTGAAAACTTACTTTATAGCTTTGCTTTAAAACCTTGTTATATTCCCGTTCAGTGTTTAAAACGTTAAGTTCGAGCCCTTTCAACAGAACGCCCTCTGCATGGAAGCCAGGCTGGAAACGCTGCAGGTGGAAAGCAGATGAGAGAGACAGCACGCAAATCGACCTCCTCACTGGACAGCCTGTGGGGAAGCGGACAGATGGACGCTGTACAGCCTTTGACTAAAAGAGCCCCTGACTGAGACACGACAGGGGTTTGATGGTCAGTGGATTAGTGCTGTACATGTCTGATCCTCCTCCTCGCTTGGCTAAGAAAAGAGCAAGCCATTTCATCTAACGTAAAATGTTTGCAATAATAGTAACAGTCACATTGATAACAAAAATAAAGCTGCTGGGCCAGTGGGTGGCACGGCGATCACGCACTGCTTTGTGATGCTGGACCCATGTGGGAAGGTCCTGGGTTTGTCTCGGGGTCTCCCTACACATCATGGGCATGTGCATTGGGCTGGCTAAGGCTGGGGGGGACTGTAGCATGAAGAGCTATCGGGGGTGCTTCTCCTACCCCGTCTTTCAGAACAAAGAAAGAAACAAACTTAGAAACAAAAATCACACAGCTACCAATCTCTAAGCTTTTGCTATGTATCAGGCACCAAGCTAACTTCTCCATGAAACCTATACTTGAGCCTCCCAGTACGCCCGTGCAGAGGGGCTCCCCGTCCCTATATTTTGAATCATCCCTAGATTACTTATGCCTAATGCAATATAAGTGTTATATAAATAGTTGTTACACTGTACTGTTGAGGAAATAATGACAAGAACACAACGTCGGTACGTGTTCGATACAGATACAACCACCGAAGGCCTAGCTTCATACTACACTTCAGCACAATGGCATTTCCCGCTCACACTAGGGGAAAGCTGCAGATACGGAGGTTTCGGATACCAAGGGCTGGCTGTATAGGTCTAATGCCTCATCTGCTAACACTTACACACACTTTAACACAGTTCGTGACCTCCAGGCAGCCGTGTCTAAAGCTCAGGGGCAGGCTTTGTGCGATCTGTTCCGTGTGAGTTGGGGGGCAGTCACTGAGCACCTGACTTTCATCCCGCTCTAGAGACCACTTGCTTCCAAGCTGGCCCAGCAGGGAATAAAAGTGTCCACGTGCTGCTGGACTCTGGAGTCAGTGGTCATCCATCCAGATCCCGGCCCAGCCGTCACTAGCTCTGCAGCCCTGGACTGGCGCTTAAACACTCCAAGCCTCCAGGATGGGGCTTATTAAACTCAGAAAGGGGGGCCAGTCCTATAGCATAGTGGTTAAGGGAGCCAGATCCCATATGGCCAACGGTAGTTTGAATCCTAGCCCCAGTGGCTTGAAAAGCATGCTCGGCATGTGTGCGTGCGTGTGTGTGTGTGTGTGTGTGTGTGTGTGTATGTGCATGCCTAAAATCCCAAAAGGGAGAAAGGGAGGAGGAAGGACTGCGGCATGATCATGCCATGCTGGAGGGTACCTTCCTCTCTCTCTGGCAAGTGCATGTGCCCTCTGGCAATAAGAGAAAAAAGGAAAAGGAAAATGATCTGGGTCTAAGTTCAGGGTCTGGGTTTTTGGTCCAACTCCAGTCACCCTGGGTCCCCAGGTGAGGTGCTGAGCCTTGAGCCCCCATCTTTATTATGGGGAAAAGGTACTCTGACTATTTCACAAGGCTGCTGAAGGGATGAAATGAGATAACAGCTATGAATCAATGTTTCATAGTTGCTTTAATACAGTTCTCATTTTCACAGAAAATTTAAAATTATGATGACAGCATTTTCTCCTTTATGTCTCAAATGCTATCAGATTTGCCTAAGAGGAGCTGGGTTGTTTAGACCATGAAGTCATATGGGTTCTTTTTTTTTTTTTTTTTTTTTTTGAGAGGTTTTTGCTGTAGGGTGCGTGCACTCGCCAGAAAGACAGAGAGAGACAGAGAGACAGAAAGCGAGAAATCACCCCTCCAGGGGGGATGGCCACGCCACAATCCCTTCTCCTCCATTCTCCTCGCAGGATCTTGGGCACGCACGCACACGCGCCTGGCATGAATTTAAGCCACCGGGTCCGGGACGTGAACCGCGGTCGACTACATGGGAGTCCAACGACATAGCCATTACGCTAACTGCTGGTCCCCATATGGGTTCTTAAAGACAGTCTGCAAGAGGAAGCAGGAGTCTCTGGGCAGAGGTCACTGATGTGTAGCCGGAAGGGCCAAGTCTCCCCTAACCCCTGTAATGTCTCTGACTGATCAACAATTTCACAAAACTGGGATTTGGGTGCCTTTAGTCTGGCATGCACCATTAGTTGCAAAAACTCCCACTAATTTCTGCTGCCCTGTCTGAGGCATGTTAACATCACCGAGGCAGTCACTGAGCACCTGACTCTACACATTTACATTAACCTCCCTGATCCATAAAGGATTTTTACCCTGCCCTGGAGGGTGAGTTGACTAATTTGTCCTTCTTTTTTTCATTCAACAAATATTTTGGTTGAATATATCTGTCCCCCATGAGCAGATCTGACAGCTAAGTGCTAGGGATAGAGTGATAGACGAGACATTTCTGTTCTCGTGGAATTTATCATCTGGCAACAAAGATGGCCATTCTGTAAGAGGTGACAGTGTGATGAGTGTAAAAACCCAAGGCTCACCAGTCCACATTTGAAGCCCCACTCTGTAGGGCTGGCAGGTTCCGTGGTGGTTAAAGGCACTGGGTTCACATATGGCCGACCACAGTTCAGGTCCCAGACCTGGCGACTTGCTTTCTTGCTTTTCCTTTCTCTCTGTCTGTCTGTCTCTGGTCAAATTAAAAGACATAGTAATAACAAATGGAATTAAATAAATACATCATTTTTGAGAGTTTTTTGCTATAGGGCATATGTGCTCACTAGAAAGAGAGAAAAAGAGAGACAGAAAGTGAGAAATCACCCCCTAGGGGGATGGCCATGCCGCAATTCCTTCTCCTCCATTCTCCTCTTGGGATCTTGGGCACGCACGTACACACTCCCAGCATGAGTTTAAGCCACCAGGTCCAGGACTCGAACCGCAGTAGACTACATGGGAGTCCAGCGACATAGCCATTATGCCATCTGCTGGTCCCTAAATATGTAATTCTTTAAAAAAAGAAAGAAAGTCCACTCTGTATTTTTAAGATGACACTCCCCTACATCAATTCTGATGCAGCTAAGGCTGAGACAATTTGAGTTACGCATGTGTTTCAAATCCCTATGCAGGGGCCAGCAGATGGAATAATGGCTATGTTGCTGGACTCCCATGTAGTCGACCGCAGTTCGAGTCCTGGAGCTGGTGGCTTAAACTCATGCCAGGCACATGTGCGTGCGTGCCCAAGATCCCAAGAGGATAATGAAGGAGAAGGGATTGTGGCGTGGCCATCCCCCCTGGGGGCTGATTTCTCGCTTTTTGTCTCTCTGTCTCT
Source organism: Tupaia tana (assembly GCA_026018925.1). Classification (NCBI taxonomy): domain Eukaryota; kingdom Metazoa; phylum Chordata; class Mammalia; order Scandentia; family Tupaiidae; genus Tupaia; species Tupaia tana. The sequence continues at coordinate 62,422,542 of JAKSZU010000016.1, forward strand.
CCCTGTCTTTCTGGTGAGTGCACACGCCCTATAGCAAAAACCTCTAAAAATAAATTCCTATGCAATGTTCTTCTTTTCTTTCTTTTTTTTTTTTAAGAATTATTTTATTTAATTTTATTTATTTATTTTAATTTGACCAGAGAGGGATAGAGTGAGGGGGACAGAAAAAGCAATCTACCAGGTCCAGGACTCAAACCATGGTTGGCCATGTGGGACTCCAGTGTTCTTAACCACTATGCCACCTGCTGGCCCCCGCAATGTTCTTTTTTAATGCTAGAGGGATGTACACTTGCCAGAGAGAGACAGAGAGATGGGGCAAGGGGAGAAAGCACCCCTCACAGTGGCATGGCTATGCTACAATCCCTTCTCTTCCATTTCTCCATCCTGGCAGAATTTTGGGTATGCATACGCATGTGCCCAGAGTGTCTTTCAAGCTACTAGGGCAAAGATTCAGACCACGGTCAGCCAGGTAGGACTGGCTCCCTTACCACTAGGCCAGAGGGCCAACCCTGTGCGACGTCTGTAATCATCTGATACCGTCCACTGTCCTGTTCAAGCTCTGATTCTCTTCCACTAATTTTCATTGGAAGTTAAGTGTATCTATGAAGTAAACACCTGGAGTTCAGTGTTTAAATTCTATCATAGAAGAAAAAAAAAAATCCTGTCTCAGGGAATAGAGTGATAAAGAACACAGACTCAGGAGGGAGACGTGCATGGGAGGCGGCTGGGCATTCCCTGGCTGTGAGGCCCCAGCAGACACTTCAGCGTCACCCTGCTGTAGCTTTCTCACCTGAGCCTGCCCAAATCAGAGGGCTGGCTGAAAGATCAATAGACTAGAAAATGGCTAAGAATGGCAGCACGGAGATGAAACAGCAAAGAACACCAGCGGCTGGTAGAAATACTGGGGAACTCCTCAAAGAGAGAGAGCAGAGATTGCATCTAGAGAGAAATAAAAGCAGAAGAAGCTACAGACCCAAATACGGGCAGTAAAATTTTTCACTGAAGAAATAGTGCATGTGTAGCTGAGTCCAGAGTCAAGATCAAGTGAGAGGAAGCCCTGGGGCATTCACTGGGGGCTGCTTTAGGGCTGCAGCACCCCCACCACCAACTACATTAAGTAAGAGTGAGCAGAGGCTCACCCACGGGCTGAAGCTGGGAGTGTGGGAACTGGGGCAGAGGTAGAGCAAATGATCGCAGAGGTTACCATCCTCAAGGTAGGTTGGGAGTCCCACACCTGGAAGAAGAGCCAAGTTCCAGGAACACAGGAGTCCATGAGCCAGGGGCATGATGTGACCCAACCCCACAATTGCCAGGGTCAGGATATACCAAATAGAACAGGCAGAGGTCAGCTTGCCCTGTAGCCTAGTGGTTAAGGGAGCTGGATCCCATGTAGCCAAACTCAGTTTGAATCCTAGTCCTGATGGCTTGGAAAACATGCAGGGCACATGTGTGTGCATGCCCCAAATTCTCACAGGATGGAGAAATGGAGAGGGACTGCACCATGACCACACCCCATTGGGATTACTTTCTTTCTCCCTCATTTTCTGTGTCTCCCTCTGATGAGTGCATGTGCCCTCCAGCAATTAAAAAACAAAAGAAGAAAAAGAAGAGGCAGAGGCCCTGGGTTCTCAAATACAAAGAGCAGCAGACACCAAGCATGACAAATGATGTAGAGGGAAATCAAATCCTGAAATAGGCACCAAATTTAATTAACAGAAGAACTAATATCCAATGAGTTAATAGAATAAACAGAGGAATTCTTTAGAATACAGAAAATTGACATCCTTGAAGAGACTTAAGAGAATAATTTCAGTCACGAAAAAAGAAATAACTACAGATTTAAAGGTTTTTTCGTTTTTTTTTTTTTTGAAGGGGTTTTCGCTATAGGGCACGTGCACTCACCAGACAGACAGAGAGAGACATAGAGACAGAAAGCGAGAAATCACCCCTCAGGGGGGATGGTCACGCCACAATCCCTTCTCCTCCATTCTCCTCTCGGGATCTTGGGCACGCACGCACACACGCCCGGCGTGAGTTTTAAGCCACTGGGTTCGGGACGTGAACCGTGGTTGACTACGTGGGAGTCCAGGGACATAACCATTACACTAACTGCTGGTTCCCTTAAATTAATAATTTTTAAAAAGATTGCACATCATGATCAAGTAGGAGTATCCTGGGATGCAAGGGTGGTTCAACAAATGCAAATCAATAAACATGATACAGCACATCCGAAGAAGGAAGGATTAAAAAAAAAAAACACAAAAATCAACATAGGAAAAGCAGTTGAGGGGCTAGCGGATGGCATAGCAGTTATGTCGCTAGACTCCCACATGTCCGACTAGACATAGTGGCTTGAAACTCATACCAGACATGTGTGCATGCATGCCCAAGATCCCAGGAGGAGAATGTAGGAGATGGAATTATGATGTGGCCAACACGCAGGGTGAGGGGTGATTTCTCACTTTCCCTTTCACTATCTCTGTCTCTCTCTCTCCAGTGAGTGTATTCACTCTAAGACAAAAACCTCTAAAAAATACAATATTTCATTATGATTAAGACTCCTCACTGGGACCAGCAGTTGGCGTAATGGCTATGTTGCTGGACTCCCATGTAGCTGACCGCGGTTCAAGTTCCGGACCTGGTGGCTTAAAACTCACGCAGGGTGCATGTGCATGCATGCCCAAGATCCTGAGAGGAGAATGGAGACGGGATTGTGGTGTAGCCATCCCCCCCGGGGGGGGGGGGTGATTTCTCATTTCCTGTCTCTCTGTCTCTGTCTTTCTAGTGAGCGCACATGCCCTACAGCAAAAAAAAAAAAACAAAACAAAACAAAACTCTCAAAACAAGACTTCTCACAAACTAGATACAGAAGGCTTGTATCTCAACGTAACAAAGGCCACATATCACAAACCTACTGCTAACATCATATAGAATGGGGAAAGTTAAAAGATTTTTTTCTCTAAGGACTGGAATAAGACAAAGATGTCCATTTCCGCCACTGCTATTCAATGTAGTGCTGGAAGTCCTACCTAAAACAATTAGGCAAGAGAAGGAAATTTAGGCCATCCACACTGGAAAGAAGGAAGTTAAACTGTGCAGATGACATAATCAAATACATAGAAAAACCTAAAGAATCCACCAAAAAAAAAAAAAAAAAAAAAACCCTTAAAACCGAAAAGGCATTTAATAAAGTTGCAAAGTACAAAATCAACAAACAAAAATCAACAGCCTTATTGGACACCAACACGGAACTAGCTGAAAAAAAAAAAAAAGAATCTCATTGGATCAGCCTATGGCCTGGTGATCAAGGTAACTGGATCCCATTTGAACAACAGTGTGGTTTGAGTCCCAGACCCAGCAGCTTGAGAAACACACCAAGCATGTGTACATGTGTGTGTGCCAAAAAATCCCCCCAAAAATGGAGAGAAAGGACTGTGGCTAGACCATGGTCTATGGGGGATGTTTTCTCACCTTCCCTCTCTCTTTCTTTGTTTCCTTTCTCTTTGGTGAGTACATGTGCCCTCTGGCAAAAATAAGTTAAATAAAATAAAATCACATTTACAGTAGCAAGCCAAAGGAAAAAAAAATCTAGTAACAAATTTAACAAAGGAGGTGAAAAATCTATACAATGAAAACTACGAAACACTGATAAAAGAAGCTGAAGACATTAAAAAATGGAAAGGCAGCTCATGGGTTGAAAAAAAATCAATCTTTTTTAAAATGATGATAGAACTTGAAGTGATCTACAGATTTAATGCAATTTCTATTAAAATACCAATAGCATTGTTCACAGGAATAGAAAAAAACAATCATGAAATTTGTATGGAATCACAGAAGACTTCAAATAGCTATAGCAATCACGTAAGAAACAAACAAACCAACAAAGTTGAAGGCATAACACTACCTTACTTCAAAATATATTACAAATCCATAATAACCAAAGCTGCAGGATACTGGCACAAAAGTAGACAAATATATACCAGTGGAACAGACGAGAAAACCCAAAAAGAAGGGACCAGCAGTTAGTGTAATGGCTATGTCGCTGGATTCCCACATAGTAAACTGTGGTTCGAGTCCCGGACCCGGTGGCTTAAACTCACGCCAGGCGCGTGTGCATGCATGCCCAAGATCCTGAGAGGAGAATGGAGGAGAAGGGATTGCGGCGTGGCCATCCCCCTGGGGGGTGATTTCACGCTTTCTATCTCTCTGTATCTCTCTGTCTGTCTGGTGAGCACACACGCCCTATAGCAAAAACCTCTCAAAAAAAAAAAAAAAAAAAAGAAAAGAAAAAGAAATCCAGGAACCAACTGATTTTTGCCAAAGGTCTCAGAAAGATCCAATGGAGAATAAGTCTCGTCAATAGTGGTGGATAGCCATACAAAGAAGAATAAAACTAGACTCCTATTTTTCACTATCTACAACAAATAATTCAAAATAGATTAAGGAGTAAGATTCAAAATGGCTATTATTTAAAACAAAAAACGACAACGACAACAAAGAATAAGTGCTGGAGTAGTTGTGGGAAAAGGGGCACCGTTGGAAGGGATGGAAATCAGTACAGCCGTTATGAAAAACGGTATGGAGGTTCCTCAAAGCAAACAAAATGAAACAAATATAAACTAGGCAGTGAAAGACAGTACTTACGTTCTCACTCATTAATGGGAGCAAGATTCAGTTGTCTAGAAGTGTAAAGTGTCATGGTGGAAAGGAAAGGCAGATGGGTAGATAGAAAACACTTGGTTAACAGACACAAGAATGCACGTAGGTAAGTGAGTTCTAGAGAACTATAGCATAGGAGAGTAACGACAGCTCATGGCAATTTAACGTCCACTTCAAAATAGTTAGAACTGAGTTGGGACCAGCAGGTGGCGTAGTGGTTAAGGCGCTGGACACTCCCACATGGCTGACCAGGGTTCAAGTCCTGAATCTGGTGGCTTGCTTTCTCACTTCCTCTCTCTCTCACTCTCACCCTCTGTCTCTCTCTGGTCAAATTAAAAAATAAATGAATGAATAAATAAAATAATTATTTTTAAAAAAAAAAAAGAAGAGTGAATTTTGCATGTCCACAACACAAAGCAATGATAAATGTTTGAGATGGCAAATATGGTTTTACCGTCCTGACTTCATCATTACACAATATGTACATATTCTGAAAAACCACACTGTACCCCATAAATATGTACAACGATTATATATAAATTTAAGATGATAATAAAAATGTCATAATTAATAGCTTGAGTTCGGGCCAGGAATGATGTGGTGGTTTAGGCGGCTGGATCCCACATGACCATCTGTGCAGTTTGAGCCCTAAACTTGGCAGCTTGAAAAAAACATGGCGGGGAGGGGTTGGTGCACACATGCCCAAAATCTGAGAGGAGGAAGAAATGGAGGAGAAAGGGAGTGCAGCGTGATCCCTCCCCACTGGGGGTGCTTTCCTTCTCTCTCTCTGTTTGCAGTGAGCGCACGTGCCCTCTGGCAAACTTAAAAAAATGTATGCCTTGGGGCCAGGAGATGGCCTGGTGGATAAGGTGCTGAACTTCCTCATGACCATGGTTTGAGTCCCAGACCTAGAGGCTAGCTTTCTCATTTTCTCTTTCTCTCTCTGGTCAAATTAAAGAATATAATAAATTAAATAAGTCTTTAAAAATATGTATACATATACCTTGTTGTAACAGATATATTGAGAACTTGGTACAAAAACAAAATGAATATTTCTATGTCCATTTTATTTCTATATTCATTAAATTAAAAATATTTCTATATCCATTCTATTTTTGGTATTTTTTTAAATACCATGGAATAGTCATAAAAAAAACACTTGGTAGGGACCAGCAGTTAGCGTAGTGGCTATGTCGCTGGACTCCCACGTGGTCGACCGTGGTTCGAGTCCCGGACCCGGCGGCTTAAACTCACGCCGGGCGCGTGTGCGTGCGTGCCCAAGATCCTGGGAGGAGAATGGAGGAGAAGGGATTGCGGCGTGGCCATCCCCCCTGGGGGGTGATTTCTCGCTTTCTATCTCTATGTCTCTCTCTGTCTTTCTGGCGAGCGCACGCGCCCTATAGCGAAAACCTCTCAAAAAACAAAACAAAACAAAAAAAATTTGGTAGGCCACAAAACCTCAGCAGCCTGCAAAACATGGAAATTAAACATGACATTCTTTAACAATATTTTTGTAAATTTAGAAATTAGCACAAAAGGATAGCAAAAACCAAGACCAGACAACAACAACAAAAAAAACCCTTACTCAGAACATTTTGAAAAGCTCTTTTTCTTTTTTTTTTTTTTAAGAGAGATTTTTGCTCTAGGGCGTGTGTGCTTGCCAGAGAGACAGAGAGACAGAAAGTGAGAAATCCTCCCCCAGGGCGATGGCACGATGCAATCCCTTCTCCTCCATTCTCCTCTGGGGAATCTTAGGCATGCACGCACATGCATTCAGTGTGAGTTTTAAGCCGGCAGGTCTGGGACTCAAACTGCAGTCGACTACATGGGAGTCCAGAGACATAACCATTACGCCATGTGCTGGTCCTGAAAAATTCTTTTAAATATAAAGGAGAAAAAAATCCTAAAATCACAAACCAATTAGAAATAAATATCAATTAAAACACTACATAGTAAAACTTGTGGGATGAAGAGAAAGCAGTATTTAGAAGAGAGTTTATAGCCTTAAAATTGATGTATTGGGGTGGTATGGTGGTTAAGGTATTGGATACTCCCACCTGGCTGACCACGGTTCGAGTCTTGGATCTGGCAGCTTGCTTTCTCACTTTCCTTCGTTCTCTCTCTCACCCTGTCTCTCTCTGGTCAAATTAAAATAAAAAAATAAATAAATATTTTTTTAAAAAAAAAAGAATGGATAAATAAAATTAAATAAATAATTATTTTTCAAAAAATTGATGTATTGTGGGGACCAGCAGATGACGTAATGGTTATGTTGCTGGACTCATGTAGTCAACCGTGATTTGAGTCCCGGACACGGAAGCTTAAGACTCACGTGGGGTGGGAACCAACAGTTGGTGTAATGGCTATGTCGCTGGACTCCCACGTAGTCGACTGCGGTTCGCGTCCCAGACCCGGTGGCTTGGAACTCACGCTGGGCGTGTGTGCGTGCGTGCCCAAGATCCCGAGAGGAGAATGGAGGAGAAGGAATTGCGGTGTGGCCATCCCCCCTGGGGGATGATTTCTCGCTTTCTGTCTCTATGTTTCCCTCTGTCTGTCTGGCGAGCACACACGCCCTGTAGCAAAAAAAAAAAAAAAAAAAAAAAAAACCTCTCAAAAAAAAAAAAAAAAAAAAAAAAACTCACGTGGGGCTCATGCGCATGTGTGCCCAAGTTCCCAGAGAATGCGGGAAGAGGGATTGCAGGGTGCCCATCCCCCCAGGGGGCAGTTTCTCACTTTCTGTCTCTGTTTCTTTCTGTCTCTTTAGTGAGCACATCAACCCTATTGCAAAAATCTCTAAAAAAAAAAAAAAAAAAAAAAAAAACACTAATGTATTATAAACAGTACTGAAAATAAATGAATTAAACATTTAACTTATGAAGTCAGGATACAGAGGTGGAGGTAGGGGAGAGCCAAAGCAATAAACTAAACCAAAAAAGCTTAGGGGAGAAACTAACAAAAGCAGAAATTGATATTAAATAGAAAATAATAAACAAGTGAGTAAATGAATGAATGGATGACTAAATAAAGTATACATGCCCAATAAAACTAAAAGCTGGAGATGGTTTGGCTAGCTAGATGGAGAGAGCATATTTCACTTCTACTGTTTCTCTTTTTAATAGCACTCAGTAACATCTAATAATGTTACATAAAATGATTCTAAACTGTTTCTCTTTTTAATGAGAAAGCACTCATGTATTAGATGTTACATGAAATGATACAAAACAATGTGAGGACCAACCAGTGGCATGGTGGTTTAGGCGGCTGAATCACACATGGCTGACTGTGCAGTTCGAGTCCCATGTCTGGTGGCTTGAAATGCATGCCAGGTGCATACACATGTGTGCCCAAAATCCTCAAAAGAAGAGAGATAGAAGAGAAGGAATTACAATGTGACCATCCCCCATGGGGAGTGGTTTTTCACTTTCTCTCTCTTTCCAGTAGGCACACACACCTTCTGGCAAATTTTAAAAAATAAGAAGGAGAAGAGACCAGCAGGTAGAGTGGTAGCTGGGGTGCTGGACTCCTACATGGCTGACCGTGGTTCGAGTCCCAAACCTGGAGGCCTGAGAATCATGCCAGGCATGTGTGCGTACATGCCCAAAATCCCAAGAGGAGAATGGAGGAGAAGGGATTGTGGAGTGGCTATCCCCCCTGGGGGTGATTTCTCACTTTCCCTCTCACTGTTGCTCTTTCTCTGGTGAGTGCACATGCCCTATGGCAAAAACCAATAAAATAAAATGGTGAAAATACTCAAGAAATTCTAAGTAGGCCATAAATGCAACCCCCCCCCCAAAAAAGATTATTTATTCTAATATTGATTCAGAGGTCACTTCTTTTTCTGTTTTCTATTAATATTGAGAAAGATGCTTTAGTCAGTTGTCAGATTCCATCTGGTATCTTGACTTGCAGAAACACCCTTTCGGGTTAAGGGGTCACCATGTCTCTCATGTCTAGCCCTGGATTTCATGAACATTTAGTGCTTACTCAGCGGCATTCCAGATGAATCCTCCCTGCTCTTCACTACATTATTCCTGCTCCACTGGTCTGATGCAGTCTGACCCACCTGCCCAGGGCCTTGGCCAGTGCCATCAGCCAGGCTGTCCTAGTCTGAAGTTGAGAAAGATCTCTTCCTCTCTTGTCAAAAACTGACAAAACCTTGATTGTCTAAACTGGAAGTTACAAGTTGATGGTCTAAACGCCAAATCTGACCAGCAAGTATATTGTCTCTGTCCATAGAAAACTATGAATTATTTACCAACAACCACCACTACAACAAATCAGGATACATCAAATACAAAGAAGAAATTCTGATTCCTAGCAAAAAACAGAAATCCTCGTCTTCCCTGAGGCCAAGAGCTGTTGCTTCTATCATCTACCTGCCTCATTCACATGATTTAAAATATTCTTTATATTTTTGTTTGGTTTTAGCTTTTCGCTACAGGCTATGTGCAAGCGCCAGAGACAAACAGAGAGAATGAAAGAAAGTGAGAAATCACCCCCCAGGGGGCAAGGGGACACCGCAACCCTTTCTCTCCACTCTCCTATCGCCATTTTGGGCATGCATTCACACATGCCTGGCGTGTTTTCCAAGCTGCAGGGTTCAGGATTCCATCTGCAGAGTAGGCCATGTGGGATCCAATGCCTTAACCATTATGCTACCTCATGACCATATACACAAAATATATTTTTAAGCTCATCTACTTATCTCTTCAGGGAGAGAGAGACAAACAAAACAGTCACAGCACTCCCAACAGAGTTCTCATGCCATAATCAATCCCCCCAGGCCCAGCCAACTTGGATGACACGTGCACACGTGCCTGGCATGTGCAGAAAGGCCTTGGTACAGGAGCCCAGGACCTTCCCAGCCTCATAGGGTTTCTCGTTACCACTGCACCACCCATTGGCCCTAAAATATTCTTTTAAATTAACCCCATGGGTCAGAAATCCCAATATCTCAAGATCTAAACTACGTATCTCAAACTGATTCTTCTACCCCAAGCAGTACAAAAATTCCTTGTCAGCTTATGTGTCCTGATTCACAGTTGGGAAAACACTGTCACAGTAATTATAACTTAGTAATGCGATGACTGAACTGAGCTTATGTGGGCTGGCCAGGGTGCCTAATCAACATCTGTACCACTCACTCGTTGATTCAATCGTTCAATTATTCAATTCACTTGTTAACAAAGATTTATTTACAAATGAATCCTATGCCAGGCACTTTTCTGGAGGCGAGAGACACAGCAGGCAATGAGACAGAGCACATGGTGCTACCACGAAGCTTAGGTCTGGGTAGGGCGAGGTGTCCCAGGCCCTAAATATACCTAACTTGCATAGGGCACAGAGAAAGTCCTTGGGCAAACTCCGTGTGCAGCAGCAACCCTGCTGCTTACAAGAAGCTGGATCCTACACAGGATGAACTAGCATGGTTCGAATTCACGCTGATTCACGCTGGGCATGCAAACGTGGGCCCAGGATCCAACGGAGTAGAGGAAGGGGATCAAGGCATGGCCACACCCTGTGGAGGGTGCTTTCCCCTCCGCTCTTTCTCACACTCATATGCACATGCTCATCATGAATAATAATAATTTAAAAAAAAAATTGGGACCAGCAGTTAGCGTAATGGCTATGTCGCTGGATTCCCATGTAGTCGACCGCGGTTCGCGTCCCAAACTCGGTGGCTTAAAACTCACACCGGGCGCGTGTGCGTGCGTGCCCAAGATCCCGAGAGGAGAATGGAGGAGAAGGGATTGCGGCGTGGCCATCCCCCCTTGGGGGTGATTTCTCGCTTTCTGTCTCTCTGTCTCTCTATCTGGTGAGCACATATGCCCTACAGCAAAAACCTCTCAAAAATAAATAAATAAATACATAAATAAATAAAATAAAATGGAAAAAATGCTTGCCATCAGAAATTGGGCGAGCGGGGCCTCCATGACTGTTATATATCCTGCACCCCTACGGATTTTGTAATATGGGAACAGGGTTTTCCTATCTATGACTTATGACTTCAGGGCTGACAGGCACAGAAACTGAAACTGTCTCCTTCACTCATTCTTGTTAGAGGAGGAAATGGATGCTCCAAAGAAATAAGACTTTGCCAAGGCTCCTTGGAGAATTTATGGAAAAGCCCAAACTGCCCCCTCCAGGCTGCCTGAGCCTCAGTCTACTCCCTAAACAAGAGTCACAAACCAGCGTCTTCAGAAAGGTAATGTAAAACACTGAGGTGAGTTGCAGTGTCACACAACAGCGAGTGGGGACCAGAGCAACCTGAGGGCGTGTGCTAAGAATGAAAGTTCTCTAATTCAAAAGAAAACAGCCAGTCATGACCACAGCACACCCCCGGCCGGCCAACGAAGCATGCTGTGAGCCGAAGTCGGCCCTTCTAGTCACGAGTCTGAGCCCTCCTGTCTGGCTGCACCGGCCTTCCCACCCTGCCCCGCACCATTTATCATTACATGTCTACCCTACCCTGACTCTTAGCATAGTTTTTCAAGTCATAAGTAGTAAGAAAGCCTCTCCAGTATGCCTCTATTTTCTATGGATTGTTTTTTCTTAAGTTTGAGCCACACTTTGAAATGACCCAAGTGAGAAAAACCAAATATGAAGGGTTGCATGCTCATTTTTATAATATGATACTTTTTATTTTTAAATTTGCCAGAGTATGCATTCAGTTGCAAGAGACAAAGAGACAGAGAGAGGGAGAGGGAGAAAGCACCCCCTATGGGAATGGTCACACCACAATCTCTTCTCCTCCATTTCTCCCTCTGTTGGAATTTGGGGCATACATTAAAAACATTGTGTGTTTTTTTATTTTTTAATTCCTTTTGTTATTATTATTTTTTCAATTGCACCAGGGAGAGACAGAGAGAGAGAGAGAGAGAGAGAGAGAGAGAGAAAGGGAAAGCAAGCTGCCAAGTCTAGTACTTGAACTGTGGTCAGTCATGTGAGAATCCAGTGCCTTTAACCACCAAGCCATCTGCTGGTCCCCTCAGCGTGTTTTTTAAGCTGCCGGATCCAGGATTCAAACCACACAATTGGCCATATGGCATCCAACTCCCTTAACCACCAGGCCATGATTGGCCTTACAATACCTTCTTAATATAATAACAACACAAAATCAATATTCTAATTATCTGAAATTCACCTCTTTAGTCAAAAACCAAAATAAATTATTTTATAAGCAAACATTTCTAAAATATATTGACTTCCTTGTCTTCTTCTTTTTAAGAATTATTTTGTTATTACTATTTTTTTTATTTTGACCAGAGAGAGACAGAGAGAGAGGGAAAGAGAGAAAGCAAGCCCCAGGTCCAGGACTTGAACTGTACTAGGCCATGTGGAAGTCCAGTGACTCACAACCATACCACCTGCTGGCCCTGAGACTTCCTTGTCTTTTTAAGAGCCTATTGAACATAATTTAGCCTTTTGTTGATACTAATGGGCAATATTTGGGAAAGAAACAATGGCTGAGCCCAGACCCAGAATCAGAACCTCTTGCAGGCAGGACCTGGGCATTTGTTTTAGTATTTGTTAATTTTTTATTCTTTATTTTGAGTTAACTGTAGCTCTCACCTGTGCTTGTAAAGAACAATACAGAGAGATGCCACGTATCCTTCATCCCGTTTCCCCCTATGGTGAATAACTACAGTATAACATCACAGCTGGGAAGCTGACACTGATACAATCCTACTGTGTTTTAGGTCTCCTGTTTCGCTTTTCTCTATTTCTTCTTCTTCTTTTTTTTTTTTTTTTTTTTTTTTTGGAGAGGTTTTTGCTACAGGGCACGTGCGCTCACCAGAGAGACAGAGAGTGACAGAGAGACAGAAAGCGAGAAATCACCCCCCAGGGGGGTTGGTCATGCCACAATCCCTTCTCCTCCGTTTTCCTCTTGGGATCTTGGGCACGCACACACATGCACCTGGCATGAGTTTAAGCCGCCGGGTCCAGGACTTGAACCACGGTCGACTACATGGAAGTTCAGTGACACAGCCATTAAGCTAACTGCTGGTCCCTCTATTTCTTCTTTTGCTGGTGCTTAATTCTACTGAAGCAGCTCATCTCCTATTTAATGCGCTAGTTTTTTGTTTGTTTGTTTGTTTCAGCTTTTTTATTTTGAAAAAGGGTAAAACCGACAGAAAATTTATCAGGATAATATAATGAGTACCCAAATATCCTTCACCTGCATTAACCAGTTGTTAACATTTTGCCACATTTTTCTCTCTCCCCACTTTCTCTTTCTGAACATGGATACGCATACTCTTTATTCTGACCCATGTAAGCACTAGCTGTTGACATCACAACCCTCATGCCTACACACTTCAGGAGCTGCCTCTCAAGAACAAGGACACACTGTTACATGGCCACAGTGTCATTACTGAACTCAGGAAATTTAACATCATCATAATATGAGGGGACTTCAAAGAGAGTTCCTAGAAAAATGGAATCAAAGTACAAGTTTATTTTGGTGCAAACAAAATGGAAATGGAAATTCATCCAAACTTTTTTCATAACATGCCTTTTCCATAAACTTCTTGTTTTAAAGAATTATTTATTTAATTTATTTTTACTATTTAATTTGTTATAGGGCATGTGCGCTCATCATACAGAGAGACAGGAGAGAGGAAAAAGAGACAAAGTCACTAGGTCCAGGACTCAAATCACAGTCACACATGTGGAAGTCCAGTGCCTTAACCACCTCACCACCTGCTGACCCTCTATGAACTTTTCAAAGATCCCCTCCTATTATTATCCAATATAATATAATCGATTTTCAAATTTCATTAATTCCACAAAGCTATCCTTAAATTTAGCAATTTCTACCCCACCCCCAGGATCTCACATCGCATAACTGTGGTATCTCTTCCCCCTACTTTAATCTAGAACAGTCTCCCCGCCTTTCTTTGTCTCTCACACCACCAACATTTTTAAGGACTCCAGGCTAGTAGGCTGTCTTTCAATTTGGGTTTGTCTGGTTGTTTCCTCATTGGATTTCATTTTTGAAAAACATTGTTCATTGATGTTCTCAGTTACGGGTTCACTGGAGAGATCTTTGGCTAAGGAGAGGTTCTCTTCTGTCATTGTTTAAAACACTATTAAACATAACTGATGGATGGCCACCTCTGCACACCTTGCTCCCAGGCATAACATCAATAATATTCACAACAGTCTGTGGCATTTTCTGAAGGAAAACAGGTCAGTGCACTGCTCAGCCTATGGCTGTTCATTCTAAAGAACAGAGAGTCATGGTGGCGTGGCTTCCAGCGTCGGCTTCTCTGAGGCCTGGTTAAATGACAGTGTCTCTATCCTTCGGTTTCCTCAAACTATCGATACAATGGGAATGAAAATACTGAGCATTTACCTCGTTAGGTTGATGTGGGGGTAGATGTTATCACTCAACATGGGGCTCAGCGCTTACTAAGTGCTCATTTCATGCGCGCTTACTATCATTTAAAAAAAAGAGATAATGACAAGTGTGTGATGTTTTAAATCTTCTGATGTGTAAGCCCGAGCTTTGTTTGTTAAATCTGGTTGTTCATTTGTCTTGTTTTCACAGACTCTCTTGTGGGGCCCATCTTCTGGCCCAGGTGCTTAGGTACACTCTGGCTAAGTTAGGTCATGGCATGGTGGTTAAGGCACCAGAAGGCTGACTGCCTGGTCTGAATCCCAGACCGGGGGGCTTGAAAAACATGAGTGTTCAAAATCTTGAAAAGCTGGAGAGATGGAAGAGATAGGATTGCAGTGTAACTATTTTGTGTGGGGAGTGTTCGTTCGCTTTCTTCCTCTCTCTCTCCAGTAAGTATTCATGCCCTCTGGCAAAAAGAAAGAAGAAGGAAGGAAGGAAGGAAGGAAGGAAGGAAGGAAGGAAGGAAGGAAGGAAGGAAAGAGAGAGAGAGAGAGAGAGAGAGAGAGAGAGAAAGGGAGAAAGGGAGGAAGGGAGGAAGGGAGGAAGGGAGGAAGGGAGGAAGGGAGGAAGGGAGGAAGAGAGGAAGAGAGAGAGAGAGAGAGAAAGGAAGGAAGGAAGGAAGGAAGGAAGGAAGGAAGGAAGGAAGGAAGGAAGGAAGGAAGGGAAAGGAGCCCAGCAGGTGGTGCGGTGGTTAAGGTGGCTGGATTCCACATGGCTGATCATGGTTTCAGTCCCTGACTGGTTGCTTGAAAATCATGCCAGGCAGATGTGCATGCATGCCCAAATTCGTGAGAAGAGAAGAAGGGATTGTGGCATGGCAGTCCTCCCAGAGGTTGACTTTTCACTTTCCCTCCCTCTGTTTTTCTCCTCTCTGGCAAGCACATGTGCCCAATGACAAAAACCTAAAAAAAAGAAAAAAAAGAAGAAAAATGATATAAAGGCTCTAGCCCTTCAGGGTTAAAATGCTGAAATTTGACCTTACCATTACATCCTGAATAGTTAGGAGAATCCTTTCTTTGTCCACACTGCTTGGAGGGTCAGGATGTCCACGTGCATTCAGAAGCGAGAAACTGCAATCACAAGGCGTGGTGCTGGTAGGAGACTTGGCATCCTAGGGGCAAGCACAGAGAACTGGGCATGGTAAGCACTGCTGTCCCTGAAGACATGCTGGGGCCTTGTCTTCTTTCAGTCTCTCAGAGCTGGTCTGCTCATACCCATCCTCACTGTGTCAACATCACTGCAGACACACAGCTAGCAAATGGACCAGGATTCAAACTCAGGCCGCCATCTCCCAAAACAGTGCCCTGAACCACTGGACTATGCAATGGTTGAGTGAGTACTGGCATGGAGACAGCACGTTGTTAAGTGAAAAAAAGTGGGATTATAAAATACTGGGTTCTTGGGAAAGTTATGATGCATTTTTTTGTACAGAAAAATGAAAAAATATGTCATGACTTTCCTGACAAGCTAATAGTATAGATGGTTTTGTCCATTTATGTTAAAATATAGTAAAATTAAAAATAAAGAAAAAAAGGTAGTCAAAAGTTACTTATTTGGTAGTCCAAATGGCAGAAGTACACAAGCAATGGAAATGCCCTACTGACCGCCCCTCATTTTTGAAGTTTCACTGAAACGTATAAAGGATGATGGAGGGATTTGCTGCAGAGCCCTGCTGGGAGCAGCCTGTTCCACTGGGAACAGTTGGCCTTTGGTTGTTTATATGTGTCAGTAATAATGATGATTTTCTTTTTCTTTCTGTCTTTTTTTTTTTTTTAAATTTGTCGGAGAGAGAAAGATGGGAAGACAGAGAGAAAAGGAGGGGTGGGGGAGAAAGCACCTCCCAATGGGGTGTGGTCACACTGCAATCCCTTCTCCTCCATTTCTCAATCTGGTTGCAGGATTTGGGGCATGCACCCCCACACACACCTGGCAAGGTTTTCAAGATGCTGGGTCTGGGATTCAAACCATGCAGTTCCCATGTGGGAATGAGTGTCCTTAACCAATTCCCACGGAGTCAGCCCAGTAATGATGATTTTAAGACACTAAATTATAATTGTGGGAAAATACCCAACTCACCCTACCAGATCTACACAGAGAAAGAAAAACTCAGAAGGCATTCCAGAAGATACCAGCGTGGGCAAGCCTTCTTGTCATCTATCGTGCCCTTAGGCACTCAGAAGATAACTTACCTTACTTACCAGTATTACTCATTGGTAATGGGACAGGACTGGACCATTTCAGATCAATTCGCTGTCTCCTCTTGGATATAATGATCTATGCCACTTGTGGTCTGGCTGGTTATGTACTCACCAGCTCACACTAATTATCTGTGAGGCAGTGGGATTATGAAAGGACTTTTCT
Organism: Tupaia tana; assembly: GCA_026018925.1. NCBI lineage: Eukaryota > Metazoa > Chordata > Mammalia > Scandentia > Tupaiidae > Tupaia > Tupaia tana. The sequence continues at coordinate 62,438,965 of JAKSZU010000016.1, forward strand.
TTCCTTTGTATCATTTGATTTTTTATGCTGATCATGCATTTTGCAGAAAATAAGATACCTTAATTTTAAAAAGTACCCTTTGGTTCATTCTTGATACTTAAAGGAAGCCGATACCATTTCAATGGAAACTATATCACCCACTGTGGCACACAGCCACGTCCCAAGGAAAGCTAACATGACTAAGACCTGGAACACTGGTAGAACTTTCTGGAAGAGGTGCCCTTCTTTCACTGGAGTTGTGAAACTGCTCAAAACCCTATGGTGGCTTCCCACCTGACTTACAGAGAATCCCATATCTTTACCCTGGCCTTCAAGCCCTGTGCAATCAGCCATGGCTGCTTCTCTGACCTCACTGCCTCCCCCCAACCCCTCACTCAATCCAGTCACACTGGCCTCTTGCTAGGTAGCTTCTCACCTTGGGGCGGCTACACCTCCTGCTCCCTAACCCAGAATGCTCTTCTGAACGTGGCTCACTTCCTGAGGGCTCTAGTCAAACACCACCCATCACCATATAAAATAGCTGCCCTTGCCCGCCTTTCCAGTCTACCCGCTTATTTGCCTCTATTTTTATTCTAAGTTCCATCCCCATCCTGCCATATTATGCACTTCTGAATCTTCTGTCTTATCTTTTAGTGCCTGGGACAGTGGTTTACTGGGACATACACACCTGTCTAAGGGGACAGCTGCTCTTCAGTTGAGTCATAGTTGCCATGTGAGAATGTGGACCCCAGGGCCAGCTCTGTGGGCTGGTAGTTAAGGCAGACACATGGCTGACCATGCAGTTCAAGTCCTGGGCCTGATGGCTTGAGAAGCATGGCAGGCATGTGTGCACACCTGCCAGAAATCTCGGGGACCAGTGGGTGACCTGGTGGTTAAGGCACTGGACACTCCCACATGGCTGACTACGGTTTGAGTCCCAGATCTGGTGGCTTGCTTTCTCACTTTCTGACTCTCTCTCTCTCTCTGTCTGTCTCTGGTCAAATTAAAAATAAAATGAATGGATAAATAAAGTTCAATAAATAATTTTTTAAAAGTCTCAAAAAGAAGGAGAAATGGAGGAGAAAGGATTACGCATGACCATTCCCATGGAGGGTGCTTTCTCCTCTTCCTCTCTCTCTGTTTCTCTGTCTCTCTCTGGCTAGCGCATATGTCCCATAGCAACAACAACAACAAAAAAATGTGGACCCCAAATCTGATTTTTCAAGAGAAGCCACAAATTCTGATTTTCACGTGGAATCTCCTGATTCGTAAATGTCAGCTAGTAATTCACATCTTTTAAAAAGCATCAGGGAAGGCAACAGGGTGAAGGCCAACAGAACACGTCTGTAGCATGCTGGTCTCTTAACCCGGAGCCACCAAGAAATTGAAGTTCACTGAGGATGTGATTGAAGGCGAAAAGGCTGGGGTGTTTCGACAGTGAAGGTCAGACGAAAAGTACATATGTGGACACACATTTCCTTTTGCTCCATTTCAGGCTGCACTTGCGAACAGTGTGAGGTGGCTGAGTATATTTAGCCATGGACTTTTTTTCTCTCACCCTATTCAGATTGCGTCTCTTAGGGCCCCTGCCTGTGCGGAAAACCGGCATTGCCATTTTACTCTCTCACTTGGCAGAGAAATAACGCCAAGGGGAAATGGACTGTGAAGCCTTATGCTGTGGCCCCTCAAGATGTGGGGGGGGGGGGGGGGAGAAAGAAAGGAATACAATCACGCACTCACAGTGGAGAAAATTAAGTGCTGGCGGAGCAGAAGCCGAGCCAATTCAGAGCACGCACACAAAGGAATGCTAATGGAACTTAATAGCTCGTGAGGGACGCAGTCTGCCTGCCTCGCGTCCTGCCTTAGGTTGGAACTCTGGAACTTGCAAAGGAAGGACTACGTGTTCATTTAACAAGAAGAGTAGAACGCCTGACCAAAGGCAAGCTATCACAGCGCCTTACCTGAAGAGCCCGTGAGCATCCTGTACCACGGGGCAGGGCTGGGACTGTAACAGACTGAACTCGGCTGAAAATAAGCCTCCCAAACAGAAACTCATGAACTATTTTGCATAGCCTGATCCTGAGCAGAGCAAACTCTGTGTGAGTGTGTGTGTGTGTGTGTGTGTGTGTGTGTGTGTGTGTTGTGGGAGGTGTGGCCTTTTTTTTTTTTTTTAAGGTTTTGCCATAGGGCGTGTGTGTTCACTGGAGAGAGACAGAGGGATTTGGGACACACATGCTCAGCGTGAGTTTCAAACCACCAAGTATGGGACACAAACCATGGTTAGCCATGTGGGAGTCCAGCGCCTTAACCTCTACACCACCTGCTGTCCCCAGAGGTGGGTTTTAAGAGCAATAAGGTCCAGGACCAGCAGGTGGTATAGTGGGTAAGGTGCTGGGCTTCCATGTAGTCAAGCGGTTGGAGTTCAGGACTTAGCCTCTTGAAAGTCATTCTGGGTGCATGTGTGTGTGTGTGCCCAAAATCCCAAGAGGAGATGGAGGAGAAAGGACTGAGGTGTGGCCATCCCCCTGAGGGGTGATTTCTTGCCTTCTATCTCTCTATCTCTCTCTGTCTTTCCAATGAACACACATGCCCTATAGCAAAAAACCTCTCTAAAAAGGCAAACAAACAAAAAAAAACAAAAAAATAAAAATAAAAATAAGGTCCACAATTTTGCTTACTATTTAATCCCACTTTATGGACTGGGTAGAGAAGTAAGGTCATTGGGCCATTCTATAGAACAGGGCTTCTGTTTTTTTCAGGAAGACAAAACTTTTCAATTTACTCTCAGGCTTTCTGCAACCAGGCTGGGAAACAAAGCCACCCCCTGCTCCTTACCTATTCTTCCCTTACGAGTAAACGAGGAAATACAAAATGCAGCCAAAATATCAGAGGAATGTCTCTTGGGCAACATTCCTGTCTTTTTATGAGTTGTTTCCATTTCAGAAACGCAGGTTTTGGTACAGAAACAAGATGGAAGCGAGGCTCTGCCCTTACACGGAGGCTGTGCGGGCTGCAGCCCGGGCCCACAGCTGAACTGCTGCTCTGGTGGACAAGGCAGGGTCTGGCTTAGAAAGTTGCTTTGGCCTCCACGTCTTGGTCATTCTGCTCGTACACAACCATGAGGATCATCTCCTCACTCGTTCTAACAATAATAGCAATAACTTTAGAATATCTCCAACTATCTTTCCCGCCCCCACGCTGGCCCAGGCCTGCTCTGCCACTCCCCAACTCCCAGTCTTACTTCATCCGAAATTCTCCTGTTCACACCCTACACCGAGCTCCTTGAACTGGCACAACCTCACGCGATCCTCTGCCTGGAATGTGTTTCCCACTGTTCCCTGCCTAGCCGCCCGTTCCTTCTTAGCCATCAAGTTTCAACCAAACTGTCAGACTTGACAGAGGACTTCCTTCGCTCTCTGCCCTGTCTAATGCTGCCTTCTTTCCTCCACTATCATGCTGTCCAAATCTCTCTTTTGTTTTCTTCAGAGACCTTAAAATTACCTCATTGTTTATTTCTTGTTTATCTTTATTGTCTGTCTACTCTTTGGAACAAAAGCCGTTCCTTAGGAATAGGCACCTCCTATAGTTTAGGAATAAGTCTCTGGTGCCTCAGACAGAGCCTGAGCCTCAAAAATAGACTCTTGGGGAATGCTTCTTGAAGGGAAGACTGGGATATGTTATTGCAATCCAAAGGATTTCAGAAATAAAGTAGCAATTTGAGGAAGGGGAGTAAAATGCCCCTGTTGTCAACCTCACCAGCTCCTGCACCGACTGGACTCTGAACTATGGGTCTACAGGCCTCTGGGTGTTTCCAGGTTGTTTTCTGCTGCCCAAGGGGGTGATATTCAAGGTAGTTAACATGTGCATACATAATCATTCAGACAGACTGAGTATCAGCTTGGCCTGCCAGTCCTCACCTTTTTGTCCCTCAAACTCTTACCCCGGTTTCAGGATGTGGGACAAAAGTCGCTCCTTCTGGGGAGTCTTCCTAAATACTCTCCCTCCCCTGCTCCTCTCACCATAGAGAGACTGTGTGCTGTTGACTCTTCTAGGTCAGACGCCAGCCTCCCCGACCTCGGGACCCTGGGTGTCTAGCACATGGTCTATGTGCTCATCAAAGTGTGTGAAATGAATGCCAGAGTGAGGGAATCGCAGAGACAAGTGAAGGACGGAATAAATAACTGTTGGAAAGTGCCCCCAAGGGCCACTGAAGCGCTGAGCCTCCTCGTCCTTCAGGAGCCCTGAGCACAGGGCCGGAGCCAGTCCCTACCTGTGGACGATCCCCAGAAGCATCCTGTGCCTTGCTGGTCACATCTGCACACGGCTCAAAGTCTTCAGAATAATCCGGTGGTGGTTCAATGTGGAGCCGCGAGCCAGCTTCCGTCCTGATCTGCACAGATTTCTGCACAAAAATTCAGGCAGTTTCAGACACGGGGACATGAACATTTTTATCCCTCGAGGGGAAGGATGGGCAGCGAAGGGTGGACCACAGGAATCAGAGTGCACCGTGCCGGGCCGTGCATGAAATGGCAGCAACTGGGTTATGAGGTTGTGATGGTGCCGGGCCGGCCCACCTTGCACAGGCCACGACTGAGGCTCAGGCCTTTACTGCCTTCTCTGTCACGTGTGTTCGGTAGAGTTGTTGTTAAATAACTGTTTGGTTTGCGATTATTTATCAGAATTGTGGCAGGGGCTAAACTACTCACAAACGGCTTTGTGACCAAATTAGTTTTGGAAACCCTCCTTCCACCCCCCACACACTGTAGATACCCTAAAATGAGAGCTACTAATAGCAAGGAACATTGCCCAAACTTCCGGGGTGTGGAAACTCCCTTCTAGCACTCCTTGCTCAGTCTTTGGGGAACACGCTACTCCCTGGCATTCTGACAGCATCCTCAGGGCTGTTCCTGTGCCTATTTTCCCCTTCTTCTCCTGGGTTTGAGTGTCCAGATGTGCATGAGGTGCTCCCAGCCTCCCCTGCAACTGGGAGGGACCAAGTGACCAGTCTGGCTAATGAGACGCGGGAGGGCGGGAGGGATTCACGCGGTGTTGACCACTTCGTGTCTTACAGGGAAGGGGCTGGCCTCCACTCGCCCTCCTGCCTTCCCACCTTCTGGATGTGGAGCTGCCTGGGTTTGTGGGGAGAACCGACATCAGTAGGATGGCCAGGTTAGTGCCTGGGGTCCCGGGTAACCTCCTAGAGCTGGGTGGCTGCCCCCACCTAAGGAGGGTTGCGTCCAGGAGGCATCTACTTTCACATCATTCAAGTCACCATGATTTGGGTCTCTCTAGTAGAGCAGCCAGACCTGCACCTTGACCAGTACACCTGGCAAAGCAAAGTTCTCTGTAATGTGGCCACAACTCTCTCTCCTGCACGATTCATGCGCATACAGTCACACACCCAGCAACGAGGTGTCTGCCACACGGAACTACCGCTGGGGCCCCGAGGACCTGCAGTCTTGGCAGCCCAGCTTCCGTCCTTCAGGAAACAGCTCCTGTTTACCTCTCGGGCCCACTTCCCATCCCGGTCTCAGGATGACAGACAGGCCTGGCCAAGACGCCCACTCAGCCCCTCTCGACAGGGCCTGGCCAGCTGGTCCAGGGAGTCCATGAGAATAGCCCTGGGGTCTCTGCTGGACCTGTAGGAGGTGGTACTCTCTGCTGCTGCCATTTGTGTGTCTCCCCTAAAGTCTTGTGCTGAGCCACTATCATGGGATAGAGAGGGTAAAACTTGATCCAATTACGGCACTGAAAAGTGGGGCTTTCAGGAACAGATTAGGATTTAGGTCATCAGTGCAGGGGGGCCCCCATGATTGACCTCCGGTGGAGTTAAAAAGGGAGGAAAATAAGAAAGGCCATGGACATAGACCATGCTCTCCTGCCCTCTGCCAGGCTGTGCCGTAGCCAAAAACCCCCAGTAGAGAGAGCCCCTGGTCTTTGGACCGCCAACAAATGAGCTGAAAGACCTCTATTCTCCGCAATTACCCAGGCCCAGGTGTTTTCTGTTACTAGCCATAAAACAGATGCTAAGCTAAAGGGCAGTCTGCCAGGAGCTGCTGGGGCCACGCTGTCCCTAACACAGACAGAGAGAGGGCTGGGAGGCTGAGCAGAGTCTGGATGGGTGTGTTTGGAACCCTGGGTCCAGCTGTACCTGACGAGACTCAGTGAAACTTTCTTTTTTGTTTAAGCCAGTGAGAATAGGATTTCTGTTACTTGTGACAGAATCTTGACCCTCATCTGTGCCCTCAACTCTCCCCGCTCTGCTCAGGTTGCCCCCCCTAACTTAATGCCCTTCTCTAACATCTCCTCCATGTACCCAAATCATACCTAGCTTTCTTTCCTTTTGTTTTTCTTCCTTTTTTTTTTTTTTTTTTTTTTTTTTTTTAAGGTTTTTGTCATAGAGCGTGTGTGTGCTCACTGGAGAGGGACAGAGAGAGGGAAAGTGAGAAATCACCCCCCAGGGGGCATGGCCACACCTCAATCCTTTCTCCTTCGCTCTCCTCCTGGGATTTTGGGCGTGCGTGTATGCACATGTACCCAACATGGCTTTCAGGTCGCCAGGTTCAATATTCGAGCTATAGTCAACCATATGGGAATCCAGTGCCTGAACCACCGCGCCACCTGCTGGCCCTCATATCTAGCTTCGGAGACACTGCTCTCGGCCCCTCCACGGCGTGCCACCTGCCTGATTCTATGGAGGTGATAATATGCCCTGTTGAGATGGGCACGTCGCTGCAGGCCCTTACAGCTAGGGATGGTTGTGTGACCTGGGTACGACAATGTGAATGGTTAGAAGTGTAGAAGGTGGAGCTTCTGACACAACTCCTGCTTTCTTGGTAGTCATGATAGACTCAGTGGATATCGGACTTCTGTCCTTTACCTTTCTACCCATTTTCCTGACTGGAATTTGGATGAGATGTCTGGGAGCACAGCAGCCATCTTGTGAGAAATAAGAAAGCAGGTCACACACTAACGATGGCCCAGTGGAAAAACAGCAGTAACCTGTGGCCTCCATGGCATCACCACCTATCCCACCAACTGAGGGCCTCCAAACTCTTGTGTGTGAGAGAGAAAAGCGACAATGACGGTCATTAAGCCACAGTGTTCTGGTTTCTGTTAAATGCAGCTGAACTCGGACCCAGTGGAAGAGGGTAACCTTCCTGGGGGCACTTGCCACTCTGTGGTTACATTACAGTTGCTCATGCCTGGGGAAGGGCCAGGATTCCAAACTCAGGCAGACTGGTTCGATTCCCAGCCCGGTGCTTGTTCCCTGCGTGACTGTGGGCAAGTCTCCTAATCTCCCTGAGCACCAGTTTCCATGTGACACCTTCGCTGCAGAACTGCTGTGAGTTGACAGGGTCGGTGCAAGCTGAGCCCTTGGCGTGGGGCTGCACCTCTGCACAGGGGCAGGACCTCCCTTCAGGCATCTGTTCCACTCAGTGTGGCCCCACACAGCAAGCCAGCTAAGTCGTCTGGTAGTCACCAGGGGAACTGCCACCTTTCTGAGGCTGCAGGTAAAGGTGGCCATGTTGGGATCCCTGAGCAGGGCTGGGGCTGTGGGAGGTGCCTCAGGTGTGATATTTAAGGAGGCCTCGCTCTCAGGTGCTAACTTGCCATGCACAAATCTAAGAGTGAGGCCTCCTTAAACAGTCTGCTGGTCCAGACCCTGTGACTGAAACATAGCACCTCCAAGTCATCAGGTTGACTCTTTGACCAGCGAAGGGCTATTTCAGGGTAATTTAAGCCCTGTGTTTCTTCTTGTGCTCTGCACTGGGGGCCTTTCACCTCTGTAAGTGCCACATGCTTCTTCACATGCTTAATAAAGTAGCTATTATCTTGATGATGACGAAGAAATGATGTCAGTGCCTCAGTGCCCTCCGGGACTCTCAGCAGCTCAGGACGAGCACCTTTCTGATCCACGCTCACACTGCCCTGCACCTCCTCCCTGCCCCACCAGTGCTTCTAAACTAGGTGCCTTGTCACCTAATGTAGACTGGATGCCACTCCAGGCACGTCAGACGCATTGGCTCATTTAGTCCTGTGGCCACCCCAAGGGGAAACTGAGGCACAAAGGTGCGAGCCACCTGCCCAGGGACACACTGCAAGGAAGCTGCAGAGCCTAGATGTGAGCCCCAGCCATATGGCTCCACAGGCCTGACTCTAAACCAGGGATGGGCCGTTGCTCCTTGCAAAGGGCCAGAGAGTAATATTTTAGGCTTGGTGTGCCATATGGTTGTTGTCATAATATTCAACTATCCTGTTGTAGCTTGAAAGCAGCCATGGACAAATAAACGGCTGGCTGTGTTCCAACAACACTTTATTTACAAAGTGGCGGATGTGGCCCGAGGACTGTGATTGCTGACCAAGCCCTGTCCTAACCCGCCAGGCAATACTGCTCCGAATGCATGTGAAGAATAAATGCACCCAGCCTGGCCTACAGTGGCCCTCAGAGAGAAGATGGGGAGTAGAGAATTTCCCAGTATCTAACACAAGCAAAGCAGGCAGGGGTCAAGCTACAGATGGTTTGAGAAAAGATCTTAGAGGCAGAGCGTAAGGGGTTGAAAGAAGGCCAGCAGGGGTCTCCCTGCCAGAGTACAGGAAGGAGGTAGGTGGACATGAATTACACAGTGCCACAGGGCACTTTCTTCCTAAAGGAACCCCAGTCATTTCACCACGACCCGCTGGACTCCGACTGCCCTGTGTGGTTCTGGGACTGCACATCCTCCACCCCCTCTCTGTCTCCCACCCCCTGCCTCGCCCTCTTGACTGTCTGCTGCCCTGGGCTCCAGCTCCAGCCATGGCTCTGTCACTTTGCTCTGGGAATATGTGCTCATGCCAGTGATGGTCTCCACGGAGGGGAAGCACCACACGGAATGCGTAACACTAGGGGCTTCCAGGCCAGGAGGTTCCTGCAGGCTTTCCTGCCTTTGCCAGGCTGCAGCCGTAAAGGCTTTGAAGTTTGCAGCTGAGACGGGTTTTCCGTGATGCCCCCAGAGACAGTGCACGTTTCCCTTCTCCCCAGGAGCCACTCAGTGATGTCCAAATGCTAGCAGGCCTTCCAGCTGGGGCAGAGGCAGTGCGACAAGGACAGGGAGGGATGCAGTGCCAAGGGAGGACCACGGGCACAGGCCTGACCCACCAGCACTAGCCAGGCCTGGGGCACAACCAGGCCCATCCCTGGGTTTCTGGTCGTTCATCTAGAAAGGAGGGGCCTGTACAGGGCCCAGCTACACCAAGTGTGGTCTAGGGACCAGCAGCTTTGGCCTTTCCTGGGAATTTGTCAGAAATGAAGAATGTCAGGTCCCAGTTCAGTCCCAGAAATCTGAATCTGCATTTTAACAGGACCCCTGGCTAACTTCAACACATTCAAGTTTGATATTCGGAGATCAGGAATCTGTGAGACTGGGTGGTGAATGTCTTAGTTTCTGCCCACCCAGCATGCATTCCTGTCTCTTGGAAAAATCACCCTGGTTTTCTTCTGGGACATCCTCCCCCTCCATCCCCCGAGTCCAAGTGGTTCATGTCAAACTGAGTACTCCCCGGGGTGAATGGAGCATGTGTTCCAGGCCTGGCCAATCAGAGTCAGAAAAGCCCCAGAGTGACTGAGTGGTTGTCTCAGAGGAACCCAGGACTCAGTAGCAGGGGGACAGAGTGTAGGTGGGGAGCTGCTGGGGGCTCTCTTGGTACCACACAGGACATAGGGGGTAAAGCGGCTGAGAGATAGAGAATGAGTTTGAGCTCCTGGACTCAGCCATGCCTGGATATAAGAGAGTGGGTAAAAAACTCAGGATGGATACAACTCTGCTGGCTTCTGATTTGAATCAAGAATGTGAGAAAGTGCTCCCATGGTCCAGCAGGAGCACCCAGGTGTGTGCCTCTCTGCCTGTGGTTTCCCAAGCCCTCTTTCCAATGGCTCAGCACAAGTGCTTGCTTTACCAAGACGTCAGGACACAGGTTTGTAGCTGGAATGGAGGCACTTAATTAGCAAGTCCTTCCTGAGCACTGACTGCACACCAGGTTCTAGAAACATAGTGAAATAAAAATAAATAAAACCCTTAAAAACCAATGCCCTACCCTCGACGAGTTCTCACGGCACAAATAATGGAAGAGTGAGTTGATGAAGCAACATGTGACAAAATTCATGTGGTCCAGAAGTTTCTAATGCTGAGTGGGTGCCAGAGGGGGAATAAATAGTGCCTCCATCTGGCCTGCTCTCCCGCCCCCAGCCCCAGGAGGGCTCCTCTGCTACCACTGGGAGGGGACTGAGAGCAGCACCCCCCACAGGAGCAGTGCACCCACCTCCCCCTCTGTGAGAAGCCAAGGCTGGCGGGTTGCAGCCCAGCCCCCAGGCCTCGCACACGCTCCCTGCCTCCCACCTTCCCACCCTTGCACGGGATGATGACTGCGCTCCTGGCTGGCTCCCCGCTTGGCACACAGCTTCACCCTGAGTGGGTGTTCCGAGCGGCTGCTCTTTCCTGCCTACTTGCAGGGCCCAGACCTGGGCAGACCCTTGCAGTATCAATCACACACTGGAGGAGGATTTAAAAGCCCTGATACCCAACACTCGTGTTCCCGCTTGCCAACCCAAGGCCTGCCTGTTTTGTACCCAGCCCACACTGAGCCCAGCTCGTGCCCAGAGTCATCTGTGCATACCTGCCGACCCTCTCAGCAAAGTGTTCTGAAAGCTTATTGTCAAGTACAAAAAAAGAGCAAGGCTGGGGCTGCCCTGTCTGGTTGTGCAGGTGGTGCGATATGTAAATGGCTCCCTCTAGAGGCAGAAGAGCTCGGGAAATACTGACAGAGGCAGATCGGGAGTGGGGAGCAGGTCTCCTTGATATTTTTTCCCTAGATTTGTGTGATCTCTTATAAAGAACAGCACTGGGCACTCTGGCCGTCCATGTTGTGTAAGGTCATGGCAAAGCTGATGCTTGGCGGCTTGTTTCATTTCTTGTCCTCACTGCGGGGATTTCAGAACTCAGAAAGAAGACAAAGGAGCAGGTCCCAACACTCCACATGTTCACTGTGAGCCCTGCTGAAGGTGTGTGAGCCACCCAGGCCACAACAGGAAACCAGGTACGGAGGCTGAGTGGGAGCAAAGGCTGCTTGAATCATTGCAGTGAACTCGCCTTCGAGACCTTTAAGGAGAGCCCACCCCACAGTAAATTGCAGGAAGGCCAATCCCTTCACCACCGATTTAATGCTAAGAGCCGATGACGTTCATCAAACCTGACAGTATTTTGGTAAACGACGGCTCTGTTGATTAGGCCGCTGTCCACCCAAGTATTACAAGGCTAGGGAAGCCATAAATCTTAATCCTCGGATAGCAGCAGGAAGATCTAAGGCCCAGAAGTGGAGGGGGAGAAAGGACAATAGGAACCAGAGCCCATATATCACCTCCAGCCCATTCCATGGTGCAGGAGGCAGCTGGAAGCCCAACTCAGCTGTTGCCATTAGTTTCCCTGAGCCCCCCAAATTGAGTCTTGGGGAAGGGCTTGTACGTGGAGTTCATCAACCTCGGCCAGTGTTTGGATAACTCTGTGACCTGGTCAGGGGATCCTTGGGCCTGTGCATCTGAGACAGACTTTTCTGTCGGGGCAAGTCTACCCAAAAGTGCTTAATTGCCAGGCAAGGCCAAGAGAAGGAAAGTCTATCTTGCTGGAAGACGCAAATATACTGGGCTTGGTATGCAGAAATGGTACTGGGCCTCGAGAGAGCTTGGAGGGAGACACTGAGATGTCCTGGCAAGAGAGGCAGTTGGAGAGCACGGGGGATGAGACGGGAAGGAGACGGTGCTGGCTGTGAACAGGCTGACTGCACTGGGACTGCTGTGTCCTCTGCTGCCCTGGCCTGCTTCACTCATTGCTCTGACTCCCAATACCTATAAGTGTCTAAAACTTAGTAGGTGCTCGATAAATGGTCACAGAATAAATGAAGGGCTGAATGAGTGAAGGGACACTCTAGAGTGAAAAGTCTGAGGTCTGCTGGCCAAGCCACCCTCGCCATCTGCCCCACTGCCAATGACAACAGTGGTCACTAGTATTTACGACTACTTCTGTGCCAGGCAGTCTTGACCCTCTCTGCAAACACTGGCTGAGCCAACCCTCATCACCTACCCTACGGGGAAGGTACTCTTATCAAATCCATCTGACAAATAAGAAAGCAGGCACAGAGGGGTTGAGCACCTTATCTGAGACCATACAACTAGCAGGTGGGGGAGCTGGCTCCCATTCTGCTCTCCTAGGGTGCCTTGGTTTGGTAGAGGCCAGAGAGTCAAACACTGTTCCTCAGCCTCCCTTTCAGCTGGGGTGTGGGTGTGATTTACAATAGTGTCAGCCAACCAGACGGCCTCCTGTGAGACACAGAAGGCAGACGTGAGGCGAGGAGAGTGAGGGAGGTGTTGGCTGTTTCTGTGCTGAGTGGCAGAGAAGACAGGCTTTCAAACACGCCCCACACTGGCTAGGCTACGGGCACAGTCTTCCTTCGTAGTGTGGCACCAGCACTGACGGGGTCACTGAGGCCAACAGTTGTGTCAGTGGATCTGATTCCTGGGTCATAGCTATTAAAAATGGTAGCAGGACGTTATTTTGGACCAAGTTCTGCACGAGGCCCAATGGATAGACTTAAAATCAAAATCACTCATGTCTCCTGGTCACCATGCCATAGCTGAGTTGTTATCAGACCCTCAGAGAAATCAGGAAAGTTAACGGCCCTATTTCAGTTGACAAGAGAATGAAGTTTCCTCTGGTTTCATCCTCACGTGACAAGAAGTAACTTGGACCCGAACTACCCAGTTCTCTTCCGATGGCTGTCTCCCTGTCCCCACCATATAACAAAAGTACCTCTGAAATGACCAATGGGTTTTTTGCATGTTGTTTAGACTTTCTTTCTTTTTTTTTTTTTAAGAGTTATTTAATTTTATGTAGTATTATTTTTTTTTAATTTGTTATAGTGTAAGTGCACTCACCAGAGAGAGAGAGAGAGAAAAAGAAAGAGAGAGAGAGAAGTGGGGAGGAGTGAGAAAGCAAGCCGCCAGGTCCAGGACTCTAACTGTAGTCGACTATGTGGGAGTCCAGCACCTCAACCATCACGCCACCTGCTGGCCGCTGTTATGCTTTCTTCATCCTTCTCTGTCTACAAAACCAACCTCTTCTGCTCAATGGTTCCAGCTGTCCTTGAAACTTACTATGTTTTTTTTTGTGTGTGGAATGAAGTGTTGCTCCTGATTCTACAATTGCAAATAAAGCCAATTAAGATCTTTAAACTAAATGTAGTTTTGGTTATTGGCCCAGCTTAGGTGATGTGCTCCTGACTGTGCCCTGGGTAGCAGCTCTCCTAGCAGGCTAAGCTGGACAACGTTGCTTCCCAGGTCCTTTCCCAGAGGCCCAGCTCAGGGCCTTCTCCTCACACAAGCGCCCCCCTTTGCATTGCACTCTGTTCTGCTTACCATGCCTGAGTGGTCTCTATTGCTAGGCACAGACAGACCCCTGACTTACACGTGCAAAAGGACAATTCCAGCCCTCAGCCTCAGGAATCCAGGAAATTAGCCATGATTAGGCCCTGTGAAGTGTAGGACCGCAAGGAGAGGCTGGGGAGAGATGCTAATTAATCTTAGGCCAAGTCTTTTAAATTGCACAGACTCTAGGGCCAGCCATTAAAGTCACAGTCTAAGACACAAATATGGCTCCTGATAATAGAAGGCACTCAAAACAACTAGAAGAACTGTCTTAAGTGAAAAGTGGAGAAAGGCCTCATTAACGAGAAATTAACATTCATTGCTGGGGACAAAAGGAGGCCTCCAGGCTGTGCGCCCTGCAGGCCTCCCTCATCTGCACTGAGATAAGGCAGCCAGTTAGCAGGCAGGAACTCCCTTCTCCACTTTATCACAGACTTGAAAATGCCCCTGTGCAGAAGCGAAAGGACCACTGGATTTGGAGTTGCAGGTTGGAGGTTCAAATCTCAGCCTAACCTCTTCCCTTTGTGGGAGCAAGTCACCTGATCTCTCTGGGTCCCAATTTCTTCAGTAGCCCAGTGAGGACATTTTGACCTACAGGGTTATTATAAAGGTGAGCTGGGCTGGTAAATGTTGGAAAACCTTTACTGCACATAGACCCACTGGTACAGTGTGAAATGTGTGAAATGTGGTTCCCAACCTTGGTGAACACAAGGTCATAACAGTAACAGTAATAACTACCATTGCTCAAGCCTCACCAAGTCAGTATCTCTGGAGGTGGGGCCTGATCCTGACCCACAGGCCCCACAGAAGGTATGAGTGATGTGAGGTAAGGTATCAAGACTATATGATCAAGACTCTGAAACTCAGGGCAGAAGATCTGGGTTTGAGTCTTGATCCTGCCACTTCATAGCTTTTGCCCTTGGAAAGCTCACTGAAATTTTCAGAGCATCCACCTCCTCAGCTCCCTAAAGAGAGGGATGACATTGGAGTTTACCCTACAGGTCAGACAGGTCCACTGCAAGGACGAAGAGGAGTCACATGGGAGCTTAGCCCACGCCTGGTACCAGTTAGGTCCTCAGAGATTCAAGTGGCTGACACCAGCAACAGCAGCAGCAACACAAACTGGCCTCACAGCCCTAGGAGGTGGGAACTTTGTTTTATTCATCCACTGTATCCTTCCCGGGCACCTAAGACTGACCGGCACATAGTAGGTATTCAATACAAAACAGCTGTATGGGACCAGCAGTTGGTGTAATGGCTGTGTCGCTGCACTTTCATGTAGTCGATCGTGGTTCAAGTCCTGGATCCGGTGGCTTAAACTCACGCCAGGTCTGTGTGTGTGCGTGCCCGAGATCCCAAGAGGAGAATGGAGGAGAAGGAACTGCGGTGTGGTCATCCAAATAAGGTTAAATAAAAGAACTCTTAATTAAAAAAAAAATCATGTCATATCATCCATGCCATGGGATAATATGTGGGTTCTTCAAAAACAATATGGAAAACAATATGGGGGGGGGGGGTGATTTCTCGCTTTCTGTCTCTCTCTTTCTGTTTTTCTGGCCAGTGCACGTACCCTATAGCAAAAACCTCTTAAACAAACAAGCAAACAAAAAACAGTTGTATAGCTGAGTCATCATGAAGGACCTGTGAGTCTGCCTTTCCTACACTCCCACGTGGGGCTGGAGGGCCCTGTCCAAGCAGCTGAGAGAGGCTCTCAGAGGTCACTCCTCATGCTAAATGGGCACCACAGTGCCCAACCAGACCTTTCCACTGACTGTGGGGGTTTTGAGTATCCTGATCATGTTTTGTTCCCACGACAACCTCACACCCTCATTCTACAGAGTGAGCTGGGGCGGTTTGACTGCCCTGGGCTTCCAGACCTGGTGCCATCCTCGGCGCTGGACTTTGCTGGGGGCTGTCCGGGAATTGCGTCTTAAGGCTTCTTCAGCTTCTCGAAACAGGGTTCTTCGTCTGTAATCTGCATCAGAGATGAGAGAGGAGGAGACTCAGTGAGGCACTGATGAAGTGCTCATGCTGCAGGTGGTTTTGTAACTTATGTCTAAGACGCATGTCCATGTGTCCAAAGTCTTGTGTATGAGGATATTCACTGTAGTGTGTGAAGCAGCAAGACCTTCGAAGACAAGCTAGATGCCCAGCAAAAAGGGAAGGGGTGAATAAATCATGTCACACTGGGGCCTACAGGTGGCATGGTGGTTAAGGGTGCTGAACTCCCACATGGTTGACTGTGGTTCGAGTCCCGGACCTAGCAACTTGCTTTCTCACTTTCCCTCTCTCTCTCACTCTGTTCTTCCCTGGTCAGATTAAAAAATAAATAGGGGATCAGCAGTTAGCGTAATGGCTATGTCACTGGACTCCCATGTAGTCGACCGCAGTTCGCGTCCCGGACCCGGTGGCTTAAAACTCACGCTGGGCGTGTGTGTGCGTGCCCAAGATCCCGAGAGGAGAATGGAGAAGAAGGGATTGCGGCGTGGCCATCCCCCCTGGGGGATGATTTCTCGCTTTCTGTCTCCCTGTCTCTCTCTTGTCTGTCTGGCAAGTGCACATGCCCTATAGCAAAATAAAAATAAATAAATAAATAAAATAATTTAAAAAAAAAACCTCTCTAAATAAATAAATAAATAAAGTTAAATAAAAGAACTCTTAATTAAAAAAAAAATCATGTCATATCATCCATGCCATGGGATAATATGTGGGTTCTTCAAAAACAATATGGAAAAATCATATTGTGAAAAAATTATGCAGAGATTTTAATTTTTTTCCAGCAAAATAAACTCAAACTTTAATTTATGAACTCTTCAAAGTACCTTTGTATACTGTACAGCCAAATAGGGCAAATCTATACAAAGAATATCTCCATGATGTAGAAGCCAAGTATAAACCAATATGTACATTAGGCTATCATTTATGTCAAGGGGGGGTGATGCGTAGGTTTATCTTTTTTGTTTGTTTTAAAGTGTTGCTATGGGCATGTGCACTTTTTGGAGAGAGACAGAAAGACAGAGAGAGGGAACGTAAGAAAGACCCCCCCCACAGGGAATGGTCACACCACGACCCCTCCTCCACCACCTTTCTCTTGGGATTTTGGACATGCATGCACACATGTCCAGCGTGCTTTACAAGCCGCTGGGTCTGGGCCTCCAACCACATAGCCATGTGGGATCTAGCCGCCTTAACCACAACAGCCACCTGCTGGCCCTGCATGTACTGCTTGCGCTCCAAGCACAGACTCCTGTTACCTGTTCCCCCTGAAACCTGGACGAGGAAAGGCGTAACTCTGAACTAGCAGAAGATCTCACTCATCTCCTCCACCATCTAGGATAGTCATTGGTTTCCCTCTTTGCTCTGGGGACTTGAAAGCTCAGCTAAACTCCACGTTGAACTGCAGTGGTTTTTCTAGGATACTCTTTGGGGAATCACTTTCTCCTCTTATCCCCTTGTTATTTACACTTTCACTGTTTGGGGTCTTACCATGCTTGCGAGGCAATGAATTAGAATAATCAAGGTTATTATGTGCTAGACGTTTTAGACTTCTTAGGTCATCTCATTTTCCTGGCAAGCCTGGAAGGTGTGCATGATTATTCCCATTTCAAAGAAGAGAAGACTTAGGGTCAGAGAGGTCCCGACTGCATAAGGCCTCAAAGTTAGAAAGTAACAGAACAGGGTTTATTCAAATCCAGCTCTGCCTCATTCCAAATCCTCTTCATGTAACTTGGGAGCACAGATAAGGTAGCCTGACAACCCAAGGACAGGCAACCTCTTCAGTTCCATTTCTTTCTTTCTTTTTAGTCCCCTTTCTTCTTCTTCTTCTTCTTCTTCTTTTTTTTTTTTTTTTTTTTTTTGTGCTGTAGGGTGCATGAGCTCGCCAGAAAGAGAGATGGGGTGGGGGTGGAGTGAGAAATCACCCCTCAGAGGATGGCCACACTGTAATCCTTTCTCCTCTGGTCTCCTCTCAGGATTTTGGGTATGTACACATGCCCAGAATGATTTTCAAGCCACCAAGTCCAGGATTCAAACTGAGCACTCAGCCATGTGGGATCCAGTGCCTTAACTTCCATGCTGCCTGCTGCCCCCTCATTTCTAAGATAAATGTGTTGTGATACCAGCAGATGGCATAATGGCTACATTGCTGGACTGACATGTAGTTGACTGAAGTTCAAATCCCAGACCTGGTGGCTTAAACTCACTCTGGGCACGAGTGTGTGTGTGCCCAAGATCCCAAGAGGAGAATGGAGGAAAAGGGATTGCGGCGTGGCCATCCCCCCTGGGGGGTGATTTCTCGTTTTCTATCTCTCTGTCTTTCTCTGTCTTTCTGGTGCGCGCACACACCCCATAGCAAAAACCTCTCAAAAATAAATAAATAAGTAAATGAAATAAAAGATAAGTGTGTTGTATAAGATCAGTGTGTTGTATAAGACTTGATGGTGTCCTTTTTTTTCTATGCTGTAACTCATGTTTTAAATCAATTTGCTGAATTTGATGAATAAAATACCATTACTGTTCTTGATAAATCCTTTTTATTTTGTTATAATTTTTCTAATGAAACTTTAAACCTTTAGGGAAATAAGTAAATAAATAAGTAAAACTAAGCAGATAAAGGCACAGAGAGACAAAGTGGCTTTCCCAGGTAACACAGCCAGACTGGGACCTGACTCCACATGCTCTGCTGTTTCATTCACTCAACCACCAAATCATTTTTCACACTGGGTTGGGTGCTTTTTTACAATTGCAGGCTTTCTTGTGCTTTTCTTTTCTTTGTTCCCCCCCACCACCAAGGTTTTTGCCATAGGAGGCATGCACTTGCCAGAGACAGAGAGAGAGGAAAAGTGAGTAATCACCACCCAAGGAGGATGGCCATGCCACAATCCCTTCTCCTCCATTCTCCTCTGGACTTTGGAATGCATGCACATGTACTGGTGTGATTTTCAAGCCACCAAGTCTGGGACCTGAACCATGGCTGACCATGTGGGAGTCCAGCACCTTAACCACCATGACACCTGCTAGCCCAGTACATTCAATTTCTTTCTTTTTTATTTTTTTAAGAATTATTTCATTTAAGTTTATTTATTTATTTATTTTAATTTTACCAGAGAGGGGTAAAGTAAGAGTGAGAGAGAGAGAGAGAAAGTGAGAAAGCAAGCTACCAGGTCCAGTGCTCAAACCACAGTCAGCCATGTGGGAGTCCAGAGCCCTTAACCACCATGCCACCTGCTGGCCCCAGTACCTTCAATTTCTTAAGGCACATGAAATCTGCTCAAAGTAGGAGGGTACAAATTAACCAAATACAGAAATGAAAGGTAGAGTCAAATATTACATAGGGATCAGGTACTAAAGTGAAGATATATCAAGTGAAAACCAGGTATAATCAAAATTATCCTAGACATTTTCTTAAATTATTGATACTTTAGACCCAGGAAATGTAAAAGCTATGAACTTACTGCTCTGGCCACCTTTGCTCTGGTGTAGTGGACGTGAAGAATGGTTTGTTTGTTTGCTTCAAAGAGAGATTTTTGCTATAGGGTGCTAGTGCTCACAGGAGAGACAGAGAGACAGAAAGCAAGAAATCACCCCCTAAGGATATGGCCACACCGCAGTCACTTCTCCTCCATTCTCCTTTCAGGATTTTGAACACACACGCACATGTGCCTAGCAAGAGTTTCAAGCCACTGGGTCTGGGTCTCAAACCATGGTCAACTAAGTGGGAATCCAGTGACATAACCATTACACCATCTGCTGGTCCCACCAAGAGTGATTTATAAAAGAGTAAAAAATGAGCATCTTGGGCCAGCAGATGACATGGAGGTTAAGATGGTTGGATCCCACGTGGCCAAGTGTGCAATTCAAGTTCTGGAAATGGTGGCTTGAAAAACACACTGGGCGCATGTGCATGCATGCAGAAAAATCCTGAGAGGAGACTAAAGGAGAAGGGATTGTGGCATGGTCATTCCCTTTAGGAGGTGCTTTCTCACTTTCCTGTCTCTCTGTCTCTCTAATCTGCCTCGAGCAAGCACATGCACTCTACAGCAAAAATTAAAAAAAAAAAAAATTCTGTTTCTCACTCTCATCCTCTTTCTTTCTGGCCACATGGGCAAGGTTAACTATGTAAGTTAACTAGTTACTGCTGGTAACTTCTTGCACGCAGGATATGATTTCACCATCACTAATTAATTTTAAAGATCAGAGCTGACATTTGGCCTGGAAGGGGCTGTGCTCACCGTGCGGGCCCTCAGCGTGTGAGGCGCTTCTGGAGAACTCAGAGTGGACAGCTTTCCGCGGCGATGTCTTCAGCTCGGAGTTGGCCCCATTGACATAGACAGAGAAACCCTGCTCCAAGTGCTCCAGTCTCAACTGCACAGGGTCCTTGGTTTTCAAATGCTTTAATATCCTGGAAGAGAAATGATCACTTGCTTCTCATCAAAGGAGGCTGAGCTGCTGCGACCACCAAGCCAGGGGAGAACGGCCGCCCTGATAGTGAATTGTCTCCAATCAGAGGCCGGGTGGCGTGTGCCCAGCTGTTTGTCTACAAACATCCTTTAAGAGGCCCATTACGCACATGGAGAAGCGTTGAGGGGAGACGGTTTGAGGCCCTGCAGGGATGTTTCTGTTCTCATTCAGAGGTTCAAATGCACACTAGCAAAAATGAATGCACGGTCCCTGCCCCGTGGCAGCTGAGGCAGAAAGGAACCCGTGTGTGCACGCTGACTGCTCCAAATGGCCTGGGTGTTCTGATACGATCCCAATTCTATGCCATTTTACTTTGTGTGGATAGTGACGCTTTGTTTGATATGTGACAAAAACAGCGCAGGGTCTTAGGCTTCATGAGAGAGGTTTCACATAATACATTAACAAATCAGGAAACATCCTTTATCAGGGCAAGCGGACTAATTTTTTGCGTCAGTGACTATACATGCTCTCACACGCTCACCTTTGACATATCCAATGCCATCATCCCATATCCTGATGCAGGTAAAAATGACATCAATATCGGCATCTGCCCAAGATTAATGATACGGCAATCACAACCTTTGGCTAAAGGGGTCTGGGCATGAGCATGGCCAGGTCTCTAGTTTAGCGTTCACTAAAGCCCCACCTCCTCACACCTCGAACTGGGTCCTTTGCTGACCTCTGACACTGCATTGCTATACTCAGCGTGCAGTGTCCTCTTCAGCCCTGTTAGAGCTGCTTCCATGTGACAGTCTCGCCAGTGTCTTTACAAATGCCTTACACACAACCACACCTGCTGGATTTATATAGACAGCCAGTCTACATGGCAACAAGTGTTCATCTTCTTCATTAATAAATAAGTACCTAGTACACCAAGCTAGCAAATTTAAAATAAAAACAATAATAGCAATCACATAAAAGGTGTGTACTATGTGCCCAACTTCGTTCTAACTATATTTACAGTTGATTCTCGTTAACCAGAGTACACTGGTCTAGAAAGTCACTATGGACCCTGAATTCGTGATCAGGAAACCATTGCATCTGGGGAAAATACAGGACCAGGTCTCTGTGACTCTCTGGTCACATTTTCATGAACCAATTGATACATAACCTTGTGTGATGTGTGTTTCTATTCAAAGGCTGTTAATTACACTGTTGATTTGCTCACATTGAACTCACAGCCAAAAGCGCTACAACTCATGGCTGAACGAAGTGCACCTAACACACTGTTTCCCGTGGAGGGCGAGTCACAGCCTTGTGCACTTGGGAACATTGGACAGCACTTGCGCACTGTGTCTGGGGGCCAGTTTAAACAGTGAAATCACCAAAAGAAAGCACAAAATGTATGTGCACTGCAAAAAGGACACTTGTGGACAGTGGAGAGCTGAAGCAAGAAGGCAGCATGCTGCCTCGCTCTGTCTCGGGGAACATATGCAGGGCGACTGCAACTTTGCACGGCTCTGCTTGAGTCTGGGAATGGTCATGCAAATACAGCAAGTATTGTTTGTGGGGTTATGGCTATGTTTCAGTGAGCAGGCAAATTTATGGATACAATCTGAGAGCAATGAGGAACAACTATATTAAGACATTAATCTTCATAGCAACCCTATAGGGTAATTAGATTTTAAATTTAATTTATTATTATTATTATTATTACTTTATTTCCTATAGGGCACAGGTGCTCTCTGGAGAGACAGAGTGGGGGGTGGGGTGAGAAAGCAAGCTACCAGGTCCAAGACTCGAAACGCGGTCGGCCATGTGGGAGTCCAGCACCTTAACCAGCATACCACCATCCTTATTTACTAAGTAAAGAAACTGAGGCACAGAGAGGTGAGGCAATTTGCCTAAGGTCATGTAGCTAGTACGTGGCAGGAACAGGATGCAGACTTAAGGCAATTTGGCACCAGAGCGCTCACCACAACAGAGACATCTTCTAAAGTGAGTGAGATGATGTTGAAACTGGCAAGCTTCAACACTGCTGAGAACTCACAGAATCTCTTTGGAAGGAATATGAAAATATAGAACATGCCATATGTTTGGTCTTTGCCCAGTAAGTATATTACAGCATATTGTTCCTGAGCATAAACTCTGGGCGAGAAGATGGTTGGTGTTTTGGTGTTTAGTCATAATAAAACTCTGACAGCAACACACACGTCCAACACCAGAGAAATGGAAGCGGGAATGTTATCAAGCCATTGGAATTAGGAAGACTCGGTAGAAACGGTGGGGGTCGGGAGGGTGGGGACTGTTTGTGATCTGTTTGGTTGGGGGCGGTGAGAAGGGTAGAATAACTTTCCAACTATGTGGTAAACACAAAGTTGGAAAAAGTGTGTTTGCGAACCCTGCGTGGAAGGTGATAAATGTAAAAATGAAATCAGTTGTTGAGGTAAGGCGGCGGCATGATGGGTGACTTCTTTATTTACTTTTTAAATGTTTCTTTAGCAGCTGATACATCCATCTTTTCAACAATCGTGGCAGGAACATTTATTACAGACTGCTTATCTCTTGCCAGCCTTGGAAGCCTGGGAGATGCATGATTGTTGGGCAACAACATAAAACAGAAGGAAAACACAAGTAACTAAGAGACGATCTCCAAACACTGCGATAGCTCGGCTCGCTGGAGCAGACAGGCGCGGGACGCCATGGGTACCAGTCATCTCCGGGGAGAGGGCGGCAGCCCAGGTCCGAGGAGGCCGATGGCAGGGCAGGACACCACCCAGGCGGAGAGCCTGCCTCAACCTCCCTCCCTGTCGCCTGATGCCACATTAACAGTTTTGGCATCCTGTTACCCAGGATCTGGGGCTGGTGCTCCACGCGTGGCTCTCCTTAGCCAGAATGATTTATGAAAATGTGGATTTATGAAACTGATAAATTAGGACATAATTATTCAGACTGTGAAAGAAACTCCCCAACTGCAGCTGAGCACATCAGGAATATTCAGGTGGCATCAAAGAAAAGTGTTTTTTTTTTTTTTTTTAATTGATAGCCTACTTTGCATGAAAAGCTGTTGTGGATGTAGGGGATTCAGATATTTCAGATTCAGGTCCCGCCCTTTCTAAAATTGAGCCCCTGCCCACCTGCTGCCCTGTTACCTATCCTCTTACTGGTTTTGTTTTGTTCATGGAAATGTACCTGCCTGACATTCCTTTATGGGTTTATCTGTGTATGTCCTTATTCTCCCTTTCTACCCATGGAAACTGAGTCCCTGGGCACAGGCATCTGTCCAGCTGGCCGCGGTGTCTGCTGAGTGTGAAAAACAATGAGAAGTGTTCTCTATACCTATTTCTGGAACAAGTGGCCCCAGGAACTCAAGGTCTAGTGGGAGCCACGGAGGAGTACCCCAGCACACCACCACAGGAGTTCCCCTTGATCCCTGTACTGGCTTTTGGGGTCACCTGTACAGCAGCCCCTACCTCTTATCCATAAGTTTACTTTCTGGGTTTTCAGCTACCCAGGATCAACAGAAGTCTGAAAATATTACTTGAAAAATTCACAAATAAACAATTCCTACGTTTTAAATTGGGCGCCATTCTGAGTAGTGTGGTGAAACCTCGTACTGTCCTGCTCTGTCCCACCTGGGACGTGAACCATCCCTTCATCCAGCGAATCTACACCAGATATGCGCCGGCCTTTAGTCAAATAGTAGCCGCTTCAGTTAGCAGACAGGAAAGACCCAGTACACATGAGGTCTGGTACTGTCTGCAGCTTCAGGCATCCGCTGGGGTCTCGGAACACATCCCTTGCAGATATGGAGACCACTGCACAGAGAATTCTCCTGCACAGACAAGGAAGCGGGCCACAGTGAGTCAAAAGTTCAAGGTGTCATGTGGGAGTGTGACTCAAGATCTGACACAGTTGAGAGGCCTCTCCTCTTCAGGGGCCACCAAAGCAGGGCCCCAGGTGGCGAGGAGGACTCAGTGAGAGCAAAGGGTAGCAAGTGTGTTGCAGACCGAAGTGCCTGGTCTCTGAGTGGTGTGGTTGCCAGGGGACCGTGGGCTAGCCAATGGCTCCTCCAGACCTCAGTTATTCCAAGGGTCACCTGAAGGCTTCTCCCAGGGTTGGCCATTCAAGGATGATGTGGCTGGCAGCTCGGGAAGAAAGTGCATTTAAGATTAAGAGGATAAGAATGGTAGTCATGATGACGATGATGATGAAGGCCGGGGGGGTGGTGGTGGTGGTATACTGTGGCCTTCAAGTCCCTGTCTCACTTTGGTGGCCCCAGAAGGCCTTCAACAGGATTTAGGTTCTACCATTGGCTTGTTTTATAGGTGAATCTGCCTAAGGCCAGAGAGGCAAGGAAGCAGCTGAGCCAAGATCTATGTCCTGGCCCAGGAGGGTCCAGAGGCTGTGCTCTCACCCACCTGCATCCTGCTGCTGCCTGCCTCAGACACCAGCCATCACCCCACAGGGGTTCTGAGTGTGGAGCGTTCAGAAGAGGGAGCAAAGGCTCTCAGCTGTGGGCTTCTTGGAGGCAGTGGCTTTAGAGTCCAGCCTTGAAGGATGAAGAGGAGAACAAAGCTACCAAAAGCTTGCCTTTCTGCTGCAGAACCTGGGAGTCTGTCTTGTATGTGTCCCTGGGAGGTGACCTCAAAAGAACTTCTGCACAGGTCGAGGCACCATAGTAGGGAGGACGGGGCTCAGAATTTGAGGCTCTGCCATTCCACAGCTTCTGTGATCTTGGGCAAGACCCTAAACCTCCCAGGGCCTGCTGCTGCTTCCGTAAAATGAGATTAAGAACCCATTCACCTCCAGGGGTTGTCCTGAGGACAAAATGGGATCCTCAGTTAAAACTCCCGCTCAGAGACAGGCCCAGGGGATTCCCCCAATGATGCTGGTTCTCTCCTTCCTCATTTCTGCCCGAACCTGCTCTCGGGGCAGCGGATTCACTCTTCCGTGGGCATACCTTCCTGTAAGTTTCCCTCCAATGACCTTCTTCAAGGACTACATGATAATAGCGCTGCCGATTCTTGGATCTGAGGCACAGATCTGCAGCCACCCTCCAACCGTCTATGTTATAGTCCCCTCTGCCGCTGTTGCCACAGATGCCAGCCTGCCCCCCCCCACCACCAGTCGGTCCTCACATCTCAGCCCTTCGATCACTCGACTTGCTCCCTCATGAAACTTGTTGGGTATAATTGCAGCTTCCATGAGTTCGAGTGACCGGAATCATCAAGAGCTTGCTGGGGCAGCAACTGGGAGGGTCTGCACAGGAGTGAAGCAGGGGGCCACATGTCCAGAGGGAGCGGCATGACCCATCTTTTCCTGGAGCACAAGGCCACTTTCTGCTTCTTCTAGCATAAGCACGGGGAGGTGTGTGTGGGTGGGTGGGTGGGGGGGGGGGTGCTTGCCCTGCCACTACCTGGGGAGTTCCTTAAGGGCAAGGACTGGGCGGTGGCCCTCTGTTCTATGGACTGCCCAGCAACTCTCCCCCAGCTCCCGAACACAGCCCCCAGACTCCCTTTGGAAGTACATTCCTCCTTCTCCTCCTATTCTGTGTACTTTGGGTGGAATTGATTCCGCTACAGCTGATGTGTAACCAGTAAGACCATGCCCCCTCGCCAGACACAGGGAATGAATGATTGGCTTGGGATGGAAATAGGCCAAGACAGGCCAACAGGAGCAGCCCCTTCAGCACTTTTGCTAGAAGAATTAGGAGAGAAATTCACTCTTCTCTTTGAGATAGGACATAAATAGGGGTGTCCACTGGCTGTCTTGGCCATTGTGAGGGAAGCACCTGTCTGAGAATGATTCCAACTTGGGGAAATAGACATGAGAGATGGTGAATGATTGACTGCGGTGACATAATTTAAGGACCCGGATCCCGCTATGCCTGAAGCCTAAGAATCATGCTGGATTTTCTTTAATGAGCCAGTACATTTCTTAGTTACTTAAGTCCATTTACCTCGGGCCTCTGTCCCTTACAACCAAAGGACACTAAGACAGCCCGTGTCTTTCTCATGACCATGTTCTCCTTCGCACTAGTAGTGACACCAGGCACTTAGGAGGTACTCGACGAAATTATGCTGAATGAAGAGAAGAACATCACCCAGCACCTTACGGGAAGCTGGGCTTTGAGCAGATCTCTGCCAAGAACTCCCAGTAGTGCCCGCATACCCCTGTCTTGGGTTAGAGGCAACCCATAGAAGCTGCCTGGGTTTTCATCTTCCCCAATTCCCAGAGGAAAGCTTAGAGACTGGTTTCTACCTGGTCACATAACTAGGTTTCCAAGTAAACTGCAGTTTATTCCCATAACCCCCTCCTCTGTGAATGGAAGGCCACTGGCAACCCTCGCAGGTTTCACTCCACTTGATTATTTATGACAAGATTGAACGAAATGTGACCACAGTGATCCCAGATCCAAGCTCTTCCTGGCCGTGAGATCTCGGGCAGATGGCTCACTACTCTGGATCTCCACTTCCTGGCCTGTAAGGTGGGTGCAATGGCCCCATCTACCTCACTGGATGGTGCACAGGTAAAACGAAGTGACAGGGTGAGCGTGGGATGTGTGGCTGGTGCCTTCTAGGCTCGACCTGACCACAGCTCAGGGATGTTCCCATTACTCGCAGGTCTCCACCCGAAGGTGTTTCTTTCCAGTTCTCCTTCTAATTTTCTGTCATCAAGACAGTTCTCTCTTGGTGACAATATGTCCCCTAAATTTTATGACAACTCAGTTTTGATATATTTTTAAATTGTCTTTCTACTGCAACCTTGTCTCTGGAAATCCTCATATATGCTATCGGCTGGTACCTCTTTGATCGCACACTTATTGATCCCTCGATTAATGAGAAACAATTTGCTCGTAAAGACCTATGACACTCTCCAGGAACCAGCAGTTAGCGTAATGGCTATGTCACTGGACTCCCACGTAGTTGACCGCAGTTTGCGTCCCGGACCCGGTGGCTTAGAACTCACGCCAGGCGCGTGTGCGTGTGTGCCCAAGATCCCGAGAGGAGAATGGAGGAGAAGGGATTGCGGCGTGACGATCCTCCCTGGGGGGTGATTTCTCGCTTTCTGTCTCTCTGTCTCTCTCTGTCTGTCTGGCGAGCGCACGCGCCCTATAGCAAAAACCTCTCAAAAAAAAGAACTATGACACTCTCCTCCAGACAAGTCACATGGTCACATGTAGATGATTAAACGATCACCCAGGTGTTCAGTGGCACCATCCAGCCTGCCAGAAAATGAATAAAAACATCCTGCTCCATGGCATTAATGACAATAAAAACCCGTGTTGGTCTAATCAGCACCAGCCTTCCGCTATTCCAGTTCAGGTTGCCACTGGGACGGGCGGGAGGTGAGTGGAACGCAGGGGGGCACAGAGGACATTGCCTGGCATTTCTGGCTGGTCCAGGGATGGGGCCGCCACACTAGGGGTATCTGGAAATACGGGCAGTAGTCGATGACACAGATCTCTGTGGGAGCAGGGGTCGGGGGAGTGTGTGTGTGTGTGTTTTTTTTTTTTAAGGTTTCGCCATAGGGCACATGTGGTCATCAGAGAGAGACAGAAAGAGAGACAGTGAGAGGGAAAGTGAGAAATACCTCCTGAGGGGGATGGCCATGCCACAGTCCCTTCTCCTCTATTCTCCTGGGATTATGGGCATGCACACACGAGCCCAGCGTGAGTTTCAAGCCATCAGGTTTGGGACCTGAACTGTTGTTGACCAGGTGGGAGACCAGTGTCTTAGCCACCACGCCACTTGCTGGCCCCTTGGGAGTGGAGATCTTAATGGGATTTAGTAAAGGGGCTGATGGCCAGGAATGCTAAACTCCTACAATGCACAGGACTATCCTGTACCACAAAGCTTGGCCACAGGACCAGGACCCCTGTGATCAACACTAGGAGTCAGGAGAGTCAGACAAGAGCTGGATCCACATTCAAGATGACCCTCTCCACCACCACCACCCCCCCCCCCCACACACACACACACTCTTGCCTGCAAGACCCCAAGCCCAGTCCCACAACACGAAAGCCCAAACTGGTACCTTTCCTCGTCCCTTTCTCCTCAGCTCTGCTCTGAGTTGCCACAGTGTTCTTGTGGGACTTTTTGTACTTTAATTTCAAATAATCACCAACATTTACAGCTAAGCACAACTCACAGCACAAATCCAGATTTCCAGCTTCTCCAAGAAACTTGGAGGATATGAACCCTTGGAGGTCTGGGTTTCCACAAAGCACTGGCCTGAGCTGGGCAGCCTGGTCACGAGGGTTCCAAGTGGCTGCTGTCCTGCTGTCCTCACTAAGCCAGAGTCACTCATGGCCTGGCCCCTCCTCTCACTGAGTTGCAAATGTAGCTCAAACCACAGCACATGGAAAATGAACGTTTGCCCCGCAAAGAAACCCAAGAAGTGATGTCTTTTTCAAACCAGAAGGCTATGCTTTGACCTCCGTCAGTAAACCTCGCACCTTGTGCAGGCTTTTTCAAATTCAGTACTCCAGAGACAAAATCAGCCCAAACTTAACTTTAAATGACATATCGACCAACTTCAAACACAAATATAGAATGATTCCACCTTTACGTAACATGGCCTGATTCTAGGCTCAGATTCCAAGGGACTGTCAAAGTCCATAAGATCAGACTGGGCTACTCAGGCGACTATTACAGGCCCTGCCCAAATCGAGCTTTTCATAACACTCCTATCTCCTCCCAGAACAGAAGCAGAGAGGGAGAGGCCATATTTACACTTCTAGCAGTTTGGTACCACTCAATCAAAAGATGCAATTAAATCAGTGAATGGAGAAATAGGAGCTGGGATCACAGATAATATTTTAGGCCTCTGAGTAGAGGGTGACTCTGCATCCCATTCCTATATGAAACTGGGCCTGCATGCTGTTAATAAATCTAAACAGATTTTTATTTGTCTAATATTAAGGGCTGCCATCGAGCGGCTTCATCTTACCGGTTCCTCTGCTGAAGCAATATTAAATACTCATCGTGTTTCTCATCAAAGTCTGTCACCATGTCCTTAGTGTAACCCTGAAAGGAAGAAACAGAGCAGTGTGACACCGGAATGCAGGGAGGCAGTGACTGAGAGCCCAGGTACTGCACACGCAGCTGCAGGAGCCGACTCTGACGAAGGCCCCACTCCCTGGACCCATCACTCTGGCAACCCAAGCCCCAGAGATCACCTGATGGCCCAATGGGCCATAGACATACACGACTTTAATAATCTACGAAAAGGAGAAGTTTGATTCCCCAGTCTCATTACTGTTCATTCCTCTTACGCACTAAAAAGTCAAAGAAAGGACTCTGACAAGATTTGGGCTTTACTGTTTTCTCAACAGGCGTTATTATTTCAAGTGTCATGACCAGATGCAACCCAAATCAGTGGTTTAAAGGGGCATCTCATTTTTCCTTTGCCACTGCAAGACAAATGCATGCTTGGTATAAACAACACAGTCATCGCAGACTCGTGGCCCAGAGAGGGAAGGCCACCATGGAGTGGACATCTGTGGTTTGCACACCCTCTTCAGGAAACAGGGCTCACGATTTCCTTGGGGGAACCATTCAGCCCTTCTTTCAAGTCACTAGCTTCCTGAGATGCCCTAGCAAGTTCCTTTGTGCTTCTCTTGGGTCACATGACCTTGGCCTTGCCAGTCAGTAGAGTGCTTCCCCCAGCCACAGTGATTCATTCCTTTAGGGGCAAATCATGACCCAACTCAGCCTTGGGACTTGGCTGATACTTCTGGGGAAGAATTGCTCTCTTTCCTTTGGGATGCTGAGCTAATGAGATGCAGGCCTGGAACTGCCTGAGAATGAAGAGATGTAAAACAAACAAACCAAAAAAGCTCCAGGAGATCTAAGAGATGGAGAAGAGAGAGATTTCTTTCTTTTTTTGGTAAGGGAGATTTTTGTTATAGGGTGTACATTTGCTGGAGAGAGAGAGACAGATAGAAAGCGCAAAATCACCCCCCGGGGGGAGTGGGGGTTGGGGGGGGACAGCCACGCTGTAATCCCTTCTCCTCCATTCTCCTTTCAGCATTTTGGGCACACGTGCACACATGCCCAGCATGTTTGAAGTTGCTGGGTCCAGGACTCAAATCACAGTTTGACTATGGACTATGTGGGAGTCCAGCAACATAACCATTATGTCATCGCTGGTTCCAAGAAAAGACAGATTTCTAATGGCGTAATTTGGGTCCTTAGATCCACCCATGCCTGAAGAAGTATCTGGACGATTCTGTTATTGCTTTAGAAGTTTCAGCTGAGTTTCTGTCATCAGCAGTCAAAAGAATCCTAAATAACACACCATAATCAGAGATAACCCCTACTATAAGTTATTCAGCCTTGTGGAGGGACCATTAATGTATAATGAACTACTCATTCGCGGGACTTTGTATAGTTTTTCATAGTATGCATTTTCCAGAATGTTTTGAAGACTCCATCTTATTTAAACTATACATATTTACTGCCTATACCAGTAAAACTTCTACTAAAATTTGATACATATTCCTCTGGATGTTTTTCTTTGTTCATAATACACATAGATACAATCTCCGAATGCAAAGACATACATACATTCTTTCACACAATGCTTTGCAATTTGCTGTTTCTTAAATAACTTTTTGCTAAGGAATAGAGCAAAGATACAGTATCAGTGTGGTACTGGTCACAGGTTACAAATGACAGGGATTAAGATTTAAATAGCAAGCAGGACATTTGTAACAGAAATGTAATTTGTGTGGATATCCTTACGGTTATCAAGACAAAGAGAAAGGCAGAATAAGTGAATCTCCATTCTCTTCTCAGAATCTGGCTTTAGCTCCATTATTCTACCCAAAGGTGCTCCAGGACCACCAATGTCATAGCTATAGTAGTATCATAGCTCCTCTCTCTCCACCTTTTTTGATTGCTTTGGGTCACGGGGAACTGCTGACCATCCATCCCTTCCCAGGTTTTCTTTCTTGGTCCCTGCAGGACTCACTGAGCCTCTCTTCCCACACAGCTTTCTGCTTGTGCCTTTTCTGGCTGCCCCTTCCCATCTGCCCTCAGCTGTGGGTGGTCAGTGTCTGTCCCTCTCCATCTCCCCTGTTTTTACTTGTCCCTCCCATTACAAGGAAACAAGGGCCTTTGGATGGGGAGCCCTGAGAGTCACTTGTTACTATCCAGGGCTGACAGCCTAGGCCCCCTTTCTCTCCCTGTTCCTGAAGGACCCCAGGGTGTTGCTATTTGCTTACCTCGTCCTCCACCTTCACCTTTTCTCCCTGCTTCCTCTCTCTAGACCCACTTGGGAGTAGGGTGCATCTTCTTCCCCACCCTGATGTTTCTGAAACTTCTGAGTTTTACTGCCACCTAATCTGGCCAATCAGAAATAAGCAATAACAGGGTGCAAGCCAGCTGGCGGCACAGAGGTATGGCAACGTTCTGTGATGCAAACCCGCATGGGAAGGTCCTGGGTTCAGGACCCAAGGCGTCCCTGTGCACACCCAGCATGTACACCCATGCCTGTGACCCCGGCTGGCTGAGGCTGGGGAAGATCACGGTCTCAAGACACTGTTGGGTGTTTTTCTCCTTATCTCTCCTCCTTTTCTGTTTCTCTCTCTCATGGAAGAAGTAAATAAATAGATCTTTTTTTTTTTTTGAAAGAGGTTTTGGCTTTAGGGCACATGCGCTCACTGGAGAGAGAGACAGAGACAGTGAGGTGGAAAGTGAGAAATCACCTCCCGGGGGGATGGCCACACCACAGTTCCTTTTCCTCCATTCTCCTCCTGGGATCTTGGGCACGCATGCATATGCGCCTGGCATGATGTTCAAGTCACCAGGTCCATGACTCAAACCGCAGTCAGCCAAGTGGGAATCCAGTGATATAATCACCGCACCATGTGCTGTAAATAAACTTTTTTAAAAAGAAAGGGTGTGGGACCAGCAGGTGGCGCGGTGGTTAAAGGCGCTGGACTCCCACATGGTTGACCATGGTTCAAGTCCCAGACCTGGTGGCTTGCTTTCTCACTTTCTCTCTCTCTCTAACTCTTTCCCTCTCTGGTCAAAATAAATAAATAGTTCTTTTTTTTAAAAAGGGTGATATGAAATGATAAGAAACAAACTAGCAATAGCTTTCTCTATTCTCTTCTTTCCTTGGCTCCCTGAGATACCCACAGACCTTCTGCCCTCTCCTGGGACTGAGCCCTGCCTCATCCCGAGTGCAGGAAAGCACACGTGTCCACAGCCCTCAGGAGAGCGGGTCTGCAGGATGCTGGGTCCGGGGAGGATTCTTGGTTCCTTCTAGAATAACAACACAGGTAGGATGCGAACAGTTTATGCGGCATTTCCAAGTACACGGCTCTCCTTTGATCTTCACAGCAGTCCTTGAAGTGGTTATTATTACCCCATTTAAGATACAAGAAAACCCAGCCCGTGCATCTTCCCGGAACATGTATTCTACTCTGTGGCAATTTACATAACCATTTGGAAATAGTAAAATGACCGTTGACACATTATGGTATGGAATGAGACATTCAATGACATTTTTAGATGAAGTATGAGACTTCAAAGGAGCTTAGCTTGTGCTGGGCCTCCCTGGACTTTCACATCAAACACTCCAGGGAAGCATCTATTCTTCTCCACCAGGAGGAAGATGTCATTAGAAGGACCTGCACAACCCAGCATCCATCCCGCCCCTTCTCAGCAGCCCCACGCTTCTCAAATGCTGATGTGAACACACATCACCTGCGAATCACGGCAAATGCAGATTCTGATTCAGTAGGACCAGGAGGGCTCCAAGGCTGCCTTTCTTTCCTTTTTTTTTTTTTTTTTTTTTTAAAAGTTTACTTTATTTCTTCTGTAAGCAAAAAAGACAGAGAGAGAAGGAGATGGAGACAACATCCCCAAAAAGGTCCCTGCTCTGTAAATCACCCCCATCAGCCAGGCCTGATCATGAACACACACATGCCTGGTGTACTAAGGGTAGTCTCTGGCGCAAACCCAGAACTTTCCCACGTGGGTCAGCCTTGCAGAGTGTGTTTTTTTTCTTGTTTGTTTGTTTTATTTTTACTTTTTTTTTTTTTTTTGGAGAGTTTTTGCTATAGGATGCATGCACTCGCCAGAAACACACAGAGAGAGACAGAGAGACAGAAAGCGAGAAATCACCCCCCAGGGGGGATGGCCACACCGCAATCCCTCCTCCTCCATTCTCCTCTCAGGATCTTGGCCACGCACACACACATGCCCGGCATGAGTTTAAGCCGCCGGGTCTGAGACTTGAACCACGGACAAATACATGGGAGTCCAGCGACGAAGGCATTACACCAACTGCTGGTCCCCGCAGAGCGCACCACTGTCTGCATTTCTAACAAGCTCCGATGTAATACCCAGGGACCACACTGTGGGTAGCAGGGCCCTGGACCAGTCAACCTACTTCCCCACTATTCAGGATAATCCCACCGCCCGCCAGACTGTCTCTGAGCCTGAGTTAGGAAGAACAGGAGCTTTGGAGTCTAGTCCTGGCTCCAAACCACAAAACTGTGTTTCTCTACCTGTAAACTGAGAGCAAGGACAGTCCCTGGATGGTTGGACTTTTCTTGTCCTCAGAGGGTTAAATCTGAATTAGAGGCAATGACAGAGAAAGGACATAGCCCAGGATGGGGCACTCCCTGAATTCTCAATTTATAGAACTCTGTCACTGAAAGGGCACTACCCTAGCCCCTCCCTATCTCGCCCTGTGCTCACTCGGGGGGGCCCAACCTGATGACTGGATCCATCCATTCCCTTACCTGAAATCCCCCTCACCTCCCTGCATCCTCTGCTCAGACTCCCCAAAGCCTCAGAGTCTCCATGAAGCCTTTCTTTGCCATTCTCGCCCCCATTCAGTTCAGTTCATTTTGAAACCCTGCAATTAGTATTAAATTACATACAATACAGCGCAAAACAGTATATAATTAAGTGCTAAGCTGTTAGTATTTAACTATATAGATATTGCTCACTAATTATCTGGGGATTGGGAGAATTGGGGGTGAGCCCTAAACTGGTATTTACCTCCCCTGAGCCTCAGTTTCCTTGTCTATAAAAAGGGGATATTAATAAGGGCTACCTCGCAGGGCTGCAGTAAGGACCAACTAGGATAAAAGGGAAAATAAGTTAGGATCCTTTTCTCCCTTGTTCTTCCTATTGATTATAAATTCCAGCTGGATTCTAAATTCCTGGAGGGCAGACCATGGCATAGGAAAGAAGGAATACCTCACGGGAAGCCTGGAGTCTTGGGTTCTAGTCCCAGTTTCCCCAGAGCCCAGCTCTGTGATCACTGCTATGGCTGACCAACCACTTGGTACATGCCGGGCACCATTCTAACCCTCTTTTGTGTCCAGCTGGGTTAGCCCCTCACTTCCACCTCGGTCAGATACCAGACATTGCCTCTACTTGGCATGACAGCCTTTGCTTTTGCTTCTTTCAAATGTATTTATTTATTTATTATTACTATTATTAGAAACACTTGTAGAATATCATTTAAAATTTGTAAAGCAGCATGCACTCACCAGGAAGAGACAGAAAGAGAGAGAGGGAAAATGAAAAGGCAGCTCCTATGGGCGATGGTCATGTTGTAACTCCTTCTCCTCCATTTCTCCGTCTTTTAGAGATTTGGGGCACGTACACATGCCTAGCATGTTTTTCTTTTTCTTTTTTTTTAAATGATTATTTCCTTTTTTAAAAAATTTAACTTTATATTTATTACTTATTTTAATTTGACCAGAAAAGGACAGAGTAAGAGAGAAAGTGAGAAAGCAAGCTGCCAGATCCAGGACCCGAACTGCGGTCGGCTGTTTGGGAGTCTGGCGCCCTTAACCAGCATGCCACCTGCCAGCCCCCTGGCAGGTTTTTCAAGCCGCCAGGTCCGAGACTTAATCCACACAGTTGGCCATGTGGGATCCAGCCACGTTAACCATCACGTCCCTGGCTGGACCTATTATTATTAATATTTTTAATTGACAGGTAAAATTGAATGCATTGAGCCAGCAGGTGGCATGGTGGTTAAGGCACTGGATCCTACACAGCCAACTCCACAGCTCAATTCCCAGATCCAGAGGCTTGGAAAACACACTGGGCACGAGTATCCATGTCCAAAATCCCGAGGGGGAGAATAGAGGAGAAGGGATTGCATGATGACCGGTCCCTTTGAAGAGTTATTTATTTTTCTCTCTTTCTCTGTCTCTCCAGCAGCAATAGCATACACCCTAGGCCCCCCCAAAAGAATGTACTTATTGTGGACAACATGATGTTTTGAAGCATATGTCTCACATAATTATCGCTTTTTTCTTTCTTTTTAAAATTTTTGGAGAGATTTTTGCTATCGGGCATGTATGCTCACTGGAAAGATGGAAAGAGAGACAGAAAGTGAAAAATCACCCCCCAGGGGGGATGGCCATGCTACAATCCCTTCCCCTCCATTCTCCTCTTGGGATATTGAGCACACACATGTGCCTGGAGTGAGTTTCAAGTTAGTGGGTCCAGGACTCAGACCATGGTTGGCTACATGGGAGTCCCACAATGTAACCATTATGCTATCTGCTAGTCCCTCTCTTAGCAGTTTTTTAAGAATTAATTTTTTATTTTAACTTTATTCATTTATTTATTTATTTTAATTTGACCAGAGAGAGATAGAGTGAGAGACCAGGGGGTTGGAGGGGGTGAGAAAGCAAGCTGCCGGGTCCAGGACTTGAATCGCAGTTGGCTATGTGAGAGTCCAGCAACCCTAACCACCACACCACCTGTGAGTCCATATCTTAGCATTTTTTAAGAGCACACTATATCATCATAGAGTATAGCCATCACAAGGCAAAACAGAGCTCTTGAACCCACTGCCCCTATAGAACTGTAATTTTGTGTGCCCACCAACTCCTCATAGTCACGCCTAATTTTGCTGAGCCTTTATGTCCTGGTCTATAAAACGGAGATATGGGGGCCAGCAGATAGCATAATGGTTAAGCCATTGGACTCCCACATAGTTGACCATGGTTCCAGTCTCAGATCTGGTAGCTTGAAGCTCATGCCAGGCACGTGTGTGCGTGTGCCCAAGATCCTGAGAGGAGAATGGAGGAGAAGGGATTGCAGTGTGGCCATCTCCCCTGGGGAATGATTTCTTGCTTTCTGTCTGACTAGTGCAGGTAGCCCTATAGCAAAAAAAAATGTCTCTATCAAAAAAGAAAAAAAAGGGGTGAGAATCCCGTAAGATACCAGGTTTATCATCATTGTTTTTCAGCAAACCATTATCAAAGGCTTACTGTGGGGCAGCCCCCTTAGTATGCCACCAGGGCTTAACAGAAGCTCAGGCCCAGCGTATATTCGCCTACAAATTTGCCTCAGTAGGCTCTTCTCAACCCCTGCTGGGGGCGTCCTTCATGGCCCCCATGTATGACATATGCAGTGTGAACAGTGCTCCCTGCTATTGGCAATAGTAAGCTGCAACTGCAACCAGTCAAGCAGCCACACACTGCCCAGGGCTCCCTGTTGGGGCTTCTGGGAAGACCCACTCAAATGAAAGCACAAGGTATTTTTCTGGGAAGAGAGTCCATACCTTTACCAGGTTACCAAAGGCTCCTGGCACTCACAAAAAGACACAAATCGACATCAAATGCACAAAATGCAATGCCGAGGGTCTGATGAGGGAACTGGGGAGGCCCTCGAGGGCAAGCCTGGGTTCCGACCTTGGAGTCCACCTTCGAAGCCTTGCTCCTACCCCACATCTAACCCAGCATCTCTGGGTGAAAATTGCCACATACCCCAGATCTGACCAGTTCTACCCCTCTCCTCTCCCACACTGGCCCACATGGCTGGCCTGCTGCTGCCTTTATCCCTGCAATCCGTACTTCTGGCTGCAGCCAGACCTGGTCAAAGTGAACCATGTCACTCCTCTACTCAGGGCCCAGTGTGAGTTCCTGGCCAACCCAGAGTCAAGGATGAGGCCCTCTTTGCACACTCGGTCTCAGCACCTGTCTCCGAACCACCTCCCACCACTCTGCTCCTTCTCTTCTGGCCAGAATCCTCCAAACCCACCCAACTCCCAACCCTGAGCCTTGGCCTCGCCATTCCTTCCACCTGCAATGCTATTCTGGCAGGAAAATACCCAGCTGCTTCACCTTCCTTAGAGTCTGGGTCCAGATCTTCCCTCCTCAGTGGGGTCTGCCCTGACAGCTCTATTTACACCTCCAAGCTGAGCACCACATCACCCCGCCGTGCACACACATACAAAACACTCCCATCCTCCCACTGACTCGAAGCCTAATTTACCGTATTTATTTGCCTTTTATTTATTAGGCTTTTCTTACACTAGAATGAAAATGCTGTGAGGGCAGAGTTTTGTCTGCTCTGTTCATTGTGCATTCCAGGCCTCAAAATGGTTCACAACACACGGCAGGGGCCCTCGATAAATATTGGTTGAGTGAATGAAAACATGGGGAGACATTTAGAGCTAGGATTTGAAAGTTGAAATGTTACCTGGGCAACAAAAAAAGGAAGGGCATTCCAGGCAATGAGTCCAGCATGTGCAAAGGTTTGGGGGCCTGAAAAAGCAAGAACTGTTCATGAAGCGGTCAGAGCTGGGTCTGGCTAGAGTGTGATGGGTGCCGAGGAAGTACGAGTCACATCAGCTAAAGGTCTAAAGAGTTTGGATGAGATACGAAAGCACAGTCTCCTTTCATCCTTGGGGTCTGTATCACTTTTATCCCTAGTGAAGAGAAAGTGTTGAATTTTATCAAGAGTCATATTACTAATGAGAGAAAGAGAAAAAAAAATAAAAAATAAAAAACCTTGGCATTGGGAAGAAAGGCCAAGAATCAGTTCTACTTTAAAGATGCTCACCCACCAGAGTCCATATTTCAGGGACTGTCTGAGGCCCGAATATTGGAATTCTCCTAAACATGGCTGATTTAGTGAGTAGCACAGCCTGAGCTGCATTAAGGAGCAGCTAAGAGCCTAACGTTGGTTTCGAGGGCTAGAGAATGTCGGGGACCTAACCTTGCAGACGTCAGGTCTCAGCAGAGAACAGTAACTTAGAATTAATTAATAATGAGGATCTGAAAACATTGCATCTGGGGCCAATACAGAGTTCACAGAGCACTTGCATTCACCCAAGTCACAGAGCAGACTCAATTCAGGGATTTAGTAGGATCTTCTGGAAAAGTCCCTCTCTTCCCCCTGGAATTATTAGTTGATATGAGCTGAGAGCTACTAGGCAAAAAAGAAGACATTGTTTTTATGGACAGAGGAAAAAGCTGTTTTTTTTTTTGTTTTGTTTTGTTTTGTTTTGTTTTAATTGCCAGAGGATACACGTGTGCTCACCAAAGAGGGAGAGGGAGAAAACAGCGCTCAAGGAGGTGTTGTCACGCCACAATCCCTTCTCCTCTGTTCCTCATCCTGTCAGGATTTGGGGTACACACATCCAGTGCGCCAGGGCCAAGGTTCAAACCATGGTCTGCATGTGGGGTGCGGCTCCTTAACCACTAGGCCATGAAGCTGCCCCAGGAAGTAATTTTATAGAGATCTTCTTATAGGTTTATTGTTATGAGTATCTTCATGTGTTCTGTGGAAAAATCTACCCAAGGTGACACAAATGCATCTTATAGTACAGAACTCCTACTCTTCCTTCAAAACCCACCCCTAGGGCCCACTCCTCTGTGCTCCCTGTGATTTTGTGTTTCCCAGTCCATAGGACATATTGGTTCAATGAAGAAAGTGTAATTCTGAGCTGACTTTTTATTGCATTTGCTAATATATCAGATATATTTCCAATCTCCAAAAAAGAACAACAAAGACTGCATTCACTGTGACTGTATTGCAAACAGAAGCCAAGCAACAAAGACCTAAAGCAATGGGTGATACTGCCCCCTAGAGGTGGAAGAAAACAAAACAAAACACTTCAGCAAATTTTTGCAGGGCCTGGGGTCCATATCCTAACAAAATATTACCTGCTGCCTCAATTGGAGGGAGAATTTAGGTTATTTTCAAACACCTTAGACTTACATGTATTACTACTCTAACTGCTATGTACCACTACTTATTGCCACCAATTCATACTTTGAGAGTCCATACTGTTATAGGGCTTATAGAACATCTATGCAGATCCGCAATCTAGGATTTCCTCCTCGAATCCAGAACACAGTGTGCTGTATTTTCATGAAAATATTACTCTTATATACTTCTCTAAAAAATAATTTTTTTATCCGTTTTTTTTTTTTTTTGGAGAGGTTTTTTTGTTTTGTTTTGTTTTGTTTGTTATAGGGTACGTGCGCTTGCCAGAGAGTCAGAGAGAGACAGAGAGACAAAAAAAAAGTGAGAAATCACCCCTCAGGGGGGATGGCCATGCTGCAATCTCTTCTCCTCCATTCTCCTCTTGGGATCTTGGGCACACACACACACGCACCTGATGTGAGTTTAAGCCACCGGGTCCGGGACTCGAACTGCAGTCGACTACATGGGAGTTCAGCGACATAGCCATTACTCTAACTGCTGGTCCCTAAAAAATCATTTTTAATACATATCTGACAGAGGCACCCCAACAAGGTCTTTGTGCCATGACCAATCCCTAGCTTTAACTAGTCCTAGATCACGGGCACATGCGTGCCTAGCATGTTCAGGGAGGTCTCCAGACATGAACCCAGAACCTTCCCATGGAGATCAGCCTTTCAGAGAGTGTGCTACCACTCTGCCACCATCTGGCCCCTAGCATATATATATATATATATATACATATACATATACATATATATATATGAACATATATATATATATATATATTCACATATAATATATATTCACATATATATATGAATATATATTCATATATATATATATATATATATATATATATATATTGAACTCTTGAATGAGTTCACTTTAAAAAGGCAACTGTATATTAATGCCTTAAATGGAACTTCATTATCACCTGCCAGAAGGTAACTGTTACAGAAGGT
Organism: Tupaia tana; assembly: GCA_026018925.1. Taxonomy (NCBI): domain Eukaryota; kingdom Metazoa; phylum Chordata; class Mammalia; order Scandentia; family Tupaiidae; genus Tupaia; species Tupaia tana. The sequence continues at coordinate 62,478,750 of JAKSZU010000016.1, forward strand.
AACTACAGATATAAATACAGACCTGCTGAAATGGAAAATGTTTACCTGCCACCTGTGAGGTGTGGAGATGTGCAAGCCACACACTGGAGACAGTGCCAGAACTCCCACATCCACATAACCTGGTGAGATGGGCACACTGACTTCATTTTACAAACCCATGTGCTCATTCAGTATTTATTTCCTGCTGCTCAGTGGCCAGGTACTGACTGAGAGACACCTGTGAGCACAGGAGAGCCTCTGGTTGGGGCCAGCAGGTAGTGTGGTGGTTGAGGTGATGGACTCCCACATGGTCGACCACAGTTTAAGTCCTGGACTTGGAGGCTTGCTTTCTCACTTTCCCATTCTCTCTCTCTCTGTCTCCATGTCTCTCTCTGGTCAGATTAAAATAATAATAATAAATAAATAAAATTTAAAAAAGAGAGAGAGTCTCTGGTACCATGGAGTTCACATTCCAGGAGAAATAATTTTTTTTAGAGAGAGAGAGTTGTTTATTTTTATTTTTTTTTTTTTTTTTTTTAGAGGTTTTTGCTATAGGGCACATGCTTGCCAGAAAGAGACAGAAAGCAAGAAATCACCCGCCGGGGGGATGGCCATGCCGCAATACCTTCTCCTCCATTCTCCTTTCAGGATCTTGGGCACACACGCACATGCGCCCAGCATGAGTTTAAGCCTCCCGGTCCAGGACTCAAACCACGGTCGACTACATGGGAGCCCAGCAACATAGCCATCACGCCAACTGCTGGTCCCAAGAGAGATTTTTGTTATAGAGTGTGTATGCTTGCCAAGAGTCAGAGACAGAGAGACAGAAAACAAAATAATCACACTCCAGAGGGGATAGCCACACCGCAGTCTCCTCCATTCTCCTCTCAAGATTTTGGGCACGTGTGTACATGTACCCAGCATGAGTTTTAAGCTGCTGGATCTGGGACTCAAACCACAGTCGACCACAGGGAGTCCAGCAACATCCAGGATGTGGGAGTCCATCATCTATTGGTTCCGACAGATGATTTTTTTAAAAAAATTTGCCAGAAGGTGGTCATCAGAGAGCTAGAGAGAGAGAGAGAGAACCCCCCCCCCCCCAGGGGGATGGTTACACCATAATCCCTTCTCCATTTCTCCACCCTGTCAGGATTTGAGACACACGTGCACTTGGACCTGGGGCCGGGATTTGATCGCATGGCTGCCCATGTGGGATCCAACACCTTGACTGTCAGGCCATAACTGGCCAAGGTAATTTATTTAAGTAAAATATATGCTATGCCAGCTAGCGATGAGTGCTATGGGAAAGGGAAGGAAGGAAAGGGAAAGGGACGGAGGGAGAGGAGGGCCTGTTTTCAGTAGGGGATCAGGAAAGGCCTCTTTGGGGTGACAGTTAAGCAAGCCACGAGTAGAGGAGTGAATCCTGAGAGGTATCTGGACAAAGGGAACCGGGGTTCATGTGTAGGAATGGGAAGTGCAGAGGCCATGTGGTGGGAGCTTGGGGAGGAGCTGGGAGACCTGTGTGGCTAGAGCAGAATGAACAGGGCCAGGGAGTGGGATGAGACGGGTGAGACAGTGGCCAGAGGCTGGTGGGCCTGGCAGGCCCCAGCAGGAACCCAGCCTCTCACTGAGGCAGCCTGGGAGCTACTAGAGGGTTTGGGACAGAACTGACATCACCTCACTTACGTTTTAGGGGGTCCTGAGTTGAGAAGGGTCAGAAGCTCTCGGGAATGCCTGCCTGCAGCAGGGCCGAGACTGCCCCACTCCCTGTGTGCAGGGGAGCCCAGGAGAGGCCAAGACTACTTCGCAAGTTTCTGGCTATTAAGGAGGACAGGAGAGGCGCTGCTTTGGCATTCCTGGGTCTGTGCTATTACTGAAACTGATTTAGGGCCACCTTTACCTGTCATGGCCTCTCAATCCCATAGGGCTGGCCACTAGGCCTGATGGAAAGAGACGGCCACGGTGGAATTTTCCCTCTACCAGTCTGTCTCCATCTGCCTGATGTGCATCAAAAAACTCTTCCTTCCAAGGGAATGAACCTCCTGACAGGGGGCATCTGTCACCAGCAGCCTGGGCTGTCCCCTAAGGAGGGGAGAGTACGCCCTATTTATCCTACAGATACTCCTTGAGCTTCCGCTGTGGGTTGGGCAATGCGCTAAGGGCCAAAGACCGAGGAGATAAATGTAACCTGGCCCCACCACCTCCCCCCCACACCCTACTTCCATCTTCCCCACCCCAGCTCATCTCAGGGGCCCCTAGCATGCAGGCTGTTTCTCCGAGCAGCCACGCCCTGTGCTGTCTCCCCTGCCTGGGATCTTTCCCCCTTGCTTGAGTGTGTGCATATCTGGCCCAGAGTCTCCTCTTCAGGGGCCCCTCCTGACCACCCCAGGCCCCTGGGCCTCCTCACCCCGGCAGCACCTCCCACTCTGCAAAGCTCTCTGTCCATTTGCGAGAGGTCTTCCCCAGCAGGACACCAGGCCCATGAGGGGGCAGGGTCCGGGAGGACTTCCTCACAGCTTATCTCCCAGCACTGGGGCAGCTGCTGGCACATACAAGGAGCTTTTAAAGTATTTGTGGAAAGGAAAGAACGAGGAGGAACAGAAGGAAAGGAAAAGAGGAAAACAAAATCGCTGTCCTCAAAGAACCTGGACGAGGGGGGGGGGGGGGAGCCGAAAAAGCAATTGCTCGATGCAATCCGCCAGGTGCTATAAAGAGGCACCTGTGCCATGTGGGGTGGTGGGAGGAGCGAAGAGGTGCTTGGCATGGCTTTGTGGGGGCTGGGTGACTTTCCAGAGGAGAGAACTTGCCACTGAAACACAAAGGAGCTCACCAGGAGGACGAGGGAGAGCAAGGAGGGGCCAGAAGGGCATGCAGGAAGGGACCCGTGTGTGCAAAAGTACAATGCCAGGAGACCCCACGGACTCTGTCTTGGGACTGGGATAGAGTGGTCAGAGCGTGCTGGGTGACCCCAGGGGACACCGAGAAGGACTGAGCTTCTGACGTTCCAGGCCTGAGGAGGGAAAGGCCCATCTGTACCAACGACAGGTGCTGAAACCTTGCTCTCAATCCTGGGCAGCACACTGGGGCTTGGGGGTTCCAAATTGGATTTACACTCGCAGACAACAGTCAAGGCCTCTGCCATTGTGATCATGTCCTCCTAGGAACACGGAGGCGACGGGCATGTTAGCTCCCTCCTACCCCCACCCTCTCCCTGACCATCTCCTCCCTCTCTCCTCCCCCCACCACCTTCCAGGTTTACTGAGCACCTCTCATCCCATGGTGGGACGTGGGCCCTTGCCGTATGGAGCTGGCAGCCCAGACAGGGAAGTAGGTGTTTAAATAAGCAACTCTGCCACTGAATGTACAAGCTCAGTGCTCTGCAGGTAGGGGGTGAGGGTGGGGGTGGTGCCACAAGTGGCTTTATAGGCCAAGTCAGGGGTCATCCCCATGGCCTACTGGTTATGGGAGCTAGATCCTTCGTGGCCAACTGCACGGTATGAATCCCAGATCTGACGGTTTGAAAAACATGCCAGCATATGTGTGCAAGCATGCCCTGAATCCCGACAGGATGGAGAAGTGGAGAAGGAGATAGTGCAGCATGATCACATCTCACTGAGAGATGCTTTCTTCCTCTTCCTCTGTCTCTGGCAATTGCACATGCCCTCTGGCAAAAAAGAAAGAAAGAAAGAAAGGAAGGAAGGAAGGAAGGAAGGAAGAAGGAAGGAAGGAAGGAAGGAAGGAGGGAAGGAGATCAGAAGAGACCGTGCTGCAGGTAACAACAGAGCCAAAATGTGAAGAGTGAACAAGTTAATCGGGGTGTGGGGAAAACAGTGTTCTCAGTAAAGTGGATGATCACATGAAGGCCATGGGCAAGCATGAGCACTGTGGGCAGCGAAGGCCCCACGGGGTGGGGCCCACGGGGATGAGGAATAGAACACAGCTCAGGACTGAGGTACCACACTACAAGAGACATGTGGCCATAGCTGCGAGTTTTGTCCTCGACCCTGGACCAGTCAGAAGCCACATGGGGTGCCTGGAATGGAGAGCAGGAACTGGAGTATGGGGCTGGAGTGGCCAAGAGCCAGTGCTCAGGAGCAGGAGACAGGCGGGTTCAGACAAGAAGAGTCCGCAACATGGAGGGGGTGGGGAAGAGACACTTCCAAGGCAATGGGCTGCAAAGAGGAGGCAAGGGAGGGGTTTCAATGCTGCTGCTGGGTGTCTGACCTGTGTAACTGGATGGACAGGGTGCCAATCATGGAGAGGCGAAGACTGGAGGACATGCTACTTTGGGAAGCCTTTGGAATACCAAGAAGAGCACTTCGTGGACCAGCAGCTGAGCATGCAGTGAGGGAATTCTGGGCTTCACGGTCCAGTTACGATGCCACGTCCTCTCTGCAAACCCTGGCTGGATATGCCTTCCCTCAGCTGAGCTCCCGAAAGCACTTCCGGCCCCTCTGGGTCAAAGCACTAGCAAGGCATGGGGGCTTAGGCCTGTGCAGTAGCTGCTGGGTTGAGGGGCCCAGATTGCTCACGTGGACGGCTGGTGGCTCCCGACTGTGCCCCTCACCAGGAATACACCTATCTTATCCAAGGGCAGGCCTGCTCTCTGATGGTGACTGACCCAAGGGTACAAAGACCCCACTGGGGTCATCTCTGAAAGGCTACCCATCCCCAGAGCTCCCTGTGGCATCCCTGAGGCCTGCATTGTTGGTTGCTTCCTTCCTCTGTCCAATCCTCCTGACCCCAACCCTCACAGCTATGGTTCCCAAGCACATTCCCCTCTAAACCCCTTCACCTTCCCAACACCTCAGTGGCGCATTGTTCTCGCTGACCGTGAGCTCCCAGGACAGGGCTGAGCCTTGTCACATCAGACGCCACTGATAAATATTGGATTCTTGAAGTGTACGAGCAATCCTGACAGCCAGGATTTGCCACAATAGTCCTGAATACAAATAGGTCAGATCCAAGTCCCAGAGTACGATTAATTCCTTAGGACACAGGCCCTAGTTTTTTATTCTGAAATCGGTCACCAGACAAGTGTGAAGACCTCAGCTCCTAGATCTTCTTTCAACAGTAGAGCAGTCAAATGGGGTGGTCCGAACTCTGGGCTGTGGAGCTGCCTGGCTCCAAATCCCAGCTGGCTGAGCGTGTGGGAAATGGTACCTGTGCCATCAAAACTGGAACTATACCAGTGACAACAGGCCATAGCGTCATTTTTCACCACAGCCCCAAAGTGGAGTGCCCCAACCGTCTGTCAACCGACGGGCACATAAACAGGATGTGGGGTATCCGCACAATGGAACAGAAAGTAACGGGCCACTGACACTGGCTGCGATGTGGACGGACCTTGCCAACATGATGCTTAGTGAAAGGAGCTAGACACAGAAGGCCACATACATACGATTCCATTTTTATGAAATATCCAGAACAGACAAGCCCACAGACAAAAAAGGCCACTGGCTACGAGGGTTGGGGAAAAGGAGAAACGGGGAGTAAATGCTAATAGGTGCCGGGTCTTCACTTGGGGCGATGCACTGTTCTGGAATTTGACAGTAGTGACTCGATTGCACAACCTCGTGAATATACTAAACACCACTGACCTGCATACTTTAAAATGGCTGAGTCTGTGTTATATGAATTATATCTCAAAATTTTTCCCAAAAAATGTAGATGGTGATTAAAAGCACCCACTATGTTTCATGCCTGTCTTGACTCTCTTTTTCTTATCTTTTCTCCTTTTCTTTTTCCTTCATTCCTCCCTCCTTTTGATATAAAGGAGGAATATATACGGTTTTTGTGGAAATCATTATATTTTTGCTTTAGATTTTTTCCTATTCGTTTTCACTATCATAATACTTCCAGAGTTAAACAGATCATGATGTAAAATTTTAGTACTTAAAGGTTTTTAGTTATCTCAAAGGCCAGTAAAATAAACTTTAAAGTGGTTATAAGTTTAAAAAAAAAGCACCCACTATGTAATATAAAATGCTGAGAATATATTCTTGATAAATGTTAGCAATTAAAATGATGCTGACTGGAAGCATTTAGCTGTTTCTAACTCTGATAAAATCTGAACCCATAATTGTCCCTGAGCTAACCATGGAGGTATCTGACACCCAAAGTTAAGGCCTACCTGAAAGTCATACCGAAAAAAAAAAAAAGACAAAACTTTTTCTAAGGATGCAGCTTTTCTTTCTCTGTGTAGGAAGTGTCTGAGCTAAACTGTTTCTTAGAGCAGCTGGGTGTAGGATTTGGTCTGCCTCCGAGAGAGGGGTTGTTGTCACACCCTCAGAACAGGTGCCAGGCTGGTGACAAGCACAACCTTGGCCACACACAACCCTGGAAAGCACTGGTGCAGGTTGGTGGCAGAAGGCTGGGTCCAGAATGTCAATGGGCATAAGAGGCCTGATGACAGTGTAGCTGGTCTATTCTAATAAATATAGAGTTTTTATAAGGTCTCTATTGGTGTGTTTGTCAAAAGGGGGTGACTTCCAGCTGGCGAGGTGTCCTCGGAATAGCAACTGGCTGACAGGGAGGAAGCCAGGCGTGCAGACTGAGGGAGAGAGAGTATTTTGTGGGAGCTGCTCTATTTTCAGGAGGAAGGAAGGGATTGGGAGGGTCTCTTCAGTTCCCACAGTTGCATGTGTCCTCTCCGGATACGCGTTCTTAGGAGTGGAACAGCGGCCCACAGGGTCCACGGTTTCTCGGCCTTCTGCTCACTCCCTGCTACCCACAGCCCCAGTGCAGATGGAAAACGCGAATCTCTGTGGCTCCCTTCAGTAAACATCTGCAGTGGCTGGACGAGTAAGATGACAGAGGCACTTTGCGGAGCAATAAGGCAGGATCCACTAACAAGTCACGACAAAACCCTGAGTAGTCTCAGTCCACTCAGACCCAGTCATCTCCTTGAAATGCAACCTAGACCAAGACTCACACAGGTGCCTGAGAAGGGATGTACAAACCACTAGAGGAAAAGAGCTCTCCTGTCCTCCAGCTGGGGAAGGGCGAAATAACCTGGTCTGTCCATGCAATGGGTTTAAAAAAAAAAGAGCTAGCTGACACCAAGGACACAGTCTGGGAGAATATGCAAGTTGCAAGCTTTGAAAAGCACACTGCAAAATAATATACTCAGTGTGATATTATTTATGGTAAAAAAAAAAAAACAAAAAACAAAAAACTGCACTCAAAAATACTATACATATTTTATGGGTACACTCAGGAATATAAATATATAGAGAGACAGGTCTGGAACAATGCATGCCAAGCTCATGCCAAGCTCATGGCAACAGTTATTCCAGGACACGAAGACTAGGATTAGGGAGGGGCAGGAATTGGCACAGGAATTTTAGCCTTATCTAGAAAGTTAAAAATAACTTTTTAAAGGGGCCAGCAGATGGCATAGTGGTTACATCTCTGGACTCCTACATGCAATACCTCGGTTCAAGTCTCGGACCTGGTGGCTTTAAACTCATGCCAGGCACGTGTGCACGCATGCCCAAAATCCCATGAGGAGACTGAAGAAGGAACTACAGTGTGGCTATCCCGTCGCGGGGGGGGTGATTTCTCATTTTGTCTGTCTCTCCCTGGTGAGTGCATGCACCCTCAGGCAAAAAAAAAAAAAAAAAAAAAAAAAAAAAAAAAAAAAAAAACTAAAAAAAGACCAGCAGATGGTGTAATGGTTACATTGCCGGACTCCCACATAGTCGACTATGGTTCCAGCCCTGACCCAGAGGCTTAAACTCATGCTGGGCGCATGTGCTTGTGTGCCCAAAATTCCAAGAGGAAAATGGGTAGTAGGATTGTAGTGTGGAGATCCCCCTGAGGGGTAATTTCTCACTTTCTGTCTCTCTGTCACTCTCTGTCTCTCTAGCAAGGTCACCCATCCTATAGCAAAAATCTCTCTGAAAAAAAAAGAACTTTTTAAAGGAGTAGTTTTACGAGTTGTCTATGCAGCTCAGTTTGGTTAAAGGGAACTGGATCCCACGTGGTCAAATACCAACCCTGATTTGAAAAATATGCCAGGTGCATGTGCATGTGTGCCCCAGATCCCAACAGGACGGGGAAATGGAGGAGAAGGTACCGCAGCATGTCTACGTCTCACTGGGGAGCGCCTCCTCTCCATTTCTCTGTCTCTCTCCCTCTCCTTTTCTCTATCTCTCTGTATTGCACCCTCTGACAATTAAAAAAATAAAATAAAAAGACAGGACTGGCAGGTGGCGTAGTGGTTAAAGGCGCTGGACTCCCACATGGCCAACCGAGGTTTGAGTCTCGGACCTGGCAGCTTGCTTTCTCACTTTCCCTTTCTCTCTCTCTCTGGTCAAATTAAAAAAATAATGATAACAAATGGAATTAAATAAATATTAAAAAACAAAAGGAGTGGTTTCACATATTACTTGCATAGCTAATAACCTGAGCCCAGACTACCTCCATCCTCTAACAAGCAAGCAGCTCATCAATGGTCCCACATTCGGGCCAGACTCAGCCTGCTGTGGTCTCCCCCCGAGCGCCAGAGTCCCACGCCCCACTGCCCCGGAAGTCACAGGTTTGCAGCTGCACTCTTGATGTTCCCCTTAAGCCCTGCTCTCGCTCTCTCCCATCACAGGATTGCTCAAAGATTTGAAGTCCTGATTCCTCTCTTTCTTGCCCACCATGTCTGATCCAGCAACAAATCCAGTGGGCCCCACCTTCACAGTCCCCAGAGTCAGGTCCCTTCTCAGCACATCCACTGCCACCCCCCTAACGAAGCCACCATCCTCTCCCCAGGGTGTGTGGGGTGGGGAGTCTGCAACAGTCCTGTCAAGTCTGCTGGCTTCTGCCCTCACTCCACAGTCTATTTTCTGCACCCAGCCAGGGAACACATCCTGTTAAAACCTGCCAGCTCAAAATACACCCACGTGCCCACCTCACTGGGAGTAAAAGCCCAGGCCCTCACCAATGGCCTCAATGCCCTCCTTGACCTGGCCTTGACCCCTGTGTCGCCTCCCATGACGTTCCCTCTGCTTCAGCTCCTTCCTTGCTGTTCCCTCTGCAGAAATGCTCTTTTCCCAGACCTTCCTGGCTTCCTCTCACTTCCGTTAGTCTCTGCTTACATGCTCAGTGAGCCTTCTTGAAGACTATTTAACACCCTCCCAGCACTCACGGCCCACTCCCCTGCTTTATTCTTTCCTGTGACACCCTTTATATTTTACTTATTTGCTTAGTGTCTGCCTCTAATCTCTAGGACACACACTCCAGGAAGGTGTGTGTTTGTGTCTGTCTTGTTCGCTGCCAAATCTCCAGGGCCTTGGACAATGCCTAGCACACAGCAGGCACTTGATACATATTTGCCCAGTAAACGAATGAGTGAATGAATGAAATGAGAATGGATTTTTCCCTATCAGGCCCAGATTTACATTACCAGCTGCGGTGACCTCCATCTGCTTCCAGTATATTTTCTTTGCTTCTATCACAGTGAACTATTTGCTGTTCCCTTAAACTCCAGTATATACTCATGTGTCTGCACCTGTTGTTCTCTGTCGTGCTCTTACCCTGATCCGCTGATCTACCGAAACCTTGGCCATTGTCCCACTGCCTGTCTTATTGGCTGAGTTACAGGGTTCCATGTGTAGACTCCTGCACTTTTCCCATTGTTTCATAGCTAATAAACGCCTACAATTTAGAGAATCATTTGTTCTGTGCTGAGTAATCAGTTGCACTGAGTGGTTGGCATGTATTACCTCACTGAACCATTGCAACAACTGACAAAGTATATTATTATCTCCACTTTACAGTTAAGGAAACTGAGGCACAGACAGTCATCCAATGAGAAGTGACAGAGCTAGAATTTGTACCTAGTTCTTTTTTTTTTTTTTTAAGAGATTTTTGCTATAGAGCATGTGCACTCACCAGAGAGACAGAGGGACAGAAAGGGAGAAATCACCCGCTAGGGGGATGGCCATGGTGCAATCCCTTCTTCTCCATTCTCCTCTTGGGATTTTGGGCATGCACACACACATACCCAGTGTACTTTCAAGTTGCTGGGTCAGGGACTTGAACTGTTCAACTACGTGAGAGTCCAGCAATGTAATCATTATGCAATCTCCTGGACCCACATTTATGCCTACTTCTACTGGGCTTGAAAATCTGTGTTTGTAATCATCAGTGTCAGGTCCCACCATGAAGTTGTGAGCTCTGAGACCTCTGCCAGCACTGAAGTGTCTGCCAAGCAGCCAAAGAGAGCGGTAAACCAGCCAAGCATCTCAGAGCCCTGGTTGGGGACTGGGTCATAGGAAGGCCCCTCACCAACACCACCATGGGAAAGCGTGGCCCAGTGGAAAGAGCAGAGCATTGATGGCATAACTTTCCTCATCATGCCACCCTCCCTGGGGGAGTAATATAGACGACCAGGCAATTTGGTGAATTTGGCATCACAGGTTGGGATCAAGCCCTGGTTCTTCTCATTAGCTGTGTGACTCTGGCCCTCACTTTATATTTTTCAAATGGCAGCTGGACTCTGGACATCATTCTGTCCCATAAGCCACAAGGCTGCCACACTGAGACTCCCGAGGGCTATGGTGGGACAGTGTGACCCTACAGTTAGCCAATGAGGGGTGGACCAGGAGCAGGCACTGGCCCCACCTGGGGCCAATGATCCCAGGAAATCTAAAAGGCTTAGGGAGCATCTGGTTATTCTCTTGAAAGGAGGTAAGTGAACTCGGGATTTGCTGGTGGGTCTATTTTCTGCCAGAAGAGCTGAGAAAGCAAAGGATAAGAGCCAAAGAGAGAGGACTTCCTGGGACCCTAAAGGGGTTCATCTGTTCCTAACACCCAGCTGCACACTTGCCCTGGCTTCTGTGAAGTACCCTCTTTTCAGGCTTTGTGATGAAATACTACAGTTCCCCTCTGCAAGAGCTGGATTTTGAGTTTTTTTTTTTTTTTTTAACCAAATCTTAAGTAATATAAATACTTACCTTGAAGAGTTGTTATAAGCAATAAAATAATATATGAAAAACCTTTACCTCAGTGCATGGCCCATGGTAACATTATTATTATAATCAAGCCACAAGGACATACTATTACAGGAATTGGACAAATTAATCAAATTGCCCAGTCATCTAAATTACTCTTCCCAGGAAGGGTGGCCTGCCATGGGCTCTGTCCTTGGTCGTATCCCAGGCCATAATTTTATCAACAGCTGGATCTGGCTGTTGAAGGCTGTTTATTAAGTCTGCAGATGACATTCACATGGGAGGCACACAGAATAAACACAGTGACAGACTCTTGGTTCAGATCAATTTCAACCAGCCAGAAATGGATCAAGGACAGCTTGACAAAGGCATCACAGCCAGGGTAAAGGTCTTACACTAGGGGAGACACTGGGAGGGAGGTGAGGCTTGAGAAAAGTTCCTGAGACAAAAGATGGAGCTTTTAGCCAAGACGTGCGGCATGGGCTAACAGTGTGGGATGGCTACCCAACACAGCACACAAGCAGAGTGTGTTTCTAATCTTTGTTCAGGGCCCTGATGGTGCCACAGTGGTAATGCGACACTCTGAGAGGTTGACCCACATAGGAAGGTTCTGGATTCGTGTATGAAGACTTCCCTGAACACACTGGGTACATACATGCACGTGATCCATGGCTGGCTGAGGTTAGGGGTGGATCATGGTGTGAAGACCCAGTGAGGGTGCCTATCTCTCTTTCTCTGTCTCTCCTGCTCATGAAAAAAAAAAGAAAAAGCTTGAAGAAGAAAAATATTTGCTCAAACTAAGAGAAGGGCACTAACACGTTTTAGTACCTATTGTATGTCAGGGTCCATGTTGAACCCTTGACATCTACTGCTTTGCTTCTACTTTTTAAAAAAGAATTATTGTTATCATTTTAAAATTTTTGACCAGAAAGATGGAGAGAGAGAGAGAGAGAGAGAAAACAAGCTGCCAGGTCCAGGCTTGAACCACAGTCGACCATGTGGGAGTCCAGTACCTTAACCACCATGCAACCCACTGGCCCTGTGACAGTGTATTTTTAGAGAAAGAGAAATTTGTCTAGATGAAAGTGACCAGGAAGGTGAAAACTAACAAGAAGCCACTTTGAGAATGAATCAAGCTGGGAGGACCAAAAACAAGTATATACATCAGCTTTACCCAAGTTCACAGAGATAAACCATTTAGAATCTATGATAGCAGGGAAAACAAGGAGGGGTGCTACTGGTGGATTAAAAACGTTTAGAAATCTTGGGGCCAGCAGATGGTGTGGTGGATAAAGACGCTGGATTCCCACATGGCCAACCGTGGTTCAAATCCCAGACCTGACGGCTTGCTTTCTCACTTTCCCTTTCTCTCTCTGCCTCTCTCTAATCAAATTTTAAAAAATAATAACTAATGGAATGAAATAAATAAGTAATTCTTAAAAAATGTTCAGAAATCCTTGAGAAATGGATGGCACTCAGAACTGGGTTAATGCAAAGGAACACAGGCCAGAACAGAAACCAGAAAGGCCTACTGCAAAAGGTGAAGGTGGTTCTGGGCTGCTCCAGGCCCACGAGTAGCACATTCTTCAGGGAGAAGAGAAGGCCCAGGTAAAGGCACAAAGAGACTGACTGAGAACTCTAACGGCATACCAGAAGTTGGCCCTTCAATCCACTCAGCCATTGGGAGCTATGACTATGGGTCTCTGGGACAGAAAGGTAGGAACATAGTCAGAAGGAAAGGGAGACCCTGTGCTCAGAAGACAAACCATTCGGTTTGTCTGGAAAGTCATGATGTATTTTTGCATAGAAAACTATGTCATGACTTTCCCAATGACTTAATATTAGCCCCACGTTCTTACAGCAAGTCCTGCCCTTCTGCACACAATCACTGGAAGCAACTAGAGTAAAAGGAAACAGCATCCACAGAGAAGAGAACAAGAAACCACAGTTTTTAGAAGAGTCATAGTCACAAGTCACCAACTATCCCAGGAAAACCAACACCATGAACCAAAGGGGCCAGTTCAACACACAGAAGAAATACCAAAGAAACACAGGTGACAATGCAAGCCTCTGTTGCATATATATATATAAAACACTAAAATATATGTAATTAAAATACATTTAATATATTAAATATAATTTAATATTTAAAATATATTTAATATTCTTAGAGGATAAAAAAAGAGCAGATTGCATCCATCAAACAAAATGGTTTATTATGAAAAAAAATTAGAGGGGCAGGGGCCGGCAGGTGGCATGGTGGTTAAGGGTGCTGGACTCCCACATGGCCGACCATGGTTCGAGTCCCAGACCTGGTGACTTGCTTTCTTACTGTCTCTTTTTCTCTCTCACTCTGTCCCTCTCTGGTCAAATTAAAATAAATAAATAAATAAATTTCAATAAAATATATTTTAAAAAGAAATTAGAGGGGCAGGCAGGTGGCTTGGTGGTTAATGGCGCTAGACTCCCACATGGCCGACTATGGCTTGAATCCCAGACCTGGCGGCTTGCTTTCTCACTTTCCTTCTCTCTCTCGCTCTCTTCTGCCCCTCTCTGATCAAAGTAAAATAAATAAATAAATAAAGTTAAATAAATATAATTTAAAAAATAATTAGAAATTACACATAAAAGATTTAATCATCAAATTTGAAAAACTAAAAGATGCTGAAGAGCAGAACAGATAATAGATGGAGAGAAAATTAGTAATCTGTAAGATCAGGCAGAGGCATTTACCCATAACACAGGAACAAGAACAAAGAATTGGAAAAAATATAAAAAGCTGTTAATATCCACTACTGGTGAGAATCTAGGCAGACGGCACATATTTTTTAAAACCTTTTTTTTAAGTTTACTTATCTCTCCATGAATGGAAGACAGAGACAGAGATAACACATCCTAAAGGGTCTCAATGCCAGAATCAACCCATAGTCTCAGCCACGTGTACAGAAGCCCTTGGGATGTGAACCAGGACCTTTTCATACGGGTCAGCCTCATAGAGGTCATTCCCTGGCTCTCAACTATTTTTGATCAATATGCAAATCAAATCTTTATGAAGCTATTTCCAAAGCTCTTGTCACATAAGCCAAACAGATCGATACTGTTTAGGCCAAAGGTCAGCAAACTTAAGTCATAGGTGAAATCTGGCCAGCTGCCAACTTTTACCAACAAAGTTTTCCTGGAATACAGTCACACTCACACTTACATATTGCATGTGGCTGCTTTTCTACTTAAAACAGAATTGAGTAGGTAGAGACTGTGCAGTCTATAAAGGCTAAAATATTCACTACTTGGCCTTTTACAGAAACAGTTTGCTATTACTAGTGTTTTGTTGTTCTTGTTGCTGTTGTTATTTGCAGCCAGTATATTCCCAACTAAAATAATGAACAGAGGTGCACGAATAGAAAAAGGGAATATCTAGAAAGGGAATATCCAGTTGGTAAGAGTAGTTATTTCTGGGAAGGGAAATGAGATTGAGGAAGATCCTCTGAAGGAGAATTTTTTTTTTTTTTCAATGCTGGAAGGCATGTGCATGTGAGAGAGAGAGAAAGAGAGAGAGAAAGAGAGGAAGCACTCACCAATAGGGCCTGGTCACTCCACAATTCTTTTTCCACCAATTTTCCATCCCATCAGAATATGTTGGGCAAGTGTGTGTACACCTGTGTTGTTTTTCTTTGTCTTATATTTTTAAAGAATTATTTATTTAATTTAATTTAATTTATTTATTTAAATTTGATCAGAGATGGACAGAGAGAGAGAGAGAAAGTGAGAAAGCAAGGCACCAGGTCTGGGACTTGAACCATGGTCAACCATGTGGGAGTCCACCGCTCTTAACTGCCATGCCACCTGCCAGCCCCCACCTATGTTGTTTTTCAAGTTGATGGGGCCTAGACTCAAACCCTGGTCAGTCATGTGGTATCTGGCATTCTCTATGTAACACTTAATCTTTGTGCTAAGGGGCTGGCCTGAGATTTTTATTTAATGAGTGAATTTTTAAAATGTTAAGAGTATAATGAATTCAAATTACCTTGCAATCTAATTTTTCTAAAAATAATTAAAAGTCTATATCACAGTGATAAAGAACAAATTACTGATATATTTGAAAATGGATCAATCTCACAGATAACACTTGGTAAAAACAAGAAAATGGGGGTCAGCAGATGATACAGCAGTTATATCACTGGACTCCCAAGTAGTCAACCACAGTTTGAGTCCCAAACCTGGTGGCTTAAAACATGCATGTTTGTGTGTGTGTGTGTGTGTGTGTGTGTGCCTGAAATCCAGGGAGGATCCCCCCGAGGGTGATTTCTCACTTTCTGTCTCTCTGGCAAGCGCATACACCCTATAGCAAAAATCTCTCAAAAAAAAAAAAAAAAAAAAAAAAAAAAAAAGTACTCAATCTACCATTAATTTTTTTTTTAAGAAAAAGAATAATTTTATTTAACTTTATTTATCTATTTACTTATTTATTTTAATTTGACCAGAGAGAGACAGAGTAAGAGAGAGAGAGAGAGAGAGAGAGAGATTGAGATTGAGAGAGAAATTGAGAAAGTAAGCTGCCAGGTCCAGGACTCAAACTGTGGTCAGCCATGTGGGAGTCCAGTGCCCTTGACCACCATGCCACCTGCCAGCCCCTGTAATTACTTTTATGTGAAGTTCAAATACAGGCAAAATAAATCCATGCTATTAGAGTCAAGTCCCAGGGCCTGAGATGGCTTGGTGGTTAAGGTGCTGGACTCCCACATGGTTGATCATGATTCAAGTCCCAGACCTGGCAGCTTGCTTCTTACTTTTTCTCTGTCTCTGTTTCTCTCTGGTGAACACACATGTCCTATAGCAAATTGAGTAATAATGATAATAATAAAATTAAGTAAATAATTAAAAAAAAAAGATAGTGGTTACCCTTGGAGAGGTATGTTAACTTGGAAGAGATATGTAGAAGTCTTCCAGGGCATTAAGAATGGTCTATATTTTGATGTGGGTAGTGCTAACACAGGTGCATTCATAGAAAACCCCACGAAACTATATAGTTAAGATTGCCTACTTTATTGTACCTAAGTTATACCTCAATAAGTTAAAAAAAAAAAGATCGTGGAAAGCTGTACACATACATACTCAGCATGCATTAGTTCTGGAATAAAAGGTTAAAGATGTCTAACTCGGGCCTCCCTGAGGAGGATGCCTGCAGGTGAACTCCACCACCCATGTCTCCTCCTACCCCAACTCCAGCTACCCTGGTTGGTGGAACAAAAGGGTAAACAGAATCCTTGGGGCGCTGGCAGGTGACATGGTGGTTAAGGATGCTGGACTTCCACATGGCTGACCATGGTTCGAGTCCTGGACCTGGCAGCTCACTTTCTTACTTTCTCTCTCTCTCTCTGATCAAATTAAAGTGATGAATAAATAAATAAAGTTTAATAAAAAAATAATTATTTAAAAAAACAGAGTAACAAAACCCTGTGAAGGGACATTACAAACAATACAATACCAGCAAACACTTAAACAGCACTTACAGGAATGGTTCTAAGGACTTTATGGGTGTGATTATTCTTTTAACTCAAGAACCCTACGAGGATGTACTGTATTTTTGGCTCCATTCTGTAGCTGAGAAAACCGAGGCACAGAGAGGTTATGGAACTGGCTAAGGAGCACAGAGCTCTTAATGGTAGACCCAGGGCTAGGCTTTGTGTGTTTATGGCCCTCCGCCTCCGAGTCCTTGCAGCACCAGAGGAGCAAGGACTGCTCGCCCCTACTTCACAGTGAAAGAAACCGAGCCTCAAAATGGCTAAAGAACATGCCTAAGGTCTCTCAGCTCTGTCTAAAAATGACCTGCGCCCTCATGACTTTGCCAGGGTGCATAGAACAGACCCCGCTGTGCTTGCTGTGTTAACAGGGGCCGGTCTCACAGCTCTGAGCCCAGATTCCCTACCTTGCCAGACGAGGATAATATTGCTTATCATGCAGCGCCATGTATCGTAGGGAGTGAGTCCACAGGGATGTGAAGGCAATTTCTAACACGAAGCAGTCAGTTTTACTCCCACTGCCGAGTGGCGCGTGGTGGACAGCTGTGGGGTTTGTGTCTACCCACTATCCTTTAGCCCTTCTGGCAACAGCATCCTGATTCCCCTTTGGGAAAACATTCCTGACCATGTGCTTAAAGTGGGACTGACCCCACCCCACTCCAGTCTCCAGGGTGGATGGCAACCCTAGACTGACTAGGGAGTCTTGACTTGGGAACCTGACTGCACGGTCCCCTTGGAGAGGTGCGCTGTTTCTGCAGGAGCTGCTGAGACAATTGTGATCCTGATAGGAAGGAGCGGGGAAAAGGAGGAAGAAGTACCTATCACTTAGTAAGGGCTCACTGCGTGGCGGGCACTACTCTAAGCTCCCGTGATGACCGGAGAGGTCGGTGATGCTGCTGCTGTCCTCATTCTTTTTTTTTTTTTTTTTTCCTTTGGAGAGGTTTTTGCTATAGGGCACATGCGTTCTTCAGAAAGACAGAGAGAGACAGAGAGACAGAAAGTGAGAAATCACCCCCAGGGGGGATGGCCACGCTGCAATCCCTTCTCCTCCATTCTCCTCTCGGGGTCTTGGGCACACACGTGTGCACATGAACCCGGCGTGAGTTTAAGCTGCAGGGTCCAGGACTTGAACTATGGTTGACTACATAGGAGTCCAGTGACATAGCCATTACGCCAACTGCTGGTCCCCTCTTTTTTTTTTTAAAGAGAGATTTTTGCAATAAGGCACATGTGCTCGCTGAAGAAACAGAGAGAGACAGAGAGACAGAAAGCGAGAACTCACCTTCAGGGGAGGATGCCCACACTGCAATCCCTTCTCCACCCTTCTCTTGGGATTTTGCGCATGCATGCACACGTGCCCGACGTGACTTTTAAGCCACGAGGTCTGAACTGCGGTTGACCATGTGGGAGTCCAGCAGCGTAACCATTATGCCATCTGCTGGCCCCTACTGTCCCCATTATATACATGACGAACCGAGGCTCAGTGGTGGATAAGCTTCTTGAGTAAGTAAAATGCCAGGATTCATCCCCAGGATGTCTATTTGGCCTCTTTGCTATCTGGCATCTGCAAAAAAGCCTGGGTCTGCTGGTGAGAAGGACCAGTCTGTTGGAGAATGGACTCACCACAGGATGTGTTTACCTGGGAGACATCTTTTGAGAGTAATTTGCAGGGACCTTCCTCTCTGAAGACTGTACCATTTCCTTTCCTAATCATATTCCATAAAGTGATTTTTGAGAGGAAGAGGAAGGACATAAAGGGACATATCAAAGGCAGAGTCAACAAGGACTGAATCAGAGCACCTGGATCCAGCCCTGCCTGATGCTGTCAATTCCTGAACTTTTTCAGCTAGATGAAGCAGCAAACTTCAGGTGGTTTGAGGAGGGCATCTACCACTTGAACCGAGTCTGAGAGACATAATCTATGGACCTTAATGAAATTGAAAACAGAGGCTCCTGTTAGATCTGGGGGACCACAGAGAAAATGGAGGCCTAGAGAGGAGAGAACAAGCACGCCCACAGTCAATAGTAGTGACCAGGACCATCCACCTGGTCAGGAACTCTCATGGGACCTTGTTCCACTCCTCCAGAGGTGTACCTGGGCTGAGGGACAATCTTCAAGGCATGCTTTGACATCTTCCACAGAGACATCTTATCATGAGTAACTTACAGCAACCTCTCTCTCTTAAGACATTGCCATTCTCTTTTCTAATCATATTCCAGAAAGTGATTTTGGGGGGTGAAGGAGGGAGGTAAAGGGACAATTTTAAAGGCAATTTCACGCCTAAGATCTGAGGGTAGGGAAATTTTGATGCTGCTCTGTTGAAGGGCACACTGCTTATCCAAAACAAACTCAGGAAGGGGAAACTGTCAACATTATCTCTTTCTGGTCACAAATTGCAGCTCTCTGATGGGTTTTTCCTAAAGTTTAATCTTGTGCTGGAAGCTAAGCTGATACCAGAAAGGTTTTAGACATGTCAATCTACTTCCTGGCATTTTATCAGAAATTGATTCTCTTTGCTTTTCGAGGCTTGAGTCCTGGCCTTGCTGTGGTTAAACTTGGGTGATGGGCGCTATGTTTGCAAACGTGTCTCCCGCAGCTCCCAGCCTGACTGAAGGGATCTCAGAGCAGGGGGGGATTTGGGTGCAAGGTAATTCTGATGGGGAAGGATTATGTGCTATTCCTCAGTCACACCAGCAAGGAACGCTGGACCTAATCTGTGCCCTACTCTTTCTCAGCAAGACTTCTCCTCCACCTCTGACTTTGAAAAGATTAGTCTTATTTATTATTTTTTTAGAGGTTTTTGCTATAGGGTGCGTGCGCTCACCAGACAGACAGAGAGAGACATAGAGACAGAAAACGAGAAATCACCCCCCAGGGGGCATGGTCACGCCGCAATCCCTTCTCCTCCATTCTCCTCTTGGGATCTTGGGCACGCACACACACGCGCCTGGCGTGAGTTTTAAGCCACCGGGTCCGGGATGCGAACCGCGGTCGACTACGTGGGAGTCCAGCGACATAGCCATTACGCTAACTGCTGGTTCCCGAAAAGATTAGTTTTTAAAGTTTTGTTTTATTGTACTTTTTCTGAGAGAGAGAGACACAGAGAGTGATAAAGAGACCAGCAAGTGGTGTGGAGGTTAAGGTGGCTAGATCACACATGGCCGGCTGTGCGGTTTGAGTCCTGAACCCAGAAGCTTGAGAAACATGCCAAGTGCATATGTGTGCATGCCTGAAACTCTGAGAGAAGACGGGATTGCAGCATGGCCACACCCTTGTAGGGAGTGATTTCTCACCTCCTCTCTCTCCCTTTTTCTGTGTGTCGCTGGTGAGTACGTGCAACATACAGCAGATTAAAAGAGAGAGACAAAAAGGTCCTCCCCACAGGGTCCTCATCATGCTCTACACCCAGCCCCCACCCTCAGCTGGACCAGATCACGGGCACACACATGCCCTCTGTGCTCAAGGAGATCCGAGGATGCAAACACAAGACCCCTCCCATGGGGTCCAGTATGCTACTGCTGTGCACCTACCACCTAGCTACAGGGATTAGCTTTTCCATTTTTTCCCTTTAATTTGCCAAGGGCACATGCATTCCTCAGAGAGAGACAGGGAGAGAGGGAAAGTGAAAAGCATCCCCCAATGAGGTATGATCTTGCTGCAATCCCGTCTCTTTCATTTCTCCTTTCAGGATTTTGGGCATACACACCCACACACTTGCGGTGTTTTTCAAGTTGTCGGGTGTGGGATGGGAACTGCACAGTTTGCCATGTGGGATCCAGCCAACCATCACACCATCACACCACAGGCTGGCCTGGGATTAGTTTTTAAACAGGCTACTTTGACCCTTCCAGCTCTAAGTTATAAGAGTCAACACTTACTGAGCTCCTAGTATAAGCCAAGCACTGTACATTCCATACATGTAGAAATGTACTGAATCCTTAACACCACCCTATGCCCCAGTTCTGTATCACCCCTACCTTATAGAAGAGGAAGCTGAGTCACAGAGAAGGTACCCGAATCTCACTGGCTTACATGAAAGATGAAACAAGCCTAGGAATCCAGGCTGTTTGGTTCCAGGGTCGTAGGCTCAACTACTTTGTCATATTCTAACCCTGCCGGATGACTTATTTGCCCTGCATAAATCAAAAGTTGTCAGTAATACCTAGAGAGCCCCCTCTCCCAATTCTCAAAACTACAGAGACCAAGACCTTAAGAAGCAGAAAGAATGACAATGGTAATTTCACAACTGGGAATGGATTTGGCAGTTGAATCTAAAATGGATTTAGTTCTTCTCTTCCCAGAAATATGAACTAAAAGGTTTCATTCCAGTAAAAGTGCAGCTTTGGAATGTCAGCTGTCATATCATCTTGTAATGCAGTACCATCAGCCTGCATTTCTTTTCTTTCTTTCTTCCTTTTTAAAAGAATGTTTAAACAAAGCAATTGAGCTCTGTAAAGATGGAAGGGGCGGCTCGTGGTTCCTCCCTGGTAGGCTGAAGTTGCATGAACACTGAGAACTGGACTGGGAAAGGGGGAGGAAGCTTGGCGTCCGAAACTTAGAGTCAGAGTCTCCCTGCATCCTGCAATCGGCCGAGAAGGGTGCCCGGAGTTAAGGGCTGTGAGAGATGGTTCAGAAATTGAGGAGCCAGACATGCCCCAAATCCTTCTCAAGTACATGGCCACGTTCCTACCCCCTGTGAAATCAGCAGTCAGCAGACTAGGGGACTGAATGGCTCCAGGGTGGGCACTCAGCCAAGGACAGCCACACCCGAACCTGGTCAGCATGCTATGGGGTGCGGGGGTCTGGACGGAAAAGCTCTGACCTTCTCATTCACTGCTGAGAGATGGAGGGTATATGTTAATTTTTTTTAAAGCACTTACCCTTTGATCCAGCCATTCTACTTTTTTTGTTTTTTAAAATTTCGCTATAGAGTGTGTGTGCTTGCAAGAGAGAGAGAGAGAGAGAGAGGGAGAGAGAGAAGAAGAGGAGGAGGAGGAGGAGGAGAGAGGGGAAAAGTGAGTGATCACACCCCCCTCACCCCAGTCCCCGGGATGGCCACACCACAATGCCCTCTTTTCCACTCGTCTCGGGATTTCGGGGATGCACATACACATGCCTGGCGTGATTCTCAAGCCTCTGGGTCTGGGACTTGAACTATGATGCTAGCTGTGTGGGATCCAGTGCTTTGACCTCCAATACCACCTGCTAGCCCCCATCATTAATTCTACTTTGAAGAATTTAACCTTTGGCAATTCCAGCACAGGTGTACAAAAATATCTGCTTTAGGATATTCTTTAATATATCCTTTTTTTAGAACTATTTTTATTATTTTAACTTTATTTATTTATTTTAATTTTGACCAGAGAGGGACAGAGTGAGAGAGAAAGAGACAGACAAAAAGCTAGAAAGCAAGTAGCCAGGTCCAGGACTCGAAGCACAATTGGCTATGTGGGCGTCCAGTATCCTTAACCACCACGCCACCTGTCAACCCCTTTTAATATATTCATATAGTAGCAAAATACTTCAGTTGGCCCCCATATCCACTGGGTTCTGCATTTGCAGGTTCAACCAACTGTGGGTCAAAAATATTCAAAGGCCTTGCTGTGGTGGCCTCCATTGTGCAATACTGGAGCCAAACGGGAAGGCCTGGGCTCCAGACCCTGAGTTGACATGAACCTTCAGTGCACTCCTGTGGGAGTGCCCATGATCCTGGGAGTTGGAAGGCCGGAGGGAAAATCGCAGCATGACAAGACCCTGGCGGGCATCCCTGCCTGTCTCTCTTTCTCTCTCTTTCATAAAAGAAATAAACAAAAAAACTTAAAATGCAAATTAAAAAACAATACAAGGCCAGTTGATGGCATGGAGGTTAAGGTGCTGGATCGCACATGGCTGACTCCTGGTGTGAGTGATTTTCAACCTCAAAATCACACCAGGTATGTGTGCACTTGTGCATGCATGCTCAAAATCCTGAGAGGAGAATGGAGAAGAGACTGCAGCATGGTTATCCTCCCAGGGGGATGATTTCTCACTTTCCCTCTCTCTGTCTCTGGCAAGCAAGCACATGTGCCCTATAGCAAAAACTTTAAAAAAGAAAAAAAAACTAGAGTGTACAAGATAAACTTAAAATACAAACTAAAAAACAATATAGCATAACAACTATTTACACAGCAGCTCATGGTATTAGGTATTATAAGCAATCTAGAGACAATTTAAAGCACTGGGCGGATGGCACAGGGTATATGCAAATACTACATCATTTCATAAAAGGAACTTGAGCATCTGCAGCTTTTGGTATTTGCAGGGGTGGGGGATGAGAAGTGTCCTAGAACCAATCCCCCATGGACACCGAGGGATGACTATATTATTAGCCTAGATATTCATTAACTGGGAACTA
Organism: Tupaia tana; assembly: GCA_026018925.1. Classification (NCBI taxonomy): domain Eukaryota; kingdom Metazoa; phylum Chordata; class Mammalia; order Scandentia; family Tupaiidae; genus Tupaia; species Tupaia tana. The sequence continues at coordinate 62,501,589 of JAKSZU010000016.1, forward strand.
GTAGTGCATTTATGCAATTATTTAGCAGCAAAACCTGACCTAAGCTGATGTGAAATGTAGAGCCTTTATTTCACTTACTATGAATATTCATATTTTGCTGCACATATACTAATGTACTTGATTACAGGGTGCTTTTCCAGGCCCTATTAGGCTGGAATTTCTTTCTAAATCTATAAAAATGAAACAAATTGGGCTCTAACGGTTTCAAATAAACAATCACATGCCTATACATCTATAACAAATTATTATGTAACCATAAAAAGAATGAGGTCTATTCACATGTCCTTCTGTGGAATATTATCCAAGATTTTGTTAGGTAAATATATATATTTTGGGGGGCGGGGGGAGAGGTTTTTGTTATAGGGTGTGTGCGCTTGCCAGAAAGACAGAGAGAGACAGAGAGACAGAAAGCGAGAAATCATCTCCCGGGGGGATGGCCATGCTGCAATCCCTTCTCCATTCTCCTCTCGGGATCTTGGGCACGCATGCACACACATGCAGCGTGAGTTTAAGCCACCGGGTCCAGAACTCGAATCACAGTCAACTACGTGGGAGTCCAGCGACATAGCCATCACGCCAATTGCTGGTCTCTTATTAAGTATATTAAAAACAAAACAAAATGAAAAACAGTCCAGAACAAAGCAGCGTGGACCACAGGTTACCATGTCAAACAAGGAAGGGACGGACTCGGTGGGTAAAGAAAATACATGCTCTGTAGAGTGGGACAGCTGTAGAATATTTCTGAAAGGACACATAAGGAGTTGATTATAGAGGTTCTTTCTTGAGAGGGGAACTGAAGGCTGGTGCCAGAAACAGTTTATCTGCCAAACGTTCTTGGGTATTGATGTAGCCAGGAAGGTCAATCCCTCTGGCCTCCCAACTGGGTTTACAAGATGGCACTGCTAACAGAGGAACAATGGCATGGCCAGAAGGTGCTGAGACCCCAACGGGAACAAAGACATGTTCATGGCAGCACACTGAAGAGGCAGAGAAAGTTGTTCAGATAATGTCATCTCTAGAGGCACCCTGGATCCTGGACGACTCCTTCTGCTATGTCCCCTGAAATCTGTCTCCTCTACTCAAAAAAAATTAAGGGAGTCTCTAGACTTGTGGTAAAAGTCTCTGCTAATGGCAAAACTTTGTGTGTGTGTGTGTGTGTGTGTGTGTGTGTGTATGCACAGGTGTGTGCATGCATGTGTATGTACATGCGTGGGTGCATGTGCATGCAAGCAAAGGGAAGGCTTAAAACATTTCCTAGGTAAGTGAGTTAAATGCCTTCTGTAATCCTTTACAAGGTGAGCTCCGCAGGTGAGTATGCCGTCAAGGGCATTTTTTTTTTTAATCTCTCATCAACTGCAGGAGATGGCAGTCCATTATGATGGGAGGCTCTCAGCGTGGTTCAGAATGGGGGCCCTGGAGATAGCCCATCTGGCACCCTCTTTCCTTAGGATACAGAGCCAGGAAGCAGGAAGGTTGGACTCTCACTTACAGTCTAGGCAGGGATAGGGAGGCCTCTTTAGGAAGAGGTGCAATTGTGTTGCCTTCTCCCTGTTAATGTCTGTTAAATGCTAGACTCTAATTTTTTTTTTTTTTTTTTTGAGAGGTTTTTGCTATAGGGCACATGCTCTCGCCAGAAAGAGAGAGAGAGACAGAGAGACAGAAAGTGAGAAATCACCCCCCAGGGGGGATGGCCATGCTGCAATTCCTTCTCCTCCATTCTCTTCTTGGGATCTTGGGCACGCACACACACACACGTGCCCGGTGTGAGTTTAAGCCACAGGGTCCGGGACTAGAATCACAGTTGACTACATGGGAGTCCAGCAACATAGCTATTACACCAACTGCTGGTTCTGCTAGATTCTAAATTATGTAGTGACTAATGTTTATGGGATGCTTACTACGGGGTCAAGCACTATGCTAGGGACTTTAACACAGTACTGCCTTTAACGTGTACCAGCTCTCTGAAAGCAGACATTATCAGACATGGTCAGAGGAGTCTAGAGACCTGCCAAAGGTCACACTGCTGGGATTTGAAGCAGAGCCACTTAACTCCAGGACCTGAACTGCAGCGCACATACCACATTGTGGGTATTGATTCGGTCACCAGGAGCCTCCACGGCTCGGTGCAGTGGGAAGACATGTCCTCGGTATCATGTTCATGAGCCTCACCGTGCCCTGGGCACCGGTAAGGACACTGCAGGGTTGGACTGGAAGAAGAATAAAGGATTCTTGCTCCTATGCAATTTCCTTTTTTTTTTTTTTTATAACACTGTATGATAAATTTAGTTCCTAATGATTTTTGAGTAAACTACAATGGCCACAATTTCAAAATCATTAATAATTCATGACCAACGGCCATAAACACTATATAATCTCCACAGGCAGCAACCATGAATACTTGTTAGAGTCAAGGCTGAGAATATTTTACCAGCTGAACCAAGTCTACAATTCCAGGCCGACAAACAAAGTTACATTTTTCAGAAATGACCGTAACACTTCCAAAGCCTTGGTGGGGCCACCTCTTCCAGGAAGTCTTCTCTCCCTCCTCTGGCCTCCTGGGACTTCTCTATGATGCTCCTGGTTCTCTTCTTTGCCTTGTGCCCGTGGGTAACTAGGACGGCCTCGTACAGTGCACAGCCTGCAAGAAGGGCGGGGCCAAGAGCCAGGGACTAGCATGTGACACACTGGTCCTGGTCCCTGGCCGCATACTGAACCACATGGGGGGATTCAAAGGTTGGAAGGCCAGGGTTGCACTTCCAGAGATCTTGCCTTCACTGGTTTGGAAAGAGGTCTGGGCGCTGGGAGATTTACAAGCTCCAGTTGATTGAAACGCAGCGGTTTGTGCCCCACTGACATGAAGCACTCAGCACGGGGCTTGGTAAAACCTGCTTGCTGTATTCTGCTCACTAACGCACAGGGGATGGGCATGAGTGACCAAGAGGGGGGCCATCTAAAGTGGGCAGTCATCATCAGCCATGGAGGTGCAGTGGTTATGCAACGCTCAGTGATGCTGAAGCCGCGTGGAAAGGACCAGGTTCACATCGCAGGGCTACCCTGTGAACATGCCTGCCTGTGATCTGGGATGAGACTGAGGGTGGGTCGTAGTGTGAGGTCCCTACTGTGCATGCTTCTCTCTCATAGAAAAAATAAATGAACTAACTTTAAAAATAAACAAATAAATGGGAGCAATATTACTAACTACAGCCAGTGCCCATTGCTGCTTTATTAGAATAAGGACTCAATGCTGTCATTCTCCACTTTTCCAGAATGCTAGAAGTCTGTGTTTTATGTGAAATCTTCCAGTGCATAAATCTGGGCACCTAATTTAAAAACAAAAACAAAACAAAAAAAAAAACTGCAGTAAGGTATGGGCCAGATACACTTCACCTCTGGGCTGAATTTGGTCTGGCAAGCTCATTAAGCGCAGCCTCACCCTCCCTTTGGCGTGTCAGCCTGCAACCGTGGCCACCGCACATCACCTGCAGGAAACGAGCTGGCCTGCACAGCCTCGCCACTGCAGGAACGCAGAGCGCGTACCTGGCTGCTTGTTCCAACAGCTCTGGGAGAGACAGCTTGTCTTTTCCTTACCTTCCATGGAGACATAGCTTGATCTACTCTGGCATCCTGTGTGAGGCACAGAGTGCCAAGAAGTCCAGATTTCACAGGCGAGACAGGGAGGGATACAGAAAGAGGAGGTGGGTGGAAAAGGCATGTTGTAATATGGCACAGGAGACTCGGTCCTGGCAGCTTGCTCTTTGATTTTTTTGTTTTTTTCTTGTTTTTCTAACCAAACAAAAGCCTCCGAAGCAGAGTCAGCACCCTCCTTTTTTCAGAGGGCCTGAAACTGTCTTAAACATCTTTCAGGGTTACACCTGAATATCGTGATAAACAGTCTCATTCCTCATTCTCCCTGCTTCGAGTACTTTTCAGAAGGATCTGAAGCGTTCTCGAGCAAGCGACAGGCAGACAGGAGTAGCTGTGAAAGTGGCAGTTAGGGGAGTCTTGTTTGAGAGAAGGGGAAGAGAGGAGAGAAAAAATGAGGGGAAAAGAGGGGAGCGAACAAAGAGTATCAGCTAGTTCCCTCCCACCCTGCTTCATGCCTTCCCAGCTAATTTCTGGACAGGGATCACTGGGGTGCTGCTCTTCTGTGACAAAGGTCTGGGTTAAGTTTGAACAATGCGCTCCCAGCTCAGAGGCCAGTTTCCACCCTCGGTCCTAATTGAGGGAGGCCTGAAGATCTACACTCATTCCTACTCCAGCTCCTCACCTCAAGGTCTCCAGAAGGACTTTGTAGGAAGACAGGCACCTGCTCCTGCCTCAGGAAAAACCCCCTAGCAGAAGGCGTGGGAAAATCCAGCCCCGCTCAGCCTCTAGGCTGCCCCCTAGGGCCAACATTTCCATCCTTTCCGCAGCATCGAAGTTCCAAAGTTACCTCCCAGCCCTCATCTCAGGTAGGCTGGCTGGACTAAGAAAACACATTGGCTGTTCGGTCCACACTGAGAACAAAGACAACAGAAGAGCGGGTGGAAGTCGGAGTCGGTGTAGAGCACAGAGGCCCTTCGTACTCCAGCTGCACCTGGCTCCTCAGAGCCGGCTGGGAGTCCACACCAAGGAGAGAGGGCAGAGCCAGGGACAGAGAAAGAGAGAGAGAGAGACCAAGTTGTGTTACCATTTCTGAGTCCCTGGCCCCAGCTGAGCCTGATGAATGCCCTTGCATCAATTAAGTCATTTTACAACCAGAAGTGTCATTATGGGAGCCAGCAGGTGGCATGGAGGGTAAGACACTGGATCCCACATGGCTGAGTCCTGGACCCAATGGCTTGAAAATCACACTGAGCGGGGCCAACAGATGATATGGTGGTTAAGGTGCTAGATTCCCACATGGCCGACCACAGTTCAAGTCCAGCAGTTTGAAAATCATGCCGGGTGCCATGTGCATGCATGCTCAAAGAGTCCCAAGAGGAGAATGGGGGTGAAGGAATTGTGGCAAGGCCACCTCCCTGGGGGGGTGGGTAATTTCTCATTTTCTCTCTTTGTCTCTGTCTCTCTCTCCAGTGTGCACATACAACATACACCCTATGGCAAAAACCTAAAAGTAAAATATATAACTAAAATCCCAAGAGGAAACCAGAGAAGGGCTAGGCCATCCCCTTGAGGAGGGGTGATTTCTCATTCCCCCCACCCTCTGTCTCTCTATGGCAAGTGCACAGTGTCAATGCGAGTGCTGTGAATTCCACGATGAGTTAATATGTACAATGAGCAATACACCTTCACTCCTCTGCACTCTTGTACCCTTCTGCCATTAAAACAGTAAGACTCAAAATTTTTAGTTTATTTATTTCTTCTATGAGAGGAAGAGAGAGCAAGAGAAGGAAAAAGAGCTACACTCCAGCAGGGTCTTCACGTTACAATCCACTCCCAGCTTCAGCCAGCCCAGATCGTGGGTGCACATGCACGTGTCTGACATACACAGGGCGGACTCGGGATGGAAATCCAGGACCTTCCCATTGTGTTACTACTGTACCAGCGGCTGGCCTGAGACTCAGATTTAAACTCCCATGATCTTGGGACTTGATCAAGAGGCCCTGTGGCAAACTATGGATTCTTGCTACCACTTCCCACCCTACCTCAGGCTCAAGGATCTTGCAACTTTCCTTATTCATGTCCCTCTGACTTTGACCAAGCTGTTTCCTTGATTACAAAACTCCTACTCATCCTTTAAGAGGCAGCCTGCACATAACCTTTCCCGCAAAGCCTTTCTTTTCCTTTTTATTTCTTTTCAGAGAAATTTTTGCAATAGGCCTTGTGTGCTCACCAGAGAGAGACAGAGAGACAGAAAGCAAGAAATCACTCCCTGGGGCAATGGCCACACCACAATCCCCTCTCCTCCATTCTCCTCCCAGGATCTTGGACACACATGTACACATGCCCAGCATGAGTTTCAAACCACCAGGTACAGGACTAGAGCCACCATTGACCATGTGGGAGTCCAGTGACATAACCATCATGCCATCTGCTGGTCCTGTTTTTCTTGTTTAAGAATTATTTATTGGCAGGGCTAGCAGGTAGCATGGTGGTTAAGGGCACTGGACTCCTACATGGCCGACTGCAGTTCGAGTCTTGGACCTAGCAGCTTGCTTTCTCACTCCCCGCCCCCCTCCTCTCATACTCTGTCCCTCTCTGATCAAATTAAAATAAATAAATAAAGTTAAATAAAATAATGTTTTTAAAGAATTATTTATTTATTTAATTCCATTTGTTATTATTATTTTTTTCATTTGACCAGACAGACAGACAAAGAGGGAGAGAGAAAGGGAAAGCAAGAAAGGAAGCCGCCAGGTCCAGAACTAGAAACATAGTAGGGCCATGTGGGAATCTAGTACTCTTAATCACCACGCTATCTGCTGGCCCCAATAAAATAATTCTTTTTTATTTTATTGGGGCCAGCAGGTGGTTAAGGCACTGGACTCCCACATGACTAATCATGGTTCAAATCCCTTACCAGGTGGCTTGGCTTTCTCACTTTCTCTCTGTCTCTCTCGGGTGAGCACATGTGCCCTATACCAAATTAAAAATAATAAGAAATAAAATTAAATAAATAATTATTTAAAAATAATTTCATTTTATTTACTTTTATTATTATTTTAATTTGACCAGAGAGAGATAAAGAGACAGAGTGAGAAAGCAAGCTGCCAGGTCTGGGACTACAGTCAGCCATGTAGGCCACCAAACCACCTGCTAGCAGGCCTTTCTTTTTCTTTTAATTGCCAGAAGGTGTGTGTGCCTAGCAAAGAAAGACTGAGAGACAGGGTGAGGGAGTAGGAGGGGGAGAAAGCACCCTTCAACGACGTGTGATCACACTGCAGTCCCTTTTCCTCCACTTTTCCATCCTATCAGGATTTGGAGCATATATGCACATGCACCTGGGTATTTTTCAAGCCACCCAGGCCAGGATTTAAACCATAGTCAGTCATGTGGGATCTGGGCCCCTTAACTAGTAGGCTACAGGGCTGGCCCTGCAACGCCTTTCTTGATACTACTGACAGGTGACCTGGTTTGCGTATTAAAATCCCACTTTCTCTGTCCTTCCACAGGGCACTTCTCACACTGTATTGCAATGATCTTGTCATCCATCTCTTCCAACCCTCAGGTGCACACTCTGAGAATTAGGGCTGTTTCATCCATCTCTTGGTCCTAATCCTTTTGTGTCTGGCACAGAGCAGGCAGGCTCAGTGGGACAGGTTTAAAGAATGGCTACAATATTCTGTGGCTCTTCCCACTGAGAGACCCACTTCTCCATCCTTTGGATTTGAGCTGACCTGAACTTGCACTGAAGAATAAGAAGTAGTAGAAGTGACACCATACCAGTTGTGAGCCTAGGACTCAAGAGGCCCTGGAGCTGCTGCTCGCATACTTTGAACCCTGAAAAACCATATGAACAAACCTGGCTAACTTTCTGAAGGACAGAGTACATGGAGGAAATGACACTCCACCAGGCCCCACTGATAAAGCACTGAATTGCAGATATACAAGTGAGCCCCAACTGGCCAGCAGGTAGCATTGAAGTTATGCCACTGGGACTCCCACATGGCAGACTACAGTTCAAGTCCTGGACCCGGTGGCTTAAAACTCACGCCAGGGACGTGTGTGTGCATGCCCAAGATCCTGGGAGGAGAACAGAGGAGAAGAGATTACGTGTGGCCATTCCACCTGGGGGGGTGAATTCTCACCTTCCCTCTCACTGTCTCTGTCTCTCTCTCTCCCTGACAAGCACACCCTAAGGCAAAAACCTCTTAAAAAAAAAAAAAAAGAAAAAAGAAAAAGGAAAAAAGTGAGCCCCGGAACCTATAGAACCTGACCCATCAGCAGAAATGCCCAAGTAAGCCCAAATTTCTGACCCACAGAATGAGAAACTAAATGTGCAGCTGCTGTCTTAAACCAGTAAATTTGGGGGTGTTTTGTTACAGAGGCAACGCTAACTATTACAGAGATTATTATTACTAGTGATACTAATTTGGTAAGTCTAGTTGACAACTATCATTTGGTCCAGGATTCAAGCTTGGGAGTCAGGGAGAAAAGGTAGGAGATCCAGGGATACTAATTCACCACCCTATCCCTCAGGTCCTTTCAAACAGAGTGACCTCCCACCAGCCTTTACCGATGACAATTTACCTCCTTTTTCTCCCGTGAGCAGGACCGGCTTCTCTCAGCCTTTCGCAGAGTCTGACCTGTAGCAGTTCAAAGGCAGAACCAGAGATTAAGGTTGTTTTAGAACAACTAGTTTATCATCATGAAAGCTTTTTATTTGCAAACTGAATAGACAGGGCCAATCATAATCAAATGATTTTAAGAAAATGTAGCCTATTATTATAATGGGAAAATGGCATACTTCTGAAATAGACCAACGGCAAGGAAAATGGTAATTCACACACTCACGTTATTTGACTATAATGAACAAAGCTCCAGCCCTTTAATCTGGAACATTATCTGCACTCTGAAAGGGCTGACGGACTGTAGTTTTCCCAGTCGAATTACATTTTTATTAAATTGTTTGGAATTATATAAAATGCCTTCCACAAAAATGCCTTCCACTGTGCGCATATTCATAACCTTTGATGAGTGTGTACCAATGCGCTGCACCAAACCCCCAAACTCACTATGTAGGTGATGGTACAGATGTGAATTAGCAGTAATCACCCACATTTCACATAATGGGCAATTTCAGAGAGAATTGTTGCTTTTCTTGGAAGACTTGAAGACTAACATTTGAGGGTATGCATAAATTCAACAGTGACATCATAATGTTTAAATATGCTATTCCAAACGCAGTTTTCACAACTCTTACGGCATGTCCATTATAAAAGGATTCCTTGATAGAAAATTATGGACTGCCTTAGCTTTACAATATAAAACAGGAGTCAATGCATATGGGAAGTGTCTTTCCCAAACTGCCTGACTTCGCTCCCAGGTGACTATTTGTGAGACTGTCACAACCACACGTTCTATTAGGTTAGAGGACTAGAAGGCAGGAGCAAAAGGCTTAATGACAGCTTAGTGAAAGGCAAGAGATGGGGATGAGTGCTGGAGAAAAACTTTATTTTGGGTGTGATCACTTCTAGTTGGCCTACACACGAGTGGAGAGAAAGGGAAATCACGGCGGGCGATAAAGCTCAGGGGATGACGCTCTTTTCAAGAAAGTGAGAGGGGCCAGTAGGTGGTATATGGTTGGGGCATGGGGCTCCTACGTGGCGAACTGTGGTTCGAGTCCCAGACCTGGCTGGCTGCCTGCTTTCTCGGTCTGGCAGATGGCATGGTGATTAAAACACTGGACTCCCACATGACAGATGGTAGGTGGAGTCCCAGACCTGGCAGCTTGCCCTCTCACTTTCTCTTTCTCTCTCTCACTGGTCAAATTACAGAACAATAATAAAATTAAATTAAATAGGGACCAGCAGGTGGCGTGGTGGTTAAGGCACTGGACTCCAACGTGGTTGACCATGGTTCGAGTCCTAGACCTGGTTGCTTGCTTTCTCACTTTCCCTCTCTCTCTCTTGTCAAATTATGAATAAATAAATTAATTCTTTAAAAAATAAGGTGAAATAAAATAAAAAATAAATTAGGGACCAGCAGTTGGCGTAATGGCTATGTTGCTGGACTCCCATGTAGTCAATTGTGGTTCAAGTTCTGAACCCGGTGGCTTAAACTTACGCTGGGCACGTGTGTGTATGTGTGTGTGCCCAAGATCCCAAGAGGAGAATGGAGGAGAAGGGACTGTGGTGCGGCCATTCTCCCTGGGGGGTGATTTCTCACTTCCTGTCTCTCTGTCTCTCTCTGTATTTTTAGCGAGCATGCACCCTATAGCAAAAAACTCTCCCCCCAAAAAATAAACAAATGAAATAAATAATTCTAAAAAAAAAAAAAAAAAAGAAAAGAAAAGGAATAAGGGAAAGAGCAAAGGCCCAGAGTCAAACCTCTTACAATGGACAAACTCTGGGCCATATATAAAACTACTTAGAAAACAAGCAGTTAAGAATTTATAGGTGACCACAGATGGTACATAGTATGGAAGACACTTTTGAGTTATCTGCTCAGCTTGTAACACCCTAAACTGCTCTATTCTCTCTTCCTTGCCCACGAGGTGGAACCCCTGGACAGTAATGACTATCCATGATCCCTTGCCTCGAACCTCAGCATGCTGTGCTATGGATGGACTACTGGCCCAACAGTAGCCAATCAGAATCTTGCCCCAGGAATCTGGAATTGGTTCTGAGACATATGGGAGGGCTATTTCTGTGGGTGAGCTTTGATGCTGTAAGCTTCTGATGCCTTGAGGCATGTAAACTGAGAAGGCCAGGACACTAGGACCTAATGAACTCATCTGAAACTGACTACACACCTGCCTTTGTGTTCCATGGACACCACTTATAACCATTTGTGTGTGTGTGTGTGTGTGTGTGTGTGTTTCCATTTTTGCCTTACAACAAAGAACCTAGGATTTTAAAATGAAAAGTAGCCCAAGATAACGTACCATGGGGTTTAGGGTATCAACACTGGGAGAGGTTGTATGAGGGGATCAAAGGGTATGTGGGAATTCTGTACTTTCTGCTCAGTTTTACTGAAAGCTCTGAAAAAATTGAGCTTTTTACTTATAAAATGAACAAATAAAAAGACACCCAGGATTTCAAAAACAGGAAATCTGGTTTGGGGCCAATTTTTTTCCAACTTCCTGGCCTTTGATACTCTGGGCAGGTGCTAGAATGATTGGCCAAAATGCTCAGGCTGATAGTCTGAGAGCTGGGCTGGGCCCTAAGGCTGACCAGAGACAATGACACACTAGGTTGACCACACAATACAGAGCCAGAAGCCAGGAGGTAGACCTTGAGCTGGAAGGGACAAAGCAAGTTGGAGGCCAGAATTGCCCACAGACCAGGGAGTTCTCACAGCAGAAGTAGTGCTGAGGCAAGTGTGATGCCTGTAGAGCCAACCAGGGCCCACAGCAAGGGCAGCGAGCTGGAGGGAAGCAGACTAGAGCAGGGGCAGACAAGGGAGATCCCAACAAAGGCCCTTACTTTGCCAGTCACAGACTCCTGGGCATCTAGTTCTAGTGGACAGCTGATCAGCCATGGGTCCTTGGATAAATCCGAGTACCTCTCTGGAACATAATTTCTTCTTTTATTATTTTTTGAAAGGTTTTTGCTATAGGATGTGTACGCTCGCTAGAAAGACAGAGAGAGAGAACGAGAGAGAGAGAGAGAGAAAGCGAGAAATACCCCCCAGCAGGGATGGCCACACCATAATCCTTTCTCCTCCATTCTCCTCTTGGGATCTTGGGCACGCATGCACACGCGCTCGGTGTGAGTTTAAGCCACCAGGTCCAGGACTTGAACCACAGTGGATTACATGGGAGTCTAGTGACATAGCCATTACGCCAACTGCTGGTCCCAATTTCCTCTTTTTTCAAAAAAATATATATTTTTACTTAGAATTAGGCTGCTATATCTCTAGGTGTGCTCTTCATCTTAAAATTCTGCTACACCAATAAAGAATAGCAAAAAATTTTTAAAAAGAAAGAAAGAAATTAAGGAGGCGTATAAAAACAAAATATTAATTCAGAGAACACAGAGCCAAAGTGCTGAAATTTGAGAGCAAATCTCTCTACTGGAGCTAATTAGAAGCTTCTTTATTCATTAAATTGGTAAATCATTTGCTTATTTTCCAACAAAGATTACTTGCTCAAATTATGAGCATTTGTTATGGAAACCCCCTAGAAGACTGGTTGGCCCAGTCCTCACAGCACCGACCCCCTGTCTCCTCCAGATAGTTGGATGCAGAGACAGCTCCTTGCCAAGGACAGAAGTGCTCTAACCAGATGACACTGTGCCTACGGCCCAGAGCGACGCTGAGTACCTTCCTGACTATATCTCATTTATTCTCACAACAACTCAGGGAGGGAAATGGAACAAGGTGACATTAATATCAATATATGCTGCTTTCAAAAATTAAGGGGGCGTTCCTCTGCGTTGTGCAAGGTGACCTGCCTGCTTCAGCTATGAAGCAATAAATAAGGCTGAATGTAAATGCTACGTGTGTACTTGACTTGATAGAACAGACGTGTGCCTAGGGAAATAAAAATAAATAAATAAAGACGAAGTGAATGCATTGAAATTTTATAAATATACTATTACACTATTCCCTCACTTACAACTTCAGAAAGGTTTTATCTGCACTTAGGATTTATTTTCGGTGGTTTGCAGATTCTGACACTTCGGTTTTACTTTGCTCTTGATACAGATAATATTCATCATTCCCATTTAGAGAGGTGTCACATCTTCCTTGGATGCTAGTTTCTGAAGTCACCAAGCAGGGAAAAATCAGTACCAAAATTACCCTTGATAAAGAGCCTCAAACCACCTGTAAAGAACAGTCGACAGGACCCAGTTTTTTATATCCACTGCTGTAGACTTATATGCATGTGGAATATTTGGTGCATATGGAAATGTATAATGCATGATAAAAATACATATGCAAAGCTGAATTTTACGGTATTCCTAATTAAACTATTCATATTGTAATTACTCCCTCTATTTTTCCTCTCAGGTGGGAGGAGAGTGGTATGAATGGAGCCAAGAACCAGACACTGAGTTTATGAGCCATATGCTTGGGGCCAGGTAGCATGGCGGTTAAGGTGCTGGACTCCCATATGTGGTTCGAGTCCCAAACCTGGTGGCTTGCTTTCTCACTTTCCTTCTCTCTCGCTCTCTCTGTCTCTCTCTGGTGAGCATGTGTGAAAAATTTTAAAAATAATAATAATAAATAAAATTAAATAATTCTTATTTTTTAAAAAAGTCATATGCTTGTTGGCTACAGCTCCAGTATTCTGGGCACCTAATATGGGACCAATTTCTATGTATATGCATTATCTCCTGTCCCCTCCCCACCATTCCTTTAGAACAGAGGTCAAGAAATTTTTTTCTGTAAAGGACCAGATAGTAAGTATTTTTGCCTATTTGGGCTATAGGCTGTAAGACCATAAAGTCTCTGGTACAACTACTCAATTTGCCATTGTAGCACAAAAGCAACCATAAACAATAGGTAGGCATGATTGTGTTCCAATAAAACTTTATTTACAGGGACCAGCAGATGGAGTAAAGGTTACATCACTGGACTCCCACGTAGTTGACTTCAGTGCGAGTTGTGGACCCAGCAGTGTAAAACTCACGCTGGGTGCATGTGCATGCATGCATGCCCAGAATCCCAAGAGGAGAATGGAGAAGGGGTTGCGGCATGGCCATCTCCCTGGGAGGTGATTTCTCACTTTCTGTCTCTCCAGGGAGCACACTAGTTCTATAGCAAAAATCTCTCTCAAAACAAAAACAAAAACAAAAAAAAACAAACAAAAAGACTTTATCTACAAAAATAGGTCACAGGCCAGATTTGACCCACAAACTACAGTTTGCTAATTCTTGCTTCAGAAGGGCAGTGCTAGTGCAGTTGGGACACACTCATGAAGAATGAAAAATAAACAGAGGGTGAATGATTAAATGGCCTTTCTAATGTCACAAAAATGTAGCTTGTAAGTGGCAGGACTCAGTGTGCTCCTAACCACCATAATTACTGTTGTTATCATCATCATCGCTATCAGCATCATGACCACCACCAGCATCGTCATCATCACCATCACCACCACTGCCATCATCATCACCATTGTTAACATGGGAGTTCACCCTAGCCGGGGTTTCCTATACACCAGCTACTGGGCTCCTGGCTAAGCACATACATCAACTCATTTACTGCTCACAGCTACTCTATGACATAGGGACTATTATTCCACTTGTCAGATGAGGGCACTGAGATGCAAAGAGGTCAGGCAGCTTGCCCAATATCACACAGCTAGTGGTGAGCGGGAGCTCGATTTGAATCTGGGCAGTCTGACTCCAGAGCCTGCACTTCTGACCACTAGGCGATACTGGCCCTCAGCCAGGCCATTCCAACAGTACAATAACAAAGGCAGAATATGTTAGAGAAGGCATCTGACTTTAGAAACTCTTTCTGTGATGCAGCGTTTTAATGTGCTTTGGACTCCCCAAGCAATTAATAAAGGTATTAGAAGAAAATGATTCCCCAACGAAGACAGAGCTCCCTTTTGGCCAGATGGCTTACTGAGAAGATCTAAAATATAGCAATGAGTATAAAATGCCAAATGTGGAAAGGCAAGCTTGACATTAGACATACCCTCCTACTACTCAGGTAAAATACTCAAGCTTGCAAGGTTTGGGCTTTGGAGAATAAAGGTGACTCAGTGGAAATCTTGCAGGCAAAGAGAATCTATGCAGGAACCTCCCTATCAGAAAACAGTTTTGAAGAGCTTCTTTCTCCCCAGCGGGGTGATGGTACACAAATTAGGTTACCAACATTAGAAGCAAATTATGTGGTAGTGCCATGGTCTAGTGGTTAAGGTAGCATCCACATGGCTGATCACATGGTTCAAGTCCCAAACCTGGTGGCTCGAGAAACACAACGGGCATGCATGCAAGTATGCCCCAAATTCCGAAAGAAGGGAGAAGTGGTGAAGAGAAAACATCGGCATGACCATTCCCCATGGGGGATGAGGGTGCTTTCTCTTCTCCCTTTCTCTCTGTCTCTCTGATGAGCACATGTGCCTTGTAGCAAAAAAATAAAGAAGCAACTTATTTCTTCTGTCATCAAAATATGAAGGCTCACATTGCTCTCATTTTATCTATTAATATATCACTTAATTTACATGATAAAATCTCACCAAAATACCTCCCTGACTTCCCAGGTCGGCAAAAATCCAGGTGTTTGACACTATACTGTTGGCAAGATCTGGGAGGACTACAAAATGGCACCTTTAGAGGGTGTTTTGGCAACATTCTCAAAAGCACAAAAGCATTTTCCCCTGCAGCCAGCGATATCACTATCGGGAATCTGCCTGAAGAAATAATTCCACAGACATATCCACAAAGAATTCACTGTATCATAACCTGCAATAGCAAATATTATAAATAACTCTTTAGTCCATCAGTAGGGAACTACTGAATAAATATGATTCCATACAATAGAATGGAACATTGTGAAAGTGCCAAGAAAGAATTAGCAAGCTCCTTGCATTCTACTACTTAAATATCCTCAAAAGATGGCCATATTTTGAGTCCAGCAGGTGGCATCATGGTTAAGGTACTGGATTTCCATGGGGCCGACTGTGGTTCAAGTCCTGGACCTGGTGGCTTGCTTTCTCACTCCTCTCCCCAGCCCCCCATCTCTGGTGAGTATAGCAAGTTAAAAAATAATAACAGGGACCAGTGGATGGTGTAACGGTTATGTCACTGGGCTTCCACATAGTTGACTGCAGTTTGAGTCCCGGACCCAGTGGCTTGAAACTCACGCCAGGTGCGTCTGTGTGCGTGACCAAGATCCTGAGAGAAAAATGAAGAGACTGCAGTGTGGCCATCTCCCTGGGAGGGGTGATTTCTTGCTTTCTATCTCTTTGTCTCTCTCTCTCTCTCTCTGGTGAGTCCATATGCCCTATAGCAAAAATCTCTCTCCACATAAATAAATAAAATTAAATATGTCTTTTTTAAAAAAAGATAGCTTTATTTATTTATGTAGAAGTTTTTGCCTTAGAGCCCATATGCTTGCCAGAGAGAGAGAGAGAGAGAGAGAGACGACACACTGAGAGGGAAAGTGAGAAATCACCCTGCAAGGGGGATGGCCAAGCCTCAATCCCTTATCATTCTCCTCTCTTGATCTTGGCCGCGCACGTACATGCTCCCAGTGTGAGTTTCAGGTCACTGGGTCTGGGATTCGAACCGCAATCAGCCATGTGGGAGTCCAGCAATGTAACTGCTACACCATCTGCTGGTCCCTTGACGGCCAAATTTTAAGATTAAAAAAAAAAAAATCAGAGGCAGAAAGTGTATGTAGTTATATGTAACGTTTTTCTAAGAAAAAGGGAAAATAAGTGAACCAGCAGTTAGCGTAATGGCTATGTCGCTGGACTCCCACGTAGTTGACCATGGTTCGCGTCCCAGACCCAGTGGCTTAAGACTCATGCTGGGCACATGTGCGTGCGTGCCCAAGATCCCGAGAGGAGAATGGAGGAGAAGGGATTGCGGCGTGACCATCCCCCCTGGGGGGTGATTTCTCGCTTTCTGTCTCTATGTCTCTCTCTGTCTGTCTGGTGAGCACATGTGCCCTATAGCGAAAACCTCTCAAAAAAAAAAAAAAAAAAAAAGAAAAAGAAAAAGGGAAAAGAAGAATATATACTTATATTGGTTCTGTTTACATAATGAACCAACCAGAGGACATATGTGAACAACTTCTCAATGTACACTTTTCAAGTTTTTTTTTATTGTTTTTTTTTTTTTTTGGTGGGGGGGGAGGAACATGCACCTATGGGAGAGAAAGAGAGAGAAACTGAGACCTTTTGACAGGGTCTTGTCACTTCACAATCCTCCTGCCCCGCCTCCCAGTTAGCTAGGACCACAGCTCATGCCACTGTGGCTGGCCTGTTCAGAATGAACTGGAAACAGAACTCAGGACTCCCATGTGAGTTCAGGCACCGTGCAATAGCACCCTCCTACTTGACCCACTGCAGCTGGGTCTATGTTGTTTTCATTTTAAAATTATTCATTTGGATCTGTTTCCTCTTCAAAAAATGAAATAAATTTAAGGCTGGCACCATAGTTGGTGGTTATGAGAAGCCAGATCCCACGGCGACCGCCCTAACAGCTTGAAGAACACTGAGAGTGTGTGCATGTGTGCCTCAAATGCTGACAGGATGGAGAAACTGATACGGGGTTGTGGGATGACCACACCTCCTTGGAGTGCTCCTTCTCCTTTTCTGTCTTTCTCTCTCTAGTGAGTGTATATGCCCTTTAGCAACTTAAAAATAAATTAAAAAAATAAACGGAAAATATTAAATGTCCAAGAGCTGATTTACATTTTTACAAAAACATAATCTAATGAGGCATCCCGCAGACTTTCCCATCAGAGGCCCCAGAGGGGGCAGGCAGTCTGTCAGAGGGAGATGGAGTAGCCTCTGTGAACCTCAGGACCCTGAAGCTTGCCGGAAAGAGAACACAGAATTTTTAGAGAACAAAGTGCCTTCTTTTAAGAGCTCAATCTGTAATGCATGAGAGATAAGAATGAAATGATGACAAAATATGGTTTCTGGAAATAGAAACAAAAGTTCCTTAGTTGAGGCAATAGGCTATTGGTGCCCTGCTCATTTATTAGAGGGCAGAGTTTCTGCGAAATGGCTAGAGAAGACGAGGAAGGAAAAGAGAAAAAGGGAAAAGGAAGGCAAGACCTGCCCGTGTAGGTTGTCTGGAAACTGCGGCTCACCTGGGGTCAGCTTTTACTATAGTACTTACTGAGCACCTACCAGAGCCAGGTTCTTCCCGGGTGAGAGCTCTGGGGATTCCTACCATGTGCAACAACAGACTCACAGCTCAGAGAAGCAAAGCAACTTGCCCAAGGTCACAAACCAAGAAAGTGGTAGAGTTTGGATAAGAAAGAAGTCAGTGGGGGCTGACAGGTGGCGTGGTGGTTAAGACGCTGACCACAATTCAAGTCCCTGGACCTAGAGGGTTGCTTTCTCAACTTTCCCTCTTTTTCTGTCTCTCTATGGTCAAATTAAATAATAATAATAGTAATACATAAAATAAAATACTCTTAAAAAGAAAAAAAGAAAGAAAGAAATCAATCAATCAATCAATCAATGGGGCCAGCAAATGGTGTAGCAGTTATGTCACTGGACTCCTACATGACCAACTGTGGTTCGAGTCCTGACCCCAGTGGCTTGAAACCCATCCTGGGCACATGTGAAAGGGATTGTGCATGCCATCCTCCCTGAGGAGTGATTTCTCACTTTCCCTCTCAGTGTCTCTGCCTCCCTCTCCTGGGTGAGCATACCAAGCACCTCCACAAAAGAAAGAAAGAAAGAAAGAAAGAAAGAAAGAAAGAAAGAAAGAAAGAAAGAAAGAAAGAAAGCAAGCAAGCAAGCAAGCAAGCAAGCAAGCAAGCAGTCAGTCTGGCAGCTAACCAGCATTCACTGTGGCCTTCCTGCCCTCAGCCTGCCTTTTGTTACATGAACTTCAAGTCTAGAAATGAGAGCACCCCCAGCACCTTCAAGTCTAGGAATGAGAGCACCCCTCAGCCCCATTCCAACTTCCTATGTGCCTCCAGAACCTTGATTCTGCTTCTCCCTGCAGGTTTATATAGACACGTGTGTGTTTGCATAAACACATGCAGATAAAGCAAGCGGCAGAGAAAAGGAGTCTCTGCAGGGTGGGTCAGAGCAGTCTGGAGCTCAGCTGCCCAGCTTGGGGAGGGCGGGTAGGGGGGTTGCTATTTGGCGCCAGCTGGTGGTTTCTATGTAGGAATGTAAACCCAGTTTTGCTGCATTCGATTTTTCCAGAGAAGCTATAAATCCAGTCTTATGAGAGAGCTTCTAATTTTTAAATGTTGACAAGTGATTAAGAAATGTTTTAAATTCTGTATGAGGTCAATATACAGAGCTCCGATTTCCAACCTAATAGGTAACTAGACAGAGAAGGGACCACCTCCTGCCTTAATCACTATTTCTTTATCTTGATCCATGGACCCCTTTTGAGGGAACTTTTATAAGATCATCCATAAGAATAACAGAAATCTGGGACCAGCAGTTAGCGTAATGGCTATGTCGCTGGACTTCCATGTAGCCGACCGCGGTTCGAGTCCCAGACCTGGTGGCTTAAACTCACGCCGGGCATGTGCGCGTGTGTGCCCAGGATCCCAAGAGGAGAATGGAAGAGAGGGGATTGCAGCATGGCCATCCCCCCCTTGGGGATGATTTCTTGCTTTCTATCTCTCTGTCTCTCTGGCGAGTGCATGTGCCCTGTAGCAAAACACCTCTCAAAAAAAAAAAAAAATTTTTAAAAAAATAACAGAAATCTATTAGGCAAAGAACAGGACTATCTGAAAGCCAGGTAAGCGCTGGATCTGCAACCCAGTCTCCCCTCCGTTCCCCACGTGTGCCCCCAGGCGGGTCCTGGGCCTCTAAGTTACACTCCTGTCCTATGAAAGCCAGAAATGATATCCCTGTCACTCTTCCTTTGCATTTTCCGTGTAACTCAAATTCCCGGGGCCCAGTTTGCTGCCAAATTACCTGAGATAAACAAGTCATGCTAAGATCCTCTTTTCCTTTCCAAACCCAAACAGCAGCTGGCAGCTAGAAATGGTTATTTATAGCCTGCACACCGTTTCTGCATTCGCCTAGTTTAGGACTGCTATGCCATGAGTTCTTTGGCTGGCTTCATAATTAGATGAGAGCCTGGGGACTGTGCTGTGCGGTGGCTAAGAGGGTAGGCTCTGGGGCTGCTTGTCTGGCTCAGCCACTTTTGACCTGTCCGAGAGTCTTATCAATCCCTCCACCTAAGGTGGCCTTATCTTGGCCAGGCTAAGATAATACATTTAAAACACTTAGAACAGTACTGGGCACACATTAGGTACTTAGCAGTTATTGCTAAGAAGCATCCCCCAGAAGGTGCTGACTTTTAATGGATCTCTGCAAGTTCTATTGAACTCTGGCTCCCAAATATATCCTGAACCTGTCCATTCTTCTCCTTCCTCCCTGTCCAAGCCCCTGTCATCTCTCCCTGGACTTTTCCGATAGCCACCTAGTAGGTCTCCCTGCCTCCACTCTTGCCCAGATTTCCCCATGGCAGCCACATAAAAATAAGGCCACCATTATTTGCCTGCTTGACCCTCCAGCGTGTCTGTCTGTGTACAGAAGAGAATCTAAACCCTTCCCCTAGGTCCCCAGGCTCCAGCTCCCAGTGCCTGGCCCCTGTGATATTCAGGCCTCCTCACCGCCCTCCCTCAAACTCACACTCCTGCAGCCCCACCTGCCTTTCTTCTGCTCCCAAGCTTCAAGACTCCTTCCTGCCTCAGGCTGTGGTCCTTTCCTTTTCCTCTTTCTGGAGCATTCAGTCTGCTGGTTTAGGCAGGCTTTGCCTTAGACATCAGATCTCAGCTTAATGAGACCTCTCTCTCTCTTTTTTTTTTTTTTTTAGAGGTTTTTGCCTTAAGGCACGTGTGCTCCTCTAAAAGAGAGACAGAAACAGTGAGAAATCACCCTCCGGGGCGATGGCTGCACCACAATCCCTTCTCCCTCTGAGATCTTGGGCACGCATGCACATGTCCCCAGTGTGATTTTCAAGTCACTAGGTCTGGGACTCAAACCGCAGTTGGCCATGTGGGAGTACAGTGACCAAAACTGCTGGTTCCTAATAGGACCCACTGCTCTTTGCAGAGCAAACTAGCCCATCTTCTCTAACTTAAATCTCTTGCAAGGGCCAGTAGGTGGCATAGTGGTTATGGTGTTGGACTCCCACATTGCCGACCACAGTTTTGAGTCCTGGACCCGGTGTCTTGAAAATCACACTGGGCACAAATGTGTACCTGCCCGAAGTCCTGGGAGGAGAATGGAGAAGGGATTGCAGTGTGGCCAATTTTTCCTGTCTTTCTCTGTCTCTCTCCAGTGAGCACACATGTCCTATAGCAAAAACCTTAAAAAACTATTCTGCATAGAATTTATCTGATGTTGAGGCTGGCAGGTGTCATGGTGGTTAGGGGCACTGGAATACCACACGATGACCACGGTTTAAGATTTAGACCTAGAGGCTTGCTTTCTCACTCATCCCATCCCACTCTGTCCTTCTCTGTTCAAATTAAAATAAATAAAGTTAAATAAAATAATTTTTTATAAAAAAAAAGAATGTATCTAATATTTTTCTTATTAATGTGTTGTGGTGTCTCCCCCACTAAATACCAACTCCATGAAATTGGAAGCTGTCTGGCTTTTTTATTACTGAATGCCCCACACCTGGAACAGGGTCTGGAATGGAGTAGGCATGGTAGACATTCTGGAAGCAATAAATGAGTGAATGACCAAATTTCTGAATGGATGACACTGGAAGGGAGAGGAGGCATGATTATGAACTGCAATAAAGGCTTCATCTTTTCTTACAATGTGCTTTCCTGACCCTTCCGCCTGCTCTAAGATGCTGAAATGAAATATGACAAAGTAAGTTTGATACACCATAGGAGGTAATTGGAAAATATTGATTTCTTTCCATGTGAAATAGTAAACATAAGTAATCTTTACTACTCACTTCTGTAATTTAATCAGCAGCTTATGTGACAACATGCTTCCCAGGGTGAAATGTATTACCTCTGTACCCATCACACGAGCTCCTAAACCCATTCCCACTTCAGTCAACACAACAGGCCCCATCTACCTACTCCAGCTCCCCACAGAATACAAGCAAGGAGTCTGTGTTTGTGAAAATCTGTGAATCTAAGCGGAGTGCATTTAGTATTTGCATCCCTAAAAGGTGATGCGACAAATTACCTTGAAAAATATGGAAAATAGGGGCCAGTGGCTGAGTGGCAAAATGGGACACTCTGCAAGGCTATCCCCCATTGGTGGTGGGGTGCCAGTTCTGCTCTGGGGGCCTCCCTGAACACCCTGGACATGTACTTTCCCATGTACTGACTGAAGGCTGCAGTAGAACACAGCATTAAGACCTTGGTGGTGCTGTCTGTCTCTCTATGGAAGAAATAAACTTTTAAAAAAAGGAAAGACGTGTTCTTTTCCTAGATAGCTCATTTTCCCTGAGAACCTACTAAGCGCCAGGCACAGTTCTAAGGGCTAAAACAGAAATTCACTTGATTTTCACAGCAGCTCTATGGGAAGGTCCTATCATTAACCTCCACTTTATAATGTACAAATCTAGGCACTGAGAAGCAGTAACTAACTCCCCAGAGGCCACGGGCTGGGAAGAGGAGTCAGATTTCCAATCCCCTCAATCCCACTTCACAAACTCCGCCCCTTCTGCTCCGCCCTAGCATTAGGAAAGCTGGAGATGGTGAGGAGAACTGAAAGAGGGGGAGGGGAGAGTCTAATCCTCTGCCCCAGTTTTTCATGGGTTCTTTCTGCAGACTTAAAACGCAATCGCTGTGTCAAAGAAGGCAAGAGGCAGACTTCTGCACAGGAGGGAGGCTTGGGAAGAGTGGAAGGAGGCGTGGAACTGAAACTGATCTGGACCTTGTTCTTCCACTCCTGGGCTGTCAGGTAGCAAGCATGTAACTCCAAGTATCTGAGGACCAAAGTTTGACTGCTTTTTCCTATCTCAAAATTCTTTCCAAGAGGCCTGTTAGAAGTCATGCCTACAAACATTAACAGACTACCTTGGTCCATTGATAACATCCTGTTCCTAGTACAGTATCTTTAGGATGCATAGTAAGTCTTCTTATCTTTGTTAAAGTAAAACACAGACATTCTTTTGCTGATTTCTTCCCCCAGACAAGAGACCTTCCTTTTCAATCACCAAGCTAAAAATTTGTAAACCTACCTATAACACTCACGCCTCCACTTCCAGATGTCCTGCCTTCTTGGGCTAGACCAATGAAGACTCTTTACATTAAATTTCAAACTTTGTTTCTCTCACTTTCAAAGTCAAATAAAAGGAGCCACTGCATCTGAGCATGCCCGAGAAACCTGCCTCTCTTTCTCTGGTTCTGGTCACTGGATCTCAGGGTTAATAGTAAACCACAACAGTTGTTATTTCTGCAGAGCTGGTAATTTTCATCCACATACCTCATCTTCCCCATTTGATAAATGACAATAATCAGACTACAGCCAAAGTCACTTCCTGGCTGAATCTAGTCCACAGACATTTGTCTGGGTGCCCGGTTGAGAAACATTTTTTCAGCCAACATTTAAAACTTGGGAGATTTCACATTTTAAAATCCTGAGTTCAGGATGCTCTCGAAAAACTGAAAAATCTAGCAACAGAAGGCCTGCACTCCTGCCTGGGAGCTGGAGCTGAAGGCAACAGCCTGTCAGATGACACAATGCTCCTGGTCCCCACCCTGACCTCTCCCAGAGGTCTCCCTGCCCTGAAGCCAACTCTGAGGTGCCATTTACCAGCAGGTCTGAGAGTTGCTTCCTTACAGTAAAGATGAAAGAGAAGGTCCATATCTCAGCAAATGTGAGAACCATCACAGCCAGTCATCACAGCCAGTCCTTACTGTGTGCCAGACCCTGGTCTAGGGGCTTTGCAACTATTAGTGCATTTAATTCTCACGAGAACTCTAAGTGGTAGATACAATTATTATTTCTATTTTATGGATGATGGAGAAATGGTCACATGCTTCTAAAAATTAGCTCCCAGGGCCACAAGTGGCATGGTGTTATTAAGGACAGCTAGATCCCAAATGGTGGACTGCACAAATGGAATCCTGGACCCTGTGGCTTGAAAAACATGCTGGGCACAAAGGCACAAAGTCCTGAAAGGAGGGAAAAATGGAGGAGAAGGGGTTGTGGCTTGACCATTCTCCTTAGGGGGTGCTTTCTCTCTCTCTCTTACTCTCTCTTCCTATCCCTCTATCCCCCAATGAGTACATGCACCCTCTGGCAAAATATTTAAAAGAAAGACAGAAATTAGTTAACAGGTTTCTTTGTAGAAGTGAAGAATATTTTGGGGGGACCAGCAGTTAGAGTAAAGGCTATGTCGCTGGACTCCCACGTAGTTGACCGCGGTTCGTGTCCCGTACCCGGTGGCTTAAAAAAACTCACGCCGGGCGCATGTGCGTGCATGCCCAAGATCCCAAGAGGAGAATGGAGGAGAAGGGATTGCAGCGTGGCCCTCCCCTCTGGGGGGTGATTTCTTGCTTTCTGTCTCTCTGTCTGTCTCTGTCTGGCGAGCGCACGCGCCCTATGGCAAAAACCTCTCCCCCCCAAAAAAGAGAATATTTTGGGGTATGCAAAGCATATTCAGGCGTTGAAAAAAACTGACATAAGCAGCATAATAAAATAAATCCTAACCACAGCATTACCTGC
Source organism: Tupaia tana (assembly GCA_026018925.1). Classification (NCBI taxonomy): domain Eukaryota; kingdom Metazoa; phylum Chordata; class Mammalia; order Scandentia; family Tupaiidae; genus Tupaia; species Tupaia tana. The sequence goes on from JAKSZU010000016.1 coordinate 62,525,497, forward strand.
CTTTGTAGGCTTCTAAATCTGTGAGCCCCATATGGGATTCTAAGGGTTCTGAGACACCCCGGGGTCCCCAAAATGGGACCTGGGACGAGCTCTGTCCAGTCTCTTCTAGCTCTAACCTTCTGTAATTTTAGGTGGGGGGGGGGGGGGTCATACAATTTATTTAAATAGGGGCTAGATGGAGGTGCAGTGCTATAATAAAATGTGACATTCTGCAAAGCTGGCCCACTTGGGAAGGTCCCAGGTTCACATCTAGAGACCTCTCTCAGGACACAGGGCACCATTATCCTGGGCCTAGCAAAGGCCAGGGGTGAATTGTGGCATTAAGTCTCTGTTGTGGGGAACCAGCAGTTAGCGTAATGGCTATGTTGCTGGACTCCCACGTAGTCGACTGTGGTTCGCGTCCTGGACCCAGTGGCTTAAAACTCACGCCGGGCACGTGTGCTTGTGTGCCCAAGATCCCGAGAGGAGATGGAGGAGAAGGGATTGCGGCGTGCCCATCCCCCCTGGGGGGTGATTTCTCGCTTTCTGTCTCCATGTCTCTCTCTGTCTGTCTGGCAAGACCTCTCCACAAAAAAAAAAAAAAAAAAAAAAAAAAAAAAAAGACTCTGTTGTGGGGGCCAGCAGGTGGTGTGGAGGTTAAGGCACTGGACTCCTATGCGACCAACCATGGATCAAGTCCAGGACCTGATAGCTTGCTTTCTCACTTTCCCTTTCTCTCTCTCTATAATCAAACTAAAATTAAGTAATTAATTTAAATAAGTAATTCTTTTTTTTTTTTTTTTTAAAGACCCTGTTAGGGGTGCTATCTCTGTTTTTCTCATTCATGGAAAAATAAATAAAATACTTTCAAAAAGTTTGTAAATACTCTGTGACCGTTTGGAGAGGAAACACACACACACTGCATTGTAAGTTCACTCCGAGTTTAGAAAACTGTGGTGGTCCCTGCAGTGTTCAACTTCCTGCCAGGTGCTGTAGTCACCCATAGCTTTCTGTCCCCAAAGGACAGGGAAGTCAGAGAATTCATCAGCTATGGGTGGATCAGGTAGCAGCAGATATTGTAGGGGGAAGGGGGGTTGGAAGAGAAAGTGACTTCACCAGGACAGGAAAAGGGGGAGGACAGGAACACTAACTGAAAAGCAGGGGGAGGGGCTGCAGGGTCTAGTGAAGGGAGCTAGAACAGCAATATTACTAGGACCGGGCTGAGCTACTCCAAAGGACAGTGTCAACCATACTTGCCCATTGGAGAAAAAGGAACCATCTGGGACCAGCAGTTGGTATAATGGCTATGTCGTGGGACTCCCACATACTCGACCGCGGTTCAAGTCTCGGACCCAGTGGCTTAAACTCATGCCAGGCACGTGTGCATGTGTGCCCAAGATCCCAAGAGAAGAATGGAGGAGAAGGGATTGTGGCGTGGCCACCCCCTGGGGGGGTGGGGGGTGGTGATTTCTTTCTGTCTTTCTGGCGAGCATGTGCCCTATAGCAAAAACCTCTCCAAAAAAAAGGAACCATCCAAGGTCCCTGGAAACATGGCCTGGAGGCTTGGCTAGAACTTCTGACTGCTTTATGAAGAATGACCGGCAACCCACTAGGGGACCAAGAACCTTCTCAGGTTACAATGATAACCCAGTGAACATTCATGGAACCTGCTGTGCCAGTCCCTGTGGCAGATGCTGGCATACAAAGGAATAAGAGTAGGTCTCTGGGGCCAGCCAGTGGAATGGTGGTGACACACATGGATCTGCATGGAAAAGGTCCTGGATTTGCAACCTGGGACCTCCCTTAGCTGGACAGGTGTGCGAGCATGCATGTCCATGTTCCGCGGTGACTGAGACTAGGGTGGACAGCAGCGTGAAGACCTTGTTGGTGGTGCCTGTCTCTCTTTCTTTCCTCATAGAAGAAATAACTTACAAAAAAAAAGAAACAAAAAGGTACAAGGCATAAACTTACTAGGAAAGAAAAAACAAAGAGTGGGTCATTATCCTCAAAGAGGGAGAAAGCACACAGAGCCCAATACAGTAACAGAACAATGCATGAAGTACTCTGGCACCCCACCATAGGGAGGAGTTCGTCTTGCAGGTGGTGCTGGCCACTGCAAACTACCGTGTGGAGGGAACTTGAGAGAAGGACCCAGCTGGCATCAAACAGAGCCTGGGCAAGGCACGGAAGTGGGAAAATATATGGTGTGCTTGAGACTGTCAATTTCCTGCGGTGACATGGACAGGGGCTGACATCTCAGGTGTCATTGGGGGAACCATGTGCTCAATGTGAGAAGTAAGCACTTGATGCCTGGACCACCAGCGAGAGGGGTTTGCATCCTGGGACCTCCCCACGCACACAGAGTATGTGCATGGCTGTGACCGAGGCTGGCTGAGACTAGGGTGGGTGGTGGCCTGAATAGCCTATAGAAGTGCTGTCTGTCTGTCTGTCTCTCTCTCATGAAGAAACAAACTTTGTAAAAGAGAATTCATTTTTTAATTTTTTACATCTCTATTTTTTCTGCCAGTGGGTAAGTGTGCTTGCCAGAGAGACAGACAGACAGATAAACATAAAATGCCCCCAATGGGGTATGGTCATATTACAATAATTTCTCCTCCATTTCTCCATTTTGGCAGGATTCTGGGTATGTGTGCACATGTGCCTAGCATGTTTTTCAAGCCATCAGGGCCAGGACTCAAACTATGGTCGACCATGTGAGATCCAACTTTTTATATACAGCACTTAACTGCTGCACTATGGGGTCAGCCCTACATCTTTATTTTTCAAGATTAATTTTTTTTAACTCTATAGCTTTTCTTTGTTTTCTTTTCTTTTTTTTTTTTTTTTTAGAGGCTTTTGCTATAGGGCGCGTGCGCTCACCAGACAGACAGAGAGAGACAGAGAGACAGAAAGCGAGAAATCACCCCCCAGGGGGGATGACCACACTGCAATCCCTTCTCCTCCTCCATTCTCCTCTGGGGATCTTGGGCACGCACGCACACGTGCCCAGTGTGAGTTTAAGCCACTGGGTCCGGGGCGTGAACCGTGGTCGACTACATGGGAGTTCAGTGACATAGCCATTACGCTAACTGCTGGTCCCATAATTCTATAACTTTTCAAAAAATCAACTGATCAGGACCAGCAAATGGCATAATGGTTATATTGCTGGACTCCCACACAGTTGACTGCAGTTTGAGTCCTGGACCCAGAGGCTTACACTCCTACCTGGCATGTGTGTGTGTGTGTGTGTGTGTGTGCCCAAGATCATGAGAGAATGGAAGAGAAGAGACTGCAGTGTGGCCATCCCCCTGGGGAGTGATTTCACGCTTTCTCTCTCTTTCTGTCTCTCCAGTTAGTGCATGTGCCCTATAGCAAAAATCTCTCAAAAAAAAGAAAATGAAAACAAAAGCAAAAAAAATCAACTAATCAACTTTATAGAACAGTTCTGAGAATAGTGATGAACTCTCATATACTTCCCCTGACAAGTTCTTGCTAGCTAATGTGACAAGATAACATGACTGCTGGAAAAAAACAAGAGATGGCCAGCTGGTGGTGTGGAAGTTAAGGCAGCTGGATCACCCATGGCTGTCTAGGAATTAGAGTCTTAGACCTAGCAGTTTAAAAAACATGTCAAGTGGAGCCAGCAAGTAGTGTAGTAGTTGGGACCCTAGACTCCTACATGCCAACCCTAGTTTGAGTCCCAGGCTTGGCTGCTTGAGAATCATGCCAGGCACATGTGCGTGTGTGCCTAAAATCCTGAGAGAAGAATGGAGGAGAAAGGAGAAGGTATGGTGGTATGCCTATCGCCCCCACCCCAGGATGATTTCTTACATTCTCTTTCTCTATCTCCAGCAAGTGCATATGCCCAATGGCAAAAACCTAAAAATGAAAAAACAAAAGAGAACTAAAAACACACCAAATGTGTTTGTGTATGCCCAAAATCCCAAGAGGAGAATGGGGAAGAAGGGATTGCGAGTGATTTCTCATTTTCCCTCTCTATCTCTCTGGTGAGTACATGTGCTCTATAGCAAAAGCTAAAATAAATAAATAAATAAATAAATAAATACACACACATACATACATACATAAAAATTAAAAAAAAAAACAAGAGGCAAGAAATTAATCAGATGAAAGAATGGGAGCAAAGAAGAAAACAGAACAGACATACAGTCTATCTGGTACACACATTTATTTTGCCTACTGAGTGCTTGTTTTGGGTGTTCTGTTTTGTTTTGTTTTGGCTTGGTTTTAGTAGTAAGAGAAACAGACAAATCACCAGGAGCCCGGGGAAATACCATAGGACAGAAAAGGCCAGACATGCTGATGGGGTACTTTCGGCAAAACCTTACTAATTTAACCGTCACCCATTTTGCACTTTGGGATTATTTGGATAAGCTAGGCTAAATTTCATCTTGGCATTATTAATTCTTTGAGAAAGTTTGCTAAGCAAATGAACAGTGTAAACAGGGCAAATGTTGAATATTTGCTCTAGGGAGAGGCAAAAGCAAATGAACAACTTAAAAAACCTTTCTAATTATATTGATGTGGTGAACTTTTGTCTAATTATTATGTTCCTTGAAAACTGAGTCAAATTTTCTTCCAAACATCTCATATTTTAAAAACGCTAGGGAAAATCCGACTTTAACACAAAGGTGAACATTTTAGAAGGTAGAAGATTCACACACTGCCAATTTACCTCCATGTAAATAAAAAATGTCAAACAATGGGTTTTCTTTTAAGCAAAGAGTGAACTAATTAGAAAGATTACTATTTGCTAAGGAGCTTCATCAGCAGTGTTCCCTTCCTCTCAGCACTACAGAAAAGCCTGCCCATTGGCAGGTAATAACAGCACCAGCCACCTTGGAGGAACTTTTTTTTTTCTTTTTAAGGATTTTTGCCATAGGGAGCATGCACTCACCAGAGCGAGAGAGAGATACAGAGAGAGAAGGAAAATGAGAAATCACCCCCAAGGGGGTGGCCACAGAGCTAAACCTTCTATTCCACTCTCCTCTCCAAATTTTGGACATGCATGCCCAGGTGCCCGGTGTGAGTTCCAAGCTGCAGGGTCAGGACTTGAATTGTGGTCAGCGATGTGGAAGTCCATCATCTTAACCAACCACACCAAATGTTGCCTCCAAGGAGGGACTTTCTTTTTACATGCTAGGTTTGGTGTTAAGTCCTTTCATGCATTCTTCACTGAATTCATCAAATAAAATGGGCTTCATCTTCATCTCCATTTTACTGACAGAAAAACTGAGGTTCTGAGAGGTCAAAGCACACAGCTGAGATTCAAATCTGGGGCTATGAGTTCCCCCAAAACCTCAGAACATTGCATATGTGGCGTCAGAGAACTAGGACCTGCCCAAAGTAAAAGCAATGGGCCAGGGAAAAAAGTGAAAAGCTCAGGTGATTTGGAGATGTAGACTAAACCAAAGTACAGTCCAGTTTGGGAATATGACCAGACAACTTAGCTTTTGCTAAGTTTAGGAAGCAAGCATCTTTCTATCAAGGCCAGGCTTGTCTTATCTACTAGACAATTAATTATGGTATTCTTCACTTTACCCAATAGTAGAAGGGGGTTTCAAAATGCTTGTGGAAAATGGCATTAAAATACTAGTTTATTTTTTTAAATGAATCATTTATTTAATTACATTTATTATTTTAATTTGACCAGACAGAGATAGAGAGAGAGAAAGAGAAAGCAAGAAAGCAAGCCTCCAGATCCAGGACTCAAACTGCAGTCGGCCATGTGGGAATCCAGAGCCTTTAACCACCACGCCACCTGCCAGCCCCCAATATTAGTTTATTTTGGTGCACAAATTTTTAAGATCCATTCATAGATTTTCCACAATATGTATTTTCTACAGACTTTCGAAGACCTCTTGTGCCTATAAAATTATGTATAACTCAGTTTTTTGTTGCTTTTTGCCAGGAGGTATGTGCACTCACCAGAGAGAGAGAAAATAATAAGAAGAAAGCACCTCCTGGTGGAATATCATCACAACACATCCCTTTTCTATTTATGCATTCTGATGGGATTTGAGGCAAGCACATACATATAGCCAGCAAGCCACTGGGGCCAGAACTGAATCACGGTTGGCCCTATGGGACCCAGCTCCCATAGCCACTAGGCTATGGGCCAGCCCTATATGAATCAGTTGTTTGTTTGTTTGTTTGTTTATTTATTTATTTTTAAATGAATCAATTTTAAAAGCTGAAACTGAAAATGGGATTCTTTGAAAATCTAATCTTAGGATAAACACTTTCTTAGAATGAATTATTTCTTTGTGTAATCAATCTGAAAATGAACAGATTCCTCTTTTGGGCCACAATAACGTTCTAGGAGTACTGAAGAGGCAGAATAGGCTTCTTGAAAATAATCTGTAACAATGTTTCTCAAAGTGTGTTCCACAGATCCTGGGAAAAGGGGTCCTTAAAGACAAAACGAGTCATGTACCACATCACAACATTTTGGTCAATGACAGACTGCACATATAGAGGTCTTTAAGAAGTTCATGGGAAATGTGTATTATGAAAAAACTATGCATGGATCTTAATGTGTTTGGCACTCAAACTTTAATTCCATTTTCCACATACTTTTAGAACTCCCCTGTACATATCATGGTGGTGCCACAAGGAGCATAGGTTATACCATATAGCCTAGGTTTGTAGTCGGCTATACCATGTAGGTTTGTGTAAGTACATTCTATGACGTTTGCAAAACGACAAAATCACCTAATGTACTTCTCAGAAAGTAGCCCTGTTGTTGAGCAACACACGACTGTATTTTCACCAAATTCTAAGATTTCTTTTCACTGTGTTGACGTTTGTGCTGATGATGCAAAGCAAGGGTGGGTAACTTGCTTGGACCCTGAATCAAGTCAGAAGGTACTACCTTTTCTCAGTAAAACAAACAAATAGAAGGCCATGCTTCCACAAGAATGTCTTGACGAAACAGTAACAAATTAATTTGATTAAATTTCAACCCATGAGTACACATCTTTTCACTATTTTGCATGAAAAAATGGGAAGTACACAGACAGCACTTCTGCTATAAGCTATGAACAATGGTTGATCCCAGAAAAATACTATGCAGTTATCTGAGTTGCCAGCTAACTCCATTCTGTATGGAGTGCCCTTTTAACTTGATTAAACAACTAATAGTCCAGTTATGGTTATTCAGACTAGGGTATTTGGCAGACATTTTCTCAAATACTGTTAATGTCAGCCTGTCACTTCAAGGAAGGAAACAACTGACACTAATCTCTGTTGCCAATGATAAAACTCAAGCTTACAAGTGAAAACAAGTGGAAAACTTCCTTTTTTAATTAACCTTTTTAAATTAATCATTTTATTTATTTATTTATTCATTTATTTTAACTTGATTAGAGAGAGATGAGAGAGAGAGAGAGAAAGTGAGAAAGCAAGCCTCCAGGTCCAGGACTTGAACCATGGTAGGCCACGTGGGAGTATCCAGCACCTTAACCACCACGCCACCTGCTGGTCCCAATGGAAAACTTCTTTCCATTACCTTGAGTTTAATAGTTCCCAACATTTAACCCTTTGTTAAAAAAAGAAATTTTGTAGAGGGTACATGTGCTCGTCAAAGACAGAGAAAGAGGGAAAGTGAGAAAGCACAAAATGGGGCACAGCCATACTGTAATCCCTTGTCCTCCATTGCTCCTCTTGGGATTTGGGGCATGCATGCACACCCATTGGGTATGTATTTCAAGCCATCAGCTCCAGGGCTCCAACTACACAGGGATTCAGCCAACTTCACTACCACACCACCAGCTGGCCCAAACCTCTTAAAAAAAAAAAAAAGCATTAGGTGGTAATATTAATGAACATGATTTTTTATTATATTATATAATAACATTTCAAATGTCAATATTTGGCAGATTTGCATAACTTAGTGAACCAATATTTTCCAAATGATCAATGGCTGATGTTATAACATCGTACATAGGTGGGGACCAGCAGATGGGGTAAGGGTTATAGAGCTGGATTCCCACGTAGTTGATGGCAGTTCGAGTCCTGGACCCAGCGACTTAAAACTGGTGCCAGGTACTTGTGCGTGCATGTCCAAAATCCCAAGAGGAGGCTGGAGAAGGGACTACGGCGTGGCCATCCCTGCTGTGTGTGTGTGGGGGGGGGTGGTGGTGATTTGTCACCTTCTGTCTCTCTGGTGAGTGCATACACCTTATAGCAAAAATCTCTCTTAAAAAAATACATGGGTAAAATAGCCATGTAAAGGGCAAAATAGACCAATGAATGTTAATGCAACAGAGTACAAAAGTTCACTAATGTGGTTTCAGATTCCACGTTATGACTAACCTTTAAGAAATTGCCCATTTGCTGAGTTTTGGAGCCGTATCAAAGAATAATGTTTACAGTTACCTGAAAAGGCAATTACAATACTCCTCCCTATAGAAGACTAGATTTTCTTCACATATAGCACAACAAAACAGTTTGGATGCTGAAGCAAAAATGAGTCTAGTTGTTTTCTCTAAGTCAGACATTGAAAGATTTGAGGAAATGTGTATAACAAGAAAAATGATCGGGATTCTAGCTCAGACTCTCCAGACATTAGTCTTTCCATCTGCAAACTGAGCTATTTTTACATTCCTTCCATTGATTCTAACTGGGGAGACATACATGATGGCCCATAGGCTGCCTTCAGTCATCAGAGTGATTGCCCAACATGGTATTGCCAGAAGTGCAACAAGAAAGTTAGTTGGAGCTGAGTGAACAGCTCTTCTTTCAGATGGGTTTTCAGTCACAGCCCCAATCTAGCCCACTAGCCTTGCCCCTGCAGATATCTGCATTTGCAACCTCTGGAAGGAAAGTTAAAAACCTTTCCAAATCTCAAATTCCATAATTCGGCCCCAGAGACAGAGTGTCTGAGTTCCACACTTACTCTGCTACTTGCTGGCTGACTTTGGGCAAGTTAACTTCTCTGAACCTCAGTTTCCTCATGTGTAGAATGGGTTAACAGTGACCTCAAACGGCTGTTAAGAAGCTTAGCTAGCAAATGTCTGATAGCGCTTATAGAGTTAATGGTATTGAACAGTACTCTGTTAACGTGGGCTATTATTATTACTGTAAAACACGGAAGGGGAGCATTCCCGTTTCCCGCCAACCTCATACTAATTCCCTTCTCGGTAGCTGACAACTGCACTCCCCACGATCACGCTTACCTCTACCAACTCTTACCTCCAGACCCACAGTTCCACATCCCAGGACATACAGGGCCCTCTTCAGATCTCTACTTCTCCTTCCCCATCCTAAATCCCCTCACTGGGGCCCCAGCCAGTAACAAGTTCCTACACGACCACAGCTCACACACTGGCCAAACCACTGACCACTCCCCCAGCCTCTCCTCCCCATCCTAGACCACTAAATCTCCTTTTCCCTTAGATCGGAGACCAACTTGTGTCAGGCAGTGGTAGTCCAGGGGCCTACGGCCTAGGATTCCGCCCCGGGAGGGCTCAGGAGGGATAAGGGAATAACTGCCCGACCTCCCGGAGGGGCCCACAGACACTCACCCTCCATCCCTAGAGGCGGCGGTTCCGGGTGCTCGAACCGGAAGCGGCCCTTACAGTGTTTGCAGTTCCCCTGGTTACTGTGAGGTTCCGGACCAATAGCGGTGGAACTCCACCCATTGGGCCCGCCCCCAGAGGGGTGACGTAACACCGGCGCGTTGGAACTCGGATCCACCTTCCTGGGCCGCCCAGTGCACTGCGCAGGCGCGTGTGCCTGGCCTCTTCGCGACGTGGTGCGCAGGCGCCTCGGGCGCTGCTTACCGGAGTAGCAATGGACGCCTTGGAGTCGTTGTTGGACGAAGTGGCCCTGGAGGGGCTGGATGGCCTGAGTCTTCCCTCACTGTGGAGCCGTCTGGAGACGCGAGTGCCGCATTTCCCGCTGCTTTTGGAGCCCTACACTCAGGAGTTTCTGTGGCGGGCCCTTGTTACGAACCCCGGCATCACATTCTATGAGAATCCTCGAGAGCGACGCGACCTCCAGCTCCAGGACCGGTGAGCGGCCTGGCCCCGCGGGCGGGCGGGCGGGCGAGCCGGCAAGTGCAGAGCCCGGAGTCTAATGGAGCAGGGAAGGGACGGAGGAAACGAGCAGAGTCGAGGGAGGATCGGAGCATGATGGGGGAGGGGCGGGGTGGGGACTTTGGTTCGGGGTCTCTCCGGCCTGGCAGGGCCCAGGAGTCTGATGGAGTTGGGGGCGCATCTCGTGACGTCCCATGTCCCGTGTGCTTAGAGATATTGGTGAGCCGTAGAAGGGTACTTCTAAAAGTTCATGGAAAATGGAATTTAAGTATGAGGTGGGGTTTTTTTGGTGCAAAAAATAATTAGGAATCCATGGGACCAGCAGATGGCGTAATTGTTACATCGTCGCTGGACTCCCACGTAGTTGACTGCTGTTTTGGACCCGCGGCTTAAAACTCATGCCAGGTGTGTGTGCGTGTCTGCCCCAAATCCCAAGGGGAGAATGGAGGAGTGATTGAGGCCTGGCTATGCCCTCTGGGGGGGATTTATCACATTATGTCTCTTTGTGTCTCTGGCAAGCGCGACTGCCCTACAGTAAAAATCTCTCTCAAAAACAAAAAGTAGAAATCCATGCATAGTTTTTTCATAATATGCGTTTTCTGTGAATTTCTGGAAGACCCTCTTGTATTGTGAGGATCAGGAAAGATTTCTAGCGTTAATAACGTCTAAGACAAGACTTAAAAGGTTAGACTAAGGTACCCAGTTGGCAAAGAGTGCTCTGGACAAAGAGAAATAAGTTTGAAAGCTTGAAGGAAGAGAAATCAGTATGGCTGAATTGTAGAGTTGGAGTAGACAATGAAGAATAATAGTTGACACTTGCTTATTATGAGCTGGGACTGTTCTAAGATCCTTAAGTATAGCAAGTTATTTAATTTGAACAACAATCTTAGGAGATGGATATTATCCTCATTTTCCCAAAGTGAAAATTGAGGCGCCGAAGGATTAAGTGACTGGCTCTAGGTCATCAGCTAGCAAAATCAGAAGCCAGTTTTGATCTGCAATCCCCTTTGCCCTTAAACCGAATTAGATGGGAGAGATAGTCAATAATTGCTTAATCTACATAAAGAATTTATCCTTTATCAGAGGAGAGTGGAATACTGTTGTAAGAACAAAGAGCTGAAGTTAGGAGATTTATAATATTAATTATTTAGTTACACTATGGTTAAATGACTGGCTTGCCATGTAGTGGGTGTGGGAATGAGGGGAAAAAGATGTAATCAACACCTATTAGACAAAAGGATCAAAAGGATTTGGTGACTGATCGGATGTAGAGGTGTAAGAAAAGATAGGAATCAAAGATGATGCCCTCCAGTGCTTGCTGCTGGGATCTCTGAATAAATGCTAATACCCTTTACTGAAGCAGGGGACATAGAAGAGCCAAACAGTTGTTGAGTCTGGGGGAGGTGGTGAAGGTGCTGCATGTATTGGGTTGTCGGAGAAGTCAATGCATTCTTGCATAGAAAAATGGAAGAATGTGTCACAATTTTTCTCATGACCCAAGTACTTAGAGATACATTGAGTTTGCGATTCTATGGGTTGTCCAAGTGAAGATTCTGTTTAGTAAACATGACTTCAAGGAAGAGAAAGCAAGCCAGAGGGGGCAACTGACTTAAACATTTGTGAGTTATCTCATATAGTTGGTAATTAAGCTGTTGGCTAAGGTCACCCCTAAGAGAGAGTGTAGTGTGGTTAGAGGTCCTAAAACATAACCCTGAGGTACACCAAGGTTTCCAGGCTGGATGGAGGAGGAAAAATCTTCAAAGAGAAGACTGGGGAGATGCAGCTGGAGAGGTAGTCAGGCCAGGGTAGTGTCGTGGAAGATGTGGAGAAGACCTGATTTGAGAACACAAGGTTAAATGTCCTGAGGTCACAGACAGGGCATGAGAAAAGGGTTAAACAGTGTATGTGGGTGGCCCACCCATGGTCTGGTGGTTCAAGTGGCTGGATCCCACTTGGGCGATCGCAGTTCAAGTCCTAGACTTACTGACTTGGAAAACCTGCGGGGTGCATATTTGTGCCCAAAATCCCAAAAGAGAGAGAGAGAAAGAGAGAGAGAGAGATGGAGAAGGGATTGTGACATGGCCATGCCCTGTGCTGGGTACTTTCTCACTTTCTCTCTCTCTGACAAGTTCAAAAGAAAAATAAATGTACATGGGATTTGGCCTCCACTAGGCCCGTGCAGGAGGTGAGCAAGGTGTCAAAGAAAACTTGACAAACTTGGCTGACTGAATAAAAGAGGAAACGCAAGTGAAAGATGTCTCCTTGGTGTTGGTAAGAGGCAACTGGGAGAATATGGTATCCAAGACAAAGGAGGGACTTGATTAGGGATGGAGCGAGGCAGGGATAGCTTTTTTCCTCCCCTTAATAGCTGGAAGATTCCTGCGCTTCCCAGAGAGAGAGAGGGAGAAAGCACCCAGAATGGGGTGTGGTTGTGCTGCAGTCTCTTCTCTGTTTCTCTGTTTTGGGGATTTGGGGCACACATACATATGTGCCCAGTGTTTTTCAAGCCTCTGGGGCTGGAGTTCAAACTATGTGGTCAGCCATGTGGGATCCAGCTCCCTTAACCACTAGGTTTTGGGCTGGCCCATAGCTTTGGTTTTAATTTCCTGGGATGTGAAATGTATGATAGACAGTTGAAGACATAAGATTTGGCATTTGTTGGGGACGGGGGAAGACAGGATCAAGGATTCAAAGGGAGGATTGTTAATACATAGGTGATAATTAAAACCTTAAAAGTGGGTGAGAAGGCTAGATGCAATATGGAAAGAGGCCTTTTTTTTTCCTTCCCACTTGCCATAGAGCGTGTGTGCTCACTGGAGAGAGGAAAGTAAAGAAGTATCCCCTGGGGACAAGTCCATGCCACAGTCTCTTTTCCATTCTCCTCTCGGGATTTTCCCCCAAGAGCCTGGCCTGTTTTTAAAGCCACTGGGTCCAGGACTAAACTGCATAGTCGGCCATGTGGGATCCAGCCATGTTAACCACTGTGACACTGCTGGCCTGAATAATGATGTCTTAAAGGAAAAAAACCTTAAATCATTTAGTCTAAGCTTAGTGGTCTGTGGACCAGACAGCAGATTTGAAGGGAAACCAAAAGGCTAAGACTTGGGCGATGGTTTTGGTTGAAGCACCCAGCTTCTGCAGCTCCCAGCTTCTACGGTAGTTTAGGGGAAAGTTCTGTGTTCTCTGGGGTTGAAAGGCAGAAACCTGCTTGTCCAGATTGACTGCACTGGGGAGGCAGGAAGACTGATCTCACTTATTCTCTCTGATCTCTGCTGGAGGTTGTCAAAGAACACACCAAGCATGCATTATTTCTGAAGGTGAGTTGGATTTGATATTTGTGCTTTTTTCCTTAGATATGAAGAAATTGACTCAGAAACTGGTATTCTGGAATCCAAAAGGGACCCAGTTCCTTTGGAGGATGTCTACCCCATTCATATGATCTTAGAGAATAAGGATGGCATCCAGGGCTCATGCCGGTACTTCAAGGAGAGGAAAAACATTACCAGTGACATCAGGTCCAAGTCTCTGCAGCCTCGTTGTACCGTGATAGAAGCCTATAACAGGTAACTGATTAGCACCCTCAGAATTTGCCAGGGATATAGGGTCTGGGTGGTGGTGCAGTAGTGGTGTGTCTGGATCCACTTGTGAGATGGCCTGGGTTTGCCTCCGGAGACCTCCCTGGTCCCAGTCTGGGTTCTGGGCCTGCTTAGACTGGGGCTGGATTGCAGTGTGGGGACCCTGTTGAGGGTGCCTATCTTTGTCTCTTTCATGGAAGGAAAAATGGATGGGTGAACTTTGGAGAAAAACAGAAAAGACATTTCCTGGGATTTTAAGCCAGGGTATAGTCAGAGCACTTGGATCTGCCTCACGTCTATGGGAATTTACCAGCCAGGCCTCAGCCTTCTTCATTGCACTCCTCTAGGGGCTCATCGAGGTCAGGGATTCTGCCTTTCTCTTTCCCTTGTGTCCACAGTCCTAGAACAGCTGGGGTTGGTAGATAGCTGGCATTTGGATGGCGCCATGTTCTCTCACCCAAGCTGGGCCCTCTGCAGCCCAGACATCCTTTTGTGAGGCTTTGGTCAGTGTCCCAGTTTCCCAATGTGACTAACCCAGATTGTCATTTTTTCCCAAGCACCTAAGCCCATTTTCACCTCCCTAATTTATAGGATAGTGTGAACTCCTAACATCCACTTCTTTTCTTGACTTGCAGACTTTTTCATATGTCTCTTCTTCTCTCATCTCAGAGGAGACAAGAAATGCCTGTGCTCTGGATACTTCTCTTCCTCCTTTTCTGCCCTGTTCCCAGCCCAGCTTCCTGCGCCTCTGCTCCTTCTACCTGTGCCAGTTAGCTTGTCTTTGTCCTTGATTTTCAATTTTTGCCTGACTTCTGGTGCTTTCTTCTCAACACATGAACATAACTCGCCCATCATGACAGCCTTTTCTTGACCACACGTCCCCTGTAACTAGCTATCTTCCTGTCTCTGCAGCCATGCTTCTCAGAAGATACAGCCACATTTACTATTTCTGCCTCTTCCCCTCCCTTTCACCCCTCTGCCTTCTGTAGTACAGGTTCCCACCTAATCATTTCACCACAGTGTGGCCTCTAAGATCCTAACTGACAGGCCTGTGGACCCTGCCACAGTGTTAGGGCCTCTGGAAGCCCTTGCCCTGTTTGTTTTTCTACCTTTCTCACTGTTCCACACAGGCTTCTTTGTGGACCTCTGCTTCCTGCTCCCTCTCACATGCTCGCAGGGCTCTATCTGACCCCAGAGCTCTCTCCCAAGAGCCGTAAGTATTAGTGACCTACCTCTTGCTCAGTGTGATCAGCACTCTCCTTCACCCCACACCCACCTTCTCTTCCTCTTCTATTTTCTCATTTCCTTATTCAGGACAATGGTATTCCTGTGTACCTGGCTGTACAGGTCTTAAACTTGGGCTCTTTCTCAGCTCTTTCTCTCCCAAATTTATAGATTCAGTTGACCCTTGAGTCCTATAGAATGGACCTACATTTCTCAAACTTTTAATTCTCGAACTAATGTGATAGTCTCCTCTCTCCTCCATTCTCTTTTTAAAATTTTTTTAAATTAAATTTTATTTATTTATTTTTTAAAATTTGACAAGAGAAAGACAGAGAGAGTGAATGAGATACAGAAAGAGAAAGCAAGCCACCAAGTTCAGGACTTAAACCGTGGTCAGCCATGTGCGAGTCCAACACCTTAGCCACCATGCCACCTGCCGGCCCCTCTTCTCTCTCTCTCTCTTTCTCTCTCTCTCTCTGTTTTTTCTTTTAAGAATTACTTAATTTTATTATCATTATTATTATTTTAATTTGTTACAGAGCCTGCACACTTACCAGAGAGAGAGAGAGAGAGAGAGAGAGAAGGAGAAAGAGAGAGAAGGAAAGAGGGAAGTGAGAAAGCAAGCTGGGACTTGAACCGCAGTCAGCCATGTGAGAGTCCAGTGCCTTAACCACCTGCTGATCCCCTCTCCTTTTTTTTTTTAAAGAACTGTTTTCTGGGGGACCATCAGTTAGTGTGGTGGCTATGTCACTGGACTCCCATATAGTCGACTACAGTTCAAGTCCCAGACCCGGTGGCTTAAACTCACGCCGGGCGCGTGTGCATGTGTGCCCAAGATCCTGAGAGGAGAGTGGAGGAGAAGGGATTGCGGCATGGCCATCCCCCCTGGGGGATGATTTCTCGCTTTCTGTCTCTCTGGCGAGCACATGCACCCTATAGCAAAAACCTCTCCAAAAAAAGAAAGAAAGAAAAAGAATTATTTTCTTTAACTTTATTTGTTTACTTAATTTGACCAGAGAGAGACAGAGCAAGAACAAGATGGTGTGGGAGTGAGAAAGTAAGTCATTAGATCCAGACTTGAACAGCAGTCGGCCATGTGGGAGTCCAGCACCCTTAACCACCGCATTGCCTGCTGGCCACATAGCATGGACACAGTCAGATAATTGGCAGTAGTTAACAGAAATGTTGGAATTACAGTATTACAGAATCATAAACTAATCTGAGTAATAAATTACAGAATCATAAACTAATCTGAGTAATAAAATTTTAAAAAGTAGCACATCAGTTCCCCTGTTTTCAAACATTTTTTCCCCCAGCTGACCTCTTATAATTTAACTTAGTGTGCTTGTTTTGAGAAAAGAAAACACAGGTCCTAAATGTATAACATTCAAGCACATGAAGTAGACTCCCTTTCATGTACATTCACAACCTTTCTTTTTGAAGGCAGACTACACAGACTTCATGCCTTACGCAAAGACTAATTATAGGTTATACACAATGTGAAGGAAGATGCAGTTAAAACAAAGATGGCCGTTTCTTTTTTTGTGCACTTGGTGATAGAAGCAGAGTCATCTGGTATGAAGAGAAAGGAAAACTGTCAGAATGAGTTCAGTGGTGTGACAGCAGAGACCTTGTGACCAGGTGTCTTAAGCAGCGACTGGGAAGAGTGAATGTTGCTACAGATGGAGAGGGATTGGTAGCCCGTATATGTGGACTCTTTAAGTGACCCCTTTATCTGAGAAAGTGAGCTCCTCCAGTTGGGTAAACTTAGGCCAAGAAGTGAGTGAGAGATGGGTTCTCTACCAGCATATCTGCGAGATCTCTGTGCCAGAGATCGAACCCTGAGAGTATATGAGTGGAACAGGTCACCTTCAAGATACCAGTTTTTCGTTCTGTAGGCAAGGCCTTGTAGTAGCATCAGGCCTCAGCAGAGAAATTAGTCTTTTCTGTTGGGATGCTGAAAGTACCTGGCTAGCAAGTTTTAGGCATTATTCATCAAGCCATTAGGAGGAACTAGTGATTTATTCAAGATCTGGTCTGTAATAGTGAAGCCCAACCTAGACTGGAGGTCCGCTGGTTACACAGTGGAAAGTTTGTGACTGAAGTTTTTTTTTTTTTTTTTACCTGTCCAGTTCCCTATGCCAGCTCATTCACTTAACAAGTTCATACAAAGTCTCTGCTTTACACCCACAGTATTTTAGGTGCCAAGGATAGCCTGGAGAACTAGTCAACAGCATGCCTGCTCTGTGGAACTTAGGTTTGAAATGAGAGAGACTTAGATGAGAACGCCAGCCCAAAAATTGCCCCTTTCTGAGTGCTAACTGCTGTGAGAATATGAGGATGGTTGGGTGGGGCTGGAACTCTAGTTAACATTTTCTAAAGCATGGACAGCTGAGCTATGACCTCCATAATGAAAAGGAATTGGTCTAAAGATTTGGGAAGAGGAACAGCCAGGCAGAGAAAACAGCATGGATAGCAACTCTAAGGCTTGTTTTTTGGGAAGAAGGCTACAGTACTTTGAGTAAGGTCTGGGTCATGGAAGAAAAATGAGTGAAGCACAGACGACCAAATTGTGTAGGGCCTTCTAGACTATGAGGAGGTTGGATTTGGTCTGGTACCTTGGCAAGCCCTGGGAGGACTTTAAACAAGAAAATAATAAGATTGACTCTGTTCATTCGCCACACTGTAGTTCTGAGACTGAAAACTGACTTAGCTTAATTTGGGAGTGTTGTGAATTTCTGGAAAAAAAGAAAAAAAAAAAGATTATTCTGGCAGACTCTACTTTTTCTTATTTCTGTTTTAATTAAACTTTGGGGACAGCAAGTGGCATGGTGGTTGAGGTGCTAGACTCCCAAATGGTGACCATGGTTCAAGTCCTGGACCTAATAGCTTGAAGCTCATGTCAGGCACATGTACGTGTATGCCCAAAATCCCAAGAGGAGAAGGGTCTATGATGTGGCCATCACACCATCCCCCCACCCTGGGGTGGGGGGTGATTTCTCACCTTCCCTTTCACTTTCTCTCTCTCTCTCTGGCAAGTGCACTCACCTTATGGCAGAAGACTTTAAAAAAAAAAATCAGTTAAATTGTGTTCTTCATGTGGTTATTTCTGATTGGCAGGTGGGGCAGGAAACTGATCATCGTTGCCTCCCAGGAGATGCGTTACAGGGCCCTGATTGGTGCAGAGGGAGATCCTGATCTGAAGCTTCCCGACTTCTCCTACTGCATTTTGGAGCGATTGGGTCGGTCCAGGTGGCAGGGGGAGCTCCAGCGAGACCTTCATAGCAGTGCTTTCAAGTAAGGGGGATGAATTGCTTCTCTGCTTTAGACTGTGGGGTTCACTGGTCATTATGCCCTGCACCCCAATTGTAGTGGCCTGCTGCCTTCTCTTTTCGAAGGCGTCGGTGTTTTCCCAAAGCCATTGTCTCACAATGACTGTTCTCTTGAGTTGGCTGGATAGGAGGTGTTCTGTCCCTGGTGTTTTTGTCCAAGTGGGGTAAAGTAACCAACAAAGCAAAATGGCATGGCCTGTGCTCCTTTTTTTCCCCAGGGTTGATGCTGGGAAACTTCACTATCATAGGAAAATTCTGAACAAAAATGGGCTCATTACCATGCAGTCACATGTCATCCGATTACCCAATGGAGCCCAGCAGCACTCAATTCTCCTCCTCCTGAACCGATTTCATACGGACAGGTATGGTTTGTGGAAAATAAAAACATTTTGTTAGTTTTATACTGCTGCCATTTGTATTATGCCTTTAAAAATTGTAGAGGATAAACAGAATGTGACTATAGCTTAAAAAAAAGAAAAGGACCAGCAGAGGGCATAATGGTTACATAGCTGGACTCCCACATAGCTGACCGTGGTTTGAGTCCCACATCTGGCGACTTAAAACTCACGTGTGTCTGCACCCAAGATCCCAAGAGGAGATGGAGAAGAAGGGATTCAGGAATGGCGATCCTCCCTGGAAGGTGATTTCTCACTTTCTGTCTCTTTGTCTCTCTGGTGAGCACACTTGCCCTATAACAAAAATTTCTCTTAAAAAAAAAAAAAGGAATTGGGGACCGGCAAGTGGCGTGGTTGTTAAGGGTGCCAGACTCCCACATGGCCAACCGCAGATCAAGTCCTGAACCTGGTGGCTTGGTTCCTCTCATTCTCACTCTGTCCTTCTCTGGTCAAATGAAAATAAATAAATAGGGACCAGCAGTTGGCGTAATGGCCATGTCACTGGACTCCCATGTAGTTGACTGCGGTTCAAGTCCCGGACCCAGTGGCTTAAGCTCATGCTGCGTGAGTGTGTGTGCGTGACCAAGATCCTGAGAGGAGAATGGAGAAAAAGGGGTTGTGCTGTGGCCATCCCCGCCCCCAGGGGGTGATTTCTCGCTTATATCTCTCTGTCTCTTTTTCTGGCGAGTGCACGCACCCTATAGCAAAATCCTCTCCCCCACAAAAAAATAAATAAATAATAAAGTTAAATAAAATAATTATTTAAGAAAAAAAAGAATTACTGTTTCTGATGAAAATAAGTCCTTATTTAGGAAACCTGGAAATTATATGGAAGAGAAGGCTATCACCCTATAGCCAACAGTAGGAACTTTAAACATTTTGGTGAAATTTTGGGGGGATGTAAAAATAAAAGCAAGTCAGTCAAATTAGATTTGTCATGGTGCCAAAGTTGTGCCTCGATAGTTTATTTCTCACTCCTTGGCTGTTGGGGAAGGAAATGCATACCACCTCGTACAGGTCTTAGTCTGTATTCCACAACTCCATGGCTTTAGAGCAGCAACTGGTTGGTGAGGGGGTGGGGAGGGTCAAGGTGGTGCAGAGCTTAAGAAATGCAACCCTTGCCAGGGTAAACTCTGAGCCCCCCAGTACCTGGCCATCAGAACTCCGTGATGATAGGCAGTGCCAGGGAATAGTTGGGAGATGGGAAGGCAGACCTTTTCCTAGACCACAGGGAACGATTCAGTGGTTCTCCTCTGGCCAGTTGACAGAATTCCTGCCTGTTACTCCAGGAGCCAGGTATACGCTCTGAAAGGGAAGAGGCTGAGTGTAAGTTTTTAAAGTTTCCAGTGCCCACTCCATGGCTTTGCTTGGTACACAGATAGACTTATTAACAGAAGTGAAAACCATCTCTATACTGTCAGATGTCTTGGGAGTCCTTTTGGCCTTCAAACCCAGACATTATCAAAACGTGTCTTTGAACCTGTTTTAAAATACTGTATTGGAGAAAGGTGTTTGAATTCTAATTAGCTCTGCTGTCAGTGGCTAAATCACTGTATCACCACACTCATATAACTAGTATATGGCCTGTACCTTATGAAGAGCGCAGGGTGGCAACCCTGGGCGAGAGAGAAGACATTGGATTAAGTCTGTCTCTGTGTTTCAGTCTTCTTGTTTGGGCAAGGGCAAGGTCAGTGCCCTCTTTGGCCCATTCTTATGGGACACAGTGCTTCATGTTAAGAGTACTTCATATGCAGTAAATACCTATAACTTTATTCATTCTTTCATTGAGAGGCAGAACAACTAGAGAGAGGGTGCAGCCTCTGGATCTCATACGTGTGCTCGCTCTTCCCTTCAGATTGTGGGTTAAGCCAAGCTGTCCTTGTCCAGGTGAACTGGCAGGAAGGCTCCTCCCTGCACCCCTCCCTCATCCTCCTCTAGACAGACAGCCGAGCCTCCAGCTGTTTGCAGTAGCTTCTTTTGGTGCCCAGTAGCCTAGAGGCATTTGTCATGACTTCCGCTTCATAAGAGAAATGAGACAGAAGGTAGGACTAATTATCCCAAAGAAGTCTAAGGTAGAAACCAGGGCTTCAGTGGCTGGCAGGTGGCATGGTGGTTAAAGGTGTTGGACTCCCACATGGCCAACCACAGTCTGAGTCCTAGACCTGGCGGTTTGCTATCTCACTTTCTCTCTCTCTCTCTCTCTCTCTCTCACTCTCTCTCTCTCTCTCTCTCTCCCCCCCCCTCCCTCCTCCCCCTCCCTCTCTGGTCAAATTAAAATAAATAAATAAATAAATAAATAAAGTTCTAAAAAAAGAAACCAGGGCTTCAGAACAGAGAGGAATCAGAATGTAGCAAAGAGAATACTGAGTTTTGTGGAAGAAGACTTAGATTTACATCTTGGGCCTGAATTTTCAGAAAACCTTTTCATTTCTTTGTGAAATAATCCCTGTCCTTCTTCACTAGGTGATTTACAAGGCAATACATATAATACTTCCTAAACTGTAAGGTATTATAAAAATGTAAGACATTACCAAGAATCATTTCATTAAAGTTTTGGCCCTAGTCTGTACACTACCACTGGTTTGAAGGCCTTGGTCTTGTATCCGAACTGTTGACAGCCATAGTCTTCAGCTGTAAAATGCAGAAGTCAGACTAAATGGTCTTTGAGACATAAGACCAAGGTCCTGTAGTCTGCTATGGTGTTATTTTTGCCCTTAACATCTTTTTTTTTTTTTTCCTTTTTGGAGAGGTTTTTGTTACAAGGTGTGTTTGCTCGCCAGAAAGACAGAGAGAGACAGAAAGCCACAATCCCTTCTCCATTCTCCTCTTGGGATCTTGGGCACACATGGACACGGTGTGAATCTAATCCACTGGGTCCAGGATTTGAACCGTGGTCGGCTACATGGGGGTCCAGTGACATAGCCATTACTCCAACTGCTGGTCCCTGTCCTTAACGTCTTTAAAAAGCAGTCGGTCTTCAGCAGTAGGTTTGCAAAATGAGCCGTTGGGCATTTCTTGCAGGAGGAGCAAATACGACGTCCTGATGGAGAAGCTTTCGGCTATGCTGAGCGCGCGGAATAACCGGATAGAGACGCTGGGAGTGCTGAGGGAAGAGCTGGTGAGCTGCTTGGGGCTTCCTTATGTTGGGCTCACACGATCTGTACCTTGGGGCACTCGTTGGGTGTCAATTCATGGATTGCAACCCACCGCCTATTATGAACTTGAAACAAATGGATTTTACTTCATTTTCCAGAATGAGAAAGTGCTCAGTTCATTTAAATTCTTGCTCTTGACTGACTTTCATTTTCTCCCTGGGTTTGCTCGAGGACCTGCTATCAAAGTCGATACAGAGTGCTGTATCTCGGCATGTAGATTTACTTCTATAATCAAGCTTGTAATTTTGTCCCCAGTAGTTTTGTACTGAAATAACAGTGACAGACTTGAGAAGGAGCTGCATCGGCTCTTGGAGACAAGCAGTTAATGACTTGCTTCACTTTCGAGCCCTGCAGGAGTAGAGGTAGAGATAAAGTGAGTGCAGGAGGAGGGAAGTGAGGAGGAGATGCTGTTCCATGCTTACTAAATACCTTAATAATGTCTGACCTGAACAGCTTGCAGTGGTAGTGAGGGACGAACAAACACTTGAAATGGGAGGAAAATAATATTGCCCTATAGGTTAGGTTAATCGGAGAACGTAAAACTGAAAATTCAAAATCTAAGTTTTTCTTTGCTTTTTGTTTTTAATTTGCTATAGAGCATGTGTGCTCACTAGAGAGAGTGAGTGAGAAAGTACCCCTTGAGGAGATGGCCATGCTGCAAATGCACCTGGCATGATTTTCAAGCTGCCACGTCTGAGTCTTGAACCACACAGTGTCTCTGTGAGATCCAGCTGCCTTAACCACCACGCCACTTGGCTGGCCCCAAAATCAAGTTTTTGGGATACTAGTAATTAGCCCCCAAAGGGATGTGGTCTGTCCTCTGATTGTAAGACAAGGTCAGTCCTTGTTTGTCTCCCCGTGCTGCATCCATGGAGCTCTAGCATCAGGTTTCCTTGTTTGTATTTATGTGTGTTGGGGGAAGGTTGTCTTCCCCACTGCTAGGTTCACTGCATGCCCATTGCTTGCCCAATGATTCTGTTAAAGCAAAGGTTATAAGGTGGAGGCTATGGGTCAGTCTTGGGCTATTAATATTATAACTTCGACAATATTTTTTTGTAATTGAGATTTCACATAAAAAATCAGGTTTCCAGCTTTCTTTGAAAACTCCGAAGCTGTGGCAAGCCTGGGCCTGCGGTTTCTCAGGAGAGCACTTGGCTGCAGCTAGTCATGTGCTAGCTATGCCCTCCCCCCACATACATAGTTTTTCTGCTTCCTGTCATCTCCTGGACACCAGGGCAGAAAGACAGTGCTCTTAATCGTCATTCGTGCACTGCTGTTCGTGGTTGGAGAGAAGGTTTCTCTGTATCTTTCTCAGACATGGAAAATAAAGGGTAGAGGGACCAGCAGTTAGCGTAATGCCTATGTCGCTGGACTCCCACGTAGTCGACCGCGGTTTGAGTCCCGGACCCAGTGACTTAAGCTCACGCCAGGCGCATGTGCGTGTATGCCCAAGATCCCAAGAGGAGAATGGAGGAGAAGGGATTGCAGCATGGCCATCCCCCCTGGGGGGGTGATTTCTCGCTTTCTATCTCTCTGTCTCTCTCTGTCTGGTGAGCGCACACACCCTATAGCAAAAAACCTCTCAAAAAAAAAAAAAAAAAAAGAAAAGAAAGGGTAGGCTGAGAAGGCCTCTTTGAAGATATCCTAGTAGAGATGATTAAAATCCCCACCCGCTTTGGGCCAGGTAGGCATGATGGTTAAGGCAGCTAAATCACACATAGCCATCTGCATGGTTCAAGCCCCAGACCCGGTGGCTTGAAAAAACATGCTGGGTACATGTGCATGAGTACCCAAAATCCTCAAGGGAAAAATGGAAGAGAAGGGATTGTGGCGTGACCATCCTCTATAGGGGTTGCTTTCTCACTTTACTTTTTTTTCTCTCTCTGGTGAGCGCATGCACCCTCTAGCAAATAAAAATATTAAAAATCTCCACATGCTTAACTATCTGACCACTTTGTTCATTTATGCTGCTTGTCCAGCACATGCAGATGGAAGCCCTCTGCCTACTGAGTCACTCATGACAGGAAGATGGAACTAAGCCCATCTCAGGTTAGCTATGGACTATGCAAGTAACAAGATTTGACCGTTACAGGAAATTCTGACATGTCTTCATTCAGCAAATACTTAAGTGAGTGCCTGTGTTAAGTCAGAACAATATAAAGATGACAAAGATGGATGTAGATTGCAAGTCTCACGCTGTCATGGAGCTGTCCGGTGGGAGGGGCAGCATGTGAGTGCTCACCTCAAAAGGAGGATCGGAGCTCAGTGAAGGGAGACGGGTGCTTTCTTAGAGAGCTGGAGAGAGCGTTTACAACTGAGCTGGGCTTTCCCTCAAGTACACCGGAGGGAAACAGCCTTCAGATCAAGGAAAACCTCCAGGCCAGCAGTTCAGAGTTGTGTGGGAGGTTATAGAATGTTTTTCGAGATAATCCAGAGAGTAGTCAGTGGCTGTGTACTGGAGATGTGGCCAGAAAGGAACCTCTGCGGCCAGAGCAGAAGGGTGCTCAGTGCCAGGCCGAGGAGCAGGGCCTTTAGCTTTTACACTATAGCCTTAGGAACTGCTGGTGGCCGTGTGTGATTAGAGATGGCACAGCAAGAGAAGAATGTTCAGGAAGATGAACCCGTGAAGAGGAGATTGGAGGTGGGAGTCGAGGTATCACTGTTGCCTCAGGCTGGGTGGATGGATGCGCATGAGACTTGAGTTGTTAGCAGGACACGGTGACTGAACCTGAACCTGAACCAGAAGGCGTAGGTGGATGAAGGAGGAGGATCTCAAGGTGAAGCCCTGTTGGGGCTTGAGTAGCTGCCACTCAGAGAGGTAGGCTGGAACTGAAGACGGGCTCCACAGGGCAAGGACAGCGCCTGTTTGCTCACTGCCTCACCCTCACTGTGAGGACAGCGCTTGGCCACGGCAGACCCCAGTCAATATTTTTTGAATAAGCATTTGAATACAGTTGAGAGTTCGGACAGGGGAGTGAGTTTGGTTGAGGAGGAGGTACATGTCAAATTCAATTGTTAGTTTTTATTGAGTCTGAAGATCTGGAACATTCCTCCTGGGGATCTCTGGCCAGCACCTTGACATATAGGGATCAGAGAGAGCTGAGCAGAGTGAGTAATTAGCTGCCAAGGTGGTGGATGCCATGAATATGGATGCTGTTTTTCTGGGGGACAACTCCTACTGCTGCTTTCTCTTTTTGCTGGGCAGATTGTGCAAGTCCTTGATGGCAGAACCCAGAAGGCAGGACGTCGTCATCCTCCCTCGCTGTGGGAGTTCTAGGGCTTAGTACCATATGTCAAGGGCTGGGGTTTGATGGATGCTTCCCTGGAGGGTCTTTCCATGGCGCTGGGGGCACGGCTAGATTAACAGAGAAGCCATTTACAAGCCAGTGGCTTCGAATGGGCCATATGTGAGTCATCTGTATAGTTCAATAGCCATATGTCCTGCCACCCTGCAGCTAGAGTGCTGGCTGCTGGAGAGACAACCACACGTTTGTGGGGGCCGCAGCAGCCCGCAGAGGTTACTTTTTGTCCCCCAGAGTGTTCGAGGAAACCTGGAGGACTCCATGAGCAGTGCTTCGGTGCGTGTGTCTCCCATTGTTCAGTCCGTAACCTAGCACGGTGACAACTCGGCTCCCTAGTCAGGGGTGGCAAGTCCAATGGCAGCTGAGGCCAGGAGGGCAAAAGAAATGTGCAAAATGGGCCAAGTTAGAAACATTTTTGATAGGAGTATAGTTTAAAGAAATTAAGTTTCCTCCTAACTACCATTAGAAAAAAGCTGTACAAAAAGAGTGAAACATGGCAGCTGACCTTCAGTGTCTTTGTCCAAGGGTCTGATGGAGCGTGAGGACTATAGCACCCGGGAGACGGGCATGCCCTGACAGGGGAGCAGCTGGTCCTTGGCTCCTGCTGACTTGCAGGGAAGAGCTATAGCCGCCAGATCTTGGTTCTTGAAAAGAAGCCAGAGTCTTTTTTTTTTTTTTTTAATATGCAATTTCTCACATTTCAATGTCGGCAAGTAAATTTCTTTTCAAAAAGATACTGTGTAGAGGAAAAACTGCCCATCGGTAACCTCTGCAACAAGGATATACTCAGGGTTGTTTTGGTTGGAGCAACTTGACAGAAATAGGAGTACAATAGGACGGATGTTCTCTTTATCATTCTCTTGTAATGTCATAGATAGACCACGTTTTAAATATTTTGTTAAAAAGTTTTTTTTAATCTACTTTTTTCTGTTCTAGTGCCTATGGGATGGGGTGTGTTTTTTAATAATTAATGGTCTAAGGGCTGGCAGGTGGCGTGATGGTCCAGGCACTGGACTCCTACTGGATGGACTGTCCAATAGGTGGCATGGTGGTTAAGGTGCTGGACACACCCACATGACCAACAGCAGTTTGAGTCCCAGACCTGGTGGCTTGCTTTCTCATTTCCTTCTCTTTTTCTCTCTGATTAAATTAAAAAAGTAAATGAATGAATAAATAATTCTTTTTTTTAAAAAAAGAAAAGGTATCAAGTGGTAAATTCTTATACTGTACATCCTTTCAGGGATTCTTCAGGCAAATCTCTTTTCTTTTTTAATAATTATTTCATTTTATTTATTGTTATTATGTTTTAATTTGGCCAGAGAGAGAGGGAAAGAGCTCAAGCTGCCAGGTCCAAGACTCAAACTGTTGGTTGGTCATGTGGGCATTCAGCACCTTAACTACTAGACCACCTGCTGGTCCCAGGCAAATCTTTTTCAAAGATAGAATCATTTATAAGCTGCTGTGGATCTTGTTATGTCCCCTTGATGACATAGCTTGGCGGTCTTTCCTCCTCAGCACGTCTGAGGTTCCCCATTCAAGCTGATCCGTTCATTCAAGTTGGGCACTTGTGTTCATTTGCGTGACTGCGTAGTAGTTTCAAACACCTTGCTTGTACCTAACAGTAGCTTTTAAATCATGTTTTTGCAGGGGCTGTGTGAAAGGACGTTTAAGCGTCTGTACCAGTACATGCTGAATGCCGGACTGGCCAAGGTGGTGACTCTTCCCTTACAAGACATTCACCCCGAATGTGGACCTTGTAAGACAAAGAAAGGTAAAGGCCAAGTCTCAGCTCTGCTCTTGGCTGGCAGGATGGCTTTCTCTTCCTTCTTCTAAGCTCTAGCCTTTCGTATCATTCTGCCCTGTAGTGTGATGATTTCATGCATTTCTTCAACTTCTTACTCCTCAGTGTGTGACTCAGAGCTGCTTTATATAGAGGGCCTCCAGATTGCTAAGCAGAAGCAGCTCTGACTTCAGCAAATACCTCTACATGGGCACTTCCCAATGTATTAGATTCATGGTGTCTATAAAACATCCCGTCTTTTCCTTCTGAAACTGAGCAGCTCTTTATTTTTCTTTTTTTTAACTTAATTGTTTTTATATGTTATAGCGTGTGTAGCATATAAAAGCTTGCCAGAGAGAGGAAAAGAGAGAAAGCACATCTTGAGGGAATGGCCATGCCACAATCCATTCTCTGGATTTTGGGCATGCATGTACATGGGCCTGGCATATTTTTCTTTATTCATTCATTCATTCATTCATTCATTCATTTTAATTCGATTAAAGAGAGACAGAGTGAGAGAGAAAGAGGGAAAGTGAGAAAGTAAGTCGTCAGGTCCAGGACTTGAATCACAGTCAGCCATGTGGGAGTCCAGTGCCCTCAACCACCATGCCTCCTGCTGGCCCTCCTGGCATGTTTTTCAAGTTGCTGGGTCTTAGACTCAAACCACTTAGTTGGCCATGTGGATCGAGCCACCTTAACCCTGCTAAGTGGACTGGGAATCAAGCCCAGACCTCCTATGTAGTTCTAACCTGTAGAACACAGCTTAGCAGTGCACATCACTGTTATTAGAGAAAGAGATGGGGGTAGAAAACACCCCCTGTGAGGCATGGTCACTCCATAATCTCTTCTCCATTTCTGTACCCTACTGGTATTTTTGGCACACGTTCATACATGCCACCGGGTTCAGGACTTGAACTGTGGGTGTCCAGTGCCTAACCACCACGCCACATGCTGGCACTGAATTTGAACCCATTTTTAAGAAAGTGAAACCAAGGGGCCCAGTAGGTGGTATGGTGATTAAGGTGCTGGGCTCCCACATGGGTGACTACGGTTCAAGTTCGAGACCCAGAGGCTTAAAAATCATGCCAGGCGTGTGTGCATGCATGTCCAGGATCTTGGGAGGAAAGTGAAGGAGAACTGGGGACTGATTTCTCATTTTTCCTCTCTCTGTCTCTCTCAGACAAACACATGTGCCTTATGGCAAAAAACCTTTAAAAAAAAGAAAGAGGGACCAGCAGTTGGCGTAATGGCTATGTCGCTAGAGTCCCATGTAGTTGACCGCAGTTTGAGTCCCGGACCCAGTGGCTTAAACTCACAAAGGGTACATGTGCGTGTGTGCCCAGGATCCCAAGAGGAGAATGGAGGAGAAGGGATTGCAGCGTGGCTATCCCCCAGGGAGTGATTTCTTGCTTTCTGTCTCTCTGTCTCTCTCTGTCTTTCTGGCGAGCGCACATGCCCTATAGCAAAAACCTCTCCAAAAAAAGAGAAAGAAAGAAAGTGAAACTAAGGACAGTAGAAAATAAAACTAAAAACCTTCCTAAGTTTGGGACCAGCAGATGGTGTCATGGCTACATCACGGGATTCCCACATGACCAACCACAGTTCAAGTCCTAGACCCAGTGGCTTGAAAATCATGCTGTTTGCATGTGTGTGCATGCCCAAGATCCTGGGAGGAGAATGGAGGAGAAGGAGTTGTGGCGTGTCCATCCCCCTTGGTGGGGAATAATTTCTTACTTTCCCTCTCACCATACCTGTCTCTGCCTTTCTCTCTCTCTTTCTCCTTCTCCCTTTCTCTCTAATGAGCACACCTGCTCTAAGGCAAAGCCTCTTAAAAAAATTTTAAGTTCTTTATCTTTCTCTGATCTTAATCTTTATCCCATGCTGTTTACACCTCCTATATCATTTTGAAAGTGGAGATTGGGAGCCTTCGATAAAAGATGATCGTAAATATATGCATTAATCTTCATTCTGCTCAGCTTCTACTATAGTGATGATAAGGTGTATAAAAAGAATAAATCCATAGGGACCAGTAGTTGGCGTAATGGCTATGTCGCTGGACTCCATGGAGTTGACCACGGTTTGAGTCCCAGACCCGGTGGCTTAAACTCAGGCCAGGCGCATGTGTGTGCGTGCCCAAGATCCTGAGAGGAGAATGGAGGAGAAGTGATTGCGGCATGGCCATCCGCCCTGGGGGGTGATTTCTCACTTTCTGTCTTTCTGGCGAGCGCACGCGCCCTATAGCAAAAACCTCTCCAAAAAAAAATAATAATAAATAAATCCATAAATACAAAGAGAATAACACAGGAAGTGATAGCAGAGAGAGCTATCAACAACATTTGGGTGCCCAAAGGCAGGTGAACAAATGGTAACTGACTGAGCAGACTGGGAAAGCTAAGTGCCTGCGAAGAGTGATAGCTAAGAATTGACACCTCGAACTGAAAACAAACTAAAACATGGGAGATTTCCAGGAGGCTTGAGAACAGAAGTATGGATGGCTCTAGAAATGAGAATTGGTTGGCAGTCCGTGTGAGAGGAAGTTGTACCCAAGTTCTCCCCTATTTTGCATAGCTGTATAAGAAGCCATTCTCCACAAACCTGGGAATTATAAGAGCATGCACCAGAGGGTTTCTAGACTCACAGAAGGAAGACCTGGCAGGTAACAAGGGCTGTGATGTGTGACAGTCTCCACAGGTCTTCCTGACTTGGCTGCCTCTTGGTGTAGCCTGTCATTTGGGGTGTACATCCTCAAGTAGCTTCCTAAAAGGGAACCTGGGCTCTCAGAGCTGTTGGCTTCTAGGACTCTGACAGCCAGAATCACATGACCCTAGGCCAGAGAATGCATGTCCAGGAGAATGTAACTAGGAGATGCCTTAGTATTGGACTCAGAAGGCTGCTCCCAAACTTCAGGTACTTGGAAATTAAAACTAATACTTGAAATTAACAGATAACCTGAATCTGCTTTCAAATAAGACATCTCTGGATTAGAAATATTATTCTGTCGCTTTCTGGTAGGGTGACCTTTAGCGAGATCTTTGCCCTCTACACCTCGTCTTGATCGTCTGTGGGTAGTAGTACCCACTTCCCTGGATGTCGTGAGACTTACAGCAGAGCAGGGCCAGACTGGGGCTGTCGGCCAGATCACACTGCCTTCATTAAGTTAGTTACTTATATTTAAAAATCGGACATTTTCACTGAGGAAGTCTGACTTCTCTATACAAATAAAATTAACATTGAATTGCATTTCTTTAATATGAGAGGTCTTCAAGAGATTGGAAAATGTGTACTGTAAAAAAACAGCATGGATTTCAAACTATTTTTACACCAAAATAAGCTCGTATTTTAATTTTATTTTTCCCTGAAAATTTATTCAAGTCTTCTATTTTGGTGCAAAAAACTTTGAAATTCTTGCATTTTTTTCCATAAGACACATTTTCCATAAATTTCTTGCAGATCCCTTGGTAATTGATTAGGCAGGGAGGTACTGTCCTTTGTGATCACGCTCACCTTTCCTGTTTAGAACTTGGATACTCTGATTCCCGCTGTGCAACCCATAACGTGCTCTACTCTGATGTTGTCTGCCTGACCCTTTAAGGTGTATCTGCCGGTAGACTCTGCTCATCTTAAGATCTGGAGCTGGAAGAAAGGACTTCCTGGAAGAAGGAAAGGGTGGGCACAACTCAGTACAGATAGCAATGGCTCCTTGTGTGAGATAAAGAGGACAGGCACCCAACACGATGGTAATCAGAATGTTTAGATTGTCTCTCTCAAACACACACACACACACACACACACACACACACACATACCCATGCAGGTGCCCTGAGCCTGTTTTTTTTGGGGGGGGCGGGGGAGGGGTTTCCTATAGGCCGCGTGCACTCACCCGAAAGACAGAGAGACTGAAAGCCAGAAATCACCTCCCAGGGGTATGGCCACACCACAATCCTTTCTCCTCCATTCTCCTCTCCGGATCTTGAGGAAGCTCCTGGCGTGAGTTTAAGCCATTGGGTCCGGAACTTGAACTGTGGTCGGCTCCATGGGAATCCAGCAACATAGCCATTACGCTAACTGCTGGTCCCATCCCTGAGCCTGTTCTGATAGCAGGAAGTCATGTTAGCCCCCTGGCGGTCTCTTTAGCCACTCTGTCATCTACCTGTCTGCTGCACAGGCTGAAAACATGGGCTCATTGTCAGTCCTTCCTCACTTCCCATGTGTCTCATACCATGTCTTGGTTATTGATCCCTATGACCTTTTTCCAGCTTGGTGAGCTCCTTGAAGGCAGCTGCACCCTTTACATCCTTTGTATCCCCAGTGCCTGTGCACTGCCTGCTTGAAACAGAGCAGGTGCTAAGTAAATGTTTAGCAAATTTAATTTAATTAAGTGCCACTTCAGTTACTTTCCTTGTGCAGAAGATCAGGGAAGAAAGAACGTTTTCAGGCTTTTTTTTTTTTTTTTTTTTTTTTTTACACCTTGAGCTTTGTCATTCCAGTTAGCTAAATTTACATAAAACCTTCCCTCTGAGGTATTACAGAACAGAGAAAGCTTAAATGATAAATAGAGATGATGTATTACTTAATGTAAATTCACAGGTGTGCCTGGATATTGGAGAGTCGTTTCTAAAATTCCTTAAACAAGAGTTTGGATTTAGGCATATTTCAATGCATATTCACTGCACAGAAAGTGGCAGTGATCTCTTTTGCAAAAAGCAGAAAACCTTTGATAGTAAAAACAATCACCCTGAACTCATCTGTTTTGCAAATTTGGATTATTTTCTTGAAATGTTTACCAGTCCTCCTGTGTTTGTTAAGTTGTGCTAAGGATGAGAAATACAAATTAACTTTGCAACCTCTCAGAAAATGAAATAGTTGGAAGCAATTTACAGAAGTTTTGCTCCCTGGGGCTGATGACAAAGGTGAGCATTTAAGTGAGTTTTAGGTTCAGTGACAAGGCCAACTCTAGCATTGAAGGAAAAAGGGAGGGTAGGGACCAGCAGCTAGCGTAATGGCTATGTCGCTGGACTCCCATATAGTCGACCGTGGTTCGAGTCCCAGACCCGGTGGCTTAAACTCACGCCAGGTGCGTGTGTGTGCGTGCCCAAGATCCTGAGAGGAGAATGGAGGAGAAGGGATTGCGGCGTGGCCAGCCCCCCTCGGGGGTGATTTCTCGCTTTCTGTTTCTCTGTCTGTCTCTGTCTGTCTGGCGAGTGCACGTGCCCTATAGCAAAAACCTCTCCCAAAAAAAAGGGAGGGTAAAGTATCTGTACTTGCCTATTTGTCATGTGGACTCACTCCATAGCCGTTGCCTCTGACTATAAAGAATATAAACAAGTCCATAGGCCAGCAAGTGGCGTGGTGGTTAAGGCACTGGACCCCAAGTGACCATTTCTGGGTTCTACTCCTGGACCTGGTGGCTTGAAAAACACCTCAAGTGTGTACGCATGTGTACCCAAAAAAGAGAAAGGGATTTTGGTGTGGCCACCCCATCTGGGGGGTGATTTCTCACTTTCTCTCCCTCTGTGTCTCTCTCTGGTAAGCACACATGCCCTATAGCAAAACACTGAAATTAATAAATGTTACCTTAGGGACCAGCAAGTGGCATGTTAGTTAGAGGTGTTGGATTCCCTCATCGCTAACTGTGGTTTGAATCCCGGACCCAGCAGCTTGAAAGTTATATCAAGCATGAATGCATGAGAACCCCAAATCCCCAGAGAAAGGGGGAGGAAAAGGAATTGTGGCGCTGCCATCCCCAGTGGGTTATGATTTCTCACTTTCTCTCTCCCTCTGGTGAGTGTACACACCTTATGGCAAAGGCCTTTGAAAAATAAAGAATTAAGCTCAGCTAGCTTGTAGGACATAAGATGAATATACAAAAATCTGATCTGTTATATTTCTATATACTTGCAATGGGCAATCTGAAAAGCATATTAAGAAAATTCTGTTCACAGTAACTTTGGAATATTTTAAACAAGAAGTATACAATGTATACACTGGATACTGAAAGGTTGAAAGAAATATAATATCCAAGTGAAAATAAATCTATTCATGGGTCAGAAGGCCTAACATTAAGATGGTGATAACTGAAGCCAGCAGGTGGTGTGGTGGTTAGTGTGCTGGACTCTCACATGACTGACTGCAACTGCAGTTCGTTCAATTCCTGGACCTGGTGGCTTTTTTCCTCACTTTCTCTCTGTCTGTCTCTGGTGAGCATGTGTGTCTTCTAGCAAATTTTAAAGTAATGATTGAAAAAAAAAAAAAAAAAAAAAGATGGTGCTAACTCCCCAAACTGGTCTGATTCAGCACAGTAACTGTCAGAATTCCAGCTGACTTCCTTGACAGGTGGGCCAGCCCATGTCATGGTTAAGGCAGTTGGATCCCACATGGCTGTGTAGTTCTAGTCTTGGACCTGGTGTTTTGAAAAAGCATACCAGGTGCGTGTGCATATACGCCCTAAATTTTGAAAGGAGAACACAGGAGAAGGTATTATAGCAGGGCCATCCTACCCACCCCCACTCCCCCATAAAGTAGAAGGAAGTGTTTCTCATTTTTTCTTCTTCTTTTTTCTCTTTCTCTCTCTAGTGAGCACACCTGCCTATGGCAAATTTTCCAGAAAGAAATAAAGAATTTAATAGACTGATTCTAAAATTCATGGGGAATTGCGGGGGACCCAGAAAGCTAAACAACCCTGAAAAGGATAAAGTAGGAAAACTCATTTCCCATTTTCAAAACTTAACTACAAAACTTCAGTAATCAAGACAGTGTGATACTGATTCAAGAACAGACATACAGATGAATGGAAGAGGATCAAGAGTCCAGAAGAAAGAAAAAGGGGGGGGGGGGGGGCAGCAGTTAGCATAATGGCTATGTCGCTGGACTCCCACGTAGTCAACCGCAGTTCGCATCCTGAACCTGGTGGCTTAAAACTCATGCCGGGCACGTGTGCATGTGTGCCCAAGATCCCGAGAGGAGAACGGAGGAGAAGGGATTGCAGCGTGGCCATCCCCCCTGGGGGGTGATTTCTCGCTTTCTGTCTCTCTGTGTCTCTCTCTGTCTGTCTGGCGAGCGCACGCGCCCTATAGCGAAAACCTCTCCAAAAAAAAAAGAGTCCAGAAGTAAAACCCTACGTCTTTAGTCAGCTGATTTTCAGCGAGTGCCAAGGCCATTCAGTGGGAAAGGAATGTCTGGTCACAAAGGCCATTACTCGTGATTTCGATAGGAAAGTCCAGCACAGGGAAACCTGGAGCTAGATTAGTGAGTGTTTAGGGAAGGAGTGAGGGGGATAGAGGTTTTGAGGAGTTGGAAATGTTCTAAAATGATTAGTGATGGATACACAGCTCTGCGGATATACTTTTTTTTTTAGAGACTTTTGCTACAGGGCGCATGCACTCACCAGAAAGACAGAGAGACAGAAAACAAGAAATCACCCCCAAGAGAGGATGACCATGCCACAATCCCTTCTCCGTTCTCTCGGGATCTTAGGCATGCACACACATGAGTTTAAGGCACCGGATCTGGGACTCTAACCGCGGTTAGCTACGTGGGAGTCCAGAGACATAGCCATTACGCCAACTGCTGGTCCCAGTCTGCAAATATACTTTTAAAAAAGTCCACATTATGTGAGTGAATTCCATACTATGTGACTTTTGATTTAATAAAGCTGTTAAAATTTTAAATAAAAACTAAACCAAGAGACATAATAAGGTACAACAAACTGAATTGCAATCATTAAAATGGCAAAGGGGACTTTAAAAAGTTATGTAGGATGAAAGTACACAAGCTAGGAAAAAAGAATGAGCCATATTAAGGACAATTAAAATCCAAGAAAGTAAATATGGGTTTAGAATTGCTTTAAAGGCCAAAAACTAGAATGAAAAAAGATGACGATTAGAAAAAAGGATAAAGGGTGAGCATGAACATAGAGAATAGAAAAAGAAAATGTAATGGTGCTGAGGGAAATGATTAAAACAGTTAAAAATAAGCGAGATTTTTTTTTTTAAGAGATTTTTGCTATAGGGTGCGTGCACTTGTCTGAGAGACAGAAAGCTAGAAATCCCTCCCCAGTGGGGATGGCCACGCCACAGTCTCTTCTCTCTAGATTTTGGGCACACATGCACACGCACCCAGTGTGTTTTAAGCCGTTGGGTCCGGGACTTGAACTGCAGTTGGCTATGTTGGAGTCCAGTGACATAACCATTACGCCATCTGCTGGTCTCAGAAATCAGCAAAATTTCTTAAAAGGAACAAACAAAGGTGAGTAAAGGACACTTAGCTAAGCAATAAAAAGTAATTACTACCATTCATAATTAAGCTAAACAAAAATAATATGTCAGAAACTTTGAAAAGCAAGGACTTTGAAGAGGGGTGCAAACTGAAGGGCTGTAAATTTCTGGGCTGCAGTTTTTATATAAGAGCAGGGCAGCTCTCCGTGAGGTGGTGCTCAGGCACCTGCACACTTCTTTGTCAGGAACAGGCCTTTCCCTTTGCTGCCAGCTCTCCCTCAAAAGGAAACAGCCAGCTCCATTCTGGGGACAGTGGGAGCCATTGTTCCTCCTCTCAGCAGGAACACATGCCCGCTCAAGCTGTTCTTTGGAAGGAGTATGCTGGTGGCAGGTGGAAGGGGAGCAGAAACTGGGAATCTGAAGGATCAGACTACAGCAGATGTGTGGATTTAGGACTGAGGACTGGCCATGTGCTGAGGGAAGAGCCAGCAGATTCCTTCTGGACCTTTGCGAGTGTAGCCGGCCATTTTGTGGTTAAGAAGGGAATGCTTTCTGAGCTGGGAAGAACCAGAGGCAGGTACAGGAACTTGTGAGCCCACAGATGACCACAGGGTGGAAGAGGGTGACCAAGGTGCCTGCACTAGCCAGAGGGAGAAAGCACCCCCCATGGGGAATGGTCACACTGCAGCACCCTTCCGCATTTCTCCTTCCTTTCAGGATTTGGGCGTGCACACATACGCACCTGGCTTGTTTCTCAAGCTGCTGAGTTTGGGACTTGAAGCAAGCAGCCAGCCATATGGGATCCAACCACTTCAACCACCACCCACAGGCTGACCCAATGTTATATTTTTTGTTTTGCTGTAAGGCTCAAGCACTTACTGGAGAGAACAGAGAGAAACAGTAAGAGAGAGAGTCACTTAACCCCTCTGTGCCTCAGCTTCCTCATCTGGGAAATGGAGCTTCCAGGGCCTGTCTGCTCAGCATTGTGAGATGTGATGGGTTAATTCACATAGTGCCTGAGGCAGGGTGCAAGTGTGGGGTATTAGTGTGCAGGATTGCTGCCTGTCAGCCTCTGTACGGACATTGTCTCAGTCATGCTGATAGTCCTGTGAGGTGGAGACATGGCCATCTACCTTCTGATTGGAAAACAGAGTTGTACCTGATTTCCTGAGTCAGAAATGGCAAGTTGTAGAGCTGAGGTGGAAACCCATGTCTGCCTCTCCCTGTGCGCCCTCCAGACACCTTTGCTGGCTGTCTGGAGAGGAGGCTATGGTGCCTATTGGTGAAGGCTGCGGAGGGATAGTTGTCACGTGCTGTGGTGGAGAGGTGTGAGAATGATGAACCGGCTTGCAGGAGATGTTGGGCCCATCGTGTCCATGAGTGTGCTAGAAGTATTCCTCCTTTCCTCTTGTGCCTGTTCCGAGGGCTGTTGGGTGTATCTTTTCCTGGCTAATCAGCCACTTGAGGAAATTAAAAAGGAGGATAAGAGAGAGCGCTGGGCTGTTGGCCAAACTCGTGTCTGCCTCCCCTAAGTGCCATATTGTGCCACTGCTCAGGCAGAAACCACAGCCCTGGGGAAACCACTGGGGCTCCTGGCTGTTTCCACCACGTGGACATCTTTGTGTTAAGGGCGTTAGTCGTCAGAATTTAGAGTCAGACTGCCTGCTAGATCCCAGCTCCACCTTGCTAAGAGGTGGGCACCTGGGCAGACTCCTTAGCACTGGGTGTTCTCACATGGAAGATGGGGGTGGTAGCCCCACCTACAGTGTGTGAAGGCCAGCTCGTGTGCTCACGTGAAGAGCCTAGGACAGTGTCCAGGACGTAGCATGCACTTGGTAAGTGGCAATAGTGTCGTTACGAGGAGCAGTAGGTTGCTCCTGAGAGTACCATTGCAGGGGTGAGATGGGTGGGGTGGGGCTGGGGAGAGGCTTGCCCAGAGGACAGAGAAGAAGAGCACATGGAGACTGGCTTGGTGTTCTGTTCTGCTTGTGTGCTGGGCTTGAAGGAAATCCCAAAGGGAACTCGGCCAGGATGCTACCTTGGGGACCAGAGTGAATATTCAAATGGTTTCCACCTATTCAGGTGGACCCAAGAGTCCCCTCATCCCTGTGTCTCCCATCCTGGTTGCTTGAAGCTCCCATCCTGGGAGAGAGAAATGGCGGAGTCCAGGGCAGGGGCCTACAACAAATGAGTAGTCCCACAGAGAAAAGCAAGGAGGCCTGGGAAGGACCAAGAGGAGTGAAGAGGCCAAGGCTCCCGGAGGCCCATGCGGGGACTGGAGCTTGTTTTTTTTCTGATACGGCATGGACTGGGGGATTCTGTTGCTGCAGAGAGTGTTGGACTCAGCACCAGGTCAGTGCCTGGATCCCAAGGCCCGCTGCACCTCTGCTGAGTTTGCCAAATGGTCTCCTCTGCGAATCAGTCTTTGGACGAGTTCAGGGCCTGAGGTGCACATTATGGACTTCACCTGCAAGCTGTGTGCTCTGTCCCCCCGAGAATCCCCTGCCCTGGTGGTAACATTTGGGCCTGCTGTTCCTTAAATGTCAGTCTTCTGTGCTCTCAGGTGGGGTTTTACATTTGACCAGGGTCCTCAAGGCCACAGCTCCTGTACAGGAAGGCTGGGACGCAAGATCAGCTTTGGCCCTCCGCTCCTACTTGGCACAGTACCCAAGGACCCTGCGCATCACTGTGCTGGCAGAGCTAGTGGAAATGGTCTGTGTGCTCATAATACTGTTGTAACAGATCACCACGAACTTAGGGACTTAAAACACACATTCATTATGTGTGAAAATCAAGGTGCTGGCAGGATTGGGATCCTTCCCCAGACTCTAGGAGAGTATGTTCCCTGGACTTCCCTAGTTTTTAGAAGCCACCTGCATCTCATCATCAAACCCTGTAGCCTTTTCCAGTCTGTTGCTGATCCCCCTACCTCTTTCTTATGAGGAAGAGTCTGTGATTATTACATTGGGCCTACCTGGGCAAATCCAGGATAATCTCATCTCAAAGTCCTTCACTTCACCATAGCAGTCACACACACTCACACTCTTAATCTCATCTGCAGTCTCCTGGGCCATGTAAGATAATACAGGCCCCGGTTCTAGGGATTAAGTCCTGCACATCTTAAAGGGGCCATTTTCCTGGCCCTGCACTGTCCCACATCACAGGACATCTCGGTGCTGTGGGTTGGAGACCCACACCTCTGTCACGTTGCCCCTTTCACAAGTAGTTGAGAGCTCAGGCCGGAAATCTGTCTTTCTGTACCTCCATCTCTCCATGCATTCAAAGCCTCTAGGATTAACTGGGTCAGCACATGAAAGGTATAAAGACGTTTTGTTTTTCCTTATACCTTTTGTTTTTTTCTGTGTGTGAAGGGTCTTGAAAAAGTTAATGGAAATGAATTGACATACAAGGTTTTTTTGGTGCAAAAGTTTTGAAATCCATACATGCTTTTTTCATATTGTGCATCTTGTATGAACTTTTCAAAGGTTCCCACATGCACGTGTAAGATTTTTCCCTTGTTATAGCCTTAGGCACTAGCTCGTTTCCCCCATATGCTTTCGTAAGTTGCAGTACAGGTGGAGCGTGATTGTATAAAGACCGGCACTAGTCTACGGAGTGTCCTGGCTCATTGGTCTCCTGCCACTTTTTTTTTTTTTTTTTTTTTTTTGTAAAAAAGCTGGTAAGATTGTATTAAAATTTCAGTAGCTTGTGATCAGTACTCTAAAATAATATATCTAGAAGTAATGAAGCTAAAATTATATGGAGTAGTGGGTGTTAAATCTAAAATTTTCGGGAACCAGCAGTTAGCGTAATGGCTATGTCGCTGGACTCCCACGTAGTCGACCGCGGTTCGCGTCTCGGACCCGGTGGCTTACAACTCACGCCGGGCGCGTGTGCGTGCGTGCCCAAGATCCCGAGAGGAGAATGGAGGAGAAGGGATTGCGGCGTGACCATCCCCCCTGGGGGGTGATTTCTCGCTTTCTGTCTCTATGTCTCTCTCTGTCTGGCGAGCGCACGCGCCCTATAGCGAAAAACCTCTCAAAAAAAAAAAAAAAAAAAATCTAAAATTTTCTTCATCTAAATCACAATGGAAGATTAAAATACTATAGACATTATTTTCCAAAGTAACCAGTATCAAGGATGCTTAAATGTGTAAGACCTGTTTTTAAAATCAGTCTTACTCTCCCTATCATGTTTGGAAGTAAAAGAGCAAGGTAGCTAACTGTAAACTAAACTGGTTCAGCTAAATGGAAGGGAATAGGAGAGGGTAGGTAAAACAAATAGGTCAGGTTTTTGGTTCTTTTGTTCTTTTTAAAATTTCTTATGAGCAAGAAAGAGAGCATCTCCAACAGGGTCTTGATGCCACAATTCATCCCCCAGCTTCAGCAAGGCCCAGATCATAGGCACGCATGTGGCTGGAGTGCTCAGGGGGTCCTTCGGATGTGAACCTGCAGCCATCCCATGTGGGTTAGTGCGTTGCTACTGTGCCACTGTGGTCTGAGGTCTGTTTTTATCTGCCAAAACTTGGAGCATTTTTTCATGTGAGTGATAGGTTCTGCATTTTAAAGGTGATTAAGACCACTAAGTTAGGTCTAAGATTGTTCCATTTTAATGTTTTTTTTTAATTTGCTATAGGGTGCTTGCATTCCCCAGAGAGAGGAAACCCAAAAGGGGTGGGGAGGTGGCCTTTATAATCGGATTTTTGGGCATGCATGTGCATGCATCCAGTGTGCTTTTCAAGCTGCTGGGCCCAGGACTCGAATCACACAGTCAACTATGTGAGATCCAGCTGCATTAACGGCCACACCAACTGGTCCAGATCATTCCTCTCCTAAAACTCATTTTCATAATGAACCGAAGGTTGAATTTTTGTCAAAAATCAATGAATACATAAAAATAATGTTGCTAGAATAAGTACTACCCTAAAAGCTACATTGTCAAGTTTTATATTAAAATCTCACACACAAATTGCTGTCAAGGCATTTGATAGCTTATTCCGAGATTACTAGGAAAAACTTAGCCAAATTGAACAGCATATTCATTTTCTCTGCAACTACCAAAGCGCAGTCATCGTCATAAGGTGATTGGGGCAGTTGAAAATGCTGTCAGACCCAGAATCAGTTTCTTTTGTATAGGAATCAAATGATTGCTCTGAAAATGGTCAAAATTACTGTGCAAACAATTACCAGAGGTGATACTAAAATGTGATTATTTGATAAATATTTCTTTTTATTTGAAATAGGTGCTTTACAAAGTGTTCCTTCCACAGAAGAAACTTCACAGTTTCCTTTTTTCCACTCACCGGCCTTGATGTGTAGAAATGCACAGGTGTCCACTAGGTCCTTGCCCTCTTCTTGGTCACTTATCAAATATCCTGTTTGAATTACCAAACCACTTGAAATTCACATTGTCTGTGTCATAAAACATGCCTAGGAGGGTGTCATCTGGTCCTTTCCATTGTTTTTTCAAAGTATTCAGTAAAAAACCGTTTTCTCCTTCATTATATATGCTTATATCTGCTTTGCGATCAGACACAGGCTTCTGACACCTTCTGTGCTTGCTACTTTGATGGCTTCTCAAAGAAAAATGTAACCACTGTCATGGAACTGAGCCCAGGTGAGTAAGGGCAGTCCATGGCGGGGGCAGCAGTGAGGCCCAGCAGCAGCAGCAGGGATGCGGGCAGAGCAGCCTGGGGCTTAACTGCTAGTGCAGGTGCTGACCCAGCGGGGCTGCAGGCTGGACCATGTTTTAATACTTTTCATTAAAGCTGATGCTATGGAATGCTGGCACAGACCTGTCAGTACTGGTAGCCTCTGTTGGAGTTACTTTGGGGAATAAATTTCCACACTTGGAGTCACTGCAAAAGTCTCTTAGAATGCTCTAGAAGGGCTGTAGAACTCACTCACACTAGTTCCACACCTTCCTGGCTGTGGAGTGATTAAAAGGAGAGAGATATTTTCTTTCTTTCTGCCTTGTTACTCCTCTTACCAGCATTTTTGTTCACTGATTCTCTCATAAGTCAAAAGTCATCTCTTAGAGTAAATGCAGAGGGCTTGTGCCCTGTGATGTGCGGTTTTTAAACATTCCAAACACGACATACGCGACTCATCTTGGGACTTCTGTGCCTGCTGAAGTCTGGTACTTCCCGACCCTTGGCCTCTCCCTATGCAGCTGTTGGTGCTCACTACTGGAAACGTGTGCTTTGTTGCTAGGAACCAACGTGATGGTGCGGTGCCTCAGGATGCTGAAGGAATTTAAACGGAAGGTCGACGACGATGACGAGGACGAGGAGGTCATCTCCAAGGGAGTGCCTCCAGTAGACATTGTGTTCGAGCGGGACATGCTCACACAGACCTACGAGCTCAGTGAGTGCTCCCATGTGGCTCCAGGGCATTTGCATCGAGAAACATCTTGCCCACGTGTCCAAATTAGGCTCTGCTGTTGAAAACATAACACGGGGAATACTGTTGGTTCCCTTGAAAGGTTTAGGCTTTTAGATCAGATCTGTGTTTTAATACTTGCTCTGCCACTTAGCTATGACTTTAGCAAGGTCTCTGAGCCTCAGTGCCTTCGTCTGTGTTAGTCACAGCTCTTCAGAGAGACAAAACCAGTGGGCTATAGACAAATGGGAGGAGATTTACTAGGACAATTGGCTCACATGATCCTGAAGGGTAGGAAGCCCCACAACTGGCTCTCCTGCAAGCTGGAGAACCAGGGGGGCTGCTGGCACAGATTCCAGGTTTCAAAAGCCGGAGAGCCTGGAGTTCTG
Organism: Tupaia tana; assembly: GCA_026018925.1. Lineage (NCBI taxonomy): Eukaryota > Metazoa > Chordata > Mammalia > Scandentia > Tupaiidae > Tupaia > Tupaia tana. The sequence goes on from JAKSZU010000016.1 coordinate 62,567,282, forward strand.
ATGTTCAAGAACAGGAGGGGAAAAGACATCCTGGCTCTAGAAGAGAGAGGGAGCAGAGGCTCCTCTCTGTCAGCTGGTTCTGTTGAAGCCCTAGCCAGCTGGGTGGTGCCCGCCAATACCGAGGCCAGGCCTTCTCCCGCAGTCCACCAACTCACAGGCCAGTCTGTTCCAGAAGTGCCCTCACAGACACACCCAGAAATAGTATCAGCTGTCTGGGTAGCTATTAATCCATCCAGGTGATAACTGAAATGAGCCATCACATGGGGATAATACCCACACTAGCACATTATAAGGATAAATGACATAAGATTAAAATATAGAAGGTGCTCAAAAAGATTAGCTTTCGTATTATAGTCAGGTTTAAGAGCCCCCTGTTGCCTTCTAAGATTAGTTTGGAGTAACTGTAGGCTGGAAATTTTAGTGATAAAGGGGCAAAAAAACCTACATCTGCCATTCCACCCTTCCTGTAGGTCCCCTAGGACTTATGTAGGACAGCAGTGACCCAGTGCCACAGATGGCACATCCTCAGGTCCCTATGGGGAAAGGACAGAGAAGGTGAGGCAGGAGATCTGATTCGGCTGCAGGGCAGGAGCCACACCAGCAAATTGGCACTTTCGGCAGCTGTGTCGGAAGGGGTTCCTTAGGACACAGTTCGGGAAAACCTGCCCTTAATTCTTTCATGCCCACTTTTAGCGTATTGCTAGTTTAATATAGAAACACATTTCAGTCAACGCTTTTCATTCTGATGCTTATTTTTATACATGCACAATGGCAAAGCCTCTTTATCCAGATTGACTTTGGTTAGCAGCTTCAAATGTGTGGATGCATCAAGAAATGAAGGGGAAATATTTCTGAGCAAAGAGCGTGGCTGCGAGGTCTGCCTGTGGCTCACATTTTTACCCGTGCAACTTCTGCCCACCTGTAGCCCAGCTCCTCCCTGGGGTGCTCAGTCCCAGGTTAGCAGAATGAATTGACAGAAAGCGCTTAGAGGCAGCTGCAGTAGCAGTACTGAGAAGAAAGCGTGTGACCAGGCAGGAGCTGATGAGCTGTGGAGGGTAAACAGCTGGGTGCAGTGATCTCCGGACCTTCCTAAATGGTTAGGGGGCATCGCTTCTTCCCGTAGCCCCTGATAGTGCAACTGCTAGGGGATAATGAGGTAGTGTCCTTACTGCCTCTGGGTGTACTGAGAAAGAGGGAAAAAGAAGAACACACATTTAAAACATTCTTGGTTAAAACTTATTTCGATGCCTCCCCCCCCCCTTTTTTTTTTTTTACAGGTTTACGCCTTAGGGTGAGTGCACTTACCAAAGAGAGAAAAACAGTGAGAGGGAAAGTGAGAAGTCACCCCCTGTGGGGGGATGGCCATGCCACAGTCCCTTCTCCATTCTCCTCCCAGGATCTTGGGCATGCATGCACACATGTCCAGTGTGAGTTTTAAGCCACTGGGTCTGAGACCCAAACTGCAGTTGGACATGTGAGAGTCTAGTGATGTTAACCGCTGTGCCACCAGTTGTCCTCTATTTTGATGGTTTTTCAAAGGGTCATTTTCATATCTGAAAAAGTTCATTCATGTGAGGGAACTAATTTCCTGCTGGGTAAAAATGGTATTCCTGGAACTTAGCAGAGCAACTTTTGATTGTTTGAAATTCAGCACTTTACCATGGTGGAGTCAGTAAGCACTCAAAAAAGCTAGTTATGGGACCAGCAGTTGGCATAATGGCTATCTTGCTCCCGCACCTGGTGGCTTAAACTCACACCAGACGTGTGTGTGTGTGTGTGTGTGTGTGTGTGTGTGTGCGCCCAAAATCCTGAGAGGAGAAAGGATTGTGGCATGGCCATCCTTCCTGGAGGGTGATTTCTCGCTTTCTGTCTGTCTCTGTCTTTCTGGCGAGTGCACGCACCCTATAGCAAAAACCTCAAAAAAAAAAAAAAAAAAAAAAAAAAAAACCTAGTTATTAGTATTATTACTAGTATAGTGTATTATTATTATCATTCAGGGCTTTGGTCGGGGGAGCATTCTTGGGAGGAGAGAGAAGAGTAAAGGCAAACTTCTGTTCTCTGTTGGATTCACTGCATTGAGCTGTCTATGCCTGGAACGGGAGTGGGAAGTGGCTCGTGTAGAGAAGTTGGGGTTCATGTATATTTTCTCAACAGTTGAGCGCAGAGGCACAAAAGGAATCTCCCAAGCAGAAATCCGAGTAGCTATGAATGTGGGAAAACTGGAAGCAAGAATGCTGTGTCGGCTTCTTCAGAGATTCAAAGTTGTCAAGGTAACAACACGAGTCACCCTCCACAATTTATCTTTGGATGTGCACACAGTGTGATTACCAGGGAATGTCTCAGTCAGTCAGACAACTAGATTGATCACCTGCCATGTATGTCAAGAAGGCAAATGGGCACCTGGGAGCTGGGTGCAGCCCACAGCCATGTTCTGTCTCCCCCTCACTGCTTTTCGTTTGTTTTCATTTTTGAGGTTGAATGGGTTGTCAGCATTGAAAAGTCAGAGGTCGTGTGGCCACACGTCCTCGTGGAGATGGTCAGCTAGAGCTGACTAGTGTCCCTCTGCCCCCTTTCAACAGCAGGGCTCTCCAGGTCCCCACAGTCGCACTGGGTTCTCCCTCTCTTTCTGTATTGTGCTTGGCTCCTAGGGACATGGAGTCGGCTAACCCTGCCTGTCCAGCACACCCATTTTGTAATTCAGACCTGCCACCTCAGTCTTGGTGCTTTTTGTCTTTTTACTTTTGTTTTGGCATTTTGCTGGAAGGCAGTGGTAGTGTTGAGCTAATGATTGCAGAGATACTACTCTTTCTCATTCAGGGCCCTGAGAAGAGCCCCTTTTCCCTGTGCTAAGAGATAAATGGGCATGAATGGGTGACCTTCAAGCAATCACTGCCTGTGGCAGGGACTGATGGAGCCGGTGCCTTGCAGACTCTGACTTGTCAGTCTGCCATAACTACTGAATTCTGCGTAACAAGCGCTGTTCACTGACCACTTCCGTGTCCAGGTTCTGTGCTAGACACTGGACTATACAGAAGATCAAGTTAGGGCCCTGCTGTCAGGGAGCTCACGGTCTCATAGAGTGGGTATACATTCAGGACTGCAGTTTAGAAAACTGTCTCGGGGGCCGGCAGGTACCGTGGTAGTTGAGGATCTGAACTCTCACATGGTCAACCATGGTTCGGGACCTGGACCTAGTGGCTTGCTTTCTCACTTCCGTCTCTCTCTCTCTCTTTCTCGTAAAATTAAGTAATAATAATAATATTAAAATTAAACAGATAATTGTTTTAAAAAAAGAAAACCGTCTCCCACAGGCCTGTGAAAGTAGGACTCAAGATGATGAGACAGGAAGACCCAGGAGAGCACGATGGGCCTGACCAAGGGTGCAGGCAGCAAGGTGCAAGAGACGTGGGTGAAAGCAGGCGTGACAGGAAACTGGTGCCAGAGACCACGAGTCCCTGAATGACTGTGGTTGTTGTGGCCTCTCTCGAGTGTGATAACCACATCTTACCCCTCTAGGGATTCATGGAAGACGAAGGGCGGCAGCGGACCACCAAGTACATCTCCTGTGTGTTTGCAGAGGAGAGTGACTTAAGCCGGCAGTATGAGAGAGAGAAAGCCCGGGGGGAGCTCCTGACCACAGTGAGCTTGGCCTCCGTGCACGAAGAGTCAATTCTGCCCGAAGGTGAAGACACCTTCCTCTCCGGGTCAGACAGTGAGGAGGAGAGCAGCAACAGCGGCAGCAAGAGGAAGAGCAAAGGCTCCCAGCCTCACCACTCCACCCCAGCTAAGGGTAGGTGCACGCTCGGGGCAGGCATCGTCAGGAAGCACTGTTCAGCTCGGGCAGGTACTTGCCTTATGTTAGCAGAGGTGTGGAGGAGATGGTCCTGTGTCTGTCTCCTGGCTGCTTGTCAGTCAGTTAGTTCTCCTTGACATGTGTTTTGTTTGTTGTATATTGTTAAAGGGATGGAATTTCACAGGTTCCTTTGCGCCCTTCCCTCTATAAACAGTCTATTTAAGAATCCCACAAGGCAACTGGTCCTGTAGCACAGTGGTTAAGCACAATACACAGGAAACCGGATTGCACGTGGCTGTCCCGGCCCCTGCGGCTTGAAAAACATACACTGGGTGTGCATCCCCAAAATCTTGATGGTATAGAGAAATGGAGAAGGGCTGCTATGTGACCATGCCCTTTTTGGGTGGTGCTTTCTCTCATTCCCTCTCTGTCTCTCTCTGGCAAGCCTTCTGGCAATTGAGGGTGGGGGAGATCCCACAGGGCTTTAGCTTAGTTCATGGGTTGTGGTCTGGCCACCAAGCAAGGATGCCTCTCTCTCACTTTCCCCCTTGACTTGTTCTACCACTGCCCTCTACCAGGTGGGGGGAAATCTCTAAACCGACACTCACTGAAGAAGCAGCCGTCCTCTTTCCCAGGAGGTGCTGAGGAGAAATCCTGTCAGATCTCTGGTAGTGGGGACACCCTGGAAACCTACAGCAGGTCTGATCCCTTCGGCTCCCGCCGTGTGGAGAGCTCCAGTGGTGACATGGCCTTGATCGAGGAAATCAAGCTTGAAAACCCCAAGGTCAGTGGTTACAGAGGGGAATATGTTGTCTCTGAGAAGGAGCCTGTGGTGGCAAACATCAGCCTTCTCATTTCTGTGCGTAAAAGCCACAGTAACTTGGATTTCTCTAATGAGTAATGATGTTGAGCATTATGCTTGTTGGCCATTTGTATGTTTTCTTTTTAGAACCGTTTATTCGGATCTTTGCCCATTTTTAAGTCAAGTTATTTGTTTTTTACTGAATTGTGTATGTTTCTTAGACATTCTAGTTATTAAGCTTTTGTTAGATACATGGTTTGCAAATATTTTCCCATTTTGTGGGTTGCGTCTTTGTTCATTGTTTCCCTTGCTGTGTAGAAGCTTTTTGAACAGCAGAAACAACGCCACTAAGAGTGCTGCGTGCCGAATGCCTACTCTGTGCCAGGTGGTGACTAGGTGCTTCATGAAGAGCATTCAGTCCCAATTATATACACTTACCTTCATACAGTCTGTGCCCTGCACAGAAATCACCCACACTCTTATTTACCCAGTGTTTAAATTTCCAACAACAGGGACCAGCAGATGGCATAATAGTTGTATCGTTGGATTCCCATGTAGTTGACCGCAGTTCGAGTCCCAGACCTGGCGGCTTAATCCTCACGCTGGGCATGTGTGCGTGCATTCCCAAAATCCTGAGAAGAGAATGGAGGAGAAGAGATTGTAGCGTGGTTGTCCCCCTGGGGGGGGGGGGGGGGTGATTCTCACTTTCTTTCTCTGTCTCTTGGTGAGCACATGGCCCTATAGCAAAAAATTCTCTAAGAAAAAAAAATTTCTAACAATATACCCTTTACCCTGAAGTTTATTTTAGAGGGAAAGCTTGTAAATAATTTAGATCACTGGTGGTCCTCCAGGGCTAGCTTTGCCCCCCAGGGGACAGTTGGCAAGTATCTCCTAGAGACACTTGATTGTCACAACCTAGGCAGGGAGTTGCTGCTGACACTGAGTAAGTAGAGGCCACAACCTGTTAGACATTCTATGATGCTGCGGGATAGCCTCTCACCAGCACAGCCTCTCACCACAGAGCGTTAACTAGCCAAAACTTCTCACTGCTTTAGATAAAAAGCCAGTATCCGTGGCATAAAAAAGAAGGTGATTGGGGCCAGCAGATGGCATGGTGGTTAAGGCCCTGGACAAGGTTCTAATTCCGGATCTGGTGACTTGCTTTCTCTTTCCCTCTCTCTCTCTCTCTGTCTCTCTGACCAAATTAAAATGAATGAGTGAATGAATGAATAAAAATTTAAAAATAAATAATTCTTTTTAAAAAATAAGGTAATCATAAAGTAGGTACAGTAGAACTAAAACTCAGTGCATTCATGGTTATATGTCAAATGTTAAAGATGCAGTAGGTGGACCAGCTCTTGGCATAGTGGGACTGGATCCCACATAACTGATTTCACGGTTCAAGTTTTAGACCTAGTGGCTTGAAAAATGTGCCGGGTGCATGTGTGTGCCTGTCCAAAATCTTGAACGAAGGGAGAAATGAAGGAGGGATTGCAGCATGACCATTCCCCTCGGGGGGAGCTTTCTCTATCCCTCTCTGTCTCTGACAAATGCATGTGCCCTCTGGCAAATTAAGAAAGAGGGGGAGAGGGAGAGAGGGGGGAGAGAGGGGAGAGAGGGCGGGAGGGAGGATGGAGAAACGTGCAGGCTCAGTCAGTGACCAGGTGAAGCTTAGAACCCCTATGTAGACTCCTGCCCTACATTGCTTCTCCCTTTTGGGAACAGAGGCTGTGCTTTGGTAATGTCCTTACAGCAGGAGAGATGGGCACGGAGTAGGTTTTCTGGACCCGGTCAGCCCCATCTAACTTAGTCGATGCCATAACCCCATCAGTCATGGCTGCTGTCTGTAACTGAGGAGCCTGGGCCTTGCCTGCGGTGGAGCACAGTAGGTCCCCACAGGCTGTACCTGCTTCCTCATTCGCCTCTCGCTCTGGTCAGTCTGTAGCTCCCCTCCAGGTCTTGGACCTCATTTACTTGTTTCCTAGCTAAGCTATATCTTTCTACCAGAACCTCACTCCCAGAGCCACATCAGCATCAACACTAAGGATTGCCGAGCAGAGCAGCCCTGCCTGGAGGCTCTTGGCAGTGGGGGTGTCAGCCCTCTGCAGCAGACCTGTGAGAAGCAGCCGAATTTTCTCACGTGAATTTCTTCCAGAATGTTTACTCCAGTACACAAGGGAAAACAAACGTCTTTCTGCCACTTTGCGGCACTTTTGAACCTTCGAGTCTCCCCTCTGCAGCTTTTTCCATTTCGTGAAAGAACTGTGCCTCACCTGGAGCTCTCCCAGTCTGCCGGAAGTGAGCTAGGGCCTGCCTGGCTTCACTGCCACCCTCACGGAGCAACCGCCTTGAGCACATTCTCATTCCTGAGCGTGAAGTGAGGAGGATGTGGCAGTGAACACACCCTGGGGCTGCCGTGTGGCACAGATTTATGGTGCTGGCTTGTAGCAGTGATTTGCAGGGAATCTTAGAAATCAGGATTTCCTTTCCATTCAGGATTTACATTTGGGCTTTAACATATTTTGATCTAAGAACAGATGGAGCCAGTTCATTTTAAGCTCATGAAAGGCAGAAAGGAGACATTAGAAAAGAAGTGAGCATCGTGGCAGGGCTCAGAGAGGATGCCCGGATCCGTTCTTCCTTGCCCTGTGCTCAGCTGGCATCCCTGGCCACCTTGGGAAACCTTTCGCCACCTCCGCGGACTCCCTCGATGTGGAATCAGAAGCTCCATCTTAGCGCACGCTTACTTTCTAGTGTGGCCCTGGACAGTTCTGAGCACACTGAGCCCTGGTCCCCTCTTCTATAAAGTGGGAACAGTAATACATTTGTGGAGAGTTTTTGATAAAAGAAACCTAAGTAGAGCAACTGGCATGGGGTCATCCCTCAGTATGTTGGTTTTTTCACTCAGTCATGAAAGGACCAAGTGAAAAGTGGAAGGGTGCTTTCTCTCCTTTCTAGGAGCTGCTGTAGCAAATAACTGATTTCTGCCCTGAAACCAGCCGGTCCTCATCTGCCGGCAGATTGCCATCTTGAGGCACCGAGATGGAAAGGTAGCGAAGTCTGTGTAAGGGAATAGACTTCTCAACTTCCTGAGAGACAGGATTAGAAATTCCTTGAGGGAAAGTGTTCCCACTGGCATGCATCCAGCTCCCCAGCCTAGCTGAGCCTGTGTGTCTCATGCTTTGATTCCGGTTCTAGGAGAGCGGCGGTTCCCAGAAAGCAGGGAAACATGGCTCGGGCCAGGACAACAAGCCCCATGAAACCTACCGACTGCTGAAGCGAAGGAATCTGATCATAGAAGCCGTCACCAACCTCCGCCTAATTGAGAGCTTATTCACGTAAGTTCGTTCACCTCTGCCTTAGAGTAACAGTAATTCTTAGTCAGCACAAGCCACAGACGTGTCCAAGACACGTTAGATTCTGTTCTGCCATCTGGAGTCTAAAGGTATCCCTTTGCGGTAAAAAGGATATAGTATTTGTTCTTATTATTCGGAAAGCGTAGACACTGAGGCAGCTACACAGGGAGAGACTGAGCAAGAAATCGAGGTCACGGGGAAGTGCACTTGTTTGCCTCTTCTCCTCACGTGGAAAATTGTTGCTCAGGAAGGTTCACAGAAGCTTGGTCAGCTAATGGCATTATCCATAAACTGTGTTTTCAGTTCTCCATGGAACCCTTTGTACATAGTCTTGTGTAGAAGAAAGCAAAAGAGGCCGAAACAGAGCCCCTGTGTTTAGGATGGAGTAAAGGCTCTGATCTCTGGTTTGATCCTTGGGACCTACCATCTCCCCTGCTGCTTCGAGGGCATCTTCAGGGCTTCGAGGCACCCAGCCTGCAAACCACTCGATGAGAAGAGGCCTTCCCTCTAGTCCAGGACACGGGTTCTTCACATTGTCTCTTAACTAGGGGGTGGGGACCATAGGCGGAACTGTTGCCCCCGGCTCTCTTCTGTGCAATTGAGGTTTGACTAGGTGTTCCTGGTGTCCCTTCTGGGCCTGCCATTCTATGATCAGTGATTTAGAAATACTACCATTAAGACTCAGTAAGATCTGGAGAGTTTGCTGTATCAAGAGAGGGATCAAAAGAGCTTCTGATCTGCAGGGCAGAGGTGGACTGAAACATTCCTTTGCTAGATGTTAAATTGGTAAGTGGATTTAGGAAGACATTGCCATCATTGTGCACAGTTTCTGTTATCACACATCTAAGTCTCTGGGAGCTGCTGTGGACAGTGGTTTATCTTCAGCTGTTCATGGACTACAGAGAGAGATGGTCTTTTATATCTTAGGCAGTCAGCCTTTCCGAGGCTGAGAAACCCCTGTAATTCTTCCCTAGTTTCCGTTAGATTCCGTAAGGCATGTTCCTGTTGCCTGTGGTTAGGAGCCTTCCGTGCTGAGACTGGGAATGTGAATTGCTTATTTTGTGTTGTCCTAGGATTCAGAAGATGATCATGGATCAGGAGAAGCAGGAAGGCGTGTCCACCAAGTGCTGTAAGAAATCCATCGTCCGCTTGGTGCGGAACCTGTCTGAGGAAGGTCTCCTGAGGCTGTATCGGACCACAGTTATTCAAGACGGCATCAAGAAGAAGGTAACCAGGGGCCCCCTGATGCCCACAAACCCAGCCTCGTGCCGTGGGGCTTCTCGTCTGGCTCTCTCGTTGTAGTGTCTCGGTTGTTGGTTTGTTGCTGGCACATCAGGATGTTCCCATCCTACGTCCGAATTTGGGGAAGAGAGGTTATCCCAAGTTGATGTGGAGGCTGGGGACAGAAAAGGGCAACAGTGTGCATTGAGCAGTGTGTCTCAGCCCAAGGCAGGCTACAGCACGTCAGCCCCACAGCCGGTCTTGAGGAAGAGGAGGGAGCGTGGAGGCGTGTTGGAGTTCTGCAGAGTAGGTGGGGGAAATGAAGCAATGTTAGAAGGTCAGACTTAGACCAGGCAGCGAGAACGTTGGCCACAGAAATCTGAGGAAACTGTCCCCACACAGATGATGGTGGCAACTTGATGAGGATGCACTGCCTGGGGTTTCCGCTTGGGAACAATACATTTCTTTCATCTCTGTTTATCTGTTTCTGTAAAATGTAAAGTTTGGGACCATTCCCATAGCAACTGTAGCTCAGCAGCTTTGCGCAGTCTGAGGCATAAATCTTTCAGGGTCAGAGTCATTTACAATCCTGCACCTGGGCACTCAGGCCACAGGGGATGGTGCTGTGGGAACGGTCCCTTTGAATTTCCTGACCATTTTTTTCTGATTACATTTTCAATCTCTGCCTTAAGGAGGCTCTGCTTAGATACTTTGTTTTCTTAATAAGCTGGCAAGGTCATTTCTACTTTTTTACTTTATCTTACTTTTTGAGAAATTTGAAAAATTCGAAGCAGTTCCAAAAAATGACATAAGAAACAACAGTATTGAGACCAGCAGGTGGCATGGTGGTTAAGGTGTTGGGCTCCGGCATGGCTGACCATGGCTTGAGTCCTATGCCTGGTGGCTTGATATACCAGGTACGTGTGCATGTGCGCCCAGCATCCCAGGGGGAGAATGGAGGAGAAGGGATTGGAGTGTGACCTTTCTCTTTGGGGGGTGGCTTTTCACTTTCTCTCTCCCTCTCTTCCCCTCTCCCCAGCAAGTGCGTGTATCCTATGACAAAAACTTTAAAAAAAAAAAAAAAAAAAGACACAATACCTATCATTCCATTTACTAGTTTTGGAGAGGTTTATTTATTTATTTATTTTTGGAGAGGTTTTTGCTATAGGGCGCATGTGCTCGCCAGACAGACAGAGAGAGACAGAGAGACAGAAAGCGAGAAATCACCTCCCAGGGGGGATGGCCACGCCGCAATCCCTTCTCCTCCATTCTCCTCTTGGGATCTTGGGCATGCACACACACACGCATGCACATGCGCCCGGCGTGAGTTTAAGCCACTGGGTCCGGGACACGAACCACGGTCGACTACGTGGGAGTTCAGCGACATAGCCATTACGCCAACTGCTGGTCCCCCATTTATAGTTTTTATATCTACTGTAAGTCTTTTTACAAATAAAACAGTTACGTTCTCTTGGCCTTCCCTCTCCCTCCGCAGCCAGCCTGCCAGGTGTCCCCCGTCCATATGCTGACTTGTGGACAAGAGCCAAGCCCATCATCATCCTATGGTTTCTGTTGATCTTGAAAGAGGAGGCCCTTCAGACTTGTAGCCTTCTCAGTGCCAAACTGAGGAAAGAAAACCTCATACAGTTCAGGACTGGGGTGAGGCAGCCTGGCAGTGTCCCCAGCTTCTGTTGACGCCTTCCCCATCAGGTTATACCAGGGAGCACAGGAGCAGGCGAGAAAGGGTCAGTGCAGCAGGTAAACACTGAGGATCACGTGGGCTCACAAACAAAAGTGCCCACAGTGATGGGGGACTCCGGCCTCAGGGCACCACCCAGTCACCTGTTCTCCGGGCTGGAAGGGGCTGCAGTATTGTACATGTACCACTAGCAGGCAGCTTTCTAGTGCCCTGGAGCTGGAGTCGCATTGGCTGGAGCCTTGCTAACCTTTTGCCTTTGCTCCTGTCCTGAGCACTGGACTGCAGGCAGGTAGGACTGTTGTGTGTTCATACCATGCCTTTAAATTCGCTGAGATGTCACTAACTGTGTCTCCTTTGCACCTCACACAACCATAGAGATCTTGCCATTGCAGGATGAGGGCTGGGGCACTGCACAAGTGAGGAGCGGAAGGACTGAGCCAAGCGCAGCCTCTTTAGGTTCCCCATCAGCACCGTTATCTGTTCCTGTCACCAAACCTGTTTGAGCTTATTTTGTAGCATGAAACTACTGGCCAGAGTTGACACGCTCAGAAAACCTTACTTTGTTCTCTCCTGCTAATGACAGAGACAAACGAGAAGCCTGGCTCTTGGGTACCTAGGCCTCTACACCTGGGCCTCTACACCTGGCCAACCACAGCATAGTTTGCATACCCACCCCAGGTCCCCACGCCTGGCTGACCATGGCATAGCTGACACACCCACACCAGTCCACTAGACTTCATCTTTCTCTGCTGAGTTCTTAAGTTATTGCCCTTCCCCACTTTCCATTTTTCATCCTGTATCTCTCTCATGAAATGATAACCACCTTAACTGTTCAGCATCAGTGCCTTGGAAAAGGTAAAACAACAAAAGCAGCTCTAAATCTTCTGCCAGTTTGTTTAGAAGTGCGCCTGGCAGAACTCCCGCAACGGTGCTCTCAGCAAGAGGAGATTAATGAAAGCTGCTTACCTTTTCCAGATGGAAGCCCTCAGGATTCACATGCCATGGTGGAAAGTTCTCACATAGCGGGGATGGGGTGTCAGGAGTACCCGCTAGGGAGCAGCAGAGACCAGTGGGCTGTGACAGCCCGGCAAGGGACCTGGGGTGGATTGCTCTGTGTCCAGGCCTGAATCCTCACCCAAGCAAAGCAGCTTGTCACTGACGTGGTATTTAATCACTCAGACACCTGGGGCACTTTGAGGCTGGCTGCTGTGTCAGACTGTTTAGAAACCATTCTGCTCCAGCCTCATGCTTGTCTTTTGGAACTGATAATGAGTGGAACGTTATAATGGGTGTTCCACTAAGGAATGCACCTCAGCTCTCCCCTGCCTGCCCTTTGGGACACTCTGGCCTCTCTCTGCAGGTGGACCTGGTAGTGCACCCATCCATGGACCAAAACGACCCTCTTGTGAGAAGTGCCATCGAGCAGGTTCGCTTCCGGATCTCCAATTCAAGCACAGCAAACAGGCAAGTGACAGCACCCTGAGAGAATCTGCAGCGAGGTTACTGGGCCTGTGTTCCAGCCCAAAGCTATTTTCACAGAGACCCTGTAGTTACATTTGTATGACATCAGCAAATTCATTGGCTTAGAGTTTGTGGTTCATGACTCCCTAGTCTAAACAAGGATCAGTTCCTGGATTTTTTTTTTTTTTTAAGGATAAGTAAACCTAGCCCAGTCTGTAGTGCACACTGCATGACACTCTTGCCAGACAGGGAGTCGCATAGGAGGCCTGAGTTTGATTCCTGGCCCACCGTAAAAGCCAGGAATGGTGGTACATGCCATAGTCCCCCTGCCTCGGGAGCTGAGGCAGGAGGATCGCCATCTAGTGAGACCCGGTCTTGAAACATGATCATGTTTTCAGTTCTGTTCCACCTAGCAGAGTGTGGTCAGCACGCTCCAAGTCACAGGCCCTCTGACATGTAGAACTCCATCATTCTCACGGTGGCTCGGGATGTTTGCAGTTTTATTCACAAACCACCTAATGGCCTGAAAGAAAACTCGGGGGTGAGAAAACGTTCACAGCTGGGTCTGAATCTAGAGGTGGCCTGTGGGCGGGCAGAGCGTGGACTGGGCTCACAGACGCTGATTTGTACTGTATGCCGTTTATCGGCCTCTTTCACTTTGAGTCAGCCACTGCTTAATTTCTCATAAAATTTCTGGTTTCTGACATTTACAAAAGTGCCTTAAGACCTAGCACATTGGACCTTCTTTCTCACAAAGTAGCAGCTGTCTCTTACATGAGGGTGCCCTCAGTAGGTCTCCACAGTCCTATCATCCCCAGATGTCTTAGTGACACATTTTATTCATTTGCATCATGGGCCTGTCCCCTACAATCAGTTAAGTTGGAAGCCCCAAAGGCTTCATTCCATTCATGCAGACAGACTCTATCCTTCCTCCCAGCCCTTGTTTTTTTCTACATATGATTGCATCTTGTATTTGAACTACAGAATGAAAGGTTCCCAGTATTCTGCACCCCAGGAGGAGATAGAAGAAGAAAGTCAAGAAAACGAAGGCCCAAGTGGATCAGGAGACATGACTGCTTCCTTCAAAGAAGAAAGTGGGCCAATGAAAAGAGCTGATGAGAAAATGGGTATAACCCAACTTAAAAATTATCACCCCATTGTAGGTAAAAAGCAGCTTCTTGTCGGTGTTTGACGTCATTTGTTGTTTGCATGATGCATCACTTGGTGTTCGCCTCCAGCTGAACTCTGGGCTGCAGTCAGCAGAATCAGGTCTGAACACCGGCTGGGTCATGTTGGGGTGGTCATAGCTTCTGCCGCCATCAGTTTTCCCTCTGTGCAATTGGAGATAATTCTCACCCAGAATACCTCGCAAGGTTGTCGAGAGACTCCAATGAAAGTGCTAGATTCCAGTGTGAGGAAAGGCATTCCTCCTGCTGTGTAGCCGTGGGCTAGCACAGTCTGGACCTCAGGAAATCCCTCCCTGTCCCGACCCCGCACACCTAGCAGTGAAGCACTGATGAGTCCGGGTACTCATGAAGGTGCATCCTCCCGCGTTCCCGACTGCGCTGCTCCATCGCCACCCTGTGCAGAGCAAGCACAGATGGCTCTGCACCTCCCCTGGCCACAGCATGCATGCTGGTGTAGGGAGGGGGCCGGCCGACTGACCAGTGCACGGGCAGGCGGGGGAGCGGGCAAGCACACCCGGATTCCATGCTGAAGTAGTTTGTTCTTTTCTTTCTGAAGGCTCCCATCACGCAAGCATGGCCTCTCAAGGCTTCCCAGTTAGAAAGTAAAATTAAGGGGCCAGATGGTGGCACAGCTGTAAGACGCGCTCTGTGAGGCTGACCCACATGGGAAGGTTCCGGGTTCGCATCTGGAGACGTCTCTGAGTACCCCAAGCACTTGCATGCCTGCGCTCTGGGCCAGCTGAGATTGAGGGTGCTTTGGGACTCTTGGGGGATGCTGTCTCTGTCTGTCTGTCTGTCTGTCTGTCTGTCTCACTTTCTCTCTCTTGTCCATGTAAGAAACAAAACTTTTTAAAAAGCAAAGTCAAGATTAAGGAGAAGTGTGTGTGTGTGTGTGTGTGTGTGTGTGTGTGTGTAGTACATGCACTGTGTAGCCCAAAGGCAGAGTATGTTCCTCAACAGCCTTCTGGCCCCTATCCTCACTGCCCTGTTACTGTGTCCGCTTTGTCTCACACCTGTCCTATTTCACAGGGAAAGTTAGGGGACAGTATTTCTATCAGTGAAGAAGCAAGCTACCGTGAAAGAACTGAGACCTTAGAAAATGGCACAGTCCCCCCCAATCCAGAAGTCCTAATCCGGCCTCCTAGGGGCTCCAAGGGTTCCTGTCGTCAGCCAGCTCCCTTCCTTCCCTGCTCCAGCCCCACCCTGTCCTACTGACTTTTCCCTGGATGCAGAACCTCGGGCATCCATGCCACCTGCCTCTCACTGACTGGGGGACTCGCCTCCATTCCTCTGCGTGTGGAACTACGGGCTTCCTCTCAGCCTTGCTTTATTTTCTGCGCTGGTTATTTCCATGTGATGTCCTGTTGTAGGCATTTTAGTGTCTGTCTTTGTCCACAAGGAAGTAAGCTCCACAGGAGTGAACTACACACCGTCTCCCTAGCAGCTGTGTCATGGTGCTACGCCATAGGTTTAGAGTGAGTTGAACGGAATCGAATCAGATTCTTAAAGTATCGCCCTCCCCCTTTTTCTCTTCAGTTCCTGGACTTGGGCGTTCTCTAGGGTTTCAGCCCAAAATGCCTCGCCTGCGAGTGATCCACATGTTCCTGTGGTACCTAATCTACGGGCACCCTGCCAACAGGACAGAGAAGCCAATCCGCAGCTACGAACGGAGAATGGGGCGGCAGAGGCCGGCCAGGGCAGGAGCCCAGCCCTCCTTTGGCAGCAACTCAGAAAGCTTCTCTGACATTTCATTCAGAGACAGCCAAGAGAGCATCACCTGGGAGAGAGAAATAGAGCTCTCCAAGGAGACAGGTGAGTGCCCCGTCACGCCTGCCCCAGGACACGCGGAAGCACAGTGGTTCCTCACCCTTATCTTATGAACCCGCTGCTTCCCCACACAGTCACCTGATCAGAATACAGACTCTTCTCAGCTTCCTCAACCCTCTCCCTTACTGCCTGACAGTAGGGCTTGTCCAGTTTTGTGGTAGCGGAACAAAGACTTACGTGGAGGTGATGCCTCCGTTATGACGGGATCCTGTGTTCTGGGAGTGACTTCAATTTTTCTCCTAGTGTATGTGGACGATGCCTCGTGGATGCGCTATGTCCCTCCCATCCCAGTCCACCGGGACTTTGGCGTTGGCTGGGCTGTCCTCAGCAACATCCTCTTCTGTCTGCCACTCTCCATCTTCGTCCAGATTGTGCGAGTCAGCTACAAGGTACCTGTTACTCTGGGGCCACCGTAGTTCCCCTGGTCCCTCAGCTCTAGCTGAAAGATCTCCACTCATCTGATCAAGGGAAATTACTTCAGGACTTGGAGTTGCCCAGGTAGATGAGTGGATGGAAGGACAGGAGGTTGGTTAGTTGAGAATACAAAGAATTTTTTTAAGAATATTTTTATTTTATCTCATTAATTAATTAATTAATTTAATTTGACCAGAGCAGGACAGAGTGAGAGAGAGAGAAAGTGAGAAAGTAAGCTGCTGAGTCCGAGATCTGAACCATGGTTGGCCATGTCGGAGTCCAGCACCCTTAACCACCACGTCCCCTGCCAGCCGCGAAAACAGTTGTTCTAGCGAGATGGGATGGGATGGATTGTAAAAGGTTAAAAACTTCATAGACTTGTTCTTCTAGAGCTACCAGTAGATAGGTAGAAGAAAAGATAGACAAATAATTGTGTTACAACAATAAAATTTATTTTTAGAAAGTTAGTAAATTTCTCTCCAGAAAAGGGAGAGAACAAAAATAACCCATATTCATCACTCAAGAGAGATGGTGATTGCTGATGTTTTGGTACATTTCCTTCTAGTCTTTAGTTTGTCCTATATATATATATGTATGTGTGTGAGAGAGAGAAAGATCTTTTTTCTTTAAATTGAGACTAAATTTACTCTTTTATTATCTATTCTTCCACTGAACAATATACTGTTTTCCATATCATTAATTTTTTTTTTTTTTTTTTTTTTTTTTTTTTTTTTGCTGTAGGGTGCAGGCACTCGCCAGAAAGACAGAGACAGAGAGATAGAAAGCGAGAAATCACCCCCCAGGGGAGATGGCCATGCCGCAATCCCTTCTCCTCCATTCTCCTCTCGGGATCTTTGGCACATACACACACACGCCCGGTGTGAGTTTAAGCTACCGGGTCCGGGACTCAAACTGTGGTCGGCTACATGGGAGTTCAGTGACAGCCGTTACGCTAACTGCTGGTCCCCATATCATTAAATTTTTTAACCTGGTGTTAAGTAGATTCCTTCTTATGATGTACTGTGATTTATTTAAACAATAATGTTTTCCATTTTTGGACATTTAAATTTCAATTTCTCCCTACTATGAATGACATGTTGATAAATACTTTTTGGTAGACATGTATGTGAGCAGCTCCAAGATTTTTTTTCTTAGAGTAAAGGTAGAAGTAGAAGCCCTGGCTTTGGAAGAAGAGAGTGTTTAGCCATAAATACACGGCATAGCCCCGGAAAGGTTTAAGCCCTTTCTAGCCCCACGCAGCATACTAGGGCCTTGTTTATGGCCCCTAGCAATGAAGCAGAGAGGCTGGAGGAGAGGAATGAGCAAATCGAAGGCATATGGGAAGGTTGGGGGGAGGCAGGAACTAGGGACTGGTGGGCCAGTTCAGGGAAACCACTGTCCAGAAAATGGTGGTGAGCACTTTTACAAAATTCTTGCAGTTTACCCTGACCTTCAGGGCAAGCCTAAACCCAAGATTCTCCTCTTTAGGTGGAGAACCTTGAGGAGTTTCTGAATGACCCGCTGAAGAAGCACACACTGGTCCGGTTTCTCCCCAGGGCCATCCGGCAGCAGCTTCTGTATAAGAGGTAAGGTCAATGAACCTAATGCAGATGGCCTGGGGGCTGAACAAGCCCTTAAAGAAGGGGGCTGCACAATTACTCAAAAGGAAGATGAAAGGGGTTCGGCCTTCTAGATTATAAAGACCTCAGAGTGTTTGTTTTGTTTTAAGAGGCTTTTGCCTTAGGGCATGTATGCTCCCCGGAGAACGACAGTGAGAGAGAAAATGAGAAATCACGCCCCCAGAGAGGATGGCCATGCCACAGTCCCTTCTCCATTCTCCTCCTGGGATCTTGGGCACGCCTGCTCACACTCCCAGCGTGATTTTCAACCCACTGGGTCTGGGACTTGAAAAGCAGTCTGCCATGTGAGAGTCCAGCAAGTAGCCACTACTCCAGCTGTTGGTCCCAAGACGCATAATTTTTATTCAGCCACCAGTGAATTGTGGGGCTGGTAAATTATATTACTTGATTTCAGTGATAACTATTTTTGGGGGGGGAAAGATTTTTGCTATAGGGCATCTGTGCTCACCAGAAAGACAGAGAGAGACAGAAAGAAAGTGAGAAATCACTCACTAGTGGAGATGGCCACACTGCAGTTCCTTCTCCATGCTCCTCTTGGGATCTTGGGTGCGCACGTACACTTGCCCAGTGTGAGTTTAAGCCACCGGGTCCAGGACTCGAACCGCAGTCTACTACGTGGGAGTCCAGCAACAGCCATTATGCCAACTGCTGGTCCTCCAGTATTCTTTGTTGTTGTTTTGTTTTTCTAAGTTTATTGTTTATTTCATCCACAACTGACAGACAGGAAAAACAGCACCCTAGACAACATGTTGATGCCACCATCCACCCCCAGCTCATGGGCCCACATGCCAGGCATATTCAGGGAGGTCTCAGGATGCAAACCTGAAACCTTCCCACATGGGTCAGCCTCAGAGCTGATGCATTTTACCACTCCACCACCGTCCATCCCTGATTTTCAGCATTTTTTTTTAAAGAATTACTTTATTTATCTTTATTTTTTTAAAAAAATTTGACCAGAGGGAACCAGCAGTAAGCATAATGGCTATGTCGCTGAACTCCCACGTAGTCGACTGTGGTTCATGTCCTGGACCCGGTGGCTTAAAACTCACGACGGGCGCGTGTGTGTGTGTGCCCAAGATCCCAAGAGGAGAATGGAGGAGAAGGGATTGCAGCGTGACCATCCCCTCTGGGGGGTGATTTCTCACTTTCAGTCTCTATGTCTTCTATCTGTCTTGTCTGGCGAGCACATGCGCCCTATAGCAAAAACCTCTCCAAAAAAAAAAAAAAAATTTTTTTTTTTTTGACCGAAGAGGGACACAGAGAGAAAGTGAGAAAGCAATCCACCAGGTCCAGGACTCCAACCATGGTGGGCCATGTGGGAGTCCAACGTTCTTAACCACCACGCCACCTGCTGGCCTTAAAGTAAAATCTACTGCTAAGGACTACAACTATTAGAGTGACCTTTTTCTTTTGCTTGTTTCTTTTTGTTACTTTACTTTCCAAATTAAACCCCAAGTATAGGATCAATGCTCCATTGCCCTGGTTGAATATCAGGAGGGTGGTTCTGGGTCGCAGTGCAGTTCAGGTCTGTGGCTGGTTCCCCAGTCGCAGAAAAGGACCTACGTCCAGCTGAGCTTGTGGTGTGATGAGAACCTGTCACCCTCCTCTGCTTTCCAGGCGTTACATTTTTTCAGTGGTGGAGAACCTTCAGCGGCTATGCTACATGGGGTTGCTACAGTTTGGTCCCTCAGAAAAGTTTCAGGATAAAGATCAGGTAATGTTCTTGAAGCTGAAGTGGAGGTGGTGCTGGTTATTACACAGTCTCCAAACAGCTAAATCCAGTTCTGATTTGAGGTGCTCTTTTCTCCGACTGGTGTCTCCTGTAGGTCTTTATCTTCTTGAAGAAGAATGCGGTCATAGTTGACACTACCATCTGCGAACCACATTACAATCTTGCCCACAGCAGCCGACCCTTTGAAAGGCGTCTCTATGTCCTGAACTCAATGCAGGATGTGGAAAACTACTGGTTTGACCTGCAGTGCGTCTGCCTCAATACCCCACTAGGTACCATTGGCACTGGTCTTTACCGTTTTCCCTCGTTTCTCTGTGATAGCTAGAACTTAGAGCTAGAAGAGACCAGAAGTTACCTAGCCCTCTGGTTTTCAGACAGGAACATCCCCAGGACTCCTTCAGTAAAGGAGTGGTGGTCCTTGAAGGGGGAGGGCCCCGGTCTCCCTGCCCAGTTGAGCCTGAGCAGCTCAACTTTGTCCTTTTTGTTAATTGAGTAGGTGTTCATTAAACAACTGCTTCTGTCACTTCCTGCACCTGACCATGCAATGTCGAGAACACCCCCTGTCCCTGCTTTTGTGAGGCTCACCTTCTAGTGAAGAGGAGACAGCCACAAGAGAGCTCCAGTTTGTGAAGGTGCTGCGGTGGTGTCATATGGGGTGATACTGATTCCAAGGGTATTTCAAGGGGTGCTCAGGAGCAACCTTTCTGAGAAGACATTTGAGCCAAGACCTAAAGGATGAGGTCAAGACAGCCCTCTGTAGAGCTGAGGAGGGACATCCAGGTGGGGGCACAGCCCATGCAAAGGCCCTGCATGGTATGATGGAGAAAAAGAAATGGCTGGCACGTGCAGGAGAGTGGCAGCAGGTGGAGGAGTCAAGCAGCCATATGTTGGGGGCCTGCAGGACACAGCGAAGAGTTTGGGGTTGTGTATAGAGTGACAGAATTCACAAGATAATTGTCAGCAAGGAGTATCAAGATTGCTCATATTTGATATTTGTATTTTGTTTTTGTTTTACTTGTTTTTTAAGAATTATTTATTTAATTTTATTTATTCATTTATTTATTTTAATTCGATCAGAGAGTGACACATGATGGTGGGAGTTTGGGGGGTGAGAAAGCAAGCCACTATGTTCTGGACTCCAACCGAGGTGGGCCATGTGGCAGTGTCCAGCGCCTTAACCACCACGCCACCTGCTGGTCTCCTGCTTTAGTTTTGTAAGAGAGATTTTGCTATAGGGCATGTGCACTCGTCAGCAAGACAGAGAGATGGAAAGTGAGAAATCACCCCCTGGGAGAGTGGCCACATCACAATTCCTTTTCCATTCTCCCCTTGGGACTGTGGGCACACATGCATACACACATGCCCAGTGTGTGTTTAAGCTGCCAGGTCCTGGACTCGAACCACGGTTCACAACATGGGAGTCCAGCGAGCGACATAACCATTATGCCATCTGCTGGTCCCATGATTGCTCATGTTTTCAAAAGCTCACCCTGGTGCTAGGAAGATGACAGACTGAGGGGAGCACAAGAATGGAAGCCGCAAGGCCAGTTAGAGACTGTAACTCATAGCCAGGAGAAATGTTCCCGGGATAGGGAAGAGAGGAATGGAGCAGTTTGAAAGGTGTTTTAGAGGAAGCAGTGCCTAACCCTGTGAAGTAAGGCTGTGGCTCATGTCATTTCTCTGTTCCTGCAATGTCCCTCTTATCTGTGTTCATGTGTTCAATTGCCAGAGAGGCACTTCTGCCTCAAGTAGCATGTTTTCAAGAAAACCTTATAAGCATTTCTTTTTTTTTTTTTTTTTTTTTTTTTTTTGAGAGAGAGAGATTTTTTTCTATAGGGCACTTGCGCTTGTGCTCGCCAGAGAGACAGAAAGCGAAAAATCCCCCAGGGAGGTGATCACACTCCAATCCCTTCTCCCCTATTCTCCTCTTGGGATTTTGGGTATGTGCACGCACACATGCCCAGTGTGAGTTTTAAGCTGCCAGGTCCAAGACTAGAACTGTGGTCAACTGTGTGGGAGTCCGGCAACATAACCATTATGCTATCTGCTGATCCCACCTCACAAGCATCTTTATTGTCATCATCTCCCTTTGATTTGTGAGTTCCGTGAGCACAAGAAATCAGCTGTCGCTAAGTGCCGCGCACACACTTGGCATCCCATCCGTATTTATCAAGTGAATGCCGGGATTTGTGGAAGGCGATAGGACCTCCACTCCAGTGCTCTCCTCTCTAAGCCATTCTCCATCTGCCTTTTCCTTGTCACCTATGCCAGAAGAAAAAGGATGCCACCTTTAATTTGCACCTGTGAGAGAAATTATTCTGTTCCTCTATCACAGAGCTGCAAGATCAGAGTCAATGCTTTGATTTTTTTGCAAAACAGGAGACAAGTATTTATTTGGTAGAGTTGTTTAATGCCAACATGGTAATGAGCACTTGTACTTAGAAACATTAGTGGATCTAGACAATTTTAGAAGAGTTTATTTCATAGGATGTTCTGGCATTCAGTAGGGAGCTAAGCTTTTACCATTTTAGATTTTTAAAGTGCCCTAATTCCCTTGCATTTTATACCTAGATAAAAATTTGTGAACCAGTATGTAATTTGCACCAGGGTTTTTCAGGCCTGACAATTAGCGAATTTCCATCTCTGTTAGTGTTTATGAACAGAAATGTTGAAGGCTTATTGAGTCCATTAATCAGGCATTGATTGTCTCTTCATTCAGCAAATATTTGAATAGATTTTGCCCCAAGGATTGAAGGAGCTACAATATAATAAGGCATAATCTTCTTTTTCTTTTTTCCTTTTTTCCCATAGGGCTCATGTACTCCCCAGAAAGACAGAGAGAGGGAAAGTGAGAAATCACCCCCCCCCAGGGGGAGTGGCCACACTGCAATCCCTTCTGTTCCATTCCCCTCCTAGGATTCTGGGTGCACAGACACATGCACACAACATGTTTCAAAGCTGTTCGGTCCAGGACTTGAACCATGTTTGGCCATGTGGGAGTCCAGCATCTTAACTGCCATACCATGTGCTGGCAGGCATAATCATTTTTTTTTTTTAAGAATGATTTAATTTTACTCTTTTAAAAAATTATTTTTATTCAGTTATTTTAATTCAACCAGAGAGAGAGAGAGAGAGAGAGAGAAGGGAAGTGAGAAAGTAAGCCACCAGGTTTGGGACTTGAACCGTGGTTGGCCATGTGACAGTGTCCAGCACTTTAACCACCACGCCACCTGCTGAGCCCCCTCATCATTATTATTTTTTAATAATTTGACCAGAGAGAGACACAGAGAAAGGGAAAGTGAGAAAGCAAGCTGCCAGGTCAAGGACTTGAACTGTGGTCAGCCAAATGGGAATCTAGCCCTTAACTATACTGCCACCTGTTGGCTCCTGCACCCCCAGTCTTATCCAGCTCAAATCGCAGGCGCACTCCCAGTGTCCAGCGTGCTTAGGAAGGTCATGAGATGTGAAGATCCCAGAACTCTTCCTATGTGGATCCAGTTGCATTACCATTGCACCACCAGCTAGCCCCAAATTCTGCATTTTCACAAGCAACTTGGTGGCCACCTGTTACTCTATGTGAGAAGTGTGGTGACCCATTCAAATGTGTGACCTTGAGCAAGCTGTTTGTAACCTCCTCGAGCCTTGGCTTCATTTCTGAACAGAAGGCCACCACCACTGTGCAAGGCTGAGGTGAAAATTGGACGAGGTATCTGCATAGTTCCACTTGGGAGCCATGAGGCCTGAGCTTCCATCGTCTTGGCTTATCGGCCAAGCCATCAAAGCCCAGGTCTCTTTTTTTTTTTTTTTTTTTTTTTTTTTTTAAGATTTATTTATTTAATTTTACTTATTCACTCATTTATTTTCATTTGACCAGGGAGAGAGAAAATGAGAAAACAAGCCACCAGGTCTGGGGCTCGAACCGTGGTCAGCCATGTGAGAGTGTCCAGCACCTTAACTACCACACCACCTGCTGGTCCCAAAGCCCAGGTCTCTTAATTGAGCATGTGCAGGGCTCTTTTACAGTCTACGGACTACTGTAACTTCATCTACTTATACCATTGTTTTAGTTGTACTTTCTCGTAAGAAATACAGTTTTCTTTCTTTTTTTGAGATATTTTTGCTATAGGGCATGTGCATTTTTGAGAGAGACAGGATGCAAGAAATCGACCCCCCAGGGAGGATGGCCATGCCACACTCCCTTCTCCATTCTCTTCTTGGGATATTGGGCACCCATGCACACATACCTGGCATGAGTTCTAAGCTGTCGGGTCCAAGACTAACCACAGTCGACTACATGGGAGTCCGGCGATGTAACCATTGCACCATTTGCTGGGCCCGCTGACTTTAATTTCTTAATTAGGCTAATGTATCTTCTGCGTACTCAGGAGACATCTAGCAGGTCCTAGAACTGAGGGGGGTCCTAGGGAAGCCAGCACTGTCTCAGCTGTCTGTCCAAATTCCTCATCATTCCCACCGTCACCAAGTGTAGTCATTTCTGCTTATCATTTACATCGTACTGGCCCTCAGCAACTCCTCAAGGTTTTTCCATTTTCCTGGGATTCCCACCCCCTACCCCAGGAGGGAAAATCCAGGTTTCCTCTGCTCATGGGCTCCCCATACCTGTTGAGTTTCCTGCTTGCCTGCCTTAATCTGGGTATAGATGCTGCTGTTTGGTTTGTTAATGTTTAAAGTCGCTTTTGAAGACCTTTTGTACAAAGAGGTTCTGCCAGTTGAGCCCCTCATCTGGTCAAGGGAGCCTTCCAGACGGGATCTGTCCCTCCCTCACCACCCAGCAGCACCCTGTAGCCTGCCTGAGGCACTACAGGAAGGCATGGATGGGTCAAGTTTGTGTTTGGTTTTCTAGGCGTGGTTCGGTACCCACATGTCAAGAAGAGCAGCGCAGACCAAGGCAGCGATGAGGAGGGCAGTCTTCAGAAAGAACAAGAGAGTGCCATCGACAAGCACAACCTGGAGCGCAAGTGTGCCATGCTGAAGTATACCACGTGCGTCCGTCCCTGAGCATGGGTCCCCGGTTTGGCCACCGCAGGGATTATGCTGGATGCTCCATGCGGCTCAGGGTGTCAGACCAGATCCGGCTGTGTCTCCGGTGCAGAGGCTGCAAATCTGGTTGTGGGAAAACTAGGTCCCAGATATATTT
This sequence comes from Tupaia tana, assembly GCA_026018925.1. Taxonomy (NCBI): domain Eukaryota; kingdom Metazoa; phylum Chordata; class Mammalia; order Scandentia; family Tupaiidae; genus Tupaia; species Tupaia tana. The sequence goes on from JAKSZU010000016.1 coordinate 62,591,572, forward strand.
AAGCCCACATACTGTTTTTTAATAATTCAACTAGGAGCCAAAACTTAGAAGTTGGGCCTTTTATGTTGGGTATTTTATTTTATTATATTATAATTATTTAACTTAACTAATTTATTTATTTATCTATCTATTTAAATTTGACCAGAGAGGGATAGAGAGAGAGGGAAAGTGAGAAAGCAAGCCACCAGGTCTAGGACTAGAACCGCAGTCAGCCATGGGGGAGTCCAGTGCCCTCAGCCACCATGCTACCTGCCAGCTCTGATGTTAGATATTTTATTATCACTATATTTATTTACTTATTTATGTATTTATTTTGAGAGAGTTCTTTTTTCTGTAGGGCACATGCACTCACTGGAAGAGAGAAAGAGAGAAATCACTCCCCCAGGGGTGTTAGTCACACCATAATCCTTTCTCCTCCATTCACCTCTTGGGATATTTGGGCGCACACACACACGTGCCCAGCCTGAGTTTCAAGCCACTAGGTATGGGACTTGAACCATGGTTGAGCATAGAGTCTGGCACCTTAACCACTATGGTGCCTGCTGGCCCAAAGTCAGGCATTTTATGTCATCTGGATGTTTGCCTCACTTTGCAGTGGTGGTGGTAACCTGTCAACACTAGGCATTTTTCTGGAAAAGTCAGAGTGGGGTATAAATAAATGGCCTCCATCCCATACGGTGGGCGATCATGTCAGTTACTGAGGAGGGCTCCTTTTCTGTTTATTTCCTATGTCAGTGGGAGCCGTGAGGTTGTGGACGAAGGCTTTATCCCTGGAGATGGGCTTGGAGCCGCTGGGCTGGATTCCAGTTTCTATGGACACCTGAAGCGCAATTGGATCTGGACCAGCTATATCATGAACAAAGCCAAAAGGGTGAGCGCTAGAGTGTGGGCATCCATGCCAGACCACCAGCTACCCCAGGAGGTTGCCATTGCTACTCTCTCTGTCCCCGCCCAGCCGACAGTTTGTGGATTGATGAAACCAGAGTTGACCAGAGATGCAAATGTTTGCTTCCATTTGTAGTAAGGGCCCTTAACTCTGCCTGGCCTATTTTTCTCCCACTGGACTTTAACTCACTCTCTAACATGGACTGGGGTTCCAGAATGGAGGCCCAACCCTGGTAGAGCAGCAGTAGCACACCTCTCCATGGTACTAGATCCACATGGAACACCAGGGATTCACCTCCCTGGTCAACATGTACATGCCAGACACATGGGCGCACCCTTGCACCTGGCTGGCTGAGAAGGATCTTAGTCTGAGGCCCTGTTGACAATGCTTGTTTTTCTCAAAAGAGAGAGAGAAATAAACTTTAAAAGGAGCAGAAAGCCTGGGTGACACAGGTTCTCCAGGAGGGATGCCAGTGTAGTGGTCAAGTGGCTGGATAGGAGACTGCCTGCTGATGCTCCCGGGCAGCTCCTAGCAGTTCCTGTGCAGCCGTCCTCAGCTTCTCTAGAAGCTGCACATGGCGGTGCCTTTGTGCCCTGGGCTCCTGGGGTCTCGGGGAAGCCCTTGCTTCATTCCAGTGCTGTACTTGTCTTTCAGGAGCACGCCTCAGAGAGCGGGTTCTCAGTGAGGCTCCAGACGTTTCTGTCCAAACGTTCGTTGCCATTCAGTGGAGGTATGTATGCCAGGAGCTCATCACTAAGTATGGTCCCAGTTCAAGGCCAAAACGACCACTGTGCATTCAGTTTGGCCTTTGAAGAATTTGTCCTGAAGCTGTTATCTCTGGTGATTTCTAGGCAGTAGCAAGTTGAATCTCTGGGGAGAAACGAGAGAGGGCTCCGAGCTCTGTGCTGACATTGAAGAGCAGTGTGAGGTCGACCAAGAGTCTACGCTGGACAGAAACGAGAGAGTAAAGGGTGGGAAAAGCCAGAAGCGGAAAAGGCTGAAGAAGGAACCTGAAAACAAGATGAAGAGAAAGAAGAAAGGTTATGCAGTGATCGTGTGTATTTATGGGGCCTCATCTTTGTACATTCTGGCTCAGCGCCTCCCTCCAGGCAGGCCTAAGCTCTGTCCTCAGACACGGGTTTCCATTTTCCCTCTAGTTGCAACACTTACTCTGTGGGATGGTGTTTTAATTTTCCCCGGCCATCTTGCAGACAGATCTTTGAATTTTCCTCGTGCTTCCCTCTGCTTTCTCTGGCTTCGTATTTTGTGGAGCCTTTGACCTTTACTGTAACTCTCAGCTTAAGTTTCTGATTTCATCTCAACTAGAAAAAAAAAAATCACAGCTTACAAAAATCTTACTATTCTTTTGGTTTACCTTTTAATGTTAGCATTTATGCTAACGAGTCCAGAGTTCACAGTCCTGCATTTTCAACAGGAAAGCTGGAGTCAGGGCCCACAGCTGCAGAATCTCTTAGCTCTGAAACAGCCCCTCAGGGGCGGTGCCTTTAGGTTGCTAATTTGGATTCCTCCCCTGGGCAGGATTTATAGCAGATGGAGGTGGAAAGGAGACTGGTATCTGTTTTTCAGACCACTTTTTTTTTTTTTTTTTTTTTTTTTCCTTTTTTTGGAGAGGTTTTTGCTATAGGGCGCGTGCGCTCGCCAGACAGACAGAGAGAGACAGAGAGATAGAAAGCGAGAAATCACCCCCCAGAGGGGATGGCCACGCCGCAATCCCTTCTCCTCCATTCTCCTGTCGGGATCTTGGGCACGCACGCACACGCGCCCGGCGTGAGTTTAAGCCGCCGGGTCCGGGACTCGAACCGCGGTCGACTACGTGGGAGTCCAGCGACACAGCCATTACGCTAACTGCTGGTCCCTTTTTCAGACCACTTTTATATTACTTTAGTGATCATGTGTTTTAACAGTGACCCAGTGGCTATAGCTATTTCAGATAAAAAATAGTGTTTAAGCAGGAACCTGTTTTTAGTGGTTTATTTGTCTGATAGTTATAACAAATAGCATCCCATCAGTTGAAATGGCCCCCTCACTGTAGCCTGTCGCAGATATAAGATTGATTTGGCTCACAAAGACCTGAATTCATCTCAGTGCGAGATGTGGTGTTATGTCCCTGTGAATCCAGATTTCCCTGCCCCACTTTTCATCTGCCTTAGTTTGGAAGACATTCACTAAGTAAGTAGTCTTTTGGAATTGGCAGTGGCCTATGGCATCTGCCTTGTGAAATTGCTCTCAGTACCTCCCCCTAAAGGGAAGGGACTAGAAAACTTGGTGGCTGAGAGCTCAAGGAACAGAGCCTACATCGCCAGTGACTCAGCTGGTGCCCTGGGAAGCTGCTGCATGTCATCCTATTTTAGATTTCTCAGCTGTCGTGTGGCCAATTTGCATATGTCTCATAAGGTTGTTGTAAAGTGGTAGATTCTAAGCTAACCCAAGTAAAAAGCTTAAACCAGTGCTTCGCACATAGTAAATATTCTGTAATATCAGCTACTGTTATTATTCACTTAGTAGCTGCTTTGTGCCAGGTACTTGCACTTGGTATTTTACACTCAGTCTTAGTCCTTAAGACAGCCCTGCCTGGAGGATAGGCCTTGTCTCCATTGTGCACAGGAGTTTACACAATGCCTGGGAAGTCACAGAGGGACTAGTGGGACACTGATGACTCCACAGTTACTGGGCCAGCTTATTCAGCACATACACCCTGAGCATGTTCTATAAGCTTCTGTGCAAGGTGCCTTCAAAGGACATAACATCACAGTGGGAGAGACTAAAGATGGGCAGATAACTACCCAGAGACCACGCGGGCTAACTAAGTCTTCATTATAGAATTTGACCAAAGGTGTTATAAACACACACACACACACACACACACACACACACACACACGACCTGTCAGGAAGGGCTGAGTCTTGTGGTTAGTTTGTGGGTCTTTGACACAACGAAAATGGGCTCCCTTCTGTCTTTGGTAAATTGTACGAGCTGTGTAGGAACCCCTCCCCTCTCTCGGGTGCCAGCATCAAATCAGTTGTTAGAGGCTGTTTCTCTTCTCCCTGTCTTTTTAGAGGAGTTCCCAGAACAAAAAAACAAAAGCCTACGCTACCACGATGAGGCCGACCAGAGCGCCCTGCAAAGGATGACCCGGCTGCGGGTCACCTGGTCTATCCAGGAGGATGGGCTGCTCATGCTCTGCCGGATCGCCAGCAATATCCTCAACACCAAGGTATCCAGCCCCGGCCCCTGCTCCTTCCTGGCCTGCAGCCGGCGGGTTCGCTTGCCTCTCTCAGGGAGCTCACAGCCTAGGACCACTCATCTCATCTGTTCCACTTGGCCTCTGGGAAAGCATTTCCCAGCATCCTACACCCAGAACCACTCCCATATTTGCACATTTCCTTCCTTGGCTACATACATAAAATTCTTGCCTAGCTGCAGGCAGAATAGTTAAGAGCTGTTCTCCCTCTCTTCATCAGGAAGCTAACCCTGTCCTCCTCCGCAGCTTCCACACTCATTGCCTGAAAAATTTCCCATGTATCTTTTAGTAACTGCTTATCTTATCTGGAAAGGCTTCATTGACCCTGCCAAATGAGCACAATTACTCCGTTCTCTCTCCGTCCCTCTGTTTCTGTTGCTTCTCAGCCCACTGAGGGTACTTTGTCGAGGCAGAGACGTACTTGCTCTCCTGGCTGCGGCTCTAGCACCGCAGAGGCCTACCCTAGCAGTCAGTGCCGATGGGATCCGTGTGGCACAGTGACTGGCCTCAGCCCGCCTCGCCAGGTGTCCCGGGTTCCCTCTCCTGCCTTCCACACCACAGTCCCTCACACTTGCCATGTGCCCCCGCCCGTGTCCCTGAATCCCACGTGGTTGGGGAGCTCCTTACTCTGTCCTCTGACATCGCTGCTCGTGAGACGATTCCTCAGCTTGAACTAGGGCTCATCTCCCCACCATGTTCCCTAAAGTGCCGCACTGACTCCTGGTGTGTTAGCTTTTCCTGTTCTGATTGCCTTGGTTTGTAGCACGGCTTGGGGAGGCAGACAAGGCAGACAGATGTCCAACTGAGCTGGGGAGCAGGTGTCTCCCTCAGCCAGGAGGACAAGCTCCGCCGCGCTCCAGTCCAGGCCCCTTTCAGGCAGTAATGCTTCCAGATAGTGCAGATGACGCAGCCTCACAGGAGCCTGGTTGTGTGTCCTGGTCCCAGCTGTGCCAGTCAGGAGAAACCCAGTTAGGGGCCTTGCGCCCCTTTAGCTCATTAGATCCCTTGTCTTGATCATTTCATGTCTGCCGCCCCCCTTAGTCCTCTCCCAAATTCTAGCCCAACTCCTTCTCTAAGGAAGAACCCTGAAGATGACCTGTTGCCACCCCTCATTTCTGTGTCCAGCATCTGCCATGGCTTTTTCATTCATTGATGGGGAGGCTGTCTCCTTCTCAACCCTTGATGTACCTGGAGGAGCCAGGAAGGTCCTGGGTCGTTCAGGTCCTCCACCCACTGAGACTGGCACTGGCTTCTTGAGTCGCCTCTTTCCTGGGGTTGTCAGAAAGTGACCTCTCAGCAAGCCCTTCTTTGTCTCAGCCCTGCTCTCCTCTGTCCTGGACCGGGGTGTTCTCCTGAGTCTGCTCATTTACTACTTTTTATTTCTTCTGTAGTAACAGCCAAGTGCAATATACAGAATGTCTGAGCATACATAATTTATCATTAAGATGTTGACACTTAACTAAGCACTTTTTTTTTTTTTGAGAGGTTTTTGCTATAGGGCGCGTGCGCTCGCCAGACAGAGACAGAGAGACAGAAAGCAAGAAATCACCCCCCGGGGGAATGGCCATGCCACAATCCCTTCTCCTCCGTTCTCCTCTCGGGATCTTGGGCACGCACGCACACGCGCCTGGTGTGAGTTTAAGCCACCGGGTCTGGGACTCGAACCGCAGTGGACTACGTGGGAGTCCAGCGACATAGCCATTACGCTAACTGCTGGTCCCCAAGCACATTTTATATATTTACTGTCTCCCTTTCCTGTGAGTTTTACCCAGTACCCTCCAGACACCTCTGTTGTGCATTTACAGTGATTGAGTGGGCACGTATTCACTGAGGAAAGCTCCATAGAATACATTTTTCCTACTCCTTTAGGTTCATTCCCTATGATGTGCACTCCAAGGATACCGATTTTCTGTTTGCACTCTGTTTCATCCAGGTGAAGGGCCCATTCGTGCCCTGGCAGGTCGTGCGCGACATTTTGCACGCTACCTTCGAAGAGTCTTTGGACAAAACGTCTCACTCCATTGGCCGAAGAGCTCGTTACGTAATCAAAAATCCACAAGCCTATCTGAACTACAAGTAAGCATGTTCAAAATGTCACTCTGGGACACAGGTACTCCAACATTTCTAATATGTTCGTCTTCCATCCCGTTTGCTGAAGAGCTGGGTGGAAAATCCAGGTGGAGCACATCAGGTTGTCCAGTAGTCTGTCTTGGGGCCGTAGTGAGGTGCTCCTTGTTTTGTGTAGGCCAGCTGTGATGCTGAGTGCCTTTATGTGCGTAGTATCATGTGGACTTTAGAGCACTCTTTGGAGGGACATGCCATCGCCTTTTTTCCTAGATGAAGAAATGGAGGCCAGGCAGGCTAGCGGGCTGGCGACTGGACATTGCGTACTAGGATGCCGTAGAGACAGACACAGGCCGACTTGCACTGTTGGTCCTAGCACTCAGCAGCTCTTGGGAGCTCAGTGTTTGTGGCTCATCACACCACTCACTGCAGAGAGAAGTCAGATAGTACCAGGATTCCTGGACAAAGTGCACCCCTCCACGTCCTCAGCAGAACTGCGTATCTAGTGCTTCTAGCTGTGGCCTGGGACGTGTGGGGGTGGCAGCTGCCTGGGGAATGCAGAGCATTTGCCTTGTGGTGCGTCTCTTCCCAGCAAGGCTGTTCTGCTGTCTCCTCCTCACCGGACCATAAAGCCACTGCCAGCCCCATTAGATGACTCCCCCAACGCCCTCCGTAACATGGGCTGGAGTAGGGACTGGAGAGCCTTGGAACGGTAACAGGCAGGCACCCAACATTGCAGCCTGTGTAAGAATGGGGCAACTTGGCAGGGTGGGAAGAACCACCTCTACAGCTAGTGGTTTATGGCCCAAGTCAGTATGATAGCGTGGCTGTGAGCTGGTTCTGGGCCATGAGCTGCCTGCGATCAGTCACATGTAGATAGTAATCATTGAGTCCCCAGATGGGGAAGAAACTCACCTAGACAGGGTTTCTCAGCCTCTGCACCACTGACACTCAGGCCTCAGTAGTTCTCGCCGGGGGGTTATCCTGCGTGCTGGGGGTATTTAGCAACCTCTCTGGCCTCTCTACACTAGTCAGCACCTTACTGCTCCATTTTGTCAAACAAAGACATATCCATGTACTATCTTTGAGGCTAAATTGTGTCCATTAAGAACCACTGAGTCAGAAAGGGGCCTGTTTGTGGGAAGCCTTCTGTAGAGTGTGCCTAGGAGTTCGGGCTTTTCTATCTGAGAGGGCTCCGGTCACCTGGCCCAACTCCTCTGGTGCGTAAGTGGAGATAGACCCAGAGAGAAGGTGCACATCGATCGGCCAGGGTGGCAGTGAGTCAGCAGCGAAGGGCAACTACAACATGGCTTCCTGATTCTTGGCTGATGCCCTTCATTTTCCCTGGTGGAATGGGGGGGCCAGGCTTAGCGGGCCTGGGTCTCCATCCTTACTGCAGCCTCCTAGGCCCTGCAGCTGGGACAGGCACCTACCTGTCCACACATAGGCAGTCCCTTCACCTGAGGTAGGATAATGCCAGTAGCAATCCCAGTCCGTGGTGTGCATGTGACCTTGGAGATGCTTTGCCTTACCAAGCTGTGAAATGGCTTGCCAGTCTCTACCTGGCGTGCTGGCTGTCTTCCTCTCTGTTTCTTTTTGGGCACATCAGACTCACGTACATACTGGAGGCATAAATGTTTATAGAGTAACAAATGGTGCTTTGGGACTAGAGCTCTTAGCAGTAGCAGACACCAGTGCTTCCATAATGTCTTAAAATTGACAAGGGGCTTTCACACGTGTTACCTCATTTGGCCCAGGCCAAGTCTCTGTGAGGTGCAGGTGGGAGCTACTGTTGTCAGTTTTACCTGTGCTGGACGAAAGCACAAGAAAAGCCCATGTGTGAGCAATAGCAGACCTGACTTAAATCTAGTTTGGCTAACCCCAAGTTCTTGATTTTATTTTTAAGACAGAGTCTGGCCATGTCGTGACTTTCATGCCTCAGCCTCCCAGCTGGGCCTGCAGGCCTGCTACCTTGCCCAGTTTTGTTTTAGACAGGGTCTCACTCTGTTGTCCTGGACAGCCATGAGCTCAGCATCCTCCCACCTCCCTGAACCCCTGTGATTACACAGGCCCACACCAAGCCTTTGGGTTGGACTGGGAATCAAACCCCAGCCTTCCGTGTGCTCTTAGTAGTGCATGCCACTCTGGGTGGTTCTCAAAGCCTTCATTTTTTTTTTAAATTAATTTATTATTTAGGAAGGAAGGAGAGGTTTTTGCTATAGGGTGCAGGTGCTCGCTAGAAAGACAAAGAGAGACAAAAAGTGAGAAATCACCCCCCCAGGGGTGATGGCCATGCCACAATCCCCTCTCCATTCTCTTCTTGGGATCTTGGGCACGCACGCACACATACCCAGCGTGAGTTCAAGCCACCGGATCTGGGATTCAAACCACGGTCAACTACATGGGAGTCCAGCGACATAGCCATTACGCCAACATCTGGTCCCTCAAAGCCTTCATTTTTAAATGTTGTGATCGTTCCGCAGTTATATAAATAAATGATTCTTTATGGTTAGCTACGGTCAGGAGGTTAGAACAGCAGTCTTCTGATGACTCTGAACAGACATCATCGTAATTCCCAGGCTTCATTTTTGCCTTCTCTTTCCACAGGGTTTGTCTCGCTGAGGTGTACCAGGATAAAGCACTTATCGGAGATTTCATGAATCGCAAATGTGACTATGACGACCCAAAGGTAGGCCCTTGCCATTGAAAGACTCTGCCTGCTCTGAAGGCAGGGGTTTAGGTTCTGGCCTGGTCCTCTGGACCTCAGCTTCTGCTAGCCTTACCAGCACAGATTTTTTTTCCTGCTGTTTTTGGGAAATCAGCTTGTCAGTACTTTGGCTTCGGACCTCATTTGATCTGGCTCCAAACTCCAGGTTTTTTTTTTTTTTTTAAACTGTGCACTCGCCGAGAGAGACAGAGAGAGAGAGTGAGATGGACTCGATGCCGCAATCCTCCAGCCTCCATAGGTTTTTGCCATAGGGCAGGCGCCACCACGCCCCAAACTCCAGTTTTTAAAGATGATTAGAATTTAACATGCTCCTTTGAAATGCTGCTGTGTCTTGGGTGTATTTTGTTAGGAAAAGAAAGCTCCTCTGGAGTTACAGAAAGCTAGGCTTCTCGGAAAGTGGGCTGTTAGGAGATGGGTTTTCTTCCTGTTTTCTGGGGCTGAAGTGGTGGCCAGTAGAGAAGGGAGTCGGAATTCCAGGCCCAGGTTTCCCTGCTCTCTGCTTCCGAGTCTACTCACTCCTCGCTCATTGAGCTGATACTGGATCTGCCGCCGGTGTGTCAGTCAAGGCCAGTGGAAAAGGAGATGTACGCCTTTTCTCAAGAGAGAAAAGGTGAGGACAGACAGAGCTGTGACTGGTCCTGGCAGAACTGAGCCCTCAGCTCCAGGAGAGGAAAGCACAAGCCCACCGAGGTCAGGGAGGAGTACCAGGAAGACTTTGGATTCAGTGACAGATAAACCCAGCGTACCAGGGCCCAAGGCTTTGTGTTTCCCGTGTGTGAAGCAGTCAGGTCGGCAGTCTAGCCGGTGCAGCCGAGCAGAGAGGTCAGCAGCTTCCCAGGTCCGTTCCGCCACTCGTTCTCTGCCCTTCATAGTCAGCTTTCTGGTCACGCTGGTCACGCCTGGGTGCAGCTTGACTGCCAGAGCTCAGGTCCTCACAGTAGAACCCCAGGGCGCGAAGTGGGCAGAGGGGCAGCACTAGGTCCCCAGAGCCTAAGTATCAGAGGAGAAAACTTCCCCAGAAATCCCTGTCAGATCAGGGCCACTGGGGGGAACAGTTAGCAGGTGGGTGGTTAGCAGGTTGCTGAGTGACTTAGACCATCCTCACTCATCCCACGGGGCCAGGCATCCTTTATCCTTTGACCCCAAACCTAGTTGAGGCTGGCTCCATTAAATAGAAAGAATTAGGGATGAGCAAAATACAGGACCCACAGTATCTGCCATAGAGGGCTTTGGATTTTTTTTTTTTTTTCCTTTTCTCCTTTTTATACACAGGGTTTTATAGTCACAGTCCTCCTCCCTCGGCCTTCCAAGTAGCTGAGACCACAGGCGGTGCCACTATCCCCAGCTCTTTCACATAGGGTCTTGCTGTGATGGTCAAGCCAATCTCGAGCTCAAGATCCTGCTGCTCGAGTCTCCCTGAGTTGTTGGGATTACAGGTGCAAGCCACCACACCTGGTGTTTACGTTGGACTAGGAATTGAACCTGGGCCTCCCATGTGGTCGTGGCCTGCAGAGCAGTGTCTTGGCACCACCACAGCCGCTGCAGCTGTCAGAGGGCTTTTCAAAGGCGTTGTGCCTGCATGAGACTCAAACGCTGAGGCCAACGCGGTGAAAGAAAGCTCGGTGACTAGGGGTGCCGTGTTACGGCTGCAGGCATCTTGCCCTCACAACCACATAGCCTAGGGCAAATGGGGAATTTGTCCTATTGCATTGGACACAGAGTGACAGAATCAATCTGCTTATTAAAACAGCTGTTCTGGTCACGGGGGGGACTGAATTTGAGGGTATGTGGTAGCCAGGCCTATGAGGAGGCCACGGTGTGGTTTGAGTCTGGACTGAGATGGGTGCACTGTGGGTGTGGAGGAGGGGACCAATTTGGGGCTCACCATTTGAGTGTGGGACTGGAGGAGGAGGAGATGGAGGCTGGCGAACTGGGGAGGATCAGAGGAGGGAGGTAATGAGGGAAGCACAGGCTAACAGGCTGTGGGCACCCTCTGGGCATTTAGGGGACAGCAGGAGCTGTGTTTGTAGAGAGCTGCTGATGCAGGTGAGAGGCCATCCACGTGTTAGTGACACTGAGTGCTTCAGATTTCTGAGCACAGTGGTAGGTGTCTGTTGCCTGAGGGTGGGTGTCTGCTGTATTCAGAGATAGGAAAGGCTGGAAGGCCGTGTGGCTGGGCGCCTTTTCTCACATGTGGCTGCTGGGGACCTGTTACAAGGGAGCTCTTGGTGCGTTTTAGCAAAAACCTCCCTTCAGCGAGAGAAAGGGCTTCACGTCTCAATCCTCTCCTGTTAAAAGGTTTGTGCCAAGGAATACAAAGAATTTGTGTGGAGGCTTCAGAAAAAGTTCAGTTCAGCTCTAAGGAAGTCCAGCCTTGAAATCCCAGACACACTCCATGAGCTGTTTGCCAGGTAAGGTTCTTTTGCGGTGGATTCATGTGGTACTCAGTCAGCTGCTCAGAACTGCAGGCGTCCCCTTGTCACCAGGTTCCCGGAGCACATGGTGCCTGGTTGGCCTTGGAGCTCACCTGCCTGTTTCTCCTCTCTCGGTGCCACTTGCTCTCCTCTGGGTGATTTGGGAACAGCAGGGGCACTGCCTCTCCTAGCACCCTGCCGGGGACTTGCATCCATTACCCTGGGGCCCTGCAGCTGACTAATCCGGCATCCTTGAGAGTTCTCACTCTTTCCAGCACAACCACCCAGTGTCTAGAAGAACATATCTGGGTTTGAACACAGAGCCCTTGAAATTTCAGAATCCACAGCTCTGCCAACTCGGCCTGCTTTCTTTGGCCTCATCACAATGTGCATCCCTTCTCTGCACCACCCTCATCAGTGAATCCCTACCAGTCACAGTAGCTCTTGATGTCTTTCTGTAAAGAGACGACATCTCGCGTACCTGTGAACCGTGCAGTGCTTCTGCTCTCTGCGTTTCAGCTGGAAGTTGTTTCAGTGCAGTCACTGAACACTTATCTTACATAGGCCCACTGTGTGCCAGGCCTAAAGCATGGTTTTTAGTCACTTTTGGAGTTGATACTATTTTAGAAGTTTGGATTTTGTTTTTCAGTAAACTGTTGCCCAGAATTCCCAAATGGCATGATTTAAGTTCGGTTCTAACGGTGTTTCAGTGGCCTGTTTACCTGTTTGTAATGACTATGCCCAGTTTTTAGTAGTTACTGGGCAGCTTTTACACATTTAAAAACCAGTAAAATCAGGGTCTTTAAAGTTGAGTATTGAATCATTTAGAGAAGTTGAGTATTGAATCATTTAGAGGAAAGAAATACAGTTCTAACAGTTCAACACTAATTTTGATCGTGAGCAGTCTGGAAGGCTAGGCAAAAGAGAAACTATCCCATATTTTTCTTATTTGACTAGAATGCTTCAGATACTTTCCTGCAAAGCTGCTTTTCCCTGCACTAAGTTTAGGAATAATGTACAATTGCAAAGCTAAATTTTTCTTAGCTTAATTAAAGCTAAGAAATTTCTTGGAAATGGCTATGATTTTTAATGGGCTGTCGGGAAAGTCATAACTCATTTTTGCATGGAAAGATAGAAAACTATGTTGTGACTTTCCCATGACCTAAGAGAAACTTTTATGACTTAATACTTGTACTTATTTACTTATATGAATAGAATAAAATACTACATGATACCCAAAACATAGATGGGGTAATGACATTCAGTTCCAACACCTAATACAGCTACTGTCTGTGGGGCATTATCTTCCAGTTTTCTCTCTTGTGCTTGTTTCACATTCTCCGCCCTTAACCATTAACAGTGGATCCCTGCCAGTTCACATTTTCCCTTGTGGCTTCGTGTCAGTGAATTACTCAATTTCTCAACTTACTACAAGTAAAAACATGTGTTTTTTGTTTGTTTGTTTTCATTTTAATTTACCTGTCCAGTTTGATCTTGGATGAGTTTAGTTAATAATTTCCCCAACATTTTAGCCAATAAATAGCCACCTTGAGGGACCAGCAGATGGTGGAATGGTTATATCACTGGACTCCCATGTAGTTGACCACAGTTCGAGTCCTGGACTCTGCAGCTTCAAACTCACGCTGGGTGTGTGTGTGTGCTTGCCCAAAATCCTGAGAAAAGAATGGAGAAGAAAGGATTGTGGTGTAGCCTTCCCCTCTGGGGAGGTAATTTCTCACTTTATGTCCCTCTCTACCTGTCTCTCCGGGGAGTACATGCACCCTATAGCAAAAAATCTCTCAAAAAAAAGGCCACCTTGAGCAAACATTAGCTCAGTTAGTAGATATTTGCTTTGTTCCATTGACATGGTCTTTTATTTCTTACTCAGATACCGAGTTTTGGTGATTGGAGATGAAAAAGGTCAAATCAAAGCAGATGAACTTAATAGGCAAGTATTGATTATAGTGTAACTTTTTTCCTCAGCTATGTGATTTGGTTGTCTGCAGTCGAGCACAAGGGTAATCTAGGGCCACGTCTAGCCTGCCGCCTGTAAATACAGTTTTATTAGCGCATAGCCATCCCCATTCTGTGTGTTGTCTTTGCTGCTTTCAGACTATGTTAAGTCATTGCAGTAGGGGCTGTATAACCACAAAAATAAATAAAATATCATCTATCCCTATAGAAAAGCTTGGTCAACACCTCAACTCAGTTATCACTGGCCTAGTCTTAAGTGAGCTGGGAAAAGGTTTGAGCTCTATGAGCTTTCCACATAAAATTCTGGTTAGAAAGCTCAGGTGTTTTCATTTTCCAGCTTGGAAAATGACAATATTCAGTTTGATTTCAGCTTCGTATTTCAGTGAGAAGCCTGTTCTCTTTGCAGTTTCAAGTTAGGAGGAAAGAGAAATGTAAGGCCTAACTACCACGTCAGTACTTGTCTTGTAAACCTACTCCAGGTTGGGTCACCCCTTCCCCACTAGATAGGAACTTTTTTCCTCTAGAACTTGGTCACTGGTTGGTAAGGCCTACGAACTGTCATTTGTTTTTTCTTGCTTTGTGACTCGTTTGGGCAGCTGTGTCACTTTTGTGCTATTGAACACTTGGTGCAGTGCCCTGTGGCCAATGGTCTTGTGTGTTTCTGACCCCATCACCCTCCCTCCCTTTCAGTGTGGACGACATCCACTTCCTAGTGCTCCAGAACCTGATCCAGAGCACGCTGGCTCTCTCCAACAACCAGATGCAGACCTGTCAGTCATTTCAGGTGGGTGCCAGCTTCCATGCAGCAGGTGCGCCCTGGGCCCTACTTCTTAACTGTGGGTCTCAGGCCTGATTCCTCTGAGACTCCAGCCCTCACTTCTTTTTTTTTTTTTGCTATAGGGTGCGTGCACTCACCAGACAGACAGAGACAGAAAGCGAGAAATCACCCCCCAGGGGGGATGGCCACGCCGCAATCCCTTCTCCTCCATTCTCTTCTCGGGATCTTGGGTACGCACGCACACGCGCCCAGCATGAGTTTAAGCCACTGGGTCCGGAACTCGAACCATGGTCAGCTACATGGGAGTCCAGTGACATAGCCATTATGCTAACTGCTGGTCCCATCCAGCCCTTACTTCTTTCACCTTTAGTTATTTGCTTTGTAATTGTCTTATTTTAATTGTTTATTTAGATTGTATGTATTTAAGGCATTCACCTAGATGATTTCCTGTATTATATGCATTGTGACATAATTGCCACAGTCAAGTTTTTTTTTTTTTTTTTTATAGAGGTTTTTGCTATAGGGCACGTGTGCTCCCCGGGGGGCGATGGCCACGCCGCAATCCCTTCTCCTCCATTCTCCTCTCGGGATCTTGGGCACGCACGCACACGTGCCCGGCATGAGTTTAAGCCACCGGGTCCGGGACTCGAACCGCGGTTGACTACGTGGGAGTCCAGCGACATAGCCATTACACTAACTGCTGGTCCCAAGCTTTTTTGTTTTTGAGAGTCTTGCTATAGGGTGCATGCTCTCACCAGAGACAGAGACAAAAAGGGAGAAATCACCCCCCAGGGGGATGACCACACCGCAATCCATTCTTCATTCTCCTCTCAGGATTTTGGGTACACATGCATATGCACATGTACCTGGCATGAGTTTCAAGTCATCAGGACCAGGACTCAAACTGTAGTGGACCATGTGGGAGTCCAGCGCCTTAACCACTACGCCACCTACTGGCCCCACATAGTCAAGCTGTTTAACTTATCACCTCATGTAGTTACCGTTTTTGTTTTTTATCTTAATGGTGAGAACACACTCGGATCTCCCCTCCTGCACTTCCAGGCATGGCGTGTAGCATCGTCCCCAGTCACCGCGCTGAGCCTTAGCTCTCCGGGCTTGCTCCTCCTGTGTAACTGAAACTGTGTACCCTTCGCCAGCGTCTTTCCATGTCCTCCTCTCATCTTTCATGTGTTTGGGGACAGGAGACCTCCAAAACCCCTCCCAGAAGTGAGGTTCAAAGTCTAATATTTAAATAAGAAAATGAGGCAGAAGAGGAAGTGAGGTGTGGCAAAAGAACTGAGAAAGTGATTGAGCTGTACAGCAGATCTTTTCAAATGATGACATAAATGTCCCAAAGTCAGGTTTGTTCGCGATCTCTGGGAGGGAAAGCTGCCTTTCTGGGGGCAGTGAGTCATTACCTCCTGAGAACTAGAAGATTCCCACTGCTTTATGGGGGCCGAAGGAGGATGAGGGAAAGCAAAGCAAATTCCAGTGAATCCCCTACAGAGCCTGGGAAGTTGGTGGGCTTAGGTTTTTCCTTATTGGGAAACTTGAGGTTCAGAGAAGTTGAAACACATGCCAAAGATCACAGAGCTCCATCATTCCAAGACCCCAAAAGAGGTGCCACGAGGGGCCTGCTTCCTAAGCCAGAGCTGCCCAGGGCCTCACGCTCCCTTGGTGTTAGTCATCACAAATGTGCATTCTAAGTAGAACCTGTTCGCTTGGTGTTTGTCGTCTAAACATGAAAATATGTCCCTCCGGCTTACATTAACAAATCAACTCAGTTTGGACTAAGGGGGAAAGTGAAGCTTAAGACAGATGATATTTTCTGATCTCCCTGAGTTTAGATGGGTGGAGTCCCAAAATTTTAAGTTCAGTGCCTCAGTCCTGCTGTCCCTCTGACAGAGCCAAGGAGGACAAAGCCACAGTGCTGTCACTGTTCAATCCACGGTTCTACCTGGTCTGGTAGTGTGGCCTTAGGAGATCACCTCGGCCCATGTGCCTCAGTCCCCTTGGTCATTGGGGGTGGGGGCACTGAGCAATCAGAGAGCTTACCAAGCCTTTGACACTGATTTTCTGGGCCATTGTTTCTGAGGACAGTTGAGTAGGGTCTTTCTCAGAGGCTAAATGCTAGACATTCTGGAATTGCTGGTTGGTTGGTGGAATCAACCCTTGCCATGACCCATACAGCTGCATGCATGTTCTGAGTGGGGATGGCTGTGGATTAGAGATTAAACGTAAAAATAAACACACAAAGACACACAGAGAAAAGCAGGGATTGGGTGTCCAGACTCCTCTGATGGAGGCAACCACGGCCCCAGTGAGGTTAGCCCCAGTCGAGCCATTCCCAAGTTTATTCTTTTAGAGGGCAGAAAAGGGGGGAAGAAGAATAAGAATTCAAAGCCAGTTGTTTTCAGAACTTAATCGGCTGAAGATGTGAAGACCTCTGGTGCCATGTTGTTCTACATGAGTTTTATCTTTCCAGGTCTTTTCTGATTAACATATGGCTTCCTTTAATAGATACCGCCTTGCAGTTTTGACAGAGACAGACTGTTTTCTTTGTTACGGGCTTCCACTAGCCTTGCAGATTCAGTCCAGAAAACCTCATTTCTGCATGTGTTTAAAGGTCACCATTCTGTTGTTCAGATCGGGCAGCTCCCTACAAGCCCTTTTAAGAAACTCGGAGTAGGGGCTGGCAGATGGCATGGTGGTTAAAGGCACTAGACTCCCACATGGCCAACCGTGGTTTGAGTCCTGGACATTCTCTCTCTCTCTCACTCTGTCCTTCTCTGGTCAAATTTAAATATACAAATAGAGAGAGAGAGAGAGAGAGAGATTTAAAAAAAAAGGAAGAAAAGAAACTCAGAGTAACAGAGACCCTGTTGGTCCTTTAGACCTCTGAGTGGCTCTTCTTTAAGCAGGGCCCGAGGCCATAAGACTCAGCCAGCTGAGCCTTGAAGTCACTCTGTGGCATGAAGCCCAGAGTGCCCCGTGCTGGGCACCAGGGGTGTTTAGAGCAGCAGCAGGTGGGTCACACAGACACCAACTCTGGCTCCCTACCCTCATCTCTGATCGGTTACTTCCCCTGTGAGCGATCAATCGTAGCTTCAGTGCGCTCACAGTCTGGCTCTTTCTTGGCCAGTGGCCAGCCGGAAAACCTTGCTCACCTGTGACATACTCTGTTGCAGACTTTCCGCCTCTACCGGGAGTACAAGGACCAGATTCTCGTGAGGGCCTTCATGGAGTACCAGAAAAAGAGCTTGGTCAACCGGCGTCGCGTCAACCAGATGCAGGGCCCCAAGAAGAACCGGGCCTTGCCCTTCGTGCCAATGTCCTACCAGTTATCCCAGACCTACTACAGGTGAGTGCTGCTCAGGAGCTGGGGAAGCTGAGGACAGAGGCTGAGACGAGAGTAGCAGTGGGCCCATCCAGTGTCATCAGCGTGTGGGGGCCTGGGCCTGCTCCGGCCTCGTGTGCAAGATGCAGGCTCCTATCGACACCTGCTCAGCTTCGGCAAATGCTGGCAATATTTTGTGCTAGGAGCATTAATTTACAGGTGATTTCCTTTTCAGTAGTCAAATGGGGTAAAGTCAGTTTCAAATTTAACAATTGGCCCAGTTAGAAATCCACCTTCCTGATTGGGCTTCACTTCAATCCCTAATCCTCATAGCCGAGAACTCACAAAGCTCCTGCCTTGTGGGCTCCCCCCTCCCCGTCCTGCCTTTCTGGCCCTATTTGCAGCCCCCAGCATGGAGTATGGAGGGATGCTCAGTGAAGCATCTTCCTGGAGCTCCCTCCTCAGGGGGGCACTCTCACAGCTTGGCTCTGTCGCCGTGGCACATTTGGCATCTCGCACCACCAGTCTCCTGACCACATGTAGAGGAAGTCCCTTTAACGTCCCTGAGGAGTGTCGCCTTGATGGCCTCCCTCAACCTTGTCTTCCCTCCAGCCCTCTGGCCTGCAGGGGGCTGCCTCCCATCACCAGAAGACAAGGCATGAGTCTGCTTTTGGTTCTTTTATCCCGTCTCTTTGCCTGGGACTCCAGGTACTTTCCTCTCTTAACGCTCATGCTCATGCCCCTCAGGCCCCTTTGCCTCCTAGGAAGCAGACATGGCAGCAGAGGATGTGGTTCCAAAGCCAACAAGGCCCTCTGACCCGGAGCCACTCTGTGCACTGTGTGTCTTCATCTGGGAACTGATGGGTGGGCCATAATCAGGAAGACCTCTTGGGTCCCTCTTCTCTGACTGTTGTTTCTGAGTCATAGAAAGTTACACTCTGGACCAGCTGAGGAATAACATTCCATGATTACTTTGTGGAGACAGTGAGATCAGCCAGGGGCTTGTCCTGTCCACTTTTCTCTCCGTGTGAGATCAGGACTGGCTTCACGTAGAGATTGTTAATATGGAGAGCACGTCCCCAGCAGCTGTTTGTTATGAGTGCCTGTAGGGTGAAACATAAGAGCTTAGGCTCCACAGAAGGATGGGACCCTGCCTGAGGCTGCTCTGGGGAGCGGGAGGGAGGCATGAACCCCACTGGGCCAGGATGCGGTGCCATCACTTGAGAAGGAGAGAGCCTTAGAGGAGAGCTGCTGTGGTAGTGTTGACCAGGTGGTGTAATTTTGCTCCTAGTCCATCCAGGGGAGGGCTTCCACCGGCCAGTCCTTGCCAGGCGCTTTCTCTTCTTTTGTCTGTAGGATTTTTACATGGCGATTTCCGAGCACCATCTGCACAGAGTCATTCCGGTTCTTTGACACAATCCGGGCTGCTGGCAAGTTAGACCAGCCTGATCGTTTTTCTTTCAAAGACCATGACGATGACAGTTCCACCGACATGGTAGCATTTTCTTTGGACGGCCCTGGAGGACATTGTGTGGCCGCCCTGACCCTTCTCTCTCTGGGCCTCGTGTCCGTGGATGTCAGGATCCCAGAGCAGATCGTCGTGGTGGACAGCACCATGGTGGAGAGCGACGTCATAAAGAAGTAAGAGCTGAGGTGCCTGCACGTGGCCCTGACCATCTGTGGTCTGGGTTCACGTGAGCTCAGGGATCTTCAGGCATCGTCATTTCCCCTCACCGCCATGGTGTCTGCAGTCTTACGTGCTGAGCCATCTGGTCTTTTACTCAAATGTGTACTGAGGTTTTCTGTTTTGACAGGCGCTGTGCCAGGCATTTGCTGGATGAAGACAAGTAGGGTGTAGTGGTACTGTTAGGGACCCCATGGGGCAGGCCTCACAGACCTGTAACTGGGAATGGCAGCACAGTTTCCGAGGAGCCATCTGCTGGTGCCTCCAGGTGCCATGGAGTCTCCCATAGAGAAGGACCTGAACAGCATGGCCGGGAGGGGGCAGACAAGAAGGAACGATGGCCTACTTGCTAGCAGGTGTAGCTGCAGAAAGCCTTTATGGGAAATGAAGGGCTTTTCTGGACAGATTTGGGAGGGTTTGCTAGGCAAAAAGAACAGATCTTGCAAAGACACGAATGTATGGAAAGGGGTCAGCATGCCACGTGGGGAGGGATGAGAGCAGACAACTCTGGCCTTGTAATGAAGCACAGCCAGCTTCCCGTGGGCTGCTGCAGCATGGAGGCCACAGCTACGGCAGCATTACGTGGCCTCTGGGAGGAGGGAGAGATGCAGGAGCACAGATGGGCTGGGCCTATGTCCAGGGCTTAGGTCTTACTTTTCTCCTAGCTTGGGGAAAGATGGGGGCCTGGATGAGGAGGAAGATGAGGAGGAAGAGCTGGAGGAAGGCACAAGCAGCAAGCGCCGGAGCATCGATATGAAGCGGGCCTCCCGGACCAACTACCTGCTGATGAGGGGCTTCTATGCCCCCGGCATCATTAGCCTCCGCAACCTCAACCCCAACGACAACATTGCGGTCAACTCCTGCCAGGTGAAGTTCCGGCTCCGCCACACCCCTGCGCCAACCCACCTGGAGCCCACTGGTGAGTGCTCCCCACCACAGCTGCCCCCAGACCCTGGCTCTGAAGGCCAGGTGCACGGCCACGGTCAACACAAAGGAAGCCCTGCCCGTCCTTGGCAGCCCACTGAAACACCATCAGTGCTGTGCTCACCCCACTGTGGCAGTGCGTCCCATGCCGCCTCTGTGTTTTAACCAAAGTCGTGCATGCACACGCCGCCGGTCAGGGAGAGGGGCTTGTGAGGATGGGCAGCAGTTACACACACACACACACACACACACACACACCACCACACCCAGGCCTGTTCTCCACAGGCAACCTTTCTCAGTTTCTGCTTTTAGTTCTCTGACACCGAAGTGTATGCTTTCATGGAATTTTAAAGTGTCATCTTTTGACCCTTTTCTATGAAAGGTAAGTGCCCATAGGGGCCAGCAGATAGATGGTGTAGTGCTTACTCCCACTGTCGTCGACATCATCCCCCTACCCCTCAGTGAGCGCACATGCCCTGAGGCAAATACCTCTTTTTGGGGCGCATTCACTGGCTGAAGAGACAGAAACAGAAAATGAGAAATCACCCTGCCGGGGAATGGCCACGCCGCAGTCCTTTCTCCTCCATTTTAGGCATGCATGCACTCGCACCTGGTGTGATTTTCAAGCCACTGAGTCTGGGACTTGATCTGTGGTCGGCCATGTGGGAGTCCAGTGACATAACCATTACACCATCTGCTGGTCCCAGCAAAAACCTCTCTAAAAAGAAAAAGTGTCCATTCCTATTCGTCATCCTCACTACTTCCCATTTTGGTCCTTTTTTTTCCTGCCAATTACCTTCGGAAATGTAAATAAGTTTCTTAGATCTCTGTCATGTTCTACTTTAGGTGTCTCTCTTTCTTCCCACTGCCTGAAATGAGCCCTTTCTCTTCCCTCCATCCTACCCTGTCCTCCCTAGGGCTGACTTCCCTTTACATCTGTCTACATTGTTGAGAGCAACGGTATTTACTATCAGTTTTGAACCCCAGTTAGAGTTCTGTGTTTGTCTAGAATTTGGACCAGGCAGGAATGCAGTGATAACCTAGAGATAGTCTCAGTAGAGACATGTGTCATAGGGAGCAGAAGCAACTGGCCCTGGCTGGCAGAAGTGGGAAAGTGTGGGAGGGCCCAGGGTGCTGCGAAGGTTCTAAGGAGCAGCGAGGAGGGGAAGCCTTAGGAAGGAGAGGGGAAACAGCCAGAGGCAAGCCCCGCTTCCTGCACCCCCCACCTCCAGCTCTGGGGTGTACAGTTTTAAGTCGTGAGTTGGAGTGCCCTTTTGGCCAGGGGAGCCAGTCCATTCAGCCCAGTCAGGGGCCTAGGGACACAAATCAGGAACCTAATGTCCAGGGTCCAGCATGTTAGCCTGCAGGGAGCAGAGCTGACCCTGGAGTGTGTCCTTCAGTTTCACCTGTGCGGAGGTCTAGGGAGGGGGGCTTCTGTCTGGCTGTTCCCAACCCTCCTCTGTGTCTTTGCAGCCGCCGCTCCTCTGGATGAGCTGTCAGTGGGAACCTCCTGCCTCCCTGACAGACTCACCAGGCTGATAACCCCCCCGGAAGACATCTGCAGCCTGGAAGACTTTGTCCAGCAGGTGGAGCTGTCTGGCTATAGGCCAGAAGATGTGTCTGCTGCCTTGGCGATCCAGGGGGCCATCGCAGCTACGGGTTGTTTTGGAGTTGACATGGAGGAGCTGAACAGACAGTTCTCGGCCTTCCAGGAGCCCGGTGGTGAGCGTACCAGGGCATTCACAGACTACGTCCAGGTGAGCTGTGCCGAGTATTAGCCTGAGGACGCTAAGGTAATGGCTCACTCAGAGGCCAGATGCACGCTACAGGTGGGCTTGGCTTAGGGCATATAGTGGGTGGGTTGATTTTTTTTTTTTTTTTTTTTAAGTAGCCATCTTTTTTTTTTTTTTTTTTTTTTAGGGAGATTTTTGCTATCAGGGTGCGTACACTCACCAGAGAGACAGAAAGTGAGAAATCATCTTTCAGTGGGGATGACCACACTGCAGTCCCTTCTCCATCCTTGTGGCTCCCATCTCAGGATTTTGGGCACACACACACACACACACACACACACATGCGCCCAGCATGAGATTTAGGCCACTGGGTCTGGAACTCAAACCATGGTAGAGCTGTTGGTATTTTTAAAATCAAGATATTTGGGGGCCAGCAGGTGGCATGGTTGGAGTGCTGGACTCCCAGATGGCCAATCGTAGTTCAAGTCCTGGTTCTGGCAGCTTGCTGTCTTGCTTTCCCTCTTTTTCCTCTCTCTCTCTCGTCTCTTTCTGGTGAATGCAGTTGCCCCATAGTAAATTTAAAACTAATGATAATAAGTAAAACTAAATACATAATTCTTTTTTTAAAAAAATCAAGATGTTTTGTCTAAAATCCAACTCCTGAATATTGAAAGGTCTGGCCATACCAGATACTGATGGAGCCCAGCGGTGGCTGCCTCTCCCTAGGAGAGACCATGTCCTCCCGGCTCCTAGAACCCCTATAATCCCCAAGATCCACTCCCACTCCACTCACCACTTAACTTACCTAGTCTCATTGATTCAGTAATCCTTGAACCCAAAGAATATAGTAGCAGGTGGGCCTTTGAACTGCATCCCCTGGGGGCATGTTTTGTCCTGTGCATTGTTGACAGTTGCTAAGCAATAGGGTGCCACGTTGGTTGTGAGGGGCCTTGTGGAGATGACTTCCTCGCAATGTTTGTGTGGGAGCAGGGCCTGAGAGACCCAGGGAACAGGGATTGTTCCAGGAAACTCTCCACCTCCCATTTCTCCAGTTTAGAAGGGAAGCTAGCATTTGTCATTTCTAAGCAGTTTTTTATGAGTGCGGGAAATACCATCTCATGGTGTTCATTGTTCATCAACATCTTTACGATGTATCCACAGCCCTAAGAGTTGAGCCAGAACTCGGAGAGGGACAAGATGGGATTATCCCAAAGCCATGGTGGCAGAGCCCAGGCACTGATGGTCGAGTAGTCCCTGCTCCTGCTCCCCCCATGCCCAGCCCAGGGCCCCTGATGCCAAGCATCCACAGCGAACCCTCCCAGACCCACTCCACCTGGATGTGAGTCCTGGCTCCAGCTTGCCCACTGGGGCAACTTCCTCAAACCCTGAGTTGTGAAGTTTTTATATAAAAATAAGAAGTGTAACAGTGACATCTGTGTGCCTACTAACCAGGAGTCAGGGCACTGGGAAGGGGGGATGTTCTAAATGTGGGAGGAGTCCTCCCTTATGAGGGCTCACAGTGGCTCTTGTGGGAGAACACTGGCCGGGCTCAGAGACGTGTGGAGTCCCGGTGGTTTTTGAGGGTGCAGCTGTGGTTCCAAGGTGCTTCTCTTTCTGCCTCGTCTTCTGGGTCACCCCACCTGCTAGTGGCAGCCCAGGGATGGATGCAGGCCCTTTCCTGATGGAACCTGCTCACGTCAGTCAGGCTGGGGGTACTGCCTTAGTTGACCCTTATGGAGCAAATTCCGCCATCCTGGGTTCCCCAACAGACGTGTGTGTCCCCGGCTTTTCCAGGACCTCCTGGAGCAGCAGCAGATACTAGAAGTCGGAGGCAACAGCGTGCGCCTAGTGGCCATGGCCTCTGCCCAGCCCTGGCTCCTGCATTCGATGCAGCTCAAGAGCAAAGGAGAGGATTCTGACCCTCGAAGAGAAGAGCTCCAGGCCCAAGCCCCCAAGGTCCCTCTTGGTGAGGACAGTCTTTCCGAAGGGCAGGCTCAGCCTTCTCAGGGCCCAGAGAGCTTCAAGAGACGCTTCAGCTGGGCCAGTCAGAATACGGAGACTGATGCCAGTGGCGCCCAGATGCCCCCAGCCAAGAGGCCCACACTTCACGATGTGCGTTTGGGCCCTGGGCCTGGAGCAGAAGAGGAGGACGAATCCCAGGCCTCGGCTCTGTCCCCAGCTCCTGAAGACATAAGTGCAGAGGGGCCTGAGGAGGAGGACCAAGAAAGGATGCCTGGCTCTCCCGGCCAGGAGCAGCCAGGCTACCAGATCCAGCCCACAGAGGGTTCTGGAGAGCCCCGAGGTATGACTTGTCTCTTCCCCTCCCTTACCCAGCCTGCCCATTCTCTTCCTCGAACCCACTTGGCTGCAGAGGGGGCTTTCCTCTAGCTTTCCATAGCCTGGGCCCCGGGAGGGAGCCCTCGACTGGAGAGCTTCCACTGGAGAACATGAAGCTTCCCGAGCTCCTGGAGACCCAGGAGTTCACAGCGGTCTGGAAAGCTGCTGGCTCAAACTGGTTTGGCAGGCAGTGCCTCAGAGCAGGGGCCCGAGACAGGCAGGCAGACGTGTGCCTGCGGAAACTCACCTTTCCCGTCCTGCCACGGCAGTCCTTCCTGTCTCAGCGGTGACCTTTTCCTGTAGTTTCATTATTTTCTGTGAGGTGTTCGCTAGAGGCGATGGAACCCAAGGTGCTCACAGGCCTCAGCTGCAGGTACTCCTCGGGGCTTCACACCACTGTGTGCCTGTAAGTGTGCTGGCTTTGTCCCACGACCTGGCCACCATGAGCATGTGTGCTCTGTGGGGACAGTGATCACATCCTTGGGTGCACCATGCATCCTGAGCCTAGCAGTGCCCGGCTCTGAGTGCTGGGTGCTCAGGACCATGTTGGATGCGTGGGGAGGAAAGCATGGGCTCCTCCTGCTTTGTAAGTCACTTGCTGTTTTACTCCCATCAGGGTTTGCCGTGAGCTCTGTGGCCAGCACCCTCCCACTGCCTGCCCGGCAAGGGTGAGTGTGTGATTCTGGTTTAAGGCCTGCCTGGGATGGGGGCTTGTCGCCAGGGTCCTTCACAGAGGTGCGGGTTTGAGTAGTTTGCCCAGCATGCTGGTTCTCGGCGAGGGGGCCCTGGAAAGGTGTGGCAGCACGGGCTGGATCCTGTCGATAGCTTTTAGTGCTGGGGTCAGTCGGGAGCCAGGAGCTGCTCTTCTAGGATGCCCCTGGGCTCCCCGAGAGACCCCAGGCTGTCATGTGCACATCACTGGGGCTACCCATGGCCCACAGGGATCCCATCCCCATTTATAGATGTGGGAAGGGCCCAGAGAGCTGTGCCCTTGCCCAGGGTCATAGAGCCAGTGTGGCCAGACGGGCCAGAGCTCCAAACCACACCAGGGCAGCCTCCCTGGGGATTTCATCTTCTCTCCCAGAGCCTATGGCGGCCAAGTTACTAACTGGCACAGGATGGGAACCCATAGAGCAAGAAGGGTGCACCCTTCCGACCCAGAAGAGCTACCTTTGGGGGCTGCCAACATTTGGGTCCTATAGAATCCTTTCTGTGAGGGGCACGTCCCCGGGTGTGCGTGCTGTCCTCAGGTTAGGAGGCCCCAGGTGCCCGTGTCCTGGCTCCTGAGAGCTCCTGTTGCCCAACCGTGGCAGCCAGAACCAAGTATCCAGGGCCTGCCCTGTTTCCCCAACCCTGGCCCTATGTGACAGATCAGTCCCCAGCTAACAGCAGAAACCTGGGTTCGCAGCTCAGTGTGCCTGGGGCCTCAGGCAGAGCATAGGAGTCTGGCCAGAGAGTAGAGGCAGCCATGACCCAGGAAGCCGGGTGCAGCTGGCAGATCCAGGGCACTTAACTCTTGGCCCTCTCCTGCCAGTATGGAGTGCCATGGGGATCATTGGCTTTTCACGGCTTTGGTTACAGCCACATCTGAGCAGGTCCCTGCATCATGACTCCACTCAGCCAGGCATCGCGGGCCCCTCTGTCCAGACCTGAGAGAAGGGGGAGCTCAGAGACCAGAAGGTGGACGGTCCCCAGCTAGGCAAGGCACCAGACCTCACGGAGACCTCTGTCCTGTCTGTGGATGAGCCACCCCTTCTGTCCCCCCTGAGCCCTGACACCCTACTGCCTGACCCTGCAGGGACTTCGAAATCATCCACTTCGTCAGCCGCCCGTGGCGCATCGTGGACGGCCTCCTGAATCTGCCGGTGTGCAAGGGTATGATGGAGGCCGTGCTATACCATGTCATGAGCCGACCCGGTGTGCCTGAGAGCTGCCTGCTAGAGCACTACCAGGGAGTCCTGCAGCCCGTGGCCGTGCTGGAGCTGCTCCAGGTAGGGCACAGCCAGGGCTCAGGCGCAGAGCCCTTGGGTGGGTGGCCAGGTGAGCTCGACTACAGGCTGCTTGCTGAGGGCGGGCTGCGCCAAGGAGTCTCCTGTTCAGGGTATTCCCATCTTACTGCTTACCTCAGCTTCCTCCGCACCCCTGGCAGGGAGAGTCTGGTCCTCAGCCCTCTTCTTCCGAGGCCACCCACCTCCTATAACCACCCTCAGAGGGTCCTTCAGCCCCATGCTGCCACCCTGGCTGAAATACTGGCCTTGCTGTGGCTCTCGTCTCTTAACACCTGTAGAGGTCACAAACTCACAAGCCCTCGGGCCCAGCAGACAGGTGAATGCCGCTCCGTGGAGAGAGCTGGAGGCCTTGTGCTCCGCCCTCCCTCTCACCCCGCTCCCCTCCTCCCAGGGCAGATGGAGCCAGCTCAAGCTGACCTCTGTCCTGTACTCCCCAGATCAGAGTGCTTGGGGACAGAGTCCTTGAGCTGCAGACTTCAAGTTCATTGTCAGGCCAAATGAAACCCCATTGGGAAGCCAGTTTGGGCCCAGGGCTGTCTGCTGGCCCCTACTGCCGTACACCTCTCCTCAAGGGGTCTCACTTGCCGAGGGGGTTCTGATCACTGCACTGTGCTGCTCTTGTTCTGGCCTTCTGCTTAAACTCTCTGGATAAATCCCTGCTTACCTCTCAAGGCCGAGGTCATGTGTACCTTGCTCCGAAGTAGCTAGTATAAGATGTGTCTCAGCTTGAAGGGAAACTGGGAAAGCAGGCGGGAGCGATGCACTATCAACCTGGTGTTGTGGTGTCCCCAGGCCCTGGAGTTCCTTGGCTGTATCAGGAAGCGCTGGATGAGAAAGCCTGCGGCCGCCTCGCTCTTCTCCAAGCCCATGGTTCAAGAGGTGGACATGCCCTCCAGCCTGAGCGAGAGCTTCTTGGCATTCTATGAGCCCACAGTGGACTGCACCCTCCGGTTGGGCCGTGTGTTTCCCCACGAGGTCAACTGGAACAAGTGGATCCACTTATAGGGCGCCTGTGGTCAGTTAGCGCCTCCACCTGCCGGGCTGTCCTTGCCTGGTGGTTAGCAAACCCCCCTGGAGCCCCAGGACATTGGTGTGTGCTGATCTTCCTCAGCAAGGGACGCTGCTCCAGCTAGAACGGTGCCAGCAGAGGTTCCCACTGTGTGGAACCCTGGAAAGGGCCACCACCTGCCTGCTCTGGGGCTCTTCCAGTCTGCCCATTTGTCACACGGGGAGTTGGTGCTTACTGTCCCAGCCGGGCTGGGACATGGGAGTGCATTTGTGGGCAGCTTCAGGCTCCTTCGCTCTCTCCTCTTGTTGCCGGGGCCTCTGGGCTGCTGCAGCTCTCTGAAAAGCGGCCTGTGGTGAGTTTGAGATGCCCTGGGGCTTGTCCCCCAAAGGCTTCCGAGGAATGGCCCCAGTGTGGGAGCAGAGCTGGCTCCTGGTGCCCAGGCGCAGCACATTCTAGGCACACCCTAGTTTTCACCATTGGGCCCATGGGGATGGGCTCTGGGCTGGGGGGGTCTGCCCCGTCTATGCACACCTCACATTCCCGATTCCAGCCCCTACCTGAGGCTTCCCAAATGCCCAAGTGCCACTGAGAGAAGGAGCCTTGTGGGAAACATGTCAGGCCAGGGGCCATGTGCCTTGCGCCCTGCTGCTACAGGGCCCAGAGAGACCACGACTCTTCTTCAGGCCGGATGCCCTGACCACTGAGGCTGGAATGTGCCACTCAGAGAGGCCCTGGCGGGCCCCCCACTGCTCTGGCACCCTTCACTCTGGCTGGTGCTGCCTGCCAGCTGCAGGTGAGGAGCCCTGTAGGTTTTAGTTTCGTTTGTTTTGTTTTGTTCTTTGAACTTCTTTCTTCATTTAAAAAAAAAAAAAAAAAAGGTCTCCCTGGCATGTATTTATTTCATGTTTAAGTGAAGTAAAATGCATTTAGTTTTGTGATTCCTAAAGAATACTCTCGGGGTTCTTGCTCTTACCTGGGGAATAGCCAGAAGTAGCTGTTCCCAATAAACTAGAGGAAGGGGGAAGGTTTGGTGCTGAGCACTGTCAGCCCCTCACCCGCGTCCCTCTGCCTACAAGGCTTTGTCACCTTCTAAACTGGTCCCAGGCCCATGAGGACTCAGGCCTATTGATAGATTTCTTTCTTTGAAGTTCTCTTCATCGTACAATGTTTAAAATTGTCCTTTAATTAGTCGTCCATATTTTTTAAATTTGGAGGTGTCCATTAAAAAAATAATAATAAGATTCCTATCTTCTTTTGGAAAGTTCTAGCAACAGTGGACTGATGTCCCTGTATGTGACAGCCGGGAGCACTGAGCACGGCTGCTCCCTAAGGAGACATGCTCCTGGGCAGGTTCCATGGCTCAGCCACCACGGCAACTTCCTCACCTAGAACACGAGCCCTCGGGACATTTGACCTTATGGGTCTGGCAGGGCCCAGCCACCGTGCCGGGTTTCCGTCGGCCCTCTCCAGGACTAGGGTCCTGGCGCCGCCAGGGGTGCTCAGCCCCTAGCTGTGTTCCTTTCTCCTTTCATTTCCCAGTGTAAAAATAGAGTTTTCCATGGGATTTTGTAAGATCGACTAGAATCATGGATGGGATCCACTTTATAAACGGACAGTACTGGACAGCACTCAGTACTGCTGGGAGGGCATGGTGTGGCAGATGAAAGGGGGTTAGGAACCCAGCAGCGGCTCGGGAAATACCGCTCTCGGCATTTCATCCCAGCTGAGGGAGACCAGACGGCTGAGGCTCCACTGCAGGTTCCGTGGAGTTCGTCTCCTCCTTGTGTGCCTACCTGAGGACGAGTCCAGCATGTGTGGGGAGGTGTGGAGTGAGCTGGGATGCAGTTCCCAAGCAGGGTGGGCGTCTGTGAATCCCACTCGCATTCCCAGCCACTCTACCCAAGGATGAACTGTTCCTTCTCCCTCCTTCCCTCTGTCCCCTGTCCTTTCTGTCCACCCACCTTTGCATCCTGCCTCCCACCCACTCACCGTCCTCCATCCTCCTGTGGTAGCTGTCTGCCTTGCCAAGCTCTGCAGAGAGATCTCCAGAAACCAGCGGAGACAAGAGGTTGGGCAAGGGGAGCCTTCAGCAGCCAGGCAGGTGACAGATGAGTGGGAGGGGGCAGGGAGACAGTAGAGAGCTATAGCGGCTGTGGGAAACCAGGAATTCAAGTTTTGCAGAAAAGAAATGTGAAGCACTAACAAACACAACCTGTTAGGGCCGAAAGTGAGTCTTCTGTGCATCCACTTCTACTGTGCATCCACTTCTGTTGTAGTTGCCAGATTAGTGCTAGGCCACCCCCTGCCTGCCATTTCTCACACACACTGGGCAGGAGAAGGGCCCCCAAGCCCTGCTGGTATTGTCTCAGTCCTGGCTGGCCACCCACACAAGGTGGAGACTCCGGGGCCTGGTCACCCTTGGCTTTGTGTCTTCGGTTCCTCACCCCTCCAGTCTCACTCCCCGCCCTTAATTCTTTTCCTAGGGTAAGCAGTATATGAATCCATTGTCTTTTAAACACTGAGAACATCACAGATACGGATAAAGCCTCAGCCTCCTCTCCTTGAAGGACCCTGGCAGGCCTTTTCTTTGCCTTTACACACGTGCACTCTGGAAAGCAGGGGCCTGTGGTGCCACTTATAGTGTGCCATCCGTGCAGCGACAGCACCTGCACGTCTGAGCTCAAAGAGCCACAGGAGATGCCCAGTCCTGATGTCCCAGCTCACTTTCCCACAGGTGAGCATTCGAATTCCCAGTTTACTTACCCCATGGGGTGTCGTGGCTCATCCTCAAGGCTGCCTTCTTGGGCTCAGCCCTGCTCTTGAAACTTTTTTCTGCTCGCTCTCAATCCTGCACCAGCCACATCCTGAGTCTCCTTCTCTCCCACCCTGCCTTGTTTGACCCATAGCCTGTAGCCCTTGATTAAATGGTCTTTCTGACCTCTCACCACTCACCGTCCGTTGGGCTCTCTACCCACTTCTGCCAGGGTTTTCCAAATGTGCGTGTGTATGGATCTGTGTATGTATACACGTGTGCATGCTTCCCCTGCTTAGTGGGGGCTCCATCCCCACCTTCCCTGGGCCCACTCAAAGGGTAGAAGTCAGCCCTTGCTGAATTAAAAAAAGGGACCTGCCAGCTCACCTGGCCTCATCTCTTACTCCCACCGCAGAGTGGCTGTGGTGACGGCCAAGATGCCCAGGGTAGTACCTGGCAATGTACCTGGTCTAGATGGAGGAGATTGGGAGTGCCCCGCCCCAGCACTGCCTGTCCACCACTCGCCAGCAGGGGACAGCCGCAGCTGAGGCAGCCTCACTTCCCCACAGTTTTTCTTGCCCTCTCAATGTCTTGTTGCACGTTTGTGGGTGAGACCTGGAGAAGCTGACAGGTGTTGGGGTGACTTGCTCATAAACATGATGACATCAAGACAGCACGCCCTCTGAACACTTGCAGCGTGATGGACACTGTTCTGGGCGCTTCATGGATTAGCTCCCGGTCTCCCAGCAGCCCTGGAAGTGTGTCTGATCGTTGCACCAGACACAATGTCACATTCTATGTGAAGAACGAGGCACAGGGAAAATAGTTTCCACAGGGTTGGTCACTAAGCGGATCTGCTGGCACTCCAACCCAGGCTGCCAGCTCAGAGCCCTCCCCTCAACACCACTTTCGTGATAGGGGGTGCTTTGGGGTCCAGGGAGGGGGAGCCAGCATTGTGCTTGGAGACCCCTAAGAGCAGAAGTGAGGATAATTTAGCCGAGGCCATCAATTTCTGAAAAGAAAACCCTCAACATCATCCCTAGGGATGGGGAGAAGACCCCAGGTTGCCCCATGATCCGAGTGATGGAGGGGCCCTTGCCTCACTTGCCACCTTCCAAGGAGGCCTGTTGCAGCTCCCTGTCCTGTTCTTGGCCTTCCCAGGTCTGGGGCACATGGTTCCCTCCAGTGCTCCCATCTCTTGTGTTCGAACATCGGCTCTCTGCTAGGTACTGTTCCAGGATCTGAGACAGCAGTGACACTCCTGCCCTCGTAGGGAGAGGTAGGAGGTAGGGTAAACGAGAGCTGTGTTCGCGTGTAATGAGTGTTAAGGAAAAAGTAAAACTAGGTCAGTGGAGATGCTGCAGTTTGGGAAAAGGGGTCCTGCCAAGATAGTCACTCATCTGAGCAGACGTGGGCACCCTCTCATTTTCCATGGTGTGTGGGTATCTCGATAGATGACCGCCCTCCAGTGTCCTCACTGCTGAGAATTCATGGTTCCTGTCCTCTGTTATCACAGTGGGTCCCAGGAGGAGAGGTGCACCTGCCCACCACTCCATATTCCCCCGGAGTCACATGCATGGTTTCCCAAGGCACACCTGGGACTTGGCTGGGGCTGGCAGCCAGGCCTGGGCCACCCTCCCCGGATGGGACCGGGGGAAAAGGTATTCCCCCCACAGCAAGGAGACCAACAGGAGTTCGGAGTGAGGGGCGGGTGTGAGTGGACTCGGCCAAGTCAATGGGGCCATTTCTCTAGGGGCAAAATGAAGGGCTGGGTCTAGTGTGCGCCCCCTGCCTCCTTACCGTGGTAGTGCCTGGGATGCCCCTACAGCCTCCCAGCCGGAGACTGAACAGCATCTATGGATGGCCAGGGGCTGGACCTCTTGGTTTGTTTTGTTTTGTTTTGTTTTGTTTTAAGGTTTTTGCCTTGGGGTGCACACATTCACCAGAGACAGACATAATGAGAGGGAAAGTGAGAAATCACCTCCCACGGGGGGATGGCCACTCCACACACCTTTTTCCATTCTCCTCCTGGGATCTTGGGCATACACACACACATGCCTGGTGTGATTTTCAAGCCACGAGGTCTGGGACTCGAACCACGTTTGGCCGTGTAGGAGTCCAGTGATGTAACCACTGAGCCATCTGCTGGCTGCCTCATCTTGGATTTTTTAAAGGGCATCAAGGCACCTGAATGGAAGCATGTGTGAACAGTCTGGAGAGGAAATGACCGCAGCCCTCCGCTGTGACCTGGAGGCCAGTTCAAGGCAATAGTAGAAGGAGGCCCATAACTAACGAGGGGCTGTGGGTTGTCTCTTCTTGTCCCCACCCTGTGTTCATCCTGGCAAGCCGAGAGGCTGATTCCTGCCCTCCTGTTTACAGAGATAGCAAACTTGCCCCAGGTCATTCATGAAAGGGGTTGGACCCTGGTCCTCTGATCCCTTCAAACATGGTTCTTAGCACAGGAGAGCCTTCAGTTGATGTTAGAATGATGCTGAACACTTAACTGCTGCAAATAACAGGAACCTACCTCAAAGTAGCTCAAGCAAGAACAAAAAAATATTCAGCTTATTGATGCGGTAACAGCAGCTCTCTCAGCAGCTGAGAACAAAGATCGGCTTCTTACTCGCAGTACCCAGCCATCACCAGAGAGCTGGAAACTCCAGCTCGCTTGATGGCCTGGGCTGATGGAACAGTTGCCATCTCCAGTGTCACCATGGCAGAGGGGAAGACACTAGGTAACATGACAGCTGAGGGTTAAATTCTGAACAGAAGATTTACGATGTCTGCTCACGGCTCATCAGCCAGTTCTGCCCGAGTGGCCCCCATCTGACCAGAGGGCCCAGGAAGTGCAATCCCACCCTGTGTCCAGGGGGCTGAAAGCTGGAAATACCTGTAACACAATGGCTTCCATACACATAGACCTGAGAAGTTCAGAGGGAATGTGATTTCAGGCACGGCTGGATCTAGGAGCTCAGGAGAGATTCTCAGGAGCTTGTCTCCATTTCTCAGCTCTGCTCTCTTGTGGGCTGGCTTCATCTCAGGCCAGCTGGTCCGGGTGCCCCCTGCAGCTCCGGGCTTGTTCCTGCCTTAGTTCGGCAATCCCAGCAGGACCAGCTTGGGTCACATTCCTGTCCCTGAAGTGTACTGTGCCCTGAACTCATGCAAGCCCAGGCCTAGGGCATGTAGCTGCTCCCAGGGCTGGAGGTAGCCACACCCACAGGGCTGCTGCGTGGCCAAGAGCCACAGGCACTCAGGTGTTTGTTTGTAAGAGTTTCTTATCTCTTGGTCTCTAGGTGTGGAAAAGCTGGAGCTCAGGTTCTGACAATTCATTCAGTGTGTGCCCTCAGGTCACCAACCCATTCTGTGCCTCTGCTTCATCTGTCCCCTGGATAACCCTGCCCCCTCAGAGCCTGCGGTTGGACAAAGGTGGGCCAGGAGTAGGCTGTGGCACCTGTGGGAGTACATAAGGGGACCTCACAAAGTCCATGGGAAAATTGAAAGTATAAGTTTATTTTGGCGCAAAACAATGAAATTCACACGTAGCTTTTTTTTTTTTTTTTTTTTAATGAAACGCATTCACATTTTCAATGAAGAAGACCTCATGTATTCTGTGCATCCTCCTCCGCCTTAATAGAGGATCATTGGCAATTCTGGCCTGGACCTCTGGTGACAATGAGACATCCTCCCCAACTGCTCCCAGGTCTTTGGTCACTCCTCCACCCTTTGCTTCAGTAGCTGGTGCACCTAACAACTCTTCATCTTTCAAAGCCCAAAAAAAAACACCAACTTCTCGCAGAAGCCCCCCCGCCCTTGCAATGCTCCCTCGGGGCTCCCGTCTCATGCCAACCGGGGAGCGACTATGCATTTCTTCCCCACTTTGCGGAGAGTCGAGTTGGCAGCTTGAAATTGGCCATGGTGGAAGTATTTAGACCACAGAAATAGGCAAACACGGTAAGTCAGGCTTTACTATGTCAGCTGTGTGCCAGGTTGGGGATGAAGGAGTGGACCACATAGACAAAGTTGTGTCCTCACAGAGCTTAGATTGATCTGTTACCTGTTTATTTCTGTCCATCCAGTCATTCATCCTCCAAGCCTCCTACCACCTACCCACGCACCCACCCACCCCTCCACCGTCCACCCACCAACATACTAATGCATCCATGGGGTGGGGCAGCACGTGGCACCAGTGTTTTGCACCTATGTTCATGAGCTGAGTGACTCCAAAGATGGAGTCAGTGAAGAGCCACGTCTGCCCAGGCCAGAACATCCAGGCCTCACCTCGCAGGCCTGGGAATCCCCTCCCACACTCAAGCTCCTGAGTTCTGTGTGCTGGAGAGTTGAGCTGGTTCTGCCAAGAGCCTGGGGTCAGGTGACACCTGAACCCTGTTACCCTCAAAAGGGTGTGAAAACCACAGGCACCTTGGTCCAGGTGTCTCCTGGGTGTGTTGGGAGGTGGTGAGGACTGCTCACCCGTGCAGGAACTGTGGTTTCTCTCACACGTGGCCACCTGACCCACACACCCTGATCCCTGGCTAACAGCCCACTGCTAAAACCAGCCTAGAACTTTCCAGCCTCATTCTAGAACTGTCCAGCCTTGTGCCGAGCACCAAGGACTCTCATGCATTCTCTTGGCCGCCTCTGCCAACATCCCTCTTTTACAAGCAAGTTATGGGGAGGCTTTCAGGAGGACTGGCTTCTGACTCCCAGCCAGGCAGAAACAAGCCAGCATGGCCCTCCCTTCCTCTGAGGAAGATGAAGGGCCAAGGCCGGCTGGAGGGTTCCTCTCAGGGTTCCTGAGCTACATCAGACTCTCCGTTGCCTTCACTCTGCTTGGTCTCACAAAAGCCAAGCCATTTCTAAGGTGGGCATCCTTACGGGGAGAACTTATTTTCTCAGAAATGAAAGAAGAAAGGAAGAAAGAAAACCATGATTGTATGCAATACCTAGCACCTACACTAAACATGTTTAGTGAGGTGCCTTCGAAAAGTTAAGAAGCATTTTCTTAGCTTCTTAATTCACATTTCAACGGGCTCTCTGAAAAACTCGACAAGCAGTTTGACTTCCCTTAAGCCTCCAGGATGAATAGATGACACCAGGGTGGAATGGGGGGCTCCTGCCCCGCCAGAGCTGCATGAGGGAGGGTCACGTGGGCATTGCCCTCTGCTCTGTGTACCCCGGTGCTTGTACTTGGTGCTCCATAAATATTTCCTGGGTGCTTATTAAAGGGAACTAAAAAAAAAAAAAAAAAAAAAAAAGGCAGCAGAAATCAGAAAAAAGACCGTGGTTGGTTGTGGGGCTGTTTCTAAGGGACAAGGCTGGCTGATCTTAAGCCTGGAAACCCCCGAACTGCCCTGGGCAGGGGGGACAGCCCTGTAGGCGCCAGGCTGTCGCTGTTGGCGGGTTTCTCACCCCCGCCCCCGCCCCCCGTGAGCCTTGGTCCTGGCCCAGGAGGAAGGAAGCTGAGGTGCGTGGGGGCTCACTCTGGGCTGCATACTTATGTGGGCGACTTCACCAGTTTCCCCCAGGTAGGTCATGCCATCTGCAGGGTCCAGACAGGATACTTGAGCCAAAAGGGGTGTCTTCTCCCAGGTAGCACAGCCAGGAAGCGTCAGAAACTGGGTTCTGTGTCCTCCCCTAGGGACCTGCAGTCTCACTGATCCCCTTCCCCTTCCTGCTGACAGGGAAGAACGCGTGGATGTCCTATGGCTCCTGGAGGAAGGACCCGCAGGGCCGGGCTTGGTGTCTGTCCTAGGCAATGCCTTTATTCCAGGAGGCCCTGTGGGTCCCTGGACCAGCCTCTCAGCACATGACCTGGTGGCCTTCACATGCTGGGAGGGAGGGAGGCCGTCATCTGTGTGCAAAAAGCACATTGCTGTTCACACTCATGCACACATGTGAGCTCTCATAGGCACAGGCACAGGCACACATGGTGTAACCGTGGGCATGCTTCTGTGTCTGCAGGCACTGGCAATGCTTATGCAGGTCGACATGCCAGTGTGCACCTGGGGCCCCCCCCATGCACACACACACATACACACACACACTGTAAACATCAGGCTCAGAGGCCCCGTCAGGGAGCCTGAAGGTGCAGGCCTCGTCACATCACAGCCTAGCGGCCACATCTGCTTTGTGACCCAGTGGCACAGCCAGCTCTTGGCCCATGGGCCTCACTAGCTGTCCTGGGGCCCAGCTCCTGCTGGTGAGGGAGCCATGACCACCCACTGGCGGAGGTAGCTCCTAGGGGGCCCTTCGTCCTTGGGGCTGGCGAAGTCACACTCCACTGGGCTGCCACAGTCAGAGCCTGCAAAGCCACTGTCAAACGTGTCCATGTCCAGGCCAGCTGGAGGGGAGCCTGCCTCGCTCTCAGAAGCCCCTGCAGGTGGCCCACGGCCCCAGGGCGGCCCCACAGCCCAGCCCTCCTCATCTGCAAGGTGCAGTCTTAGCCTGTCGAGGGGGCTTCCCAGGGCACCTTCCAGCCCAGGGCCACCAGCCGAGACACAGCCACATGAGAGGACTGTGGGCCCCAGGCCCAGGAGTGGGTCTTCAAGGCCTGGGCTAGGGTCCAGCCCAGGATCTAGGTTCAGGGCAGGGTAGCCATCATCTCCACAGCTGCAGGGCCAGCTGCATGGCCCCTCTGTGTCCACCACAGTCACCGTGTCGATGGATACCAGGCCATACTGCCGGTCCTTCCCTTCACTGTAAGCTGAGACTCCCACGCTGCCAGTGGTGGCAGGGGCTGGGACCCAGGTGCCAGGCTCGGACACCCCGTCGGTTTCCAGCAGCACTGCTGGCTCCAGACCTTGTGATGGGCAGGAGCTGTGCACTTCCAGGGCCGAGGGCACCCCTGGCTTCCAGGGTCCCAAGTCCAGGCTGGAGGCAGTGAAGGGTGCGCCGACCCATTTCTGTGAGAGAGAAGAGAGTGTCATGGGTGGGACTGGAGTACGGTGGGGGTATAAACAGAGACAAAGAGACACAGAGACAGAGATGTGGAGACAAGACCAAGAAACTGTGAGACAAAGACATGGAGAGAGAGACACCAGAAAAGAGAGAGAGGAATCAGGGCCGCAGTGTGCCCCTGTGCAGTGGGGACCCACTACTGTCCCTTGCCAAGTCTGAGCCTCAGTTTCCCCTCTTGCAGGAGGGAGCTGCTGCCCTCAGTGGCCTGCTTACTCAGACCACAGGTTCCCCATGCCCTGGGTTCTGTGTGGGGGCTATGTGAGGGAAGGGGCCAAGGCTCCTGAGCCATGGGGACAAGGGACAGGAGGGCCACGGCCTGAGAAACAGAGCCCCTACCCAGGCCTGTGTCACTTTCTCCTTGGCATTTCTGGAGACCTAGCATTCTCCTGTTTGTGTCCCCAGCTGGGTGGACACAGGGCCAGGACAGAAGCCCCGTCTCTGTCGTTCACGTTAGGTGCTCAATAAATGTTTATCGACTAAATGGATGAGAGGATCGAGCCAGTACAAGTCATCGGGAAGGTCTGGTGCCCTTGGTGCCCATCCCTGAGGATGGGAGTCTGCCGGTCGTCAGCTCAGCCCCCTTGGGAAATTCATCTCCAAACCTGGTGTGGCCACCACCACTGATTTGCAGTCACTTATCAGCGGCGTGACCTTGAGCCAGTTACCGCCCCCCCTCCCCGGTCCCGGTCCTGTGCCTCGGTTTCATTTGTGAAATGGACCTCGTGCTAGTACCGCCCACTGGTGGTTGTGAGGAGTAAGCGGCCAGCCAGGTGAGGCTCCGCAGCCGGCCTGCTACCTGCTACGAATCTAGGGACAGAGGGAAGAGTAACACAATAGGGGCTGCCTGAGCTTCAGGAAAGAGGAAAGTGGGGTCCAGGTGCCTCCCCTGTGCCGCTAAAGCTACTGCCCTCCCTGAGCCTGGTCTCCTTCTGGGTGCCCTGAGCAGGGAGGGGTGCCCACCCACAGGACTGCGTGAGGAGGAGGCGGGGAAGCAGGGAGGGTGCTCAGCGCAGCACCGGGCAGACTGCAGGCGCTCCTATGGACGCTCTAGGTCCTGTCTTCCTTCCGGGGCTGGAGCAGGCAGGCCCCTCCCACCTGTCACCACATCCTCTGCGGCAGCCCCTCCCACGGCCGCTGGGGGTGACTAGTGGTAAATGGGCACAGAGAACCCTGTGGGTGTGGCAGGTGGCCGTGAGGCTGGGGCTTGGCAGGAGGTGGTGTGTTTTGTAGGTAGGGCCAGACTTTTCCCAGAATCCCTCCTCCTCCTCTCTTTCCCCCAACCCCCCACCAGATCTAGGGCATCTAAGTAAGGACCAGGGGACCAATTTGTGGCTCGAGGGACCACCTGGTTCACTCCGTCCCAAGTCTGGCTCTTGGGGCTGGGAAATGTCACATGGTCTTGTTTAATGCTAATTCTGCGTTACAGGAATTATCGTCCATACTTTCAGACGGGGAAACTGAGGCCTGACTCAAGGCCTGGCTGGAACCTGGGTGCTCCGGACCCTCGGGTAAGATGGAGGGTGCCGGGATGAGGGTGGTGCAGACAGATGAGGGGCTCAGAGGGCTCGTCACAGGGTAGGAGGTACTCACCTTGAAGTCCCCGCTGTGGCCCTCGTACAGGGGCTGGAAAAACTGCTCGGGGCTGGGCACCTGCCCCCACACCTTCTTCCACAGCCTAAATGGCAGAGACAGAGTGAGGCCCCTGACATGACCCAGAGGGCAGCCTGGCCTCCCACTCAGATACCTCCCAACCTCATCCTACAGCACAGCCCCGGCTGCCCTGCCTCAGTTTCCACATCTGAAAAATGGGAGCAGCCAGTCTCCTTCACGGGTTCCTGACGCTGCGCTGAGTTTATGGGCCAGGCCGCCAATTGGGTCAGGCAGGTGCCACCCTCCTGAGCCTCAACTTCCTCATCTACCACTGGGTCGGGCAGGCAGCCAAGGCCACGGACTGGGGCAATTCCATGAGAGGGGGCAGGGCAGGGGCACCGCAGGGCTCCCAGGAGCAGGTGCTCTCGGCCTCCTGCTTCTCTCTCGTTTCTCGGCTTCCATCTTTGTCTTCGCATCTGGTGGAAGGCGACAGAACGAGCCGTAGATGCCAAGCTCTGCCGTGGACGCCGGCTCTGCAGAGGCAGCTGCGATTTACCGCGCAGCTGCAGGTGCCAGGCCGGGCGGGCCCTGCTCTCTTGGTGGAGATGTTCAGGAGAAACCCAGCGTATCAACAGGGCAGAGCAAAACCTCCGCTGGAGCAGAAGGGACCGGGAGGCTTATCGCTAACTTGGCTCCGCTGCCACGTGGGCCTCAAAGCCTAAGATCCCCTGAATGAGGTCGGAGCTGAGGTCCCTGTTAAGAGCAGAGTCTCGGTTCCACCTCCTTTCACAGCTGCGTGACTGCACAAGATCCATGACCCCTCTGTGCCTTGGTTTCCCCACCTGTAAAAGGGGGGGGGGGGGCAACTGCAGTGCAGAGCTCACAGGGCTGAGGGTGAGGCTGACAGACCGGCCTACGTGGTGCCCAGCTCCTGGTAAACGTTAGCTGGTTTTCATCGCCATCATTATCACTGTCATGATGACAGGCATGTCCCCGTCCCCTGTCTCTCTGTTCCCCTGGGCTCACCTCCAAGGCAGGTGGATCTTCAGGCCCAAGAAGACAAGGACGGGGACCACGGCAACCAGCAGGAGAAGCAGCAGGTAAGGGTGCTGGCCTTCCTTTGACTCTGGGAAGGAAACAGTGGCTTCACTTGAACCAACCTCATGGGTGGGATTGTGGGAAAGGGGTCTAGGGTGAAGTGCAAGGGGGCTGGGAGGCTGCCAGTGCCTTGAAGTGAGTTGAACCTGGGTTCCAATCCTGTCCCCGTCCCCACCCATGGGCACGTTATCTCATCTCTGAGTCTTAGCTTCCTCATCTGCAAAGCGGGGATTGCGATTCCCATGTCAGAGTCGGGAGACGCAGGTGCCCTAACAGCAGCAGCAGCCCCCAATGCAGGGCCTGGCAAGCAAGGGTGCCAGAAGTGGGGCTCGATGGCTCCTTCCCGGCCATGCTGAAATCTCAGGTTCGGAGGGGGAGGACGAGATGTGGTACCAGCAGTGGGGTGTCCGTCCCACCTTCACACCTACCCTCTGGCTGAGTCTGGAAGATGACTGGGTCGCTCCACTCGCTCCAGGGCCCCTGGAATAAGGAGCCAGGCTGAGGCCCTGCCCGCACCTGCAGCTCATAGCTCGAGTCTTTCCGGAACTCCAAGGGCAGGAGGGAGATGCTTCTGGTGTCCACGGAGATCAGCTTCCTCGTCGGACTCTGCAGTTCAGGGAAGGGAAGCAGTGGGTCTGGGTTCCACCAGGCCAGCCCCTGCCTGCAGCACGGCAGCCCCTTCACCAGCACCCCTGTCAAAGGGCTGTCTCTTCCTTTCCCATAAGAGGCAGGCCTGGCCTGAGTTCTGGACACTCGTGTGTGCGGCACAGAGCTGTCAGCACGCGGCGGCCTCGCCTGAGATGCAGGGTTTGCTCTGCTGCTCTCTCTTTTTAAGGGTTCTTATTTCTTGAGAGAGAGAAAGAGAGAGAGACCCCTCCAACAGTCGCCACCCTGTGATCCCTCGCCAGCCGCAGCCAGCCCGGATTACTGACACCGCAGGCACGCCTGGTGTGTACAAGGCGGCTTTGGGACGCAGGCCCTGGACCTTCCCTTGTGCACCCAGTTGTCACCATCTGGCTCTTGTTCTGTTTCTCTTCCATCTCGGCCCACCCACTCACTGGCCTGACAACAGACCCTCCCTGCGGGGACTGGGGACTTCTCGGCAGGGGAAGCATTCCAGATAAGGGATACTTGGGGAATTTTGCCACAGCTCAAGGCCCCGCTCACATGATGGCCTCAATGGTGGCATTTCTGGATGTCTTCCACTGCGGTCATCTTAGCAATGAATACCTCCCGGGCTCTCCCACTGGGGACATTCGAAACTGCGGCGTTTAGGAAAATCTTCAGCTGGGACCATTCTAAAGAAAGGATAATTCTAGAACTCTTCAGCTGTGACTGTTCTAGAAGTGGGCCATTCTGGAAAGCTCTCAGCAAAAAGACACCTCTCTAAGCTTTCACCTTGGAAACAATAGTCCCTCTGCCACTGGGCCCTCTTAGCTAGTGATACTTCTGGAATACTCCAACTGTGGCCATTTTAATTGAAGACCTTCCTGGGTCCCAATTTCAGAAACTTCCTCTCTTGAGACTATACTAGACTCAGGCGGAACCTGAGGAAGTGACGGTCCCTTTTTCTTTGGCATGTTTATAGGGAGGAGACAGAGATGGGGAGATGTCTCTACCTAGGGAGAAGTGGTCAGAGGGCTCAGAATGAGCCCGTACGGGAGAGCGTGTGTCCTTGGCATGTCCTTGGTTTCAATTCTTGGCCATGAGTGATGCATACCTGTCTCCCAGTCGCCCTCTCCTGGCTCCCACACACCTGGGTGCTCCTCACTCCCACTCCTCCCTCCCCACACGATCCTCTGGGTCCTCACCAGGGCCCAGGGGTCACCCCGGTTCCTGTACTGCAGCTGGTACTGAAGCTTGTCCTTCAGCAGGTAGAAATCAGAGCCTTCGTAGTCAGAACGCCAGGAGATGTTATAGTCTCCAGAGAAGGTCACAGTCACGTTGAAAGGAGGCGCTGGCTTAACTGAGAGAAAGGATGAAATGGGGTGAGCTCGTGCTGGAGGGGAGAAGGGTCTGGCGACAGGAAGTAGTGTCCCTGCCCCACCTGACCCATTCCTCAGCTACGAATGTGGGATGAGCACCCGGAGTGACTTTGGGCTGAGCACTCTTTGTCTCTGGGCCTCAGTTCATTAATCTAAAAATAGAAGATTTAGAGGAAAGCAAAGAGATTAGGGTTGCAAACTCAGGGGCAGGCAGGGGAGAAAGGAGGGAGGCAGCTCTGAGGGTGTGGAGGGAGAACGAGCACTCGCGGGCCAGAGGGGGCGCTACCACCCAGCCCAGCCCACCTCTGGCAGGCGGGAGGCAGGCCAGATCTTCTAAGTTTTCTAGGGACCAAAAGAAACAACAACGAAACAAAACACAGATTGTTTAAAATGTTTAAATTAGTTACTAATCTGGGACCAGTAGATGGCATATGGTTATGTTGCTGGAGTCCCACTTAGCCGACTGCAGTGCAAGTCCTGGACCCAGTGGCTTAAAACTCATGCCGGGTGCGTGTGGGTACATGCCAGCCCAAAATTCCGATAGAAGAATGGAGGAGAAGACGCTGGAGCGTGGCCTACCGGGGCAGAGGAGAAGTGATTTCTCACTTTTTGTCTCTCTGGTGAGCATATGCCTCCTATAGCAAAAAAGCTCTCTCTCAAAAAAAAAAAAAAAAAAAAAAAAAAAAAAGTTACTAATCCCCAAACTTTCTAAGCAGATCCATTTATTTTCAATTTTTATTTTCTTAGAGAATTATTTATTTAACTTTATTT
Organism: Tupaia tana; assembly: GCA_026018925.1. Classification (NCBI taxonomy): domain Eukaryota; kingdom Metazoa; phylum Chordata; class Mammalia; order Scandentia; family Tupaiidae; genus Tupaia; species Tupaia tana. The sequence continues at coordinate 62,633,864 of JAKSZU010000016.1, forward strand.
ATTATTATTATTATTATTTTTAAATGTGCTATAGGGCACAGGCACTCACCAGAAAGAGACAGAGAGATAGAGAAAGTGAGAAAGCAAGCTGCAAGGTCTGGGACAGGAACTGTGGCTCATCATGTGGCAGGCTGGCATCTTAACCACCACGCCATCTGCTGGTCCCTCGATTTCTATTCCTATATATATATATATATATATATATATATATATATATTTTTTTTTTTTTTTTTTTGAGATTTTTTTGCTCTAGGGTGCATGCACTTGCCAAAGAGACAGAGAGAGAGAGAGAGAGAGAGAGACAGAAAGTGAGAAATCACCTCCCGGGGGGATGGCCATGCCACAATCCCTTCTCTTCCATTCCCCTCTCAGGATCTTGGGCATGCATGTACATGCACCTGGCATGAGTTTAAACCACCAGGTCACGGACTTGAACCGCGGTCGACTACATGGGAGTCCAGCAACATAGCCATTAAGCCAACTGCTGGTCCCCAGAACGATTTATTATTTAAAAAAAAAAAAAAAAAAAGATTTTTGCCTTAGAGTGTGTGTACTCGCCAGAGAGAGAAACAGACACAGTGAGAGGGAAAGTGAGAACCCCACTCCCGCCCGAGGGGACAATTTCTATACATAAAGTTGGTTTCATATTAGCCCAGAATCCCTGAGAAGTCAAAGGCTCTACTGAGCATGATTTTGTTTTTTAATTGCCAGAGGGCGCATGTGCTCACCAGAGAGAGAGACAGAGAGACAGATGCGAGGGTAGAGAAAGCACCCTTAATGAGACATGGTCATGCTGCAATCCCGGCTCCATTTCCCCATCCTGTAGGGATTTGGGGCATGCACATACACATGCCTGGAGGGTTTTAGCCTGGGCCGGGATTCGAATCGTGGTCAGCCTTGTGGGATCCGGCTCCCTTAACCACGGGGCTACTGGACTGACTCAGCGAAGCGCTGAAGGCCTTCTCTGCACTCTGCACTCTGCTCTGGGCCGTGTGCCACCAGCTCTGGCCCTGCGAGTTTGCTTTGCCAGGCCTCTTCTCCAGTTCTCTTCCGGTAAACGCAAGAGGAGAGCTGTGGACCTTGACACCGGGCGTTCTTACATGCACCCTGGCGAAGGGCAAGGCCAGCTGCCAGTTTTGCTCCATCCAAGTTTGTTTTATGAACTCGAGCAGAACACACTCATTTCCTCTCGTAAAATGGCACCAGTTCCAATCGCATGGGGCTTTAAACTCAACGGGACCAAGCTATTGTAAATAGCAGACGGCCATAACTTCAGAGGGACCTCATGACAAAGGTTCTACTCGAGTGAGAGAGAAGCTGCAGGCCTTGCACGCCATGCCCACTCCTCCACTGTCTGTCTGCCACCACCTAACACGGCACACGCGTGTGGTCTTTAACATCTGCCTTCTTCTGTGGGTTCTGAGCTCCTCGGGGCAGAAGTTTGGGCCTCCTGATTCCATCGGTGCTCCTAGAACAGAGCCTGGCCCCAGGAGACCCTCAATGAGCACCTGTCAGATTAACGAAGGGACTTTTGGGGTGCTTCCAGAAAGAAATTCTGAAGCTGAAACATTCACAAGGGGCTCTAATCTCGGCCTCAGAGGGGAGAAGAGCTCGTGTCACGGAACACCTGGAGGAGGCTTTGAACACCATAGAGCAGGCTTCGAACGCTGCGGAGCAGGCTTTGAACGCCATGAAGGAGGCTTTGAACGCCATGGAGCAGGCTTCGTGGCTGTTGCTATTTCAGCACTGGGATGGCTTTGACCGTATAGCTCCCCTCTTTTCTCTTCTCCAGGGCAATTGAGGCCTGGTTTTGGGCTTCCCTGTGTGAGCTGGGCTGGGGATGAGGGTCAATTCAGGGAGACACCAAATAACCTAAGAACTGCCCAAGGAGATGCTTGTGGAGCCTGGGTTTGCTCAGACCTGGCCTCAGACCCTGGCAGGGAGAGAGGGCGCACCTTCCTGGGGGCCACCTCGTGTGGAGGAGTGGAAGCACTCTCTCTTCCCTGACCTCTCCTCTGCTTCTGAGAGATTGCAGGGACCCCAGCTTGCCCAGTGAGGCAGAGGGCCTGTGTGTGTGTGTGTGTGTGTGTGTGTGTGTGTGTGTGTCCGGGTGTGTGTGAAGCTCCGCTCACTGCTCACCCCTCACCCCTCAGTGTGGTGCGACACACACTCAGCAAAGTGGTGCAGATCTGATCCCAGAGCTTGAAACCCAGACACCCCCCTATTCCCCGGCCCCCTCTGGGATTCCAGGGATGGGACGCGGCCTTCTCCAGGGTGAGACTCGCTTTGCAGGCTGCATGGGTCTCAGGCTGCTTTGGACACGTGTGTGCGCACACACACACACACACACACACACCCCCTAAGCCACAGCTGCTCCAGACCCTCATGCCCCATCTGCAGCTGCAGCCAGGACTCCTGCCCCGGGGACCCCTTCCACCTCTGGCCTGGGAGGAAACCCCTGGCCTCTATCTCTGCTGTCCCCAACTTGCTCATCATGGGGACAGAATCCCAGAGGTCAGGGTTACAAGGCGTTCACTCTTCAGGTGGGAGAACAGTCCCAGAGGTAGGTGTGCCTTGTCCCAGGTCCCACAGACAGGCAGGGGCGGAGCTGGAACCCAGGCCCGGCAGCCTGGACCGCAGCCCAGTTCTTTCCATCCCTCTGCCGCCTCTCTTTGGGGTTAGGCCCCAAAGCAGTGCATCTAAAGGCAGAACTCTGAGGGGCAGGAGGGCAGAGGACAGGTCAGTGCTGATGGAGGCAGGGAATGTGGGGCCCGCCCCACCCTGCTTCCCCTCAGCCTGGGGCCCCAGGGGTACTCACAGCTCTCAGCCAGGAGAAAGCTGCCGCACTCCTGGGAGTGGCTGCCAGATGGGTCTGTCATGTTGACTCTGAAGAGGTCGTCAGCCATGAAGCGGGACACATCCATGTGGCACGTGTACTTAGCGTGGGTGGCGTTGTGGGCGGACCTGTGCAGGCTGCAGGAGGTGACCACGTCCCCCAGGTCTCCATTCTCGTCCTCCCTTCAGGGACAGAGCAGCCAGTCACGGCTGGCAGCCAGGGGAGCTTTCTCAGGAGAAGCCCAGAGTCTTGGGGCCGGGAGGGATTTCAGATGGGGCTAGGGTCACCGGGTTCAAACAGCCCTTCCCCAGGGGTGGTATCCCCTCCCCTGCAGATCCCTGATGCTCAGCCCTGACTTGCACCCCTCCAAGGGACCAGGGACTCACTCCCTAATGTAGGGGCAGCAGCTCTCAACTTGGGACATTTGAATCTTCCTTTTTTTGCCATAGGACCCACGTGGTTGTTGGCGAGAGAGTCACAGAGACAGAGAAAGTAAGAAATTAATCCCTTCTCCTCCATTCTCCTCTCAGGAGTTCGACATGCACACACACATTCACCCAGTGTGTTTTTCAAGCCACCGGATCTGGGACTCAAACTGTGTAGTTGATCATGTGGGATCCAGCTAATAGAGACCCAAGGATTTGGGGGTTGGGAGGCTTGAGTTTGAATCTCAGCTCCCCCATTTCCTGGCTGTGTGATATTGGCAAGTTCTCATCAGGAGAGCAGGAATACTCATTGAGAGAGCTGGAAGTAATCATTCATGTGAAACACACAGTAGGGCCCTGGGGTCCAAGTGCTTGAAAACTCACGTGGGAGACTGGCCGTCCTGTGGCCTCAAAGCCACAGCCAGGCCTGCATGGAAAACAGAGTGGGAGCTGGCAGGGCGGCCCTGTGGCCTCCATGGCTGTCTGTAAGGAGGGCATGGTGCCTCCCAGCTCAGTCTTTGTCAGGTGACATCACTAAGCATGTCGCCAGGAAATACTATCTAGCCTTTTGACTTCTAAGCTCCTGACCAGAAGCACAGTCCACGGCCTCTTGAGGTCCTGCCCCATCCCAGCCGTCCCGGGGCTGGTGAGGCCTGGCCACTTACCATGCGAGGGTGAGTGTTCTGGGGTGGGCGGTCCACGTCTCCAGGATGCAGGTAATGGTCTGCAGGTAATCGGTGTAGCAGACGAGGTCTGTGCAGCCCCAGCCTGGAGGGTTGGGGGCAGAGAGGTTTTGATGGGGCCTGGCCATAGGCTGTAGGGCCCCCTCACCCCTCATAGGCTAGAGGATGAGTAGGGGCAGAAGTCTCAGGGCTGGAATGAATACGGGGACCCAGGAGTTGCTAAGACGCAGGCTCAGGGTACAGGGGTCCGCACTGCCTGGTAATTTCTTTTTCTTTTTCTTTTTTCTTTTGAGAGGTTTTTGCCATAGGGCGCGTGCACTTGCCAGACAGACAGAGACAGAGAGACAGAAAGTGAGAAATCACCCCCCAGGGGGGATGATCACACCACAGTCCCTTCTCCTCCATTCTCCTCTTGGGATCTTGGGCACTCACGCACACGCGCCCGGCATGAGTTTTAAGCCACCGGGTCCGGGACGCGAACAGTGGTCGACTACGTGGGAGTCCAGCGACATAGCCATTACGCTAACTGCTGGTCCCTTTTTTTTGAGAGATTTTTGCTATAGGCGCGTGCGCTCACCAGACAGACAGAGAGAGACAGAGAGACAGAAAGCGAGAAATCACCCCCCAGGGGGAATGGCCACGCTGCAATCCCTTCTCCTCCATTCTCCTGGGCACACATGTGCCCGACGTGAGTTTTAAGCCACTGGGTCCGGGACGCGAACCGCAGTCGACTACGTGGGAGTCCAGCGACATAGCCATTACACAAACTGCTGGTCCCTCTGGTAATTTCTTGATTGAGCCTCCAAGCTTCAAGGCTGGCTGTGGAGACGAGACACCCCAATGTGAACTCTAATAACAAAGCTGGTGCCCTCCTCAGTACTCTCCCTGAGGCCTACGCCCATCACCCAGTCAGCGTTCCTCCTGGCAGTCACCACCTCGAGGTGGCGTGTCCGGAACCCCTGCACAGGGCCAACCGAACCAGCACAAACCCACACACACCACGAGAGGGTCAGAGCCTCACGCGGTCGGTGAAAGTGATGCCCTGAAAAGGAGGGCCCCTCAGCTTGATGGCAGCCGGCCTGACAGGACATGGACCCTCAGAGCTGTGGGAAGGGCCTCAGGCACTAAGACAAGAGAGAAGCCAGTGGATTCTTGTATGAAACTGTCTAGTATCTACTGCTTAAAATGGCAGCACCCTTGCCAGCAGGGAGCAATAAACACACACCCTACCAGGCAATTCTGTTAGAAGAGTCAAGACCCTCCCACCTCCTAAACATGCACTGTGTTCTAAAAATAGGTGCAGTCGTCATCCAAAGGTTGTGAAACATTTGGCAAAATAAACCTGATAAGTTTTAGTTTTTGTTTTAGAAAATCAAATGCCAATCCCACTACTTTGTCCTCACTATTTACTAGAAACTTGATTTTCTGTTTTCTTTTTTTCAAATTACCAGAGGGTACGTGTGCTCACCAGAGAGAGAGAAAGAGAGAGGAGAAAGCACTCCCCAGTGGAGCATGGTCAGGCCACAGTACCTTCTCCTCCATCTCTCCATCTTGCTGGTATTAGGGGCCTGCATGGACACCCAGTGTGTTTATCTAGCCACCAGGACTGGATTCAAACCACAGTCAGTCATGTGGGATCCGCTTCCCTTAACCACCAGGCTACCAGGATGGCCCTAGTTCCCCCTTTTTAAGTGCATTCATTTTCTTTTTTCTCTTTCTCTCTTTCTTTTGCAAAACCCAGCCATTTTAATGTTTTTGTATCATTTAATAAATAATCTTTTGATGACTCCAGACATGTCAGACCCCTAGTATTAAGAAGTGTCACAGTCTTGGTGTCTTTCCAGACTGGTGTATCATCTTCAAAAATTATAAGGAGTTACTTGTATGCAACTGCTATCAACCCAGTAAGATAGCATTTATGCATTCATCATTTTCAGGATTATTGGTAACTTGGGCATATTTCCCCCAAATAACTGTGCCTCCTTGTGTCACAAGGCCCAAGTCACTCACATTCACCTCAGTGACAGTACCTTTGGTGATAACACCCAACGTTGTATATAGTGGGGATGAGGGATTCTTCTTTACCCCGAGTGTTGGCAGGCAAAAGGTGGCTTTCAGTTCAAGATGTGTTACGTGGGCCTTCTTGAAACGTAAGCCCGTTGGCCTAATGAATCTTTCATATGCAGGTGGTTTTGTAGTAAAGCCATCTCCAACAAAGCAGGCTTTTTTAACCATCGTCTTCCATGCCTCCTTCTTTCTCTTTCCTGTTCGAATATCTTTTAATACTTCTGTTTCTCCCTGGGCTCAAACTTTAGAGAGGGACTTCCCATTTTCCCACTTTCTCTTCACATTTTTTTAAAATTATTTTATTTAAAGAATTATTTTTTTATTTAACTTTATTTATTATTATATCATTATTATTTTTCAGTTTGATCAGAGAGAGACAGAGAGAGAGAAAGGAAGTGAGAAAGCAAGCCACCAGGTCCGAGACTTGAACCGTGGTCAGCCATGTGGGAGTCCAGCGTCTTTAACCACCATGCCACTTGCCGGCCCCTCTCTTCACATTTTTGTTTAAACATATTGGAAAGTACTTTAGCTCGGGACTGTCCTTCTCTGTCCGGCAGATAGGCAGGTGCTGCTCCTTGTGGAGTCTTTCCATCATTCTTCTGTTTGGTGTTCCTCTCTCCACGCATCGTGGTAGTCTTTTTCATTTGTATTTTCTCAGCACGGCGTTGTTTATGATAGAGCTTATTAGCCTTCAGGCCAATCATCTTTTTTGCCTTCTTTAACTGTTCATGAGCTTCTTGACTTCCCTTCTTTCTCTGTTTTTTATAGTAATCCTAACGGTTTCCATGGCGTTTACGGCGTAATTCAATCATTCGTTTTGTGGCACGGTAACCTCGGCAGTCACCAGGCACAGCTTCCCGGGCACAAAGAAGTTGTCCAAATGCATTTGTGGCCAGTGGCTAGTTCTTGTTGATTTCCTTGAGTAGTGAAGACCCATGAGGTGATGATGCTGGCCAGAGCCTGGACTTGGAGTGGAGAACACTATGACCAGAAGAATCTTTTAGTCCACCCCCAGCTGTTGTGTAGACAGACCACCGAGTCCCTGAGACGAGGCCTCTTGTCTCTCTTGGTCTGGGCTGCTGAGACTCTCGCCTAGTCTGTGCTCGTCCCTCACATCCGGACACAGACATGGCTCATGGGTCACGGCACGCTTCCCTGAGCAAGGTCTCGGGATTCTTCTCAGCACGGCTGTCCAGGCTACTCCCAAGGGTCTGAGTCACGGAATGAACCTCGTGCTAGGAGGGGGCTTCCTCAGAGAGGCACACACGGCCTGTCCTGGGACGGAGGGGCTAGTGATAGCACCTTGTGGACAAACAAGGACTGGTTTTCACAGAACCCAAACGCAGGGCTGCAGGAGACTCCACATGGCTGCATCCTCTGAGTTTGTATCCTGGTTTTTTCTCAGCTCCAGGGACTTCTAGAGGAGCTGCTACCCTCACTAGGCTGAACGCTGCCAAGAACGGGGTTTGTCCCCAAACTCGGGTGAAGCAATGCGGAGGGGCAGCAGCCCCAGAACAGGCATGAAAGTGACATTAGGGACCAGAGAGAGCGAAAAAGCCCGTCTGTACCCCACTGTTGGGCGGAGAGCTCCGGGGCCACGCACACCCAGGGCTGTTAAAGCATGCAGGAAGCAGTGAGGGGCATGCTAATGGCTGGGCCTTCTTAGCTCTGTGGCTGGGGACATGCAACTCGGAACTGCTTCCGCCGAGAGGCTGGCATGGTATAGAGATGAAATCAGGCTGTATAGCCCACACTGCCTGCAGCCACAGTCACTCGGTGAACGGCAGCAAAGCACGGCGGTTAAGACCAGGCTCCTGTTCGAACGGCTGCGTGTCCTCGAAGTCTTATGCTGACACTCGCCAACACGGCAGTATCCAGAAACGGGGTTTTAGGAGGTGGTTACTCACAAGGGTGACCTTCGTAAATGGATTAGTGACCTTATAAAAGGGCCGGAGGGAGCCAGTGTTCAGCCCTTTTTGCCCTTCCATTCTCTCCACATGGGAGGACACAACACTGAAGGCACCCTTTGGAAGCAGAGGCTGGGCCCTTGCCTGTCACCAAACCTGCCAGCACTTGGACCTCGGAATGCCTGGCCTCCGGAACTGTGACAGATTCTGTTCTCCACAAGCTACCCCCTCTGCTGTTTTAGTGCAGCAGCAAGGATGGGCTACGATAAACCATGGGCGTCAGGAAATGATTGCAGCTCTCCCACTACCCAGCTATGAGGCTGCGGGCCTGCCCCTCTCCTCTCTGCACCTCAGTTTCCTCAACTGAAAACTGGGCTTCGTCGCAACACAGACTTCACCCGGCTATTGGGAGACTGGAATAAAACGACACTTGGGGCTCAGTATTGAGAGGTGTGGTATTTGCTCGCAGGGGGAATGGAGCCATGGCGGGTGACCCCAAAACTTCTTAGAGCCAGGATGGGGATGTTCACCACTCAGAATAGGAAAATCAAAGCCCGACATCTGTTTCCTGATGGGGCTATTTGAGGCATTGGGTCTTCTGGTAAAAACCAGAGAAAAATGCCGATGAGTCAGCAGCACAGTGGCTGAGTTCCTCCCCTGGGCCAGCCTTTATGCAACCCTTGGCTGCATCCTGCCTCCTCTGGGTCCCCTCCTCCAGGAAGGCCTCCTGGTTATCTTAGTCTCAGACAGTGCCCTCTCAATCAAACTTGCAGCCTTTCCAGCTCTTTCCCTTTGATGGCAACATCCCTGGAACCTTCAGGGACATTCACGTTCCACCGCTTTGGCTTCTCGTGTCTCTACTTCCCTCCTATCAACCCCAGGGACACCACTGCCTGCTGAGGAGACAATGACTATTGAAAAACATCCCCAAGCAGAGCTATTACATAAGGAGAAACTAGGTTAGATCATAGGCAGGACTTCCTCTGTCTCAGGGTTGGGAGCCAGCCAAGGCATATGCGGGCTCTCATCTCCCAGGGAGATTCAGGCCCCAGGCCTGTGGTCTGGATCAGCCAAGGCCTGTGTGCACCACTTCTGGCTAGTGGGGCTTTCGTTCCATGGAGAAGTGGTTACTAGACCTGCATCAGCCGCCAGTGCTCAGAGGCCACAGATTCTGGGCCTCTGGCCCCTAGCCCTGCCCCGGAGCCCGCAAGGCCAGCCCGGCGGCTGCTGCTCAGCTTTCAGGGGGAAGGTGGAACTCCCTCCCCACCTCCCCCCGCAGACCACGGAGCAGTTACTTACCACCCTGGAGCATCAGCAGGAGCAGGGGTGCAGCCCAGCCACACGGCATGCTGATCCGCAGCCTACGAGAGACCACAGCAGGAGTGAGCCCAGCGGGGGCCCAGGGCCAAGCAGCCTCCCTTTCTATCCATCCTGTCCTGGACCAAGTTGCCACAGACTCTTGGATTTGTCTCAAGGACACAGTGACCTTCGATGCCTTGGTCAGAGGAATGACCCGGCAGGCCAGCAACACCAAGCTCTTCCTACACCTTGCCTGCTGTACCCACCAGCTCTGCATCTGTTGGGGGAGCTGCCAGCCAGAGGCTAGCTGGTGCACCCGCTCAGGCTCAGGAACCCCACCCAGGCCAGCTCCCGTGGACGAGGTGTAGCTGGAACTGCTGGAACTAGAGCCCAGGGGGATGAGCCACGCAGGAGCCCAGGCACACACATGGCTCTTTCTAGACCCCATCTCTGACCTCCGCCCCAGCTGGAGTACCCCCAGATCCTATCCCGGCCTTGTCAATAGTTCTCTTTGACCTCTCTAACGAAGTCCCCCCAAAAGCAGTGCAGAAGGCTGTGGGCCAGGGTTCAGATTACCAGCCGCGTGGCTTTGGGCCAGTTCCTTCCCCATCTCTGATCCTTGTAAAGTGGAGACATTAAAACCAGGGCCCCTGTGGAGTGGGGGCTGCCAGGCCAGTGTTTCTTAAAGTGGGTTTCTTAAAGCTCTTAAAGAACTCTCAAAGAGTTCTTGTGAGAATTCAAGGAGGTGATTTTCGGAAACCCTGGACATGGGCCCTGCGAGGGTTTGGATGTGGTTTGTCTCCCAAGGGGTGATGTGCTGGAAGCGTGGTCCCAGTGGTATGGGGTTGAAGTGGTAGGCCCTGTAGGAGTTGGGGCCTACTGGTCAGTGTGTGGATCACAGGGAAGTGCCCTCATGAGTGGGTTAATGCTGTCTCACAAGAGTTCTTGTCCTGAGGGAGAGGAAGGAGCAGGTTGTTATGAAAGTAAGAGGCCACTTGCTGGCCGCCTTCTCTCTGCACAGGCCCACTGCCCCTTCCAGTTCTTTCCACCATGCTGTGACGCAACAGAGGCTGTCCAGGTGCAGACTGCAAGCCCTCAGGTTTCCCAGCGACCTGAACTGTGAGCCAAATAAATGCTCCTCTGTTCTTTGTAAATCACCCAGTCTCGGGTATTTGTTCAGCAACATGAGGACGAGCTAAAACAGCCTCTGACACATAAGCACTCAGACAGCTGTCACTGATATAAAACTGGGATCAGCAGATGACATAATGGTTACATCGCTGGACTCCCACATAGTCGATTTTGGTTTGAATCCCGGACCAGGTGGCTTAAAACTCACACTGGGTACATGTGTGTGCATGCCCAAAATCCTGAGGAGAGAATGGCGGAGAAGGGATTGCAGGGTGGACATCCTCCCTGGTGACTTCTCGCTTTCTGTCTCTCTGGTGAGTGCACGTGCCCTAGAGCAAAAATCTCTCAAAGGAAAAAAAAATTAAGAACATCAGTAATAGATCCTAGAATGATCTAACCAAGAGGTTTCAAAATTTCCAAAAAGTCAGCCATATGCATACGCTGTGCATAATACTATTTATTTAGTATATTCACTTCTGGGACTGGCAGGTGGTTTGGTGGTTGAGGCACTGGACTCCCACATGGCTGACTGCAGTTCAAGTCCCAGACTTGGTGGCTTGCTTTCTCACTTTCCCTCTCTCTTGCTGTCTCTCTCTGGTCAAATTAAAAAATAATAATAAAGAAAATAAATTTTTAAAGAATTATTTATTTGATTTGATTTTTTATTATTATTATTTTTTAAATTTGACCAGAGAGAGAGAAAGGGAAAGTGAGAAAGCCACCAGGTCCAGATTCGAACCGAGGCTGGCCATATGGGAGTCCACCACCTTAACCGCTGCGCCACCTGCTGGCCCCAAAATAATTCTTTTAAAAATAATATCATCTTGGGACCAGCAGTTAGCGTAATGGCTATGTCGCTGGACTCCCACGTAGTCGACCGTGGTTCGAGTCCCGGACCCGGCGGCTTAAACTCACGCCGGGCGCGTGTGCGAACGTGCCCAAGATCCCGAGAGGAGAATGGAGGAGAAGGGATTGCGGCGTGGCCATCCCCCCTGGGGGGTGATTTCCTGCTTTCTATCTCTCTGTCTCTCTCTGGCGAGCGCACGCGCCCTATAGCAAAAACCTCTCAAAAAAAAAAAATAATATCATCTATTAAGGAGTGCACTTAACATTTTTAAGAACTATTAATTTAATTTAATTATTATTTTAAAATTTGCTATAGGGCACATGCACTCACCAGAGAGTGAGAGAAAGTGAGAAAGCAAACTGCTGGGTCTGGAATTTGAACCTCAGCTGGCCATGTGGGAGTCCAGCACCTTCACCACGTTACCTGCTGACCCCTCATTTAAAAATTTAACTTTAACCTCATCCTGAGTAATAACATCCATGCTTCATGCTTGTTTATTTTTTTAACATACTTTAAGTAATATCACTATAAAAGTAAAATAACATTCGGCAGATACCATTTAAACCTGTTTTATGGGGCTGCACACCAGCACAGTGGTAAAACACAGGCTCTGTGATTCTGACCCACAGAAAGGACCCCAGTTTGCTAACAGAGACCTCCCTGAGTGCCCATACCCTAGGGCTGGCTGAGACTAGGAGTGGATCATGCCCTCAAGACCCTGTCTGAGGTGTTTTCTTTCTGTTTATTTCCCTCTGTGCCTCTATCTCTTGCTCATTAAAGAAATAAACAAACTAAAATTTAAAAAATCGCTTTAAGAAACACTGGCCTCAGGGGACCAGCAGGTGGCGTGGTGGTTAAGGTGCTGGACACTCCCACATAGCGGACCATGGTTCGAGTCCCGGATCTGGTGGCTTGCTGTCTCGCTTTCCATCTCTCTCTCTCTCTCTCTCTCTCTCTCTCTCTCTCTCTCTCTCTCTCTCTCTCCCCCCCTGTGTCTCTCTCTAGTCATATTAAAATAAATGAATGAATAAATAAAATTAAATAAATTATTTTTAAAAAATGCACCTGGATTAAAAAAAAAAAAAAAAAAAAAGAAAGAAACACTGGCCTCTCAGCCCCCATCCCGTAGGAACCCTGACATTACACTTTAAAGATGCAGTCTCTGGTCACAACGGGGTGAATCTGTCTCCTCCCTCACTACCACGTGGTGACACCAGCCCCAGGACTAGACCTGTCTAGCTCTCCATGTCACTCTCCAGTGGCTCTATCTCCACCAAAGGAAAAGTACCAACTCTGCCCAGGTCTAAAACTCACCCCTCCAAATTCCTTAGCACTGTGTAAGTTGCAGACCCCGCTTGTCGCTTCGGTCTGCCTGGTGGCTCTTCCTCCTCCTTGCAAAGAGTTGCTTGACCTGAAGCTCTCTAGGTGGTTTGGGTGGAACTGATCCCACAACTGCCCCATGGGGTGGGCACCTGACCCAGGCCTAGCCAATCAAAGAATCCCCCCTACTGGCCACAGAGATTGGATCATGCCAGGCCAAGCCAATGAGAGCAGTCCTGGAATTTTCTCCTGGAACTCTAGCAGAGAGGTCCTTTTTTTTTTTTGGGTACTTGTAAGAAGCTTGTAGCCACCTTTGTCATTTCCTAGAGAAAGCCTACCTTAGTGTGAAAACACTAAGAAACACAGATTCAGCGCTCCCAGGGCCGTCTGAGGACCTGGACGTAGCCACATCTGATCTCCACATCTGGAATTTTCATTGACATAAGCCAAAACACACCTATTCTGCCCAACTATGTCGAATTCTGTCGTTTGTCACAAAAAATGCCTGATACCGTGGAGGAAAGGGCCAGAGACTCTTGAAACGAAGAGTGGCTCTTCTCCAGCCTCAGGAAAATGGAGACCAGAATGCCCTCTGCACCGGGCAGCTAAGGGGCAGTGAGAAAAGTCGTGCCAGTGCCCGGTGAACTGTAACGTGCGTGCTATGCCAGGGCGCGGGGCTCCTGCTAGTACTTACTCATCGTCTCCCTCACATCCCAGGCCCCGTCAGGCATCTCTGCCTTTGCACAAGTTGAGTCCTGTCCTTGAACACCTTTTCCCGCTCATCCTCTAAACCCAGCCTTCATAGTCCTCCTGCTCTATCCCTGAAGCCACACGAAGTGCCCAGGACTCCTGCCACTTGCTGATTGTTTTCAAGGATGCTATTAGTAATTTGCTATTTTTCTTTACCTTGTCTCCCATTTTCTATTCCAATAAACATGTCTGAACAGAAAATACTATATCACTACCTTCAAAAGGTCATGAGTATGGAATGGGGAGGTGGCGTGTACCACATGGGTAAAAGCACTGTTGGCCCTGGCCTGCCTCAGTTCAAATCCCAGCACTGCCACTTACAGGCTATGTGACCTCAGGCAGTTCACTGGACCTTTCTGGACCTCAAGGTCTTCAACTGTAAAATGGGGATTATAACAGTGCCAGCCTCACAGGGTCCTTGGGAGAACCAAATCAGCCGATATTTTTAAAGTGTTTAAAATAGTGCCTGGTAGGTGCTGTATAAGATTTCTTAAACAAAACAACTCACCATAAAACTAATGCAAGGAGGGGCCAGCAGATGGCCTGGTGGTTAGGATGCTGGACTTCCACATAGCCGTCTGTGTTCAAGTCCCAGACCTGGTGGCTTGCTTTCTCACTTTCCCTCTCTCTGTCTTTTTCTTATCAAATTTAAACTAATAATAATAATATCAATAAATTAATAAATCAAATAATTCTTTAAAAAAAAAAAAACGAATATAAGAAAGTCCAGGTGGTGGTGCAGCGGTAACACGGTGGACCTACCAGAGAAGGCCCTGGGACCTCCTGCAGCATGCCAGGCATGCATGGCCGTGCCTGGGATCTGGGGGTGAGTCACAGTAATAAGCATGGAATAAACACAAAAAAGAAAGAAAGAAATACAAGGATAAAAAATAGTGGTTAAATTTTACCACGGTATTACTACTTGCCAGGCACCTAAGAGTTGGAGATCTAGTTTACCTTTAAAAGGGGGGATTACAGAGTAGTTTCAGACATGCTAGCACATACCGAGACTTGCCTCCTCCATCACCAGAGTGAAAGAATCTGAGCAGAAGGGCTTTAACTCTCGCTAGAGGCTGTGGGGATATTTAACGCCATCTAAAATACGCTGCTCGCTTCTGGAAACGTCTGCGTTGGTTGGTGAAGCCTCCATCAATGCCTCCTCGTGCTTCCACAGCACTGAGTGGGGGCTCCTCCCTTCCCACTGCCCTCCACTCTGAATCCATCCTTCATGGGTTTTCCCACTCGGGCCAATAAACTCCTGTGGGCAACAGCAACATACTCTCCAGAGGCAGGTCAGACCAGCAGGTGCATTTCCTGCAAAGACAGAGGCCCCTAAGAACCTCTCTGCTACAGGAGCCCTGCAGACCCTGAACCTACATACAGTCTCCCACTTAGGAGTGAAGAGCAGCTGATGCAAAGTCTGCCTGGTGCCCGCTGTGTGTCCTTGGCGAGTTGCCTAACCCCTCTGATTCTGTTTTCTTATCCTGCAATGAGGGTCATGAATTTTGCTGCAGGTTTGCTTGAACACTGAGTATCACTTGCATGCGGAGCCCTGCAGAAGTGTTCGTTCACCGGGCTCTGGGGCTGACATAATTTTGGGGTTGTGGTAACTCAGACTGAAAGTTGGCCATGTTTCAGGAGATACTGGGGAAGTGGAGAAGCTTGGGGGTTGGAAATTAGACTGAAGTAAGTGCTCCGGAGATTATAAAATGCTTAATTTCACAGTCAACAGAGACATGCAAATAGAAACCACAGAGACATACCATTTTACTTTTATCAGATTGGCAAAGACGAAAAGTCTGACAGCATCCTAGGTGGCTGAGAAGTACAAAGCGAAGTCTCATTCATAGCCAGTGGAAACGTAAATTAATACAATTAGTCTGGAAAATGGTTTGCGTGATCTAATAAGCACAGGCAAGTGCCTTCTCCCAGACCCAGCTATTTCAGCCCCATGGCCCCTGCCAAGGAAACTTCCATGTGTGCAAGACACACAAACAGAGATGTTTATAGCAGCATGATTTTAATAGTGAGACACTGGAAACAATCTAAATATCCCTCGCCAGGAGAATGGAAAAATAAATTGTAACATGATCACTTGTCGTGAAAATGAGTAATTCACTGCTACCCACACCAAGCAAGTGTATCTCACAAACAAAATGTGAAGTGAAAAAAGTGTTAGAGAAAAGCAAACACATAATAACACTACGTGGGCCACACTGAAAACAATATAAAACAATTCTGTAAATTGTCTCGGTGAACATGTATATGTCATAAACGTATAAATAATTGATGGGATGATGAACATCAATTTTTTTCTTTTTTTTTTTTTGCTAGAGGGCACATGCCCTTGCATTAAAGAGACAGAGAGACAGAAAGAGAGAGAGGAGAAAATCGCCCCCGTTGGGTCATAGTCATGCCATAATCCCTTCTCCATGTCTCCCTTGTTTGGGACGTTAGGCATGCATGCACATGCGCCCAATGTTTATCAGGTCACAGGGTCTGGGACTCTGCAGTCAGCCATGTGGGATCAAGCTGCCTTAACCGCCAGGTCAAACTATTTCATAACATTTTAAATGTAAGTGAATCTCAGTTTTGTAAAACAAAAAATGGGGAAGGAATTTCCATTTCGGGCTATGATAGAGTAGCTGGTATCAGACTGAAAAAAAAAAAAGTAGGGGGAGAAAACTATGTGAAAGAGCAATCAAGTAATATTGTAATATTGAGAAAAGAAAAACGCACTGAAATTCCCCACGTGATTTCTCCTCAAATAATTTACCAAGTCATTGAAAGTGAGTAGCATATCAAGAAACCGAACAGAACGTACCTAACAAGCTAAGATGAGGTTTTTGGCAGTTTTATAATGCTGAGGGGAAAACTGGAGTTCAAGGCCTGGCAAGAATGATGGCGTCTGGTGAGTCCTCAGTTACTCAGGAAAGGAGGTGGCTTGGGAAAAAAGAAATATTAGAAATAGTTCAGCCTTAATTGCAAACAGATAATCTGTATACATGCTACAAGTCTATTAGAAGAAAACTAAAGCCTATCTGGAAAAAGTGAGCGTCACCTACAGCCACTAAATGTTTTTACACACAATGCAATTCATATCACAAGGTAGTCCAGGAAATGGTACCAAATGATCAACAACGGGGTGGGGTGGGTAACAACAATAGAAACAGATTCAGAAAATGGCATTATCAGACATGATCTAAAGTAGCTATGATTAGTATGTTCAAAAGTTCTGCCACAACTGAATGATTAGAAATAGTAAAACCATGGAGAGCAACTATAGATCCTAGAGATGGTGTGGGAGGAGGGTGGGGAACGGGGGGGTTAGGTGGGAGGAAGGAATCAAGGGGAAAAAAGAAGCAAAACATTGAAGGGGCACAAAAATGAAAAATTATCTTCCTAATGTACAGTGGGTTCATACTGGTAAAATTCACTTTGTATGCTATAATTTGTCAAGGGGTGTTGCCAAAGATTAATGAAGATAATCTTTGTACTTTGGTGGGGACTTGGACCACGTGGTATGGTGAGCAAGATCAAGCTGTCCACCTCTAGAGGTAAGAAGGAGGCCATCCAGCCCTCACAGAGTTCATGAATAAACTCAAAGAAAATCAGGAATTTACAGAATTTCGTAAAGCAAGGAGCAACATGCTTCTCTCCAGAAAGAATCAGCTGCTACTGGTGTTCAGTTTCTGGAATGAGCCCATCCCACGGTCAGGACCGAATGTATATGAACTCAGGTCTTACCAACTCCGGCCAGGAGCCATGATTGAATGGGCCAATTACTGGGCTTGTGCCATTCACTTCAGGCAGGACAGTAATGAGGCAGTGGGAGGGTTCTTCGCTCAGATCGGGCAGCTGTATATAGTGTACCACCTTTGGGTTTACAGGGGTCGTCAGACCCGGGAAGACATACAGAATGCAGCGTGGCATAACATGGCTGGGAAGAACTGGTCTATTACACAGTCCCACTTGTTCAAGAAATGGAGTCCAGAATCGTGATCCCACTGAAGACCTCACCCCTCCAGTAAAGCCATAGGATTTATATGTGCCTACATAGATTTATGTGACAAGTATCTGTCCTGAATTAGTTTTAATTGTATATCAAGTGAAAAAGAAACACTGAAACGTAAACTGCTGTATATAACTTATGATCTCTTCTTTAGAATTTACATAATCGCAAGAATGAAAACTATTAGTTTGACTGATTGCCATCATGCTCTGTCCTCTGGGAAACAGCCCTGTGATTATAGAATAGACCTGATGGTACTTTTTTTCATGATATCTTTTTTTTTTTAAGAATGATTTTTCTTTAATTTTATATTTTATTTATTTAATTTGGCCAGAGAGGAACAGAGTAACACACAGAGAGGGAATGGGAAAGTGAGAAAGCAAGCTGCCAGGCCTGGGACTTGAACCACGGTCAGCCATGTGGGAGTCCAGCACCCTCACCACCATACCACCTGCCGGTCCCTAGACCTGTTGGTACTTAACCACTCCTCCACCCTCCACAAAGAGTGGGTTTGAGTTAAAATTGGAATCATCCAACCATTAAAAAGTTAGCCATTTCTTTATAAAAGGCAAATCTGTTTTGTATAATCACAGATTTTTAGACAAATTTCTTGTATCAGGAAGACATAATAATGTTGTCTTATTTCTCTAGCAGTTTTTCAGAGTCTCAAATAGAACCAAATTATGAGTGTACCCAATACCTGAGCTGTTTGAACTCACTCTCATGTTTAGTCAGTCAGCGTAGTAGGCAGTCTGTCATTACTGAGCTGGTCGTGGTGGGCAAGGGACATTTAGTCAGTGAGTCGTCTTCACACAGTGCGTCGCGCTGTCTCCATGTGAGGAAACAAACGGCCTGAACCTGTGTATCACGTGTGATTTCGAAATGAGCACCGTGGATAGCACTAATTTTTATTTGTAATATTTTTCTATACAAAACACAATAGCACCAAGAAAAGAGGTTTTATTTTATAAACAATCACTTGTGACCTCAGACATCCTCTGGTTAATATTTTAATAAGCTCCCAGCTCATGTATGAAGGGGGGTGCAGGTGGAGATTTAAAAGGGCCTAAAACTGCATTCTTTGTCTAGCTGTTTGATTTAGGTTTTATTTTTTTAACACAGTGTGCCAATTTTGTGACTGTAATCATGTGTAAGTCCTGTAGAAATAAATTGTCTATTCCACAAATTAAAAAATTTATGACATGGTGGTTAAGGGTATTGGACTCCCACATGGCTGACTATGGTTCAAGTCCCAGACCTGGTGACTTGTTCTCTCACTTTCCCTCTCTAGTATAATTAAAACAAATAAATAAGTAAATAAAGTTAGATAAAATAATTCTTTAAAAAAATTTATGTATAAAATGAAGTGTGAATAATATCTCATATCAAATGTCAAACTTTTTCATGCGAATGGTTTTCTCCAAGAACATATAAAAGTTAATATAATCCTCTTAAATTTTCACAAAACAAAACCCAAATGAGAAAAGAAGTAAGCCATGTCCATTTGCAGAGAATATAATCTTGTATATACAAAAACTAAAACTAGTAGAAATAATAAATAAAGTCAGCAATGTTGTAAGATACAAGATTAATATTTTAAAAATCAATTATACTTTTATACAGCTAAATAAAAAATCTGAAAATAAAATTAATAAATTTTATTTATAACAATATCAAAAAGAATAAGATAATTAGCAATAAATTTTGTTAAATACATGCTGTGTTAGTATGAGATTAATCAGTTTTAATGTGAGACTTGTACACCGGAAACTACAAACAGCATTGAAGGGAATTATAGAAGACCTGGGGCCAGCAGGTGGTGTGGTGATTACAACACTGGACTCCCACCTGGCTTGCCCTCTGTGGTTTGAGTCCCGGACCTGGTGGCTTGCTTTCTCACTTTCTCTCTCTCTCTCTCTCTCTCTCTCTCTCTCTCTCTCTGATGAGCAGATGTGTCTTATAGAAAACTTGAAATAATAATAATAAATAAAATAAAAATAAACTTTAAAAAAAGAAAGTGTAGAAGACCTAAATAAAAGGAGAGTATCTTGTGCTTATATACATAAATTGGAAAATTTTAAATTGTTAAGGTGACTCCCTAAATCAATCTACAGGTTGAAAATAATCTCTGTAAAAATCTCCGCTGAGATTTTTTTTTTTTTAGAAATTGATAAGATGATTCTAAAATTTATAAGGAAATGGGAAATGTAAGGGGCCAGAATACCAAACATACTCTTGAAAAAGAAGAACACAGTTGGAGGACTCACACCTTCCAATTTTATATAACTTACTACAAATCAACACAGTGTGGTACTGGCATTTAAACAGACACATAGATCAATGGAATTGAATTAAGAGTCCAAAAACAAGTCTGTACATTTATGTTTAATCAATTCTGACAACAGTGCCAAGTCAATTCAATGGAACAAATAACAGTCTTTAAAATAAATGGTACAGGCCCAATGAGATGTCCACGTGATCTATAATGAAGTTAGGCTCCTACTTCACGTCACACAAGGGGTCTCGAAAAGTTCATAAAAATGCATGTTATGAAAAAACTATGCAAGAATTTCAAAAAAATTTTTCACCAAAATAAACTACTTTACACCATTTTTAAACTTTAGTTTTTAAGAATCATTATTTTTTTAGGGGACCAGCAGGTGGCATGGTGGTTAAGGCGCTGGACACTCCCCATGGCCAACTGTGGTTTGGGTTCCAGGCCTGGTGGTTTGCTTTCTCACTTGCTTTCTCACTTTCTCTCTCTTTTTCCTCCTGTGTCTCTCTCTGGTCAAATTAAAAAACATGAATGAATAAATTAAAATTTTTTTAAGTTTTTAAAAAAACTTTATTTATTTAATTAATTTATTTATCTTAATTTGACCAGAGAGAGACAGAGAGAGAGAGAGACAGAGAGAAAGTGAGAAAGCAAGCCACCAGTTCCGGTACTTGAACCGTGGTCGGCCATGTGGGAGTCCACCATGCCACCTGCCGGCCCTTCATTTTTTAATTTTTAAGAAATTTATAATAGAGGGGCCAGAAGGTGACACTGTGGTTGAGGACTCCCACATGGCCAACTGTGGTTTGAGTTCCAGACATGGCAGCTTGCTTTCTTACTTTCCCTTTCCTTCTCTCTGTCTCTGGTGAGCACATATGCCCTATAGCAGTTTGAAAATAATAATAATTTAAAAAATTAAATGAATAATTATTTTTAAAAATGTATGATAGAGCATGTGTGTGTGTGTGCTAGAGAGAGAGAGAGAGACAGAGACAGATGGAGAGATGAGAAAGATGAGTACTCTCCACAAGATCTGGTCAAGCTGCTACCCCCTTTCTCCAGCTTCCCAGCCCATTAGATCCTGAGCACTTGTACATGTGCCTGGCGTACTTCAGCAAAAAAAAAAAAAAAACTATACTGTGGAGCTAGCTCTAATTCCATTTTTTTTTTCAGTAACATTTTGACTCAAAATTAACTCGAAATGGATCAAAAACCTAGATGTAAAAGGCAAAGCTATTAGACTATTAAATGGGACCAGCAGATGGTGTAATGGTTACATCATTGGACTCCCACATAGTCGACCACAGTTCGTGTCCAGGACCTGGCAGCCTAAAACTCACAAGGGGTGCGTGTGCACGCGTGCCTGAAATCCTGAGAGGAGAATGGAGAAGGGACTGCCACATGGCCATATCCCCTGGGGGGCTGATTTCTTGCTTTCTGTTTCTCTGTCTCTCTCTCTCTGGGGTAAGTACATACACCCTATAGCAAAAAATCTCTCCCTCTAAAAAAAAAAATACATTAAACTATATAAAAATGTAAAACACGTGAATTTCAAAGGATTCTATCAAAAAGTAAAAAGGTAACACCCACACTGGGAAAATATATGTGCAAATCATGTATTTGTTAATGGTCTAGTATTTAGAATATATAAAGAACCATTGCAACTCAAGACCTAAAAGACAAAGAACCCAATTTAAAAATCAGGACCAACAGATGGCATAATAATTACGTTGCTGGACTCCAATGTAGTCGACTGTAGTTCAAGTACCGGACCCAGCAGCTTAAAACTCATGCCAGGCACGTGTGCGAGCATACCCAACATCCTAACAGGAAAATGGAGGAGAAGGGACTGTTGCGTGGCCATCCACCCTGGGAGAGGGGGGGTATTTCTCGCTTTCTGTCTCTTTGTCTCTCTGGTGAGCACACATACCCTATAGCAAAATTCTCCCTTAAAATTTTTTTTTTAAATGATCAAAAGATTCAAGTAGAGATTTCTCCAGAGATACACAAATGACAAACATATGAAAAGATGCTCACCATTATTAGTCATTAGGGAAAGACAAATACAGATCACAATGTTGATACTACTCCACAGTCACTAGGATGATGATGAAGATGATGACAATAATAAAATAACAACAAGTATGAGTGAAGAGGTAGAAAAATTTGAGTCCTTATATACTGCTATTGGTAATGTACAATGGTGCAAGCATTATGGAGAATAATCTTGCAATTTCTCGAAAAGTAAATACTGTGTACCACATGACCAAGTAATTCCACTCCTAGGTGTGCAGTGAACAGAACCAAAGATAAATATGTTCACACATACATGCACACACACACCAAAATGTAGTATTTCAAAACCATGGAATATTATTTAGCCATAAAAAGGAAGAAGCTACTGATACATACCACAACATGGGTAAACTTTGAAACATTATGCTAAGGCAAAGAAGTTCAACACGAAAGCCTGGCTGTATGGTTCCATTTATATGAGATGTCCAGAATAAGCCAATTCATAGCAACTGTTAGGAGCTGAGGGTGGAAGGTGGGAGTCAGGGAACAGGGAGTGACTGATAACGTGTATAGGGGTCTATTTTTGTAGGGATGAAAATGTCCTAAAGTTAGATCGTGGTGATGGTTGCACAACTTCATGAATATACAAACACCTCTGAATTGTACACTTTAAAAAGCAAGTGAATTTTAGGGAACCAGCAGTTAGCGTAATGGCTATGTCGCTGGACTCCCACGTAGTCGACCGCGGTTCGCGTCTCGGACCCGGTGGCTTACAACTCACACCGGGCGCGTGTGCGTGCGTGCCCAAGATCCCGAGAGGAGAATGGAGGAGAAGGGATTGCGGCGTGACCATCCCCCCTGGGGGGTGATTTCTCGCTTTCTGTCTCTATGTCTCTCTCTGTCTGTCTGGCGAGCGCACGCGCCCTATAGCGAAAAAAACCTCTCCAAAAAAAAAAAAAAAAAAGCAAGTGAATTTTTAGTTATGTGAGTAATATCTTAGTTAAAGAGTTTTGAAAAGGGAGGCAAAAACAAAGACACACACACACAAAAAAATCAAGCTAGAGAATTTGTAGACCTGCATCAAAAGATATAGTTAAAGTGAGTTTTTTGGCAAAACAAAAATAATTCCAGAGGGGAAGCAGGATACTTAGGAAGGAATGAAAAGCAACTGAGAGTACTATATATATATGAATGAATATTAATTGCTTAAGACACTAGTGATTATGTCTTTTGGAGTTTAAGCTATATAAAGAATTAAAATATATAACCGTGGCATCCCAAAGGTAAGAAGAGGTGAGTAAAGGCTGTGTATTGTCTGGGAAGTGGCAAATTTAAGGTAGATTCTAATTCCTTTTTTTTGAGAGAGATTTTTGCTATAGGGCATGTGTGCTCACCAGAGAGACAGAGAGACAGAAAGTGAAAAATCACCCCCCTGGTCATACTACAATCCCTTCTCCTCTATTCTCTTCTTGGGATTTTGAGCATGCAATCGCATGCACCCAGCATGAGCTTTTTGTTTTGTTTTGTTGTATTTAAAGATTTATTTATTTAATTCCATTTGTTATTATTTTTTTAATTTGACCAGAGAGAGACAGAGAGAGAAGGGGAAAGCAAGCTGCCTGGTCTGAAACTTGAACCATCGTCAACCATGTGGGAATCCAGTGCCTTAACCGCCATGCCACCGGCTGTCCCCTCAGCGTGAGTTTTAAGCTGCTGGGTCCAGGATTCAAACTGGTTAACTACGTGGCAGTCCAGCAATGTAACCAAAAATCAATAATACGTGATGTAATCTCTAAAAGAAACATAAAACGAATCACAAAAGAGGCCCAACTACGGTGGAACAAGAAGAAGGGCACTGCTGTATGAGGCTAGGGCTTCATGGGAACCTGGGTTCCATTCCCAGACCAACCTAAAAATGTTGGGCATGGTGGCATGCACCTGCAATCCTGGCTAACTAAGAGACAGAGGCAGGTGAATTGAGACATGGTGAGACCATGTCAAAAAACTCTCTCTCTCTTTCTCTCTTCCCCACTTTCTCTTATTCTTATTAAATTAATTAAAATAAAAATTAAATCATTATTTAAAAAACACAATTAACAGGGCCAGCAGGTGCTGGACTCCCACCTGGTTAACCATGGTTTGAATCCTGGATCTGGTGGCTTGCTTTCTCACTTTTCCCCTCTCTCTCTTTCTGTCTCTCTCTGGTGAACACATGTGTCCTATAGCAAACTTAAAATAATAATAAATAAAATAATAATTAAGGGGCCGGCAGGTGGTGTGGTGGTTAAAGGTGACAGATTCCTACATGGCTGACCTCAGTTCAAGTCCCAGACCTGGTGATTTGCTTTCTTGTTTTCTCTTTCTCTTTCTTTCTGTCTCTCTCTGGTCAAAATTAAAAAAAATAATAAAATAAAATAAAATAATAATAATAATAACAAATAGAATGAAATAAATAACTCTTTTAAAAAATAATAACAATAAATAAAATTAAATTTAAAATATTTTAAAAATATAATTAACAAACTAATAGGAAGTAGAAAATGATTTTTAAAATATAATTTGTCTAAAAAAAAAGACAAACAAGAAAAAGAAAACAAAGAATGAGACCAATAGCAAGACAGTAGACTTAATCCCAAACACATCAGTACTTTCATTAAATGCAAGTGAAGTAAACACCGAAATTTAAAACAATCTTAACATCAAAACTTGATATGAAAAAAAGTACAATTATATGTCAATCTTCTTCATAAATAAGATGCAAATATCCTAAACAAAATACTAACAAGTCTAAACCAGTGATGTATTTCAAATTAGGTAACACATCATTATCACATTTGTTCATTGTGGGAATGGCAGGTTAATTTGACATTTGAAAATCAGTTACCTTAACAGAATAAAGAAAAAAAATATGATCATTTAATAGGTTTATAAAATATATTTAATAAATTACTACATCCATTCATGATTTTTCTATTTTAAGAGAGACTTTTGCTATAGAACATGTACGCTCACCAGAGACACAGTGAGACAGAAAGCAAGAAATCACTGCCCAGGGAAGATGGCCATGTTGCAATCCCTTCTTTTCCATTCTCCTCTTGGGATTTTGGGCACACACACACACACACACACACACCCAGTATGAGTTTTAAGTCACCAGGTCCAGCACTTGAACCATGGTTGACTACGTGGGCGTCTGGAGACAAAACCATTACACCATCTGCTGGTCCCAATGTACTCATGATTTTTAACCTGTCAGAAAATGAGGAATAGAAAAAAAATTTTTAAAGACCACGCACACACAACCCTCCCCCCCCCCACACACACATACACACAAATATATATAGCAAACATTAAACATTTTCTTCCTGGGGGCAGGACTAAAACAAGTGTACTGGAGATCCTAGTCAACACAATGAGGCAAGAAAAAGAAATACATTTATGAAGATTAGAAAACTATAAGGATTGGGATGGTATAAGTACTGAGTACCTACAAAAGTCCAAGGTACTCAACAGATTAAATAGTAGGGTTATAACTAAGCAAGGAAACAGGAGACGATCAGTATTTTATAAATCTACTGTTTTCAGAAGCAGCAAGTGGCACAATGGTTGTTACTAGACTCTGACGTGGCCAAATGCATTCTAGTCTCAGATATGGCAGCTTGAAATTCATGCTGGGCACATGTGCATGAGTGCCCAAAATCCTGAGAGGAGAATGGAGGAGAAGGAATTATGGTGGGCCATCCCCCTCTAGGGGGTGACTTCTTGCTTTCTGTCTCTGTCTCTCTGGCAAGCACACACACCCTATAGCAAAAATCTCTTTAAAAAAAAAAAAAAAAAAAAAAAAAAAAAAAACACTGTATTTTTTTTTTCTTTTTTTTGGAGAGATTTTCACTATAGGGCGCGTGCACTCGCCAGACAGACAGAGAGAGACATATAGACAGAAAGCAAGAAATCACCCCCCAGGGAGGATGGTCACGCCGCAATCCCTTCTCCTCCATTATCCTCTCGGGATCTTGGGCACGCACGCCCACGCGCCCGGCGTGAGTTTTAAGCCACCGGGTCTGGGACACGAACCGCGGTCGACTACGTGGGAGTCCAGCGACATAGCCATTACTCTAACTGCTGGTTCCCTGTATTTTTATAAAGTAACAAAGTTTATAAATCCTTAATTGATATCCTAAGGGAAAAAAGAGAGAAGACACAAATAACTAAAATCAGAAATGAGAGACATTACAGCTGATATCACAACAAATAAAAAGAATTAACAAAAGACTGCATGAACAATTATACACTAACAAGTTAGATAACCTCAAAAATTGATAAATTCTAGAAGCATACAACTTACCAAGGATGGCCCATGAAAAAATAGAACTTCTGAATAGACCTAAAACTAGTAAGAAAATTTAATCAGCAATCAAAAATCTCCCAACAAAGACAAGCCCAAGAATAGACAGCTTCACTGGAGAATTTCACCAGACATTTAAAGAAGAAAACTAACCCTTCTTCTTTTTTTTTTTTTTTTTGGAGAGGTTTTCGCTATAGGGCGCGTATGCTCACCAGAGAGAGACAGAGAGACAGAAAGCGAGAAATCACCCCCCAGGGGGGATGGTCACACCGCAATCCCTTCTCCTCCATTCTCCTCTTGGGATCTTGGGCACACACGCACACGTGCCCGGCTTAAGTTTTAAGCCACCAGGTCCGGGACGCGAACCGGCGGTCGACTACGTGGGAGTCCAGAGACATAGCCATTACGCTAACTGCTGGTTCCCAAAACTAACCCTTCTTAAACTCTTCCAGAAAATCAAAAAGACTTCCAAACTCATTTTATAGGGCCAGTATAAAATCCAGACAAGATGGAAAACAAACAAAAAAAAAAAAAAAAAAAGGAAAGAAAGAAAAAAGGAAATGCTACAGACCAATACCCATAATGAATATTAATTTCAAAATCCTCAAAAAAATTCTAGCAAACTAGGGACCAACAAATGGCATAATGGTAACATTGCTGGACTCTCATGTAGTTGATCATGGTTCGAATCCTGGACCCAAAGGCTTAAAACATGCTGGGTGTGTGTGTGTGTATGTGCCCAAGATCCCAAGAGGAGAGTGGAGGAGAAGGGATTGCAGCATGGCCATCTCCTCTGGGGGGGTGATTTCTCGTTTTCTGTCTCTCTGTTTCTCTCTGTCCCTCTGGAGAGGGCACACTTCCTATAGAAAAATCTCTCTTAAAAAAAAAACAAAACTAGCAAACTGAATTCAACACGTATTAAAATAATTATTCATCATGATCAAGTGAGATTTATCCTTGGAATGCCATGATGGTTCAAATGATGACAATTAAGAAATAATTCACATATGGGACCAGCAGTTAGCGTAATGGCTATGTCGCTGGGCTCCCATGTAGTCGACCGTGGTTCGCGTCCTGGACCCGGTGGCTTAAAATTCACGCCGGGGAACGTGTGCGTGCGTGCCCAAGATCCTGAGAGGAGAATGGAGGAGAAGGGATTGCGGCATGGCCATCCCCCTGGGGGGTGATTTCTCGCTTTCTGTCTCTCTGTCTCTGTGTCTGGCGAGTGCACGCGCCCTAAAGCAAAAACCTCTTCAAAAAAAAAAAAAACCTTTAAGAAATAATTCACATAGGGACCAGCAGTTAGGGTAATGGCTATGTCACTGGACTCCCAAGAAGTTGACCAGACCCAGTGGCTTAAACTCACACCGGGTGCATGTGCGTGCGTGCCCAAGATTCCGAGAGGAGAATGGAGAAGGGATTGCGGCATTGCCACCCCCCCTGGGGAGTGATTTCTCGCTTTCTGTCTCTCTGTCTCTCTCTGTCTGTCTGGCGAGCGCACATGCCCTATAGCAAAAACCTCTCAAAAAAAAAAAAAAAAAGAAATAATTCACATAAACAGAATAAAGAACAAAATCCATAGAATAATAAAGAAAAGGCATTTGGCAAAATTCAATACCATTTCATGACAAAAATACTCAACAAATTAGAAAGAAATTACCCTGGCATAATAAAAATCATATATAAAAAGCCCACAGCTAATATACTGAACAGTGAAAAACTGAAAGTGTTTCTCCTAAGATCAGGAAAAAGGCAAGTATATTCACTCTAACTACTTCTATTCAACATAATACTGGAAGTCCCAGCCAGAGAAATTAGGCAATAAAAAGAAATAAAGGACATTCTGAACAACATTTAGGTGGTTAAAAACAGTTAAGGGTTAAAAAAAAATCCACTGGTTATTGAAAACCAAATCTGGGGCACTCTGCTTTGTACCAGAGTACCCTCTGTAACAGGATTAGCAGAGGAAGAAGTCTATAAAACTTTCAAAAGCAAAGGCAGGAAGCCCCCAACTGGTAGTCAATTGAAGAGGGCTGAGTACATACTATGTTCATGAATTGGAAAACTAGATATTTTAAAGGTGTCAGTTTTCTCCAAATTAACTAAGATTTCAATGAAATCTCAACATTCAGTAAGAATCTCCAGCACAATTTTCTTTGGTGGAAGTTGACAAGATAATTCTAAAATTTATATAGAAATGCAAAGAGCTAAATATAATTTAGATAATTTTGAAGAAGAATGTCTTATAAATTACTCACACAGCTATTAAGAAAGTATGGATGATTGTAAAAAAATAAAAACTCACCAATGTAAAAAAATAGACTTGGAAATAGACTCAATACAACCAGTTGATTTTTAATAAAAGTGCCATTGCAAAGCCGTGGGGAAAGCATAATATTTTTAAAATGATGACATATTAGCTGGACACTTATATGTAAAAAATATTCTTTAATTTCTTCCCTGACACCATATATAACAATAAATTCCACATAGACTGTAGGCCTAAATGTGAAAGGTAAAACAATAAATCATCTAGATTAGGACATAGCATAATATTTTCATTACCTTAGTGAAATCCACTTGCCTTTTCAGTTTGCAGAGGGCAATAACATCATTATTTACAACCTCCCCAAATTGGAAAGAACCCAAGTTTATGGTTTCCCTGTTTCTCTCCCTCACTGATGATTCGGGAAAGAGATCTACTTAGTTCCTCAAGTCAGTCTTTATCACCAGTGTGACTCAGGTGGGGGATAGGGGTTGAAAGTGAAAGGTGAAGGTATGGTAAAAGTAAAATGACCCATTTCCCAAAGGGACCAAGAAGAAATGAAGTAGGTGAAGAGGGACTCCCCAGAAGAGCCAGAAACAAGAGCCAACAACATGTCGCCATAAGGGGAAGTGTCAAGACTAAGGGACTTCCCAAGAGGGAACACAGAAGAAAGAGCTTCTAGGTTCTCCCAGGCCTTCATGGACTTCTACCCACCCTCTCTCCCACTGGTCTTTTTCCCTTCCCTGACCTCCCTGCCTCCAGCTGTGGCCCTTCCAGCTCAGTCCTCATTCCAACCATGTCATTCCATAACTCCCCATTGTTCTTCAGAGAGAACCCCAAATTACTTAGCTTGGCATTAAAGACATTTCAGGATCTGGCCCCCAATATTCTTTCTGCCCCCCATAGTCATCCTGGACTGTAGGCACAGCACACAGCTGGCAGCTTCACCAACATGCCCCATTCATCCGGTTTCCACACCTTTGCACATGTTCTTTCAGCCACCAGACCTTTCTACCCTCCTTGGCTGACTCTGAGCCTCCTACTCAGTCTTCAAAATCCACTTGCCTCTTCTGTCAATCTTTGA
The DNA here is from genome assembly GCA_026018925.1 of Tupaia tana. Classification (NCBI taxonomy): domain Eukaryota; kingdom Metazoa; phylum Chordata; class Mammalia; order Scandentia; family Tupaiidae; genus Tupaia; species Tupaia tana. The sequence continues at coordinate 62,663,127 of JAKSZU010000016.1, forward strand.
CCTCTCAAAGGAATGTGAGTCATTCCTTCCCATGGTGTCCATCCCTCTACCAGAACACAGAGCTCATGGTGTTTTTGTCTATGTTCCGAGCAACATCTAGACAGAAACCATGTGCTTCTCTATTACTAATGACTAACAAGTGATTGACACACCGTAGGTGCCAGAACATGTGTCAGTAGCTAAATGAAAGAGGATGCTTTCTACGGTAATGGCGTGTGAAATTATCCTCAAAGTCAAAAACCTGTGTAGACACTCCAAGGTTAAATCTTCTTTATGACTCCTTTTTTTTTTAAGAATTATTTTAATGAACTTTATTTTATATATTTATTCATTTATTTATTTATTTATTTATTTATTTATTTATTTTAATTTGACCAGAGAGGAACAGAGAGAGAGAGAGAGAAAGTGAGAAAGCAAGCCGCCGGGTCCAGGACTTAAATCATGGCTGGTCAAGTGGAAGTCCAGCACTCTTAGCCACCACTCCACCTGCCAGCCCCATGACTCCTCTTTCTTTAATTCAATATGTGGAGAGCCTCATATACTTGATAAGGATAAAAGTTCGAATGCCCCAACCTCTCTCTCCACTCAGGACCCGTAATTCCTCCTGCCTAGAACAGTTGTCCACAGTCTTTGCTTTCTCATCCTCAGATTTCAGCTTCCGTGTTGCCTCTCCAAAGAGGGCCTCCAGTCTGAAATGGGTCTCCTCCGCGGTTCTCTGCGACACACAATCCCTTGTTTGGCTCCTTCGTAGCAGTTGTAATATTAGGATGAGTTTAGCAAATGTCTGGTTTTGTGTTTATAACTTGTCTGTCCTGGAGCATAAACTCCCAGAGGTTGGTTAATTTACCTGTTTTGTTCACCACAGTATCCCTAGTGCAGAGCGTGGGGCCTGGAATACAGAGGATGCTCAACTAGTAGCTAAAGACTGGGAGTGAATGAGTAAGGCTAAGAATGGCTGTGTCTAGTCACACCAGGCACAAGCACTGAGCAGCCCCTGAAGAGTCTCAGTTCCCCCATCAGCTTCCAGGCAACACCTTCTGTTCCAAATGTGAGTGATCATGATTGCTACGACCAGAGCAGCAACAGGAAGCTTGCAGAGCGGATGGTGGATTGCCCACAGTCACACAGGGAGTTCTCACCTGAGCAGAGCTTGCAGGCTGGGAACAACAAGCAAGATTGCTCTGGCTCAGAAAGGAGGCTCTGCCACTGCTCACAGTGGACCTTGTCCACTTCCCTTCCTTCCTCTGAGCCTGGGCTTTCCTCATCTGTAAAGTGGGCAGTGGCCTGGCCTGGCCTGGCCCAGAAGTGTGAGGCAGGGACTAACAAACTGTCATGCGTAATTAAAGTTGGTGGCTTTTCACAGTTTTTTCCCAGTGTTAAGGGGCAAGTTACAGGGGTCTGAGGATAGGTATTGAGAGCCTTGGGCTTACGGCTTAGTCTTCAAAAGTGGAACACAAAGGAAAGGGTCTGCCCCTCACCGGCCCTTGCAATCTCGGAAGTCGTGCAACGTCTTAGCCTACATAACTCAGCCAGGCAGAAGGTCTCTATCTGTGCAGCTTCTAATAGCCTGAACAACCTTTCCCTCCTGGAACCTCTTCCAGCCTGTGCAACCTTTCCTAGCTGAGAAGCCTGTTTTAGTCCCAGGTTCTCCCTGCCTGAGTAACCTCTGTCTCCCTGCAATCTTGATACTTCTGGGCACCTTGCCCAGACTGTACAACCTCTCTCTCTCTCTCTTTTTTTTTTTTTTTTTTTTTTTTGTTATTTTTGTTTGTTTTGATTTGATTTGTTTTGTTCAGAGAGATTTTGCTATAGAGCACATGCACTTACTGAAGAGACAGAGAGACAGAAAATGGGAAATTACCCCCCAGGAAGGATGGCCCTGCTGCAATCCTTCTTCTTCTCCATTCTCCTCTTAGGATTTTAGGTACCCACACACATGCCTAGAGTTTTAAGCTGCTGGGTCTGGGACTCAAACTGTGGTCGACTATGTGGGAGCCCAGCAATGTAATCATTACGCCATCTGCTGGGCCCCAGACTGTACAACCTCTTGACTCCTATAGCTTCATTCTAGTCCCATTTCCCTGAGACTAGGAGAGGATAGCTGTGAAGTGAAGGAAGAAGGGGCACTTTGAACTACCGCTGCTTGAGGCCCCGAGGCAGGAAGTCAGGGCAGGGGTGGCCATCCGCCCTCATCCCCTCTGTTCCCAGCAGGCTCCCACCAGCCTGCCCTGGCCTGGCTAAAGAGGACTGTGTTACTCATTCCTATAGGAGAAGTTGGTACCCTCATGCCCACTTAGCAGATGAAGAAATAGAGGCCCAAAGGCTTGCCCATAGTCACACAGCGAGGAAGGGTTGGGGCCAGCATGGGGAGCCAAACCACCACTCATGCACCACCTCCCTGGGGACATCTCAGGCAGCCAGACCCAAAAGACTGGGTCCCTGAGGCAGATGTCCTGAGCAGATGGGGCCCTCCTGGGCCCCCACCCCCACCTCCGGGGAATATTCTCAGGTCTGTTCAGAAGTTCCAAGTTTACTCAGAGCTCTCATTTGAGCTGTCATGAAAAGTCCCTTCAGCCTGGGGCCAGGGTAGGGGATGGAGGCGGTGGCACCTGCAAGCTGTGGGGGGGGACAGGGCTCCTCCCAGCTCCCCCTTTTCCATCCTGTTCAGGTTTTGGGGGTCCTACCAGGAGGGGGCTGTGAGAGTGGGGTGACCCTCTTCCTCAAGCAAGTATTTGTTCTCCTCTCATCATGGCCTTCTCCCCTTCCCTTCTAAGCGACTCCTTGGGCGGCCCTAGGAAATCCCCACCCCACTGTAGCCTCGGTGTTCTCTGTGGAGGAGTGGGTAGACTACACGAGGGCTCTCGGCTACTGAGGGTCTGGGGTGTGCCAAAAGCTGTGCCAGCCAGTACAACGCTTTTTAAAGTGTCGTAGCTACTGTTTCCTGGGAGCTGTCTGTGGGTCCCTGCCAAGATACCCCATCATTGTGCTGGCTTTTTCTGTCTGTGTACCAAGGAGACCCCAGGGTTGAAGAAGGTGCTGACCCATAGTAGGTGCTCAGTAAATCCACGCTGAGCAAACCTCTCAGCAAACTGAGCTATGTGTCCTGGTTACCATTCTCAGTCTCAGAGACATTCCTTATCCTTCCTCTTTATCTTACAGATAACCCCGGATTCTACTTCCTACAGATACTCCTTATTCTTATTCTCTCTCTCTCTTTTTTTTTTTAAAGAATTACTTACTTATTTATTTAATTCTACTTGTCATTACTTTTTTTTGAAAAGTTTTTGCCTTAGGTCATGTGTGCTCGCCAGAGAGAGAAAGAGAGACAGAGACAGTGAGAGGGAAAGTGAGACATCACCCCTCCAGAGGGATGGCCACACCGTAATCCTTTCTCCTCCATTCTTCTCCTGGGATCTTAGACACATACACATGCCTGGCATGAGTTTCAAGTCACTGGACCCGGGACTTGAACTGCGGTTGGCCACGTAGGAGTCCAGCGACATACCACTACACCAACTGCTGGCTCATTTTTAATATTTTTTAATCTGAACAGAGAAAGACAGAGAGAGAAAGTGAGAAAGCAAGTCACCGGCTCCGGGACTCAAGCCCCAGTCAGCCATGTAGGAGTCTAGCGCCTTAACCAGCACGCCACCTGCTGGCCCCCCTTAATCTTATATTTCCACATGTTACATAATGAGGTATCTGAGACTCAGAGAAGGTAAGTGGCTAACTCAAGGTCACATAGGTACTAAGCAGTGGACCTGGGACTTGAACCTACATCTGGCTGAATGGAAGCCCAGAATGACAACTGGTGGCAGGCTAGCAAGGTCCAGCGCCCCCACCTGGTTGCAGGGACCTCCCAATTATGTAGAAAAGGGCTGTCCTTCCTGCCTGCGAGGGTCCGGGAGGCCTGGTTCCTCCGCTCCTTGGCTGTGGAAGGAAAGGGTGCCCCTTCTTTGGCTCACTCATTTATCAGGTACCAGGGCAGCCCTGCCGTTGAAGAGAAGTAGGCGCCTTCCAAAGCTTCTGGTGGCCTGCTTTCTCCTTCCCCATCTTCTCTCAACAGGCCTCCTCCTCTGGCATCCACCTCCTGTGCCCCCCTCTTGGCCTGAAGTCAGCCTTACTGGGTAGAGGGAGCCTGCAAAGCCTAGGGCCTGGGGCTGGGTCCGTCTTGTTCTCTCCTGCCTGCTGGGCCTGGTTCTGGCACCTCCTATCATCGGGGCTCTTAGTTACCTCCACTGCAGGGTTGACTAAGGATCTAGACACCCTCTAGGAGGGTAGGGGTGGGCAGGCCCAGGGCTTCTGCCGAACCCACTATGGGGAATAGGTGATCAGGGCCTCTCTGCCGGTGTCTGCCTGTCCCATGGGAATGATGGCCCAGCTCTCCAGATCGGATGCCCCTCCTCGGAAGGTGTCCAGACAGAGAGTCTGGTTGTTACGTTATTCTGTCCAGTGGGTTGTGACTTTGCCATCATATTGACAGTGGGCCGATCCCAGTGTCTCCCAATCACAGTTAACTGGGATGAGGTTGTCCTCACTGAGCCTCAGTCTCATCATCTGTGAAACGAGCTAAATGAGACCACCAGCCTCGCCTGGTGCTGGAAGGATAATGGGAGACATGCAAGTGCCCACAGCACGGTGAGCCCTGGTGCCAGGAGGACCAGAGCCCAGGGAGGCCTGGGAAGGTGGAACCATGGTTTCCTGAGCACACCTGACCCTCTGCCACCCTCAGAGTCTGCCCTTCTGTCCGGCTCCAGGTGCCTCCATGCAGTTCCCTTCCCACACAGGAAAGGGGCGTCTGTGATCACAGCTTTCAGTCTGTGCCTTGAGACCTTCAAACAGGCTCACAAGGACGGAGCCACCGTCGTTCCCATCTTACAGGTGAGAAAACGGAGACTCCACGAGGCTGGACCACACGGCCTTGCACAAGTTCGCCCGGCTAGAGAGCAGCATGACCGGTTGTGCCTCGCCAGGTTTCCCCCACTCCACCACGTGCTTCTGAAACCCTGTCCTGCCTGGAGGGAGCACAGGTGTCCGGCTGTGCAGCTAGACACACTCAGTCCTCTGCTCTGGCCGCCGCGGCCGCAGACTTGTCACTCCTCCACTGAGTCCTACGCCCACTCCCAGCCCAGCCCCTCCACCGGGAACACAGCTGCCTGTTTCTGGCTTTTCCACTCCTCAAGGCTCAGCCTCCACTGACCGCCCGCTCTCCTCTCCTCTGCACACCCAGAACTGGGTTTGCTCTAATGATCTAACCGGAGCCCTGGGCTTCATGAGGTTGAGGAGACAGCTCGTGGGGCCACCTGGCTTGTGGCCCAGCCTGCTACGTCGGAACTGAGTCACCTAGGGAGACCTCAGAGCCTCATCTCCTCACCTGTGAATGGGCAAGCCAACCCGTTTTGAAGGATTAGATGGAAGTAAAGGTAATGAAACAGGAAGTTGGCACACAACTGATGCCCTGGCACCACCTTCACCAAAATGGGACCCGCCAGGCTGTACCCATGCCCACCACTGCCAGGCTCGGCTGCCTGGAGGCAGGAGGCTTCTCAGGGAGTGCCTGTCCTACAACGGGCTTTCCTTCTCCAACCCTGGGCTTTCGGAGGCTGGTTTCCACCGGCTCTGCAGGCACAGAGGAGTGCTGTCATCCGAGCTGGGCCAGGGGAAGACATGCCCCAGCCCTGCCCGCCTCTCGGTGTGAGCCTCCTGTGCCTCAGTGCGCCCGGCGGTGACCTGGGCACAGACTCCTGAGTGCTCCGGACCTTTATTCTAGTCGCCACAGGCCGGGAACAGGCCCTCCTGAGCTGAGAAAGCACCCCGCGCCAGCGCCGGCGCCAGCAGGGAAGTTTGGCTGGAGCTGAGTTACCTGCAGTTTCACCTCCTGTCTCAGAAATCCATTCCGGGGCTGGGGCAATCTGGCGCGCTCCGGCTGGTGGCGGCTGGGCACAGCGTGGGGATGGGCGATGAGGGTCCGGGAAAGCTGGCCGGGGTCTGGGGTGGGAATCCACAACTGGCCAGAGTCCCCAACCAGACGCTCATAAGACCTGTCACCCAGACTGCCGGGCAGGTGGCCGTCACTGAGGGAGACAGCGGGAACCACAGGGCGGCGGACGCCAGGAGGAGGCGGCGGGGCAGGGAGCAACGGGCGCGAGGGGATGGCCGGGCAGCCGCGTGGCTGTCAGTCACACCCAGAGAGACGCCGGGCCCAAGGTCACACTGCAGGCGGGCGCCGGCTCGGGCTGCCAGCCTGGCCCCAGCTGCCGGCCTGGCCCCAGCCGCACGCGTGTGCAGGGCTGGGAGGAAGCGAGGATGTGGTGAGCGCTCCCGCCCGCCCCGCCCGCCCGGCGCCTGGGCTCCGCCCCCAGGGAGTGAGAAAGAGGTGGGAGGGGGCCGTCTGGGTCGGCGCCAAAGGTCACCCGCTAGAAAGACTTTTGGGGCCACCAGGGTGACGTCTGCCCCTTGAGGGCAGGTGACATCCCCACAAGCCTCGTAGTCACGACCCATTAAAGCAGGCAGCGTGGTGGTTAGCCACTGCTTCTCACAGATGTGGACACCGAAGCAGAGGTGTGAGTCCAACAGCCCCAGCTCAGAGAAGGGCCAGAGACTCGCCCCAGAGCCCAGGGAAGCCCCTCTACTAGAGCAGGCAGCCAGGCCTGTCTGCTCGGGAGCCCCTGCTCTGGCTTGACCCACCTCCTGGGGGCCAGCCTCCTGCTGCAGTGCTTCAAGCAGCAGGGCCTTATCTCCTGCCCTTAAGAAGAAACCCCTTGGGCATGTTACATCACCTCTCTGAATGCCTCATGGTGCCCTTCTGACACCAGGCAAAGGTCATCCAGTAATGCACAGGAACTCAAGGATCTAGAGAAAGGAAATTCTCAAGATAGTTTCTGTTTGACAATTTTGCTAACAAGCCAGGGACTCTTGAGGGTCAGATATCTCTGGCAGACTTTTCGGATTTGTTTGTTTGTTTGTTTTTAATTTGTCCTAGGGAGTGTGCACTTACCAGAGAGAGAGTTGCAGAGACAGAAAGAGAGAGACAAAGAAAACACCCTTCTGTGGGGCATGGTCATGTCGCAATCTCTTCTCCATTCTCCATCCTATGATGATTCTGGGGACTCGAGCACACATGTTTTTCAAGCCACTGGATCTGGGACTCCGACCGCAGAGGTTGACCACTGGCGAAATTCAACACACTCACACCCAGCAGCCTCAAAAGGCAGTGAGGGAACTGCAGCCACGCCCCTCCCATTGCTTAGGCTTCTGTGTGATCTCACTGCGTTCCACAAACCCTGTGAGGCAGGAAAGGTCAGGCCTATTGTACGGATGGGAAGACGGAGGCTCAGAGGGGTGAAACATCACACAAACCCAAAAGTATCAGCGCTGAGACTTGAGCCCAGGTGCATCTGAGTCCCAAGGCTGCACTGAGCTGTGGAAAGGGGCCCAAGCCAGGATGAGATGTGGCCAGGCTGAATAGCAGATTGTTTTGATCCACAGGCCAGCTCAAATGCACATGCTAATCTCCTAGCCAACTCATTTTGGGGAAACAACTCTGGCCGACCCTCATGACCATTCCAGAGAAAAAGGAAAAAAAAAATCTTTTTTTTTCCTAGCTGTTTTTGAGGAACGTGGTATAAATTCCCCTGTGGTTGATCTGAAGGATGTTTGCCCTGAAGAGTTTCTTCTCTGATTACTGAACTGTCTCTTGTTTTCTGGAGAACAAGTCTTGAGAGGAAGCCAGGTTTTCTTTTTCTTTCTCTTGATCTTCAGGGTGAATTCTCGGATATCATGCGCTAGAATTTGCAGCGGTTGAAAGATCAAGAGAAGAAACAGTATGCTTAGTGTCTGCTGAGAGCTCACTCTGAGCCAGAGTTTATAAAGACTTTAAAGATGCATCATCTCACTTAAACCTGAGACTAACGTGAGATTATCATCGTCATCATCTTCTTTGTCCCTGTTTTATAGATGAGCAAACTGAGACTCAGAGAGGTTAAGTGATTTGTCCAAGGTCACACAGCTTGTGAGTGGAAGAGTTGAGATTTGAACTCGGTCACTTTTACTTCAGAACATACTTCTCGAGAACTACATTGCTTCTGGATATATGTTAACAAAGGATGTTTAATATCTCCTCCCGCCCTCTGGCCTGCCTTTCTTCCTCCCCCACCTTGCTCCTTGCTACCTATCCAACACTCCATCTGTTCATCTGCCCACCTAGCCTGCCTGCCTTTCTTCTCTCCTTCCCTCCTTTCTTCTCCCTTTCCTTTTCTCCTTCCTCTCACAATATTTATCGAGCAGACTCTTGGTTATGTACTGAGGATACCCCATAGAAATATGCACACCAGCCTAGCCAGATGGCTCAGTCCCTAAGCCTGTTGCACTGCAGTGCTGGAAGCCACATGCTGACCGTGGATTTGGATCCCTGGGTTGACCTGAAGACATGCCTGGCACCAAAGATTCTGAGGAGCTGGAGGGCTGGGACAAGGGAATCACAATGTAGCGACCTTGTTGAGGGTGCTTACTCTCTCTCTTTTTCATCCTTTATTGTGTGCATGTTTATATGCACTCTCTATCATTAAAAAAATAAAAATAAAATAGAAAGAAATATACACACAGTAACAGCCCATGTAGAGCCTACATTGTAATGGCAAGGGATAGACAAAAAGAAGTAATGCACAGACTAAATGCAAATTGAACTGTGTCAAGAAAATCATTGAGAGGGACCACCAGACGGCGTAATGGCTATGTCACTGGATTCCCATGTAACCGACCACGGTTCAAGTCCCGGACCCAGTGGCTTAAACTCAGGCCAGGCACATGTGCGTGTGTGCCCAAATCCCGAGGGGAGAATGGAGGAGAAAGGATTGTGGTGTGGTCATCCCCCCGGGGGGTGATTTCTCACTTTCTGTCTCTCTGTCTCTCTCTGTCTTTCTAGCTAGTGTGCATGCCCTACAGCAAAAAACAAAAACAAATAAACAAACAAACAATAAAAACCTCTCCAGAAAAGAAAAACATTGAGAGGTCAAGCTTGTAGCATTTAGGAACATGTGAGATGAGAAGGAACAAGCTGCAAGGGGATCATTTTAGACAGAGGACCTGTAAGTACAAAGGCACTGAGACGGGAAAGAATGTGGCTTGAGAACAGGAAGGCGGAACAGATGAGTAAGCCAATGAATAACTGGAGGTGGAATCACGCAAGTCACACCTCATGCACAACATGCAAGACCCTGCAGGACCTAGCGGAGAAGGTAGGTTTTGTTCCAAGGAAAATGGGAAGTCGACTGTGTTTTTCATCAGAGGAGCGACACAGTCGGCTCTTCAAAAGAGCACTTGGGCTACAACCTGGGGAGCCCATGGAATGGCGCAGGAATCAGTCCCTTGATGTTTAAAAAAGTAGATGTTGGGGCCAGAAGGTGGTGTGGTGGTTAAGGCACAGGATTCCCACATGAGCAATTACAGTTCAAGTCCTGGACCTGACAGGCTGAAAATCACACCAAATACATATACATGCATGCCCAAAATTCCAAGAGAAAAATGGAGGAGCATGGCCGTCCCTCCTGGGGGGTGATTTCTCACTTTCCCTCTCTGTGTCTCTCTTTGTCTCTCTCTGGCAAGCACACTCACCCAAAGGCAAAAATCTAGAAAAAAGAAAAAAAGTAGATTATTTATCCAAATTGGAAAGGAACAAGTTGAATTGTTCCTATTTGCAAACAACATGCTCTCATATATCCAAACTACATAATATAAATAAGTGAATATCCAAAATATATAAGGAACTCAAACAACTCAGTAGCTAGAAAACAAATAACTTAATTGAAAAAGCGAATGGGGGTGTTGGCAGCTGGCGTGGTGGTTAAGGGTACTGGACTCCCACATGGCTGACTGTGGTTCAAGTCTCGTCCCAAACCTGGTGGCTTGCTTTCGCTCTCTCTTTCTGTCCCTCTCTGGTCAAATTAAAATAAACAAATAAAATAAAAATAAAGTTAAAAAAAGAAAAAATAGATGAAGAATCTGAATAGACATTTCTCAAAAGAAGATGTATAAATGGCCGATATATATACAAAAAAAAAAAGCTCAACATCAGTAATTATAGGGGAAATGCAAATCAAAACCACAAGCTAATATCGCCTCAGACCTATTAGACCAGATATTACCTAAAAGGCAAAAGATGGGCCCAGTGGTGGCATAGCAGTTATGTTGCTGGACTCCCACACGGTCAACCGTGGTTCAAATCCCGGACCTAGTGGCTTGAAAATCAAGCTGGGCACATATACTTGCATGCCCAAGATTCTGGGAGGGGAATAGAGAAAAAGGGATTGAGGCATGAACATTCCCCCGGGGGGGGGGGTGATTTCTCACTTTTCCTCTCACTATCTCTGTGTCTCTCTGTCTCTCCGGTGAGCACATGCACCCTAAGGCAAAAAATCCTCTTAAAAAAAAAAAAGACGCCCCCTTGGGCGGCGGCGGCCGTGATAACTGCAGTAGTAACAGCTCCGGGAGCGGCAACAGTGACTCTTCGGGATGGCGGCCGCTGCAGCAGGACCTGCACCAGCTCAGAGGTTTTTCCAGAGCTTCTCAGATGCTCTGATCGACGCGGACCCCCAGGCGGCGTTAGAGGAGCTGACTAAGGCTTTGGAACAGAAACCAGATGATGCGCAATATTATTGTCAAAGAGCTTATTGTCACATTCTTCTTGGGAATTACTGTGATGCTATTGCCGATGCAAAGAAGTCTCTTGAACTCAATCCAGATAATTCCACTGCTATGCTGAGAAAAGGGATATGTGAATACCATGAAAAAAACTATGCTGCTGCTCTAGAAACTTTTAAAGAAGGACAGAAATTAGATAGTGTAGATGCAGATTTTGTTGTCTGGATTAAGAGGTGTCAAGATGCTCAGAATGGATCAGAATCTGAGGTGAATCATTCTGCATCCCAGCAGACTCACCAGTCAAAAATCAAGTATGACTGGTATCAAACAGAATCCCAAGTAATCATTACACTTATGATCAAGAACGTTCAGAAGAATGATGTAAATGTGGAATTTTCAGAAAAAGAGTTGTCTGCTTTGGTCAAACTTCCTTCCGGAGAGGATTACAATTTGAAATTGAGACTTCTTTATCCTATAATACCAGAACAGAGCATATTTAAAGTGCTTTCAACAAAGATTGAAGTTAAAATGAAAAAAACAGAGGCTGTGAGATGGGAAAAACTAGAAGGGCAAGGGGATGTGCCTAAGCCTAAACAGTTCATCGCAGATGTAAAGAATCTATACCCATCGTCATCTCACTATACAAGAAATTGGGATAAATTGGTTGGTGAGATCAAAGAAGAAGAAAAGAATGAGAAGTTGGAGGGAGATGCAGCTTTAAACAAATTATTTCAGCAGATCTATTCAGATGGTTCTGACGAAGTGAAACGTGCCATGAACAAATCATTTATGGAGTCTGGTGGTACAGTTTTGAGTACCAATTGGTCTGATGTAGGTAAAAGGAAAGTTGAAATCAATCCTCCTGATGATATGGAATGGAAAAAATATTGAATAAATTAATTTGCTATAAAAAAAAAAAGACAAAGATAAATGTTGGCAAGGATATGGAGAAAAGAGAACCCTTACATGCACACTTGTGGTTGGGAATGTAAATTAGTATAGGCATTGGTGGAAAACAGTGTAGAAATTCCTCACAAAATTGAACTACCATATAATCCTGCAATTTCGCTACTGGCTATGTAACCAATGGAAATGAAATCAGCATGTCAAAGAGATATCTACACTCCCAGGTTGATTGCAGCATCATTTACACCAGCCAAGATATGAAATCAGGGATCAGCAGTTGGCATAATGGCTATGTCACTGGGCTCACATGTAGTTGACTGCGGTTTGAGAACCGGACCTGGTGGCTTAATCTCACACCAGGCGCACATGCATGTGTGCCCAAGAGCCCAAGAGGAGAATGGAGGAGAAGGGATTGCGGCATGGCCATCCCCCCGGGGGGTGATTTCTCACTTTCTGTCTCTCTGTCTCTCTCTGTATTTCTGGTGAGCATACATGCCCTATAGCAAAAACCTCTCCAAAAAAAAAAAAAAAAAAGAGGGAACCAGCAGTTAGCGTAATGGCTATGTCGCTGGACTCCCACGTAGTCGACCGCGGTTCGCTTCCCAGACCCGGTGGCTTAAAACTCACGCCGGGCGCGTGTGCGTGCGTGCCCAAGATCCCGAGAGGAGAATGGAGGAGAAGGGATTGCGGCGTGACCATTCCCCCTGGGGGGTGATTTCTCGCTTTCTGTCTCTATGTCTCTCTCTGTCTGTCTGGCAAACGCATGCGCCCTATAGCGAAAATCTCTCTCAAAAAAAAAAAAAAAAAAAGATATGAAATCAATCTGTGTCCATAAATGAATAAAAAAGTAAAATGTGGTATATATTCACAATGAAATACTATTCAGCCATGAAAAAAAGGAAATCTTGTCATTTATGACAACCTGGATAAACCAGGAGGACATTATATTAAGTGAAATAAGCACAGAAAACAAAGAGCCACAGAAAGACGAATACCACATGATCTCACTGACACATGGGAACTAAAAACATCGATCCCACAGTAGTAAAGAGTACAACAGTGAGAACTGACCCCACAGCCTCATGGTTAAGGGAGCCAGATCCTACATGGCTGACTATAGTTAGAATCCCAGCCCCAGTGGCTTGGAAAACTTATGGGGTACCTGTGTGTGTGAGCCCAAAATCCCAATGATGGAGAAATGGAGGAGTAGGGATTGTGGCATGAGCACATCTCACCGGAGGGTACTTTTTCCCTCTCTCCCTCTCTCTCATTTGCAAGCACCTGCACCCTCTGGCAATTAAACAAAACAAAACAAGAAAGAAGGTAATGAAAGGGGTTGAGATAGTTGGGGGTGCAGAGTGGTGGAGATGTTGATCAAAGGATACAAAATATCAGGAACAAGTTCAAGAGATCTGTTGTACAACATGTGGCTACAGTTAATAATAAATTGAATTCTTGAAAAATACCAGGAGAGTGGATGTTGAGTGCTCTTGGCACAAAAGTGACAACTATGTGAAGTAATGCATATGCTAATTAGCTAGATTTAGTCTTTCAATGACTACTTCAAGAAATCACATTGTACATGGTAAATACATACAATTTTTTAGAAAAACTCTTTTATTTAACTTTATTTATTTACTTATTTTAATTTGCCCAGAAAAGGACAGAGTAGAGAGAGGAGAGAGAGAGAGAGAGAGAGAGAGAGAGAGAGAGAGAGAGAGAAAGAAAGTGGGCCACCAGGTCTATAACTCAAACCTCGGTCGGCCATGTGGAAGTCCAGTGCTCTTAACCACTACTCCACCTGCCGGCCCCAAGATATACAATTTTATCAGTCAGTTAAAAGAGCAAATTTTTTAAAAGGGGGAAAATAAAATAAAAAGCAGTTTCCTTTGGAACTGGAACTTTTTTTTTTTCAAAGAATTAGATTATTGAACTTTAATTAATTAATTAATCTATTTATTTATTTAAATTTGACCAGAGAGGGAGAGAGAGAGAGAGAGAGAGAGAGAGAGAGAGAGAGAGAGAGAGAGAGAAATTGAGAAAGCAAGCTGCCGGATCCAGGATTCAAACTGCCATCGGCTCTGTGGGAATCCAGCAACCTTAACCACCATGCCACCTGCTGGCCCCGAACTGGAAATTTAACAGCTGCTAGAACAATGACTGTTAGGATGAACATGAGCTCACTCAAACAAAGCTATACACTAAGGAAAAAGTCCCTTGAGGGGTCCCTCTGGGTCTATAAGTCTCATAAGTGTGGCCCCCACAGCCTGGGAAGGAACATACAGTAGAATCTCTGAGGCTCTCACAACACCCCCCCAATTTTCAGAACTGGTCAATGGGGAGGAAGTGGTCACATTTGCATTTCAGCCAAGGGGCCTCTTGGGGAAAAATAATTGAGACAAACCCTCCTCAACCCATTTCCTCTTTTTTATTTTTATTTAACAGCTTTACTGAGGTCCAATGTACATAGCATAAGTTTCAGCCATTTGTAAGTGCACAGATCACTGATTTTGTAGTAAATTTATTGGCTTGTGTAGCTATTACCACTAATTTTAGAACATTTCCATTACCCCAAAAAGAATGCTTGTGCCTGATGATGTTTGGTCCCCTTTTCCACTCCCGGCTTCATGAGTGTACTTTATGTCTCTGCTGATTGTCCTTTTTCTTTTCCGAACATTGCATATATATTGAGTCATACAATATGTTGCCTCTGTGTCTAGTTTCTTTCGCTTAGCATATGTTTGAGGTTCAATCATGTTGCAGATGTATTGGGACTGCACTCCTTCTTAGTGCTAAATGACATTCGCTTGTATGGATATGTACGTTGCTTATCCATTCATCAATTGATGAGAATTTGAATTGTGTCCCCTTTTCTCTTTGTTGTGAATAGGAGGATACTTGCATGCAAGTCTTTCTGTACATACTTTTTTCTTTTTTTTTTTTAGGTTTTTGCCATAGGGTATGTATGCTCACACAGAGAGAGACCGAGAGGGAAGGTGAGAAATCACCCCCAGGAGAGATGGCCACACTGCAATCCCTACTCCTCCTGGGATTTTGGACACACATGCGCACACACACCAGCAAAATTTTTTCTTTTTCTTTTTTTTTTTTATTACATATCCTATTAGAGAACAGACCACATGGGATTTTCTTAAATGACAGATGAGGCACAGTTCTGATTCCTCTCAGAACCTCCATGTCATCTGTCTTTTGGAGGGTCTAGTTTCTTACGACACCTGCGATACTCTCCGTGAGGATACCAACAGTGCTTGGTAGTAAAGAACATTTTGCTAAGTTGTTCTATCGTGGGTCCTTGCTCACGGTGTTCCCTTTTCTCTCCTAATCTGGATTCCAGCACTCGATCATGTGTTTCTTCATTATTATGTACAGGATCTGGTCTAGGAACAGGTTTTGTGTGCTCATATGGAATGTCCACAGACGGGTGGTAGCATCCTATTATTGGGTCATCAGATGTCAAAGCAAGTTCCACTTTGCACTTACACATCTGGAAGAGAAGAATACGTAGATTTATGACAAACACACTAGAAAGCTCCATTTTGGGTTGGAAGGAAATGTTTCAAAATAGCCGTCTTTGACATCACCCATTTTATTGCTGTTACTGCCATGGTGTATCACGGTGCTTCTTAGGTGGTATGAAAAAAGTTGTTCTGAAGAGAAATTACTTTTCTTTTCTTTTTTTTCCCCACTTATTTATTTATTTTTACATTTTCCCACTAACATTTACCTTACATATCAAAAAATTTTTGCTTATACTCCATAGTTCTTAACAGTTAATAAATAACTTTCAAATTTTCCAACTACTGAATTTTAAAGATAATGTTCAAAATATCTCTTATAATTTTGTGTGATTTTGTTTGTGACTCTATAACAACAGAGACAATATGGTTTTAAATATTTTTGAGAAAATATTTACATGTCAACTACTCAAATTGTTGAAAAGCAAATGCCCAGCACACAAGTTAATCTACAGGTATGACATTCCAATCAAAGCCCTGTCCAATAATGAGTATTTCCAATTTCTGATTCAATGCAACAAGCATTATTGAACTTATGCAAATAAACCTTCTACCAAAACATAAGAATACTCCCAAATATTTCCAATTCAAGACGGGTCAGGAAGGAAGAAAAGCGTATGTTTCCATTTAAAGAAACAAACAAGAAAAATATTTTAACAAATTGCTGAAACTATCAACAACTCAAAAGAAAGTAAAATGTTTAAATTGGGAAAACAACGCATAGTAAAAAAAAGAAATCAATAATGTTTTACTCAAAAGTCATAAAATTCCATTTCACGATTTCAGTCTTATGTTCAACACTCTTTTGTTGAATATGCAGTGTTACTGTGGTCCAATCTTTCCTTTTAAATCCTGAAAGTTAACATTCAACATTATTATTGATATTTCTTGTCCCTAGCATTAAATTGGTCATTTTCTTGGTTGCCTTTTGTTCTCTTATTTCTGTATGTGTCTTTAGTTTTCCTGGTAGAGTACTCCTTTCAGAACTTCTTGAAGAGTGGGTCTGCTATTGGCAAATTCTTTTAGATCTTGTTTATCTGAGAATGTTTTCATCCTTTCTTTCCATATGAAAGATAATCTTGATGGTTATAGTGTTCTTGGTTGAAACTGTTTTTCACTTAACACTCTGAATATATTTTCCCATTCTTTCCTTGCTTGCATTGTTTCTGATGAGAGGTCTGAGGTTAACCTGATTGGATAACCTTTATAAGTAACCTGACGTTTCTCTCTTGCCAATTTTAGTATCTTGTCTTAGTAGATTTGACCAGTCTGGCTATGATGTGCCTTGGAGAAGATCTTCTTGGGTTGATTCTATTAGGGGTCCTTTGTATATCTTGGATCTGGATATTTGAATGCCTCTTTAGATTTAAAAAGATTTGAAATCTTTCTTCCAAGATTTCATGGAATAGATTATCAATGTCCTTATTAGTTTCTTCACCTTCTGAGATACCAATTATCTGAATGTTTGAGAACTTAATGCTGTCTAGTATTTCTCTAGTATTCTCATTTTTTTTGGTTATTTTCTCAGTATTTTTGGTTGTTTTTTTCTATATCAGAGGTTTTGCCTTCAACATACAAGATTCGATTTTCTGCATGGACTAATCTACTTTTAATACTTTCGAGGGAGGTTTTGATTCCCTGAA
Source organism: Tupaia tana (assembly GCA_026018925.1). Taxonomy (NCBI): domain Eukaryota; kingdom Metazoa; phylum Chordata; class Mammalia; order Scandentia; family Tupaiidae; genus Tupaia; species Tupaia tana. The sequence continues at coordinate 62,679,850 of JAKSZU010000016.1, forward strand.
TGGCATCCTTCATTTCTAATAGCTCCATTTGATTCTTTCTTATGGTGTGTATTTCCTCTTTCATGGAAGAACTTCAACACCTCCTGGAGCTCGTTGTCTCTTTTCTCCTACATCTTCTGCAGTTCATTATTTCTCAGCTCTTGCATCTCCTTTAGTTTTGTCACTATGAATATTCTGAATTCTCTATCAGACATTTCCATGAGATCTACTGTACTGTCTGTGGATGATGAAGGATTGTTCTTTTCCCTTAGAGGAGAGATATTTTCTTGACTTCTCATGTTTCCTGTGCCTCTGCAGTTGTTTCTGGTCATACTGTGGCAAAATCTATCCTCCACTGAGCTTCGCAATGTAGTATCCACAGAAAGATAAAGAGTTCAGATTTATAAAAAGAAAATCTCTTCATTAAAGCAGGAGGTTCAATAAGAGGTGAGGATTTCAATGATTCTAAAATTATTAAGATATTTGGCTAATGTGCACCTAGGCCTATTTAGACATTCAGTGTGTGGAGAGTGAAGCTTAGAGCGGGAAAGTAAGGATTAAAAAAAAAAAAAAAAAAAGCAAAAAGGAAAAAAGAAAACTAAAAAAATACTACCAAAAAAGAGAAAAAAAAATTTACACGTAAAAAATGAAAACAGCACAGCATGCTAGCATGCCGCACAAACACGCTGGACACACCTCAGCTTTAAAATGGCTTCTGGAATTAGCAACTGAAAAAAATAGGCCCAAGGTGAGGAGAAGTGGTTGAAAAGGTTTTAAAAAATTGTAAATTTAAAGAGAGAGAGAGTGCAAGACAGCCAGAGACAGAGAAAAGACAGAGGTCGCCCTACCTTGTCTGAATATTTTGGGAGTCTAGGAGATGGAGCCTCAGAGCATAGCTTCCACCAGAACACACCAGGACACACCTCAACTTTAAAATGGCTTCTTGTCTGAATATTCGGGAGTTTAGGTGATCGAGAAATTACTTTTAAAATCTGCTTTTAGAGAAACTATTTTTCAACTCCTGACAAATCGTCACTATGAGCCTGCCATCATGTCTCAATCTGGGTCCTACCCCAGCATGATTTTTCAAGCCACTAGGTCCAGGACTCAAACAACGTTTGACCAAGTGAGAGTCCAGTACCTCAACCACTATGCCACCTGTTGGTCTCTGTAGATATACATTTTGATATCTTTTGGTTATATACCCAGGAGTGAAATTACTGGGTCATTTCATAATTCTGTGCTTAACTAAGTGAGGAGTCAACAAACTTTTTCACATCTGTTACACCATATTGCATTCCACCAGCAAAAGATGGAGGTTATAATTCTTCTGAATCCTTACCAACATTTATTTTACTTTTCATTATGGCCATTCTAGTAGGTGTGAAATTGTATCTCAGTGTGGTTTTGCTTTACATTTTCCTAATGGCTAATGATGTTGAACATCCTTCTATGTGCTTGATATTCATTTGTATATCTTTTTTGGAGATATGTCTATTCAGTTCATTGCCAATTTTTAAATTGGGTTGCTTGTCATTTGTCATTGAGTTGTAAAAGTTCTTTGTATATTCTGAATACTAGACAGACATGTGATTTGCAGATATTTTCTCCCATTCTGTGAGTTGTTCTTTTATTTTCTTGATAGTATGTTTTAATGTGAAAAAGTTCTGTAAATTTTTATAATATATAATTTACCTCTTTTTTGTCATTGCTATTGCTTGTGCTTTTGGAATTACATCTAAGAATTCATTGACAAATCTAAGGTCACTAAGATTTGCCCCTATGTTTTAAGAGTTTTATTGGCTAGCTCTTATATTTAGGTTTTTGACTCATTTTACATTCACTTTTGTGTATGGTGTGAGGAAAGGGTCCAAATTCGTTTATTTGTATGTAAAGACCTAGTTTGTTCTAGCACTATTTGAACAAGAACTACTTGTTCCCTACTGAATTATCTTGGCATATTTATTGAAAATCAACTGACTATTAATGCATGGGTTTATTTCTGAGCACTCAGATTTCATTAATCTAAATGCCTATTACTCTCCCAGTGTCACACGGTTTTGATTACTATAGCTTTGTAGGAAGTTTTGAAATTGGGAATTTGAGTCCTTCAAGTTTTTTATTCTTTTTAAAGGTTATTTGGCTATTCTGGGACCCTTACAATTTTACATGCCATTTTTTCCCCTAAATTATTTTATTTTATTTTATTTATTTATTCATTTATTTTAATTTGACAAGAGAGAGAGAGAAAGTGAGAAAGCAAGCCATCAGGTCTGGGACTCGAACTATAATTGGCCATGTGGGAGTGTCCAGTGCCTTAACCACTGTGCCACCTGCTGGTCCCTCCACATGCTTTTTAGGATCAAGTTTTTCATTTAATGAAAAAGAAAGTCATTAGGATTTTGGTAGTGATTACATTAAATCTATAGATTGCTTGGCGTAGTATTGCCTACTTAACAATGTCAAGTTTTCTGATTTAAGAACATAGAATGTTTTAAATTCATTTCAGTCTCTTTTTCCCCCCAATTACAATGTTTTGTAATTTTCAGTGTACAAATTGTGCACCTTCTGGGGCCAGCAGATGATGTAATGGTTATGTCACTGGACTACCACATGGCTCACCATGGTTTAAGTCCCGGACCCAGAGACTTGAAACTTATGCTGGATATGTGCACCCAAGATCTTGAGAATGGAGGTGAAGAGACTGCAGCATGGCTGTCCCCCTTAAGGGGTTATTTCTCACTTTCTGTCTCTCTGTCTCTCCAGTGAGTGCACGTGCCCTATAGCAAAAAATATCTCTAAAAAAATCCAAAACCAAACCGAAACAAAACCAACTTGCACCTTCTTGGTAAAAGCTATTTCAAAGTATTTTATTTTATTTATTTTTTTTGGGGGGGAGAGGTTTTCACTATAGGGCACGTGCGCTCGCCAGACAGACAGAGAGAGACATAGAGACAGAAAGCGAGAAATCACCCCCCAGGGGGGATGGTCACGCCGCAATCCCTTCTCCTCCATTCTCCTCTAGGGATCTTGGGCACGTACGCACACGCGCCTGGCGTGAGTTTTAAGCCACCGGGTCCGGGATGTGAACCGCGGTCGACTACGTGGGAGTCCAGCGACATAGCCATTATGCCAACTGCTGGTTCCCAATATTTTTGATGCTATTATAAATAAATATTTTTTTCATTTCCTTTTTTGGTTGGTTGTTGCTAAGATATGGAAACACAATCAATTTTTTGAATGTTGATCTAGTACCTTGCCATTTTGCTGAACTTATTAGATGTAATAATTTCTTTGTAGATTCTTTAGGATCCTATATATAGGATCATATTACATATGGCTAAAGGTAGTTTTACTTCTTCGTTTCCAGTTTGGATGCCTTTTATTTCTGTTTCTTGCTGAATTGTTCTGGTTAAAAGTTTCAGAACAGGACCAGCAGATAATATAATGGTTACATTACTGGACTCCCAAATAGTCAACTGTGGTTCAAGTCCCAGACCATGCAGTTTAAAACTCATACCGGCTACTTGTGCATGTGTGTCCAAAACCCCAAGAGGAGATTCGAAGAGAAGGGATTATGGAGTGGCCATCCCCCTTGGGGGTGATTTCTTACTTTCCGTAACCCCTTTTCCTCCATTCCTCCTTCCTGTCAGGATTTCGAGCATGCATGTACCTACATCCCACACCCAACACATTGTTCAAGCCTCCAGGGTTAGGATTTGAACTGTAGTTGGTTCTGTGGGACCTGTCTCCCTTAACCACTGTGCTATGGGGCCAGCCTTATTTTCAGTTCTATTACTGTTTTATACTATCTGTTTTCCAAAATATTATCTGTTTCTAGAACCTGGGAAAATAATAAAGCTATTTCTATTTGTGAAAAAAAAAAAAAAAAAAAAGGAAGGTCATAAAGCAGCAGCACACTGGGGAAAGAGAACAGCAAGAACGGCAGTCACCGAAAACCTACAGAGATGTGAACAGGGCCCTGCAAAGACACTGACCAAGGTGACGTGCAATGTCCTTTCCTTCAGGTCAAACAGCCCATCGCAGGTACATGGGGTAGAATGACTGATCCAACATAGAATGTGCAAAATGCTTGGGAGCTTTCTCCAAAGTCAGGAGTGTGTCATGGCCAGGAGAAACCTGAAGCTCTCTTAGGCTGCATTCATAAAGGTGTGGAGCCCAGAATGAGGGAGGTTAGCCTCACTGCACCGGCCATATTTGCAGTCTATGTCAGTCTGGGCCATCATTTTTAAGAAGGACATTGGCAAACGGAAGTATATTCAGAAAAGGCAACCAAGGAGGTAGAGGGGCTGATGTGGAGAGGTCTGGAACCATGAGAGAACAGAAATATTTAGCTTGGAGAAAGGAAGACTCAGCGTGGAGCCCATGGGAGGTGACCTTGAGGTCCAAACCAGTATGGCAAGACTGCCTAATGAATAGGTGGTAAGTTCCCTGTCCCAGGTGGGAGGCAAGCCATGGCTTGGCCACCCTTTGGTGTGGGTGTATGATTGGATTAATGAGTGTGGGGTTGGACGACAGGGCCCTGAAGGCTTTTCCAAGGCTGAATGTCTGGATGGACACTCTGATCCATACAAAGATGTAGGAAGGATTACCCTGGAAGGAAAGGGTTATGACCTGAATGTCCTTTTTTCTCTCACTCCCAAATCAGGTTCAAGCCTTAACTCTCCAACATGCCTGTATTTGGAGATAAGGTCTCTAACGAAGTAATGAAGATTAAATGAGCCCATAAGACTGGAGCCCAAAGAACCGGTAGGTGTCGTGGTGGTTGAGGGCATTGGACTCCCTTTTGGCTTACTATATGGTTCGAGTCCCAGACTGATGGCTTGCTTTCTCATTTTCTTTCTCTTTCACTCACTCTGATTTAATTAATTAATTAATTAATTAAAAAAATAAAATAGAATACAAAATTATTTTTAAAAAAAGGGGGGGGGGGGACCAGCAGTTAGTGTAATGGCTATGTCTCTGGACTCCCATGTAGTCGACCGCGGTTCATGTCCCTAACCTGCTGGCTTAAAACTCACGCTGGGCGCATGTGCGTGCGTGCCCAAGATCCCGAGAGGAGAACGGAGGAGAAGGGATTGCAGTGTGGCCATCCCCCCGGGGGGTGATTTCTCACTTTCTGTCTCTCTGTTTCTCTCTGGCTGGCTGGCAAGCGCACGCGCCCTATAGCAAAAACCTTTCAAAAAAAAAAAAAAAAGGATGGAGCCCAGATCCAAAAGGGTTAGTGTCCTTATAAGAAGAAACACCTGGGAATTTACGCTCAGTCTCTCTCACAGTAAAAAAGTAGCTGTCCGCAAAGCAGGAAGAGAGCCTTCGTCAGAGAGCCCAAAGGCTGGCACCTGGACGTCCTAGCCTCCAGAACTGTGAACAATTAATGTCCATATGCATCACCTAGGGTAGTATTTTGTTATAGCAGCTTGAGTAGACTAAGACAGAGAGTTACTGCAGCAATTGCACTGACCAGGAACCTGCAAGCTTCCTGGGTTCTGGGGCTGAATCCCAGCCTTCAGGTGCCAACCTCTAAGGGGGTGAAGGGAGCTGCATCAGGTCTTAGTAGGGTCAAGGAGGAGGTGCCAATCACCCCTTTCCCTGCAAATTTCTCTCAGTTCAAGACAAAACATGTCTTCTCTTTGTTGTCAAAGATCTAGTCTAGGGGCCAGGTGGTGGTTAAGGCACTGGACTTCCACATGGTTGACTGCAGTTTGAGTCCCGGACCTGGCAACTTGCTTTCTCGCTTTCCCTTTCTCTTTCTCTCTGTCTCCCTATGGTCAAATTAAAACAACAACAACAAAAATAATAATAACAAATGGAATTAAATAAGTAAATAATTCTTAAAAAAGGCTCATAGAGAAGACTGAAGTAAAACACTTGGGTTAGTGGCATGTGATAAATATAGGTACTTCTAGTTATTGCTCTTTTGCTGTTACTAGTATTATTTTCAACAGAAATATTACCTTTTTTTTTTTTTTCTTTCCAGCTCCTATTCAGCCTTATTTTGGTAACTGTATTTCGACTTTTTCTGGGATTTCAGCCCTCCTCCACTCTCAGTTCCTTTCCCCAAAGGAGCACGAGACCTTGGCCTAGGCCAATCCGCTCTGTCCCCGAAACACATTATTGACACAGTCGGAACCATGAGCTCTCTTGAGAAGATGACTCAAGCAAAGGGTCCAGGTGTGGAGCTGAGAGGATGTGCCCTTGAAGCTTCTGTGGCTTTCTTATGGGCACAAAAGGGGAGCCTGCCTCAAAACGGAGTCAGTGTGGAGGGAGTGACCTAAGAGGTGAAATGGGACATCAAGAATCAGATCTCTCCATTCAACTGTGCCTGAACAAATAGGAATTTTCAGTTAAATAAGGTAGTAAGTTCCTCTTGGACTCAGGTAGTTTGAATCAATTTTCTTTCACTCGAAACTGAAAGAATCTTGACAGATGGAGCATTGTGGGACCTTAGCATAGTGTAATGATGGTCTATTGAAGGCACAATGGGAACGTAAAGGGGGAGACCACTCATCCTGCCTGAGGGAGTGTGTGGGAGTGGCTGCACAGAGGAGGAGTCACTTGAACTGGACCTGGAGGGATGAAAAACAGACCATTGTGTTGAAGAGACAGGAAGAACATCTCAAAACGTTCAAAAAATGTGAATGTGTTGGAAACCAGCAGTTAGCGTAATGGCTATGTTGCTGGACTCCCACGTAGTCGACCACGGTTCGCGTCCCGGACCCAGTGGCTTAAAACTCTCGCCGGGCGCGTGCGTGGCCATACCCCCTGGGGGTGATTTCTCACTTTCTGTCTCTATGTCTCTCTCTGTCTGTCTGGCAAGCGCACGCACCCTATAGAGAAAATCTCTCAAAAAAAAATGTGAATGTGGAAATCAAGAAATATGCTTCCCTATAAAAAAGAAAGAAATATGCTTCTAAATAACCTAAGGGACAAAGAAAAAGTCACAATAGAAAAATTGGAAAATATTTTGAGCTGACTGAATGATGGAAAAAATACATATCCAAACTTCGAGGTTGCAGCTAAAACAATACTTAGAGGAAAACTTATAGCCTTAAAATTTAAAAATTAGAAAAGAGAAAAAGCTAAAAACAAATGTTCTAAGCATCCCTCTCAAGAAGGCAGAAAACGATGGCAAATTAAACCCAGAAAAAAGAAAGAGAAGGGAAATAATAAAGATCAGAGTTGGCCAAAAGAGAAAGAAGATGCACCACCAAGAGGACCAAAAACCCCCAAAGTTGGTTCTTGATGAGGCAGAGATACATCCATGACTTTACTGTCTATTTGGGGAACAATAAGGGCCCTCTGTGGGTAAAAAGAAGAGAGGAAGAGGCCGAGAACAAGGGGGAAGTGGTGCGGCCTAGCCAGGAGGGAAGGCAATGCCCAGAGACAGGAGGTTTCCTTGCAGAGGGGGTGGCTCAGGACCCCACTCCTCAGTAGGAGAGCCATGGCAGGTTCTCAGGAGGGGAGTGATGAGCCTGAGCTGCGCAGCCATCTAACGGGCCTGGGGACCTCAGGGCCCTTGGAGATCAACTGCAGATGAGGGGCTGCTTAAAAAGGAGAAGAAAAGCCACACAGGGTGCCAAGTTCAGTTTTCCAGGAACAGGCTTCTGTGACTGGGGAAACTGTCACCATAGCTGCCTGCTCCCCACTGCCACCTCAGCACAGTCTTGCTTCCCTTTCGGGGCGGGGGGGTTTCTGCCCAGCCCCTCGGCATTCTTTGAGCAGGCCTCAGAGGGTGGCGGGGAGGCTGTGGAGCTAGCGCGTCTCCAGCCCCTGTGCACAAGTCTGAGCAGTACCCACCTCAGCGCTGTGATATCTGGTCTGGGTCGCACTGCTGCGGGGGCTGCCCTGTGCCCGGTGAGATGCTTCGCAGCACCCCTAGCCTCTCCCCACTAGATGCCGGTAGCACCACTCCCTGAATCGTGACCACTGAAATTGTCTCCAGACATTACCAGGTGTCCCCAGGAGAGCAAAGCCACCCCAGGCCAAGAACTTCTGACTTGGTGTTGTAGTGGGAGGTGCAGTGGATCCAGAGTCCTGCAGGGGACGCCTGCAGCGTTAGCCTCAGTCTTTAGGGCTGCAGGGCCTGGGCAAGGCCTTTTATGTCTTGGAGCCCCTAAACTCCACCTGCCAAGTGTGGGTAAGACCAGCAACCCCACAGAAAAATGCTGAGGATGCAGTGAATGTGAGATCACTGAGCCTGGGAGACAGGGGCTCAGCGAATAGTCAAGGTCAGAATTACACTCCTGGTGATCTCTGTTTCACCTGCCCCCAGGGCCAGGCTAGTGGGGAAGCGGGACCAGGTCCCCAGGTGCCATCAGCGTGCCATCCTTGCCTCCTTGCTTTCTCTCGCCACCTCGCCCCAGCAGTCAGGTTTCTGTTTGTTGTACCTTCAAAAAGCCCGGAATCCATGGCAGAGCCACCACCCTGCTCCGAGCTACCAGCATTTGTCACCTGCGTGGTGCCAGCAGTTGGCCCTCTCCTGTCGCAGGGCCTCCTGACCAAAACAGCCCCTTAGGGCAGCCACAACTCGTCCTCGAATAGAAGCGGATCCTCTCCCTCGCCATTTCTGCACCCTCTGCAGCCTTCCATCACTTGGGGAAGAAACCCTCTGTCCCTCCCATGGCTGGCTAAGCCCTCCATGGCTGGTCCGCATCACCTCCCCTTTGCCCTGCTCTCCGTCCAGGCACGCTGACCTCCTGGTCCCCACTCCTGTCACAGGGCCTTTGCCCTGGCCATTTCTCCCCTCCAGAGCACTTCCCTTCTCCCTGTCACTCCAGAGGTCCACGTGGCTCACTCCCTTCCTGCCCTCGAGACTGTGTTCCCAATGTCCCCTCCTCAGCTAGGCCGTCCCTGGCTGCCTCCTAAGCAGTCCCTCTTCTCCCTCTCTCCACTCTGCTGGGATTTGGGGCACACACACACATGCCCGGAATGTTCATCAAGTTGTCGGGTCTGCATTTGAATCACCGTCAGCCACGTGGGATCAGATCCCTACACACAGGGTTTATCCATCATGCTGCACGGCAGGGCCTCTACCTGGACTCCCAAGTTGGCCTACAGATGACGAGGTGCTTTCAGTCTCCACATCTGCACGCAACTCGCTGGGCTCTGCTTTGCCCTCCTACCTCGCCCACCCAGCCCAGCTCACCCACCTCACACTACTTGCTCCGGCCAGGGTGAGCCATTTGCTCTGGGCCTTTGCACGTGCTGTGCCTTTTACCTGGTACGTGTTTGTCCCCGTGTGCTCTGGAAAACTAGTTCTTGTTCTTCAGATTTCGGCTTAGATGTCACCTCCTATAGGACACTTTCCCTGATTTCCTAAATCTGAGTGAATTGTCCCACTTCTGAGCCCACACTTTGTGTCATGACCATCCTGCATGGTTGTCGCTTGTGTACTTGACCTCACGTGCCACGTGGGCAAGGACTGGCCTTGTACGGCGCAGGGCCTAGAACAGTGCCAGGATGCCAGAAACAGGACTTGAGTGAATCGTGGGTGAACAAATTCTCTGAATTACACAACCTCAAAGGTCACTGCCCTCCCTCCCGAGCCCCTCCTGGGGCCTGGGGCACCCTCCATACGTGCTCTGTGGGTGTCAGGCTCCCGTGCTGCCTTCCCCAGCCTTTCTTCCCTGAGCATCACGGTTCTTTTCAGACCCCTCAACGGCACCCCGCACTTTCAGTTTTACGGGCGTTTGTGGAAGAACTAGGCCTGACAGACTGACGGGCACTCAGACCACTTCCAGATGGATTCACGAGGGGCATGCCCAGAGACCTCCTGCCTTGGAGTGAGCTGGCCTGGCAGAGACGGGTCTCTCTAGGCTGGAAGACAGGAGTCAGGTGACCAAGAAAGCCCAAGGTTTGATGAGAGAGGAGGGAAGGCGACGTGGAGGAGAAAGGGGTGTGACGCGCAGAGTAGGCAGAGTTACACGCACCTTCTCCCATCTTCAGGCCACCTCCATGTACCTCAGGCCAGGAGCCCGATGGTTTCCCTGTGACCCACTGCTCATCTTGGAGCCCATCAGAGGCGGGGCTTATCTCTCTGGGCTGGGCTGTGGGCTGTGTGAAGGGACAGACGGGCACGTGCAGGCGTGTACATCACACGTATGAACACGGACACAGGTATCACATATTGAGCGCTTACTGTGTGCCAGGCCGCGTATCGTCCCGATTCCCCCAAACGACCGTAGGAGGCAGATACTGTTATTGGGCAATCTCGCAGACGAAGAAACCGAGGCACAGGAACGTGAGTAGCGTATTCATGGTCGCACAGAGAGGGTGTGATGCCGTGATGTGAACCTCAGTCTGGCTCCAGAGGCTGAGCTGTTAACTGCTACATCGTGATCTTCTTCACAAACTCCACACACCCCCCTTGTGTGCGTATGAATAGATCTCACATCCCATATGTGCAAATGGCCATGAAACCCCACCCTTCCTCATGCACCCACGTGCCCATGCAACCCAAGCACCCAGGCGAAGATTCCCGTGGAGCACGAGCGTCGTCAAGCGCAGTCAGCCAGCCAGTGGGGACTTACGCCCTCACTCAGGCTCGCTCGTTCTGCAAGCACAGTCACACTCAGACATGCGGATCACACGCCCGCATCAAAAGCATGCAGAGCCCCCACCAGCCCAAGCTCATACATGTGCAAATACACCCACATGGCCATGCAAGCGTAGGCATTTGTGAAGGACCTTCACAAAGGTCATGGAATACTAGAACTAAAGTACAAGGTCATTTTGGTGCAAAGCATTTTGAAATCTAAATCTTGCTTTTCATAATATGCATGTTCACGAACTTTCTGAAACCCTGTCATAAATGTGCACATGTGCACACTTGCATGCAAGCAAATATTTATTGAGCACCTTCTATGTGCCAGGCACTGTGCTCGGTGCTGGGTATGTAGTAGTGAAGCACATGGCCTCTGCCCCCCAGAAGGTGAAATCTAGTGGAGAGGGATATGCATGGACATGACCAAGTCAAATACAGAACGCTCCCAGGCATGAGCTGCCTGCCCTGCATCAGACGCAGAGTGAATGCCCTGGGTGCCGACCGCTCGGGCTTGTGTGCGTGCATGGGTCAACACCTGCCTTTCTGCAGAAGCCACATGAGACAACCTGAGCCCTCAGCAGGGGTGGATAGGGCCCAGGGACAGATATTAGGATTCTTCTCAGCACCCCTTGACACCCAGAGACCTGAGCCCCTGGCACTGCTCCTGAGACCAGACCATGTTTCAGGGAACAAATGCCATGTGGCATCTGCAGACATGTGTACACTCCCACATGGGCTCGAATGTGGGGACATGTGTGCAAGCACGTCAGCACTCCCCTACCCCTTCCAAAGCCCCCCGCCCCATCAGAAGCCCCATCCCCGAGTCACCAGCTTCTCCTCCTCCTCTATCTTGCACCGAAGGCAGCTGAGGCCCAGAGACTCTCGGGGCTTCCAAGAGGCTGTGCACAGAAGTGGGCAGCAATGACTTGGCTTCCAGGCAGCTGTGGTGAGTTTCTGCAAAGACTCCCTTCCTCAAAGAAGCTCTGCTTTACTGAAAGTTCAATCCGCCGTGGTTTCCCTGCATTTTCATGGGGGAAAGGTCAAACTCTCACACAAATATTTAGCAAGAACTGTCTGTCAGTCAATCAACAAGCATGTACTAATAGCTGCAGCTCACGTACTGAGGGGAGAAGAGAATGAATAAGCACAGGTCTTGTCCTACTAAAGGCCACAGGCCATGAGGGGGCTATGGTTAGCTAGAAGCAAAGAAAGGCCCTGGCAGAGGAAGTTGTTCACAAAAAAAACAAAACAAAACCCTGACGCTGGGAAAGCATGCCCTTGTCAGATAAAAACAACCATTGTTGTGGCCCCAAATCACTATTGGTGGTGTGCTGGTGAACCAGCAACTGACAAAGACAGACGAAAAAACCTGCCATGAGGTGTTTGCTGCTTCCCGTGGTGTAAATTCTCCCACCATCATCAATCTCAAGCTGTCAGTGCTACGACTGGCTCAAGCTGGACTCAGCACAACTTCCCTTCCCATAGACATGAGCAGGATGGGGACAGAGCTTTGGTTCCTGGAACAGAGCAGAGTCCCAGCGAGAACAAACCTGCTTGCGCGCCCTTCAGTGCACGCTCTGATTGGCTCTTTCATTAACTCAGTACTGCACTGTGCCAGTGTCCAAGACCACCCCTAGGAAGCAGAGGCACCGAGAAGCCCAGAAAATCTCCTCCCCAAGGCCTGGAGAAACAGACGACTTCCTGGAGGAGGCGTCATCTGAGCTAAAACGTAATGGAGGGAGTAGGCCAGGAAAGGGTAAAAAGTTATTTCCAAGTAGAGGAAACAGCGTGTGTAACGGCTTAGTGATCTCATACACCCCTCGGTTAACCTCGCCAAAGCATCCTGTTTAGAAGACTTAGGTGAACCAACACTGTTCAAAGTGCGTCACAGTTATTCATTCATTTAATGCTCAGATGATCTTATGGGGTACTGAAGGGTTTTGGTTCTGCTGGACAGATGTAACAACTCAAACAGAGAAGTTAAATCAACAAGCCCTTGATGGCTGGTCCACTTGGCCTCCCTACCCGGCTTGCTCTAAACATCTGAAGTAGGTGTGGCTTGGGGGAATTTTCTGGGGTACCCAGATACGGTGAGCAACTGTAAGGTTAGTTTTGGGTTTCATTAAATGTCAGAGTGTGGGAAGTGTTCGGTTCAGCTAAAGTCCCCTCCCTACCCTCTGCGTACCACCACGGCCACAGCCCTTCCACACAGACCAGAGTATTGCCTGTTGTGAGTACGTTTACCAAGGCTATCGATCAGTCAACAAATATTTGGCAGAATCTTTATGTCTTGGCCCCTGGGATTTTGAGTAAACCCTGACTCACTTTTTGTTTTGTTTTATTTTACTTATAAGTTTTTACTGAACTCCTTGTCTGGGCCAGGCCCTGAGCTGAGGGCTGGAGGACAGAAGGAGGAATAAATCGTGGTCTTGTCTCTTCCATTAAAGAGTCTAGCAGGAGGTATATATGATGGTGGTTTTCTATGTTTGAAATAGCCCACGATTAGGGACCAGCAGGTGGTGTGGTGGTTAAAGCACTGGACACTCCTATGTGGCCCACCACAGTTCGAGTCCTGGACCTGGTAGCTTGCTTTCCCACTTTCCCTCTTCCTCTTTTTCCTCTCCCTGGTCAAATTGAAATAAGTGAATGAATAAATAAAATAAAATAAATCATTTTTAAAAACCCTCTCCTATCAATAATAAAATGTTTAATAAATTCCATAATTAAAAACAAAAAACAAAATGGAAACTATGTAAGATAAAGGAGGGAGGTCCACAGCAGAGAACAATTCTGCCCTGTGTTTAGGGAGGGCTCAGAGAAAAGTCCCCTGCGACTGGACTTCGTCGTGCTTGGTGGAGGGATGGCGGGAGAATTGGAAGATACAGCTAACGGGTCAGGGCTTGGGGGTTTTCTAGTTTTTTTGTTTGTTTTGTTTCTTTTTTTCCGAAAGAGGTGGTGATGGAAATGTTCTGGAATGATACAGTGATGAAGTGTGCCCAACATTGTGAATATACTAAAACCCACTGAATTACGGGGGGGAGGGGGGGGCTCAAAAGTTTCTGAAATTGGGGCCAGCAGTTGGTGTAATGGCTATGTCACTGGACTCCCATGTAGTCGACCGCAGTTCAAGTTCCGGACCCGGTGGCTTAAACTCAACACTGGGCGCGTGTGCATGCACGCCCAAGATCCCAAGAAGAAAATGGAAGAGAATGGATTGCAGAGTGGCCATCCCCCCTGGGGTGTGATTTCTCGTTTTCTGTCTCTCTGACTCGCTCTGTTTTCCTGGAGAGTGCAGGCACTCTATAGCAAAAACCTCTCCAAAAAAAGAAAAAAAAAAGTTTCCGAAATAATGGAATTAAAGTGCAAGTTTATTTTGGTGCAAGACATTTTGAAGTTTTCATAATACACATTTTATTTTTGAAGACCTCTTCGTGAGGTTTGTTCATAATACACATTTTCTATGAATTTCTCAGACACCTTCACATATTTTTAAATGATTAAGATGCTGGCTTTTATGTGCCTTCTAACCTGATGAAGTACATTTGTTTCAATAAGGAGCCTTGTGGGTTTGTTGTTGGTCATTGTTAAAAAAAAAAAAAAAAAGAAAGAAAAAAAAAGAAAGAAAAAAAGAAAGGAAGGAAGGAAGAAAAAGTTTAGAGCAGTTTCAGGCATGGGTTGATCAAAGTGCTTGACTGATCTCTCCGGGTTGGAAGGCCCACTGCTGTGATTCGCGAGACCGAACATGCTCCTGAGTGGGATGGTTGAAAATAGACACAGACACACGAGCAGAGAAAAGCAGGGATGGGGTGGTCCAGACTCCTCAGATGGAGGCAACGGTAGCCCTGAGCCGGTCCCAGGTTTATTGTTTTATAGGGCAAAAGAGGGGAGGAGGTGCGAAATGCAAAGCCAGTTGTTTTCTGATGATATTGGCTGAAGTTATGGACCTGCCAGTGCCTTGCGGCCCTAGATGAGCTTTCTCTTACCTTCGCAGGCCTTCTCTGGCTGGCAAAGGTTTGTTTTTTTTTTTTTAAATATTTATTTAATTTTATTTATTATTTTTAATTTGATGAGAAGGAGAGAGAGGAAGAGAGAAAGAGAGAGAGCAAGCCGCCAGGTCACCGCCTTGCAGTGTTGACACAGAGGCAGAAGCATATTCTTGTAAAAGCTCTCGCTAGCCCTGCAGCATCAGCGCATGACCTGTTTCTGCTTGTGTTTAAAGGTCACTATCGTGTTGCTCAGATCAGGCCGCTCCCTACAGTCCACCTCTGGGACCTGCTTTTTCTGAGTTGTCTTCATTCTCATTTTGAAGCAAGCTGAGTGAGCTTCAGTGGTGGGAGGGTGGCTTTCAGAAATCGAGATGTGTAACGTATCAACTTAGGAAGCACAAAGAAATCGACCTCTTTATCTCTTTTATTTTTATTTTTTGCCAAATGGACTGTGTGCTTCCCAGAATAGACAGAGGGAGGAGAGGGAGTAAGCACCTTCCGGTGGGGCATGGTCACACTGCATCCCCTCTCCATTTCTCCATCAGGGTGAGATTTGGGGCATGCACATGTGTGCCTTGTGTTTTTCAAGCTGCAGGGTCTGGGAATCAGATTTCTTGGTCGGTCACATGGGATCTGGTCCCCTCAACCACCAGGCCATACGCCAGCCTGCATTATTTTTTCTAATGATTCCAATGGTACTAGAAAAGGCTCTGATGGGTTAGTTTTAATCACATGTCTGTCTTCTGTCTTTGAACCAATGTAGATTGGGGAAGGAATGCTCTGATTGGCCAAGTTTTGACTCATGTGCCTCCTAAACAACTAGGAGTGAGACCGGGTTCTTATTCTTATTCTTCTTATTATTAATTTGCTATAGGGCATATGTGCTCACCAGAGAGGAAGAGTGAGAAAGCAAGCCACCAGGTCTGAGACTTGAACAACTGACAGCCATGTGGGAGTCCAGTGCCTTATTCATCATGCCACCTGCTGGTCCCAAGAATGGTTTCATCGATGTTACCTGGACTGAGAGGAGGAAGACACTGTCCCTGAGGAAGACCAGGTGCTGCTATCAGAAGACAGGCGGGCACAGCAGAGTCCCTCTGGAGGAGGATGGAGGCACTAGTGGAGAGCTAGGGCAGGGTCGTCTTGAGGGTTGGATGTATGGAATTGCATGGCGTGGGGGCCAGGTGGTGACACAGTGGTAATAGAACTGGGTCTTCATGGGACAGATTCTGGGTCCAAGTTCCAGAACCTCCGTGAGCACCCTGAGCATACATACCCGTGATCCAGGCCAGCCAGGACAGCGTGGATCCTGGGGGAAAATCACATTGAGGGTGTCTATCTGTCTGTCTGTCTCTCTCTCTCTCAAGAAGAAAGAAAGATACTTGAAGAGAAAAAAGAAAAGAAAAAAGAAAAGAAAAGAAAAGAAAAGAAAGGAAAAGAAAAGAAAAGAAAAGGAAAGAAAAAAGAAAAGAAAAGAAGAAAAGAATAATACTTGGTCTGGACATGGTGGCCAGGTCATCATGTCTAAAGTAGATGGGTCACGGTGTTTAGGGGGTGGCCAACTTGCAGTGCCTTGGGGGTGGCAGAGTCATGGTATCTGGGGATGGCAGTCATGGTGCCTGGGGCGGGGGGTGGCCAGGTCACAGTACCCAGGAGAGGCAGAGTCATGACATTTGGGGGTGGCAGAGTCATAGTGCCTGGGGGTGGCAGAGTCATGGCGCCTGGGGGTGGCAGAGTCATGGTACCTAGGGGTGATAGAGTCATGGCTCCTGGGGGTGGCAGAGTCATGGCTCCTGGGGGTGGCAGAGTCATGGCGCCTGGGGGTGGCAGAGTCATGGCTCCTGGGGGTGGCAGAGTCATGGTGCCTGGGGGTGGCAGAGTCATGGTGCCTGGGGGTGGCAGAGTCATGGGGCTGAAGAGATGACAAGAGAGGGAACTGGGACGAGACTGAGCAGAGATTTGGGCCCTGGCCTGCAGACTCCTGGTTCCCAAGCTCTCTTTCCTACGCACACTGCTGTAAGCTATTTCTGCCATACTTACTTTTATTCTCCATCATTGTTTACTTAACTTTTCACCATTCTGGCTTATTTGTTTTATTTATGTAGCTTTGTTTTCAGAAGAAACATCATTGCTATCACAAATGGAAAACCAGCATCCTTTACCATAAATAGAAGGAAACTGTAAAAACAAACTCAATGAAACCAAAACCAAGCTCTTCCTTTCTGGCAAGATGCTGTAGTCCCTGGGAGGCTGGTCAGGAGAGAGAGAACTGAAAAGCAATCGCTTTCGGCAGGACGCACTTTTACACCGGCCCTCAGGGCACCTGAAGTCATCTCAGACCGGGGCGTGTGGCCCACTGTGAGCAGGGAAGGGATGCAGTCCCAGAAATGGCCCTGGCCCTGTGCAGAGGGTCTCAGAGAGATGCTATTAGCCCACACCCAGGAAACCGCGAGTGAGGAGGCCGACGTGGCCCAACCAAGATGCTGGAGTGAGGGCATCGGCCCAGCATCTCTGCAGAGAGGAGCAGGGAGGCGGTCCCGGTGAGACAGTCCTGTGAGACTCACTGTCTAGCTTTAGCGATGGAGACCAGGGACCAGGAGGAGGAGGTCCGGAGGGCAGCTCTTGGGCTGCACTGAGTCTGAGCTGTGGGGATGTCATTTGTTCAAGAGCATTTGTGAGCATCTCACGTGTCCCCAGCTTTGTTCTAGGCCCTGGATACAGCAGTAATGGATCATCGTCTCTGCCTGCCCTGGAGTCTACTTTCTTGTCGGGGAGACCTGACGGGGCAAAGAAACGCAGGCATTAGCGAGTCAGTAACACGCGCTGTACGTGAGGTGGTCAGGGAAGCCATGGCGTGGCACGTTCTCACATAGACAAACACAGGAAAATACGTCGTGACTTTCCCAGTGACCCAGTACGTATACAATACAGTATGGCGATATCGTACGTCACATCGGGTGGTGGCGTGTGCTGGCGAGGACATACGACCGGCCTGAGTGGGCGACGTGGAGGCTGAGAAATGCTCAACAGTGGCTGGGTTCTGGGATCCAGGCAAGAGGTCTAGGCTGGGGAGATGCGTTTAGAGGGACATCACTCATTTATCCACTCAGCAAATGCTTACTGGGCACACTTCAGAACGTTCGTGGAAAAGGAAATTAAAGTACAAGATTATCTCGGTGCAAAAAATTTGAAATCCATGCATGGTTTTTCCATAATACGCTTTTTCATCTACTTTTTGAAGACTCTTCATATGTACCAGGTACTGTGGTGGATGCTAGGCTGTACAGACCCTCAGTCCCTGCTCTATGAAAGTCCTGGATTAAGTAAAGGTTGTAGTAACTCTGTGGATGGTAGAGAGAAGGGAAGGGAAGGGAAGGACCTGAGATGGGTAGAGAATCCTTGCTGTTTTTATTTTTTTAGAGAGATTTTTGCTATAGGGCGTGTGTGCTTGCCGGAGAGACAGAGAGAGACAGAGGCAGAAGCGAGAAATCACTCCCAAGGGGGAACGACCACGCTGCAGTCCTTTCTCCTCCATTCTCCTCTCGGGATCTTGGGCATGCACACATCCACACTCAGTGTGAGTTTTAAGTCGTCGGATCCAGGAGGACTCGAACCAGTGGTGACTTGAGGAGGAGTCCAGCGACGTAACCATTGTGCCATCTGCTGGTCCCGATCCTCACTGTTTAAGGGAGGACAGAGGAGACCATAGGAGAGGAGACTGAGCAGGAGTTAGCAGCCCGTAGCCAGACAGCCAAGGGAGGCAGAGAATGAGAGGGAGGGAGTGGCAGTGCTGCAGCAGGTGCAGGTGCTGAGTGGAGCTGAGACCTCAGTTGACAAGCTAGCGTCAGTGAAAGTTTTCTGGCAGTCAGGTTCTCTGTGGGGAGGGCTGAGGAGTGGGTGCACAGGGAGGAAGTGGAGGCAGAGACTGGAGCCCTGTGGTTGGGGAGGAAACTAGAGGGAGGGAGAGAGGAAGGAAGAGGAGGCAGGGTGGAGGGAGCCTTTGGCTCTTTGAAGACAAAGGATTGAGCAGAAGTGCAAGTGCTGGGGGAAGCCCGTGCAGGGAAGCAGCTGAAAACACAGGGCAGTGAGGATATTTCAGGATCCAGAGGGAGGCTCAGCCTTGGACAGAAAGTGACTCCACAACAGGAACAGTGACATCATTTTTTAAAAATGGTTTTAGTTTATTATTTCTTCCATGAGTAAAAGAGACAGAGAGACAGCACCAGACAGGGTCTTGACACCGTCACCCTCCCCCAGGCTCAGCTAGTCCCAGCTCACGGGCACATACGTGCCCAGTGTACTCAAGGAGGTCTCCGGACACAAACCCAGAACTCTTCCACGCAGCTCAACCTCTCAGAGCAGGTGGAGCCATTTGAGACATTTGAAAACTCAGGCCTTGCTGTTTGAAATGGGTTAAGAGTTCACCACAGTGACGCTTAGATTAGAGGTGGTCAAGAGGCCCACCGGAGCTGAGTCGTGGCCTCGGGGGCAGACACACTTGGGCCAGGGATGGCCACCACCTCACTCTACCCCAAGATCCCATGAGAGCAGCAACTGACCCTGACCCTCCCTGCACCCGCACCCAGGCCCCCTCCAGGAGCAGAGGGCAGCAGCTGTCGGTCTCATGGATGGGATGGAAGGGGGAGGCCGAGTGGGGCCCGGTGTGCGGGGAAGGGCGGGCATTTGCTGAGGAGGACGTGGCCAAGAACCTGTCCCCGGGAAGTGAGCAGGTGGCAGGAAGTGACTGTGAGAGAGGAGGCTCCAGGCTCTAGCTCACGTTCTCTTGTCCCATTGAGCTTCCCTACAAAGCGCACTCAGAGTTAACAGAGACTCAGGATGGGGACTTCAGAGCAGTACAGTCCAAGGCCAGCACCTCCCAGCGTGCAGTGTGCCCTGCCCTCCGTCCACGTAAGAGAGGGTGGATGCTGGCAGGGGCCGGAACGGCAGGACTCTGACAGCAACGTCTGGACTGGAGCTTGAGTATTAGTGACGAGGGGGAGGATGGCGGGTGGGGAAGGGGCTTAAGGAAAAGAAGGCGAGGTCGAGGGCATGAATGATTTGTGTACTGGTCTCCTATCACTGCTGCACCAGATTTCCACAAATGTAGTGGCTTAAAACACAGCTATTATCTTACTACTCCGGAGGCTGGCAGTCTGCAACTCTCACGAAGCTAAAACTCAGGCTGTCAGCAGGGCTGCCTGCCTTCTGGAGACTCCAGGGAAGAGTCCGTTCTTGACTTTTCCCATCTCCAGAGGTCGCCTGCATTCCTTGGTTCAAGGCCATGTCCTCAATCTTCAAAGCCAACAGAGTGACATTTTCAAATCCGGATGTTGGTTTGATCATTTGATGTTATAATCAGAGACTCAGCCCCTTTTCTTCTTCCACTCTGAAATTTAGAACACTATTTTTCATCTCCAAGCTTGTCCCGTCATGATCACAAGGTGGCTGCCCCCCTACCAGACATCACACCCAGGTGTCTGGTGTGAAAGGAAGGTCAAAGGGTTCTTCCGATGCTGCTCTCTGGTTAGAAGAACTGCCGGCTTGCCTGTGGCTCCATAGCATAGAGGAAAAGGAGAGTCAGACCAGCTACATGGACCAACGCGAGCCGAATTTGTCCGCTGGAAACCAGGACATGTCAGTTCCTGGCTGGGATACTAGCATATAGCCATGAGGATGTAGGTGGCCACAATCAGAGGTCAGTCTATGGCTAGGGTCGAAGCGTAGCCTGTGGCCAGAATCAGGGCTCAGCATGCGACTGGGGTCAGCTTGCAGCCAGCATCATGAACAGGTCAACAGCATGTGTTGGAAATCAGTCTTGAGCTTGAGGTCACAATTCATTCTGTGACTGGGGACAGGACCTGGACAGTGGCCAGGGCCAGAAGTCAGTCTGTGGCTGTGTCAGCGGTCATTCTGTGGTTGATAGTGGGTATTGGAGTGGAACCACGATCAATTTGGTGTCTCTCTCCACCTCTCTTCCTCTCTGTCTCATTCTCCTTCTCCCTAAAGATCTGTTGGAAGCTTTACAACTTCAATCTACAGGGAGGACGGTAGTCAGGGCAAGGCTATATGGCGGGACGTGGAAGAGCGTAAGGGAGAAGGGGAAAAGGCTTTAGCAGCACGGCAAGGGTAGATGGTGGACACGTATCTGTACACATGTGAGCAACGTATGATATAAAACTGCAAACAGGGGAACCCTGACCGCATGCAGACAGCATACGCAAGTGTCTGTACACATAGGAGCAACGTATGATATAAAACTGCTGCAAACAGGGGAACCCTGACCGCATGCAGACAGCATATGGAAGTGTCTATACACATGTGAGCAACGTATGATATAAAACTGCAAACAGGGGAACCCTGACCGCATGCAGACGGCACAGAAGTGCAGGGGACGAAGCTAAGGAGTGAGGGCATTCTTTCTTGTCTTGAATTTTTTTTGTTTTTGCATTCTGTCCTTTTTGCAATTAATAACATATTTAGAATGTCATTATTTCCTTCAACTATATTTTAGACCCTCACTTCCCACAGCATCCACACACTCAGTCAGTATAATATTAAGAATAATATCAGGGGCCGGCAGGTGGCGTGGTGGTTAAGGGCACTGGACTCCCACATGGTCAACTGCAGTTCAAGTCCTGGACCTGGAAGCTTGCTTTCTTACTCTCTCTCTTTCTCTGGTCAAATTAAAATAAAGTTAAAGAAAATAATTCTTAAAAAAATTTAAAAAAATGAAGAGGGAGACCAGCAGATGGCATAATGGTTACATTGCTGGACTCCCACATAGTCAATCACGGTTTAAGTCCCAGACCTGGTGGCTTAAAACTCATACTGGGTGCGTGTGCGTGCGTGCCCAAGATCCCAAGAGGATAATGGAGAAGGGATCACGGCGTGGCCATCCTCCCGGGGGGTTGGGGAGGTGGTGATTTCTTGCTTTCTGTCTGTCTCACTTGCCCGCGCCCTATACCAAAAATCTCTCTTAAAGAAGAAATCAGCATGCACGTCTAGAACATTAATATGTGCAGGGACTGTTTTAAGATACCATGTGTTAACTTATTTAATTCTCACAAGAACTCCGTGAGGTCAGTACTGCCATGGTTCCCATTTGACAGCCGAGGAGGCAAGCACAGAGAGGCTACATAGCGGGCCAGGGCCACACAGCTAATCCCTGGGCTACCCCGAATGCCTAATGCACATTCGGCTTTTGTCGGCTGTTGGAGAGGTTGTGGAGAAATGCAGAGATGAAAGAGCTGGGATCAGGTTTGTATGTGGTGAGGGTGGTGGGACATGGGGGCGAGGGAGTGCCACGGTGAAAGGAAGTCTCCCAAGCCAAGTTCCCCTGGGGCATGGCATCACCTTGGGTCCGCTGAGCCTCTGGGATGGAGGCAGGTGCTAGGATAGGCGTGGGCCGCCAGGGGGCAGCAGAAACCAAGGAGCTGACCTCCCCTGGCGCTCTTTCAACAGGCCCGGTGTCCCTGGCTCTTTAATAAACGCCTTGGAAAAAGGTGAGGTTTTTGTGAAGAATGAGCTCCGCCCTGCTGCCGCCACTTAGGTAAATTAATCTCAAGAGCAGCTGAGCACCGCCTGGCTTTCACCGTCATGTGGTCCGCTCCTCACACCCACCCCCTCGGGATGCGGGGTACTGCTTTCATTGGGGGGGAAACTGGTGCAGAGTGACCAAGTACCCCACCCACAGCACAGAGCTTTGACCCGGCAGGCAGGGGCGCACGGGGAAGGCGAGACCAAGCCCTGGTTCCACTGCGTCTCACTGGAGCTGTAAAAGGGGGAAGACAAAGATGGGCAAGTGGTATACAGGGTGGTTAGGGACCAGGTTCAAATCCCCACTATGCTGTGGGTACCTGCACAGGCCAGTCCCACACAGCGGCCTCGAGATGCAGTGAAATCACGCCTCTCTTTTAGTAAGAGATCCAAAACTGCCGGGGTTTTCTTTGGATTTTGCTTTTTCAGCTTGTTTTAGTTTTTTTTGTTTCTTAATTGCCAGTGTGCTTGTGAGAGAGAGAAAACCCCCAATGAGGTGTGCGGCAACTCCTTCTCCTCCATTTCTCTAACCTGTTGGGATTTGGGGCATGCACGCCCGCCCGCCCAGGTGTTTTTCAAACCGGGAATTAAACCAGGGCCGGCCATATGGAATCTGGAGCGCACAGGGTTTGACCACTGCACTACAGGTTGGTCTGCTTTATTTTATTTCTTAATCACTTTCATGGAAAAATACTGTCAGAAAGCTTCTTCAACAGGATGTTAACCGAGCTGCTATTCCTTCAAAGACAAACTTTTATTTTGTGCCACCCACCTGGTGCCAGGAGCTGGGGCGGGGGATGGAATTTCGGTGGTTTTTCACTTTCCTCTTTGTACCTTTAGGTTCTCTTTGAATCAGAGAAGGCCCACACGTGCCAACTCAGTAATACGAGTATACGTAGCAGTGTTTTGTTTTTAAAAAGAAAGAAAGAAATGGAAGCACTCACCACCTCCCTCCCATCCTGTGTAAGAGCGAGGTTGAGGGGGTGGATGCTGTGTGGGGAGGGGAGACCCTGAAATCAGTGCCTCTGCAGACTTCGCCAAGGGGGCTCAGGCTGCTCCCACCCCTGGGTGCTGTCAGCCAAGGGGCACCCCCCTCGGCTCTCTCCACCTCTGGTCCGACCCAGTGGTGGCGCTCGGAGACTCCTAACACCAGTGTCTCGCGGCCCATGTCTCCACCTGTTTCCAGCCAGGGCAGAGGTGGGCCTGAGTTGGGCCTACCTAATCCAGTAGAATCCCTCACCCATCTGTGGCTCTTGGGGTACATTTTTGGTGCAATCTGTTCCTCTTTTTTTTTTAAATTTAATTTTATGTATTCATTCATTTGTTTTCATTTGACCAGAGAGAGACACAGAGAGGGAGAGAGAGAAAGTGAGAAAGCAAGCCAACAGGTCTGGGACTTGAACCATGGTCGACCATGTGGGAGTGTCCAGTGCCTTAACCACCACGCCACCTACTGGACCCTGTTCCTCTTCTTTTTTTCCCCTCATCTTTCTGGGTCTTCCTCTCTTTTCCATGCTGAGGCAATTGATAAAGGCATGTCAAAATAAAGTTGAAACGTTAATAAATAACTTCAGCAAATGTAAATGTTTTTAACTGCTATTAAATAAAAGTTAAAATTCCGCGGTTGCCCTACGCACTGCGCAGCATTTCCATCTTAGCAAAAGACGCTGCCGGCCGCAGCTCTGCGGGACCTCCACTGCCTAACTGTAAAAGCCTTTCCTGAGGCGGTTTCTGAGTCTGCTCCTGCACATTTAAAAGAAGACATTGATCCATGCTCCCCATCTGAGACGTTTTGTCTTTGCTTTAACAATCGCCTCTTAGTGAAGCTGCTCAGTGAGCATGTGAGGGAGTGATGTGCCAGGCCCAGTGCCAGAAGGCACCCATGGGGGGCAGGTATACTCCCGAGTATGGGGACAAGGAGGGCACAGGCGAGGAGCTCCTGGCAAACAAGCCAGACTGTGAAAGGCAGACCCCGTATGTCCCCACTCAGTACACACCAAATGTCTGCACTCGGAAACAGACACGGCAGGACAGACGGAGAGAGGACAGCTGCAGATGCCAGGGCTGCATGGGGTGGCAGGGCCGAGAAGGCTCAGGAAAAGAGTCTTTTTTTTTTTTTTTTTTTTTTTTTTTTTTTTTTAAGAATTATTTATTTACTGGGACCAGCAGATGGCGTAATGGCTATGTTGCTGAACTCCCATGTAGTTGACTGTGGTTTGAGTCCCAGAACCGGTGGTTTAAATTCATGCCAGGTGCATGTGCATGCCTGCCCAAGATCCCAAGAGGAGAATGGAGGAGAAGGAATTGTAGCGTGGCCATCACCCCTGGGGGGGGGGGGGGTGATTTCTCAACTTTCTGTCTGTCTGTCTCTGTCTTTTTGGCGAGCGCCTGCATCCTATAGCAAAATCCTCTCCAAAAAAAAAAAAAAGAATTATTTACTTACTTCCATTTATTATTATTATTATTATTATTACTATTTTTAAAATTTTCTATCGGGCATGTGCACTCAGCAGCAAGAGATAGAGAGAAAAAGAGAATGAGAAAGCGAGCTGCCAGGTCCTGGACTTGAACCATGGTCGGCCATGTGGGGGTCCAGTGCTTTAACCACCACACCACCTGCTGGCCCTCTCCTCCCCCCCAAAAAAAGCTTTTTAACAGACACAGGAATGCAGGAAGATGGGGCAAATGGGTTGTGGAACAGCACACCACAAGTGAGTGAATAAAAGAGTGTGGCCAATCTTATCTCTCTCTCAAGAAAAAAACTGTACTAGTAGAACACAAATTGAAGGTACACACCATGTTGTGGTGTTCTTTGTTGAAAATGGCGAATATAGGGTCCAGTAGATGGTGTAGTGGTTATGTTGCTGGACTCCCACGTAGTTGACTGTAGTTCAAGTCCTGGACCCAGCAGTTTGAAACACACTGGGTGTGTGTGCGTGTGTGCCCAAGATCCTAAGAGAATACTGGAGGAGAAGGAATAGAGAGAGAGTGGCCGTTCTCCTGGGGGGAGATTTCTCTCTTCTGTCTGTCTCTCTGGTGAGCACACTCTACAGCAAAAATCTCCCCCCACACACAAAAAAAAAGAAAATGAAGAATATATTAATATCCTTGATTCAATTATTATACACTGCATGCATACTTTGAAAATCCATATTGGGGACCAGCAGATGGCATAATGGTTATGTTTCTGGACTCCTACATAGTAAACTGCCGTTCAAGTCCTGGA
Source organism: Tupaia tana (assembly GCA_026018925.1). Classification (NCBI taxonomy): domain Eukaryota; kingdom Metazoa; phylum Chordata; class Mammalia; order Scandentia; family Tupaiidae; genus Tupaia; species Tupaia tana. The sequence goes on from JAKSZU010000016.1 coordinate 62,705,141, forward strand.
CTCAGTGGCTCGAAACTCACACCAGGTGCGTGCGCATGCATGCCCAAGATCCCGAGGGGAGAATAGAGAAGAGATTGTGGCGTGTCCATTTCCCTGGTGATTTTTTGCTTCCTGCCTCTCTCCATCTCTCTGGCAAGCACATGAGCCCTATGGCAAAAATCTCTCTTAAAAAAAAAGAAAATCGGGAACCAGCAGTTAGCGTAATGGCTATGTCGCAGGACTCCCATGTAGTCGACCGCGGTTCGTGTCCCAGACCCGGTGGCTTAAAACTCATGCCAGGCGCGTGTGCCTGTGTGCCCAAGATCCCGAGAGGAGAATGGAGGAGAAGGGATTGCGGCGTGACCATCCCCCCTGGGGGGTGATTTCTCACTTTCTGTCTCTATGTCTCTGTCTGTCTGGCGAGCGCACGCGCCCTATAGTGAAAATTTCTCTCAAAAAAAAAAAAAAAAAGAAAGAAAATCCACATTGTACCCATGAAGATATACATCAATTAAATGGATTGTCAGGGAAGTCATGAAGCATTTTTGCACAGAAAAACAGAAAAATACATCATGACTTCCCCAACGATCTAACATATGCGCGATGAACCACGGCAGCAGGCGCCATTAGGAACTACTCCAGGAAGGGCTGCAGGACGCCAAAGCAGGGCCTGGGGTTCATTTCTGAGCTGTTGGTGCCTTGCCCCCTGTGCTAGGCTGGGAGATGAGGATGGGGCTACAGGAGCAGTCTCGGCCAGGCCTGTGCTACCGATTTCGTCTTTCCTTTCTGACAAAGGAGAGAACGAGGCACAGGCAGGATACAGGGAACGCAGAGAAGTGGGAGGTGGTGGAGCTTCACACCCCAGAGCCCTTATCCAGAGATTAGTGCATGAAACGCTGAGGATCAGACTTCTTTTTTTTTTTAATAATTATTTAACTTTATTTATTGATTTTAATTTGACCAGAGAGGGACAGAGTGGGGGAGTGTTTAAAGTGAGAAAGCAAGCTGCCAGGCCTGGGACTCGAACCGTGGTCAGCCATGTGTAAGTCCAGTGTCCTTAACCATCGCGCCACCTGCTGGCCCCTGAGGATCAGATTTTAATTAGAGTTTGTTTTTGTGGGTTTTTTAGATTTCCAGGGCCAACCAGTAGTGTGGTGGTGAAGGTGCTGGATTCCTCAAAGCCAACTGCTTGGTTCAAGTCCCAGATTCAGGGCCTTGAAACACACACCAGGTGCACGTGTGTGCCCAAAGTCCCGAAAAAAAAAGAAAGATGGAGGAGAAGGGATTGATTTGTGACAGTTCCCATGGGGGAGAGGTTCCCCTTTCTGTCTTTCTTACACGTGCATTCTGGCAAATTTTGAAACAAAATTCTTTGTCAGGCAAATTCCCACCCCTGTATGAATCAGCTCATTCCTGGCGGGAAGTCTCTTTGCTCCAGAGAATATCAGTGATCGCTGGAGAGACAGAGAGACATAGAGAGACAGAAAGTAAGACATTACCTCCCCAGGGTGGGATGGTCACATGGCAATCCCTTTTTCTCCATTTTCCTTAGAATTTTTGGGCATACATGCCTGGCATGAGTTTTAAGTTGCTGGGTCCAGGATGCGAACTGTGGTCAACTACATGGGAGTCCAGCGACATAACCATTATGCCGTCTGCTGGTCCCATATTTATTTAAATTTATTTTTTATTATTATGTATTTTTTTAATTTGCAGTAGGGCACATACACTCACCAGAGAGTGACAGACAAGTGAGAAAGCAAGCTGCCAGGTCCAGGACTCGAACTGCCATCAGCCATGTGGGCAATGCAGATTTTAACCTCCCAGGAGGAACTGCGAGGGGGGAGTCCTAGAGGAACACTCCCCGTGGCTCCACTTCCTCTCACTGTTCCTGATTATGGGTGGGTTCCCTTTGGGGGTTGGGGAGGTAAGATGATACTGGTTTCTATTGGGTCAGGTTTCTTGGTGGGTGAGCTCAAGTGCACTTCAGCCAAAATACACAACTCACTCTGGCTGGAGCTCAGCCCCACACTGCTGGGGCCTTTCTGCTCTGTGAACTCCCAACGGGTGCCTCAGGCCTTGCCCTTGCTCCACCCAGAGTGCTCTTCCTCCACTCCAAGCCCACTGTTTCTGCCCATTTCCTCAATTCAGATGTTGCCTTCTCGCCATCTCCCTGAATTCCATTAGCTCCTCATGACCCTCCATTTGCTTTTCCTCCTCCTCCTCCTCCTCCTTTAAGAATTAATTTATTTAACTTTATTTATTATTATTATTTTCCAATTTGATCAGAAAAAGAGAGGAAGGGAAAGTGAGAAAGCAAGTCACCAGGTCCGGGATTCAAACCTTAGTTGCACATGTGGGAGTCCAGGGCCTTTAACTACCGCACCACCTGCTGGTCCCCCCTCTTTTAAGAGGTTTTTGCCTTAGGGTGCATGCACTTTAAAGAGACAGACACAGTGAGAGGGAAAGTGAGAAATCACGAAAGCCATGCCGCAATCCCTTCTCCTCCATTTTCCCAGGATCTTGGGCACCAGGATTTTCAAGCCACTGGGTCCAGGACTCAAACCACGGTCGGCCATGTGGGCGCCCAGCGCACACTGCTATGCCACTCCCCAGTTGCTTCCTTCATAGCACTGTTCGGTGCTTGCAACTTCTTTTGTCTAATGCCTATGTACCCCAGTCAGAAAGGCAGGGATGGCACTTGTCTGCTCCTGGGGGTGTCCTCGGCACCCACCACCTGCCTGGCAGAGCGGGTGCTCAGTAAGTGCTGGGATGTGCGGCTCTCCCGCCCTCCCTGCTCCTTCAGGGTATTAAGCTGGAAGAGGAACAGTGGCCGGGCTTCCTCCAGCCTGGGAGGGCAGGTTAACATTGCGATACAAGGTGGGAGGTGTCTCCGCTCCAGTTTCCCAAAGCCCGGCCAGTTCAGTCACAGCCTCAGTGAACAGCTCGGTTTCGTTCTCACAGATCCTGGAGAAAGCAATGACAGCAGCCTGCTTCGTGCTGGGTTCCCAGTCCACTGCATCTCCACCAAGCACACCAAGAGATTCTCCCCATTTGCTGCTTAATTTTTAAATTGGATTTTCTGGGACTGGCTCAGGGAAAGTGGATTAGAGCTGACATCTGAGTAGGCCGTGCTGTATGGGAGTAGCCAGGAGTGCCGAGTCAGACCTGGGCTCAAATTGCGGTGCCAGATATCCGAGCTGGGTGGCCCTAAGCGAATCCTCACCCTCTCTGGGCATTTCTGCTACCATAAAGTTAGAGTAATAACAAACCTTGGCCCAAGACACCTATTTTTATTTTAAATTACTGTATTTCATTATAAAGAGCTTCTGAAGGCCAAAGTCCAGAAGCCAGTTCAAGGCTTGCCGTTCACCATGTAACCTTGGGCAAATCGCTTCTCTTTTCTAGGCTGTTTACGCACCTGTAAACCATGTGTGCAGGGTGATGACTAACGGACAACTAACGGGATAGATCTGGACTCAGCACAAAGTAGGTACTTCTTTTCTTTTTAAAGAAATGATCTAGCTAATTTTATTTATCATTGTTATTTTTAAAATATGCTACAGGACACATGTGTGAGAGAGAGAGAGAGACAGAGAAAGTGAGAAAGCAAGCCACCACGTCCAGACCTTGAACAGTGGCTGACCATGTGGGAGTCCAATGCCTTAATCACCACGCCACCTGCTGGCCCACAGATATTTCTAACAGGCTGCATGTCAGGTAGTGAGCTCCCCATCACTTCCAGGACATTCTGTGAACGCCAGGAGAGGTTGAGTGCAGGACTCAGAGACAGCGTAACCACATCTACAGGAGCTGAGGGTTCCATCTTCCCACCTGCGGCTCCACTGGCTGCTGGGATGTGGAGATCACAGATTACTAGCAGCACCTGGGCAATGGAGACATGCCCTGGCTTCAGCCTTGGGCCTGCCAGTAACTAGCTGTGACCTTGGCAAAGGAGAGCAGCCACTGGCAGTGCCCTGTCCCTAGCTCCTTGATGTGCCAAAGCTCTTCCAACACCTCCAGCTCTGTCTGAGGACTTTTTTCCCCAGTGAGCAGGGAGTGGACAAATGCCCAGCCCCTCCCCTCACAGGGTAACTCTGTCCAGGCTCCCAGTGGGCTTAAGCGGCAGTTCCTCCACTGGTACCTTCTCTGACCCACTTCCCCACTCCCCAACAGGGTTCCCAGGGACCACCCCTAAATTAACTAATTGCACTTAAACCCTTGTCTTGGAGAACCCACATAGAGACAGAAGTTATTTAACCTCAGTGGGAAGGATGAATGAGTGAATAGAGACAGACTGTCACAAGCGTGCCTGGCAGTATGTGTTTAATAAATGAAAAACAAAAGAGGAGGAACCCCTGATCATACCAGACTCCACCCCCTCCCAGTCTACCCTCCTCAGCAAACACAGGTCCCAGGTGATAAAACAATCTTGGAAGCACACACACACTCAACCCAGGGCTTGCCTTTCCCACCCCTGAGGCTTGGGCCGACATGCCGGCTACATGTCTGCTGCCCGGACTGCCCGGCCCAGGCCCAACCGCAGGACGTGCACTGTTCTCTTCTGGTTTTCTGCGGCCCCCAGCCACGGCGTCCACTGGGACTGGTCACAAGGTATCTGGGCTTGCTTCTTCTGGGGCTCCCATATGTAACAGCAGCTTCCAGCCTTACCACTGTGCATGGGTGCCTGGCAGCAAGCTGTCGCTCTCTGGTCATCATGATTTTTCATGGCCTTCTCTGTTTTTGCTTTTGATTTTGAGAGAGATTTTTGTTATACGGTGTTTGCGCTCGCTGGAGAGATAGGAAGTCAGAAATCACCCCCTGGAGGGGATGGCCACACTTCAATCTCTTCTCCTCCATTTTCTCGGGATCTTGGGCACACACGCTCACATGGCCAGCGTGAGCTTTAAGTCACTGGGTCCAGGACTCGAACCACGGTCGACTAGTGGGAGCCCAGCAATGTAACCATTATGCCGTCTGCTGGTCCCCATGGCCTTCTCTGTGGCCTCCACTTGACGGAGCACCTCCCAACACCTCCAGCGTGGACACAGGAAGCGCTGCTGAATGCATGGGCAGCTCCAGGGGGAGGAGCTGTTTCCTATCAGTTTCCCAAGGCCTCTCGTTGGCTTCAATCGTTTCTAGGCTCAGCTTCCAGAGGTACGGAGGCAGCTGACTCCAAGCACTGGGGTCAGACGTGAGCACCTGATGGTGGACAGAGCATGCCTGCAGCAGTACGACAGGGACAGTCCTCTGCAGAAGCTGTCGGAGTGCAGGATACTCGTGCATAAGTCGAGGTGCCCAGGGACCTCATGATTCCTGCAAGTGCCTGCCGGGGGCACAGCTGCCAAGTGGCCACCACTCCTGAGGGATGAGGCCAGGCCAATGTGAAGGCCAGGTCCAGTCCCTGCAGCCCACTGCCCACCTTCATACCTCAGTTGTCTCTTGGAAATCTGCCAACCTGGCTGCCTTCCAAGAGGAGGCATTTCCCAGGCAGGATTAGCTCCAGTCCTCACCTGTGGGCTTCACGAGGGCACCACCTAGGAGGCCCTGGTGCAACTGGGCCCTGTGGAGACCAGGTCCCCCATTTTGGGGGTCTGGATTGAGCCCTGGGCATTGCCAGGGGCAGGCTGGAAGGATAGGGAGGACTTACCCTCCGAGAGGTCCAAAGGTGCCAGGGAGGCCAGGGTGAGGCCCATCTCCAGTGGAGTCCCACCTCCAGAGAGGACCGGGGCCCTCAGGGGGCTCTCTGAGGGCGAGGACCTGTCTCCACACCGGCAGCCACAGCAGGGGCTGGCCACGTGCACCTGGCCACCTTCTTCCTGGCCATGGCACTGCTTCAGGTGGCCACAGAGGTGGCAGGTGAGGGCTGAGTAGACAATGCCACTGCCCAGGTCATCCCTGAGGGCATCTGTGGCTTGCTCTGGGGACAGCAGGGGCTTCTGCCTGCTGTCTCCCTTAGCCATGGGCTCTGGGCCGAGGTGGTCTGGGGAGCTGCTGGGGAGGAGTGAGTTCTGAGGGCTCTGAGGCGGCTCCAGGTCCAATCCAAAGGTGAACAGGGGGACAGAGACTGAGGCTGCATCCCCAGGGCAGCCAGGGAGAAGGTTCTGGAAGGGCTTGTAGCCCCCTTCCCCACTGCTGACCCCACATCCAGGTGTCCCTGGGGCCCCAGCACTGCTAGCAAGCAGGCTTGAGAAGGCCTTGTACCCAGCCTCTCCGGGAGGGCTGCAGCCTGCCCCTGCACCACAGGGGGTGCTGCCCTGCTCCACCGCATGCATGAACTCGCGGTAGCCGCTGGCGGGGGCTGAGGCGGGGGCTGAGGCTCCCCTGTGCTGGAGGACACTCTGGCGGAGAATCTGCTCCCAGGTTTCAGGCTCAGGCTGGACCATACTGAGTGCCTCGGAGGGCTGGGGGACACAGGGGACCTCGGGGTCCACTTCCTCCAGGTGTGCGGCCAGCTGGGGGTCTGGGCCAAGTTCTCCGGGACTTGGGGACTGGCTGAGGGAGCTGCTGAAGCTGCGGTAAGCGGGGTTGTCTGCGATGACCACAGGCATCTCCGTGCCAGCCAAGGCGGGGCCCTGGGGCAGGCTGGCTGGAGGATCTGGCTCCAGGTCCAAGGGCCGCTCCTCACCCTGTGAAAATGCCTGCTTGGGTCCTGCCCTGGGGAACTCAGCCCAGGGCATCTGAGCGTGCACGCTCCCTGACGGCGGAATAAGGCACAACTCTCCCAAGTCCTGCTGGCCAGGGTCATTGTCCTTGTCCCCGAGCAGGTCCAGGAACAGGCTCTCTGTCAGCCTGGCCACAATGCCCTCTCTCCCGTCTTGGAAGCTGCTCCCACTGCCCTCCGGCGACGTGCAGATGCTCCCTTCGTCCTCCGCTTCCTCCTCCTCGCTCTCCAACGGGGCCTCAAACAGCTCCACGCTCTGCACCACGCTGATGCTCTCGGGCCAGAGGACCGTCTTGCTGACCTCCACGGGGCGCCACGCTGGCTTTCCAGGGCCCTGGAAGGGCCTGTTTCTAGGAGCCTTGGGGGCATCCTCATCCCTTTTCATGCCATGCTCCAGCAAACAGGGCAGGAGCTTTGTAAGACAAGTCTTCCAGTGTCTGCGAAGGCCAAGAAATGTTTGGTCAGCGTTCAGTTTTGACATCTGAAAAACCCATTTGTCCCTCACGGTCAGTGTGGAATCACGCTGTACTAACTAACGTCTGTCTACCACAGACATGCCCCGTCACTTCACAATCAGTAATCTCTGTTTTCACTGCTAGACCAGAAACTTCTTGAGGGGAGGGCATTTTTTCTCCCTTCAGGATCTCTGGAGCCTGGTATAAGGCCTAGTGTCTTATATAAACCCAGCCTACGGAACACATAAAATCTGGAAAAAGTCCTTGGAGCCCCCTTCCCCACTGCTGGCCCCAAATCTAGATGTCCCTGGAGCCCCAGCACTGCTAGCAAGCAGGCTCAAGATGGCCTTGTACCCAGCCTCTCCGGGAGGGCCACAATCATGCCTTCTTCCATCTTCAGGGAGCGCAGATGTTCAGGCGCCCTGGCTGAGTTTCCAAGTGCACGACCCAAGGAGGCATCTACCTGGGGCAAGGAGCAGCCCTTTGACCTGGAGGCGGAGGGATGCTTGCTGTATATCCTGCTTGCTGATATTAATATGAGGGGTGATATGGATACATGTAAGTACATATACATATAGATATTCATAACTATATAGATGTATATAAATACATATATTTATACATTTTATCTATATCTATATATTTTTAATAATTTTCCAGAGGGCACATGCGCTTATGTTGGAGGGGGTAGCAGGTGCAGAGGGAGAAAGAAAAAGCACCTTCCGGGACTAGCAGTTAGCGTAATGGCTATGTTGCTGAATTCCCATGTAGTCGACCACAGTTCGAGTCCCGGACCCGGTGGCTTAAACTCACGCTGGGGTGCATGTGTGTGTGTGCCCAAGATCCCGAGAGGAGAATGGAGTATAAGGAATTGTGGCGTGGCCATCCCCCCTGGGGGGTGATTTCTCACTTTCTGTCTCTGTCTCTCTCTGTCTTTCTGGCGAGCGCACGTGCCCTATAGCAAAAACCTCTCCAAAAAAAAAAAAAAAAAAAAAAGAAAGAAAGAAAGAGAAAAAAAGAAAAAAAGCAAGCAAGCAAGCGAGCGAGCACCTTCTAATGGGGCGGCCACGCTGCAATCCCTTCTCTTCCATTTCTCCTTTTGGAATTTTGGGCACACACAAGCACTCACTGTTTCTCAAGCCTCTGGGTCTGGGATTTGAACCACATGGTTGGCCATGTGAGGTCCAGTTCCCTTAACTAGACCATGGACTGGCCCAATGGTGATATTTAAAAGCAACACCCTATCCTAAGTCCTGATCCATTAGAATGGAAGTGGGGTCCTTGGGCTGCAGCAGGGGCCCCCTGTGCCAGGTATAAACCCTTCAGTTACTGGACTGTGGGCAAGTCCAAGAGTCCCCGAGAGAGGGGCTAAGGAGGCCAGCGTGGTGGTGGCACCCTCAAAGGTTCAGGATAGCAGCTACTTGCCTGCAAGTATTCCTTTTACAAATAGGTAAAACTGCTGCAGTTGCCCTGGTTGCTAACTCTATCGGCCTTGCTCAGGCCAGGCTTAGCCTGCAACCCACCTACCTGGGCTTCCCCTCCGCCTGCCACACCTCAAAGCCACATGCCATGGGGACAACCGTGAAATGCTAGGGAAGAGAAGGCAGCCGTGGAGGGGGCACCCAGAGCCCCAGTTGTATCGCCTTCCAAAGCCATGCAGGCCATGACCTAAGTTCAGACACTTACGGGCACTTTGCTGGTTCCTGGCCTCGGGACTGCCTCTCCCACAGCGACATCTACAACAGAGGCAGACAATGAGTCAGAGCAAGTGGCGTCCCAGCCTGGCCTGATGCGCAGCCATGCTCAGGAAAGGGCTAAGTCTCGACGTCACACATCACACGGCCTGAAGTCCAAAACAGTCACTTAAGCCGAGTCTCAGTTTCCCGGGAATTGAGACTCCCCTGGTATGTGTACACACACACGCACACACACACACCCCACACACTTTAGAGGCTAGGGGCCAGCAGGTGGTGTGGCAGTGTGCACCGCTCTGCGATGCCGGCCCACACGGGCCCAGGTTTGCATGCTGAGGCCTGTACACACCAGGGCCCGTGATCCAGGCTGGGGTGGACAGCAGAGTGAAGACCCTGTTGGGGTTGCCTGTTCCTCAAGCCTCCATGGAAAAGAAAATTTTCTTTTTAAGTTTATTTCTTAAAAGAGAGAGAGAAAGAGAGAGAGAAAGAGGCTCCCTGGACAGGGTGTCATCACACAGCGATCCCTCCCAGCCTTGCAGCCCAGGATCACGGACAGGCACATGCGTATGCACCAACATATTTCATATCAACTGTGCTCTGCAGCCTTCCGTGTGGCTCCGGGATCACAGAGCTGTCCCCTACTGAGTGGCTGGGCCAGTCCTAATAGCAATAGTGGCCATGGACAACAGCAAACATCGCTACCACCTCTGCTCCTCCTACCCTTGCTGCCAGCCTCACTGGGGCCCTTGCTTTGATCAGTGGAATGTGGGGGAAGTGACCCTGGGCCAGTCGAGGGCTGAAGTCTCAAGAGGCCTGTGACCTTCCACCCTTGAGAACTGGGCCAGCCCGCCAGAGGATGAGAGGAGCATGGCTTAGTCACTGCTGCCCCAGCTGGGACCCAGCCAACTGCCAGTCCTGTGCGTGAGGCCCCCATGCATGAGACCACGGGGGCTGACCAGCTCAGTCGAGATCTACCCAACTGCTGACCTGTGGAAGGAGGCCCAAGCTTAATGGTCGTTTTCACCCTCTAATCTTGGAAGTGATTTGTTACCGAGCAAAAGCTAATAGATACAGAAATGGCCCCGAGTATGGCCAGGGTATGAACACACACTCTTGGCATACTGTCTCACTTTGTTCCAACATCAGCCCAAACAGGTGGACACTGCTACAACTACACGGGGAAACTGAGGCTCAGAGAAGTGAAGCTACTGGTTCGAGTCTCTGCTGCAGGAAAGGAGCAGACTAGGGGTCAGAGCCAGCACTGTTGGACACCAGAGCCCACAGGAGAGTCGGGGGATCTGGGACCCTCAGGCCTTCCAGACAAGTCTCCCTTGCTCCTTGCTATGAAACCCACCCACTTAACTACATGGCTGTGGCCCCGGGGAAGCTGACCCACCCCAGCCTGGCTGGTTTCAAGGTGTCCCCAGTCCCTATTGGTGACAGCCTTAGGAAAGCCTGGGACGCAGATCAGGCCACTGTGATGGGGAGCCGTGCTGGTGCACGGCCGCTCTTAGGAGGAAGATGCAGAAGGCTGCACCCTCTCCCCTCCTTCCGGCTTCCTGCCCTGGTATAGGCACCTCCCCAGGAACGGCAGAGATGGCCCAAACTAAGACACCCACCCCAGGCTGAAGCAGAAGCTATAGCAGCCCAGGGGAGGGGTGGGGAGTAAGGGCAAGACCCTGCTGACCACAGGGTGGAGTCAACCTGCCCTGAAACCTCCTCGATTCCCAAGCCAGTGACTGCGCCCCGACCCCAGACGTTCCGATCCCTGTTTCTGAGACACGCAGCCCAGAGCATCCTGACCCACACCGTCTCCTACCTGAGAGTCCTGGATAACGATCGCCACCAGGGGGCTATGGGCCGGGTTGGGGATCTGGTCCCACCATTCTTTCTTAATCCTGAAAATCAAAAGGAAGAGGAGTTGGTCAGTATCCCTCCATAGACGCTTCAGAGTCACTCGTATTTATTAGGCATCGAAGACCATGTGGATTCATTTTTGCTGTCAAAATCTCACTTTAAGTGGGGGAAATGGATTCTGTCTCTAACCCCGTTCTGCATATGAGAGACAGAGGCCCAAAGAGGTGAAGTGACAGCTGGGACGTGACAGACCCGGTTCACACTCGAACAGCGTAACCCAGAATGGAGTTCCTGATGAGCCCACCTCGACCTCAGGGGGAAGGAGGCCCCAGGGGATGAGAGGAAACGAACGGCACAGAGAGGACTCCGGGTGTCCCCGTCACAATCCTCTCATTCGAGCAACCCCAGGCAAGCTGTCAGGGAGGGCCTGGGACGGGTCCTTGGAGAGACAAGTCGTTTCTCTTCGTGGTCTGTCTGGGCCCAGTGCGGCACCTCTGGTCCTCGGGTGGCTTTGGGGTTGGCCTCTGCCCACCGTTCAGCCAACACCTACTCACTGAGCAACTGTTACGCACCACCCACGGTGCCCGGCTCTGGGGCTGCAGCGGTGGACAGACAGATGTCCGCCCTTGCGTAGCCAACCTTTGAGAGGGGCAGACAGACAGCAACGGGAGACAGGAACGACTACGTGACATCATTCGTTTGTGGTAGTAAGTGCCATGGATAAAGGGGTGAGGAATCGGGGGTGAGGCCAGGCACAGCCTCTGAGGGGGAGAATTCTAAGCAGGAACCAAAGTTGATGAAGGGACTTGGGAGAGGCTTTCCAGACAGGGCACAGCATGTGGGAAGGCTCTGAGGAAGGCACATGCTGGCATGTTCAGAGAACAGCCAGGAGGCCGGAGTGCTGGGCTGCTGGGAGCCGAGCAGGGGAGGAGTGCCGGATGAGTGGGAGACCAGCCCAGGCTGCTCCCGCGCACAGTGAGAGGATGTGGAGGGGGACCTGCCCTCCCGACACACCCCGGGAGCACCTGGCCACGAGTGAGTCCTTTTGTCATCATGCCAGTCCTCAGTGAGTTAGGTAAGGCCTGCGAGCCTATTTCAGAGATAGGAAGACCGAGGCTCTGAGACGCCATGATTCCAAGGACTAGAACTCACTGGAAACAAGGTTCCTTCTTCTACCCTGCAGCTCCCTCCCACCCCAAATCTCAGTCCTCTGCCTCTTTCAGTTGATGAAATAAGTTCTCACCATTACTAACCCCCAAAGAAGGAACCCCAGGCTCAGAGGCTAAGGGAGTGGGTGGTCACTGGCTATTAGGCACCAAGGCCAGGATTCCAGTCCAGACCTCCTGATCCCACCAGGGCATCATCTCAAATTCCCATCTCCTGCCACCTGGCCCCAGGTGCCTGCACCAGACCCCAGGCACCCAGGGAGTGAAAGTTTGTGGGACGACCCCATCTCCCTTTTGCCAAAGGAAGGCCCTTCTCCACCTCTTCCCGTGGCCAGCTCTTTCTCCCCAGGCAGGTCTCAGCTCAAATGCCCCCTCCTCAGAGACCTGCCTGGGCCTCCCATCCAAAGAACACCCCCAAACACCACCTCCTGTACTCTGGTCTGTCTGCTTCATTTCTGGGTCACCACGGAAAACTATGTGTTACCAGCTTACAGTGTTTTCTGCCCCTCACCCCCACCCCCAAGTGAGGTGCAGGTTTTAGGAGCTGTTCTCATTGGTCTTACTCTCAGCTGTAGTCTCAGTGCCTGACACATAGCAGCTGCTCAATATATATTACTAAAGGAAAAGGCTGTCGACCGACAGACCCAAAGGAGCCCTCCCTCCCACCCCACATGCCAGAGGAGCTGGCTAGGTGGCCATGCCAAAGGCTGGGACTTACCTGACAAAGCTGTAGTAGAAGAACAGGCAGATAGCTGGGATGGCCACGCAGGAGATGCTGACGCTGAGCGGGAGGCGCTTCTCGAAGGGCAGGTCGTAGTCTGAGAGTGGGAGGGGAAGCCATGAGCCGGCATCGTGCTACGGGGTGGCCTGGGCGCCATGTCCCAGAGCTGTGGACCGAGGCCCCAGCAGAAATCAGCTGTTCTCACATTACATTATAGTGGCGGTATCACGAAATATCGCTCACGCTCATCTACTTCCAAGCTCCCTCACTCAGAGCTACCCCTTGGTCTTACCATGTAATGTTGATAATGAAGCCCATCCATTCCTAGACTAAAAGATGTTCAGAATGTTTTGGTTTTGTATTTTTGTTAATTGCCAGAGGGTGTGTGCACTCAGTAGAGAGAGACAGAGAGACATAGAAAGAGGGAGAAAGCACCCCCTCTGAGATCATTCAACCATCCCTTCTCCGCATCTCCTTCCCTTCAGGATTTTGGGTAAGCGTGCACATGCTCTTGGCGTGTTTCTCAAGCCGCTTGGTCTGAGACTTGAACTGCACAGTTGGCCATATGGTATCCAGCTGTCTTAGCCACCAGGCCATACAGCCGGCCCTAGAACAACTCATTTCCTTTGTATGCCTATGTATTTTATGGGTTTAAAAATATTCTCTTGAGATGGGGCCTGGCTTCATCAGACTGCCAAAGGTTTCAAGTCACAAAGACTGTTAAGGGTCTTTGTCCTGGAGAATAATGGCGACTCAAGTGGACAGAGCCCTAGTACCCAAGTTTCCACAGGGAGGAAAGTCACTCAACTTTCACAGTGGACTGTAACGTAAGTAAGAAATACACTTCTACAGTGTTAAGCCATGGAAATTGTGGGCTTCTTTGTTACACAGACCAACCTACCTGGCCTGAACAATACAACAGCAAAGTGAAAAATTATTGAGTCATCGGCAAAGTCATGACATACTTTTCTATGTTTTTCTATGCCGAAATGCATCATGACTTTTCTGACAACCTAATAAATACCCCAGCAAAGGCATCCTATGATATGAAAGCCCAGAGACTCAGCTAGAGGAAGTGTCTGGCCACAGAGTAAAAGTAGGGGATGGAGTTCTAACAGCTCAGGACTCAGATACTCACTGTTAAGCCACTTGGCGCTGGGACTCCACTCACTCCAGGTGCTGTTATAGCTCTGAGACCAGGCCCTGACCCGTGCACTGTAGGTAACTCCAGACTTTAGGGTCCTGGCTGGGAGGCGAAGGGTAGGTACTAAGTAGGTCACATTATAGATTTTGAACTGGAAGAGGAAAGCGAGATGTTAATCAATTGGGGATGAGGTGGAACATACCACTCCCATCCTGGCTGCTGTCCTTAGCTGACTCCACATATTTAAGAGCTACCAGCCTGTGTATACAGCCATGCCCCCAATTCAAGTCATGGCTTGCCAATTGTGACTAGGCTTGAGTGGATGAGTCAGGGCACCAGCCTTCATTCTGTCTTCTTCATCGACTAGCCATATAATATTACTCAGAAAAACTGATTAATCATCTGAGTTTTAGTTTCCCCATCCGTAAAACAAGAATAAGAGTCACTATTTCCACCTGATGGCTGTGTGATCTTAAGGAACTGACATAACCTCTCTGGACCTTGATGCTCTCTTCTACACCATGGAGATGATGAAAGTGCCAACCCTGCTGTTGTGAGGATAAAATTGGTTAACAGAAAAAAGCACTTAGAATAGGGTCTGGTGGGAACCAGCAGTTAGCGTAATGGCTATGTCGCTGGACTCCCACGTAGTCGACCGCGGTTCGTGTCCCGGACCCAGTGGCTTAAAACTCACGCCGGGCGCGTGTGCGTGCGTGCCCAAGATCCCGAGAGGAGAATGGAGGAGAAGGGATTGCGGCGTGACCATCCCCCCGGGGGGTGATTTCTCGCTTTCTGTCTCTATGTCTCTCTCTGTCTGTCTGGCGAGCTCACGCGCCCTATAGTGAAAATCTCTCTCAAAAAAAAAAAAAAAATGAATAGGGTCTGGCACAAAGGAATTGCAGAGTGATTCTTCTAAAGCGCTGGTAAGGACAATGTGGCCGTCCATCTTTGGTCAAGTTCAAACTCACTGGGCTAGATCTAAGGTCCTGCCCAATCTGGCCCCCACTAGGAAATGACCTCCAAGATCCATTAAGGAAAGACACGTTTTTTTTTTTTTTTTAAGAGAAAGGCATAGTGATCATGGCAGACAGATTCAAAGATGGCCACCATGACCCTACCTTAATCATGTCCTGTATAATCCCATCTTGAGTGTGGGTGAGATCTATGACTCATTTCGAAACATAGGATACATAGGGGACTGCATGTACATGACTACATTACATAAGACTGTAATGTCCAGTTGGCCGGCAACCCTCTCTGCCTTGGTGGCTTCCAAAAGCCACGAGGAGAGGAATTCAGAGTGGCCTCCAGTCAACACTCAGCAAGAAACTGAGCTCTAAGTCCAAAAGCCCACAAAGAACCGAACACTGCCAACATCACATGAACCCGGTCCTTCCCCAGTTGAGTCTCAGATGACATCACAGCCCCAGCTGACACCTGATTACAACTTTTTAAGACTCCAAAGCAGAGAACCCAGCCAAACTATGCCCAGACTCCTGATCCACAGAGACCGTGAGACAATAACCATGTGTGGCTTAAAGCTGCTAGGTTTGTGGGAATATTATTATGCTTCAATGGAAGACTAACACGGTAACATGTGAACATGCACACGTAGGTGAAAACTCCCTAAGAGCACACATACCTCCAGGCCTTACGTCTGCTCTAACCTCGCCTTCCTTTTCCTCTGTGGCAAGAGACAGGCAATCATGGGAAGAGGAACATACTTCTATTCTAAGTCCTTTGGTAGCATCTAAATTTAGATTTCATGTAAATATTACTTGTATAAAAAAAAAACTTTAAAAAGTGAAAAAAGTAAATAAAAGCTGTGTTCATGACAAATTGTGAAGGCAACTGAACTACCCAAATCCTCTGCCAGTAATGCCTCTCCCTGAAGGATCCAGCCCTTGCAGCTCTCTCTTCCTCCTCAGGCCCCAGCAGCTTCCCAGCTTCTAGTAGGTCCACTTCTGCTTGTGGGTTAGGAGTGTGTTTGGGTAAGGGTCTGGTGCAAAAGGGCCAAAGGAAGTTTTCATAAATAGGCAAAGTCCCGACAGGCTGCTGAAGAAACCGGAAACAGCTGAGTTCTCCTGTAACAGCAGAGCTAAGGATGAGTGTGAGCTGGGGAGATTGGAGAGAGGAGAGAACACTCAATCCCTTTCAGTCTCTCTAAACATGAGTAAACTAAAAACAACAGTGAGATTTATGTCACCCAAGGACTCTTACATCCTGGAAAGAAGTAGGGAATTGGGAAATGTTTCACAAAGAAACAAAAGCAGAATCAGAGCTTCTGAGGAACTACTTGTGCTTTGTTTGCTTGTTAAAAAGAAGACCAGGTGTTTCGGAGATCACCTCAGAGAGAAATATTTAGGGCAGGAGAACTAGCACAGGCTCAAGAGGTCAAATCTCAGGTTCAAATCCTAGCCCTGCCCTTTCTAGCTCTGTGACCCTGAGAAACCCACTTTACCTCTCCAAGCCTCAGTGTCTTCCCTTCTAAGCTGGAGAGACTAATATACCTCCCTTCCAGCAAGGCTTTTACAACTGGAAATAATCTGGCTTGTGCATGGCACATAGTAGGCCTACAAGAAATGGTAACCGCTCTTCTTGTGAGCACGGCATTCATGGCCCTGAACAGGTGCTGTTATAGTTCTGTGCTCTCATTTCCTACTTTTTCACGGCATACATTCCCACACCCCAGATCCCACATTCCCACAGTCCATAAATAGTCCATGAATCTGCATTCCACCAAGCCTTCTCTCATGTAGGCCCCTCTGCCTGGCTGACCCTTCCTTGCCTTCCCTAACTAGACCACGTCTATGCATTCTTCTATGCCCAGACCCAGACTTTCCCTCCATATGGAGTCTTGCCTAGAAATCATCCAGGGAAATGAGTAGCTTCACCCCCACAAATTACACAGTAAGTTCCTAATCCTTCTTAGAATTTATCCTATTCGGTCAGTGCACAGTCCTCATCATTATTTAATTGTCAGATCCCTGCAAATCAGCTCTCCTTCCTAAAGGTGTCAATGCACGCATTTGAATGGGAACCTCTGGTCACTACTGTGAGTGTTGTAAGCAAGCATCACTCTGCAAGTGTCACATCAAAGTAAACTCTATGGAGGGCCAGGCCACGGCATTATACAACAGTTGGGCTTAAACCTCGGGAAGGTTCTAAGCCTGCAGTCTCCTCTCTCTTTACTAAAGGTAGGGTCAGTTAACAAATCAGCTGTACCCAGACTTCCTCCTTGACCATGGGCTTCGATGGGGAACTGACATGGACTGACTGTGCCACTTGGACACTCCATGTGCCACCTACAATCTCACGTGTCCTCGAACTCTTCTTTTACAAATGAGGAGCAGTGAGCAGAAACATCTCTTGTCTGCACTGAGGAAAGGGGGCTGGAAAGTGGAGGGACTTGCGTAGGGCAGAGCCAGGTGGGAAGCCGGGCCATCCCCTCAGGCTCCTGCTCCAAGACCTGAGTCTCTGGCCACCCCTTCCATTCCCAAGAGGAGGTCCTGGAGAGCCCTGGCCCCGTGCCCACTCACATCTGCAGGGTCGTTTTCATTGGAAACGTTGACCAGGTAGATGAGCTCAGTGTGCAGGAAACTCTCAGGAGGGTACGGGTTGCTCCAGGTCAGCAGCCATGTGTTGGAGATGTCGTCATGAACCGTGAGGTTTGCCGGGGCTCTGGGTTTCACTGTGGGAGAGGTGATACCTGCCTGAGGAGCTGGTATGGACCCAGGGAAGGTGTACTACTCGCAGCCCCGAGGAAAGTGCGCCATGCCCTGGCCCCAGCCTCAGACCACAGGTTATCTAGAATTTTAGTCAATATCTTCTGCACAGAACACTTGCAAGGTACCACATTGGGTTAGAGGATTACAATCATCATACCCAAGATAATGTTTCTAAATTGTACATAGCACTTCAGTGTTTAGTAACTATCTTTCTATAGCAAGTGCAGAATGTATGAGCCAAAGTAACTCAGATCAGTCTTTTCGTGTTCATCCTTCATACTTTTGGTCACATCTAGGTATTGCACTGTACTATTAATTACTGCAGATTTAAACTTAGTCTCGGGACCAGCAGATAGCATAATGGTTAAGTTGCTGGACTCCCACGTAGTCAACTATGGATCAAGTCCCGGACCTGGTGGCTTAAAACTCATGCTGAGCATGTTTGTGTGCATTCCCAGAATTCCAAGAGAAAAATGGAGGAGAGGGGATGGCCACCCGCATGGGGGGGGGGGGGGTGATTTCTCACTTTCTGTCTCTCTGGTGAGTGTACATGCCCTATAGCAAAAATCTCTCTTAAAAATTTTTTTTGTCTCATTTTAAGCAAACATATCTATGAGATCATGGGTAAATCAATGCATCACAATCCATACGCAATTGTAAAAATTATTTTAAAAGGGACCAGCAGTTGGCATAATGGCTATGTCGCTGTACTCCTATGTAGTCAATCACAATTTGAGTCCAGGACCTGGAGGCTTAAACTCATGCCAGACACATGTGCATGCATGCCCAAGATCCTGAGAGGAGAATGGAGGAGAAGGGATTGCAGCGTGGCCATGCCCCCCCGGGGGGTGATTTCTTGCTTTCTGTCTCTCTGTCTGTCTCTGTCTTTCTGGAGAGAACATGCACCCAATAGCAAAAACCTCTCAAAAAAATAAACTCCTGGCCACTAGAGCATCAGGAACCCCTATGGAGGGGTGTAGACTGAAAGCTCTCCGGCACCGAGCTCTGAGTTCCACCTCTGCTGCTGAGTAGCTGTGTGCCCCAAGGCAGGTCACTTGCCTTCTCCCAACTAGTTCATTCAACTGCAAAATGGGCATAACTGTCTTTTAGACAGTGAGACTCAAAGAGGTCACAGGACTTGCCCAAACACAGGTATAAGCAATGTTTTAAACTGTCCTCAAGTATGCCCATGAGAGAATTTCTGCAAACTCTGGGTACCAGGATAAAGTCAGCCTTCCACAGTCAAGACCCTGAGAAGAAGTGGCAGCTAGCTAGGCCACAGAAGGTGGAAGGACTGTTCTCGGTTCAGACTGATCTGCAGCAACTACGCCTTCCATCTGACAGGCCTCATCTCGACACCGCTTCCCAGGCGTTTACGTTTAGGGGTTGAAATAGTTGAACTGAAGGGCCCAGACATATTACTGAGACCAACCCCACTTCAAAGATGGAACTGAGGCCCAGAAAGGGGCAGGGACCCACCAGGTTCAGGAAAACATAAGAGGCTTCCTTCTGCTGCTTGGGCCCGGCATTTTGTGCTTCGGGACCCAGCCAGCTCAGGAACACCTGCTCCCCGGCCATCCCCCTCACCATGCTCGCTGGGCGTGAATAAGCCAGTCCACAGAAGCCGCCTCCCAGCCCACAGGGTCAGGTTGTAGCTGTCAGCTGAGGTCACGTCCTCCATGATAAACGGGGTACACATGCACATGGCGTCTTCGCTGTTCTCAGGGACACATGTGAAGTTTCTGCAGACACAGGAGCTGGGTTACAGACAGGCCATGGTGACCATGGTGGCCCCTGGGCCAAGGCCCAGGGAACCACAGGCTCTTCCTACTCCCTGATCTCCTGACTTGAGGACCAGATCTGGGGGAATGGCCAGGGTGGTGTGGTGGGGATAGTAGACCAGGGTAACCACTACACCATCTCCTGGTCTCTAAAACTACTTTTTAATAATACTAAGACGTTATCTATCTTTTTACTCTCTTTCATGAGTGTACAGTGGAGTTTTCCAGAAGTGCTGTGACATCACTGCTCTGATAGCTTGTTGTATGTGGGCTTGTGTGTTGTCGTGATTTAAAGTGTCTCAGTTTCGGGATCAGCAGATGGTATAATGGTTATGTTGCTGAACTCCCACAGAGTCGAGTGCTGTTTGAGTACTGGACCTGGTGGCTTGAAACTCATGCCAGGCGTGTACGTGTGCATGCCCGAAATCCCAAGCAGAGACTACAGAAGAAGGGACTGCAGCATGGCCATCCCCCTAGGGGATCTCTCTGTCTCTGTCTCTCTGGCGAGTCCATACACCTCTCTCTCTAAAAATAAATAAATAAATAAATAAATAAATAAATAAATAAATAAATAAAAAATAAAGTGTCTCAGCCTCAATTTCTAATCAGGTAAATGTTGATTGCTATAAGCCACCTAGATAACAGCTTTTGGGGTCTTTACTAATTTTAAGTGTGCAGAAGTGTCCGTAGACCAAAAAGTTTGAAAACTGCTAGTTGAGTCCCACATCCCGTTCATATCCACATGCCACCGTGACACGAGCGCAGAGCACTGGTGTGTGCTCTACTGTCTTGCAGACGTCTCCCAAGAGCTGAGCTCACTTCTGAGCCACACTCAAAAGGCCACAGCAAACCACGTTTGGCAATACACACTGGAGAGCACTGTCTGGTTCAGGCTGACTCCGGGTGCAAACTCTAGGCCCGGCCTCCCTCCCCACCTCACAGGCTTACTCAGGGGACATGGGGTAGTCCAGCCGGTACAACAGACGGAGCTCGAAGCTGCAGTTGGTGGGACTGTCCATCTCCCACTCGCAGGTGAAGGTGCTGAGGAAGTCGGAGAAGCAAGTGGGCTCGCGCAGGACTTCAACACCCCCTGGAGAGACACAGACACACTCTGAGCAGCGGGGACAATCCCAGTACAAACCCTGCAAGGTCCTTGCTGACTGGGCCACCCTGTGAGTTTGCAAACCTCCCCCTTACTCCTGCTCCTCTAGGCAGGCTTCTCCCGTGGATATCTGCACCGTCCCCCCCCACAGTTCGCTTCTTCAAGGGGGCTCAAGTGTCACCTCAACGAGGCCTTCCCTGACCACCCAATCGTAACCTGAATTCTCCCACTTCACGCAGCTTTCCCCAGCGCCCTTCCTCTGCTCTACATCCTTTTCCTCTTGTTTTCTAACCATCTTCACAATTTGCATGTATATGAAACTGTGTGTTATTGCTGTCCCCTCCCTCTACAATGGCACCATCTTTGTTTTGTTCACCGATGTCTCCTAAGAGCCTGGCATGTAGTCAACAGTGAGTCAGTGCGGCCGAGAGGGTGACTTACCAGCGCCTGCCACCCACAGCAGGAACAGGCAGCTCATGGGGAACAGGCACCCACAGCGAAGTCGCCCCATTGGGAGATGCAAAGGCTCCTGCTGAGAAAAGGGAACAGGTGAGTGCCGACCTGTAGGCTCAACAGGCAGACCTCGCACCAGCGTCACACTGAGACAAGTGCTAGAGGCAGAATGGACTTGAGAGGAGAGCACTAGCCCCCAGCAGTCCAGGAACAAAAAACAACATCCCCAGGGCTGGCAGGCAGCATGGTGGTTAAGGGCACTGGACTCCCACATGGCCGACCATGGTTTGAGTCCAGTACCTGGTGGCTTGCTTTCTCAGCCCCCTCCTCTCCCCCTCACTCTGTCCCTCTCTGGTCAAAATTAAAAATAAATAAAGTTAAATAATTCTTTAAAAAAAAAAAATCCCATCCCACGTTATAGCCCCCGGTAATACTAAGAAGGCCCATTTCCTCCCCCCCTTATCATGGGGTCTTATTTTAAAGGGCGGCTCCCAGGCCCCATCGACTGGTCAGCAGCTGTGTGCTGTCAGAGAGTTCACCATCTCTCCGAGCGCTGGCTTCTGTTTTTCTTTTTTAGGTTTTTTGCTATAGGGTGTGTGAGCTTGACAGAGACAGGCAAAGTGGGAAACCATGGAGTGGGGGTTATGGGCACACCTCCATCCCTTGTCCTCCATTCTCCTCGCGGGATTTCAGGCACGCACACACATGGGCCCAGTGTGATTTTCAAGTTACCGGGCCTGAGATTAAAACCATAGCTGGCCATGTGGGAGTCCAGCACCTTAACTACCATGCCACCTGCTGGTCCTAAGAGTGGTGGCTTTTTTTTTTTTCTGTGTCATGGGAATGATTCCAAGATGAATCTTATGGTTCCACAAAGAAGGAATGAGGGGCTGTGCCTGAAGCCCTGTGCCAGGCATCTGGGGCGCAATGAGGCTCACAGCCACGCTGGGGACCCAGGCCGCTGCCGGAGCTCCTCAGTGACTTTAGCCCTGAAGACCCTGCTCGGCCGCCCCGCCTCCCTCTCCACCTGGGCCCCGCCGCCAGTGCACACTGCACTCTCATAGACAATATGGGACATAGGCAACTACACATGTAAATCCCTAATAAATGACCCCCCAATACTTTAGTGTGTGCTTCAGGAAAACAAGAACATTCTCCTTCCTAACCACAATACAACCAACAAAAGAAGGAAATTAGTGTTGAATATCTGGTGCCAGTTTCCGCCGCAAAGTCCCAGGAACTTTCAGCCTCACAGGTTCACAGGTCCCCAGAGCGTCCTGTGGCAGTGACAGCAAAGGTGTCACTTTAGCTCCAATTTTGAATACAGAGAAACAGGCCAAGAACCCTGTTCAAGTCACACAGCAACACCCCTCTATTCTGCCTCCAACCCCCATCCTTCCAGTCCCTAATCATCATTCTCCATCTACTTCTGAAGTCACTTTCTTTTTTTCTTTTTTTCAATTTTGACATGTGAGGGAGAACGTGAGGCGTTTCCCTTTCTGTACCTGGCTATTTCACTTAACGCCCTCCAGGCTTGCCCATTTAACCGCACATGACAAGATTTCATCCTCTGCAGTAGCTGAGTACCATCCCGTTGTGTGTGTCCTCCATCCCATCATCTGTCGATGGACACTTAGGTTGCCTCTGCATCATGGCTCCGGGGAACAGCGCCGCCATAAGCACTGGGGTGCAGACATCGACCACCTGCTGCCTTCCTTTCCTTTGGACACACGCCCAGTCGCAGGGTGGCTGGATCACAGGGCACTTCCGGTTCTAGCTTTCTGAGGACCCTCCATATTGTTTCCCATAACAAAATTCCAGATAGGGAAGAGGCGCCATGTCTAGTGCTGTAAAATTCAGCGAGGTGAATACGGTCAACAACCACTTCCTGTAAATCTCAGAGTACTGGAAGGAGAGGATTTTGAATGTTCTCAAAACAAACTGGACCCAGCACGCAGGCTCCAGTCTTGGCTCTTAAACATTCTCTGTCCACAAACCAAGTCCTTAATGTTTGGGGGACCACTGACCTGTCTGATCATCTGATGCAAACTCCAAACTCTCTATCAGTGTACGCCGTTCATTTTAGGGGTTCGCAGATTTCCCCCAAAGCCCAAGTGAAGACTCCAGGTCAAAGGATCCTACTCTAGGCAATGGACAGCTAGTGAGAGTCTTTGACTAGGGGAGTGGCAAGATTTTTCAAGAACCCATTGTGGGGCCAAGTCTGGGGGGGGGTGCAGTAGCTGCAGACAGGGACTGCCCCCACCCAGTTTCTTCTCCACACTGCAGCCAGAGTCTTTTTCTTTTCTTTTCCTTTTTTTTTAAAGTTGGAAGCAAGGCCATGAGCTGCAGGCACACACCATCCAATGGGTTTAGTCCCTGAAGGGCTTCTTCATCAGGGGCCAAGCATACCCCAGGGTCCACGGCTCACCAAACAGGAGCATTTCTGACTCAATAAAAATCCAGGCCCCTGAGTGAAAAAAAAAGGTAGTCCCTAAAGAGTATACTCTGTATCACTCTATTTATGTCACATTCTTGCAATCACAGAATTATGGAAATGGAAAACAGATTATGGTTGCTAGGGGTTACCAGGAGGTGGGGGCAGGAAGGGAGTTGGGTGTGGCCATAAAAGGGCAACTGGAGGGATCCCGGTGCTGACAGAACTGTTCAGTATCTTGGCTGTGAGGGTGGAGACGCGAACCTTTGCAGCCTTTGCAGCTCAGTGATGAGTGTGCACTGAGCTCAATCAAGGCACGCTCTCGCACGCACACCCTGAGTACAGACGACTCAGGGGAAATCGGAATGAGACCAGTGGGTCATATCAGCGTCAGAATCCTTGTGATATTTCCTGTGGATCTGTAAGACACTGCCTCTGGGGACACTGGGAGTAGAGGGAATCTCACTCGTTATTTTTCATAACTGCACGTAGGCCTACATTATTTTTAAATAAAAAGTTTAATTTAAGAAAATGAAAAAAGGCCAGCCCCATAGCAGTGATTAAACCCTGTGCACTGGGAGCCAGATCACAGAAGAGCAATCGTGATTCCAATCTCAGTCCCAACAGCTTGAAAAAGCACACTGATTGTGTGTGTGTGTGTGTGTGTGTGTGTGTGTGTCCTAAATCCCAAAATGATGGGGAAATGGAGAAGGTATTAAGTTTTAAAATAGAACACTACTGGGGCCAGCAGGTGGAGTGGTGGTTAAGGGCGCTGGACTCCCACATGGCCAACTGCAGTTTGAGTCCCAGACCTGGAGGCCTACTTTCTCACTTTCTCTCTCTCTCTCTCTGAACCTCTCTGCTCAAATTTAAAAATAAATAAATAAAGTCAAATAAGATAATTCTTTTAAAAAAATAGAACATTATTAAAAAAAGAAAAAAGATCCAAACCCCCTGATGATGGGGTGCTTCCTACCCTCTCATGTTCCTTCCTACCTTCTTCCCTCCCTGACAAGCTCCAGGGACCTTGTGAACCCCAATCCTCCCAGCCCTGACCTATCTTGAAGACTCTGCAGCTACACACACTTCAAAGAGGCCTTCTCGGACACCTCCCCCATCCAACAGGGCTCTCCCCTGTGACTTATCACAGCACCCTGCTTCTTTCTGTGGCAGTACTTATCACCACCTTTAATCGTATTAGTGAGGTTACATGTGTGAATGTTTATTTCATTTCAGAATGCAGATGGCAAAGATAAAAAAATTTGACTGCAAAAAATGTTTTCAACTTCCCTGGATCATTAAAAACACTAAGCAAGCAGGCAGAAAGCTAGAAAAAGCTAGCAATCTACATTTCTTTCTTTGTTTAAGAATTACTTTTATTTAACTTTACTTATTTATTTATTTACTTACTTATTTTAATTTGACCAGAGAGGGACAGAGTAAGAGAGAAAGAGAGAGGGAAAGTGAGAAAGCAAGCCGCCAAGTCTAGGACTTAAATTGTGGTCAGCATGTGGGAGTCTAGCACCCTTAACCACCATGCCACCTGCTGGCCCCAGCACTCTACATTTCAAAGAGCCTTAATATATAAAGAGATCTTATGAAGCAATAAGACAATCATCTCTTTAAGGACCTAGGTAAAGGACATGAATAGTTCACATTAGTACCCCCTGGTGGGAAGATGTGAACCAGTCTGCTGCTGGTTCATGAAGGTGGGAGCTTTGTCTGTCCTGGGCAGTGCCTAAAACAGTGCCTGACACACACACAGTATGAGCTCAGCGAACGTCTATTAAATGATTGAGTGCTTATGATTCAGGAATAACAAACTCAATAAATTATTTTTACTTATTTATTTGGAATGTCAGAGGGCATGTGCACTCATAGGGGGAGAGAGAGAGAGAAAGCTCCATGGGGAATGGATATACCACAATCCACTCTGCTATTTCTTCCTCCTTTTGGGATTTTGGGCATGCACGCACATGCGCCTGGCATGTTTTTAAAGCAACCAGGACCAGGATTTGAACCACATAGTCAGCCATGGGGGCTCCAGCCACCTTAGCCGCCGTGCCACCAGCTGGCCCAATAAACCATTTGTAAACACAAACTATATACCAAGCTTTAGCCCATAATTTGAACCTACTTCAGAATCCATGTGCTTAGCCACTGTGCTTTGCTGCCTCTTGAAATACAGTCCCTGAACCCCGGGGGATGGTTTTATTAGCCCCATGAGCCAAATAGGAAGACTGAGGCCCAGGGAGGGCAAGTGACACAGCCAAGGTCAAGAAGTTAGGAAGCCGGCGCAGTCGGTGAGAGCCCGAGCCAGGAAGCGAGCAGAAGCGCCCAGACCGGAAAACATGCCAGCTGGCAGGAAGACACACTGGACTCACTTTTGTTTAGTTTAGGAGGAGGTAAGGAGTGAGTCTTGAACTGTCAGAAGGCAGCAGCAGTCTCGAAGCGGCCAGGCAGGCCTTCCAGAGCCCCTGGGTGAGCCGGCGTCCGGCTCCTCTTCCCTCTGGGCTGGAAACCTAGAGGGGCTGGCTCTGCAGACAGGAAGCAGTCAGCCCCATGACAAGTGGCAAATGGACAGGAAGCCAGGGGCCGTAGGGACTGCGGTGGCTTCCAGAGCAGCTGACCCCTGAAACTGCAGCCTCTGAAGGCGGCCTGGAGCCTCCTCTGGACTGCAGGACAGCTGGGCCTGGCTGGCAGGAGGCCAGGGACGCACTTCTTCCTGAGACAGCAGCCCGCTGGGGTTCCCAGAACTGGTGGCCACGTCAGCAGCCCCACCCGGACAGTGAGGCAGGCCAGGCCAGGGCCCCACCCCGAGCCCGGCTCATGGGGGCAGGGGTGGAGACAGGCTGGTTCTGCTGCCACCAGGAACAGTGGCAGCAAACTCACCCAAGGAGCCCTTCAGCCTCCCTGTGGACCTACTGCTCACTCAGGGTCCCCACCCACTTACCCATGCCCTCATGGGTTCTTTTTCTTTTTAAGCTTATTGATTTATATTTTCCACGAGCAAAGGAGACAGAGAGAGACACGAGACAACACCCCCAACAGGGTACCGCTGCCACAGTCCACCCCCAGCCCCAGCCAGCCCAGGATCACCGACACACATGTGCCTCGCGCATTCAGAGGGGTCTCTGGATATGAACCTTGAACCTTCCTGTTGGGTCATTCTCAGAGCACTTCACTACTGTGCTAACATCTGCCCCGATGCTCCACGTATCTGTTTTAATTTGCCAAAGGTAGAATGCACTTGCCAGAGAGAGACAGAAAGAAACAGCAAGTAAGAAAATATCCCTCATGGGAAACGTCCACACCGCAATCCCTTCTCCTCCATCTCTCTCCTCTCAGGATTTTGGCCATGTAAACGAAGTGTGCCTTAGCATGTTTTCCTCGCAGCCGGGTCTGAGACTCGAACTGCACAGTCGGCCATGTGGGATCTAGCCACCTTAACCACCATGCATCTGGCTGTTCCCCCTTATGTATTATTTTTCAAGTGTCTTCCAAGCACCTACTGTGCCCTATGACAGACACACACAGGCCATGCACGCATTCATTCCTTTCTTCTTTAACAAATATTTGAGCAAGACGCGTGCCTGCCCAGAGTCCCAAGAAGGGAAGGGAAGAGAAAGGACTGTGGCATGGCCATTCCTCCTGTGGGGGTGATTTCTCACTTTCCATCTCTCTGTATTTCTCTTCCCTGTTCTTCAGCAGGAGCACACGCCTTCTAACAAAAACCTAAAAACAAACAGACAAACAAAAAAGACTCTGGCTGGGTGATGTGAAGGACAGAAGCAGGACCAGTGAAGAGACTACTGCACTGGTCCCAGTAAAAGGTACTGGAGTTCAGAACAGGCTGTAGGGATGGGGATAGTAAGAAGGGGCCGGAGTCTTTGTTAGAGGTAGAGCCAGCAGGATTGCTGACAGAATGGATGGGGAGTGGTGAAGGGGAGAGAAAGAGGCTGACAGGAGTCAAGGAGGAGTCTAGGCACGGGCCTTTGGAAGGAGGGAGTTGCCATTTACCAAGATGGCAGGGAGTGTGGGAGGGGCCAGTCTAGGAAACAGGCCTGCATGGCTGGCCCCAGAACAGTGGTTAAGCTCAGTGCATCGGAGCGGGGGCTGGACCCCACGTGGCTGGCTCAGGTTCCAGTCCCGGCCCCAAAGGCATGAAAACCACACCAAGTACATGTGAGTGTGGGCCCCAAATCCTGCCAGGATGGAGAAACAGAGAAGAGAGGATTGCTGCGTGACCATGCCCTATGGGGGGGGGGGGTTTCTCTCTCTTTCCGTCTCTCCCTCTCTGGCGAGCTCTCTGGTAATAAACAGGACCATAAGGTCACAGCAGGAAAATCACAGGAGGAAGCACAGAAGACATGGCTCCTGAGGAGGGCAGGGGAAGACCCACCCACCTCCTATCAGGAACTGGGCCTCCCCGGACTTTGCCCTGGGCAAACCCAAAGCCAGCCACAGGCACAGATAAGGGCTGAAGAGGAGGATCCCAGGGGATTCACAAGAGTTCTCCAGGGGAGGGGAGATGCATGGAGAGGGAGAACCAGGGCCGCACGGAGGGGGAATAGCAAGTCCCATGGGACATGGGTTCCCTGCGGGCAGGGGGCATGGCTCATGCTCTGTAACCAGAACCCCTGGCCTGGTGCCCGCACACAGCAGGTCCTCAATAAATGAGCACGTGACTCCACTTGATTCTTATTCCAACCCTTTCTCCTGTGCTTCCTTGGTGCCAGTCACTGGACTGGATGCTTTAAGACCTCGATAGGTAAGTACAACTATCAAGGCCATTTTGCGGATTCTGAAGTCTTCAGAGAGGGAGAGGTACAGGGAAGGGATGAGTGAAGGAGTGAATAGCCAGGCAGGAGGGAGGGCCTGGCTCTTCCTATCCTGCAAGACCAATCCTTGGCTAGAGTGAGGGGCGGCAGGAGTGAGAGGGGAGGACAGCAGGAAGGCTGGCAGGGCCAGGTGACAGCACTGCCACAGGGAAAGACTCAGACAGTGACCTGAGGTGGCGGGGAGCCACTGCAGGCTGTGAAGCAGAAGGGCAGGCTCCCTGGAGGGGAGTGTTGTTGGAGCTGGAATGGCGGGGTGAGGGCAGCAGGCTCTAGCCCTGTTTGGATGTAGAGCGGCAGGACTTGGTGATGACTAGAACTGGGGAGTCAAGGCAGAGGGAGAACAACCACAGCAGGGGCAGTGGGGCAGTGGGAAGGACAGCAGGGTCTCCCCCGGTGATGGAGAGTGGGTGGGTGGGGGGCAGCCATGCTGCGGAGACCACAGCTCCATGTTGAATCTAGGAGGCTGGTGGGTCCAACAAGCCCCAGGAGGCAGTACATCCTAGTGGTCTGAAGCTACAAGGCTTGGACTAAGATGAGCCTGAGGATCACCAGGGGAGTGTGACACAAGGGACAGGAGAGGATACAGACCATGGAGCTCCTTCGTGGGATGGGGACAGGGCCAGACCCCTAGAAAATGGGAACAGGCTATCCCCATATGTCAATGGCCATTCTATGGGATGTGGACACTAGTGTTGGCTGCAGAACTGGAGTCCACCCGGCCAGCGAGGTCCCTGGGCAGGTATCCAGACAACTCCATCTGGGATCCTGGAAGCCAAGCCTGTCCTCCGCAGATTCTGGAGGTCTGACAATGGAAGCTAAGCCCGGTGGAGGCTGAGCCCGAGGAGCCGGTGAACAGACACCACCCGTCGAGAGCGGAGCCGACCCCACCTCTCTGCAGCCCCCGTGTCACTCCTGGCGGCGTATTAGATACACACGGAGTTGTCCATCCAAACCCCTGCTGGACTGCCGCCTCCCACAGGACCACGGTTGGTCTCTGCTCCCTGTGGCCCCCCAGAGCGCAGCACAGTGGCCACCACAGCAGGAGTTCCTCGGGTACCAGCTGAATGGGAGGGTAACTGAATGGGCCCCTGCTGTGTGCAAGGGACAGAGCTCGGGAGCTGAATTTTCCACCTCTTACCACTGGATAAATGCTGACCAACAGTGGCTGGAATTCCCCTAAGTCCCCCAAACAGACAGAGATCTTGGCCACTGGGGTAGTGGCCTCTGGAGAGCAGGTCACTGGGCCGTCATCATCATTACTCACCCCCGAGAAGCAGACGCCAGCAGGCTGATCAGATTTTGGCTGTCCCAGTGACAATCATGTTCCCAAAGGACCTCTTGCCTGAGTCTCTCGAAATCACTATGACTGCACTGTCCCTGCATCCCCCCACAGCTTCTCCCCAGCCATCAGAGACCATGCCCTGGGCCCTCATGCCTAGGGAGCCCCCTGGCCGCAGCTTCTCTCACCAGCCGTAGTCTTGGCCCATGAACTTACATGGAAGCACTTGACCCTTAACCCTTACTGACTCATTTAACTTGACACCCACCTGAGGAGCATGGCAGATGCAGTTAATACCATCCCCTTTGCAGAGATGAGGAAACAGCTGTTCAGGGAGGTCCAAGAACCTGCCTAAGGATGCACAGCTAGTGAAGAGCGGGGCTCAGATTCAAACCAGAACTCCTGGCTCTGGAGAAGCAACCAAACTTGTTCCTTTTTTTTTTTTTTTTGGAGAGGTTTCTGCTATCAGGCGCGTGCACTTGCCAGAAAGACACAGAGAGACAGAGAGAAAGCGAGAAATCACACCCTGGGGGGGAATGGCCACACCGCAATCCCTTCTCCATTCTCCTCTTGGGATTTTGGGCATGCACGCACATGTGCCTGGCGTGAGTTTAAGCCACCAGGTCCGGGACTCAAACCGCGGTTGACTACATGGGAGTCCAGCAACGTAGCCATATGCCATCTGCTGGATCCCCCCCTTTTTTTTCTTTGCCAAGCTCGTTCCTTGACACACCTCTCTGCTTGCTCCCCGACCCCTGGCAAGCCTGGTCAGTGCAGAAAATGTGGCCCAACATTCTCCCTTCACCGAGGGGAAACTGAGGCTCAAAAGGCTCAGAAATTGCCCGAGTTGACACGGCGGGAAGTGGCAAGCCAGAATTCACCCTCTGTCACTGTTTGCTCAACCCTCCCTGTGAACATGTCCCAACAACTGAACTTTGCTCCTGGGCAAGCCAGATCTGGCAACGCAGCACAGATAAGCGCTCCCTAGTCATCTTCTATCTGCAGACAGGCATGGGGTGGGCGGTGCTTTTGGCTCAGCTCTTCTGTTGTTTCACCCCGTATTATTCCTAGCATAGCTGGGGGACACACCAACATCAGGACCACCTCAGTGGGCAGGACCCCAGGCCACCTAAGACACAGAAGCATAACTCTGGGGCCTAGGGGCAGCCACCCTGACTGGCTGGGAGATCTTGGCAAGCTGGGGTCCGCTCAGAGTCTCTGTCTCCTCATCTGTGCAATGCGAGGAGACCAGCTGGCTCCCTCGTCAGTTTTGAGTAGCCTGAGAGAGCCTGGGCAGCCTCTTTGAGGCCTGCGAATGTTGATGGAGCGCATGGGAAAGGCTCATCTCTGAACACCAAGAAAACCTTTTGAGACCTGGGCAAATGCCAGGGGCCATGACAGCATGACAGGTCTCACAGTTCAAGCCTGGCAAACGGAGGCCAGCTGAAAGAGCAGTACTGATTCCACTGACATATGGCTCAAAATGGGGCATGCTGGTCCTAGGGTTGGAGGTCAGGAGAGCGTCCTTGGGGGAGGGAGAGTGACCCAGAGGTAGCAGGAGCCGTCACACATCGTTCTTGGTTGGGCCACACTCACGTGTCCTTTGTGAAAACACAGAACCTCCACACTTGTCTGCGTCCTTATCAGCATGTTTGCTGCAAGATGAAGGTGAAAGAGGGGCCAGCAGGTGCTGTGGTGGTTGGGGTGCTGGACTCCCACATGGCCAACTGCAGTTCGAGTCCCGGACCTGGCACTTGCTTCCTCACTTTTCCTCTCTCTCTGTCCCTCTCTGGTCAACTTAAAAATAATAATAATATAAAATTAAATAAATAATTCTTTAAAAAGGTGAAGGAGTAAGAGCTAAGAGGGAAAAAAGAGGGCACAGTCCAGCTATTACGTGGTCAGCAACGATTTTAGAACCCCCAGTCCTCAGGTTGGTGGGACCTCCGAGGCCCCTTTAGTCCTCTGAGTCCTCTCCAAGGGACCATCAACCCTCTACTGACCTGCCTCCTGTCCCCGGCCCACAGTCACCTTGCTCATGGCCACAGAGGATCACCTCTTCTGGAGTAACTCAGATAACTTAGAGGACTCAGGTGCATGACCTGTAGGAGCAGAGGGACCCAGGGGCTGACGCGTGCTCAGTCCTCAGGGACAGCTGCCACTCTGCCCTACCTGCTTTTCTGCCATGTGACCATGAAGGCTTGGGTGTTGTCAGTCTTTGTTGATTTTTCAAAAGAAACCAAAAATCCAGATTTTCATGTGTTATCCTAATTTTTAAAGGTCAGAGAAATAATTTGATTCTAAAACACTCCTCTTGGCCCTGAAGACCCACACCCGTGGCCCCCATCTGGCTGGTGTCCTCTTGGAAGGCGGCTGACTATCCTGAGATACCGGGAGATCCCAACAAAAACAAAGGGCTCTCCTTGCCTACCTCAAACACAGGCACTTCCCAAGGTGAAAAGGGGCCTTTCAAATTGTTCCAACCCTTCTGTCCCTATGACTGTCTGCTCAGTTATAGGACGCTAGTTGTCATGGTGATGAGAAGGGAGCAGGGTTGGAGATGCTGTCACCTGCTCTTTTGCTCAGCCTGGGGGTCAGATTTCACCAATTTTGCAAGTCCCACTGCCTTCCTCTTCCTGGGGGAGGGCGAGGCGGGAGCCATCTTTGGGAGCTGTCTTTACAAGACGTGTGACACTCCCTGACCTGCTTGTCCAGTCCCCTCCCTTGGGCTAGCCTCTCAATGTTCTCCCAGTGGCACACTCTCTGGGATGCTTCTCCTGATATTCCTGGTCAAACTCCCCTTCTGCCTCAGCCCCCACTGCTCTGTCTGTCCCCTGTGACTCAACATCCTCCCCATTCTCATGGTTCTTCCTTTCCAGGCTGGAAGTCCCTCGAGGGCAGAGACAGTTTCACTCATGCGTCATGAGAAGACGTGGCCCAGGGGAAGTCATCGCTGCTCTGCCAGGCACTGGCCCTCGCTGGGCATTGTCTTATCTTCGGGCCTTTGCACGTACCATTCTCAGTGCCAGGAATGGCAGCCAGTTTATTTGCACGCAATGACTAATAGGTGTACTGGGACGTCTGCAATACCTTTCCTATTCATTACCATATTTAGTTTCACAGAAACTGTAAGGGAAAGGCAAGACAAGTTATATCCCCATTCCATGGCTGGGGAAATTGAAGCCCATACAACAAAAATGACTTGCCCAAGATACGATGACAGAGCAGAGACTAGAATGCACGTTTTGTTACTATCCTTGTTGATGCTGCCATCATTTATAAACTCAGCTCTGTCCAGGCTGGGACCAAACAAAAGCTCTACAACTTTAGGGTTGAATGAAATAGAATAAAGAGCTGACAAAGTAGTTGAGAAGAATGCAAATTAAGAGAATAGGTACAGGAATACTAGCATCAACTAAAGTAGAATTTATGACATTCAAATATCAAAAGGGAGAAAGACAGCTGTCTTACACTGTTCAAAGTAGCAATTCTTGGGACCAGCAGATGGCATAATGGTTATGTCACAGGACTCCCTACGTAGTTGGCCATGATTCGAGTCCCAGACCTGGAGGCTGGAAATTCATGCCAGGTATGAGTGTCCGTGTGACCCCAATCCCTAGAGGAGAATGGAGGAGGACTATGGCATGGCCATTCCCACTGGGGGGTGATTTCTCACTTTCTGTCTGGCGAGTGCACGTGCCCTATAACAACAATCTCACTAAAGAAAAGAAAAGGGAAGAAAAGAAAAGAAAAGGGGAGAAAAGAAAAGAAAAGAACAGAAAGAGGAATCCTCAGGGCTAGCAGGTAGCATGATGGTTAAGGCACTGGACTCCTTCATGGGTGACTGTAGTTCAAGTCCTGGAACTGGCAGCTTGAAAATCATGCCAGGCACATGTGAATGCATGCCCCAAATCCCAGGATAATCGAACAGAAAATAATTAACGTGTGGCCCTCACCCATGGAGGGTGAGTTTTTGCTTTCTTTCTCACTGTCCCTCTCTGGCAAATGTAAGTGCCCTATGGCAAAAACCTTAAAAAAATACAAAAAACAACAACAACAAAATAAAAACAAGAAAGGAGCAATTCAAGAAGGTATAAAAATCATGAAAACTTATTGTGCTTCTATGGCCATGCACCTAACAACAGAGCCTTGAAAATAAAGCAAGAGAAAACAACAGAAACACAAGAAAAAATTTGAAAATCCTTCATTATAGTAGGAGATAAATCAGGCCAAGAAAAATACATAAGAACAAAGAAAATATAAATAATATAATTAGCAAGCTTGATTTAAAAATTACATTTCAAGAACTTTACACCCAACAGAAAAATGCACATCCATTTTAAACACACAAAGAACATTCAGAACAGATGACCAGAAAAAGCCTATAAATAGAATCTCAACAGATTCTCCATGGCTGGTATCATAGAAGCCACATATATTGACCATAATGACCAGATTTAGAGGTTGACAATAAAAAGATACCTTTGAAAAATTCCATTCTTCACAAAAAATATATAAAAAGCACATAACATTTTGAAATGACTCTTCAAATGGAAATCAAAAGGGAAATTACATAAACTGTTTGAGCAGTGAATGACATGGGAAGGAATGAAGCCAGAGCCATACTCAAAGAAAACATTTAGCCATTTAATTGCAAAGTATTCCTTGAGAGGACAAGGACTGGAGACAATTAGGTTTAACCAATGGCTCTCTGAATGGAAGAAACCGACAGCTCCTGTGGGAGACAGACAGGGAGGTTTTAGCTGACAAGCCCAGCAAGCAGGTTGTCCATTTGGCTGCCCCAGTGTGACTGCAGGCTGCAGCAACAAGGGTCTGAGCTCCACAAACAAGAAGTGATGGTCTCCTTCCTCTCCGACCAGGTCAGCTTTAGGGGAGTCTCCTGGCTTTATGTGGGACTCTGATCCACTGAACTGTGTCAGTGGCTGGACTGAACTCACAATCTCCAAGTGAGGCGGAATGCCTGAAAGACCTGCTTGTGCGGTCTAAGACAAGGATGGGGCTGGGATGGGAGGAGATGGCTACTACATCCAAGGGGCCCGACCAGGCCACAGTGGGAGCTCCCGGAACGCTAATTCAGCAGAATCTCAGGAGAGATTTTCTCCCAGTTAGAAGTGGCCTGCTGTAGCCCTCTGGCTTCCAGAAGAAACAGTATCCTCTACTAGGTAAGATTACCAAGAGGCCTGGGTGCCACTCCGCCAGAGGTCTGGTCTCTCCTCCTCCCGAGTTCAATTTCCTCTTTTGTAAAAGGCAGAACACTTCCCTGATTGCTTCAGGAAAACCTCAGGCCTCCCTTAAGTTCTCCAAAACACCCTCAGCAATTACATTCCCTTATTTTTAACCAAAACATTTCATTGTTCTTTTTTTTTTTTTTTTTTAAGTTTTTAGTTTTTTACTTTTTTGCTATAGGACACATGTCCTTGCCAGAGAGAGAAAGAGAAAGAGAGGGAAAGTGAGAAATCACTCCCTCAGGGGGATAGCCATGTCACAATTCCTTCTCCTCTATTCTCTTGGGATTTTGAGCACACAAGCACACACACCCAGCATGTTTTTCAAAGCCACTGGGTCTAGGATTCGAACCACACAGTTGGTCATGTGGGATCCAGTACCTCATGACCTGCCAGCCTTGAATCTTAGTTCTTTTAAACTCTGCTAGTTGGGCTATGCCAAGTTGGATCATCTGTCAAACGGGGCTTGGAGGACCCAGTCCTGGCCTGACCACATTCACAGGGGTGTTGGGCAGATCCATGGCAGGTAAGCACAC
This sequence comes from Tupaia tana, assembly GCA_026018925.1. Classification (NCBI taxonomy): domain Eukaryota; kingdom Metazoa; phylum Chordata; class Mammalia; order Scandentia; family Tupaiidae; genus Tupaia; species Tupaia tana. The sequence goes on from JAKSZU010000016.1 coordinate 62,740,221, forward strand.
CAACAGTGTACAGAAAAGTAGATCTATTTGAGTGGCAGGTGGGGCTTCAGCATTTAAGCATAGTTCTTGTTTTGTTTCAACCCAGTGGTAAAGACTGTGGACTCTGGAGTTTCCAGAACTCCCGCTCTGTTCTGCCACCTTCCTGCTGTGTGACCCTGGACTAGTCACTGACCCTCTATGTACGTCAGTTACTTCCTCTGTAAAATTTGGGAGAGTTGTTCCTACCTCATAGACTTCTCATTTGAGTTGATAAGATCATATGGGTTTCTGGCTCTTCCTTTACCTCCCTGTCTCAATCTGACCCAACCACACAGGTTTATTTATTGTGGGTGTGGCTTGTTCCTACCCTGGAGCCTTTGCACATGCCATGATCACTCGTTTCCTAGAGTGCCACATGCCTTGTTACTTTGGGTCTCAGCTCCAGAGCTACCCTCCTAAGAGTCACCTACTCCACCAGACTATCACCGCCACGAGGGCCCTCACTTCTGTGCCATATGCTGCTGTGACCCCAGGCCACCCCGTAAGTTTGCTGAATGAGCAGCAGAGTTAAGACCTGTGCTGTCACTGATGATAGACACGTGTGTGTCAACTGTCTCTGCAGGCTGGAGGCCCTTAGACTCAGAACTGAAGCCTCTCCTCCAGGAACTTGCTTCTACCAAACCCCTGAAAGGCCCAGCTGCTCTTCCCTCCCCGGGACCCACTTCCTCCCTCTCCGGATGCAGGCCCAGCTGGAAAGTGTCCTCAGCCAGGAGGCTGCAGAGTGCAGGACTGCTCAGCGCAGACTCCAGATTTCTTCAGCAGCGGTGAGGAGGAAGCGGCCTGTGGGGGCCTCTAGAGCGAGAATGAGTCAGTCGGGGCCAAACCTGGAACTTCAGAGACATCAGCACTTCTTGGAAAGGCAAGTACAGACACATTTAGAAGGCGGTGCAGGCCCACAGGAGCAGCAGGCCGGCCGGATGTGGGGTCTTCTGACCTCTCTAGGTGCCTCCACCTAGCCCCATCTTCCCCAAGTATCTGTCCCCTGGCTTTCTCAAATGTCACCTCCTCAGAGAGGCCCTCCCTGCTGTACTTTCTTTCTAGCACTGTCAGGGCACCACAAGTCCACATGCTGCCCTGCGAAGTCTTGGGGGCCAGACGTGTTTCAGAATTCGGAATTGCTCAAGTTGTAAAAAGGTCATCTTACATAAAATGCTGGCCAACGTGCCCAGCCCCCACAGGGCCTGGAGCAGCACCCCTCGATTAGTCCTATTAATCCCCCTGCAGCGTGACACCAGCACTCACTCTAAAGAGCATGAGAACTCCAAAGAGCCTCACGTCCAATTTCAGGTCACATTTTCCTTTCAAATGAGTTAAGAAAACACGTTAGGTTTTCAGAGCTTGTGGGCTGTGGAATTATAGACAAGGAGGATAGATCTACATATATTTATTTATTCATATGTTGCCTACCTTAACTAGAATTTGAAGTCAGGAGGACTGGCCCTGGAGACTAGTAGTTAAGGGAGTTAGATCCCACATGGCTGACCTGGGTTTGAATCACAGATCTGGCAGCTTGAAAAACATACTGAGTGCGTGTGCGCACCCAAAATCCCAACAGCGAGGAGAAATGGAACAGGGACTGTGGTGTGACTATGTCCCATTAGGGGTGGTTTCTCCCTCTCCCAGCTCCCCTACCCCGTCTGTCTCTCTCTGGCAAGCACATACCTTCTGGCAAATTATAAATATGTAGATAACATTAAGAAAAAAAAAAAATTCAAACAAGGATGGTTCAGTGCTCGTCAATGATCCTGGCAGAGAGCCTGGCGTACCTAGGTGCTCAACAAATGTTTGAAGAAGAAACGAATGAGGAAGGCAAGTGCTGGGAAAGAATAAGTAACTCTGCCTGAAACACAGACGAGAACAGCAACCTCTGAACCCCCTCCATGGGCAAGGAATATCTAAGAACTATCTGATGAACACCCTTCCCCCAAATACCCCTGACAAGCAAAGGGGGACTCAGAGAAGTTAAGCAACTTCTTCCAGATCACACAGCCACAAAGCAGCAAGCTCAGATTTGACCTGGGGTCTTTGTCTTCAAGCCTGTGCCCTTCTCTCTGCCTCAAGCTCAGAGAACCTGAAAATTTTGCTGAAAGATACGCAACAAAGCAATGGGGGTCATGGCCCACGGTGGACCCTGACCTCTGCAGGGCCTGCAAGCCTTTGCTAGGGTGCTCTGCCCATGCTCAAGCAAGGCCTACAACACCCAGACAAGCCTCAGGCCTCCGCTAGTCCCTCCGAGAAAATCTGGCTAGCAGTGAGGAATGCTTGGAGACACGCCCCTTTTGGTCACATCTGCAAAATGTCACAGCCAGGCAGAATGCATTGAAGGAAAACAGGTTCAAATCCCTCCCTCCGCCACTCTCAGATGTGGGGCCTCAGGCAAGTCCACTGCACACATCTTTTGAGTCTCAGTTTTCTCATCTGCAAAATTTATAGGCTAGGGGCCAGGTGGTGGCATGGTGGTTAAAGATACTGGACTCCCTCGTGGCTGACTGAGGTTCAAGTCTTGAACCTTGTGGCTTGTTTTCTCACTTTCTCACTCTGTTTTTCTCTGGTCAAATTAAAAAATAATAATAATAAATGAAGTTAAATAATTATTTTTGGGGGGGAGGGAAGGTTTTTGCTATAGGGCGTGTGTGCTCGCCAGAGAGACAGAGACAGAGAGAGAGAAAGCAAGAAATCACCCCCCAGGAGGAATGGCCACACCACAATCCCTTCTCCTCCATTCTCCTCTTGGGATCTTGAACACACATGCACATGCGCCCGGTGAGTTTAAGCTACCGGGTCTGAGACTCGAACTGTGGTCAACTACATGGGAGTCCAGTGACATAGCCATTACTCCAATTACTGGTCCCAATAAAATAATTCTTTAAAAATAATGAATAGGCTAAATCCCATCCAATGAGGTTCATGGCAAGCCAGGATAAAGGTGTATTTATTTAAGAAATACACAGAGCTTGCTGTACCAGGCACTGCTCTGTATGTGGACATACATGAACTCACTGAATCATCGCTGTGGTGGGACACAGCAGTCACTACCATTTCACAACGGGGAAAACTGAGGTCTGGACAAGTGAGTAGCATAGTAAACGGGAAAGCCAACGGCTGAGCTTGGGCGACCTGGCTTGAGCTCATGCTGTTATGACCACTCTCTCTTCCTCTTGACAGGTAACATGGAAGATGAAAGCTCAGTGTACTAATGGAGCTTCATCCAGCTTCTGTCCCTGCCAGATCTCCAGTCAAATCCCTAATCCCAAACCCTCTTTCATGTGCCAAGAGGGCGCAGGGGAGGGCCAGGAGTGCAGGGGCGTGCTCTCATTGTTTGACATTCATTTCAGCTCCTTTTCTATCTCTGAGCATGGGGAAACTGTGAGTGCCTTGGGGGACAGCCTCCCCACCCCTGCCTGGTCTGCAACCCTGGGACTGCACTATACAAAATTTGTCAGTCACTGAGTCACTGCCCTGAGTGTGGAAACCCTCGGGTCATCCCAGACCTGCTGGTAACTGGCTATGCTGTAACCCAGGCAACTCACTAGGGTTTTTCCTCCCGGCTGCCTCCGCATAGCCTCCCTTCAGACTGGGCCCAGGGGTGCAGGCAGGAGCCCAGGCATCTGCACAGTGCTCTTACAGCTCGGACAAAGTAGAAGCCACACACCTCTGCTCAGCACGGCACTCAAGGCCACTGACATGCAGCCAGTCCACCTCTTCCTGTCTCTGGTTCTCCCCACTCCCTAGGCTCCGCAAGCCTGTTTGTAATCCCAGCCTTGACCCGAGGTGTCCTGCTGTGTCCGCCTCTCAGCACACCTTCCCTCCCATTCCCCACCTGCCAAACGCCTCTACTCCACTGCCAAGGCCAGTGAGGGGCGCCTGCTCTGTGAGGCCTCCTGCCTTCTGCTCTGAAAACGGCATCTTCCCGAGCTTGTGCTCCTGCAGCCCCCTGGTGTCCGTTGCTCAGATCTTTTCCCCCACCCCAGAGGAGGAGCTAGCTGCTGAGGACAGACACCAGTACACAGAAGCTCAAAATGCTAGAGAGAGAACGACCCGCTCAGCCAGTCACCTCCCCTGGTCACCTCCCCTCCTGTGCCTCAAGTGTCCTCAACTGGAACCGCGGGTTGAGATTGCTGAGTTTTAAGAGATCTTTGAAGGACTCTGAAATCCCCTTACTGTGCAATATATCCTAGCCAAAAATACACCCGTGCCTCAGTTTCCCCATTGGGCTTTAGGATTTTAATAAAGGCACTGATGTTCCAGAAAGTGCTATGGGCTCCTAATAAGCCATGGGGGTTGGGGGGCCTGCAGTCCCACCTCCCTGAAGGCTAGGAAGGGCTGAGAGAGACTTAAGCAGCGTTAGTGGAGCCTGGGGACGCTCTCAATGCAAACCAGCAGCGAGCAGCCTACTGCTTTCCCATCTGCCTGATTCTAAGAAATCCAGACCTGTGGGGGTTTTCGTTTTTATTATTATTTTTTAAAATCAGGTTCTTGGATTTACTGAATTTGAATTTCAGGGAAGGGGCTTGGGAAAGCGCATTTTCACCAAGCCCCCGGGATAATTCAGTTATGGGTTAGCTCCACTGCTGAGTGGGGGTAACGGCGGCTCCGGCGTCAGCCTGCCCGGGTTCCAATCGTGTTGCCCGTCCGTCACGCGCTTCGTCTTGCTCAAGTTATAAAGCTGCCTGTGCCACCACATCCTCCTCCGTGAAATGGCCCTGATACATAGCAGCGGCCACAGAAGGGTTATTTTGAGGTTTAACTCAGCATTCTTTCCAGATTCCGGACAGAGCACGAACCAAACGAGTCCCAGCAAGTGATCGCTGTTATTGGGGCCACCCAATCAATATTCAGCGGTCAGAGATCGAAAAGGGCCTTGTTTCCCCAGATTCCGTGACCTAGTACCCGACTTCACAGTTCTCAGAACTTCCCCACCCAGTCTCGCCCGACAATCCTCACCAACTTCCCGAGCTCGGGGCAGGTGGTGTTGCCCCAAACTAACCTACCCCACGCTCACGACGTCGCCAGCCTCCCCAAGCCCTCCCCGCTGAGTTCTCAGGGGCAGCACGAGTTTGGGGGTACTCAGGGTCCAGCCTCCCCAGGCTCCGCTCGCCTGGGCGAAATAGACAGAACCCGGCGCGGTTCCGCGCGTGGGGACGGGAGCGGGATCCCAGCCCGTCAGTGGCCCCGGCGGGGCGGTCCCCTCGGTCCCCGCTCTTTTCCCGGACGGCCGCAGCTGCCCGGAGAGATCCCCAACCACACACCCCCACACTCGGATCCACGCGCGGGCCCTGTCCTACCTGCGCGCTCTTGCTCCATTCGCCGTCCGGACGTCCGAGCGGGAAGTGGCGGACCCCGGCTCCGCCAGGGTCTGGCCCGCGCCTCGCGGGGCTTTCCTGGGAGCGACATGGAGCCGCCCCGGCTTCCTGCGCCCGCCCCCTCGCCCGGCGTATTTGCATGCGCGGCCCCGCCCGGCACGGCCAGGCGCTAGGTCCTGGGAGCTCGTCTGCCCCGCTTTCCCCGCGGAGCAATCCGGATTCTGCGCTCCGCTCACTGTTCCTAGTGTGAGCGTTGTCCTGTCCTGGCGGCGACCCCGGCTCCCCGCCAATTGGCCCGCTGCGCGCTGTCGCCCACGCAGCAGCCGGCCCACGACTCCGCAGTAGTTCTCCCTGGATGGCAGAATAAAAGGCCAACCCGCGATCGGACTTCCCCTCCCCTCCCCTGCCCGAACCTCCGCCCCCTTCTCCTTCCCTTCCCACCCAGGCCCCTGACCTATCTTGCAGAGAGGCAGTTGTGTTAGTGATTGGGGTGCTGGGCGACTGAATCCTCCCTTTCCCGACAGCCCGATTACAAAGTGCCAATGTTTGTTCATTGTTTAATAAATGTTTGCAGAGCGCCTGCTCCAAAAAATTTTACATAGTAAAACATCCTCCCTTAGGAAGCCAACCGTGCCCACCAGGCGCAGTTACTCCTTCCTGTACTCCTCTTGGCCGGACTGTGCCTTACCCGTGTCAAGTGCTGAGCACGCAGGCATGAAACAGACACTGGCCTGCCTCTGAAACCTGATGACCAAGTGGGCAAGACAGCCCAGGTGGTGACAGTGCACCAGACTCAGTCCTGGGATCAGCGATGGTTTCCTGGAGGCATTCAGATGGAGGGATGGTGAGCAAATACCTGGAGGGGAGACGTAGCCTGGGGATGTGGGAAAAGTACCTTCACTTAGAATCTACTTTTCCGTGCCTTCAGGTGCCAGGTCCTGGTCTGAGGGCTGGAAAGGATGAGAAATAGAGCCAGACCCTGCTTTCTAGCCCTGGGCATCTGTGAGGAGAGACAAGTGACAAGTAAAGAAACACACCCGGCTGTGTATCCCTGTCCTGAACCCTGCGATGGGGCAGCCAGGTAGAAATGGAGAGGTCTGGGGGCAGGATGGGAAGCTTGGGCTTCAAGTGCCACAGGAATTCTCCAGACAAGGTGTGAGTCCCTCTCCTGTACACTCGCACACTCACAGCTACGTTCACACCATTACTCACACATCCATACGGTTACTAGTTGAGTCTAGAATTCAACCCTCAAGCTTTCCCTCGTGAAGATGAAAGAGCACCTTCTCTTGTCCCTTCCTTGTGTCTCTCAACGCCGGTCTAATCTCACCTGGAGATGACAGCAAAAGTCTCCCTTCCAAGTCCTAAGGGAATGTGGGCTTGGGCTGGGTTTTAGTCTGTCTTGTTACTAATAACAGAAAATACCCGGAACTGGGTGGTTTAGGAAAACAGAAATTTATTCAGCTCATGGTTTGGGGAATCCAAAGTCCAGGGGCATATTTGGGGGAGGACATCTTGTAGAGTCCTGCGCACATCACAAGGTGGGGAGCAGAGCAGGACAGACGCGCTGTCCTCCAGTCTCATCCCCTCTCCTTATATACCCGCTATGGCTTAGTTTTAGGGCCCTGCTCTAAGAACCTTAATCCCAATCTCTTCCCAGAGGACCCACCTTTTATTCTTTGACATATAATTGATCAAGCTTTCACCCTCTTAATCCCATTACACCGGCTCAACACATGAATTTGGGGAGGGGGTGTAATCAAACTGTAGCAGACTATATCCCCTCCCGCTTCCCAAAACCGGGCTCCTGGCCTTTCTTTGTTTTTTTTTTTTTTTCTCACTTGCTACCAGATCACCTACGTTTGCAGGCCAACTCTGCTATTTATTGTGTGACTTTAGGCAAAGTGGATCATCTCATTGTGCCTCAGCTTCCTCATCTATGAAGTGGGGATAATAATAGACCCACCTCACCAGGTGAAAAGGCAAAGTACATGAAAAAAGTGTTTAGAACAAAGCCCAGCACTTATTTGTGACACAGGAGTGCTGGGTGACACACCCAACATCTGTGCTAGTTCTTCTCCTACACTCATAAAGAATTAGAGACATGGGGCTGGCAGGTGGCATGGTGGTTAAGGGCACTGGACTTCCTCATGGCCGACCCCAGTTCAAGTCCTGAATCTGGCAGCTTGCTTTCTCACTTTCTCACTCGCTCTGTCCTTCTCTGGTCAAGTTAAAATAAGCAAATAAATAAATTAAATAAATAAAACAATTCTTAAAAAAAAAAAAAAAAAAAAAGAGGGAACCAGCAGTTAGCGTAATGGCTATGTCGCTGGACTCCCACGTAGTCGACTGAGGTTCGCGTCCCGGACCCGGTGGCTTAAAACTCACGCCGGGCGCGTGTGTGTGCGTGCCCAAGATCCCAAGAGGAGAATGGAGGAGAAGGGATTGCGGCATGACCATCCCCCCTGGGGGGTGATTTCTCGCTTTCTGTCTCTCTGTCTGTCTCTGTCTGTCTGGCAAGCTCATGCGCCCTATAGCGAAAATCTCTCCAAAGAAAAAGAAAAGAAAAGAAAAGAAAAGAGGGAGCCAGCCAGTGAGGTGGTGAAGGCATTGGAATTCCCACAGAGCTGACCACAGTTCATGTCCTGGACCTGGTGGCTTTCTCTCTCTCTGTCTTCCTATGGCAAAACTCACGAAAAAATAATAAAAATAATAATAATAATAAATTAATTCATCTTTAAAAAAAGAATTTAAAAAATTATTAGAGATGCAAACCCAGAGAGGAGAGTAGAGCAGAGTTTATTAGGGAAGGAAAAAAAGCTTCCAATGCAGTGGAAGTTGGCCTGAATGAGTTGCTGAAGAGGATCAGGGGGTGAGGGGTTTTCATCCAGCATTTGGAGCAATGGGTTGGCTTTTTGATCAGGAAGTGGGCTTTAGAAAATAGTTTATGGTAGTCTGAATGATTTATTACCCTATTCTTTGTGGGGTCAGCAGACCATAGAGATCTGTACTTATTAGAATATAGTTATTTAAGGGGCCGGCAGGTAGCATGGTGGTTAAGGGTGCTGGACTCCCACATGGCCAACTGCAGTTCGAGGTAGGGACCAGCAGATGGTGAAATGACTTCGTTGCTGGACTCCCATATAGTGGACTGCGGTTTGAGTCCCTGACCCAGTGGCTTATACTCATGCCAGGCGCATGAGCGTGCGTGCCCAAGATCCTGAGAAGAGAATGGAGGAGAAGGGATTGCGGCATGGCCATCCTCCTTGGGGGGGGGGATGATTTCTCGCTTTCTGTCTCTCTGTCTCTGTCTTTCTGGCGAATGCACACACCCTATAGCAAAAACCTCTCAAAAATAATTAATTAATTGATTAATTAATTAATAAAAAACCCAAGTAAATAAAGTTAGATAAAATAATTCTTTTTTTAAAAAAAGGAATATAGTCACCTAAATAGAAACTGTTGCCCTTAGCTATAGTTGCTTTGAGTCTCAATGCAGCCAGCTCTTGTTGGGGCTTTACTGTGTCTGTGTTCAATATCCCTGTCTCCCATGTTATTAGTAAGAAATCGTAAATTCTTTAGAGACATATAAAAGGAGTGTATTTGGGCCAGCAGGTGGAGTGGTGGTTAAGATGCTGGACACTCCCACATGGCCAACCATGGTTCGAGTCCTGGACTTGGTGGCTTGTTTTCTCATTTCTCTCTCTGTCTCTCTCTGGTCAAGTTAAAAAAAAAAAATTAATTAAATTAAATTAAATTAAATTTATTATTATTCTTCAATTTGACCAGAGAGAGAGAGAGGGAGGGAGAGTGAGAAGGCAAGTCGCCAGGTCCAGGACTCGAGCCACAGTTGGCCAAGTGGGAATCCAGTACCTTAACCACCATGCCACCTGTCAGCCCTAATAAATAATTCTTTTAAAAAAGTTTTGCATTTTAAGTTTATTTACTTATTTACTTTCATGACAGAGAGAGACAGCCCCTCCAACAGGGTTTTGATGTCCAAGTCTACCCCCAACCAGCCCTGGATCACTGGCACACGTGAGCAGGTATATTCAGGGAGTTCTCTGGACAGAAGCCCAGAACCTTTCCATGTGAGTCAACCTCACAGAGTATCATGTTTTGTTTTGTTTTTAAAGAATTATTTATTTAATTTTATTATCATTAATATTTATTTATTTTTAATCTGATCAGAAAGCTATAGAGAAAGAGAGGGAAAGTGAGAAAGCAAGCCACCAGGTCCAAGACTTGAACTATGGCCAACCATGTGGGAATCCAGTGCCTTAATCACCATGCCACCTACCTGCCAGCCCCAGAACATCATGTTTTACTGCTGCCCACCATCTGGCGCCAATTCATGTTATTTGTTCTGCTCGGAATGAAGATGAAGAAGTGGAATCAGAGCCCCTTCCCTCAGCCTGTTTGCCTGGTTGAGAAGCAGGATGAAAACAGTGCTAAGAAGATGGAGAGGGATGGAGCAGATGTGAGCAGATGCGAAGACATTTGGGAAGTCTGGGGTAGAAACTGGGAATGCAATGTGCTCTCTGGAAGTCTGACATGATGTCAAAACAAGACATTGATGAAAACCGGGCATTGTGCAGAGGCTGGAGACAGGTAGTAAATGGGGAGTTCCTCTTCTGTACAGTGTTATTATTCTAATCCCAGCCCAAACTTATTTTTAACTGCTTTGTCAGGCCTTGGAGTGGGCTTCAAGGACTTAGAATAATAAAAACTCTGTGGCCCCATGCAGGGGCTTCCCAAGTCTTGCCTCATAAACTCAGTTCATGTTACATCACAATGCATTTCATTGTTTTCAAGATTATCTTTAAGGTTTTAAAAGATAGTAGACTTTATTTTTTTTTTTAGAACAGTTGTAGATTTACATAAAAATCGAGCAGACAGAACAGAGAGTGTTCATATACTCCCCTCTTCTGTGCATTATTTTCCCTATTCTCAATGTCTTGCATTACTGCAATGCATTTGTCACAATTCTCTTTTTTTGAGAGATTTTTTCTCAACTTTTGAGAGATTTTTGACAGATTGGGGCATGAGTGCTCACCAGAGAGACAGAGAGAAAGAAAGAGAGAAATCACCCCCTACGGGGCTGGCAGGTGGTGTGGTGGTTGACGCACTGGACATGGCTGACTATGGTTCAAGTCTTGAAGCTGGCTGCTTGCTTTCTCTCTCTCTCTCTCTGTATCTCCAAGGTCAAACTGAAGAACAATAATAATAATAAATAAAATATAATAAAAAAATTCTTTAAAAAAAAAAGAAAAAGAAAAAGAAATCACCCCCCAGGAAGGATGGCCACGCTGCAATCCCTTCTTCTCCATTCTCCTCTCAGAATTTCGGGTACAAACGCACATGTGCCTGGCGTGAATATCAACCCCCTGGGTCTGGGACTCAAACTGCGGTCGGCCATGTTGGAGTCCAGTGAAATAACCACTATGTCATCTGGTGGTCTCATTTTTTTTTTTTTTTTAAGGATTTGCCATAGGGAGCATTTGCACACTGGAAAGAGACATAGAAAGATAGTGAGAGGGAAAATGGGATTGCCAAGCAATGATCCCTTCTCCTCCGTCCTCCTCCTGGGATTTTGGGTTTGCATGCACATGTGTCTGGCATGATTTTCAAGTCATCAGGTCCAGGACTCAAACCACGGTAGGCCACGTGGGAGTTCAGCACCATAACCACTATGCCATCTGCTGGCTTCCATTTGTTAAATTAATTAATATAGATATATTCTTATTTTTTTAAAAAATAATTATTTATTTAATTTCATTTTTACTTATCATTGTTATTATTTTTCTATTTGTTCTTAGACACATGTGTTCACCAGAGAGAGAGAGATAGGGAGGAAGGGAAAGTGGGAAAGCAAGTTGCCAGGTCTGGGACTTGAATCATAGTTGGTCATGTGGGAATACAACGCCTCAACTACCACACCACCTGCAGGCCCCTTGATACATTATTATTAACTAAAATTGACAATGTACATCAAGTTTCACCTTTTCCTTTGTACAGATATATGGGTCTTGATAAATGCATACTGTCGAGGATTGTGATATATAAAATAAAGAATAATTTCACCTCTTTAAAAATCCCATTCTTCAACTGCTCATCCTGAACCCTGGAAATTACTGATCTTTTTACTGTTGCCACAGTTTTCCCTTTTTCAGAATGTCCTGTAGTTGGGATCAGAAAGTACGTATCCTCTTAAGACTGATTTCTCTCATTTAGCATATATAGCAATTTAGAGAGAGATTTTTTTTTTTTTTTTTTTTTTTTGCTATAGGGCATATGTGCTTGCCAGAGAGAGACAGAGAGACAGAAAGCAAGAACTCACCCACAAGAGGGGATGGCCACACCACAATCCCTTCTCCATCCTTCTCTTGGGATCTTGGGCATGCACGCACGTACGCCCGGTGTGAGTTTTAAGCCATGGGACTCAAACCATGGTCAACTTTGTGGGAGTCCAGCAACATAACCATTATGTCATCTACTGGTCTTTATGGCATAAAGGTTCTTCCATGTCTTTTCATAGTTCATTTATTTTGCTGACCCATATAGCATTGTATGGACATATCACATTTTATCTATTCACCTATTGAAAGACATCTGGGTTACTTCTAGTTTTGGGCAATTATGCATAAAGCTGCTATAAACACTTGTGTGCAGGTTTTTGTGTAGACATACATTTTCTTTTTCTTTCTTTCTTTTTTTTTTTAGTTTTGCTGTAGGGCACATGTGCTTATGAGAGAGATACAGAGAAAGTGAGAAATCACTCCTCCCATCCCCAAGAGGGACTGCCCTGCTGCAATCACTTCTCCTCCATTCTCCTCTCAGGATTTTGGGCACACACACATGCACATGTACCCAGCATTTTTTTCTTTCTTTCTTTTTTTAATTAATTTACTTTTTTACATTCTTTCACTGAACATCATCAAAGCATACAAAATCCAATTTCCCATCCAGAATACACTGTAAAGTCACTTAATCATGTTGTTGTCAACAAATAATTTTCCATTTCTTGTTTTATATATAAATTCCCCACTCCCCCCCCCCCCCCTTTCTCACCCTCTGCCATTTCCCACCCTCCTCCCACACTGTCTCTGGTATCTGTAGTTGCTTTCCATTCTTTTTAAAATTATTTCCCCCCATTTCATTGATTCACAAAATATCTTAATCTAAATACTTTCAATAGCAAGTACAACTGATATTTACATATCTGTGAACACATGTTGATTTTAGGCATGAAACTCTGTAGGTAGAATAAATATACTATAAAGTAGCACCTAGCTGAGACTATATAGCTTACTGTGGTCATTAAATAGGTATTTTTTAATATATATTTTTAATTTTAAGAAAGGTGGTTTTAGCTTTAATAAATCAAAATTTTAAAAATGTTAAGTTAAGAGAACTTTGCTTAAGACTTAAAGCCAGGAAACAAGTTAGGATTCTGTTTGAATAGTAGGTACATGGACCTGTTGACAACTCAAGAGAAGACAAAAATCCTTAACTCTGGAAAACAAAGCATAGAAGATCAGTAATGTTTTAGTCAAAAGTCATAAAATTCTATTTCACCAGTTCAGACCCATGTACTTTAATCTTCTGTTGTGGTCTGATCTTTCTGTTTGAATTCTGGAAGATAACGTTCAACTCTGGACTTGTCCCTACCATTAAGCTGGCTATTTTAGTTGTTTTTGAACTCTTATTTCTGTGTGTCTGACTTTAGTTTTCCTGAGTTAGCACTCCCTTCAGAACTTCTTGGAGAACTGGTCGGTATTGGTAAATTCTTTCAGGTTTTGTTTATCTGAGAATGTTCTTGTCTTCTTACCACATGAAGATAATCTTGCCGGATATTGTATTCTTGGTTGAAATTGTTTATCACTCAACACTTTGAGTATATTTTCCCATTCTATCCTTGCTCGCATTGTTTCGCATTGTTTCTGATGAGAGGTCCTCTGTTAGCCTGATAGAATATCCTTTATAGGTAACTTGAAATTTCTCTCTTGCCAATCTTAGTGTCTTGTCTTTGCCTGTGGTTTTGGTCAATCTGGCTCTAATGTGACTTGGAGAAGATCTTCTTGGGTTGATCCTATGTGGGGTCCTTTGTATTTCTTGCATCTGAATCTTTAAATGCCTTTCTATGTTTGGAAAATTTTCTTCCAGGATTTCATGGAATAGATTATCAATGCCCTTACTAGTCTTTTCACCTTCTGGAATGCCAGTTATCCAGCTGTTTGGACATTTAATGGTATCTAGTATTGCTCATATATTATTCTCATTTTTTTTTTTTTGCCTATTTTTTCAGTCTTCATGGTAGATTTTTCTAGTCCAGCAATTCTGTCTTCTACATCTGAGATTTGATTTTCTGTATGATCTCGTCTGCTTTTAATACTTTTGCGGGAGGTTTTGACTTCCTATATTATAGCCTTCATCTCCAACAGTTCCATTTGATTCTTTTTTATGGTGTATATGTCCTCTTGCAGCTTTTGCAAGCACTTCCTCACCTTCTGGAACTCATTGACTCTTTCCTTCTGGAGTTCATTGTCTCTCTTCCATCTCTGTTAGTTTTGTCAATATGAATATTCTAAATTCTTTATCAGACATTTACATGAGTTTGTTTACATTGTGGACAAAGAGGAGTTATTCTTTTCTCTTGGGGGTGAGGTATTTTCTTGGTTTCTCATATTTCTTGTGCCTCTGTGGTGATTTCTAGTCATCTGATAGGTTATTTGTTTCTTCCTAATTTCTAGAAGTTCAATCTGAGCGATCAGAGGAGTACAGGAGGAGGTGGTCTGCACACTCTTGTTCAATTTTTCTCCCATCGTGTTGCAGATTCAGTAGGAATTGAGGAATACGTTGACCCTAATAGTATTTGGGTGCTTGACTACATTTCACTTAGACCTGTCTAGACACTCAGTGTGTGGAGGCTGAGCAGCAAAGTGACAAGGTAAAAGAAAAAGGATAAGAAAACAGAGAAAGAGAGAAAGAAGAGAAAAAAGAAAACAAACAAATTTATTTATTCTAAAACAAAAACAAAAATGATAACTGTGCATTGTGTGCAATGCCACATAAAGCATGCCACCCAAAAGCACTAGCTCTCAGCCCTCAGGGCAGACTCAAGTCTTCTTGTCTGAAGGCCTGCCCTTTTTGCTGCTCCTAAATGGGAAGGGGGAGGGGAGGGAACTATTACCAAGATAAAGGAGGATTTCAGAGCCAAGAAAATATTTTACCTTAAACAATTAAAAAGAAAAAAAGAAAAATGAAAAACAGACAGACAGAAAGAGACAGAGAGAGGATAGAGGGGGCTCTGTCAGGGTGACTTCTCAGTAGAACATCTTCATTTCTTATCCCTGAAAGTACTAGATCTCAGCTCTCATGGTGGACTCAGTCTTCTTGTCTCCCCAGGGTTTTTCAAGCACTAGGTCTGTGCAGCCAGCCACGTGGAATCCAGTCACCTTAACTACCACACTAATGGCTTGCCCCTGGACAAACGTGTTTTTCGATACAATAGAGTAAATATTTACCAGGAGCACAGCAGCTAGATTGTGTCATAAGGGTATGTTTATTGGGTATGAAGGTGCCAAACTGTCTTTCAAAGTGGCTCTATCATTTTGCATACACACTAACAAGTGAGTGTCTGTGGCTGACCTTGCCAGGATTTGGTGTTGCCAGTCATTTTGGATTTTAGTCTGCTCAGTAGGTGTGCGGTGTTACCTCATTGTTTTAATTCGCAGTTCCCTAGTGACTTCTGGTGTTGAACTTTTTCTTATATATAAAATGTATAAAATATATTTGTATATATTTATACTATATTATAATATGATATTATCTTATTTATATATTTATTTTATATGTTTACGTTATACATAGTATAATTTATACTATATTTATATATAAAAATATATAGATCTATTTTTGCCAACTCTCTGTCTCAGTTAATAGCTTTTGTCCATAATAAAAAAATAATTATTTATTTTAATTTTATTTATTTATTATTATTTAATTTGCTATGGGGCACCTGTACCACCAGAGAGAAAGAGAAAGGGAAAATGAGAAAGCAAGCTGCCAAGTCCAGAACTCAAACCATGGTTTGCCATACGGGAGTCCAGAGCCTTAAGCCCACACTACTTGCTGGCTCCTGCTTTTGTCCATTTAAAATTTTTTTTTTATTGCTGAGTTTTAAAATTCTTCGTATAATTTAGATACATGTTCTTTATCAGATAGGTATTTGGCAAAGATTTCCTCCAAGTCTATGGCATATCTTTTCATTATCCTATTAATGTGCTATGACTTTAATGTGTTCCCCAAAAATTGTGTGTTAAAATCTCATGAGCCATTGTAATGGTGATGAAGATGAAGACTTAATTAGATTACGGTGTTGAAAGGTGAGGCCTTTGGGAAGTGATACTTTGGAATGCAGGTTTATTGGCAACCAATTCCTACCTTTGAGAAAGTCTTTGTTACGGCTACATTTTTAAAGGATCATTTTACAGGACATAGAATTCTACATTGGTGGTTTCTCTTTCAACACTTTAAGTATCTCACTTTCTTCTTGTTTGCAAAGGTTGTGACAAGAAACCTATTTCTCTATAGATAAAATGTTTATTTCAGGTCTCGATCCTCCCCACCCCAGCTCCTTTCAAGTTTTTCTACTTGTCTTTGGTTTTACCCAGTATGAATATGAGATGCCTGGTGAAGACCTTGCAATCTCTATATTCTGCTTGGCGTTCTTTGAACTTACTGGATTTGTTGATTGATGTTCATCATTTATTTGGAAAATTCTGTCATTATTACTTCAAGTATTTCTTCTATACCTTTCTCATCTCTGTTTGATATCCCCAGTATGCATAATTGTTGCCCAATTCTTAGATATTTTGTTCCACTTTTTTTACCCTTTTGTCTTTTGCATTTCAGTTTGGAAAGTTTCCAATGATGTGTCTTCAAGTTCACTTGGCTATGTTGATAGAAGACATTCTTCATTTTTCCTATTTCTAAAAAATTCCTAGTACTTTCTCTGGGCTCTTTCTTAGAGTTCCCACTTTTCTGCTTGCATGTTGTCTACTTCCATCTAATCCTTAATCGTTTTTTCTTTTCTTTCCTTTTCTTCTTCTTTTTTTTTTTAGAGAGAGATTTTTACTATAGGATACATGCACTCACTGGAGAGAGAGAAAGTGAGAAATCGCCCTCCAGGGAGGATGGCCCTTCTCCTCCATTCTCTTCTTGGGACCTTGGGCACGCATGCATATACACCTGGCCTGAGTCCCAAGCTGCCAGGTGTGGGACTTGAACCATAGTCAACTGCATGAGAGTCCAGTGATATAAACATTATGCCATCTGCTGGTCCCTGTAGTTATTATTTTTTTTAAGAATTATTTTATTTAACTTTATTTATTTATTTAAATTGGACCAGAGGGGGGAGAGAGAGAGAGTGAGCCGCTAGGTCTGGGACTCAGACCATGGTCAGCCATATGGAAGTCCAGTGCCCTTAACCCACCTGCCGGCCCCTCCTGTAGTTATTTTAACTTCCTATCTGGTCATTCCAAAGTCTGTGTTATATCTGCATCAACTCTGGCATCACCAAATAAACAGGCTGCTTGCATTAGAATCCTGGGCTCAGAGTCTACTTCTGAGGGAAATCAAGCGAGGACAACTAGGTTTAAAGTGGAAGATAGCTCCCCCAGTTTAAACTCAGACAAAAAGCTTAGAAGTAGTCACTCCCATACTCACAAGAGAAAAGCGAAGCAAACGAAAAGTTGTGGCCTGTTCTACATCCATCAGAGAACCAAGGACATAAGACACATTGTCACCCTGGAATCTGGTTACTTTGTCTCTTTAGACTGATTTTTTTGTGCCTTTAACAGTGCCTGGTAGTTTTTTTATTGAGAGCCAGATGCTATAAGTTGGGTAATAGAAACTGAAATAATTAGGTGTTTAGTGTGAGGCTTTCTGCTAATCTCTGTTAACTAGGCTGTGTTTAATGTTTGCTGTAGCTATAGATTTCAGAGATTTTGGTTTTCTCTACTTCCCTTGTTTCTTTCCCCAGCCTCTTTGGGCTTCCCTAGGAGCTCCTTCATAAATAAAGTCTAGGCCTTGCAGCTCTCTCCTATAATTACACTGAAGCCCTGTTGATAGGGTGGTAGATATTGGGAGGGGGAACCATTCTATAATAACATGATAAGGTTTTAGTGTCATAGTGGGCCTGAGTGCTGCGGCCATGATCCCACATGGCTGGCCATGGTTCAAGAACAGGACCCAGTAGCCTGAAAATCACACCAGGCGCATGTATGTGCATGCCCAAAACTGCAGGAGGAGAATGTAACCACCACACCATCTGTTGACCCTGAGACTAGGATTTTTTTTTTTTTTTTTGAGAGGTTTTTTGCTATAGGGCGCCTGCGTTCGCCAGACAGACAGAGAGAGACATAGAGACAGAAAGCGAGAAATCACCCCCCAGGGGGGATGGCCACGCCGCAATCCCTTCTCCTCCATTCTCTTCTCAGGATCTTGGGCACGCATGCACACATGCCCGGCGTGAGTTTTAAGCCACCGGGTCCAGGATGCGAACCGCGGTCGACTACGTGGGAGTCCAGCGACATAGCCATTACGCTAACTGCTGGTTCCCGAGACTAGGATTTTAATAAGCAGTTTGTTTCATAAGTGGTCTAGAAAGCTAGAGGAGGTTGGCATCGACCTCATTTTCCTTCCTCCAGATCCGATAAAGCTCTGGCTAAGTAGTGGCCCTTACCAGGCAGGTCTTTGTTATGGAGGTTGTTTTGCACATATTTCAAAGTGGTTATTTTTCCCCTGGGCATATTTTTAAGTAGGTACTTTTCCTTTGCCCCTGCCTGAAAAAAGGAGGGGATTTGTCTCTCATCCTAACTGTGAGAATGTGATATGCTCCTGGAAGTAAAATCTAAGAAAGTGTGGGAGCCCTCAGAAGACTGGACACCCCCCAACGTTTAACTCTCATGCTAGCTCACACCCAACCTCCTACAACTCATTCAAGTCACTGTTTACTAAGTGTTTCTTCTGCTGACTGGGTCCAGTGCTTTCTGCTCTCAGCAAGCTGATTTCAGCTGTCATTCCCCACGTCTGCCTGCCTGGCCAGATCTCAGGGTTAGTTTGTCCTGGGTCTTCAGGTCTCTGACGGATCTAAGAAAAGTTATGATTTCCCATTTGTTTAGCTTTTTCTTGTGAACATAAGAGTGACAACTTCTAAGTTCTTTGTCTGAATCAACACTGGGAGCACTGTCTTCTAGTTTTAAACCTAGTTGTCTTAGTTTGGATTCCTTTAGACCCTGATTCTGACACTGGTGTTTTGTTTTGTTTTGTTTTTTAGGTTTTTGCCATAGGGTCTCTCACTTGCCAGAGAGAGGGAAAGTGAGAAATCACCCTCTGGAGGAAGGGAGGATGCTGCAATCCCTTCTCCTACATTCTCCTCCTGCAGTTTTGGGCATGCACATACATGCGCCTGGTGTGATTCTCAAGCTACCGGGTCCAGTTCTCAAACAATGGTCAGCCATGCGGGATCCAGTGTCTTAACCAACATGCCACCTTCTGGCCCTGAGACTACAATTCTAATATAAGCAGCTTGTTTCATAAGTGTTCTAGTTTGTTCTGTTGCTAATAACAGAATTACCTGAGTTTGGGGTAATTTATAAACATAGAGGTTTTTTTTTTTTTTTTGAGAAGTTTTTCACTATAGGGCACGTGCGCTCGCCAGACAGACAGAGACAGAAAGCGAGAAATCACCCCCCTGAGGGGATGGCCATACCTCAATCCCTTCTCCTCCATTCTCCTCTCAGGATCTTGGGCACGCACGCACACGCGCCTGGTGTGGGTTTTAAGCCACCGGGTCCGGGACGCGAACCGCGGTCGACTACGTGGCAGTCCAGCGACATAGCCATTACGCTAACTGCTGGTTCCCTAAACATAGAGGTTTATGGGCTGGCATAGTGGTTAACGGCGCTGGACTCCCATATGGTCAACCATGGCTCAAGTCCCAGCCCTGGTGGCTTCCTTTCTCACTTTCTCTCTCTTTCTGGTCAAATTGGAAAATAATCATAAATAAAGTTAAAATAAAAATAAGTATTTTTAGAAAAAATAGAGGTTTGGGGCTGGCAGGTGGCACGGTGGTTAAGAGCTCTGGACTCCCACATGGCTGACTGAGGTTCGAATCCCAAAGCTGGTGGCTTGCTTTCTTACTTTCTCTCTCTCTCTCTCTCTGATCAAACTGGAAAATAATAATAATAAATAAAGCTACATAAGATAATGCTTCAAAAAAAGAAGAGGTTTATTCAGCTACATATAGTAAGAGACTTTTTGCTGGTGGATAAAACAGTGGGGGAGCCAGGAGGTGAGCAGAGCAGAGCATGTATGTGTCCATGTGTCCATGTGTCCCTGTGTCGTTCTCTCTCCTTATAAATCTACCACGACTCAATCATGCGGCCCCACCCTGATGCCTAATCACTCCCATAGGTCCCACTTTTCAACACCATAATCCCAAGTCTCCACCCTAAACACCACCAAAATGGATCACCAAATTTTAACACACAATTTTGGGGGGACACCTTCAAACCATAGCAGTTAGTGATCCCAGGAAACCCAGTAGAGGGTGTGAGGAAGTGAGCCTGGAAAGGGAAAGAGTAAATACAGGTTGGATCACGGCGCAGGTAAGCATTATGGTCAGCTGAGGCTCAACTCTGCCAAGGAACTCTGGAAACAGGCATCTGAAAGTTATACCACCCAGGGGAAGGCTGCTTACAACCCTACTCCTCTCAGTCACTGGCTGTTGGGGTCGGGGTCATTATTTTCCCAGCATTTCCACAAGACTATGTGGGACAAGAAATAGGAGCAGAGCAGGCTCCGCCAGCCAGGAGAAAAGCTCTCAGGCAAAGCTGCTGGCGGGGGTAGTTGGCAGTCAAGCGTATGCCCAGAAATGGCAATGCTGATGGAGACAACAGGGTTGCTCTGCCTCTGAAACGCAGATTACTTTTCCTGAGCATATGTTTCAGAGCCTGGGGAGAGAGAGAAGATATTTCAAGACTTTTTTTATTTTGTTTTGTTTTTTAGATTTTTGCTATAGGGCACGGTCATCTTTGCTTGCCAGAGAGACAGACAGAAACAAAGAGACAGAAAGCAAAAAATCACCCCCTGCGGGGATGACCATGCCACAGTCCCCTCCTCCTTTAGTCTCCTCTCGGGATTTTGGGCATGCATGCACATGCGCCCAGCATGAGTTTCAAGCTGCTGGGTTTGGGATTAGAATCATGGTCTGCTATGTGGGAGTCCAGTGATGTAACCATTATGCTATCTGCTATTCCCTTCAAGGCATTTTTTAACCACCTTCTTCATTCTCCATCTAATACCATGCTCTGAAGTCCATTGTATTTTTAGCTGCCTGTCAGTGAGAGAAGTGGCAGACAGTTAATTGTTGAAACATGTCCAAACACTTCTCCCCCAAAGGTGGAGTTGAACTCCTCTCTCCCACACTATGGCATGGCCTCAGTGACTTTCTTTTAATAAGTGGAATGTTCTGGAATTGATGTTGTGACTTTTCCCCCCCCCAAGAATTAATTTATTTAACTTTATTTATTTATTTTAAAGATTGATTTTATTTTATTTATTCATTCAGTTATTTTAATTTGACCAGAGAGAGATACAGAGAGAGAGAAAGTGAGAAAGCAAGCCACCAGGTCCAGGACTTGAACCGTGGTTGGCCATATGGGAGTGTCCAGCACCCAAACCACCACACCACCTGCTGGTCCCCATTATTTAACTTTACTTATTATTATTACTTTAATATTTCCAGAGAGAGACACATACATGGGGAGAGAGGAAGAGAGAGAGAAAGTGAGAAAGCAAGCCTCCAGGTCTGGGACTTGAATCATGGTTGGCCATGTGGGAGTCCAGTGTCCTTAACCACCATACCACCTTCTGGCTCCATGATGTTGTAACTGTAAGGCTAGGTTGAAAAAAGAGATACAGCTTGTACCTAGAATTCTTTCTTTTTCTCTCCCCTTTCCTTTCACTTTACACATGTTAAATGTAAGAGGTACTGCTACCCTAAAGCCACTATGTTGGAGGGACATGTTGGAGAGAACATACAGAGGTAAAGAGAGAATCCCAGGGGTGTGTGGGTGGCATGATGATTAAGAAGCTAGAGTCCCACACCGTCAACCACGGTTTGAGTCTTGGGTCTAGCAGCTTTCTTTTTCACTTTCTCACTCTCTTTCTAGTGAGTGTACATGCCCTATAGCAAATTAGGGGAAAAAATGATGATAATAAGTAAAATAAAATAAAATACATAATTCTTTAAAAAAGAGAGAGAGGGGCCAGCAGGTGGCTTGGTGGTTAAGGGCACTGGATTCCCACATGACTGACTACAGTTTGAGTCCTGAACCTGGAGGCTTGCTTTCTCACTTTCTCTCTCTCATTCTATCCCTCTCTGGTCAAATTAAAATAAATAAACAAATGGATAAATAAAGTTAAATAAAATAATTCAAAAAAAAAAAAAAAAAAGAAGAAGAAGAAGAAAGAGAGAAAAAATAAAAGCCCAATGAGCCCAGCTGTTTGAGACTTCTCAGCCTGGGCCCAGCGAACCTTCAAATGATTCCAACCCAGGCTGACATCAAGGGAAACAGATGAGCTGAGTTCACTGAACTCTGACCAAAGTGTGAAATCATGATCAAAATAAATGTTGTGGTTTTAATCTGATGCCAAGTAGAGCAGATAAGGGGTCTCCACTGAGCTCTGACAGACTGTGGATTTATAAATAAAATAAATGCCACCGAGTTTTGGGACAGTTTGTTATACAGCCATAGTACCTTGAATCCATAATACTCACCTATGCCATCTCCCTTGACAACTAAACCCATATTTTGTTTGTGATAAGACACAACAAGGTGTCTTATCTGAGGCAATTGATCATGATTCATTAAGATCAATCATGGCAATTTTCTTCCAATATTCTCAGTTTTTCTTTCTTTTTTTTAAAAAAAAATATTTAATTTATTATTATTATTTGGAGAGGTTTTTGCTATAGAGCGCATGCACTCACCAGAAAGACAGAGAGACAGAAAGCGACAAATCACTCCCTGGGGGATGACCATGCCGCAATCCCTTCTCTCCCATTCTCCTTTGGGGATCTTGGGCATGCACACACACGCGCCTTGCATGAGTTTAAACCACCGGGTCCGGGACTTGAACTGCTGTTGACTACATGGGAGTCCAGCGACATAGCCATTATGCCAACTGCTGATCCCATTTTACTTATTATTGTTATCACTTTAAAATTTTCTATAGGGCACATGTGCTCACCAGAGAGAGAGAGAGAGAGAGAGATGGAAAGAGAGAAAGCAAGCCACCAGACCAGGTCTGGAACTAGAACCGTGGTTGGCCGTGTGGGAATCCAGTGCCTTAACCACGATGCCACCTGCTGGCCCCTTTTTTTTTTTTTTTTAATTTTAAATTTATTTACATTCATTCACTGTACATCATTGCAGTATACACAATGAGATTTTTCCATCCAGA
The DNA here is from genome assembly GCA_026018925.1 of Tupaia tana. NCBI lineage: Eukaryota > Metazoa > Chordata > Mammalia > Scandentia > Tupaiidae > Tupaia > Tupaia tana. Next base: position 62,763,098 of record JAKSZU010000016.1, read on the forward strand.
ATACATTGTGAATTGGCTGAATCAAAGATATTAGTATACATGTTATCCTCAATACATAATTTTCCATTTCTTGTTTCTTTTATATTTTGCTTCCTTTTTTATTTTTCCCCTTGATTCCCTACCTTTCACCCTTTGCCATTTTCTATGCTCCTCCCACATTGTCTTTGGTATCTACATTTGTTTTCCATGTCTTTTTTTTTTTTTCACGTTTTATTGATTCACAAAAGATCTAAATTAATCTAAATACTTTCAAGTAGCAAGTGCAGTTGATATATACATATCTATGAACACATGTCTGACTTTAGGCATAAACCTCAGTGAGTAGAATGAGCTGGGGCTGTGTAGCTTACTGCAGTCATTAAATAAGTATTTTTAATGCAATTTTTAATTTTAATTTCAATTTTTAACTTCTTTTAAAGTTTTAACTTTAAAAGATTAAATCAAAAAATGTTAAGAGAAATTTGCTTAAGATTTAAAGCCAGGAAAAAGGTTAAAGATTCAGTTCAAACAGTAGGTAGATGAACCTGTCGACAACTCAAGAGAAGATAAAAATTCTTAAATCTGAAAAACAAAGCATAGAAGAAAATCAGTAATGTTTTAGTCAAAAGTCATAAAATTCTATTTCACCAGTTCAGTCTCATGTAATTAATCTCTCTTCTGTTGAATATGCAGTGTTACTGTCATCTGAACTTTCCATTTAAATTCTGAAAGTTAACATTCAACGTTATTATTGATCTCTTTCCGGACTTGTCCCTACTATTAAGTTGGCCATTCTCTTGGTTGTTTTTTGTACTCTTATTTCTGTGTGTCTGACTAGTTTTCTTGGTATAGCACTCCCTTCAGAACTTCTTGGAGATCTGGTCTGGTGTTGGTAAATTCTTTTAGGTTTTGTTTATCTGGGAATGTTTTTGTCTTTTCTTTCCATATAAAGGATAATCTTACTGGGTATAGTATTCTTGGTTGAAATTGTGTTTTCACTTAACACTTTGAATATATTTTCCCATTCTTTCCTTGCTTGCCCTGTTTCCAATGAGAGGTCCAATGTTAGCCTGATGGGATATTCTTTTAAAGAATCTTGATGTTTCTCTCTTGCCAATTTTAGAATCTTGTCTCTGTCTGTGGTTTTGGTCAATCTGACTATGATGTGCTTTGGAGAAGATCTTCTTGGGTTTATCTTATGTGTGATCCCTTGTATTTCTTGGATCTGGATATTTGAATGGTTTTCTAGGTTTGGAAAGTTTTCTTCCAGGATTTTGTGCAATAGATTATTGATGCCCTTATTAGTTTCTTCACCTTCTGGGATACCGATTAGCTGGATGTTTGGGTGTTTAATGGTATCCAGCATTACTTGAATATTATTCTCATTTTTGGGGGTTATTTTCTCAGTCTTTTAGTGATTTTTTCTAGTTCAGAGGTTCTGTCTTCTACAACTGAGATCCAACCTTCCGTATGATCTAACCTGCTTTTAACACTTTCAAGGGAGGTTTTGATGTCCTGTATTACAGCTTTCATCTCTAATAGTTTCATTTGATTCTTTTTTATGGTATTTCCTTCTTCTGATTGTGCAAGAACTTCCTCATCTCCTGGAACTCATTGTCTCTTTTCTCTTGCATCTTCTAGAGTTCACTGTCTCTCTTCTCTTGCATCTCTATTAGCTTTGTCACTATGAATAGTCTAAATTCTTTAACTGACATTTCCATGAGTTCCTCTGTACTGTCTGTGGATGATGAGGAGTTATTCTTTTCCCTTGAGAGAGAAACATTTTCTTGGTTTCTCAAATTTCTTGTGCCTCTGTGGTGGTTTCTGCCCATCTGATGGATTATATGTTTGTTTGTTTTTTTTTTTCTAATTTTTAGAGTTAAATCTGAGCATTCAGAGGTGTGCAGGAGTAGGTGACCTGGAATCCCTCTCCAGTTCCATTTTTCTCCCTTTGTGCAGCAGACTTAGTGGGAATTGAGGGTTACGCTGACCCTAAAAGTAATCAGATATTTAGCTACTGTGCACCTAGACCTGTCTAGAAAGTCAGTGTGTGGAAGCTGAGAAGAAAAGTAGAGAGGTCAAAGGAAAAGAAAACAAAGGGAAAAAAAGAAAAAAAAAAAAAAGGAAAGAGATGAAAAAAAAATTTGAAAGCAAAAAAGAAAAACCGCAGTACATTGGCACATGGTAGGAAAGGGGCCACTCGGAGCTCAAATGTAGATGGCTTGTGATTGGTCTGTCCTATGTTGGAGGGGGAAGGGTGAGAACTAGCAAGATAAAGGAGAGTCAGAGAGCTAAGAAGTTATTTACATGAAAAATTTGAAAAAATATGGGGCCAGCAGGTGGCGAGGTGGTTAAGGATGCTGGATTCTTACATGGACAACTGCTATTCAAGTCCTGGACCTGGTAGCTTGCTTTCTCACTTTCTCTTTCTCTCTGTCTCTCTCTGGCCAAATTAAAAAATAGTAATGACAAATAAAGTTGAATAAAAGAATTCATTAAACATTTTTTTGAAAAATAAATTAAAGAGAGAAACAGAGAGAATACAGAGGGTGCTCTACCTGGCTAGCTCTTGGGTTGGGAGGGTGAAGTCTGAGCAGAAAATCTTCAGTTGTCCTAGTCCCTGAAAGAGGCCATTCAGAGCTCAAATGTAAATGGCTTGTGATTGGCCTGTCCTGGCTAGATCTTGGGGTTGGGAGGGTGAAATCTGAGCAGAAAATTTTCAGTTGTCCTACTTCCTGAAAGGGGCCACTCCTCTCTCTCCCTCTCTCTCTCTCTCTCTTTTAAAGAGAGATTTTTGCTATAGGGTGTATGTTCCCACCAAAGAGACAGAGAGAGACAGAGAGACAGAAAGAGTGGAATCACCCCCCTCCTGGGGGTATGGCCACATCACAATCCCTTCTCCATTCTCCCCTTGCGATTTTGGGAATGCATGCACATGTGCCAGGCATGAGTTTCAAGCCTCTGGATCCGGGACTCAAACTGCAGTCAGCCATGTAGGAGTCCAGCAATGTTACAATTATGCCATCTGCTACTCCCTCTTTTTTGAAAAACAAAACAAAACAAAACAACACAACATTTATCTGTTTATTTATTTCTTGTGATTTTCGGGCCATCAGCCTGGGACTTGAACTGCAGTCAGCTCTGTGGGAGTCCAGCACCTCAACCACCATGCCACCTGCCATCCTCTTCTCAGTCTTTTTAAATTTTTTTTAAGAATCATTTTATTTGGGACCAGCAGTTAGCGTAATGGCTGTGTCGCTGGACTCCCATGTAGTCGACCGCGGTTCACGTCCCGGACCCAGTGGCTTAAAACTCACGCCAGGCACGTGTGCATGCGTGCCCAACATCCCCAAAGGAGAATGGAGGAGAAGGGATTGCGGCATTCATATCCTCCCTGGGGGGTGATTTCTCGCTTTCTGTCTCTCTGTCTCTGTCTGTCTAGCGAGCACACGCGCCGTATAGCAAAAAAACTCAAAAAAAAAAAAAAAAGAATTATTTTATTTAACTTTATTTATCCATTTATTTTTATTTATTTATTTTTAAATTTGACCAGAGAGGAACAATGTAAGAGAGAGAGAAAGGGAAGTGAGAAAGCAAACCACCGGATCCGGGACTCAAGCCATGGTTGCCCACGTGGGAGTCCAGTGCCCCTAACGAGCACACTACCTGTCAGCCCCCTCAGTCTTTATTAAGCTAGCAGTGGCTAAGCGATCAAGTACCACCAAGGGAACACAAACAGAAGTATGTGTTTATGTATTCAGTGAGTGCTTCCGGAGAAAGGTTTTGCCACCATGAGAAAAGAACAAGGCAACTGAGATGAAGGATCTCTGACATATTCGAGCAACTGAACCACACCAGCCATGGCCAACCTCCAAACTTAGTATAATAGGAACATGTTAACCCCTGTTTATGCTTCTATTGCTGGAGCTTTTTGCTATTTTGCAGCTTAATAGAACACATCCAGTGAAATCTCAGCTGGAGCCACCTGGGACCTCCAAGCTGGCATGACTCTAATTGTTTTGGAGAGTGAAGACAGAGGAATTTGATAATAACCCTGATTTAAGCTCTGGGGACATAGGCAGAAGACTGAGCTGAGAATCACTTTTAAAAAAAAAGAATTATTTATTTATTTAGTTCTATGTGTTATTATTTTTTAATTTAGCCAGAGAGAGACAGAGAAAGGGAAAGGGAAAGTGAGAAAGCAAGCTGCCAGGTCATGTGGGAATCCAGTGCCTTTAACCACTACACCACTGGCCAGCGCCAAGTATCAATCACTTTTGCTACCACACATGGGGCAGAATGACATTCAGTCATATCTCTATTACCTCAGTTAGGTCAGGTCCAACAATCAGGCTTTCTCTAAAAGAAAATGGTGATGTTAATGATGGTGGTGGTGGTGGTGATTATGGTGGCAGTGGTGGTGATGATGATGACGGTGGTGGTGATGATAATGATGTTGAGGATAGTGGTGGGATGATGGTGGTGGTGATGAAGATAGTGATAGGATGATGATAGTGGTAGAGTGATGATGATAATGGTAGTGGTGATGATGACAATGATGATGTGGATGATAGTGATGGGATAATGACGGTGGTGGTGACAGAAGTGATGATGTTAGTGGTGATGATGATAACGATAGGATGATGATGATAGTGGTGGAGTGATGATGATGACGATGGTGGTGGTGATGATGATGAAGTGATAATGCACTGTTGTTAAGAGCTAACACCAATACAGCTTTTATTATGTACCAGGCCCAATTGTAGGCTCTTGTCATATACTAATAATTCCTCACAAAAACCATAAGAACTAGGTATTATTACTAGCTCCATTTCACAGACAAGGAGACAGGCACAGAGAGAGTCAGTAACTTGTTCAAGGTACCATTGCTGAGGAGTGTTGAGGGGGTATACTTTCTCAGGAGACACTTCGTTGCTGTCTGTCTCTCTGAAGAAATAAGATAAATATTTTTGGAATTGAAGCTGTACATTAAAGTATAAAAAATTAAGTGAAAAATCATCTGAAACCTCAGGATAACCACTGGTGACATTATTTTTTTAGAGAGATTTTTGCTATAGGATGCGTGTGCTCACCAGAGAGATAGAAAGAGAAAGAGAAACAGAAAGTGAGAAATCATCCCCCAGAGGGGATGGCTACACTGCAATCCCTTCTCCTCCATTCTCCTCTTGGTATTTTGGGCATGCACGTACTCGTACCTGGCACGAGTTTTAAGCCACTGGGTCTGGTACTCGAACTGTGGTCGATTACGTGGGAGTCCAGCGATGTAACCATTACACCAACTGCTGGTCCCACCACTGGTGACATTTTGATGAACATCTCTCCATATGCACACATGTATATGCACACACACACATACACACACACACCCATCCCACTCCTATAAATGGGCTCACCCCACGCAAGTTAAGTGATAAATGTTGAGTGAAACTCCAATAACCAGTCATCTTTCTGTGTCCACTAATACAGATTAGTGGCCAGTAAAGTATAGCCCAGGACCAAATCTGGCCCACTGCTTGGTTTTGCATAGCCTATAAGAGAAAAAATGGTTTTCACATTTTTTTTTTCTTTAGGTTTTTGCCATAGGGTGCATGCACTCACCAGAAAGAAACACAGGGTAAGTGAGAAATCACCCCCACTCCCTAGGAGGGATGGCCACTCCGCAATCTCCTCTTCTCCATTCTTCTCCTGGGATTTTGGGCACACAGGCACATGAACTTAGTGTGATTTTCAAGCCAGCAGTTCTGGAACTCAAACCATGCAAAAAGCTATGTGGGATCCTACTGCCTTAACCATCACATCACCTGGCTGGGCCTAGAATTTACAATTTAAAAAAGTATTTTGTAATAGTAAGAATGTATCTCCTTACACATACATATGCACACATACTCCTTCCATATTTATAGTAACAGAACTAATATCACTATGGCAAGATTGGGGAAGGTTCTGGGACAAAGGTCACAAACATGAACGTACGGTGTCACCGCCTTCTGATGACGGTTTTTGGCCCCAGCATGGCTGAGAGGAAGTAACAATGATGAGAACACTAGAATGGGGGTGGTGAGTGGAGAGAGGACAGTTGACAAGCTAGGTCCCAGAGCAATTGAGGAAGCCATCAAGCAAGATGGATCAGAAGTTGGAGATGGGGCCAGCAGATAGCATGGAGGGTAAGGAAGCTGGATTCCATGTGGCTGACTACACAGTTTGAGTTCCAGACCTGGTGGCTTGAAAACCATTCTGGGCACGTGTGCATGCATGCCTAAAATCCCAGGAGGCAAACAGAGAAGGGATTGCAGGATGGCCATAACTCCCAGGGGGGATTTCTCACTTTCTCTATCTGTCTCTGGTGAGCACATACACCATATAGTCAAAAAAAAAAAAAAAGTCAGAGATGTACAAGATAATAAAAGAAGTAGGAATGAAGTCTTGGAAAATACTCAGGCTGGTTTATTTAAAACCCTGTCACCTGGACTATTGATGCCTGTTATGTGTCATCATAGGCTGGGAGGTGAGAATTGCAGAAGTGAGCAAATAATGGTCCCTGTCCCCACAGAGCTTGTGGTCAGCTGGAGGAGAAAGAAGCCACAAAATTAGGGTACAAAGAGGTACCAGCTTTGAGATGGAAGCAGAGAAGGGAATGGAGAGAGCTTTCTGGACCAAGCAAACATCTGATGGATGAGTAGGAATTCTCTAGTTTGGAGGTGACTGGGACAAGGTAGGGAGAGTGACCTCAGGGAAGGAACAGAATTTGCGAAGGCCTAAGGGGATACATGCACAGGGATAATTGATATGGGACAAGGGGAAGGAATAGTGGTAAGACAGGCAGAAAAAGAACACAGGTCCTGCTCTAGAACAACTTTTTGGATCAGTAGCTTTGAACCCTTATTGATTATGATCCACAGTTAAAAATGCATTTTCTATTTTGACTTGACAAAATCACACACACACACACACACACACACACACACACACACACACACACAGAGTATCTATCATCTACTGAAACAAAAACCTACAAAGCAATATTCACCCTGCAACAGGCAATTTGCTCTGCTTTCTATTCTGTCCTGTTTTGTTTTTAAAATGTTTGTCAGGAGCAAATTAAGCTGATCACAAGACAGTAGATATCACATGATTTCATTTATATGAAATGTTATGACAGGCAAAACTAATCTATAGAGATAAAAATGAGATTGGTGGTTGCTTGGGGTATGGATGGGGTGGGGTAATGTTGACTGCAAAGAAGTAAAAGAAAACTTTCTTAGGAAATGGAAATGTTCTATATCTTAATGAGGGTGGTGGCTACATGGGCACATGCATTTGTCAAAAATAAATATATAAAAATAAGTGCAAGTGAGGGAACTTTCTGGGGTGGTGGTGATGTTCTATATCTTGACAGGGATTTGCATTGCACAGGTGAATGCATTTTGTCAAAACTCACTTAATGGTACACTTAAGATGTATCATTTCATTGTACGTTTCATTATATGCAAATTATACATAAGAAAAGAATTAGGGACAAATACTGAACTCTAGCTGATGATGTGCATGCTGAAACATTAGAAGGAACTGTTCTGGTGTCTGCAACTTTTTGAAAAGATTCACAGAGTAAGATAGACTAATGGAAGTGTAGCAGAATGAAGACTGATAGATATGCAATAAGACAGATAGACAATAACAAAAGGGTGATATATGCCAAGACAATTCTATGAGGAAAGACTAGCTTTTTTTTTTTTTTTTTTTTTTTTGAGAGAGAGATATTTTTGCTGTAGGGCATGTGTATTTGACAGAGAGACAGAAAGCAAGAAATTACCCTCCAGGGGGATGGCCACTCTGCAATCTCTTCTCCTCCATTCTCTTCTCAGGATCTTGGGGATATGTGCACACCAATCTGGTGTGCGTTTTAAGCCACCAGATCCAAGACTAAAACTGTATTTGACCATGTGGGAGTCAAGCGATGTAACCATCACCCCATCTTCAGGTCACAAGGTTAGCTTTTTTTTTAAAAGAATTATTTTACTGGGGACCAGCAGGTGGCATGGTGGTTAAGGCGCTGGACACTCCCACATGGCCAACCAGGGTTCGAGTCCTGAATCTGGTGGCTTGCTTTCTCACTTCCTCTCTCTCTCACTCTCACCCTCTGTCTCTCTCTGGTCAAATTAAAAAATAAATGAATGAATAAATAAAATAAAATAAATAATTATTAAAAAAGAATTATTTTACTTAACTTTCTCTCTCTCTCTCTTTCTCTTTTTCTTTCTTTCTTTTTCTTAATTTGACCTGAGAGGGAAAGGGAGGAGAGAGAGAGAGAGATAGAAAGCAAGCCGCCAGGTCTGGTACTCCAAACGCAGTCAACCCAGTCAACCGTGTGGGAATCCAGCATCCCTAATCACCATGCCACCTGCTGGTCCCAAGACTAGCTTTTTTAATAAAAGGTCCTGGGACAACTTTATATCCACATACAAAAGAATCAAGTTGTTTCCTTATTTTCACACCATATACAAAAATTGGCTCAAAATAGAAGCCAGTAGGTGGCATGGTGGTTAAGGGTACTGGACTCCCACGTGTCCGATCACGGTATGAGTGGCTTGCTTTCTCACTTCCCATCTCTCTCTCACACTCTCTCACTCTTTCCCTCTCTGGTCAAATTAAAACAAATAAATACAATTAACTAAAATAATTCCTTTTAAAAAAGCATGATAAACCTTTTTAAAAAATTGATTCAAGATAGGTTAAGGACCTAAATGTAAGAGCTAAAACTGTAAAACTCCTAGAAGAAAACCTGGATGTAATTCTCCTTAACCTTAGATTAGACAATTATTTCTTAGCTATGACACAAAAGCACAAGCAACAAAGAAAAAAAAAACCAGATCAACATCAAATTTAAAAGCTTTTGTGCTTCACAGAACACCATCAAGAAAGTAGATAAAGGGGACCAGCAGATGGCATAAAGGTAACATTGCTGGACTCCCATGAAATCAACCGTTATTCAAGTCCTGGATCCAGTAGCTTAAAAGAACTCACACTGGGCATGTGTGCCCAAGATCCTGAGAGGAGACTAGAGGAGAAGGGATTGCAGCACGGCAATCATGGAAATCACCCCTCACGGGGGTGATTTCTCACTTTCTGTTTCTCTGTCTCTCTCTGGTGAGCACATGCACCCTATGACAAAAATCTTTCTCAGGGTGGCAGATGGCATGGCATTTAAAGACACTGGGTTCCCACATGGCCAACTGTGTTTGAGTCCCAGACCTGGTGGCTTGCTTTCTTACTTCCCTTTTCTCTCTTTCTGTCTCTGCTTGGTCAAATTAAAAAATAATGAGAACAAATTGAATTAATTAAATAAATAATTATTTTAAAAAACTCTCAAAAAAAAAAAAAAAAGAAAGTAAAAAGAAAATCCACAGAATGAGAGAATTTTTTTGTGAATCATATATCTGATAAGGAACTGCATAAATAACTATTCTAATTCAATAAGTATAATACAAATAACCCATTTAAAATAGACATAGAAATAGAATAATAATCATAAATAAATAGAACTGAACAGACAATTCTCCAAAGAAAATAAACAAGTGGCCAACAAGCAATCAAAAGATGTTCAAGCTCTTCAGGGAAATGCAAATCAAAACCACAATGAGGGGCCAGCAGGTGGTGTGGTGGTTAAGTGAAGTCCTGGACCCAGAGGGTTGCTTTCTCACTTTCCCTCTTTCTCTAGCTCTCTCTTTCTCTGGTGAGTGCACATGTCCTATAACAAATTTTTAAAAATAATAAGTAAATAAATAATTTAAAAAACCACAATGAGATGCCACTTCATACTAGGATGCTGTTATAAAAAGACAGTAAGTGTTGATGAGGATGCAGAAAAATTGGAAGTCTCATACACTGCCAGTGGGATATAAAATGGTGCTGCTGCTTTGGAAAAGTTAGGCAGTTTCTTAAGACGGCTGAACACACAGTTACCATATGATCCAGCAATGCCACTGCTAGGTACATAACTAAGAGCAACAAAAACATACGTGCATACTAAGTCTGCATGTAAATATTCATAGCAAAAGAAAAAAAAAAAGGGGGACCAGCAGTTAGTGTAATGGCTATGTCGCTGGACTCCCACGTAGTTGACTGCGGTTCGAGTCCCGGACCCAGTGGCTTAAACTCACGCCGGGCGCGTGTGTGTACGTGCCCAAGATCCCAAGAGGAGAATGGAGGAGAAGGGATTGCGGCGTGGCCATCCCCCCTGGGGGGGTGATTTCTCGCTTTCTATCTCTCTGTCTCTCTCTGTCTGTCTGGCGAGCGCACGCACCCTATAGCAAAAACCTCTCCAAAAAAAAGAAAGAAAGAAGAAATATTCATAGCAACATTATTTGTAATAGGCAAAAGGCAGAAATTATATATATATATAATTTCCATGGGTTTTGTGTCTGCAGACTCAAACATCTACAGATTATAACAATATTCAAAAGAAAAATTCCAGGGAACCAGCAGTTAGTGTAATGGCTATGTCGCTGGACTCCCACGTAGTCGACCGCGGTTCGCGTCCCGGACCCGGTGGCTTAGAACTCACGCCGGGCGCGTGTGCGTACGTGCCCAAGATCCCGAGAGGAGAATGGAGGAGAAGGGATTGCGGCGTGACCATCCCCCCTGGGGGGTGATTTCTCGCTTTTTATCTCTCTGTCTCTCTCTGTCTGGTGAGCGCACACGCCCTATAGCGAAAACCTCTCCAAAAAAAAAAAAAAAGAAAAATTCCAGAAAGCTTTTCCTGTCATTATTCCCTAAATAATAGAGTATACTATTTACATTGCATTTACATTGTATTGGGTATCAAAAATAACCTAGAGATGGTTTACAATGCATGTGTAGGTTCTATGCAAACACTCCAGTGTTTTATATATGAGATTTGAACACCAGCAGATTCTGGTGTCCACAGGAGTCCCAGAACCAATTCCCCACAGATACCAAGGGATAACTATTAATAGTAGAATTAGATCTTGGGAATAGGTATATTTGCTGGACAAAAGTTTAGACTTTTATGTTTAAATATGTTCCTAATCAGATAAATGTTTGGGTAAAAACATCAAAAAAAGATGTTGGGTGACTAATAATAACAAGTAAATGTGTGCAGAGCCAAAACAAACAAATAGAAAATAGTGACTCAATTCATCATTCAAATCACACACACAAAATAAAATAGTAGCTATAGCACCATGGGTCATGACCTAATAAATTATTTTTTAAAGAATTATGTATTCAATTTTATTTATAATAATTACTATGCTTTAATTTTGCTACAGGGTACATGTGCTCCCCAGAGAGAGACAGAGAGACGGAGGGGGTGGGGGTGGTGGCAGAGCAGTGAGAAAGCAAGCCACCAGGTCCAGGACTCCAACCGCAGTTAGCCATGTGTGGGAGGCCAGTGCCTTAATCACCACGCCACCTGCTGGCTCCCTAATAAGTTGATTTTAAAAGCTTCTGATGGGCCGCGAACTTTAGCTTGAAAAACACAACTTTTGATCAGGTTTGTTACTTGAATTTTAACTGGAGAGAGCCTGTAGACATTGAGGTATCCCCATCAGGGGGCTGAGCTGGGCGAATTCCCTGCTCTGGGACCAGGGAGAATTGGATATCGTCAGGCCTGTGCCTACCACCTCTGTCATCTGAGGAAGGATGTCAGGGGGAAATGGCTGTAAGGTTCCTTTCATGACGGAACATAACTTTCTTATCAGCTTTTTCCTGGGGATGCAGGGTTAGGCTTACTCGAATTTATTAGTAAATCAGGAGACCTTTCCTGCATCTAAGACAATTGTGGCTGAAGAAAAATTTACTCATTTATATCTGATTTCTATAGGTAATTTCACTTTATAAAGGGGCTCATGAATAAGAAAATGACTTGTTGTTTAAAAGTACAAGCTTGGGGACCAGTAGATGGGATAATGGTTACATTGCTGGACTCCCACGTAGTCAAACCTTGTAGTGGTTCACATCCTGGACATAGTGGCTTCAAACTCATGCTAGGTGTATGTGCGTGCATGCCCAAAATCTGGAGAGAAGAATGGAGAAAAAGAGACTGGGCATGGCCAATCCTCATGGGGGGCTGATTTCTCACTTTCTGTCTCTCTGTCTCTCCAGTGAGTGCATAAAGTCTCTTAAAAAATTAGCAAAAATCTCTCTAAAAAAAAAGTGCAAGTTTGAGGACTGACAGTGGCACAACACTCTGCCAATGTTGTACCCACTTGGGAAGGTCCTGGGTTCACGTCCTGAGGCCTCCCTGTATGTAGGTTAGCTGAGCCTGGGGTGGATCAAGGTGTGAAGACCTTGTTAAGTGTGCCTATCTTTTTTTCTCTGTCACTCTCTCATGGGAGAAATAAATAAACTTTTAAAAATAAAAAGTACAAGTTTGGGGCCAACAGGTGGCATGAAGGCTGAGGCACTAGATCCCACATGGCTGACTACATGGTTCAAGTCCTGGACCTGGTGGCTTGAGAATCACACTAGGTGCGTGTGCATGTCTGCCCAAAAATTGTGACAGGAGAATGGGGGAGAAGGGATTATGGTGTGGGCACCCTCCCTGGAGGTGATTTCTCACTTAACCTCTCTTTCTCTCGCTCTGTCTCTCTCTGACAAGCCCACCTGCCCTATAGTAAAACTAAAAAAAAAAAAAAAAAATGAGTGCAAGTTTGGAAAGCTGTTATTCAGACCCCTTTCTCCCTTTTTAAGAACTGGTCTTCCCTACCTAAGATCTTAGAGCTCAAGATAAAAATTCTAATGTCTTCTATTTTTTTGTTGTTTTTGTTTTTAAATATTTATTTATTTATTCATTCGTTCATTTTAATTTGACCAGAGAGAGACACGCAGAGGAGAGAGAGGAAAGTGAGAAAGCAAGCTGCCAGGTCCAGGACTTGAACTGTGGTTGGCCATGTGGGAGAGTCCAGTGCCTTAACCACCATGCCACCCGATGGTCCCTCTAATGTCTTCTTTACATGCCTCATCGCCTCACCCTCGTGCCATTACCCAAAGATCAGACTACTCACAGCCTTGAGGAGGGGCAGTGTCTTTCATACCTCTTTGCCTTTACATAGACCTTTCTCTCCTTCTGTCCCCTGGTGAACTATTTATCCTTCAGTGTCCTACTTAAGCTGCACTTCATCTAAGAAAACTTTCCTGGACTCTTTCTTCTTAAGGTAGATGCAATGATTCATTTCTCTGCATTTCCATTGATCTGCAGTGCAGCTCTAAAGTTGGGCTGGCTTTCTTTCTGAATGTACAAAACACCATATGAACTTGTTTCAAGTTAAACTAAGTGACGCCAAGCCCTCAAGCCCCAGAATATCTTAAATTACTCTCAGTGGTTGGCTAGACTCTCTATTCCTCCAGTGTAAAACAGAAAGTGAGTCTTTTGGGGCTGGCAGGTGGCATGGTGGTTGGGTGCGCTGGACTCCTATGTGACCAAATTGGTTCAAGTCCCGAACGTGGTGGCTTCCTTTCTTACTTTCCCTCTCTCTCTGGTCAAATTGGAAAATAATAATAAATAAAGTTAAAATGAAATAATTAAAAATAAAGAAAAGAAAGTGAGTCTTTTGAGGTCAAGGATTGTTTCACTGACCTTGGTCTAGAAAGGCCAAGAATAGACTTTCTAAGTTCTGGACCAAGGGCAGGTTTTTAAAAACTTTCTGAGCCTCAGTTTCCTTGCCTATAAAATGAGTTCAGCAAGAATCTTAATCTTAGGGAACCAGCAGTTGGCGTAATGGCTATGTCGCTGGACTCTCATGTCATTGATCTTGGTTTGAGTTCCGGACCTGGTGGCTTAAACTCACACTGGGCACGTGTGCGTGTGTGCCCAAAATCCCGAGAGGAGAATAGAGGAGAAGGGATTGCAATGTGGCCATCCCCCCTGGGGGGGTGATTTCTCGCTTTCTGTCTCTCTGTCTCTCTCTGTCTTTCTGGCAAGCGCACACGCCCTATAGCAAAAACCTCTCAAAAATAAATAAATAAATAAAAAGAATCTTAATCTTAGAATAACATTGTTGGGATGAATCAAACTGATGCACGTTAACTCCTTAGAAAGCTGTCTGTTGACCAAGGTCAGAAATGGGTAATGCTCCTTGGTTCACTGGTATGTGCTTGGCCTTAAGGGCAGTTCTGTAGTCAATCCATGGAAAAGATGGTTGAATATGAACTGGCTCAGTGGTGTAACACTTAAACACTGCTAAAGCAAACCTGGACTCATATAGAAGATCCTGGGTTTGGTTCCCTGCTCAACCTGTATACTCTGCATGATCCTGGCTGGCTGGGGAGCTGGAGAGCATGGTAGCCTGAGACGCCATTTGGATGCTTCTCTTTCTTGCTTGCTCTCTTTGACTTTCACTCTCAGGAAAGAAATAAACTGGGCTATCCCCATAGCCTAGTGGGTAAGAGAGCTGGATTCTACATGACTGATTATAGCATGACTCTTAGTTCTAGCAGCTTGAAAAATACACTGAGCATGTTTGTGCCCCAAATCCCCAGGAGAAATGGAGGAGAAGGGAGTGCAACATGACCAACCCACATTGGGAGATGCTTTCTCCTTTTTCGTTTTTCTATTCCTTTCTGTCTTTCTCTGGTAAGCATATGTGCCCTCTAGGAATTGGAGATATAAAAGAAAATAAACTTAAAAAAAAAAAAGAAGAAAAGAAGGTGAATACACAGAAAAAAAAAAAAGAGAGAGGAAAAAAAGATAGGGAGAGGAGAATCACAAGTGAATAATTTGAAATCCTCAGGCTCTGTTTCTTCTCAGTTTTCTCCCACAGCCTTGTCCATTTCATCTAAATTGTAGTATTAGTTTCAGTCTGCTGTGAGCAGGCAAGGAAACCACTATACATCATCTAACCTTGTTTTTTCAGTATTTCTAACTCGCTTTTGGTACATGATTTGTTCTTCTGCATTGGAGACTGAGAAAAGGGAGGATGGGCCTATGTGTTTCTGGTTAAGTTTGTGGCTAGAAAAATTTTCGTGGGAAAGATAAATGCACAACATATTTTTACCACCACAACTACCGGTCCCATGGTGATGCAGGATGTTGCAGGAATAACTGGTGTGTACCTTGTGCAGGTCTATGTAATGCTGAATTTCCTTGGTTTGCTGGTCAAAACAAGGTAAAAAAAAAATGAGGAGCAATGCTATAACACATTTTAAGGGCATGGTTGGTCTCTTATAGCCAAGGCATACGATTTCTGGGCCCCAGTGTTTTCTTGAGCTGTCCTCTCTCTCTTCATGTCACTGCACTTCTGTATATGTGACCATAGTTCATCTCCTACACTCTGATTCATCCCTTCCAGTCTCCTCTCCTTCTGGACTATTCTAACACTATGCTTTCCAGGCTCAACAATGATAGCATCACCAGACACAAAGACATTGCTTTTCAAGTTCTTATCCAATCTCTTTCTTTCTGAAGCCTCTTGTTTTTGTGAAATGTTTTCTTCTACTGAGTTACAAGATTCAGGTCTGACTTGCCTGCTTTCTCCTGAACTCTCTAATTATCTTTATCTCTTTTCATCCTGTCTTCTGAACATAATCATTAGCTACAGTCTCTTCTTTTTCTTCTAGCATTCTCCTTGTTCTGCTCATTTATAAAGTTACTTTTAATCTTTCTGGATGCATGACCACCTTCAAAGCCTCAGCAATGTACATGTATCTAAAGTCAGTGAATGTTTCCCTAGGATCTACCTGTCTAATCCTTCTTCCCAAAAGGAACCCCTACGAATAGATGGATGTTCATTCTTTCAGACCTTGTGCCAGCAGAGACATAAGTTGATATCATGGTTTTGTGTACAGTTCTGTGTTGGTCATTCCCAATCTCTACCTCTAGCCCTGCTCTTTCTCTCATGTCCTACTGTTTCATGATCCACACTTTGTGGACATTTCTCTCTAGCTATCCCTTGGAGACCCTCAAACTCAAAAGCCTAAGGCCAACGTCATTAGTTTTCACCAGGCTTCCTTCTTCTGTGTTCTCAACCCCAATTAAGCAAACTGGAAATGATGTTGTCATCTTTGACCTCTCTCTCTCTCTCTCTTCTATGAAAGATGGCCTGGGCTTTCATGCTCTGTTCACTGCACTTCATTTGCTTTCATATTTGCCTTCTTTCCTCACTCCCCACTTCTTCTGCTCTGGCCCAGGTCTGACCTCCTCTCACCGGAACTAAAGCAATATCCTCCCAGATGGTTTCTCTGCTGTGTGTTGCTTCTGGCAGCCTTTGTATCCATCCTACCCACTACCATTGCACCCCTCTGCCTAAGTCCATTTTGTCCTGCTAAAACAGAATGCTACAGACTGGGTAATTTATAAAGAGGAGAAAGGTATTTCTCACAGTTCTGAAGGTTGGCCTCTAAATGTAACGAAACTGGGAAGTCCAAGATCAAGTTGCTGGCCTCTGGTGAGAATCTTCTTGCTGTGTCATCCCATGGCAGAAGGCAGAAGGGCAAAAGAGCATGAGAGCAAGAGAGAGGGAAGGAAGAGGGCCAAACTTTATCCCTTTATCAGGAACTCATTTCTACGTAAGGAACCCACTCCTGTGATGACAATAATCCATTCATGAAGGCAGAGTCCTCTTGAAGGTCCTGCCTCTCAATACTTTTATGTTGGGCATTAAGTTTTCAACACATGCACTTTCAAAGGAGGACACATTCAAACCATAGCACCTTCTTTTCTGCCTCTTTATTCAGGCTACAATAGCCCACATATGTCTAGAGAACAAATCATAGTTGACTTAAGCCAGTAACAGAAATCCCATTTCCCTTTAACACAATCTGTTTCCCAGGTTCCTTTGCAGTGAGGATGTGATTCAGTTTTAGGTAATGAGATATATGGAAAAAGTCTAGAATGGGTCAATGAAGACTTGGAAGGTCTTCTGCCCTGGTTTCTCCCTAGTACCATCTCTTTCAATTTTGTTTTAGCAGCTTAAGCTCGTTAGGCTGGTATTTAATATGACTTGCCTGTACAACCTAACTCCCAATGTGTCTTTTATCCAACACATCCAGTTCTCACCATGTATCTCATGCTGGAACTGGGGACAGGAGGCTGAGAACTAAGTGCTGGTGACTCCACTACAGTAGCTAGTTTCCAACAATAGACCCAAATGAAGCCTGTCTCTGATATTCATGTTTCTGCACAGCCCCCTCCCTCTCTGAATCTGCACTGATTCTCTGCAATATTTTAACCCATAGAATGCAAAGGGAATGATCCTATGCCAGTCTGGTCTATGGCTTGAAAGATTCTGATTTTATACTCTCTCAGGAACCCTAGGCTGCCATAAAATAAACCCAAATACCCTGAGATCACCATGCTCTGAGGAAGTATAAGCTAACTACAAGGGGAGGCCACACAGATCTCAGCCAAGACAGAGGACAGAGGCTCCAAGGTTGTGATATAGTTTGAGCTGTTTCCACCAGCCCCCACCCATGTGGGTCTTCATGTGGAGCAAAGACAAGATGGATAAGTTGGAGTGAAAATGTAATTGCAAATCACTTCTATCAAACTCACTAGCCTTTCTTTCTTGCAAATGATTGTCACTCTTCTGCAGCCACGCTTTTCAAAATCTTTTGCACCAAAATAAACTCATTATCCCATGTCATATTTTACATGAACTTTTCAGTCTCCCACACACTTTTAAGTCTAGATTAGCTTTCTTCCTCAGCAAATTTATCCCATCCTTCAAGGTTCATCTCTCTCTCTTTTAAAATTTTGCCAGAGGGCATGTGCACTCACCTAAGAGAGACACAGAGAAAGGGAGAACTCCCCACCCCCCATGGGGCATGGTCATGTTGCAACTCCCCCATTTCTTTCTCCTTTCAGATTTTGCACGTGCACATTCAATGTACCTGGTGTGTTTTGCAAGTCACCAGGTCCAGGACTTGAACTGTGTGGTTAGTCACGTAGATCCAGCTGCTCCAACCTCCACACCATGGACTGGTCTTATCTCTCTCTCCCCTGTCCTTTTTTTTTTTTTTTTTTTTTTTTTAATAAGATGTGTGTGTTTACCAGAGAGAGACAGAGAGAGAGATAAAGGGAATGTGAAAAATCAACCTCCAGGTGGGGGATGGCCACACCACAATCCCTTCTCCTTCATTTTCCTCTCGGAAGTTTGGGTGCTCATGTACATGCATCCAGTATGACTTTCAAGTTGCTAGTTCTGGGACTCAAAACTGTAGGTTTGGCCAAGTGGGGCACCTTAACCTCTGCACCACCTATTGATTCTCTCTCTCTCTCTCGTTATTTTTTTAATGGGATTTTTTTCTTTATTCATCACAGAGCATGTGATCACACACGTGAAGGTAAGACAGGGAGAGAGGGAAAGAGGAGCACCTTTCACAAGGTCTGGTCACATCATGATTTCCTTCCTCCAGTCCTCCAGCCCATTAGATCCTGGGCACTCAAGCACATGCCTGGTGTGTTTCATTTGGAACAGCCTGGGGGGTGCGAGCTGTGGTCTCCATGTGGTCTCACCGGGATCTTCTCTTGAGCAATATATTACCACTGTGTCATAGAGCCGGTCCTCAAGGCTCATCTTGAATGCCACCTCTTATAAACCTTCTCAAGTATGTCAACTCTGAAAAATTAGGTATTTTGACCAGCTTTGGAACTGGTATGTGATTTTGCCTAGCATACATTCACCCTTCCTTTCTCATTGTAACAGCACACCAACTCTATTGGAATGATCCCTCACTCTTTCTAGTGGAACTGTCAATCAAATTGTCCTTTACCTCTACCCAGGCAAGTACATAAATCTGACTGGGCCAATCAGCTGCTCACCCTTTCTCTCCGATGCAAATCCTATGAAGGGTGATAGAGAACTGAAGATGAATTTGGGTCCGACCAATCTCCATCAGCTGCTCTCAATTGGGTCTCTCAAGCATCTCTGATTTATGTTCAGTCCAAGACTTGATTCTTCAGCTTTTCCCTTGAGTTAATGAAGAACTCTGTAGCAGAGAAAGAAATGCACACCAATATTCCATTCATTCCCTTCCAGTTCCCAGCTTCCTGGCAGTTAAGGAGACCATATGACTAGTTCTGACCAATGACGTTAGAGTAGAAATGGCACATGTCACTCTCAGGCTAAGGAAGTTTAAAAAAAAAGAAAAGAAAAAGAAAACCCTGTGTAAACCTCCAGTCTCTCTCTTCCCCTGCAATGGTCACTGATGAGGTTTAATGTTTTCGGTGGTGCAGGTACAAGCTGGTGGAACCTCCATTAGTCTGGGTCCCTGAGTAAGAGGAGGTCAGAGCCTTCTGCTGATCCATCTTGGATATACAGCATGACCCAGAAATAATGATTTAGGAGATTTGATTTGTTACAGCTGCATACAATAGTCTGTCTTGAATAATACATACCCAATACTCTTTCAATAAACTCTTTCTGCTTAGATTATCCATAGTCAGTTTCTTGTACCTAAAACATCTTACCTGATATACTCTAACAGCACTTAGCAGTTTCTTTTTTGATTGCACTTATTAATGTGCATCTATCTTACTTATCAGAGGAGAATAACTTCACTATAGAGACTATGAAGATTCATCTTTGCAATCTTATCACACTGCTGTACACCGGTAATGGTCTTGATAGATATGTGTTAGGATGAATGAGAAAATTGAATGAAAATGAAAAATCTGGTGAGTCAACTCGATACTTTCTTTTCAATTGTGGTTTCCTAATTTTTTTCAAATGAGTTTTAAATAAAACAGATCTAAAGATTTAATTGTACCTTCATTTTTATGTTAATAGTGGCAATATATAAAATATGTATGTTTTAATCACATTATAATTTCGATCATATTTTTAAAGAATTATTATTTAATTTTATTTATTATGATTATTATTATTCAATTTTACCAAAGAGAGACAGAGTCAGAGAGAGGAGAGTGAGAAAGTAAGCTGCCAGGTCCAGGACTCAAATCTTGGTCAGTCATGTGGGAGTCCAGCATCTTAACCACCGCACCACCTGCCAGCCCTAATTTCAGTCATATTGTAATAGAGATTCCACTTCTATTTTTGCAATGATGATGGGATATATATGTATATGTGTGTGCTTTTAATTGTGTTAGAGATAACTTCCAAAGACTTTGACCAAATGCCAAATAGCAAAATACAGTATTAAATATCAGAAGAACAACAATATTCATTGAATTCTCAATTTACGATAGACACTATACGAGGGGACTTTAAAAAGTTAGTAGAAAAATAGAATTAAGTTGTAAGTTCATTTTGATGTGGGAAAAAGAAAATGAAATTCATGAGTGGGTATTCATAGTATACATGTTCCATGAACTGTTTGAAAACTCTTGCTTGTAGTTTTTACTTTTTCTTTTCTTTTTTTTTGAGAGGTTTTTGCTATAGGGTGCGTGCGCACTCGCCAGACAGAGAGAGAGAGACAGAAAGCAAGAAATCACCCCCCAGGGGGGATGGCCATGCCACAATCCCTTCTCCTCTCTTCTCCTCTCGGGATCTTGGGCACGCACGCACACGCGCCTGGCGTGAGTTTTAAGCCACCGGGTCTGGGACGCGAACCGTGGTCAACTACATGGGAGTCCAGCGACATAGCCATTACGCTAACTGCTGGTCCCAGTTTTTACTTTTTCATCCCCAGCCTTACCTCTAATCTGAGCATTTAACATCTTAATGTAAATGAAAGGAAAAGTAGCAATTTGTAATTATTTGTCTATTGTTCTCAAAGGAATGAATAATTAAAAATAAGAGAAAAAAAGGCTCCAGGAACCTATTGGACTAGTGAAAAAAAGCCACAGAGAAGAGGAAATGCTCCACTTTAAATCATTTTAAAGAAACACAGTGGGGGGCCGGCAAGTGGCCTCGTGGTGAAGGGTGCTGGACTCCCATATGTTCTTACTTTCTCTTTCTCTCTCTGTCCCTCTCTGGTCAAATTGGAAAAAAAAAAAAAAAAAAAAAAAAAAAAAAAAAAAAAAAAAAGTTAAATAAAATAATTCTAAAAAAAGAAAAAAAACATATGTAGTGGAAATGTTTTACAACCAGCTCCCAGTAAGAAAAAGAGAAGAGAAATGACTTTGTTGTAATAACCTGTAAGAGACTGTCTAATGGTTAAAAGAGCAGGATTCCACATGCCTGTATGCATGGTTAGAGTCCCAGACTCAGAGACTTGAAAAACGTTTGGTGTAGGTGCATAAGAACCTCAAATCCTGACAGGATAGAGAAATGGAGAAGAGGTTGCGGCATGGCCATGCCCCATTGGGAGGTGCTTTTCCCCTCCATTTCTCTCTCTGTCTCTTTCTGGCAAGTGCATAGGCCCTCTAGCAATAAAATAAAATAAAACCTTTAAGAGCATAGGATGTGAAATATATGAATGGATTTCAGTGTGTTACAGATCAGCCCTTCTCAAACTGCCACCTGGGAATGATTTCTTGGGGGTCTTGTTAGAATGAAGATTCTGCTTTAGTAGGTCAGGGTGGGACCTTAGACTCACCTTGTTACATGACCCTTAAGTTCCCAGCTGATCCTGATGCTGGGAATCCAGGAACCATACCTGGAACATCAAGTGTGGAAAACTCATGTGAGAATAGACACTGCAATTCAAGAACTCTGAGTTTGGGGTTTTGATTAATTTCCCCTGAATTCAGCCTTTGATCAGTTTTTTTTAAGGCTGTTAAGAAATCACAAGTACCTTGAATCTTATCTGAAAATCACTTCTCGGGTAACCTCACTATCTTTTCAGAAGAGTCAAAAACACAGAAGCAGGCAAAACAGAGACCTGAGAAGTGTGAACAGGTGTAAAAAGTAATTTTATATGCATATATATATATATGTCAGAAATATATACCATTGCTGTTTTGCATTTTGCCAAATTTGCATAAATGGTAATCTTACTGTATCATCTTAGTATCTTTTTTCTGCCACTCCATTCTATGCTTTAAAAATTCCTCCATGTAGATTGTGAGTTAATGCATTCCTTCTATTGTTACATGATCATTCTTTGTATATGGATACTTTGATTTTTCATTTATTTATTAATGGGTGTTTAGGATGCTTCATTATTTCTCAATTGCCAGCATTGTTTCAGCAAAAATTCTTAAGCACACAATGTCTTATTTTTAAAGAATTATTTTATTTTACTCTATTTACTCATCCATTCATTTTTTAATTTGACCAGAGGGAGACAGAGAGAAAGTGAGAAAGCAAGCCACCAGGTCTAGGACTTGAATGGTAGTCAGCCATGTGGGAGTGTCCAGCACCTTAACCACCATGCCACCTGCTGGTCCTGAGCACACAATGTTTTCTCTAGTTCAATTTCTAGAAGTGGAATTGCTGGATGAGTGTTCTCAATTTTGGTAACACCAAATAGCTCTGTGACAGAGCGGCTGTGACATTTACAACCCCACCATATACTTACAAGGATACCAGTCACTTCTCACCCTGAGCAACATTTTGTCATTCTTATAGGGAAAGTGTTGGTATCTATTTCTTGTTTTTATTTCCAACTAATAGTAAGATTGAACAACTTTCCACATGTTGTTTAGCCATTTGGATTTCTTCTTCTGAAAGAGATAGTCTTTTGATATACTGGTAGACTCAATTTTTGCACATTTACAATACAGATGGATCTGACATTTTCTTGAATTTTACTGTTCTTTTGGAATGGAGATTAGACTAGCTTCATAAAATGTGCTGGGTAGCTTTCTCTATCTTGTTCATATTCTAGTGCAGTTTGCGTGGTACAGTTTTTTCTTTCTTTTCCGTCCTTTCTTTTTTGTTTTCTCTTTTTCTGTCTTCCTTGCTTCCTTCCTTCCTTCCTTCCTTCCTGACTTCCTTCCTTTCCTCTCTCTCCCTTTCTCCCTTCTTCCCTTTCTCCCTCTTTCTTTTTCTTTTTTCTCTTTTTTTTTATTTTTTATTTTTTTTTGGAGAGATTTTTCACTATAGGGCGCGTGCGCTCGCCAGACAGACAGAGAGAGACAGAGAGATAGAAAGCGAGAAATCACCCCCCAGGGGGGATGGTCACGCTGCAATCCCTTCTCCTCCATTCTCTCGGGATCTTGGGCACGCACGCACACGCACCCGGCGTGAGTTTTAAGCCACTGGGTCCGGGACGCGAACTGCGGTCGACTACGTGGGAGTCCAGCGACATAGCCATTACGCTAACTGCTGGTTCCCTTCTTTTTATTTTTTCTAAAAAAATTATTTTATTTAATTTTTTTTATTATCATTATGTTATTATTATTATTTTTTAAGTTGACCAGAGAAAGACACACAGAGAGAAAGCAAGAAAGCAAGCTGTCAGGTCCAGGACTCAAACCACAGTCAGTCACTGTGCCTTTTTTAAGATTTCCTTTTCCTTTTTTTTGGAAAGGTTTTTGCTATAGGGCGTGTACGCTCACCAGACAAAGAGAGACAGAGAGACAGAAAGCGAGAAATCACCTCCCAGGGGGTATGGCCATGCCACAATCCCTTCTCCTCCATTCTCCTTTCGGGATCTTGGGCACACACGAACACGCGCCTGGTGTTAGTTTTAAGCCACCGGGTCCGGGACGCAAACCACGGTCGAGTACGTGGGAGTCCGGCGACATAGCCATTACGCTAACTGCTGGTCCCAAGATTTCCTTTTCCTTTTTTAAGATTTCTCCAGTATAACTATCTTGTCCTTGGCATTTTGGGAGTTAGAACAGATTCTATATGTACTACCATTTCAATTTAATTAATAATTATTGGCTTACTTTTCTTCTTGGTCCAAGTTTTGTAATTTGTATTTTTGTTAAATATTACCTCTTTAATTTTTTTTTTTTTTTTGGAGAGGTTTTTGCTATAGGGCACATGTGCTTGCCAGAGAGAGACAGAGAGACAGAAAGTGAGAAATCATGCCCCAGGGGGGTTGGCCACACCACAGTCCCTTCTCCTCCATTCTTCTATTGGGATCTTGGGCATGCACGTACACGTGCCCAGCGTGACTTTAAGTCACCAGGTCCGGGACTCGAACCACATTCAAGTACATGGGAGTCCAACGATGTAGCCATTATGCCATCTGCTGGTTCCAATATTTTATAATTTCTATATTGTTTTTTTTAAAAAATCTGTATTTTTTTGTTTTCAAATGTATGTTCTTTTTCTATTAAAAATGTATAAAATCTTTCAACCTACAAAAAATATAAAAATTAATATAATGAACACTTGTGTACATACTTCTGGACTTATTATCCGGCTTCAAAAGAAAATTAAAAATATATGCATATAACTTTTCTTTTTCACAAGTAATACATGTATATGGTGAAAAGAAAAAAAATCATCCTGACTTCCTGACCCCTTCCTCAGAAGCAACTGCAGTTACTAATTTAAAACATATTGTAAAGATTGTACGGGTTTCTTTCTGGCTTTCATCTTGTTGTTGATTTTTAATTTTACTGCATTGTGGCTTGTGAATGTGGTCTATAAATTCTCTGGAATTTATTGAAGCTTCCTTTGCAACCCAGTACCCAATCAGGTTTTGTAAATGGTCCAAGCATGTTTCAAAAGAACAGACACACCAAAGTTCTTTTTCTTTCTTTTTAAACAAATATTTTAAAACTTTCTTTCATGAAAGTGAGAGACAGCAAGAGAGAGAGAGAGAGAGCAAGGGAAAGACAAGCACCCTCAATGCTGTATATCACGTTGAGATTCTCCTAGCACACCCCACCCTAGCCTCCCAAGCCCCAGGATCACAGGCATATGCCCTGCACAGGTCAGCTAGAGAACCCAGGGAACCAAACCTGTGATCCTCTATGTGGATTCAGTTCCACTTGAGCAGTCTATTACTGCTGCACTACTGAGCTGGCTCCTGAAGTTCTTTTTCTAAAACACAAATGTGATCTTATCACTTCTCTGACAGCTTCTGTGGTCTTCAGGTGAAAGACCAAACCTCTTGCTTTTTGGCCAGAACCACCATCTTCCAGTAATTAACCAAAATGATGAACACAAAGGGAAAGAGAGGCACCCAATATATGTTCTCTACAAAACATGAAGTGGTTCCTTTGGCAACATATATGCGCATCTACAAGAAAGGTGATATTGTAGACATCAAGGGAATGGGTACTGTTCAAAAAGGAATGCTGCACGTATGTCACCATGGCAAAACTGGAAGAGTCTACAATGTTATACAACATGTGGTTGGCACTGTTGTAAAAAAACAAGGGCAAGATTCTTGCCAAGACAATTAATGTGCATAGTGAGCATATTAAGCATTCTAAGAGCAGAGATAACTTTCTAAAATGTGTGAAGGAAAACGACCAGAAAAAGAAGCCAAAGAGAAAGGTACCTGGGTTCAACTGAAGCACCAGCCTGCTCCACCCAGAGAAGCACACTTTGTGAAAACCCTTGGAAAGAAGCCTGAGCTTCTGGAACCTATTCCCTATGAATTCATGGCATGATGGGTGTTAAAAATAAACTAATCTATGGTCTATATATATATAAAAAAAAAGACCAAGCCTCTTGATTAAAAAACAAATAAACAGGGGTCAGCAAGTGGCACGGTGATTAAGGTGTTGGAATCTCACATGGCTGAATGCAGTTCGAGTCCCACACCCAGTGGCTTCAAATTCACACGGCGCATGTGTGTGCACATGTCCAAAACCCTGAAAGAAGAATGGAAGAGAAGGGTGTGGCCATCCCCCTAGGGGATGATTTCTCATTTTCCCTCTCTCTCTTTCTATGGTGAGCGAAAAACCTAAAATCAAACTAACAATATGGAACCTTACAAATTATTTAATTCTGAGTTTCTTCTCTAGTCAAGGACTTGGCTATCTCCCTTATGTACAACAAATTCACGTACATGTGATTCTCATGCATTTTAGGTCACATTTCAGAAGAACATCTGAACTGTCATAATTGCCCAGGAACAGACAGTCTAATGTCTGGTACATCAAAGGTCATAATAAATACTGGCTGAACCCACAGACAATGGGCTGTCTTCTGAGGTTAGTCATACTGAGATCTGATAGTCACTCTCTAGGGACCACTCCTACAGCCCAAACTCCCAATCTTTACTCTCTACTTGTTTCTACTGGACCAGATCCATCTCACTAAAACCTCTGGTGGCTGTGTTCCTTTCATTCTGATTTGTCAGCATTTTCTCTTCTTCCTATCTTTGCCTGCCCCTACCATGGTGGATCACTTCAAAGCAATATCTTCCAGTTGCTTTGCCTTCTAGAGTCAGTTGCTTATGTCCAACCAAAGCCCACTCCGGGGTGAATCCAAGCTGAGTTCCTGTTCTTAGGCCTCTGAGATGGGGAAGGAAGGCTGAGGGAGGGGATCAGATAATCAGCTGTGTGCTGGGGACCAGCAGGTGGCATTCTGGTTAAAGTGCTGGATACTCCCACATGGCTGACCATGGTTTGAGTCCCGGACCTGGTGGCTTGCTTTCCTACTTTCCCTCTCTCTCTCTTTCTCTGTGTCTCTTTCTGGTCAGATTAAAAAAAAAAAAGAAGAAAAGAAAAAAGAAAAGAAAAATAAATGAATAAATAAAATTAAATAAATATCTAAAAAAAAACCAGAAACAAAATCAGATTATCAGCTGTCATCACTGTATACTTAAGTTTCAAACTTCACTTTTACTTTCCCTTGGGCATCTGTTCCAAACCTTTTGATCCCCTTCTTTTGAATTTCTTTGCAACTCCTCAACTCCCCTTCTACCCCAGCAGAACGATACTGTTTGCTAGTTTATGGAGAAAATATAAAACATCAGGGGTGCACCTCTATTTAGCCACTTTCACCTCTTTCCTCCTGTTTCAGAAGTATCTCTCTGTTACCATTCTGATTATTCCCTCTGCTCCAATGTCTTTCAGTCTTCCCTTCCTAAACCATACTTCCTAAAAAGAGAAGTCAGCACTCCCTCTCCACACCAGCAGCTTCCAGTCTTTACTACTCCTGGAGGCCCATCTAACTTCTCCCGTCTCTATTAAGACTGCCCTTACTAACCACCGAATTTCAGACTGGTGGCTGGTTTTTCTCGAGGACTCCAGAACACACTGACAATTTGTACCACATCCTACTTCTCAAAAATGAGACACTTCGCTGACTCCGACGTCACTCAGTGTTGTCTTGCTCCCTCCTTTCTTGGCCCTTTGATCCTGAAATGTGTTCCCAATGCTCCTCTTATTGGTCCTTGGTTTTCTCTCTCTATACACCAGGAATGCACATGTCTTCATTACAAAATAATATAGTCTCTCCCAAGTTCCAAATAAGTGCTCCCAGGAGGGAATGCTGCCCATTGCTACCAGAGTTCTCCATTTTTCAAGAGCAGTTAGGTATCCCAGGGTTTTATATGAAACACCTCAATTTCAAATATTGATAACTGGAAATTTTACAGAACTCTGCAGGGCAAACAAAACATAGATGTCTCTTCTTAGAGCTGTTGTCTTGATTGCCTATATGGCAGTTTATAAAGTACTTTATTAGTATCAGTAGCTCTGATACTTATAAAGGCTTACTATATGCCAGACACTCTTATAAGCGGTCTGCTTTTAATCTTCACAACAACCCTATCAACAGGTGCTATTATTGTCCCTGCTTGATAGAAGAGCTTGAGTACTTTGTCCTGGGTCTCAGAGATACTGAGATTAAGGACCAGGAGTTAATGTTGACCAATATGATTTAAAAAAATTTTTTTTTAAAATTTACATTTTATCAGGACCAGCAGATGGCATAATGGTTACGTTGTTGGATTTCCATATGGGCAACTGTGGTTTGAGTCTGGGACTTGGAGACTTGAAACTTACACAGGGGTGGTGGGGGCGGTGGGGGATGGGGTGGAGGGGGGGTGAGGGGTGTGTGTGAGTGCATGTCCAAAATCCTGAGGAGAATGGAGAAGGGATGGCTTGTGGCCATCCCACCTGGGGGTGATTTCTTGCTTTCTGTTTCTGTCTCTCTGGTGAGTGCACGAGTCTCTTAAAAAAATTACATTTAATCACTACATATCACTACATTTACAGTGCCAGTTCTTTTTGAGTTTTTTTATTTTTGCTATAGGGTGTGTGCGCTCATCAGAGCACACACACATACCTGGTTTGAGTTTTAAGTCACCAGGTCCAGGACTCGAACCACTGTTAGCCATGTAGGAGTCCAGCTATGTAACCACTACGCCATCTGCTGGTACCTGCCAGTTTGTTTTTAGCTACTACACTCTACTGCTTTTCCCACTCCGCAGATGAGGAAGCTGAGGTCCAGAGAGGTTAAGAGGTTGTCCAGGATTACAGGGTGTTAAGTGGTTAACCAGGGATTTGCACTATCTTCACACTGATTAGATTCGTGCACTTACTAGTGACCTATAACCAGTTATCTGTTTCCCTGACTAGGCTACATCCTTGCAGCCTCAGACAAGAGACTGGAATACAAACGTTTGTAAAACGAATGCCTTGGAGATCCAAAGCAATCCATTCATTTCCACTAATAACTTTGTTTACTTTTCATACAATCCCTAGGTAAGAGACTAGCTAACATTCAATCAGCACTTCCACGGGACCTTTGAGTGCTCATGCTAAGTCCTGGATGAGACTTCTCTCAGGAACACTTTTTCATAGGACTGTAATTATCTTCGTTATGGACGAAATAACTGTTCAGAGTAGCTCAAAGACTTGCCTAAGCTCCGGCAACAAGTAAGCGGCAGAGCCAGGATTCTAGCCCAGGCTGCATGACCACTCCCCATTCTTGCCCACGAGGCCACGCGGTCAGCTCCACAGAAGGGGAAACTGAGGCCCGGGATACGGTGCCCGCAGATGGCGGCTGTAGGAGAGAGCAAGGGCTGCACGCCGGCTCTTCCTCGTTTTCGGTCGAGGGTGGCTCCGCCGGCCGTGAGGAAAGACACGCAGAAACCCCTTTTTGTTGAATTTGGGGAACCGTGCAGAAAATCGCATAACCATGGTTTAACAGAGCGGCCCGGAAGCACCATGGCAACAACTTTAAAATAGGAAGTGCGTCATCCAGCGGGCGGAGCGAATCTGCTCGAGGAAGCCAATCTGGGCGCCTGGTTCGCTCTCGCCCCGCCCCGAAGGAGGACCCGAGCCCGCCTTCCGGCCACAGCGCCTGCAGAGTGGGGGCTGCGCTTGGGCGTCTTGGTGGGTAATGGGGGGCGCGCGAGCGGGAGGCGGCCGGGAAGAGGGACGTCGGGGAAGGCGACGGGAGGAGGACAGAGGTGGGGTTGGGCGAGACAGGCAGTGGGGTCAGGTCCTGCGGGCGGCCCAAGCTCTGCGATGGAGTGTGGGACCTGGGGCCGGGGGGCTTGGGACTTCTCTTTTCCTGACATGGGAACTGAGGCCCAGGTTGGGGCAGCAGAGGCAGGCAAACTGGGATCTATTTTTTGAACGTACACACACTTTTAAAAATCGTAGCATTAGGTGAAAAAATATTTTTAATATCGTGAAAAAAGCAGTATATAAAATTCTATACAAACTGTGATTGTATGTATGGAAATACCCCTTCGCAGACCACCTTCTCACGCTGCCTTGTGGGGTCCTCTCTGTTTTGTGTACAAAGCTTCTTACTATGTGCAAGTCTCCTAGTCCTTTTTTTTTTTTTTTTTAAAAGAGAGAGATTTTTGCTGATAGAGACAGAAAGTGGGAAATAACCCACCAGGGGAAATGGCCATTCATGCACAGGCGCTCTGTGTGAGTTTTAAGCTGCCTGGTCTGGGACTCAAACCGCAGTCTACTACGTGAGAGTTCACGACGTAACCATTATGCCCTCTGCTGGTCCCCCCTATAATTCATCGTTTTAAAGTCTGAAGGCTAGATGTATTCAGAATCCGGAATTTCTTAGGTTTTGGAAAAGTAAAATGATGCATAAATTCCGTTATGTCCGGTTCCAGGTCTAGAACAGCATCTCCTAATCAAATACATCACTATTTCTATAGCTAAATATTTGCATATTTACACATGGGGTTAAGTGACCATAAATAGCCTCTTTGTAGGTCAAGTTTTCATGTTTACCAAAAAAATTTCATCCTCAGACATTTTTAGATTTGAGAATTGCTGATAAGGAACATGAGTCATCATTATATTGTTCACTCATTTTTCTCACTTACCTGGAGTAAGTGAGGGTGGAATGCCTTGAGAACAGAAACCATGCTTTTCTATTGCCACATCCACCTCTGTCATTCTGCATTGTCCTGTGCCCTCTGAGGCTTAGTTTCCTTATCTATAAAATGGGGTCAGTAATGCTTCTTCACAGGGTTCTGGTGAGGATCAAATGAAGCTGTGCATGTGAAGCACTAGTCTGTATCCAGAACACAGCACAGATGCTATGAATGAGATTTACTTATTCCATGAACATTTCGCTTTTACAATTATTTGTGGAGGGGGCCAATGGGAGGGTGGGAGGTTAGGATGCTGGATCCCATGTGGCCGACTGAACTGCTGTAGTTTCAGACTGGGTGATTTTGAAAATCACTCTGGGCACATGAGCTTGGATGCCTAAAATCCTGAGAGAAGATGAAGGAGAAAGGATTGCAGCATAGCCATCGCCCCCCTCCGGGGGGGGGGGGGGGGTGATTTCTCACTTTTTCTTTCTCTCTCCAATGAGCACATGTGCCTTATAGAAAAAAAAAATTATTTGTGTGGGTAATAAATACGTGTCTGTGGTTAATCCATCTCCCCCTTTGCAGAGACAACTAATATATATAAACAAGCATATCTATATTAATTACTTCTGCACCTAGTTTCCCACTCTTTCTCTCAAATGATAGCATCAGCTCCTCGTTCTCCAGACCATTTATTTTGGCTGCTATTTAACATGTTTCCATGTTTTTCATTTTTGTTATGATATCTTGTGTGTCTATAAAATCATGTGGACATGGACATTTAAAGAACAAAAATAAATGAACACCCATGTACCCACCACCAAGTAAGTAATTGAACATTATCATATCCCTAAAGCCCCCACTGAATCTTCCCTTCCTTCGCCAAAGATAACCACTGTTTGGAAAATTGCTACTCATTCCTTTTGTGTTACTTTTTTCCCCTTCAGTATTCCTATCCATGTATGTATCTCTAATGAATGTAATAAACAATTTTGCTGGATTTTGGGTTATATATAACTAAAATCCAAATACATATTTTGTGACTTGCTTTTTGCATGTAACATGCTTTAGAAAAGCACCCATGTTGGTGTGAGTAGCTCTACTTTGTTCCTATTTGAATTCCATGGAATTATTATTCCTGTTTTTCAGTTGATAGATTATTTATACTGTTGTTATACTGTTACTACACCTTTTATATGATATAGTAGGGGGTATTCAAAAATTTCATGGAAAATGCATATTACAAAGAATCTAGGGACTTACAGATAGTGTAATGGTTACATTGCTGGACCCTTATATGGCTGACTATGGTTCAAGTTAAAGACCCGGTGGCTTGAAATTCATGTCGGGCATGTGTTCTTGCATTCTCAAAATCCCTAGAGGTGAGTGGAGAAGGGATTGTGGCATGGCCCATTCCCCCTGGGGGGTGATTTCTTGCTTTCTATCTCTGTCTCTCTGGTGAGCACACATGCCCTATAGCAAAAATCTCTCTCTTAAAAAAAGAAAAAAAAAAAGATTACGCTTGCTTGAAAGTATTTTGTAGTGGTCATTTCCAAAGCAAAGCAATTTTTTTCTATTCTAAATTTATTAAGATTTTTAGTATGAATACATATTGAATTTTATCAACTATTTTCTGAATCTGTTAAGATGGTTTTCTACTTTTTGCTTTATTAATATTATTATTTCACATTGATTAATTTTCATATGTTAAACCATTGCTGGAGTAAATCTAATATGATAAATCTAACCAAGAGCTTACTTTTTACATTGCTAGAGTTGGTTCATTAACTTTATTATTATTATCATTATTATTATTATTTTTGGTAAATTTTATCAGAGGTTCCATTCACTCACCAGAGAGAGAAGGAGAAGGAGAAAGCACCCTCCTGCAGTGGGTGCAATCCCTTCCCTTCCTGTCGTTACTCTTTTGGGGTTTGGGGGCATGCATACACGTGCACCTGACAGGTTTTTTCAAGTTGTCAGGGCTAGGATTCGAACTGTTTGATGGGCCATGTGGAATCCAGCTCCCTTAACCACTAGACCATAGACTGGCCTGGTTTGTTAGCATTTTGTGTAGAACTATTGTAGTTGTGTTTGTGAAAGATGCTGGCTTGTACTCTGCTGTCTTTTGAAGGCCATGGGAGATTTTAGTGCCAAAATTATGTTAGCTTTATCAGGTGGTTTGGGGAGAATTTGCTTGTTTTCTCACTCTGAGATAGTTTGTAGAACATTTAAACTGGTTTGTTTCTAGAATATTTGGTAGGACTTTCTGACAGATTCATCAGAAACTAAAGTTTCCTTGTTGAGAAGATGCATTTTCTCATGGTTAATGGTTATAGGGCTGTTTAGGTTTGAAAGTACTTATTTTTGTCAGTTTTGAATGAATTTCCTGTGGCTTTGTACATATTGAAAACTTTAGATGAATGGTTATACTTGTTTATAATATCTTTAAAATATGTGTCATCTGCAATTAATTTCCTTTTTTTATTCCAAATATTGTTTATTTGCACATTTCCTCTCTTTTGGGAAATCTTATCAGAAGTTTTTCACGTTGATTAAACTTTTTGTTTTAAAGAGATTTTTGCTGTAGGGTGTGTGTGCTTGTGGGAGAAACAGGGAGTGACAGAGAGATAGAAAGTGAGAAATCCACCCCCTGGGGGATGGCCACTCTTCAATCCCTTCTCCATTCTCTTCTCAGGATTTTGGGCACACATGCACTTGCGCTCAGTGTGAGTTTTAAGCCAGGACTTGAACCATGGTTGACTACATGGGAGTACAGCAGTGTAATCATTACACCATCTGCTGGTCCCTTGATGAAGTTTTTTCAAGGAATAATTTTATAATTTTTGTTTTGCTGCTCTCCTTATATATATACTTATTTTATGTTTTAGAGAATTATTTAATTCTATTTATCATTATTACCATTTTTTAATTTGCAGCAAAGCATATGTGCTCATCAGAAAGATACACAGAAATTGAGGAAGCAAGCTGCCAGGTCCAGGGCTTGAACTGTGGTTGGCCATGTGGGAGTCCAGCCCCTTAACTACCACACCACCTTCTGGCTTCTATTTTCTAATAATTGCTGTTCTTCATTATTTTCTTTCTTTAACTTTTTTGGCTTTGTTATTCTTTTAATAGTTTCTTTAGATAAATGCCTAACTTATTAATTTTCAGTCTCTCCTTTTGAAAAAATGGTTATTTCCTAAAAGAGAAAGAGAGAAGTGAGATGGAGAGAGAGGGGCACTCATGACAGGCTCTTGGTGCTGTAGTCATCTCTCCAGTCCAGCCAGGATGAAGGTGCTCCTGGTATAGCCAGGCTGACTCAGGACACGAACCTAGAGCCTTTCTACAAGGCCTCCCTCATGCAGTAGCACCCTTAATGCCTGCACTGCTGTAGCTGGTCCCCCTTTTTAAAAGATACAAGCATGATGGGTATGATTCTTATAATTTGTCCTCAATTGCAAACTGCAGTGACACCCTTGTCCTCTTTTGCTGGGTCCCTTCGCTAGACTGTTTACTACACTCTGCTCCCCTCTTTTTCCTCTGGTTTACTCCACGGTGCCAAAGCAGATCTCATTCTACAACACTTTGACTAAACCGTCTTCCTGCTTACCGACCCTTAGTTTGTAGACCCTTCATCTCCAAAGTTTCCAGACTAAAAGTCCAAATTCTTTGGCTTAGTCTATTCTGTCCCTGTGCCCATAGTGACCACTGGCAAGTAAAGGGGGGTGCTCACTGCATAGAAGTGGGAGGGATGGGGGCCAGCAGGTAGTGAAGGCTCTCGGCTACCACATGGCTGACTGTGGTTTGAGTCCCAGACCTGGTAGCTTGAAATTCACGCTGGGCGCCTATGCATGCCCAAAATCCCTAGAGGAGAGTGGAGAAGGGTTTGTAGTGTGATCATTTCCACCTTGAAGGTGATTTTTATTTTTCTGTCTCTGTCTGGCGAGCACATATGCCCTATAGCAAAAATCTCTAAAACAAAACAAAACCCCATAAAACTTGAGACCAGCAGGTGGTATGGTAGTTTAGGGTGCTGAACTCCCACATGGCCAACTACAGTTTAAGTCCTGGACCTGGTGGTTTGCCTTCTCACTTTCTCTCTCTCTCTCTCTCTGTCCCTCTCTGGTCAAATTTAAATAAAGTTAAATAAAATAATTCTTTTAAAAAAATCTTAAAAAAAGTAGGAGAGGTGAATTAAGGTGTTGTCCTGGCGACAAGAAATAAACTTGACCACTGACTGGATCTGAGGTCAGGGGAGAGGAAGACCAACCCGAATTTGGTGGTCAGTGTATGCTGTATAAAGGTGGAATACTCTGTCCAAACCAGGTAATGCTCACAGCAAAGGCTTTGGTGGAGAAAAAGGATTGAGGTTGGTGGGAGGAGAGGAGAGTCTAATTTAGAATTTGATGAGGGGAGATGCTGGTGAGATACTCTCAAGAACACCTAGCAGGCAGTTGGAGAAGCTGGTCATAAGATAGTATGTCTTTCCATCTCCTAGATGCAGTTGATGATGCTGTTTATTTTTATTTATTTATTTAAAGAATTCTTTAATTTTTATTTATTATTATTATTATTGAATTTGACCAGAAAGAGACAGGAAGAGAGGGGAAAGTGAGAAGGCAAGCTGCCAAGTCTGGGACTTCATCCACGGCCATGTGGGAGTCCAGCACCCTTCACTACCACAACACCTGCCGGCCCCTATTATTATTTTTTAATTTGACCAGAGAGACACAGAGAGAGGAAGTGAGAAGGCAAGCTGCCAGGTCTCAGACTCAAGCCACAGCCTGCCATATGGAAGTCCAGTGCCTTAACTACCACGCCACCTGCCAGCCCCCAGTGATGTTTAAGAAGAACAGGAGTGCATTTTTGTGTATCTCTTATGTGCCAGTTTTTGGCAAGTCTTTGGTAGTCATATCTCATTTATACTATATCTTAATCCTTTAAGATAACTTGTTATCCCTAGTTTATAGGTGAAAAGACCGAGCCTTAGGCAGATGGAGCATGTTAGTTAAAGTTGTTTCATGCTGTTGTTGCCTAAGGTAACAGCAAATTTCTTGTCAGACCATGGTGTTACCTGAAGTGAATGTTAAAACACTGTAGAATCTCAGGCCCTGCTGCAGCTGAAACTTACTGAAAAGGGGTCCAGAAATCTGTATTTTTTTTTTTTTTTTTTTTGTAGAGGTTTTTGCCATAGGGCGTGTGCACTTGCCAGAAAGAGACAGAGAGACAGAAAGAGAGATATCACACACACACACACCCCCCCCGGGGGGGGATGGCCACGCTGCAATCCCTTCTCCATTCTCCTCTCAGGATCCCGGGCACGCACACACACGTGCCCGGCGTGAGTTTTAAGCCACCGGGTCCAGGACTCAAACCACGGTCGACTACGTGGGAGTCCAGCGACATAGCCATTATGCCAACTGTTGGTCTTGGAATCTGTATTTTTAATACACAGGGTAGTTGATTCTTAGGATTAGGCAGGCATGACACGCTCTGGTCTCAGGGCAGCCCCTGCACTGCACTGCCTCTCTGTGGCAGTTTTAATCAGGGCCTGTGTCATTCTTTTATCATCTTTGTGGTTTGTAGAAAGACACCATTTTATTAGAGAATAGGAGATTTTAAAAAGCTCACAGTCCTACTGTGACAGTTGTTTTATTAGAGGTTTAGGGAGAGGAGAAGGAAACTAACGTTTACTATGTATTACTAGCAATTTCACTGAACGGTGAACATTAGTATCATTTTATAGTGAGAAAACTGAAATTTCTTCAAGGCCGTAGATCTGGTAAATGGCTGAGTCAAGGTTCAGACTGAATTATTTAATAGCAAAATTAGCTAATACTTAGTGTTTACTGTGTTACCAGTTTTTTACATGTATGAACTCATTTATTCCTCAGCAGCTCTATGAGGGACGTTTCTGTCATGATTCCACTTTATCGATCAGATGCAAACTGGGTTGTCTTATTTCATAAACTTAGTAAGTAGGGGAGCCCAGCTGTGAACCTCAGCATTCTGGCTCCCGAATCCACCTGTCTCACCAGTGCCCAGGACTGATTTGCCTAGTCTCTGACTCATGTTCTTCTCACTTTTTTAGTAATGTTTAAAATGACAACAGACCTGTACTTGTTAGTGTAAGTTAACGTACGACCTAGGGCCTTGCTTTTGGTGTGCTTGGAGAAGACTAGATTTCATGAATTCCTTTTCAGTGCATCGCTGTGTTCATGCAGGGCAGTGCGAGAAGGATGGGCGTTATGACTGATGTCCATCGGCGATTCCTGCAATTACTGATGACTCATGGTGTGCTGGAGGAGTGGGAAGTTCAGCGCTTGCAGAAGCACTGCTACAAGGTCCATGACTGTAAGTTTTGTTTCCGGATCCCGGTTGTCCTGGCACTGGGTCAGCTGGGGACCATTGACACGGGTTTACCATGTAACAAGTTGACCAGTACTCCTGACCCGAGCTTTCAAGTCTCTTGACAGTCTTACACCAGCCCATCTGTCTAATCTCATCTGCTCTTATTTATTTACTTATTTTTTTCAATGCCCAGGACTGATTTGCCTAGTCTTTGACTCATGTTCTTCTCACTGTTTTAGTAATGTTTAAAATTATAACAGACCTGTATTTGTTAGTGTAAGTTAGCGTATGACCTAGGCTTCAGCCCAGTGGATAAAAACTTGGACACTGAGGCTGTAGAGTCGTGGTTCACACCAAGGCTTCAGGATCTGGACTAGTCTTAGTGGCCTTAAGCGGGTATACTAGTCATACTTAACGCACAAGGCAGTTTCAGAGAACTAAGAGACATAACACATACTAAACACCTGGCCCAGGGAACGTACTCATCTGGCTGTAGCTAGTGACAGGGCCGCGTAGCACGCTTAGACTCAGCTAACCTGGAGAGTGCCAGCCCTGCTCCATGCCACGGCATTAGGAACAGCTTCTCAGTCACCAGGGGGTGGTAAATGAGATAACATGTGGGAGGCACTTGACACAGGGCTGGGACACACTAAGCTCTCAGTAACTGGAGATAGCAGTAGAAACAATGGATCAGTGCTGATCAGAAGAATCAACATTGTTGGATCATGTCAGGTGTCAGTATAAATAGATCTTGCTGAGTAGATCTTCTGAATGGAAAAGAAAGTTGGTAAGTTATACACTCATTGTGTGATTTAAGTTTTTATAAAGTACAAAATTATTCTCAGGGCTTAGGAATACATCTGCAGGTAAGAGTATAAAAGTTATCCCCAGCCACCATGGTTTGCACTGCTAGGACATCCTACTCCATTGTCTAGGACCGTCTGGGAGGCCTGGATTTGAGTCTCATTAACCTAAAGGCTAAGTGGGGTGACTTGTGCCTATAATCCCAGAGATTTAGGAGGCTGAGGTAGGAGAATTGTAAGCTCGAGGCTGACCTGGACAGTATAGTGAGATCTGTCTGAAAACGGGTAGGTGTAGGGGCATGTGCCTATAGCTGTTCTCAGCTAGGAAGCTGGATGGAGCAGGAGGATTGTGACTTAGTGAGACCCTGTCCTGGAAAAAAAAAAAAGTATTAAAGTTGACAGGAAGGATATGAAACACACTTGGGAGGTGCTTGCTTTTGAAGAGAGGAAGAATGGAAATGAATTGTCAATAGAAATCAAAGGATACGTCATTATCCCGTTATGTTCTTTGATTAAAAAGAAATGACTTGAAGCAAACATGACATTCCTAGCATAGTCTAATGGTTGTCATGCTGATGAACGGGAATACAGGCATTTGACTTTTATTCTGCCGTTTTGTATTTCTCTCTGTATTTTTAATTTTCAAAATAAAAATGGAAAAAAATAACACAGAGGTGAGCCAAGCCAAGAGGAGCTTAAGGGGAACAAGAGTGGGGAGCACAGACACATGGATGAGAGGACACAAGAAAAGGTGCCACATTTAGAGAACTGTCATTTTTTTCTTTTTTTTTTTTTTTTTTTTTTTAGAGGTTTTTGCTATAGGGCCCGTGCGCTCGCCAGACAGACAGAGAGAGACATAGAGACAGAAAGCGAGAAATCACCCCCCAGGGGGGATGGTCACGCCGAAATCCCTTCTCCTCCATTCTCCTCTCGGGATCTTGGGCACGCACGCACAGCGTGAGTTTTAAGCCACCGGGTCCGGGACGCGAAGACTACGTGGGAGTCCAGCGACATAGCCATTACGCTAACTGCTGGTTCCCCGAGAACTGTCATTTTTGTAGGTGGATAGAGTTGGAAGCCAGATCCAGAGAGTTGAGGGGTAAATGGGAGAAAGAAGGGGAGACAGTGAGTATAGAAACAAATATTCTTTTCCTTTTCGAGAGAGATTTTTGCTATAGGGCACGTACATACACCGGAGAGACAAGACAGAAAGCGAAAAATCAGCCCCCCCCCCCCCCCCCCCCCCGGGGGAATGGCCACACTGTAATCCCTTCTCCATTCTCCTCTCGGGATCTTGGGCACGCATGCACGCGTGCCTGGCATGAGTTTAAGCCACCAGGTCTGGGACTCGAACCGTGGTTGACTACATGGGAGTCCAGCGACAGCCATTACTCCAACTACTGGTCCACAGAGTAATGGTTTTTTACTTAATCCCCTGCGCAATGCAGATGTCTTGAAGTAGTACATGAAACAGGAGAGTGACATAATTAGTGCCATGTTGGAGAACTATTCCCATGGTGAAAACTATCTGCCATAATTGTCTGAGCTGTGATAGACAGGGATCTTTGAGGAGAGACACTTTCATTTTATTTTGTTTTGTTTTATTCATTCGTTCATTTATTCTTTTTTTAAAAAGGAATTATTTTATTTAACTTTATTTATTTTAACTTGACCAGAGAGGAACAGAGAGAGAGAGAAAAAGTGAGACAGAGAGAGAGGGAGATGGATTCGATGCTGCAATCGTCCAGCCTCCATAGGTTTTTACCATAAGATGGACACCACCACGCCCGAGAGAGAGAAACTAAAAGCAAGTCGCTTGGTCTGGGACTTGAACCACAGTCGGCCATGTGGAAGTCCAGCACCCTTAACCACCACACCACCTGCTGCCCCTATTCATTCATTCTTTAAGGTTTTTGCCTTAGGGTGTGTGCACTCGCTGGAGAGAGACAGTGAAAGGGAAAGTATGAAATCACCCCACAGGGGGATGGCCACACCACAATCCGTCTTTCTCAATTCTTCTCTTGGGATTTTGGGCATGCACATACACGTGCCTGGCGTGATTTCCAAGCCACTAGGTTTGGGACTTGAACTGCGGTCGACTGTGTAGGAGTTCAGTGCTTTAACAACTATACTACCTGCTAGCCCTGAGACTCGTTTATTAAAAGGGAATATTACACTCGTCAAGCTAGCTTTCTCTTGCTCTTTAAGAAGTACAACAGGATTTAATTTTGTTTATTTCTTTGCCAGAGGGTGCATGTGCCTGCCAGAGAGAAACAGAGAGATGGAGAGGTTAAAAAGCACCCCACAAGGTGAATGGTCTTGGCACACTTCCTTCTCATCCATTTCTCTATTCTGATGGGATTTGGACACACACTCTCACATCTGATGTGTTTTTCAAGCCTCAGGGGTCAGACCAGAGTTAGCCTTGCGGATCCAGCTCCCTTGACCACTAGGCCATAGTGGTTAAAGCGCTGAACTCTGATGCAATAGGAGTGCTTGTTTTATCTTTAATTTACATGACAATTCATTCCTTCTCCCTTTTGGTTTCTTGTATAAGTCCTGAAAGTGAGCTTTAATGCCGTGGGGAAGTTTCATGGCCTCTGCAAGGAGCCATATGATGCCCAGCTACTAAGAATGAAAGTGTTTTTGCCTTTACTTGACCTTTAAAATTGTTATGATCTAACTTAGGAAAGTCCGGTAGAATGTGTCTAGGAATTGATTTATTCTTCACTCGTGATGTACTGTGCACCTAAATATGGTTATGACTTGGTGAATATTGTAGAGCTATAATGTTTTCTCCTGTTCTTCATTAAACAAACAAGCAAGCAAACCAGAAAACTTATTCCTGAGCATTTTTGTTACTGGAGAGATTTTAAAACAAGGAATGATGGAAAAAAGTTATCTGAAATTAAGCAAATATCTCTAAGATCCAATATTATTAATCTGCTAGCTTTTGAAAAGATGCCTAGGAAAGTCCCCTTGTACCAACTGGAAAAATATTTAGATTCTAAGAAAATTATGAAACAAAGTAGTAATTGAAACGTAAGTTATTCAAGGGTGTGCGTCCAGTTTATCAAAGCACTTTTCATTCTGGAATTTCGTTTGGGCTCTCTTCTGTATTATGGAGAACAAATTCCCCTGCTCTGCTGGCTAATGAAGAGGTTTTTGTTCTGAAGTCCCAGTGTAAGGCCTAGAATCTAGCCTTTCAGAATGGCACTGGGACCTTGTATTTTTAGACTACCTCAAGTTTTTATTTTATTTTATTTTTCCTTTCTGTTTTGCCATATAGCTTATGAGTTTGCAAGAAAGAGACAGAGAAACAGAGGGAGAGGGTAAGGGAGAAAGCACCCCCCAATGGAGAGCAGTCATTCCTCAGTCCCTTCTCCATTTCTCCATTAATCCCTTCTCCACTTTTCTATCCTGTTGGGATTTGTGGCATGCACACACATGGTGCCTGGCATATTTTTTTCAAGCTTTTGGGGCTGAAATTTGAATAGTGCACAAGGCCATGTGGGATCCAGCTCTCTTAACTACCAGGCCTGGGGGTAGCCTGGACCTTAGGTTTTGAGCCAGGACTTTTGTCCATGCATGTCTTCATTTATCCAATAAGGAAAGCTTTCTGAGACTCTCGTGTGAGCCAGGCCTCTATGCTAGGGACCAGTGACAGAGATCAGAGATAAAGTTTTTTTTTTTTTTTTTTGTTGTTTTTTTGTTGTTATAAGGGTGCGTGCGATCACCAGAGAGAGACAGAGAGATAGAAAGTGAGAAATCACCCCCTAGGGGGGATAGCCACATCATAATCTCTTCTCCTCCATTCTCCCCTTGGTATCTTGGGCATGCACACACATGTGCCTGGTATGAGTTTTAGCCACCGGGTCTGGGACTCGAACTGCATTTGACTATGTGGGAGTCCAGAGACATAGCCATTATGCCAACTGCTGGTCCCGAGATAAAGGTTTTATTTCACGGCCACAATCTCAATTGTATTCCTATGTGGTAGTATTGAATAATCAGAAATTGAAAGACGAGGGTGACCTCTATAGCCTAGAGATTAAGTGTTCCAGATCCCATGTGGCCAACTGTATGGTTTGGGTCCTGGCCTGGCAGCTTAGAAAACACTCCACTGTATGTACTCTTGTGACACATCTAGACAGTGTGTTATTAGTATAAAGATAGACACACAGGTAGTCTAGAAATAGACCCACACATAGAAGGACAGTTGATTTTTGACAGACATGCAAAGGCAATTCAGTGGAAATAATCTTTTTCACAAATACTGCTGGAATAATTGGATATAGATACTCAAAAAGTGCACCTTTTTTTTTTTTTTTTTTTTTTTTAAGAGAGGTTTTTGCTATAGGGCGCTCACACTGGCCAGACAGACAGAGAGAGACATAGAGACAGAAAGCGAGAAATCACCCCCAGAGGGGATGGTCACGCTGCAATCCCTTCTCCTCCATTCTCCTCTCGGGATCTTGAGCACACACGCACACGCGCCTGGCTTGAGTTTTAAGCCACCGGGTCCGGGACGCGAACCGCGGTCGACTACGTGGGAGTCCAGCGACATAGCCATTACACTAACTGCTGGTTCCGGTCCCAAACTTCTAACACCTAATTGGCCATCGTCAGGTAAATGGATAAACAGACTATGGTATATCCATTTGATAGAATACTACTTAGCAATGCAAAGACACAAGCTATTGCTATATTCTGGAAAATGAGTGAATCTCAAAATGATTATACTGAGTGTAAAAAGCCAGGCAAAAGAGAGTATATACTGTTTGAAATAATTTATGTAAACATCTAGACAATGCATACATGGCTTCTAGTGACAGAAAATAGTTTGGTGAGGCCTGAGCATGGTGTAGGTGAGGACGTGAAGACTGGGAGGGGTGGGAGAGAATGATTATGAAGAGGCATGAGGAAATTTTTAGGAACTGATAGGCATGCTTATAATCTTGATTGTGGTGATGATTTTATGGTTTCATGTCAAGACTTTGTATTATTGTATACTTTAGATATGTACAGTTTATTTTATTTTAGCTATACCTCTATAAAGCTATATTTTTTTTAAAAAGGGGAGCCAGCAGTTAGCGTAATGGCTGTCGCTGGACTCCCATGTAGTCGACCGCGGTTCGCGTCCTGGACCCGGTGGCTTAAAACTCACGCCGGACGCGTGTGCGTACGTGCCCAAGATCCCGAGAGGAGAATGGAGGAGAAGGGATTGCGGCGTGACCATCCCCCCGGGGGGTGATTTCTCACTTTCTGTCTCTATGTCTCTCTCCGTCTGGCGAGCGCACGCGCCCTATAGCGAAA
This sequence comes from Tupaia tana, assembly GCA_026018925.1. Taxonomy (NCBI): domain Eukaryota; kingdom Metazoa; phylum Chordata; class Mammalia; order Scandentia; family Tupaiidae; genus Tupaia; species Tupaia tana. Next base: position 62,805,592 of record JAKSZU010000016.1, read on the forward strand.
ACCTCTCAAAAAAAAAAAAAAAAGATCTGAATTTAAACCTGCTTTGCACTTGGTAGCTGTGTAATCTTGGAGTTTCAGTTTGCCTCGCTGTAAAATGTGGCTGGAGATAGCTGTCTGTCAGGGTTATTTGTGAAGATGACTGATGTTAGATATTACATGTGCTCAGTGGCCGTTAGTGCCCACTGAATGGCCACAGTAGGGGAATCATCAGGCTTACAAACAGCTCATTCTCTTGGCCTGGTAAGGCCCTGTGTTGTGTGCTTGGACTCTATGAAACTAGCTGCAGCATTTGGGATTGTCTCCTTGCTGTTTTATATGTGGGGCTTACTTGGAGAAGCATCTTCCTTAGAGTCTGACTCAAGAGAATTGGTACGTAGTTACGGAAAGTGTCTTCAGTCCCTATTTACTTATTTATTTACGACAGTTTTGCTTTTAGGGCACATGTGCCACTCGCTAGAGAGACAGAGAGAGAGACAGAAAGTGAGAAATCATCCCCCACCGGGTGGAGGATCGCCATACTGCAGTCTCTTCCCCTTCATTCTCCTCCCTGGATTTTGGGCACACACACACACACACACACACACACACACACACACATGTCCAGTGTGTTTCAAGCTGCTGGGTCTGGGACTTGAACTGCTCTTGGCCATGTGAGAGTCCAACACCTTAACCTCTACGCCATCTACAGGCTCCCAGCCCCTTTCGTTTCTTCTTTTTTTAAATAGAGATTTTTGCTATAGGGTGCATGCAGTCCCTGGAAAAACACAGACGGAGAGACAGAAGCAAGAAATCATTCCCTTAGGGGATGGCCATGCTGAAGCCCCTTCTCCATTCTCCTCTTAGGACCTTGGGCACACATGCACACATGCCCAGCATGAGTTTTCAGTCACTGGGTCTGGGACTCAGACCGAGGTCAACTACGTGGGAGTCCAGCGGTGTCACCATCAAACCATCTGCTGGTTCCCTTTTTTTTTAAGAAACAAAACACACAAGTCTGAGCTCTGGAGCCCTCCCATGTGGCTTAGACCCCTGGAGGATTAGGTTCCCACCTGCTGGTTTTGTCATAGAATGGGGTTGGCCACTGCAGTGAGCAGAGTGGTAGTGCCCAGTGTGAGGTTTGAGGGTCCCCCCACACCTGAGCCTGACTTTAGGTGGACGCTGTGTTTCTGTTTAATCTACCATATGCCCTTCTTTACTGAGCAGAAGCAGAAAGTTGCCCCAGCCACAGCTGCATGGTGATGAGTTCCCCAGTGTTACTTGCCTTGATAAAGATGTGTTGGGACTGGCCTTTCTGTTTTTTTCTTTTTTTTTTTGGAGAGTTTTTTGCTATAGGGCACGTGCGCTCGCCAGACAGAGAGAGAGAGACAGAGAGACAGAAAGCAAGAAATCACCCCCCAGGGGGGATGGCCATGCCGCAATCCCTTCTCCTCCATTCTCTTCTTGGGATCTTGGGCACGCACGCACACGTGCCTGGTGTGAGTTTTAAGCCACTGGGTCTGGGATGCGAATTGCAGTCAACTACATTGGAGTTCAGTTACATAGTCATTACACTAACTGCTGGTCCCCTGTTTTTCTGTTGAACGTGTCAGTGAACCAGAACGTTTTTTAGGGAATCATTAGATTTAACACCAACTTGTTCAGTCAGGAAGCTTCTTATAAACTAGGAAGCAGAGGCTTCTAGAAGTTTTTGTGCTGCTAGTTCTGCATTGGCTCTGGGCCCTCACCACTAAGTTCTGCCTTCTGAATCAGCACTGGGTTTATGGAGTGACTTCCTTGTCTGAAGAGCCTAGGCTTGCTTTCTTTTCTTTCTTTTTTTTCTTTTAAGAATTATTTTATTTAACTTTATTTATATTTATTTACTTATTTTAATTTGACCAGAGAGGGACAGAGAGAGAGAGAGAGAAAGTGAGAAAGCAAGCCGCCAGGTCCAGGACTTGAACTGTGGCCAGCCATGTGAGAGTCCATCGCCCTTAACTACCACACTGCCTGCTGGCCCCAGAGCCTAGAGTTTCTTTCAAAATTTATTTTTTATTTTGAAATCATTCCAAACACAGCAAAGTTGTAAGAATAGTACAATCTCCCCCTGCTGCCCCCACCATTAAGAATTAGGTTACTAGGACTGGCAGGTGGTTAAGGTGTTAGACTCACACATGGCCAATGCTGTTTTGAGTCCCAGACCTGGCAGCTTGCTTTCTTACCACCCCCACCCTATCTCTGTCTCTTCCTGGTCAAATAAAAAAAAAAAAAAATTCAGTCAAATAAAGTAATTCTTAAAAAAGAGTATTTTACCAATTTATTTATTATTGTAAATTACAAGTTAAGTTACTGATTTGATTAGGTCCATCATCCCTACATTTTTTAGCATTTATTTCCTTCTAGCAAGAATATCCTCTTCCTAAATAACCACAGTAAAATCAGAAAATTAGGATCAGCAAGACACTGGGTCCCACATGGTCAAGTGTGTGGTTCAAATCCCAGAGCTGGTGACTTGATAAACACTGGGCATGGTGCATGCATGCCTAAAATCCTGAGAAGAGAATAAAGGAGAAGGGATTGTAACATGGCAATCTACCTGGGTGTGTGTGCGGGGTGATTTCTCTCCCTCTCCCTCTCTCTCTCTTTTTCTCTCTGGCGAGTGCATGTACCCTATGGCAAAATCTAAAAAATAAAAAAAAATTCAGAAAACAAACATGAAATATCACTACTGTACCATAGACCCAGTCCAGGTTTTTCCAGTTGTCCAAACTTTGTCTTTTTTAGTACAGGACCCCACCCCCACCCCCCAGGGGTCATGTGTCACATTTAGCTGTTAGATCTTTAGGCTCCTCAAATCAGGAGTAATTCCTCAGTCTTTACTGCACTTGCATGAACCTGACAATTTGAAGATTATAGGCAAACTATTTTGTAGACTAGGCTGTTTGATAGAAATATAATGTGAGCTATATATGTAATTAAAATTTTTTGGTAAGAAGATAAAGGTGAAATTAATGTCTAAAGTAATATTTCAACATGTTACCAATATAAAAAGTTAATAACGAGTTATTTTACTTTTTAAAAAATATTATGTCTTTGAACTCCAGTGTATATTTTGTACTGATAGCATATCATAATTTGAACTGACCACATTTTTTTTTTAACTTGCTATAGGGTATGTGCTCTCACTGGGAAGAGAGAGTGAGACTGAGAGAGAGGGAGAGAGAAAAAGCACCCCCCCAGGGGGTGGCCACCTTGCATTCTCTTGGTATTTAAGAGATTTTTGCTGTAGGGCGTGTGTGCTCGCTGGAGAGACAGAGAGACAGAAAGTAAGAAATCATCCCCTGGGGGGATGACCATGCTACAGTCTCTTTTCCTCCATTCTCCTCTCAGGATTTTGGGCACACACATATGCACCCAGAGTGAGTTTCAAGCTGCTGGGTCTGGGATTCAAACCCCTGTTAGCCATGGGGAATCCATTGTCTTCACCACCATGCCACCTGCTGACCCCAATGTTTTTCTTTTTTTTTTTTAAAGAATCATTTTAGGGGCCGGCAGATGGCATGGTGGTTAAGGGTGCCCGCATGGCTGACCTCAGTTCGAGTCCTGGACCTGGTGGCTTGCTTTTTCTTGCTACTCCCCCGCCCCCGTCAAATTAAATAAATAAATAAATAAATGAAGTAATTCTTAAAAAAGAACTATTTAATTTTATTTATTATTATTATTTTTAAAAAAAATTTGACCAGAGAGAGAGAGAGAGAGGGAAAGTGAGAAAGCAAGCTGCCGGGTCTGGGACTTGAACCACAGTCTGCCATGTAGGAATCCAGTGCCTTAATTACCATGCCATCTGCTGACCCCCAGACCCAACATTTCTCAGACTGCTGAGTCTAAGTCTCAAATTGTGCAGTTGGCTGTATGGGATCCAGAAGCCTTAACCAGTACACCACTGGCTAAATCAAACTGACTTCATTTTAAGTCCTTAATAACTACATATGTTAGTAGAAAGATGTTCTCAGTTTAGGTTTTTCTGACGCTTCCTCTTGATTAGATTCAGGTTATGCCTTTTATTTTTGCAGAAATAATACAGAAGTGGTGTGTATTCTCGCATCCTATCAGGTGTTATACAGTGATGATTAAGATGGGGTTTCTGTACTGTGAAGTAACTCTTTTTCTCAGTGATTAATAAGTATTTTGAGGGAGGTGCTTTGCAGCAGGGTAAAATCCCTACCTCCCTTTTAGCATTGGATGTTTCTTCCCTAAATTCATCCTTATGTTAATGGTTGTGCAGATTTCAGGCCTCCTGTGTTCAGGGTAAGTCACAGAGATGTTAACATCTGAATTTAGTATTCCATCCTGTGTCTGCCCTCACATGTGCAAGCACCTCTTCTTCCCAAGGGGGACTGTGATAATTAGAAGCTGGCTCCAAGTACATTTTCCTTCTATTTTTAATGATTCCATTGAGCATTTCTCATTGGCCGTGGTGAACAGTTAATAAGCTTGCCACTGTTGGAGCTGGCTTGCTTTTTTGATTAATCAAGAGGGAGTAAAGTCTGTGGTCATCGCTGAAAAGTGATAAAAAAAATTAGCATGGAAAGTAACATCAAACATGTACTTGATGAATTTTTAATACACAGGCTCGAGAGCAGGCAGTTGTTCTCTGCTTAGACAGGGTCTTTGGGTTCCTACAGAAACTCTGTAGCCATGAGGAAGCGGATGTTGGCATCTTCATGTCTCTGGCTCTTGCTGAACTGGTGTGTCCAGAGACCACCCACTGTCGATGACCGCACAGCACAGAAATCCAGGCTGGACGGTCCATGGCTGCCTTTCAGGGCAGTGAGGGCTGCTGGGTAGCACCTCTGCGCACTCCACCCTCATGCGTTTGGGAATGCATTTTGTACTGGAGGGAGGCAACCTGTGGGTATGTGGAAGAACTGGGAATGGATTCTTCTCTAGGATTACCACAGATACCACTGGTTGGGGCAGGGAAAGCATTTTTTAGAGGCATGGGCTCAAATCCTGTTTCTTCCAGGGATTTGAGAAGGTTCTTTTCACTTTTCTGACTCTCAAGTTTCTGTTGTAAAGGTATTATATCTACCTCCTGAAAAAGTACTGAGGATTAAATGAGAATTTACAAGGTGGCATCCAAAGTTTCCTGAAAAATGTGTATCATAGAAAAGGATGCCTGGATTTCAGAGGTTTTTGCACTGACATAAAGTACTTTAGTTGTACTTTTCTGTGAACTTTTCGAAGGTTCCGTATGTGAAGTGCGTGGCGCAGAGTACTTGCTGGTGTGTGCTCAGTACGACTTTTGCTGCCTCCTCCTTCTCTTCATGTCTGTTCCATGACATCAGCTCCCAGGGTGGGCTGTGGGCATGCTCACTGATCCATAACGCTGGTGTGGTAGTGCAGTGGAAATGATTATGATTATGTAGACTGGAGCGCTGAGGCGATTGTTTCAGGAGATCCAGAAAGCGTGGTCCCCCCATTGGTCCACCCACTGGTCCAGCCCACTTCCTGGGTCAGTCGGTGAATGCATCTAGAATGTCAGCAGTATGTCCTGACTGTTCTGACCTGACAGTTCTTGGTGTAGAGGGCACAGTGGTGACCAGGACAGGCAAAATCCCAGCCCTCAGGGAACTTAATAGTAAGTGTGAAGAGGGGACTCTAGGCAAATGATGTGGTAGTTTGGGGTGCTAAGTACTGAAAGAAGGTGCAGTGGGTGTGCCTGGGGGCATGCTTTTGGCCACGGTCTCTGGTCAGGCCTTTCTGGGGAGCTGCTGTTTGTGCAGAGATCTGGGAGAGAACTTTTAAGTGGAAGGAAATACACGTGCCGGGCGGAGGTGGGAGGAGTTCGTGTGGCGATTGTGATTGGAGTGTACATGTGGAGTGTGTGCAAGAAACAGGTCACACAGGAGTGTGGGTGAGGGTGATGGAGCCTGGTGGCTTTGGGCAGAGGGGTCGGGCTCAGCCTAGGCTTAGGTGAATGTGGAGGACAGGTGGAGAGACTAGACAGGGCTCAGAACAGGGCGTGGTGCCTGGGGCAAGGGCCAGCGTGAAACGGCAGACCGGTCATGTCTGACCGACTCACAGCTTAGCCTGTCCCCTATGTCCCTGCTGGGACAGGGCACACAGTTGAGTCCTGCCGCCAGAAAGTGTGTAAGGAAAGCCTATCTAGTGAGAACAGGTGAAGGCCATGTATTCCTATCTTGCTTTAACCAGGCAGGGGTGTGGGGAGGCCTCCAGTGTGCCCTGACAGGAGACTTTCCTGGGGAAGCTGCAGGGGGCCAACCAGAGCCGGGTGTCCCTCCAGGATGCTCTTGGTTAAGGGTGTGCATTGACTTTTTCTGGTTGGCCCTAAGTTGAGAACAGGGATACCAGTTAGGGGAACCAGTCAGTTATTTATTAATCAAGTCCTGGTCCTTTTAAGCTGATGATTACAGCGGTTACAGTTCGAGGGTAACTGGATAACGTTGTCATACTTTATCCAAAATGCATGGGACCAGAAATGTTTTTGGATTTTGGATTTTTTTCAGATTTTGGAATATTTATGTCTACATCATGAGCTGTCTATTGGGGTTGGCACCCAAGTCTAAACATGGAAGTACTTCATGTTTTATATGTACTTTATACACACAGCCAGAGGTAATTTATACAGTATTTATATATTGCAGCAGTTTGACTATGACCTGCCTCATGAAGTCATGTGTGGAATTTTCCACTTGTGGCATCATATCCCCACTCAAAACATTTCGGACTTCGGAGCATTTTGGATTTCAGATTTTCAGGTTGGTGTTCTCAGCAGATAGGAGACGGGCTGCCCCCTTGCTGGATGTTGTGGATTGTGGGTCAGAGTTCTGCTTTTAGATGGTCTGGCCGCCTCGCATTTGTATGTGCAGTTTCTCGAGGAAATGCGTGCAGCACAGGCCGCTCCTTGAAGTTGTTTGTGATCCAGCCAGGGTGAGAAACAATAGCCTCTTCATGTGGGTCAGGGGACAGAGTGGCCTTTTTTTTGGAGAGGTTTTTTTTTTTTTGCTATAGGGCACGTGCGCTCGCCAGATAGACAGAGAGAGACATAGAGACAGAAAGCGAGAAATCACCCCCCAGGGGGGATGGTCACGCCGCAATCCCTTCTCCTCCATTCTCCTCTCGGGATCTTGGGCATGCACGCACAGGCGCCCGGCGTGAGTTTTAAGCCACCGGGTCCGGGACGCGAACCGCGGTCGACTACGTGGGAGTCCAGCGACATAGCCATTACGCTAACTGCTGGTTCCCCAGAGTGGCCTTTTTAGTTACTGTGTCTCGCTATGTTAAGGCTCCAGACTACATCAGAATTTGAAAGGTGATGGAATGTCAGAAGTATCTAGTTCACAGACATGGCTGCTTGCTCTACAGCATTTTTCATTTTAAAAAAAATTGCTACAGTAAACAGAAAATACCCTAGAGATTGCTATTTTTTTAAAGAGATTTTTTGCTATAGGGCGTGTTCGCTTACCTGAGAGACTGACAGAAAGCGAGAAATCATCCCCCAGGGGAGATGACCACGCTGCAATCCCTTCTTTATTCTCCTCTTGGCATTTTGGGCACACAGGTATATGTGCCCAGCATGAGTTTAAGCCATTGGGTCTGGGACTTGAACCATGGTCAACTATGTGAGAGTCTGGCGCCGTAATTATTATGCCATGTGCTGGTCCCCAAGAGATTTCTTATAAAAATCCAAATGTTAGCCAGTCCTGTAGCCTAGTGGTTAAGATAGCTTGGTCCCACATGACTGACCACACAGTTTGAATCCTGGCCCCAGCAGCTTGAAATACATGCCAGGCACTCATGTGTATGTGTGCAAAAGTCTGAGAGGAGGGAGGGTTGGAGGAGAAGGGATTGCTGTGTGATCATCTCCCATGGGGGGCAGGTGCTTTCTCACATGTCCTCTGGCTAAATAAATAAAGACTTCTGAGGTTTAAGCAGCCAAGTTACATGATTATGGTGCAGTAAAGTTTTTTTTTTTTTTTTTTTTTTTTTTTTTTTTTTTTTTTTTTTTTAAGGTTTTTACTGTGGAAAAGTCAAACATAGAGAAAAGCAGAGATTAGTGCAGCAAAGCCCTAGTACCCATCACCCAGTTCAAATGGTGGTAAACTCATGGCCAGTCTTATTTTAGCTATGATTACTTCCCACCATATTATATTAAGCTACCAGACATCACTGCATATGTACTTTCTTTTTAAACATGAATGTTCAAGTCCCTTTGTCATTGCATTGAATTAATGGCTGATACCTGATTTCTAGTCTAGACTTGTCATCTTGGAAGTCATCTTCTCTGAGCCTTGATGTCCTCTTTTTTTTTTTTTTTTTTTTTTTTTTTTTAATAATTATTTTTTATTTATTCATTCGTTTATTTTTTTAATTTGATCAGAGAGACACAGAGGGTGAGAATGAGAGAGAGGAAGTGAGAAAGCAAGCCACCAGATTCAGGACTTGAACCCTGGTCGGCCATGTGGGAGTGTCCAGCGCCTTAACCACCACGCCACCTGCTGGTCCCCTCCTCTTTTGAAAAACAGAGACATGGGGCCATTAAATGGCATAGTGGTTACATCGTTGGACTCTCACATGGTTGACCGTGGTTCGAGTACCAGACTTGGTGGCGTGTGTATGTGTGTGCATTCTCCCAAGAGGAGGATGGAGGAAAAGGGTTTGTGTGTGGCTCTTCCCCCTAAGGGATGATTTCTTACTTTCCCTGTCTCTGTCTTTCTCTTTCCAGTGAGTGCATGTACCCTAAGGCAAAAACCTCTAAAAGAAAAAAAAGAAAAAAGAAAAACAGAGTCATGGGCTGTCCAACAGAGTGGCAGTGACGCACCCTCTGCAGCGCCAGCCCCATGTGGGAGGTCCAGCGTTTCCTCCTTGTGCATGCGTGTGCCTGTGATCCTGGCCCTGGCTGGGGACGGTTGTGAAGACTCTGTCAGGAGTGCCTATGTTTTTCTCTTTCCCTCTATCCTACTCTATAAATTAAAAGAAAAAGATAACAAAACAGTGACTTGCTGACTTGCTGTGGAGGAGGCATGACGTGAGGGTCTGCTGAGAATGTGAGGGACAGTCCACAGCACACAGTGAATTGATGTCCTGGGGTAGAGGACTGTTTGTCTCATGCTTACGTAGCACGTAGGAGACAGCTCTGCTCACTGGCCACGTCTGGCAGTGCCTTCAGCAGTGCTTATCTTTGCACCCACACATCTGTAGGTCAAGGGAGTCCTTTTTTCAGGCCTCTGATGTGAGCTGTAGGCTGAGAGGTGAACTGCCGTAGCCCCTCATACCTCTCTGGCCTGGTGTCCTGCCTGCCAGCCTTACTGTCCTCCTGGCTCAGGGGTCCCTGAGCAGCCAGCTTGCCCCGCCGCCTGTGCCTGGTCCAGGCTCCCTGCCCTGTCCTGAGTGCGGTGCTCAGCAGGGCCTGCCAGCTGCCTCAGCGTATGAGATGAGACACTGGCATAGGGCAAGGGCAGCCACAAGTGTTTTGGTCCCCTGGGGTCTTATTTTCTGCTGTTATTTCCTCTACCTGAAAATGGCATTTCCTATCTTTGGTGCCTAATTTAGAACAAAACTATTTGTTGGTCAGAGGTTAGGGTAGCAGTCTTCCTGATTGCTTGCTACTCAAGTGCACGGTGAGCCCTAGGTTCCAGCAGCCTCTGCAAAGCAGGGACCTGGATTTAGCAAGAAAAGGTTTTTTGGTGAAGTTAAAATTTAATTTGAAAAGAAAAGGAAGATTATTTACAGAGCTAGCTAGAAAAACCAGTCACTCAAAATGAGTGGGACCAGCCCCTAGTCCATAGAAGAGAAGAACTCTCTTAATGAGTGCAGACGCAGCCTGGCCACAGGAGCCTCATGTCTGAGTGCCCCCTCAGCTTTTGCTACTGAAGAACTAGCAGGTCCATCCTCTCTCAGAGGGCCTTTGCCTTCCCTCTGCAATTCCTGCAGCCATGCGTGCTGAACCCTGGTGGGCCTGGTCTACTGAGTGGACCTGAATCTACTTCTTTTTAAATATTTTTTAATTTAATTTTGCTTATTATCATCATCATTATTATCATTTTTAATTTTATAGAGCACATACAGAGAGACAGAGGGGGAGGAAAACAAGAAAGCAAGCTGCCAGGTCCAGGACTTGAACTGCAGTCAGCTATGTGGAAGTCCAGCACAGTAACCACCAAGCCACCTGCCAGCCTCTGGACCTGAGCCTGGCTCCCAGAATGTCTACCCTGTGAGCCTGCACCCTCAGCTCTGCCCCTGGTGTCTTTGTCAGGTGATGCCCAGATCTCTCCATGCCCATCTCTCCATGTGGGCTGAGTCCCTCTTTGTGACTCGGAAGCCATAGGAAAGCCGGAGAGTGGAAGGAGAGGTGGCGGGCAGGATGACGTTCCTTGGTATAGGGAATTTTCTCATGTTTGCTCTCTAGAGACTGTGACTTAGTGTCCAGGAGCTTGGCATCTGGAGACAGGCAGGCTTGGGCTGCATTTCCAAATTATGAATACTCTTTGCAAGTTATTTAATATTTCTAAGCCTCTTGTATGCAAAGATATTAACTCATTTTCCAGAGTTACTGCTTGTAATGATGAATGGGGCCAAGTTAATGAATAGTGCTTGGGGTACGTAATAGGGTGAATTACAGTCACACGTTTGCAGTTCTGTTGTTTTCACCCGACAGCTACTTTCCCACAGGCCCTAGGAAATGCAGGCACACCCTGTTTATAAGCAGAGAAAACACAGGTGGCACCCAAGATATCTATCAATAGGTCTGAGCTAGCACCTTGTTCAAAGGTGGTGCTGATTGGCCTGACTAGGGCGTCTGCTCTCTGAGAAGGGGCAGGGCTGGCCATTCTGTATCACTGCCCGCGGGTTGGTGGTACTCGGTGGTGCCAGAAAGCCCAGCCTCTGACCTAGCTCTCCCTGTAAGAAACTCAATATTTTGAAACTAAAACCTGTGTTTTTTTCTCAGTAGGCTCTGGATTCTGAAGATAGGAGTCGTGTTATTAATTGACTATCTTTATCTTAAATCCCTGAAAATATTTTTCCAAGACTGGAAATTGTTACCTCAGAATCACTTGGTCTGGTCTTCCTCATGCACTTTGTCATGACCATGGGCTCATAGAATGTCGGGGCCAGAGGTACAGATGTGCACACTGCTGCTTTTCCACCCTGGGCTTGGGTCAGGGAAGGGCAGCAGAGCAGCTGGGCTGAAGACTTGAGGCTGGGAAACACCAAGCTATGGCAGCCTTGGTGCTTGGTGGGCACATTGAGGATCTTGCACCCAGAGACCCTTCTGACCACCTAGAAAGGAATGTGTCAGGGTGCTCTCCAGGGGGGGTCACACAGATCTGAATCTGCATGGGCCAGGCTGGGGGATGGGCAGAAAGCACCTCATAGCCAGAGCTCCTCTCCCTCTACTGGCTGGATGGAGTGCTTCCAGCTGGCCCTCTGTTTCTCATTCAGGTTGCGAGAGCGTCTGATTGACCAGCAAGGGGTTCTGTGTCCACCCTGGACTGTCCTAAGCTCTGGCCTCTCCACCCTCCTGTCTGCTGGTTCCTCAGGTGTAAGAACCTAGAGTTTTTCCTCCCACCACAATCACAAACATAGCAGAAAGGCAATGTAGAGAAAAAAAGAGAGGAAGGAAAAAGGCTAGGGTCCCGTTAGGGAGGGAAATGGCCTCTGGGCAGCCAGCCATTATTAGATGACTCTGTATTGGGGCAGCCAGACTGGTAGCTGCAGTGTAGTGTGATGCGAGAAGTGCTTGGGAACCTGGAAGGAGGTCTGCACTCGGGAACCCCAGCTCTGTGTTCCCGAGTCTGGTCAGTGAATGCCTGTACAGGAGGCGAGAGGATGGGGAGGTTGGGTCACTGGAGCCAGGACAGGTGGCAGAGCGGGCTCAAGGGAGGAATGTTCTAGACACTGGTGAGACTGGAGTTAAGATGGCGTGTGACCTTGAGAGATGAGAGAAAGGAGAAGGGACTTGCCAAGGGTCCCATAGAAACGTGACGGAGCCCAGTGAGCCACGCTCAGCGCTGGCTGCTTGGTGTGTGCCGCCTGTGTGGCCGCCCAGATGAAGGTCAATTGAGGGTGACTGAACTGGGTGACAGGTGAGGTAGGAGTGACTGGACACAAGAGAAGCTGGTTCTTGGGTGGTGACTGAGAAAGAGCACTATGGCACAGGGGCATCTGAGCACTGTGGGTCAGTGAGGGAGGAGAGCATGGCAGCTCCCCGACACAGGCAGCTGGCGAGGAAGAGGGTACGAGCCGGGGACGTGAGCAGCCGAGTGGGTGCATGGTTTCGGCAGCGAGGGCACCACAGTAGGAAGTGGTTGTGGTTCTCTCTCTCTCTCCAAGAAAGTACAGTAAACACATTCACGTTTCTGAAAAATGAGGCTGGACAACAAACCGGAGGTGGTGGTGAGAAGAGGGCAAGGGCAGAGAAGGGTGTGGGCTCAGTCCCCTGCAGATGGGGTATTTGGAAAGTCCGATCTATTAGAATGCTTTTGATCTGCCCACAGACCACATTTTCCTGAACGACATTCAGGGGGGCCTGTTGGGTGGAAAATGTGAATTGTCACTTTCAGAAGGAGTTGGGACTTGCCACTGGGTCATATAGGGTGGACAGAGTAGCTGCTGCCCACGAAGTATCCTGTCACTCACCCAGTAAGAGATGGTTCTTGAATGTCTGATTACCTTGTGTCCCAGGTTCCTAGAGCTGAGCAGTCTGCACGGTCTTTCCGGCAAAGCCGAGGGCAAGTCTCGTACAGCATAGCCAGGCTCGTGGGCCTGCAGAGAGTGGTGTGGAAGAGGAAGAAAGCACCAGAGCCCTTTGCACTGGGGGCAAAAGTGAATGCTTCCTGGAATAAAGGACCCTCAAGTTGGCCCTTGCCAGGAGCAGGCAGCATGGGAGTGGGGAGAAGGGCATCTCAAGAAGGAAGCACACACATGCAGAGAGAGGCACGGAGGCTGGAAATTGGCCTCAGGTCCCATCACAGTTTTCCAGCTGCTGAGGCCTTTTACCGCGTCTTTAATCCACCTGTTTGTTATTGCCGATTTTTAATTTAAGTTGCTTTTTGATGTAAACTACTGGGCCAATAGTTGACATGGAGATTAAGATGCTGGATCCAACATGGCTGGCTGTACAGTTTGAGTCCCCACCAGAGGCTTGAAAGTCATGCTAGTGCATTGCATGTGCGTGCCCCAAGTCCCAAGAGGAGAACGTAGGAGAAGGGATTGCAGCATGGCCATCCCTCAGGCAAGTCATTTATCACTTTCTCTGTCTCTGTCGAGAACACTCACCCAACAGCAAAAAACAAGCAAACAAAACAAAAAACAGACCAAAAAACTACTTAAAATTGAAGATTGGATCTCTGCTATTAATTGCCTGTCAGAATTACTGCCATCTTTTTTTTTTTTTTGGACTTGCCAGAGGGTATGTGCCCTTACCAGAGAGAGACAGAGAGGGAGGGAGAGAGAGAAAGCACTCCTCAGTGGGGCATGGTCATGCCACATCGTTTCTCCTGCATTTCTCCATCTCGTCAGGATTCAGGCACTCATACACATGCACCCAGTGTATTTCTCAAGCCAGCAGGTCCAGGACCCAAACTGCATGGTTGGCCATGTGGGATCCAGCTCTCTGAACCTGGGCTCTAGTCTGCTGCTTTGATAGTGCTTGTTTTGAGTGTGTATTGTTGCTGTGTCTATCACATAGCCATGTTCTCCACTGTTACCAACGTGACCTTTTTTTTTTTAAGTATTATTTTATCTAATTTTATGTCTTATTTTTTGGTTTGCTGAGAGAGAGAGAGAGAGAGAAGCAGACTGTCAGGCCTGGGACTCGAACTACTGTTAGCCATATGGGAGTCCAGCAGCACCTTTACCACCATGCCACCTGCTGACCCCATGACCTTTTTTTTTTTTTTTTTTAGCTTTATTAACCTTTAGTTAGACAAGTAGCTTAGAGATCCTTTCTCTAGATAAGAAGTCAAACACATAAACTCTCATGCCTTGTGACACTCCCTCTTAGTGGTGGCTAGCTTAGAGGCAACCATCCAGGCCTTGTTTTATTGGTGATGTTCATTGTTTTAAACATAACAGCATGTTGTCTGTTCTTTTTCTGCTGTTTTGTTTTTTTTTTCTCCAGAGTGACTTTCTAAGGCATGAATTTTTTGAAGTTAACTATTTTAATATGTGAAAACAGTAATACATAGTCTTGGCTTAAAGAGCGTCACAGTATGAAAGGGTAATTCTGAGACTCAGCTGACCACATCCCTCCTCTGCTCCTGAGGGCACCCTGGGAGAACAGCCGTGCCTCCCCCACTTGTGGGCCCTGTAGGATTGGCCCCACTTCCCCCAGAAGCCATCTGCCATTCTGCCCTCATTCCTTCCCCAGCTAGTCAGCATCCATCTACCTGAGCCCCCTGCAGAAATGGCTCTCCGGGTACCTCGTCCTCGAATGGAGTGCCTGACAGTGGCTTTTGGGCTGCAAGCCTCTTGTCAGGGCCTCTCCTGTGGTCAGTGCTTGGTGTGATCTCCTGTTCCTGACTGTGACTGTTGTCACTCTTACACCGCCAGGATGCACACAGGGCCTGGCAGGTGAGTGCTGGGTGAATGGAAGTAGAGTGAAGGGGAGAAGGAGTGCAGATGTGCCCGAGATGTGTGTGAGGACATGGTGGGAGCTGGGATGGGGTGCTCTGTGCAGGAGCCCATGCAGGTTCTGAGCTCATCCAGTGAAGCATTGAAGGTGCTGATTGGGGATCAGTGACTGGGAGGCAGGCTGGGGGCTGCGGGCAAAGACAGGAAGACCACAGCAGTCTTGATGGTCTAGATACCATCTGCAGGGCCTTTGACCTTACAGAGCCCTCTGTCTGTGCCTTCCAATGCTCCAGGAAGAAAGAAGCCACAGGGTGTTGGCACTCACCCAAGAGGGTACAGCCTTCACCCATTTCTGGCTTTGCTGTCCCATGTGCTCAGTTGGGATGAGTCAAACAAGTCATACTTTTTTGGTGACGCCCCTCCCTCTCCTTGTTGCTTGTTTATTTCCAGGCAATGCTACTGTGGAGAATTTGGAGGATTTCATCAACAACATTAACAGTGTCTTGGAGTCCTTGTACATTGAGATAAAGAAAGGAGTCACCGAAGATGATGGGAGGCCCATTTACGCTCTGGTAAGTGCAAGGCAGAGCCCTCTCGTGGCATTTTGAGGAACTAGAAGAGCCCTCCCTTGTTTGTAGAGAATAAGTGCACAGTGCGAAGAGAGCTTTGAGTTGAGGGGGAGAAAGAACGGAAGTCGGCCGATCCCACCGAGCCGGTGCACATTTTTGGGCTCAACACAGGTCTGAGGTCTACATTGTCCTTGGGTTATCAGGGTCGGGGTAACTGGAACTAGAGCCTGAGGCCCCTGACCTTGTGCTCTGGTCCCTGCACACACAGCGCCTCTGCTGCGACGTGGCAGCTGGCGTTTGCTGGGGTTTGATTCTGCATTATGACAGTTCTCTGCAAGGAAGTAACTCCACGTGTCTGAAATACTGGGACTAAAGGGAGAAAAGATTTCCCACCTGAAACAAGACAAAGGATCTGTGAAAAGAAAAAGGGTGCTGGGAGCTTTAAAGGATTAAAGCCTCTTGTTTTAGATTTGCCCTTGCAGGTGGGTAGCTTGGGAAGCTGGCAGCCCCCCATCCTTGGCTTGGGCACACTCAGGCTGCGATCGAGGATGGGGATATTGACTGAGCCGAGGCTCAAAGTCTGTGCTGTAAGCTTGGTTAAGTCCCTCCCTGTGGCCTGCTGTGCCTGGGCACCAGCGCCCAGTGACGGTGAGAGAGGAGGGGAGCAAGGGCGAGCCCACAGTCAAGGAAGCTGAGGGAAGGGCATGGTCTGACTGTCATGCTCTTACTCCGTAGGTGAACCTGGCTACAACTTCAGTTTCTAAAATGGCCACAGATTTTGCCGAGAACGAGCTGGATCTGTTCCGAAAGGCTGTGAGTATACTGCTCCTACTGCCTGTTGGCCGGGCTTCTTGTGGGAGGAAGTGGAAGCTGTGATCTTTGAGGGTCTCTGGGGAATACAGGTCACCATCGCTGCCTGAGAAAGTCCTCTGAGGGTCGTATCACTGTGTAGCTCATCTGGAATTCAAGGCCCCCCCACCCCCACCCCGGCCCAGCTGCCTGGGAAAGAAGGGCTGGCCGTTCAGGCGTGAGCCCTGACAGGGTGAGCAAGAACAGGGCCTCAGGGGCAGTGGCATGTGTTCCTTCCCAGCCATTCAAAGTGCCGTCCAGAGTGGCAGCAGCAGTAGCAGTAGCACCTCCTGGGAGATGGTGAGGAAGGTTGAGCCCCAGTCCCCACCCTGACTGTTGGATCCAGCCTGCATTTTCACAAGCTGCCTGCTGAGTTGTTTGCCCATTTAGTTTGACAGGTGTTGTCCTACTGGGCTTCAGAGTTGTGTGCTCGCCTTCCTGTCTCACACCTAGCCAAGCACCTGGCTGGGAGTGGTTTCAGGCCTCAAAGCAATTACAGTAGCTGCAGACGTAAAAGAGAATTAGACACTTGGGCCCCACTCCAGATCTGTTGAATCCACATCTCCAAGGACCAGGTTTTAGCATCATTACTCCTGAGTCTTCTCCTGGGGACAGTTAGCAGCCAAGGGGGACGAACCACACTCCCAGAGGAGCGGCACACACCTGTGATTAGGGAAGTGGCTTCACCCCTTGGTTCCCGCCCTCTCTCAGACAGAGGTTTTGGGAGCTTGTGGCCCTCAGTCCACATTGCTTCTGCAGTCTCAGAGCTTTCTCTCTTCCTATCCTGCCGTGGCTCAGGTCTGCTACCAAGGCCAGTCATGACCGTCCACCCACTGCTGAGTAAGAGGAAGTCCCCCTGTTCATTCACAGCTTCCTACTTTCAGGGAGTTGGGGCGGGAAGCAAAAGAGGCGCAGTGACCTTTCTTTTTAAATATTGTTTATTTATTTATTATTATTATTATTATTTTAATTTGACCAGAGAGAGAGAGAAAGGGAAAGTGAGAAAGCAAGCCGCTAGGTCCGGGGCCTGAACCACAGTCAGCCATGTGAGAGTCTAGCGCCCTAACTACCATGCCACCTGCTGGCCCTGAGGTGACCTTTCTTGATTTTGGACATTAAGATGATTTATTTGGGATGCCCTTATATAGGAGTGACCTTTGAGGCAAAAGGGTGCTTTTTGATACATAGAACTAGATTGTTTTCATGAGGCACCATACCAGCGTACCGCCCTGCCTGTGACACAAGTAGTTTTACTGCCTCCCTGCCAGGATTGCCATCATCACTTAAACGTTGCTTTTGCCATTTAATAGATGAACGTGACACCTGCTGTTTCTTCTAGTTGGAGTTGATTATTGACTCAGAGACTGGCTTCGCTTCTTCCACAAACATTTTGAACCTGGTCGATCAACTTAAGGGCAAGAAGATGAGGAAGAAGGAAGCCGAGCAAGTGCTACAGAAGTTCGTACAAAACAAATGGCTGATTGAGGTACTTGGAGAGCTTCCCAGCCTGGCTCACTTTTTAGGATGAACAACAATTTTCCCCCAAAACCATGTTTGAATCCAGCCAATGTCTGTTGAGCCAGGTCCTGTCAGGTTCCTTATCTGCTTTAGTGCCCACAATGACCCTGTGAAGGATTTGGGACTCCCGTCCTCGTTTACTCATATGACCTGTCCACAGTGCCACAGCCCGAAGTGGCAGAGCCAGGAGTGGCACCTAGGTTTTAGGCTTCATGACTGCAACCCACCCCCTGGCCATGACTGTGAGGCAGTATGGTTCAGTGGGTATCAGCATAGCTCTAGGGTCTGACGTGGCTCCAAGTCCCCTTCCTAGGTCACTTCGCGTTCTCCGTCTGTTAACTGGGGAGTAATAGCATCCAGCTCGTGGTGGGGTAATAGCCCTGACGGTGTAGGAAGCGGGAATGCAACAGTACAATGAAGTGCCTAGTGCCAGGTTGCTTGGTACGTGGAGCAGGCTAGCAAAGCAGTGGCTATTGCTGTCCTCATTAACATTATGTCACTCAGGGCCGGTGTTCTTGGTTCTCTGAGTCAGGCAGTAGTCCTTAGGAGCACAGACTTGGGAGGAGGTGTGGAAATCTGGGAAGGGACCAGACTTCGTATCTAGTCTGCTGGAGCAGAACAAATGTCTTCTTTTCTTTTTCCCCAAAGGCACCGCTGTTTCCAAGATCTTGGTGTTTGCCGATTTCCCATAGCTCTGTCCCAGCAGTGCCTGTGCCTGTGTCACTGCAGGATGTGCCCGGTCGGTCCTCAGCCTCCTCACTTGGGGTCAGACCCATGGTTAGACACTGGCTTGTGGCTGAAGTGGTTCCTCACTTCCTTCTCTGGGAAAGCTGAGACGGCCCAGGCTGTCATAGTTCTGAGTTACTGTTTTCTGTTGGGTTGTCGGAAAAGTCATGATGTATTTTTGCATATAAAAATATAGAAAAAATGTGAAACTCAGTAAGTGGGATGAGCACACCCCTGGCCATCTGACTTGAATTCAGTTCCTGGGGTGCCGAATAAGAAGAAAGGGCAGGAGTGGTCATGGGGTGGGGTGGTGGTGATGAGGGCAGTGTTGCAGGGAGGGGCCCTGGGCATTGCCCTGCTCTGCTAAGCATGTCCTTGGGCATCAGGTCCTGTAGTCCTCCTGCCACCCTGCTATGGGCCATGGCCTGGCTTTTAGCTGATAGACTGCAGCTCAGTGGTTAGGTTTCAGCGACACCCTGAGGCAGTAGAGCCCAAGTTCAGACCGAGGTTTAGTGACTGCAGCTCCCACCAATTGCTGTGTCAGTTTTCCTTTCTGTTTAAGTGAACTGGGCAATATGGAATGTTCTCAGGCAGCTCAGGTTATAACTGACCACTCACTCTTGTGGTGAACTCTGTCTTTGGGCCAGTGCTTTTAATTTTTTTAAGACAGGGTCTTTTGCTGTGTCACCTGGCTCAACCTTTCTAGTAGCTGGGATCATAGGCACGTGCCACTACACCCAGCCTTCTCAGACAGAGTCTTTTTCTTTTCTTTTTTTTTTTTTTTGAGAAGTTTTTGCTATAGGGTGCGTACACTCCCCATAAAGACAGAGACAAAGAGACAGAAAGCAAGAAGTCACTAAATAACACCCCAGCAGGGATGGCCATGCCGCAATCCCTTCTCCTCCACTCTCCACTCAGGATCTTGGGCACGTATGCACACGCACCGGGCGTGAGTTTAAGGCATCGGGTCCGGAACTCACATCGCAGTCAACTACATGGGAGTCCAGCGATATAGCTATTACTCCAACTGCTGGTCCCTCAGACAGAGTCTTTTTTTTTTTTTTGGAGAGGTTTTTGCTATAGGGTGCGTGCGCTCGCCAGACAGACAGAGAGAGACATAGAGACAGAAAGCGAGAAATCACCCCCGAGAGGGGATGGTCACGCCACAGTCCCTTCTCCTCCATTTTCCTCTCGGGATCTTGGGCACGCACGCACACGCGCCCGGCGTGAGTTTTAAGCCACCGGGTCCGGGACGCGAACTGCGGTCGACTACGTGGGAGTCCAGCGACATAGCCATTACGCTAACTGCTGGTTCCCCAGACAGAGTCTTGATGTTCAGGCTAGCCTGGGGCTTGTGAGCCTCCTGCCTCAGTCTCACTGATCACTGGGAATTACATGTGCCCGGCCTTTAGGCTGGACTGGGATTCGAATGTGGGCCTCCCACGGGGTTCCAGCCTGTGGCAGCATATGCTCCCTCAGCTGGGCTGGGGCAGACCTTTCAAGGGCAGGACTTTGTTGTTGGTCCTATTGCAGCGTGTAGGCACCTGGAGCTGCTCAGTAAATGCTTGCTGAGTTGATGACTGGACAGAGGATGAAGTTTCAGAGGAACAGAATTTATTTAAAACTTAAAAAAATGATACCAGAAATGCTTGATTATGAGATTAGAAAATATCAGTATGCATAAAGAAACCCATTGAAGTGACCTATTACGTCACCCCTAGAGCTAAGTGCTCATGACTCTTCACACCCAGCTTTGCGCCATCAGTGCTCACTATAACACACACTGACGTTACTGTTTCTGTTTGTGAAACGCATGCCCCTGGCTTTCACCTTGGTCCCAAGCCCATGTTAACAGGCACGCTACCCTCTCTATGCCACCCGGTGGGGATGGAGACAGAAACAAGGATGGCAGCTTACCTGATGACCAGAAATGGGAGTAACAGCTCTTGCTTACAGTAAAACTCAGAATACTGGAAAAGGGAGGGAGCACTGGGATGATGCAGCAGGTGTCCATTTTCAGTGGCGCCCTCTCCAGGCAAGGCCTGAGCCATCACCTTTGCACAGCCTGATCCCTGTAGGCCTTCCATTGTGCCTTTGTCTGGGACCCCAACCTCCATTCTGGCCCCTCCCTGCTCTCCAGTAGAGAAGAGGGCCAGATGGTAACAAACATGGCCAACAGGTTCACATCCCAGTCCATCAGCTGACTGTGATAAAGCAAGTCAACTTGCATGGGTTCCATGGCAGTGGGTCTCCCTCTTTCCTGTGACTTGGCAGCTGCACGTGTACGTGCTTCTTGGGGTTTCCAGACTGCATGGCGTGTAGACTCTGCCCCGACATGGGAACCCAAAGGCCCAGCTTCCCAGGGTGTGGTGTGGCATTGGCCCTACTTTCTCTAGAGTCTTTCAGCTTCTCTGTAAAGTGATATGGCCAGAAATTATCTTGGTGGTCCCTGTGGAGGGTCCAGGCAGCCCTGGATACTCTGCTGTTTGGAAGAGGCAGGGCAGCTGGGAGGAAGGAGTAGAAGCCATGGGTCTGCGTTGTGGGAAGACTGCCCTTTGCCAGCCTCAGCTTCCTCCTCTGCAGGAGGGCCATGACAGCCTCACACACACATGGCTCAGTTGTGTTTGCAAAGGCATGAGGAAGGTGCTGGGAGAATGCAGGGACAGGGACTGAGGGTCCTCTCTGCATTTCCTTTTAGTCTTTGCCTCAGTTGTCCTTGCCTGAGGCTCTGCCAGGAAGACATTGCTGACAGTTGTTGGCTAGTGACAACCTGCAGTTTGAGGGGCAACTAGACCTTTGTCTTGCTGGGCTCTGGGCTGGGGTTTGCAGAAGTGCCAAGTCAAAAAGGGCCTAGCTGAGGATGGCCATCACCCACTCTGTCCCTGCAGAAGGAAGGGGAGTTCACCCTGCATGGCCGGGCCATCCTGGAGATGGAGCAGTATATCCGGGAGACCTACTCTGATGCTGTGAAGATCTGTGACATCTGCCATAGCCTCCTCATCCAGGTACTGGGCGTACTATGGGAGCGCAATGTGGGCACACCCGCTGCCAGGGCTCAGCGCCACCACATTCTGCAGTTCTGCCCTCAAAGTGAGCTGATGGAGGCTGCCTCCACGGCCCTGTGCCCACGGCTGCCCTCGCAGACGCACCCTGTCCTCCTGGTGCTGCTGTTCTGCTCAAGGGCAGTTGTTCACTTTCGTCTTTTATGTAACCTGCGTCATCGTGGCAGTTTTGTGTTGAAGGTGTGTGTGTGTCAAGCACTGGTTTCTGAGGCCTATCTCGCACTGCATGCTTTGCAGACCTTTCCAGCCACCAAGCCAGTGCTAGACATTCGTGTTTCCTCCTCCTCCATTTTTATCTTTTTGTACTTGCTGCCCCTGTGATGGGCTTCCTTGCACATATGTGGGGTCTTCAAGAAGTTATTGGAAATATGTATTATGAAAAACTGTGGGCCCAGCTGGTGACCTGATGGTTAAGGCAGCTAGAACCCACATGTTTGACTGCCTGGTTTGCGTCCCAGACCTGGCGGCCAGGCATGTGTGTGCAAGCCCAAAATCCTGAAAGGAGGGAGGGATGGAGGAGAAGGGTTTGCGGTGTGACCATGTCCTATGGGGATGTTATCTCACTTTCCTGTTCTCTGTCTCTCTCTGGCAAGTGTATGTGCCCTCTAGCAAATAAAAAAGAAAACAAGGAAAAATATGAATGCATCTCAAAAATTTTTGGTACTAAAATAAACGTATACTTTAATTTCATTTTTTCATGAACTTTCCAGAGTTCCCTCATATATCCTTGGGCGCCTGCTGATTATTCCCTTGGGTCAAATTTCCAGAGGTGGAATCTCTGGGACAAAGTGTGAACATTTTTGGTTTTTTAAGCTTTTAATCCATATTGTCAAAACTGCCTTCTGAAATCCTGTTACTGTCTACACTGTAGCTGCAGGATCTGATTGCAGGGGGCTGAGAGCTGCCAGGGTGGCCTTTAATGTCCTCAGCTGCTCCCAGCTGGGTTCATTGGTTCAGAATCCCTTAGTAGCCCACTGAGCGAAGACTCTGGGGTCTTGGTCAATATTAATTTGGGAAGATAAAACTGTACAGCCTGCTGATCATCTTGTGTGCTGCTTCCGTGAGGTTTGTGAAACCCAGGGCTATCTAATCATTGGCCTTTCTCGTTTCAGGGTCAAAGCTGCGAAACCTGTGGGATCAGGATGCACTTACCCTGCGTGGCCAAGTACTTCCGGTCGAATTCCGAGCCACGCTGCCCGCACTGTAATGACTACTGGCCCCACGAGATCCCAGGTTTGCAGTCTCCAGGCGCTCCTGGGAGGGGCTGGATTGGCAGCTGACCGTGTGCCCCTTAGTCCTGCTGCCTGGCACGGAAAAAGTCCTTCCAGATGCATGTGCTGGTGTTGGTCTGCAGGCCTGAGCTCTGCAAGGAGCAGATGCTGCAGGAAGTGCAGGGCGATGTGCTTGTGAAGTTCCAAAGGGCTTTCTGGAGCTCAGTGTGTGGTTCCAGGGCTCATGAGCCTCAGGTCTAGACAAGGCTGTCTCTGGCAGCCATCTCAGGAGAGGGATGGAAAGCAGTGTCTGCAACTCCCTGACTTGTTCCTTGGTGAAGTGGGGCAATTAATAATTCCTCCCCTCGCAGGCGGGGGGAGGGTCAGCAGTGTAGAAGGTCACAGACACAGGACAGAGCCCTTGGCTCAGGAAGCACTGCGGTGGACATGAGCCAGTGGTGCTGTGTAGCCAGCCTCTGCCACTCACTGTGTCTTCTGGCCTTTTCTATATACAGAAGTCTTCGATCCTGAGAAGGAGAGGGAGGCCAACGTCTCCAAGTCGAGCAAAAGGTCCTCGCGGTCCAGGCAGCATTAGCTATCGTGCCTGTGAAGGGCTGCTGCCTTCGTGACCTGGCCGACACAGCCCTTTTTGACGAGAGGTCAAGTTTCATGTTTCGCGTGGGTCCTCTCCGTCTTTATGTTTGTCACTGCCATTTTCGAATAAAACTATCTGAAAGAGTTGCTGCCTCCTCAGTCTGGTCTTGAGCCTATGTGTGAGGCTGCCTGTCATGGCTATTCCTTCTTTCTTGGAGTTCACCTAACAACTCAGACCTCTTGCTCTGGGTCTCAGCAGGGGAAACTCATAGAGCCCCACCTCACTACCACACACGCTGGCCCAGGGCAGCTCGCTTTCCGTGCTCAGCCCAGCTTCGGCCAGTCTTCCCAGCAGGACTTACTGGCTGGTGAGACTTGGCATTAGCCTTGGCCTCCCCAACTCCCCACCGTCTGAACCCTCTTCCGGCCTGAATGGGTAGGGGTGGGCAGTCTGTGTTGGCCGTAGCTCCTCATAGGCCTCTTTAGTGCTCTCTTGGTGACTGATGGCCCTGCCCATCCAGCTGCTTTGCCGGGAACCTGAGAATTGCCTTGGATATCTCTTTCCCCCGATGCTCCTGCATATGGTCATCCCCAAATCTTGCCCAGCCCACCTGTACCTCCTTCACTGTGATCCCAGTGAGAAGGTCTCACACAGGCCTTGGAGCTCCCTATGGAAAACCCTCAGGTGACATCCCAAACTCCTCCTGGGTGATCTGGCCATTGCCCTGCTCTGTCACTCATGGGACTCATTGCTCTTCTGATTCTCCACATTCGCCCTCCCAGGTCTTCATCCACACCTCGCACCAGGGCAGTCCCTTCTGAAGGAAGCCTCCGGTGTCTTTCCGTGCTGCTTTTCCTCCTGCTGTGTCACTGCTCTGCCCCTCTGTACGGGCTCCTTGTTTTCTCCTGGAGGCCAAGGCTTTCCTGGCTGTTGTACCTGCTGTTGGGAGCCTGGTCTCCAAATCTCATAGCCATTCCTGCATTCCTGGTCATTCAGGTTTTTCTCCATTCAAATGTCTACCATCAAAAAACCACAGTGATTAATGTGGCTGGATCCCACATGACCAACTGTTCAAGTCCTGGACCTGGTAGCTTGAAAAACATGCTGTGTGTGTGTGCGTGTGCATGTATGCACAAAATCCTGAAAGAATAGAGAAGGGATTGTGGTGTAGCCATCCCTCCCGAGGGGGGGAGGGGTGCTTTCTTTCTTTCTTTCTATCTCTCTCTCTCCAGTGAGTGCATGTGCCCTACAGTAAAAATGAAAAACAAGAAACAAAAAACAAAAATCACATCCCAACCAGTCCATTCCATTGCCATTTTCTGTCCTGTTACTCACCTGTCTTGCCTTGGGTCGTAACCACCGTCTGACAGTACCTTATGTTATTTTGATCTCACTGGGCCCCTGCACCCTCATATTGTTAGAACACCATGAGGCAGGCTCAATGCCAGGTGACCAGTGTCTAGCAGAGGACTGGGGCACAGAGCAGACTCTCCCCACGTCTCAGGTGGGTGGGTGCACGGGGCCCTCAGGCTGGCACCTCTTGCTGGCTCTGTGGATAGCTTTGTGGTGCTTTGATTCCCAGCCACCGACTTCCGAGTCCACATTCCTCTGAAGCTGGAGCCAGCCTTCCAGCTGCTGGAGGCAGCTGTCCTGAAGAATGTTGCCTCCAGCGCCCAACTTGAGAACCACACTCCATCATGATGACCGACTTCTCTTCAGCAGCAGCTCAGGGCAGAAGTGGGGCCTGCCAGCTGGAACAGGTGGAATCGTAAAGGCCAGGCCACTGGTGGACCCTGGATACCCAGTGCCTGCCTGTCCTTCAGCTGGGGAGGGGTCGTGATTACACATGCAGCCAGCCGAGTCCATCTTCTGTAGCCAGGCAGCCACCATTCCTCACGAATGGCAAACAGGCGGGCATGGTGGCATTTCTATTTTACGCCTCACTACCTTGCGCAGAGTTGATTCTTGGTGCAAATTCTTTATATGAAAAATTGGGTAAATAACTATTAATAATGCCGCACTGGAATAAACAATCTCCTGGCACATAGTTGATCATTCACAGAGTGTGTCGATTTCATTTTCTGAAGAGCTCCAGCGTTTGTCTGTCTCCTGCCCACTGCTCCTACCACAGTTCTCTACTGGATTAGGACCACGTTCTCTGGCTGCCTGCCAATAGCCAGTTTTTGAAAGTCCATATTTGATGATCCCTGCTCTAAATTGAAGTCCCCAGGGCCTATGTGGTAAAGTTCCAGTTCTTTGGCCTGGTTATAGAGGACATTAGCAGCCAGAATTCCAGCTACCGTCAGCGCTTTCCCAACACCCCTTCTAGTTCACCCAGGGTGGGCTGTGAGCCAGGCTGGGCCAAGCAGAGCAGCCATTCCCTCAGCTACAGGGTTGGACAGGGGCTCCAGGCACGACCAAGCACAGTCTGTAGGTCATGGTGCTGACTGGGTGTGGAACTGAGCCTACAGGGGCCACCCTCTTCCACTAGGAAAGAGGACAGGAAAGAAACCATGCAGATTCCACCAGAGATAGGAGGCTAGGAGGGGGAGAAGCCAGGTGGAGAGGCCTTCATCTGGACTTCCTCCTGCAGCCCTTCCTGCAGTCCTCTGAGCACCCAGCATCCCTTCCCACAATGGGAGCCAACACAGTTGTCTTTTGGCTAAGTTTGACTTAGGTTTCTATCACAACTGAACAAGTTCCTGCCGTCTGGGACTCGGGCCTACACAATTGAGACTTGTTGCACCTTCGACCACTTCCCTCATTCTGTTCTGGGCTCCAGCCGTCCCAAACTCGCTGCAGTTCCCTCTGCCACAAGGCCCGCCCTCCCTATCTCCTTTGCAGTTCATATGCATCCTTCTGGATCCAGCTCTGGCCTCTGCTTCCCTGAGCCCACTCTTCCTCCCTCTGCTGTGTGACCATCTCACATGCATCTCCTTCCTATAGCACCTTCTACGCTCAGACCTGTTGGTCTCCCCTCCAAGCTGAGTGTTCCCTGGGGTGCAACTTGTTCCCCTCTTCCTAGGCCCTGGTGGCAATGAAATTTGGACAAATCATGTTTTAAAAAATAATTATTTAACTTTATTATTCTTCAGTTTGACAAGAGAGAGAGACAGAAAGCAAGCTGCCAGGTCTGGGACTCGAACCATGGTTGGCCATGGGGAGGAAACCACTGCCTTAACCATTTTGCCACCTGCCAGCCCCTTGACTATATATATATATATATATATACACACATACGCATACATATATATATATATATATATATATATATATATATAATTTTAAGAATTATTTAATTTTATTCATTTATTTCAATTTGACCAGAGAGAGAGAGAGAGAGAGAGAGAGAGAGAGAGAGAAGGAAAGTGAGAAAGCAAGCCACTAGGTCTGGGACTTGAACCATGGTGGGCCATGTAGGACTGTGTCCAGCACCTTAACCACCATACTACCTGCTGGTCCCTGAACAGATAATTAAATACATATATGTGTATGTGTGTGTGTGTGTGTGTATGTATGTGTGTGTGTGTGTGTGTGTGTGTGTATATATACACACACACACACACACATATATATATATATATATATATATAATTTTATGTCATTAAAAATATTTATTTTTAATTTTATTTATTATCATTCTTCAGTTGTGACCAAAGAGAGACACACACACAGAGAGAGGGAGGGTGGAAAGCAAGCTGCCAGGTTCAGGACTTGAACCATAGTCAGCCATGTGGAAATCCAGCATCTCAACCACCATTCCACCTGCTGGCTCCCTTATTTGTCATGATTTATTATTATTATTTTTAATATTGACGAGAGAGAGAGAGAGAGAGAGCGAGAAAGGGAAAGTCAGAAAGCAAGCTGCCAGGTCTGGGACTCAAACTGCAGTCAGCACTGTGGGAGTCCAGCACCCTAATACCCACACCACCAGCTGACCCCTGTACAAATAATTTTTTAAGTAAAATTTTTTTCTTAACATCATTGGAAAAAAACTTGGAATTATAACAAAGAAATATCAAACACCCATAATATTCCTACTGCCCTTGCTGTACAATATATGTGGAGCATTTCCTTTGGGATATGCTCACATACAGTGTGATCATGCATACATGTATATGTACATGGCAGTATCTGAAGTTAGTAACATACTGCATTTCACCTGATAGAGTATTCCTGACCTTAAAAACTCCAAGTGGTGCTGGCCTCATAGCTCAGTAGTTAAGGAAGCTGGACTCCACACGGCTGTGCTTGAGTCCTGGCCCTGGTGGCTTCAGCAACACATCAGGCATGTGCGTGTGTGTGCAGGTTCCAAATCTTGGAAGGATGGAGAAATGGAGGAATTGTGGCGTGACCACACCTCACTGGTGGCAGGGAGTGCTCTTGCCTTCTGGCAATTAAATAAATTCTAAGTGTTTAATGGCTGAGTAACATTCCATTACACTGATGGGCCACTAACATGATTTAAGATCGCTTGTTTCTTGCTATTAGAGATAGTGCCAGGATGGCCATCCCTGTAGGCACATCTGTGACTACCCTTCTGCTGTTTCCTTGGATGGGTGTCTAGTAATAAGATCATCAGACCCAGAGGCATGCATGAAGGTTCAAGGTTCTTGATTTGCTGAACTTCTGCCAAGCTGAAGTCCTGCCAGCAGGATCCTTGCCCTCCTCAACACTGAGTGCGAGAGCTGGAAACATCTTGGCTAATTTAGCAGGAATCTGTCTTACTTTGCATATCTTTTGAGTATTAGTGAACTGTAATTTGTTTTTCGGTTTATTAAGTAGCTTTTCAATGTTCTTCTCTTGTGATTGGTTTGGAATCAATTACCCTTTACCTCACCTGGTGCTGATATGTTGTCAAAATCCAGACAGTACTGCAGAAATGTTCACCAACTGTGTTTCCCAGCAAATGGAGGTGTCGACACTTTCCTCGTGTCAGCTGTTGGAATATGCCTGCCTGTCTTCTATCAGAAGGCTGGGAAACTCTTAATGGTTAAAACATAAAAACAAAATTAACTGATGCTTACATAAAAACAAGTTTCTGGAAAGCCTGAAGCCTGGGTCTCCCCCTGGCCTACAACCCTCACTGGAGAGTGGCCACCCCTGAGGAGGTAGTGATGGGAAGGGGGGTACTAGGTGCCAGGGATGGTTCTGCTGCTTCACTGGGAGGCCTGCAGGTGTGGGCATAGGTGAAAACTCACCAAGCTATCAGACCTGTGTGCTTCTCTGTGGGCAGGTTAACACCTCTGTAGCCAGGACAGCAGAAATCTCCCACTGCCCAGTGGTGGGCCGGGCTCCTGAGCAGGCCCCTCTGCAGGTGTGCTGTGGTATCCAGCAGCCCATCGTAACTGGAGCATGGAAGGACTGCAGTAATGGAGGCGAGTGGTGGTGGCAGGGGCTCTGGTGATGCCTGTGCACCCCTTCCTGCCCTCTGTGGTGAGGACCAACACGCCATTTTCCAGATGCAAGCACCAGGGGCTCAGTGAGGTGAAGTCCCTTGGCCCAAACCACACAGCAGGTAAGCAGTGGGGCCCGGCTGACCCAGTGGCCAACCTCAGAACCCACTTTACCACTGCACACGTTGCCTGCCGGTCCCCAAACGCTGTGGGCCTCCTGATGCCAGGTAGTCATCTCCATGGGCTCTCCTGCCTTCTTCCACACACACCCATGACCTGGAGTGTGTCTGCTTGTCCTGTGTGCCCTTCCAGGGCACTCCCCACTCTATGCCTGCCAGTGCTGGGGCTCGGACCCAGGGCTGCCCCTGGGCAGAGAAGGTGTCTTCAGGGCACAGACTCAGTCTTGCTGTAGGTCCTGGGACCCAGCGCCAGGCTGGGCACAGAGCAGTGAACAGGTGGATCGGTGAATGAGGTTCGCATTTCAAGCCTTCCAGTTCTCATCCGCCTACGACCACCAGAAGCTGACGGAGAAGCTCAGATCCAGAGCCCGCACGTAATGCCAGTGTTTGACTGGGATGAACAGGATCTCGCCAGGAGACAGGATGCAGGACAGGAATGGGGCCTTGGCAAACTTGGGGAACTTCTCTAAGTCAGGATTCTCCACATCAACCTGAAGGAAAGAAAAGAAGCCATTTGCTGGGCTACAGGGACAATGAGCAAGTGAGGGAGAGTCTGTAGTGTCACCCCGAGTCCCCAAGTTCTTACCTGGCTCGTGTTATGAAGAAGGTGCGTGTCATGGGGATACAAAGCCTCTGATTCCTGCGGGGAATACAGCCGGATGTACTTCCTCCCAATCACCTGGGAAGAGAGGAACCGGTCAGGCAGCTGGCGCCTCACCTCCCCAGTGCCCCACAGGACTGCAGGTCCCTGGACCCCACATCCTCTCTGCCTCCCTCAGCCTTTCCACGTGCTGTTCCTTGCGCTGTCTGCACCTCCCCACCACACATGCGCTTAGAGTTCCAACAGTCTGCTTTCCTCTCCCGTATGATGAACTTCATTCCTGTGGCAAATGGAGCCTGGCACTTGGCATGCCAAACCAGGCACTGCTTACGAGCTTCATGTCTAACCTGGTCAGCCTTCTGGGTGGCTTACTGTCACCCCCGTTTTTCAGGCAAGGAGACTGAAGCACACAGAGGTTAAGTGAACTGCCCAAGTTGACCACACTGGCAGGTGGCAGGGCTGGTGCTCGGGGCAGTCTGACTCCTGCCTCTCTCTTGGTCCTGACTCTTGGGACTGGTCCATTGGGCCAGAAGGATGTCCTCATTGATTAAACCTCTCTCTGCCTTTGGAAACAAGGCAGCCTCAAACAGCACAGAGGCCCTTCCCCTTGAAGCAGGCACATCTGCTCCTCTGAAAGGGTCTGGGGAAAACCACCCAGTGGCAAAGAAGCCCCCTTTCCTTCCCGCAGTGCTCTTATTTTTCGAAGCTGGTCTGGTTCGGATGATGGGATGCAGGGGAGGGCAGAAGAGAGGCACAGGGGTGTATGACAGGGGCTCGCCCATCCCCAAGAGTACTCTCAGCCCTGGGATCCCAGAGGGTGAGCTCTGAGCCAGGGCCACATCTGGAGAGGGCCCTACCTGGGACCTCATACCGTTTTCCCCTTTTGGTCCACATCCTTTTGGTGGTTCTGGTGTGGAAAGGGGGGTAATGGCCAGGTCATGTGGCTGGGCTAGGGAGGGGAGCAACTCCAACCTGGACTAGAAAGTTCTGCTGGGGATCCTGATGAAGTGGGGAGACGGTTCCTTGGGGACCAAACCAGGCATTAATGGTGATCTCGTCCTCCTCCCCATCGCCCAGGCAGCAGTAGTCGGGGATGCTGATGTCCTGCTTCAACTCTGGGATCTGTGGGTGTCAGAGCAGACAGGAAGACTGAGTCCAGGCCTGGGACACCAGGTCGAAGTCAACTGATGATCTGACCAAAGAGCCAGTGCACCTACTGCTGTATCCATCGGACAGGGATTTAAAAGATGATCAAACAAGCAATATACAATGAATAGAGAAGGGCTGTACTTTTGTTTTTTATTTGTACATTTCATAGGAGAGACTCTGATCTTCAAAAAGTTCATTAAAAATGTGCATAAAAGAACTGCATGGATTTCAAATTTTTTTTGCACCAAAACAAACTCATACTTTAATTCCATTTTTCTATGAACCTTTTGACATTCCTTCACAGTCTGTTTTCCTTTTAAAAAAATAAGTTGCATCAGGAAAGACCTAAAGATTAGATTGTTAAGAAAAGAAAACTGAAGGCATATTTTGAAGACCTACAGGTACTTTGTCAGTTTGTAAGACATGAATCTGCAATAGCTAGCAGTCTGATTCTTGAAAGATCTCCAGATCGTGTGCAGTTACTTGGGCAAGTGGGTCAGGACCCTGTCATGACACAGGTAGAAGGAAAAAATTAATTCACAATGTTTTGGCAACAAATGAAATGTGGAGATCAGAGGACAGTGTAGTGTACCAAATGGATGATGGCAGACAGAGACAACACGGCACAGAATATCAGAATTCTGCTCAGGCCTCAGAGATGTGGCAAATCAGTATGCTAAAAAGGGGTCTTGAATTTATGTGGAAGGGGAAGTAGACTGTGGCGAATACACAGATAAAAATAATGAGAGGTGACAGGCAACAACAGTCATAGCTGATAGCACTGCATTTCTGAATGATCAGACCAAAGAGAAGGTGTAGAATGGATGATTCCTCTTTGGTCACTGCTTGGTACAGTCTCATTTCCAAATCATATATAGTCTTTATAGTTTCTGAGGATAAGAGTTAAAATACTTATATATATATGTGTGTGTGTATGTATATATACATACACACACACATATATATATATGTATATATATATATATTATATATATATATATAATTGGATGCCAGTGTTTCATACTTAAAAATAAACTAGCTTGTCATTTTCTAAAAAATTAAGTAATTTTTAAAAATCAAATAAAAGAAAAACAAAAACGGGACTAAATATTTCTCAAATCTCTGGAGAGTAAGATATTTCAAGATTGATTAATGGTGGGGGCTGGACAGTGGTGAGGGGTAAAACACAACAGGCCACATGGTGGACCCCAAAGGAAGGTTCTGGGCTCACCCCAGAGACTTAGGTACACTGGGTCTGTCTGTGCTGTGCTCCAGGAAGAAATAAACAAATTAAAAACTATATATATCAGTTCTTAGTAACAGAATCTTAGCTTATTATTAGAAAAACTTACTAACGGTAAAGAAGTCACAATTGGTACACTTTAATTAATAAATCAGTTCTCTAAAAACGAACAACTAGGAAACTTATTTGTACTCATTGTGGTGAAAGAGGGGTTAATGTACAAATTACTAAGGGAAGCAGAAATTACAGAAATAATGAAAGCACAAAACCAGATAATACATAAAAGCCAATTAGATACGAGGAAGGGTTTCAGTCTCATTAGCAAAGAAACCCAAATTAAATCAACAATGAGTCATCATTTCCCACTAATCAAATAAGCAAAGGCTGAAAACAGTAACCGGTGATGGCAAGGGCGTGGCCTGGGCATTCTCTGGGGCAGGGCAGCTGGGCAGCAGCAGGTGCGTGCTCTGCCAACAGTGCCGCTGGTGAGCAGAAGGCTGGAGAGCACTCCTGTGACGCAGCTGGGAGTGAGTTGGTGTTGGGCTGTGAAGGGGGAATCTAGGAAGGTGTGATGTGAGGGCTTGCAGATGGACATGGGTGGCACTGCTGGCTCACTTGTCCAGCCACTACCACATACATGATGAGACGGTGCTGGAAAAATTGATCACTCTGTCTGCGCCAGTGTTTTCTCCCACCCTGATTTCCTTCCCCAGCTCCATGCCCTCTTCTGGAGGCTCAGCACTCTGCAGTTCTGAGAAGTCCTCCTTTTGAAGGCCCAGGGTTGGCAGGGAGCATTTGTTCCCACACTTGGCAGAAACAGAGACTGGGCCCAGAAGGCGCCTCTCTTGTTGAGAGGGGCAGACTCAGGTCTGAGTTTGTGCTCCAAGAGTTCACAACACAGGGAGGGCAAGACAACATCCCTAAGCCTCAGAGCCATTTGCCAAGCCCATCAGACAATCTCGAGGTTTGGGATGAGGCAGGGCCGCAGTAGACTGGCCTCTGGAAAGAACCAGGATCTTGGAGTGAAGAAACCACTTCCTGACAGACCCGTGGCTGGCACTATGGCTCTCTCTAGGACTGAACACACTGGAGCGGGCTGCCAGCCCTCACCTCTGGTGTCTGGATTCTTCACAAGACCCTGGATGGAACCAACAGTACTTTTCAAGACTGAAAAGTACAAAATGGTTCCAAGATGGACTCAGGTCTGTTCAGGAAGCAAGTGCTGGCCAGTCTGAAGGGATGCCTATAGGGAGGCGGGAGGCATCGCCATTCCTTCAGGAGCAGCCACTGTAATTCCAGATTGTTTGTTAAGAAACCAAGTGGCTGTCTAGAAAGTCTAGAATGTTCTCCTACTGGGATCTTGGGCCCAGGTGATGCTGTTCTGTTCTAACAGTCTCTAAAATCACCTCCGCAGAAATGCTGGAAAGCTGCTGTGTCTGCTGCTTACGCTAGCAAAGCAGCTCACAGTCTGAGGTCCCTGGTGCTGTGGGCATCCTTGAGCTATTTAAAAGATTGCAAAAGCTGCTCAGAACCTCTGGCCTCTATCACCACACACACTGTTGCTTCAGGCTGGGATGAAGCAGATCTGGCCCTGAGGGTGCCAAGCAGAAACTCTGATTGGTTCCTGATGACATCATGAGAGGTGACTGGTTGACTAGATCATGTAATCAGAATCACAGGCCAATGACTCAGAGTTCCCGAGAGAACAGATGCTCCCCAGATGCTATTGAAAATGGAAGGCAGGCCTAAAATGATAGCCAAAATCTTCTCAAACCTGGTGTCCATGGGAGGAAAATCAATGAGGCTTTTGGGCGAGAATTGGGTGGGAGCCACCGAGATTCCCTTTCTGTAGGCAGAGAAGGTCCCAGAAAACTGCTTGTGCCATGCTGCATGAGGACCCAGGCTCGAGGCTGCTCAGAGGTCCCCAAAGGTGCTCTGAACAGCAGAGGTGAAAACACACCTCTAGGGACCCGAGGTGAAAACCCAGGCGGCCCTCCACTAGTGGAAACACCACTGCGACCTTTGCCTTCTACTCCTGGCTACACTTCCTCTCATCCTGGTGGGATATAAAAGGGCTGCTCCAGCGCAAGGTCAAGTGTAACCATGGTCCCCACCATGGCTGCCTGTCCCAGGAGAAGCCATACCCTAGTACGACTGAGGGCAGGGGACAGGTGGTCTTGGGTCACGCAGTAGGAGCCTGATCAGTTAGAATCCCCATTTCTTCACTTAGCAGTGGGGTAGGCAGGACTTGTAAGTCCCAGTCCAGGGAGGCCACCCACCACCCTCTGCCCCTTTAACTTCAGGCATGGAGGCTCACTGATCTGCCACAGCCCCAGCTGGGCCTGGGTGACCAGGTCAGGAAGGGGAGTGAGGGCAGCCCTGGCCCAGACACAGCAGCTGGACAGCTCCCTGGGCCTCAGCCTCAAAGCCTCAGAGACCCTCTCAAGTTAGAGCTTAGGAAGGCAGCGGGGAGAAGGTGGAATGCGGTCTCAGACTTACCTGGTCAAAGAGCTGGTGCTGAGCAAGGTACCCGACGTCCCTCGCCTAATGCACAGGAGAAAAACCAGAGGTGACACAGCTAGTCGTGAGTGGTGATGGACAGACACTTGATGCTGCTGCTGCTGTTTAGCGGCTTTCAGCTCCCACCTGTGCCAACCACCTAGTGACAATGGTCCCCACTCCATTCTGCATGGTCCCCTCCTGCAATCCAGGAGCTAATGTTACTGGTGCCTCAAGGGCAGGCCTGGAAACCCAGAACCTCATGCTGCCTCTGCCCCTAGGGGTGCCCGAGCAAGTCACCCTGTGCTCCTGAAGTTGTTTCTACAAAAGAAAAATAAGGGGACCACACACACAAGTGTGATATCTTATAAAGAAAAATGGCACTAATACCATATTGTAAAAAATTATTAATTTAATTTAATTGATTATTACTATTTTTAAGTTTGCTGTAGGGCACATGCACTCACCAGAGAGAGACAGAGACAGAGAGAAGGACACTGAGAAAGCAAGCTGCTAGGTATGGGACTCGAACCACATTTGGCCATATGGGGTCCAGTGACTTAATACGCCACGTCACCTCTGGCCCCTTTATGTATTACTTGGAAATTTATTTTTCAGACTAATTCATACATATCTGACTCATTCTTTTGATGGCTACATAATATTATGTGAACAGGAAACAACATTATTCATTCAACTCCTTGTAGACAAACTGGTTGTTTTGCCACAGCTTCTCAATAAACAGCCTGATAGCCAGGTCCTCGCATGTATGTGGCATAGGCTTAAAAAAGTCAAGGGTATGAGTAACAATCTGAATTGTTACTGCCAGATTATCTGTTATTTCCCCCCAAATTAAATTATTTGTACCTTTACCAGCAGTTAAAATGAGCACCCATTTTCCTGTCTTTACCTGCACTATGTATTACCGTTCTGTGAAAATGTTTGCCAGATGGATGAAAAGATTAGGTCCCCAGTGTTTGAGGGGTTCTCTGAAGAAGGCTGAAGGGGCAGAGCAGCCACTCGCCTCACCTGTGGCCATGGGGAATGAGCAGGCTTTGCCTGAGCAGCTTTGAGAGGCTCTCTCAGCTTGGAAGCAGAGCAAGGCCCCTCTCCAGGACTTCCCTAGAATTTCTGTCCCTTCCGTTCTTTCTGACAAACCTTACCAAGACTTCACAATCCAGCAGGCCAATGGGTGCTAACGGCTACATGGACAAGCACCGGCCATGCTGTGCTGAGAGTTTTGCATGTTTTAATCTTCACAATGCTGGGGCTGTGAGTTCAGCATTAGCAACCTCTGATTAATCCCAACTAAACCTAACTGACTGGCTGTCAAGGTGCTGATGATGGGTGGGGTTAAGTGACCAGCCAAGGCCAAATGGGGACATGCAGGACTTGCCCCGTGTTCCTTGCCTACAGGCCTGCCACTCACCAGCCCGGGGACCGCCCCTTTGTACCTCTTTGCACTGGAAGTCAAGCTTCCACCGGGTAGGGCCGGCAGCAAGGCCCTTCCAGACAGGCTCATTTCTAAAAGTCTATGTGGATGGGGGAACTTGGTACTTCTCTAGGTCACGGGCTCTTTCTCCAGGCCTCCAGGAGCCAGGGGACTTAGATGTGGAAGTGAGGTGGGGAGTTGGGCCAGCTCATGGCTAGGTGGTTAAAGCAGCTGGACCCTGCATGGCTGACTACATGGTTCAAGTCCCATGTCCAGCGATTTGAAAAACATGCTGGGCACATGCATGTACATGCCCAAAATCCCGAAAGAGGGAAAAAAGGAGAAGGGATTGCGGCATGACCATTTCAGTGTGTGTGTGTGTGGGGGTGCTTTCTTGTTTTCCCTCTCTCCGTCTTTGTCTCTCTCTGGAGAAAGCACACACCCTCTGGCAAATTAAAACAAGGAGAATGGAGTGGGGAGTGCAGAGGCAGGAATGGAAAGATGTCTGTGGGCCAGAGAAGGCCATGGCCCAGAGGACTGCAGTGAGTGTCTGTGGAAGAGGCTGGGAGTTCAAGGGTGAAAGAGGGGGGCTTCGGGGGGCCCCTTAGGAGTTCACACTTCCAGTGTTGAGAGGTCAGTGACCTAGTGTGGTAGTGGTCTGGGCTCTGATAGCAGAGGTCCGTGGTCAGCCTGTGAGAACTCTGCGGGGTCCAGGTCGGGGCTCCTGGGGAGCTGGGCTGTCCATGGAGAGTATGCGGTAGCCTGCAGAGTGCCCCACTCGATCTCCCTCCCATGCAGGACATAGATCTGGGCAGGCAGCTCCTCCCCCTAGGGGCCTGTGTTCCCATGACAGGCCTGCCTTAGTCCCAGCCCACAGAATGGTTTGGAGTATCAAGGGCCAATATATGTTCTCTGCCCCAGGGACTCAGGAAGAGGAAGCTACCCTCTGTCTCCCTGCCAAAAACCTGAAAGAACACATATACAGCTGCTATGGAAATGGGTCTGGTGGTTCCTCAAAGGGGTTAAACACAGGAGTTTCTGTATGACCCAGCAATTCCACTCCCAGCATGTACCTAAAAGAAATGGAAACCTTCACACAAACACCTGTACGTGGGTGGTCAGGCAGCACTTCACAGTAACCAAAAAGTGGTGACAACCCGAGTACCCGTCGTGGATGGACGGATAAACGAACCGTGATGTATCTGATAATGAGAGGGTACTCAGCCACAGGAGGGCATGACGCACTGACAGGCGACGGCAAGGGGAAGCCTTGGAAACCTCGTGCTGAGTGAAAGAAGCCGGAAATAAAAGGCCGCATCTCGTATGACTCCACTGATAGGAAATGGGCAGAATGGGCAAATCGTGGAGACAAAAGGCAGATTAGCCGGGGGAAGGGAGATGGGAAATGACTAACGAGGACGGGGTTTCGTGTGGGGTGATGAAAATGTTCTAGAATTAGATAGTGCTGATAGTTATATAACCTCATGAATACACTAGAAACCCTGAACTGTACCAAAAACAAAAGGACCTGAACTGGATCCCTCTGTCTTGCCAATGAGCTGCTTGCACAGCGGCTTTGTGTCTGGCTCTGGCCACGGACTTCCAGATGGCCCCTCAGACTCACCCAGGGTGCGCTGCCGGATGGCGTGTGCTCCCTGCCATGTAGGTACAGGGGAAGGCGTGCACATGGCTTACCTCATTCACAATGTATTTGTTGATGAACTCACTGACTGTCATGAGCCTCTGGGACCACTCTTCGTCTGTGTACCTGGAACCGACTTCCACTGGGACGGTTCTGCAGCCAGCCACCTCGTGGATGTACTCCAAGCTGTCAGAGACAAGGCCATCACCACGACTGCTACCATCACTGTCACTGTCGTGCACGTTTGTTGGGCATGGTGCTGAGTGCGCTTGACGGGTGGTCCCCTGTAACCTCACAAAACCTCACGAGGTGGACAGCACTGTGATTCTCTATTCCACTGAATGGAGACTCAAGATGCAGGGAGATGAGGTCCCCAGGCCAAGGTCACACAGCTAACACACAGGGCTGTGTAGCTTTGCAAACAGATCTAATAAACCTGGTTTGCCTAGCTGAGCTATTTCCCTCCCTTCTCTCTGCTGGCCTTGTCACTCAGCTGAGATGCCTTACTTAAACAAGCTGTGCACAGTATGTGTGTGTGTGAGACAGGCACAGAGAGAGAAGTTCCTGTGCTCTAAACTCCGGTGGCCTGAGACTAGCTCCAGGCCTCATCAGCCACAGACCATGGGACCTTTAGCAAATGGCTTAATCTGAGTCCCTGTTCCCCATGTATAAAGTGGGGGTGATGACAATGCCTGGTCCATGGGAACCAGGGAGGACAAGATGAGACAAAGCCTGGCAAGGGCCCGTGCTGGCACCTGGTTCGCAGTGAAGCTCATGACAATGTTTGTTGAGACTATGGCTCTGCAGGCAGAATTCTCCCACGTGAGTCTCGGTGGGAACCACTGCCTCTACAAAACCTCTGTGGAACGACTCGGTCAGCCCGTCTTGAGACACACCTCCGCATTTCCAGAGTCAGGCACAGCCGTGGCACTATGGCCACTCTCCCGCTGCCTGAGCCATCTCCACCCCGAGTCTGAGGTGGGACTAGAAGCAGACACATGGAGACAGAAAACATAAGAGACCCTGGGACCCTAGAGAGAGAGGGGTTATCTTCTGGGCTATTTCTATGCTTATCTTCAGGGCCCTGAGAAGGTCCACAGCATTTCTAAAATCCTGCAAAATTGCATAAACTTCTCAGGAGACCGGCCCTTGCTGTAGGAAGTTCGAATCTTCTGACCTGGTGCACAAATTGGTGTTCATCCCCTTGGCTGGTAGTGAAGTGTCTTCCGGGCTATGCTGATTTGGGGATGGTGGAAAGAGGAATTCAGGGAGTCCTGGGGAACAGGAAAATGGAAGAGGGCCCTCACCACCTTTCAGTGACCACCCACCTCCACTTCTTCATGCACGGCCAGTGGTCAGCCACGCCCTCTAAGATCACAGGTCTCTCTGGAACCAAAAAATGCTTCCTGAAATACTGGAGGGACGGACAGCGAAGCCGGGGGACTGTGCTTTCCAACTTCACATCTGGAATCGAACCTTGCTCATTTCTTGCCTTCTGTTTAAAACAAACAAACAAACAAAAAACCAAAATGGCAACAACCTCAGAAAGTCCAAATTGGAGGATTTCCAGTAGGAATCTGCACCAATGGCAGGAGAGCTTTGATGTTGCTAATACCCTTGCTGGCATTACTGATCCTCCTATCTGCTATCTCCTATCATCTCCTTTCAAGGTGTTTTTTCCTTTGCCATTTCATTAAAGATGTTTTCCTATTATAAAAGTGGCAATTCTGCAGTAAAGGAAAACTTATGATCCCCAGCTCCACCACCTGACGTGAAAGCATTCCTGTCCCTGTATGTTCCTTCCAATGCTTCCTCCATATGCATCTCCTGAACCACAGTAAGAAGAGTCACCATGAATATGCCACCCACCTCTCTCCAGTCACTGGCCTAAGCGGTTCCCATGCTGTTTTTGGTCCTTGCAGTGGCTTATGAGTGGCTGTGCCACCCTAATGGGGCAATCGTCTCCTAATGGGGTAATCTCTGCACCTGAGTCACATCCCTGAGCCTCAATTTCCCTACCTGCTGGGAAACAAGGCCACAAGTGTGAAGTACCCAGGACCACCTGGCACAGACGAGCTCCCTTCTCTTCACACTGTCCCAGTCCTCTAAGCTGGGCTTTGACTTTCATACACCCCCTCATTGAGGAGGGCTTTCCTGACTCCCCATCAAAAGCAGCCCCGCGTGCCGCTCAGTACCTGAGAGAAAAAGTGTCCTTCTGCCACTCCAGAACATGTGCTCCAGAAGGGCGGGGGCAGGGCTGTCCTATGCGTCACACTCAGTCCTGGCATGTCTCCTAGGCAAGGAAGCTGAGGGGGCACAGAGAGGCCAAGACACTGGCCCAAGTCACAGACAGCGGGTGGCGGCGTGGGATCTGAACCCAGCCAGGCTGACTCTGGGGCCTTTGCTACATACGCTGCTCCACACCAAGGGGACAGCCGGGACCATGAGGCCACCTCCATATTCCCATGGGACAGACTTGGTGGAGGAAGGACAGCGTGCACCCTAAGGCCATAGGGGATAGATAGTTGCCCCTTGATCTGCATGTCTGTTCTGCCCTGTAAAAAGGCAACTGTTCCCTTGGCCCCACAATACCCTCGACAACACCAGGTATCATATAAAACCTGATTTGTTAATCAAATAGCCAAAGTCAAATAGCCTCCCTGTTTCTGCTATTTGCATTTACTTTTTTAAGCAGAGGTGAGGCTGAACGTTTTCCCACATGTTTAACAGATCTATTTCCTTTCTGTGAACTGTCTTGTTTATATTCCTGGTTTTTGACCTCCTGGGGCTCAAGTTGTTTCCGTATTGATTTGTATAATTCCTTGCATAATAGAGATATTCATTCTCTGGTTTACTGGAAACGTTGGCCACATGCATTCATCACATGTGTGTTTAATGACTTCCATTTACATTTTTCTTAAATAAAAATAATATTTATTATAGGAAATTCTGACGACATAGGAAAATATTTAGAAAAGCGTCAAAAACATCCCATGATTTCATTAGTCAGTGTTCAATAAATACTCTCTTAGTCTTTTCTTTCTGAGGGTCAGCCCTCTGCCATTTTACAGACAAAGACACTGAGGCTCACAGGAGGTAGATGCCTTGGGTGGAGGGGCTGTAAGTGGGGTCTGTGGGCCGGCATTGAGATTTGAACCTCTTGTGCCTGGAGAGAGCACTAAAATATCAGTTAACATGCCAGGTATGTATGTGCCTGTGATCTGGGGACACACGCTGGAGGCAGATCATGGCATCAAGACCCTGCTGGGTGCATTGCCTCTCCGTCTCTTGCTCAGAGAGGAAACAAATGAACTTTTAAAAAAGTATCCAAAGTGACAAAGCTATGGATCTGAGGGCCTGTAGTCCTGGGAGCAGATTAGCTAGTGGCATCTCACCTAAACTCAGCAGCACAGAGCTGGGGCGCCCAGGAAAGTGGGTGGCTTGTCCACACCAGACTGAGACGAGGCTGGCCGAAATGGGCTCAGTTATCACTCACACGATTCCGTCAAGCTGTTCCTCTCAGGAGCCACTAAGTCCCCTCTTTCCCTTTCTTAAAAGGGCACTGCTTTTGCACACACTGGTATAAAATACTTTTTTCTATTGAGAAAATGGAATGAGTTGCTCCATTTCCAGCCATAGAAATGTTATTTTCAGCTTGCGTGGGTGAGTGCCTAGAAGTCTCACTCCAGGGAGAGCTGACCTGGTGCTTCTAGAAAAATGGGGCCGTGGGACTGTTAGAGAGCTCAGGGGCTGTCTCACTCACATACCTTTGTGCTGGGCTGCTCCTGGGCTGAGCCTTGGGAGGGTCTTTTTCCAGAAAGAAGGTGGGACTGGAGGATGGCAGCAACTTTAATGAGGATGTCCCCAAGGATGGCTGCCCCCATCAGCAGGCCCATGTCACAGGCCCTCAGGGCTGCAGCCACGGAGGTGGCATCCCCAGACGCCTCGCACAGACACAGGGCTTTCAGAAGGCAGCCAAAGGCATAGATCCGCCGCCAGTCCTTGTCTACGTCCCTCCAGGGCCCGGTATTGAGCTTCTCCCAGGAGTAGTCCAGGATCGCCTCACTTGTCTGCAGACACTCGGCCCTCTGGCCGCCGTAGAAGAGCTCCGTGGCCTGCTGCAGCAGCATCAGCATGCTGTGCTCCACCTTCTCGCCCAGCTCCAGCTTCAGCTCTTCCTTCCTGTGTGGCAGGAGTGCCCTGAGGGCCTCCTGGAGGGTGCCTGCTCCCACCAGGGGGTCTTCAAGATAGTGGGTGTCTTCTGCCATTTGGGCCATGCCAGCTGTCAGACGAGTGCCTGGAGGAGGGGAGATGAGAGTTAGAGACCAGGTAGAATTAATCCCGGTGCAGTCCCACAGCTTCCCACACTTCATCTACAGCGATTTTCACAGATGCTCTTCTCCGTAGGGCTGCCATCGGTCTGAGGTCAGGGCTGGGCACACCTGGCATTCAGAGAACCCTGGATAATGTCTGTTCCGAGAGGAATGTGCATTGTCCTCCTCTGGAATGCTTTCAACACCCCTCTGCCTGGCAAACTCTTATATCTGACCTTTGAGGCCCACCTTAAATGATACCTTAGATGAAGCCTGCCAAGATCGACAGTGTTTTATGTTCCCACGGCCCTTGACCTCGTCTTCTCTCCTTGTCACAATGTACTACAAAAACTAGCCTTCATGTCTCTCTCTCCAAACTGGACTGGACTGGGAGCTCCTCCAGGACAAGAACATATGGCATTTCTCTGTGCTTCCTTAGAGCCTAAAAGCAGTCTAGTTCATAGTAGGCACTCAGTAAAGGTATTGAAGGAACCATTGAAGTCTTAAGTTCACCAGAAGAAGCCTGGAAATAAATAAAATCTACACAGTAAAGAAAATGATCATAGTTGGCATTTTTGGTGGCATCAGCCTGGGCATCTCACATGGGTGGCAGCTGGTCTTTAGGAACAGATTCTAAAATGTAAATAGGCTCCAATGCATACAAGCAACCAGGATGATCAATTTGTGCTACTCTGTTCTAGGTGGTACACTAACAGTTGCAGTATCTCCTCTCTCATTTGATGCTAAGACAGGGAGCATAATGCTTTTTGCAGAGAATTCTCTATGTTAGGGGGTCAATAAACTTTTTTTTTTTTTTGGTAAAGGGCTAGATATTAATTATTTTAAGCCTTGCAAGTCATGTAGTCACTGCTGCCTACTCCTCCAGATAGTGTGAAAGTGGGCATACACCATCTGTAAACAAAGGCACAGCTGTGTTCCAATAAAACTTTGTTTACAAAAACAGACAGTGGGCCTGATGTGACTGCCAGTCTCTGCTCTATGCTTGCTAAAATCCTTTGTCTTCTTTCCAGGCACAGAGTTAGGCCAATTTCCCAGTTTCACTGCAGTTAGATGTGATCGTATAAGTTCCAGCTAATGTAAATGGATGCCACTCTCAGGCCTGGCCCTTAAACACCTCCTCACACACCTCCACACACTCTCCCTACCCACTGGCTGGAAATGAATTGAGGCTCTAGGGGATGACAGAAGTCGAAGATGGAAGGAGAACTCTTCTCCCTTGGAGAAGAGTTCCTGGGAAGACCACCCAGACAGAAATATCCTTGCTGGAGTGCTTCAAGAGCAAAACAAACTTGTATCGGGCTCAGACACTGAAGTGCAGATGATGTGTGTTGCAGCAGTTAGCCTGCCCTGACCAGTCCAGTAACATCCTTCTACTGTTGTTATTATTTCCCTTTTATAAAAAAAGATTTATTAAATTTTCTTTATTCATTCATTTATTTTAATTTGGTCAGAGAGATACACGGGGGGCAGGTAGTGAGAAAGAAGCCACCAGGTCCAGGACCCGAACCATGGTCAGTCATGTGGGAGCGCCCAGTGCCTTAACCACCATGCCTCCTGCTGGCCCCTGTTATTATTATTTCTAATAATGCCTCCCTTCCCATTTCCTAATCCTTAGAATCTGGGAATTTTACCTAACATGGCAAAAGAGATTTGGCAGATGTGATTAAGGATAAGGCCTGAAGATTGGAAGATTTTCCTGGATTATCTATGTGGGCTCCATGTAACACATGAGTCCTTAGAAGACCCTTTCCTGGGTAAAGTTAGAGTCAGAGGGACAGGTAATTACGGAAGAATGGTCAGAGATAATGCAGTGCTGCTAAACTGCAAGACAGAGGCAAGGGGCACAAGTCAAGGAATGTAAGCAGCTTTTAGAAGCTGGAAAAGGCAAATAAATGGGTTCTTTGCGACAGCCCCAGAAAGAAAGGCAGCACCACCAGGATCTTGACTCAGCCTGTTAAGAGCTGTGTCAAACCTTGCCCTACAGATCTGTAAGATAATATATTTGGTTGTTTTAAGCCACCAAGTTTATGGTAATTTGCTATAGCAGCAAGAGAAAAAGAATACAACTTGCTCCAAACCAAGAGAATAGGGCAAAGGTAATGGGATACACTTCTATGTTTAGGTTCCATAAGATAATGTGCATCTTGTTAGCAGATTCTCTCTACAGTCTTCTTGGCTTGCAGGTGCTAATGAAGCCAGTGGTCATGTTGGAGAGGCCCACATGGCAAAGAAATGAGGGTGGCCTAGAGCCACCGGCAGGTGAGGAACTGAGGGCCTCAATCCAAAAGCCCTCCAGGAACTGAAGTCTACCAACAGCTATGGGAACTTGGATTCTTGTCCATGTGAGCCTTCGGATGAGAACTGAGCCCTGATCCCTTGTAAGGGATCCTGAGGCAGAGGACCCAGTTAAGTCATGGATACTCCAGACTCATGGAAATGTGTGTGGTTTGAAGTCACTAAACTCATGTTGATTTGTTATGCAGCAATCTATCTACTTAATACCCCTACCTAGATTTCCCGGATAC
The DNA here is from genome assembly GCA_026018925.1 of Tupaia tana. Lineage (NCBI taxonomy): Eukaryota > Metazoa > Chordata > Mammalia > Scandentia > Tupaiidae > Tupaia > Tupaia tana. The sequence continues at coordinate 62,849,696 of JAKSZU010000016.1, forward strand.
CCTGGGACTCAGGTGGTAACTCACACAGCAGAACAGGAAACAGCATGGCTTCTGTTTTCTCTGTGTACAAAAAAGTCAACAGCACATATGGAAACAGACACATATGAAGGATGCTGGGGACATGGTCCTTGAAGGTGGGCTGGACACCTCCATCCCTATCCAGGGGCTTCATTTTAGCATATTCCTCCCTGCTGCAAGCTCAGAAATAACAATAACGGCAAGTAGAGAACTGAGAGTATTACAAGGATTGACTCATTTAACCCTCATAATGACTCCACAATGCTGATAACACGCATATAAAGGATTTACTATAAACCAGGAATGAGTTAAACATTTTATACATCACTCTTTTTTATTTTAAAGGTTTTTGCCATAGGGCACATGTGCTCACCAGAGAGAGACAGAGAGAAAAAGAGAGAGACAGAGAGAAAAAGAGAGAGAGAGAAAGTGAGAAATTACCCCTCCAGGGTGTATGGCCATGCCACAATCTGTTTTCTTCTTAGGATTCTGGGTATGTTTGCAGGTGTGCTTGGCATGATTTTCAAATTGCCAGGCTCAGGATTTGAACCACAGTTGGCTATGTGGGAATCTAACGACTTAACTACCACACCATGTGCTGGTCCCTAAATATCACTCTTAATGTTTAATACTATTGTTCCCATCTTGTAGATAAGGAAGCTAAAATCAGAGAGGTGAAACAACTTGCCCCAAGTAATTTTGCTAGTAAAATGGTAGAGCAGAGATTTTTGAAATTCTATCTGGCTCCAAAATCCATGATCTTATGGGTCAAAGAACTAAGCCACAAGGTCATGAAGCTGGGAACCTGAGCTGTTCAATTCTCAAGAAAATTCTGTGAGGAAGGATTTACTACCCCCCCTACCCGATAGATAAAAAAACCCTACAACTTCACAGAAGGTAAGGACTTGTCTTTCTCATTTGTTCTATTGGGTCTTTGGCAAAGTCATGTTGTACTTTTCTACGTATGTCTAAGCAAAAATGTGTCATGACTTTTCTAATAACCCAGTAATTTTGAAGTACTTCTTCCTAGGCCTGTCCTAAAGGAAAAGCAATGATTTAAGAGTTGTTCTTAGTCTCACAGACTGTACCATGGTTTCCCAACCATTCCTTCCCCACTAATTTTAATTTGTTCCTCACAATTCTGTGAGGCAGACAGGACTGTGACCATTTTCCCTACTTCTCACCCTCCTATTTTGCTGATGAGGAAAATAAAGGCAAGATAAAAACTGAAATGACTTGCTCCAAGTCCCATGGGCAGTCATTGTGCAGACAGGGCTTAAACTCCAGTCAGTATCGGTGTCCTTTTCTGTGTGCCATGCTTTATATACAAAAAAGCTTTATCTCACATATTCCTCACAATCCTATCACATGAGGTTTTTACAGATGAATAAAGTGAGATTTCAGAGGTTAAGTGACTTATCCAACACTACAAAGTAAGTGGCTGTGTTGACCAGAACACTCTTTGGCTTCAAGAGTGAGGACTACATCAGTTTTTTTAGACCTTTGTATCCACAGGCCCAGCTCAGTCCTTGTTTTATAATGAATATCTTTCCCAGTTTGCTCAGTGGGCGATGGGACTCAGAGAGACCTAGTGGCTTGGCCTCAACCAGTCAGGATAGTTCCTATCTCTAGTCTCCCAGAGGGTTCATAAATGTCTTATGTTGGCCTAAAAGTCTTCTTGGAGGTTTTTTCAGTCAAACCTTCCAGCATGGTTTTAACCACTAGCTTGTGTAAGATAGCACACAAGACCCATAGACTGAGTGGCCTCATAGCTCATCCCCTGGGTCTTATGTGAGTGGAACATCGAGGTATCATCTTGAGCATCCAAAGATTGGAGAGGTCTTACATCCTGGCTTCTCATAAAGGCCTTTAAAAGGGGCTCCCAAGAGCACTTATTTGCCTTTGTACAAAAGTGGCTTCCACGAGGCCTCATGTACCAGATTTGAAAACTAGTCTCTAAGTGACATAAAAGGGCCTCCCAGAGGGCTTCAAATGGACTACAAACTAGTTCCCTGGGATGTAGATTACAGACTTTATAATCTTGGGTTCTAGGGTGTCCTTATAAAATGGCCCCTTGCAGGGCTCATTCTGGCTTTACAAAGCCAGCTTCTCAATGTGGCCTCATGGGTTGCTTTGTAACCCAGGTTCCCCCAAGTGACCTCAGGTACTGCTTTGCAAACGGGCCTCCAAAGTGGCCTCATGTGCTGCTCTATAACCTGGCCTCCCAAGGTGGTTTCACATCTGGTCTTCATAAAGTAACCTCATTAGGCGGCCTATGTACTATTTTGCAAATTGGCCTTGGAAAGGACCTCATATTGAAGACCATGTATAAAATCATTCTGGAAAAGGGTCTCAAGTTTGGCTGTATAAAACTGTCTCATCTTTGCTACATGAAATAGCTTCAGTAAAACTTTTTTAAAAAATGCATTGTTCTTTAGTGAATGTCCTCATAAAAAATCCTTCAGAGATCCTTAGGATGATGCCGTATAACAGTCTCCTAGACATGGGAGCTTCAGGACAGCTGTGACTTTCAGTTTTCAAAGTAGCTTTTCATGGGCCTCTGTATTAGCCACTTGAAATGGCCTCTCAAAGGCCTCCCAATTGATCTTAAACACTAGCGTCCTTTGGGGCCTTATGTTGGCAGCATGAAGAAACTTCCCGTGGTGAAGTGGCATGCTGGCCATATCAGTTTTACAGCCTGGTTGCACAGATTTCCCAGAACCTCACATTTTGGCCTTTTAAACAGTTGCCACATCAAACAGCCTTAGGGAAAGGAGCCACATCCTGGTTGATGAAAAAACCTTCCAAAGTAGCCTATGACCCGTTTTAAAAACGGGCCTTCTTATAGATTGGGGCTTGTCTGAAAGTCAGGTTAAATTGGATCCTGTCCTAGTTCTACAAACCAATCTTCTGTGGTTTCTTTGTAGTGCTGGGAAAGTTTGCTGTATCAATCATCCCTCTGGGAAGCAGCCTCATGTTGGCTCCTGTTAGCCATGTGATATGGCCCATAGGAGAATGAGCCTTAGGCTGGGTGAAACACTTTCATGTTGGCTCTACCAAAGAATCTTCTAGAGGAGCTGGCCTCATATGGGCTATTACGAAATAGACTCCACACAAGCAACCATCTGAAATGGCCATCTAGTGATGTCAAGTTTAGGTTACATGAAACTGCTTTTCTAAACAGCCCCACAACCAGGCTTTACAAATCCATCTGTTATTCCCCCACATACCCGTCTGATTAGAAAGGCTTCTTCATATTGTATGAAGCAGTTTTCCAGAAGGGAGCAGTCTGAGTAGCTTGGTAGCTAAGCTTTATTGACTGGTCTTCTGGAACTCCTCACTCAACTGTCTTTTATAAAAAATATACTAAACAATACTCTGGAGGGAGTCAAGTATCAAGAAGTGTACTATAGTTTGGATGTTCCCCCAAACTTCATGTGTTGGGACTTAGTTGTACTAAGTGAAAACTTAATCCCGTCATGGTGACCCAGGATGCTCCTTTGGGTGTGATAAGGTCATGAGGCTGGGGCCTCTGTGACTGAGTTCTGGTGGGCTCACTCAAAGGGAAAGGAGATCAGAATAGGCAGAAACTTAAAGGCAGCCACTCTGCTCAACATCCTGCCCTCTGCCAAGTTGTAGCCTCATCAGCTGGCCCTAAACCTTCAAACTGTGGGCTGAATGAACTTTTATTCTTATGAATCACCCACTTTCATGCATGGTCTAATACAATGTATGAAAGTCTTTTAGAGTGGTACCACAGACTGGCTTTTAAATTGCCCTCCCAGAGCTCCATATAAAAGGGTTTGCTGTGAGTTGTATAGACAGCTTTCTAGTGGTCAAGTATTGGTGAGTTAACTATATAATTTACCATCGAAATCAGGATGCTATTAATATTTATGACTGGGACCAGCCCCACAGCCTAATGGTTAAGGAAGGCAGACTTTACATAGCTGACCTCAGTTTGAATCCTGGCCCCAGCTGCTTGAAAAACACACCAGGCACACATATATGTGTCCCGTCCACATCCCACTTTGGGGGATGCTTTCTTCATCTCTCACCAGCAACTGCATACACCCTCTGGCGATGAAAAGGCATTTATTCCTGAACAAGTAAGAAACTGACAAACATTCCAGGCAAACTGACGCCTAGAGTCACCCAACATGGGCCATATGAAAAAGCCTGAGTGGTCTTTATTCTCACTTCACAAGTCAGTCTCCCAGAACTCAATGGATATTGGCCTTGAAGGACCATTTGTCGGTTACAGAAGCCTTTTTCTGAAGGTAGACAAACAGCCTGAGCGGTCATGCCCTGACTTTGTAAACTGGCCTTCCAGGGTACCACCTCTAGTGACCTCATGAAATGGGATAGCTTTTAAGAGAAGGTCAGGTACTGACTGCATAAAATAACTTTCCTCAGGGGCCTTAACAATTCAGCCCCTAAAAGCTCCTTACATAAAGGCTTGTTAGTGTATGAGATGATAATCTTGAAAAGGGGGTCAGATAAAGACTATATGAGCTATCGGGAACCAGCAGTTAGCGTAATGGCTATGTCGCTGGACTCCCACGTAGTCGACCGTGGTTCGCGTCCCGGACCCGGTGGCTTAAAACTCACGCCGGGCGCATGTGCGTGCGTGCCCAAGATCCCGAGAGGAGAATGGAGGAGAAGGGATTGCGGCGTGACCATCCCCCCTGGGGGGTGATTTCTTGCTTTCTGTCTCTATGCATCTGTCTGTCTGGCGAGCGCACACGCCCTATAGCGAAGAAACCTCTCCCAAAAAAAAAAAAAAAAAAAAAAAAAAGACTATATGAGCTATCCTCTCAGAACAGTTTATTCTGGCTTTACAAATCAGCCTAAGATGAACCTTACAAAAGGCTTATCTTTGGTGGTATAAAGCAGAAAGAATCCAAGTACACGCTGTATATAACAGTCCTAATGGACTCAGGTCTTGGTTCCATAAACCCACCATGAAGATTTCACTATACAATCTAGCCTTTGGTTTGCTGTTTAATAAATAGCCAAAGTAGGTACCTGTTGTTTGGAAGATACATTCTTCTAGGAAGCCACCCTATCACCATTCCAGAATTCTCCTAAAACAATTTTTAGTTTTTTTTTTTTTTTTTTTTTTTTTTTTAAGAAGTATTTATGGGGACCAGCAGTTGGCGTAATGGCTATGTCACTGGACTCCTATGTGGTCGACCGTGGTTCAAGTCTCGGACCCAGTGGCTTAAACTCATGCCAGGCGCATGTGAGTGTGTGCTTAAGATCCTGAGGAGAATAGAGAAGGGATTGCGGTGTGGCAATCCTCCCTTAGGGGGTGATTTCTTGCTTTCTATCTCTCTGTCTCTGTCTTTCCGGCGAGCATATGTGCCCTATAACAAAAATCTTTCCAAAAAAAAGGAGTATTTATTTTATTTATTATCATTTTTATTCTTTAATTTGACCAGAGAGAGGAGAGAGCGAGAGAGACAGAGAAAAAGGGAAACTGAGAAAGCAAGCCACTTGGTCCAGGACTTGAACCGTGGTCAGCCATGTGGGAGTACAGCACCGTAACCACCAAGACACCTGTTGGCCCCCCACAATTTTTAGTTTTTTGACTGCTAGAGGGCACATGTCCTCACCAGAGACAGAGAAAGCACACTCCAGTGGGGCGTGGTCAAGCTGCAATCTCTTCTTGTTTTTTTTTTGTGAGTTGGGGCATAAATGGATACACATGCCCACTGGGTTTTTTGTGCTAATGAAGTGGGATTGGTACTTTGGCCAGCCACGTGGGATCCAGCTCCCTTAACCATTAGGCTACTGGGTAACCCACTTAGGTTATTTTTAAAAATTAGCTCCTGAAAAGCACACCAGAATAGCTGGCTGAGTAAAATGGGCTAAGAACCTCACCATGATTCCCAGAGGATCTCAGGTTGGTCATAAACAGCAGTCACCATGCTGGTCACTAGAAAGGCTTCCCAAATGGGTTCCAGGATATAAAGGTCTCTTTCTGGCTTTTGGGAAGAGAATGCCTAGTTTCGCAATTTTTTCACTTTTATTGAGGCAGTATTACACAAAAAATGGACAATCAACAGTCTTGCGGAACTTCCCGGTAAGGTTTGGGACATTTCTTGTTGACCGCCTTATCCAATGGCACAAGTTGTGAGGCTCTGCCAAGGGCCACACAGACAGACTCTGGTTGGGCCCACGGTGTGACCTTAAGCTTGCTACCTAAGCTTTCTGAGCACGGTGACTTACTGCTGGTGGCTTCTGAGGAAGGCAAAGTACACTAATGCTGAGTTACTTCTTGCCGAATTACAAAAACATCTCCTCCAAGAGCCCACACACCTGAGCCCACCGGGTCCCCACACCAACCTTTCAACCTGAGGCCTCACCCTTCCTCTCCCAAGTCCCTTCCCCAGGGCTGCATTTCTCGAGGCTCATTCAGAACCCCACGGCTCAAACGGCCCCATTCTGTTCAAATGCAAGCCGACGAAGTACAGAGAACCCCGAGCGATAAAAATACGACAAACGCAGAATCGAGGGACACACTAGAGTCACACGAAACAGACACTGAACTACACAAACGCAAAGCGGCGTGCCACAGGACGGCAGCACGCATGCGCGGAACCACTGTCATAGCACACTACGCAGGCGCGAGTTTCCCTAGCTGGCGCAGCAGGAGCCCAAGAGTGGCGGCTGAACTACGTTCGCAGAGCGCATGAGCGTGGCTCGAGTCGTTCCGGATCTCTAAAGCGCATGCGTGAGCGTCCTTTCCTCCCTTTCCTGTTAGTATGGTGTGTGGTCGGTGCTTCCCTCCCTGCCCGACCCCTCCACTTCTAAGGAGGCAGAACTGCCCACGTTCTCGAGTTGCTCAGACGAACCTCTTGTGTTTGGACGTTGTCGCGTCGCCCTGGGCCTGGCGACGATTTGTTCCTTTGGTTCGGGCACTGCGGCTGTCTCCCGCCAGTCGGAGGCTCGCACAAGGAGTATCGACCATTCACAGCTCGCCTGCTCACGCCTCAGAGCTGAGCGGAGTGCCGAGTGATCGATGTTTTGGCCCCGCCCTCTTAAGAGGTCCGAGGGCGGGGCGGCCTGGAAGGGTTGTTCTTGTCCCTCTGTTTTGTCACTCGAGCGTGACGCCTGATTTCTCTGCACCAGAAACTTATTACGAAGCAATTTTGGATCCACGATTTTATCTAACACTTAACTGGAAGTATTAGCCGTCCCTATTTTAGAGAGAAAAACTTGAGGCCACTAAAATGAAGTGGCCACATTCGTGTACTTTTGGAAAGTCACAGATCCAGAATTTGAACCCAGGAGCGATTGCTGCATCTGCGGCCTGTTTGAGCAAGGAGGACCTGGGTTTCAATGCGGACTGGTAGGCGAATAGCCAGAGAAATGCTTGTGTCAGCTCCCCCTCGGTTGGGGGTCGAGGGGAGTTCTGTGTTTGAACACACGCTCCCTGTGGTCCCCAGGGACACCTGCCTTTTCTGGCGTTGAACTGAGGCTATAGGAAGTTTTGCTGCTATTGGGCGTGGAATCTGAGCAGAAAAGGGAAAGAATTCACTTACTGCTGGCCAGGGACTGTCTGGGCCTCTTAGACTCCTCAGTCTTGCTTCGTTCTCACAACGATCCTGTGAAGTAAAGTGGAGGTTGCTGTGTGTGTGTTTTAAATAATTATTTAATTTTTAAAATTTATTTTAATTTGACCATAGACAAACAGAGCAAGAGTGACAGAAAGTGAGAAAGCAAGCCACCAGGTCCAGGACTTGAACTGTGGTTGGCCATGTGGGAGTCGGTGCCCTTGATCACCAAACCACCTGCTGGCCAGTTACTGTGTTTTAGATACACAGGAGGAAATAGGCTTTCTGGGGCCTATTCAACAAATAGGGGAGTCTGCTGTGCTAACTTAAAAAAAAAAAGGCACTTAAAAAATACCAAAATTGGGACCAGCAGATGGCGTAATGGTTACTTCTCTGGACTTGCACATAGTCAGCTACAGTTCCAGTTCCAGTCCCAGACCCAGCAGCTTAAAATTCACCAGGCACATGTGCATATGTGCCCAAAATCCCAAAGAGAGTGGAGGAGAAGGGATTGCAGTGAGGCTATTCTCCCTGGGGTTGATTTCTTAATTTCTGTTCCTATCTCCCTGGTGAGCACATGTGCCCTGTATCAAAATTGCTCTAAAAAAATCAAATCAAAATCATAACCAATATCAGATGATTACCTTCAGTTTGGGGAGGAGGGAAGTAAAACACAAAGTTTTTTATTATTATTTTATTTAACTGTACGTTTGATCAGAGAGAGAGAGGAAAAGTGTGAAAGCAAGCCACCAGGTCTGGGACTTGAACCGTGGGCAACCATGTGGGAGTCCAGTGCCTTTAACCACCACACCAACTACTGCCCCTAAAGCACAAAGTTCTTATAGCCCACCAGACTCACCAAGGTGCTGGTGTTTGAATCCAGCATCATAGGTCCAGAGTTACATGTTTGTGTGTCACCAGGTTACCTTTCTTAGTAGTGACAGTATTGAACTTTACCTGAGCCCTATGGTCCTGGAAAACAGTAAAGGTAAAAAGAATCCTCACCTATCTGTGTTCTGAAAAACAGATTACTGCAAAGAACCATCCTTTCTCTTAGGACTTAGACAAAACTCAAGGATGGTCTCTTATTTACCTATGGCAAGGGCACACACAGACCCTCCAGATTCCCACTGTATACCTGGATTATGTGGCTAAACAGATTGCCCCACTAATCATGGGGACAAAATGCTTATGAACCAAACATTGTTTCCATTTTTGTCCATCTTCAGGACCCTGAGGCTTAGCTAACACCCCTGCCCCCAGCGCACGCGTGTGCGCGCGCGCACACACACGCCTCACAGTCAGACAGCCCTCCCTGGGAATAGGCTGGCCTCAGGGTAAAATGATCTGGGACCTATTACCCATCAGATCATCCTTTTATCCTACTCCTGGTGGTTCTTTCTAGCTCGATTTTCTCCCTCTAAAAGAAAAGCTTACACTCTCTTATTTTTAAGCTTATTTATCAATTTTTTCCAGGGAGAGAGAGAGAGAGACCCCGACACCCCCAACAGGGCCTTCATGCTGTGATCCACCTCCAGCTTCAGCCTGCGTCAGTCATGGGCATGTGTGCATGCCCGGTACATTCAGGTAGGCCCTTGGACTGAAAGCTGGAACCTTCCCATGTGGGCCCAGTTACAGTACCACCACACGACTGTCTGACTCCAAAGACAAGCTCTTTTGCCTGATTCTCCAGGTGCTTGCAGACTGTGTGGCCACAGCACTCTCTCTATTGCAATAGTCTCCCTGTTCCTATAGCAATAGCCTCTTTCCTCCCTTGGAATAATTCTTTCAGATAAAAATCTCTTTACTAAGTCTGAATTTATGTATCATTTGACAGTAGATAGGTAGTTACCGTGCAGAGATTCTAGCAGGTGGGCACTAGGCCCCGAGTTGCCCAGGCAGGCTCCATGGCAGGAGCCAAAGGAGATTTCATTGTAGGGCCCCCTCATTCCAGAAGACCTTTTCCACAGTGATCAGGGACGGGGTTCTGGCTGTTAACAGGGAGTATGGCGTGCTGCCAGTGAGGCACAGACAAACATCTCTTTTGCCAGCTTGTTTCTGTTTTCAAAACTGGCTTGTTGAGATGAATTATAGGCCCAGATGAAATGTTTTCTTAAAAAAAATCACAATCTCGCACCATAGGTTTCACTTCATCTGGTCTCCTCGCCAACCTCCGCCTTTCCCCTACTCCCAGCAGCCTTGGAATTGGCCATTTTGCTGACAGACCCATTTGAGTGCTGCAAAAGGCACTGAACAAAACAAAAGACATCATTTATGCCCATATTGGTGATTTTTCTCCATTTGATCAGAAGCCTATAATTTCAATATATTCACGTGTTCTGGGAACATTTGCGGCTTAATTATCACATTTATTTAAAATATACACATATGAACAGAACTCCAAACTTAAAAACAACATGATGCTTGGCCATGGAAGAGACATTTAATTTTCTCTGACTGTATTGTGCAAAGATGGGCATGAAAACCTCCCACATCCTATCTGTTCCCCCCGTCCTACCTGGGTCACCCACTGTGTAATGTAGGGCTGCTCATTTACCTGCTCCGTGCCTTTATTCTGCTTTAGCGTGTGACCTTTGCTGCCTCGGCAAGGAGCTAGTCTGCCTAAAGTGACTGTGTGAAGACTGGGAACAAAAGATACGGTGTTTTGGCGAATGGGTTTCTCTCAGAATTTAAGCAAAAAAACTCTGGACATAAAGTCAGGCAGACGAGGAGACTCACTGTCTCTCAGAGCCTCAGTGTGCTCTGTGTGATGGACACAGTGATCTACCTCCTTGCGAGAGCGTGAGGATTAGACAAGACAGCTGCCATCTCAAGCTCTATCCCTGTTCTGTCTGTCCCAAGTCATGGTCCCACCTTCCCCATTCACCTGCTGGTGATGGCATAAGGTGCCCTCCCTGTTCCATGTTGAGTGCAAGGACACCCAAGGGCAGTGCGGTAGGAGCGTGGGAGCAAAGTGGAGAAGTGGGCGCAGATCAGGTTGGGGCCAAATCTTATCAGATTTTGCTGGTGTTGTTAGGGCTTAGGCTTTTACCGTGGGTGAAATGGGGGAGCTCCTGAGGGTCTTGGGCAGAGGAGTGACGTGACCTGAGTTAGGTCTTAGGAGCTCACAGTCTAGAGGGGAAGCCAGACCAGGGAGTATTTAGTAAAGAATAATAAATAGCAATAACTGTGAGGTGTGGCAGGGCAGGTGACATATAGGGAACCAGAGGCTCAGGTCACAGGTTCAGACCAAAGACCAGGAGAGGTGCAGCAATTTTTAAGAACGGCCACAAACACTTTGACTTGCCTCCCATTGAAAGGTGTGGACTGTGCCCTGCCCCTCGGGTCTGGCAGGCTGTGACTGCTTTGACCAATAGAATATGGCAGAAGTGGCACCAGGGGCTTCGGAGGCAGGGCCGGAGACAGTGATGCAGCTTCTGCTTTGTTGCTGGAGCACTCGGGAGCGGAGCTGCCCTGTAAGGAGTCTGACTGCCCTTCAGCCTGACCTTCAGGTCATCCCAGCCCAGGTATGTGCGAACGAGCCATCACACAATCCCCACCCCCAGCCATATAAAGTTTCTTTAAAAAGTTCATGCAAACGGCACATGATGGGAAAACTATGCATGGGGACTGGCATGTAGTGTGGTGGTTAAGCCACTGGACTCCCACAGGTCTGACCACAATTCGAGTCCTGGACCTTGTGGCTTGTTTTCTCACTTTCCGCCCCCCCCCAGTCAAATTAAAAAATAATGATAATAATAATAATAATAATAAACCACTTAAAAAAGAGAAAAAGTTATACATGGATTTCGACAACTGTTTTGCACCAAAATAAACTTGTACTTTTTTTTTTATGAACTCTTTGAAGTTCCCTTTTATGCGTCCTCCCAGCTGAGCCCTGGATGCCATGGAGCAGAAACAAACTGTGTCTGCCATACCATTTCCAAACCCACAGAGACTGCAAGCAGAAGTAATGGTTATTGTATCCTACTAAGTTTTAGGACAGGACAGTAACAAACAGCTGGGAAAAGGGTAATTCAGATACCTTGCCATGGGAGGAAATTGTTCTAGGCAGAGAAAATAGCCTGGGAGGCAGGAGAGACTGTGACGGTGACTTAGAGCGAAGTTCTCCAAAGCGTGGGAGCTCTTGTTGGTGGTCTAAGGCGTGGCTGTGGGAGGCATTTTCTTCTATCCCAAGGGAACACCGAAGGGCTGCTGCTGTGCAGTCATTCCATCAGGAATTTCTTTTTCTTTTTAAAAAGAATTTAAAAATTTTTTTTTTTTTTTTTTTTTAGAAATATTTGCTATAAGGTGCATGAAAGAGAGAGAGTCCAGCAACGTACATTGGACTCCCATGTGGTCAACCACAGTTGAGACCCAGCAGCTTAAAACTCACGCTGGGCGCATGTGCATGTGTTCCCAAGGTCCTGAGAGGAGAATAGAGGGGAAGGGATTGCAGTGTTGCAGTGTGGCCATCCCCTCTGGGGGATGATTTCTTGCTTTCTGTCTCTCTGTCTCTGAAGTGAGCACACACACCCTATAGCAAAAAACCTTTCTAAAAAAAAAAAAAGAGAGAATAATTTATTTATTTAATTTTATTTGTTATTATTATTCACTTTTAAATTTAACCAGAGAGAGAAACACACATACAGACAGAAAGGAAAGTGAGAAAGCAGTCCTCCAGGTCCAGGACTCAAACTGCAATCAGGTAGGGAGTCCAACACCTTAACCATCATGTCTCTTGCTGCCCCACCACCCAGAATTTCATTCAGGTTTATGTGTGTGTAGTCTACAGTAATTACATGTTGACATTGTCTATAAGATACATTCCAATTTCAGATGTTAAAATGTGAAAAAAGGGGACCAGCAGTTAGTGTAATGGCTATGTCGCTGGACTCCCACGTAGTCGACCGCGGTTTGAGTCCCGGACCCGGCGGCTTAAACTCACGCCGGGCGTGTGTGCGTGCGTGCCCAAGATCCCGAGAGGAGAATGGAGGAGAAGGGATTGCGGCGTGGCCATCCCCCCGGGGGGTGATTTCCTGCTTTCTATCTCTCTGTTTCTCTCTGTCTGTCTGGCGAGCGCATGTGCCCTATAGCAAAAACCTCTCCAAAAAAAAAAAAAAAGAAAAAATGTGAAAAAAAAAGCCTCTTAGAATAGACAGAGGGGTAAGAAATAAGGTTAGGGGTTGGCAGAATAAGGCAAACGTTGCAAAGGGGGTTTGTGAATGGGAGGAGCTTGGGAAGAACTCGAAGGAAGATACATGCCTGGCTTAGGACAAGGCACTTGGCAACAGGCCAGGGAAACCGGTGATGGAGCGGGCTGGACATCCCTGCAAACTGCCCGCAAGCTCCGGAACCATGTTTCGTTGGCTCCAGGCCCACCTGTGCTTTCATGTCTTCAATGCCCACCAATTTTCTTCTAAAAACCTGGAATAACCCAAGATCTTGGAGCCTTTGCTGCTTTGTCTTCGTTTGGGAATTTCAGTCCAGATTGAGTGCAGGGGAGGAAGGAAGGTCAAAGCTCTGGGCTTTCTTCAGGGGAAACAGAAGAATCCTAACAGAGTGTTCCCATCTCCTCCACATTGCAAAGCCGTCTCAGCCTGGCTGTTTCTGCACCCTGCTGTGCCCAGTTTCAGGAGCTTTGTGGGAGCTGCGCCAACCTGGTGTGTTGCTCCCTTTGAGACGCTGCAGAAGGAGAGTGGAACAGTATGTCTTGTCCTTGCCCTGTGTTCACCAGGAGAGGCCATCACCATGAGAAGAATGGAGGGAGACACAGGATTTTCCATGGAGACTGGAAGGAGACTTGAGCAGCATCATCATGATGACTATGATTACGATTGTTTTTTTTTTTGAGAGATTTTTGCTATAGGGCACGTGTGCTCACCAGAGAAAGACAGAGAGACATAAAGTAAGAAGTTACCCCCAAGGGGAGATGGCCACGCTGCAATCCCTTCTCCTCCATTCTCTCAGGATCTTGGGCATGCACGCACATGCACCCGGCATGAATTTAAGCCACTGGGTCCGGGACTCGAACCGTGGTTGACTACATGGGAATCCAGCAACATAGCCATTATGCCAACTGCTGGTCCTGATTACAGATTGTTTTTAACAAGAGAAGTAGTTGCCATTTCTGTTTACCATGAGTTGGATGTTTAGGTACAATATCTCATTTTATCTTTACATGGTCCTTGAAAGATTGGCGGTAACAACTTCATTTTAAAGATGAGAGCACTGGGGCCAGCAGATGGCATATGGCTATGTTGCTGGACTTCCATGTAATTGATCATGGTTCAAGTCCAGACGTGGACTTGAAACTTAAAAACTTAAAACTCACACCAGGTGCATGTGCATGCGTGCCTAAGATCCCGAGAGGAGAATCGAGGAGAAGGGATTGTGGTGTGGCCATCCCCTCTTCCCAGGGGGTGACTTCCCACTTTCTGTGTCTCTGTCTCTTCAGTGAGCACACATGTCCTATAACAAAAATCCCTCTCTAAAAAAAAAAGATGAGAGCACTGAAGTTCAGACTAATCTGCCTAAGGTTCCAGTTGTTCTGGTTTCAAAGCCTATACTCTTAGGAACTGTTTTGGTTTCAAAGCCTATACTCTTAGGAACTGTTGTGTTGACATGCTCTCATCCCCATGTCTTAAGACTGATGGCCTGGAATGTTGAAGAAACTGCAGAAATCATTTTAATGACTTGGAGCCTCATGTTCCATAGAAATCAGACCAAAGCTAAGCACCCATTTCCACCCAGATCTTCAGAAAGCTTGTGGCTAGTGAAGGAACAAGAGAAGCTTAGGTCAAAGCGATCAGTGATGTCTATTGGTATGATTCCAGAAATATTTTCCTGAGCCTCTTCTATGCCAGGCACTGTTAGACACTGTTAGGGTTGGGGATAAAACCACAAAGATAAAAATGCATATTAATAGGCAGAATAAAAACAAAGACATAAATCATAGTACTTACCATTGAATTGTGTTAAGATATCTTTTGGTTTAAATTACAGAAATTAAGTTCACATTATCCTCAGCAAGAAAACAGACATTAATCAAACTATATGACAGAAACTTCCAGAGGGATTAGTCTGGCTTCAGGCAAGGCTGGACCTAGGCGCTCAGATGATGTTGTCACATCTGAGCCACTCTTGCATCATCTCTTGGCCCTCTTTCCCACTGAACTGACTTTATTCCCAAGTGGCCTCTGGTGGCTTCTTGTTTGTTTAGCAACCCCAAGGGAAATGAGTACCTTTTTCCCAAAAGTTAAACAAAAGTCTATCTGAGACTCGAATCTTAAGACTTCCCAGATGGCTTCCAACATCATGCAGCAGAGCCCTTACTGCCTGCACCACTGCAACTGGGTCTGATCACTTGACTGAGGTAGTGCTGTTTAGGATTTTCTACTGGAAAATCATTTTTTGATACTTTTTTCATACTTATTCTGTAGAAGAAAGTTGCTGTGCATAGCCACATGTAAGGGGTAGGGAATCATGCTCCACTGCCTTGAGAGTGGAATATCTAACATACATTATTCAGAAATCTTCTGCATGAGAGTTTTAATTGTTTGTTTATACAATCATTCATTTGTGTCAGTATTGACTCATGGTTATTTATTTTAGGACTATAATCAATCCAATACAGTTTTATTTTGTTGCCTGAATCTTTACAGCTTTGGCCACTGGGATCTCTTTGTAGTTAGCTTCTAGGTGTGTGTGTGTGTGTGTGTGTGTATTGAAGCATTTCCTTACATTTTTGGAGCTACAAGGTACTCCAGTCTCATCATGTGTCTTTTGAGCCCCAGTCTTAAAATCAGCTATCTCTCCAGGAATCCTTTTATTGGAGAGTGGTATTAGAAACCAAGATCTGGGTAGTATGTGCTCATGGCTGCTGAGGCTATGAACTTTTCAAACATAGCCTTAGAAGCGAGAGTTCTCTTGTGCCATATGACAGACCCACTCAGAACCAAGTAGAGAGAACACAGACTTCTCTCCACCGCTTGGTGGAAGTCTGTCATTATTGCATTGTAAGAGCTTGTGAGATGGGTTATATTGGCATCAACTATGGGGAATGCCACCTCTCATGCCAATGACGATGTTGCCCACTCAAGAATTCTTAATTTAGTTAGCACCTCTTTCATCCCTGTCTGGTTTCTGGTTTGCTTCAGGGACATCTTCTCATAGTTTGTTTTCTTGAAGATGGTTTTAGTTGATAAAGGGACATACATCGAATATGAGAGAGTCTTAAAAAATTCATGGAAAATGGTTATTATGAAAAAACCATGCATGGATTTCAACTTTTTTTGTGCTAAAATACATTTGTACTTTAACCCCCTTCTTCTGTGTACTATTTGAAGTTCTCTCTGAAACACTGAGACATGTCATTTCCTTTTCAATTTTTCTTCTTTTTAAAAAAATTTGCCAGAGGGCAGATGTACCTGGTAAAGAGAGACAGAGAAATAGAGAGAAAGCGAAGGAAAGTGAAAAAGCTTCTCCCCCTTACCGTGGGAAGTGAAGTGATCATGTTGCAATCCCTCTTTCTGCGTTCTCCTGTTGGGATTTTGGGTACACTTGTGCACATGCCTGACGTATTTTTCAAGTTGCCAGGTCTGGGACTCAAATCGTGCTCTTGGCCATGTGAGATCCAGCTGCCTTAACCACCATGTCCCTGGCTGGCCTTAAATTCTTTTCTAATCCTTTTTTGGCATCAGGAAGAAAGTCTCAGCTTGGTTTTATAAATGTCTTTAACATGTATATAACACTTGCTAATTCCTTTTCTTTTCAAATATTCTGTTTTGGAGTATTCTAACAGCACAGCCTCCTAGGTATAGAATTCTATCACATTGTTTTATTTGCTTTTGCAGGGACCCTCTGAAACAGAGATATTTACTGTTTACCAGTTTGTACATGCACCCCACATCTCTTGGTCCCCTTGCAGTTAAGCAGGGCTATGTGACTATTCTTGGCTAATGGGCTCTGGGTTAAAGATTAAGGACATTAAAAAAAAAAAAGATCAGAGTGTACCTGTGCTCACCAGAGAGAGACAGAGTGACACAGAGGGAGAGAAAGCACCCACTAGTGGGGTGTGGTCATACTGCAGTCTCTTCTACATTTCTTCATTCTCTAATTATTTGGTGCATGCGCATGTACCTGGCATGTTTTTCAAGCTGCTGGGGCTGGGATGTGAATTGCATTTGGACATGTGGGATCTGCCCCCCTTAACCACTAAGCTATGGGGCCAACCCAATGAGTGGAAGATTAAAAATCCAGCTAGTGATCCTCATTTCCTGTTCGGTGATACGAAGGCCCCATGTTATGAGCTGCAGTCATGTATCTGTTCTGGAGTCTCTGACTGACTGAGTGAAGCAAAGGCCCCTACCAACCTACACTGGCTACGCAACATTTGTTGTGTTAAATCTTTCAACTGCTGGGGTTAATTGTTATTACTGCATTGCCTAGCCTTTTCTGACTAATGCATCTTCAAGGCAGGACTAGCAATACTGGATTTTCATGTACATCCTGATGCAAAATTTACCAGAAAAAAAAAAAAAGATGAGTTGGTTCAAAGAAAAATATGAGGTGCGTTATTTTCTAGGTGATATTCAGATATGCTAAAAATCCTGAGGGTAAGGACTCAAATGACAGTATTTTGGAAAATATTGCCACTGCATTCTCATCTTGCTCTCTGCATGGGTACTCTGGCTTTTATTAGAACTGGTCAGAAAATAAATCTCCGTTAATTTCTATTTGTTCACTGTGCGTCCTATGGCTTAAACAACAATCACCCAAATCTCTTCATTAAAGCTGATTAGTCAGAGATTACATTAAAAGATCTGAATTTTCTTTGATTTTAGAGTCAAATAGCTTGCCTTTGCCTTTAGTGTTCCCCTGACACTAATTAGGACCATAAACCTGGTGAGAAGGAGCTTTTCAAGTCCTTCTGTTCACGGGGTCTTATTTAAAGGCAGGGGCAAACGGCAAGTGACTCAAAATGAGAGAACACCCGAACACTGCAGCCAAGAGGGAAGGGTGGAGTGTCATTCCAACCCAACACACCAAAAGCCAGGCACGTGCCGATTAGCGAGTAATTGGGTCTTGGCACAGTGATTTGCATGTTGGAATCTGCTAAAATATTCATGTACTTGACTGCGTCTCTTCCAATTAGATGTAATAAATGCAGGTTTGGGTGGCCATATGTTTTATTTTGATGTAATGGTTTTAACCTTTATGGAGCATGTATGGATTTGCGTGTGTGTGTGTGTGTGTGGGGGGGGGTCCTCCAGTTCTCTAAGGCTGGCCTGATTTGAGGTAAACTGGTATTTCGAGATAAAATGCGATTAGCTTATTTTGGAGACTCCTTGGGATTGCAATAACAGGCAGTCTCAGCTTTCTAGTTTGAATTGTACTCCTTTGTTTATTATCCTCTCTTCATCCTGCTCTTTCCTTCTTTCTCCTCCCCTTTCCTTCCCTTTTTTCCTCCCTCTTTGGGGCAAGTAAATTAATCTCTCTAAGCTCCTTTGTAGAACAGGGATAAGAGTATCTACCTCACAAGAATCGTTAGGGAAAGTAAAGAAGATGGCACATAATGAGGCATTTAGCACAGTGTTTGGCACATAGTATATATTCAATAAATGATAACCGTTATTACTATCAGCTGTATGTCTTTTAGCAGGTTATTTTACCTCTCTGACCCTCAGTTTCTCCATCTGAAAAATAGGCCCATGACATTTCTTTTACCAGATTTGTTGTGATATGTGAAGGAGATAATTAAGTATTTTTATTTATTTATTTATTTGTTTATTTGTTTATTTATTTAGGAGAGGTTTTTGCTATAGGGCGCATGCACTCTCCAGAAAGACAGAGAGACAGAGAGATAGAAAGCGAGAAATCACCCCCTGGGGGGATGGCCACGCTGCAATCCCTTCTCCTCCATTCTCCTCTTGGGATCTTGGGCACGCATGCACACGCACCCGGCGTGAGTTTAAGCCACCAGGTTCAAGACTCGAACCGTGGTCGGCTACATGGGAGTTCAACGACATAGCCATTACGCTAACTGCTGGTCCCGAAGTATTATTTTTATTATGTATTCAGTGACTAAATAATGAGTGAATACACTCTTGAACTCATCTAGAGTAGAATCTCTACAGTAACAACCTATTCCCAAATTTCAGTGGTCTGACATATTAGATTTTTTTCTCCCTCCCATTGCATCCTGATATAGGTAGATAGGAGTCTCTGCTCCACAGAGTCATTCAGAGATCCACAGTTTTTCTATCTGAGTTTTTACCTCCTACAGGGGCCTCAAAGTCCTCTTCCTTCAACGGATGGGGAAGATCATGGCAGATCTCCTGTGGGAGGTATTTATGAGCCAGGCCTAGCAATGGTCATTTCTGTTCCCATTCAATTGACCTCTTGGTACATTCTCGATCACAGGGGAGGCTGGGATAAGTGGTCTAGCTGTGTACTCAGGATATCAAGGAGGACAAATACAACTTCACCTTGTATTTAGGCTTCTAAAAATGACTAACAAGTGGGCAAAAACCTCACTGTTTCTGAGACTCACAAGAATAATAACCAATAAGTCTGATTTATTATTTTCTAATTAAGTGATCTTTATTATTATTTATTTTATTTATTTATTATTACTATTATTTTTAGTTTGATGAGAGAGAGAGAGAGAGAGAGAGAGACGGGAAGTGAGAAAGCAAACTGCCAGGTCTGAGACTTGAACTGTGTTCGGCCATGTGGGAGTCCAGCACCTCAACCATCACACCACCTGCCAGCCCAAGTCTGATTTCTTAAACAGGGTAAAGAAGCAGGGAAGGTTGGGAGAAGAAAGGCGAGAAGCATGTGCTGAACAGAGAGGGAGCCTGATCTCTTCTATGGCTCTGGAGCCCTGGAGTATGGAGCCACAAAGTGGGTCCTTTTCTTCCTCTGTCCTTGTCCATTTGCTCCTTCAGAATCGATTAGTGAGCTCCACCATTGTTTTTCTGATTTCATTAAAATGCCACCAAGACACATGCTCTGCAGTATGCCACTTCAGTCCTAAGTGGGGCATTTTTGCTAGATGGATCGATTTTTTAAATGACAGCATCTGTTTGCTTGTACACATTTATTTATAATTCTTCCCTTGGCAATTAGAGCGGGGGAATCAGTGAGCGGTAACCAGCTGTTTGAATTAGCGGGGAAGAGAGGCAGTGATTTGATCTGTGAAGGAGTACCAAAGCCCTGGCCAGAAGCAATAAAAATGGAACAGATGCCCCCAAATACACAATCCCAGGGAGGGACTTGTAAATCATATACACTGCCAGCCCCAGAGAGATGGCAGACGGCAGACGAGCCGGGTGAGCTGGAGAAGCTTGGGATAGCCAGCGGTTCTGTCTGGCCCTCCCTGGGACTGGAGGAGTTTGAAGGGTTTATGACAGAACTAGATGAAGAGAGTGGCCCTCGGTGAGTCGGACCCTCTGATGTGTCCATTTCACTCAGGGTGAAGTTCAAAGTCCTCAACATAGTCCACCACGGTCTGCCAAGTCCCTACCAATTTGGCTCCCATTGTTCTGGGGCTCTGCCTGCCTCACACTGCCTATTCCAGCCACACTGGCTCCTGGCTCCTTGCCTCCTTGCATGTGCCAGGTGCTCACCTCCTCAGGGCCTCTCTTCTCTACCCTCCCATCTCCTATCTCTGCAGGGCTCTCTCTCTCTCACCTCTCTCAAATCTGTACTCAAATGTTACTTCTCAAAACCTGCTACAGATTTAACATGGCATCCCCCTTCCTCCCTAGTCCTCCTCTCCCCTTGCTTTTTTTTTTTTTTCCTTTTTCTTTCTTTTTTTTCTTATGGAGTGGTGAAGATTAGATGAGATAACGTGGAGACTGTGCTTAGAAATGACTATCCAGGGACCAACAGTTAGCATAATGGTTATGTCGCTGGACTCCCATGTAGTTGACTGCAGTTTGAGTCTCAAACCCGGTGGCTTAAAAATCATGCCAGGTGCGTGTGCGTGCGTGCCCAAGATCCTGAGAGGAGAATGGAGGAGAAGGGATTGCGGTGTGGCCATCCCCCCTGGGGGGTGATTTCTCATTTTCTGTCTCTCTCTCTCTGTCTTTCTGGTGAGTGCACGTGCCCTATAGCAAAAACCTCTCCAAAAAAAGAAAAAAAAAAAAAAAAAAAAGAAATGACTATCCATGACTATCCATTATTATCCACTCAACAGAGGATTCTCCAGCTATTGAAAATTTTGTAAGCATAAAGTACTGGCATACAGAGGTATTCCTTACATATGAATTATTCTTTAAACATTAAAAGCAATATTTTAAATATCCCATTTTTATAAAGAAAAATGTGTGTATTCATGAGTACATTTCAACATCAGTAGAGAAAAATTTAGAACTATATTAAGTTCAAATTTTGAAATCCATAGTACTTGATTTATTTTTTTGAGAGATTTTTGTTAGAATCCTTGTTTTATTTTCTCCCTAAACTTTCAACCTTTCTAATATCACATAGAGTATTTTTCCATATTTATTTTCTGTCTGTTTCTTAGATGCTTCTTGATGGTAGGACCTCATCTGTCTTGTTCATTGCTTAACTGTGCTTGGCACAGAGTAGGTGCTCAGTAAGTATTTGCTGAATCAATGCATCAATTTTTTTTTCTTTTTTTTTTTGGAGAGGTTTTTGCTATAGGGCATGTGCGCTCGCCAGACAGACAGAGACAGAGAGACAGAAAGCGAGAAATCACCCCCAGGGGGGATGACCATGCCGGAATTCCTTTCTCCTCCATTCTCCTCTGGGGATCTTGGGCACGTACGCACACGCGCCCGGCGTGAGTTTTAAGCCACCGGGTCTGGGACTCGAACCGCGGTCAACCACATGGGAGTCCAGTGACATAGCCATTATGCTAACTGCTGATCCCCTCAATGCATCAATTTTTATTTGGGAGAACACATTGACTTTTTTTACTCTCCCCTTTTGCAACTTGGGAGTTTACAGAAAGCCCAGGTCACTTAGGGTGACTCCCTGAGAAACCAGTCCTATATTCCTGACCTTCCCAGGGCCTTACCCCATGCCTGACATGCAGTAGGTGTTCAGTAAATATCTGTTAAAGAGAAATGGCTACATGACCCACGTTGACACTCAGTAATGTTCAAGGCCAAAAATAAGGAGTCATTCTGGAATTCTTTGTTTTTTTTTTTTTTTTCCCCTTTTAAGTTTATTTATTTCTTCCATGGGTAAGCCAGAGACAGCATCCCCAATAACTTCTTGAGACCCACTTCCAGCTTCAGCCAGCCCCAGATTAGGGGTACACACATTTTTGGCATACTCTGGGACGCTAACCGGGAGCCTTCCCGTGTGGGTCATATTTGAGGAGCGTCTGGTTTTGGGACTGCACCACCATCTGGCCCTCCTGAATCCTTTTATTTCCATGCCGAACACCAGCCAGTCCAGCCGGGAACACCTATGAAATCTGCCCTGCATCCAGGTATGGGTGTCCAGCACCTCCACAGTACTCTGGGCTGAGCCATCATCCTCTCCTCCCAGGCTACTGGACAGCTCCTGACCTTGTCCCTGCTGCCACTCTTTACCCCCTATAGTCTGTTGTCTCCCTGGTAGCCTGCTTGATCTCATATAATTGTTAGTCAGATCAAGACATTTGCCCACTCACCTTACATAACCTAGGGCTCCATGCTTTCTGGAATGTTTCTCCAGGTTGGCTCCTGTATCCATCCGGTTTCAGCTCAAATGTTACCTCCTCAGAGAAGCCCTCCCTGACCACCCCATCTGACCAGTAACAGAGTTCTCCTCCAACCCCTGACCCCATGGATTCAGAAGGGCTGGGGAGGAATGACTTGAAACTCATTTGGGTTCTGTGACATGAAGTCCTCTCTGTTCCATCCTCCCCCTCACCTGTCATCTTACTTTGAGCACAAACCTGAGTGATATTTTGAAACATTACCTTTTTTGTCATTCCTCCTTCCTCTGGTTCCTGCTTTCCTTCTCATCACAGCAAGGAAGGATATAGCAGGAAGAAATGGCCTATACATCTTTCTGGCTTTTCTTCTCTTTTAGGAGAAGTTAAGAGAGCTCTCTTTTGAAACCATTCTGCTTCTGTTGTTATAGAGTTTTAAAATTATACAAAATTATAAGACATATTTTGAACATTATCTTTAAAATTCAGTATTTTGAGATTTTGAAAGTTGTTTGTAAACTGTCAAGAATTATGGAGTATGAGCTAAAATTTTTTGCTATGTAAAGTAAATGTTTGTGGACAAATGTAAAAATAAATAAATGAAAAAAATAATAATGAGGGTTGCATAAAGATTTCCTAATCATTTCACAAACTAAATCATGTATAGCAATTGAATATGTAAATAATAATAATAATAATAAATTTAATGGTCATTTTCTAATAAAAAAAAAAAAGAGAGCTCTCAGGGGATTAGCAGTTGGAGTAATGGCTATGTTGCTGGACTCCCATGTAGTAGTCCCATGTTCGAGTCCCAGACCCAGTAGCTTAGACTCACACCAGGCACGTGTGTGTGCATGACTAAGATCCTTAGAGGAGAATGGAGGAGAAGGGACTGTGGTGTGGCCATCCCCCCTGGGGGGTGATTTCTCACTTTCTGTCTTTCTGATGAGTGCACACGCTAAAACCCTTTTTAGAGGTTTTAGCGAAAACCTCTAAAAAAAAAAGAGAGAGAGAGAGAGCTCTCAGAAGAACTAAGAGGCTGTAGAGGGATGAAAGCTCCAGGAGGATTTTGGATTAGCAGTGAGACCAAGACTCCCCTTCCAGATTGCAAAGAGACTTCTCTTGGCTGGGAGAGGGAAGAGAGAGAGGGAGGGCTGGAGCCTGAATAGTGGGCCCTCGGCACTGCTTCCTGGTACCTCCCCGGGGAAGGGACAAGACTCTGGAGGAGAGGCTGCCTTCTAGGCTGCAGACCCTAACTCATCCCCTCTTGGGCTGAATCCTGCCCACAGTTAAGCTTCTTTTGTCTCACATGGTGTCTTAATTTTTAAAAAAAATTTTTTTGCCAACGTTTATTTTAATTAATTAATTTATTTTTGAGGTTTTCGCCATAGGGTCTGTGTGCTCGCTGGAGAGAGGTATAGTGAGAAATCACCCCCTGGGGGGATGGCCACACTTTAATCCCATCTCCATTCTCCTCCTGGGATCTTGGGCATGCGTGCACATGCGCCCATCATGATTTTCAAACCACTGGGTCCAGGACTTGTAGGTCAGCCATATGTCCCAGTGTTGTAAGCCCTCTGTCATCTGCTGGTCCATGCTGCCGATGTTTAAGAGATGGGATACTTGGGGCTGGACAGTGGTGCAGAGGTAAAACATAACATAACCCAGTCAGGAAGGTTCTGGGTTTGTGTCCAGAGACTTTCTTGAGTAAGCTGGGCATGTGTGCCCATCCGGCTGGTTGAGGCTTGGGGTGGTTTGTGGCATCAAGACCTGTGTGTGTGGGGGGGTGCTGTCTCTGTCTGTGTCTCTTTTGCTCATGGAAGAAAGAAAGGAGTAAAAACTGAAAACAAAACCCAAAAACTGGCTAGTTCAAATCTCTCTTGAAAATTTGGATCCAGCTTTGCAGCTTGTCTACCAACGGAGACCCAATAGCCCAGTGGGCCTGGCACTAACTAGCTGCTGCCCACAGTCCCACCTCTCCCTGCTGGGCCACAGCCGTCCACCTCACTGTTTCCTCGATTAGCCCCTTTGGGCATCTGAGTTCTCAGGCCCTGGACGATGGTGCCAGAGGCAGCTTAAGTGAAGGATCTGGGGCCCCAAGTGTCTCTGAGAGAAGCAGAGAGCTTCTGCTTCAGGAGGGGCCTTGTGTAAAAAAGGATGCAGCTGGTTTTTTTTTTTTTTAATTTATTTCTTCAGACACACACACACACACACACACACAACCAACAGCATGAGCTAGATCATGAGCACACAGGCATATGGTGTGCAAGGAGGCCTTAGGGTGCGGATGTGGGACCTTTGCATATGGGTCCACCATTGCAAAGTGTTGTGACACCCTTGTGCCACGGGTTGACCAGAAGATGGAGATCTCAGTAGTCACCCATGTGACAGAGGACCCACACCTGGCTATAACATCTCAGCACTGTTCAGGGCCCAAGAACCAAGACCCAGCCCTGGAAAGGAGTGGAAAGGTCAAGGAAGACAATGTTTAATGCACGCAGCCAAGCGGAGGATGATATCAGTGATTCAGTGGATTTTATGGAAAAATTCTAAGAGCTGTCATGTCTCTTGAGCCGCTCAAGTTTGTGGAGAGGTGTAAGGCTACCATCATTCATTATATATTTTTCAGGCTCCAGCTCTCCCTGCCCCAAAAATGAAGGGTATCTGTTTCCAGGAGGCTTATCCCATGACAGGCAAGTGGTGAGCCCTTAGTATCATCAGCCCCTTACGCTCTCAGACTTGTAAGAGCGTCTGCACCACCTGGAGGGGCTGTGAAAACAGCGCGCTGGGTCTGGATGGCAGCACAATGTCGAATGCGATGCTCTGCAAGGCTACCAGTGGGGAAGGTTCTGGGGTGGGGCTGGAGACCTCTCTGGGTGCTCATGTGCCCGTGATCGGGGACCGGCTGGGGCTGGGAGTGGATCACATCAGACCCTGGTGTGAGTGCTGCCTCTCTGTCTCTTTGTCTCTCTGTCTCTTTGTCTCCCTGTCTCTTTGTCTCCCTGTCTTTCTCAGTCATGAAAGAAATAAACAAGTAGAAAAACAAAACCAATCGCACAGATTGCTGGACCCTACCCCAGGGTCTCACATAGGGCAGGTCTGGGCGGGGCCCAAGAATCTGCACCTCTAAAGAGCTCCCAGGTTCCCAGGTGCTGCTGGTCTGTAGACCAACCACACTTTGAGAAATACAAATGTAGAGAATCATCTCAATTAGTTTTTACAACCTAATTACCACCTTCGTATGTCTCCACTCCATCTGTGCGAGAGCCCCGTCTTTCCATTTACAGATGAGGAAACCGGATCCACGTCATCCCACTGGTGGCTGGGGGAGTGGGGTAGGGACTCCCTGGGAGGTTTAAATGGGCAGGGTCTGGAAAAGATAACATCACTTCCGCTCATGTCCACTGGCCAGAGCTCAGTCATGTGATCACAGCTAACTTTCAGGGGGCTGGGCTATGTAGTCTATCTAGGAGAAGCTGAAGATGGGATTTGCTGATCACATGGTGACCTCTGTTTAAGCTCCTTATAGAAACAGGTATTTTATAAAACTCTTCTGGGTCATTTTGATGAGCAGACAGGCTTGAGAACCCCTAACCTACAACACGGACTTTCAATCAGAAAGGACCAATTGATGACGCTTATATAAGGAGCAAAGGGGTCCTGTTTTGAGGGTGCTTTCAGGGTTGGGGTGTGGCTGAGGTTTACTGTAAGCCCCTTCCTTTTCAACCACTAGGAACTGAGCAGGACAGAAGAGCTGGACTGCTCCAGCCATCTCCCTCCTCAGCCTAGCACAGGTCGCAGGTCGGCAGCAGGAAAGGCCTGACATTCCGAGGCCGTCTCCGCGGAGGAGCACTGGGGAAGGTGTCGGTGTGATGCAGGCTGGCTCCTCTCAGCCTGCCCAGCCCAGATTTGTGTCTCTGCCATCTGCTCTGCTGAGAGTGGCAGGTGCTGAAGATCACAAATAGCCTCGGCCTGTACTTCCATGTAGAACAGGGAAGCGTCATAATTTCTGGGCTATTACCGAGTGGAACCAGCTTTCCACCAGCTAGGGTGACATGCGGCAGTTGGCATTTGAACAGGTCGCTTTGCAGGACTGGCAAGAGATGGTAACTGCCTCCTCGGGGCTATTACATTCAGAGAGCGAAGAAAAGCTACAAGCTCGTGACTTTGGTTATTCATTTGGTGTCTCCCTCGAGATGAGGGGGGAGGTGGGGGTCTGCAGCAGCAGGACAGGACATGAGATTGTTTATTTATCTAACGGCATATTTACTACATGCCAGGCACCGTTCTAAGTGCTTCACACATTTTAACTCGATTAAATCCCCACCACCTCCCTATGAGGTTGGTACTGTCATGATTGTTATTTACAGGTAGGAAAACTGAGGCCAAGGGCTAAATCAATTGCCCAAGATCCCACAGCTGGTGAGTAGCAGCACCGGCATTCAGATCCAGGTGACTTGGCTTCGGGCTCGCAGCTCTTTGCCCAGGGTGACCAATACTCACCCTGTCCCCAGCAGGTCCCTGGTAAGAGCATTACCATGCATCCCATAATTCGAGTCACAAACTGAGCTACCAACATTATTGAATGAGGTATAGTTTGTCTTCTTGCCCTGGGAAATGTCGCTTCATAGTGATCTGGGAGGCCAGGTTTGCTTTAAGACTTCTCAGACCCCTTGGGGTTCTGTGCTAGAATGTGGTGATCAGGGAGAGCTGGACATTGTCCTCTAGTGTGTGGACTCTTCTTGCCTCGATCTAGGCGCCGTGCTGGGTGAGGGAAGCAGGTAATCTGGGACTCTTCTGTTTTTGCCTTGAGCAAGTTTTAGCCCGAACTCCTGATCCTGGATGAGGCCTATTATTATTATTTTGGATGCTCTCCTCTCCCAACTTAGTTACTTGCCTCTTTATCTTCTCTCTCTCTCTCTTTTTATAGACCACAGATTAGTTTATTTTTAACACCCATCATGCCATGGATTCATAGGGAATAGGTTCCAGAAGCTTCAGCTTTCTTTCAATGGGTTCTCACAAAGTGTGCTTCTGAGTGGAGCAGGTTGGGGCTTCAGTTGAGCCCAGGTACCTTTCTCTTTGGCTTCCTTCTTTTTCTGGTCATTTTCTTCACACGTTTAGGAGGCTCTCTCTGCTCTTAGAATGCTTGATATGTTCAATATGCAATTAATTCTCTTGGCAAGAATCTTGCCCTTAAATCAATTGTTTACAACAATGCCAACAGCATGCTGGGTAACATTGTAGACTCTTCTAGTTTTGCCATGGTAACATTTGTGGGGCATCCTTTTTTGAACAGTACCCATTCCCTTAATGTCTACAATATCACCTTTCTTGTCTACATATCCCATATATGTTGCCAGAGGGACCACTCCATTTTTTTTTTTTTTTGAGAGGTTTTTCCTATAGGGCGCATGTGCTCGCCAGAAAGACAGACAGAGACAGAGAGACAGAAGGTGAGAAATCACCCACTGTCGGTGGCGGGGCGGGGGGCGGCCATACCGCAATCCCTTCTCCATTCTCCTCTCAGGATCTTGGGCATGCACGTACACGCACCCGGTGTGAGTTTAAGCGACTGGGTCCGGGACTCAAACGGCAGTCGACTAAGTGGGAGTCCAGCGACATAGCCATTATGCCAACTGCTGATCTCACAGTCCATGTTTTCTAAAAGGCCTAGAGAACATATATCGGGTGCCTCTCCTTTCCCTTTGTGTTCGTCATTTTGGTTAATTACTGGAAGATGGTGGTTCCGGCCAAAAGGAAGGCTTTATCTTCTCTCTTAAGACTCTGAGTGTGGAGGTTAATTGTGGACAAACCTTTGCCCCAACTCTGTGACCTCAGTTTCCAGGGCTCTCTGAGCCTCAGTATGGTCAGCTGTATATTGGGGATGATCCCTCCTTCCTACCCACCAGAGAGACAGACAGAGATTGAGATTGTATGTAAACTACACATGGCAGGAACAGCTGTACATGCACCAAAATCCCTTTTCTTTCCCTCCTGGGCTCCTAATCCACACCTAATCTTGCTTGCTGTTAAATGTGGCCATGTGACTGAGTTCTGGCCAATGGGATCCTGACATGAGTATTGTTATCCCTTCCAAACCTCACCAATAAAATCTTCCCCTCCCTTCTCTGCTGGCTAGAGGTGGGGACCCAGCAGAAGGCTCTGATACCCTGACAAAGGTTGGCAAACTATGCCGCCCCCAACTAGATCTTTCCTGCTTTTATAAATTAAGTTTTATTGAAACCCAGTCACATGCATTCATTTCTGCACTATCTATGGCTGCATTTGTACATGTGACAGGACTACATGACCCATGGAGCCAAAAACATTCCCGATCTCACCCCTTAGAGGGAAGTTTGCTGACACCAGCCCTAGAAGATGACAGAGGCACAGAGGGCTGATGGCTATCAGATATCTCTAAGCTGTACTCTTCATAAGACATAAGCACTCATCATGGAAACCTACAGTACTTTGTGGTTGGTTTGTTACAACAGCTAGAATGACTTATTCTGACTATTACACTGCCCCGCATATAGTAAGTAAGCAAGCAACAGCTTCCTCCTGTAATCTATATTTTCATATTCTCCATATATGGTCGTATTTGGAGTAACCCAGAGGAACGAGCTGGCTTGTTCTCACTTTCTTTCATCTCTTAGCCCTTGCATAATCTGTTTCTTCTGCCAAGAACATTCTTTCCCCATTTCTTCACCTCACTGTTTCCTACTCTTCTTTCATGCCCCAGGCAGGGTAGCCAATGATGCTTCCAGGCTAGTTTCCCTTCCTCTGTCCCCCAGACTAGGTTAGGTGCCCTTATTATGTGCCCCTAGATAACCTTAGAGAAACTACAGTAGAGTGGTGAAGAGCTGAATCCAAGGTAGGATGCTTGGCCTTAAGTTCTAGCTGGACACTTAAAAGCTACGAGACTTGAGAGGCAAGGGCTTAACTTCCATGTGCTTCAATTTTCTCATCTGTAAAATGGAAATAACACCATCAGTCTTATAGTAATGTTGTATTGAGTGAATTAAATATTTAGGAAAACATTTTTCCCCCTTTTGCTATAGGATGTGTGCACTTGCTGTAGAGGCAGAGAGAGACAGAGAGAGAAGGAAAGTGATGAGAAATCACCCTCCAGGGGGGGATGGCCACACAGTAATCTTTTCTCCTCTATTCTCCTCTTGGAATTTGGGATATGCTTGCACATGCACCTGGCATGTATTTTAAGCTACTAGGTCTGGGATTTGAACTGCATAGTTGGCCATGTGGGATCCAACACCTTAACCACCATGCCACCTGCTGGCCCAATGGTGATATTTTTATCACTCTTCTTACTTTTCCTCTGGTCACAGCGGGTATCACAAGCTACCCTCATAACACTTTCCAACGGACTGTGAGTTCCTTGATGTCAAATGGGTGCTCAATGAATTTTGGTTGCAAATGAATGAAGCAGTGACCAAGGCCCAGTCCTCTGGGGCATAGGTACCAAGGTGCTCAGGACAAAGGACCCCTTTGGAGAGGGTAACTGCTTTAGGGTGAAGGGGAAGCCTTGCAGCCTGCACAAGGGCAGTGTCTGATGGGAGAAGACAGACTCTAAGCAGAGAAACCGGCTTTATAATCTAGGTTTTTTGTTGCAAGCCACAGAGGCGGTTTCCACAAACTTTAGAAGAGGAATAAAAAATGGTTCAATAGATTGCAGAATTTCTGGAGGGCTACAATCAGATCTGCGGGTTAGGTAGGCAGGAGAGACTTAAATTGCACCACCAGACTTCTCTGGACAAGAACCTGCCACCCCCAGCCAGAGGCAACCATACCCACCGTGCAGGCTTCCCACCGTAATCTGCAGCAGCTGCTCTGAAAACAGGCTGCGCCTCTGACCTGCTGGGCGTGTTCCCACCAAGAGATGGCGCTAAAGAGCAGCGGAGTCTGGGAATGAGGAATCGCATAAGCACTCTATTTCTTTTCTTTCTTTTTAAAAAGAATGATTTATTTAATTTTATTTATCATCATCATTATTAATTTTTTAATTTGCTACAGGGCACATGCACTCACCAGAAAGACAGAGAGACAGAGAAAGAAACAGAGAAAGAAAGCTGCCTGGTCCAGGACTCGAACTGTGCTCTGCCATGCGGGAGTTCAGTGCCTTAACCACGCCACCTGCTCTCCTCCCCCTCTTCTATTTCACAGAGTCCCAGGGACTGGACCATTCTCTGTAGCTCACTTCTACTGATCTAACAGCAAATAATAATAGATTCTTCATTTGAAGGAACCGAAGCTCCGAGTCTCAGAAAGGTTAAATAGCTTATCCAAGATCATACAGCATGATCTATGAGTCAAATTCTAGTGGACTCCAAAGCCAGATTCTATTTTCTTCTTTCTTTTTTAGTTTGCTGTTGGGCGTGTTCACTCGTGTGCACACACGCATGTGCAGAAGAAAGAGAAATTGAGATATTGCTCCTTAGGAGAGATGGCCAGAAGATCCTTCTCCTCTGTTCTCCTCTTGGGATTTTGGGCATGCACGCACACATACCTGGCATGTTTTTCAAGCCGCCTGGTCCAGGATTCAAACCGTGTGGTCAGCTATGGGGGATCCAGCCGTCTTAACCTCCACACCACTGGCTGGTCCCAGAGCCAGATTCGTAACTGCACATCCTGCGGCTGACTTTACTCCATAGGGACTTACTTGGTGGTTTGGACAATGGAGGGAGGGAGGGCGTCTGTGCATTTGCGAAACCTGGACTGGCACGCTGTTCCCCTCAGGGAGGGCAGATGTCAAAGGGCAGATGCGCATTTGTGAAAGCCGGACTGGCTCACTCTCCCTCAGGAAGGGCAGGCGTCAAAGTTGTGCCCTTCCAGCTGAAGTGGCAGGTGAGGGGTCTCTGGTCTGGGAAACGCTAAGCTTTTAAATGCCTTTTCTTCTTTTCCTTTAAAATAAAAAGTTTATTTCTTTCCTTCATGAGAGAGAAAGAGAGAGAGAGAGAGAGAGAGAGAGAGAGAGAGAGAGAAAGAGCCACCCTCGACAAGGTCTCCACACCCCCTCCTCCCCACAGCCCTGCAGCTGGCCAGATCATGGGTTCATCTGGAGTGTGGAGAAAGAGCTGAGGTGTGACCCCCGAGGACTTCCCTCAGGGCCTCCAGCATCGTGCAGTGGGGCCCCTACTGCCTGCACCATCCCAGATGTGCTGACAATGGGCTAAAAATGTTTTCCTTTTTCTTCATGATAAAACATGTGCAGGTGAGAGACAGAGAGACAGAGAGAGAGAGAGAGATGAGCACCTTCCGCAGGGTCTGGTTGTACCACTCTCTCCTTTCTCCAGTCCATCAGATCCTGGCACTCATGTGTGCCTAGTGTTTCAGGCTGACCAGGCTGGGGATTTGAACAAGGCCACTGGGTAGGATTTCATTTCCTTTTTTTTCTAAAGAATTATTATTATTATTATTATTATTATTTTGGAGAGATTTTTGCTATAGGGCACGTGCGCTTGCCAGACAGACAGAGAGAGACATAGAGACAGAAAGCGAGAAATCACCCCCCAGGGGGGATGGTCACGCCGCAATCCCTTCTCTCCATTCTCCTCTTGGGATCTTGGGCACGCACGCACACGCTCCCGGTGTGAGTTTTAAGCCACCGGGTCCGGGACACGAACCACGGTCGACTACATGGGAGTCCAGCGACATAGCCATTATGCTAACTGCTGGTTCCCAAGAATTATTATTTTTTTAAATTTAATTTTATTTAGTCATTCATTTATTTTAATTTGACCAGAAGGAGACATATATATAGAGAGAGAAAGTGAGAAAGCAAGCCACCAGGTCTGGGACTCAAACCATGGTTGGCCACGTGGAAGTGTCCAGCACCCCAACCACCACACTACCTGCTGGTTCCCGGGATCTCACTTCTAAGAAGTTGCGCATGGCCTCTGCCTCAGGAGAGGGTTCAGCTTTTTAACTGCCGGTGATGGAAGGGGAAGAAGGAGTGGAGCTTCTGACAACACGGCCGCAGCTGATAGCACCAGGGCTCCAGAATCCCCCTCCGTTTCCACCCTCTCTCTTTCTCCACTTGCTGTTGTCACTGCCTCCATCACCACCACCATCCTACTCATCCCTATTCACCACAGTCCACAATCGTCACCACCAGTTCACTGTCCTTATGCTACGCTGTGACAATGGCCATCAAGCGGGGTCTTGCCATCCGCACAGTCAGTGCTCAGTATCTGTGGTCATTGGGATGCCCTTGGCACCGCCACTCATCGCATACTGCTGCCGAGAGTGTGTCTGGGCCACCGTCTCCACCAACCTGCCTGTTCACATCATCACTCACACCACCACCCTGCTGTCATCTCCACCCACCACAGTCCCCACTCTTACTACCTTACTGCCATGCTTGCCATCTCTGTTGTCATCACCACCATCTCTGCCACCCTACCTCCATTCTGCCACGACTGCCACCATCACCCATATTTTGTCACCAATGTAACTCGGTTCAGGTCCTGTATTTTAGGCTTGTGTTAAGTGCCAAAGGTATAGACATACTTAAAAATGGACCATGACGAGGGCCAGGCAGTGGCATAGTGGTGGATGTGAAGTCTGTAAGGTTGACCCACATGGGAAGGTTCTGCCTTCATGTCCAGAGACCTCCCTGAATATGCCAGGCAAGTGTGTGCTTCCAGGGCTGGCTGAGGCTGGGGGTGCACTGCAAGGTCGAGATCTTGTTGGGGTGCTGTCTGTCTCTCTGCCTATTTCTCTCACTCAGGGAAGAAGTAAACAAATACACTGAAAAAAAGAAAAGAACAGGACTGTGATTCATGTTCCCCATCATTGCCATCATCAGTTATTAGAGGACATTCATCAATATTGCATCTCACTTTCCCTGACTACACTGTTGCTTTGAGCAGAATAACATCATGTAAAATTTGTGAGCATATCCAATTCTAAAACATGCCCCAAACCCAACTCGTATTTTCCCTCCATTATCCTCCAGCCAAATCCAACCTGCAGATTCCATGTGGGCTTTGCCTTGCAATTGCCAAAGAAAACCTGCCCCTCTCTGCCATCCCTTTCCAGGCCTCTTCAGGCTGGTCTTTGACCAACTCGATACTGGGCTTTAGTGCTTCCCAACCCAATATGGCAACGTAATTATTAGCATGTGTTAGGTGGGTCTTATGAACCTTCATGGGAAATCTCTTGGCTAAAAGCAGAAGATGGGAAGAAAATCAGCTTCTCATCGCCAAGGCTGTGTGGAGCCTCTGGAAGGCTGTTGTCTTCTGGGGACAGGGTGGGGATTCTAAGGAAATCAATTCATCCTCCCAACCAGGCCATGGAGAGGGAAGGGGCTATGGTCTGAGGGTCCAACTCTGGCCAGAACAGCCTTCCAGAAGGAAGCAGATTTCAGGAGCCCATGGCTAGTAGATTGGATAGGCCTGGTGGGCCATTCTTGGCCCTAGGCACCCTCACCCAGCCCCCTCCTACCCCACCATTTCTGTTCTCTGATGCCGTCTCCTGCTTCCTAGCTGTGTGCACGTGGACAACTCCCCTGGCTTGTGTCCCCATTTCCCCATCTGTAAAGTGGTAAAACCATCTCTCTTCTGTTTGTACTGAGTGTCTGCAAGACTTCCCACCTAAAGCCAGCCCTGTTTGTACTGAGGGGTACACAAGACTGCCCACCTAAAGCCAGCCCTGTTTGTACTGAGGGGTACACAAGACTGCCCACCTAAAGCCAGCCCTGTTTGTACTGAGGGGTACACAAGACTGCCCACCTAAAGCCAGCCCTGTTTGTACTGAGGGTACACAAGACTGCCCACCTAAAGCCAGCCTTGTTTGTACTGAGGGTACACAAGACTGCCCACCTGAAGCCAGCCCAGGGTGATAGCCGGCCATGTGGCAGTAACAGTATCAGCACCAACACTAATGGATTTAGGGGCTGAGGGTTCAGTAACCTCCCAGCCATTCCAACCTGCCTTGATTGAGTTAATAGTTGGCATCAAAAAATTTTTTTATGTTGAAAAAGTGTGTATTTAGAATTAGCCAGCTGGATTCAGTTTAGATGCTGACTCAGTTTGGAGACAACATCCAAAGCATCACAATCAGGAGCTTGTCACACAATACGCCGCCTTTTCTCCATCTCTCGTGGCTCCATGGCCAGGTGGCTGCTTTCCTTGAAGGGACTTGACTGAGGCAGGGGAGGGTTGGGTCCAAATCTTGGTTCTGTTACTTACAAGGCAAGTGGGTACAAAGTTGGACAAGGCCTCACTCTTAGAAGACAGCCCTGCTCTTTCATGAGCCTGGGTGAAGGCCTCCTTAAATTCTTACCCTGGTACTTCCTCTGTCTCATCCTATTCCCAGCCCTGGTAAGAGGCCAGATTTAGCCACCCCATGCCAAGGGTCAGAGCGGGTGCAGAGTTTTAACATAAGGTGCTGTAGCAGTCACCAAGAGGACTAAAAGAAAGAATTTACCACAATGACGTAGCAGACATTTGTAATGCTACGCAGTTTCTCTTAAACACTTTTTTTTTTTTTTTTTGGAGAGGTTTTTCGCTATAGGGTGCGTGCGCTCGCCAGACAGACAGAGAGAGACATAGAGACAGAAAGCGAGAAATCACCCCCCAGGGTGGATGGTCACGCCGCAATCCCTTCTCCTCCATTCTCCTCTCGGGATCTTGGGCACGCACGCACACGCGCCTGGCGTGAGTTGTAAGCCACCGGGTCCGAGACGCGAACCGCGGTCGACTACGTGGGAGTCCAGCGACATAGCCATTACGCTAACTGCTGGTTCCCTCTCTTAAACACTTTTGAAAAACGTCTTTCTGTGAGCACCTGCCTGCCCATGTCAGAAGCCAGGAGTGCTTTGTGTGGTTTCCCTTGCAGCCGGGGTGCAGGGCCAGGCTCCATGGGACAGATTGAAACAGCGCCTGACAATGTGAGTGGTAGCTGTAGGGTCTTGGTTGTAATTTCCTCCTTCGTTTTTTTTTAAGTTTATTTATTCTGAGAGGGAAGGAGAAAGAGAGAAAGAGAAAGGAAGAGGGAGAAAGAGAGAGAAAGGAGAGAGAGAGAGAGAGAGAGAGAGAACTCCTGACAGGGCCTTAATGCTATGATCTACCTCCAGCCTCAGCCAGCTCCTGGTCGTGGGCAATGCATGTGCCTGGTGGACCAGAGGGGCTCTGGATAGAAACCTGGAACCTTCCACCCGGGGTCCCTCACTCAGTGCTGTGTTACATCACTGCACCCCTGTCTAGCTCTTGGGTGTACTATTCTTGCAGTATCATTTAGGAACTGTTCCTGGCTTTGTGAGCTCCAAGGTAGATTCTTGGGCTCTTCTGGAGAGCCACCTTATGTCACTGATAAAGGCTTTTGCCACCTAAGTAGGCATGGTGGAGTCTGCCACTGGCGACAAGAGCCCTGAGTAGCGTGGGGGACATGCAGTGTCTCGAGACAGTCAAGAGCAGGAATGTCCCTGAGTGTTCAGAAAGGGAGCTGAGAGGTCAGGACAGCAGGCTTCTTCCCACCCCTTATCTCCGTTTTCTGTCCACTGTGCAAATGCACTTGCTCTGATTTTCTGCTCATTTGGGGACCATATTTCAGAGCTTCCAAAGTTCTAAGTTCCAGCCATCACAGGGATAGATTGCTTGTCTCTTGGCCCCAGTGCCAGATTCTTGTGAGCCATATATCTGGTTGACCCAACGTGGGTTGTCCATGCCTTGTCTAATCATGGTATCCAGGGAGTAGAGTTACATGGCGCGAATGTTTCTGCTGGAAAGGAGAATTCATTGTGAGCTGGACAGATAACCCCAAGGGTCTACTATAGTGGAGAAAATTTCTTTCGTGGAAGACAAAGAGTCCACTGTAATCTTTTTGGTGACCGCGCCCTGTGGGAGTCTGTCTTAGTCCAAGGTTGAAGACACTGATTAGTAAAAACAGAAATCTGTTCCACCAAACTCTGGAACACACTGGGCCCATGTGGCTCCAGTGTGGGGCTGCTATAATATAATGAATTTTTAAAAAATGATTTATTGGGAGCAGCAGATGGTGTAATGGTTATGTCGCTGGACTCCCACATAGTCAACTGTAGTCTGAGTCCTGGACCTGGCACCTTAAAACTCATGCCGGGCATCTGTGTGTGTGTGCCCATGATCCCAAGAAGAGAATGGAGGAGAAGGGACTGTGGTGTGGGCATCCCTTCCTAGGCGTGTGTGTGATTTCTTGCTTTCTGTCTCTCTCTGTCTGGTGACACCCTATAGAAAAAAAAAAAAAAAACTCTCTCAAAAAAAGAGATTTATTTAGTTTTATTATTAAATTTTTTTTTTTCTGTAGGGCACATGCACTCACCAGAAAGAGAGAGAGAGAGAGAGAGAGAGAGAGAGGAAGTGAGAAAGCAAGCCTCCAGGCCTGGGCCTTGGACTGTGGTTGACCATGTGGGAGTCCAGCACCTCATCCACCATGCAACCTGCAGTCTCCCCACATAATTAATTTTTAAGAAGGGACTCAGATGTATTTGTGAGTTCATGTGAGCACTCTTTGGGTAATCTCATCAATACTTCCGATGGGAAAATAGGACTCTGAGGCCAAAGAGTCTCAACAGCAGGTAAGTCCGAGCAGGACTGCTAATCAAGCATTCGGCCTGGGAACCCAGGTTTGACGGCTGCGTCCTTAGCATTCACTCTGTATGGGAGAGGGATGGGATGCCCTATCCTCTCCAAACACCAGAATTCTGGGGAAGCTTACCACTTTTCTTTATCCACAGTAGCATACTAAACATATGCAGAATTCAAAGTGAGGAGGAGAAGAAAGCCTTTGGGTTGGTTTTGCAGAGACAAAGTGAAATATAACGTTTCATGGCACTAGGCTCTCCTGAGGGAGAAATCTCATGTCTTTATGAATAAGAGGTTTAACCCGTGGGAGCTCAAAACTCTCTGACACAGGGAAGGCCCGTCCATATACTGAGTCCAGGCACGTGCCAGGAGAAGTACTGGCCCCTTTCTCCTGCCCAAATGGGGTCCTGCCTGCTGGGAATGGGAGGGGCTGCCCCGAAGCCTCATCTTTCACCATGGTGTCTGTTGTAGCCTCCAACCACCTCTCTCCCTGCTCTGGGTTTCCAAAGAAAACAGAAACCTTCTCCCGCCTCTGAATTTTCTTTGTGCTGACCTTTTGCCTTTCCCTACACCTTGTCCAGCTGAAACATTTCCATTTATTTCTCAACACTTCCCCTTGAACTTTCTCCTTGTGGCAGAAACGCTATATTCCGTACCCAAGATCCACTCCCCACTTCTGATATCAGACACAATATTATTGTGTATGCTTTTGCAGAATGGGGGAGAGGGGAGTCAAGTGAGGACTCAGCCAATACCTTTCCAAGTTCCCTTGCAGAGAGGGGTGGTCATGTGACACAGATCTGGCCAATCAGACTCCCAGTACTTACTGCCTAGATGCGATCACATTCACATGTGCTGCCCAGAAAGGGTAGCTGCTGTCTGGAGAGGAGACCATATTGGTCAGGCTCTGGGATTCCCAGACACTCTGCTTCTCAAGCAGCAGTTGGGATGATTGTGAAGCTTTGGAATCAACAGCTTGGGTTTGCACTCAACTTCGGCCAAACTTGCTGGTTGTGTTCCTCAGGCTTTGCCTCAGTTTCCTTATCTTGAAATAAGAGCAGTTGTGATACTGGCTTCTGGGTCATTGAGTGGCTTGAGTAGCTTGTGAACTTCATGAGGGTAGGAATGTGTCCATAATGCTTGCCAAGACAGCCCATATCACAGTACGGGCACTTGCTAGGTGCTTAGATTTACATGGAGCAAATGCATGTAAAGGTCTTAGCAGAGTGATGGGCTCAAGGAATCTGAGCTAAAAACCTAAATGACAGGGACCAGCAGTTAGCGTAATGGCTATGTCGCTGGACTCCCATGTAGTCGACCGCGGTTCGAGTCCTGGACCCGGCAGCTTAAACTCACGCCGGGCGCGTGTGCGTGCATGCCCAAGATCCTGAGAGGAGAATGGAGGAGAAGGGATTGCAGTGACCATCCCCCCTGGGGGGTGATTTCTCGCTTTCTGTCTCTCTGTCTGTCTGGCGAGCGCACGCGCCCTATAGCAAAAACCTCTCCAAAAAAATAAAAAACCTAAATGACGGTGGTGCAGAGGTAACAGAATGCTCTGCAGGGCTGACTTGCATGAGAAGGTTCTGGGTTTGTGTCCAGAGACCTCCCTGAACACATGCTCATGAGCTGGGGCTAAGTGAGGCTGGGGAAGATGATGGTGTGAAGACCCTGTTGGGTTATCTGTCTCTGTCTCTCTCTGTTTCTCTTGCTTATGGAAGAGATAGATGAACAAACTTTAAAAAAAACAAAAACAAACTGCAAACCAAAACCACTAAATAAACAACTGAGCAATGCTCATGCCACAGATTCCTTTGGGAGATACGGGGCGGTAGAGAGAAGGGAAGACAGGGTTAACTGGTGGGCTTCCCCCACCTCTTCTCATTGAGCAGATGAGCTTGTATCAGATTTATGCAAGAGATTCATTCCCGAACCTATGCATTATTCAAGACTAAATTTCCCAGAGGGATCAATGTAAAGCAAGATCTGCATTATTTCAAAATCCGAGCATACGGCAAGTCTTTATTAATATTTTTAAATTGCTCGATTTCCAAGTCACATAATGCAAATTTGCATAAAATGGGATGCACTGTTTTGGGGTTCTGGACAAGACTGGGTGGCAGAAAGGTTTCTGAGGATTAAAACGTTCACACTCTAGTTCTGGCCTCCCAAACTAGTGGCAGGGGCTACAATTTGAGGCGAGGCTGATCATGATCATTTAATAAAGTACCAACATTGAAGAGTGATTTACTTTAACAAAATTAGAGCTGATTCAAAGTTATTCTAGAGAGTAGTGTGAATTATTGAAAAATTAATTGGTGTCTTTTTTCTCCATTTTTCTTACTGCTGTAAGCTCATCAGAAAGGAATGAAAGGAATCTTTTTCTCCCATTTTTCTAGGACTTTGCTCTAAATGTGGAGGCTTTCAAACCCCAGCAGGCATAAGAATTATCCAAGGGTCTGGCTGAAAATACAGACTCCTGGATCCTGTCCCCAGATTCCGAGGTGGGCCCACGTTTGCATTTTCAGCAGGCACTTCAGGAGACTCTGGTGTGATCAGAATGTTGAGTGGTTGCGGCTCCACAGAGGGGAATATACCTGGCTCATCCAGGAGTCAGAGACAAAGGTGTGCGATATGGAAGGGCTTCTTTGCAGAGGACCTTCCAAGGTGGTAGGTCCTAGGTGGGATGGCCATCTGAGGGTTGTGGAAGCTGGACTCTGTCCTAAAACCTTGGACTGTTGTCCACAGTGCCCCAAGCAGGCCTGCGACAGGGCAGAGGAGCTTTGAGGGGCATCAGTTATCCAGCCTAAAGGGCTGTTCTCAGCCAGAACATTGTGTATCTGAATGACAAGGTCAGTAGCAAACATTCAACAGTCAGCCACTGAGTGCCAGGCACTGATCTCACTGTATGAAATACACAAACTCAGAAGCTTTGTCATTATCCCCATTTCTCAGATGAAGAAACTGAAGCACAGAGAAGTTTTGCAGCTCCAAGGTCACACAGCCAATGGATGGCAGAGGCAAGATTTGAACTTATGCAGTAAGCAATAGAACCTTTTATTGGCCCTGTGCTCTGTAGTCTTCAGCAGAAACTCTGAGAGTGGGGATCACACAAACTGAAGACTGAATGCTTTCTAATTATTTTGGGCCAAATCCTGGGATGCTTGTAAGATCCACAGAGGGAAGAAGATTCTGGAAATTGATGACTATTGAACTTTTCTATACTGACTAATAGCGATATGACTTGATTTAGAAATATAATGAAACAGAGCACATCTTGCACCTCGTATGTTGTACATATCCAGGAAGAATGCCAGTCATTTGATTGCATTTTTGATGTGCTTGCTTTATTCATTTTTTTGAATAGACAATGTATTATATTTATATAATTCAAAAAAATCAAAACAATATAAAAAGCACCACTCCCTTTCCTATGCTTATCCATTGTGCTCTCCCTCTCTTCTTAGATGGCCACATCTAGTGCCTTTTGGTGTCTTCTTCCAGTGAGTCTTTATGCAAATACAAGTACTTGTGTGTGTGTGTGCACAGGTGTGTGTGTGTTCATGTGTGTGTCTGTGTATTTGCATCCTCCCTCTTCTATTACACAAAAGGTAGTAAACTATACATACTATTCTATCCTTTTTTTCTGCCAGCAGGCACATGTACTTGTCTGAGAGAGAGAGAGAGAGAGAGAGAGAGAAGGAGAGGGAGAGGGAGGAAGCACCCTGCAATAGGGCAGGGTCACACTACAATCCCTTTTCCTCCATTTCTCCATCTTGGAGTTTGGGGCACACGTGCACACTCAACTATAGTGATTTTCAAGCTACCAGGGCTGGAATTCGAACTGTTTGGTCAGCTGTGTGGGATTCAGCTCCCTTAACCACTAGGCCATAGGGTCGGCCTACTTTTTTCTTATTTTTAATTGCCAGAGAGTATGCGTGCTTGACAGAAAGAAAGAAAAAGAAAGCGAGAACCTCTTCACAGGACACAGTCATGTTGCAATCCTTTTTCCTCTATTTCTCTACCCCACCAG
The DNA here is from genome assembly GCA_026018925.1 of Tupaia tana. Taxonomy (NCBI): domain Eukaryota; kingdom Metazoa; phylum Chordata; class Mammalia; order Scandentia; family Tupaiidae; genus Tupaia; species Tupaia tana. Next base: position 62,890,565 of record JAKSZU010000016.1, read on the forward strand.
GATTTGGGGTACATACACACTCACAGGTGCCTGGCATGTTTTTCAAGCCACCAGGGCTGGGATCTGACCTGTCACTATCCACGTGGGCCCTGACTTTCTATGCACTGCATTTAACCACTGTGGTATGGGACTGGCCCATGTCCCTTGCTTTTTCCCACTTGACAGTGTGTTCTGGACATCTTTCCAGATCAACACAGAGGGAACTTCATTATTATTACTTTTTATAGCTGCTTTGTGAGATGTGCTACAATCACCTTGTGCTGGCTTTGATGAATGGACTGTTACTCTTTCAGCGGTGTGTGAGTTGACTTCATGGAGGGAGCATGAAATCGCCCATAAGGGTAGTATTTGCACAACTGAAATGGGCACTGAGGGCTTTGCCACTCAGAGAGCTGATTGTTAAACATTTATGCTACCCCACCCGTTGTGTGGATATTCTAGGGTTTAGTTAACCAGTCTCCTGTACGTGGATACTGGAGTTGTTTCCAACACTCTGCTTTTTTCTAAATGGAGCTTCAATGCATGACTGTCCTGAGAGTGAGATAAAGGGGATCATGTGACAGCCCCTGGGATGGAAGTGGCACATAAGCTTGGAAACCTTCAAAGTGTGGTCCTTGGACCAGCCGCATCAGCATCACCCAGGAGCGTGTCAGAAATGCAGATACTGGGACCAGCAGTTAGCGTAATGGCTATGTCGCTGAACTCCCATGTAGCCTTCTGTGGTTTGAGTCCTGGACCCGGTGGCTTAAACTCACGTCGGGTGTGTGTGCGTGTGTGCCCAAGATCACGAGAGGAGAATGGAGGAGAAGGGACTGCGGCATGGCCATCCCCCCGGGGGGTGATTTCTTGCATTCTGTCTCTCTGTCTCTCTCTTTCTGGTGAGTGCATGCACCCTATAGCAAAAACCTCTCCAAAAAAAAAAAAAAAAAAAATGCAGATACTTAGTGGCCCAGCAGGTGGCACAGTGGTTAAGGTGTTGGACTCCCACATGGTGGACCACCGTTCAAGTCTTAGACCTGGCGGCTTGCTTTCTCACTTTCTCTTTCTCTCTGTCTCTCTCTCTCTCTCTGGTCAAATTAATAACAACAACACAAATAAAATAAATAATTCTTAAAAAAAAAAGAAATGCAGATGCTCAGGTTCCACCCCAGACCTATTGAACCAGGATCTGCATGTTAACAGCATCATCTAGAATTTGTGTGCATTAAACAGTTGAGAAGTTCTTCCCTCAACAATGTTTCTAATCACAGCCTGAGGTGGAACAGGGCAACATGGGAATCTCACTTACTGAAATCTCAAAGCATTGGCAACTTCTCCATTTTAGGTCCTCACTCAGGTCAGGAAAGATAGATAACATCAAGGGACAGTAGTGGAAAAAGGAAACATTTGTCCAAGTGCTTATGTAGAAGTCAAATTGGTCCATGCGACCCACCTAGGCCTTCCAGGAAGGAAGTTTCTAAAAAGGTGAGACCCCAGGTGACCTCTTACCAGCCAGTTCTGGGACTAGGACTTTCAAGGTGAAAACTGAGAAAGAATGGGAGAAGGGGTGTGTGTGATAGAGTATGTGTGTGTGTGTGTATGATAGGAATGGGAGATGCTTATGGAAGGTGAAGGTTTTCATTCTTTTTCTGCTGCACACAGCCTCTAGGACTATGGTCTGATAGGTTGATGTGAGGAGGGAGTGGGTAAGAGAGCCTCTTGTGGCTGACCTGGGTACTGAGTGGTGCATAACTAGCCTTGCAGGTGGGCTGCAGATCTGGACACACACACACACACACACACACACACACACGACCTATTGTTTAAAGCTGCACCAAGGTTGGGGCCCCCAGAGCAGGAGCAAATTCTGTTCATTTGCATGACGTCCCCCTGGTCCCCTCCAGAGCTGAGACAGCAGCGGAGTTCTTACTGTGGCTTGGACCTTCCCCACTTGGACTGACAGCGGGGCAGAACCTATCTTAATGACTTGGGCACTCCTGCCAAAGGGAAATTTACGACTTTGGGCACTAGCAATTTTGGAATCAGAATCACTGGGAATGAGGTCACGTCCTCATCAGGAGGAAAAAGCAGAGGCAAGACCCAGGACTCCTCTACAGTGTCTATGCCTCCACCTCTGCTACTTTGCTGAGTGCTTGCTACATACTAGGAACTGCCCTTGTGCTACCTGATTCGATCCTCACAATAGTCCTGTTTGAAACGGGTTAAGCACCCAGTAGACACTACTTGAATAAAATGACTGAGCCCTTTGGGTCTTCTCATTTTCTGGCTACCTTTCTGACCTTGTCTTCTTCCACGCTTCGTGCTCAGCATGCTCTGGGCACAACAGCCTCTGCGCAAGATCTGCTGTTCCTGGGCCACTCCTGGTGCGCTCTGCCTCGGGGCCTTTGCATGTCCCCTTGGCCCGGACACTTCACCCAGATACTCCCACCTCTCCTTTAGTCCTTGACTTCAACTCCCCGTTCTCAATGAGATCTCCCTCAAGCACTTTATTTAAAAGGTGTTCCCTCCTTATCCCTTTCCCTGCTTTATTTCTCCGAGGGCATAAATGATCTTCTCTCATCTATATTCTTTGCTTCCTGATCTTGTTCTCTGTCTACTCTATTAGGAATACCCTCCTTCAGGCAGGGCTTTCTTTCTCTCTCTCTCTCTCTCTCTCTCTTTCTTTCTTTCTTTCCTTCTTTAAAAAAATAATTATTTTATTTGGACCAGCAGTTGGCATAATAGCTACGTCGCTGGATTCCCATGTGGTTAGAGTCCCAGACCCAGTGGCTGAAACTCACGCCAGGCACATGTGCGTGTGTGCCCAAGATTCCAAGAGAATGGAGGAGAAGGGATTGCGGCATGGCCATCCCCCCTGGGGGGTGATTTCTAGCTTTCTCTCTTTCTGTCTTTCTGGAGAGTGCATGTGCCCTATGGCAAAAACCTCTCCTCCCCCCCCCCCCAAAAAAAAAATAACTTTATTTATTTATTTTTAACTTGACTAGAGAGGGACAGAGAGAGGGAGAAAGAGAGAAAGTGAGAAAGTAAGCCGCCAGATCCAGACTCAAACTGCAGTTGACCCATGTGGGAATCCAGCGACCTTAACCACCATGCCACCTGCCCATCCCCAGGCAGGGGTTTATATCCTGCTAATTCACTGCTGTTTCCTAGGCACCTGTGCCAGGGGCTGGCTCAGGGTAGGTGCTCAGTAAGTATGTGTTAAATGTATGAACAAATGGGGAACCAGCAGTTAGCGTAATGGCTATGTCGCTGGACTCCCACGTAGTCGACCGGGGTTCGCGTCCTGGACCCGGTGGCTTACAACTCACGCCGGGCGCGTGTGTGTGCGTGCCCAAGATCCCAAGAGGAGAATGGAGGAGAAGGGATTGCGGTGTGACCATCTCCCCTGGGGGGTGATTTCTCGCTTTCTGTCTCTCTGTCTCTCTCTGTCTGTCTGGCGAGCGCACGCGCCCTATAGCAAAACCCTCTCCAAAAAAACCCCAAAAATGTATGAACAAATGAATGAGTTTCCCTTTACAGAGGAGGAAATGGAGGCTCAGAGAAATAGCAAATAAGTGGCAGGTGTGTGACTCAAGTCCAGGCAATGTCCAAAGATTGCAAGGTAGGGTGGGCAGGGTGAGGGCTGGATGAGTCTTTTTAGGCAGATCATAAAGTAAGTTGCTTTTGAGGCAAGGAGTTTCAGTAGCTGAATTTTGCAGTGTGCACACAAGTAAGGGCAAAGAAGCCCCTGCCACCCATCAGCCTGACTGCAGAGGAGTCGGCCCCAGGTAGCTGCAGGCAACCTGAAGGTGTGCAGAGGAGGCCAGCCTCAGATGCGCCTTTATTATTCCTTTGCTTCAAGGCATGGTAGCTCTTTCTGGAGCCTGTTTGTGGATTGTTTGCTTACCCAAGCCCCCTGCCCAGTAACCCCTTCCCAGGTGGACCCCGAGGCCTGTACAGTGGAACCCCAGGAGTGAGCTCAGGGCTTTGTCTACATCAGGGCAATTCTGTTGATAATTGTGCCAGTGTGTCCATTAGCTGACATAATAGGGAACTGAATTAACTTCTGCTTTTCTGGCTGTATTTTAGAGGCATTTCTAAATGCTGGGTGTTTTTTGTTTTGTTTTGTTTTGTTTTTTTTTTTTTTTTTGAGCCTTTGCACTCTTTAGAAATTAAATTTAGACTGTGATTTTATTACCCTTTTTATTTAATTTATCCTAACGGTTGCATTCAAGCTGTGAACCAGCTGTTGACTTTGAAAAAACATTGTTCAATTTGAAGGGAACATTTTAAAACTTAATGTAATGGCTGTAAGTAATCACTACAGCAATTACACTCCCCAGTGCTGTGCGTCACATGGGGTGCTGCGGGGATTTGGAAGAATGCTCGGGGTGGGCAGGGAGATGGCTTGGGTGAGGCAGGTGGTGGGGGCAGGGGGGCCGGCCGACCCCATTGCATGTTTCTTCTCTGGCTTCATCAAGGCCAGGCCAACAGGAGAAAAGTTTGCCAGAGACTCAGCTTCAGCTGGGCACAGGGACCTGCTTGGCTCCCAAATTTTCCTGTCCTTTGACCAGCCACTTAACGTCATCGGAGCCTTGTCTTCCTCCTGCTTGCAGACAGAGTAATCTAAGAGGGTCTGAGGTCAGATGGAAATCAGTAGCTCAACGTGGATTTAACCTTTTAAAATTAAAATTAAAAAAAAATTGTTAGAAGATGTGTGAGCTCACCAGAGAGGGACAGAGAGACAGTGAGAGAGAGAGAGAGGGAGAAAGCGCCCCCCAGTGGGTCATGGTCACACTGCAATCTTGTCTCCTGTATTTCTCCATCTTTTCGGAATTTTGGGCATGCACGCACACACATCCGGCATGTTTTTCAAGCAACCAGGCCCAGGATTTGAACTGTAGTTGGCCATGTGGGATCCAACTCCCTTAACCATGAGGCTATGGAGCCAGCCCCTCCCCATTTTTTGAATTAAAAAATGCTTTGGAAATATTTATTCATTTCTTCTGTGAGTGTGTGTGTGTGTGTGTGTGTGTGTGTGAGAGAGAGAGAGAGAGAGAGAGAGAGAGAGAGAAAGCACCTCTAACAGTATGTTGTTGCTGCAATCCACCCCAGCCCTGGTCAGCCCTAGTCATGGGCACACCCCTCCCCCCTTTGTACTCAGGGAGGTCTCCAGATGTGAACCTGGAACCTTCCCATGTGAGTTAGCCTCTCAGAGCATCACATTTTGCCACTGCACCACCATCTGGCCCCTTAAACATAACCTGTTAATCCTCTTCCGGCCTTGTGTTCACTTCCCTGCTCATTTACTCACTCAGCTGTGGTGGAATGCAACAACAGGCACCAACTCTTCCTCTGCTTGTGTGCAGTTTTCTTTGCAATGCATTTATTCCTTTAAGGAGAGAGGTCTAGTTTTCCAAATCTAAAATTTGGTTATGGGGTGGCCTTTGGCCACAGTGAGGCTAGCAACTGCGATGCCAGCAGAGGCTGGAAAAGTGCCCAAGCTAACCTGCTGGATGCCGAGAGCACAGTTGAGCCGGCCCAGCTGATGCCCCCTAGAGCCAGCCCGCTAACCTGGGAGGGAGCCACCTTTAGACTATCCAGCCCCGGAGTCAGCTCTATTAACCATGAACTAAATAAAGTGATTGTTGTCTAAAGCCACTACTTTTGGGGTGGCTCGCCATGAACTAATAGTAAACAGAAACAATCATTGAGTATTCAGTGAGTGCCTGATCTATGCCAAGTATTGCCCTTGGCCTTATGAATGATAAGCCTGGTGGTGGCGTCAGATCCAGACCTGGTCAACCAGATCACTCCATCTTTCTAATTACAGCTTTCTTTCTGCTGCCAGGTCTCTCTTGCTGGGGTGGGCCATCCTTGCTCGCTTGCTCTGCCCCGCTCTGCACACCTGCCTGGTCTTTGGGTCTCCAGTTCTGCTCCAAGTATTTTTTTGGTTACTAGCAATGGAATGGGCTAAACACAGCCCAAGCAGGTTAAGACAGTGGCGAAGTCAAACAGTCTGGACTCCAATCCCATCTCTGTGAACTTAGACCGATGAACACAACCTTACTAAGTCCCAAATTTCTCATGTGTTACATAGACTATTGTGATTGAAAAAGAATAGAACACCAAAAACTTGTAGTTTAGGACTTGCCATGTACTAAATACTTACTCAGTGAGACTAAGTATGGTGCTACTGGTTACGTGATGTCACGTGAATTGCCTCTCTGTTTCACTTTCTCCATTTCTGAGATGGACAGAAATCATGCAACCTATCGCTAACAACCACCTCAGGATGATGTGAGATGAGTAACGATAAGTGCATCTAAAACACTTAACACTGGGTCTCAGACGTGGAAGATACCCTATATATGTAAATATTATTGTTTTGTGCTATTGATGTTATTAACCAATCAGGATGGATTATTGGGGAAAGCTTCTGGGTTGAGATTTGTTTTCCACCTTCTAGCAATGAACAAGCACTCTGGGAGTTCTAGGTAGACTTCCCTTTGTACAATCTGCACAGATGTCTTTGCTACAGTGTCAGGTGTGTAGCCAGACTGACTTAGCATGTCACTTTTGACCTTTTCTTTACTAGCCCCAATTTTCCTATATAATATGTGGGTTATTTTAGAATGGCAAGTAGTTTTCAAATTATGCGCTTTTTCTGATTGATTGGTAATGTCTGTCTGGAGCTGTGAATCAAGATTCCTACACACCCAGGCTCATCAAGAGAATCATAATTGACTAATGATGCCTGCAATGTAAGTGAGATAGAGGGCAGAAATACATGAGGTCTTTGAAGAAGTCCATGGAAAACCCGTGCACGGATTTAAAAACTTTTTGCACCAAAATACCTTCATACTTGGATTCTATTCCTCAAAAAAACTTTTTGAAGTTCTCTCCTATTTGCCTACTCTGCCTATAGTGATCTTTTACAGATTTCCTGGGGATAATGAGGTTCAGCTGGTTTGTGGATTTCTGACCTGACAAGTCTCTGTGTCAGCTTTAGTGTAGTGGGTACTTCAGAGTGGAGCTTAGGGTGGAGAATGAGCATCATTCCTCTTCATATTCTCAGAACCTAGTGGGGAGTCTCAGTTCTCATATGGCTTGGAGGGAGGAGACTTGGATTTGTGGTCAGAGAGACCTGGAGTCCCATCCCTGACCTTCTGTTTATAGCTGTGTGACCTTGCAGTGCTTTGTGTTGAGTATTCCGACTCTCATTTTGCGGGGCATTAGGTTGAATGGAAGGCTAGGATCAGATGACTAGCTCTGACTAGTGAGCTGTGAGCAGAAATGAGACCCTGCAGGGATTTCTCTTTTCTTTTCCTATTGAGGGCTACTCCATAGGCCTGAAGGGGACCCAGGGTGGCTAGGACCCCTTCTCCTCTCTAGGCCGCACACCTTTCAGGACCATGCTCATGGAGCGGGGAGGAAGAGTGGGTTCCATAAAGAGCTCTGAAGCTCTTTCAGGGACATCCCAAATGGGGGCAATAGTCTGAGTTTTTAAATCCCCGTGCCAGCCAGTCACTACGTATGGGCTACCCTTGACAAGAGGGTGTGATCTTGGGTGAGATGCACCTTTTGGTTAAAGACAACTCCCAGGGAAGCTGATAGCTGAGGACAGCCCTCCCAGCATCTGGGGAATATGAAAGAATTTCAAACAGTTTGTGCAAAAGTGAAGGGAAGGTACAAATTTATTTTGTTGCAAAACATTTAGAAGTTCCTACATATATATATATATATATATATATATATATATATATATATATATATAAATATATATAATATATAATATAATATATATATATTATATATATATATTTTTTTTTTGGTAAGACATTTTCCATGGATTTTTTTGAAGACGTCTTGTAGCAGAGGCATGCTGGGGTTGTCTGCTATCTGCCTGCGGGAGCCAATTATGTTAGAAATTAAATTACATAAGCTTATAGTTAAGCCCATTTTACTATAAAAGAAAATACATAGTGTAAGCTTGCCAGTTCTTAATTGTTTTACTGGCTATTACTGTTACCTGTACTCTGAGCTTACTTGTTCATTGTATCTGTAAGGTGGAAATACTATGTAACAGAGTGTATCACACACCTTCCGTTTCTGGGGCTTGAAATGGGCCATGGTGGGGCGTTTATGCTGGACAAAGTGGCAAATGCTGTAAACCAGGGCTTTATTGATCACCTGGTTGTTTGTCTAGATTTGAGAAAGTGGAGAAAAAGCAGATTACACTGAAAAGTATAACATGGGTAGCTCTTTTGTGAATAGTTAAAAAAAAATGGTGGAGTTGTAGTTGAATTGTAATTTCAGGAGGGCTATAGATGTGAGTTTAGTAAAAATCAACAAAAGCATTCTGTGAGAATATTTGGCTATACAGAATATACCATAAAGAGTATTGTATATTTTATTACTATTAAAAATTGTGCAGCACACATCCTTTATAAGAGTAAAATGTATAATGTATAACATACAGACACATATGAGGGGACTTTTAAAAGTTTGTGGAAAATGCAATTAAAGTACCAGTTTATTCTGGTGCAAAACTTTTGAAATCCATGCATAGTTCTTTCATGATACACATTTTCACGAACTTTTTGAAGACCTTCTTATGTCTGTGTATACACACACACACTCACATACCTATGCATTGTTTTTCTCCAGAGAACTATTATTAAACATTTACCAGCACTTCACTGGGAGAATAAATCCCTTAGTCCTTATGGGATTATTTTAGTACAGTGTCCACTAACGAAGATGACATGGTGCAGAGTCCCTGCCACCCTCTATGTCCATGTAGCTTGAGTGGGAGCTAACCTGCTTTCTGCTGTCTTATGCTCTTTGCTATTAGGATTGCTTGTTACCACAGCATAACCTAGCCTGGACTGACTGATACACTTAGATAAAGACACTTGATTCTCTGGGCAATAGATTTGTCACACTAATACCTCCTTATAGGGATTATGAGAGAGTTAGAGATATCCATGTCTCCTTTGACATCCAGTAAGCAGTCAACAGTAGTGACAGCAGTGAGTACTGGAAGTAACCATTTTCCTTTGTCCTAAAATTTTCTCAAGAGGCATGCCTGTTAATAAGTGGTTAATCTTGCTAGAGCAGACCACACTGGTCCAGTGATTTTGAGATGCCCCTCCTCATCCTGATCCTGGCCCAGCATCATGTGAGGATCTATCAAAGCCTTCTATTGCTGTTAAACTCAGACATTCTTTTCTATTGACTCTGAGTCTTTCTGAGTCTAGGACTTGTTCATTTAACTAAATACTAATTTAAGAATTTCTAAACCTACCTGTAACCTGTAAGCCCTTACTTCTAGTTGTTCTGACTCTGGGGGGGCCAGGTCAGAATTAAAATGCCCTGTGTTGACTTATGGGTTTGCTTGTATCTCCTGCTCTCAGAGCTAAGTAAAAGAGCTGCTCTATCTAAGTCCCCTGGCATACTTTCTCGGGGCCACCGAGGTTGTGTTCCAGGACCATGGCCACTCATAATTGATAGGAATAAATCTTTTTAAAATATACTTTCTGGGTTTGATTATTTCTGTTGACAACAGGGTTTTAACACTTTATTTATTTACCTGATGGAAGGTGCTCTGTGGTCAGTTCATACAGATCACCCGCATAGAGTAGGGGAGGAGTGCCCAGCTCTCTGTCTCTCTTTCTCTCCCTTTTATTGGCCTCTCTATAACTGTCTCTATTTTCCACTTTTCCCTGTGTCTTTCTCTGCATTTATGTCTGGTTCCAAATCACAGTCCAGAGGGCTGACCTAAAGGCCCCAGTCCTAGCTGGGAAAGGCAGCCCTTTGGGGGTCCTGATGTGTTGCTGCAGGAGCTCTGTCCCTAGGTCTCTGAGGGAAGTTAGATGCGACCCCAAGGAGTAGTGGCAGAGGAGGGCCATAAAGGGTAATGTCCTGAGAAACAGCCCGGCGGTAGCAGCAGCAGGCAGGAATAGCAACTTTAATACAAAATAAAAATGAGTGGCTGGATTACCGCAAAACCCGGCCATGCCTTAAATGGTCTCCGAGCAGTTCACGCAGCAGCTGAGGCTAGAAGGGAGGTGAAGTTTCAGTCACTTGGACCAGAACCTCTGAGAAGCATCCCGGATCCCAGCTGATTCTGTGGTGTGGCTGCGAGTGAGGACTCCTCATCATTTTAGGTGCTACAGTGGGAATAACAAGTAACTTACTAAAGGCCCACCATAAGGGGACCCATTAAATAAATTCTGGTTCATCCATACTGTTAAAAATTATGAGACAGATTTATGTATATTGTTATGACATAGTGTCCAATAAATATTAAGTGAAAAAAGCAAGATGGTGAAAGTCTTTATGATGTGTCTCTATTTGAGGAAGGAAACTTGGGCAGACTAACACATGTGCTGGTAAATACGTGACTCTCTTTAGAAGAGAGCCTCCTAACGTCAAGACAGTGAGCACTGGAAATATGAGCAGGGTAGGGTGGGAAAGTTAGCCAGTCCCCTATATGACCTCCAAAACAGCTGCAGTTTATTACTATAGACATCTTTTTTTTTTTTTTTTTTTTTTTTTTTTTTTTTTTTGAGAGGTTTTTGCTATAGGGCGCATGCGCTTGCCAGAAAGACAGAGAGAAACAGAGAGACAGATAGCGAGAAATCACCCCCCAGGGGGGATGGCCATGCTGCAATCCCTTCTCCTACATTCTCCTCTCAGGATCTTGGGCATGCATGCACACGCGCCTGGCATGAGTTTAAGCCACCGGGTGTGGGACTCGAATGGCGGTCGACTATATGGGAGTCCAGAGGCATAACCATTATGCTAACTGCTGGTCCTGACTACAGATAGCTTTTGATGTATCTTTTGCCTTTTTTTCCTAAGAGGTTTTTGCCTTAGGGTGTGTGCTTGCTGGAGAGACAAAGAGACAGAGACAGTGAGAGGGAAAGTGAGGAAATCACCCCCCAGAGGGGATGGTAATTCCTTCTCCTCCTGGGATCTTGGACACACACGGACACACACCTGGCATGAGTTTCAAGTCACCGGGTCTGGGACTTGAACTGTGGTTGGCCATGTGGAAGCCCAGTGATGTAACTGCTACACCATCTCCACCCTGTCTTTTGCTTTTGTTCAGAGCAGAAAAAAAAAATATTCCAGGTGCTTTCGTCTATTCTGCTGCTAATAACAGAAAGAACCTGAGTCTTAATAATTTAAAAGGACAGATTTATTCAGCTCCTGGTTTGGAGATCCAAGGTCCAGGGGCCACATCTGGTGAGGGTCTTGCAGAGTCCTGAGACGTCATCATGTCGTGAGGATGAGAGCAGAGTGTTCGTGGCCAAGAGTCTCTCCGTTCTAGTCTCATTGCCTCACTTTATAAACCCACCTGGAGTCAATCATGGGGGCTTCAGGCCTAATGACTTTAATCTTAATTTCCTCCCAAAGACTTCACCTTTCAATACCCTAGTCTGGTTTAATTTTCACCTCTTAATCCTATCATGACCAAATCTCAACACTTGAATTAGGGGGGGAGGGGTGGTCATTCAAACCGTAGTGCCAGGTGGTGATTCAGATATCCTACCAGGTTTGGAACCACCATCATCATCCTTGACACCAGCCCATTCATATATACATTCACGTATAACTCCAGCATTAAGTTTGTAAAGGCCTCAGGTTACCTAAATGTTATCTATGGGATAGTGAGGCTGGGCTCTTCTAAGAGGATTCTAAAAGCTTATGAGCAGGAACAACTTGGGGAAATAGCAAAGGTTGAGCCTTTTAAAGAAATTGGTTGCATATCGGCAGGACCAAAGGAACCTGACATTGTAAGTGTAGGACTCGTTCTGCATGAAAAACATGTCAAAGAGTGAGTAGCTTAGACACAAAAGAGATCCGAATGTTTTCCTACCATTGTTCTGACCACATCTTCCTCTCCCACTACTACCATCTTAGTTCATCCAACATCCTCTCCAGCATGGATGACCACAGTAGATTTCCCAACTGGTCTCACTCTTTCACCTTCCTTCTGTTTATCCTTGAGAGCAACATTCAGGGTCATCTCTTGTGATGACTAATTTTATGTGTCAACTTGGCTAGGCTAAGAGATGCTCAAATAATTGGGCGTGTCTGTGAGGATGTTTCCAGAGAAGATTAACATTTGAGTTGGTACACTGAATCAGGAAAGAGGATCCACTCTCACCAATGTGGGTGGACATCAACCAATCCATTGAGGGCCCAGACAGAACAAAACAGTAGAGGAAGCATGAATTCATTCTTCTTGGCTTGGGATATCCATCTTCTCTTGCCTTTGGACATCAAAGCTCCTGGTTCTTGGACCATCAACTCAGAGACTTAACACCAGCAGTATCTCCCAGGTTCTCAGGCCTTCGGACTCAGACTGAATTACACCACCAGCTTTCCTGGTTCTCCATCTTGCAGATGCTGTATTCTGGAGGACTTTTCAGTCTCTATAACCACATGAGCCAGTTCCTAAAATAAATCTCCTCTTACATGCCTAAATCTCCTATTCTGTTTTTCTGATGTATCTCCCAAACACAGAGCTATACCATGGTTTATGATCTCTTCTGCTTTAAGCCTGCCAAGTGAAGAACCCAACTCCTAAGCCTGAGATTAGATCATTCACGAATGACTCCCTCTTCTGTTCCAGCTCCTGTCTCTCACTCTCTGCACCTCATGGTTTGATATTTACAGCTTTCTGAGAGGTGCTTTCAGGCCTCAGTGTATAATTTCCTCTTTGATGACCTTGCCTTTCTCAGCTGCCCAGGCAGCACCACTTTCTCCTCTGAGCCCATAGAATTTTGTTCTTTCTTTTGTGATATTCATCATATCCATTGGCTTCATGGTCAGCTTCTTTCCCCACTGGACAGGGAACAGCATGATGAGCCTGTGGAATGGAGAGAGCACAGGCTTGAAGTCACACTGGAAGGGTTTTATGGTCCTTCTCTGTCTAAACATCTCAGGGATCTTGGGCACATTTCTTTATTCCATCTTTCTTTGGTAGTGGTGGTGATGGTGATGATAATGGTGGTGGTAGTGGTGGTGATGGTCGGTGATGGTTCCGATGTTGGTAATAGTAATGATGGTGATGGACGTGGTGGTGATGGTGACAGTGGTGATGGTGGCAATGATAATGGTGGTGATGGAGGTAGTTGATTGTGGTGATAGCAATAGAAGTATGATATTTCAATAGATATTTTATGAGGGGTCAGTGGTGGTGCAGTAGTAACATAACTATACCCACATGGGAAGGTCCACATCTCTGGATTCCCTGAATACACTGGGCATGTGTGCATGCCCATGATCCAGGCTGGCTGAGACTTGGTTTGGCTCATGGGATGAAGATCTTGTTGGGGTCTTCCTATCTCTCAGAATTAAGTACATAAACTTGAAAAAAAAATGGACAATTTATTGAGCACCTAATGGGTGCCATTCCCATGTTGAGGAAGGGGAAGATAGAAATATACACACAAATAAGACCCATCTTTTTTTCTTTTTTTAATTAATTTATTTTTGAAATTTTTAAATATACATTCAATCATATTGTTTAGCTTACAAAGTGAACATTTCAATATGTGAACATTTCTCCCCAGTCCAGTTGATCAAAATATCTTCAACCGATAAGCTTTGAACCAGGGTGTCCTTACATACGATGAATCATTGGGTCAGTTATGTGGTACAGTGTCATTCCTGCTGGAGAGAATGTTGGCTGAACTAAGATGATAGTAGTGTGAGTGGAAGATATGGGAGGGTAGAGATGTTAAAAAGGTTGAATCAATGGGACTTGGTGATTAGAGGTGGGGGAAGAAGAAGACAGAAGAGTTAAAAATAATACTGAGTGATTATTGGACAACTGTGTTTCGAGATGCCAAGGCAGAGAGGAGAAGAAGAGAAACTGGAGAAAGTGGTGGTGAGAAGGTTATGAAGTTCATTGAACCAGAGCAGCCTCTAGGTAGAAGTGGCCACTGGGCAGTTGTACCCAGAGTTCAGGGGAGAGATGGGCTGGAGGTACCACTGTAGCAAATGACAGAAGGAACTTGGCCTAATTGAGGCTGGAGAGGCTGCAGGGAGAACAGTCATCACTGAGCATTGTGTCTGCACCAGGGTGGGCACTGGGGACCTGGAAATGTAATTGAATGATTGAAACTCTTGTGGTCCTATTGTGGCCCCAAATGTTTAGGGCTTTAGCCAGGTGGATCTTGGCAGACTTAAAAGAGACAATGGACAATGCTTCATATTCTGGAGATCACTTCAACCCAGTCAGTCTCCTCCACCTTTCTCTAGCCACACATTCTGGGCCAGATTCCTTTGGGTGCGATCCAGGTTCTTGTTGACCCCCCAGAAACCCTGAATAGTTTATGACTGCATACAGAAAGCCTTGCAAAGGGTCAATGTAGCCTTGAGTTAATCTTGGACTCTTCCTCAATTCAGTCAGAATGGACTAAAAGATAGCTAATTTTCTCCCTTCTAGTTCCTTCAAGCTTCATGATCTGCAGGCTCTTTTAGGGCTCCTAAGTGTGAATAAATTCCAAAACAGGTAAACCATCACCCAGACATATGCCTTTAACTGTATAGACCTGACCTAAAGGGATGAGTCTGGTAGAGCTCAGAGCAGAGCTATGTTTGAATCTTACCTTTTCCAAAGTTTTTGGAGCGGGACACAAATTGAGTAATTCCCTCACCCCAATTGTCTCCTCTAGCAGCAGGAGAGAGAGTGAAACCTCAGTCTCACCCAGCAGGAACTACCTCATTTGCATGCTTCAGAAACAATTTTTGTGAATTTAATTAATCACAGTTTACATGCTAATAACCCTTGAAATATTTTTATGAGTAAATAATGGGTATTCCCTGCTGTGGGGGGGGAGTCCGTTGGTTCTAGTATTCATTTATAATTTATTTTCCATTGAGTGATTAGAGAAAGAGAGTGATACCTATAGCTGTGATAGGAAGAAAAAGGTGTTGCAGTCATTTCTTGGATGAGGCCTAAAGAAGGTAGGATTTTGCCTAGTTGGTGCTTGGTATCAAGGTCTGACAGCTGGAGGGGCCAATTCCCAGTGTTGTCGTTTTTCTTTCTAGGCCTCCTGGTTAAAATAGCATGATGATAATTGTACTATAGTAGTC
This sequence comes from Tupaia tana, assembly GCA_026018925.1. Taxonomy (NCBI): domain Eukaryota; kingdom Metazoa; phylum Chordata; class Mammalia; order Scandentia; family Tupaiidae; genus Tupaia; species Tupaia tana. The sequence goes on from JAKSZU010000016.1 coordinate 62,905,664, forward strand.
ATCTTCACTGCCACCACCACCGATGATTACCAATACCACCACCATCGCTGCCGTTATCACCACCATCACCACCGTTATCAAGACCACCATCATTACTACTACTATCACCACAATCAGCTACCTCCATCACCCCCATTATCATTGCCAGTATTATCACCACCATTACCGCAACCCCCATCACCACCATTATCATCACCATCACTAGCATCAGAACCTTCACCATTACCATTAATATCACCACAATTACCATCACACCATCACCACCCATCATAATCGCTATTAACAATGACCACTGTTACCATCACCACCCTTATTGCTACCACCATCAACATCATCAGCACAGTCTTCAACGTCAATATCACTATTACCATCATTATAGCCACAACCACACCACCTTAATCTTATCTTTTTGTACTCTGGGAATGTGACTCCATTCCATCTAGAAACCCAGCATCATCCTGGAAGCCTTTTTTTCCCTCTCTGCACATCCTCACTCTCACACATCTAATCAATCACTAAATCCTATTGAGTCTACCTCATGTATATCTCTTCAAGTTATGTTCTCACCTTCCCTATATAGCCTCAGTTTAGGCCTGCATAATTCCTCACTTACTTGCTGCAAAACTAGTCTCTCTCTTTCTCTCTTGCATAAGAACACCTTTCTGATATGGAAGTCTGAGCATGTCACTTCTGTAATGAAACTTCTCTTTTCATTGTCATCAGTGTTATTCCAACTTGAGTAGTACATAAACTGTTTTTATGGAAAACATTCTACGAGCCCCCACACTGACTTAAACATTTTTAATTTTAATGTTGCTTAGTTATTTACAAACAAAACTAGGTGTCAATTCATTTTGCATATACTATGCTTCATTGAATCCGAAACACCATCAGTTGTAAGATACATTATTGTTTTATGTAGCATTAAGAGGGAAAAAGTGCTGTCAGTTGTAATTGTAAGTGGCTATAGATTTTAAGACACATCTCAATTTCAGAGTCAAAATGTGAAAAAAATTACATTTTAGTATCAATGACAAAAGAAGTTCATAAATGATGGTAAGACTAAAACGAATTAGAAACTAAACAAACAAAGGTGATAAAAATTCAAATGAGTATTATTTATTTAATATGATAGATGATGTTGTTTTGCCGAAACTAAACTGCCACTTACTCGGAATGAATTGCTGTTGTAGAATAGTTTGTTTAGAGCTTAACTGCCTTTATTACCTCGGGTGGTATGGAGACTCAATTTTCCTACCCTTTTTCTTTCTGAGAACCTTTAACTGGCATTGTAAGCCATGATATCATTTGGCCTTTATCTGGCCCCAATACATAACTTATGTATTAGGTCGACTCCTTTTCTTCCTCCCTTGTCCTGGAACAATTAAAACATTATCACTAGACCCTAAAGTGACCACAACAAAAACATCACATGAATTCCATGCTGGTTGTCATGGAGATGATCCAGCATGTGCCAGCATTCAGCATTAATAAGTTCTTTCTGAGCACTCATAAATCCCTAGGTATAAATCTGCAAACTCTCAGGAATCCTTTGATGACAGTTTTAGATGTTGGTCTTCAAGATAAAATTCAATTCCTAGCATGCCCTAGCTGTGCCTTATTTCTGGCTCTTTCCTATTCCTCGCTGTAGTTTTACCTAGTGCCTCGCCATTCCTAGACTGTACGTACTCTCTTATCCTCCCGAGTCTTTGCATTTGCTGTTCCCTTTACTTGGAATGCCTTTCCTTCTCTTGCGCACATGGGAAACTGTTCCTTGCTCTTGGCATCCCATCCACAGCTCACTTGACATCTCAACAGCAATCTGGTTCCCCCATAGGAGCACCGATTTTGTATTATTTTATGAATGTTCATTTACATGCTTGAGAATCCAGACTGTATTTTTGCCATGTTTAGTACTGAGGTGGGCATAGATTAGGAATTGCACATATCAACAGGGAACTTAAATTTTTCTTTTATACAGACATTACATATATTTATACCCTAAATTCCTCCTCCTACCTCCTTCCTCCCTCCACTGGTACATTCCTTTACATTCCCTTTCCTTTTTGCTTCCTGTACATTCCACCTTTGCCTGTTCTATCTACCTCCTTCTCTCTTTTTCTAGGTTTCTGTCTCTCTCTTTACAGCTGAATTATGTAATATTGCCATTTAGGGCCAGACATCTCCCTTGGATGAATACAGCTAGCAGACATGGGGGATCCCTTTGAGGGTCCAGGAGTGTGCACAGACTCCACCTCCTAGGAAATGAAGCACAGGTTCAGCGATGTCTTGGGAGAATAGGGGTGAGGATGAGACAAACAAGCCCTCTTGAGCAGGGAGCTTGTTTCCTGGAGAATGTGCAGATTTCTCCATATGCTGACTCCCTTCCGGGACCGAAGCTGGTACTGTGATCTAGAGAATGGTGCCTCACCTCTTTGCACCTCCATTTCTCCATTACTAAAATAGAGCAATGATAACACAGTGGCCTCACAGGACTGTGGGAAGATTAAATGACTTGATATATGTGAACGTGCCGATCACAGTGCCTGGCTATAAGTCTCCAATAAACACAAGTTTCCTATCACTTTTGCTCATGAACTTTGAGAACAAAAAGCTCTGGTAGTCGAAGTTCTAGTTAAGGAAGTGGGAAATCTAGGCTCTAGTCCCTGTTCTACCATGCTGTGACTTTGTACATATCATTTTATCATTATGAACCTCCATTTATTGAAAGAGATTTTTGCTATAGGTATGTGCACTTGCCAGAAAGAGAGACGGAAAGTGAAAAATCATCCCTCAGGGGTGACTATGCTGCACTTCCTTGTCCTCTATTCTCCTCTTGGGGTTTTGGGCACACACGCACATGTGCCTGGCATGAGTTTTAAGTCACCAGGTCCAAGACTTGAACTGGGGTTGAGTATGTGAGAGTTCAGCAACATAAACATTACACCATCTGCTGGTCCCACCTTCACTTAAAAAAAATATCTTTGGAGTGGGAATGAATAATAATGCCATCTACCTCACAGAATTTCTGAAAGGATTGAATTAGATACTGTGATATTCGAGCAAAAGATGATCATGATACATGCCAGTTATCATAGCGCTTACTGTATACCAGCTGTGGTACTAGGATCTTACACCCGATCTTTCATTTATTCCTGTGTGAGTAACAAGGATGTCTTCACAACCTTGGGGGATCAATAAGGTGGGCTGCTTTCATTTTTCCGATCAATTGCTTTAGCACTCATATGACTTTTAGTAGAGCATTTATCATCTTTCTCCTATGGTTATCGCCTGTGAATGATCTGTGAACCCAAATGCTTTCTTAGTTCAAAAGGGAATCTGACCACTGGTAACCTAGACCACAGCTAAGAAAAGGACATTGGTTAGTCCACACTGCAAAGGCTTCTTGTTGACAGAAGGGCCACTGTTGAGGCGAGATTGAGCACCATATTGTGAATATGTTGTTCTGTGGTTAAGCTAGTCTCTGGATGTCCCTTGAGAGAGGATAATATGACTCCTTCAGTGTTAAGCCATGAGTCACACGCGTTTGGCCCCAGAGTTCCATCTCTAGGATCAGCAATGTCAGTTTTCAAATTCAGTCACTTCTTGTGCTGTGAACTGGACCCAGGAGCAGTTTGGCGTGAGTTCTAAAGTCTGACTACACATTGGGCTCATAACTACTACTTTTGGCCTCCCTTGTGACTCAATCAGGCAGCGCTTATTTGACTCATTTGAACTTGAGTGCTTTCATTACATCTGTCATGAAGAAAATTCAGAGCCAATTGCTTTGTACCTGTCCTGAGGCAGGCTACCCTCACAGATTATAAAATGTCATTTGCTCCCAGTCATACTTTGCTGTAGGTGATATTCTTTTAATCAAGTTGAGAGAAATATCCACGCGTTCTATATTTTATTCAACAGCCTTCTTATACTCCCAACAATGGAGTGTAGAATACCTTGCTGTACTCGTGAGTTCAAAATAATGTAAAGTGAGTACAGGTATTGGAAATAGACAGAAATCATTCATATCTGTGGTGGAAGTCAGTTTTGTTTCCTCTTTTAGTGGCCCATTGCTTTTTCAACTCTCAGCAGAACCTTTTTTCTTTCTGGGAATTACCTCTCCCCTACTCCTCATCTTAGTTTGGGTAGGACTGGTCCTACCTCTGTTCTCAAAGGGTTAGAATCTGACTTAGGCCTGGCCAAGTCAGAGAGAACTGAGAACTGAGACTGAGAACTGAGACTTCCTGGCTGCAGTGATTGGTTCAAGGATCTGCACATAACCCAAGTAAGGCCAATGAAAGGCTGCCCTGAGAGTTTTGCTACAACTATGGAAAAAAAAAAAAGCAATTTCTTTTTGCTGAGAATGCTAAGCTGGTAGAATGTAAGCTTGAAGCTGCTGGGATTCTGTCTTAGCTACCAGGTAGATAAAGCCTGCTGGAGAATGAAGTCAACTTTGTGGAAAGCAGAGCCACGAGGTAGAGACAGAGAGTGTGTATGTAATGTTGACCACCTGGATCCAACTGCATCTGAAGCTAGAACATCTGATGATCTTTTATGAGCCAAAACATACCCATTTTCTAGTTAGGTTAGTTTGAGTTAGATTCAGTTTTGTTCACTTGTCATAATATCATATACTAATTAATCTCTTGAGAACAAATGTAAGAGGATTCTCATGAGAGAAAGACATTAAACGAAAAGACAGGCAAACAGGCAGGCAGATGATCTATGATAATTAGGAACTTATTTCCACCTCTTTACAAGGCAGAGCCACCCCACCCCTCCCTGTTGGATGCTTTGCTTGTGTCTGGTGCAGCCGAGGCAGGGCGCCAGTACTAGGCAGGTTGCAAATATCGCAAAATGTCTGGGGAAAACAGCATTGTTTCCAATTTATGTTTTTGCTTCTCCTCCTGTCTCCTGCATTTTCATTTTTATTTAAGGCTGTGTTCAATGTTGTAATTACTTTTTTAATCGGTAAAGTCTGTGTCTGGGGCTTGTGGCTTCCCGCCGTTGCTGGGTCTGGCACTGTAAACAAACCCTGGCACTTTGGCTGGGAGGCTCCTGCTGAAATATTGCCCTAAATAAATAAAAGGCAAATTAGATATTGGAAAATAACTTTAAATTACATTTGAATTCTTGGGGAATTACATCTTACATCTGCGTTAGGGATAAATGAGTTCTCCATGAATAATATGTCTAGGGTGAGTGCCAAGGGAAGTTAGCAGTGTTGGGCAGTGGGTGGGAGGAGGGAGAACAGGAAGAGATCTTACCAAGGAGAAGGAGGTGTGAAACAGAGGGGCTCCTTAAGGGATGGTTGTTAAAATGAGGTGAGGCAGGGAGAGATGTAAGGCCTAAGAAATCTTGGCTATTTCTGCTGGACCTGTCAGAGAGGTTGGGGCTCTTTGAGAGGAAAGTCACTAGGTCAACTCTTACGTTACTTTTCTTGTGGATAGAAAGGTGTGCTGCAATTATCATGACCCCTTGCGTTCTGGGTGCCTGACAATCGTGGAGGCAGTGTAGTTACCACTTCAGTGACAGGGATCAAAGAAATGTGGTGCTGTTATGATCACTGTTGGCCAGTAGGTAGAAAGGTGAGGTGTTGACAGGGGACTTCAGTCTTGGCTTTGTTACTGAAGAATCTCACAAGGTAAGGTTATGGGGGTGGGGGCTCATATTCATAAAGTTAATGGAAAATGTGTATTATGAAAAACCTTTACATGGATTTCAAAATTTTTGCACCAAAATGAAATCGTACATTAACTCCATTTTTCTATGAATATTTTGAAGTCCCCTTATGGCCTGACTTTGGGATTGTGGCAGCAGCCTGACTTGGATTGAAATCCCGCATCTGCTATTTCGTTGTGTGTACCTTTGGGCAAGTCACTGACCTCTCCAAGTCTTAGTTTCTTCTTCTGTAAAATGGGGATTATAATAGAATTACTTTCACTCTACATGCTACTGTGAGAGGTAAAAGTGATAATGATGCTCTTTGCCTAGCACAATTTAACTTAGGAGATGGTAATTAATATTATTCAGTTTTGCTATTGGCACAACAGTATTATGTAACAGGATGTTGAAATGGAAAGTTTCAATTAGGCACTGAAATGAGATAGATGTGAATTTCAAAGTGATTATACTACTAGCAATGGAGTGTAGAACACCCTGTTGTACTCATGAGTTCAAAATAATGTGGAGTGAATACAGGTGTTGGAAACAGACATGAATCATTCATATCTGTGATGCAAATTGGTTTTGTTCCCCCTTTCAGCATCCCATTGCAATATGTAGATTTTCAAAGAAATAAAAACATATACTACAACTTCCAATCCCCTTTTCTCTACTTGAGAAATATAAGGCGATTAAGGAAGAAGAGAAGGACAAAGAATTTGTGAGGAAGATATTTCTATAAAAAGCTGTGCTGAAAGACTGATCCTCTCCCTATTTTAAAGAACAAAGGGTACCTTCTGTATGGAGATGATGCATGAGAACAATCTTAAAAATGAGTGTATTAGTCAGGACAGGATAGTAACAAATAAGCCCAGAAATCTCAGTGGCTTAATCCAACAAAGATTTTCTGCTCAAATTTAAGTCTGGTGCAGTTCAGGCTGTCTTCTTTCATCTTAGAGTAGCACTGTCTGGGATGCTTGTCTTCAAAAGAGGAGGGGCAGAGACTAGAAACACCTGATTCTTAACCACCTCCATACAGAAGGGATTCGTGGTAATTCCATTCAAATCATTGGCCACTGGTTATGTGACTTAAATTCAAGATCATGGGAGTCTGGGAAACAGGAGCAAGTAGGTATTTGGTGAGCATGATCACTCTTAAAAGCTTTTATCTTAGGAGAGTTTGCGATGTGTTTCCTGCCTGCAGTTAGGAGACATGGAACACCAGTTCTTGGACTCTTGTGGATTAAAGACTTAAATGTATGATCTGGAATTGCAGAACTTCTACAAGAAAACATAGGAGAAAATCTCCTTGACATAGTTCTTGGCAATAATTTTTTTATATTTTTATGATACTGAAAGCACAGGCAACAAAAGAAAAAAAAAGAGGCTACATTAAATTAAAAAGCAAAGGAAATAACAAAATGAAAAGGCAGCCTATGGAATAAAAGAAAATACTTGCAAACCATCTATCTAATAAGAGGTTAATTTCCAAAATGTACAAGAAACTTATGCAAATCAATAGCAAAACAAACAAAAGAAATAAAAACAAAACAAAAGCAAAACCAAACCCCTTCCAAAATTTCCAAATAGCTCTATTAAAAATGAGGAAAGTTCCCAAATAAACATTTTTTCCAAAGAAGACACACAAATGGTCAAGAGATGTTATATAAAGGTGCCTGACATTGCTAATTATTAAAGAAATGCAAATAAAAACTACAATGAGATATCACCTGACACCTGTTAAGATGGCTATTAAAAAAATATATTTAGGGGACTGGAAGATGGCGTAATGGTTATGTTGCTGGACTCCTATGTAGTTGCCCACAGTTTGAGTCCTGGACCCGGCAGCTTAAAACTCATGCAGGGAGCATGTGTGTGTGTGCTCAAAGCCCAGAGAGGAGAATGGAGTGGAAGGAATTGCAGTGTGTCCACCCTCCCAGGGGGGTGATTTCTCACTTTCTGTCTCTCTGGCGAGTACATACACTCTGCTGCAAAAATCTCTCTCTTATAAAAAAAAAAGAAGAATTATTTATTTAATTTGTTATTATTATTATTATTTCATTTGCTATGGGCATGTGTACTCACCAGAGAGAGACAGAGAAAGAGACAGAACTGTGGTCAGCCATGTGGGAGTCCAGCGCCTCAACCACCATGCCATCTGCTGGCCCCAGTATGGCTATTATAAAAGCAACAAGAGTTGACAAGTGTTGGGCAATGATGTGGAGAAAAGGAAATCCTTGCACATTGTTAATGAGAATGTAAATTAATACAGATATTATGGAAAACAGTTTTGAGAGTCCCTTTGAAATTAAAAATACAATGACTATATGATCCAAAATCCACTTCTGGGTATATATCCAAAGAAATAAAATCAGTATCTTGAAGAGATATCTGAATGTTTATTGTGGCATTATTCACAATAGCCAAAGTATGTAATCAACTTAAGTATACACACATACACACACATATATATGACATACTTATATCACACACACACACACACACACACACACACAGAGTGAAATATTATTCAACCATAAAAAAGAAATCTTGTCATTTGTGACAATGTGGATGAACCTGGAGGGCATTACATTAAGTGAAATAAGCTAGACATAGAAAGACAAATATTGTGTGATCTCACATATGGAATCTAAAACAGTCAAATTCATAGAAGTAGAGAATGGATCAATAGTTCCCAGGGAGTAGGGGTGGAGGACATGGGGAAATGTTAGTCAGTTGTAAGATGAACAAGTTCTGGGGATCTAGTGCACAGTATAGGTGGTGATGGCTGTGCTAGTTAATTTGATTGTGATCATCATTACACTATATATGTGTGTCAAATCATCACATTGTACACCTTGATTTTATATATATATATGTGTGTACATGTCAAACAAACAACCCCTATATATGTGCTTCAGAGTTTGACTTGGAGCACAATTTTCAAAATTTCTATCATTCATACTCATTTCAACTTAATATTATTCCCTAAATAGACTCAATTTAGAAAAAAAGAATAAACTTATTTAAAAGGAAACTTTGCCATCCTATATGGAAAATTGGTATCATTTGCCATCTATAGGAGATGATAAGGAAAATGAATGCGATGGGAACAAATAATGTTTTGTAAGCTTAGTAATACATTCTTTTATTTTCAAGCACTTTGTAATGTTAACATTTTACTTTCTCACATGTTAAGCTTTTACAAAAGTTCATTTTATTCACTTCTTCCACAAGCTAGAGAGACAAAGAGAAAGAAAGAGAGACAGAACGTGTTCAACAGGGTCTCGATACCGTGATCTGCCTCCAGCTTTGGCCAGCCCTGGATCCTGAGCACACATATGCCCCGTATACTCAGTGAGCCCAGAACATTCCCATGTAGGTCAGCCTTGCAGATTTTCATGCGTCACTGCTGTGTCACCTTCCAAACCCTCCAAGATCATTTTTTATTCTCTTGGAAGCTCTAAATTTGAGACTGAGTCTTTACTTATTAACAAAGAAGATTAGTGATATTGGAGTGTTAGAAAAGCATTAAAGACATATTATCATCAAACTGAGACTTAATCATATACAATTGATAATTGAGATAATTGATCCGGAAACAAAGTTTTCATGGTGCAACTCAATGTTACTTAATGCTTTCTCCATTTTCACCAAACATGTTCTTGTGTGCCATCTAAAATTGCTTTGTAATCCATTATGGACCTGTGACTGTGCTAGAGAAAGTTAGTGCTGTCTAAATACCCATGCGCTTATCTAAATTGCTCAGTTTTCTCTGCAGCCATCTCCATGTCTTGAGCAGTGGTCTGTGAGCAGAAGTGACGTGTAAGTGCTGGGGTACTTCCTACATCTTCCTCTTGTTTGGAGTCTGTGCGTTTCAGATACCACAGCCACAGGGTTATTGGCGCTCCAGAATCATATCACTTTCCCAGTTGGGCCCTTTATTTTCACCTCTTCCTCTACCTCCCACTCCTTCTCTTCCCTTTCTTTTCTTACACTTCCTTCCTTCCTCATGTATTCAACTAACTCCTTGATTCTGATTATCCACCATCACTCTGGGCTCTGCTTATAGACTCATAGCTTATTGATCTTCAAAGGGACCTCTATAATATTTTAGCCAGGCTGACTCCCAAGATAAGAGTCACCTCTCCACACCTCAGAATATCACTTGCATAGCTGCAGGGACGGGAAATGCACTTCCTTTCAAAGTGATCCATTCCATCCCTGGGCCGCTCCAGCCATGAAGAGCTTCCTCTTGTGATTAATCAGACATTTTCACCCCTGGCTATTTCTACTCTTCTCCATCCAGACTCCTGCAGAATTGTTAGCTCTGATCTGTTAACTTTCAAGAGGACGAGCACCTCTTGAAATTTCTTTAGTTGGGCTTGTTCAGAATGTGAGGAAGACACCTGTCCTGTGGAAGTTCCTGTCCATGTGTGCCATGTGCCACGTGGTAGAATTGAATCTCAGTTCGCAACTCAACTGTGTAAGAAATTTTATTCTCTTTAACTCATCATATTTCTTGTTTTTGAAAGATTTTTGTTATAGGGTACATGTGCTTGCTGGAAAGATGAAAGAGAGAGAGAGAGAGAGAGAGAGAGAGAGACATCACCCCTCCCCCCCAGGTGGTTGGCTACACCGCAATCCCCTCTCCATTCTTCTTTCGGGATTTTGGGTACACATGCATACACACCTGGCTTGGTCCAGGACAGGACTTGAACTGTGGTCAACTATGTGGGAGTCCAGCAATGTAACCATTATGCCACTTGCTGGTCCCAGCTCATCATATTTTTAAAACTTTGAGCCCATTCTTCTGGGTGGTAGAAAAAAAAATGTTAATTGATTTAGGATTCCTTCTTGTCTCCTCTCACCTGCTGCTCTACTCTTGGTCTTCCTATCGGTCAAACTTAACCAGAAGCCAGAAGGCAGAGGGCAAAGGTTGCTGCAGTCCCTGTAGGACAGCCTAGAGACAAGGTCAGGTCTGAGCACTGCACGGTGAGAAGGCTAGGGAGGGAGTGAGAGCTCTAATAAGGAATATCAGTGTGGTCGGGGAAGCAGTCTCTGCAGCATTCACTTTGTTCTAAGTTCAGTGAGAAGTTGCTAGCGGGCTAAAGCTGGGGAGCGAGGGGGTGTACGAAGTGTATCTCTTTGGCTGCCACTGGAGAGTGGATTGGGTGGGTGATGATGGGGGCTCAGACCAGGGAGGAAGTGGGGGTGGAGAGATGGGGTGAGTAGGAATTGCTGGTGGGCTGCATGTAGGGTGGGGTAAAGGAGCATGAGAAGGAGCAATAGTGGGCAGTTCAAGGTCAGCCTTACTGAGGCTCAGGAAGCTCACGGCCATGGACCAATGAGCACTTTGCCCCTGGACTTGGTCCCTTTGACACATTTGCCGCTTCACAGGGGACAGGGATTTGGGCCAGGCCTGAAGGGCTTTGTCCCTCTCCCCATAAATATGTCATGACTTTTCCAACGACCCAGTAGTTTCCCACAACACCATCCGCGAACAACCTTGTATGGCAGGTATCTTCTTTAGGGGTGAAAGATTCAGGCATCAGAGAGGTCAACCCATTTTCCCAAAGTCACACAGCCAGCAGGTGGCAGGTGGAGATTAGGAGCTGGATCTGTCTGACTCTGCCTGACCTCCTGGTGTGGGAGGATGCAGGTGGGCCTCTTGCCCTAGACTTCAGCCATAGCTTGGGCTTGTACTTCCCGATGAGCCCTGCTGTGGGGACAGGCTGTGAGCACATCACCAACATGCACATGTCTGGAATTGCCCTGGGGAAGTACGTGGCCATCTGTGGCATGTGGGAATCTAGGCAGAGCAGGAGCCCTAGCAGAAAATTTTTCTTTATTTTTTCATTACTAAAGAATTGGGGGGAGTGGCAGCCCCACAGTACACTGGTTGAGCCCTGTGCATAGGGAGCCTGATCCATCATGGCCAACCGCAACTAAAATCCCAGTCCCAGTAACTTGAACAATGCACCAAATAGTATGTGTGTGTGCCCAGGGTCCTGATAGAATGGAGAAATGGAGGAACAGTTAAGGCATGACCAGGCCCCCTTGTGGGGGTGTCTTCTCTTTCCCTGGCACACTCACATGCTCTCTGGCAAAAAAAAAAAAAGAAAAGAATTGGGGGACTAGGAAGGGGACTAACATTTATGAGGCTCATTTGTGTATTCATTCTTTTTTTTTTTCTTTTGAGAGGTTTTTGCTATAGGGCGCGTGTGCTCGCCAGAAAGAGAGAGACAGAGAGAGAGAAAGCGAGAAATCACCCCTCGGGGGGATGGCCTTGCTGCAATTCCTTCTCCTCCATTGTCCTCTCGGGATCTTGGGTGGGCACGCACGCACATGCGCCCAGTGTGAGTTTAAGCCGCCGGGTCCGGGACTCAAACCACGGTCGGCTACATGGGACTTCAGCGACATAGCCATCACGCTAACTGCTGGTCCCTGTATTCATTCTTTATTTCAATGATCCATTTCTGAATTCCAGGCATCTTGCTGAACAGAGACAACTTATTTGCATTTTTTTAATTTTTAAAATTTCTTTTATACATTCAATGACGTTACTTAGCTTACGAAGTGAATATTCCAACATGTGTACATTTTTCACCAGTCCAGTTGACAATACTATAAAGTTATCTTCAATAGATAATAACCCATTTCTTTGTCCCATAAATGCCTTGCCTCTCTATTTTTCTACCTAATATCCTTCCTCAGACTCTTATTTAATCTCCTAAATGTGCTACTCTGCAAATGTAGGCACCCTGCTTCACCTTTGTTTTGTATCCCTGAGGAAATGGAGGCTCAGAGAGGGAAAGAGATTTGCTCAAGCTAACAGACCCACCCCCTCCTTTCCCTCTAATCTTCCCACTGAATGGAAGGTCCACTGGGTGACAGACCGTAGAGTGAGGGGGTTAGAAGCATGGTGCTGAAACCAGGCTGTCTTCATTCAAATCTTGCTTCTCCCTCAGTAGGGGAGTGATCTTGGTTTTCACAGGTGTAAAATGGGTTGGTATAGTACCTACCTCGAAGGCCTGTTGCATGGATTGTTGGAGATGAAGGAAGCAAACACCTTAGAGAACTTTTACTGTTCCTGTAATCTCCTTTCCCAGCCAGCAGCAAGTTCAAATGCCTTGGGAGAGACTCTTCAACCACCTGAGCTCCCTTACTCAGCCAGCACCAGATCAGCCACGTTCCTTTTCCCGAGACACCGCTGGGCATCAGGCCCCGGGGTCGGGGTGCAGGAATGAAAGCACAGGTCCTGCTTTCAAGCTGTGTGTGTGTGTGTGTGTGTGTGTGTGTTGGGGCGGGGGGGACAGGCGCAGACCTAGGCAGGTCCACTGGAACACAGTAGGTGCACTTGTAAAGTTTGGTTCGGATAAGAGTGAGGATAGTGGCAGTCTCACCCAGTCATGTTTTAGTTCACCACCTTGTTTTATTCATTTATTCAGGACTTTTCATTTTTTATATTTTTGGTATAAGATGTGTGTAAGTCACTGGAAAGCAAGGGAGAGAAGGAGAGTGAAGGAAAGTGAGAAATCACCCTCATGGGGGATGGCTGTGCTGCAATCCCTTCTCCTCCATTGTCTTCTCAGGATTTGGGGCAGGCATGTACATGCCCTTGGTGTGTTTTCAAGCCACTGGGTCTGGGACTCGAACCATGGAGTTGTCTATGAGGGATCCAGTTGCCTTAGCCACCACACCACTGGCTGGCCCCCTTTTTCTTGGTACTTGTTAATATTCCATTTTGTGCATTCATCGGTTGACTTGTTTAGCCTGTTTCCATGCTGGGTACCATAGTCACTGCCACCTCCTCACTCTCTAGTGCAATGCCTGGCACCCAGCAGGTGCTGCGTAAATACCTGTTGAATGTATGAATGCGCTGCTGCTTCTGACATGCAGGAGGCAAGGAGCAGACAGGTGGCAGGGGTGGTGGGAGCTCAGCCCCTGAGCCTCCCTGACCCTGGCCCTGCACACAGGGTCATTGGGACTGCAGGTAGGGGGGCTGCAGTCAGGCAAGAGCCCAGCACTCCCTCACCAGCTCTGGCAGCTGTTTGAGACCAGCTCCTGTAGTCCAGGATGGAATTCTGAGAGCAAGAATAGCTTGGAGGGTCTGGACAGCAGTGTATACAGCTACCTTGAACACTCTTGGAGCCCTGGCAGGATGGGAAGTTTAGGGCACCCACTTTTAGCCTTATGGAGGTGCCCTGCACCTACGGGCTCTGGGTAGGCCATAATAGATGACAACTCGGGCATTGCTACCCAGAGGCTCTGTGCCCTTAACTACCCTGGGCCTCAGTTTTCTACGTGTGGAGTGGGAATAAATATTAGCTCATGGGGGACCAGCAGTTAGCGTAATAGCTATGTCACTGGACTCCCACGTAGTCGACCGCGGTTCGCGTCCCCGACCCGGTGGCTTAAACTCATGCCGGGCGCGTGTGTGTGCGTGCCCAAGATCCTGAGAGGAGAATGGAGGAGAAGGGATTGCGGCACGGCCATCCCCCCTGGGGGGGGGGGGGGGTGATTTCTCGCTTTCTATCTCTATCTCTGTCTCTCTCTGTCTGGCGAGCGCATGCGCCCTATAGCAAAAAACCCTCATATATATATATATATATATATATATATATATATATATATATGAATATTAGCTCATGACCCAGGAGAGAAAACGAGCCCACCTCTGAAAGGTGCCCGGCTAGGAGGAAGCCCCCAGTACGCCGTGGTCTTCTAGAGTCAGGGACCTGGTCCTGGCGACTCCACCGCCACGGCCAAGCCTGGGTCCAGGGGAGCCACGGAACCGCTCTAAACACCTTCTCCACCTCGACTTTCCAGGCTCTGCCAGTGGCCGCTGGGCTGCAGCAAAGAGCTTCCCTTAAGGCTTCAAACGTGACTCTGGGAGAGGAAAAAAAAAAAAAAAGAAAAAAGAAAAAAAAAACCTTTCTTGGAGTGTTGCCCGCGGCAGACACAGTTTAAATGAACTTAAATCGTTTTCCCCGACCCCACCTCGTTATCCTTTTTCACGGAGGCGGGAACGGGACACCTTTACAGGGAAAAGCTACGGAAGGCGCTTCTCCCTCTCTCTCGGCTCCGGGGGACGCCAGGCCGGGGATGCCAAAGTTTGCAGCCGGCGCGCGCCGCTGGAGCCGGGAAGCGGCCTGCAGGGCGGGTTGCTAGGGAACGCGCGGCGGCGCGCGGGCAGCCCGGGAGGGAGCGCGGCGTCTCCGCCCGCCGCCACCGCAGTGCCGCGCGCCGCCGCCAGGGGGCAGCAAGGGCCCGCGATGGCCTGCCCCGCGTCGAGGCGGGTATGCGGACCACGTCCAAGCCGCGGCGGCGGGAGCCAGAGGCCCGCGGCGCCCGCGACCCGAGCGCAGCTCCGGGCTGCGGGGGCCAGAAGGCGCTGGCCCAAGCGCCCGCCACCTCCGCTCCGCCTGCCGCGGCGTCCTAGCACCAGGGCTCGCCCAGGGCCGCCTCCCGCCTCTAATTCATGAGTTCACAGACCTTTTTTCCTTCGTCCCTTCGCCCCGCGCACCGCTTTCCCGTCGTCTCTTCCCTCCTTCCTCCCTTTCCCCCTCTCCTTCACCTGCCATCCGTGCGTTCTGGCCATCCCCCATCATACCCGCATCGCTCCAACTTCTTTCACCCTCCTTCCCTTCTGTCCTCCTCCCTTCCATCTCTCTCCTGGATTCTGGAGACGACTGGCTTTAGCGTCCACCGCCTGGGAAATGAGGCCTGTAGGGCCAACCTCACAGAGTTGCTCTGAGGATGCATTCCTGCTGCACCTTCGCCTCATTGGATTTTGTGCGTGTGTGCCTGTGTGTGTGCGCCTGTGTGTGTGTGTGTGTGTGTGTGTGTGTGTATGGTGGTGCTGGTGCTGCTGGGGCCTTTTAAAACAATGCTGATAACCTGGGTCTTTCCAGCAGTTTTGCTGAGGCACAGACACTCATCTTTTCATTGGGTAACTGGGGTAGACAGCCACAGCTGGGAATGTGGGTTTTGACTGGAGCCACCTAGCACCGGGCTCCGCTCCAGGCTCAGTGCCAGATCAATGGGATGAGGGGGAAAAAGAGGGAGTGGGGACCTAATTCTGCCCTCTGCCCCCTGGCCTGTTTCCCCTCCACCCCACCGCTGTGTGTCTCAGAGACTGTCCTCTCTGACCCCCTGCCTTAGCACACCTTTACACCCAGGCCCTGGGTGGAAGCCGCTGGGAAGCCTCCATCCTTCCACATCCTGCTCCATCCAGTACTCTCCGCTGCCCACGGGATCCCTGCCTGGAGTGCTTCACAGACGCCTGGAAAGCACCCACTCCTTAGCAATGGCCAGTGTCCGGTCCCTGCCCAAATCCCCCGGGTGACATGAGTCCTTTGGTATCCATACATCCTGTCTGGCAGTGGCCTCTGTTCTCATCTGTCTTTGTGTGGGGCCCGGAGGGCCAGACTTGGAACTGGTTCTCCTCCGAGGGTCTCAAGGCTTGTTCAGGGCCAATTTTGCTGCTAGGACTTGGTGATCCAACCAGCAATGGGCCAGTGTCAGAGACTCCAGTCTCACCTTCCTCTCACCTGGATGTCTGTGGATGAGGTTTGGTTCAGGTGGTAGAAACACAGGTTCTAAGGAGTGAGCCCATGGAGGCCAGCTGCCTGCCAAGCCGCCCCCACTGCAGATTTGCATGAAGAGAAACTTCTGTTGCGTTGAGCCGTGAGATTTGGGGATGGTTCTCACTCTGACAGATGCCAGCCTACCTGGACTCTCACATCACACAGCTAGGAAGTGGCCTGGCTGGGAGCTGAACTCAGACCTACTGCGTGAGAAGCAGAATCAGAGAAGGTCGGTGCAGATTCCATTGACTCAAGGACACACAGCCCCCTCTCCCCAAGTTATCATTTCTGAAACAGGTCCATCGTTTAATCCAGGGCTCCTTACTGCGATTGGCCTGCTGGTAGTGTGACACAGATGTCTTTGCTAACACCTTTTGGCAAGATTTTGAAAAAACAAAACAAAACAAAACAAAAGAACCAGCATCAAAACTTGAAGGATGAGTGTCTCCTTGAAATAAAACCTCAGGGACAATGGTAGAACATTCTTTTAAGAAATGTTGCATCATTTCCCCTCTTGATGTCTGAGAAGATGCTGTTGTGTGAAAAACCACAAACATCAATGCCTCGGAGTGGAACAAGGATGCACAAGGGCTCTGGATGGGGAGAGGTTTTAGGATACCTTGACTAATATATTCTGCAGACATTTCCCATTTTATATATGCATGGTAGTGATAGATGATTCAAATCAGTGTCTAAACAAGTCTAAGAGAGTCCTTTCAATGTTATAAGATAAAAATTCCGAGTGATAATAAAGCATTGCGTCTCGGTTTAATTGGCAGTGTTTTTTCTTTCTTAGTGGGGCATAAAGATGCACCCTACAATCGATGCTGTCTTAGGGTCCCAGGAAGCGGTATTTGCCACCTTGAGCTGTATCGCGGGGCTGGGGCCCCCTTGAAAGCCTGTGAGAGGGGAGGAACTGACTGGCACTACCCTGGGTGTGGGGGGATACATTCTCAGAGGCCCCTTCCCTGTCTGCGAATCTGGCTTTGACTTTTTTTGTCTGCTGATTCTCTTTCCAACGGCTCCTGGCTTAGAGCTGCTCAGCGGAGCTGATAGAATTCAGGATAAACGCAGCCTGCACAGAGGGAACGAGGAATCCTCAGAATGTAATAAAGAGAAAGAGAGAGAGAGCTCCCCAGGCTCCTTCCAGGGAAATCAAGTGAAATTCCTGAAATGAAGATGAAGCCGGCTGGCATCGTTTCCTGTCTGTCTTCCTTAGTGTCAGGGCCCTGGATGTGGCTGTGACTCAGTAACACTGAGGGGCCAGGCTGAGAGGGGCAGAAGGAGAGAGGAAGCAGCTGGGGAGTTTCAGTCCTTTCCCATCCTGCTGGAGTACATCCCCTGACCTCAGTCCTTTCCGTCCCGTTCCAGGGCACTCTCTGACTTCATCCCCTCCCTGACTGCCTCAGTCAGGGCAGATCTTGTTGCGCTGCAGTAATAAGTGGCCCCACTCTCAGTCTGAGGGGCTAATAGCTACTGAGGCTTTCTCCTTACTCATGGTTCATGCCCCTGATAGGTCTGATGGGGCTCTGCCTAATGTTTCCTCGCTCAGGGACCCTGGGGCACAGAGTCTCAGCTGGAGGCATCACGAGTTGCCCACTCAGGAGTGACATATGTTGCTCACGCTTCATGGTTAGAACAAGTCATGAGGTCACATGTAATATAGAAGGGAACGCAGCCCTACCACATACTCAGAAGGAAGAGAGACCCGATATTCCCGAACAACCCTAGTAGTGACCTTCACATAGACACATTCTCATCCCTGTGCATGTTCTCATTTCTAGCCATACCTTTGTCTGCAGTTGCCCCCATCCCTGGTCATACCTGTCAGAGTCCCTGCATCTCTGACCATGTCTCCACGGGGGAGGCTGGACCTGTGAGACCGAGTCCTGGTGTTTCTGTCCGCTCACGTCCTCTGTCTTACAGCACTGCTTACGGCCATGGCTGATTGCCCCAGGGGCGGTGAGCTCTCATTGCACAGGATGGTGGTCACTCATTGTGTCCCCAGCACAGACTCTGGCACAGAGGAGGAGACATGTTGACGAAGCAGGGGCAGTTGAGTGAATGACAGAAGGAGCCTGTGGAAGAGCAAAGTGCTCCTCACCCTGGCGGATCTAAATGGCTGAGCGAGCATCCTGATTTCTCCCACTGACTGGTATGGTCAGAGAGGCCTGGGGGTCTCGGGGGGAGTGTGTGTGTGTGTGGAGGGCAGTGGAGACCCTGGTAATTCAGATACACCCTTAGGACCTGGGCTTTGACCTCAGTTAGAGGCAGGTTTGTGTTGGCTGACCTCACGAGTGTCATCTCAGTGCTGGGAAAGAGTCTCACCAGATCAACACACTCGTCCAGCTGGTAGATCTAGACCAGTGGCCCTCAGACTTCCTGTCCCCCACCCTGACACACATGGCAGATGACATCCACATGAGTGTTTTGTTATGGACACATAGCTGGTGAGCAGAAGCATGGGGCAGATAGACTCAGGCTCGTGTGCAGTTCCCTGTGACTAGCTGTGCGTGTGTTTGCTGCTTTCTTTTCCCATGCAAGGAAACTCATCTGAAAGCAAGTGAGTAAGAGGAATTTTTTGGCTGCAAGTGATATAGAACCAGTTAAAATAGGCTTATGCAAACAAGAGAACTTGTTTGTTCATCCAAATAGTCCAGGGTAAATAACTTCAGGCATGGCTGAATCCAGGCACTCGAGTGATATGGCCAGAGGTCTGTTGATGAGGGCTGTCTGTTCAGAACAATGTGTTGACATTTTCTCAATATTTACTTTATTTTAGGTATGATGTTAATACTTTACATCATGTCCCATCACATTTAATTCTCTAATAGCTTCTGCTATTAGTTACATAATGCAACCAAAGAAATGAAGGCTCAGAGAGGCTTCATAACTTGCCCAAGAACACACAGCTAGTAGATGGGAGATCGAAGATTCTATTTCTAACTGTCTGACTCTACAGCCTGTACCCTTAATTATGATCACATTTATTCTTCCAGCTTGAGATCTGTATTCTAAAAGATAATCATGCTGATCACAACATTCCAGACCCTCTCACTAAGATCCCAGGAGGCAGGTTCCCTAAGGAGAATAGAGACTAGAGACTAAAAGCATTGGAGATGCTAATTATCACCTGCCATTCATCACACTTGTGTGGGAAATTTCTGTCCTCCCAGCCTGTGACTCCTTAAACTGCAATCATTCTGGCAGATAACTTCTCTGCCTCTCTTTCTTGCCATGGTTGATTGGATTAGCAGTGGTCACATGACTCCAGAATGGCCTATCTATAGGCTGGCTCACCACCTATCACTTGTGTGGCCTGACTTGCAAAGATGAGCTTGGCCAATCAGCTTCTTTTCTGGAAATTCCCAGATGGTGGTAGCAGTTGAACTTGAATGTCGGATTGAGATGCCTAGGGGGTTCTAGGGGAATGTGAGGGTCTCCACCGCCCTACACACACACACACACACACACACACACACACACACACACACACCTGAGACTCCCTAGGCATCTCTGCAGCAGCTATGTTTGGCACCTGAATCGTGGAAGGAGCCAGGTGGTAGAGAGATCAGGACAGCTGCACGAGGAAGAGTAGAGATACCACAAAGCAGTGGCTTTCTCTAAAGGTGAGTAGGTCTCAAATGGGCTGGGACTGTCTCAGCTCTCCTTTCCCATTTCATGCACTGAACAAGTAACTTCCCTAACTCCAGAATGCTTTCCACACCTTGTGGCTTTAATCATTTCCTTTTGTCTTTCTTCAGTTTAAAGGGGCAAAGAGTTTCATTTATTTCCGTTAGATTAAATAAATACTATTTAAAATTATTTTTTATAATTAATTATTTGCCAGTGGGCATGTGCACTTGCGAGAGAGAGAGAGAGAGAGAGAGAGAGAGAGAGAGAGCAAGCAAGCCTCTTCCAGTGGAGTATGGTCATGCTGCAATCCCCTTTTCTTTAATTCTCCATTCTGTCAGAATCCTTGATGCATGTGTGCCCAGCATGTTTTTCAAGCAACCAGGGCAAAGAATTGAACCTTGTCCAGTTATGTGAGATCTGGCTTCCTCTGCATAGTGCTTAACCTCTGTGCTGTGTTAAATTCATAAAAACGGAGACCAGCAGATAGTGTGATGGCTACGTTGCTGGACTCCCATGCAGTTGATCGCAGTTCGAGTCCCAGACCCAGTGGCTTAAACTCATGCCGGGCAAGTGTTTGTGCATGCCCAAGATTCTGAGAGGAGAATGGAGGAGAAGGGATTGTGGCTTGGCCAACCTCCCGCCACCCCTGGGGGGTGATTTCTCACTTTCTGTCTCTCTGTCTCCCTGGTGAGCACATGCGCCCTATAGCAAAAACCTCTCCAAAAAAAAAAAAAAAAAAGAAAAAAGAATTTAATAGCTATTTATTAAGGTTCAACCTTGTGTATTAAGATGTGTGCCAGGTTCTATGAACAGGGCTGAAGTCTGGCAGGAGACATGGATTACTTGACTGTTCTTATTTATGTCTTTGAGCACACTTGTTCAAGAGTTTCTTGAGGTATGTGCCTGGGAGCACAAGTGCTGGTTCATGGGATTTTCTTACCCAAGACTTGAGAGGCCAATCCAACCTGCTTTTAAAAGCAAAAATTCTTGTTCATACTTTTTTGCCCATATTTTTTTCTAATGGATTTTGCCTTTTTCTCACCAGTTCATAAGAATTCCTAATTTGAACAATATTCTTTTGTTGACTTGTTTTCTCTCTTACGTGGCTACATTCTTGAAAATATTTTCAAACACTATGGCTAAAACTAAAAATGTCCACTGGAAATCTTCCTCAATCCATTCCCCTTTCCCCCCAGTTATAAACACTCCTATTAATTAAATATGTTTTCTTTAGATCTTTTCCTACGTATTTGGGCACACATTTGAACATACATGCACACACAAACACATTCCTATCGGGATATATTACTTTCTTCTGTTTGTTCTAATACATGTGGGGTCATGCTGTACCTATTCTCCCACAATATTTTTATTGCACTGTATGTCTTGGACATCTGTTTATGGTCATTTATCTAGATCTTGTTTTTTTTTTTTAATTTTTATTTGCTGCATAGTATTCTACAATATGGTGCTATTACTTTAATTTAGTCATTCCCATATTTGTGGACATTTGGGTTGTTCTCAACATTCGAATTTTACCAATGATGCCTGTTAATGCCTCTGTGAGCCCATATATAAATAGTTCTCTGGGATACTTACTTAGCAGTGGCCTTTCAAATTTTTAACAGACGCTGTTAGATTGTATCCCCCTCTTCCAAAGGTACCATTTATCAGTTCCTCTCACATCAAAACCTGCATTTCCCTGCACTTTTATCAATCTTGGCCACTTTCATTCTGTATACCTCTCATTCAACAGGTCTGGAGGGATTCCTTATTATTCTAATTTCTATTCTCATAGACCTCGTGCATGTTAGCTGGCCCTTAGTCTTTGTTGTGAGTTGCTTGTTTTTTTATCCTTTGTCCATTTTGCTGTTGTGTTCCTTGCTTTTTCTTGCTGATGGAAAGCTGTTAATTTTTTGACAGTTATGTGTGCTGAAAACATTCTGCATGCCCACCTGAGTTCCAATCGATAACTTTACCTAGTTCAGTTGAAAACAGTCTGTTTCAGAGAGACTGCTTCTGGGACCAGAGATGTTTGAGTCGCTGAGTACACTGGCCTCGCCAGCCCAGTTAAGCAGTGGCTGCCTGTTGAGCATGAGATTTTGGGAGATGCAAGCCTCGTCTCACATGGTCATGTGGTTCCCTCAGTTTCTCCCCAAGGAGGTGGTTGAGTTCAGGTGCATGGAGCTTGGTTACCTGGGATGGCATACTTGTCATCTCGATAATCGGCATTTATCGTGGGCTTCCTCTGTCCATGTCACCATGCATACACTTCCCCAAACGTTATAGCAGCCCCGTGAGCCACGTGTGATCATCCCCACCATACAGGTGAGGAAACCGAGGCTTGGAAAATGCATTTCAGCTTCACGGAACTACATAGCTGGGTTAGGAGTCAAGTGTGGTGGTATCTGATTCTACATCCCACATTCTTCTCATTGCAGTATGGCACCACTGCAAAGGTCAACAACAGCAGAGGTTGCTCCTGCTACCCCTGTTACTACTGCTATTACTGTTACCACTCCAATGGCTAACCCTACTAACACATACTGCTCTTAGAACTACCACTGTCACCATTGCTATTATACATTAATTAATGTATTGTAATGAATGCTGTTCCTGTGCTAGGCATATTTCTGGCAACAAACAGACTTACATCAAAATTTCCATTTCCCTGCCCTTTTATCCTAAAAGTGATTATGTTTTAGTAGATGATCAAGTGAGTACTTTTTGAGATCTGCCCATTTACCAGGTGCTGTGCTTGGTGCTTTATAGACATTACTTCATTTAGTTCTCATGAACACCCTGGAAGTTGGTAGAAGTTTTCATTCTCTGATCTTGGCTCAAATGGTACCTTCTCAGAGAAGCTTTCTGACACATTGTGAAAAAGGGGTCCCCAGTTCTTGCCCTCCTGTCACCCTGTGTGCTTCCTTTATTGTTCGCGTCACTATTTGTTGATTGTCCTCCTTGCTATATTGAAAGTGAATCGACTGGCCATATCTGTTGGGTTTATTACTAGCATTCAGCACAGTCCTTGACACAGTGGGCAACCAATATCTATGTATCTATGTATCTATCTATCAGTCATCTATCTATATCTATCTATCATCTATCTATAATAATTATTTGTTTAACTTTATTATTATTTTTAAGTTTGATGAGAGAGAGAGAGGGAGAGAGAGAGAGTAAGCTGCCAGTTCTGAGACTCAAATTGCTGTCAGTCATGTGGGAATCCAGCACCTTAACCACCATGCCACCTGCTAGCCTCACCAATACATGTTTGTGGAATGACTTTCTATTTTATAGGTGGGAAACTGAGGCTCAGAGAGGTGAGTAAATTTCCCAAGGTCCCACTGTCAAAAGAGGCATAAGTAGGTCTCAGATTTCCATACTTCTGATTCCAGTGTCCAATTTTCATTCACGATAAATATAGGGACTTCTTGATTTGAAGGCTGGGTGCTGGGGTTCTGGGTGACACCCAAAGATATGTTCAGGTAAAAAGTGCTTCACTGGCTTTAAAAAAGTCAATCACTTGGCCCCTCAAAGTGTTCTGGGAGTCACTATAGGTTTCAAGAGGCCACCTCCCTGAGTTCACACTAGCAGGTTGGTGTCTGGTAAAATGCCACCTGCCTCCCTAATACAAGAGGCTTCTGTTCCCTTTGTTGTGTTAGTCTTTCAGGATCAGGGGGGAAATGTAGAAAATAAAGCAAAATGAACCTTTGACCAGTGAAAATCTTAGAAACACCCAGTAGCAAACCCAACTGAGTGGAAGATCATGATGCCTGATGCTGCAGTGAGTAGGAAGGAAGGAGCTGGCCCCAGCGATGTTGAACTTCCTGTTCTTCCAATGTGCATGTCCTTGCTCTCTTTTTAAAAGAATTATGTATTTAATTTTATTTATTAATTATGTATTATGTATTAATTTTTATTTATTATCATTATTATTTAAAATTATCATTGATAATTATCAAATGATCAAATTATCATTTGATCCACTTGAAGTTCAGGATCAAAGTGCCAGAATTGTAAGAAACTGAATTTCTGTTGTTTAAGCCCCTCAGTCTATGGTATTTTGTTATGGCAAGTTGAGTAGACTATGAGACTGATGATCCCTCTTGGGAAAACTGAGGCAGTTCCGCACCTCTTTGTCCTAGCTCTAGCCTGTTGGTTTAGATGGAGGCTCTCTCACATGGGTTGGCTGGCCTGGGACCAGTGGCTGTGGCCAAGGAGAGTTGTGCCACCAGCAGTTTCCACCTTTGGAGCCCTTGTGGTCTGGGAAATGCATTTCCTGTAAACCTCATTAGGGTCAAATACATAGCAACGTGCCATTAATATATTTAGCTAACTGTTTAATTGGGCTATTGGCAACAGTTTCAAAGGAGTCAGACTGAATAACAACAGAGTATGTCCACAATTGAGAAAAATTATAACGCACTGGCACACAGGCACTGCGAGAATACTGCCAAGTCTATTATCAACGCCAATCTACCCAAATCACTTTCTTTAGGTGGGGATTTGTTTTGCTTTTCTGAAGGAAATGTGGCTTAATTATGTTCAGTTTTAGAGCACTATGAAATATCAATGAGAGACCCAAAATATACTAATATTTTTCTCCTTGAACTCTCCTCCTACATAATTGACTGCTCTGCCATTTGTGAGGGAGGCTTAACCTTGCTTGGAAAAACAGAGCAGGGAGCATTTTCTGATTCTCAGGACTCTTCCTAACAGCAGGCACAGAGGCCGAAGTGTGTTTCTAGCCCTGGTAGCTCAGACCCTGGAGACATGTCCTGCGTAATCTTTGGCCCTCTCTAGCACACTCCATGCAATGATTTCACGGCTGTGTCCCCTCCAAAGTTCATGTTGAAACTTAATCACCAATGTAACAGTATTCACAGGAGGTGATTAAATCAATAGGGTGGAGCTCTCAAGGAAGAGATTTGACATCCTTATGAAAGATCTTAATGGAGAGAGTTCTTTTCCTTCATCATTTTATGAAAGGACATGATGTTCTTTCCTTTTGAAGGATACAGCATCAAGGTGACACCTTGGAAGCCAAGAGCAGTCCTGACCAGACAGATGGACTTGCTGATGCTTTGATCTTGGACTTCCCAGACTCCAGAACTGTAGAAAATAATTTCTGTTCTTTATAAATTACTTATCACAGGTATTTTTACTATATCAGCACAAAATGGACTAAGACACCTTACCTATTTTTTTTTTTTTCCTCCAATTCTTTGGGATTTTCTGTATGTAGACAATCATGCCATCTCCAAGTAGGGACTGTTTCATTTATTCTTTTCTGATCTGTATGTATTTTATTTCCTTCTGTTATCAAATAGCACTTGCTATGCATTTTTGTGCTACATTGAATGAAAGTGGTGACCGTGGACAGCCTTGACTTTTTACACTATGTTAGGAGAAAGTATTTAGGGTCTCAACATTAAGTAAATATTAGCTGTGAGTTTTTTTTTTTTTGTAAATATTCTTTATCAGGTTGAGGAAATTATCTCTCTCTTCCTAGTTGTCTGAAGTTTTTTTAAAAATTTTATTTTATTTTTTATTACTATTACTTTTAAATTTGGCCACACACACACACACACACACACACACAGAGAGAGAGAGAGAGAGAAGAGAGAAATTTGTCAATTTTTATTGATCTCTTCAAAGAACCAACTTTTTGTTTGATTTGTTCTATTATTCTTCTACTTTTAGATTTTCTAAAATAAGTAAATGGTTAGAGACATATTTTTTATTTTATTTATTTGTTTGTTTATTTTAATTTGGCTAGAGAGAGAGACACAGAGAGTGAGAGTGAAAGTGAGAAATAAAGTCACCAGGTCCGGGACTTGAACCGTGGTCGACCATGTGGGAGTGGCCAGTGCCTTAACCACCACACCACCTGCTGGTCCCAATCTATTTTCAGTTTTATTGATTTGTATTCTTACTTTTCTTCTGCTTTCGTAGGTTTTATTTTGCTCTTTTTTCCTGTCACTGAGATGGTAGCTTATGTTATTTGAGAGTTTTACTCTTCTCATACAAGCCTGTAGTGCTATAAATATCTCTTTCAACATTGTTTAAACTGTGTCCACAAATTTTGTTATATTGTATTTTCATTTCCATTCAGTACAATGTAATTTTAAATTTCCCTTGACACCTCCTCTTTGACCCATGCTTTTTTTTTTTATAAGTATATTGTTTAGTTTCCACATGTTTAGAGAGCTTACTGTTTTCTTTCCATTATTGATCCTTACTTTGATCCCACCGCAGGCAGAGGATACTCAGTATAATTCAAATTCATTGAAATGAGTTTTGCTTTATAGCATACAGTACAGTCTATTTGGGTGTGTATTTTGTGGGCACTTGAAAGAATGTGTATTCTGCTGATGTTGGGTGGAGTGTTCCTTAAATTTCAGTTAAATCTTATTTGTTGGTGGTATTGTTGAATTCTTTTGTATCTTTCCTGGTTTTCTGATTAGTTGTTTTATCAGTTGTTGAGACTAGGTGTTAACATCTATGATTATGACTGTGTATTTCTCTATTCCTCTTTTCAGTTACAGCAGTTTTATTTTTTTTTTTTTTGAAAGGTTTTTGCTATAGGGCGCGTGCGCTCGCCAGACAGACAGAGAGAGACAGAGAGAGACAGAGAGACAGCGAGAAATCACCCCCCAGGGGGGGATGGCCATGTTGCAATCCCTTCTCCTCCGTTCTCCTCTCGGGATCTTGGGCACGCACACACACGCGCCCGGCCTGAGTTTTAAGCCACCGGGTCTGGGATGTGAACCGCGGTCGACTACGTGGGAGTCCAGCGACATAGCCATTATGCTAACTGCTGGTCCCAGTTACAGCAGTTTTTGCTATATATATTTTATAGCTCTGTTGTTTGCTTCATACATATTTAGGATTGCTATATCTTCTTCATAGATTGACCTTTTAATATTTATATGATGTTTCTTTCTGTCTCTGGTAAAAGTCATTATATATTTTTCTATGCAAAAATGTGTCATGATTTTTCCAACAACCCGCTATTTTTGCTCTGAAGTTACTTTATGTGATATTAATATATCATGCTTTTTTTGGTTTGTTACTTTCAAGCTACTTACATTAGTATATTTGATGAGCGTATCATTGTACCATTGTCAATCCCTGTCTTTTTTTCTTTTGAGAGAGATTTTTGCTATAGAGTGTGTGCTCTCTCTGGAGAGATAGAGAGACAGAGAGAAATCATCCCTCAGGGGAGATGGCCATTCCACAGTCCCTTCTCCTCCATTCTCCTCTTGGATCTTGGGCATGCATGCACATGTGCCCAGCGTGTGTTTGAAGCCACTGGGTCTGATATTCAAACCATGGTCGATTATGTGGGAGTTCAGCAATGTAATCATTACACAATCTGCTGGTCTCAATCCCTGTCTTTTAACAGATGCATTTAGAGTACTTATATCTGATTTAGTTAGAGCTTAAGTTTGTCATTCTATTTTTTGTGTTTGTTATTTTTGTTTTTCATTTCTATTTTCTTTTTTCTGCCTGTGGGCTAGTTGAACAATTTTTAAAATTCCACTTTGATATGTCCATAGTTAATTTTTTTTACATTTTATTGAGTCAGTATAGATCTTAATTAATCTAAATACTTTAAGTAGCAAGTGCAGCTGATATATACATATCTATAAACACATGTCTGACTTAAGGCCTAAAGTTCAGTGAGTATAATGAACATACTATAAAGTAGCACCTACCTGGGGCTATATAGCTTACTGCAGTTGTTAAATAAGTATTTTTTAAAGTGCATTTTTTAATTTCAAGAAATACAGGTTTAGTTTTACTAGATCAAAATAAAAAACCATTAAGAGAAATTTGCTTAAGACTTAAAGCCAGGAAAAAGGTTAGGATTCAGTTCAAACAGTAGGAAGATGAACCTATCAACAGTTCAAGAAAAGACAAAAATCCTTAAATCTGGAAAACAAAGCATAGAAGAAAATCAGTAATGTTTTAGTCAAAGGTCATAAAATTCTATTTCACCAGCTCAGTCTCATGTAATTAATCTCTCTTCTATTGAATTTGCAGTGTTACTGTGGTCTGATCTTTCTGTTTAAGTTCTGGAAGTTAACATTCAACTCTGGACTTGTCTCTACCATTAGGCTGGTCATTTTCTTGGTTGTTTTTTGTACTCTTATTTCTGTGTGTCCAACTTTAGTTTTCCTGGTATAGCGATCCATCAACAATTCTGGGAAGTGTTGGTAAATTCTTTCAGGATTTGTTTATCTGAGAATGTTTTTATCTTTTCTTCCCATATGAAGGATAATCTTGCCAGGTAAGATCCTTGGTTTTTCACTTAACGCTTTGAATATATTTTTCCATTCTTTCTTTGCTTGCATTGTTTCTGATGAGAAGTCTGATGTTAACCTAATGGAATATCCTTTGAAAGTAACTTGACATTTCTGTCTTGCCAGTTTTAGTATCTTGTCTCTGTCTGGTTTTGGTCAATCTGGGTATGATGTGCCTGGGGGAAGATCTTCTTGGGCTGATTCTATGTGGGGTTCTTTGTATTTCTTGGGTCTGGATATTTGAATGCCTCTCTAGGTTTAGAAAGTTTTCATACAGGATTTCGTGAAATAAATTATCAATGCCATTATTAGTTTCTTCACCTTCTGGGATACCGATTATCCAGATGTTTGGGCATTTAATGGGATTTAGTATTACTTGTGTATTGTTCTCATTTTTTGGGTTATTTTCTCAGTCTTTTTAGTGAATTTTTCTTGGTCAGAGATTCTATCTTCTACATCTGAGATTCGATCTTCTCCATGATCTCATCTGCTTTTAATACTTTGAAGGGAGGGTGAAGTCTGGAAAAAGTCTTCAATTGTCTTGTCCATAGTGTTTTTGAGTGTACCTCTGTGTATGTTTTTTTAAGTGATTTATTTGTATATTACATTATATATACATAATTTATAACAGTCTTCTTTATCAATTCAGGTAAAATGTGGAAACATTTCATACTTTCACATCTTTTTGCTCACCCCCTTTATAACTGTCATATTTCTTGTACAGACATTTTAAAACTCATCAGATAGTGTTATAATATTTAAATCTAGAATAATTTATAAAATTCAAGAGAAGAAAACCACTGCATTTATCATATCTTTGCTCTAATCTTTTAAGTTTCCCCCCTTTTTTATTTCCTTTTTGTTTAGGTAATTTTCTCTTTTTTTTTAAAGAGAGATTTTTGCTATATAGAGCATGTACTTGCCAGAGAGACACAGAGAGAGAGATAGAAAGTGAAAAGTCACCCCCCAGAGGGGATGACCACACTGCAATTCCTTCTTCTCTATTCTCCTCTCAGGATTTTGGACACATATTCAAATACACTGGCATGAGTTATAAGTCGCCGGGTATGGGACTCAAACTGCAATCGACTGTGGGAGTCCAGCATAACCATTACACCATCTGCTGGTCCCATCATTCGGTATTTTTTAAAGTAGGTCTTCTGGATAACAAATTTTCTTAATTTTTTTTTTTTTTAATCTGAGAAAGTTCTGAACTCCCTTTATCTCTGAGGATATTTCTACTATAGAATTTTTTATGTAGAATTTTAGGTTTACAGCTCTTTTCTTACAGCTCTAGAAAAATGTGCTACTTCCTACTGGCTTTTATGGCTTCTGATGAGAAATCAAAGGTCATTCTAACTGTTTTTTTTTTTTCCTCAAGTGTATTTATTCCATTCATTACTTTCAATATTTGTTTCTTTTGTCTTTAGTTTTCAGAAGTTGACTGTTTGTCTTCGTGTGAATTTCTTTGCTTTTTATTCTGTTTGGAGTTTGCTGAATTTGTTTAAT
Organism: Tupaia tana; assembly: GCA_026018925.1. NCBI lineage: Eukaryota > Metazoa > Chordata > Mammalia > Scandentia > Tupaiidae > Tupaia > Tupaia tana. Next base: position 62,935,380 of record JAKSZU010000016.1, read on the forward strand.
TTGTAGGGTTTTTTTTTTGTCTTTTGCCAAATTTGAGAAGTTTTCTGCCCTTAACATCTTTTAGTGAGTTTTCATTTCTGTCCTCTTTCTCCTCCTCTTCTGGGATTCTAATGTTAGATATTTTGTTGCAATCTAAGAGGTCCTTAAAGCTCTGTTTAATTTTTAAAAAAGTATTTTATATTAATATCATAAAAAATCTAAATCAATGCAAATATATCTATGATGAACAAATCAAAAGTTTAAGTAAAACTGAAATCATTATTACTGATTTTTCTTTTTGCCTCAGACTCAACATGGCTGGGCACAACAATTTTTATTTAAATTTTTGATACTTCATCATGAATGTACATTGATTGTGATTTCTTTCTTTCTTTTTCTTTCTTTTTTTGAAGTTCTGTTCAATTTTTTAGAGTCTCTTTCCCTCTGCTGTTCTGATTAGATAATTTATATTATTCCATCTTCAAGTTCATGGATTATTTCCTCTGTCCTTTCCTTTCTGTGGTCAAACCATACACTGAGTTCTTTATTTCTTTTCTTTTTTTAAATAAGCTCTCAAATTTCCATTTGGTTCTTTTTATCTTCTGTATCTTTGCTAAGACTGTTCCTTTTCTGAGACCTATTTATTCATTTGTTTCAAGTCTATTTGTAATTGCTTTTGGAAACATTTTTATGATGGCTGCTTTAAAAATCTTTGATTTTTTAGCCTTTTGTCAGTTTCTTTGTTAGGTAATTATAGCATGTCAGTGTTGGCATCTATTGATTACATTTTTAAAAATCAGATTGAAATCTTCCTAGTTCTTGGCATGATGAGTGATTTTTGGTTGAAACCTAGACATTTAAAAATCATTTACTTAATTTATTATTATTATTATTTTTAAGTTTGCTATAGGGCACATATGCTCACCATGGAGAGACAGAGAGATAGAGAGAGACACACAGAGACAGAGAGGGAAAGTAAGAAAGCAAGCCACCAGGTCCAGGACTAAAACCACAGTCGACCATTTGAGAGTTCAGTGCTTTAACCACCACACCACCTGCTGGCCCTAAAACCTGGACATATTTATATTATGTTATGAGACTGTTTATCCTATTAAAATCTTCTTTTAAAATGGCTTCCTCCTGACACTTCCATACTATTTTCCAAAATGGCTATACTAATTTACATTCTTGCAAACAGTGTAAATGAATGCACTCTTCTCCACGTCTTTATCAGCATTTGTTATTGGCTTTTTGATAATAGCTATTTTAACTGGGGGGAGATGATATCTCACTGTGGTTTTGATTTGGATTTCTCTAATGATTAATGATGTTGAGTATTTTTTCCATAGGTTTGTTTGCCATTCATATGTCTTCTCTCTTTTTAGAACTGTTTATTTAGGCCATTTGCTCATTTATTAACTGGATTATTATTGTTATAATTATTATTATTTTTGCTGTTGAGTTGTTTTGAGTTCCCTGAATACTCTGGTTATTAATTCCTTGTTAGATGGATAGTGTGCAAATATTTTCTCCCAGCTTTTTCAGATCATCTCTTCACTCTGAGTTATTTCCTTTGCTGTACAAAGCTTTTTATTTTGACGTGATCCCACTTGTCTAATTTTACTTTTCTTGCTTGTGCTTTTGAGGTTTGATTTATAAACTCTTTGACCATACCAATGTCTTGAAGTGTTTTCCTATGTTTTCTTTTAATAGCTTCACAGTTTCCAGTTTTATGTGTAAGTATTTAATTTATTTGGAATTGATTTTTCATATGGTGAGAGATATGGGTCTACCTTCATTCTTCTGCATATGAATGTCTAGTTTTCCTAGCACCATTTCTTGAAGAGACTGTCTTTCCTCCAGGGGAAATTCTTGGCACCTTTGCCAAAAATAAACTAGCTGTATACACATGGATTTATTTTTGGGTTCTTGGTTCTGTTCTATTGGCCTATGTGTCTGTTATTTTGCCAGTACTATGCTATTTTTGTTACAATGGCTATATGATAGATCTTGAAATCTGGAGTATGACACCTTCAGCTTCAATATTTTTGCTCAGAATTGCCTTGGATATTTGGAGTTTTTTGTGATTCTATACAATTATTTTTTCTATTTCTGAGAAGAAAGTTGTTGGTAATTTGATAGGTATTGCATTGAATCTGTAGATTGCTTTTGATAGTGTAGACATTTTAACAATATTTGTTCTTTCAGTCCATGAACATGGGATGCCTTTGTATTTTTCTGTGTCATTCTCAATTTATTTCATCAGTGGATTCAAATTTTCATTATAGAGACCTTTAACTTCCTTGGCTAAATTTATTCCTAGGTATCTTATTTTCTTTGTAGCTATTGTATCTACTTTACTTCTGTTTACACCGGAGAGGAGAGGGGCTCCTTGTTACTGCAAGGCAGGGGTGGACACCCAGATTGTTACTGTGTCTCCACTGATACTTCTCTGGCTGGAAGACATAGGAGTGCCTCATTTTTGATCCCCACTTGATCTTTAATGACACCATGGTCATGGTGACCTCATTATCACTGGGCAGTGATGAAATTTATCGCTTGGGGACAATGAGAGATACCTATGATGGGGGCTCATTACCATCCTGTGGGGAGAAAATTTCTCTACTAGATGTTCTCTGATACCACTCTGGGAGAGGAGTGGCTGCCTTGTTACAGCCTGGTAGTCTAGACTTCACACTCTGCCTTTGCTCACATGGGTAGTGGTAGGGGAAGTGTTTTTCTGCAGTGTTTTGTTGTAATAGAGTAGTTATTGTATGTCTGCACATGCTCTGCCTTGCTAGGTTGCCCCTTCCCTATTCCTTTGGCTGGAAAGAATAAATTTTTATTGCATTCTTGGTCCATACCTGATGTTGTTTCTGGATTGCTGTTTTCTTTAGCTCCAAGTCTGGGATATATGAGGCAAAAATAAAACCCAGAGGGTTGAATGTTTATCAGAAACTCTTGAAGATGCTTCCCAAAGGAAAAAGTGGTTCTGGAAAAGGACATAAAGGGGGAGCAGCATCTGGAAGTGATAGTGCTGACAAGAAGGCTCAGGGTCCCAAAAGTGGTGACAATGTTATAAAGGTCAGACACATTCTATGTGAAATACATGGCAAAATTATGGAAGCCATGGAAAAGTTAAAGTCTGGAATGAGTTAAATGAAGTGGCCACACAGTACAGTGAAGATGAAGCCAGGCAAGGGGGTGACATGGGTTGACTCACCAGAGGGCTTATGGTGGGACCATTTCAAGAAGCAGCATTTGCCTTGCTGGTCAGTGCCTGTGTTTATAGACCCACCAGTTAAGAAAAAAATTGAATATTATATTATCATGGTTGAAGAGAAAAATTAAAATCATATGAAAGACTGAAAAAAATCCAGAAAGTTCATCATCACATTGAGTCTCAATGTCCTTATTCATTGCACCTTTAGAATCTTATGATTATTTTATATTGGGTTGTCAGAAAAGTCATGATGCATTTTTGCATAGAAAATTTATGTCATGACTTTTCCGACAACCCAATATATAATGGCAGGTTTTTTAGTTGTACACAGTGGGAAGAATAGGGAAAAACATGTCTACTTCATCTTCCTGGAAGCATAGGTCAGTAAATAATATTTTAATGTGATATTTTAAATAATCAAAATGAATGCGTAAAAAAGTCCAGAGTAAATAGAATACGAACATTTGAAATAAAGATAGGCTCATATTATTGAGTTTTTCCTTTTGCCTTATACTTCAATATGGCTTACCAAAGCACTGTTACTGATCCTGTCTCTATTTAAAATGTTTTTATTTTGATCACCATGGGCTCTTTCATATCACTTGACTTTTAAAAACATCACAAGGCTTATTATGATTTTTGAGTCTTTTTTTTTTTTTTTGGTGGGGGAGGGATCCTTGCCTTTTATACCAAAGGCAACTGCCTCGCTTGTCTCACCCAAATACTGACCTTGGTTCATGTGGCCTTTGGAACTCTCCAGCTGGTGTGGTGGTGGCCACCTGATTGGAAGAGCATGTGTTTCAGTAATTCCAGCTGCCTGAGTGCTAGTCAGGAGGCCAGCCCTTCCTGAAGGCTGTGGTCATAGCCTGGTACCCATAGGAGTACATTCCCAAGTACTGCGAGGGCAGAGGTGGGCATCTGGGGCTGGTGCTGGGATATCCCTTCCCTCTCACTGCCATGAAAGCTAAACTCCAACAATATCCTCAAAGGCTGCCAAAGTGATTTTGTAACGTAAATGTTTGGAACTGCATAAGTAGAATAGAAACAAATATTTAGTGAATCGATTACCTCATAAATCAATCATTTGGCAAATGGATTTTCTATATATTTGAGTGTCCCTTGAGAGGCCATTGTTGCCACTGGCCTCAGCTCACCTTCAGGGCCTCCAGACTGCACCCTTCCTGACCCTCCTTCATTTTCCCTGATCTGGCAGGTATGTAGCAAGTAATTTCAGAATGTCTAGGGGGCCACGAAGGAAATGATGGGATGAAATAAGAGTAACTGAGAAGCAGAGGTGTCAGGAAGGCCCCCTCCAAGGAAAAGGAAGTGATGGTAAGCTGAAGGAGAATCAGCCATGAGAATTACTCCCAGCAGGGGGAACATCAGGTGCCAGTGAAAGCGGCAGGGGTGGGCCATGGCGAGGGGGCCAAACCCAGTCCACCCTGTGCCTCTGCCATCTCTGAGTGGTGTGCTCTCAGCTGGGTGCTGCAGCTTTTAGGAGCCTCATTTTTCTCATCTGTAAAAGGAAGATATGACCCATCTCTAAAGGCTCTAAAGGACATTTTCTCTAAAGGAAATGGGATATGAGCCAAGCATGGTCTGTTACTCATTTCTTAGTTTGTGCACTCAACAATAAGATTAAGCACAAGGTCCAAACAGGCAACAATCTCTGCCCCTGAGAAGTTAGTGAGAAAAACGAACAATGAATAAAGTAAATGAGGAAAATAAGGGGCTGCCAGATGTCAAGCCACAAAGGGGAGAATAAATCAGGGGAAAGGGATGGGGAGTACTGGGGAGAGGCTGGATTTAAAGTGCAGGATAGGGAAAGCCTCCCTGAGAAGGTGCTATTTGAGGAGCGATCTGAAGGAGAGGAGGGTGGAAGAGCATTCCTGGATGGAGAGACAGCATGTACAAAGGTCCTGGGGCAGGAGTGTTCTTGTGAGTTTGAAGGAGGAGAATGTGATAGGAGCAGAATGGGTGAACGGAAAGGAAGTAGACGGGAGCTCAGAGAGGGCATTGTATGGACTTTTTCTCAGATTTAGGCGGGAGCCACAGCAGGATTTTGAGCAGAGGAGGGACATAATCTGACTTAACATTTAAATATCTCAGTCGGGCTGCTGTGCTGAGAAGGCATTGTAGAGGGAGACCAGTGAGGAGGCAGCTGAGGAGGCAGAGGAAGTGGGAGGAAATTGAATCCTGGATTTATTTTGAAGGCAGGTCCAGTAGGATTTACTATGAATCAGGTAGGGGGCCTGAGAGACTCCTAGCCCTTGGGAGGCATCCTCTGGCCCTGTAAGCCCCTGCAGTGGGTGTTCTTTCCCTGGGGTGAGGATGACACTTGTTCTGATGCTACTCCTGTTTTGATCAGCCACTAAACAGGGACTGTAATGCCGGGCTCTGATTGTGGTGGGTGTTTGCATCAAAGGAAACCAGCTCTTTTTATACAACATACATTAGAAGGAGCTGCTCTGTGGGAGCGGTAGGCAGAGCTGGTGAGCGAGGAGCATCCCACAGGCTCAGAGCTGCACTGATGCAGGGGAGGGACGAGATCCTCAGCCTCGGCTCTCCACAGAGCCAGAATGGAATACAATGGAAAGAGGGCAGGGACTTCACCCAACTCGTTCCTTTGGGGCTGACACCCCCAGTTGCTTGGATTGCAAGCTGCACTACACAATGGGCACCACCCTTGACCACAGGGAATGGCTCTGCTCAGGGCATGCCCTCCCCGAGGCAGCCACGGACAATGACAGGCCGATGTGGAGATACCAAGGCCTGGTCCCCTGGCCTCAGTTCAGGGCAACCCTGAAAAGCCACCCAACTCCAGACCTTAACCTAGCACTGGCAGCACTTCAGTTGCACATGCTGCTTTCTCCTGGTCAAATCTTACTACCCTCACTTCCATATGGACCATCTCCTGAGAATACTCCCCACAAACCTCACCCAACATGCAGTCTCAGACCTTGTCTTATACACCCAGGGTGGCATGGCCGGGTCAAAGTGTAGCGATATATTTCGTTTTGGCACACTCACATTGGTAGAGTCTGAGTGCTCCTGTAGCTGTGCAGCCTTGACACCATTTGGTATTGTCAGTCCTTTTAACTTTTTTTTTTTTTGGTTGTAAAATCAGGCTACTTTAATGTTTTTGTACAATTTAATAAATAATCTTTTGATGACTGCAGACATGTAAGATCGGCTATAATCAGGAACATCGGTCATGATGGTTTTCCAGACTGGTGTATCATCTTCAAAAATTACAAGGAGTTACTTGTATGCAACTGCTATCAACCCATAAGACAGCATTTGTGCAGCCATCATGTTCAGGATTGTTGGTAACTTGGGCCTATTTCCCCCAAATAACTTTGCCTCTTTATGTCACAAGGCCCGTCACTCACATTCACCTCAATGACAGTACCTTTGGTGATAATGCCCAAAGTTGTATATAGCGGGGATGAGGGATTCTTCTTTACACCAAATATTGGCAGGCAAAAGGTGGCTTTCAGTTCAGGATGTGTTACTTGAACTGAAAACGTAAGCCCATTGGCCTAATCAACCTTTCATATTTAGGTGGTTTTCTAGTAAAACCATCTCCAACAAAGCAGGCTTTTGTAACCCTCCTCTTCCATGCCTTCTTTCTCTTTCCTGTTCAAATAACTTTTAATACTTTTGTTTCTCCCAGGGCTTGAACTTTGGGTAGAAGGACTTCCCATTTTCCTGCTTTCTCTTTCCGTTTTTGTTTAATCAGATTGGAAATTACTTTAGCTCGGGACTGTCCTTCTCTGTTCAACAGATAGGGAGGTACTGCTCCTTGGGGAGTCTTTTCATCATTCTTTTGGTTAGTGTTCCTCTTTTCATGCATCTTGATAGTCTTTTTCATTTGTATTTTCTCAGCATGGCGCTGTTTATGATAGAGCTTAGCCTTCAGACCAATCATCTTTTTTGCCTTCTTTGAACGTTCATGAGCCTTCTGACTTTCCTTTTTTCTCTCTTTCTCATGGTAATCTAAACAGTATCCATAGTGTTTATGATGTAATCCAATATATTCGTTTTGTGGCATGGTGACGGCTGCAGTCTCCGGGAGCAGCCTCCTGGATGCAAAGAAGTTGTCAACTTTCAGGTCTCAGACAGTCTTTTTAACTTTAACCAACCTGGTGGGGGTGTTTTGAATTCTCACAGAGGTTTAAAATTGTATTTTTCTTGAAGACTAGCTCTCTCTATTTTTTTTTTAAAAGACTTTAAAAAAAGAATTAATTTATTTAACTTTATTATTATTATTTTCCTGTTTGATCAGAGATCAGAGAGAGACAGAGAAAGAGAGAGGGAAAGTGAGAAAGCAAGTCACCAGGTCTGGGACTTGGACTGTGGTTGGCCATGTGGAAGTCCAGTGTCTTTAACCACTATGCCACCCGATGGCCCTTCTAGCATTACATTTTTAATATTACTGTTTCCAGGATGACTTGTTCTTGTAAACTAAGGGACATAGCCAGTATATTCTCCCTTTTCCCTGGGGACAGATTTAACCCACTTATTTCCTCTCAGGTGGCAGAGCTCCCTCAGTTGGGTAACAGGGCAGAAGGCCTTGTGAGCTTTTCATAGAATCTAACTTTTGGATATGGAAGGCTTGCTATTGTACTTTTTGAAGGGAGGAGACACATGGTCCAGTGTTTGCCAAGTTTACAACCTCTTTCCCTAATGTATTAGTTAGCTATTGCTGTGTAACAAATTACCCCAAAACTTACTGACTTAAGACAACATATTTTCTCACAGTTTCTGTGAGTTAAGTGTCCGAATGTGTCTTAGCTGGCTTACCTGTCAGAAACTCTGTAATCAAGGTGTTATCCAGGACCAAGTTTATCTCAAGGATCAATTCTGAAAAGATCCACTTCCAAGCTCACTCAGGTGGCTGTTGGCAGGTCTTGGGTCCTTGTTCACTGATGACTACAGAAGTCAGTTCCTTGTCATGTGGGCCTCTGCATAGGCTGCTCACAACAAGGTAATTGGCTGCTGTGAAGTGAGAGAGAGCAAGAAGAGCCAAGAGAAGACCAGTAAGCCAGAGCCAAAGTCTATGCTACCTAATCTTGGAAGTGACACTCCATGACTTTTGTAATGTTTTGCTCATTTGAAGTTAGCCACTAGGCCCAGCCCACACTTAAGGCAGACTAAATAATGACAGAAACACCATCAGGTTGCCTACTGTACCATAGAGGGACAGCCATTCCCTCCCCATCTGAAGCCAAGTTTATGTTCAGAGAGGCTACCCTCAGCCCACTTGATTAGCTCAGGATATATACCTTAAAGTAGCTGAGCCAATCAGACTTTGAGGTGATGCGATCAGGCTTCTGACACTTGAATAAGGATTAAAAACCAGGATGCTATGAGGTGTCCATCTTTCTCCATAGAGAAGCAAGGAAAGCCAGTTTGCAGAGAGGAGCAGGAAGCAGACACAGGCAGAGGCAGGGAAACAAGGCATTGGAATTAGAGAGAGAGAGAGAGAGACCGTGAGAAGCAGTTCTGGTCCTAGCTGGCAGGCTCAGCTAGACCCAGGTCAGTGTCCTTTGAGAGATGCATTGTCTTCACAATAAGCTCCTTTTCCTCAGCCTGCTCTTGCTTCTGTTTTGGCTATTTTGAGTGGATTTTCCCCCCTTGCAATGACAGAGCCTTGAGACAAAATTATATTTTCTCTGCTTGTTTCTTTTTTGTCCTTCTCCTTGCCTTTATCAAGTCTTTTTGAAATGGCGGCCTCTAGGTCAGTTGAGAGACAGGGAAGGGAGACTGGCAGTGTTGATCTCTCACTGCGTGCCTGGCTCCTCATGGGCATTATCTCCGACGTGTCACACAACAGTCCTACATGGGATGGGCTAGCATTACCCCACTCCACAGAGAGGGTAAAGTGGGCTCAGAGGCTGGGGGCTGGCTCTGAGGTGGCTCAGCTGTGCACTCTCCTGGGCTGGCCTGACAGGGAAGGATGAGCCTTTGTATTCTTCTACCCGGCTGGGCTGTAGTCACGCCCTTTGTCCATGACTGACTCTAAGGGCTGAAGGTGGTACACAACCACTTCTCATCAGTGCTTAAGGGCATGTGTCTTCTGTCCCTCACCCTCTTGCCTGCTACTGACAAGGTCTGGGACTGTCTAGGCTGCACCATAAACATGAAGAGCAGTTTCCTACAGAAGCTCCAGACTTCCCAACTTCCGTTGTTCTCACATCCAGAATCCTTAGTCACAGCTTCCTTCCTACAATGCTTTGCTCCACATGCTCTTTTTTTTTTTTTTTTTTTTTTTTTTTTGGAGAGGTTTTTCGCTATAGGGCGCGTGTGCTCGCCAGACAGACAGAGAGAGACATAGAGACAGAAAGCGAGAAATCACCCCCCAGGGGGGATGGTCACACCGCAATCCCTTCTCCTCCATTCTCCTCTCGGGATCCTGGGCACGCACGCACACGCGCCCGGCGTGAGTTGTAAGCCACCGGGTCCGAGACGCGAACCGCGGTCGACTACGTGGGAGTCCAGCGACATAGCCATTACGCTAACTGCTGGTTCCCATCCACATGCTCTTTGAGAATAACATAATATGCTTCCAGAAAGTTCTTCCTCATATCTATTTCATATCTCTTATGATGCAATTAAAACCCTGGCCAACCCCACTGGGTCATGGTGGAGAATGTACTGGCCAGAGAGCTATAGAGAGTTGAGTCCAAACCCTGTTCTCACCTTTGAGTTGCAAAACTGTGGTCAATGATTGGGCTTCTCTGAGCCTCATTTTCTTGTCTGTAAAATAGGAATGATAAATCTTACTCCCCCACCCCCACCCACCCCCACACGCAGAGTTTTTATAAGAACTGAATAGGTAGAAGTAAAGTCTGTAGCCTCACATTTGGCACATAAAAGCTCAATAGATCATAATTGCCTTTGTTATTATTGTAGTGTGTTCTGTCCTGGGAGTTCCTGGTAGCAGGGAAACCTTTAAGCACCTGCCTCCATGTGGACTTAATGTTCTCAGTGTGCCTGCTGCAGCCCAGTGCACCCTTGACCCCTTTGAAATGCCTCCTCAGCAAGTCGAGTCTCTCTCTGGGAATTTCAGGGCAGGATCCCTAGCTTTGAAGCCTTGGTTTGTTGCTAGATGCAGAGAAAACAAATATTGTTTTAGAAACATTAATAATTGAGAGGTTTTCAGCAGAGAATTGGCCAGCATTAGGGGAATTGAAAATTAAAACTAAGACACTACCTCAAGCTGATTTCCTGATGAATAATTCATGGGGCCAATGCCCACAAAGACCTAGAAGAGAAAATACCTTCTGTGTTGGTTCTCCCCACCACTGCTACCACTCCTATCACCATGACTTTTTCTTGACCCCTCGGTGGGGAAGAGAGGCTGGGAGAAGCTGTGAGAACTGGCCACACTGCAGGGTTCTGATGTGCATTTTCCTTGCTACTTTGTCGACAGGTTCTTTGGTGATCTTGATCAATCAGCCCCTCCCTGAGTGAGAGTCACACCATCTTTGAACTGACTTTGACTCTTGAAGAGACCTTAGGTACCATGGAGCCCTCGGTTCCCTGGGAGAACTAGGCCCCCATGCTTTTGTTGGATGGCAGCCTTTTCCATGTCCAGACCTTTCTCCTTCCTTCCTTCAGCGCATATTCACTGCATGTATATGTGGTGCCAAACACTGAGGATAGTGTCCTCCAGTAGGGAAATGGACCTGCAATCCAGGGTGACTGAGGAATACGGAGATGAGCAGGTGGTACAGTGAGAGCACAGGGTCTCTCCTAAATTTAGCAAGAGGTGGATCAGGGAAGGCTTATTGGTGGAGGAGACATTGAAACTGATTTCTACGGAGAGAAAAGGGTAGAAAAAGAAGGGCCACAGAAGAGTGAAGGAAAGAGGATCATTTAGGGACATAGGACATGTGTGAGAAGGGCTGGATAAAAGATTGGATCCTAGAAGGGCTTAAAGTGAAGTTAAGGCATTTGCATTTGGGCTTTACCCTGAGGGCAATGAAGAGCCAATGGAGATTTAAGCAGAGTGCTGGCACCACTACTGCATTTGTTTTAGAAAGTTCTTGGGACTGCTTTGTGAAGGGAGACCTTGGCAGTTCACATCACTAGTGGGAACCCTCAGAATGCTAGGTTACACCCTTCTCACCCTGTTCCAACTGGGTGCATGTCATCCTTTTAAAAACCATCATTCATCATGTTTCTGAAGCCCATCTAATCTTGAGCTGCCTTTGTGTTTCTGTATCTTTTCTTTCTGGGGGCAGGAGGAAGTGTGTAGGGCTTCTAAGGACACCCCCAGCCAACTCTTTTGTTGAGTTGTCAGCTCAAATCTGATTCTTCCTTTGGGGTAGGAAGGCAGCCAGTCTCCAAGGAGAACCCTCTTTATGGACCAGTCTTACTAGAGTGGAGATCTCTTAACTGGTGGCTCTGGGATAAATCTGGACCTGTGGATGTGTTACGTTGGGGAAATGTTTTGTTTGGAAAAAAGATTGTAAATAATCATTGCTAATGACTGAGTTGTGTCTCCTGTAGTATTCATATGCTGAAGTCTAAAACTCCAATTGTGATGGTATTTGGAGATGGGGACTTTGGGAGGGTTAGATGAGGCCATGAGGGTGGTGTCCTCATGATGAGATTTGTGCCCTTATTAGAAGAGACCCAGAGAGATCGCCCCTTCTCTCTCTCCCCAACGTAAGAGAACGCTGTAAGAAAGTGACCTAGGGTAGGTGGCATACTCTGTAGCATACTGAACTGGAGTGCTGGAAGTCACACGCTGACTACAGGTTTAGATCCCTGGGTCTGCCTGAAAACATGCCTATCACTTGTGGGTACTCAAGATTTTGAGTTGCTGGAGGGCTGCAAAAAGGGGATTGCAGCACGGCAGACCCTATCAAGGGTATCTCTACCTCTCTTGCGTGTGTGCTCATACACACACTCACTTACAAATAAATAATAAAAGAAAAGGAAGCCTCACCAGAAATCAACCCTGTTGGCACCTTGATCTTAGACATCTCACCTCCAGAACCGTGAGAAAATAACTGGTGTCATTTAGGCCACCCAGTCTGTACTATTTTGCTACAGCAGGCCAAGACAACGAATGCAATCACCAATCTTTAAAACCAGAAGATGTCTTGAAAAAGTCTGGATTTCTCATTTTCTGGAAATGGCACACATGGCAACAGTGGGTCTTTGTAGAAGGCAGTCATTGACGGGTGCTGGGTAGCTACGCCTCAGATGAGGCCCAGGTGTTCCAGTTTACCACAGTCCCCATTACCCTCTGTTGCCTTCCTTTCTGAGGCTGATGACAGCTGCTGTCTGTCATCCTTGCACTACTATTTGTCTTCAACAAAGCAAGGAGGAAAGTGAAATATTTCTTGATATTTACATCTCTATCAAAAGTAGAAAAATGTCTCTATTTCAAGATGAAAGAGAGAGTACATGTTTCTTGATGGAGAAAAAGAGTAATTAAGAGTTTGGTATTCAACCAAAGTCTATTTGGGTTGAAAGAGTACAACCTGAGGAGCTTTTTCAAATGTATCTGCAGGTGCTGACATTCACTCAGGTAACTGCCTGAGTCTGCACGCTCGAGGGCTTGCAGCCCTTGGGTTTGAGCGTAGTTCAGGGCTAACAAGATGAGGCTTCAAAATCCCAACTATCAGAATCATCTTCAACTATTCTTCCCAGACTTCTGCTTTTTGGGAGGTGGCTGGGGCTTCCTGAGGGACAAACATGGGTAAGTGGGAGCGACCGGCTCAGGCCTTGTGCCCCCGCCTTCCCCCAGGTGACTTTGCTTCCATCTGTGTGTGCATCCGCTTCTATTCATAGTGGGGCTGGGGGATGACTCCAACTGCTTTTAAAAATGCCATAAACTGTTGACTTGGGCCTGCTCGGTATCACAACAGTGGCATGCTGCTGGAACCAATGAAAGATTGCAGGTTCAGTTCCCTGGTCAACTTGTACATGCCAGGCATGTGTGTCCACGGTCCTAGTTAGCTGGGAAGGCTGGGGAAAATAGGCACAGTCTCTCCCTATGGAGGTAAAGACTCATGAGTGAGGCAGATTTTAAACAAAGAGTCACACAAATAAATGTGAAGTTACAACTATAATTCAGTGTTATGAAGGGGAGGGGGGTTCTTGAAGCTCTGAGGGTGTCAACAGTGGGGCTAGATCTGTACATAGGAAGACGTTTCCCAGGGAAGTGACACATGAGTTGAGCTCTAAAAAAAAAAATGTAGGAAGTAACAAAGTGAAGGTGGCAGAGCACATTCTAGGTAGAAGAATTGCTGATGCAAAGACTCTAGGGTAAATGGATCTGAAATGAAAGTACCACAGAGAGCGAAAAGAACATGGTATGTAATGTGTCTAGAATAGCCAGCAAAGGCCAGGTCCTGGGTGGTCATGGTGAGAACATTCTTTATTCTGAGAGAAAGGGAAAGTGAAGAGAGTATTATCAGCTAGCTTGTGCTGTATAACAAATAATTCTAAAATATAGTGGCTTAATAACCACCTCTTATTTAGCTCAGGATCTTGTAGGTCAGCAGTTTGGGCTTAATTGGTAGTTCTGGTCTGGGTCAAAGTCACTGATCTTTACTGGCCTTGTCCAGATGTCCATGGTCAGCTGGTGAATCATTCTGATACTAATAATGGAGGAAGAAATGGATATTGAATAGGCAATTACAACATCTTCTGTATATTCCTCTCCAATTCACTCTCCACGGATGCCTTGATCAGGATGGTTTATGATGATCTGTGGGTACTGAGGCTCTCCCCACGTGATTTTTACCTTCTACCTGATTAGCTTAGGCTTGTTCACACAGTGGCTGCAGAGTTTGAAGAGTGAGAATAGAAGCTGCAAGACCTCTCAGGGCCCAGGCTTGGTCAAAGCAAATCGTATCAACCCAGATTCGGGGGATGGAGAAATACTGTTCTTTTTTTTTTTTTTTTTTTTTTTTTTTTTCTTTTTTTGGAGAGGTTTTTCCTATAGGGCGCGTGCGCTCGCCAGACAGACAGAGAGAGACAGAGAGATAGAAAGCAGGAAATCACCCCCCAGGGGGGATGGCCACGCCGCAATCCCTTCTCCTCCATTCTCCTCTCGGGATCTTGGGCACGCACGCACACGCGCCCGGCGTGAGTTTAAGCCGCCGGGTCCGGGACTCGAACCACGGTCGACTACGTGGGAGTCCAGCGACATAGCCATTACGCTAACTGCTGGTCCCGAGAAATACTGTTCTTCATGGGAAAAGTTGTTAAGTGATGGAACATTTTTTGTCATCTGCAAGTTATGGTCTCCCAACCCAAGGCCTAGGGGCATAAAAGGCTAGGCCCCTTTAACTGAGAGCTAGACCAGCTTTGTGGTGAATTCACATTCCAGAGCTCCCTGAGGGATAGGCTGAGGACAGTCTCCAGCCAAGACCACATTGTTGCTTAACCCTTCCCTCTCCATCCTGCTTTTCTTGCTCCACTCTGCTGAGAACACTCTTAGAAGAAGCCCCATCTCAAGATCTGTTTCTAGGGGACCCAGCCTATGACACTCTCCTTCCTGTTCCCTGCCCATGATGAGCTGCTAAATGAGAACCTTGCTTACCAGTAGGCTCCTGGCTCAGAAAGAACTGTGACCAGCAGACTCAGTCTATTCAATTCACTGGTTTTGGACTAGGAAGAAAAGGAGAGGTCAGGAGCTCGAATTCAGCAGGAATAGGCACAATAATGTGAAGAAAGGGAGAAAGATGACCTCCTTCCAGGATGGTGGGCGGAGGCCATGGGAGCACTCAGGGAAGAGGCCTCAGATTCATTAAGTGTGGGAGGTCCACTGGCAAAGCCCTCTCTTTCCTGCCTCCCTGCTCCAGGCCTGTGTGAAGTCCATGGGCCGCTACGGTCCACTGGATGCACAGCATCAGTAAGCAACTCTCTCCCCAGTCCAGTTAATAATTCAGGAGCCAGCGCCTGCAGCCAACCCATCATTCCAACCCTGCTGCCACCCTGAACGCAGAGCTAGTGGACAGGAAAGAAAAAATCACTGCACTGGCTTGAAAAATGGTCCTCGCTTCAATTGCTGGCTGGATCCTCAGCTTTGGGGTGGGTGAGCCAGGCTGAGGCATATCGGTGAGCACTGGACACACAATGAAGGAAGCATGATGTGGTCCTGGGGCTTTCAGGCATGCATGCTGCGCATTTCCTAACTTTTGGACCCTGAGTCACACTTACTTTGGACAGTGGGCTGTAGATTTTGGAGGACCCCCCTCTCCTCCTCTGATTTAGCCATTCTTCCTTCTCTCATTCATTCATTTGGCAATCGTTGGTGCTGCTGCTACAGAGGTGGGCAATGAGGAGACAGAGAGGTGTAGGGAGTGGCACCTCCCTGCACTGCACTTAGAGATCTGACATGAGCACCAGCTGGCTAGGTGCTCTGTGTATGTGTGTGGCCTGCGGCCTGGCTATGCTGGAGGCCCTAAGTGTCCAGAGTAGAGAGGGAGGACAGAGAGGTTAACGGTTAAGACCATGAACTCTGGGGCCAGATTATATGGGTTCAAATCCCTGCCTCTTGCTTACAAGGTTAGTCTCTAGATGCCTCAGTTTCCCCTTAGGAAAAATGGAGTTAATAATGAGAAACTGATTACATACAGTTAAAACAAAAAGCCAGAATTCTGACAAACACAAATACAAAATGCAGGCAACTTTAGAGTGACCTTTAGGAAGTGATCTGGCAGTTCCTTGCAAAGTTAAACACATCTACCACACCCCTCAATAATCCCACTCCTAGTTATATACCCACATGAAATGGAAATTTACGTTCATGCAAATACCTGTACCTGAATGTCTATGGCAGCTTTATACTCTTCCCCAACTGGAAACCACCCAAATGCCCTTCCACCAGAAAAGGGATGCACTACGGAGCACGACTCGGCAGGTAAACGACATGAGTGGATCACAAGTGCATTATGCTGAGCGAGAGAAGCCAGACCCTAAAGCCACACACCGTATGTTACCATGTAAATGACATTCTAGAAAACTATGTAGGTCAGTGGTTGCTGGAGTGGGAAGAGGCACTAACCACAAAGACATGAAGGGATTTAGGGAGGTGGGTGATGGAACTATTTGATCTTCTGATTCTTGTGGTGCATGTATGACTGACTGTATGGATGTCCTAGTCGTTACTATGTCGCCAACAGTAATAGAAACTGGGTGACTGATAAAGAGCAGAGGTGTATCTGACCCAAGATTCCAGTGACTGGAAAGCCCAAAGGTCTGGGGCTGACCTCAGGCTGGTCATAACAGGGCTAGAGAAGCACAGAGTTCCGTCTATGTTCCATGTGGCCTCTGTCTGCCTCATTTCCTCTCCTTATAAACCCTCAGGACTCCATCATGGGGATCCCAACTCTAAACACCCAGGCACTAATCTCCTCCCGAAGGCACAATCTTCAGCACAATAATTGGATCAAATTTTGACTTTTTTTTTTTTTTGAGAGGTTTTTGCTATAGGGCGCATGTGCTCACCAGGACAGAGAGAGACAGAGACAGAAAGTGAGAAATCATCCCTCAGGGGGGATGGCCACTCTGCAATTCCTTTGCCTCCATTCTCCTCTCGGGATCTTGAGCAAGCAACACATGCTGGGCATGAGTTTAAGCCACCGGATCCGGGTCTTGCACTATGGTCGACCACATGGGAGTCCAGCGACATAGCCATTATGCCAACTGCTGGTCCCTCGACTTTCTTAATCTCGTGAAATCTCATGAGGTTTGAGAGATACCGAAACCATAGCAATATGTGCTAAAAATTAGAGCTGTACCCTAAGGAGGATGAATTTTACTGCATGTAAATTATGCCATGCAGAGGGAACAGCATGTGCAAAGGCACAGAGGCTTAAAAGTTTGAGATTTGAATCATGTTTAAGATATTATTTTGAGCTTTAGGAGGAAGTATGGAAAACATGTGGGTCAGATTGTGAAGGCCCTTGAATGTCATGTCCAGTGTTTTAGACAGTGGGAAAATGTCAAAAGTTTTTCAGCTGTTGAGAAATATAAGCCAATGATTTATTTCAAAAGATTGCTCTGTTCTCTGTTTAGAAGCAAAAGCCACTGGCAATATGGGCCTGGTCCTAATTCAGACATATTTTCCATTTTCTTTTTAAAGAATTTGAATTATTTTAAAACCAGGAGTTTTTATGCAGAATTATGGTTTTATGGCTTCTCTTTAAGTGGGACACACACCCTTCAGTTGAGAAGGCCCCATCCCCACTCCCTTATATGAGTTTATATAAAAAAAAGTTCATAAAAAATGTGTTTCAAAAAGCTGTGCATGGGGCCGGCAGGTGGCGTGGTGGTTAAAGACGCTGGACTCCCACATGGCCGACCATGGTTCAAGTCCTGGACCTGGAGGCTTGCTCTCTCACTTTCCCACTCTCTTCTCTCTTGCTCTGTCCCTCTCTGGTCAAAATAAAAAGAAAAAAAAAACATGAAATAAATGAATGAATAAATAAAACAAAAAGTTTTAAAAAAAAAAAAAATTAAAAAAAAAAAAAAAAAAAAAAAAAAAGCTGTGCATGAATTTTAAAATTTTTTGCACCGAAACAAACATGTACTATAATTGCATTTTTTCCCATGATCTTTTGGAAATCCTTTCATGTTACCTTCTTCGCCCCAGCAGGTATGTCAGTTTTTGACTTCAGAGATTGAAAATAGATTACAGGGGCCAGCCCCTTAGCCTAGTGGTTAAGGGGCCAGATCTTACGTGGCTGATTGCAGTTCATATCTCTGCCCAGTCGCTTGGAAAACACAGTGGGTCTGCAGGTGTGCACAAAATCCTGACAAGGTGGAGAAATGGAAGAGAAGGGATTGCAGGTGACCACACCCTACAGGAGAGTGCTTTCTTCCTCTCTGTCTCTGTCTCTCCATTTCTATCTGGTGAGTGCACATACCTTCTGGCAATTAAAAAAAAAAGAAAAAGAAACTAGATTACAAGAGGAAGAGACCGAGGACTGTGCTACTTCCCAATCCTGGCTTGACCTGTATCATCACCTGTGAAAATTTTATTTTTTCCTTGTTTTAAAAATTTATTGTATTTATTGAGAGGAGAGAGAGATATACCATTGTCAGGGTCTCATCATGCCATAAGCCTCTCCCTAACCTCCCAGCCAGCTAGGATCATAGGCATGTGTGCAGCATGATCTCGGGCCTCCCACACGGCTCCAGAATCACACAGGAGCAGCCTTTTGTCTGCATCACCACAGCCAGGCCTGGAGAACTTCAAAGAACAATGATGTGGGGACCAGCAGATGGCGTAATTGTTACATCACTAGACTCCTACATAGTTGACTACAGATTGGGTCCTGTACCCTGCAGCTTAAAACATGCTGGGCATGTGTGCATATGTGCCCAAAATCCCGGGAGGAGAATGGAGAAGGGATTGCAGCATGGCCATCCCCCTGGAGGGTGATTTCTCGCTGTCTCTCTGGGAAACACATGCCCCCTATAGCAAAAATCTCTCAAAACAAAAACAAAAATAATGATGACCAGTCTAAGTTTCGGGGGCAGCCTGGGCACCTGTATTTTCTAAATATCTCCTGGGTGATTCTGATGTGCAGCCAGAGTTGAGAACTTCTAGTCTAGGGAGAAGAGGGAGGCCTGGGCTAGGGGCTCAGCAGCTGAGGTGGAGAGGTGTCGGGTCTGATCACATGGGGTTGAACAAGAGAAGGACCTGAGTGATGTGTGGGGGCCGGCTTGCCAGCTGGAGTGTGATGATGCCACCTGCTGAGGAGAGACATGGGAGGAGGAGATGGGAGAAGTGCTTTAGCTATGCTGTGTCTGAGGAGCCTGTGACCTCCAGGCTGAGGGGGCAGCGTGCTGTCCCCAGTGTTGCCTCTGTGTGCTCTCTTTTCTCTTCTGTGATAGAAGAGCATGGGGGTATATGGGGGAGGGAGTTGCCCTAAGGAGTGAGAGGCAGGGGTAGGGAGAGGAAATGTGGTGGCCAAGCATCTCTCAAAGCCATGTCTACAGAAAACAGATGATCAGTTAGAGGTGTACACTGATTGTCTGTGACCTCCCCAAATTCATGGCTCCAGGTTGAGTATCCCTTATCCAAAATGCTCTATCAGATCTTGGCATTTTTCAGATTTTAGAATATTTGCATAGGTACAATGAGACATTGGGTCATCAGAAAAGTCATAGAAAGACATAAAAATACATCATGACTTTTCTGATGACCTAATATCTTGGAAATGGGACCCAAGTCTAAACATGAAATTCATTTATTTTATATACATCTTATACATACAGCTTGAAGATAATTTTATACAATATTTTTGTGTTGCAGTGTTTTGACTGCAACGTGTCACATGAGGTCAGTGTAGATTCTCCAGTATGATGTCATACTGACACTCAAAAAGTTCTGAGTATTTTGGATCGTGGACTTTCAGATTGCAAATTCTCAATCTGTTAGTAGGCAAGGCCTCTGGGAGGTGATAGGTCATAGGGGTGGAACCTTTGTGAATGAGATGGGCACCCTTATAAAAGAGCCCCATGAATGGTGGTACAACCGTAAAATGCGACCCTCTGTGAGGCCTTGAACATGGGAAGGTTCAAGGTTTGCATCTGGAGATCTTGAGTACAATGGGCATGTGCATGCCCATCATCCAGGATTGGCTGAAGGCTGGGGGTACATCCCAACATCAAGACCTTGTTGGGGGTATTGTGTTGTCTCTTTCACGCATGGAATAAATAAACTTTTTTTTTGTTGTTGTTTTAGATAAAGATTTTTGCTATAGGGCAGATATGCTCGCCAGAGAGACAAAGAGACAGAAAGTGAGAAATTATCCTCCAGGGAGGATGGCCATGCTACCATCCCTTCTCCTCCAGTCTCCTCTTGGGATCTTGGGCATGCACACACTTGCTTCTGGCTTGAGTTTTAAGCTGCTGGGTCTGGGACTCAAACCATGGTCAACTATGTGGGGGTCTACTGATGTAATCATTATGCCATCTGCTGGTTCTGGAATAAATAAACTTAAAAAAAAAAACATAAAAGAGGTCCCAGGGGGCTTCCTTCTACCTTCCATGATGTGAGGGTGGCCACCTACGAACGAGTGGGCCTTCGGCAGACACTGAGTCTGCTGTCACGTCGATCATCTACTTCCCAGTGTCTAGAACTGTGGGAAATACACTTCCGTAGTTTGTGAGCCACTCAGTTTATGGAACTTTTCTATAGGCGCCCCAAAGGATGAGGATACTTGAGGAGGGGCCAAGTCATGTGTCTGCCAAGTCTGCCCTGGGTCGTGAGCGCTTGGACGCTGCTGAGCAATTTTGCCTGGAGGAAAGTGGGGGAGAATGTACTTAAGAAGAGGAGGCTCACCAATCCAGACATGTGGTACCTTCAAACCCAGAACCAGTCGCCCCTTCCTCAAACTCATTGAAACCCTCTGCCAAAACATCTCCTGTCCTAGCA
Source organism: Tupaia tana (assembly GCA_026018925.1). Classification (NCBI taxonomy): domain Eukaryota; kingdom Metazoa; phylum Chordata; class Mammalia; order Scandentia; family Tupaiidae; genus Tupaia; species Tupaia tana. The sequence goes on from JAKSZU010000016.1 coordinate 62,956,004, forward strand.
GATGCCAAGGCTTCAGATTTGTTTTTGCAGTGAGGACTCAAGAACATTGTCTCCATACTTGCAGTTATTATCTTTTATGGGCCTGTCCATGAAACAAGGAGAAACCACTTCGCCCATTTTACAGATAAGTAACGCTAGGAAGGGAAACACACATTTTGACAGTACCCATGACTTTCATGTTTACTACTTACCCATTAATAAACATTTTCATGTAACCTCTATAACCATCCTATGTATGAAACGGGGTTTATTGTCCCCATTTCCCAGATGAGGCTCCAAAGGTCAAGTATCTTGCCCCAATGGCCAGTTTAGGAGTGGTAGAGTTAGTAGCTAAGCCCCCTCACCATGGCTCTTTAGGATGTTTGAGGCCCACCCCACTCTACCTCGGACCGGAACACACACATAGGTGCACACGTGTATGACCTCTCCAGACACCTTTATTGTCTTTGGTGCCCCCTCAGCTTTCCTTCTGGTACCTAGTGGATGGCTTCAAGACTGCCTCTGGCCTCTTCCCCTTTGTGGACTCAGCCCCCACCCCTTAGTCTGTGATGTCAGCCTAGGGAGGGGCTTTATTGTCCTGAGAAGGGGAGAGACAGAGATTCAGCCCTCTTACCCCCCTAGGTGAGTTCACTAAATGGCCCAGAGCTTTTCCATCATAGCCGTTTCTGGCTGACGTGGGCTCCGGCACCATTAAGCATTTATCATGGCATTGTCCTGCCACAGGAAGAAGCACTGTCCCCACCATCTGAACAAAGATGATTCCTGGTCTTCTGCCTTGTCTCTTTGTCTCCGCTGGTACACACCGAGACATGAATGGGGCACCAGGGAGCCTTTGCTCCTGGGAGGATTCTGGCTGAAGCTGTCCAGAAACAGTGCTCAAAGACGAAGCATAATGCTCCTTTGAATGACGTGCTTCAGGGATGGGCTTCCTGGGCACAGCCCTTACAAGTGTCCACTGTAGATGCTACTCCTGGGGGCTGGTCCCACTCATAGCTGCTCCTGATGGTCTCTCCTGGTGACCGTCATTGCGGGTTGTGCCTCTGCGGGTGTTGAGAGTCATGGAGGAGCTCCTTGCTCACCATGGTTGCCATGCTGGTGCTCACATGGGCAATGCCCACTGTGGACAGTATGTGTGACAGAGCTGGGTAGGGACCAAATGCAGCTCCCCATACATGGGGCTCACTCAAGCTGGTTCTCGGTTCTCGACATGGACAGCCCAACCATGGTTGGTCCTTGTTTAGAGCTTGTCATGGTTGGTGTTGGTTGTAGATGGCATTCAGCACTTAGATGAATTCCTCGTGGAAGGTTCTAACTTCCAATGGTTGTTAACAAATCTGGCACTTGCCTCTTGAAAGTTGTCACCACTTATGCGTTTTGGTACAGGTGGTCTTATGACGGTGCCCCCTGCAGAGGTTTTGCCTCTGATGGATCTTGCTATGGACGGCCCATTACTGAGGTTCATACTAAGTTCATCCTGATGTTAGGTCCATGGGTGGTTCTGATACAGTGGTCCCAGCACTGGTGGTTATTGACATGGCTCTTCTCAGAAACAAAGATTCTAGGTATAGGTAAGGTTCAGCTCAATAGTTCTTGCTACGTGTGATCTGCCTGCTGATGATTGTTGCTACAGATGGAACTAACCATTGATGATTTTGGACATGGTCAGTGTACACTTTTTAAAGGCCTTTCCTACCTGTCTTGGCAATAATCCCTCTGGGTGAATTCAGTGTGGGTTTGCTGGGCCCTCTTGTCTGTAGTTTTCAGTGGACATCCAGTGGCTGCGGAGTCTTCTTATAAAGGTATACCCATCGAGGCAGGCTGCTCGGTCTTGGTGACCTGGTCACTATTTTTCACGTCGCCCCCTGTCTTGTCCTCCTGAAGGTTGGTGTTGTTAGTCGGCCCACTCTGCACGCTATCATCCACCCTGATGCTTTGGTGGCTGCTGGCCTGACTGGAGGGACGGCTGCCCATGGAACTGAGCAGCCCACTGCTCACCTGGTAGGTCAGGATGCTGCTGCCCGGGCTGAGGAAGCTGATGCTGGTCAGGCTGCTGCCACTGCTGCCCGGCAGGCTGTTCTCACTTTTCTGCTCCAGTCTGCGTGCTGCTGTGGGCTGAACTGGTCAGTTGGCTGTCCACGTGGCTGGGAGAGGATGTGGTGCACAGCCGGCAAGGCTGGGTGCCGCCTACCTTGAGGTGGAGCCTTTTATTCCAACGCACGATTCGAGGGCTGCGCACCAGACTGGCCTCGCTGTTCTCCTCATCGCCTACATACCCGCTGCTCAGCAGGCTGGCATTACTGCATTCCTCCAGCCTGGGCCAGCGCGGTCTCTGTCCCAGGCTCTCACTGCTCTGGGTGTTTCCCAGGCTACTGCAGGAAACTTTCAGGGGCTCCTGAGTCGCTCCTGTGTGGCATGGCGGTGAGTGAGGCTGGAGCGCTAGGCTGGGTGACTGTAGACTTGGCTCTGGTCCCTGAGTATTCTGGGAAGAAGACTCCCTTTTTTCTCCCCTGAAGAAAATGGGAGGCAACTGAATAGGTTTATCCAGGAGGAGGGGGCCTTGAGAGGCCTCTGAATGTTAGTTGTGGCCTGTCTGGGGAAGGGGGACTCAATTTATAAGGCTGCCCTTTTAAAGCTGTGTATTCTGATTGGTTGGCTCAGTTGCCACGGTGATGGGGTCTATGAGGTGGGGCCTAGGTGAGAAGGGTGTGGGAGGGAGTACAATGCTGTCTTCACAGGAGTCACATCAGTGGCCTGGCCAGGAGGGAGGGGGTTGGCAGAAAAGGGGCTTCTGGCCAGAGAAGGTGAGAAGCACCTTCCCTCTTGGGAGACTTTCTGAGCGGCCTGCAGCCTCTGCCTTCCCTGGACACGCATCCCAGCTGTGTCTCTTCATCTTTCAAACCTTCACCTCCTTGCAGAGGTGATTGTGAGGATGCAGTTTAGCCTCAACACCTCGCTAGATCTCCAAAGCCTGGTCTAGCTCTCTGGGCCCTATTCCACACCATACCCTACCCCTTCCTTGCCCCGGACACCTGGGCACACTGACTGCTTTCTTACTCTGAGCTGTTACCTGCTGTTGTACTTCCTGCTGGCTGCTGTAACCTCTGGGATGTGCTCCCCATGGACCCCCAGCCCTCAGGCTTCAGTTTAAGTGGCCCTGTCTCAAGGAGCTGCCCCGACTCCCTAAGAAGATCCCTCTAGTATTCTTTATGCCACTTGCTAATTTACGTTCCTGGTGACATGAATGAATTATGTATTGGCTATTTATTGCCAGGTCCCTCCTCCAGGATATAAACTCAGTGAGGGCAGAGGTTTTGATTCTATTAGACTTGATCTTAGCCAGAAGGCTGGGACGCAATGAGGTTTAGGTTTCTTATTCTCTGCTATGCACCAGTGCCCAGCCAGTGCCTGCCACGTGGTAGGTGCTTGCTAGGCACTGACTGAATGGATGAGTGCCCAGGGGTGGGCATCTTGATCACCTAGGGAGAACCTACTTTTAAAGGATATTTCTGAGAGAGAGAGAGAGAGAGAGAGAGAGAGAGAGAGAGAGAGAGAGAGAGAGAGAGAAAGGAGAAAGGGATAGAGACAGGCTCCCTCAACAGGGTCTTTATGATACAATCCAGTCCCAGTCAGAGCCAGCCCTGATCATAGGCAAGAGCTGTGTGAGTTGTGTGCCCAAGGAGGTCCTGGAACATGAACTCAGAAACCTTTTGGGTCCAGCTGTGCTACTGCTGTGTTATTACTTGGCTCCTTGCTTGGGAAACTTCTAGAAAAGCTGTTTGGGTTTTCTAGGACAGGAATACTCACCCTTGGCTGCCGTGGGAATCACCTGGGGCTGCCAGGGTACCCCCACTGAGGGGTAATTGGTCTGGGGTGAAGCTTTGGCAACAGAGTTTTTAAAGGCTCTCTAGGTGTTCCAACATCCACAGTGTTGAGAATTTGCCAGGAGCAGCAGCGTGGCCATGCATGCTTTTCTGTAGGTGATCATGATGTATAGGCCTGATGAAGTTGTGGTACTGTGGATGAAAGCTCCTGTGTGCCACAGAGCAGGAAACAAGACTGTTTATTGAGTGACTGAATGTATTTAGAAATTCGTTGACCCCTAAAGAGTTCATGGGTGGATTTTAAGGACTTTGAGAAGTACTTATGTGTACTTTTTTTGGAGAAATTTTTGCTATACATTACCTGTGCTTGTCAGAAAGACAGAGATGGAGAGCGAGAAATCATCCCCCAGGGGTGATGGCCACGCCACAAGCCTTTCTCCTCCATTCTCCTCTCAAGATTTTGGGTACACATGCACTTGAGTTTCAAGCCGCCGGGTCTAGAACTCTAACTGCAGTCAACCATGTGGGAGGCCAGCGCCTTAACCACTATGCCACCTGCTGGTCCCATGTGCATACCTTTTTTTTAAATACCACAAAACTCTTGGGACCAGCAGATGACATAATGGCTATGTCACTGGACTCCCATATAGTCGACCGCTGTTTGAGTCCCAGACCCGGTGGCTTAAACTCATGCTGGGCGCATGTGCGTGCGTGCCTAAGATCCCAAGAGGAGAATGGAGGAGAAGGGATTGTGGCGTGGCCATCCCCCTGGGGGGTGATTTCTCACTTTCTATCTCTCTATCTTTCTCTGTCTTTCTGGCGAGTGCATGTGCCCTATAGCATAAACCTCTCCAAAAAAGCAAAATCGCAAAATTCTCCTGCCCTCAGCATCACTCTCTGGGGGCACCAGCTCTTACCCCTGAGATTCTCACTCATATTCCAGAGTCTCCCCTGCCATCCTCAAATGGATGCCTTTCTTTCTTTGCTGGGGGCCTCCTTGCTGGGCCTCATCTGAGTGAGGACCCTCATGTGTCCACCTTAGAGATTCCTTAAGTACCTGCTATGTGCTCACTGGTGGCATGGTAAGTGCTCTGCTAAGCAGCCAGAGTCGTGTGCACGCCAGAGCCAGTATGTGGCCTGCTCTGGAATTCAAGGCCCAACTCCCAGCATGGGCCTTCCTCCCTGTTCTGGAGCTTGAGTGATAGTGTGACCACCCATTCAGGGCAGGCTGTGTGCCAGGCATTGTGCTAAACGCTTGCATGCACTATCTCATTTAATCCCCTCATTTAATCCTCATGATAGCTTTATGTGGTAGCCATTACTGGCCTCTCATTTCACAGGATGAGCAAGGAGCAGGAAGGTTTGGCAACTTGCCTAAAGTCACACAGATCATAACCCAGCCCTGTCTGCCTCTAATCCATGCTCCTAATTATCTGACTGGGCTGCAAGACAGGGCTTGGTTTGGATATTGTGAGAGCATTTCTGTGCGCCAAGAGCAGTGAGTACCTCCCTACTCAGTGGTTCCTCCCCCTCTCCTGCTGGGCATTGGCGCAAGAACAGATGGACTCTAGCTATACCTGGGTCTCTCGGGATATGACCTGGGACCCTACACCTTTTTTAAAGAGAACCAGGTCGGCATGGCCAAGAGGAGTAATTTTCCCAGGAAGAGAGGAAATTATTCCTGTAGGTGGCTACGCAATTTTTTTTTTTAAATAAAGATTTTTGCCACAGGGCTCATGCACTTGTCAGAGAGATAAGAGACCAGTGAGGAGGATAGTGAGAAATCCCCAAGGGGGGATGGTCATACTGCAATCCCTTCTATTCCATTTTCCTCTTGGGATTTTGGGTACACACACACACACACACACACACAAACAAACAGCCAGCATTAATTTTAAGCCACCAGATCTATCTATCAAACCATAGTCAGTCATGTGGGAGTCCAGTGCTTTAACCACCCCACCACCTGCTGGCCCCACATGATTGCCTTTTCACTCCACTTATTACTTAAGGCACACCAAAAAGGAAAAAAAGGAACAATAAAGTGAACTTTATATGCTTTATTGTGCTTATTGCTCAGTGGAAGAAAAATGCCATTACTGAAAGATCCCATTCCCACATACCTCTCCACAGCACATCTCCCCACAGTGATTCCGAATGGGATGCTATCACTGTCATGTACATCTTTATATTTAATATATGAAAGGATGTATCTCTAAAACATGCTTTTCCCTCACATGACATTTCTCCTAAAGGTTTTTGAGGAGATTGCCTCCAAAACAATGTGAGGACTTCAACTTATACATATAACTTATGTAGCAGATACTCCTCCCTATTCCCTGGGCTTCAGCTTCTACCTGAATGTCTCTATGAGGTTGAACTTAGAATGGGATGGATCATAGGAATATCTATTGCCTGAGTTATTTGGTCATAAAACATGGCCAGTCTAGAATGTTCCACTTGGGTTCCCTCCAAAGCAGACCTTAGGAAATGAACTTGGGGAGCCGGGTGGTAATGCAGCAGCAACACAGCTGGACCCACATGGGATTTGCATCCTGGGACCTCCCTGAGCATGCTGATGCAGGCCTATGTGCTCATGCTCTGGGCCAGCTGAGGCTGGGGGTGGATCATGGTATGAAGACCCTTTTGGGGATGCCTGTCTCTCTCTGCCTCTCGATCATGGAATAAGGGAATAAATGAGCTTAAACATGAAAAGACAGGGGCTTGGAACCCAGTGGTTTACTTGGAAGTGATCCCAAGAAGCCTGAGTGATGAGATAGGGAGCAAGTCAGGGAAGGAGGAAAAGCAAAGCAGTAAGGGGCATCAAGGAGACTGGGGCAAACAGAGCCCAGTCCTGCTGGGCCTCACAGAAACTGGCACATTCTGCCACTGCCTCCCATCCCTGCTGGGGGAGCTCCTGCCCCTACGTCTCCCCGCGCTGGGCTGAGTCGGAGGAGAGAGGCAGACACAGCGCTGCCGCAGTGAATGTGAGCTGTCCATATCCTGAGATCATGGAGTGTGTGCTTAGCCATGGCCGAGGCCCCAGTGCCCGGAAGAGGATCTAGTGTACCATAAAGTTTTGTTGAATAAATAAATGTAAAACACTTCAAGCAATGTGCTTTACATTTGGAAAGTTACACATGCAAAGTTCAGGAAGCTTAATTGCTATTATTGTTTTTCTTAAAGTTTATCTCATTTAAGAGAGAGGATGAGAGAGAGAGAGAGAAACCCTTGACAAGGTCCTGCCATGACACATTTCCCCCTCCTGGCCCCAGCCGTCCAGCCTGCCAGGATCACAAGTGCATGCGTATGTGTGCCCGGTGTGTTTCAGGTCAATCTGGGATCCAAACCCATCTTTCACGTCGCCTCTGCATTACGGAAGAGTGTGCTATCTCCTCCACCCCCAGAGCAGAACCTTATTCTCCCTGTGTGTGTGTGTGTGTGTGTGTGTGTGTGTATATATATATATATATATATATATATATATATATATATATATATGTGTGAAATTTAAAAAATTTAATTCAGACAAAGTCTTGCTCGGGTGCAAGTCTTGCTGCTTCAGCCTCCTGAGTAGTTGGTACTGCAGGTATGCTCCACAATGACTGGGCATATTATTCTGTTCTTGATGTAAGCCTTGTTATCATCAGTACAAGGCAAACTATATTTGTTTATTTTGGGGGTGGATTAAATGAGAAAAAAAGTTACATCTTATGCTGATGCTGAGTTCTAAAGTTAAATGCATGTTGGACAAGATTCTGGTTGGTTGTGTTAGAGGCAGAGAGACCTTTGAAGAATAGTCCTTGTTTATTATGTTCCGAGTTACAGATGAGGAAACTGAGGCTCAGTGAAGGGAAGATAATTTCCTAAAGCTGCATGGCTTGTCAGCAGCAGGGCTGGGATTTGGCTGGGGCCTGGGGACTCTCAGTGCAGTCTAATTCTGAGGGCGCACCCCAGGGTTACAGGTTCGCAGATGAAGAGTGGAGGTTGTCAGAGAGAGAAGCAGGCTGGGCCAGGAAGCGAGAGATTAGAAGAGCTTGAGAGAGAGGCCATGGACGAATGGGGTGAAAGTGATAGGAACTGGATGCCCAGAGATGTGCGTGGGGAGACAGAGAGGAGGATGAGGGTAGGATGGTTGCTGCCCACACGGGAAGATTCTGAACTGGTGTCTGGAGATCTCCCCGAGTACACCAGGCCCACACGTGCCCATCACCTGGGGCTGGCTGAGGCTGGGGTTAGATGGCAGTGTTAAGACCTTGTTGGAAGTCCTGTCTCTCTGTGTCTCTTACTCCTGGAAGAAGTAAATAAAATAAACTTAAAACAACTGGGAACAAAAAAGGAGGATGAAAGTAGAACTCACAGTGTTGTCCCCCAGCCCCCTGCCCACTCACTGCTGGACTTAATGGTGTGACTCTGAGAGACCTGGAGCAGACTCAGGAGCTTCAGGTTCTCATTTGTAAAACAAGACAACTGAAATCAGCCATGCTCCCCTTTGGGGGCTTTTGTGTGGGATGTGGAGGGAGGTGGTTCCCGAACTCTCAGAGGACAAAACTTTCCCAGGGAGCAGTTAATCTTCACCCAGTCCCCCGGCCCACCTGGCTGCTCTGTGACTTCCTGGTGCTCTCCAATTAGTACAAACCCTGCCATGGAGCGCCAGGGCTGGCCCGGCCCTGAGTTGTGGAGTGTGAACAGTCTTTTCAGCAAATTATTCCTCCATGTTCCTAGAGAGGAGGAATTACTGGCAGAAAATGAGGATATAAAACCCAGTTGCAGCCTAGCACCTTTTTGGGGTGCCCGACGCAGAGCACTTGGAAGCTGTCTAGAGATTGGTTCGTTTTTAGTGGTCTAGGACTCTAGTTCATCTGTTTAATTCAAACGAGGTGACATAATATCTTTCATTTGGACTTATTACCGGCTCGGCGGTGATTCGGCTCCCAGCATTCTCTGGGCAGGACATTCTGTCATTAATGCACATTTTCTCTCTTTGGTCAAATTGGAAGTCCACGGGAAGGGCTCTGCAGCCCTGGAAGGGAGAGATCAACGGAGAACAGGTCACATCGGGTATTAAGGAATGAAAATGAATTCATTCTTTCCTCTGTTGAATAAGCAGCTGTACTCGGGTCTCTGTGATCCATGAAATAGCCTGTCAGGGAAATAGGAAATGGGCTGCGTTTGATTCTGCCCCGTCTCCTTAGAGACTGGCGTTGTTGCCCAGGGCAGGGGCAGGGGACAGGGCACACCTGTCCTGGGCACCTGTTAATACCACATGCCCAACACATGACGGTCCTGTGGTCAGGGCAGAGGAGTCACGCTATGAGCCCCATTTTACAGATGAGGACAACCAGGCTCAGAAAGAGACACTTGTTCAAGGTCTCTCAGGGGCAGACCTTGGCTTCAGTGCTCTGGCTGGGAACTTGAGCTGAAGAACCTCAAAGCCTCACTCCGCCTATTTACTGGCACGAGACAGCTGGCAAAGATGTTTAATCCCCAGCCCCAGCTTTCCATGTGGTAGAAACACCCACCTCACTGGATGGCATGAGGCGTAAATGAGGGAATGAACACAATGAGCTCTGCACAGGGCTCCGTGTGCAGTGATTGCTCCCAAATGTTACTGAATTCCTTGTCCTCACACACACGCTCTATGCTGTGTAATTCCAGTTAATTAACTTTTGCTTTTCCATTCCTCAGATTACAGGATGTGAGCATGAAGCCAGGGGAGCAAGTGGCTTGCCCTAAGACTCAGTGCAAGTGGGTGCAGGGGTGAGGATCTGTCCCTTGGACTGACCTGAGTCTGTGTTCTTTCAACTATTCAAGGAGGTAGAAAGTCTGGGCTGGGGAGGAGGTTTTGAGAAGTTGAATATTAAATTAACCCTTTCTCTGTTTTTTTTTTCTTTTTTGTTTGTTTGTTTAAGATAATAACTAATTTACTTGTATTATTCTTCTCAAAAAATTATTTAATTTTATTTATCATTATTATTATTTTTATTTTTAACTTGCTACAGGGCATGCGTGTTACAGAGAGAGAGAGAGAAAGAGAGAGAAAGCAAGATGCCAGGTTTAAGACTCAAACGGTGGTTGGCCATGTGGGAGTCCAATGCCTTAACCACTGTGCCACCTGATGGCCCCTATTTATTGTTCTTCTTCAATTTGATCAGAGAAAATGTGAGAAAGCAAGCCACCAGATCTGGGAATTGAACTTCAGTCAGCCATGTGGGAGCCCAGTGTCTTAACCACCTAACCACCATGCCACCTGCTGGCCCCATCCTCCTTTCTTATTTTATTCCTCTCCATGACACTCTTCACTTCCTGTACATTTACTCTGTTCTTTTGTTCATTGTCTCCCACCTGCCCTAGAATGTACAGGAGGGAGAGATTTTGCTCAGTTCACTGCTGTATCAGCTGTACCCAGAACAATGCCTAGGACCAGAGGGAGACCAATGAGGCAGGTCCTGCAGGTGCAGGTGTGGGGTCCTGTCATTCATAAAATCTTTGCTATTTTGTTCATTATAGGTATGTTAGCATTCCTTTTTATTTCTCATAGTTTTTAAAAGATTATCTTGATTACTAGTTTTTTGGCATTCCTGAAATTTTACCCCCTAGGCAAGTGCCTCACATCTCACCCTAGTCCAGGCCCTTCCCAGACCATGTAAGTATCATATAATCGGTGGCATTTGGTGAAGGTATGTAATGAATGACACCCTGCTGTATATCAAGAATCATCTCCTGGGTCCCCAGAGAAAAGACAGTCCTGCTAAGGGTATTCCAAGCTCCTATCTGAAGGCTAGAATCCCAAATCGAGCTACTTTTACTTAGCTCCATAATTTGAGGGAAACTGAATATTTCTGACAGGAAAGCCAGAGATTAAGGGTGTGTCCCTTCCAGGCTCTGATTGAGGAACCAATTAGAACTTGAATCTCTATAGGAGAAGAGGATGGGAGAGATCCATGGGGGCAGGAAAATCCACGCAGAATTCCATTTGGTCATTAGAGGCCACAGCACCTTTTCCTCTTCTGGAAGTGTCTTGTAATTAAAGCCACATCAGTCGCACAGACATTCACAGTCGTTAGTGTAATGAGATCTGGCTGTGGGGGGCCCTAATCCCCTGCGCCCCATGGTGCGCACACCTGGGCTGAGCCAGCTGGAGTTCTGCTGGATACCCACGATGCACCATTTCAATAAAATATCAGGAGTCGCCCTACCTTTGTCTTTATTTCCCTCCAAAGCTGAGATTTCATCGAGAGGCATTCTTATAATTAAGGTGGGAGTGAGAAATTACCTCCTATATAATTTAAAATGGTAAAATTATCGATACCTTTTCCAGTCTCAGCTTTAAATCTTAGCCACCAACGACTCCTCTATTAACGGGCCTAATTAAATCCATTTTTCAGCGCATCTTTGGCAAATTCCATTTTAGCAAAACTGTAAGAAGTTCACTTTGATTTGTCTCTGCTCCCCAGAGCTCTGCTGTAAAAATGAGGACAAAGTAGATGCTTGTCTCTTGTGCTTTACATTTATTAATTCAGTCAACAGATATTTATTGTGGACCTATGATGTACACTGGCATTGAACTAGGGGAGGAGGATGGAGAAGTGAAAACACAATAGAGTTCCTCATGGCCAGAGGAGAATGAGGATCATTCATTCACTCAACAAGCATGCATTGAGTCCTCTAATGGAGCCACTGTGTGGTGACGAAATCCCCCCTCCCCTGCCCCAGGAAGATCACCATTACAAGGTCATCACCTATTTGAAGGGTTACAGACAGTTAACATTCAGTGTGAGAAGTGCTATGATTGGGTTAAGCAGAGAGACTGTGGGAACTCAGGCAAGCGCTAGCTCAGACTGGGAAGCAAGGCCAGGGAAGTCTTCCTGGAGCTGAGCTGTAAGGTATAAGTAGGTGTTTTCCATGTGAAACGAGGAGAGAGGGAGGTGTTGCAGGAGTGGGGATGGATGAGCACAGGGGCATGGGAAAACATGGCAACTGTGCAGAAGACTCTAAGCTGTTCACTCGGTCTAGGACAAGGCTCTCAGCTCTGGCTACAGGTCACTGTCACTTTAGGGCTTTGAAAAGATACTAATCCTTGCCCCTTATTCCTGATTACATAAATCATAATTTTGGGAAATGGGCCCAAGCTCTCCAACTAATGCTAATGTTCAATACCCTCACTTGAGAGGACCAGTAGATGGCATAATGGTTACATTGCTGGGCTTCCACATGGCTGACTGTGGTTCAAGTTCTGGACCTGGCTGCTTGAAACTCACACTGGGTGTGTGTGCGTGTCCAAAATTCTAAGAGGAGGATGGAGAAGGGACTGTGGTATGCTCATCCCTCCTGGGGAGTGATTTCTCTCTTTTTGTATCTCTATTTCTCTCTGTCTCTCTGGCATGTGTACATGCCCTATAGCAAAAGTCTCTAAAGAAAGAAATTGTTGGAGAATTGTATGCAGGGGAAGCTGGGGCTTACATTTGTGCTTCAGAATGAACTACTAAGCTGACAGCGTAGAGGATGGACTGGATTGTGTCACGGGTAAGGAGGCCATTGCAGCAATCTGGGCAAGAGATGATAGTGGTCTTATCTTAGGGTCATGACAATGGGCTTGGAGAGGAGAGAGATTTAGGACACTGGGTTAATAAGATTAGATGGTGAATTATGCATTCTGGGTGAAATAGGGGGAGGAGTTTAAGATGACTCCAAATGGTGACCAGGTGGCTAGCTATGACATTAATCAAGGGGAAAGGAAAGATATTGATTTGGATTTAGGACATATTGGTAAGATTTGATTGTCAGCTAAAGTCAAGAACTGGCACTTGGGAATGTGCTTTGCATGGGTGGAATGTGGAAGGTTGACTGTGAGTCATAACTGGAAGACACTATCCAAAGAGAGTATATAATCTTGAGTAAGAGAAGGGGAAGGCCAAGGATGATGAAGCCTTTAGGAGCGTCAACTTTTAAAGGGCCACAATTTTTCTAATCTCTAAATTTCCTGATGAGGAATTTGTAGATAGAGCACATGTTTGTGTTGGAATAATACAGCAAGTTGTATCAGCTACCACAGCCTCTTGTATCAGCTATTGCTGTGTAAGGAAGAACCCCCAAAGAAAGTGACTTGAAACCACAAAGATTTATTGTTTCTTGAGTCTACAGTTTGGTTGGGTTTTTCTGCCGATCTGGGCCAGGTTTTGCTCATATGGACCTGATTCATTTATGGTCACCCGGGAGAGTGACTGAGAACCTGCATGCCTAGAATGGCCTCTTCTGGGACAGTTTTCCTGTGCTCCCTGGGGCCTCTCATCCACCAGCAAACTGGCTCAGTGGTATGGGGCCTAGAAAGAAGAAGCAGGAGTACAATTCCAAGATGAGAGTAAGCTTTGGTGTTTGAGGACAAGAAAGGAGGCTGGTACGGCTGATAGAAGCATGCATAGGGAGGATCCGTAGGAGATTAGAGAGGGAGGAAGTCATGAACACCTTGTAGACCACTGTAAATATTTGTGCCTTTATTTTTTACTGTTATTGGACTTATTTTTTTGCTGTATTATCCTTGCTAACTCCAGTTTGACTTCTACTCCATGGAAGACATTCTGCATTTCATCTGGTCCCACTGATGTGGGCTTCGTTTCTCCTCTTCCTATGCTGACATTTCATTTTTAGGCCCATTGAGTAGGTGCAAGATAGGTCAGCATCACTGCTCTGAAATTACAAAAACTTGCTCTGACTTCCATCTTCCAGAATAGGCAGATGTGTCTCATGGATCGAATCTAGCCTGCTGCCTGTTTTGTAAATAAAACTTTATTAGAACACAGCCATGCCTGTTTGTTTACCTCTTGTGTATGAGCACTTTTGAACAGCAATGACAGATCTGAGTATTTGTGATGGAGACTGTATGGTCCGCAAAACCTTAAATATTTATTATCTACTCCTTTACAGGCAAAGTTAAGCTTTCTGGAACTTAAGAGGAATACATTTGGGCCAACGTGTGGTGTGGTGATTGAGGCAACTGGCTGACTGTGTGGTGAAAGTCTCTGACCCCGTAGCTTAAAAAACATGCCAGGAATATGTGTGTGTGTGTGTGTGTGTGTGTGTGTGTGTCCCAAATCCTGAAAGGATGGAGAAATGGAGAAGAGACTGTGGTTTGACCATTCTTTATAGGGGTGAGGATGGGGTGGAGGTCTGCTTTCTTGTGCCCTGAGGCAAATTTAAAAAAGAAAAGAAATACATTTAATTCTCTCCTGCTTTGAAAGGTGAGGAAGTTCAGGTCTATAAAATTGTCTACCGGCAAGGAAGGTGAAAGTGCATGTAAATCCACACTGTGTTCTATTTTCTAGTATCCTGTCTTCAATATATGAATTTTGGTGGAATACAAATCTCAAGCTTGATAATTTTTGCGACTCGGAGCAATATATCTGATCTTAGCAGAGCAGTAAAAAAATTAATATCTTGAAGTCTGCAGCCAATAAAATACTCCCACATCGAGGGTTGGGACTTTGACACATGAATTTTTTTGGGGGATACAGACATTTAGTCCTGACATCTGTTAACTTTCTACCTATTCCCTTTCTCAGAACTAATGAGGCAGTGGTGGGAAGGCAGTATAGGAAGTAGGTCAAGAACACTGGGTCTGAAGCTAGGCACACAGAAGTTCAAGTTCCCAGTAATCTTGCCAAAATCTCAGAACAGCAGTGTCCTCATTGGAAGAGCAAATGTTAATTCCCACCCCTTGGGTACTTGGGAGGCCTAAATGAATACCACTTGTACATAGCTTAGTTAGCAAACGGCAAGTACTCAATTTTAAACTATAACTATAAAAATGTATTTCAGGAAACCACCTTTCTCCCCATTCTAGGAAAACTAGCAAACCCTCTGGCAAATGAAGCCACTGGAATCAGCAAGTCAGTATTCAGATCCCATCTTAATAATTTCTGCAACTCTGGGCAATATACCAGATTTTAGAAAAGCAGAAAAAAAATCAATATCTTGAAGCTTACAGCCAATAAACTCTCAGAAATGGCAATTTCATCCTTACCGTGTCTACTGCATCACTAACTGTACTCAACACCAGGGTGGTGAGGAGTTTGGGGGTAAGGAAGGCTCGTAAAAATGACCGATGCAGATATTAATGATTTAATCTGCTAACATGGCGTGGCTGCCTCTGAGAGTCCTATTCGTCAGCTTCCAGGAACCCATTAGAAGGAGCCTCTGTGAGATGCACGCAGGATAGCGTGGGGATGTGTCGCGAATGAAGATGAATCGCGGAGCACAATATTGATTTGCCTTGCCTGGAACGGCCGCTTTCTGTTTGGAAATATGGAAAGCAAATTAATGAATAAATGAGCTGGCTCGGTGAACTGCACCCCACTGGGAGCCCTGGTATTTAAGCCACATATGCGAAGCAGACTCTGAGCAAATAAGGAGAAAGATGAGAGTTTGCTGTTAGGGGTGTGTGGCTTCACTTGTTAGTCAGAGGAACCTGTCCAGAGAGGCTTTAGAAAGCAGTGGCAGGTACCCGAGGTCAGATTCTTTATCAAATTTTGGCTCTGCCCCTGCTAGTTATGGGCCTTAGAAATGTACCCACCCAAGGGATCAATGGGAAGATTCAATTAGAGGGTGTATGTTCTTTATTGGCTCTACCTCTTACACGCTGTGAGATACTGGGCAATTATCTGACTTCTCTGTGCTTCACATTTCCCTTCTATCAGATTTGAATAATAATAACACCCATCCCATTGAATGGTCAAGATGAATCAAGTCAAGCATTTAGAGTAGTGCCTGGGATACAGTATTTAAAAATGGTGGCTTTTATAACTATTTGAGTCAACAAATATTTATCAAGCACTTATTAAGTGCTAATTACTCTTCTACATGTGGGGGATAGATCTCTTAACGAGACAAAGTAAAATCCCTTTTCTCATAGAAGTATATTGCCCTCCTCCCCTCCTCCCCTTCTCCCCTTCTCTCCCAATATGGATGCCCGAATGCATTGGCATCATTCGTTGAAAGGATTATCCTTCCTCCGTTGAACTGCATTTGCACCTTTGTCAAAAATCAGTTTGAGCCTAGCCTGGTGGCATAATCAATAGCAAATTGTACTATAGAGCTGGAAACCACATGGCTGACTATGGGCTCAGATTTCTGGGTAGGCTTCAAAATATGCCAGGCGTGTATGCGGGTGCCCAAGATCCTGAAGAGCTGGAGGCTCAACAAGACCTTACCGAGGGTATTTCTCTGAGGCCAGTAGATGGAGTGGCAGTTATGTCTCTAGACTCCCACATGGATGACTGCAGTTTGAGTGCCGGAACCTGTAGCTTCAAACTCAGGCTGGGCATGTGTGCTTAAGATCCCAGGAGGAGACTGAAGGAGAAGGAATTGTGGCATGGCCATCCCCCCCAGGGGGTGATTTTTCACTTTCCCTCTCACTGTCTTTGTCTCTCTGGCCAGTGCACATGCCCTAAGACAAAAAGCTCTCAAAAAAAAAAAAAAAAAAAAAAAAATGGGGCTTCTCTCTCTAATCCTCGAGTACGCATGCACACACACACTCTATCATGAATCAAATAGATAAACTTAAAGACATTAGCTGGCCATACTTGTGGGAAATATTTTTGGGTTTTATATTCTGTCCCATTGACCTATGTGTCTATCCACAGTGTATTGATTACTGTAGCTCTATAGTAAATTTTAAAAGTGGGCAGTATGATTTCTCCCACTTTATTATTCTTTTTCAAAATTGTCTTCAATATTTTAGCTCTTTAGGCTTTCCTTATACATTTTAGAGTATATTTAAAGATGTCTTCTTGGGATTTTGATTAGGATTATATTAAACCTGTATATCAATTTTGAAGGAGTTGACAACTTTACTAGTTTCCAATCCATGAGCACGGTATGTCTCTCCATCTATTCAGATCTTCATTTTCTTTCATTAGTGCTTTTTAGTTTTTAACATACAAGCCATGTGATATTTTATTAGATTTATTCCCAAGTATTTAATTTTTTTCTGAGGAATTATAAATGAACTTTTGGTTTTCATTTCAGTTTATAATCATTCATTGTTAGCATATAAAAATAGAATTAATGTTTTTATATTGACCTTGCATCCTATGGCCTTACTGAACCCACGTATTAGTATAGGAGCTGTGTGTGTGTGTGTGTGTGTGCGTGTGTGTGTGTTCCATGGAATTTTCTACATATATAATCATATAATTTGCAAATAAAGTGTCTTATTTCTTCCTGTATAATCTGTACAGGTTATATAGAGATCTGGAACTTATTATTCTATCTGAAATCCTATACCCAACTGCCTGAAGTGGCCAATTTGGTGGAGTCTATGGCATATGGGAGCCAATGTTGGCCAAAGGGAGTTGTTGCTATCTGGCTATGTGGGAGTATAAATACAGATCTTTAGATTGTTAAAAGAGATTTTGATATGAGATTTTTCTGATATTTAAATTTTGGTGAGCTATTCAAATATTTAAACACCTTTCATGCCAAACTAAATGCACCTGTGGACCAGACTGAGTTTGCATGAGTTTACAACCTGGCACAAAATAAGTGTTCTGTAAATAAAAGCAGCCGCTCCTTTTGGTTCATGTTTCAGGTGGGCAGTGCTCAAGGGATGGGTTGGGAGGCACATGCTGTTGATTTATCCCAGGTTTTCGGGCTGGACCAGATGCCCGTGAGTATGAAGTTTAAATTGCATGCGTAAGCTTGTCTCTGTGGTTCTTGTAGCTTAGACCCATTTGGTTGAATGTTTCACTTTTCTCCTCAGTAGCAAAGCAGCTATGTCTTAGATAAGTGGGCTGGGGTGTGTAACTACACATACAGGGGCTGAGGTGATAGAGGATGATGATCTGGGTAGGCAAGGTGGAGTCAGGACAGAACAGGAGGATGAAATCTGGGAAAATTATAATAAGCATCTGGATAATCTGGAGGCAAAATGGGAGAGACAGAGGAGGGAATAAATAGGTAAATACCGAGCATCTATTATATGCTAAGTGTTACGCTGGTTTCCTTTCTTCCTTCCTTCCTCCTTCCTTTCATTCAACACATAAAAGTATTTACGCAGGGTCTACTCTGTGTTAAGCACTATGCTAGACACTCACCTGTTGAGTGACATGAGAAGACCAAAAAGTTTGTGAAACATAGAATTAAAATATGAGTTCATTTTGGTGCAAAAAGGTTTTGAAATTCATGTATAATTTTTTCATAATGCTCATTTTCCATGAACTTTTTGGAGACTCCTTCATCTTCCAATAAGGTTGACATCATTTCCTCTGTTTCACAATCTCAGGGAGGTTAAGAGACTTGCCTGTGGTCCTAGGTTTATCTCACTTCAAAGACCATGCTCTTTGCACCACACATGTATCTTGTTATTTCACAAAGGGCACAAAAACATCTTTGACAATCTTTGGTTCCGGGAGCTTTAATTTCGTAGGGTGGAATATAGCAGAAGAATCTCAGTAATGGTTGGATCCATAAAACAGGAGACTGCCATCATCTGAGTTGTCCATAGATGGTATGAGGCATCAGACGAAGGATTACCCAGGACCCATATCCCTCTAGAGTTTCTCTGCACAGGGATAAGAGCGATCTAGCAGTACCCTAGGGTCTGAATTTCAGTCTCCTTAGTACTGCAATTGTTATAGTGAAGGAAACCTGGGTATAGACCCAAGGAAGGCTTTTTGCTTGGACCTGGGTGATATTCTGTAACTCAGAGACCCACCCAACCTGAGGGCGAAGAAGCTGGGTCTCATGTCCCATCGCAGTCCAACTTGACTCAGATGGGAAAAGTTGGATCTTGCAGACAATATATATCAGAGACCTGGTACCAGCAGATGGCATAATGGTTACGTTGCTGGACTCCGACATGGCTGACTGTGGTTTGGGTCCTGGACCTGGTGGCTTTAAACTCATGCTGGGCACATATGCATGCATGCCCAAAATCTCTAGAGGAGAATGGAGGAGAAGGGATTGCGGTATGGCCATCCCCCTGGGGGGTGATTTTTCACTTTCCATCTCTCTGTGTCTACCTCTCTCGTGAGAGTATGTGCCCTATAGCAAAAATATCTCTTGAAAAAAAAAAAGATATATCAGAGACCTGTCCTGAGGCCCCAGGGAGAGACCCTCTGTTCAGGCTCCTGATCTTTGTTCTTATTTCAATCTGCTTCCTCATGTATGACTAAGTGAACAGAAAGGAACTGAAGTGGGGAAATGGCTTGAGGGAGAGTCTATTAATCAGGACTCTCTGAATTACAAGTGACAGAAACTCCAAATTTAAGTTGCTTAAGAAAAAAAAAAAAAGAGAGGGAATTTATTGCTTTGCATAACCAAAGGCTCCAGAGAGTAGTCTGTCTTCAGGCATAGCTGGGTCCAGATCCTCCACAATGTCTTCAGACTACATTTCCATTTGTCATTGCTGTTTCTTTCTGAATTGGCTTTTCCCCAGCCTCTGCCATGGCTTTCAGCAACTCTATGGTCAATTCAGCTTTTATTTTAGCAGTCCTGCGGAAAAAGACCTTCTTTGTCCCTGATGTCCAACAAAGGTCCTAAAAATGGAGACTTACTGGCTTTGTTCATTTGCCAGTCTCTGAAGCAATCACCAGCTAAGGAGGGCATAGGATGAACTGATTGGTTAGGCCAGTTTGGTGGGGAGGAGAGGGGTCAGCCTTAATAGAACTGGAAGGAAGAGAAAGGGGTTCCATAAAGCGAAATGGGCCATTGCTCTCTGAAGAAAACAGATGCTACATAGAATCTCTTCCTTTCCGGAGTTCACGCGTATGACGTCAAAATCTGGCCTCCCAAGGGACTGAGAAGTTGGAAATGTTCAGTGATCTGGGGAGAATGTTTGCATTTACTCTGTACACTCTACTTTGTTTATTTATTTATTTTTATACTCTGCAGACAAGCTTTTTCTGCTCCTCCACACATGTCCTTGTCTTGCATATTCCTATCCCATAACTCCTTCCTTGTGAGCAGCCACATTGACAAGTGCTGAGTCAGTTCCCGGGTGATTGTGCAGAATGTCTGTTAGGTCTGCCCAGCACCCATTCACCCCTTCTAGTAGCAGTTCCTCGGTTTTCCTTTTGAGAAAGCCTCCCACTCTCCTGCGGCCCTGACTTCTTCCCCTCATTTCACACCTCCAGCTTCAGCAATAAAACTGTGATTTAAGCAGGACCAATCACCAGATTCTGGCCCCTGGCTACTGTGAATTCTTTTTTGGTGGTCACATGAACTGGTAAGGTCTTTCTCTTGGAACTTTTGCTGGGACTTTTTGGGAGAAAGGTATTTATTTTCTTTGTGCTGAGTTGGTGGAAGTAGTAAGATGTTATTGTAGAACTCCTAGAGGTCAAAAATGCCACTGGGGAATAAAACCAACATATGTTAAAGCAGAGCCAAAGCAGAGACTCAGTAACATTTTTTTTTTTTTTTTTCCCCTGAGCTTCTGGATCCAGCTATGTCTGAAGTTCTTTCCTTCTAGACTTTTCATTTATATGAGCAATTACATTCCCCTTTTGCTTAAGCAGTTTGAGTTGTAAGTAGGATTCCATAGGAATAGAAAGAGGGTCTGGCTGACCTATATTAGTTGGCTTATGGATGTGTACGTCAGGGCCATGCAATATAACATGGTGAACGGTGGTTTTCAGGAAGGCAGCTTAAGGGTCAGGCCAGGTGCTTATTTTGGTTGGCAATGAGTGGCTCAGGGCATAGCTATGTTGAGAAGGTCAGGGAAGGGTCGAGGCTATGGCAGACAGAAAGTCTAGGCAAGAACCCAGAGAGGCATACTTGGTGGACTAGGCTAGGGGTTGGAGAGGCTGAGCCCAATAGGTGTAAACTACTAAGGCATATTTGATTCTCAGCCTGAGCTGGCAGGACTCCACCTGCTGGTGGGATGGCCTTGCAATGAGGTCAGACCTAGCTCATAGCCTTATTTGGAAATACACCTGCGATTTGAAGTCCGCAGGCGCAGAAGAGCATGCACAGGCCTAGAATCTGACATCTTCAGCAATGAGAGACTCAGAGGATACTTGGCAGATAAGTCACTACAGTGGACACACCGATATAGGTTGGAGGCCCTGGGGAGTTTGCTCAGTCTGAGTGGCACGTTGGTGGATGCAAATCTGGTTTCCATTGCAGTGACTGGACAGATTTGCGTCTACCCACAGAACAGCCCATCACTGGCAAAGAAGCAACACTAATAGCCTTTTCATTCTGTCCCCTTCTCCTTCTGCCTAGGCATTGTATGGACAATTAGGAAAAGACAATTTAATGCTGAAGAAATTAATTGCATTTGCCAAATGGGCTTGAAACACTCTACAGGCTGTTTCTCTGTCAACATAACAGATAACAGTACTCAGAAAATGAACACTGGTGACTGTTGACACAATCATCTCTGGCTGTGGATCAGCTCTGGCTTTTGTTTTTGGAGCCATGGGGGTAGAGAGTGCAATGTGGAGTTGACAAACAGGTGGTCCTAGAAAGGAACCTTTGCCTCCTTTGGTACAGATACCCTGTAGGTCATCGTCTCCTAGTTCTTTCTTCTTTTCTTTTTTTTTAAGAGATATTTTTGCTATAGGGTGAAGAGAGAGAGTGAGACAGAGACAGAAAATGAGAAATCACCCCCCCCCCCCAGGGGCATGAGCACACCACAATCCCCTCGCCTCCATTCTCTTCTTGGATTCTTGGGAATACACACACACACACACACACACACACACACACACCTGGTGTAAGTTTGAGGCTGCCAGGTCCAGGACTCGAAGTGTGGTTGACTATGTGGGAGTCCAGCAATGTAACCATTACACCATCTTCTGGTCCCTCCTAGTTTTGTTTTTAATAGTATTAACTACTCACTGTAAAGAGCTTGCCATGTGCAAGGTATGTGGTGGTAAGCATTACCTCAAATCTTCACAGCATTTGTGTCAGAAAAGCATTAGTGTGCCCACTTCACAGATGAAGAAACATGGCAATTTGTCTAAGCTCACCCAGTTGAAACTCATAGTGCTTCCTAGTATAATAGACTCTGGCTAGGTAATCCCCAGCCTGCCAACCTGATTTGTTTTTACTGGTTCCTGTTTTCCTCCACCAGGGGGATGGCCATGTCACAATCCTTTCTCCTCCATTCTCCTCTCGGAATCTTGGGCAAGCATGCACACGCGCCCGATGTGAATTTAAGCCACTGGGTCTGGGACCCGAACTGCGGTCGACTGGAGTCCAGTGATATAGCCATTACGCTAACTGCTGGTCCCGACCCTTTTTTTTTTTTTTTTTTTAAAGAAAGATTTTTGCTATAAGGTGCATGCATTCATGGAGAGACAGAAATCACCTGCTGGAGGGGATGGCCATGCCACAATCCTTTTTCCTTCATTCTCCTCCTGGGACCTTGGGCCTGCCCACACACATGCCTCGCGTATTTTAAGTTGCTGGGTCTGGGACTTGAACCTCTATGACTATGTGGGAGTCCAGTGATGTAACTATTATGCCATCTGCTGGTCCCCCTTCTTCTCCTTTTAAATAGCTTGCCTTTTCCTGCCTTTCAGTTTGACTTTCTCATCATGTTCTCTCTCTCTCTCTCTTTCTCTTTATAAAAAAGAATTATTTACTTATATTTATTTATTATTATTATTTTAAAATTTGGTATAAAGCACAGGTGTTCATCAGAGAGAGACAGTGAGACAGAGAGAGAGCGAGAGCGAGAGAGAGAGAAAGCAGCCACCAGGTCTGGGACTTGAACTGTGATCAACCCTATGGGAATCCAGCACCTAAACCACCCTGCCACTTGCTGGCCCTCACTTATCATGTTCTCTTTTTGCCAATGATGGTTGTCCTCTGTCTGTCCATGTGTCTGCCAAGCCTACTCACTCTTTTGTACTTCTCTCTCCATTTCTCCCTCCATCTCTCTGTCTGGGTCTCACTATTAATGTCTCATTCTGTTCTTCGATCCCACATCTGTCTATGTCTCTGGCATGTCTGTCTCTCTGTCTCTGTGTGTCTGCCTTGGGGTTTTATGTGACTCTGTGTCTCTCTCCCTATTTCCATCTCTGCCTGTCAGTCACATATCTCTGTCTCACTGTGTCTCTTAGAACTGATTGTTTCATATTCCGCTCCTCTGCCTACATCCCCCTCTGTCTCTCCCTCTGCGGGTCTCTGTGCTTTTCTATCTATATTCCTCTGGACACTGTCTGTTTCCCTTCTCAGGCCACAATGAGCTGCCTCCAGTTTTATCCAGTCTGGGAGGCAGTTTTGATTATTTATGATGCTATCACTTATTAATCGTTATCTTTATAATAACATAAAAACAACGGGCTTTGAGCCCCTACCTGCCGGCAGACAGAGGCCCACCAGCCTCGTCCTTCTGCGGCGCAGACTGACGGAACCTCCCTGCTTCTATTCATCAGACTTTGATACCCATCTCCTTCGGAGACTGTCGGCTCCAATGTTACAATCACAGCAATATTAGAATAACAACTTAAAACCAATCATTTTTATGGGGACACACACAGTATAAAAAGACCTGCCTATCTGAGGACACATATAACATCAGCAGCTATTGCCCCATAAAGCTGTCAGTTAGAGAAACATCTCAGGGAGTCCTTGAGCGCTGCTGCCCAAGTTTAACCAGGGAGAGAGAGAGAGATCAAGGAAAATGATGATGAGAGAGAGAGAGAGAGAGAGAGAGAGAGAGAGAGAGAGAGAGAAAGGGAGGAAGGGAGAGAGCATTTTGCAAATCATTTTTCATGGAGGTCTGGAAAAAAAATGTGAGAGATCAATTCCATAGGGAGCCAAAGAATTGAGTCAAATAGCCCAGGCCTGACCCAAAGTGGCCCTTGGCATATGTTTCTCAAAATAAAAGCTTAGAAAGGAGCATGGGCAAGGTCCACTCAGCATTTGCTGCCTGACCAACCTCCATTGGTCCCTATTTTAGATTTGATTCCCCTGATCTAGACCCTTAGATGAAATTTTGCAGGTTGGACTCTCATTAGGAAGCCTTCCCAGGAAAATCAATAAGGGAGTGAAGGGATGAGACAGTACAAGGAAGGAGGACACACAGGGGTGTGGTACCAAGCTAGGTCTCATGGAGCGAGCCTTGGGCTTAGCTCCACGGGTGACAGTGCAGGTGACATCTCCTTATTGTCACTCCTGGGGGAAGGTGACCAGAATGTTGATTTCCTTCCCTGCATTTATAGGTTCAGAGATTCCATGTATTTTCCTGGCCTCTCTGGCTTTTCATGTGCACAGGCGGAGAAGGTTCTGGCAGCTGTGGGACAAGCCTGCAATGCAGAGGTGCAGGTGCTGGGGATGGGATGAAAGCACCGTGGGAGAGGGTACACACAAAGCAGCAGCGGGGACCAAGGGTGCAGATGGAGGGTGAACAGCATCTGTCACAGGGCCAGGGCCGGCTTTCATCCAGCTTCAGCACTGGCTCTCTGCTGCTTCACCCCTAGTTGGGATTAGGGTAGGGGTAGACAGAGTTGGAATCTCCTTGGTTGAGGGACCCTTGACTTTGTTCACTGGGAGAAGTTTCTTGCCTCCAAAGACTCTGGTGTTCTTGGCTCCCCCTGAGGCTCCTGGGTGAGTGATGAACATCTTAAGATGTAAACCTATGTGAAGAAGAGTCCACCAGCCTGAGCACTCCACTAAAGCACCCGCTCCTCAGAGATGAAATGCAGCAGGCATGTCTCATGCTCAAATATAAAGCACTCCACTGAGCAGACAACGGAACCAGCAGGCTCAGTTTAGCAGCAGCTCTTCTGGAAACCAACCAACCAACCAACCAACCTGACATCCAAAACACTCAAAACCTTGACCTGTGTGGTGAAAGCGGGAGCAGCTTTCACAGGGTCATGGTTATCTTACTGAGTGTCTCTGTGTAAGTTAGAGCAGGCGCCCCCTGCTGGGTGGATGCAGCACTGCTAGCACATGACTTAATGCTTCAAAGGCAATTTTGATGTAGAAAAGGGTGACTTTATGAGCAGTCATCTCAGTGCCAGAGAGCAGGATTTGAGAAGGGCAGTGGATTTCAGTCCTTGCTCACCCATTTCCTGGGTACTATTGTGCATTCCTGGGCTTGTACCTGAGTGTTCTCCACACAACTGGCATATGGGCAGAGGCTAGGTCAGGACTGTTCACCATTGTGTCCCCAGCACTAACACAATGCTTGATACAAAGTAGTATTTAGAAAACACTTATTGAGGAAATGAATGAATGAATGAACGCCTTACAGATTAGCTGGCATATCACAATCAGCAAATACTTGCCAAGTGAATGATGACTACTCTCGTCGAAAGTGTCATGTGAACCTCCATGGAACCATAGGGGAGAGAGTAGAACGACCAAGCCTGCCTGGATTCAAGTCCTAGTCTGCCACTGATTTGCTGTGCAATCTTGGGCAAGTTACTTCTCTCCGTGCCTCTGTTTCATCATCTGTGAAATGGAGATAATAATAGAACCTATTCTCATAAGGGTGTTACAGTTTTGAGAAGTAAATATGTGAAGTCCTTAACATGCTACTGGGCAGATAGTTAATGCCTCAGTAACTCTTGGCTATATTATCTTTATTGGTGGTAACAGGCCCTTGATGCTCTGTGTTGGCCAAAGCCCCTTAGAGAGCTGTGTTGCCCTCTGGGTGCCATATTCTGAAAGAGATAATGGTGGTCACCTTCTTGACTACAAGAACCCCACAGGAGCTTTTCAATAAATAAATGTTGAATGAACCATGTCCCATAAAGATTGTTCAGAGAAGGAATAATTTTAGTATGGATAACTTAGAAAGCCCATTCATTCATTTTCTAGTCTATTCATTGTGGTATAATCTTCAAGACTCCTTTTACCCATAACAGCTCCATGGTGGTTGGAGGAGGGAGACTAACAGCCCCAGTGGTGAGCCCTTACTGGGTTTACCCAATTAGCCCAAGCCTGTCCTCCAGGGATTGGTTCAGAGATGGGCTGTGACCCACTTGGGGTTAATGAGATGAGAGATGACATTGGCTGGGAGTTTCTGGGAGGAGCTAGCCAGAGACCCTCCCTCCCTTAAATGAGAAATCCCTGGAAGCTTCCAGGAGCCATCTTGTTTCCCTGAATGGATCTTGCCTTGGTTTGGAGAAGCTTCCACTGAAGGGAGTAGTGAGGAGAATGACTTTACTGAGCTCCTTGGTCAATCATGTCTGAAGCTGCCTTTCCTGACCCTGTTAGTCACATGAACCAATACATTTCTGTTACTGTTATAGGCTAATTTGAGTTGAGTTTTCTGTTACCTGCAGGAAGATGGTTCCTAGCTGATAAATTGGCTCTTCACCCATTCTTTTTCCAGTCTATGTATATGATAAGAAATTTTTATTTTGAATTCATCATCACTCAGTGTTTTGAAGCTTTATAGCCTCGTTCTTTGAATCTCATTTCTTCTTCTTCTGAATCACCTGTCTTGAGTCAATAATTTCATGACTAAATGGCAGGGCAGAGATGTGAGGAGGGGAGATAAATTGATCCAGGAAATAGAGGAGAAAAAACGTGGGTTAAGATCTAAGAGCTGAAAACATTAGTCACCAAACTATGTGTGTGCCAGGCACAGCACTAAGCACCAAGCCTACATTGCTTCATTGAATTTTCCCAACTTCATGACAAATTGCTATGGTTATTCCTTTTTACAGATGAGGAAACTGAGGCCCAGGATAGTTTTTCACCTAGTCAGATGTAGATCTGTTAAGTAGCCTGGCTTTGGTTAGAACCCACCTGGCTCCAGAGTGCACGGCACCCATGTAGTAGCTGTGTGGCAGTCTGGGAGAGAACACCAGCTAAGAAGCATGCAGAGTGCAAGGCACTGGCAATCCATCTGGAGATTGCATACAGTGTAATTTTATAGACAATTAAATCTGCAAAGATTGGCCAGTAAGTGCACTTAAAGCTGTATGGAGAGGTAACTGCCAAGTGTTCTCCCATCTATTGAAGAGATTTTAAACAAAGGGGGATGGTCTAACAGTCTGAATACTCAGTAGGCCAATTAGGATAAGGAAGAAGAGGGCTGAGCACCAGGAGTTGGTGTGGAAAGGCTACTGGGCTCTATGTGACCTACTCCATGGACCTTCTCTTGGGAGGCTATGTGATATGGTAGAAACAGCCTGGGTTTTGCAGTCACATTGACCTTGAATGACCAGTCTCTGCCTTTCACTCACCAGCTATGTGACTCTAGGCAAGCACTATACACCTCTGAGCCTCAGTTTTCTCCTTTGTGAAAACGGAGGCAAGACATCTACCACCTGGGATTTCTTCCAGGACTAGGTGGAATAATGTCCAAACTCTCCTCATGTATCTCATTCTCCAGTGCCTCTCCCTGCCAATCAAACGGAGTAAAAATTTGGGAAAGTTGCCAGAAGTAAAGCCAATATTCTTTAGAGTTTTCTACCAGCCTCGAACATCTGGGGCTAATCTTTCCTAGTCCTTTGAGTGACCTTTTAAAAGATTTTTAAACCTATGTTTTCCATTGGATGCATATATTCCCTGGAGAGAGACAGAAATAGAGAAAAAGTGAGGAATCATCCCCTAGTAAGGATGGCCATGTTGCAGTCCCTTCTCCATTCTTCTCTTGGGATTTTGGGCACACATGCACATGCACCAGGCACATTTTTCAAGCCTCCAGGTCCGGGACTCAAATCACGGGTGGCCATGTGGGATCCAGTGCCTTAACCGCCATACCACCTGCTGGACCCTTGAGTGATCTTTTTTGAGTGATATGGTAGAAGGACAATTGCTGGACTCACTTTTTCTTCTTGACACACACTTGTCAATACCCTCAGTTACTTTAACCTCTTTGTCTTCATGTTGTCCTCTATATCAGTTATGTATTATTTAAATAATGCCAAACAACAAATCACCCCAAAGTTAGTGACTTAAAACAATAATTATTTGTGATTTCTTATAAAGCTGAGAATCAATGGGGTAGTTTTACTGGTCTGGGCTGACATGGCTCATTTCTGTTGGACTTGCTTATGCATTTGCAGTTGACTGGTGGGTCAGTTGAGGGCTTTTCCTATTCACCCCAACCTCAGTCAGCCCTGGATCGTGGGCCCAGTTGTGTGCCTGGCATACACAGGGAGATATCCACAATCCTGGAACCTTCCAGGTGGGTCAGACTCACTAGCCTGTACTTGTTCTCATGACAGAAACAGAGTAGCAAACGATGAAGTAGAAATGGCATGAGCACTTTAAAAATCCTCAGCCTGTTTTAAGTTTACTGCGATACCATTGGTAAAAACAAGTACAATGGTCAATCCTAGTCAGGTGGGAAGGCATTGCCAAAGTGAATGAATAAAGAGCGGTAGGAATAACCAGGAACATTACAGCAATCAATCTATCATATACCCTCCTGGAAAACCCCACTGCCAACTCTCCAAAATTTCCTCTTATTTGCTGTTGTTCAGGCAGCTAGAGAAAAATCCTACCAAAGCTTTCAGGGTGATGCTGTTACAATTTCATGGTTTATGGCCTTGGGTATGCCTCAATGTTTCCTAGAAACTCCTGATCAGCTCCTTTCTCTCCACTTCCCGTAGCAGATGTCACTTCCTCCTTCAACCCCAACCCTACCATCTCCTCTCTCTTATTAAGTGCTCTTATGTCATAGTTCACTGAGCTAACAGGAAATGAAAAGCTTTTCAACTTCCTATTCCCTTTCATTCATTTATGTATATAAATAAATACAAGATGGAGGACCTATTATAAGCAGATATAGATACTCAGTTGTGAATGGGAAATGAGGTTTTTGTCTCCATGGAGATTGTATTTGAATGCAGGGAGCCATAATAAAAAAGCGATTTAAAGAACAGGGTGATTCAGGTGGCAGAAAGACACAGAATAGAGAAATAGAATAGAGTGCCTTGGGCTGGGGTGGTGGTGGTCACTCTCAGGAAGGCTGTGACTATGGAGGTGAGACCCAAACAATATGAGGTGGCTAGTCTTGTGAAGAGCTGGGAGAATCATGTTCTTCTTCTTTTTTAATATTTTCTTTTTCTTTTTTGAAGATTGACAAATCGTATATATTTGTTGTATTAACATTGTAACATGATTTTTTTTTTCTTTTTTTTTTTTTGCTATAGGGATGCGCTCGCCAGACAGACAGAGAGAGACAGAGAGACAGAAAGCGAGAAATCAAATGGCCACGCCACAATCCCTTCTCCTCCATTCTCCTCTGATCTTATAGCGTGAGTTTTGACTCGAACCGCAGTGACTACGTAGTCCAGCGACATAGCCATTACGCTAACTAACATGATTTCTTTTTTTTTTTTTTTTTTTGCATATGACCTTTATTGAGCTTATCCACCAGAGTGGATATAATGTCTGTACTAAACCAAATGTTTGTTATGATAAATTCTGCATCACAGTTAAAATCCAAACAGCTTTTAAAAAATGCTCAACTCAATCAACTCACTTTGGAATCAATAGCTTCTTTGAAGCTACAGTAACACTTAAATATGGTTAAGACTTGAATGCAGAAATTTGGTTGGTTGGAAAGCTAATTAAATTTCCAACTTGCTTGAACAGAATTATAAAAAGAAAATTGTGTTTTTCACAGAGATACAATCCACTGGAATCACCAACATTGGACAGCTGTTAGAGTATTTAGAGCCCTGAGATAATAAGGAATCCAGGCATCCTATAGACAGTCTTCTGTTGTCCTTTCCTCCCGATCAGAGATTTGCGGATGTTTGGAATAACGCCACCACCAGCAATTGTAGCCTTGATGAGAGATCCAATTTCTCATCTCCACGAATAGCAAGTTGCAAGTGGTGAGGAGTAATACGCTTTACCTTTAAGTCTTTTGATGCATTTCCTGCCAGTTCAAGTACCTCTGCTGTGAGGTACTCCAGGATCGCAGTGCTGTACATAGCAGCAGTTGCGCCCACATGTCCATGGCTGGTAGTTCTAGATTTCTGGTGTTGATGAATACGGCCAACTGGGAACTGTTGGAATTCTGCTGAAATTCACACAAGCAAGGCAGATAAAGGGCTAGTCAGAAACACAACAAGATACCACCAGCTACTCCTTCATCGCACTGAATCATGCCTAACATGATTTTTTGAAAATATACACAGAGTGGGATGGTTAAATTGAGCTAATTAACATTATTCATTACCTCACATAGTTAAATGCTGAAAACAGTTAATATATACTCTCTTAGCATTTTCCAAGGATATAATATATTGTTATCAATTATAGTCAACATATTGTAAAACAGATATCTCAAACTTGACCAACATCTTATCAGCTTTCCTCCTTCTCGCTACACCTTGCCAGTCCCTTATCACCACCATTCTACTCTCTACTTACATGAGTTCAACATTTTTAGATTCCATATATAAGGAAGATCAGGCAGTGTTTATCTTCCCATGCCTGGCTTATTTCACTTCACATAATTCTCCATATTCATCCATGTTGTTGCAAATTACAGGATTCCTTTATTATTTTTTAAATTACTGAATAGTATTTAATGATATATGTGTGTGTATGTATATGTATATACCATGTTTTCTTTATCAGCTTGTCAATGGACACTTTGATTTAGCTATTGTGAATAATGCTTCATTGAACATGTGAGTGCAGCTGTCTATTCAATGTAATGGTTCCATTTCCTTTGGAAATATACTCAGTGATGGGATTACTGATCATATGGTAGTTCTTTTTTAAATTACTTTATTCAATTTTTTTATTTATTTATTTTATTTTGACTAGAGAGGGACAGAACAAGAAAGAGAGAGAGAGAGGGAAAGTGAAAAAGCAAGCTGCCATACCTGGGACTCAAACTGTGGTCAGCCATATGGGGGTCCAGCGCTTTTAACCACCACTCCACCTGCTGGCCAAAGGTAGTTCTACTTTTAAGCTTTAAAGAAACTTTTATACTGTTTTCCATAATGGTTATACTAATGAATGTTCCAACCAACAGTATGAGAGGGTTCCATTTTCTCCATATTTTTATAAACATTTACTACATTTAATTTTGTGATAATAGCCTAGCAGGTGTGAGGTAATATCTTGTGATTTAAATTTGCATTTCCCTGATGATTAGTGATGCTGAACATTTTTTTTTTTTTATATACCTGCTGACACTTACTTGCATGTCTTCTTTTGAGAAATGTCTGTTCAGATCCTTTGCCCATTTTTAAATTGGATTTTGCTTTTGGGTTGTTTGAGTTCCTTATATAGTTTGGATACTAACTCACTAGATGAATGGTTTGCAAATATTTTTTCCCATTCTGTAGGCTGTCTCTTCATTTGGTTATTTGTTTCCTTTGCTATGCAGAAGTATTTTATTTGTTGCAACTCCATTTGTCTATCATTGCTTTTGTTGCCTGTGTTATGGGCTCTTATCCAAAAAAACATTACATAGACCAATGTCATGGAGTTTTGCTTGTATGTTTTCTCCTAGTAGTTTCACTGCTTCCAGTTTTATGAGGAGCATTTTTTAAGTGAAGAAGCAGTGAGGTTTTGGGTGAAGACTCCAAATTGGAACAAAGGAGCCAGTGTAAATGGAACATAGTTATTTAAGGTGGGGAGGGACTAGAGAGGGACAGGGAAGATCTTGCTGGGTTTCGAAGGCCATGGTAAAAACTTTGGGTTTTATTTTTTATTTAGAGAGAAAGATTTTGTTTGCTATAGGGCATGTGCACTCACCAGAGAGACAGAGACAGAGAGACAGAAAGCAAGAAATCACCCCCTAGGAGGATGGCCACACCATAGTCTCTTCTCCTCCATTCTCCTCTCAGGAATCTGGGCATGCACATACATGCACCTGGTATCACTTTTAAATTGCCAGATCTGGGACTCAAACCATGGTCAACTAAGTGAGAGTCCAGCATTGTAACCATTACATCATCTGCTGGTCTCAATTTTGGGTTTTCTTTAAATGAAGTGGGAAGCCACTGGAGGGTTTTGAGTAGGAAAGTCATATGATGTATTTCATGCTTCTTTCTTTTTCTCCCAATTTTTTTTAATTGCCAGAGGATATGAGAGAGAGAGAGAGAGAGAGAGAGAGAGAGAGAGAGAGAGAGAGAGAGAGAGGGAGAGGGAGGGAGGAGAGGAATAAAGCACTCCCCATTGGGGCATAGGCATGTCACAATTTCTTCTCCTTCATTTCTTCATTATGTCAAGACTTTAGGTACATACACACATATGTTTTTCAAGCCACTGGGGCTGAGATTTGAATCATGGTTGGCCATGTGGTTCCCTTAACTAGTAGGCTTTGGGGCCAGCCATATTTCAGTCACTCTGGCTATTGCAAGTACCCATTTTAAAAAATTTTATTTCTTCTTCTCATGGTAGAAGAGGTGTCCTGTGACCTGTTTCATACCTACTTGGCTGTGGAACTCACCCATTCTGCCTCGCAGGGCTCTGCACCTGGGTGACTTCTTGGATATGCTCTCTTGCCTTCCTTCTCTAGTGGCTCCTCTTCCTTAGGTATTAGAGTATGCTTGCATGTATGCATTTGCCTGTGTTTTCTGTTTTTACATTTAAATAAAATATATTTTTAGATAGATAATATATTCACAGAGTATATCTAATTATTAGCTCTGATCCTTCATCCCTTCTTATATCCATTGTCTTTGCCATGTACCCTTGAAGTTTCTCCCACTGGGGATAAAGAGTATTTTTGCCCCCTCTTTATTTTGGGACTGACTTTGGCATTTGGCTGTGGTTACAATGTGTCTGTTCTGAGCCTAGGTCTCAAAATAATCACATATTATACTTGTTCTTTTTCCTCTCAGGCTATCACCGTACCCCAGGGAGTAAGGAGACAGAGATCTGTGGGGCAGACTCAGCAGACCAACCAGGTCCAACTTGTAGCCTGAAGTCTGGCCCTGCTGAGCCCAACCTGAGAGTTTGTGGTCTTTGATTTCACAGCAATAGTTCATTGATAAAGAAATATAACCAGACAGGTTAAAAGTGGAAACTTCTCTTACTCCTGTCAGTACAACTCAGTTCCTCTCCTCAGAGACACCAAAATTGCCAGTTTCTGTGTATTGCATACTCCAGTAATATCTTATGCACACAAGTAATTCCATATGTGTATGAATGTTTTATACACTCTTCAGTATCTTGCTTTTCTTCACCTTATATATCTTGAAGGTCATTTTATATCAAAACATAAAAATCTTCTTCAGCTCTTTATGACCCTATGGAATCCTGTTGGGTGAATTTATCATAGTTTATTTAACTGGTTCTTACTGATAGACATTTGGGTTTTCAATCTTTTGCAATTTCAAAGGAGGCAGCAGCGCAGATCCTGGAGCACACACCACTTTTTACATGTGCGATTTTACCTGTAGCAAAATTTTCAGAGACAGAATTGTTTGGTCTCAGGGCACCTACACTTAACAATGTTGCTGGGTGGAGTCACATTGTTCTTCATGCACTCTCATGCATGCCTGTGCCCTGCCCCCAGCTTTAAAACTCTCCCAAAGAGTCAAGCAACAACAGTAGTAAGAGACCTCCAACTGCCTTATCACCACTTCTTTCTTTAACTTTACCTGGACACTCAAGCTTCTTGAAACAGGCATCTACATTCTTTACATTTTATTTCCACTACAGTTCATCTCCCTACTGCCCTTACCATCCCACTTCTCTTCCAAAAAAGATTGGTGACTGTTGAAGACTCAGAGGACACAGTTCAGTATTTTCTGGACCCTTTTTTCACGTCACTGAAAGATACTCCCTCCTCCTTGAATGATCTCTGTTTTGTATCCTGGAAAATATTAGGATGTTCTTTGGTCTTCCCAGTAAGAAGCAATAGGAAATATTACATAAGAAGATTTAGGGAACCATTAGCAGCCTTGATTGTTGTAAACATTTTATTCATGATTAAACCAAGTTGTCTGAGTGGTGTGTTGCAAGTAGTTTCAATGTTCAAGGTTAATAGGTAGTAAGACAGAGTTTCTCTTGGATGGTGTTAGGACCCCTGGGGTGAGCCTGGGGTCTGAGTATGGCCCAGGCCAGTGCTTCTCACTCTTAAATGTGCAGACATTCACCCTGGGATCTTGATTCAAATGCATATTTTTGCTTCAGTAGGTCTGGGGTGGGCTTGAGATTCCGTATTTCTTACAAGTTTATAGGACCATACTTTGAATGATTATTGGTGTGAATGGTATTGATTAGGGAATGTGGGGCTTTGAAGTAAGTGAGAAAAGACCGTTGTTTCTATCTGTTAACTTTTGACCACAGTGTTAATCTTTAAGATTATGCACAGTAACACTTTGGAGCTTCTCTAAGGAGTTAAGTAGGTTAATACTAAGGCACTTCCCTTTTGCTCTGAACAAATCTGACCATCAACTTAAGCAGACTACAAAGGCTGATTTGGGGTTCTTACCTTCTTACCTTGTCTATATTCAGGCTAGTTCAAGGTCATTCTCAGATGCTTATAGGAGGAAACAGGCTATGGGGGCCCCATGCTATCTATTTGGGGTAGACAGAGATTTAACTTTGGAAAAGTAATTCTAAAACCTAAAAACAAAAGGTCTCTGAGTGTAGCCACAATCTTGGCCAGATGGCACAGTGGCTAACCATGTAGTTTATGCAGCCACACTCCTTCCAGCTGTGTGACCTTGGGGAAATTGCTCAACCTCCTCCTATTCTAGCTTTCTCTTCTGTATTGTTAAACTATTTTGGCCTAAAACACTGCTGTACTCCTGCACTTGAATTCCTATGGATAAGCCAAAAATGTATATATTAGGCTGTTTTCCTGAGCTGGTTGCTAAGTTACAGCCAGTCACACTAGCCACACTTCAGTCAATCACAAAAAGCCCAGCTTTTAGGCTGTTTGTGCAGCCTACCGTCTCCCTGTAACCATTCCAGTTGTTTCTCGACCTCACTCCTTCACTTTAGTTTTGTATGTCACTTTCTCTTTCAGAACTTAAAATACCAAGTGGACCATGAGGCTAGCCAGAGTTGCTTGAAAGTTATTCTGCAAACTCTCTGATTTGAATCATATTAAGATTTGCTAAATTAAACTCCACTTGATTAAATTGGCTGATTTTTTTTTTCTTTTAACAGTATAATAGCACAATAGTACTTGCCTTACAGGGTTGCTGTGAACAAATTAACTGAATAATAAATTAACACAGAAATAGCACCTGACACATAGTAAACACTATATAAATGTTTGCTAATAATGATAACAATTAAAATGTCTCCCTCTCCATTTTCACTGCATATATGTCCCTCTACATGTACAAGCAATCCTCAAGTCCCATCAATTCTATCCACTAAATTTTCTTTCTGTCATTCTACATATGTCTAATTCTTCAAACACCACCTCATTCAGATCACAAGGGAATGCTCTTTTTGTTCAATATTTTTCTCTGGGCTCAGCACAGAGCCAGATGCAGGATAGCTGCCCAGTGAATACTATAAAAATGAATGAGCAAATGAATAAAAGATCTGCTTTTCAATCCTGCACCTGTGTGACCTCCAGCAAGTAGGCAAACTTCTCTGATCCTTCACAACAGAATGTGAACATTGAGATAACTAGCATAAAAACCCTTGCCTTATAATAGTTGGCATTTATTTAATGCTGATGACAAGGTAAGTATATCCACTGCTTCTGCCATGGTTGTGTTCAGGTTGCCCCAAATGCAAATATTCCTAGAATACTCATTGTTTCTAGATAATGCAAAGTGTCGGGGACAATATCTTGGCAAATAAGATCCCGCCCCTTGGTGCATACTGGCTACTGTGTGGGTTCCAATTAAACTGGTAGTTACAAACCTCCAAGGCATATACAATAATAGCTCATGGTTCTTTTATCAAGGGTGGGGTGGGAGCACGTTTTTTCCAAAAGCCTTTCTCTAACACCTTCAGCTTTATCCACTTTCCCGTCCTTACCCACTCTATTTGTTTTTATTTTCTGAAATGACAATACAGTCTGCCTCTTATCTGCTTATCCTGCCAAAGCCCCCATTGGCATCAGAAGGTCGGCATTTGAAAGGGAGGCAGGTGGGTTGGTGGACTGGAAAGCAGCTTTATTCGTTTTCCAGCTAAGCCAGAAGCTTTGGGGGATGTGCTCAGGAGGAAAGTATGGGGCTTCCAGGGAAGCATGGGAAATGGGCCTGAATTGGAAAGGGACTTTTAAAAGGAAAAATCAGTCAGGATGAAAAAACAATCAAAAACAAAAACATGTCTTTGGAGGTTGGAGAGGTACTTGTTGCCCAGAGGGGAGCTGAAGGTTGGGACCACTGGGGAAGGTCCAGTAGATGACAGGGAGGATGGCATTCCCAAAGGGGCTGACAGTAAATGCCAACTGGTGCCTGGTGCAGAGCCCCACGTGTGTGTACATCTGGGCTTATTTCATGCATATTTCCGTGTCTTAAGTATGTGTTGTGGGCACAGCTCTGCCATGTGATTTCTGACTGCACTTGTAGTTTGACTGCTGTGGCACTCACGCGTACATGTGCATGGCCATGATGACTGGGTTTCTCACGAATATCTTTATTCATTCACCCACACTCTTGACAATCAGCAGTCAAATGTTGCATTAGCTGTTGGGATACGGACGGAAGGAGAAGAGGGGGAAGAAAGGGAGAAGAAAGAGAGAGAAAATGTACATTCCCTCCTGGAACTAGAGTAGAGGGGAAGTGACAGACACAGACCGAGGAGTGACAGGGATAAGCGTGAAATTACCGTTGTGATGGTTGTGATGAGGCAGAGCTACATGGCAGTGGGAGATCCATGTCTGAGTCAGGGAGATCAGAGACACTTCTGGAAGAACATGGCCCATGAGTTAAAACAAGAAAGGCGAGTGGGAGTTATTTAGGGGAAGAGCGCCTGAGTTTGAATGATCATTATTTTTACATTTTTGTATTTGAATCTCAGCTGCACAGAGGTGAATTACTTTTCCATTTGTAGCTTGCTGACACCGATGGTCCAAGCATTTGATCTATTATGTAGGTTGAGTATCCTTTATCTGAAATGCTTGGAACCAGAAGCATTTCAGATTTTAATTTTTTTGTTGTTTTTGGAATATTTGAATATACATAATGAGATATCTTGGGGACGGGATCCAAGTCTAAACTAGCAATTTGTTTAGGTTTCATAAACACCTGATATGTATAATGTAGTCTGAAGATAATTTTCTATAATGTTTTTGTATTGCAGAGTTTTGATTGCCACCTATCACATAAGGTCAGGTGTGGAATCTTCTACTTGTGGCATCTTCTTGGTGCTCAAAACGTTTTGCGTTTTGGAGCATTTTGAATTTCAAATTTTTGGATTAGGGATGCTCAACTTGTATATATTTTTACCTTATTTCCCACTTCTCTCATTTTATTGCCCCCCCCCCCCCCAGCAGCTGCTCCACCATTTAAAATATATTCTTAAGTAAGTGTGTGTTTTGGAGAAACATGTAATGTTGATTTTAAGTGTGTGTGTGTGTGTGTGTGTGTGTGTGTGTTTAATTACACAAAATGGTAGTATGCTGTAGTTTTCATCCTGGTTTTACTTTTCCCCCTGCTATGCACCATACATCTTTCTATGTTGCTTTTTTGCCTACTCATTTTATTAAATCTGACTCCTTCTTGCTATCTGCTCCCCTACTGTTGGGTATCTAGGGTAGCTCCCACCTCATTGACCTTGAGCAGGGCTGTGATGTGCTACTCTCACACTTGCACTTGGATGAATCTAAGAATATGTCTTAATTTAGGTTCTCTTGAAAACACATCTGAGACAAAGACATAAAAGCAGTTACCTCATTCAGGAAGGGATTCCAGGAGCACAAATGAGGGAGTGGGAAAAAGAGGAAGGGAAAGAGGACACCAATAAAGAGTGTGTGGGTGTATTTGCCATAGGGCATGTGCACTCTCAAAAGAGAGAGACAATGAGAGGGAAAGTGAGAAATCATCCCCGAAGGAGGGTGGCCATGCCACAATTCCATCTTCTCCTCTCTCCTCCTGGATGCTGGGCACCTGTGCACGCACACCTGATGTGACTTTCAAGCCACTGGGTCCAGAACTCAAACCATGGTCAGCCATGGGGAAGTCCAGAACTTCAATCACTATACAACCTGTTGGTCCAATAATGACTTGGTTACCAATGTGGCCAAATGAGGCTTAACTTGGTTACCATTGGGGACCCCCCTGAATCAGCAGATGTTGCTGAGAGGGTCCCCAGAGGAGATGAAAAAAATCCAAAATTTTGACATCTGTCCCTTGTATCTGTTCCTTGCCCTTGTTTGTTCCACTATGCTCTGAGGATACAGTGAGCACAACAGATGAGGTCTTGGCTCTCAAGGAGATTATATTCTACCAGGAAAAAATAGATAATTAAGTGAAATTTGGGGCTGGAAAGTGGTGTAGCAGTAACATAATGCTCTATGAGGCTGATTCACATGGGGAGGTTCTGGGTGTACGTCTGGAGACCTCTCCGTAAATGCCAGGGCTATGTGTGTGTACCCATGATCTGAGTCAGGCTGAAGCTGGGGGTAGGTTGTGGCATGAAGGCCCTCTTAGGGGTGACTGTATCTCTCTTTCCATCTCTCTTTTTATTTTCTTCTGTCTTTCTCATTCATGGAGGAAATGAGCAAGCTTAAAAAAAAAAGAGAAAGAAGAAGGTGAAATTTTAGACTATAAATGTGCTATAAATGAAATAAGACATGAGAATGGGATAGAGAGTGCCTGGCATGGAGATCCAAAGGGGAAAATTCATATTTTGCAATTAGGGACACATTCTTGGAGGTGGTGACTTCTAGACTGAAGTGAAAAGGAACAAGTCATGGAAATACCTGAGGGAGAAGCATTTCAGGCAGAGGGAACAGTAAGTGCAAAGGCCCTGACATGGAATATTCCTGTTCTATTCCCAGAATGAATGAGAGACGAGTGGAGGAGAAGAGGTCAGAGAGGTGAGTGGAGGCCAGTTGATACAAGGTGTCGCAGTGTACAATAAGAAGCTGTAAGACAGGACCTACCTCAAAGCAAATGATCATTGAGATGAGTTGCCCTCCTGGAAAGTTCTGGCACTCTCTTAATTAGGCAGTGAAAATCATACCAAGAAGCTCATGGACAGTTATCTCTAAAAACAAGAAGCTAACCTGGAGAAAACCTGTTCTGCTAGAACCAGAACCCTGCTACTATGTTCTTCACAGATGGCCATTCTACCTGAGATTGCACTCCATGGTGACAGGAGCTCACACGCCAGCCCATTGCTGTCATTTAGGACTCTTGAGTGCAAGTGACAGAAAATAAACTAAAGCAATTTAAATATAAAGGGTGTTTAATAGTAGAATAGGGATTACCAGAGGCTGAGAAGTGAAGGGGGGATGGGAAAATAGGGAGATATTCATTAATAGATACAAAATCTCAGTTAGATGGGAGGAAGGTTCTAGGTTTCTTTAGCACAGTAAGGGACTATAGTTAACAGTAATTTATTGTTCTCTTAAAGATAGCTAAATGAGAAGATTTTGGCTATTCCTGACACAAAGGGATGATGGATGTTTGAGGTGATGGATGCTTTAATTACCCCATTTGATCACTGCCCATTGTATTCATATAATGAAAAATCATACAGTACCTCATACATATGTACGATTTTTATGTGCTGATTTAAAAATATATTAATCTATACTTATATAGATTTAATCTATATATTTATATTTAATATATTTCAATAATATTATCTTAATATATAGTACATATTTTAAACTATATATATGTGTGTACGTATATATCTATCTATATCTATATCTATATCTATATCTATATCTATCTATATCTATATCTATAGAGAGAGAGAGAGAGAAAGAAAGAGAGGAAGAGAGAGTTTGTTAGCTCATGTAAGAGAAAAGACATGATTCAATCCAGGTTCCAAGTTATGTCCTAAGGATTTAGACACTTTCTTCAACCCTGAGCTCTGTTTGTTCCACCTTCAGACAGACTGGTTTGGAGCAGCATAAAGAGCTCTTACTAATAGTTTGAATGAAACCCCTTTTCTGAGCAGTCCGGGCTAGATGCACAACCCTGAACCAATCACTGTGGCCACACAACTGGCTGGAGCTCTGGACCCTTTCACACTTTGTAACAGTGTTTTTTTTTTTTTTTTTTTCCTCCGTCATCGCATAAATACACCTTGCTTATATTGTGATTTTCCTTTTGAAAAGGAAGTGCTGTGTATAAAAAGGAAGAGTGTGATTGAATTTTAGCCATGACATTTTAGAGAATCATTAGGTTATTGAGGTTGAAGTTGCAGCTTAAGTGTTTCGGTAAGAGCCAGGGCTACTCCAACAGCTTCCTGAAGTGTTATGGTTGCTTGGGGGTTGCCTGAGGCAACCAGGTATCTACCAGTCATTGCTGGGGCTGTTGCACTGGCTGAAAATCACTGGAGGAATTGTGGCACCCCTTCTAATGGGATAAGGCAAGCCTCAGTTTCCCTAGGGATCTGCAGATTCTAAATGATGCTCACACTTGTTCACCTCTGTTATTTACTGCATCTTGCCTGGAGCAGTGAGGAGTTGTAGTAATTCTTTACAGCCCTCTGGACTCAACATCTCTCTTTTCCTCTCTTCTGTCTCCTTTCAGCTCTACTGGGCCGAGGGAGACTAGGGTAATGTTCAAGTTTATTTGGGTATACCCATTCCTACTGTTCTATTATACCAGTTCAAGATTTGGCTATAATCACTTTTAGAAATTATTATTATTTTTTATTTTAGGAAAACCACAGATTTGCATTCAATTGTGAGAACAATACAGAGAGATAATATATGCCCTTTAATCAGTTTCCCCAAAGGCAAAACTATAGCGCAATATCACAACTGGGATATTGATATTGACCTGGTAATGATCCAGAACATTTCCAAAGCCACAAGGATCCTTCACATTGCTTGTTTAATAGTCACACCTGCTTCTCTCCCACAACTGTTCCCTCCTTTACTTGTGGAAACAAAGAATCTGTTCTCTATTTCTATAATATTGTTATTTGGATGACATTATATAAACATCATCATATAGTATATATAACCTCTTGGGTGGCTTCTTTCTTTTCTTTCTTTTTCTTTTCCTTCCTTTTCCTTCTTTCCTTCCTTTTCCTTCCTTCCTTCCTTCCTTCCTTCCTTCCTTCCTTCCTTCCTTCCTTCCCTCCTCCTCTTTCTCCTCCTCCTCCTCCTCCTTCTTCTTTTTAAAATATGATATAGGATGCATGTGTTTCCCTGAGAAAGACAGAGAGGGAAAGTGAGAAAGTACCCCTAGAGGGATGGTCACATTACAATCCCTTCTCTTCCATTTTTTCTCTCATGATTTTGGGCATATACACACGTGCCTGGTGTGTTTTTTAAACCATCAGGTTCGGATTCGAACCATATACTTGGCCAAGAGGGCTCCAGCCACTTTAACATGTTACTGGCAGTCCCCTTGGGGGTTTCTTTTCATTCGGTATAGTTTTTTAGAAATTTGTCTGTGTTGCTGAATATAGCAATACTTCATTCCTTTTTACCATTTAGTAGTTTTCCATGGTATGGATGTATCATGGTATGTTTAATCATGCCCCTGTAGAAGGATGTAGGATTATTTCCAATTTTGGGCTACTAGAAATAAAGCTGTTATAAACACTCTTGTGCAGGTTTTTGTGTGAATGTATGTCTTCATTTTTCTAAGATAAATGCCTAGAGAAATTCTGGGTCATCTGGTAGTTGAATGTTTACTTTTGTAAGAAACTGTCTAACTTTTTTCAAGATGTACCATTTTGCATTCATACCAGCAATGCAGGAGTAATCAAATTTCTCTGCATACTTAATTTCTCTGCATACTTATCAGTATTTTGTATTGTCATTATTTTTCTTTTTTTAGTCATTCAGGTAGATACATAGTGATATCTCACTATGTTTTTAATTTGCATTTCCCTCATAAGTGATGATATTGAACATCTTTTCATGTGCTTATCTGCCATCTGTGTATCCTCTTCAGTGAGATGTTTTTGTGTCTTTTATCCGTGTTCTACTAGGATTGTTTATTTTTTTTAACTGTCAAATTTTCAGAGACTTTATGTATTCTAGATGCTAGTTCTTTGTTCAACATGTAGTTTGCAAATATTTCACCCCAATCTGTAGCTCATTATTTAATCTTTTTTTTTCTTTTTTTTTTTTTTTTTTTTTGAGGGATATTTGCTACAGGGCACATGCTTGCCAGAGAGACAGAGAGAGACAGGAAGCAAGAAATCACCCCCTGAGGAGGATGGTCATGCCACTGTCCCTTCTCCTTCTGGATCTTGGGCATGCACGCACACGTGCCTGGTGTGAGTTTCAAGCCTCTAGCTCTAGGACTTGAACTACGCTTGGCCATGTGGGAATCCCGCGACGTAACCATTATACCATCTGCTGGACCCTGTTATTTAATCTTTTTAACAGGGTGTTTAGTAGAATTAAATTTCGTTGAAGCACAATTTAACAGTTTTGCTTTTATAGATGGTACTTTTGGAACTCTGCTTGGTCCTAGATCCTAAAGATTTTCTCCTATTTTACTTGTTTCAAAGATTTACTTTTTACACCTAAGTCTGTGATCCAGTCTGAATTAGTTTTTGTATAAAGTATGAGACTTAGGTCAAGACCTATTTTTATTTTATTTAATTTTATTTAATTTTATATTTTTTAGCCTATGAATGTCTAATTGCTCTACCACTATTTATCAAACAGGTATATTTCCTCATTGCCTTGCTTTTATATCTTTGTCAAAACAAGATGGGCATGTTTGTATGGGCCTGTTTCTGAACTTTGCATTCAGTTTCCCTGATCTACATGTCTTTACCTTCACCAAGAATGCAGTCTTGATTACTGGAGCTATGCAATGCCTTGAAATCATGGGAACTGATTCCTCTCATTTTCTTCTTTCAAAATTGGTTTAGCTATTGTAGTCTCTCTCTCTTTTTTTATATATAACTTTTAAGATAGGCTTGCATGTATTTGCCAAAAAATTCACTGAGATTTTGATAGAAATTACACTAGATCTGAATATCAGTTTGAGCAAAATTGACATCCTATGTATTGAGTCTTCCAGTAAAGGAATAAGATATGATATGTCTCCACTTATTTAGATTTTCTTCGATTTCTTTCATCAGTATTGTGTAATTTTCAGCATACAACTATTGTACATTTTGTTAGATTTACGCTTAAGTAGTTCTCTTTTGGGGGGAATGATCACAAATGGTATATTGTTTTTTTAATGTTGTGTCTATATGCTAGTATATAGACATAAAGTTGAATTTTGATTATTTTTCTTGTATTTTGTATACTTGGTGAACTCACTTATTAGTTCTAAAAGTTTTTTTTTTTTTTGATTATTTGCTATTTTTGATGTAGACAATCATGCCAGCTGTCAAAAGGAATTGTTTTACTCCTTCCTTTTTGATTTTTCTGCTATTTATTATTTTCTATTTTTATGTTTTGGTTTTTGCCATTAAGCATTAATGTTAGTTGTATGTTTTTTATCAAAGAAACTCTACCAAGTTGAAGAAATTGCCCTCCATTTTTTTTCCTGTGAATTTTTATAGTGAATGGGTGTTTAATTTTGTCAAATAATTTATCTTTGTCATTTGAAATGACTATATGGTTTTTCTTCTCTGGTCTATTAATATGGTGGATTACATTGATTGTTTTTTTTTTTTTTTTTTGGAGAGGTTTTTGCTATAGGGCGCGTGCGCTCGCCAGACAGACAGAGAGAGACAGAGAGATAGAAAGCGAGAAATCACCCCCCAGAGGGGATGGCCATGCCGCAATCCCTTCTCCTCCATTCTCCTCCTCCATGGGATCTTGGGCACGCACGCACATGCGCCCAGCGTGAGTTTAAGCCACCGGGTCCGGGACTCGAACCACGGTCGACTACGTGGGAGTCCAGCGACATAGCCATTACGCTAACTGCTGGTCCCACATTGATTGATTTTTGAATGTTGAACCAACCTTGCATCCTTGGAATGGTGTATAATTAAAAATATATACTGCCAATGCCTACTTGATGATATTTTGTTAGAGACTTTTTAGGTCTATATTCATAAGGAATTTTTTTTTTTTTTAAAGAGAGATATTTTGCTATAGGGGGCATGGGCTCACTGAAAAGACAGAAAGACAGAAAGCGAGAA
This sequence comes from Tupaia tana, assembly GCA_026018925.1. Taxonomy (NCBI): domain Eukaryota; kingdom Metazoa; phylum Chordata; class Mammalia; order Scandentia; family Tupaiidae; genus Tupaia; species Tupaia tana. The sequence continues at coordinate 62,999,893 of JAKSZU010000016.1, forward strand.
ATCACCCCCCAAGGGGGATGGCCATGCTGCGATCCCTTCTCTTCTATTCTCTTGGGATTTTGGTTATGCACGCACACATGCCTGGTGTGAGTTTTAAGCTGCCTGATCTGGGGCTTGAGTGTGGTCAACTATATGAGAGTCCAGTGACATAACTGTTTCACCATCTGCTGGTCTCTCATGAGGAATATTAGTTTGACATTTTCTTTTTTTATCATCTTTGTCTGGTTTTGATTTCAAGATCATAATAGCTTCCTTAAATGAACTGGCTCTTCTTTTATTTTTTGGAAGAGATTGAGTAGAACTGATACTAATTTTCTTTAAACATTTGATAGAATTCTCCAGTGAATCATCTGGGCTTGGAGACTTTTTTTGTGTGTGAGTTTCAAAATTATAAATTCAATTAGTAGTTATAGGGGTATTCAAATGATCTATTTAATATTGAATGAGTTATAGTAATTTCCATTTTTTTGAAAAATTGTTATATTTCCTCTAGATCTCAGATCTATGTGTGCAGAGTTATTTATAGTAATGTCCTATTATCTTTCTGATGTCTGCTGGGTCTATAGTGATGCATCCTCTCAAAAACAAACAAACAAACAAACAAACAAAAAGGGTTGAAGGATAAAAGAACCTAGATAGTTCCCTTCAGCCCTTTCATAAGGTTGCTAATTCCATTCATGAATGCTCTTCCTTCATGGTCTAATTACTTCTTAAAGGTCTCACCTCACCTCTTAATATTGTTGCCTTGGGGATTAAATTTTAACATGAAATTTGAAGGGCATACAAATATTCAAAACAAAGAAATATTTTACCTACTTTTACTTTCTCAGTTTATTTTGCTCTTCTTTTTCTAATTTCTTGATATAGGAAATTAGATTAATAATTTTATAAGTTTCTTCTTCCCTAATGTAAGCACTGCTGTAACTGATTTTCACAAATTTTTGTATGTTGTATTTTTATTTTCTTTCAGGCAATGTATTGTTTGGTTTCCTTGGAGGCATCCTCTTTGATCCATGGATTATTCAGTAGTCTTTTTGTTGTCTGTTTCCAGGTATTTGGAGATTTTCTTGTTTTCTTTGTTACTGATTACTAGTTTGATTTTATTGCAATTTTTGACTTGTACACATTCTGAATGATTCAATTATTTTAAAGTTGCTGAGGTTTGCTTTTTGACTTAGGATATGTTCTACTTGAGTATGTGTTTTGTGAGCACTTGAAAAAAATGTGTAGTCTTCTGTTCTTCGGTGGAATGTTTTGTAAATGTCAATTAAATCCTGTTGGCTATTGATGTTTTTTATTTTACTACATCCTTGCTGATTTTTTGTCCAGTTGTTTAAGTAGCTTGTTGAGGGAGGAGTGTTGAAGTCTTCAACTATGATTGTGTATTTGTCTTTTTTCCCCCCTTTCAGTTCAGTTAGATTTTGTTATATATGTTTTTACGCTCTGTTGTTTGATGGATACACATTTGGGATAGCTATGTCTCCTTGGAGAATTTCTCCTTTTGTCTTTTTTTTTTTTTTTGGAGAGGTTTTTGCTATAGGGCGCATGTGCTCGCCAGATGGACAGAGAGAGACAGAGACAGAAAGCGAGAAATCATCCCCCAGGGGGAATGGCCATGCCGCAATCCCTTCTCCTCCATTCACCTCTCGGGATCTTGGGCACGCACGCACACGCGCCCGGCGTGAGTTTAAGTCACTGGGTCCGGGACTCGAACCGTGGTAGACTACGTGGGAGTCCAGCGACATAGCCATTATGCTAACTGCTGGTCCCCCTTTTGTCTTTATATAATGTCCCTTTCTATCTCTAGTAATTTTCTTTGTTCTGACGTCTTACTTAATATGACTGAAACTCATATAGCCACACTTACTTTTAGTTCAAGATTGAGTGATATATCTTTTTTCATCCTATTATTTTTAAGCAACCTATATCCCCATGTATTAAGTGAATATCTTATAGGCAGCATATCATTGGGACATATTATGGTAGGTTTGCTGATGACAAATTCTCGTACTTTTTCTTCACTGGAGAATATCTCGATTTCCCCTTCATTCTTGAAGGATACTTTTTCTGGGGTGACAGTTATATTATCAGCTCTTGAAAATCTTTGTGTCATTTTTTTCTGATCATCACAGTTTTTGATGATAAATATACTATTGTTCAATTTGTATCTTCTCTATTAGTCAGGGGTAGTTTTTCTTTTGCTGCTTTCACAAGTATTTCTTTGTTTTAGTGTTTATAAATTTAATTATGATATGTCTCCACATTGATTTCTTTGGATTTGTCTTGTTTGAGGGTCAGTTCTTTCAATTCTGAAAGTTTACATTGATCGATAAATTTGGGACATTTTCAGTCATTATTTCTTGAAACATTTTTTCCTCCCTGACTTCTTTCTCTTTCATCTTTTATAACTCCAGTTGCACAAATGTTAGAATTTTTGTTATGATTCCACAAGTCTTTGTTAGTTTCTTTTCAGTATATTTTCTCTCTGTTGTTCAGATTGATAATTTCTGTTATTTTATTTTCCAGTTCACTGATTTTTTTCTCCCTCTTTTTCTTTTATTCTGCAGTTGAGTAGATGTCCTGAGCTTTTGATTTTGATTATTGCATTTGTTTAGCTCTAAAAATTCCATTTGATTCTTCTCTATATCTTCTGTGAGGGAGTCTTCAAAAAGCTCATGGAAAAAGCATGCAAAAACTATGCATGTATTTAAAAATTTTTTTCAACAAAATATACTTGTATTTAAATTAATATTTTAATGAACTTTATGTATTTATTTATTTATTTATTTATTTAAATTTTACCTGAGAGGGACAGAGTGAGAGAGAGGGAGAGAGAGAGAGAGAGAGAGAAAGTGAGAAAGCAAATTGCCAGGTCCCAGACTTGAACCGCAGTCAGCCATGCGGGAGTCCAGTGCCTTTAACCACCATGCCACTTGCCAGCCCTTTAAATTCATATTTAATTTTTTTTTTTTTTGAGAGGATTTTGCTATAGGGTGCATGCGCTTGCCAGAAAGACAGAGAGAGACAGAGAGACAGAAAGTGAGAAATCACCTCCCAGGGAGGGATGGCTCTGCTGCAACCCCCTCTCCTCCATTCTCATCTCAGGATCTTGGGCACACACGCATACGTGCCCAGCGTGAGTTCAAGCCACTGGGTCCAGGACTCGAACTGCAGTCGACTACGTGGGAGTCCAGTGATGTAGCCATTACACCAACTGCTGGTCCCTACATTCATATTTAAATAAATTTTTGGAGTCCCCTTGCATTTCTTTACTGAGATTTTTAAATTTTTTAAGTTTGCTTTCAGTTGTTCATTGAGATACTTTTATTATAACTGCTTTAAAATCTTTGTAAGATAATTCTGTCACCTATGTCATCTTGCTGTTGGCATCTATTGATTGTCTTTCTTTCTTTTTTTTTTTTTTTGGAGAGGTTTTTGGCTATAGGGCGTGTGCGCTCACCAGACAGACAGAGAGAGACAGAGAGGTAGAAAGCGAGAAATCACCCCCCAGAGGGGATGGTCATGCCGCAATCCCTTCTCCTCCGTTCTCCTCTCGGGATCTTGGGCACGCACACACACGTGCCCGGCGTGAGTTTTAAGCCACCGGGTCTGGGACGTGAACCGCGGTCGACTACGTGGGAGTCCAGCAACATAGCCATTACGCTAACTGCTGGTTCCCTTGATTGTCTTTCTTTTTCATTTTGTTGTAGACCTTCTTGGTTTCTGGTATGATGAATGATTTTTGATTGAGTCCTGGACATTTTTGTTTTATGTTAATGAAAGACTCTCTCGGGACCAACAGTTAGTGTAATGGCTATGTCGCTGAACTCCCATGTAGTCGACCACGGTTTGAGTCCTGGAACTGGTGGCTTAAAACTCACACCAGGTGCATGTGCATGCATGCCCAAGTCCCAAGAGGAGAATGGAGGAGAAGGGATTGCAGTGTGGCCATTCCCCCTGCGTGGTGATTTCTCGCTTTCTTTCTATTTCTCTCTGTCTTTCTGGCAAGCGCACATGCCTTATAGCAAAAACCTCTCAAAAAAGAACAAAAACCAAAACAAAAAACAAAAGCAAAAAAGAAAGACTCTCTCATTTTATTTGGTTTTTATACCACTCCAGCGTGGAGGTGAGGGTGCTGCCTTCTGACTACCAGGAGCGGGCAGAAGTTCAGGGTCCCCTTTGATTTCTGATGACATTTGAAGATAGGCTCCTTGTTATTGCTGGGTGGGGGTAGAATTTTGGTTCCCCACCTGGTCTCCACTGACTGCTGGGGTTTGTCCTCATTCCTGCTAGAAATGGTGGAAGTCTGAATTTTTCACTTGGTCTCCTCTGAGAACACCTCAGTAGGGAAGAGGAAGGTGCTGTGTAAATGAAAGTCTAGAGTTCATCAGTAATCTCCACTGATGTCATGCAGGGGAATCCTTCCCCTTGGACAGGAAGGGTAAAAGTCCTGGCTTCCTGTTCAGAATTTTCTGACCCTATTCCAAGGTTCAGAGTGGAGAGCCTTGCTACCGCTCTGCAAACATGGACATTAGCAGTCTGGACCTGGTATTTTGTTGGTGTGGGTGGTGGTGAGGCCATGTTTTTATTTTATTTATTTATTTTTTTTCCTGTGGTGTTTGACTTTAATAGTGTGTTTAAAACCTTTCTGTGTTACTAAGCTCTCCTATTTCTGGTCCTGTGGATAGAGAGATTGGGACTTTGTTAGCACTTATTTCTGTCTGTGGCTTAGTTTTTCTGGGTTGCCACCTTTTTAAATTACAAGTTTGAGATATATGAGGCAAAAAGAAAATGGAACTAACTATTGTGTTTTTCTTTCTGCCCCAAGTTTCCTACTTGGTTAGCCTCCTTATCTCTACCTTTCAGAGTCTTATTATGTTAGTTTTTACACGTAAGCAAATGTGTGTGTGTGTGTGTGTGTGTACACATATATATTTATTACATGTATCTAAATATGAGTTACAGTGATTTATGATAATCCTCGGGGCCAGGCTAGGATCAATGGATGGTTGTTACATAAAGGCAGAGTTCAGTTCAAGAATGAGACAAATATCCTAAACTCATGGCAGCCAGATTTCTGCTTCTACATATATAAAATATATACTTGTACTGGTGAAAGGAAAAAGGAAAATGCATCTACTACATCTTCCTAGAAGCAGAAATCTGGCTGCCATGAGTTTAGGATATTTGTCTCATTCTTGAAATGAAAATTGCCTTTATGTAGCAATCATCCATTGATCCTAGCTTGGCCCGTAGAATTGCCATACATCAGTGTAACTCATATTTAGATATTGGGAGACTGTGGCCAGGCCGTTTTCCTAGTTCAGACCAGAGACTCTGTTTCTACAGTAATGCTCAGATCTCATCAGCTTTCCAAAGCCCACCAACCCTGTGCTGAATAGATCACTTGATGTTTGTGAACGTGGAGAGGAAGAACACAAGTACTGTCTCTGTTCCTTTCTGTTCTTTCACACAATTATTCATACATTATCTATTTTTTGTCTTCCTGCTGACCCTGTATCCTCCTTAAGCCAGACCTATTTAATTCCAGCCACACTGACCTTAAACACACCAAGCACATTTCTGCTTTGTGGTCTTTGTACTTGTTGTCATCTCTGCCCCAGAAGCTCTTTCTGGGGACATTTTTGTGACCTCTCCCATCCATGTAGTTAATTAGGTCACCTCATTGACAGAGAACTCTGGCATCTCTCCAAGTAAAATATCCCCCTTTCCCCAGCAGTCTTATTTCCTTTCCCTGCTTTATAGTTATTCAGCTGCTTACAGCATTTGCTATGGAATGAACATTTGTGTCCCCTAAAATGCAATTGTTGAAATTCTAACCCCAATGTGATGGTATTAGAGGTGATGCCTCCTGTTATAGGTCAAACATTGAATTTAGTGCTTTATATTCATTGTCATACCTACTTTGCAGAGCAAGCCCAACTCTCAAGCTGCCTGGCTAAAAGGAAGTAATTAGATCATGAGGGTGGAGATGTTATGAATTGAATTAGTGTCCTTATAAGAAGAGACACAAGGTGATTTTTCTCTTGGTCATGTGAGATACAACAAGAAGTTGGCCATCTGCAAACAAGAGAGTCTTCACCAGACATTGTATATACCAATGCCTTGATCTTGGACTTCCCAGCCTCCAGAACTGTGAGAAATATGTTGTTTAAACCACTTGATCTATGGTATTCTTGTTATAGTAATCTGATCTTATGAAGATACCATTTGGTATACCAACTGCTTATTAATTTGCTTATTTTCTATCTGTATCCCCTCACTAGAATTAAGAGGTCAAGAACTTTGTTTATAGTGCCTAGAATAGTGCCTAGAACATAGCAATGAGTGAATGTTTCATGCCAGGCACCAAGTCAGATGCTGGGAATACAAACAAGAAAGACCAAGTGTCTGCCCTCACGAAACTCTCAGTGCTGGACTGGAAGTTGCATCAGAAACAATGAGTCACATGAATAATTAATGGTATTTAAATACATAAGAGAAAATATAGGGTCCTATAAGAGCACCAAATATGGGACATTCAACTTATTTTTATAGTACAGTATAAGCTGCCTTGGACAAGTGACAAAGAGGAATTAGACTGGTATATTGATGCGATTATTGATAAAACTTATTTATTATGATTATATATGTATGTGATTATTAATACAAATTTATACAAATTGTTCATCCAGTACTTATTGAGCACCTGCTGTATGTCAAAGACTGTATCAAGTGTTTTATATTATGCCTTGCTGAGCAATCCTATCTCTGAAGCTGCCTGCCTGAGCTCCGACCTCAGCTTTGCCACTTCTGATTGCAGGGGAGAGTCACTGAACTTATCTGTGTCTGGCCAGGTGGTGGTTCAGTGGTAAGACAAAACTCTGTGAAGCTGGAGAGGGGTCAGCAGGTGGCATGGTTGTTGGGACATTGGACTTCCACATGGCTGGCTGCAGTTTGAGTCCTGGACTTGGTGACTTGAAACTCATGTGGGGCATGTGTGCATGTGTGCCTGTAATCCTGAGAGGAAAGTTGAGGAGAATGGATTGTGGCATGGCCATCCCCCCAGGGGGTCATTTCTCACTTTCTCTGTTTCTCTGGTGAGCCCACACATCCTATAACAAAAATCTCTCTAAAAACAAAACAAAAGTCTGTGAGGCTGATCCACATGGGAAGATACTGGATTCATGTCTGGAGACCTTCCTGAGTATGCCAGGCATGTGTGTGCCCATGATCCAGGCCTGACTAGGGCTGGGGCTGGATCATGATGTCAAGATACTGTTGGGACTACTCTCTGTCTCTTTTTCTCTTTCTTGTTCTGGAACAAATAAATAAATTAACTTATAAAAGATTAAAAAAGTGAGGATCAATAGTAGTACTAATTGAATTAGTTATTATTATTTCCCCCCCCTCATTTTGTATAGGGAGAGATTGATACTCAGATGGAATAAGTAATTTTCCTCAGATCCCAGGCACAGGGTTCTGTCCCTCATCTACCTGACTCATGAATTCTCATCCTCTCTGTTAACGCATTTTTCTACAGAAACATCTCACCCCTAATCTATTGCTCTAATATTTATAACAGCGCAGCTACAACTCATTTTTCTGCTGCTTCAATGAATCAGCTCCTGATACTTTTGATTTCTAAGAGCAAAAATACCACCTCGATTTCTATTATCTGCCTGAGCCTAAGGAGCAATCCCCATATCTACTCTTTGCCTGGATGTTTTTTCCCCCATGCCTTATGGCCCGTGCTGCCTGATATACAGCAAAATGGGCTTGTGATTTAGCAGCAGAAAAGGTTAACTCTAAATAATGATCAGAAAGTTAAAATATAGAGCTAGAATGTTGCTTTAGTTTTTATAGGTTTTAAATAATTTTGCCTCCTTCCCTGAAGGATTTAGCATAATTCAATGAGAAAATTGCATTCAGATCCTGTGGGCTGCTCTGACGTGACTGAATTGCAATGAGCAGAAGAGATGCAAAGTGTCTTTCTGGCAATGAAACTGACTGAGCCATGAGCTCAGAGAGAAATGATCCTGAGGGATGTCCCAGCTTTCCCGGACTCCTGGGTCTAGTCTTGGGAAGCAGGCCAAGTGGCATAGCTGCAGTGAGAGAAAGCAATGAAAGTGTGTCCAATGCCCAGCAGGGAGGAGCAGGGAGATCACCTGCACATGAAAGAATGCATTGGACCAATGCACCCAGAAGAATGTCTGGTCTTCTCCCATCTCCTTCCATGTTTCTGCTCTGCATAGTGACTTGGGTTAGATCCCATCCTCAGCATTTATAAACACAAAACCTGGCTAACACTGACTCAAAGACATGGGGGTTTGTTCATTTAATTTATTTTCTTTTTCATAACAAGAAGAATGTATAGCTAGTACACAGCTCGAAGATGCCATCAAGAGCCCAGATTCCACTCTTCTTTACTTGCAGGCATTATCCGCACACACTTTCTGTACCGTAGAGTTATTGTGAAGCTTAAATTGAGTTAATATATGTAAAGTCCTTGATATAGTTCTTGGTACATAATAAATAATGCCTAAATACTTTCTTAATCTTTAATTTTCCTCTAAGTACTGGATCAGGAATGTTTTTCCATATCAATAAATAGAGATCAGCATCATCTTTTTAAATGGGTGAATAATACTTTAGGCTTAGCATTATTGTTTAACAGATCCCCTCTTGTTGGATAGCTAGGTCATGTCTAATTTTCCACTATTATAAATATCTCTTTTCATAAATAGTTGCATACTAATCCAGTGGTTTTCCTAGAAGTGAAATTGCAACAATCACGCTTTGTAGTGTGTGTGTGTGTGTGTGTGTGTGTGTAGTGCGAAGTGGGCGGGGCAGCTGCACTAGTTACTCAGGTACCCTCTCCAGTTTGACCTATTGACCTAGTATTTAGTTTGGTGTTCTAAAGGGAATTGTCCCTGCCTGAACTCGCATGAAGGCTGATGTTGACTTCATTGTAGTCATAATTGGTGTCTCCACTGATGCTTGAAGTCCTCAGAAGAGGGTGCAGTCAGCCTACAGGCTCCCTGACCTTCTCAGTTCAGAACCTCAAAACCATGTCTCCCCCAAACTCGATCTTTAAGAGGATCTGAGCCAACATGCTCTGAATCAAGGTGATGTAATCAGTGATATGACTGTTTCATAAAGTGAACTCTTCACAATAATAACTAATATTTACTGAATGCTTCGTACATGCTAGGCACCTGTGCTAAGCACTTTACTTGCACTGAATAGTCACAACACCTTACGTGGTATTGTTACTACAGTCTTTCAGATGAGGAAACCAAAACTTGGCATGGTTAAGGAATTTGTGTGAGGTCATGGGATGAATAAAAGGTAGACCTGGATGGAACCCTGAATTTGGGTTCTTAATTCCTGTGCCTTACTGCTGCTGTTTTGGTTGGTTAGCACTCTGACTGCCAAAAGTCTGGCCAGACAATGACTCAAGCTCCAATACCAAACACTTTTAGGGGACAACTGCAAGACACTGGTATTGTGTGATCACTGAATGTGAACATGTTCTTGCTTTATCCCCATGGTATAGTCCATACAATCTGTACACTCAAAAGGATACCTTTTACTAGCTCCTCTAAGGGAAAAACTAGGTTTGGGGAGTTTTCATCTTCACAAACCATTGAAAGGGATATGCTGTTCATTTACTTATGTTGAATGAAGCTTCTTGTGTACCATGTAAAATAGCAATCTCTTGTGACTGCCTTTCTTGCAAGAACCCTTTCTGTGTCTATGCCTCAGGATTCAACCACTCAGAACCGAAAGGGATTCAGTCAGTTAGAACTTGGAAGTGCTCTGATTTGCGGGAGGCTACACATTGTTGGTTAACACTGTGATTATAACTGGGAAACTGAGCAGTGGATATTAATACATGAGGACTCTACACCACATAAAACCACTTAAAAAGAAATTTATCTGTGGGTTAGTGACTGCTAATAGAATGATAAGATTATGCTGTGGCAGAGATCATTACTTTTTAAAAATGTCTGCCCTTTGCTTAGTATAGAATTGACTGGGAGGCAGCCTCTTCATTTCTGTCCTCCTTGGGCCCTTGTGTGGTCATAGGACTAGATTCATAATGGAATGCAAGTGGACCTGGTAACAGTTGCCTTTGGTTGGGACCTTTTAAAGTAAGTTGAGTTGTCTGCTTTATCTATTTGCATGTCCTGTGGCATGTGAAGAACTTTGAGGTCTTTGGGGATGGTGGGGCCAAAAGATAGAAGGAGCCTGGGTGCTGGTCTCTCTTTTTTTTTAAAGAGAGGTTTTTTGCTATAGGGCATGTGTGCTCACCAGAAAGAGACATAGAAAGTGAGAAATCACCCCCACCCCCTCAGGGTGGATGGCCACGCCACAATCCCTTCTCCTCCATTCTTCTCTTGGGATCTTGAGCACACATGCACATGTGCCCAGCGTGAGTTTAAGCCGCCTGACCTGGGACAACTACATGGGAGTCCGGCGATATAACCATTGTGCCGTCTGCTGGTCCCATGGGTTTCTAGTCTCTTAAATGCAGTGTCACCAATGGCCAGAAACACCCAACAATCTGTTACATGTAGGAGAAAAAAATGACCTTTTGTTATAGTAAGTCACTGAAGTTTTGGGGTTTATTTGTTACATCAGCTAACATTACCTAAGTAATACATGTCAATCAGAAAAAAATTCTATACATTGGGTGAGGGTGTTTCAAGTGGTACATGGAACAAAAACAACAATAAAGACTTTAGAAAAGAGAAGCTGACTCTATGTAAGTCTGTTTCTGGGCCTCAAAACAGAACCTTGGAGCTGACAATGATCATCAGTGGCCAATTCTCCTTGGTGGGTGGGTAGGGTATTGTCTTGTCTGATAGAGGTGGGTTCTGTTTGCACATTTTGGAGCAATGATTGCCCAAAGTGGTCAGAAAGTGCCAGAGGGGCAAGTACAGGTTGCAATTTCGGCAATGCTGGGGTCAAACATCATCATCATCATGTCCAAAGAACAATCATGAGTCAGAAGTGGAGAACGAAGGGAAGAAGAGTGTCAGAGAAGTACAATCCCGGAGCAGATGCAGAGCAGCTAAGAACAGGGACAGGGTGACACATTGGACTCATTTTTACTGGCTACCAGCCATGTGGCAAGTGGTGGGGGAGCTTGTCTCCAAGGTACAGAGATGGAAGACGATCAACATCTCCTCCACACATGGATGGGAGATGGGAGAGAGACTTGGATCCTCTAAATCAGGATCTGGTGTCATGAAGCTGGGGAAAGAAAGGGAAGCTGATAGTGGTGGGACTGAGACAGGGCCAAGCACACTTTCTGCACTGTAGTCAGGGATTGAATGCTTTTAAGTGCAGTGTCCCTCTGTCATTGTTGCCTGCCAGAAGCCATTTTCCATCTTCTGGTTTTCCTTTGAGAGTGAGAAAAAGACACTTTTTTTTCACTCTGAATTCTGTTGTTTTAAGTGAGGCTAATGCTACCTTATAGTCTCAAGAATCAATGAGGACCCATGCTCAACCAATTAACATATACCATTCATCCTGGCTGCAGTGATCAGTTCAGGGATGGGCATGTGACCTGAGTCAGGCCAATGAGAGCCAGTTCTGGGACTGTTGCTTTAAGCTATGGGAAAAGAGGTTTTCATATATCTATGATGTCGAGCACCAATTTCAAGGCAGGCACACTCCATTTACCACGTCTCATTTGATTCTCAAAGCAGTCCTGGGAGGGAAACCCTTTTACAGATGAGAGGAGGTAGCTTGCCTAAGATCCCAGAATAAGTAGGAAGCGGCTGTATTAGGTCTCAGGGAAGAATAGACAGAGGGAACATAAACTCAATGGGCATCTGTAACTGAGGGCAGTTATTTGGAAAGGAGCCATTCTCCCAGCATAGATTCCCTTCCCTGGGACTCCAAGCCCAGGCCTGAGGAATCTAGGGTCAAGAGGTCTACCTCCATCCTATCTAGGCTGCTCCATGTCCTGGCTGGTGCAAACAAGGAGTTCCCGTTGCGAGGAAGAAAGCCAAGGGCAGTCACTCGTGATTTACCATTGTTCTTGTAGGCTTTCAGGATTGTCCTCTTTAAAAGAAGCCAATTTATTTTTTATTCAAAATCCATATGAAACAATTGAACAATAAAACTGTCAGCCTCACTGTCTCTTTCAGCCGGGAAACATGATCACTTCTGGAATTAAGCCTCCTCCCTCTCTCCCTTACCCCTCCTGCACTTCCTTCCTTAAATATTTCTTTGAGTTCCTACTATGAGCCAGGACTACTGCTCAGTTCACATCTGCCCTTCACACAATTCTCTTCTGAGATTTGTTCTTAAGGCATTTTCTGATTTTCACACTTGGATCTCAGCCATTAGAGGGGTTTCAAATTAGTAACCTTTTTAAAGAAATGATGCTAGACTGAGAGAGCCAGGACCTTGGTTTTGAGACCAGCTCTGTGATTCATAACTCGTGTGACCTTGGACAGGGGTGCCTGTCTCTGCTCCTTAAATGTGTTCATATGAGGTTGGCATGAAGATCCTTGTGCTGGACACCCTGTCTCTGAAATGCTCCCTAGGATAAGATCTTCATCCTGGTTTTCATTTTTTACTGGTGCCTGGAACAGTGTCTGGCACTGCGTAAATATTCAATGCGTTTTTGATGAATGAATAAGAGAAGGTCTGGGTTAGGACCCTTATTCTAAAAGGCCCTGGACCCCAATCCTAGCTGTATGTGTACTCCTGCGAGCCTAGAGCCATGGGGCTTCATCGTGGGTATTAAAACCTCTATCCTTAGAGTTTTAAGTTACTAGGGAGTGTAGAGTCTAGGACAGAAAACTGACATGAGACTGTTCTGGGCTTGGCTGAGCTTGGGTGGGAGGTACTGCTTACGTGTCATTGTGGCACTCCCAGCCCCATTGCTGAAATGGGAGGAGGCTCTCTCTGGAGATAAATGTAACCTTTGCAGGTCACATCTTTATGCTGGCCTGCGGCAAGGCAGGAACTGCCTTCATTGGAGCTGGGAAACATAAAACCCCCATGCACCATTGATGAGCTTCTGCCAGCAGCATTTAAGGACACGCTTTATCTCGCGGATGTCATGCATTATTGACGCTGCCTCCCTCTCCTGCAGGATGACTGCTGAAGGGCAAAGCAGCTCTGGGGGTGAGGTGGAGGGGGCAGAGGGCTCCGTAGGTCAGCCAGACTGGGGGGCCTGATGTGTGGCAGCCATGCATTGGCGGGGGGCTGTGGTGGTAACAGTTGGGGCTTTGAAGAAAAGCTTTTCCTACTTATTTCACTCTTCTCTCATCCTCTGTTATCTCATCACTACCAGAAGGGAGCATTCTAGTATCCAGGATTGTGGGGGGGATTAGTTGACACAATGATGCAAAGAATTTAGTATGGCCCCTCCACCACCCTCACTTGATATGTGATGTAGGCCTTCAATAACTGGAAGCTACATTATCACAAGAAGTACTGTGTAAAAGTAAATACTTTATGCAGGTGATGGTTAATATTTGGGGAGAGTTCAGGTCCCTCCCACAGTGGTTAAGACTATGGGATTTAACTCTCAGCTCTATGGCTTTCCAGCTGTATGAGGTAAGTTCTTTGGTTGCCTTTGTGCCTCAGTTTACTCATCTGTAAGAATAAAATCATATCTATCTCATGGAATTACTTTGACAGCTTAATGAGTTGACATAGAGTTTAGAATAAAGCCTTGTACATTATGAGCATTCTGTAAGGGTCTCTGGTGTGTCATTTAAATTTCCCCTGATGCCCTTACAAGAGTGTTTTATTCAATCTGCTCTTTGGCATGGATACTTTTTTAGTATCAAAGGACCAATATTAGCCCCTATGTCTAACCTCCCCCTCTGTGATGGAGATTGGGTGATGGATGTTCAAAGCCACTGAGTAGACAGAATACACCTCCTAATCTCTCGGACTTGTGAATGTGTTACCTTTTGTGGCAAAAGAAACTTTGTAGATGGGATTAAATTAAGGATCTTGAGATAAGGAGATGATCCTGGAATATGTGATGGGTGTGGTATAACCATGAGAGTCATTACAAGAGGGAAACAGGAAAGGAGAGTCAGATAAGGGCATGTGATGACAGAAACAGAAAAGAAGGGGAGATATTTGAAGATGGAGGAAGAGGCCATGCCCTAAGGAAGGCAGTCAGACCGTAGAGATGGGAAAGGTGAGGAAACAAATTCTCTCCTAGAACCTTCTGTAGGAAGACATATGCACTGATTTTAGGACTTTTGGCCCTCAAACTATAAAATAATCAAATCGTGTTGTTTCAAGCCAACATGTTTATAGTGACCTGTTATTGCAGTGGTCAGAAACTAATTCAGTCATGAAGCAAGAAGGGAGACCCACCCTTTTCAGAGAGCCTTGAGCGCCAGTCTTGCCCTGAGTTGCTTTGTGTGTTGGCTGGATATGAAGCTTCTCTGAGCTTGCTTTTCTCATGTGCAAAGTAAGGATGGTAATTGTTATGGGAATGAAAACCCAAAATGCCAAAGGTGTGGATTTCTAAAGCAGAGCCTGATACATAGCAGACATTCAAGAGGCAAAAAACTCCTCTTTCAACTCCTTCCAACCCAACAGGAACAGAGCTCAGCCTTTCACTCTGCTCTTTGGTCACTTCCAGTAGCCAGACACCTGGGCGGAAGTCCAGTCTGGAGCAGCATGGGCAGCAAGAATGTGGGGAGGATGGGGAAACCAGGGCCTGGGCTATTGTATGGTGAGAAGTGAGCAAACTAGGTTTATTCTTTTTGTTTTTTAAAGACAGGGTACTGCTATTGTAATCCTTCTGCCTCAGCCTCTCCACTGGGACTATGGGCACTTATCATCACACAGCTTTTTATTTCAGATGGGGGTTTGCTGCATTGCCCAGGCCATCCTTCAGCTCATGGTCTTCCTGCCTCAGCCTCCCTGAGTTGCTGGAATTATAGGCACATAGCATTGTCTCTGGTCTTTAGGTTGGACCAGGAATTGAATCCTGACCTTCCATGTGGTCCTAGCCTGCAGAACATAGCAGAACCCAACATGCACTACTGCAGTTGGCCCTAAAATGTTTATTTAGCTTTTTAATTGTCAGAGGGTGCATAGGCTTGCTGGAGAGAGTTGGAGAGACAGGGGTGAGGTGGGGGAGGGGTAGGAGGGGAGGGAGAGAGAAACCTCCAGCAGGGTCATGATTCCTTGCTGCAATCCCTTCTCCATTTCTTCATCTTTTGGGATTTGGGGCATGCACACACACATTCAATGTGTTTTTCAAGTTGCAAAGGCCAGGATTCAAGCTACTGTTGGTCATTTGGGATGTGAGTCCTTTAGCTGCTATGCCTTGGGCTAGCCCTGAAATGTGTATTCTATTGGACTGCTTTCTCATGGGCTGACCCCTGATGCTTACTTCCTGTGTTTAACAGGTTACCTCTCGTTTCCATGCTGATTACTCTAAGATCATTTCACCATAATCATAAGAACAGTCATGTCAATGTAGTAATTTAAAACTTGTTGCAAAGACAGTACTTTTGGAGAACGTAAACTTACAGTATGACCATCTCTCTTCTTCCCCCAGAAATGTCGCTGATGCTGAGACCTCAAGCATTCATCCATTCAACAAGTATGCAGTAAGTTCCTACTATGTGCCAACCATTAGGTGCGGGGTGCAGTTTTTAATTGTTTTAAAAATTTTAAAGTCTGCCGTCTAAGCACAGGCAATAAATATACAAAGAGATGAATATATACATATATTTTGAATTTTACTAAGTGTTGTGGAGAAAATAAAACAAGGTGACATGATAAGCATGACTTAGGGAGGCAGTGCTCTCTGGGGAGGGCATTTGAGGTAGGTCCTGAAGGAAAATGATGAGATGAGTGGAGGTCCTCTGGGCGTGTCCCTAATTGGAGACTGTCATAGCCCTGTTTAGGTCCTCTGGACATGTCCCTAATTGGAGACTGTCACAGCCCTATTTAGTTCCCAGTGCTGATGTCCACAGGGCCATCTGTGGATAAACAGGACCATACAGAGTCTTGGCTCCTCACAGCAGGTCTACTGGAAGAATAGCCAGGAGCTGTTAAGGAGCTGGAGTAGCCCACAAACTACCTTCACCGGGAGAAGTTTGGAAGGTGCTCCCTCCCAGGTTAGGGCCTGGGAAGTGCTCAGCCTCAGAGAAATTGGGGGTGTTTCAGAGTCTGCTGCTGATGGAGAGTCGAAATGGTACAGCCACTCTCTGGGGGTGTATTATCTGCAGTGCTTTGTCTTATTTTTCATGGAGAGGGAAGATTGGGAGGCCCATGGGATCCAGATCTTGCTTTCCTAAGACTCAAAGATGCATCTGGTTCTAAACACACTTTAGAACCAGATGTCCTAAGTTAAAATCCTGGTTCTGTTATTCAGTAGCTGTGTGACCTTGGACAAGTCATTTGGTCATTTTCTGCTTTGGTTTTTCATCTGGAAAATGCAGGTGAAGAGAGTACCCACTCCAAAGTTTGGCATAAGATTAAGTGTGTTACTGTTATATTTACAATATTATATCCTCTATCTTACATGTAATAAATTCTAGTGTGCATGTGTGTGCACACACATGTATATATATATACACAGATGTATGTGTGCACATGTATATGTACACATATGTGTATACATAATGCATTTTAAAAGTTTATTTTTATTTCTTCCATAAGAGAGAGGGAGAAAGAAAGGGAAAGAGAGAGAGAGAGGGATAGAGAAAAAGAGAAAGAGACAGCATCCTCAAAAAGGTCTTCATGCCATAATCTATCCACGCCCAACCTTAGCCAGCCAACATCATGGGCACATGCATGCCCAATGTGCACAGGGAGGCCTCAGGACATGAACCCAGGGGCTTCCCATGCAGTCTCAGTATTGTGGAGTATAAAGTTACCACTGAACCACCAAGGCTAGCCAACACATTTATTTTTCTAAAGAAATACAATTTAAATTTCTGACATCACATCCAAGTAAGATTTATACACCATTATAGTCAGATCCACTTAGAGGTTTGAAAGAAGTAATTTATTCTAAAACTTTAAATTTATGTCCCTTTCCTGGACTTCACTGCCCATAGGGAATACAAAATTGATAATATTTTAGAATTCCATAATTATCTTATGAAAAGCATAATTATATTGCTTTGCCTTTTTTTTCCTGAAGGTGTTAAAATGTTAATATGTTCGTTTGAGATATGTCGTGACTCTTGTGAGATTGTTTAGGCATTCTTTTATTTTTAAAATATGGCAGCAGTCTCAAAGGGTGGCTGGGGCTCAGGTTGGAGCTCTCTAAGCTATTGGAGGTAAAGGGTGGCTGGGAGGAGGAGGGCTGGGAAGGGGCGGATGCCTCCAGAGTGTCCCAGCTCCAGCACGGGGCACAGCCTTTCATCACTCCCACGAGGGGAAGTAATTACTTCGGAACACTGCCGTTCTCTCTTCTGTGCTTTTCAGTCTGAAACAATTTCCCGACTTGTCATGCCACCTGCAGCCCTGTGAGTCATGTTACAGCCAGGGACGCAGTGTGGCAGCAGCAATTACTGTTGACATTGTCACATTGTCATGGCGTTTGTCACCCTAACTGTCACCAGGGGCCAACACCCCACACGTAGCCACCTGCTATTTCTCACCTGCCTTCTCTCCCCAAACCCCTACCACCTGGTGTTGGGGGATTAGAGTAGTGAGCAACCAGTCTTCAGGTCCCAGGACAGATACCTGGGCATCCATCTCACCTTGCCTGGCCTGGTTCAGCTGCCCAGACTGGAAGGTCTTTTAGTTTTTTGCCATGCTCACCACCACTCTTATTCAGGCTAGCCCCAGTTAGGGAAGATTTTGGGGTTTTATGGGAGCAGGTTGGGTTTGAGAGTAAGAAAGACTCGAGTTTCCATCTTGGCTCCTCTACTTGGCTTTGAAAAAGTTACTCTTGTGTTCCCAATTTTCTGCATCTGTAAAATGGACTTAGTGCTTTTGTAAGAACTGGCTGGAATATGGTTGAGTTACACATGTATGCAGAATAGTCAGCCTACAGCCTGGCACTTAGTAGAATTGTCATCAGAATGGAGCCTGATGTAGGACATGCAGCCTTTGAATCTGGAGGGGCTGGGAACTTTGGGCACTTTTCCCTGGACATTGCTGGGTTTGCATTCTCCCCATCATTGATTGGGCACTGTCTTAGTTTTTCTGGCTGGTGCTCCCAATCTGGTTTCGACCTCAGTCTTCCATGATCTGTCCTCCTGGGGGACCACATTCTGCTCTGAGACTCTCAGGGCTAGCCGCCATCTGATGATCATACCCCACCTCTGGGAGCCTCACTGGGGAATGAGGTCCCTAGACTTGGTGGGGCACCTGATGGGGTGAATCGATGTTGCTCTTGGCCCCAGCCACTGCTTCCTTACCTAGCTCCTCTGGGTTATAACAATTATGAGTGTTGAAGACCCTATCTCCAAATAGTCAATTGGGAGTTTAACAGATGAATGGGGGGGGGGCACAACTTAGCTGTATCAGGGGTCCACCTAGACCATCTCTTTCCTTTCCACCCATAATCCTTGGCCCCAGCATGTATTCCAGAATGTAATGGAAGAGAAAGTGAAATCCATGGGGGATGCATACTGGACACACCAGCTCAGTTCTCCAAAGGAAAAGTCATTAGGCTTTCACTATACTGTCCAGTGTGACTTAACAGGCTCTTCACAACATGAAGTGCAGTGGTGCAAGTTTGAATATCTGACTTCTCTCTCCATCTCTTCTGAGTAGGTCATAGTAATGAGAGAATTTTATGGCTGGAAGGACCCGAAATCTAGTTTGGCACAGGGCTGCTGGCATTGCATGACCCCTGGTGGGTTGTCAAAACAGGAGGCCCGGGACATCAGACTTTTCTACCTTTTATAAATTAAAAAAAATTTTTATTACAATAACTTTTGCAGAAGAGTTGCAAAGCAGCAAGTTGCAAAGTTCCTTAATACCCTTTACCCAGTTTCTTCCAATGTACTATCTTATCTAACCATGTGGCATCTATCAAAACTAAAATTAACATCTGTACCATATTATCACCTAAACTGCAGACCTTATTTAGATTTCACGTTTTCCACTTGTATATATATATTTTTTCCTGCTTCAAAATTCAAAAACCCAGTCCAGGATCCTACTTTGCATAGAGTGTTTCACTTACTAGGTTTCAAAACTGAGGAGGCTCAGAAGTGGGCAGGGCCTGGCTTAGGTTTTTCTAAGCAGAAAAGGATCTAGAAACACTTTCTGTATTTCTGTTTTCCTCCCAGCGTGCACATTAGAATCCTTTGGGGACTTTTGAGGTCCCCGTATTCTTCCACTGAGGCCATGACCATCAATGGGAAGCCATGGGTCCCTGGACCAGTCTGCCTTATGCACAAACGCAGTGATGTCCCACCACATGGCATGCAGGGTTAGTTCAGCTGGGCTTTCATTTCCTCATTATTGGAACAAGAATGATGACACCACGATTTATGTTTCTCTGTCACTCTGTGCCTCAGTTTCCTCCTAGATTAAATGGGGAGGGGATTAACATCTACTCCTCAAATTGTTGCCTATTTGATGAGTTACACATGCAAATTAGCATGAGACAGTGCTTACTAAGCAATTCTCAACTCTGGCTGCATATGGGAGTACCCGAGGGAGTTAAACATCAGTGCTTAGGTCTCCCTTCTGGAGATTCTGATTTTATTAGTCTGGGTATAAGAATTTAGAAAGCTCCCTTGGCAATTCTGATTGCAACCAGGGTTGAGAATTGCTGGTTTAAGTAAAGATTTCTTTCCAACCCCACCTCCTAGCCTACCAAGCGGTAGCTTCAGTGAGGAAGCAACAGTGAGAATTCCGGTTATTTCATAGGAGGAGAGACTGGGTGAGAATAAAGCCTCGTTAATCCTCTGAAAATCACCACCAGTCACAGCAGCGACCAAGACTGGAATCTATTTAGAGATTACTGGCATAATGCTCAGTGCTTTATATGCCTTATTCTCACAATGACAATGACTCTTGTCCCAGGTCCTATTATTATTGCCGTAGCACTGATGAGGAAACAGGCTTAGGCATTTGAGTTACTTGCTGTGGTTGCACAGCTGTTCCTCGTCAGAGCTGGGCTACAATACAGGCCAGTTTGATGCTAGAACCTGTGTTCGCAACACAGTGCTGTCCTACTAAGTGAGATGACCTCTGATGGCCCAGTGGCTTTAATTAAGATAAATAATGATAGACACCATTCGCTTTTCTACCTCATGCCAGACATTGAACTCAGTCTTAGTTGAGTTTTTAGAAGCAGGTACTCTGTGATGATTTTTCAGGTGAAACAGACCCTCAAAGAGAGGAAGAGACTCATCTCTGCCAGGAAATGGTCGAACTGGGAACTGAAGTTTTCATTTGGCTCTTGGGCTCAGAAGCAATGTTGCCTATCTGGAGGAAAAAGCAGCTTACCTCAGCAGAAAATATGAGACCCACATCTAGAAGTGCTGGGAGGATTTAAGTGGTTTATCAACAAATATAGCTGTCTCCCTGACTTTTTCCATTGAAAGAAAGCAATTGTCAAATTGGCTTCAATTTAAAACAGACTTAATAATACCTGGGAATTGTTTATCTTATTTTTTTTATAGCTCAGGAGGCATTGCTGCAAAAGCTACAGAAATATAGCATCTGGTTTTGGCTTCCTGGTGGGAACTTGCTGAGCTAGTGGGGTAGTGGGGGGGTGGGACAGTGTTGTCCTTGGCATTATCCTTTCTGCTCTGTGGTAAGAGAATGGACTGTTTGGGTCAGCTGTCATTTCCTTGTCATTCCCACCTAAGGCTTTTAACTCTCTAGTTCCAGACCTTAGAATATGCATAAGCCCATTTCCCGAGCTCACATCTGATCCAGGCATAGAACTAATATTGCTGAGGTAGGAGAGAAAAAAAATGGAAAACAATAGCAATTATCATAGTGGCAGATAGCTGGCCATCAAAGAATTACGTCCCCCTCCCTCACAGCATGGAAGTGTTACTAAAAAGAGGCTGTCAAGTCCAGGATTCAGTTTCCCAGACTCTTCTGCATCTAGAGAGGTGCATGTGAGCACCTTGTGCCAATGGAGTGCAAGCAAAAGTGATGCATGCCATTTTTGGATCAGAGTGGGTATCTTTTCCACTCATTCTCTATCACTCATAATATAGAAAGTATTCTAGAGAAGGGTAGACCTGAAGGTGTCTTGGGCCCTAGAACTTCCCTGTGGAAGCCTGCCTGACCAGGAATGCCACAACAAGTACATTGAGTGAGAAACCTTTTTGTGCAAAATAATTGAGATTTTGTCACCTATCAGTTATGCCACCTAGCTTTACCTTGACCGACACCACAGCACTGTAGAACACCTACAATGAGCCAGCTATTGTTCTGGGGGTTCTACATATCATCTTATTTAATCCTCTCAACATTCCTGTAAGATTGGTGTTTACAGGCAAGGTAGCAGGCTCAGAGAGGTTAAATGACTTACCCAAGGCCACAGAGCAAGTAAGCATTGGCTCTAGAATATGAATCACAAACAAAAAGTTCTAGGCTCTGTTGTGTCCTGTGATGGGTGTTTGAAGCTCATCTCTTCTTCTTCTGTCTTTCCCTTCTCCTAAGTGGATCCATTCTATAGGTGTGGGCTTCTGCTTTGGTTTCCTGCCTCAAGCTTGGGGGCCCTGTCTATCCTTGATGTCCTTATAAGGTTTTTCATGGCTCATATATGAGGTCCTGCCACCCACAGGCAGTTCTTATAGGAGTTGACCTCCTACTTCTCATGACCCCAAACTTTGATGATACCCTCACAGTGGAGAGGAGGCAGCAGGTTCATCCAGGACCCAAGACCAAGTTCCTGTTCCGAGCAGATAGATTCAGGCTAGAAACTCAGGCAAGGGCAGGTTGTGAGACAGTGATGTTCTCTGGGACTAGCAACCGTGGAAAGCCACTACTTCCCAGGGGCTTTAAAGAGCAGGAAAGGGGAGGCTTAACAGAGCTCAAAGGGAGCTGTAGGTCAGGGAGAAGGTTATCCAGAGGACCTGTAGTTTTCTTTTCTTTTTAAAGTTTATTTATTCCCTGTAGGGAGGGGAGAGAGAAAAAAGAGAGAGGGAGGGAGGGAGGGAGGGAGGGAGGGAGGGAGGGAGGGAGGGAGGGGAGAGAGAGAGAGAGAGAGAGAGAGAGAGAGAGAGAGAGAGAAGCCTCAACAAGATCTTGATACTGCAATCTACTCTCAGTCTTTTCTGGCCCAATGTCATGGGACACATATTCCCAGTGCAATCAGGGAGGTCTTTGGATGTGAGCCCAGAACCTTCCTGGGTGTGTCAACCTCCCAGAGCATCATGTTTTACTGCTGTGTAACTATGTGGCTCCGATCAGTGGTTTTTATTAGAAGAAGTGCAGCCTAAAAGAATGAGCTTCCCTTGCCCCCCCTGATCTCCTGTTGACACCTTTCATCAAATCCAACTTGAAGGTAGGCAGCAAAGAAGCTAATTGACAGAAACCAAAGAGGCTCTCCTCCCAGGATATGAAGAAG
Source organism: Tupaia tana (assembly GCA_026018925.1). Classification (NCBI taxonomy): domain Eukaryota; kingdom Metazoa; phylum Chordata; class Mammalia; order Scandentia; family Tupaiidae; genus Tupaia; species Tupaia tana. The sequence goes on from JAKSZU010000016.1 coordinate 63,022,412, forward strand.
GTAGGAAAGGGTGCAGTGAATATGGGCACAGTGAATATTAGCTCCAAATCCTATGACAGTGCTTCTGTCCCCCAGATGGCTTGTGCTGCAGGTGCTGATGTGAGCATGGCCCTTGAAGATGTCCCTTGAGAGGGCAGTCTGCAACTCAGAAATTCCAGAGACAAGGAAAACACCATCATCAGTAATATAGACAGACACTACTGCTGACACTACTCACATGCTCGTGTCCCTGTGAACTGACCCCAGACAGCCACCCCTCCCAGAGGTGAACGATGGTCAAACATGCTTTATCACTTGTCACTAGTCTAACCTCCCAGACACCAACTCCCCATGGACAAGGGACAGCATTTATAACTCAGCACATAATTATTCTTCAAATGAATGAAGCTATCAGGGAGCATCATAACGGAATAAATCAAAGCAGATGGGGGAAGATTTCAGAGTTGGGTGGCTATAGCTGCTCTTTGTGACAGACCCATGTAAGAGGTCTCTTTTGCCACCACGCAACATTCATAAGTGATGCCTCCCCTTCGTGTCTTTCAGCCGTTTCCCATGCCAAATGAAGATAAATGTCAGATGAGCAAAGAGCCTTTACATTGCTATTGGAAATATTTTGAGAAAGCCAAGAAATGCCAGGTCATTCTCCTTTTTACAGGAATTCTATTTATCTTCTGAGAAGTGTTTTTCTCTCTAGAAACTAAATTCTGCTCAGTGAGGTGGGGAGTTAGTGCCCAAGTAATATTTCTAAGGAGATGATGATGATGCCTAAATGATGCTCTCTTCAGCTGGGTGAATATCCCTCCAATCGGCATAAGTTGATCAGCTTATGCTTGCAAGAAGATTATATTATTCATATTTACTGAGCACCTACTATGTGTCAGCTATGTATCTGGCACTGGGAATGCTGCTGTAGCCTGAACATATAATGTTCTTATTCTCACAGAGCTTGGTTTTTAGTATGTAGTGTGTGCAGACATAGCCAGTAAGGAATAGATGTCATGGCAGATCGCAATAAGTAGTACAAAACAAAAGAACAACAGAGCAAGGGGGATAGGGTTGGAAGGCTATTTTAGATAAGGCAATAAGTAAAGGGATTCCTGTAACATTTAGGCAAAGACAAAAAAGAAGATAGGGAAGACAAGAAAATATGTGAGGAAGAGGGTTAAAGGCAAAGGGAACAGCATGTGCAAAGGCCCCAGGTGCAGTGGGCCTGGTGTGTTTAAACAGCTGCAGGAAAACCAGTATGGCCACAGAAGAACACGAGAATGGGGGAGCAGTAGGAGATGAGATCAGCATGAGCCAGAGCTCATCATTTAGGGAAATTTAGACTGTGGTAGAACCTCATTTATTTTAGGTTTTTACCATAAGGGACATGGGCTTGCCAAAGAGAGATAGAGGGAAAGTGAGAAATCATCCCCCAGAGGGGATGGCCACATCACAATTTCTTCTCCTCCATTCTCCTCTCAGGATTTTGAACATACACACACACACACACACACACACACACACACACACCCCTGGTGTGATTTTCAAGTCACCAGGTCCTGGATTGGAACTGTAGTTGGCCATGTGGGAGTCCAGCACTTTAACCACCATGCTACCCGCTGGCCCTTTCAGATTTTAATTTGAATGACCAAGAGTCATTAGAGTGTTTCAAGCAGAGATGTTACCTGATCTGAGTTATGTTATTTAATACAATTATTCTGGCTGCTGTGTTGTCATAGACTGCTGGAGGACAAAGGTGGAAATTGGAATATGAGTTAGCAGTTTTGGGGGGTGAGAGATGACAGTGGCTTGGATCACAGTGTAATGGTGCAGGTAGTCATGGTTAAATCCTGGATTGGATGTAGGGTGTGAGGTAGAGAGATGAGTCAAGGGTGACTCCAAGATTTTTGGTCTGATAAGCTGGTAAAGTGGAGGTGCCAGTCTACTGGGGTGGGAAGAAAATACAGAGTTTAGTTTTGGACATGTTAAAGTTTGAGATGCCTCTTGAATAACCACATAGTGATGCTGAGCAGGTGGTTGAATATTGGAATCTGAGTTCAGTGGAAAGGTTGGGGATGTCAGGTGTATGGACAACAGTGAGACAGAAAGCCACTGTACTGGTTGAGCTTACCTCGGGAGGCAGTGGATCTATTTAACCAGCTTTATTGTGAATGCTCTCTGCACAGCCTTTCCCCACATGGTGGGCCACAGCTCACGATCAAGTGAGGAATACACTCAAGTAACTGGGCAACTTCAGTCCAGTATAGTGAGTGTCATGATAGAGGAAGCCCATAGGAGAGGCACTGAGCTTGGTCTTGGGATTAATGCAAAACTTCCAAGAGGAATTTATGTCAATACCTAGAAGTTACGAACAGCTAATATTTGCCCAATTCTCTCTAATTGCCAGGCTGTTTCAAGCACTTTGCATTAGTGGGCTTCACACTCGGCAGCATGTTACTATCATTTGGGGAGAATTGAAAAATCCCAATGCCTGGGCCTGGTCCTGGACTGATTAAATCAAAATCACTAGGCACAGAACTCAGGTATCAGTTTTAATTTTATTTATTTATTTATTTTATTATTATTTAAAATTCATAATAGGGTGTATGCACATGCGTATGAGAGTAAGAGTATGAGAGAGAAATAAACACCCTCTCTAGGGTCTGGTCATGCTGTGATATTGCTCTAGTACTCCATCCTATTGGATCCTGGCACTAATGTACATACCTGATGTGCTTCAGGCTAACTGGGCCTGGGATTTGAATCACGCCTACCACGTAAGATCTGGCATTTACAGAGCCAGTCCTGCATGAGTATTTTTAAAAATGCTTTCCAGTGTAGCTAAGTGTGAGAACCAATGCTATACTTGTTTGTATCTACTCTTGGAATTCTGTAAACCACAACCCATTGGGAAGGTACTATTGGGTTGTTAGAAAAATCATGACACATTTTTGTATAGAAAAATATATCATGACTTTTCAGATGACCTAATCCTTTTGGTATTATAATCCCCATTTTACAGATGAGGCAGAGTGGCATTGTGGACTTGGTCAAGGTCACAAAATTAGTGTTAGACTGAATGAGAAGTCTGGATCCATATTTCACATTCTTAACCATCATCCCATGAAGCTCTTCATGTCAGCTGGAGAGGCTGTAGGAAGAGTGTTGTAGGAAGGAGTATTTGCAGACTTTGGTGGAACTGAAAGTAGATGAATGCAACAAGTGTGGAACAAGTATAGAATGTGCTTATTATTTCATTCATTCATTTAACAAGTATTTATTATGTATGCTATATGCCAGGATCTCAGGTAGAATTTAGGAGGCTGCTGGTGACCAAAGACTCAAAAAGTTTCCAATCCACTGGGGAGAGACAGAGGTTAAATAAATAGCCACATACGTCAATATAAAGTTGTAATTTGGGAAAAGAGGTACTTGTTGCGATGAGACAGTTTGTCTTAGAGAAGTCAAGAAGGGATAAGGTACTAAGAAACTGAAGCTCCAGAGATTAAGTCATGTGCCCAGAGTCTCACAGCTGACAATTGGACTGAGTTGGAATTTGAACCCAGGTTAGTCAAATTCTTTTTTTTTAAAAGAATTATTTTATTCAATTTTATTCATTCATTCATTTATTTTAATTTGGAGAGAGAGAGAGAGAGAGAGAGAGAGAGAGAGAGAGACAGACAGAGGAAAGTGAGAAAGCAAGACACCAGGTCCAGGACTTGAACCATGGTTGGCGACATGGGAGTCAAATTCTAATGTGCTTCATCTACAGAAACAATTCCCAAACTTTAGCATGCCCGAGAATCTCCTGAAAAGCTTGTTAAAACACCAATTGCTGGGCTCCTTCCTGAGTCTCGCAGAGATCCAGGGTGGGGCCTGAGAATTTGCATTCCTATCAAGTTCTTGGGTGATGCTGGTGCGGCTGGTCAGGGGACTACACTTTGGGAACCACTTTTGGCAGCATGAAATCTTTAGCTATTCCTCAGAGGAGGTAATGTGTATCTGGGTGACAAAGTTGTGAGTAGAAGTTTTTTTGGATGAGGATGAGAACAAACCCCCTCAGACAGATTTGTAAAAGCTGGAGGTATGACAGGGTCTTCTGCTGCTGAAGTATTCTGCTGTAGAAAAAGAGTAGGTATATTCCTAGGCTGTAGACATCTGTTCCCACTCATCCATAGCGGCTGCTAGTGAGGACTTGAGTTGTTCCTCCATTTATCTCACCAGCTAGTAGTTTAACAGCCCATTGGAGTGAAAAGCTCTCACTGGTCCCCAAGTTCAGGTTACTGATGAGAACAGCCTTAGGTAACTTTCTGATTTTAATGCAAGAAAAGAGAATTTTGTTCCCTCTTGAGGTTAAGAAAATGTTTTCTGATCCTATGGTGTCAGACAGTAATGCAGTGATCATGCAGCTGGATCCACATGGGAAGGTCCTGGGTTTGCTTCCCAGAGCCATCTTGTATACACTAGGCATGTGGTGCATGTCCATGATCTGGGCTGGCTGAGGCTGGGCTGGACTGCAGCATGAAGACCCTCTTGGGAGTGTCTCTTTTCCTGTTGCTCCCACATAAAAGAAAGAAAGAAATGAACTTAAAAAAAAAAAAAGAAGGAACATTTTCTGATCCTACATGGGTGCCCTAGGGCCTGTCACAAAAAACTAAATTTGTTTCTTTATTCACCATACATTTATTTGAAACTCTAATATATTCCTTGGGAATATAATGGGTAAGATAAAGTTATTCCAACCTGTAGAGAATTTCCATGTGGATTCAGTGTTTGGAAGACACAAACACAGAATGCTATGAATTTCATGAGCTCTTAGGTTTCCAAAAGTGAAAGCCTCTTGGAGGTTAACTAGACCAGGGATGATACACATGGCATCTCTTCCACTACTGCCCATGGTAGGCACTACCAGGTGATCTCTGTGCTCCTTGTCACTGAGTCTAAAAATCACCCTCCACCTAACATGTCCGGTAGCCAATATTCCATAATTGGAAGATTAGTAGAGTCTTGAAAACTGCCTTTCTCTTTTTTAAAAAAGAATTATTTTAAAATTTTATTTATTTAAAAATTTTGCTATAGGGCACATACAATCACGAGAGAGAGAGAGAGAGAGAGAGAGAGAGATAGAGAGAGAGAGAGAAAGAAGAGAAGAGAAGAGAAGAGAAGAGAAGAGAGAGAAAGGGGAAAGTGAGAAAGTAAGCCACCAGGTCTGGGACTCAAACCATGGTTGACCATGTGGGAGTCTAGCATCCTAACTACCATATAACCTGCTGGCCCTGACAATTGCTTTTTGTATGGTACCAGAGCCAGCATGCAATAATGAGAAAATAATGGAGAGCCAACATTTTGGAAAAGTATACCAAACTCCTCCTAAAGAACAATGCCTGTGATTTTGTGTACATTTTGCTTCTCCTTAATGAGTCCAACACAGCCAACTTTTCACCTAATTTTGGTATAGATGACTATTTCTTTGTTGAGTACTGGAAGAAGGAAATAAGCTGCAATTAGGAGCTAGTCTATGATATTTACCTTGAATCCACATAAGTGAAATGCACAGGAATACTCCTCTAGGGTCCTTGTTATCTTTCTCCTAGAACAATCCTCCTCTCTATGGTCTTCTCTTTGTTTTCAATAACATTAGCTGATGTTTACTGAATACTTTCTGCATTCAGCACTGTTCTAGCTGCATTATGTATATTGACTTATTTAATCTTTATGACAACTCTATGAGTGACTACTATTAATCCTACTTTACAGATAAATAAACTAAAAATCAGAGAGGTTGAATAGTTTTTCTAATATTCCATTCTTTGTAAAAAGTAGAGCCAGGATTTGAACCTAGAGCTTCGGTTCCAGAAGCTGAGTTCTTCATGCTGTCCTGAGAGCAACACCTTATGTGGTGAATTATCAGTGACCTCAGACTGGAACTCAGGCCTTTTTTCTCCAGTTCAATTTTCTTTGCCTCCATACCTTCCTCTTGACCTGGCTGTCTCATATGGGGCTGCCACATTTGCTGACTGCTGCATTCCTCACTTGTTACTCATCATGGTCTCCAGTACCTTGGCTAAGCATGTGCTCTAGGGCTCAAATCTTCATTTCTCCGGTCCATTCAAAGATTATTGACCTTGCTTTTCTTAGGTTTTCAGTTTTGTGCAGATGGTCACATGCCCTTTGCACTTGGGAGTCTCAGAGCCATAGATGTTTAACAGACTCAGGGCTCTGATTAATGGAGAGGGCATGGCAAGGGCAGAGGGTGGAGGAGGTAGGGAGGAGACTGACTTGGTGAATGGAAAAGGGGTACTGATTTATTGGGGACCTTAGAATACTCTCTCCAGGAACTGCTAAAAGACATCCTGGCACTTCATATTTTTTTTTCTTTTTTTTGGAGAGGTTTTTGCTATAGGGCACGTGCGCTCTCCAGACAGACAGAGAGACAGAGAGACAGAAAGAGAGAAATCACCCCCCAGGGGGGATGGCCACGCTGCAATCCCTTCTCCTCCATTCTCCTCTCGGGATCTTGGGCACCCACGCACATGCGCCCGGCGTGAGTTTTAAGCCACCGGATCCAGGACACTAACCGCGGTCTACTACGTGGGAGTCCAGCGACATAGCCATTACGCTAACTGCTGGTCCCGGCACTTCATATTTTTAAGACAGTTTTCTCTGATGTCCTAGAAGACCTATAAAGTCTATCTGTCATCTGAGGGCTCCAGGAGAGGGGACTACAACTAAACCTTCTTGACTCTTGGAATGAAGACAGGAGAGCAGGTTCCTGGGGACCAGGGAACTTGGTTGGCATCACAATGTCTTTTCCTGTGCTCTTGACTTTCCAAAGCAGGGAATATAGCAGAAGTGGAGGTATTGTGTGGCATTGGATGAGTGAGTGGTGTCGCACTGCCAAACATGAAAAAAAAGTCTGTTCTCATTTGAGATTTCTGAAGTCAGATCTTTGATAAGGCTTTCTGATTGTTGGGATTCAGAGAATGGATTTGGTTTCTGAAAGATATGGCTTTAAGTAACAGTAGGTGATGTGCTTGTGATAAAATAGCTACTCAATAATGATAGTAGATGCCACTTCTGTGGCATTTTTTTGCGTGCCAGGTACAGCTTGAAATGTTTAACTCACATTTAACCTGAACTTAATATGGATAGCAACTCTGTGATTTAGGCACCATTATATTTTCCTTAATTTTAAAAATAAGGAAATGGAAGAATGGAGCTTTGTTTCATTTTTTTCTTAGAGAGTTTTTTTTTTATATTTTACTAATGTCTCTTTATTTTCCTTCTTTATTGCTCATCTATTTTACTAAAATCTTCTATTAGCCAGACTGTTACATGATAAACAAGAATGATAAAAAGCCTTCCTCTGTCCTAGAGTTTACATTTCAGTAAGGAGAAAAAGAAAATAAACAAGTAAACTAAAACCTCCAAGTTAATTATAGATTGTGAGATTTTTGCTATAGGGCACATGTGCTTGCCGGAGAGACAGAGAGATACAGAGAGACAGAATGTGAAAAATCACCCCCCAGCAGGGATGGCTACACCACAATCCCTTCTCCTCTATTTTCTTGGGATCTTGGGCACACACACACATGTGCCAGGCAGGAGTTTTAAGTTGCTGGGTCTGGGACTTGAACCGTGGTTAACTATGTGGGAGTCCAGTGATGTAACCATTATACCATATGCTGGTCCCCAGAATGAAATGTTTTAATAATTTCATCTGCACATACCTCTGTGTCCCCACAGGTTCTGTGGATGCTGTTTGTTGGTGGCTGGGCTAAGCTGAGGATAATTTGTTGAGAAGACACATGGTTGTGATGGAAAGGGACCTAGAGAGGCTCCCGGCTCTGCATTCTCTTTTCTCCAGCCCTGTCACTGAATTAGTCCCCCTTCTATCTGCTGAGGGCTATGGTGTCTTGTCCTATAGCTCCTCATCCCCTGCCACTAAGGACCAAAAAGGCAGGTCTTTCCTGTGGAGAGAGTAGGAATGAATTTACAGCCCTCCTGCAGAGAAATAGAACGCTGCAGTCTGCTTGGCTTCTCAACCTGCCAGAATCTGCCCCTACATCCCCCTAGAGATAGAATTTTGAGTAATGAGGGAGGGATGGAGGATAGAATAGAGATGGGACAGGAATGGATACAAATAGTGTGACATTTCGAAGAGATGAAGAGAAGGAGATGGGATTGATGAAGGCCACAAAGGTGGGAGCCACACATAGAAAATGACAGAGGGAGATAACTTTGGAAGAGTAAAGAGTTAGTGAAAGGGAATGTAGCAGAAGCTGGTGCATTTTGAATAAGAAATCCCATTGTCCCACTGGCCAAAAGAAGTCATATGGCCAGCCCAGAATCAACCACATGTGAAGAGGGGACATCTAAAGAGCATAGATATCAGGAGCTGTGGTTCATTGGGAGCCACCAATGAAGTTTGTTTAAGCAGTGGAAATCGGTGTTACTGAAGCTTAAGAAATAAGACCAAAATTTAAGTCTGAGGCGGTAAGATGGTCCCACACACTGAATATTTTTTCCCTCAGGATGGAATCTGGGGAAGGTGCCAGCAGAAATCATTACATTACTGAAGGCCAGGGTACATGGGGAGTGGCATGGAACAGGATATGGGTTCTGGGAAAGCAGTTCCAGGTGGGAGCTGTGTGCAGTGGCAGCTCTATGGTGTGGGGCAAGTCTGATAGTTGAGGCTGCCATACTGTCTTTTCATCTACTTAACTTATATTCAAGAACATTCCCTGGTCAGAACTCTCTTCATCCTTGGAATGACAGCCTGGACTATATATTCAGACTTTTGCTTCTGGGCCAGTGTCAATAAGCTTCCCTTTCCTCTGACCCCCTTTAGGCACTGCTGGGGAGCTGACCTGTGTGTCCGAGAGGAGAGTGGTCACATTTGGGTTAGAATGTTGGCCTAGGGTAGGGCAGAGGTTGGACTTCCAACAGGCATCTCTAGCTCTTTAGAAACCTTCTATCGCCCCAGGTGCTGAGGCTGTTTCTCCGCAGGTGCAGGTTTCTGCGCAGGTGCAAGCTTCTGGTGGGGAAGAACTACTTGCCATTTGTCCTGAAGGGGGCTCATCCCAAAGGTTCAGCATAGAAGAGATAGATTACTGATAAAAATTGAAAGCATTCACCCATGGGTCAATGGAAAGTCCATGAGATGATATTTATTTCTCTGAGAGCAAAGAGGTTAGGGAGACTTTGCTGTTACCATAGGGAAAACTGAGTTTTCATCTGGGTTACAGGTGCTCAGAGACCACAGCAGCAGCAATAACTGGCTTTGCTGCTTTTCAAAATTTGGTGGTGATTCTTCCCCTTGGCTGGAGGAAGGGGGCCAAAGATTAAACTTCTAAGGAGAGGGACCAGCAGATGGTATAATGGTTATATCTTTGGACACCCACATAGTTGGCCATGGTTTGAGTCCAGGACCCAGTTGCTTAAAACTCATACCAGGAGTGTGTGTGCTTGCCCAAGAGGAGAATGGAGGAGAAGGGATTGCGGTGTGGCCATCCCCCCTGGGGAGGTGATTTCTTGCTTTCTGTCTGTCTCTTTCTCTATGTCTCTCTGACAAATGTACACACCCTATAGCAAAAATCTCTTTTAAAAAACAAAACAAACAAAAAACTTCAAAGAACAGAAGATCTCAGGTGGCTTTGGATTAGAAATGATATCATGACTCTACAGTTAGAGGCTAGGAGTAATGGCCTCCATGTTTCTGCCCTCCCACATACCCCACCACACACTGGGCTTCTGTCCTGAATTAGCCAGAAATGGGGCCACCATGATGGCTGACCCTAGGTGAGTGCTTCTAACTTGGAAGAGCTTCATCTTTCTTTTGGCGGGCCCTAAATCTAAGACCTCAAACTATAAAGCTGCTCCTGGAAAACACTGGGGAAACTCTGGGAGACATTGGTGTAGGGAAAGACTTCCTAAAGAAAACCCTCAAAGCAGAGTCGATCGTCCCCAAAATAGACAAATGGGATTACATCAGACTAAGAAGTTTCTGCATGGCCAAAGACACAGTAGTTAGTGTGAATCGACAGCCCTCAGAATGGGAAAATATTTTTGTAAATTTTGCATCAGATAAGGGACTGATAACCGGAATACACAAGGAACTAAAAAAGGTGTTTGGAAAAAAGATGATCAACCCTATTAAAAGATGGGAGAAGAAGATGAAAAAAACACTCTCTAGAGATGACATACAAATGGCCAAAAGGCATATGAAAAAATGTTCAACCTCCCTCATCGTAAGGGAAATGCAGATAAAAACAACAATGAGGTACCACCTAACCCCAGTCAGAATGTCTAATATTAAAAAAAAAAAAATGATAAGTGTTGGCGGGGGTGTGGTGAAAGGGGAACTCTTTTACACTGCTGGTGGGAATGTAGATTGGTCCAACCACTGTGGAGAATAATTTGGAGATTCCTCAAAAATCTACAGATAGATCTGCCATATGATCCAGGGATCCCACTCCTTGGTATCTACCCAAAGGATAGAAGAATTCTCCATTGGAAAAGTGCTTGCACATCGATGTTTATTGCGGCACTATTCACAATTGCTAAGTCATGGAACCAACCCAAATGCCCCCGTATGGAGGAATGGATTGAAAACTGTGGCACATATACTCTATGGAATACTACTCAGCCATAAAAACCAACAGAGCCCTGGCTTTTGACAGAAAGTGGAAGAATATGGAAGATGTACTGCTGAGTGAGGCAAGCCAGGCTATAAATGAGAGACATTGTATGTCCCCACTTAACATATACCATTTGTCTGCATTCTATGTCTGAAACTGATTGACTAACAGTTGAACAAACACAAGAGATGGGTGTGAATGTCAGATGAGGTGTATGTGGAGGAGTGGGGCCCAACGAAAGACATTTGGAGAAGGGCTACAGAGGTAGAGCATTGACGGGATGGGGAGGTGTGGTGCCATCTGTTGAGGATATTTCGATCAACAGGTCTGGGGAGAAATGTTCACATATCAAAATGGTCTCATTGTAAGCCAAACAATATGATTGAAAGTATATACAAATAATAATAATAATAATAATAATAATAATAATAAATAATGTGAAAAAATAAAAATTAAAAAAAAATAAAGGACAGATGGAGGATAGTTTGCCCACACTAGGAATCTACACCACTGGGGATCAGTACTAGGACCAAAGGAAAAAAAAGAAGATCTCCAAAAAACTGACTATATTTCTTGGTTTTGGTAGGAGTGAGATAAATGGGTAGGATAATTATGTAACAAACACCCTTAAATGTCTGTGGCATTAATGTGACAGAAATATCTCTTGCTCATATCACAGATATGGTCTGGTACAGAGTTCTACTCCATGCAGTCTTTCAGGTATCCAGGTTCCTTCTGCTTAATGGCTCTGTACTGCTCTAGGTCCTAAGTTTAAATGGACAGAAAGAGTGAAAGTATCACATAGGAAGTTTTAAATCAGATCAGAAGGAGACACACGTTACTCAGGCCATAGGTTTATCCTAAGAAGACTCTGCCTATTTACTGGGGAAGAAGGGCTTCTCTTGGAACATCTACACAGAGCCCTTTAGTCAGAAATGGGCTCTGTTGGCGTCCTTATGTGCAAAAGAGGCAACAAGATCAGTGTTCAAGCTGGAAACATTGCTGCTTTGGACAAAATCTGTTTGAGGCATGTGTGCGTGTGTGTGTGTGAGACAATGTGAGGTAGGACTCTAGTAATGCTCTCCACAGCTGCCCCAGATGATAGTGACAGTGAAAGGTTCTGGGTTTTGAGCCAGACTCTCTTGGGTTTGAGTCTTGACTGTACCAACCAGCAATCTCTATACTTCTTGATAAAGGGGATCAAAGGAAGAGGAGTAAAAGAAAGTTGGTTAATGGAAACAAAATTATAGTTCAATAAGAAGAACAATATCTGGTGTTGTAAAATACAATAGGGTGAATATAGTTAACAAATTCTAGGGAACCAGCAGTTAGCATAATGGTTATGTCGCTGGACTCCCACGTAGTCGACCACGGTTTGTGTCCTGGACCCGGTGGCTTAAAACTCACGCGTGTGTGCCCAAGATCCCGAGAGGAGAATGGAGGAGAAGGGATTGCGGCGTGACCATCCCTCCTGAGGGGTGATTTCTCGCTTTCTGTCTCTATGTCTCTCTCTGTCTGTCTGGCAAGCACACGCACCCTATAGCGAAAACCTCTCAAAAAAAAAAAAATCCTAGTGTGTATCTGAGAATAACTAAAATCAAAGACTTTTGAATGCTCCCAGAACAAAATAATAGCACATGATTGAGATGATGGCTATGCTAATTACTCTGATTTAATTATTACACCTTGTATTCTTGTGCTAAAAACATCATGTTGTACTTCCTCAAGTATGTGCAATTATATTATGTTAATAAAAAATAAAATCAAATTAAAAAAAGGGGACTCCAGGCCATGACTGTGCAGAGAGTGGGTGACTTGGGTGCTCTGGTCCAACTTGCCTATATATCAGAAATCCAAGCAGTGGTCCCCTTGGCTCTGAGGCAGCCCTATCCTCCACCCCCATCTCTGCTTGTGTCATTCGTGTTGCATTTGGACAAAATTCCCAGGGTGGCCTAATGCAAGACTCATCACAGTGTGCCGGGTTGCAAACTTAGATATCTATGGGGTGCAGGCTGCTCTTTAAATACTGAGAGTGGTGCAGCTGATGGCTGTGACAGATTGGAAAGGCCTGTCCACTCAGGCCCTGCTGAGAGTGGCTCTGGGAGAAAAAGCAGTGTTTTCAAGCTTTTGGAAATATCAGGAGAAGTTAAAAACTTTATGTGCACTCTCCTGTTTTTAATGCCAGCAACAGATCACTTAAAACATACTCAACAATACTGTGGGCCCAATCGAACACATCTACAGGAGGGCTATTTCTTGGGGGCTGGGCCCTGGGTCCTCTGTCAAGCTAGATCTGCTCCAGGGATGGGTCCTTGTCTACATGCAGGAAGGGCCTAGCTGGCACCAATGGCATCTTCTGGGTGTGCAGGAAAACACAGCTGGATGTTAAATAAACAGCCACTAATTACCCTGAGAATATTTATTGAGGTTTCCCCACGTTGTAATAAGAAATTATTGAAACATATATCACCTACTGAGCTGTTAATCATTGGTAAATATATTTTAAATACAACAGTCCATTAGTATTTTAATTTAGCCTGTCTCCTGGAGAATATGTGCTGGATCAGACAAATGTCCCAAGCTTCAGAGCCAAGGGAAAAATTTCCTCACCTAGTTAATCTTTATGTTCTTCTCTCGGGGAGGAAATTCTGGATGCACTGGCAAGAGAAATGCTCCCCTGGGCTTATTGTAGATGGTGAGTGTCCTTGAGGAGCTGGTGGGTGAGGCCTGGAGACTGAGGCTCTAGAATGGGTAGGGAAACCAGGTAGGGCTTGGATTTAGGATTGATGATGGCTTGGGCACTTCCCAGTCTTCTTAAATGCAACATTGTGTAGCTGAAAAAAATACAGATGATGTATTGAACCTTAAGGATCACTCAGACTTGTCAAACTTGGGTGTTCTGCACAGAATGGTTTACCTCCATTCCCTGTAGCTTCCTCCCTATCCTGGGGGTGGTTTAGACTTCATGCTTCATGTAGGCTTTTATCTCAGGGAGTAGAGACAGTCAAGAGGGACAGATTCAATTGACAAAGGACTAAGTTTCTGCCCAAGCTCTGTCTTGGAGACCACAGGTATGAGCTTTTCAGGACTCTCTGTGAGCTATTTGTTCATTCAGCAGACATCTATTGAGCACCTACTATGTACCAGATACTGGTAAGTTTTAGGTTAGAGCCAGAATGAGCCAGAATAAAAAGGCCCACCTTGGGTCAATGGATGGCATGGTGGTTACAGTGTTGAATACTACATGATTGACTCTGACTCTGTGGTGCAAGTCCCGGACCCAGTGGTCTAAAAAAACATTCAGGACTCGTGTGCATGTGTGCCCAAAATCCCAAGAGGAGGATGAAGGGAAAGGTATTGTTGCATGACTATTTCCCCTGAGGGGTGATTTCTTACTTTCTGTCTCTCTCTGTAGAGACCCTCATCCAAAAGGACACGAGAAATGGTGAATAGATGCCCAGCCTCTTCCTTCTCTGGGGAGACCATTTCCTTCTCTGGTCTCTCAGAGTCTCCAGTGGGACCAAGTCCATTACTCACAGTGGTTATTTGTGCACCAGGTACACATGACTTGGCGTTCTCCCTCTCCCTCACTTTCCTCAGTCCCTCACTCCTAGTTTCTCAAATAAATCTGTCATATTCCCTGTACCTGAGTCTGTCTCAGGCTTTGTTTTTGGGGAGTGACCAAATCAGGACAGATTCCTATGAACTCTACAAGGCAATACACATCACAGTGCTGATCAAGGCCGTGATGGGTTTCCCAGTAAGAATGGGAGGCATGAGAACAGAGGAGGGCTGAGACCAGAGCCTTGAGACACATTAATGCCTACAGGGCAGGCCGAGGAGGAGGAGCAAATCCACCTCAAAGCACACAAATACAGTCACCTGAGAGCAAACATCAATAGCCAAGTACCTAGAAAAGAACCTTATCGGCCTTCTCCTCTTTTTCCTTCTTTCTGTTCCTCTATCCTCTATGGGCTACGAAGTCATAAGAAGATTTCAAAGGCATTTTCACATCCCCTGTATAGCCCTTTCTGAGATGTTTTCTTCTTAGATCCTGCGATGCAGTCCAGAAAGGTTGCTTGACGCATGGCATGTGTGGTGTGAAACGCACCTACAGCATCACATCCAGTCCAGAGGCATCCTGGATTGATTTCCAAAGTCATCTCTTCTTGTCAGTGTTTTATCTTATTCAGCTCTCTCCACAGTAATGCAGCATAACAAAGAGCCCTGAAACTTACTGACATACACAAATAAGCATTTATGTCTTGGCCACACATTTGCAGATTTTTGGGGGCAGCTCTGTTCCACAAGTTTCCTTTTCCATCTCAGGCTGAGATGGTGAACAGACATATTCTTATGAAGGAGGTTGGATGCTCTCAGAGGAGTGAGTAGAAAAGTGCAATATGTCTTAAAGCCTTGACTCCAAGTTCACCAACTGTCACTTTCATGCGCACTGTATTGAACACAGCAGAGCCTATGCTCAGTCCCCTGAAACGAGGGTGCAAGGAAGCCCCTCTTCTTGTGAGGAATATGTATATAAATGAAGACTTGCTAAACATTAATCTCATATCAGGTCCCACAGCTCATGATCTATGCTTTCCTTGTGGAATTTACAACTTTCTACTCTCCATTATGTGCATGTCAATTACATGCACGCTTTATCTCCCAGCCACACTGTGAATTTCTTCAGGGCAGAATCCGTGTACAACCACTCTCAGTACCTCCCCACCAATTAACTCAGAAAAGGGGTATTGTACATAGCAATATGCAGTCAGATTCTGAGTATATTCTGAGGGTAGAGCAAGCAGAACTTGCTGACAGATTGGATATGTGCTATGTAAGAGAATGAGGGAAATGATGATGCCGTTTTTTGATCCAAGCAATTGAGAAAATTGAGTTGCCCTATACAGATATGGGGGAAATCGTGGGAGGAACTGATGCTCAGAGAATTGAAGGTCATTAATATCTATTTCATTGTTTCCAGAGTGTGGGATGCTCAATATTTATGGGTGGTAAAGGAGATATTTAGGTGATACACAGACTCAAGAACAGTTAGCATTGAATCTGAGAGTTAGAAAGCTATTCATCTTTCAATTCTTTATTGACCCTTTCGATTAAAAACAGTCTCAGTTTGGTGCTAGCATGTCTTTAAACACTCTCTGAACTCTCTTTTTAGAAAAGAGAGATTATGCTGCAGATTGGGCTGGCAACAATATCTCGCTAGATTTAATAGGAGCATTTTCATTTCATTGTATTTCTTTATTTTTTTTTTTAGGAGGTAACTTCTTTTTATGACTGTTGATGTTAGTTCATTTACAGTCCAGCTATATATACATTGCCTTTAAAAATGAATTTACTTATGCTAAAAAGGGAATCAATTTAAAAAGAGTTGTCTAAGTAAATTTATCCATTCATTTACTTAGAAAGTATTTATTGAGTGTTGAGTGTGTACCAAACACTGTTTTGGGTGCTGGGGATACAGCAGTGAGCAAACATAGACAAAATCTCAGGCCTTTGTGAAACTTTTAGTCTAGTGGGGAAGGTAGACAGCAGACAGAGTAAGCAGGTAAAATAGAAAGCATTTTTTACATATATGTATATATGTTATATATTATATGTATAACAAAATACTCTCTTTAAATTTATTTATTTAAATTAATTAATTATTATTATTTAATTTGCTATACGGCACATGTGCTCACCAAAGAGAAATGAGAGAGAGAGAGAGAAAGGAAGTAGGAAAGTAAGCCGCCAGGTCCAACCCTTGAACCATGGTCGGACATGTGGGACTTCAGTGCCTTAATCACCATACCACCTTCTGGCCCTCAAAACACTTTCTAAAAAGTCTAAAAAAACCATAATATGTAATATGTGTATACAATTTTTATATGTAATATATACACTGATGTATGTATTTTAAGTTTATTTGTTCATTTCTTCCTTTTAAAAATGATTATTTTATTTTAATTTATTGTCATTATTTTATTTTTTTGAAGTTGACGAGAGAGAGAGAGAGAGAGAGAGAGAGAGAGAGAGAGAGAGAGAGAGAGAAGGAAAGTGAGAAAACAAGCTGCCAGGTCTGGGACTCAAACCACAGTCAGCCATGTGGAAGTCCAGCCTCTTTAACCACCACACCACCTGCCACCCCTGTTCATTTTTTCTATGAGAGACAGAGAGAGAAAGAGAGAGGCCTCAACAGGATCTTCATGCCGTGATCCACCCCTAGTCTGGATTACAGACATGTGCATGCCCCCGGCATGCTCAGAGAGG
The DNA here is from genome assembly GCA_026018925.1 of Tupaia tana. Classification (NCBI taxonomy): domain Eukaryota; kingdom Metazoa; phylum Chordata; class Mammalia; order Scandentia; family Tupaiidae; genus Tupaia; species Tupaia tana. Next base: position 63,039,307 of record JAKSZU010000016.1, read on the forward strand.
TCCCAGGACACAAACATAGGACCTTTCCCATGTGGATATAGTTGTGTTACCACTGTGCCACCACCTGGCCCCTAGAAAACATTTTTGATGATGACAATTCCTATAGAATAAGTAATGCAGAAGAGGGGGGTTGACAGTGGGGGTGGGAGGTGGTCAGATAGTGCAAAATAGAGCAGATGGCATTTGGGGCAAGACCCGTAGGAGCTAGCCAGGCTGTTACTGAGAATGTTCCTGGCAAAAGGAGCAGTAAGGTTGAAAGCCCCGAGGCTAAAACATGCCTGGCATGAACAAAGGGCAAGAAGCCAGATGTATTTGGAAGGGCAGGTGTAAGGGAGAGAGTGGGAAGGCGATATCAGTGAGGTGATAAGGTGGCAAGATCATGTAGGGTCCTGTGGAACACTAGAGTGAGAAGGGAGCCATAGAGGATGGTGCCGATGAGTGAATGTGAGACAGTGGAGGGCACAGAGCTTGAGATGCTCTTCCTGCCTGCAGCAGCTAGCCCTGCTCTGCAGCTATTTGGCCAGGTAAAGTCTGGGCCCTAGATGTGATAGACACAGATGGTACGAGGCTATTTACCTGGCGACTCTCAGAAAACATCCCAGTTTTGTGTGGCCCAAAAAGGGCAAAGAAAATTTGCTTTGAAAAACTGTCATTTCAGCCTAATCACTCTGCATACCAGGCTTTACGCATTAAGCCTTTCAAATTGATCTGTCCTGTCATTTCAACTTCCTCAACCTTGCCTTTTTCTTTGCACAGTTTGTATTTCCACTGGGAAGCAGTTGTCTGAAGCCTGAACTATATATGTCAAAACATCCTGTTAGGGTTTTCTGAGGTTTCTGATGTTGGACAATTCAGGGCATTTGGTTTCCACATCAGAGGAGGAAATTGTCTTCCTGTCATTTCGTTGTGGCTGCAGACCGGGTCTCTACTGCTTCAGGTCTTAGGGCCAAAAACAGATGCCTGAAACATGGAATGGGTTTTGCTACAGGATGTGAGACTGGCTCAGCCTGAGAATTGTGAGGACAATTTCAAATAATAATGATAACTACCATCAAATGGACACTTAAATTCACCAGGCTCTATTTCATAGTGGATGCTATTGGCACCCCACCATAACCCCTTCACTGACTGTACACCCACCCTCCAGGCTGCTGTGGATGTTGGCTGCTAACAGCTCATAGCTGCCCTTGTGGCTGAATAGTCCTCCCCTCAACCCCTGCACTCCCCTCTCCCACATCCAGCTGAATAGTATCTTCACCTGGCTGGATATTAGCCACCTCCCCTGGGTAAATAGGATGGGAGGCAGCAATGACTGATGGACATAGGCTGGCCCCTTGCCTCAATTTAAGACTAAATCTGTGGTTCCATTTGTGTTCTAGAGTTCCCTGTGGGGTCAGGCTGAAGGAAGTTTTGGGTTGAGACCACATTCTTGCTTTTCTTTAGTCTTTTGTCACATTGCAGTTCCCTCATTCCCTTCCTCCTGAGAAATCTCGTCTCAGAATTCACTTCAGGCTCTGTGTTTAGAGAACTCTGCTTAAGATAAGTAAATGTCCAATATATTTTATATCATATAATCTTCTCAACAAACTTCTGACATGGTATTATTATTTCTCCTCTGCAGATGTGGATGAAAAGACTCAGAAAGGTTAGTGAGTGACCCAGGGCTACACACCTGAACCAGGAGTCAAGCCTAACATTTGCTCTAAAGAGCATGCCCTTGACAATCTGGCATGTTACCTTTCCATAGTGTCAATCTCAGATATTTGAACCTCAAATGTTTACCTCCTTTTTCTTCTTTGGGGTCAAATGTAGATTTCTTTCAGCAGTGGACCAGGTGTCTGTGATGGAGGATCAAGGACTAGCTCTCTGTGATGACCAGGAATGGAGTGATTATAGATATCTGAACCCTTGAGGAGGCAAAGAAAGTGATACTCAATAAATGCAACCATGTTGTATTTATTCTGGCCAGAGTAAGTGGACATTTTTGGAAAATCCAATGATCACTGCTATTAGGTTTTGGAAAGCAGTCAGATTGCCAGCCATTTGTCTCACTCACGTACTCACTGCACCTGTTCTAGACTAGGTCTCAGGTGCCCTCTGTGCAGAGGTGTGCAACGTGTTCAAGAGAACAACAGCCTAGTGTTAGGAGACAGGCTGGTTTGTCTGGATCCTACCGCTAATTAGCAAGATTTCCTTTTACAAGTTTCAACCTATGGTAAATGAAACAGTTCTGTCATCTCTAAAATGGGGAAATTACTTTTCCTCTGGCCTTCATAAAATTATTGCATGTGCTTAAAAACTACAAGTTGCTATCTGAAAGAGGAATTATACCTGTGGGGTTTGCTGAGAATATGGTCCAGATGGAAAAAGAAATATAATACCCTGTAAAGATATATGTGATTCAATGTAATATAAGCAAGATGATGATAATAATAAATTAAAAAAAAGAATATGCTCCAGGTTTCCTTGTATAACTTCCACAGTGTGAGCTGAGGGTTTCTTCTACCTGGTGGGTCAGCTTGCTCTTCAGTTAAAAAAGGAGGGCGGACTAGCAGATGGCATAATGGTTATGTTGCTGGACTCTCACATGGCCGACCATGGTTGGAGTCCAAGATCTGGTGGCTTTAAACTCATGCTGGGTGCATGTGTGTGCGTGCCCAAAATCCCGAGAGGAGAATGAAGGAGAAGAGATTGTGGTATGGTCAACCCTCCTGGGAGATGATTTCTCACTTTCTGCCTCTCTATCTCTCTTGGTCTCTCCAGAGAGTGCATGTGCCCTATAGCAAAATGTCTCCTTTTCCTTAAAAAAAAAAAAAAAAGAATGATGCACTAAACCTGACAAAATGAGATCTGACTAGCATAAATGTAAGGGCAAACCTTTAGGTTGGAAACATTTGTGACACACCCACAGGAGGTAAGAGGTTTCGTGAAAGAACAGTTCATACTTTGAAAGGATTTAAGGGTTTTTGATTGACTGCAAAGTCAATAACTGTCAATAAAGGTGATGACATTGTGCTTGTAAGAACATAAATATGATTCTTACTTCCTTAAGAGAAGTAGAGAATGCATGGTCTCATACTTTAGATTGGTGAGATTACATTTGGAAAATAAAATAATGATGAGAGTATATACTTATTAACCATTTTAATCATGTCAGGCATTGAGCTACATGTTTTATATGTACTGTCTTCTTTAATTCTCACAGCATCATATGATACATAAAATAGTACTTTTTGATTCTACAGGAAATTGAAGCTTAGTTAAGTCAGCTACCAGCACTCCACAATGAGTAACTTAATCTCCTTGCAAAGGACAAAGTGTTTTTCAGTCTGAGGACCATGCTCTACTGTGTGTCATGCAATCATTTTCATGAATCAAGGTCAGATTTCAGAAAATATGCAAGTGCATCACAAATAGGAGTAAAAAGTTGCTTCGTAAAACTTTTGCTCCATGTGTTATGTATATGTGCACACATAAGTTTTTGTATTGGGCTGCAATGTAAAATGTGTTTCTTACTATAAGTTATAGTTTTAAAAGTTTGGAAAAAACCCACCAGCTTACAGTATACTTATTTCTTTGGGTTGCTTACTTTAAGAGGTACAAATCATGTCCAAAGGAGGGTGACTAAGATGATGGGGATAAAAACTTACGATTGACCGGACTGATGTCTCCAGCCTAACTCTCTACAAGACTGGAACTTCCCTTAAGTTACCATTTACCGAGCCTGACAATCATACTCAGCCTTCAGCACTGGGTAACTGAAGCTCCCAGTCACTGCTCCAGAATAGTTTGGGATGTTGTCTGATAGTTTAGGCAATGATAAGTGCAGGAGGCCTCTCTACGCGTTGGTTACCTCTCTTCACGGCATTGTTTATGTCGTGGAAAAGGATATGGGGAGGGAAAGGCTGAAGACACACAGCCAGGAAGTCAGAGCTAGCTAGAGGTTGGGGATGGTGCTTGGGCCTCTCACCATGGACAGGTCCCACAGGGACTCTTTGTTCTGGAGTCCTGCTCCCCTGAGCTCCATCACGTAAGAAACCGAGTTGGTGATACAACCTCTCCTTGTATTTGTCAGAAACTGATTCTCCATTTTCTGAGACCCTTTGCCTTGGAGAGCTCTGTTTTCTGATCTGACATATATAAGACAGTTGACAGTTCTTCCTGGGGACATTTCAAAAATAAAAAGTCAGAACACCTATCCTAACTTGGGGATGAGTCAGGGAGGCAGATCTCCTAGGACCTTGTGTCCTTCTTTGACCTTCTACAGCATAAACCCTAACCAAGTGATGCTATGGGAAGAGGCTTTAACTTTGACTTTAGAATGTGGGTTGAACTTGAGCAAGGACTTTGTTTACAAATTTAACTATTTCTTTTTCTGTTGATATAATGACTGTACATATTTATGGGGTACAGTGCAATGTTTTGATACATGTCTACACTGAGTAATGATCAGGTCATGGAATTAACATATCCATGCCCTTAAGCATTTATCATTTCTTTGTTGTGAGAACATTTTGTTGTGAGAACAAAATCCTCTTTCCTAATAATGCATTGCATTATTGTTCTCCATAGTCCCCATACTATGCATACAAACACCTTAACTTATTCCTTCTACTTGATTGTAGTATTGTTCCAGTGGACTTTGTCCTTCTGTTGTTCCAGTATACCCAATGTCTGGCACATTGTAGAACCTCAATAAATATTTGTCTTTGGCAAATTGCTTAATCTTTTTGGGTCTTAATGTCCTCCTCTGTAGAATATTAATGTATATTCTATAGGGTTATTGGTGGAATTGGAATCAGGGATTTAATAAGTCTTCGTTTACTTCCTTCTGACATTTTTGTCCCCCCTCCCCAAGATCCTGGTTATTGAGTACTGAGTCCTGGGGTTCCTCCTCACCCAGGGCCAGAGTGGAGCTGTATTTTTTGGGACTACATCCTTTGCTAAGAGACTAGGAGCAGGGACAGATACTGGAGCTTTCCTGTGTGGTGCCAGTATTGTACAGCAGCACTCCTCTGCCGTGCCTCCATGTCTGGGCCATGTATACAATTTAAAATGTGTTCATTCTCTACTAATCTGTAACATGATTTTTTTTCCATTTAGCATTTTTTTGTGTAGTAATAAATTTACTTGAGTCTTTTTTTAACATCTGCAAAGAATTCCATTATATTCCTATGCCCTTAATTTGATTAACCAACTGCTCTCTTGATGGTCATTTGGGTTATTTCCAATTATTTTGCTAATGATGAACATCTTTGCCTACTTCAGATATACATGATTTGCATCTCCCATATGAGATAGGTCTTTATCTTTTCAAAAAATGAGGATTTTGGAAGCAGTTAAGAGTGACTTGGCACTGGGTTTGTCATGATTCTTGTAAGAACCATTCATTTAGCACTGACCATTCCAGACCTTGTGCTGAGTTCTGTGGTTCATCGACACACCATTGTGATATGACCCTCATGTGATGATGATGTAAGAGATGGGTGAGTAACCTTGTTCTGGGGTGGCTGGAAAGGAATTAGGGAAGGTTTTCCAGAGGACATTTGATCTGAGCTTTAAGTAAGTAGAACTATCCCTATGAAAAACAAAGAGAAGGACATTTCAAACATAAGAAATAAAGCTTGGAAAGCCAGAGAGAGATGAGAACATGCTGTGCTTTGTTATTGGCAAATCACAACTTGGATCTGAAGAAGAGATGGATAGTTGTTCTGTGTATGGAAGAGGGAGGACCCAGGCAGGCAGCTGCTAAAAGTGGCTGGGACTTGACTGCCAGCTCCATGCTGAGAAGTCTGAACTTGGTGGAAGGGAGAAGAATGTTCACTGAGGTCATGGGCATTGGAGATAAACTGGGCTCCTATTTTCACCCCACCATTGCAAGACCTTCCCAGTAGTGCCCTTAGTCCTGGCAAAGAGGACTGTAGAGAGCTTGGTCTCACCCTTATCTGGCTGTGCTCTTCAACATGGGATGAGGAGTTAGGGAGGGCTAAGGGTACATGCCCAGCAGAACCCATTTTTCTTTCTTTTAGATCATGCAACCTGTGATTCCTGCCCAAACATCCCATGATCTACTTCCAGGGTATGCACTTCACACTGCTGAGCATATGCCCTTGAGGAGGCACCATGTTGCTTCTGAGTGGTGACCAAGGGGTGGCTCTTATCAGGAGATATTGATAAAGCTTTGATGTGCAAGCTGTCACATGCATGCTATAAAGACCCTCAGTATGGGATGAACCCATGCTGGAAAGAGAAGGTGGGTTGTGGGCTCAAGGCTTCCACTTGCTTGGGACCCCATAAATGTAAAGAAAAGCCCAGTTACTTAACCTGCTTGCCTCTCAGTCTTCAATCATAAGGCAGGACTCAAGCCCAATGCCAGGGATTTGGTAGAGATGAATTAAGGGGTCAGATGTAATGTGCCCAGCATAATGCCTCTCTAGAATTCAGTAGGTGCTCAGTGAGGGCTTTCTGTAGGCAACTGGGTGTTCCAGGACTTTGTAGCTGGGAACATAATAGATGTGGTGATGTGGTGTGGAGAATTATCTATGGATGGCAACTGAAGGCAGGAGGCCAGTTTGGAGTCTGAGAATGGATGGGGGTATGGACTTTCCTGGGCAGTGGGGCTGAGGTGAGTCAGTGGGCATCTTCAGGTCATCAGCAGTCACTGGATTTAAAAATGTATGACACTTTACTGAAAGGCATTAGAATCAGCATTTTTTTTTTTTTTTTTTAACCACGACCCACTAATTATCAGTAGGACAGTGACTGGGATGGTTTTGTTGAAATGCAGGATTCCCAGTCCTCAGCTCAGACCCACTCTCTCAGAATCTCTGGAAATGGCTCCCAGAGTGCTAATGGAGCATACCATTCTGTGAACCACTGACGCAGATCATTTGGTGATTAAGAATTGTGCATTATATCTGGATTGACATTGAAAGAAAAGTGCATAATACCAAGCTGAAAGAAAGAAGTGATTACTTAATATATACCAGTTGTTTTGGAGGAAATGTCTTTCTAAACATGAGGCTGAAGGAGAAAAAGAGCAAGAAGCTGTTGATGACAAAGAAGTTGGAAACCACTGCTCTCAAGAAGGGTGTGTGTGTGTGTGTGTGTGTGTGTGTGTGTGTATGTGTGCGTGTATCAAAGAGATTGCAAATCGATATTCCATTTCCCTTGGAGTTTACACAGCTGCCCACAGGGCGATTCCTGACTCAAGGATAAATAGGGCTGTATCACCCAGCCACAGAACAATGAATTTTCCAGATGGGCCACACATCCTTTCGATGAACCTTTCAGGAAGCAATGTGTGGAGGGAAGTTAGTTTATTCCCTCAGAAAATGCACTCACACATCTATGCCTTCCTCCCAGACAGTTCCCCAGAGGTGCATGGGTTCTGTGAGCGAGCACTTGTGTGTAGGGGAAATCGTGGGGGGTTGAGATAGATCTTCTGAAGTTAGACAGGGACTACTGTTATTGTGTTCTGGACAGTAGTATTTATATCCACTGAACTGTGATTACCCGAGGTCAGGACCATCTGTATTTCTCTCTATCACACTCCCTGTATCCATCAGGATTGGCCAGGTTGTGCTGCAGTCATAAGTGGTGAGGGTTGATTTCCTGCTCACAGTGTCCATAATGGGTCTAGTTGGGTCTGGGATCTGTGTCATCCTCACTCTGGTACCCAGGCCGAGTGACAGAGCTCTCAGCACCCACACTCCTGTCAGTCACCAGGGACGAGAGCAGGAAATGTGGTGGATTTTACACTGGATCTTAAAGGCTCTGCCTGGGAGTCACAAGTGACTTCTCACATTTCACCGGGCCAATTTCCTTTAAGTTGTAGGAGTTGGGAAGTTCAATAAACTCTGTGTTTTAAAGGAAGAAACCAGAAATACTGGTTGACAGCATGAGTGACTGTCCAAATACTATGACAAAAATGATTGAGGCTTGGAGAAGTGTAGGTAAATAAATGAAATGGGCCTGTTATGAACCCAGAGATAATAAGAATGAGGAGCATGGAAGGATGCATGGGTCTGGAGGAGCCAGAGCAAGTCCTGTTGTCATCTGGGTGTTGGACGCCATATTGGAAAAACAGGACATGTTGACCCTTTTCGTTGTTTGTTTTGTTATGGAGTGCTTGTGCTTGCGAGAGAGAGAGAGAGAGAGAGAGAGAGAGAGAAACAGAGATAGAGAGATAGGGAGAGAGAAAGGGAAAAAGCACCCCAAGTGGGACAGTCTCATCACAGTCCCTTCTCCAGTTCTCCATCCTGTCAGAATTTTGGGCCCACATGCACACATGTGTTTCAAGTCACAGGGGGCCAGGATTCAAACTATGTACTCAACCATATGGGATCTGACTCCCTTAACCATTAGGCAATGGTACTGGCCTGGAACATTTGCCCTTTAACTTGAAATTTTGCCTTTGTGTGCCAAGCAGGCATTAACTGGCAGAGCAGGCATTTTTGCATCTGTGATTTGAATTCTGAATGCTCTTTGTGGTTTTTCAGGGAAGGACTTAGCACCTCAAACCTGCCATTCGGGGCTACTTACTAGCGAGACTGGATACCTAAGTATGCACAGTTGGAAAACCTGCACAAGGAACTTAGGTCAGCCCTCACATACAACAGTTTTCACTGCATCATGGTCTCCCTTCTTTAAAGTCAGACCTGCAGAACCATGAGGAGTATGAGCTATGAGGTCTGATGGCTTGAATTCAAATTTCACTTTCAGCACTTACTACATGGTCTGAGATGAGTGACTTCTTCTTTCTGTCCTTGGCTTCCTTCCCAGGGGGCTTTTCAGGGGGTTTCTGTGAGGATTAGATGAGCTCACACATGTAAAGCCTGATGCATTATACCTGATACTTGGTGAGCGCCCATGAATGTGAATTGTGGTTCAGAATATTAAGATTTGTTTCTGTTTGCTAAGAGTCCCAGTGCTCATAGCTTCAGTTTCTCAACCTGTGACATGAAGTACTGCTAAGACCCCCAAAGACCTGAAGCGGGTAGAAATGTCTCACATAGTGCTGACTCTAGATTAGTAATTAATATCCAGGTATTTCTGTTCTGGGTTACTCAACTATTCATCTGTAGGACCTTAAGAAGTCACCTGATCTGTCTGTGCCTTGGTTTTCTCATCTGCAAACCAGGCTTCAGCATACTTGTAATCACGTGCCAGGCTCCCGAACTTCTGCTTTTAAGTGTATGCTAGCTCATTCTTGTACCTATAAAAGATAAATTACAAGGGAAATTTTGTCAAGTTTCAAAGCTGCCTAAATTCTAGAAATAATGTTGGGCCTGGCAGCTAGATGGCAGCTCGACCTCTGCATTACTCAGCCTTTCTCATCTCCACCTGGGAGCCAATCCAGCCCCATCCCTTCTATCCTCTCTGCACTATGGGCAAGGTGATCTGACCTGGCTACTGCCCAGCTCAGATCTCCCCGATAGCTCTTCCTGCCCTTAGGATAAAAGCCCAGCTGTGTAGCATGGCGCACGAAGTCCCCCACATTCTGTCTTTGCAGTGTCTCTAGATTCTATTCTCTCCCCAGCTCCCCACAGGAGTCTCTGTGTTTCCATCAGGCTGCATTTTGTATTCTAGGCACTCTTCGTGCCCCTCCTTGCCTCTATGCTTCTGCACAGGCTGTTTCCCTCACTAGGAATGCACTTCCTAGCTCCGATTCTCCTAAGAATTCCTATTCCCTTTAAGGATCAGCTTGATGTCATTTCCATAGAATCTATTAATAGATTCCTTCCTAGATCTGCCTTCTCCCTTTGCCCCAAGACTGGGTTGGAAGTGCCTCTTCTTTTCTTTTTTAAATAAATACTTATTTATTTAATTTTACTCATTCATTCATTTATTTTAATTTGACCAGAGAGAGAAATAGAGAAAGAGAGAGAGAGAAAGTGAGAAAGCAAGCCACAAGGTCAGAGACTTGAACTGTGATTGGCCATTTGGAAGTGTCCAGTGCCTTAACCACCATGACACCTGCTGGTCCTTGGGAGTGCCTCCTCTTTAGCTCACTTTACTGTGAACTTCTAATGGACAAGATAATAAAAACACTTACATGCCCCAATGGGGTGCTAGGTGCTGTTCTAAGCTTTTTACATATAATAACGTTCTTAATATTTATAACCACTGTCTGATAGAGTTAGTATTTTTACTCTCTATTTTGCTAGGGGGTGTTAAGCATGGAGAGGTTAAGTAACTTTCCTGCAATCACACAGCTAGTTAGTAGCAGAGGCAGCAATCTTAAGGCTTTAATGGAGTACAGATAGGTAAGTATTTCTTGCAGAAGGATTGGAGAAGAGAAATATTAGCTTGGAAAAGGACTATTACCGAACTCCAGGGAAGAAACAAGTCCTCAAGAGATATCATTAAGGGCCAGCCAGTGGTGTTGTGGTTAAGGAGGCTGGATCTCACATAGCCAAACTGAATGGTTTGTGTCCTGGACCCAGCATCTTGAAAAACATGCCCAACATGTGTCTGTGTGCCCAAAATCCCAAAAGGAGGGAGAGATGGAGAAGGGATTGTGGTGTGATCATGCCTCATGGCGGGGGTGCTTTTTCACTTTCTCTCTGTCTCTCTCTGGCCAGTGTACTCACCATCTGGCAACAATTTTATATATATATATATAAAACTTCTTAAAGTTTAAGGCAGTTATCAGTGAGCTACCAGCATGACAGTGCTACTAGATTTAAGCCTGTTACATTCTCCAGTTATCTGGAAGGGGATCACCTGCCCAGATAGCCTCAAGGGAGGCCCTTAGCCACTGATAGCCTTTTCCATAACAATACTATTCTGCCAGGCCCTCTCATGGACACACCAATCACCACTGGTAACCACGCTGAGCCCTCAGGGCACTGAAACTATTTTGGAAGGATCGTGGGTATAGAATGAGCCTTTTTTAAAATTTTGTTCTTGGTTATGTACACCCCCAAGAAGCCTGACTGGGCCCAAGGTTATACATAAACATGGTTCTTTGACTATCTTCCCCTGCCCTTCTCCTAGTACCTCAAAAAAACATTTCAAAAGTCAAAAGGAGAGACCAGCAGTTAGTGTAATGGCTGTTGCTGGACTCCCATGTAGCTTGACTCCTGGACCCGGTGGCTTGAACTCACGCTGGGCACGTGTGCTTGCGTACCCAAGATCCCAAGAGGAGGATGGAGGAGAAGGGATTGCGGAGTGGCCATCCTCCCTGGGGGGGTGATTTCTCGCTTTCTGTCTCTCTGTCTCTCTTTGTCTTTCTGGCGAGCACACACACCCTATAGCAAAAACCTCTCCAAAAAAAAAAAGGTGAAAGATACTACCCATACATATATTCTGGTGCCCCCAAATCTGCAACTCAAACACAGAAGTGCCTATGGGTATTATCCAGTTACCCAGAAGGTTATCTATCTACAAATAAATTTACTACCCAAGAACATTGTGAAATAAACTATTAGAAAAGGCAATCAGCCTCTTCTTTGCTCCCCTATTACACATTCATATTCTATGACTTTCTGTCCCAAACCAAAAGTCCCCACCCCTGTTGCGTCCCTGTCAGAGGCAAGAACTCCCAAGGGTAGACGAGCAACAAAGACGAAATCCTTTCATCAATTTTCTAACTTTTCTTATCCTTCACTCCCCAGTCCTTTCTCCCAAATATTTATGAGGACCTAAGCAGCTCCTTGTTTTTGGAGCATCAGATGGCTGTGGCCATCTTTATCTAAATGCTGTTGCTAGTAATAACCTTGTCACAGGAAAATGGTGTGTTCGCTTTGCTCCTCCCCTCCCCTCCCCTCCCCTCCCCTCCCCTCCCCTCCCCTCCCCTCCCCTCTTTTCTCTCTCTCTCTCTCTCCTCTCCAATCGCTCTATTAAGGGCTGACTCTGGTGCTTCTAATTTGGACTGTTTGCTGTAAGTTTCACCATGACTGTGTCTAATGGTAGTAGGTGGTCTTCTGGCCAATTTGTAGAGATTTCCTCACTTAGATAAATTTGTGTGAGTTGCACCAAAATTATTACGTTCCAGGGAGCTGAAGTGGAACAACGGCCATTAATGAAGTGGCTACTGGGGTTTACACCATGAGGTCTTCTCTGGGCTAATGACATCACTGGTGAAGTTGGAAGATTTTTCTTGTTTAACCTGGCGATAGGAGCAGGGGGTCTTCAGATATCAGGTCCATCTAGTGCTTTCATAAGGTCAGAAGTTGCAGAAAATAGATTCTGGGTTTCAAGGTTTATCTGATTCCTGGTTCATTAGCAGATGGAAAGTAGAGGCAGGACCAATGTATAGATAAATATCAGAATCTTTGGCACTTCTCAGAGACGTTTGGGAAGGAGAAATCAGGGGATTCCAAGCTCACTGATAGGCAAACAGTTAAACATCAAGAGTAAGGGGACCTTAGGTCTCTGGGTGGTAAAACTAGTGGATCAAGGCTGATCAAGGCAAAAGTAGAATGAGATGAATCTCATCCCTTGAGCTGCACCATTCTCTTGAATCCTAGCTGTAGTTAAAGTGAGCAATAGTTAAGGTAAAGTAAGGTTTCATCTGGAATAGGCAGAAGAGGTTTGTATAAGAGGTGACAGTTTGAATGTGACGTATTTCCTTTTTACTCCTTTACCATTTACCATTGACTCAGAAGAGGATTTCATCAGCTTGGGATGCCACCATCAGCCCCTAATGAATAGAATTCTTTCCAGCCGCCCACCCTGCCCATGTAAGATAGCACGGTCTTCTGTATACATCCTTAGTCCAGCCAGGAAGAGCCTTAATGGTTCTTCACTTGGAAGCGCTCACTTGAAAGCACGTGATCTGGGGAAGCTTATACAAAAGCACACTTTTTAGAGCATGTTTTCAAAAAGGTGGCTAGATAAATGACAGGCAATTATAACATTGTCTTCTCTTCTTTAGCAATTTAAATTTTGTAGATGAATCCTATGCATGGTTTCATGGTAGATTTGAGTTGATTTGATTTTATATGTGTTTGCTTCTGAAACTGATGACTGGCATGACGTAAAGGCAACGATGAAACCACATGGCCTTGTGTAATGCAGTTAGTAGCTGAGTCCACTGATAAACACTGGAAAGAAGGCAAGTGAAACCTCTGGCCACAAGATAACAAGATCTTCTGTAAACCATTGGAAACTTTACTTATGTGGGTACAAGTGAATGTACAGCACACAATGCCAAGATTCAGCAAGAGGTGGTAAGATTTCTGGATATGAGTGGTTGAGGACAGCACCTCAGAACTGATGGATGGTCACAGTGACAAGTTCAATCCTTCCATCTCTCCAGATAACTTCTTTAGCCCCTGAACCTCATAGCAAGCATGCATATATCCAAAGTCTTATGAACATAGTTCCTTTACTTCCTTTTCCTGGTTCTTCTATCCTAGTCATTTAAAAACCAACCAATAAAGTGTGAATCATTAGGGTGACAGGAGAGGCTGAGATTGGGAGGGGATTATAAAGTGTTGCAAAGACACTTTTTGTTTATTTAATTTTAATTATTAGCTAAGCTTGAGAAATCGTTCTGGTGGCTAGACGTTATCATGAGGTCTATACATTGGAAGACAGATTCACCTCAGGGGTAATATGTGGTCACAGTTTCTAAGGAGGACATCTTGGTAATGGTGGCAACCTCAAAGGCATGGGAAGTGTGAGGGTATATACAGTCAAATGCTTGCAGGGCTCAGATTGAAATTAATGCTTTGAGCCAAGCAGGCATTAATTAGATGGGACTGCACTTTGCTGCCTAAAGAGGGCAGCATTCCCCTCCCATGCTCAGTGGGGCCATGTATGTGGAGAGGCAGGCGTGATTTTGCCAGATCTTCTGGTATTTCAAGGAGAGCTAGAGTTTGTGTTTGAAATTTATCCATTCTTGTTTTCCAGAACCACAGGCAGAGAGCATCTGTGGGTCAAATGCAGTTTGCTATAACCAGTCTGTGATATTGGATGTTTGTGAATGTACCCAGCTCAGTGCCTGGCATGCAATAAACCTCTAGCTCCCATGGGTTCCTTGCCTCTCTTCCCTGGCCAGAAAGGCTTCATCTCATCTGGAAGGAAAATAAGATTAATCCTTAGATGAGTGGGTTGTCTGTTTGTTGTCTTAATGGGTTAAGTCTCATCATTAAATTTTCCTAAGCTGATGGCTTTCTGTAGAAGAAATACCAGCCAGGCCCAGACACCCTGAAAGCTCTATTAATCTTTCTGTAACCCCATTAACACTCGCTGCATATTTCCCATGAAAAAGGATTGGAAATGGCCAAAGCCTGCAGTATGGAAATATCTGTCATGTACCCAGCAGCCGTAGGAAGGCCATGTAGGCCCACAATAGGAAGATTGTCTGAACACATTTCCTTCAGAATTGGTAAGGGAGGGGGACCGAGAGGCAGAGAAAGAATCACTTAACCCTGGGAATCTTATAACTTGACAATCATTACAATAGAGTCACCTGTTCTTCCCATCCAGAAATATCTATTACCTTGAACCTGGGGTTAGATGCCTGCTCCCCAGGGGAAATCTGGAAACAGAGATTTATTCGTGCAGCAATAATTGAGGAGTTCATTTGATTCCAGTGTGGATCTTTCAACCACAATCAATTTCACGCTCCGTCATAAATAATGGAGGTCGCCGAGGCAGCCAGGCAGGGCGGGGGATCTGGCTGGTACAGTTGACAGTGTTCAAATAGCATTGATAGAGAGAAGGACAGAGCCTATTGTGGCAACATGCTTAGAGAGAGAGTTTGAGCGACAGGGTGATTTCTTTCTCTCTCTCTCTCTTTTTTTTTTTTTTTTTTTTTTTTAACAGATTGCCCTCCCCCTCCCCCCCACCCTCCATGAAAAAGACATTCAGATATTGCAGATTAACTGCATGGGGAGCAGCAAGGTCTCACCAGTGGACTCAAATACTCTGGCAGTGCCTGGGAGAGTTGTTGTAATAGCACAGCTTCACACTCGATCCTCTAAGGCCCCCAGGCCTGCATCTTAGGGAAGCCCTGTCGTGGAGGAATTAATAAGTGGACTGCTGTAATTGGCAGAGTTTCAGGGATGCTCCAGGTTATGCTCCCTGAGGCAGTGAGGGAAATGGCTGTTTGAAGTCTGAATTATATGAGAATTGGGAAGAAAGGGTAAGAAAAAAAAATTGGTCTTGGCTGCTTTACAGAGATTTTCTATTTCTAAAAAATGAGATGTAGAATTTTAAAAAAGTCACATCTGGAAAGATATTGACTTAAATACATCCCCCAGCCTCGTCCTCTTTCCCTGTCTCACTGAGCTACTTACTCTGTTGATATTTTTTCAGCCTCAGAGTCTTTGCACGTGCTGTTTCCTTTGCCTTACTCCTCTTTCTTCTCTTTGACTGGCTAAAAGAGTCAATCTTATGGCTCCAACTTAAATATGAATTTCCAAGGAGATCATTCAGACCAAGATGTACATTCTCATGGCAATCTGCACCATTCTTTTCTAGTACTGCTCATGGTTGAAATGAAAGAATCATTCATGTAATTGTTTGGTAAATACCCACTTCTATTTCTAGCCTGAAAACTTCTTGGGGAGTGGGACTTACTCTGTCTTGTTCAACATGGTGTCCTTAGCCTTTGGCATAGCACTTGGCACATGGTAGGCATGCAAGCAAATGTGCTGAATGAATGAATGAATGAACACAAAAATAAATGGAAGGATATCTCATTGGATTTGGAGCTTTTATGTGCTCCTATGTATTTTATAGTTCAGTGGTTCAGCTAGTTGGAAGAAAGAGGCCATCGGAATCAGCAGGGTTTATTTGAGAGAAATGAGTCCCCTTTTTTACTTGTTTTCAGGATACCATTTAATAATTAATGGTCAAAGGTCAGTTGGACTGGGCACTGGGATAAATCCAGAAACTGTTACCTAAGTCAGCTGATGTTATACATGGGAAACCAGATTAAGCCACTATGAGATGAGGGTAGCAGAGAGCTTGGTCTTGAAACTCCAAGTATGAATTCAGAGCAGGATTTAAGTACTACAGATACAAAGGGACCTCAAAAAGTTCTTGAAAAAATGGAATTAAAGTATGAGTTTATTTTGGTGCAAAAAGTTGACATCCACACATAATTTTTAAATAGTGTGCACTTTCTGTGAACTTCTTAAATACTCCTCGTCTATTAGAAGAGGGTTTGGGGATCAATCAGTAAAACTTGACATTTAGGAAACCCAGGGGCACCTGGTTTTTCCCCCCTCCTGGGGAATTTGGGACAGCAAAGTTATTTCTAGAACTGCTAGTGGATGAGATTTCTATTGGTCATGCCCTGTTTAGGCAGAGCTCAGAGACCAGATAAGAGTGCAGAGACTTGGAGGCTGCTATGGATTAAAAAATGATTTGTCTCCCAAAGGTTCATGTTTTGGAGTTTGGGCTATAGTGTAATGGAATTTGGAGGTGGTCAGAACTTTAAGAGGCGATGCCTGGTAGGAGGTGATTGGACTATGAAGGCATCACTCTCATGAATGGATTAATGCTGTCTTGTAAGACCCAGTGGGTTCTAGGTCTTGTGAGAAGGGGTCAAGTTTCACAAGAGCAGGTTGTTAAACAAGAAGATGGCTTCTCCCAGGTTGCTCTCTGAATGTGCCCACCATCCTCTCTGCTTCTGTTAGTCATGTTGTGATGTAGCTGGCCTTTGAACTTTCCAGCCACCAGAATAATGAGGCAAATAAACCCCTATTCTTGATAAATCACCCAGCAATGGTATTTAGAGGAACAAATGTGGTGTGGTGGTTCTATAGGCCAAGATTCAGGACAAATCATATGACCAGGTATATGCTAGTTCCAATGTACATTCCTGGCCTCAGTTAATGATTCAGAGACGGAGAGCAGAGTCAAATTAGGCCAGTCAGGGCCAGGAAGAGATTGTGGGGAGGTACACTCATGCTCTCCCATTGGATTTAAATAAGGAAGATATAAAGCTGGAGCTTGGGCTACCATCTTGCTTCAACAAGGAGAGAAACTGACTAAGGATGTAAATAGCATCCAGAGGTGAGCTGAGAGATGGAGAGATCCAACCATGTCATGTGAGTCCCTGCATTAAGTTCTGTCTGAAACCAGACACAAAGCCTTGGACTTTGGTGACAGAAGTTAATAACTTCTAGCTTTGCTATGGGTCTTATTTGAAAGAGATAAGTCTGGATTTCCATTATTTTATTCAATCCCTTTCTCACTTGACTCTAAGAAGTAATAAAAATTTATTTTCAAACTTATATAAATGGCTTTGTAAACAAAACACAAAATAATGGAGTTGCGTAATGTCAGAGTTGTTATTATTTAGTCTAATTTCCTAGTTTAGCAAACGTGGCTGTTGAGGCATACTCAGGATGCCATTTACATTTATTTTTTTTTAAGAGAGATTTTTGCTAAAGCATATGCACGTGCTGGAGAGACAGAGAGAGACGAAGAGACACAAAGTGAGAAATCACCCCCCAGGTGGGATGGCCATGCCATAATCCCTTCTTTTCCATTCTCCTGTTGGGATTTTGAGCATGCATACATACATGCCAGTGTGTTTCAAGCCTCTAGGTCTGGGACTTGAACCACAGTTGGCCGTGTGGGAGTCCAGCAATGTAGCCATTATGCCATCTGCTGGTCCCTCAGCTCAGGATGTCATTTATTTTACTCACTTGTTGATTTATCAAACTTTTACCAACAGTGTATTTTGTACTGGGCCATTTGCTGACCCTGGGGCTGTAAAAATGAGAAGAGTATTATTCTCATATTCAAGAAACAAAATGGAGTTGTAAGGATGGCTGAATAAGTCAACAATTGTTAACAAATTCATTCTGGTATATAATATGACAATGATATCAATGTTGTAAAAATATCAAGGAAGGGAACCAGCAGTTAGCGTAATGGCTATGTCGCTGGACTCCCACGTAGTCGACCGCGGTTCGCGTCCCGGACCCGGTGGCTTAGAACTCACGCCGGGCGCGTGTGCGTACGTGCCCAAGATCCCGAGAGGAGAATGGAGGAGAAGGGATTGCGGCGTGACCATCCCCCCTGGGGGGTGATTTCTCGCTTTCTATCTCTCTGTCTCTCTCTGTCTGTCTGGCGAGCGCACACGCCCTATAGCGAAAACCTCTCCAAAAAAAAAAAAAAAATATCAAGGAAGACCCCGTTAGAATAGTTATCCTGGGTCATGGGTTGGTCTCATTTCTGAGCTGCTATATGAAAGACAGTAGTGGCCTCAAGAACATTCTGAGCAAAGGAAATAATATTAAAATAATATACACCAAAGTACCAGTAGTTAGCATAATGGCATGTCACTGGACTCCCATGTAGTTGCCCATGGTTTAAGTCCTGGACCTGGTGGCTTAAACTCACGCCGGGTATGTGTGCATGTGTGCCCAAAATCCCGAGAGGAGAATGGAGGAGAAGGGATTGTGGCATGGTCATCCCCCCTGGGGGGTGATTTCTCGCTTTCTATCTGTCTGTCTCTCTCTGTCTTTCAGGCGAGTGCACGCACCCTATAGTAAAAACTTTTAAAAATTAAAAAAAAAATATATATATATATATATATATATATATATATATACACACATATATACACACCAAGTCTTGGAGGTGAGAGATGGGTTGGCATGAAATTCCGGGGGATATAAGTAGTTTAGTATGGCCTGAAGGTATCTTGACTGTTGGGAGTGGTAAGACATAAGACTGGGAGGGAATAGAAGCCAGACCTTTAAGGGACTTTTATGATTATGTTGGCTTCGTATTAAGTTTTAAAATTGGGAAGTATGACCTCTAACTTTATCATTTTTCAAGCTTGTTCTGGCTATTCAGAATCTCTTGAGATTCTATGTAAAATTTAGGATACATTTACATTTTCCTGTGGTTGAGATATTATTATTATTTTAATTTTATTTTTTACATTCAATCACTGTGTATCATTACAGCATACTAAATGAATTTCCCATCATGAATATACTATAGATTGGTCTAGTCAAAGACATTACCATATGCATTATAATCAGCAGATTTCTTTCCATTTTGGTTCCCAGGGGTTTTTACTCCAGGGATATAAGGGTGGTTGAGATTTTGAAATGGATTTTACTGACTCTGCAGATTGTTTTGGATATTATTTACATCTTAACAATATTAAGTTCCTGAATCCATGTACAAGGGATGTGTATTCATTTTTTTGTCTTTAATTTCTTTTGGCAACATTTTGCAGTTTTCAGTATACAAATCTTTTACCTCCTTGGCGAAGTTTATTCCTAAGTATTTTATTCTCTTTGATGCTATTGTAAGTAAATATGCTTTCTTAATTTCCTTTATAGATTGTTCATTGTTAGTGTATAAAAACATAACTAATTAAAAAAATTTGACTGGGGGCCCATATACTCTCCAGAGAGAGACAGAGAGTTAGAAAATGAAAATCATCCCCTATGAAGCATGGTCCCAATGCAGTCCATTTTCCTCCATATCTCCTTCCTTTCAGGATTTTGGGCACCACACACACATGCCTGGCATGTTTCTCAGGCCACTGGGTCCAGGAGTCAATCTCTGCTGTTGGCCATGTGAAATCCAGTCACCTTAAACACCATGTCACAGATTGGTCCAACACAACTGACCTTTTTGTGTTAATTCTGTGTCCTGCAACTTTGCTGATTTTTAACATTTATTCTGATAGGTTTTGTTTTGTGGCATCTTTCTTTTTTTTGATTGTCTTTGTATAAGATTATATCTGTAAACAGAGATAATTTTTTTCCTCCTTTATAGTTTTGATATATTTTTATTTATTTTTCTTGCTTAATTGCTTTGGCTAAAATTTTCAATACTACATTGAATGGAAGTAGTGAAAGTTGGCATCTTTGTCTTATTCCTGAAGAAAAGCTCTCAGTGTTTTCACCATTAAGTATGGTATTGGCTGTGGCTTTCTTTCTGGCCCAAGTGAAGAAATCTAGAATTGAGTCTCTTCCTCTAGATTACACTGTGCTGTAGAGAGTATGGAGCAATATTGTATAAACATGCAACAAAATTTCCTACCATTTTAAGTGTAGCTTTTTTCTTGATTGGGGATGCATTTGGTCACTGGTTAAAGTTCCTATAAAGCTATTTTAGTCTGTTTGTAACAATTTACTTGGTATTTTCCTGGGGTAACAAGAGCCTGAAGTTTCCTAGTCTTCCATTTTGCTGATGTCTGCCTCTGTGGACAAGGCTTTGAGTGAAATAAATGAGTTTATGGTTGAGTGACCTATTCCCACTTCTATACTTCTCTTACTGAAGAACATTGAATACTTTTTAGAGAGTGCCCAAGAGTGGGCTCTTCTAGATCTGGGAGAAGGCAAGTGAGGTAGAGGACTGGGTGGGAAAGATCAAAATTAAATGCCTTTTTAAAAGTCACAATGACCACAATCTGTATGACATTTAAAGCCATGGCAACACCTTTCCGTGACTCTGCTCTTTGCTAATAATCACGTTGTTCAAAGCATTTAATATCTTTGAGCTCTAGTTTCCTCATCCGTAAAATGGAAATCATAATAAATGATTGTGAGAATAATAGTGAAGAAAGGTACAAAGAATTTCTCTGTAAATGATTAGAGCTTGCATAAATTATTAATGAGGAAGATTTATTGATTGCTTCCCATCACGCATTTCCCTCTCCCTCCTTTCCTAAAACTCTGAAGCTATGCACCAAGAGAAGTTTATGCAATTTCTAGCTCTAGTGGTGGTAGAGGGATGTTTTTAGTCTAGCCAGGGATGTCTATATAGAACTTTCCAAGACGACTAAAATGTTCTGCCATTTGTCACACATATCTATTGAATGTTTGAAATATGGCCAGTTCTTCTGAAGAACTTAACTTTAAATTTAAATTAATTTAAACATGTTGGCTTTAATATTGGGTTGTCAGAAAAGTCATGACCTATTTTTCTATGCAAAAAATTTGTCATGACTTTTCCAATGTCTCAATAGATGGAGACAAGAATTGAAGAAACTGAAATCATTATACACTGCTGGTGGGAAATATAAAATGATGCATTTAATTTGGAAAACTGTTGGTTCTTCCAAAAGTTAAATATAGAGGTACCATATGATCTAGCAATTCAAATTCTAGGTAAGAACTAAAAACAAGTTCACATAAAAACATATACACAAATATTCATAGTAGTAGTATTTAAAATAGCTAAAAAGTGGAAACAACCTAAGTGTTCTTCAGTCAGTCAAAGGAGTATATTACAAATGTGATATATCCATGAAGTGGAATATTATTCAGCCACGAAAATAAATTAAATACTTAAATATACTACAACATGGATGAACCTTGAAAACACTATGCTAAGTGGAAGAAGCCACATAAAAGATCACATATGATTTTATTCCCTTGAAATGTCTAGAATAAACAAATCCATACAGACAGAAAATGGAAAATAGGTTAGCCATTGCCAGGAACTAGGGGAGGTAGGAATAGATACTTTTTTTTTCTTTAATATTTTTTATTTTATTTTAATTTCTTTTATACATTCGATCACTATACATCACTTAGCTTATAAAGTGAATTTTCCAACATGAATACACTTCACACCAGTCCAGTTGGGAATACTATACACATTATCATCAATAAATAATAATCCATTTCTGTGTCCCATAAATGTCTTGCCTCTCTATTTTTCTCCTTAATGAATATCTTTTTTTTTTTTTTGTGAAGATAATGAAAGTGTTCTGGAACTGAACAGTTGGACAGAGGTTATGATCACAAAATATTATGAATATACAAAAACCCACTGAGTTTTACATTTTAAATGAGTGGATTTTATGTTGCGTGAATTATATTTCAATTAAAAAAATAGTGCCATATCACTGGTGGCTACTGTATTGGATAACATGGGTCTAGATCAACCATGAGAATTCCCTTCACCTTGTCAGTGAGCAAGAACCCAGTATAGATCAAAAACACATGAGAGGGAGGTTTTTTGAGTGCGAAAGTCTTTGCTCTTAAGAAGATGCCACAGGAAAAGGTGATACTTTTATTTTTTTCTACATTCTGCTACACTTCTTTCCTCTTTTCCCTACAATGTAATCTATGTGAACCTCAGAACTATTGACGCCTTCTTGAATCCACAGTAGGACAGGTGAACTTGAGGCCCATATATATTGAGAATGTCAGAGTGGGAAGATGGAAAACATGTGGGTTTCTGATGGTCTAGTTGAGTCCTGGATCATATTGGGTCATCAGGAAAGTCATGATGCATTTTTACGTAGAAAAAGACCTAATATTACATCTGAGGCCCTCCCTCTTCCTCCACTAGACATATAATTGCATACTGTTATAAATCGTCTTATTGTTCAAGCCATTTTGAGTCAATTGCTTGCTGCTGAAAACATATTAACAGATGCAGCTACATCCCCTTATCCCTCTGTTCTTCATTACCATTCTCCTTTTCATCATCATTATTATATTTTTCTTTTAATTTCCCAGATTGTGACTTTATGTTTGGTGGAAACTTCTGTATAGATACAGGAATTTTAAAGACTGTGCATGGCTGTTGGGTGGGGAAGATTTCTCATTAATGGGCTTCTATCTCTTCTGTAAGTTACTGCCAGGGAGAACATATTTTCTGTTAACAAACAGCACTTTCACAGCACTTTACAACTCTTGAAGGTCTATCACATCCTTTTCCTCATTAATGGTTATTACAACCTAGTAAGATGGTCAGATTTGGGACCCTTATCCCATTTCAAGCATGAGGAAGGCGAGTCCCAATAAAGGTGACTTGGTACAGGCCTTTAGGAGGACACTGAAAGGCAGACACTCAAACCCAGGTCTTCAGACTTCTGTTTTAGTGGCTTCTTTGGAGCAGACACTGGGTGGTAGTGCTGGATTTTCTTTCATTTCTCTACTCCTTTACCTTAGGTAGGTTACAATGAAATGGGTGGTCATGATTTAGAAGTACTGGCTTTTCCTTCTTCCTTCTCATCTATAACAGTTTCATGATTTGTGGAGCCTGCATCAGGGCTCAGTCCGAAGAGCACACCTGGACATTCGTGTGCCAGAAGGTAACCTCAGAGACATAAATATTCATCTTCTTGGGTTGTAAGCATCTTACTATCTTTTATTTATTTATTTACTTTTTCAAATTTGTCAGAGGATATGTGTGCTCACTGGGGTAGGGGGCTGGGGGGGAGAGAGAGAAAGTCAGAAGGCACCTCTCCCCATGGAGGATGATCACTTTGCAAACCCTTTTCCATTTCTCCTTCCTTTTGGGATTTTGAGCACCATGCACATGGGCCTGGAGTGTTTCTCAAGCTTCCAAGTCTGGGACTCAAACCATGAGGTTGTCATGGGGTATTCAGCTGCCTTAACCACCATGCCACAGGCTGGCCCACTTCCTCTTTTTTAAACCTGAGGCAATAGGGGTGACCTCGACATAACTAGGTGGAATTTTGGTGCTGCCATGAATGTTTGCAGCATTTGAAAGGCAGAGGGCTGGGTTTAATTAGGCTGGTCCAGGGTAGCTCCTTAGCTCACACTAGCAGGCAGCATGAGGAATAGCCCCAAGAAAGTTGTAAGTCCAGTTTAGTTCCCTCAGTAACTCTGGCTCTCAAATGAAACCAGGAAAGGAAACTAGTGCCTGCCCAGTTCATCACCCTCACACAACTCAACTGTTTTCAAGCCCTGTCTTTACCCCGGGTGCCCCCAATAACTAAAGATGGCTTTATTATCTAACTGAGATAATGCAAAATGCCAGCTATTAGGCATCCTCCCAGCTCAAGTCCTTCAGAGAATGTGGTATGAGATGTTAGGACATCAACTTCACTGTTAGAGCCGTGACCATCACTAACACCACCCCATCAACAGCACCAACAGCAACTAGAATGTCAGGAACAGACATTTGTTGAACATCCTATTTGCTAGGTATGCTGCTAGGCACTCTGTATATATTATCCCACTTTCTTTTTATAACAGCCCCATGAAATAGGTTCTGATATGATCCCTGATTTACAGAGGGGGGATCGAAGTCCCTAACAGTAAATGGTCTGCCTAGAGTCACACACATTCATGCAGACACCATGAATTGATCTAGGCCTCTTTGACCTAGGCCTGAGGGTTTCTCTTTGACTCTTATTTTGCATTTATTTCTTTCATGATAGAGGAAGAGAGAGAAAGAGGGAGAGGGAGAGGGAGAGGGAGAGGGAGAGAGAGAGAGAGAGAGAGAGAGAGAAAGGCACCCCCAACAGATGAGTCACACTGTGATTCACCCAGTCTCAACTTCCCAGATCATGGGAACATACATGCTTGCCCAGTGTGCTCATACAGGTCCTGGGATGTGAACTCAGGAGTTTTCTTACACGGGTCTGGTTATGTTACCACTACACTACCACTTGGTCCCTGAGCCTGAGTTTCTCCAGGTTGATGCAGTAATATTCACCTATTGATCAACTAACTGATCAAGTTAATCAGTCAAATTCCAATGCTTATGTAAATTATATTTTACATCTTTTATTCTCATGATCAGAAATGGGAATGAGAAGGGAAAAAAACTAGACTTTTTCTGTAGGACACCATGGAAAACAGGGACTGCTAGGGTCAACTAGGAAGGACTGTCATGAAGTTTGAATGAGGTCACTGAGAATCCAAGAAGAACTATCCAAACTAGAGGCTGGACAATGAGTTAATGAGGACTAGGGGCTCTCGCCTTCCAGAGGAGGGGCTGGGGCCAAGCTCGCTTTCCCCTGGAACGAAGAGATGTGCTCACACCCACCTTTCTGTGGCCTTTTCCAGAGGACACCATACTGCCTGATGCCAGTCTGTATTTCTACACTGTCAAAGTCACCTCGCACTTACCCCATGAGAAGGGAGAGTAATCAGTAGTGTAGATCTCTCCCCGAACATACTCTTTTTTTTTTTTTTTTGGAGAGGTTTTTGCTATAGCGCGTGTGCGCTCGCCAGACAGACAGAGAGAGACAGAGAGACAAAAAGCGAGAAATCACCCCCCAGGGGGTATGGCCACACCGCAATCCCTTCTCCTCCACTCTCCCCTCGGGATCTTGGGCACGCACGCACACGCGCCCGGCATGAATTTTAAGCCACTGGGTCTGAGACGCCAACTGCGGTCGACTACGTGGGAGTCCAGCAACATAGCCATTATGCTAACTGCTGGTCCCCCAAACATACTCTTTTAAAAATATGTTTTAAAATTGTTATCCATACATTAAATAGCTATACATCATTTAGATTGTGAAGAGACTTTACCCAGCATGATATACACCTCTGTCCAGCCCAGTTGAGACCACCATACACATCCTCGTCAACAGATAATAAATCTTATCTATGTCCCACGAGTGTCTTACCTTTCCATTTCCCCCCCAAATTTCCTGCACTCTTCCCCTCCCACACTCTTTCCACTTTGTCTCTAGTGTCCATTACAATTTTTAATACTTTTATGTTCTCTTACAGAAGGTCCAGCCGAGCTGGCCTTGGTACCCTTTCCCTGGGGATGGTAAGAGGATGGATCATCTTGTCCTTTCTTACTGATTCTCATTTTTAAATCTCCAATAAAGCCATTCTGTGTGATGCTGTGGAATTCATCACACCTGGCACCTGACAGATGGTGACCACAAGGAACTTACCTTACTTACAGTGATGTGGCTGATATCCTTTGGCACAGAGCTGTGCGCAAGAGAGAGCACTCAGAAGGTGCCACTTGTCAGGGCATCGAGATCATGATTGTTATCTTCACCGTGAATATGGCCCTCACCTCCTGTCGCAGGCAAGCATTACACATGCTCTTCCCTCCAGCCCTCTGCTTGGGGATCCTTGCATCTCAGAAAGGGGCAGGGGCCCTTTAAGAAATAGGCCCTCATGCTTCAGTGCTGCCTCAAAGAAATGTCAGAGTCTGGGTCTGCTCCAGAAGGTAATGTATCCTGTCAATCAGCTCTCAGACCGCAGACCTGCAAGGCCCATTGACAGAAGCCCAAGAAGATTTATTTTGTCTCACTTAATTGCCCTTTTTGCTTTGTAAACACAAAGGTTGCAGCTTATGGTCTGACAGCTAGAGTAGCCTTTTTCTTATCAGAAAAAAAAATGACATTTGGATTCCTAGAAAATGTTTTGCTCGTTCTTCTCAAATAGCCTACCCTGTTGCCCACCTGACCAGTGCAAGTACTTGGAGGCTTGTCCAGAAAGCCCCCAGCACTAGAGTTAGATCCCTGTGACCTTGGGGGACCAGCAGTTAGCGTAATGGCTATGTTGCTGGACTCCCATGTAGTTGACCATTGTTCAAGTCCCGAACCCGGTGGCTTAAACTCACGCCAGGCGCGTGTGCGTGTGTGCCCAAGATCCTGAGAGGAGAATAGAGGAGAAGAGATTGCAGTGTGGCCATCCCCCCTGGGACTTGATTTCTCACTTTCTGTCTCTCTGTCTCTCTCTGTCTGTCTGGCGAGCGCACGCGCCCTATAGCCAAAACAAACAAAAAAAGATCCCTGTGACCTCGGGTGAGTAACAGTTCCTCTCTGACCTTCATTTCTTCTTCTGTGGAATGGGAATTATAATAAGACTTATCTCAAAGGGTTGCTGTGGGGATCAGCAGATGGCATAACGGTTATGTGACTGGATTCCCACATAGTCAACTATGGTTCAGGTCCTGGACCTGGCAGTTTAAAACTCACACCAGGTGCATGTGCGTGTATGCCCAAAATCCTGAGAGAAGATGGAGGAGAAGGGATTGTGGTGTGGCCATTCCCCTGGCAGGTGATTTCTCACTTTCTGTCTCTGTCTCTTTGGCAAGTGCATATGCCCTGTAGCAAAAAATCTCTTTCAAAAAAAAAAAAAAAAAAAAAAAAAAGGAAAGAAAGAAAGAAAAAGGGTTGCCATGAAAATGTAGCGGGGTAGTCCAATGGAATGACTGAGAGCCAGAGCTAGGAGCCAGAGCTTCTTGGTTCAAACCCCAGCTCTGCCATTTACTAGCTATGTGACTTAGTCTCTCTATGCCTGTTTCCTGTTGTCAAATGGGAATGGCAATAATAACACCTACTTCACAAGGTTATTAGGATTAAAAGAGTTAATATGTGTAGAGAACTTAGAACAGTACCTGGAATATAGTAATGTGGTATAATGGAAGCTATAGAAATAATTATCATGTGCTATGTGCTTAGTTCATGCCTGCACATAATAGGTAGGACTGTCGTGAGGTTTAAATGAAATAATTGAGGATCTGAGGAGGACTGTCCAGAATAGGCAAGTAGCTGTTATACACATATCAACTACTCAGGGACTGCTTTATTTATCAGCATCTAATAATTTGGAGGTTTCATATAAAATGCAGATTTCTGGCTTCTCTTAAGATGTTGGAAAGTCTGCAAGGTAGCAGTTGCTGGGTTGAGCAGTGGCTCCTGCTATTTGCATTAGACTGTGAACATTTGGTCTCCCATTTTTCAAATCTCCAGAAGAGGTTCTTACTCTTACAGGCTGAAGCCATGGGGGCCCTTCTTTTCTCCCAAGATCTTGTCTAGTGTCAAGGCATGCTCAGGACACATACCATCTTGCCATGGAGTGATTTTCTAGCGTTGACTGAGAAAGGTCATGCCCATGGCTGCAGTTTTCTGAGCCACCCATCACCCTTGGGATACACAGAGCCTGCTGAATTCCCTGAGGCAATTCAAAGTGAAAGGTTATAGAGAGATTCTGTTACTGCTTTGCAAATATGCCTGGATGTTAAGTCATGTTAGCTTCAGTTTAATCACTAGATGATCTAAGTCCCTAAACTATTTACATATGGGACTCAATAATATGCTTTTTGCATTTTTAACTTCTTAAAAATGGTTTACTTATTTACTTCTGAGAGAGAAAGGGAGAGAAAGAGAGATATATACTCCAACAAGATCTTCATGCCATGATCTACCCTTAGCCTCAGCCAGCCCATATCACATGCACATGCATGCACATACATGCATACCCAGTGTGCACAGGGAGTTGCTAGGGCACAAATTGGGGACTTTCCCATGTGGGTCCAGTTGCATCAGTGCCATGCCACTGTCCAGCTCCCAGTATGCTTTTTACTCTTTAAAGGCAGGAAAAATTGTAACCCATAATTACATATGTGAAAAAGTAAATATTTTCCCCCTAAATTGCTCTTTTATGCACCCCCAGAAGTTACTTACAACTGTTTTGTCCTTCTGATTTGAACTGTCTTGCTGCAAATATCAGCTTAATTATGTATAACAGTCTATAAGCAAATGCCCAACAACACCATCTTACAGAAATTACATCTATAACTCACTTGCTTCTTGCAGGGGGAAAAAAAAAAAGAGCGCAAGAAAGAGAAACAGAGCGAGAGCTCTTCCTCTGCAAAAGAAGATCTAAAAAATTGTGGTAGGTGTTGTGTCAGTAATATAAATCTGTGAAAAGCACTGAGTACATGATAATAGGGAGTGGTGAGGAGTGTGGCAAACTGAAGAACACTCACCTTGTGTGAAGAAGAGGCAGATGAGACTCAGCTCTAGCCGATGGTTAGCAAGCAGGAATGGGAACTCAGTGTCACCAGATGTTGGAATTTTTAAAGAAAATTTAGAACTCTTGATTTTTACCAGTGATCATCCAATTTGTGAATATTGACAACTACTGAAAAAATGTAAAAAGCAACTCTGTGAGTAAAACAAACACAACTCTGTGATCGATTTGAGTTCAGATATGCAACAACCTCTGTGGTATAAAATATCAGTTATGTGCTTGGGATGTGAAGTTGGGGGACACAGAGCTTGACTCTGAGTGTCATCACTTACTAGCTGAATGCCAGGGTCATTTAAACTCTTCGAGCCCCAATTTCCTAATCACTAATATGGAGACACGACTATTTGCCTTGGTGTTATTATTATGGATTAAAAGAAAAAATTCTTGTGCAAAGCTTGGTATGCTGCCAGCAGAAATAGTAAGAGCCCAGGAAATATGTAGCGGCTGTCAGAGTTTTCCTAGGTGAGAGGCACATGATTTTTTACTGGTGGTTGTCAAACGCCCTTTGCCACAGCCTGGGCAGTGGGTTGTGGTCAATCAAAATGCAGACATGGTTTGATTTTGGTCATTTCCAGATCGTCTTGTGGGATCATCTCTTTTTTCTACCCTTGTAAAACTGGTTTCCCAAGGGCTGAGTACATTGGCTTCCCAGGGCGTACCTGCAACTTCCCTTCTCCCTTCAGCCATTCAACAGAGAAATGCAATATTGCTATTTGCTGTGCACTCCGCTTGGCTGCAAATACATTCAGGAAACACCAAATGGGGGGCAGTGTGGCATCACATACTGAGTCAAAGAGACCCTGGGCAGGGGCTGCTGGTTGCCAAGTCCTTTCTTGGCACTAAACGAGCAGTCAGCAGAAGGTGTTTTATACACTGCCCTGAATCCCTGTGAATTAGCCTGCCATTAGCATGAAAAATATTAAGCAATAAACAGTTGCGATATTTAACACTCTCTACAGAGGGCTGTTGCCACAGGCGTAACCAATGCAGACTGCGTTAATGAGCGATGGGGATCCATGCAGCAAGAAGGGATGGGCTGGCTCTGGCTTCAGCAGACTCAGAGCACCTCACAAACCAAACATGCTAGGTTGAAGACATGTGTGGCACATGGGGAGACTTGTGTGTATAGGCATGCCTTTCCATGGGCATGTGCACATGCACACACAAACATGTATACACATATACACATGTCCACATATAAGCACACACCTAGTAAACATTGGTGCACAAGCATACATACACATTCACAAGTGTAAGACACCTAGGGAAATGGACACACATGTGAATTCACACATGTATGTACTCTGAGATTCAACCCATCTTTGTCCTCACAGGCAGACCCAAATACACAATTACATGTGTACATAAATGCACATACACTCACACACACAAATGCAAACCTGCCTCCTAATGACAGGCATAATAGCTTGGTCTAATCCAATAGCAGAATCCATTTCCTGTCCATCTGGAGTAAAGAGTTGCCCAAATGATGATTTTACTTAGTGATACCTATGACAGCTTTCTGTGATGGATATTTGAGGATACAAAATTTGACTCTATCAGAACAGTGGATAGGTATTATGTTGTTGGGAAAGTCATGACATGTTTTTCCATGTAAAAATGCCTCATGACTTTCCCGACAGAGAACCAGGGACATAAATATTTAGGTTAAATGAATATGAACAACCTGAGGACTTTTCTAGTGGTGGAGACCAAAAACTTTCCATGGCTCTCGTTTGCCTTAAGCTCCAATCTAGACTCATGAATTTTGCATTAATATTCCCCCAATCCTGGTTCTAACCCATTGTAGCTGCTCTTCAATATGCATGTGAGTATCTAAATATCTTATACAATTTATTCTTTCATTGTTTCATGACTTTGCACATACTCTGACATCTTCCTGGCAAGCTCTTTCCTTCTTTTCTCATTTTTCAAAGTCCTGCAAAAATGTCAGTTTTGGAAATACCTTTACTTGACTCACAAAGCAAAATACATTAATTGTTATAAATGTATTTTTGTTAGGCATTATATTAGGTATTTAAAGATGGATGTAATATAGCCTGGGCCCATGTGGAATCCCCAGAATAAGCTACTCTGTCTAATTCTATGTCCTAAAATTCCTGTGTTTAGTGTCCTGTGGTGCTTTAAGCACTGTATTACAAGTATTTGCATGTTTGTGTTCTTCCATAAACAGGGAGCTTCTTGAGATTGGAAGCTGTACCTTTTATTTCTACATCACCAGTGCTTAGCACAGTGCTAGGCCTCACAGAGATAGCTGATAGGTTCTCATCAAGTAAAGGAGGAATTCCATGATAGTAGAACACAAATGCTAGTAGATGGCAATGAGCTGTAAGTGGACTTGTTGGTGTGAAATCTTGTAACCAATGAGCAAGGAGGTGATCTCGTGGATCCTGGAGGAGGTTAAGTGCTTTATCAAGATTGCTCTGTTTAGTAAGACAGGCGAGAGCTGTCTGCAGAAATTTTGCATTCCTGCTATCATTTGGTTTCAATAAGCCAGACATATATTCTGGGCCAGCCTGAGGCAGTGCAGAGGGAGTAGGAATGGACAAAAATGGACTAAAACTAACAGTGGTCTGGACAAGGGGGCCTGCTGGACAGCGTCAACTAGAGAAGGAGGGTAGGAGAGGTTTGTTTTCTGCTTAGAGTGCTGAATGGGTACAGGTACCATTCCCTGAGATGGGCATATGGGAGGGGCAGATTTGGGAAGCAGAGGCTGATACTGAGAAGAGTATTGATACAAAGAGTTTGTTAGAAAATGATCCCAGGATGATAGCTGGGGAAGTAGAAAAGTAAGACAGGCAAAGAAGGAGACCAAGCAATAGTTCAGCAAATAGCAAGGTCCAGTGTAATTGTGACTCAGATTTACAGGGAAGCCCTGGAGACAGAGTAGGTCACACCTTAGAATTTCTCTGTCATGGCACTGGATGTGAAGTATGAATATTCCTGCTCCTGGCAATCATTGGTTTAAAACTATCTCCAGTGGGGACATAAATTTTTAGCCACTGTGGCCCTGTGCACGAATGAGAATAGTGCCTTCCAGCAGCCTGTGTGCAGCCCTCTGATGAAGCAATGCAGGTGCTATCTAGTGGGTGTGGAAATCACAGGAGGATGGTAGCATAGAACCAGTCAAGGGGCACAGGGGTGTGGGCAGAGCATTGACCTCTGCTATAGGGCAGAGGGGTTGAGACTTTAGTTTGAGACATATTGAGTTTGGGTTACATGTAGGACAGGTGTTTTAAGTAGAGACTCTTACAAGTAAGTCAGATATTCACTCATTCAGTCCATCAATACAATGTACCATTGCCTAAATCTACTCTGGGTAACCACATTCCTAACGGAGACATTCTCTGCCTTCAAGTCCCGCTCTATGGCAGAGATAGCTCATAAGCTACTGAACTCTAACACAACATCAAGTAGTAATAACTGTTAAAAGGAAACAAAAACGGTGACCTGGAGTTTGGCTAAACTGTCTTTAAAGAGGTAATATGTGAATTGAGACTTAAATAAAGGGAAGCAGCTAGCAGATGAAAGGTTGAGAAGAGTAGATGCCAACCCCTGGGGAAAGAGCATTTCAGATAAAAGGAACTGAGAGAAAAATAGGACTGTAGGAAGGCCCAGGTGGCAAGAAGTAGGTCCTCTTAGGTTTTGTTCTGAATGTGATGGGCAACCATTAATGGTTTGCATTTGTTTATTTACTTGTACCTTATTTAACTTTTAATTGGCAAATAATAATTTGTATATTTGATGTATACTGTAATGCTTGAATATATGTTTATGTTGTGGAATGATAAATCATACTGACTGAAGGTAATGTCCATCCTCTTATATACTTACGTGAAAATATTTTAAATCTACTTTTTCAGTAATTTAAAATTATTATTAATTATAGTCACTATTTTTATGCAGTGCTATTTATTGCAGCATTACTTACAATTGCTAAGATATGGAAGAAACTCAGGGGTTTAATCAACAAACGAATAGATAAAGAAAAACGTGGCATATACCCCAAATGGGATATTATTCAGCCTTTAAAAAGGAAGGAAATTCTGTCATATGCACCAGCATGGATGCACTGGGAGAACATTACACTGAGTGAAATAAATGTGGCAGAGAAAGACAAATACTGCATGATTCCACTTGTATTTGGAATCTAAAAATAAAAAATTAAATGAATAGAAACAGAGTAGAATGGTAGTTATTAGAGGCTAGAGAAGGGGGTAACGGGGTCACTGGCTGTTTTAAATAAAGGCTGTTTTAAATTTAGGAGGTTACTCTGGCTGGTGGCTAGAGAACTCACTACAGGAAAGAAAGAGAAAGTGGGGAGTCTAATCAGGAGGGAATTGCTGGTGATTTGGAAGCAGCAGAGAAAGTGACAGGAAGCAGGCAGATTATAGTTTGCTTGTAGATTCAATAGGGCTTGCCTTTGAAATGCATGTAGGGTGTGGTAAAAGAGAGGAGTGAAGGATAAGTCTTGGCCTTTTTTTTTTTTTTTTTTTTTTTTTTTCCCCCAAATAACAAAGTGAACTGAGATGGAGAAATTTGTCAGAGAAATAGGTTTGGGGAATTAAATTAAGTTCACTTTTAGTTACAAGGCATCC
The DNA here is from genome assembly GCA_026018925.1 of Tupaia tana. Taxonomy (NCBI): domain Eukaryota; kingdom Metazoa; phylum Chordata; class Mammalia; order Scandentia; family Tupaiidae; genus Tupaia; species Tupaia tana. The sequence continues at coordinate 63,072,371 of JAKSZU010000016.1, forward strand.
AGATGGAGATAAGCAAGCAGTGGTATACAGAACTCCGAACCTCGGGGTAGAAGCTGAGAGTCATTGGCTTGCAGGTATTGTTTAAAAACACAGAGCTTAAAGAGATGCGTAGGGAGTCAGTGTAGCTAGAGAGATGTGAGAAATAAACTCTGGAGTATTCCGATACATCATGTTAGGAAGCAGGCAGCAAAGCTAGTGAAGACAGAGCTCAAGAATCTTTGAGAAGGAGGAAACCAGAAAAAGGATGTCCTAGAAGCACAGTGAAAGCAGTATTTTAATCAAGAGGGAGTTACCAGCTGAGCCAAATCTTACAGACCAGTACAATCAGAAGATGCAGCAAGATGGAAGCGGTGGGTGGGGTGGGGGAAGCTTGAGATGCCTAATGGTAGAGGATGGAGAAGAAAATGCATTTGAAAATGGAGACAGAGAGTATAGACAGCATTCTGAAGAAGTTTTCTTATGCAAGTTGGAGAATGAAGCCTAGGTTGTTTCTGTTAACACAAGAGCTTTCTCAGTGTTTTATGCAGATCCCACATGGACAGCCTGGAACTCAGCGGACAGGTCTGGGCTGGAGACAGAAATCTGAGAAGTACCAGTCAGATGCTTGCAGCTCCAAGTAACAGAAAAACAACCCAAATGGGCATAAACAACAGAGATTTCTCATTTCATTAAACAGTCATTCCAGAGGTAGGGCAGGTTATAGGGTTGATTGTTTCAGCAGCTCAAGACATCGAGCTTTACACCAAATTTATACTGTACTTCTCCTCTGCTCTGCACTGTTGAGGCGTTATCTCACAGATGCCAATGGCCATATGAGCTATGTACTTCCTTATTCATATTCACTGGAAGAGAGTAAAACATTTTCCCCAATTACCACTATAGCTCTCCCCTTTAATCTGATTGGGCAGCTTAAGTCATGCTTGAATTGATTGGCTGAGAAATTAGACTCCACTCCTGTATTTGGGAACGAGGTCAACTTCTCATGGGTCACTTGGACTCCTGAGAAAAAGATAAACTTTTGGATAAACTCTGCTAGGAGGGTGGGGAGGGAGGATGTGTGGTGTGGATGCTGGGTAAGCAAACATCAGTTTTATCTATGGGTATCCTCAGGGTATAAAGAGTAATCAACATTCTCAGAGAGTAGGTGAGATCTCTCAGGAAATCTTGTAAGCTGAGAAGGGACATATTGGTTAGATTTGATGTCACAAGGGTTACCTTTCTATCCCCTTCTCAGCTTGACTTTTCTTTGTAATGACTTCCTGTTCAGGTGCTGGCAGACTCTGGGTCTTCAATCAACCAGCCTAGTAACCACAGTTAGAATATAATATCTTTGTTCAAATAATCTATCAAATTTATCAGCATTCACATCTCCAAAATTGAACTGAGCCACTTGTCTATCCCTGAACCCACTGGGTGAGGATGGTCCATGATACATACCAACTCTTGGAGTTGATGACAGGAGGTTGTGCGATTAGCATCATTGGACTGGGGGATAGAAGGAGTGGATTCCCTTGGGACCAGTAGTTAGCGTAATAGCTATGTTGCTGGAATCCCATGTAGTTGACCGTGGTTCATGTCCCAGACCTGGTGGCTTAAACTCACGCCGGGCGTGTGTGTGTGTGTGCATGCCCAAGATCCCGAGAGGAGAATGGAAGAGAAGGGATTGCGGCGTGGCCATCCCCCCTGGGGGGGCGATTTCTCGCTTTCTGTCTCTCTGTCTCTCTCTGTCTGTCTGGCGAGCACATGCGCCCTATAGGAAAAACCTCTCCAAAAAAAAAAAAAAAAAAAAAAAAAAAAAAAGAAGGAATGGATTCCCACCACAGGCAAACTGGAGTGCTGTACCAGGGGAGATGGCTGCAGGACAAGATGGCTACAAGTAGGGCATATGACTAAAGCCTGCCTCGAGCTGGTCCTAGCCTACCTCTCTGGAACCTTCTCTCATCTCATTCTTTGAATGTGATATTCATTCTAAGTTTGTTTATTTATTTGTTCTATGAGCAAGAGACAGAAACAGTACCACCAATGGGATCTTGATACCATAGTCCACCCTCAATCCTGGCCAGCAGCTGATCATGGGCATGAATGCTCAGCATCCCCAGGGAGGTCTCTGGACATGAAATCAGGACCTTTCTGTGTGGTTCATCCTTGTAGAATGTAGCATTACACCGCTGTGTCACTATCCTCTCCCTGATATTCTTTTTTTTGGAGAGATTTTTACTACAGGACATGTGCACTTGCTGAAGAGACAGAGACAGAAAGAAAGAAATCACTCTCTCGCCCCAGGGCAGATGGCCACACTGCAATCCATTCTCCTCCATTCTCCTCTTGGGATCTTGAGGATGCACACACATGTGCCCAGCGTGAGTTTTAAGTCTCTGGGTCTGGGACTCGAACTGCAGTCGACCATGTGGATGTTCAGTGATGTAACCATTATGCCATTTGCTGCCATTCCTCAATATTCTTGATCTCAGTTTCTCATCTTTTGCCAGACATATTTTTATCCTCATCTGCTTGCTGAGCAGTTCTTCACTTTTCAAGCATTTCAGAGACATGTTCTTCATTGCTACTGGAAGAGTTCATTGTTCCTTCTTCTGTGCTCCCACAATGCCATGCTTTGATCTACAACTCAGAGCCTATGATGATGTAAAGTGACTACTGTTTTTGTGCCCATTTCCAACTCTAAATTGTGAGCCCCAAAGGACAGTGACTATGAGATTTATCTTTGTAGCTCTAGTGCAGGGAGTCCTCATGGTGCATAGTAGGCACTTAATAAATGTTTCTTGCATTAAAAGCATTCTATCAAGTCACAATTTATCTAAGCCTTGCCAGTGTTCCCAATTGCACATTTCCCTGTGTCCTAGAGGATTCTGGGAAGATCGATGCGACAATATTACAAAGGTCTGGGAGAGGAGAGCAGCCAGTGAATACAGGGTTTTGTTATTAGTGGTGTATTGCTTATTAAGAGACACTGGCACATCGCATCTGCTGGGGGCTGGACAAGAGAATTTGAAAGTCGTGACCAGAATGCCAAAGTGGGAAAAAGTTCAGTTGGCAAATGCTGAAAACATCAGCTTAAAAGCCCATGATTTACATTGGATTAGCAAGTGAAAGATTAGGTGACCACTGCAACAATCCTTTCTTGGCGTATGAACATCTCATTTATAAAAATATTGATTCCACTTCTTAGGACATAATTGATTAATTATATTTTGGGTGAGAAAAATCGTTTCCAGGTCTCTGCAGGGTATGCCTTGCCTCATCTCACAATGTCCCATTTCCCCTACTGGTGATAACCTTATTTTTCAAAATTGCAACTCCTCCCTTTCTGGAAGTGAAGGGCCACAGAGTTTACAAGAAAATGAGAAGAATCTGTCCCTGCACACTTCTTGGGAGAATTGTAAAAAGATAGTCTAAGCATGAAATATCAATGTCTTAGTCTTAGAAACAGAAAGCATTTAGAAATGATGTGGGCTTGCTGCATAACACAGGGATTGAGTACTGTGGAGGGGATGCCAGATCCCACATGGCCAACCAGAGACTGAGTCTCTGCGGCTTGAAAAACACATCAAGTAAATGGTGCCCAGGATCCTGATAAGATGGAGAATTGATGGAAAAAGGATTGCAGTATGACCAGGCCCTATTGGAGGGGAGTGCTTTCTCACTCTCACTATTTCTCTTTCTCATATGCACACATGACCTTGGCATAATAAAAACATTTAAAAATAAAAAAAATGATCAATCAAAGGTTCTCGACTTTCAAATTTTACAAGGCATGAATTGTTGCATTTTAGGGAAGGATGACCAGGAAAATAAGAACTCTAAAACACATTCAAGTGCTACTTCCTTTGTCATTAAAATCTCAGTACACATATTCCATGGAAAATTAGAACAATACAGAGCCAAGAAGAAGTCAAAACTAATTTTTTTTAGAGGTTTTTGCTATAGGGCGCATGCACTCACCAGACAGAGAGAGACAAACAGACAGAAAGCGAGAAATCACCCCCCAAGGGGGATGGCCATGCCGCAATCCCTTCTCCTCCATTCTCCTCTCAGGATCTTGGGCATGCGTGCACATGAGCCCGGCGTGAGTTTTAAGCCACTGGGTCTGGGACACGAACCGCGGTCGACTATGTGGGAGTCCAGTGACATAGCCATTACACTAACTGCTGGTCCCAAAACTAATTTTTTATTATCATGTCACGTTAAAAAAAAATCACTGTAGGGGCCACCAGATGGTGTATTGGTTATATATGGCCAAGTGCAGTTTGAGTCCTAGGCCCAGTGGCTTGAAAATCATACTGGTTGCATGTGCATGTATGCCCTAGATCCTGGGAGGAAAACAAAGGAGAAGGGATTGCAGCGTGGCCATACCCCCTGGGGGGTGATTTCTCACTTTTCCTCTCACTGTCTCTGCCTCTCTTTTTCTCTCCTGCAAGTGCAAGTATTTTCCTAAGGCAAAACTTCTAAAAGAAAATCACTATAAATATTGTGTAATATGAATTTTCTTTTTCTTTTTTTTTTTGAGAGATTTGTTCTATAGCACGCATGTGCTTTCTGGAGAGACAAAGAGAAAGAAAGGTAGAAATTACCTCCCGGGGGGATGGCCATGCCACAATCCCTTCTCCTCCATTCTCTTGAGATCTTGGGCACATATGCATATGAATCTGGCATGAGTTTTATGTCACTGAGTCCAGGCCTTGCACCGTGGTTGAATACCTGGGAGTCTAGTGACATAACTATTATTTCATCTGCTGGTCCCACAGTATGCATTTTCAATATTTTTTTTGCATTTTTGCAATACTAGAATTATTTTCTACACATGGCTCTTTAGCTTGTTCTTTCATTTATTATGAACCATTGTGATAATTTCTCCTTGTAATTGCCTTTTATAACATGATTTTAATGAATAGCTAGTATTCTTTCATGTATTTGTATTATGCTGTCAAAGTATTTTCCCATTTTTGTTTCTGATTCTCTTGTTTTGCTATTAAAATAATGCACTCAACATCGTGATATTATAAAACTTTGCAAATGTCTTTAGATAATTCTTAGGCTGTATTTCTTAGCGTGGATCAAAGACTATTCATATTTCCAGGATTTTGATATTTGCTTAAAAATGTTTTAGAAAATATGCATCAATTGGGGAGCAGCAGTTGTCGTAATGGCTGTGTTACTAGACTCCCGCGTAGTTGACTGTGGTTCTAGTCCTGGACTCGGCAGCTTAAACTCATGCCGGGTGCGTGTGCGTGCGTGGCCAAGATCACGAGAGGAGAATGGAGGAGAAGGGATTGCAGCATGGCCATCCCCCCCTGGGGGGTGATTTCTCGCTTTCTGTCTCTCTTTCTCTCTATGTCTTTCTGGTGAGCGCATGTGCTCTATAGCAAAAACCTCTCCATTTTTACTAGTACTGATTTTTTTACCCCCTTATCAAGGCCCAGTATTAGCACCATTTACAAAAAAGTTGGCAACTTGGTAGCCAAAGAAAAGTGTCTCATTATATTTGTTTGCTTTTCAAAAACAGCTTAATTGAGATATAAATTGCCCATTTAACATGTGCAATAAAATATTTTTGGTATATTTGCAAGATTGTGCAGCCATCACTATAATCTAATTTTAGAACCTTTCCACCTCTCTGAAAGAAACCTGCTCCCTGTTGGAGTCACTCCCTATCTTCCTCCAAGACAATCACTAATCCATTTTCTGTGTCTCTGTATTTACCTGTTCGTAATATTTCATATAAATACCACTTCATATATATTCTGGAATTGCAGTTAACATTTTTCAAGGTTCTGTCCCTTGACATGTTTTCAAGGTTCATGCACATTATAGTATATATCAGTAATTTATTCTCTATTATGGCTGAATTACATTCCATTGGATGGATATACACATTTTGGTTATTCATTCATCTGTCAGTGGACATTGGGTTGTTCCGACTTTTTGGCTATTATGAATAATGCTGCAATGGATATCAATATACGAGTTCTTATGCAGATGAATGTTTTCATTTTTCTTGAGTATACACCTAAAATTAGAATTTCTGGGCCATATGGTAATTCTAAAGATTTAACTTGAAGAATTGTTACTGTTTTCCAAAGTCACTGAGTCATTTTACATTTCCACCAGCGATGAATGAAGGTGCCCATTTCTCCACATTCTTGCCGAAGCTTGTTGTCTTTTTTTTTTTTTTTTTTTTAATAATGAGTTTTATTTTACTTATTTTAAATTTAGTCACAGTTAGTTGAGGTAGAGATGTCAACTTTATAAACTGGGTAAGTAGGAAACTTTCTTAGTGTTCATTGCGGATAGGGACTAAGTTTTTATTGCACAATATTGGGTATTAGAACTGAGATCTCACTCATTAAAAACCTGAATCTTTAAAAAGGCTGTGTCTTGTAAGAAACAGAAAATTAGAAAAAATTCACACCACAGTAGAAGAATATGTAGAGAACTTATTTCTCCTCAGTCTCTGAGTAGAAAACATTCGTATACAACTTCATAACCAAAGAACTCTGGTTCCCCACATATATTCAAAATTAAAATTCATAATGAAAATGTAAAGCAGGAATTTTATATTTTTATTTTCTGGAAATTTTTACTAAGTTTAGAAGAGGGCATTTCTCCACTCATGAGACAGAAGACTGACATTAAAAGCTAACAAGAGTTTCCTAAGATACTAAGATTTTAGGCTAGTTTCACTGATGAGCATAGACGAGGAAGCCCAAACAAGTTGTTATCAAAAAAGAATCTAGCAACACACTAAACAGATAACACACAATATCCAAGTTGGATTTATTCCAGGAATATGAGTTTTTATTACATTAAGAGATCAATTAATTCACTCTATTAACAGATTAAAGGAGAAATATCTTATAATAATTTCGATGTATGTAGAAAAAGTTGATAAAATTTCCTTGAAAAGTGTATATAAAATCCTTTAAGACAAAACACATTTAATAGAAAATTGAGAAAACATTTCTTTCAAGTTTAAGAACAAGAAAATGGTATCTTATTGTTACTACTTTTATTCAACATGGTACTGGCAGTCCTAGTCAGTACACTAATGGAAGAAAATAAATAAAAGCTATACAGTTAAAGAATAAGAAAAAAAAGTTTATGTTTCTAAATGATATGGTTATGGATATGGAAAATTCAAAAGAACTTACAAATAAATGATTAGAATTAGTATGAATTTAGCACAGTTCTTATACAAAAATTTTACATACAAAAATATATTGCATTAGTAGTAACCAATCAATAAGAAAAAGTGTAATACTTTATTAACATTTATATAAAATATATAGCATATATAATAGCATATATAAGGAGATCTAAACCTAAAGGTTTCTAAGACCTTTAAGAAGAAAATTATAAAATTTTATTGAAAGAAGGTAAGAAGACATAAAGGAATATTTTATGTTCATGAATAAAAAGATTCCATTTTATAAAGCTGTCAGTTCTTCCCAAGTTGATCTGAAGAATCAATGCTATTCTCATTAAGAGTAAAACAGATTTTTTTTTTTTTTTGTCTTTGTAGAAGTTGAGGCTAATATGGAATTTTATGGAAGAGTTTAGGGCTAAGAAAAATCTAAAACACCCATAAAGAAAAAAATCAGGGGAAAGTTGCCTTATCACACATTAAAAGGAATATAAAGCTATGTTTGTTAAAATTATGAAAAAATCTAAGTTAATTAAGATCTCAGCCCATAGTGAAGAACAACTAGTTATATCCCTACCTCACACTTTATAGATTAATCAATTCTAGGTTGATTAAATATTTAAATATGTCAAGCAAACATGAAAGCTTTTATAATGCAATATTGGACAATGTATTTGTGACTACATATCAGAGAATAATGTTTTTAAAATTGAAAAGTAAAAACTATAAAGAGAATTATTAATACATTTGACTATATAAAAAATAAAGAACTCCTGTAAAACAATGAAATTAAACAATAGACAAGCAACTTGTAAAGACTATGCATAGACTCAGCCTGAGTGGCACAGTTCCACAGCCTACTGGACTGTAGAGCTAGAAGTTACAGCCAACCATGGCTGGAGTCCCTGGCCTGGTTGGCTTGAAAACATACTGGGTCCTTATATATATGCATGCAAAAGATCCTGGCAGGTTGGAGGACTGCAGGAAGGGGATCCCGGTATGACTGAGACCCTTGGAGGATGCTTCTTTCTCTCTCTCTATCCTGTGCATGCATGCATTCTATCATGAATCAAAAAAATTAATGAAAAAAATCACAGAAGTAGAAATACAAATGTTATTGCAATGTACAAATACATGATCAACTTTATTAATATTCAATAGAATAAAATTAAAACTAAAACAACCATGAGATGTCATATTACATGGTTTAATTTTCACCCCTCCCCCCAAAAAAAGAGGGCAGTATTAATTGTAGGTGAGGCTATGACATGATGGCAAATATTGAAATTTTCTGATAGGAGGACAAGTGTGTGACCACTTTGAAAATCAATTGGCTTTTTAAAATAAAAGTAATTACACTTTGTGGTCAGGCAATTCACCAATTCTCTGGGCCTGGACAAATATTTGCCTGTGTGCAGCATGAGACGCATACAGGAATGTACATAGCAACACATTTTATAGTAGCAGGAGGACTGAAGATACTTGTCAGTTTTGGAAGGGAATAATACATTTTGGAACATACAATGGGATGCTTAACAGCAGTGAAAATGAACTACAACTATGTGTAATAGCAAGGATGAATCTCAAAAGCATAATAAATTGAGTGAGAAAAGGAAATTGCCAGTGAACAATACACTGTGATTCTATTTTACTTAAAGTTTAATACCCATGAAAAATTAAACAATGTACTATTTATGGATACAAACATGGTATAATTATAAAAAAGTGAAATGATAAGCAGGAGGGGGCTGACTTAAAGTGCGGAGGAACCGTGCTAAGTTCAGGGAAGGAGCTGTGGGTGGCTTCAAAGGCGCTGCTTATATTTTCTAAACTGGGTGTTGGGTACACACTTGTCCATGGCATTGCTTCCTGTATCACCCATATATTATAAATATGAATTTGGGTCTATTTAATCTTGTACCACAGAGGTTAAGAAACTTTTTCTGTGAAGAGCCACATAATAAATATTTTAGGGCTTTCCTAGCTATGAACTATCACAACCATTCACCTCCGGTGTTGTAGCATCAAAGTAGACATAGACAATATGTAAATGAATAAGTGTGGCTTTGTTCCAATAAAACTTAGAAAAAGAAGTGATAGTGGGATTTGGCCCTCAGGCAGAAGCTTGGTGACCTTTATTTTATAATATTAATTTAAAATAGAAATATTTATATACCAGTGAATACTAACCAAGAGAAATGTTGTATACCTATATTAAGATAAAACAAAATATTTTAAAAGAGAAATTAATTATTAATGATAAAAAGTGTTATTATATAGTGGTTATAGAATTAGTTCATCAGGAAGATATGACAGTCTGGACTTACATATATATATATATATATATATATATTCTTTTTCTTTTCTTCTTAAGGTTATTTTTTGTCGGTGCCAGCAGGTAGCATGGTGGTTAAGGCACTGGACACTCCTGCATGGCCGACCACAGTTTAAGTCCCAGACCTGGTGACTTGCTTTCTCACTTTCCCTCTCTGTGTCTGTCTCTGGTCAAATTAAAATAAATGAATGAATAAGTAAAATTAAGTAAATAATTCTTAAAAAATATGTTTTGTTGCCATAGGGCATGGGTACTCACTGGAGAGAGAGAGAGCGACAGAGACAGAGAGGGAAAGTGAGAAATTATCGCCCAGGAGGAATGGCCATGCTGCAATTATGTCTCCTCGTTTCTCCTTTTGGGATTCTGGGCACACGCACACATACGTCTGGCACGGGTTTCAATCCTCCAGGTCTGGGACTCAAACTATGGTTGACCATGCAGAAGTCCAGTACCTTAAACACTATGGGATCTGCTGGTCCCAAAGCTATGTTCTTAATAATGAGATGACAGTTATGTTTTATTGCTTGTTTATTTATAGTAATATCTATGAATCAGCATATAAATAAGCATGATAAGAATATTAGGATGTTATGTTGTACACTTTAAATGTATATAATAGAAAAAATAAATGTGAGGAAATTAAAAAAAATCTAGTAAGTATTGCTCACTGTATTGAGATTAAACACAGAAAATCATATGATCCTCACAAGAAATTCAACAAAATATACTTAACAGAAATCAAGAAAAGCCATGGTTAAGAAAAAAACTTTTAGCAAGTTAGAACAGAAGAAAGTTTACATTCCTACCAATAGTGTAGGAGAGTTACCCTTTCACCACATCCCCGCCAGCACTTAACATTTTTTTTTTTTTTTAATCTTCACCATTCTAACCAGGGTTAGGTGATATCTCATTGTGAATTTGATCAGCATCTCCTTTATGATGAGAAATGATAAACATTTTTTCATATGATTTCTGGCTTTTCATATGTCTTCCTTAGAGAGTTGTTTATTCAGCTCATTTTCCCATTTTTTAGTTGGGTGAATCATTTTCTTTTCCAGGTAAGCCACATGAGTTCCCTGTGTATTCTAGTTATCCAGCCTCTTATCTGGGGCATACAAAAATATTCTCCTATTCCAAGGGTTGTCAAATCATAATAATTACTGTGTCCCTTACTGTGCAGATACTTCTTAATCTGATGTAACCCTGCTTGTTAATTTTGGGGATTATTGCCTGTGCTTTGGGGAGGATCTTACTCAAGAGGTCTTTGCCTGTCCCAATGTCTCCCAGAGTTTCCCCAGTGTTTTCCATCAGTAGTTTTATAGTTTGAGGTTTTAGGTTTAGATCTTTGATTCACTTTGAGATTGTTGTTAATGGTGAGAGACAGGGATTCAGATTCATCTTTCTGTAGATGGATACTCAGTTTTTCTAGCATCATTTGCTAAAGAGGTTTTTCTTTTCCCACTGGATTGATTGATACCCTTTTCCAAAGATCAGTTGGCTGTATGTTTTGGGGTTTATTTCTGGGGTCTCTATTCTGTTCCATTGGTCCACGTGTCTGTTTTGGTGCCGGAGTGGTGGGCAACGTGTGCTAAAAACCCCAAAGTTGCTCCCAAGGCCTGAGCTCAGGCTCACCTGAGGAGGCCTGCCTAGACCAGGCTTAAGTATTCTGGTGGCCTGTGCAAGCCCAGGCCGCAAGAGCATTGGGCTACAGTGTGTAGAAAGTTCCATCAGAGCTCCCAAGCCTTGAATGTGGGTTCACCCTGGATAAAAACTTTTTTTAGAAAATGAGAATCTAGGAACCAGTAGGTGGTGTGGTAGTTAAGGAGTTGGATTCTTACAGGGCCAGTTGTAGTTCGAGTCCCAGACCTAGTGGCTTGACAATCAAGCTGGGTGCATGAGGGTGTGCCAAGAATCCCAGGAGGAGAATAGACGAGAAGGGATTGCAGCATGCCATCCTCCCTGGGGTGGGGCGATTTCTCAATTTCCCTCTCACTGTCTCTGTCTTTCTGGTGAGCACACACACCCTTTCTCAAAAACCTTTAAAAAAAATCAGAACATGTGACTTGGAAATATTTTCTCTATGTCTTGTCTTTTCATTCTTTTAATAGTCTCTTTTTAAACAGCTTTATTGTGGTACATGTATCATACAGTATATACAAATATGATTTATATGTACCTATCATAAATTCATTCATTCTGTGTAAACAGTTGAATTTTTTTGGTAAGTTTTACAGTAATCACCACAGTCCAATTTGAGAATAGTCTATTACCCAGTAGAGATCCCTGTACTCATTTGCAGTCACTTCCTGTTTCTTGTTTCTACCTACAGCTCTCAGCAACCACTAATCTACTTTCTGGCTCTGTAGATTTGCTTTCTCTGGACATTTCATGTAAATGGACTCATACAGTATGTGGTTTGGGTGTATGGCTTCCTTACTTTAGCATTTTTTTTTTTTTGGAGAGGTTTTTGGTATAGGGCGCGTGCGCTCGCCAGACAGACAGAAAGAGACGGAGAGATAGAAAGCAGGAAATCACCCCCCAGAGGGGATGGCCACGCCGCAATCCCTTCTCCGCCATTCTCCTCTCGGGATCTTGGGCACGCACGCATACGTGCCCGGCGTGAGTTTAAGCCACTGGGTCTGGGACTTGAACCGCAGTCGACTACGTGGGAGTCCAGCGACATAGCCATTACGCTAACTGCTGGTCCCACTTTAGCATTTTTTTAAAAAAAGAATTATTTAATTTTATTATTATTATTCTTTAATTTGACCAGAAAGAGAGAGAGAGAGAGAGAGAGAGAGAGAGAGAGAGAGAGAGAGAAAGCCACCAGGTCCAGGACTCAAATCACGGTCAGCTGTATGGTAGTCCAGCACGTTAACACCATACCACCTGCCGGCCCCACTTAGCATGTTTTTGAAGTTCATTCTATTGTTGCATGTACCAGTAGGCTCCTTTTTATTTTGGGATGATGCTAATTTATCAGTTGGTGGACATTTGAGTTATTTCACGCTTTTGACTATTATGAGTAATGCCACTATGGACATTCATGTACCAGTTTTTGTCTAGATATTTTATTTCTCTTGGATAGATACTTAGGAATGGAACCACAGGGTCTTATCTTAAATTAAACCTATATTTTTGAGAACCTGCTAAACTTTCTTCTAAAGCAGCTATGTTATTTTACATTCCCACCAGCTCTATTTGAAGGTTCCAGTTTCTTATACAAAGTGAATTAAAAAATTCCATGGGAAAGAGAATTAAAATGTGAGTTAATTTTGGTGTAAATATTTTGAAATGCATGCAGTTTTTTTCATCAGAAGCATTTTTCATGGATTTTTTGAAGGCCCCATGTACTTGCCAATACTTGCTATTATTCCTTTATTTGATTATGCCCATTATCATGCATGTAAAGTAGCACTTCTTGTGCTTCGAATTCTATTAATTGTTAATAATGGTGAACACCTTTTCATGGGTTTATTGGGCATTTGTATGTTTCATTTGGTAAAATTTCTATTTAAATATCTTGTGTGTGTGTGTATATATATATATATATATGTGTGTGTGTGTGTGTGTGTGTGTGTGTGTGTGTATATATATATATATATATATATATATATATATAATTTTTTTTTTTGGAGAAGTTTTTGCTATAGAGCATGTGCACTTGCCAGAAAGAAGACAGAGACAGAGAGACAGAAAGTGAGAAATCACCTCTCGGGGGGATGGTCACACCACAATCCCTTCTCCTCCATTCTCCTTTTGGGATCTTGGGCACACATGCACACACACCTAGTATGAGTCCAAGCCACCGGGTCCAGGACTTGAACCACCATCGACCATGTGGAAGTCCAGCAACATAGCTATTATGCCAACTGCTGGCCATGTCTTGTATATTTTAAAATTTCAGCTATTTATTTCTTCAAATATTTTTTTCATACTATCCCTCAGGGCCTCCAATTTATATTTATATATATATAAATAATCAAGGAACTTAAGTTTATCGATCAGTAAATGATGTTCCTTTTTGAATCTTTGTGATTCATTTTGTAATTCATTTTAGATCGTTTTAGGTAGTTTCTACTGCCATGTCTTCAGTTTTACTAATCTTTTCCTCTGTCATGTCTTATCTGTTGTTAATCCATCCAATTCAGTATATTTTCATCTGAGACATTTTAGTTCTTAACAACAGGTTTATTTTATATTTTTACTTGTTACATGCCTCTAAGTAACATCTTCAAAGTTTCTTCTACCTTATTTTCACTAGTTCTATCTATTGTGTGTATTCTATATCACTCTTGATTGTTTTCCTCAGGATGGTCTATATTTTTTCATGCATTTGCATTCTTGGTCATTTATGACTGGATGCCAATTTTGGTTTTAAATTTCATCTTGCATGCTAGATATACATATTTTTATACCAATGACTACTCTCGAACTTTGCTCTTGGATGTGATTATATTACATAAATTATATTTGATCCTTTTGGGTCTTGCATTTAAGTTTTGTTATGTGGCCAATGTAGCAGTTGGTCAGGGGCTAATTTTACTCCACCACTGGGGAAAAAAATTCTTCTAGCATGCTACCCAATGCTCTGAGTTATGAGGTTTTCCAACTAAGACTGATGGGAGCAGTCATTATTTTCTGGTTGTGTATGATTATGTTAATCCTTTATAGTGGTTCTTTACCCAGCCTAGGGAGTTCTTTCACATTTATGAGCTGATCAGTTCTCTCCTGAAGACTCAACAGAAAACTACTGCACATCTCTGGAGATCTCACTAGGAATAGCCTTCTCCTCTCTGGTATCTTATCGTCTTAGCCTTTTGGGACTCTTAGCTTTTGTTCCTTAATCCAATGGAGTCACTCACTGCCTGATGTTGCTCACTTGTCCTTCAACCTGGAAACTTCTTTTGTGTAGTAAGCTGGGACAATTATAGAGTTCACTTCATTTGTTTCCTGTTTCTCAGAAATAACTAATGTTCTTTGCCTAATGTCCAATGTCTTGAGAACCATTGTTTCATAATTTAAAAAATTGTTTATCTAATTTTATTTATTATTGTTATTATTATTATTATTTTTAAATTTGACCAGAGAGAGACAAAGAGAAAGACAGAGAGCGAAAGTAAGAAAGCAAGCTGCCAGGTCTGGGATTCAAACTGCAGTCAGGCATGTGGGAGTTCAGCACCTTAACCACCATGCTACCTGCCAGCCCCTGTTTTATAATGAAAAAAAAAAAAAAAAAGGTTTTTTAGATGCTTCAAATGAGAAGGTAAATCCAGTTTCTGTATCTATATCTTGGCCAGAAAAGGAAGTGCTTGTATTCAATATTGAACTGAATGACAGTGTGATAAGACACACAGACAAACACATGCCTCCACATAAGCACACAAAGAAATAGGTATAACAACTGTAAAGAAAGAAACAAGCTGTCTCTATTAATAGGTAATATGACAACAAAGAATAGTCATATTAATAATAGACACAAGAGTATAGCAAGTTACTGGATACACAATCAATACACAGAAAAAAATCAATTGTGCTCTTAAACAGCAGCCAGAAACAAATAAAACTGGTAATTACAAAGATTCAGTGTATCACTGTAACTAAAACCATAAGTTAGTTAGAAATAGATCTAGTAGGAAATGCACATAAACTTTATGGAGAAAAATATAATGTCCTCCTAAATATTTTTGATTGGGCTAATATTCAGTGTGTCCTGGATGGGAAAATTCATTTTGTGAATGAATGTAAAATAAAAAAAATAATAAAAAAGTATAAAAACAAAAAGAAACTGTAAGCTGGGTATAAAATTGTTTGGTAGTTAAATAAAGAACTAAAAAAACAGAAATATCACAGGAGCAGTGATAACTGGAACTGTCCACTAATTTTGGAACTAAGAGACAAGGGAAAATGCTGGAATTATTAAAACTAATGGTTACATTGCCACTAACCATGTTGAGAGTTCCTTGTTCCTCATAGCTCCACCAGCACCTGTTATTTCACATAATGTAGGTATAATTCTTAATTGACACATAATAATTGTACATATTACATATTTATGGAGTACAGTGTGATTTTTCAATACATAAATATTTTGTGTATTGATCAAATCATAATCATTACCATCTCCTCAAGTAGCTATCATTTCTTTATATTGTGAATATTAACCTCTTTTCTAGGGACCAGCAGTTGGTGTAATGGCTATGTTGCTGGACTCCCATGTAGTCGACCGCGGTTCGTGTCCCGGATCCGGCAGCTTAAAACTCACGCCAGGCGTGTGTGCGCACATGCCCAAGATCCCGAGAGGAGAATGGAGGAGAAGGGATTGCGGTGTGGCCATCCCCCCGGGGGGTGATTTCTTGCTGTCTGTCTCTCTGTCTTTCTCTGTCTGTCTGGCGAGCGCACGCGCCCTATAGCAAAAACCTCTTCATAAAAAGAAATCCTTTTTTTCTAGCTCTTTTAAAGTGGGTGAGATGATATTGCACTGTAGTTTTGATTTGTACATCCCTAAACATCAGTGATGTTGAGCATTTCTTAATATACCTGTTGGGTATTTGTAGGTCTCTTTTGAAAAGTATCATTTATATCTGTCACTTATTTTTAAATGAAATTATTAGTGTAAATGTTCTCACTATAAAGAAATAGTAAGTGAGGTGATGGATATGCAGATTACTCTATTTTGATGATCATACATTATATATGTGTACCAAAACATTAGACTGTACACCTTAAGTATGTACAATTATTTTATGTCATTTTAATAATAGAAATTAAAAAATGTTAATGCTTGCATGATTGAAACTCAGTGTTCTGAGGAGGGAACTGTGAATAGTACTGAGTTCTGGGCACTGCTCAGCTGGTTCTGGTGTCTCTGATGGGGCCATGATGAAGCTGGATCTGCAAATGCTGGGAAAACTGTCAACTGACTGAACTACTGCTCTGTGAAAGAACTGGTACTGAGCCAAAGAAGCAAGGGAGGGATGATGCTCACAGCAAGCACAAGCAGACATGAAGGCACTAGTCCCTTATTCTTCTCCCAGCCTTTCAGTCTCTTTCTAGAGCTTGCTATTGGCAATACCTGACAGGAATAACTAGCAAAGTAAAGATGGGGCTTGCAGAATCCCACTTCCAGCATCACAAAGCAGAGTATTGGAAGGGTGGATATACAACTGAAACACAATGACCTAGGAACTGGGACAGACACATGTTCTAGTCTGTTTTGTTATGTACAACAGGAAATATCTGAAGCTGAATGATTTATAAAAATAGAGGTTTACTGAGTTTACGGTTGGAGGTCCAAGGTCCAGGGGCCCTCTCTGGTAGTGGTCTTCTGCTGTATCACAGCTTGGCAGAGAATAATAAGAGGGCATGGTCTGAGTTCCATGCATCTATCTGTGTCATTTATTCTCCTTATAAACCCACCAGGAGTCATTTCTGGGAGTCTTGCCCTGATGACCTCAATCCTAATCTCTTCTCAAAAGTTCCATCTTGGACATTATGATTGGATCAAGTTTTCACCCTTTTAATTCTGTTACAATGGTTTAAGACATAAATTTTTGGAGGACATATTCGAACTATAGCGTTATGCATAATTAAAATGGTGTGGTATTGGCATGAGAATGGACAAAATAAAGCAATGTTCTTAACACACCCAGACACAGACCTTTATATAATAAGGGAATTTTGTATGCAACATTATAAATTAGTGAGCCATTGGTGTTGAGACAACTTGTTATCTACATGGAAAGAGAGTAGATGCTTATCTTTACACCTTATGAAAATATGTTCCAGATGTATTCAAATTATGCACATGAAAATCAAGCATGTAAAACCTTTCAGAGAAAGTCTAGAAGAACATTTTTACGAGATGATGGCGGAGAAAAGGATCTTTAATACCAGAGAACAAACTTAAGCCACCAAGGAGAAAATTGATAGACACTACTATATTAAATTAAAACTTCTCTATGACAAAATACATCTTATACCTTGAGAATAGAAAGTCTGAGAGAAGATAATTGAAGGCCATAAAAGTTAAGAAGAAATTAGTATCTAGACTATATTAAGAAATCTCACAAAATCATTAAGAAATAAAAAAATGACAAAGTACATGAAAAAGTAATTAAAAAAAATGCAAAACCTGACATCCTAGAACCTATGAAAATATTCTCAATGCCACTAGTTGGTCTAATCAAAATATATCAGGGACCAGCAGTTAGTGAAATGGCTATGTTGCTGGACTCCCATGTAGTTGACTGCAGTTCGCGTCCCGGACCCAGTGGCTTAAAACTCATGCCGGGCACGTGTGCATGCATGCCCAAGATCCCGAGAGGAGAATGGAGGAGAAGGGATTGTGGCGTGGCCATCCCCCTAGGGGGGTGATTTCTCACTTTCTGTCTCTCTGTCTTTCTCTGTCTGTCTGGCGAGCACACATGCCCTATAGCAAAAACCTCTCCAAAAAGTAAAAATATACATATATACATATATATATATATATATATATATATATATATATATATATATATATATATATCAGTGAAGGGGCCAGGCAGGGGCACAGTGATAAAATGCAATGCTCTGTCAGGCAATCCCACCTGGGAAGGTTCCCAGTTCCAGTTTGAAGACCTGCCTGAGTACATAGGGAACATGTTTGTCCATGGTCTGAGTTTGGGTGGAGCATGGCCTCAAGACTCTGCTGGTGCTTCTCTCTCTCAGTCTCTCTTGTTTGTGGAATAAATAAATAAATTTCAAAAACATATAACAATAAAATACCATTTGAAATGGAGAAAAATCAGTAACTCTGGTAACACAAGTGTTAGTGAGGATACGGGAAAATGAAAATTCATGCTTTTGGTGAGAATATGTGTCAGTAAAGCCACTTTGGATAGCAATCTGGTGACATTGAAGATGCCCATACCAATTACACACTGATTCCATTTCTGGATGTTTGTGTTGTAAAAATTTCCTTTTGTGCCCAAAGAGAATTCTATAGTAATGCTTATTTTTGCTGCTTTTTAATTCCAAGAATGTAAAAACAATCAATATTCTGTTGGAGAATGGTAAATAAATTGTGGTTTATTCACAATAGTATATGATATCGCAGTTCAGATGAATGAAGGAGAGCCACATGAATTTTCACATATAAGCATATTAAACACAAAATTATATATATATACACACACATACATAGATGTATATGTACACATATAATAAATCATATAGCTTATTCATATATACAAAAATGGAGTTAACACAAATATATCTGTGGCTCATTCATGCCCATTCAACATTGAGATTAACTCTGGGGAAGGGGAAAGTAGAGAAAAGAAGGAGTATTAATGAGGGGAAGTTTATCAGTATCCGTAACATTTTGCTTCTTTACAAAGAGTTCCAAAGCAATATGGTGAAATGTTAACATCTGTTTAATCTTGGAAAGGAGTACATATGTGCCTGACACATTATTTTTCCATATGTTTGAAATGTTGCATAACTAGGAAGAAAAAAGGAAATAATTACATGAGCTAATGTACCCAAAGTACTGAAGCTACATTGGCTTATTATCATTATGATTATTAAACTGAGTGCCCAAAGTCTTGAGAGAGAATCCATGGCTGTTGGATCCACTGTAAACTTCATGTCACATTTGCCGTGGTCAAATTGGCTCAAACAGAGTACATTTTGCAGGTTTTCTGAAAATGGTATCATCTCTAGATTCCTTTGCTACCTGTTAATACCACAAATTTAGGATAATAGTTTACTTTTACAGTTGTGGAAACTAGAGCTCAGAGAAGAACAATACTTTGTGCACAATAATCCAATGGAAAGGTATTTTCTTCTAGAGCTGGGCCTCTTTTTAAATCAGACAACCCTTAATTGTCTGTTTGACCCAGGACACAGCATGGAAGATGGAGTCCTGCTGGCAGAATTAGCCTGTGCAAATTTGAATATTATAAATCAAACCATTCTCCTTTTTGGCCTCTCCATTTCTTCACCACCAACAAAATTATTGGGAAGATAAAAGTTATTTCTCAGGGCTGCTACAAAGTTTTGTGGGTTAGCTTATAAAGCAGCTCCTGTCTCAGAGAGAGAGAGACAATTCTTGTTCTCAAGCACGTACACCTCAGTGCAGCGGACTACCTAGTGGACTATCTATTCTCCTTTCCTTCACCAGAAGAATCCCAAATTTCTCACCCACCTTCCAGTTGGTTAAATCTCACTCTGGCTCCAGAACTGAACATAAAACTCAGAGTCGACCAATTGGTGTCAAGAGAATTATTGGTACCTTCAGAGATGAATGCGTGATCCAAACAGTACCCATGAATCAACCCTAGAAGTGTTGCAGGAGCTACTGGGAAAGAGAAGCACTCTGTTCATTGGGGTTGCTGAGCTGGTAGGATATGCACCTGGAGATTCTGTTAGCTATCATGCCCTCATGAGAGTAGAGACTGCTTGAGTGAAGCCAACACAAGATAAAAGATGAAAGACACGGGGCGATAAATTTCTGATGGCAGTGTTTGGCCACACCTGAAATACATATGGCTCTTTCAGTTACTTGAGCTAATAAATCTAACTCATGCTCTCTTCCATTTCCCCCTTTTCTTTATTTTTGTTCAGTTTTTGTTAGTTTTGATCTGCTTGAGTTGGGTTTGAAAGAGTTAAAAATTCTTGGTGCTCAAGGTTTTAGTTATATCATTAACTTGAATATGATGGATGGGACACCAACAATCCTACAACCTGGTTTGCTTTTTCTAGGTAAGCCTTACACCTGCCCATGTTCCCTAGAGACTCACTTCTTCAGGCTCTATCTCAAGAAAATACTGCTTGGGGAACCAGCAGTTAGCGTAATGGCTATGTCGCTGGACTCCCACGTAGTCGACCGCGGTTCGCGTCTCGGACCCAGTGGCTTACAACTCACGCCGGGCGCGTGCGCGTGAGTGCCCAAGATCCCTAGAGGAGAATGGAGGAGAAGGGATTGCGGCGTGACCATCCCCCCTGGGGGGTGATTTCTCGCTTTCTGTTCTGTCTCTATGTCTCTCTCTGTCTGTCTGGCGAGCGCACGCGCCCTATAGCGAAAAACCTCTCCAAAAAAAAAAAAAAAAAAAAAAAAAAAAAGAAAATACTGCTTGGATAATATGAAGATCAGCTCCCAATTCTCTCCTGTGATGACGTGTCTCTTTCATAGAAAGCACTTCAAAACAGGTAGAGAGTATTTAGTCCTATAATTTTGTAAATGTATGAAAACCTGGTGACTAATGTGCTTGTCATTAACCCTAGATCCAGGCAAACATCTGCATAGTTTTCTAGCAGCTTAGATGAGACAGCCTGATGGATGGCTGGACTCCTGGTGTTCATTTAGACATTTTGGCAGCTGGAACACACAGGTAGAGAAAAATGACTTGCCAAACCATTCCCAGATTTCTTTAACCATAAGTATAGAAAATCCTGCAGTCTTCAGGGCCAGCTTTATTCCATTCCATAACTTGGCCCTTCCAGAAAGAAGCAGCTTCTCTACCAGTGGGTATATATAATTTACTGTCACAATTAGGTGATTGTTTCTGATCTGAGTCCTGGTTAACTGCAACTGCAGCCTTTCTAGGAGTATTGTGATCAGCATATGGTCTTTGGAGACAGAAACACTTGGGTCCCAATAATACTATTTTCATGACTAATAAGCCATGTGACTCTGCCTCTCGGATCCTTACTCTCTTTATTTTGAAAATGTGGCTGACAATAATGCTACCTCCTAGGGCTGTAGTGAGGATTGAAGGACCCACACAGATAGAACACTTGGCACAGGGCCTGGCGTGCCTCAAGCACTAACATTGTTAGCCATCATTATAATAATGGTAATAATTGTGTTTCCTTTTGCCCTTGAGCCTGCATTGCTCCCTGTCTGTCCTCCAGGATCACTAGCAAAGTACTTAAATTAGGGTAAGAGTCAGGGGCTTTGTCTTTGGATGTGGCCAGGAAAAGAGGAAGGCAGGATATTGGACCCTAGTAAAGCCAAGCTGAGAGGGATCCTGGGAAGGGTAGCACCTTCTCTCAGGATGAAAAGGCCAGGGGTCCGTAGAAGAGGAGAAAGGAACCCAAGAGACCCATCCAGGGACAGAGATGTGATCTCTCAGGTCTGGCATCCACTCCATCTCCCTCTATGCCTGGTTGGTCATTCTAGAGCAGGCCAAGGTATCAATGGCACCTTCTCCATTAGAGGTCCCCTTTGGCAGGAACCTCCTAGTCCCTATCACTCTGCTGCCTGCTCCTACAGGGCCATTTGTTGTCACAAGGCAGACAAATAACCTCTGGCAGCTGGAGGCAGTGAGGGCGTCAATTTCCCAGAAAGTCAGTCCCTGCTCATTGCGTACATTGCTTGGTGTGGCTCTAGGAGGTGGGAGTGGGGGTTGTAGGTGGAGTCAAGAAGCAATAAAGGATGTCCTGGTTATATGTTTGGTACAATTTTCATCTTATAATCTTATGATTAGGAAAAATGGAATTTCAAAAATTAAGTAACTGAGCTTCATTGAGCTGGTAAAAAATAAATAATCTGGCATTCTCCCTTTGGAGGTGCCCAGACTTCAGCAGGGGCTAATGGGATGGGAAGCTGAGGGAGCACGTGGTTACGGCGTCATCTGTCTCTGCTGGTTTCTCCTGTGCTAGCTGAGGTCCCATCTGGTCTTGTCTTTCATCCATATAAGTCACCACTGTCTCTTCCATCCTGCTCAGCTGCAAGGCTCTTTTAGTTCATATGACTCTCTCCAGTGAGAGTCTCTGGAAACATTCTGCATCTCTCATTCTGTGCAGGGTCCAAGGTCAACCTTTACAGACTCTGCACTCAGATGGCTTTTCAGTCCCCACTCTGGCTTGGTTCAGGGAGGTTAGGGGTCCTAGAATAGAGAATACAGGTCCTCTTTGCTTCTGAGTCCCCCAAGTATCTTGAGATTATACTCCAGCCCCTACCCTGAATTTAGCTTTGGGAGGACCATACAGTCCTTCTTGTTGACTCTCTTATCCTCTAATTCTCCTCTTTCTCCCAACCCAGACTTTACTGTGTCTCCACCTAGGGTCATCTAGGGTCTTTTGACTCTTCTGATCTTTGTATTCAGAGCGTCAGAGCTGTGATATCTCATCTCATCATTGACCACTGCTCTGTGAGTGGAGGAAGCATCATGGGGCAACAGAAATTTCTAATAATGAAAAAAATATACACACTAATTAACATATCAAAGCATTATTCCCCAGAATCTGAAAAGGACTTCGGCACGGCACATAAGGAAACTTCTTGCTTCAGTTGCAGGCAGATGATTTTCTCTGGATATCAGTTCTTGGACCATAGTATGGCTTTCTGTGAAGGAAGAGGAGAGATTTTTATCTGGAAATTATGTGGTTATAATTCCCATCCTATGTATCTCCTTGAGTCATCTCATGGTCACTACATGGCTGTAGGATGAGTTTCACATTTTTTGAAACACCATTATGACAGAAAGCCCACTGATTAGGAAGCAAGAGATCCAGGTTCAAGTGTGCCACTAATTAGCTGGGTAAGCTGGTACATTACTCACTGTCTCTGGGCTTTGCTTTCATCATGCATAAGAGACAATGTTACGGCAGTTGCAAGAGATCCAGGTTCAAGTGTGCCACTAATTAGCTGGGTAAGCTGGTACATTACTCACTGTCTCTGGGCTTTGCTTTCATCATGCATAAGAGACAATGTTACGGCAGTTGCTCCTTAGAGCTATAGTGTGTATTAGTGAAAAGAGCTGGGAGCACCATGACAAATGTGAAAGCAGCACAAACACTAATATCATCTGAGAAAGAAAAGGTCTAGTAGATACTGTGACCAGGAGGTAAGGTGTGTGCTGCTCCTATCACTTGCTTTGGATGAGGTAAGAGAACATGGTTATGAAGTTGGAATTTCTGGGCTCAAATGCCAGGCACCAAATTTGTGACCTTGGGGAAGTTCTTTCATCACTTTAATTTTTATTTCTTAAATGTTTATATATATATATATATATATATATATATATATATACACACACACACACACACACACACATACATATATATATATACACACACACACACATACATACACACACACACACACACACACACATATATTCAGTTTATTTATTACTTCTATGAAAGATAGAGAGAGAGAGAAGTCTCCAAAAGGTTTTCATCTATCATCAACCCCTTGCCTTAACTAGTCCAGATCACAGGCATGCGAGCGTGTATCCAGTGTGTACAGGGAGACCTTGGGATGTGAGCCTAGAACTTTCCTATGTAAGCACAGTATTACAGAGCTTTGTGTTACTGCTGCATCTTTGTGGCTGCCTCATATTTACTCACCTTGTTTTTTAAAATTACATTAATCTATTTTTTCTGAGAGAGAGAGGGAGGGAGAGATACTGCAACAGGGCCTTCACATTGCAATTTACCCTCAGCCTCAGCCAGCCCAGATCATGGGCACACATGTACATGCCTGGTATGTCCAGGAAGACCTCAGGTTGGGAACATGGAATGTGGGGCTAGCATCACAGCTTTGTGTTACTGCTGTGTCACTATAGCTGCCAGTCACTTTTAATGTTTCATCTTTCTCACCTTTAAGATGGTGCTTACTATAGGGTCTACTTCTTAGAGTTATTTTCAAGTTAAATGAGATAGTACATGCTAGATTCATGCTTGAGACATAGTAAGTACTCAATATGTACTCATTATTCTGAGTAACAGGAAGGCAATGCTTCTTGGTCATCAAGGGTTTGGGTTTTTTTTAATTTTTTTTTTATTCATTTATTATTATTTTTTTTCCCCTTAAAACCTTTTACCTTTTAGATCAACTACTGGGTACTTTCTGGCCTCTTTAAAATATGTTTTTCCATTTCCCTATACATGAGCCTATTTAATGCAGCACCATCCGGGGACCTGGAACATGTGAGACACTTGGTCTCTGGACCTCTTCTCTGAGTAAGAGCCCCTGGTTGGATTCCTGAATTCCACCTCCTCCTCAGTCTGCCCTCGCCACTTCTGCAAAGCTCTATTTTATTTGTTTGTTTGTTTGTTTTCCTTATGTGAGCCAGTGCTAGGGAAGGAGCTGTATCTTAGATTTCATGTTCTGTAGCCTCTGATTTTGTTTCCTGGAAAAGGCCAGACTCCTCTGAAGGGAATCCTGAGCCTTGGGCAGACAGCTTCATCCAAAGTGCTTTCAATGCCCTCGATAGTTTTAAAAGACCCTCTGGGGATCAGCAGTTGGCGTAATGGCTATGTCGCTGGACTCCTATGTAGTCGACTGCAGTTCAAGTCCTGGACCCAGTGGCTTAAACTCACGCTGGGCGCATGTGCATACGTGCCCAAGATCCTGAGAGGAGAATGGAGGAGAAGGGATTGTGGCATGGCCATCCCCCCTGGGGGGTGATTTCCCGCTTTTTGTCTCTCTGTCTTTCTGGCAAGAGCACATGCCCTATAGTGAAAACCTCTCAAAATAATAATAATAATAAAAAATTAAAAAAAGCATCCTCTGATCTAGACCTTCCTGCTTGGAACGTGAGGCTGGAAAACTGTTTCCCAAATCCATTTTTTCTTGTTCCTGGAAATACAGGTAGGTATATTTCTCAGCTGTTCTTCCATGTGGTTGTGTGGCTGAGTTCTCTCCAAAAGGATGTGAACAGAAGTGATATGAGCTGCTTCCAGACCTGACCCACAAGGTCCTCTCACACCCACTGGCCCATGCTCTTTCTCCTTTTGGCAGCTTGATGCACCCTAGCACAGTGCAACTGGAAGGCAAGAACTGGAGAGAGCAGAGCCACAATGGGGAAAACCCTGGGTTTCTGGAGGGTCAAGAAGGATTTATATGCAGCCAAGAACAAGTGCATTAGACTGAGCAAGGCATAAACTGTTGTGTTAAATCCCTGGAGTTTAAGAGATTGTTTGTTAGATTAATTAGCCTTAATTTAATAATCTACTTGTGCTGCTCAACATCTAGCAGTAATCCGGTTTTTCTTCAGTAGCTTCTTCTCTGTTTTTTTTTTTTCTTTTTAAACTCACACATGCATGAACTTTTTTGAATCCCATTGTAGACAGACATGTGAGTGCAAACTGCCCTGTAAAGGACAGAGTCACAGTCAGGCATAGACCAGCAGGGATGGCGGAGACCATGAGCAGCTACTGAAAGCCTTCAAAATATTTTTTCATCTCTGCAATCATTTGGTAGATTATCACTGGTTGGAAGACGAAACTAATGATGACAGTAATGACCAGAAGCATGCTGAAAACCAGGGCATAGGTGTTCAGGCACTTGGTGGTGGGGGCATAGGCCTGGGCCCCAATCCTGTTGCTCACCATTTTCCAGTCCTTAGACTTCACAGAGTAGATGAATATGATGAAGCCAGGCAGAAGTAGTTCATGATGTCCATGTTGAACAGGTACTAGATGACATGGTCGGACACTGAGGTCTCGCTGTGGATATCGATCGCAGTGAAGGACATTGGAGCCCCTGTTGGCAGCGCCTGGAGCACATGCACCTCATTGTCTTCCTTGAGCGTCTCATAGTTTCGGGGAGGGCCAGTGCTGGCATGAGTGAAGAAAGTTCGGGAAGTGTGGTTCATGGAGCAGTCAGCACTGGTCGTGGGGTTGCGATGTTGGGACAGTGCTGTTCTCGCCTCTTTTATTTTCTTCATGGCCCTGGATCTCATTACACATGGTTTCTAAAGCAATAATTTAAACAGTAAAGATTAACCGTGGCCACTCACTCTCCTGTTTGATGAGCCTTCACTAATAACTATAGTATAAAGCCCAAGTGGTTAGCCTAGTGTTTTCAGCTTTTTATTAGCTGTTTCTTCCTACATTTTCTACTTTATTTCCTATTTGTTTCCCCATTTAACCCTGTAAAGTCTTAGGAAAACAATCAGATCATACCAAAATACATAGACTATTACTTGTTGCATCAGGAAACAGATACAGGCAATTTCAATGACACAGACAGCTAAGTTGTGATTTCATTGAAGTTAAGGAACAATTGTATTTGGAAAGATCAGCCCATTCATAAACCCTGCCTGCAGCTGCCTTTGTACCTGCCTACTTACAATACAGTAGAGGTGATTAGGAAGTCTTACAAGAGGGACCAGCAGTTAGCGTAATGGCTATGTTGCTGGACTCCCATGTAGTCGACTGTGGATCGTGTCCCGGACCCGGTGGCTTAGAACTCACGCCGGGCGCGTGTGTGTGCATGTCTAAGATCCCGAGAGGAGAATGGAGGAGAAGGGATTGCGGCATGGCCATCCCCCCTGGGGGGTGATTTCTCGCTTTCTATCTCTCTGTCTGTCTGGCGAGCGCACGCGCCCTATAGCAGAAACCTCTCCAAAAAAAAAAAAAAAAAGAAAGTCTTACAAGAGACAGCATTGGGGGACCAGCAGTTAGCATAATGGCTATGTCGCTGAACTCCCATGTAGTCGACCGCGGTTTGAGTCCCAGACTCGGTGGCTTAAACTCACGCCGGGCGCGTGTGCGTGCGTGCCCACGATCTCGAGGGAGAACGGAGGAGAAGGGATTGTGATGTGGCCATCCCCTCTTGGGGGGTGATTTCTTGCTTTCTGTCTCTCTGCCTCTCTCTGTCTGTCTGGCGAGCGCACGCGCCCTATAGCAAAAAACTCTCAAAAAAAAAAAAAAAAGAGACAGCATTGGGAACACATGTAACCATATTCTCACACACAGAGACATTAGCATGAGTGATACTGAGTAAGTCCACAGAGTCACTACTACTTTAGAAGGTGGTCTCCAGGCTATCTTCCCACATATTCTCTGTGTGACAGCCATCCTAAACATCCTCTATTTGTCATATGGTTCACTCCTTTTCATGCCACCATGCCTCTGCCTTATCTTCCAGGAAATACCCCTTGCATCCCTTAAAGTTTGCTTAGAGTTTTTATTTATTTATTTTTCCTCTCCTCCTGGCTGAGCTTTTTCAACCACTTCTTCCTAAGTCAGGTTAGTCATCTCTTCCTCTAATGCTCTTGTGCAAGCTCTCCAGTTAGGACATTGTGCTGTGATTATCTGGTTATGTATCTATTTCTCTCACTAGACAATGAACTTAGAGGAGATGAATTTTAGTATTTGTATAGCAGATACTGCAAATATTGAATGGCTCAGTAAGTATGAGGAAAGTGGGGAGAAGAGAATCTGTATGTCTACTTTAATTCTGTTTTCCACAAACTTTTGAAGTCCCCTCCTGTGTGTATGTATAGACGTATACACACATATCTAAAAGTGAATATAGGTATGTGTGTACAGGAGCATATTATACATGCTGATATTGTGCTTTTGAAACATATATTTAGTTATAGCTAAAGTTAATGAATTAATTTGAATTGATAAAAACTCTCCTAGTATATGGGCAAGCCAGTATATGATCCTTTTGCCTGTTTAGAAGTATTGTGTTTATTTTCACTTTTCACTATTACAAACCAGTTCCATAAAGAACATCTTTGATTATACTTTTTTATGTACATAAAGTCACATATCAAAACAGTCAGAGCCATCCAACCGCAGACCTGGCTGCTTCCAGAGTAAAGGGCTTCCAGTCCCAGGAATTGAATAGTCTTCAAGGACAGCTGTAAAGGGGTTTTCTTTATCAATTTGTAAGTTGCATTTAATGATACTAAATTCCCTTCCAACGCTGAGGTTCAAGGTTTTCATGATTTTAGGAATAAAAGCATTTAATAAACAAGTCTTGGAATTTTCTCTGAATTCTGGGGTCTCAGGGAACAAAAGCTTACCTTGGGGGCAATGATTAGAAGGGCCTTCAGAGATGATCAATCCCTGTTCACCTGTTGGTAGATGTCTTTATCCTAGAACTGGGATATGTTGAAACTGTCACTGTACTAAACACTGTTTATTAAACCATTCAACAAATGTTTACTGGGCACCTACTATGTACCAATCATCCTTTTCAGTGTGAGGTATATGTGGTGAAGAAAAGTCTCTCATAGAGTTAATGATTGTAGGTAAATACATACGTAATGTGGATGCTGTTAGGGGCTAAGAGGTGTCATTTCCCCGATGTCATGTTTTTACTTCTTTTTTTTTTTTCACTTTTTAAATGACTGGAACAGCTTCTAGAAGAACCACTTATTCTTGCCTGTCTTGTATCTCTCTTGAAACTTGCCCTTTGCCACCAGGGTGTGGCTGTAGGGACAGACCAAGGCACCATGATCAATGTTCTTCATGATGATGGCTTCGCATTGGAGTAGCATCTGGCTAGCACCAGCACCACTTTCTCGAGTTTTATGAACTTTCCCATTTCAACAGCAGCCACCAGGCCGTATTTTTACTTCTAATCCCCAATGCTTCAAACTGTGTCTGTATTTGGAGACTGGGTCTTTAAAGTGGTGAATTAAATAAAAATGAGACCTTCGGAGTTGGCCCTAATCTGATGAATAATGTCTGCATAAGAAGGGGAAATCTGAACATACAGAGAGACACCCAGGGTTCAGGTACACAGAGAAAAGGCCATGTGAGTACCCAGCAGAAAGATGGCCACCTACGAGCCAAGGAGAGAGGCCACAGAAGAAATCAAACTTACTTGCACCTTGATCTTGAACTTCCAGCCTCCAGAACTGTGAGATGATATATTTCTGTTGTTTAAACTACCTGATCTATAGTATTTTATTATAGTAGCCCTAACAAAAGAATACAGGTTGTGGGGAAAATAAAACAGAATAAGGGGATGGAGAATGAGGGAGCTGTCATTTTATTTGGGTGGTCAGGAAAACACTACTGTCTGAACTACATGAGATCCTGTGATAATCACACTCTCTTTGCAGATAAGTAATCTTAAACTCAGAGAGGTTAAGAGACTCTCTCAATGCCACACAACAGGGATTTAAACTTAATGTCTTTTGGGACCAGCAGATAGCATAATGGTTATGTCGCTGGACTCCCACATAGTGGACCACAATTTGAGTCCCAGACCTGGCAACTTAAAACTTATGCTGGGCATGTGTGCATGCATGCCCAAGGTCCTGAGAGGAGAATGGAGGAGAAGGGATTGCAGCATGGCCATCTCCCTGGTGGGTGATTTCTCACTTTCTGTCTCTCTGTTTCCCTCTGTCTGTCCGGCAAGTGCACATGCTCTATAACAAAAATCTCTCCACATCTTATGTCTTTTGATTTCAAAAGACATGTAAGTCTTATTCTTATGTTATGCTGCTCCTAATTTTTTTATTTAAAGAAAAACTACCACAAATATGATGCTGTACAATTTATAAATTATTTTCCTAGGTACTCTCACATTTGATCCTTAGAGAAAAGTATATGATCGATGATCTCCTCCTTCTCCACCTCATCAACTTTATTTACTGAGACTCCAAGAAGTTAAACGGTTGGCTCAATATCACAACACCACAGTGAAAGAGCTGAGTGGTGGTGGTGGCTGGGGGTGGGGAGAATAGAACTGAATTCTATATTTATTCATTGTCTTTCCATTCTGTAGGAGAAAATATTTCTTCAGGCAAAACATGGAGCTAAGAGCCTTGTATTTACTTTCCCAAACTAAACCCCGTCCAACTTCACAATGTTCTACTAGGCAGTGTAAGTCAGTGCACTGTATCCATTTCTCAGAGGTAGCAGCTCCTCCGGACCGCAACTGCAATAACCACCCCTTCCCAGCTAGGGATGAGACCCTGCATGGCCCACCATGCCTCTTGCTGCTGGATAAATCAACCTAACTGTGGAGAGTTAATTTGTCTGACTATAAAGTGCATTCAATAAGTGTAAAACAAAACTAATTGGTTCTCTTCCATACAAATTTAATCATACCATAAAATGTGATCAATGCAAATAAAAACCATTGAGTAGGTTAAGTGTCGAGGATCCATAAAGGGGAAAAATGGTCCATGTGCATAATCGCAGGAATCGAAACTGGATGTGTAGTCACTCGTGCATTAATCATCTCTCATGCCGGAGCTGACAATAGCTGGGCTGGATTGGAAGGACACTGAAAATTTCCTTCTTTTGTGCCAATTTTGTGAAGGAGATAATTCCTTCATTGATTTGGGGGCACCTGTGTTATCAGCTAATATTCAGGATAATATTCATCAGAGGCATGTTTTGTGCATGCGCAGCCCACATATTACTTGCAGGCACTGCCCAAACTTTCTTTGTACTGAGACTGGCTGTTCTCATTATAGATAAGGAGTCTAGGATTTGCGAATGAGATCAGATGCACTTCCCAAAGGGCCAAATGAGGCAGGGGGTGGGAGTGGTGGCTTCTTTTGTGCACAATTTATTTTTGGAAATGGATGCATTTACCTATTCATTTGTATAACAGATGCATTATTGGTTTCTTTCTGCCCAAGTTAGGATTCCTGAAAGTTCAGCCCTATTTAGACTATGAAGAAGACCTATTAGGAGAGGGTCCATGAGGAAGGAAGGCTTTGTAGTCAGTTTTTTGCCAAAGATATATGCTTGGGGGACCCTCTCCAGCTTTCTGCTCAGGGGAGATGTGCCTGTATTTTGCATTATGACCAAAGCCCTTGCTAAGTTCATGCCAAATCACACAGTCTGCTGGAACCAGGGCATTGCTACCTATCTCAGTGATATGTGTGAATTCTGAGCATCTTCTGTCCTAGCATGAACCGAGGCCAATGTTGATCTTTTACTTGTTGTCATGACTCCCTGCTGAAGTCTCTTTCTTTTCTTCTATCTCCCCTTCTAGCTTCTACTCCCTATCCTTCCCTCTACCCCAGTGTAGATTGGGGAATTGAGGACTGACACTAAAACCTATTGTTTTTCTTCCAGAGAAGAGAAGCAATAGCAACACAAATGGACCAATGTATACTAAACCAGTGACTTCAATTCTAAGCCACCTTTGCAATAGGTGTGACCATGACTAAGTTCTTTCCAATAAAATATAAACATGTGATGTGAGCCCTTTTAGCACTAACCCATAAAGTCTCCAAGGGCATGGTTCCATGCTCCTCCTCACTTCCTGAGTAAGGAATGAAAATGATCAGAGAGATCTTGGAAGTTTAAGAAGGAAAAGTTACCATCAGTCTGAATTCCTGAATATCAGTAGGGAGCAGAACACTCTGCTAATCTGAAATACCGACAATGTGAGAAACAAACTTCTGTTGTGTTTGAGTCATTACATTTTTTAGGTCTTTTTGTTGTAGCACCCATCCAAACTCATACATTCCATCATGTCTCATCTCTCTAGGCATGTTTATTTGGCATGTTTTAAGTCCTACAGAAACAGATTAGTTCTATCAAAATTCAAGGTTTTTTTTTTTTTTTTTTTTTTTTTTGTTGTTGTTGTTGTTATTGTTGTTGTTCACTCACCAGATAGAGACAGAAAGAGACAGTGAGAGAGAAAGTGAGAAATCACCTCCCAGAGGGGATGGCCACACCACAATCCCTTCTTCTCCATTCTTCTCCTGGGATTTTGGGCATGCATGCACAAGTGTCCAGCATGATTTTTAAGCTGGGTATTCAGACTATGGTTGGCCATGTGGGAATCCTTTGTCTTAACCAGCATGCTCTCTGCTGGCCCCAAATTCTAGTTCTTTGATTTCATTTGTTTGCATTTTCCTATCTCCAATGTAAACATTTTTTTTTTTTTTACTGATTACAAAAGTAACACAGTAAAAAATGTCAGATAATAAATATTTGTACAAAGAATAAAGCTTAAATCATTATTAATTAGACCATTCAGAAATAATGACAGTAAACTTCTTTCTTTAAATATAATCGTTTGCAAAATGTTTTTACTGAAGTATCATATGCATAAAGAAAAATTCACATACCATAAAATGGACAGCTTGATGAATTTTCATGTGGTGAATAAACTCTTGTGGCCAGTAAGCATATCAAGAAATAGAACATTCCTGTGCTCAAGAACATTCCACCTCTCACCCCATTTCAACTGTTAACTCTCAAAACTAAGTATACTTTTTTAAAAGAAAAAATATGACAAAACATGTCTAAAACTAATTTTTAGAAACAATTAACATATTGCAAACTTCTTTCTATGTCAATATGTATAGACATGAAACATAATATTTAGAAATTAATAATATTCCACCTAATTAATGTATTATAATTTATTTGACATTTTATACCTTAGTTATTTACAATTAGGATTCCTGTACATCCAGTTTTCTATGTTCTTTTTCGTCTAAGGATGCAATCATAGCAGTTGGCTACCTGGAGCAAAGGTATAAACACATTAGGGGTTTTGAAAATAAAATCTAAAATGTTCTCAATAGGAAAATGGTACCAATTAATATTCTCACTTCTCCACACCCTCAAACACATACTACATTTGTATAATTGCCTCCTGACATAGAAACAACATGTATTGGACTGAATATCTATTGTTTTTGGCTTTTCAGAACATCTCCTTCTTATTTTTTTTTAGCCATGGTTCCTGACCTTCTTTGAACTAAGATGGTCATGTGACCCAGACCTGACCAATCAGAGTAGTGTTCTGAGTGGGCATATGCCCCAAGCAGGACCAATCAGAGTTCTGCCCTGAGATTTACATATAGACAACAGATAGAGACTTCTCTAGTGTGCTAGCTTGGATAATCAGGGAGGCAAAGAATTTGGAGCTGACTATGGGTATCTTCTAAACATAGGAAAAAAATGTTTTTTCAGTTTATATTTAGAATGAAACTAGAAGTGTGCAGTGATAAAATACAGTGTTTGGAGTTAGGAGAAATAGAAATAGAGAGTTTGGGTAAGACTGACCTCTATATACTATTATTTTTGTAGGTCTTGGGTCACAGTTGCTATCTTAGTATCCTTTCAGTTTTCCTGAGACAATAAATTTGCTTAAGCTAGTTTAGATTTTGTTTCTATTATTTACAAGGGAAATCAGTGGCTATAACACATTTCTGAAGAAAGATTAGACCCCAAACAAAATGGAGTTTTATTACTGCACAGAAACCACTTTGGAAAGAAAGATTGCCTTAGTCATAGCCAGTACGAAAATAAAACAAAGATTAGTCATTAACTAGCTTTCAACTGAGGAAGGAATCTCCATCTATAACACCCTGGTCATGAGCCTCGAAAAAATTCTTAGTAAATTGTAAATTGCTATCCAAATGTGAGGATATCTAAAATATTCAGAATTTAGTCAGTAGGCAGGATGTGTTAGAATTATTCCAATTTTATAGAAAAGAACTCGTGCTCCAAGTAGTATTGCTAACTTGTTTAAGTGACTGTGAAAATGGATAAATAAGAGTCTAAATAATTTCCATATTTCTCAAGCGGGATGTCAGTCATAGGTCCATCCCACCCAAATCAGGCTCATATCTGGTCACAACTTCCTTCAAGAGATAAGGCAAGACAGGAAGGCATCTTTTCCCAGAAGTATTCTGAGTAATTAGAGAGGTTTACTAATCTGGAGCTGAGGATCAAGGAGGGACAAAGGCAGGTGTTTGCAGGGTAGGGTTCAAAGAAGAAGCATAATCTATAACCACATAGGCAATAACCAGCCCATTAGAGTTCTGAGACTCAGTGTTTGTCATCTCCAAATGGGCATAAGATCACCCACCTTAGTAAGTGGCAATTTGTTAGTAATGGACTCAGACACTTGGGAATCAGAACTTTATCTTGGTCTATTCTGTTGGAGAGGGTCACCAAGGGAGTGGCACGCATTAGCCTGACTGTGGGAGCTAAGGTCTCAGGCTTTCCCTCAACAAAACTAAGAGTCAAGGCCTTTGCATTTGTTGTTCTTGCTGCCTGATTTTCCTTCCCCCACCATATTTATCTTTCAGCTCTCAGTTTCAATACTATTCCATCTGGGAAGCCTTCCCTATTTCCTCTCGGCCCAAATCAGATTGTCTATGAACTCCCAGAGCTTCTATTTTTAGCAGGTACCTTTGCTTGTTCCCACACCCATCCTGATTAGACAGAAAGTTGGTTATTTATGACACATTGTTGGCACTTGATGTTTGTTGAACAAGGAAGTAAGTGAATGAATGGCGAGTTTAGGATTCTTTCTGGTGACTCTAGATCAACTTCGTGGGAGGGCACCTTGGGAAAATCGAAATTCTTCCAGCTTTAAAATTGGAATCAGGGCTGGGTGTGATTTTAGAAGCCCTGAGCTCCCTCTACAGCTAGGTGATCAGAGACGATAATATGGGCTGTTCTTTCCCTGGACTCTTTTTCTTCCAGAAGAACTGAGAAAGGTCACACATTAAGTATTTAATGGTCCCTAAAGGAAAGCCCATCTCATACATCTCTCAGCCTCCCTGCTGCCCGCTTCCTGACAACTCTTTCTAGGACTCAGGTCTCTGCCTCTGATTCCCTTTTCTGCTTCTTGGAATCTGCTCCCCCCTGTGTTGTTGAGGCTGTCTTCTTCCCTGTGATTTATCACTGCAACATCTCTTGCTGTTCTACTCTTCCATTTGTCTGCTTTCAATAATTATTTAAGCTTTATTAGGTATTTATCAAGTAAACTGTCGGCTGCTGAAGTTTGCTTATTGTAGCCAGAGGTTTAGAAGGGCAATTTGTATGCATCTCAGAGTTTGCATGGCAAATCCTCTCTCTGGATTGAAATTATGATATGAACATGATGTTTTATGAGATAATAGAATGAGGGTTCCAAATTCTAGGGTTGAATATATATTTTTTTCTACTCTGAGCTTTCCTGAGAAAGAAATATGTAAGCAGCTTTGATGGCTGAGTATTGGAAAGGAGGGTGCAGAAATGTGCTTGCTTTGGGGGAGTCAAGAAGGAACAGATGAATAGTCCAGCTCAGACGGCCTCGAAATTCATGAGGTTGAGAGCAAGCCAAGTTAAACACCACTGGGCTCTGCAGCTCCCTGAACTCTGCTGAAGTGGAAGATTAATCTGGCTGTAGGGTACTGAAGGGGTGCTTTTGGGAAGGGAAGAGCTAGGAAGGCAGAAAGCCCAGTTAAGATGCAGTTGCAGCAGTACAGGTGAGCAATCATGTCCTGGATTATATAACAGAGGCAATGGGATGGATTCAGAGGGCAGAGTCCTTTAAGATGGTGG
This sequence comes from Tupaia tana, assembly GCA_026018925.1. NCBI lineage: Eukaryota > Metazoa > Chordata > Mammalia > Scandentia > Tupaiidae > Tupaia > Tupaia tana. The sequence continues at coordinate 63,107,869 of JAKSZU010000016.1, forward strand.
AAAATGCAGAGGACATCTAATTATTTTTGTTTGTCCATTGTTCATTCTTTTCCCTTTCTGGTAACAGTGGCCAGATTTTCTTTTGGGAAAAATCAGCCATTTGAAGTTCTGGGGTAGGGTTGCTTATGCCCCAGCTTCAGAGGTGGGTATACCCCTGAAGGGTATGTTTTAGTTCTCTGACTACAATCACTTTTCAGATATGGACCATCTTGCTGATTCAGACCAGTGCAATGTTACTTAGTTCTAAGGCTTTGTTTAGAATGATTGTAGAGAGAAGCTCTTTCTCTAATGGGGCTTGAAACTGAAAGAACTGTAATATGTGTAAGTTTGGAGCTGTTAGGGACAAGGTGTTGTGGGGGAGTGCTGAAATGGAATCCAGTGAAGAGAAAAAAAAAATCGAGAAGAGAGATACTGAGATTAATGGCATCGTCCAGGCCTGGACTTAACTATTCTGAAGAACCTACACCTGTGCTTTTCAGTTCCCTGAAACAGAAAGAAACTATATTACTATTATTAATATTATTACTGTTATGGCTGTTACTGTTATTATATATTATTTTCTTACATCATTTCGAGTAGTGTTTTCTGTCACTTGCAACCCAAAGCATCTTGATCAATGCAGTCATTCAGCTACAGTGGTGGAAGTAGAGGTAATGGTGATTTGGGGAGGGTCCTCAGATCTGAAATTCTACACCCTCCCCACTGTGTACATTGTGAGAGGGAGAAGCCTGGAAAAAAGTGCGACAAAGAGTCAGGTTGCCATTACCTGTAAGTCATCTGCAAGCCAGGACTTCAGGCAAGCAGCCTAGGATCAAGTCTGGGTCAGCAACTCATCAGAATGACCTTAGGTAAGTCCTTACCTTCTCTGGGTCTCAGAGCAACAGCCATACTTGAGGTCATTCATTTATGGCCCTATTGTGTGTGTGTGTGTGTGTGTGTGTGTGTGTGTGTGTGTGAAAGAGAGAGAGAGAGAGAGAGAGAGAGAGAGAGAGAGAGAGAGAGAGAATTGCAAATTATAAAAGGTCTTTATAAATCAAAGTGGTCTGTTAACATGTTGCTGTCACTATCAGTACTTTAATTATAATTCTCTTGCTGGGGTGTCTCAAAGAGGCCAAATACCTTTCTGTATCAGGTATTACACTGAACTAACAGGTTGCTAGATTAGAGGATCTTTAAGGGCTTTTGCCTTCAGGAAATCTCAATAATGGGAACTACATCTCCTAAGTAGCATCCATGTGCCTAGAACTTGGTATGCGAATGCATGTTAATTTATGACTTGCAAACTGGGCTACATAGTCTACATTTTATCACTCAGGAAGCTGAGGATTACTTGTTCATTATCACCCAGGGGGTCAGTGGCAGACTTGGTCTATAACCAGCTCTGCTGAACTTCACAGATGCTGTCTTTCCACTGAGACATCCTACTTCGGGATTCAAGAAAGCATAGTGGAAAAATGCAGGAAGTTGATAGAAAGAAGAAAAAAGATCTGAAATAAGATTCCCCTAAATCTAGCCTTGAGGAGAAAAGATAAAGTACCCTCAGGAGCTACCTATGACACAACAGTGAGATTCCCAAGTGGGTAGAAGGCCTGATTCAATAAATTGGATTTGTTTTCTAAGAGTCTGGACTTTGTTGAAGTCCATTTATTCATTAATTCACAGAACATTTATTGAATGACTATTATGTGCAAAGGTTTGGACCCAATTTATAAAGGTGAATTTATCACCTCACCATCCCTTCTCTCAAGGAACTCCATCTACTGGGGGGATATATTCCTATAAATAACTCTGGTACAATGTGCTAAGTTGTCAATAGGATTGTGATGCAGATGCATATAGTAGAGACAGAGTGAACAGAAATCAGAAAATGAGGGAATCTTGGAAAGATTTTATAAATGAGAAGGGGCCTTTGGGCTACTCTAGAGAAATGAGAAAGAGCTCATGACATGAACCAGGGCAGAGATGTGCACACCTATTCAAGGAAATGCCCCAAGGAAGGGTGAAGAGGTACCCCTGCTTTGCAGGCTTGGAAAAAAGGTATCTGTTGGACACATGGGATTCATGGTTGGAGCATGAGAAATGGAAGGGGAGTATGTAGCAGAAGAGAATTCAGAGGTTAAATACGTGCCAACAATATTAAGTTGAATTGTTTGACTTTCAACAGGAAGTTGACTTTGAGGTAATGGAACTTGTTTTGTTGTAGGGGCTCTTATTATTAAGGTGTGTGCATGTGGTTATAGAGAATGCCCGCATAAGCGATCATGTGGGAAAGTGTTTTGCATATTGTTGGCATGTGGTAAGTACTTACTCAATTTTTAAAAAAAATCTGGAGAAAGCCCAGAGTTTTAACCCCCAAAGCCCATGGGAGTTGTTATAAAATGCTAGATATTATGAGGACAGATTAGTAGCATCTCTACTGCCGCTCTCCACTTCCCATATGGAGAGTAGAAATCAGTCGTTTATCCTTGTAATCTTCCAGAGGACTCTGTAGGGCCACAGGATGCCACTCCTGCAAAATTCTGGGATCCACACTCCCTGCCTTCTTTTCTTTTTATCTAACATAATTCTTTTTTTTTTTTTTTTGTGGGTGTGTGTGTCTTGTCTTCCTTTTTTGCCTTCTTTTTCACCCCTCCCCATCTTTCCTCCCACCCTGCCTTCATTTTTTCCTTTACTTCTCTCTCTCTTTGCCTTCCTTTCTGTCCTAGCTTCTTCCTTCCTTCTTTCCCTTCTTTCCATCTTCGTATCAAAGCTTGTGTTGTGCTACTTGGCCATAAGGGCACCAGATGTAGCTTGCATTAGAGAGGAAGCCCACTGAGGCCCCTGCCTGCAAAGATCAGTGACACAATGGGTTGCTGTAGCCCTCTCCAACGGCCATTGTTCTGTCAGTTATGGGCATCCCCAGTCCCGCTGAGCTGAAGCTTCTCAAATACTCACCTGAAGACAGTCACGCCCAGGGCAAGTGCACTTTGGAAGCCTTAGTCCTAGTAATCATACTGCCTTGGGCCTGGTAGTTTCCAGCATCATCAGGGGAATTTCTTGCCCCATGAATCCCCCTATCCCATTAAAGTCATCCCCAATTTTCCCAAGGTATGGGCTTAGGTTTTATGATTGTCCTTGGTCCCTGACCAACGCAGCTCTTCTTTCTGGGGAAGGGAGTACTAACCTCGTTTCTGACTCTTTAACCGTTTGCTTGGACGTTTTGGAACCTGGAACTGCAATGATACTGGTTGCCTGACTTCAGGCTTTATCGCTGCCTGGTTCCTCCTGAAGCTCTGTCTCACTGAGCAGATCCTCTTGACAGTATCCGGCGCCCAGTGTTACACAGGACTCTGTCCCTAGGTTCTACTTGGCAAGTCGGGGGCCACAGCGTGGATCCTGTTCTCTTCTCTGGGTCTTCCCCAAGTCCCAAAGCCAATGGGCTCCCTCAGAGGTCTTGCCCTCATATTGGGGGCCAGGCTGCAAGGCTGGGGGTTGTCAGGTCTGGCAGGAGACTGGGGGCAGGGAAGAAAGCAGATGGGAGAAATGAGAAACTCCTGGTCCAACCGAGGCGTATAAATCGCCAGGCTGCTGTGAAGCCTTTTAAATGTTTTGACAATCCCCAATCCATCAGAGCCTTTAATTGGGTTTTGACTGAGTTGTTCTATATGTAAATACCAGTTACTGGTGAGATTGTTTATAGCCAAACTGTCTGTTTATGCAAATTGTGTTCCAAGATCACGGCGTTTTCATTGCAGGATAAAAACATTCCTTTTATTTAATGCCAAAATTGCTTCCTCCTTGGGCTGGGGCTTATTTTCCTCTTTGGCTTTTAAATACAGCAAAGCAATTTGGTAAGGCAGTGGAGAGGCAATTCCTGTCCAGACGAGACTAGGAGGCCTCGCACAGAGGTAGGCGATGAAGGTGGTTGTTTGGGTTCCACGGATTCAGGGACTGTGTTCTCATGTGCTCTCAACTCATCTTCCCTTCCCAGAATAGAAGCCCATTGAATAATGAGGAGCTCATTGTCCCTCCAAGTAGCTGGGCTCATGTTCAAGCAGTTCTGACTACTATTCAGTATAAAGGTATTCCTTAGAATGATTTAGAATTTGCCTTAAAAAACCCTGTCTATACACATTTCCATATATATTTAGGTTTATTTATTTCTTTCTCCCATGAGAGAGACAGACAGAGGCAAATATATATATATATATAAAATCTTTGAGAGAGAGAGAGAGACAAATACCCCAACATGGTCTTTGCACTGCCATCCACCCCCAGCTCAGCCAGTTTGAATCATGGGTGCATGTAGGTGCACACCCAAGCCCTAGCTATTGAACCGCTTCTAGATTTTTAATCCCTGGCCTGCCAAATGGTGCTGAGAGAGAAAAAAATAAAGTAAGTCCTGTATTGGAGCCACAGCACATCCATTCATCTCGATATGTATCGAGTACACTGAATTAAACCTAGAGGCTGAGCTGTGACCGACACAGAGAAAGAGCCTGCCCTTGTGGGATTTATCTTCTCATGGAGTTTACATTCAAATCCCTGGTCTCTAGTCTCCGTCCAGGATGCCTCCCCCAATAGGTCCACAGCGAGTATGAGGTCAGACCTTTTTCTAATGGAGCTCACTGCCTTCTCTTTTTCCTTTCCTCTTAGCAAACCAACCAGCCTTCTGTTGTACAAAGGGAATTGTAGCCAGCAGGAAAAATTCCCTCATTTTCCTTTCTTCTTCACCAGAGTTTACATCTCATTTCTCCTCCCTTGTTCCTTCTTATTTCAGAGGAAAAGCATGTCAGGTGAATTCACCTGTATCCCTCATACCAACTCCCACCCACTCAGGGATTCTCCCGCAAGGAATGTTGCTCATTTCTCCTGCATATTTGTCTTCTGCCTCTAGTGTTTGCTGTCATCATTTCAACATGCTTAAGACTCTTTCCCATTTTGAAATCAATTTTATTTTTACTTTTAATTTTGCCAGATGATGTGTGTGTTCACTGGAGAGAGAGGGGAGAGAGAGAGAGAGAGAGAGAGAGAGAGAGAGAGAGAGAGAGAGAGAGAGAGAAAACACCCACCATGAGGCATAGTCACACCACAATTCCTTCTCCTTTTCTCTCTCCTTCAGGGATTTTGGGTGTACGTGCACACACACACATACACACACCCCTGGTGTGTTTTTTAAGCTGCCAGTTCTGGGACTTGAACTTCACAGTTGGCCATTTGGGATCTAAACACCTTAACTGCCATGCTACAAGCTGGAACTAGAATCACAGATTTATAACAACACTGTTTTCTTGCCACACATTCCTGTTGCTCAGAGGTTCTCAAATTGAAATAGCACATCGACATCACCACAGGAGACTTTAAAGACAGATGACTGGGCCACATCAATGAGCAATTAAAACAGTCTATGGTGGGGGAGAGCTCCAGAATCAATATGTTCTGAAACTTCCCCAGGTGATTCCATAATCAGCCAGGACTGAAAATCACTGCTATGGTATTATTGCTTCCCTTCCCACCACAGGAAATCTATTTTAAATTAGCCTAAGATACCGTCTCCATTTCTCCATCTTTCCACTGAGGTTCCTCAATCCATTGCCATCCAGGTTCATTCTTTCGACTCACTGCAATTACTTTAAAGATGTCACTAATAATCCTCTGTACCTAAATGCAGCTAACTTTTCTGCTTCTCTGGCGTGACACTGACCATGCTTTCCTTCTTGCAATGGCATCTCTGGCCCCCATAAAATGTTCCTTTTGTCTCTTATGGAAAACCTTTCTACAGCAACTTTTTGGATATTGGTGTTTCCGGCATTTCATCTCTCTTCTCCCCGGGGGAGTTAATCTATGATTTCTATCTCTACAGTGATCATCTCCTAAATTCCATTTCTAGCCCAATCTTTTCCAAGCTTTGGATCCTTCTCTTCCACTACTGTTGAACTTCTCATATGCCATCTGTCTAACCCAAATTCCTTTCTTTTACTCCCAAATTCCTTTCTTTTTTCCTTATGTGATACCATCAGGGTATTTGATCCCAAAATGTAGGGGTCATTATAGTCTGTTTCTCTATCTTTCCTTCACATGTGATTTTTTATTGGGTACTGAAAGTTGTACACTCAGTAAGTGTAAATACTTAGAGTTCCACTCCAGTCTTCTCCCATCACTGTCTTATCTCAGGTCTTCATGATTTCTTTCTTGGTTTACTTTCTTGGTCCTGTCTATAGTCTCATGTCCTTTAAGTTTTTCTCCACATTGTCATTACAGCAATCTCTATGTAAAGCAAATGTGACCATAACTTTACTATTTAGAGACCACCTTTCAATGACTCTCTGTAGCCCACCATTAATAATCTAAGATCTTTAAAAAGTGGGTAGATGTTACAAGATAGTTACATGACTCACAGAAAAAGGTCAATAGCTAAAGATACAGGATGAGTGCTCTTTTAATGTAGAAAGGGCACATTTTTCTTTCTCTCTTTTTGGAGAGGTTTTTGCTATAGGGTGCGTGTGCTCACCAGAAAGACAGATAGAGACAGAGAGACAGAAAGTGAGAAATCTCCCCCCAGGGGGATGGCCATGCCGCAATTCTTTCTTCTCCATTCTCCTCTTGGGATCTTGGGCACACATGCCCAATGTGAGTTTAAGTCACCGGGTCCAGGACTCAAACCATGGTCGACTACCTGGGAGTCCAGTGACATAGCCATTATGCTAACTGCTGGTCCTCACATTTTTCTTTTTTTTAAGAGAGATTTTTGCTATAGGGCATGTGCGCTCGCTAGAGAGACTGAAAGTGAGAAATCACCGTCCAAGAGGGATGGCCACACCACAATCCCTTCTCTTCCATTCTCCTCTCAGGATCTTGGGTGCACATGCGCCTGGTGTAAGTTTAAGCCACTGGGTCTGAGACTTGAACTGCAATAGACTACATAGGAGTCCAGCGACATAGCCATTATACTAACTACTGGTTCCTCAAATTTTTTTTTAAGAGAGATTTTTGCTATAGGGCTTGTGTGCTTGCTGTAGAGACAAAGAGAGACAGAAAGACAGAAAGTGAGAAATCACCCTCCAGGGGGGATGGCCATGCTGCAATCCCTTCTCTACTCTTTTCTTGGGATTTTGAGCACACATACACATGTGCCTGGTGTGAGTTTTAATCCACTGGGCCTGGGACTTGAAGTGCGGTTGGCTATGTGGGAGTTCAGTGATGTAACCATTACTCCATTTGCTAGTACCCAAAAGACACATTTTTAAAAATACAGATGAGGGACCAGCAGTTAGCGTAATGGCTATGTCGCTGGACTCCCACGTAGTCAACCGTGGTTCGAGTCCCGGGCCCGGCGGCTTAAACTCACGCCGGGCACGTGTGCGTGCGTGCCCAAGATCCCGAGAGGAGAATGGAGGAGAAGGGATTGCGGCGTGGCCATCCCCCCTGGGGGGTGATTTCCTGCTTTCTATCTCTCTGTCTCTTTCTGTCTGTCTGGCGAGCGCACGCGCCCTATAGCAAAAACCTCTCCAAAAAAAGAAAAAAATAATACAGATGAATAACCAGATCAGGAGGCAATATGACTGCCAGGGAATGGAAAACTTTGCTGGCCTCCAAGTCCTGTGAGCTGAACTTCAAGTCCTATGAAGGTACCCCAATGTTCCAACAGGTCCCTGAGAAGATCCCATTTGAACTTTTGGGTTATTTTTATTTCCTTCTATTTCCTTCTGAGAGGGTAGAGATGCCAGCTATGCTTGTCTTTTTACCACGTGCTAGTAATTGCTAATGCTCCTTGCACATACTTGGATATTTCCCTCAAGAATGGCTCAATCCAAAGTCAGTTTCCCAGATCACCAGTTACCAGCCAAACAAGTCCAGCTGGTTCTTCTTGTGGTCAATGAAATGAGAGGCAGAGCCTGGAGAAGAAGGGAGTTTATTTCTGAACTGGTTACAGAGAGACAGTCAACCAACCAACCAACCAACCAGTTTCGAAAAGCCCAACGTATTCTTGATATTTAAAAGGATTCAACAAAATACAACATGCCTTTATGATCAAGACTCTCAGTAAAATTGTATGTATATATATATATATATATATATACACACACACACACACACACACACACACGCACACACATACACTTTGAAGTGCCAGCAGTACGTGGATGTGTCATGATCTCTTTGATCTCATGGCATTTGCCCATGTGGTTCCTTATGACCAATGCTTAGGAAGACAAGACTGCCCACGTTCTCCGCTCCTATTCTATATAGTACTGGAAGTCCTAGCCAATGTGATCAGACAAGAGAAGGAAATAAAAGGCATTCCAATAGGGAAAGAAGAGCTGGAATGATCTCTGCTTGCAGATGACATGATTGTATACATAGAAGACCCAATAGTATCCATGAAAAATCTTCTCGAAATAATAAATACATACAGTAAATTGGCAGGGTACAAAATTAACTTACAAAAATCTATAGCATTTCTATTCACAAACAACAAGCAGACAGAGACAGAACTAAAGAATGTAATTCCATTTACCATAGCCACAAGAAATAAAAGATACTTAGGAATAAAACTAACCAAGGAAGTCAAAGACCTCTATAAGGAAAACTATGAAAACTTTAAAAAGGAAATTGAAAAGGACACTAAAAAGTGGAAGGACATCCCATGTTCCTGGATTAGCAGAATCAATATAATAAAAATGGCAATCCTAACCAAATTAATCTGCATGTTTAATGCAATCCCTATAAAATTACAAGAGACATTCTTCACAGTTCTAGAAAAGACAATCATAGAATTTGTCTGGAACCATATAGGTACAAGATATAAGCATGTGCAAATCATTTCTCATTACAATCAATCAGAGTCTATCACTTTCTCCCAAGTAATTATCTTGATTCCTGATTTACATCGAATACCCATTCTTCATTAGAGGTCTTTTTTCATTTCAAAAGGGCTTTAGTACTGCCTTCCTCAAGCTGGCCTGTGTCCAGATGCCAACCTCTCCCCCCAGTGTCTGCAGCACTCTATTGCTGAAGCCTGGCTCTTGCATCTCCATCTCTCTCACCTCATTTCCTTCCATTCTTTCCCTCATGCCACACCAAAGTGCCAGCAGTACATGGATGTGTCATGATCTCTTTGATCTCATGGCATTTGCCCATGTGGTTCCTTATGGCCAAAGCTTAGGAATTTTCCACTCACCTTCCAAGATTTACTTAGATTTCAGTTTCCTATTAATGCATTTTTGTTTATCACTGAACTGGGAAGTTTCAAGAATGTAGAAGAAAACTCTATTAATTTCTGTTTTTCTTGTGCTTAGTGGAAGACCTGGCAAATCTTTGGCCTTAACACATACCTGTGGGATGAATGGCTGAATGAATGAATAAATACATGAATGAACAAGTGTCAAATCAGCTCATGGCTAAAGCAGAGCTTCAACCTTTTCAGTCAAAGCAAATTAATTCGAAACATTCAGCCTGGAGGTGGAATAGAAATCCCTTATCTAAAATGATCACTCATGTTTTGAGCTCATCACTTGGTAGAATGCACTGTTTTCTGACATTGCCTTATATATTTGTGTGTTTACATGCTATTATCCATCCCCTTCACTAGAATGTAAACTTCATAAGGTCAGGGATCTTGTTCACAGCTGTATCCCTAAGGTCTAGTGCCAAACACTCTATTGATGCCTGATACAGGTTTGTTGAATGAATAACTTGCTTTGCTTTGAAAGTGGACATCCTGCAGAGAGTCTTCACTGAGCAGACTTTATAAAATAAAGCAGTGGGGAAAAAAAGAAATGTTTTAGTACAAAAAATATGGGTGGGGTTGGGTTAGAGAAGGCTCAGACATCTTGCTGAGGGAAGCCTTACAAAAAGGAAAGCTTTATAAACTTTTGTGTCCCTACTCCTTGTTTGAAAAGATTGGAAACAGAGAGAGGTAGAAAGCCCATCATAAAAAAAGTCTGGTGTGTGGCTTGTGACAAGTGCTTATGACATTTTGCCATGCAAATGAGAGAAGACAGCAAGCAGTAACAGTCACTATAACCAATGATTGAGTCCTTACTTGGGGCTAGACCCTACTCAAGTGCCTTATTGTACTGATGACTGACCTTTCTAGGTGCATACAGTTATTAATTCCATTTTACAGGTGATGAAACAACTATATAAGCATTCAATAATTTATCTAAGCTCACGGACTTGGACCACAGTACCTGTAATACCTGTGCTTTTAACCCTTTCCTGGTCTTATATTGGACATTGTTATTAACTCTGGCCTTAAAGTGCATTACATTTGACCTTATGATATTTTTATTGTTAATAGACTTTATGTAAAACGCAGACTATCCAGGTACATTGTTATTATTATTATTATTTTGCCATAGGACAAACACACTCACTGGAGAGAGACAGAAAGAGGGAAAGTGAGAAATCACCTCCAGGGGGCATGGCCACACCTTAATCCCTTTTCCTTTATTCTCCTCTTGGGATTTTTGGCCTGCAAGTACATGTGCTCTGCATGATTTTCAAGCCACTGTGTCCAGGACTCAAACTGCAGATCTGGCCATGTGGGAGTCTAGTGCCTTAACTACCATGCCACCTGATAGCCCTTATCCAGATAAATCTTTAAGATTCAAAACACAAAATATGACAACACAGATGCTAAATTCCCATATGGCAATGGGTGATAGATGCTGATTCTTGTCTAGGCCACTCAAGTTGACACAAGTGTTTTCCATTAATCATAGTCTTCACATTCCCCATTATATCACACCTAGGTGCCTTTGCTAGTTTATGTTAGTTACTTGTTGACTTCTTTAGGTGTTTGATATTGTGAGTCTTGCTTTTTATCTTATCTGCAGTGGCCAGAGTGGACTGAAAGTGTAGGAAAAAACCCTTTTCCAAAGGTGGCACTTTTATGTAAGATCTCTGGAACATTTTTATATCCCTTGGGGATTCAGAGCACATAAATTGCCCCGTGATCCAGTTAAAAATTCAGAGTTTAATTGAGAAAGTCTGGGATGAGACCTAAGATGTTGCATTGCTAACCAGGTCCTGGTGGTACCAATACTGCTAGGACAAGGATTAAAATAAATGTAATATTTCTTTAAAAATTTTTTTTGAAAACATCCTGGCTGCTTTTTTTCCCTCTCTTTTATTGTGAAATATATTTTAACAAAGAATTATAACTGCAGACACTCAGAAGTCCCAAGCAGACTGTTGCAAGGGCCATGGAGATTACCTAGTGCAATAGAGAAGGGCCTAGAGGCCCAGAGAGAGAACATGATATGCTCAAGGCCACACTGAAAATCAGTGGCTGCCAAATGCCTCAGACCAAGTTCTATGATTTTTTTCCACCTTCAAATCTCTGCAGAGCAGGCTACAACTGCAGGATCAGAGAGAAAGCTGTGAGCAGCGAATCTGCCCCTACAGTGGGTACAAAGCCCCAGGACGCCATCATTAATATTACAAAGCAATTCCCATGTATCCACCCCCATATTCATCGGGCAAGCCACAATTATGTCCTCATTTGGGGCTGGGGGCAAACAGTCCAGGCAGGCTCGTTTAAAAGTTATATTTAAAAGCTGGACTAAAGCTTTGGGTCATTTATAATCTACTAAATATTTAAGAGTGTATGTCTTAGGGCATCTGAAAATTGCAGGGATATTTCATGGTCTTATTTGGGGGCATATATTTGGCTTGGCTAGACATGGTCTCAGCTCTGGGTTGCTCTGTTTTTGCTTAGGAAAAGCTGAGTATAAATAAAAGGCTGGAAGATCCAAGAATTTTAGTGCTGAGTAGTGAATTGTAGTGTTGGGTAGGGAAGTGGGGGCACATGGAGAGTGCATTGGGGGTCCTGAAAAAGAAACTTGGCATAGTCAATAGGTGGGCCGAGGTCAGATCTGAGGAGGGAGGCTTTCAAGACAAAAATGATGGGGGCAGCTATTACAGGAAGAGCCAGAACAGACCCAAGACTTATGGAGCACCAGAAACAAAGTGTCCTGGGTCGTCTGGGAATGAATTGGTCCCCCAAGCATTAGCAAAGCTGTTGATTTACATAATGCACATTGTTTAAAAATAAAAAACCCAAACAAAACAAAACACAAAACTTCACTTACGATAAAAGCAATAATACAGAGAAAATCAGCTCCAGTGTCTCACCTCTAATCTCCCAGCCTGCTGGCCCCTGTTCCCAGAGGCAATCACCATGTCCAGCATTTTATAGACCTTTTCGATGTATTACTTGTGCACATTTATTTTCCCATCAATGAAAGGATATTGTAAACTTCATTTTACACCTTTTATTTTTGTGTGTATCAATATTCCATCTTGAATATAATTTAATACCAGTACATGACTATTGCTCTTATTATTTTAACAGCTGCATTGTATTCTACTAAAATGTAGAATTGTAATTTATTTAAGCTTCCCCATGGATGGATTGTTGTGTTAGCTCCAGTCTTTGCTACTACAATTTTACAAAGAATAGCTTTCTTGATGTGTCTCTACATCATCTGTGTGGATATATCTGTAGAATGACTTCTAGAAGTGAAATGACTGAGTCAAGTACGTGTGTGGATTGCTCATTTTGATAGGTATTGTCAGAATTGCCCTCCAGAGAGGTTGTACCACATTTATTCGCTAACCAGAAATGATTGCGGGTGAATTTTCTCATACTCTCACAATCTATTGCTGAACATTTTGAGGGCATTGTAAAAACTGGAGTATAATTTACAAACAGTAGTATGCACAGACTTTAAGTGTACAGGTCAATCCTATTTGACAAATGTGTAAGCCCACGTAACCCACACTCCAACCAAGAGAAAGAACAATTCCATCACTTTGGCAGATTTTCTCATGCCTCTTTCTAATCAATTTTGACTCCTACTCTAAGAAACAACCACTGCTCTGATTTTTATCACCATAGATTTTGCTCTTGAACTTCATGTAAGTGGAATCACAGAGTATATACTCTCTGTATTTGATTTCTTCAGCTTAACATAAGGTCTGTGAGAGTCATGTGTGTTATTATCTCTAGTTTGCGCCTTTTCATTGCTGAGTAGTATTCTACAGAATGAATATATCAGCATTTATTTATCCATTTACCTCTCAGACATTTAGTTGGCTTGAGGTTATTATCATAAAGCTGTCAATAATATTATTGAGCAGCTCTTTGTCTTGGCTACATGTCCAGAGGTAGAATTGCTAATCACAGGGTAGATGTATAAGAGATTATCAAACTGTTGTTCAAACTAACTATACCATTTTACACTCCAACAGTAATACATGAGAGCTCTGATTGCTTCAGGTTCACTAACATTTACTGTTGTCAGTCTTTTAAATTTTCATCATTCTATAGGATATAAGATTTTATTTCACTTCCTAATAAGACATGATATTGGACATCTTTTCATGTGCTTATTGGCCATTCATATATCTTGTTTTGCAAAATGTCTGTTCAGGTCTTTTTCCAATTTTTATTGGGTTGTTTATAGCTTACTATTGATTTATAAAAACTATTTTTATATTACAAATACTAGTCTTTTGTCAGATATGTACTTTCTAGTCTGTGCTTTGCCTATTTAAAAAATAATATCACTTGATGATTAACATTTAAAAATATTAATAAGTTTTATGTTTTGTGGCCAGTACTTTTCATAAATATAAATATTTGACAAAATCATAAAATTATTCTCTAATGGAAGTTTCTATTGAAGTGTTAGAGTTTTGGATTTTAAATTTATGTCTCTGGTTCGCCTTGAATTAATTTTTGTGTATGTTATGAACTAGAGGTCAAGATTTAATCTTTTCTCCTATGCTTATCCAGTGGCTTCAATGGTATTTGTAGAAAAGATGTTTCTTTCTTACTGAATCACTTGGTTACCTCAGCTGAAAAACAAAACAAAACAAAACAACTCACTGCATAAGCGTAGGCCTTTTCTGGATTCTGTCTTCTGTTGCGATGATTCTTACATCAGTGCCGTGCTCTCTTGATTATTGCGTCTTCAGTATAAGCTTTGAAATGAGGTTGTGGAGCATCTCCAACTTTGTTCTTTTTCAAGATTGTTTCGGTTGTTCTAAGATCTTCCATTTATAGACACATTTTAGAAATCACTTGTCAATTTCTACATAAAGAGTTACTTGAGATTTTGATGGATTCTGCATCAAATTTATAGATCATACTATCGTTCTAACAAACTTAAGTCTTCTAACCCATGGACTTAGTGTATCTCTCCATTTATTAAGTCTTGTTTAATTAAGCAATCTTTTGATGTTTCATAATATTTTTAACAGAGTTCTTGCATCAAATTAATCTAACCTATTCACAAATGCTTTATATTTTTGATGCTATAGTAAATAATATTTCATTTTATTTATCACTTTTTTGTTGGTAATATATAGAAATATAATTAGTCTTTTATATTGTATGTAAAAAATCAATTGTATTTTATGAGTTTGTTAAATTTTCATACTATTTTTAGAGTCTTTAGGGAAATGTTCTTTTGAATTTTCTACATATACAGTCATGTCATCTTTGAATAAAGGGAGTTTTACCTATTTTTTTCCTAATATTTCTGTCTTTATGGGCATCTGCTCAATATTGAATAGAAATGGTTAAGTGGGCATCCTTACTTTGTTCTGAGTCTTACGGGAATCCATTGAATACTTATTGATCAAGTTTTTTTTTTTTGAGAGGTTTTTGCTATAGGGCGTGTGCACTTGCCAGACAGACAGAGAGAGACAGAGAGACAGAAAGCGAGAAATCACCCTCCAGGGGAGATGGCCACGCCACAATCCCTTCTCCTCCATTCTCCTCTCGGGATCTTGGGCACGCACTCACACGCGTTCGGTGTGAGTTTAAGCCACCGGGTCCAGGACGCGAACCACGGTCGACTACGTGGGAGTCCAGCGACATAGCCATTACGCTAACTGCTGGTCCCCCAAGTTTTTGAGCTTTGCCAACTTGAAAAACAGTATCTCACTTTAGAAAAGTAAATTCTGGAAAATATTTGGACTAGGTTTGGCAGATTTTAATGCATTTAAAAGCCATTTAGATTTCTTTTGATGTAAACTTCCTTCATGTGTTTATTAATTCACATAATGTCCCTTAAATAGATTTAAAAAAATCAGACCTACCTGTGGCTCTCTCTCTTTCTCTCTCTCATCATGATTGATTGTATTTATAGTATATTGACTTACTGGAGGGTATTAGTCTATTGGAAATAGTTTTAAAGACATACTATCCAATTACTATTGTTGCTCCTACCTTTGTTTGAACTTACAATGTATTAGGCATAGAAATAAATGCTTGCATATTTCATTACTGAGGAGACAAAATCATGTATTGACAACTAGGGTTTTAATACAGCTCTACCTTTTTCTAATTGTAGACCATTGGGTAAATTACATAACTTCCTTTTCTCTTAGTTCTTTCATTGGTAAACTGGAGATGATAATAATAGTGCCTCTCTCATAGAATTACTATGAGAATTAAATAAACTAATGTCTGTAAACCACTTTTATCACAGGACCTGATACATAGTATGGGCCACGTAAGTGCTTTTTACAAACACATACTTTATTTAATTTTCTTAATAACTCTGTGATAAATGGACTATAATAATCCTCATTTGATGGATAAAAACACTGAGGCCCAATCAAGTCAAGCAATTTTCTGAATGACACTCTGCTAGTAATTAATCAGGGCTTGAGTCTAGGAGTCTTAGTCTGGAGTTTTCATTTGCTCCCAGTATACTATCTTCCTTTTGAGGTATTGTTGTCTCTATTACTGATATGAGGAAACTAAAGCACAGAAAGCATTAAGTGGCTATTCAAAGTCCATAAAGGTCTTAATCAGGATTTTGACCTTCTTTTCTTCATAGCTCACACTTTCAACCTTGTAGTACGTGGCTTCTTTAACACTAATGTGCTTTTCTGGGGTTAAAACCTGGCCAGACTCTTCCCAGGTATGTGACCTCAGACAAGTTTCCTACTTATTTGAGATTTCAGCTCATCATATGTAAAGTTTATAAAGGGACAAGTGAAAGATTATATATAGATCATTATGTGGAAATACAGGGTTGTTGGAAAAGTCATGACATGTTTTTGCATAGAAAAATAGAGAAAAATATATCATGACTTTTCCTACAACCCAGTAAATGACCACTCAAATGAAAACAAACAGAAGGTACTTATTCAAAACTTGTTGTAACAAGGGAGTCAGCCACCATCCATCACCTGCATTTGGGCAACTCAAAGGCTATGCAGAGAGTAGGAGAGCTTTACAGAGAAAACCAGGGAAGGCTTCTGGTGCACTCTGTTTGGCGGTTGCTGGCATAGGAAGCCAGAGGCAGGCAAATTAGAAACATCTTACATGGCTAGTTTTGGGGACGGTATTTGACTTTCTTTGGTTGACCCTGAGTTAGAAGCTAGAATGAAAAATAGGGAAGTTAGCAGTTGCTGATGAAGTCCTGACCATTCTGGAATGATTGCCACCGAGGCTGTGCGTCAGATCTGGCCACTGTCTATTTGAATATTTGGTCTCTCAATGATAACTGTCTGGTGTGTCTGTTAAGATTTATTGTATATAACACCTAATATAGAACCTGAATACAGAGAATTGGTTAGGTAGGTGTTAAAGACCTGCAAACAAGAAGGGTGAGGCAGAAATGTCCTATGTTTAGCAATGCAAAAGAAGTGACTACTCCTAGTGCTGGGAAACAAAAAGGAAGAAGTAATGTTATAAAACTTAGGGGCTTATAGCATGACCCTTTATAAGTGAGGGTGCTGTACAGGTGGGTCTCTGGACTCAGGATACCAAGTGGCAGGTGTTTACACCTCTGGGTCCACTGTGTGGTTAAAGGTTTAAGATTTATTGTATATAACATCTAATATAGAACCTATTACATAGTAGGTGCTCAGCAAATATATTGAATCAAAATCTAATTTGATATATTGGGAAAGATACCCATACTGACCAACCAAAGAAAACTTCACTTTCAGATGATCAGATGATCCCTAGGACGGTGTGGAGCAAAGGCTGCTAGAAAAGGCATAGCACACCTGATTTCAGTGATTCTCTCTCAGAGAGAGAGAGAGAGAGAGAGAGAGAGACTCTTGGTGTTCTAAGCTAAGCTTTACCTGAAGCTGTGACTCTCAGCCCTGGCTGCATACTGAATCACTTACAGAAAATACTGATGCCTGATGATGAGTCATTTGCACTTAGGTGGGTGGGGCCTAGGCATGTTTTCTTTTACATTCTAGGAGATGATAATATGCAGCCAGGGTTGAGACCTACTGGTTTAAAATATTTATTCTATTATCTCTCCCCCCCCCCCCCCCCAATAGTTATCTATTGTGCCTTTGTGCATGCCCAGGTCAGAGTTAGACTCAAAGATAAGAGACAATCATTAATTCACATAATCATTCAACCATTAGATTGTGTTACCTCTGGGGCACTTTGACTGAACTGGGTTTGCTGGGAGCAACTAAAGCAGTAGACTCTTCCTTCTGTACTACACTCTGGCTAAGAGGATGACTAAGAGCTTATACACTATAGAATGTATAAAATAATAATAATTATTATTATTATAATAAAATCATTCTAAAAAAATGACCTTACGTACTTTGACATCAGAAAGCCATGAGTTCTAGTGCATCTCTATCTTTTCTCTGTTCTGTGGTATTGAGCAAATACTCATGATTTACTACATTGACCTAGACAAGACCTAAACTTCTAGGAACTCCAGTTTTCTTTTTAAAACTTGGTGTGTGAGGGGAGGCAGGTCCCCTTGATAGGATCTTGACATGCCATAGTTCTTCCCTTAGCTTCTTAGCCAACCAAGATTACAAATGCATGCAGTCATGACTAGTGTGTTCAACTTGACCTAGGATATGAACACAGGCCTCCCATAATACTTCAGTTTTGTGCAGAGGTGTCCCATCTCCTGCACCAGCATAGCTGGACCCCTCAGTTTTCTAGTGTTTGAAAGAGAGTTGTCTATTTGTCAAGAAGTCACACCATGTACTTCAAATGACTGGGACTGAATACAGAGAATTGGTTAGGTAGGTGTTAAAGACCTGCAAACAAGAAGGGTGAGGCAGAAATGTCCTATGTTTAGCAATGCAGAAGAAGTGACTACTCCTAGTGCTGTGAAACAAAAAGGAAGAAGTAATGTTATAAAACTTAGGGGCTTATAGCATGACTCTTTATAAGTGAGGGTGCTGTACAGGTGGGTCTCTGGACTCAGAATACCAAGTGGCAGGTGTTTACACCTCTGGGTCCACTGTGTGGTTAAAGGTTAGATCCTTGTCTATTCTGTTGTTGGACAGATGTGAACAGCAGCTAGACAGGACCAAGTGCCTCCTTCTCTCCTACTGCCAATCTTTTAGCAGTGCATTCCACTGGCAGAACCCAACAGAAAGCTTGACGTCAAGGGATTTTGGGAGATGTGGTTTGCAGACATACTGCCCCATAAACATAGAATATAGCTGAGTTTCAAACTGTGTGGTTGGCCATGTGGTGTGTGGCTCCCTTAACTACCAGGTCACAGAGCCAGCCTCGGTTTGTTTATTATTTATTTATTTATTTATTTATTGTTTAAGTAAAGACATGCTTTAGAGTGGGGTTGCCAAAAGTTCTGTATGTTAAAATAATTTACGTTTAATGAGATTACATTTTTAATAGGCAAAAAAGCACAGTAAAATATAATTAGACTATTCAAAGGTGATTATGTGACTTATTGAAACATCAAATGCTACAGATGTGTGATCTGGTCGTGGGACATGGGTTTAAAGCCTTTGCATGGCTTTAAATACTGCTAGTATGTCCCTGTGACCATACCTACAACTTAATTTGGAAGTGACATCAATGTCTAAACTGGAAGATCTTTGGGAATATGAAACCAGGCCATTTACCTCCTACCCTGTTTCCAACCCAGAGGAAAGTTGTTGTACTTGGTGATTGCCTCTTTTGTTAACTGGTCCAAGGGAGAATAGGAATTGAGACTCTGGGCCTCATTCCCTCACACCCCTTTAATGCTTTAACCATTTCAGAGGTGTGTCTGATATCCTAGGTCTGCTGCAACGCCACTCATAGTCTATAGGTCTCTGTTCAATTGAGAAAAACAACTCTTCCAACCATTTTCTAATGGTGTTCCATGTGGTTGGGCAAATTAGAAAAAGTTTTCCCTTTGGATGGTTGGATTAGGGAAAATTCTGTCCTTTTCAGGGCAAATGTAGCTCCATGACAAAGCATATAGCTTGGGGAGCAGAGCCCAGCTGGTTTAGCCCCTGTTCACCTGCTTGGACAAGAACTTGCACAACCACACAGAGTCACCCCAGCCTGGCCGCATCAGGTCTCTCTACAATCTCTATTCTCGGTTCCTCTACGCTTTACAGAACATCCCCCAGTCAGGTTTGGTGAGGGGTATAATGTATTTACAGTTTGATGTTTGAGAAAGATGCAGGAGTGAAAGAGATCCTAGATCTTTCTGCAATTGGGCTGCATACTAACCACTTCCTGTTCCTGGGGCTGGCGGCTGGCATTGCTCTAAGTAGCTGGCTGTCGCGGCCTTCCATACATATTCCTGTTGTCAGCATTAATAAGGTACAATTGCCTGGGGCCTTGTTACCCACCAATTAAACTCTGGATTTTATTGTGCAACCTCAAGGATGCTTTATGGTATCAGAAGCGTTTGGCAGTTAAATACGACTAATATTCATCGCTCCCACACGGGCGCTTCACATCCTGCTCCATTCACAGTGTGATTAAGGAATTAATTGATTTGGATGAGATTGGCACATGCTCTTGACAATAAAATGACGACTCCTTTATTAAGCCGTGGATGCAGTGGGCTTGCTGCTGCTTTCAAGGCTGGTTAGTGGTAGCTCACCACCGGGCATTTGGGAGCAAGCCCAGACCTTGGTGAAGCTTGGCTCTGACCAGAGAAATCTGTAGATACTAGAGGAGGCTCCAGAGCTCAGATCTTCCTTCCTCTTCCCTTCCCTCTCTCCTCTTTTGCTTCCTTTCTTCCTCTTTTATAATTTATTCTTCCTCTCTTCCAGCTTTTTACCTAACACACTTCCTCCCTCCCTTCTCTCCATCCTCCCATTCCATCCTTTCTCCATTTTTCAGCTCCCTTTCCCTTTTTTTATGCCATCCTTTTTTTCTTCCTTCTTCACTTCCTTCCCTGAAATTGTATTAAGACAGCCATTTACAACCTCTGGTCTAAATTCCCAGGAAGTCTTTTCTTCACATGAACCTGCCCTGGCCTCTGATCTGCTCCCTGGTTGAGCACATAGGTTTCTTCAGAACAGAGCCCATTCAAGCTAGTTCACACAAGAGGGGCATTGATAAGAAGAACATGGCATTGTAAGGAAACCAGAATATCATGTTCTAGAGTAGCCTTTTATTGGGTTAAAGCCTCATGGATACAGGCCCATGGAGAGAATAAAAGTTTTGGATTCCAGATGCCTGTAGTTGATGTCTAAAATATTAGTTACCATTCACGGAGTGTTTTCTGTGTACCAGCTACTGTGCTAAGTGCTTTATGTATCGTTGAATCTAGAGGGAAACAGAGGCTCAGAAAGATTGAATGACTTGCCCTAGGAAACTCAGTAAGGAAATGGTAGAATGGGAATTCAACACTGTTTACACACATACACACACACCCTCTTCCATTACTGACACCCTGCACTACAGTTGTAAATTTGTTACAGTCAGTAAAGCAATATTGATACCTTATTATCATCTAAAGTCTCTAATTTATATTAGGGTTCTGTCTTGGCATTGTATGTTCTATGAGTTTGGAAAAACCATGACATGCTTCCACAAATGTACTATCACATAGAGTAGTTTCATTGCTGCCAAAGGACTCTTTGCTTCACCTGTTCTTCCTTCTCTCCCCACTAATCCCTTGTAAATCCTAATCCTTTCGTGGTCTCTGTAGTCTTGCCTTTTCCAGAATGTCATATAATTTGAGTCATAAAGTTGTAGCCTTTTCAAGTGGCTTTTTTCAAATGGCATATAGGTTTTCTCTATGTCTTTTCATGGCTTGATAGCTCATTTCTTTTTAGTGCTAATTAATATTCTATTTTTTGGATGTACCAAAGATTATTTTTTAATTCAGCTACTGAAGGACATCTTTGGTCTCCAAGTTTTAGGAATTACAATAAAGCTGCTGTATGCAACTTTGCGCAGATTTGTGTGTGCAAAGTTCAGTGCACTGGATCAATATCAAGGCATATGCCTGCTGGATCATATAGTAAGAATATGTTAGCTTTAGAAGAATGTGCCAAACTGTCAGGGTGTCGGTACTGTTTTGCTTTCCCATCAGCAATGAATGAAAGTTCTTTCTGCTCCACATCTTTGTCAGCATTTGGTGTTGTCAAAGTTCTTGATTTTGGCCATTCTAATATTACATGGTATGTTATTGTTGTTTTAATTTACATTAATAACACATAGTGTTGAATATATTTTCAATGCCTGTTTGCCATTTGTATATCTTCTTTGATGAGGTATCTAGTCATATCTCTTGTCCACTTTTATGAATTTTTGCTAATGCCAGAGAGTGCATGCATGTGTGTGTGTGAGAAATTCTTTCCTTTTTTTAAAAAAATTTTTTCTGTAGGGTATGTACTCTTGCTGGAGAAAGAAAATACCCCCTGGGGCAATGGCCACACTGCAACTTCTGTTTCATTCTCTTCTTGGGATTTTGGGTACGCATGCACATATGCCTGGCATGTTTTTCAAGCTGGTCTGGGATTTGAACAGTGCTGTTGGCCATGTTGTGCTGGCCTGATTGTTCTTTTTTTTTTCTTTTCTTTTTTTTTTTTGAGAGATTTTTCCATAAAGCACATATGTTTGCTAGAGAGACAGAAAGAGACAGAAAGTGAGAAATTACCCATGTGTTTGGTAGTGGACATGCTGCAATCCTTTCTCCTCCATTCTCCTCTTAGGATCTTGGGCATGCACGCACATGTGTTTGGTGTGTTTTAAGCTACTGGGTCCAGGACTTGAACCGTGGTTGACCACATGGGAGTCCAACAACATAACCATTACACCATCTGCTGGTCCCCTTTTCTTCTCCTTTTTTTTTTTAAAAAAAAAAAAAAAAAAGAATTATTTATTTAATTTTATTTATTGTTACCATCTTTCAATTTGACGTGATAGTGAGAGGGAAAATGAGAATACAAGACTCAAGGTCTAGACCTTGAACCATGGTTGACTGTGTGGGAGTCCAGTGCCTCAACCTCCACATCACCTGCTGGGCCTATCCCCTTCTTTTCTAATATATGTATCTAATGTTATAAGTTCCTCTCTAAGAAGTGCTTTCACTGTATCTCACACACTTTGACAAGTTGTGCAATAGTTTCCCCTTATCTGTGGTTTTGTTTTCTGTGGTTTCAGTTACCCACCATCAACTGCAGCCTGAAGGTGATTGGTACAATATAATAAGATATTTTGAAAGACAGAAAGATCATTATTATATAACTTTTAGTACAGTGTGTTGACAGAATGATTCTATTTTATTGTTAGTTATTGTTGTTAATATCTTACTGAACCTAATTTAGAAATCAGACTTCATCATCGGTGTGTCTATATGGGGTAAAACAGCATATGCAAGCTTCAGTATTCCATGATTCCAGGCATCAGATGCAGATATTGGAATGTATAAGGAAAGGGGCTGTATTTTCATTTTAATTTAATTCAAAATATTTGTTGTTTTGGTAACAAAATATTCCAAAATTTCACTTTAAATTTCCTTTTGGATCCATGCCGTATTTTGCTTAATTTTCGTGTTTGGGATTTTCCAGTTACCTTTTCTTACCAATTTCTAGTTAACTCCACTGTGGTCTGAGAGTAGACATCATCTGATTTCTTTCTTTCTTTCTTTCTTTCTTTCTTTCTTTCTTTCTTTCTTTCTTTCTTTCTTTCTTTCTTTCTTTCTTTCTTTCTTTCCTTCCTTCCTTCCTTCCTTCCTTCCTTCCTTCCTTCCTTCCTTCCTTCCTTTCTTTCTTCTTTCTTTCTTTCTTTCTTTCTTTCTTTCTTTCTTTCTTTCTTTCTTTCTTTCTTTCTTTCTTTCTTTCTTTCTTTCTTCAGCCTGAATGTTTTATTAGTTGATTCATATCCCAGTTATCTAATAATTTATGTACTCTGTCTCTATTTGAAGAATTGAGAGGTTATTTCCAATTTTTAGCATTATGAGTGATCTGCAGTGGACATTCTTGTTCACATGCCTTTTGTATACCTCTGTAATTCATCTTTAAAGAAATGAGTAGTCTTGCTAATTCTTTTTATATTTAAAAAATTTCTTTTCTTTGTTTTAAATTTACATTTAATCACATATATCTTTACAGTGTACAACATTGCTTTTTCCAGCATGAGTACCATGTATATCAGTCAAGACAAAAACATTACTCTATACATTATCATCAGTAAATAGTTTTTCTTCTTTTTTTTGCCAATTAAACATGCTTTTTTTCCTTCTTCTGTTCCCCTTCCTCCATTATGTAATCACACACTACCCTATCCTTACTATCTCTAATATCTACTGTTGCCCTGCCTACTACTATACCTTCCAAATTTTTAGTTTCTGCTATAGAGTGCAGATATTTGGTATATATTGAGTGGGGTCATACAAAGTCTTTCTTTCACAGTCTGGCTTGCTTCCTTAGCATTAAGTCTTCCATATTCATCCACTCTGTGTCAAATGTCAAGGTCTCATTTTTTTTTATGGCTGAGTAGTATTTCATAGGGCACATATGCCACATTTTTTCAATCCAATCATCTATTTTTGGACATTTGGGTTGATTCCATGTCCTAGCAATTGTTAATAATGCACAATAAACATTGATACATGTTTTTATGATTGAGAGTTTTTCTATCCTTTCGCTAAATATTTAAGAGTGGAATTACTGGATGGTATGGTAAT
Source organism: Tupaia tana (assembly GCA_026018925.1). Taxonomy (NCBI): domain Eukaryota; kingdom Metazoa; phylum Chordata; class Mammalia; order Scandentia; family Tupaiidae; genus Tupaia; species Tupaia tana. The sequence continues at coordinate 63,131,763 of JAKSZU010000016.1, forward strand.
TTATTTGTAGGTTTCTAAGAAATCTCCATATTGTTCTTCAAAGTGGTTGTATAATTCACACTCCCTCCAACAGTGTAGGAGAGTTCCCTTTTACCATGGCCTTGCAAGCACTTATCATTACTTTTTTTTTTTTTTTTTTTAATTTCGGCCATTCTGACTGGGATTAAGTGGTATCTTATTGTGGTTTTGATTTGCATTTCCCTTATGATAAGAGATGTTGAGCATATTTTCATATGCTTTTGGGCTGTTTGTATGTCTTCTTTGGAGAATTGTCTGTTCAGTAAACTTTTTCCAACTTTTAATTGGACTAATTTTTTTTTTTTTTTTTTTTTTTTTTTTTTTTTTTTGTGAGCTGCTTGAGTTCCTTGTATATTCTGGTTGTCAGTCCCTTATCTGAGACATAGTTTGCAAATATATTCTCCCGCTCTGAGGGTTGTATTCTCACTTTACTTATTGTTTCTTTTGCTGTGCAGAAGTTTCTCAGTCTAATATAGTCCATTTGTCTATTTTTTGGGACCATCGTCTGTGCTTTGGGAGTCTTCTTTAAGAAGTCTTTGTCTACTCCAAGTCTCTAAGTGTTTTTCCTGTGTTTTCTGCCACTATTTTTATAGTTTAAGGTTTTATGTTTAGATCTTCAATTAATTTTCAGTTGATTTTTTTCTAGTGGTGAGAGATAAGGATCCAGTTTCATTATTCTGCTGGTGGATATCCAGTTCTCTCAGCACCATTTGCTGAAGAAATTTTATTTTTCCTACTAGATTGTCTTGTGCCTTTTGTCAAGGATCAGTTGGTTTTATGTTTTGGGGTTCATTTGGGGGCTCTCAATTCTGTTCCATTGGTCAACCTGTCTGTTTTTGTGCCAATACCATGCTATTTTAATTTTCACAGCTTTGTAATGTTTTGAGGTCAGAAAGTGAGATACCTCCTTCTTTATTTCACTTGTACAGTATTGTTTTGGTGATATGGGGCCTTTCATGATTCCAGAAAAATGTCGTTATTGTTTTTTTCCTATCTCTGTGAGGAATATCTCTGGTAGTTTGATTGGGATTTCTTTAAATTGTAGATTAATTTGGGTAGGATTGTCATCTTGATCATAATCATTCTTCCAATCCAGGAACATGGGATATTTTTCCTCTTTTTTGTATCATTTAAAATTTCTTTTTCAAGTGTTTCATAGTTTTCCTTGTAGAATCTTTGACATCTGTGGTAAGATTTATTCCTAGGTATCTTATTGGCTTTGTGGTTATTGTAAATGGAATTTCTTTCTTCAGTTCTGTCTTTGTCCATTGTTGGTGTATAAAATTGCTATAGATTTCTGTATGTTGATTTTGTATTCTGCCACTTTTCTGTATTCATTTATCACTTCCAGGAATTTCTTTGTGGATTCTTTGGAATTTACTATATCATATTATTGCAACTAGAGATAATTTCACTTCTTCTTTTCCTATTTGTATGCCTTTTATTTGACTCTCTTGTCTAATTGCATTGGCTAGAACTTCCAGTACTATGTTAAAAAGGAGTGGAGAAAGTGGGCAGCCTTGTTTTGTTGGAGTCTTTAGTGGAAAAGCTTTCAGCTTTCCCCCATTCAGTATGACGTTAGCTATGGGTTTTTCATAGATGGCTTTTATTGTATTGAGTAATGTCCCTTCTATGCTAATTTTTCTGATAGTCATAAAGAGATGTTGTATTTTATCAAATGCTTTTTCTGCATTGATTGATATGATCATATGGTTTTTATCTTCCCTTTTGTTAATGTGATATATTACATTTATTGTTTTGCACATGTTGAACCATCCTTGCATCCCTGGAATAAAGCCTACTTGGTCATGGTATATATCATCTTTTTAATATGTTGTTGAATATGATTTGCTAGTTTCTTGTTGAGAATCTTTGCATCCCTATTTATCAGGGGTATTGACCTAAAGTTTTATTTTTTTGTCATGTTCTTGTCTGGTTTTGGAATTAAGGTAATGGAAGCTTCATAGAATGAATATGGGAAGTTCCTTCCTTTTGAATTTTTAGAAGTAGTTTAAGGAGACTTGGCTTAGTTCTTCTTTAAGGGTTTTGTAGAATTCAGAAGTAAAGCCATAAGCACCTGGGCTCTTCCTTGTGGGAGACTATTACTGATTCAATCTCATTGCTTTTTTATGGCTCCATTTATACTTTCTAATTCTTCCTGAATGAATCTTGGTAAGTTATACATGTCCGGAAATTTTGCCATCTTATCTAGGTTTTCTTGTTTATTGGCATATAGTCGCTCATAGTCATACGATTTCTTTCATTTCAAATTATTAAGATGTGTTTTATGGCTCATAATGTGGCTTAGCTTAATAAATGTTTCATGTGAGCTTGGTAAATCTTTTTTTATCCTTTTACTTTTAATTTATATGTGTCCTGCAGCTGGCAAGTGGCATAGAGGTTAAGGGCACTGGACTCCCACTTGGCCGACCATGGTTTGAGTCTCAGACCTGGTTGCTTGTTTTCTCACTTTCTCTCTCTCTCTCTCACTCTGTTCCTCTGTAGTCCAAATAAAATAAATAAAATAAATAAATAAAGTGAAATAAAATAATTATTTAAAAAATTTATATGTGTCTTTATATTTAGAGTGGGTTTCTTATAGATAACATAAAGCTGGACCTTATTTTTTGTTCCACACTGTAAAGCCCCACCTTATTATTAATTTTTTGAGAGGTTTTTGCTATAGGGCGCGTGCGCTTGCCAGACAGACAGAGAGAGACAGAGAGACAGAAAGCAAGAAATCACCCCCCAGGGGGGATGGCCACGCCACAATCCCTTCTCTTCCATACTCCTCTCGGGATCTTGGGCATGCACGCACATGTGCCTGGTGTGTTTTAAGCCACCGGGTCCGGGATGCGAACCACGGTCGACTACATGGGAGTCCAGTGACATAGCCATTACGTTAACTGCTGGTCCCATTATTAATTTCTTTTGAGAGATTTTTGCTATGCGGCACTTGGCCTCACCAGAGAGATAGAGAGAGACAGAGAGATAGAAAGCAAGAAATCACCCCCCAGGTGAATGGTCATGCCACAATCCCTTCTCCATTTTCCTCTCTGGATTTTGGACATGCATGCACGTGTACCCAGCATGTTTCAAGCCTTTGGGTCCGGGACTTGAACCACGGTAGGCCATGTGGGAGTCCAGCAATGTAACCATTAAGCCATCTGCTGGTCCCAATCCCCATCTTTTAATTGGTATATTTAGACTATGGTCATGCAAAGTGATGATTGTTATGTTTGTATTAATATCTATCATATAATATTTTCTATATGTTGCTATTTTATTTGTTTCCATTTTTGTATTCCATAATGTTTCTGCTTTTTATTGCTTTAATTGAATATCTTTTTATGTTTCACTTTTTTCTTATTTCTTAGCATAACATTTATTTTTTCTTTTCTTTTTTAACCTTTTTACCTTTTCTTGTGTTTGTCCTAGACTTTGCAGTATACATTTACAACTAATAAATAACATTATATCACTTTCAAATAGCACCACACCACTTTGCAAGTAGTGCAAATACTTTATAATAAAAAATTCCTAATTCTTCCCTCCTGTCACTGGTTGCTTTCATTAAGTTCATGTATATATAAGCATATATAAACACAAGTATTCATAAGCATACATAAATTTATGAATATGTAAACATACATAATCTAGTACAATGTTGGCATTATTATTTTCAATAAATTGTTGTATGTTAGGTCAATTAAAAGTAAGAAAACAAATGGTTTTGTTTTACCTTCACTTTTCTCTGGTGACCTTTGTTAAGGTCGATCTGAGTATCTGACCTATATTATTTTCCTCCTTTCTGAAGAATATCTTTTTAACATTTCTTGCAAAGCAGAGCTACTGGCAACAAATTCCCTCAATCACTGTTTGTCTAAGAGTCTTTATTTCTAGTTCATTTTTTTGTTTTTGTTTTTTTAGAGGTTTTTGCTATAGGGCGCGTGCACTTGCCAGACAGACAGAGAGAGACATAGAGACAGAAAGCGAGAAATCACCCCCCCCCAGGGGGGATGGCCACGCCGCAATCCCTTCTCCTCCATTCTCCTCTTGGGATCTTGGGCACACACGCACATGCGCCTGGCATGAGTTTTAAGCCACCGGGTCTGGGACACGAACCATGGTCGACTACATGGGAGTGCAGCGACATAGCCATTACGCTAACTGCTGGTTCCCTCTAGTTCATTTTTGAAGGATAATTTTGCAGTGTATAAAAGTTTAGATTGACACTTTGGTTTCTTTTCCTCTCAATGCTTTAAATACTACACTCTCTTCCTACTGGCATGATTTTTAAAGAGAGGTTGGATATAATTCTTATTTTTGATAAAGTCTTTTTCCATCTTGCTGTTTTCAGATTCTTTTTCATTTTAATTTTCTGAAGTTCGAATATAATACCTAGATGTCATTATTTATTTATTTATTTATTTATTGCATTTATTCTGCTTAGTGTTCTCTGAGCTTCCTGGATCTGTCATATAATATCTGATATTAATTTGGTAAAATGTTGCCACGATCATTTCATTCCTTTTCTCTTTTTCCCTCTCTTTCATATATTCCCATTACAGGTATTTATACATTTTTTTTAATAACTGTTGTCCCACAGTTTTTGAAGATTTGTTATTTTTTTATTAATATTTTCTTTATCCTTTTCCTCTTCACATTTCAGTCTGAAAAGTTTCTACTGTGGTACCCACAAGTTCAGAGATTCTTTCCGTAGACATGTTCAGGTTACTAATGACCCATTTCTAAGGCATGCATGTCTTGTCACAGTGTTTTTGATTTCTAGATTTTCTTTTTGATTCTTTATTATAATTTACATCTCTCTGCTTACATTATCCATCTGTTCTTGCATGCTGTCTATTTGTTTTTCCATCCAAATCCTCAGAAAAATCATAGTCAGTTTTTTAACATCATAATCCCTAATCATAGTTGAAAAAAATTTCCTGGTCTGCTAATTCCAACATTCCAGCCATATCACACTCTGGTTCTGATGCTTGCTCAATCTCTTCAAACTGTATTATTTTTTTCCAGAGGTTTTTGCCTTCAGGCATGTGAGCTCACCAGAGAGAGACAGAGAGGGAAAGTGAGAAATCACTCCCTAGGGTGATGGCCATGCCACAATTCCTTTTCCTCCATTCTCCTTTCAGGATCTTGGGCATGCACGCATGTATGTCCGGCATGAGTCTCAAGCCACTGGATTGGGGACTCAAACCACAGTTGGCCACTTGGGAGTCGAGTGATATAACCACTACACCATCTGCTGGCCCCTCAAGCTGTATTTTTTTTACCTTTTAATATACCTTGTAATTTTTGGTTGAAATATGTACATGATGGCCTTTAGCAAGTGTGGTAGTAAGGTGCTGGGGGAGAGAAAGCATTCTAAAGTCCTATGATCTGGTCTTATTCTTTTGTGGAGCCTGTGCCCCTGGACTGGGAACTTTACCTGTGCTTCTCAGTTCCACTAACCCCTACCTTAGATGCAACAGGATGGCTAGATAGGGCTGGAGTTGGATATTTACCAGCCCCCAGATCAGTTATGCTCTGATAAAATCCCAGCAAATTAAGATCTAAAAAAAATAATTCCTCCTGAAGGTAGGTCTTGTTAAGAAGAACATAGTCCTCTGGTATAGTTCAAAATGTTTTCCTTCCCCTTCATCCTTGCTATGTTTTAAAAATGTCTCCCAGAAATTCATCTTTTGGTACTTGATTATATTGACATATCGTAAAGGTATTAAGTGAGAACTTAATTCCTTCATGATACCCCAAGGAAAGGCCTAGAGGATGGTGATTGGTGCATGGTGAATATGTCAGGGAAGCAACAGTTCCATGAATGGATTAATGGTGTCTCATAAGACCCAGTGAGTTCTGGTGCTCCTGAGAAAGGGTTGGTTCTCATGAGAACCTGGTCACTCTAAAAGAGAGATCAATCAGGACCTCCCACTCTCCTTGCACATGCTCACCATCCCCTGTTCTTCTATTGGCCATATGTAAGGGCTAGGACTTTGGACTTTTCAGTTACTGGAATTGTGAGTTTGTAAGTAAACTTCTGTCTCTGTCTCTTTTACAAAATCACCCAGGCTCAGGTATTTCTGTTTGCAATGAAAAGATAAAAACAAAAACAAAAACACAACAACAACAACAAACTAAACAAAAGACTAAGAAATCCTATTGGAACATGAGAGTATTTTTTTCCAAGTCAAAGTCCTGGAGATAAACCTCATCAAGTTCTGGAGTCCTCTGATAATTGCGTGCCCCTGGCATTTTTTTTTTTTTTTTTCACCTCTTAGACTTGTCCACAATAAGCCTTCAGTAATCCATCACCTCAAGGTTTTCTTACTGGAACCAGCAGTTAGCGTAATGGCTATGTCACTGGACTCCATATAGTTGACCGCGGTTTGCGTCCTGGACCCAGTGGCTTAAAGCTCACACCGGGCGCGTGTGTGTGCGTGCCCAAGATCCTGAGAGGAGAACGGAGGAGAAGGGATTGCAGCGTGGCTATCACCCTGGGGGGTGATTTCTCGCTTTCTGTCTCTCTGTCTGTCTGGTGAGCGCACGCGCCCTATAGCAAAACAAACAAACAAAAAACAAAAAACAAAAACAAAAACAAAAAAAACAACATAAACCTCTCCAAAAAAAAAAAAAAGATTTTCTTACCTTGGCACTAGTTCTTGTGGAGGCTGTTCTTGTGGGTTCTGTGCTGATAAGTTGCGATCTTCTGTATTGCTCATTGTCTCCCCAGTTTTAAGGCATCAATTTGATCACTTCTCTGATGGATCTAAGAGCAGTTTTGATTTCTCAGTTTGTTCAGCTTTTAAGTTGTTTTTAGAATGGAGTGGACTTCTTCTTACATGTTGAACCAGACACTAGAAGTCCATATTGTCTTAAAAAAGAAAAAAAAATGAATTAAATTTGTGACTAGGACCTTGAAAGACACAGACTATATATCTCTGCTCAGTGTGTACCGAATGTCTATACCCTATGGCAGAAACTGAACCATCTGAAGATATGATAGTAGAGAGGGCAAGTGTAGATACCATTGACTGTAACGCAGGGGAGTGGGTGCTAGAGGGTGCATGGGAGGACAAAGGGAAGAAACATTTAACAGAAAAAGATTGTAAAGTTCTTTGTTGAAAATGACGTAGATAGTAATATCCTTGATTTGATGGTAATGTACTACATGTATACTTTGAAAAACCATATTGTGCATTATAAAGATATACAACGATGGAACGTAAATAAATAAATAAAAATGATTTAAAAATAGTGGCCAGTATTTTGAAATTAAATGATTCCACTTAAGAAATATCTTGCAGGGAACCAGCAGATAGCAGTTAGCAGTTAGGCTACGTCGCTGGACTCCCACGTAGTCGACTGCGGTTCGCGTCCCAGACCCGGTGGCTTAAAACTCACGCTGGGCGCGTGTGCGTGTGTGCCCAAGGTCCTGAGAGGAGAATGGAGGAGAAGGGATTGCGGCGTGACCATCCCCCCGGGGGGTGATTTCTCGCTTTCTGTCTGGCGAGCGCACGTGCCCTATAGTGAAAACTTCTCAAAAAAAAAGAAATATCAGGTTTCTCTAGAGCAGCTGGACAACACTTCTCCTTTTTAAATAATTTTTATTTGAATAGCAGTTGCTTATGTTGATGGAACATAAATTCCCTAGTTCTCCACGGTATATTTCCAGTATGGTTTCTCCAGTTATTTTTCTTGCTTTAGCTTTGAACTCATTTGAGTCTGGGATTCTTACTTTAGCATTTTGTATTAGTCCAGTTCTCCCTTCCCTGATCCTTCCTGGGCTTCTTGGTTTGTCTTTGGTGTTAGAGTTGACAGTTCCAAACTGAATTAGGAGAGATGTAGCTCACCATCTCTCTCTGGTCATTATCTGGTGTCACTGATATACTCTGCTAAGCTAAAAACACCAGGCTATGCTCCTTCAGGCTCATCTCAATTGGACTGGGTGACTGTGCCTATCAGAAGGTTCTTACATGGACCATTTCTAGGTTCCCAGCTCCTTTACCTCTTGCTAGCTTTCTCTTGGTAAGGTCCTGGAATGATGGGTGGAGCACACAGGCACATTGAGTTCCTCTATGACTGTAATGATCTAATGGCTCCATGCCTCTGAGAACCTGTAAGCTTCGCAGTTGCAGCCACTTAGCCCCCAGCAGCAGCCTTAGCCCTGCTGTGATTCAGGGCTCAATGCAGGTCATACTTACATGATTTTTAGGAACTCTTAGCAAAGAGCTCAGCCCTACTTGGATAATCCAAGTGCGATTGCTTCCAAGCAGGGTCTGCTACTGTGAAATCAGTGCCTTCTCTTGGATGCACTTTTTGGGAACTCCTAGTACCTTTATGGAGACTGATAAAATAAAAGCAAACAAAACACGGAGTGATAAATCAACGGCTCATCTCCAGCTGGAGGAAAGGAGCATGAGACCCTAGTGTGCTCAGGTAGGAAGGGATAGAAACACCTGACACCTCTGCCCCCCTTGCCCATCTCCTATGATAGAAATTAAAGCTGCTTGCTGAATGATGGGTAATACTGTGAAAGGGCTGGAAGGGGGTTTTGATCATCACTTGTTAAAAGGATGATCATTGATTCCCTACTTCCTTTAGTCCATTTGCCCTCTTATCAGAAATTTTTCTGCACAGGTGGCAGGTAGCCTGGATCAAAATGGTAAGAGAAGGACAAGGGAGTTTATTACTCAGGTCTGGGATATGGTTTGACTTCAGGTATGGATTCAGGTGCTTACATGCAACAGGACCTAGTTTTTTTTTTTCTCTTCCTTCTTCCTTTTTCTGAGTTGACTCCACTCTCAGAGTCCTTATCTGCATAGTTACTTGATCTCTACATTCTTCTAAATTCAGGTTCCATGTGAAAAAAGGAGCATCTGCAATGCCACGTGGATGCACGGTGTTAGTCACAGAATAGCAATATTTCAACATTACAGATGAGCTGTTTATGCTTTATCTTTCACTGCATTTTTATGGGGAGCAATATATTTTCTTCCTTTCCCCCCTTGATTCAGTAACACGATTTCTAAATTAAAAAGGTAATAAACTGAAAAATAGAGTGAGGAGGCCAGATAGTGGTGCAGCAGTAATGCAATGCTCTTCTAGGATGACTCATGTGGGAAGGTTCTGGGTTCATGTCTGAGACGTCCCTGAACATGCCAGCCAAATGCACGCCTGTGATTGGGGCTGGCTGAGGCTGGGGGGATTGTGGCACGGGAGCTCTATTGGAGTGCTGTCTCTCTCTCTGTCTCTTTCACTAATAGAAGAAAGAAATACACTTAAAGAGAGGTTGGGGGAGGAGAGAGAGAGAGACAGAGAGAGTGAGTTTCTCTTCCTATCTCCTAATGCAAGTCCCAGGTTCCACTTTGATTAGCCTAACTTGGGACCTAGGCCAACTTCTGGACTAATGGCTGTAGTTGGGGGATTTGACTGGGCTAAATGGCCTGATCCAGGTCACATGCCTTTGCTATGGAGTTGTGGGTAAGGTCCTAGTCAAAGGAGAGAGGCGAATGTATTCTGATGCTCTCCAAATGCCCACTCCTTATTCTTTGTGATCTTTCCCTCTCCTCCTCATAACGTTCTTTCTTTAAAGCCTCCTGCTTGTGAAAGTCAGTGGATAATATTCATGAGTTATTCAAATAAAATTTTCTTCAGCCTTGGGTTCAGATTATATGTTTATGTGTGTGTGTATGTGTGTATGTGTGTATGTGTGCGTGTGTGTGTGTGTTTAAGTTTATATTTATTTCTTTAAGGAACAAGAGAGATGGAGAAAGAGAGACAGCACCCTCATCATGGTCCTGATGCCAGCCCCAGATCATGGGCATGTGTGTGCCTGGCACACTCAGAGAAGTCCCGGGACTTGAACTGAGAACCTTCTCATGTGGGATTGCCTTGAAGAATATCATGTTGTACTGCTGTGCCACTATCTGTCCCCCATCTAATTATATTTTAATATTTTCTCTGCATTCCAAGATACCTTTCTATTTTTGTTTTCCTGGCTTCTTTTTAGTCCACCCATGAAATATCTGCTGTTATTTCCTCCATATTTAGTTTGTATCTCTTGCCTCAATTAGGAACACATTAAGCTATGAATGACAGGTTACTTGAGTAACAGTGACATAAACCATAAGGATGATAATTGTGTCCCTAAATTGATCTCTGAAGGTCTTAAGGTTGTCTGTTGATGTCATGAAGGGTCAAGACTGTTTCTACACTTTTCCCTCAACCTCTTTAGCTTGCTAGGCTTCCATCCTCATGGTTGTCAATCTCATGGTACACCGTGCTACAGCCAAGAGCATCCTATTGTGTTTAAGGCAAGGCCAACAATGAGGAGTTACCTTAGCATCTCTTTCCATGCACCTGCCTTTTATCTGGTAGACCAGAAGCCTTTCTAAAACCCTTCTGAGAAATCTTGCTTTTTATCTTATTAGCTGAACTGGGTCACATGGCTGCAAAGTTGGGGGAGGGGTTTGCCTGACAGCAATGTCTACCACTCACAATCTCCCTGCACTGCCCGCTCCATCCTCTGAAGCTTTAGTTGCTGTCTTTACACTGATGTTGCCAAATTTTGATTCAGATCTTTCTGTTAAGACTCAGACCCATGGAGCCAGTAGAGATAAGACCTTTCTACTTGGATGTGCCATGGATACTACACACTCAACCTGTTCTTCACAGAAGTCAGCAACTCCCCTCCAAGGTGCTCTTCATCCTAAGAGAGTAGCACAATAGAAAGGCACAGATTTGTCTCTTATACAAATTGAAGTCTCCTAGGTACCATTGTGGAGACTTCCCCCTTGTCCCATTCCTCCCATGAAAGATGGAATCTTTTTTGCAAATATTCACTCCCCTGCCTGTGTCCCACAATATTAAACTCTATATTCATGTGCTTTGGTATGTGATTCAGAAGTCCCTTCCAGTAGTGCATTTTCTAACCCCATCAATTTTGGACTCAGCCATGTAGCTTGCTTTGGCCAATGGAATTGGTGTGAGAGAATGCCCATTGTAGGCCAAGGCATGAGAGTCCTTGGATGCTCCTCATCATCCTCTTGGGATCTGGTGATCCATCATGAGAAGGGCATGTTCCAGGTGTCTGAAGCCCCATTCAGTCTGCATCCACAACAAACACACATGGAACTGACCTGAGCCTAACAGTGCCTGGAGTTGAGTGCAGCCACACTGCAGGAAAGCTGCCAGCTAAGCACAGCCTAGATCTGCTGAACTGCAGTCAACCTTCCCATGAGCATGAGAATAAATTTGTTGTAAGCCACTGAGTTTGAGCAGGTTTGTTACATGGCATTATTGGGGTGATGGTTCACTGGTGTACATGCTATGATCCAACTTGGGAACATCTGTCACGTTCATTGGACTTCCCTTTTTTTCCACTGATCTAACTTGTGTAACCACCTAGATCTAACCAAACTACCATCTTTTTTATGAAGCTTTCCCTGCCATACAGGCACTTTCTGTCTAGAGGGAAAGATAGACATTATTTCTGACATATAATTAGCTGGACTCGTCACAAAGGTAGGGAAGGGGTTTGCTAGTCAGTGATGTCTGCCACCCACACAATCTCCCTGGACAGTCATCTCCATCCTCTGAAACTTTGGATGTTGTCTTTACACTGATGTTGCCAAATTTCAGTTTAGACTTTTCTGTTTAGACTAAGATTCATGGAGCCAGCAGAGGTGAGACCTTTCTACCTGGGTATGCCATGAACACTACACTCAACCTGCTTTGTTGAAAAAAAAAATGACACTGTGTAGGAGCTGGAAGGAGGCATGTCAGTAACACAACACTCTGGCTGAGCCTCATGGGAAGGTTCCAGGTTCATATCTGGGGACCTCTGTGAACATGCCAGGCATACATGTGCCCATTACCTCGGGCTGGTTGAGACTGAATCATGGTGTGAGGATCCTGCTGGAGGTACCTGTCTCTCTGTCTCTGTATCTCTTTAGCTTATGTTATAGAGCTTTAGTGTAACACAGCTTGAGCACAGAGTAAGGAGGTTATTCCTGCTTTTGGGCATGGGGGTTTACTGAAAGGCTTCCTGATATTTAAGCAGAATTTTTCCCCCTGGTGTTTAAGCATAGGCATGAAAGATAAACACAATTTGGCCAGTTGAAGCATGGAGGCATCAATACTCCAGGAAGAAGGAAGAATTTGCCTAAGGATACTTAGGGCACGGTGGTTGGAGCTCAGAGAATGAGAAAGAATGTGAGATAAGGCGACTATGATGCAGGGTCAGCTCACACAGGGCCCAGGGATTCAGCCTTTACCCTATGGGCAATGAGAATGTTTTAAGCAGGTGGTAACGTGGTGGGGACTAGGCCATAAAGGACATAGCAGGCCCTTCCTTTAGTCTTGCAGTGGTTTTGGATCTATTATTGCACTTACCTGTCTGAATTGCAGCTATGTGTTTGAACATGGTCCTTCTTTTCAGACTGTGAACTTCTCCAAAAGAAAGCCAGTTCTCCACCTCTGCGACCCCAGAGCTCAGGCATGGTTGAAGGAAATCACTAAAGGAAGGAATTAATATTTAATAAACTGGGTTAGGGGTTTTACCTGTTGTGGAGGGAAAGAAGGCAGAACCTTGGGAACTCTGGAGGATTAGGGAAGGAAAAGGGCCCATCACTCAGTCACAGGTTTACCCCGAAGACACGATCCAGCCTCCAGTTCAAAGGATTCAGATTAGATTTGACCAAGCACCTCTTTCCTGGAGAATGAGGAATGTTAAAAGCTTAAATTTATTTTTAAGGCAGGAGTGGAATTTCCACCTCTGGAATCGTAAAGGAATGAGGTTGATTCTCATGGGGACCTAATAGTATAATTGTGCTGAGAGGCACAGGGTCAGGCTGATGGCCTTGTGGGGTCCTTTTTCATCCCTTTCTGGGTGTGACTCAGATCCCTGAAAATAGTTTGCGCACAAGTACTAGAGAGAATAATGGGACTCTCTGGGGAAGGAAATGCTGCCAAGTTCAAGGTAAATGGGCGTCATCAGCCGCATGAAGCCCAGGTAAGCTTGGAGGAGATTACTGGACTTCATTTGCAAAATGAACACACAATTTAACACGACTGCTTTGTCTGGTTGCCTGAGAAAGCAAATGCAACACAGCTCTTGCACAGTGAAGAATGGGGGTCTTTACTGTGTAGCAGTGGATGAGGAGCAGATCCATACCCTTTGACTTCTGTACTGTTTCTCCTTCATACTCTTGCTTTTACAGCAGAAAGAAGAGAGGAGAGAGAGAGAGAGAGAGATCAAGTGCACTCAGAGATAAGTTTAATTTTTCCCCTTTCCAGAGGGAGGGACGGAACAGAAAGTCTTTTTTTCCCCTACCTCTCTGCTGCTGTGCCATGATATAGAATTTCAGAGATATTCATGTTGTGATTTATTCAATTCTTTTTCTCCATTGATTTTAATTAAGTTCCCGAGCTGTCTCCAAGCCTGAGGAACGGGAACAAAACATGAAACACTGAGAGCCAAATGCTTTTCTTTTGCAATTGAGTTTTCCTGAGTTCTTAAAGTGCTTCACAGGAGAGAATGAAAGTGGAATCCGGAGGCTGAGGCATTTCCTCTGCTCCATCAGTCCCCAAATAATAAACATAAAAATTAAAATCCGGTTAAGAAAAATCACAGAAGTCATTACAGCTTGGCGGCTGATGGGGACTTTGATCAAATCTTTTATGCAATTTCACAGTTTCTGGGGGAATTCACTGAGCAGGCATTGATCATGTTTGTGCCAGACGGATTGTTTTCTCCCAGCAGAACCCGCCCCTCCAAAACCAATTTCATCTTTTGATCTAAGTTCATGTCATGCTTTTTAAGGGAAATGCTGAGGCAGCCTCTGGAAGGGTTGCCTGGCTCCCATCAGGCCCAGGCCCACGACAGGTCCTGACAGGACCTCCCAGAAATTTGGAACGCCAACAAAGTCCCTAAGCCAGTCACTGACCTTTGGGGGAGACATTGGCGAAATAGTGAACATAATCCGATTCTAAAGTGAACAGCCCTGAGCAATAGCTACCATGTGGGAATCATGGCCTTGGCAGTGTCAGATGTTATGAATTTTCCAGGGGAGCCAGAAACTTGGATACTTTTAGTAATACGTACGGGGGGAACAAAACCCCTAATGTACAAATATTGGCAACCAACCCAAATAACTTAATTTATTCTATCCCCAAACAAAATACATCTGAGGGCTATACTGTAGCCTTGGATGGCCAATTTGCAAAATCTGACATGGTAAAATGCACATGTTCTGGATTCAGGCAGCACTATCTACAAGGATCTTAACTTCTGGGGCTAGCAGGTGGCATGGTGGTTAAGCACTGGATCCCACATGGCTGACCACGGTTTGAGTCCCAGATCTGGCAGCCTGAGAAACATGCTGGGCACATGTGTACTCATGTCCAAGATCCGAAAAGGAGAATAAAGGAGAAGGGATTGAGGTGTAGTCACCTCCCCTGGGGATTGATTTTTCACTTTCTCTGGGTCTCTCTCTGGCAAGTGCATGTACACTATGGCAAAATTCTAAAAAAAAAGTATGTTAATTTCCCTGTGCCTCTATTTATAATAATAGCACATGTGTTATGGGCTATGATGCAAGATCCTGGTGCCTAACATGTAACCAGGAAACACTGTAACTATTGATGTCATTGTCATCATTTTCATAATATTCATCATCATCATCACTAAAACTCCATATTCCCATGATTTCCAGCAGGGGACAGCAGGTCCCATTTGCATCTGGTGTGCCTCTTCTTGTTGCCCCCTCCTTTGCTCCAGAGGGAGATGAAGCTGCTACATCTACCACCCTTATATTTTAATTAAGGCATTTATCTTCAACCCTTATGTAAGGGAATTTGGCAGCTGAGCTAAAAACTCCCAAAGGGAAATAAAACAGGCCCATTACCCATGAGCTGCTCTGGGCTCCCTGTAATTGTGCGCAGCCTGTGTGGTTTGGTGGGTGATACATTTTGAGAAAACACCTGAAGCCATCTCGCCACAAAGTTTAATGACCTTGACTCATTTAGTGTGTGAAATATTTCAGCATCTTGTGGAATACAAATGGCACTATGGAAGCCATCATCTGGCAGATAATGGAGCCAGTAGACTTTGAACAAAGCTCTGATTGTTACAGCTCTTGGGCTGAAGGGGACAGGGAAGGAGGAGTCTATAATCATCTTGCTCCCCGTGTATAACTTGGGGCCCTGGGACTCTTTACTGAAGCTGTTGAGTGACCATGCTTTCTCCAGACCCTGAATCTGGAAGGCAGAGAGTCTAGACACTTGAAGAGAGGAAGTGAATGGGGAAGAGCAGAACCACGTGAAGATTTGCTCCTGAAACTACCCTTTGGGCCATTTTTATTTTAAGTTATTCCCATCACATTCAAAGGGAAGCCAATGAAAATAATAAAGAAAGGAAAGGGGATGTGACAAAGGTGTTGTAATCGTCCTGAGTTCTTCATTCTCATCCCTCCCCTGGGGCCTCTCACTTGTACTCTTGAGAAGCTCCTGGATGGAGGCATGTCTCAGATGCACCCTTCCTCATTCTTGCCCTTTCTTAGGTCCAGGTGAGTGTGGTGTGATATGGACTGGCCCCCAACATTTTTCCTTTTGTCCTGGGCCACTTGGCCACTGACTTGGTTCAAGTCCTGGATCCGGTGGCTTAAAACTCACACCGGGCACATGTGTGTGTGTGCCCAACATCCCGAGAGGAGAATGGAGGAGAAAGGATTGCGGTGCGGCCATCCTCCCCCCCCACCCCACCCCCCCACCCCCAGGGCAGGTAATTTTTTGCTTTCTAAACCTCTTCAAAAAAAAAAAAAAAAAAAAAAAAAAAGAAGATGCTTGTTGTTCTGGAATCCTTATTCTCCCTCTTTCTTGAGGGTTAGGAAGTGGGCATGGCAAGGACCAGTGTTAACCAGGCATATGAGAAGATGGATAAGCCATATAAAGAAAGAAAGCAGATCTTTACAGCGATTTATGGAGAACTGTCTGCCTACAGACCTGGATTGCTCAGGCTGGGACTGTTAGTTGAATGCAAAATATTTGCCTTCCCAAAGCTTCTGTGAGGCTGCCTTGTTGTAGTAGCTTAGTCTTTCTCCTAACGCTATGGTTTCTATGGTCTGGTCTCTGACCAGTAGCATGAGCACCACCTAGGAATGTGCTAAAAATGCAAATTTGGGGCTGGGTGGTGGCACATCAGGAAAGTGTAATGCTCTGGGAGACTGACTTATGGGAGAGAGAGCCTCAGGTGCACATCAGGTGTACTCAGGAGACCTCCCCCCCAGTACATCATCACAGGAATGCTTGTCATCCAGGGCTGGCTGAGGCTGAGGACGGATGGAAGCAGCAAGACCTCATTGAGAGTTCTCTTTCTCTTTCAGAAGGAATAAGTAAAGAAACATTTTGAAAAAATGTAAATGCTACTGCATCAGACTACTGAAATTCCAGGAATGGAGCCTAGCAATCTGTGTTCATTCTGAGAGAATTCTAAATTGGCATACAGTTGTAAGAAATCACACAGTGATATCCTTTGAATGCTTTCCCCAGTTTTCCCCAATGGTAACATTTGGCAAAACTATAGAAGAACAAGGACATTGACATTTAGTCAATGAACTGTTCTCATTCCGATTTACCTGGTCTTACTTGTATTTAAACGTGTGCTGCATATATTAAGTTCTGTACCATTTAATCACATGTATATCTACCACTACAGTCAAAATCTCCAACAGTCCCAACACCAGCACATCCCTGATGTTACCTTCCATGACCACACCCACCATTCTCCCAGAGCAATTGGCTTTTAACAAGCACTCCAGTTGATTCTGAGGTGTTAGAGCTTGAAATACAGGGATGTCCCATTTTATAAAAAATAGTTGTTACCTGGGTTTTTGCACTGGCATTGTGCCAAGCACTGAGTTACAATGCTTCACAAATGTCATCTAGTTTGACCTTTCGAGCAGCCCTGTGAAGTGGGTACTATAATTACCTTCCATCACAGTACTGAGTGCCCACTATACGGCAGGGGATGTAATGGCTAAGGTGACAGAAATAATAGCAGGCAAAGCGGCCAGTAGTGGCACAGTGGGAAAATGCAGCCCTGCAAGCTTGACCCACTTTTGAAGTTTTCGGGTTCATGCTGGAGACCTCCCTGAGAATGCCAGGCACACATGTGCCTGAGATCCAGGACTGGCTGAGATTGGGGGTGGGTCACAGCAAATAAATAAATAAATGACTTAAAAAAGAATAGGCAAAGCCCTGATTCGAATCCACGAATCAGATGCTTTACTCACTAGTTGACACTGAATTTATGGTCTCGCATAGAAGCATAAACAGGAGCACCTGTCTCATTGAGTAGTTCAGGGATGCCTCCCTTTGAGCATTTCTTCACTCTTCCTAATAAAATTTTAATCCATGAAAGTATGATACTTTAGTACTCCTGGTTGATGGCCAGACACACAGTGAGACTCAACAAAGCCTTAAAATGGTAGTGTTGCAGAACTAAAATAACAGTTTAGAAATTTTCCAGCTGAACAGTTCCTTTTGTGGAGGAGAAAAGTGAGGCCAGGATGGGCAGGTTTCCTATCATGGGGTGGGACTCTGGGGGATAGGCTAACCAGCAGATTGAAGTGGATGGAAGCTGAGAGATAGGACCTCAGGCCAGCTGGGGGAGGGAGCTAATGAGTAAAGGGCCCTTGGGGTTTTGGCTTTTAGTGAAACCACTTGGACATCTGGAAGCCCAGTGGGCAGCAGTGGGCCCTGGGTCTAGCAGGTCGAGTGTCCTGGCCTAGTTCTGGGCTCCTGTCAGGTACTGGAATTGAATTACTGAGATACAAACCAGTTAAATCCTGGGTAGCCTGAACCCCCCAACCCCTGCCATAGGGTGTGTATGCTCGTTGGAGAGGGACAGAGAGAGAGGAAAAGTGAGAAATCACCTCCCAGAGGGGATGCCCCACTCCAATCCCTTCTCTTCCATTCTCCTCTTGGGATTTTAGGCATGCATGCACATACACCTGGCATGATTTTCAAGCTGCTAGATCCTGGACTCAAACCGGGCTGGCCATGTGGGAGTCCAGTGCCTTAACTACCATTCCATTTGCTGGCCCCAAACTGAGCCTTTAAAAGGACTCTCAAGTTTTCTTCTTTGCTTTTTTCTTTTTGTTTTCATTATTTTTTAAAAAGAGATTTTTGCTAAAGGGTGTGTGCACTTGCCAAAGAAACTAAGAGAGACAGAGAGACAGAAAGTGAGAGATCATCCCCGAGGGGGATGGCCATGTCACAATTCTGTCTCCTCCATTCTCTTCTTGGGATTTTGGGCATGCATGTACATGTGCCTGGCATGAATTTTAAGCTGCCGGGTTTGGTACCCAAATTGTGGATGGGAGTCCAGTGACCTAACCGTTATGTCTGCTGGTCCTTTTTTTTTTTTTGACAGAGTCTTGCTGTCATAATATCTTGTCTCAGTCTCTCAGCTGCAACTTTAGGTACATCCCATCACACTTGGTTCTTTCAGACAGGGTCTTGTTATGTTGCCCACCTGAAACTCACAATCCCTCCTGCCTTGGCCTCCCAAGTCGCTGAGATGACAGTTGCACGTCATTCTAGATTGGACCGGGAGTAAAATCCAGGCCTCCCATGTGATCTCAGCTTCTGGAACAGAGTGTCTTAGCAACAAGCACTGGGGCTGGGCCCTCCAATTTAATTCTGAGTGTATTTGTTGGGTCTGAAGAATCCAGCTTTATATTTTGGTCTATTAAGAAGAGCCCTGCCATGGGGGCAGGGGAGGAAAGTTCTGTCATGGGTGGAAGAGACCTCACACATTCTACATCCTATTTTTCACCAATTGAGTACCATCCATGTGACTGGCATTGAGCAAAACAATTGCTACACATTGTCTAAGTTACTCCCATTTGACCATCACAACAGCCTCCCATGACAGACCTGTGCCATTCTCTGTGCACACTTTGGGGAAGCAAAAGGAGAGGCCCAAGTATCTGATTCAGATCAGGTCTGGGACTATGTCCCACCCACCATGCCACACACCACAAGGAGCTAGCAGAACGCTGATGAATACTCCCTGGTTTACTTGAAAAGTCAAATCATCAAGTCCCCAAAGTGGAGTCAATTCTTGCAAATAAATACTGTTTTGACAGATACTGGGAATTTACTGAGGGCATAGTAGTCCTGTTTCCCACCTAGCCCTACTTTAAAAAGCAGTTATTTTTCAAAAGTCTCATTTTGCTGTGACACCATTTTTGGCTTCCAGTTAATAAACAAAGTGAGGCCCAGAGAGGGCAGATGATGGGCCAGGCTCATACAGCCAGGAGCACCATAGCTGGGATTTGAACCTGAGTGGGAACAACTCTGGAGTACGACACTCTCCCCACTACCACATGGCTCCTTGCCTTATTAGGCACACAATGTAATTAAGTGCTCTGGACTTCCCGTAATTCAAAATACAGTTGACACCGCAATCTACCCAAGACACCATCCATAAGGCGGCAATGACAGACAAGCTGCCCTCGTGATGAGTGTGTGATCCTATCAGTCTGATCCATCATGGCCATTATGTGCACGGTATCTCTATTATCTCCCCCACAGACGTATTTACAGCAATATTAAGAGGGAGATGAAGGGATATATTATCTTCCTTACGTACGACATATCTTATACACCCATGCCCCATCATAGCTCAGACGATGCCAGACAAGGCAGGCAGCGGCACATTGACAGAGGGGAGCCATTCTATTAGTGTAACGGGGGAAGACCATACCCTGCTCATGTGTACAGCACTTGACAGTACATAAAGCACCTGACCACGCGTGAGTTCCCCTGAGCCTTATAAAACTCCTTGCTATGGGAGGGGATCATGATGGCTGTTACCACCCCCATTTCGCAGATGACCAAACTGACACTCAGAGGGGTCAATGATTTGCTTTTGATGACACCCTCGAGGACTAGTGGAAGCAGGAATTAAATCTGTATCTTCTTATTTCGTATCCCTGAGGTTCTTAAATTTCCAGCCATCATTGGATAGTCATTCATTCATTCATTCATTCATTTACTCATTCATCTAACACATACTCAATGAACACCACCCTGAGTCCAACACCACTTCTGGTGCTGGGGAGAAATGATGAAGGAGATTACATATGCTCCCTGCTCTCACAGAGTCCAGAGCAGGGGTCTCCATCAGGACATTGTGTCAAGTCTGGAGACATTTATGGCTGTCACTGGGGGATGTTACTGGCATCTGGAGAGGAAATTGCCCTACAATACGAAGGACAGTCACTTTCCTAAATGCCAGTGATGCTGAAGCTGAGAAATCCTAGCCAAGAGTACATTGAAGATGAAATTAATCAAATTACCACCCTGATGAGGATAAGGTTACAGACATTAGTTACCTGAAGCGAGAATGTACAAACAGCAACAACTAATAACTCATGAACCAGACTGTTCAAGTGCCACTTACCTCTCTTAACTCAGTCCTTGGAACAACCTTACGAGATTGGCATTGCAATTGCCTTGCCTCATAGAGAAGGAACAAGCTCAGATTGGTTGTGTCCTTTGCCCTGGGGCACACTGTCATAAGGGTTGGACTGGGATTGGAAGCTAGATTGCAGCTTCTATACTTTTAGCCACTACAGTTGTACTCCTTGTAAGACAAATGAGCTTGCTGTGCTGTGGAGGTTGAGGGAAGGTTGACGGAGGGAGGGACACCGGACATGAGATGTAAGGCACCCTAGGGAGTAGGAGGAAGAGGGGAGAGCATTCAGTAAGAGCAAATGGCATGTGCAAAAGCCATGTGGCAAGAGGCCGTGGGGCACAATTAAGAAACCCATCAAAAGTTAATGTGATGGAGTAGGCATAGAGCCTGGGTGGGGGATTCTGAGGCCTGACTTAGTGTATGAAAAGCCCACTCTGGCTGCTGAGTGGAGAGAGGGCTGAGAGGGGCCAGATTAGAGGAGGGACAGTGTAGGAGGCAACTGCACTACTGAGAGGTCAGATGACCTCTGTGGAAATGCAGAGAAGTGGAAATGCAGAGAAGCGGACAGATCCAAGAACTACTTAGGTGGTGAAACTGTCAAGATGTGGTGATGGATTGGAAGCTGGGGCAGGGTGATGGGTAATGCATTGCTCACCTCTGGGTGCCTGACCTTCTCATGAATTAGCCCAGAGGATGTTTGTGGACAGCTCTGGAGGCAGCTGGGAAGAGTTGCTGGCCTCACCCATCCCTCCTTGAACCTGAAGGACCCCTGTCCCTGCTCGAGGTCTCAGCTGCAAGGCACAAGAGCAATAATGATGCTGCTCTGCATTGCTGACAGCCCTCTGTTTGTGCTCTCAGATGCCTCTAACTCACAGATAATTAATGTCAACCGGCTGTCACCGCACCCCAGCTAATCAGTGTGTGGGGGGAGCACACTGGTCGATGAGCAGCCCGGGGATCTGTCAGACCCAGGAAAGGGCGCATCACCTGCCAAGTCATGAATTTTAGCACATGCCTGTTTGCTTTGGGAGCATGACAGTCTTCATCCCCTGGGAAACAGACATTTAAAGCCACATCTGCAGGTCTGGACCCCCGTGCTGGACAGAAGGTGGGGATGGGGGTAAGTTTGCTCCTGCCAAGTGTAGATGCGGCTCCACCTTTCCCCATGTATAAACCACAACTTCCCATGGGTCATATTTCAGACTTAATGGCTATGTTAAACATTTAGATAATGAAGTGGGTTTGTACAGGTTTTTAGTGCTTTCTGCACATACCCTGAGACACCTGTAGCTCCCCAGGCATGCCAGTCTTTGCCATTTCCCTGTCCATGTGGTTCTTTCTGTCAGGTCGCAATCTCTTTTTTTTTTTTTTTTTTTTGGAGAGGTTTTCACTATAGGGCGCATGCGCTCGCCAGACACAGAGAGAGAGACATAGAGACAGAAAGCAAGAAATCACCCCCCAGGGGGTATGGTCACGCCGCAATCCCTTCTCCTCCATTCTCCTCTCGGGATCTTGGGCATGCACACACACGCGCCCGGCGTGAGTTTTAAGCCACCGGGTCCGGGACGCGAACCATGGTCGACCACGTGGGAGTCCAGCGACATAGCCATTACGCTAACTGCTGGTTCCCAGGTCGCAATCTCTTCATCTTCAATTTCCCTCCTCCTAAAGCCCATACCCTTTATCACATGATCCATGAAATACTCTTTGTCACATGATCCACGAAGTGAACTTCTATGCATTTTTTAACACTCTACTTTCCAAGAAGCTAGGCTCTGCCTTGTGTGTTTCACCAACATGTTGTGTAAAAACCTCTAGGACATCCATTCCTTCATTTGTTCATTCATGAGATCAGCACTGAGCTCCTACTGGCTGTAGGCTCTGTGCAAGGTCAAAATGGTAATCAGCAAGACAGACACAATTCCTCTTGAAGCACTCAGTCTATAGGGTACAGCAGCATTAAATAATGATACGAAGTGTGGATTAATTGCATGTGATCAGTTTTTCTTTCCACGCTGCATTTTTTTGTTATCCATTTCCATTTCTATGGCCCTGAGTCCATGGGAATCTTTCTGAGGTTATGGACCATTTGATTTATGTCTGAATTTTCAGTTCCAGCACAGTATATTCACAGTGAATATTTTAAAAAAGAATGAATGGAGTAATTGAGAATTTGACTCACATAGCCAGGGTGATTAATATTTCTTCACCACAAGATAAGCTGTGAAGGCACCAACATAGTCATGTTTAAAGGAGTATTCAGAGGCATTGGATAGCATCTAGACAAAAGGAAGGTCCCTCCTGTGGGGGTCTGATCACTTAGGCAAAAACCCAGAGACAACCAGTGCAGGCATTGGTTATATACTTGGTGCAGCGTCAGGGTATTCGAGATTGAACTTTCCCTCTGAGAGTATCAGGCTGAACTCTAGGGGTGAGAGTCAGAGTAGGGAGAGCAGAGACCATTCACCTGCTGGGAAGAGCCAAGGAGCATGAGCTTGCCCATCAGGGTGGCAAAAGGTAACTAAAAGGGAAGAGACAGCAAGAGAGTGAGAGGTTTATAGAGGTATTTAAAGAGATAGCAAGGGTGTCTGGCCTGGGACCCTGCGTTTCCAGTTGGAAGAGGCAACCTGAAGAGCTATTAGTGTGAAACAGGTGTGCTACTCAGTGAGCCTATGCCACGTGTCTCATAGGAAAGGGTGTGAGAGTGTGCCTTTGTGTTAGGAGCAGATGGACCTATGATTAAGTCCTGGCCTTGGCCTCCTAATAGCAATTGTGCAAGAGTAAGAAAGTCATTTTACTTCTTTGGTCCTTAGTCTTCTCCTTTGTAAAAAGGGGAAATAACACGTAGATGACCTTCAAAGTGCTGGACAAACAGGTGCTGCACATTTGTAAACGACTGAAGCCTGGTGCAGTGCACTGAGTCAGTGACTGGAGAGTGGGGAAATGGGTTGCTGTCGGCTGCATGTGCAGGAACTAGGCAGGCTGGAACCAAGGAGGTCTCCAATACAGAAGGAGGACCTGCCGAAATGAGGAAGCAAGTGAGTGGACTGACTGAGCAGCACTCCTGGCTCAGCTTCTGACTGCACATCCCAACCCATTTAGAAACCCTAGGGGAATCTGCTGCAGGACTGAGCTCTGACTTCTGGTGTCTTCCAGCCCTGGTGCCTGGAATTTTCGGGGTCTCAACAGGAGTAAATCCCACCTGTCATACTTTTTTCTTCCCTGCTCGAAGAGGCTCCTCATTCATTTTCTTTCTCTTCTTGTCAGTCAACTGACCCTTTTGAGAATGGTTTTCTTGCTGGTTTCTACCTTAGGGCTGGCATTACAGAAATGCAGTGACAGACTAAAGGCCTTTCTCTCAAAACATCCAATCAGGTGGTGGAGACAGTATGGAGGTGATTGTCATACAACATGCAAACACCACAAATGTGATCACAGGGATATTGCTAAACTGAACTACCATACGATCCAGCAACAACACTAATGGGCATTTATCCGAAGTAAGTGAAATCAGTAGGTAGAAGAGGTACCTGCACTCCGATTTTATTGCAGCATGATTCATACTAGCCAAGACAGGGAGTCAACCTAAGTGGTTGGCTGAATAAAGAAAAAATAAAATATGATACACACACACACACACACATGTTTATAATTTAGCCTTTGCAAAGAAGGAAATCCTGTCATTTGTGATAGGATAGATAAACTTGGAAGACATTATTTTAATAAAAATAAACCAGATGCATAAAGACAAATACTACATGCTACCACATATATGTGTAACTTAAGAAGTTGAACTCACAGTGACAGAGATTAGAATTATAATTACCAGGAGCTGGGGTTGTGGGTGGTAACTGGAGAGTTGTTGGTTGAGTGATACAAAATTTCTGTTAGACAGGAGAAATAAGTTCAAGAGGTCTATTGCACAATATAATAAGTATAGTTAATAACTATGTACACATAAACATGAAAATCGCTAAGGGATTTTAAGTGTTCTTACCACACAGAAATAAGCACATGGACATAAGGCAAACATTGGGACCAACAGATGATGTAATGGCTATGTCACTGGACTCCCATGTAGACGACCATGGTTCAAGTCCCGGACCTGGTGGCTTAAACTCACGCCGGGTGCGTGTGCGTGTGTGCCCAAGATCCTGAGAAGAGAATGGAGGCGAAGGGATTGTGGCATGGCCATCCCCCCTGGGGGGTGATTTCTTGCTTTCTATCTCTCTGTCTCCCTCTGTCTTTCTGGTGAGCATACAAGCCCTATAGCAAAAACCTCTCAAAAAAAAAAAAAGGCATATATTAACTAACTAGATTTAGTCATTTCATTGATTTCATTGTGAACACATGTTTTAAAACAACATGTTAGGACACAAAAGCCCATTGAAGGGTGACCATTTAACGACATAGGGAGAAGATGACCATCTATAAGTCAAGGAGAGAGGCCTCAAAAACCTAACCCTGCTGATGACTTGATCTCAGATATCTAGCATCTGAAGTGTAAGAAAATAAATGTTTGTTGTTTAGGGAAAATAATACATATAGCTAACATCGTAGGTACTGTTTACCACATCCTCGGGGAGATGGGCAGACTGTGTCCCAGAGAGGTTAGTTCATGTGTCCAAGATTATCCAACACCTATTATTCGGGTGTGCCTGACACCAAGATCCATGCTTTTAGTTCACCAGTATGATGCCCAGCCTCTTCATGGCTCCTCATTCATTTATGCTTTCATTCATTTGCTAAGTATTTATTGAACACCTACGAGGTGTTAGGTACCATGCTAAGATCTGGTGCTGCAATAGAAAAAAAAAAAGGGATCTACAATTCTGCCTTATTCAGGGAGCTTGCATTCTAATTAAAGTGCTTTGGGAGAGTAAACTCTTTCTAGGTGACGTAGTTACAGAGGAGGTGATTGTAAAGGTGGAGGCTTCTGAAACATCCACAGAAGGATTCCTGGTAAAATATGGAGATACGTGTGTGGGCATGAAGCTGAGCAGTCATTGCGGGAAGTGGGAACAAGTGCAAAGGTTGGGGAATATAGTTACAGAATAATAAGAATTCTTTTCTTCCTTCCCTCCTTACTCTCTTTTCTTTTATTTCTGAACAGATGATATATTCATGTAATTTAAAAATCTAAAGGCAAAAAGGCAGGTGCATAGAGGAATGTCTGTCCCCTCCCAACCCATCCTTCATTCACCCGCTTCCCATCCTTCTCCTCGTTCCCTCCTCTCCATACAACCACTTCCTTGTGTCTCCAGACTGGCTTTATGCAAATGCAAGCACTATGAGTATTTTTTTGTTGTTGTAGTTGTTGCCCTTCTTATATTTCAGAGGGAACAGACTATCCCTACTATTCTGGAGAAAGACAAGAATTTAATGCAGTATAGGTTTGGGAGACCTGGGCAGCAGGGAGCAGTAAGTTGAGATTAGTTTGAGAAGAGCCTTCAAGGCCACACCAAGGACATTTTGGGTGTGAGCATGTGATAGGCCATTTCTCAAGTTTTGTCTAAGTTCTGACACTTTGAAAGCAACTGTGAACCCAGCCTAAATTATCAGGAGCTGTCTGGTTGGTTTCATTGAAAACAAAACAACAGCTACCACCCACCCTCACCCCCACCAAAAATTAAGAAAAATGAAGCTTGCATCAAAGGTAAGCACCATGAATTTGTATCATATTGAGAACTAGCTGCCTCTCCTGTTTTCTCCTTAATTTATTTTCTGGAAAACATTCACTGACATACAGAATAGCTCTCTTCCCTTTGTCAGCATTCAGCCCTTGAAACCAAATTGCTGGCTAAAAATAATGTATTTTTATTAAAAATCATTTTAAGTTGGTGCCTATTTCTAAGACAGATTCACATATGGATAACCATCCAGTATTGCTTGTTATAGATAAGTGATGAATTATTTTAATCAGAAATGGATTTAACAGCACTGCAAAAATAAATTTGGGAGATTTTTCACAATCTGGTTGTCTTTTCTGATTCTTCATATTTAAATTTAGTATTCAATGAAGACTAATAGTGACTACTGGACATTTAATCAAACGTTCCCAAAACAGATTCAACCCACTCATAATAAAGATTGACATTCTCTCCAGTCATTCTGGGACATGTCTCTAACCTCAAGGTACAGATTTACATGGGAAAATATGTGCACAGAAACTTTTTTCTCTGCCTCCAGCAGGCATCTTTGGCCATGCCCTAGAGGGGCACATTGCTGTACTTAGCCAATCACCAAACACCGAGTGGAATTTGATGCCTGAGGTGCCAGGCACTGCATCTGGCACTCAGAAAGGATTCCGTTCTGCTGTGGGTTTCCCACCAAATTTGAGTCAAGGCAGGGAAGATGTCAGAAGGTCCTCTATTTCTCATCAGCAATGCGCAGAACTGAGCCTTGTTTTCTTTCTTGTCTCAGAATGAAGCCTCTGTGTAGCATTTGGAGGCAGAAGTGGCAGGTACAGGGATATAGGAAAAGCTGAAAATCCAGAAACTGGATGAAGGGTCTTCAAAGGTTCATGGAAAAAGTCTATCATGAAAAAAACTAGGTATGAATTTCAAAAGATTTCTGTACTCAAAGAAATATATTTTTATATATTATATATATATATATATATATATATATATATATATATATACATACATACATACATACATACATACATACATATAGCCATGGTGCAGTCCCTTCTCCGCCCATTCCCCTCTTGGGATTTGGGGCAGGCACGCACATGCACCTGGCATGAGTTTCAAGCCTCTGAATCTAGAACTTGAATGGCTGGCCACATGGGAGTCTAGTACCTTAACCACTACACCATCTGCTGGCCCCAAGAAATTCATATGTGAATTCCATTTTCCCTTGAACTTTTTCAAGTCACCTTATATATAAATTAGGGGGGCTTTGAGTGTAAGGATAGAACAGATTAGGGGTGTTCTAAGACATGAGTAGATGGACATGGCAGTACACATCATGGGATGGCTGGTGGTGTAATGTAGAAGTGTCAGCTGGCACTCGCATATCGTTATTACTTCCCTAATTTCACTCAGTTCCTTAACTAGCAAAGAGAGTGAATCTCGGGCTCATAGCTTCTATCTGGCTATGATAGTTAGACAAAATACATGTTTAATTTTCATGTTGTATTTGTCTTTATGGACACTTTTTACTGGTGGCATGTAATATCAGCTTTCATTTATGGTGGTAATAAAGAATGTCCTCTAAAATATATTCATTTGAGAAAACGAATGGGTCAATTTAATGATAACATGGGGGCTGGCAGTGGCACAGTACTAATGGAATGCCTTATGAGACTGGCCCACATGGGAGAGTTCTGGGCTCATGTCTGGAGACTCCCCTGAACATGCCAGGTATGTGCATCCCTCTGTCTGGGCCTGGCTGAAGCTGGCAGAGGATCGCGGTATAAAGACCCAGTTGGAGGATGCTACCCCCGTCTATATTTCTTGCTCATGGAAGACAAAAATTAAAGATAGTATGTTAATAATGAAATAGAGAGTATAAGAACGGCAAAAGCCACGAAGATGGGATTCAGTCAAGTAAATAAATTTTATTCACATTGGCTTCTCGGGCAGGGAAGATGATATGAAACATTTATTGGACATCTATTTTTAAAAAAGATTTAATTTATTATTGTTATTTTAAATTTAACCAGAGAGAGAGAGCGAAAGAGAGGGAAGGTGAGCCAGCAAGCCACCAGGTCTGGGATTTGAACCACAGTTGGCCATGTGAGAGTCCAGTGCCTTAGTCACCACACCACCTGCCAGCCCCAGCTCCTCAACCACCATACCACCTGCCAGCTCCCATTTTGGTATCTTACATAAAGTAATCAAACTCCAGCAAGTTGAACTCAAAGAATAAGGCCGATACCTGCCCTCGCCTGCTTGTGTCTTTCTAAGTCACTTCTCAATAGGTTGCCTGGGACAGGGCCACAAGCAGCACATGATGGCACCCCACTGCCTACCTCTGCCAGCTTGACTTGCATCAGGTGTCAAGACCTCTGACCATGAGGGTGAGGCTTGTCGTGGCTTTGTTCTAGGGGTTCATGGGAATGAAGGGTCTTCTTTCCAGGGATCTGGCTGTTTCTGGAATACAGAGCACTCAGCAGGGTCTTCTACACCTTTTCCTAGGAAACCAATATCATCAGCTTTTGTTGATCAAGACATCTCTGTGAGTTGATGGGGCTGACATTAGCAGCTGGGATTAATATGTTTTTTTCCTCCTTCCATTTATTTGGAGAATCTCATTAAGGCAGGTTTCCTTCAGGAAATTGATGCTTTAATATTCTGCGTTGTCAGCTGAGGGCCCGAATTTTATTTCTTGAATAACATTTAATTAAATGTGCAGGCTCCCTTTCCCTGATGCATCAGTGATCACGGCACTGGGCCCACCTCCACTGCTCTTTGGAAAATCAGCAGAAAGCGAAGTAGGGCCAAAGCCCTGCTGGACAGTTAAGTTTATGGCTGTGCCTCTGTAACAATCAGTGCCCAGGGTCCTGCAGATGCGCATTATTTTGGGGCACTTGACTAAGGCATGACTGCTTTGCAAATGCTCGTTCCTATACTGTAACTTTCATTTTGTGTGAGAGACAGCCCAAAGGGGGCTCTTCTAGACAAGGAGTTGACCACCTAGGCCAAATCTGGCCCTTGGCTCATTTTGGTAAATGAAGTTTTACCAGAACACAGTCACATCCATTTGTGTATCTGGCTGCCTCGATGATGTGACACCAGAGTTCTAGACCCTATGGCAAGGCGGCAGAGGACTGGAACAGGGCCAGGCAACAATGCAACAGGCCTACATGGGAGAGGCCCTGGGCTCATGTGCCAGGACCCCCTAAACATGCCATGTGA
This sequence comes from Tupaia tana, assembly GCA_026018925.1. Taxonomy (NCBI): domain Eukaryota; kingdom Metazoa; phylum Chordata; class Mammalia; order Scandentia; family Tupaiidae; genus Tupaia; species Tupaia tana. Next base: position 63,161,148 of record JAKSZU010000016.1, read on the forward strand.
GCACCATGTGCCTGTGATCTGAGCCAGCTGACTGGGGACAGATCAAGGTGTGAGGACTTTATTGGGGGGTTTATCCCACCTCATGGGAAAAAAAAAAAAAAAAAAAAAAAAAAAAAAAAAAAAACACAAAAAACTTTACAAAAAAGAGCCAGACTATTTTGGGGGCAATCTTGACATGCTTTAGGCTGAGTGTCTGCTGCATGCTAAACACTCTGTACATTTGATCTCCCTTCAAGTACTTGAACAAATATTTATGGAACATCTACTAAGAACCCAATGTAGTTCTAGGTGCTGATGATGAAATGCCGAACAAGACGGGATACTTCAGCCTTATTCGCCGAAGGACAAAGAAAGATGATAACCAGGTTCACATATAAACATGTAAGCGAGGGGGTTTCAGATAGCTACACAGGCCACGGACAAAATAAAAGCAGGGTGATAAAGCACGGCAGTATGTACGCGTGGAGTATTAGGTAAGGGGGTCAGGGAGGGCTCTCTGGGGCAGTGAGATTTGAGCTGAAATTTGAATGATGAGTAGGAACCAGCTAGAGGAAGATTTGTAGGAAGAGCACTCTGGTGGGGGTGACAGGGTCAGCTAGAAGGGCGGGGTGAGAGCCGGAGCAGAGTGGCCAGTGTGTCTGGGAAGGAGGGAGCAAGGGGAAGTGGATGTCGGAAGTGAGGTTAGGAGGTGGGGAGGGATCCTGCATTCACAGACCTAAAATTGAAGCCTAAGACCTAAGACTGAGGACTTCTATTCAGGGCTGTATATCCTGTGCTGTGGAGTTTGGGCTTTATGGTACAGGGCATATCCAGCCTGGGAATACTGATCTAATAGACTTGGCGGGGGGGGGTGTTTGTATGCAATAATTTCGGGGGTATTTTTTGCTTTTCTTTTTTTAAATGAACAAACTTTATTTTTAGGTCAATTTTAGTTCACAGTAAAATTGAGCAGAAGGAACAAAGATTTCTTATACCTGTTGGCTCCCTGTTCTTGGGCTAGGTATCTCTAAGCAAGTTAAAATATCTTTGGTCCTCAGTTTCTTTCTTTTTTTTCAGAATTATTTATTTAATTTTATTTATTATTATTTCTTAATTTGCTATAGGACATGTGTGCTTTATCAGAGGTAGAGAAAAAGAGAGAGAGAGAGAAAGGGCAAAAGCAAGCCACCCGGTCTGGGACTGGAATCATGGTCGGCTATGTGGGAGTCTAGCTCCTTAACCACCACACCACCTGCCAGCCCTGGGCCTCAGTTTTAAATCTGTAAAGTGGAAAGGTAATGGTTCCTACTTGAAGACGACAAAATGCAGTAAGGTACCTAAGGAGTTTGTAAATTTTTGAGAAATACAAGGGGACTTCAAAATGTTTGTGGAAAACTGGAATTAGAATGTACATTTATTTTAATGCAAAATGTTGAAATCCATGCATAATTTTTCATAATATGCATTTCCATGAACCTTTTGAAGACCCAGGTATTTGTCTCTTCTTGTCACTTCCACTTCTCTGTGGAAAGAGAAAGGGGATGTGGAGGATGGAAGAGGCACAGGACAGTAGCTTGTACAACCCCCACAAGGTCAAGGCTGTATAGGGACTTCCCTCAGAACTCCGTAGAGTCAAGTCCCTGAGGACAGAAGGGCTTTGGTTGGTTTTGCCTGGGCCTTTTAGGGAAACAACTTCCCATTCCAACCTGCAAAGAGTGGAGAACTGCAGAAATATAGGAAGGGGAGTAAGAAATCTCCTGCTGTCTTTCTCAGATAAGAAGAGGGAAACCAAGATGGGAGGTTCTTATCCTAATTCTCAGCAAAAACTGAGTCCTAAGTCCTCAATCTTAGGTCTTAGGCTTCAATTTTAGGTCTGTGAATGCAGGAAGAGATCACTCACAAGGCTTTGACTCATACTTCTGAGTGCATGTATGTGGCATAGAATGTGTCCTTAATGGAGGAGGCTCCCCTAGCTGGCTGTGCAGGTACGCATGAGAATCGCCCAGGCAGTCTTCATAATGTACCTGATAATGTTCAATGCCTGGGCCTCACTATGGCAGTTGAATCTGTTTGTGGGGAGAGGGCAACACTTGGATGTCAATATCTCTAAAAGGTTCTGTAGATTTTTTCAACGTATAGTGATCAAAGTGGCTACGACTTAACTACAAAATCGGAGCATGATTGATGAAGACAGGAGGCCCTGTGGGTCACAAATTTCCATAATGTCCTTTCTCCCTCTCTTTTCCTTCCTTCCTTCCTTCCTTCCTTCCTTCCTTCCTTCCTTCCTTCCTTCCTTCCTCCTTTCATCCCTTTTTATCCACTTAAAATATTACTGATCACATATTACAATGTCTGATACTATGCTAGGTGCTGAGCATACAGCAGTGCACAGGCTAAGCAAAATGCCAGCCTGGTAGAACCTACATTTTGGAGGGCAGAAGACAGAAATGAATCTCATTATCACACCATAAACACGTCATTAGGAAAGGTGATAGTTGAGAAGCCTTGAGAGCCAGAGGGCCTCTTGTCTAACAGGGAGGGGGGAGAAGGCTTTCCAGAGGAAATTATATTGAACTGAAGTCCAGAGGATGCGTGGGTGTCAATCAGGTGTTTGTCAGCCCTGCTACATGTAGCAGTGGGCCTTCCACCCCAAGGCTAGCACGTCTGGGCAAGATAATTTTCTTTCTATCTTTATCTCTTTCTTTTTAAAAAATAGTTATAGAGTATATGTGCTTGCCAGAGAGAGGGACACAGAGAGAGAGAGAGGAGAGAGAGAAAGTGAGTAATCACCCACCAGGGGAGAGGGCCATGCTGCAATCCCTTCTCCATTCATCTCTCAGAATTTGGGGCTTGCTTGCATGTGCACGGGGCATATTTTTCAAGCTTTCAGGTTGAGGACTTCAGCAGTGCAGCTGACCACGTGTGATCCAGCCCCTTAGCCACCACACTACCAGGCTAGACCAAGGTCATTTTCAACGTTGAGTTCCTAATGAACATAAAGCTACCAGGCAACAAGACTGAAAGTATAGTTTGTTATTTATCTTTTCTTTATTTCTTGTTGCTACAATGCTATTTCTCTCTCTCTCTCTCTCTCTCTCTCTCTCTGTATGTACATGTGTGTGTTAAAATGAGGTTGGCATTTACAAGGGCAGTTTTGGGAAAAATGGTGAAATGGCTATCCTTGACATTTGGCCTAGTTTAGGACTGTGGGAAGGGAATGTTTCATCCCATTTTGTTGGGGAAGGCAGTGAGTGACTTATGGCAACTCCCAATTTCAGCCTTTCTTTTCCTAATTTGGGCTATTGATGTGCAGGGTTTTCTTTCATCTGGTTAGAGAGACATTTCTATTTTATATCTGCACATCAGAAAGTAAACAAGTATAATCCTGAAACAGAGAAGAGTTGTCACTGAGAAGACCTTTAGTTGCTGAATAATCACCCTTCTCTACCAAGGATATGTAATCTTTTTATTACAAGCAAATAGAGATTTTAGTTTACTTTATTTAGCATACAGTCAGAACTTATTAACTTCATGTAAAACATGAAGACTGTTACTTTTTTTGAGAGAGATTTTTTCCTATAGGGTGCCAGAGAGACAGAAAGAGACAGAAAGTGAGAAATCACCCTTCCGGGTGGATGGCCAAGCCACAATCCCTTCTCTTCCATTCTCCTCTCAGGAGTTTGGGCATGCATGCACATGTGCCCAGTATGATTTTTAAGCCTCCAGGTCCGGGACTCAAACAATGGTCGGCTACATAGAAGTCCAGCAATGTAACTATTATGCCATCTGTTGGTCATGGACATTGTTAAATTTTAATATTAAGAGCCTCAGGCATTATTTTGAGGATTTTTCCCAGATTCTCCCAGGAGATTAGGTAGTGGGAAAATGACAGAAGGGCATTCCAGATGGTAAGAACAACATATGCTAAGGCCCTGGGGTAGGAGGAACCGTGGCAAGTTTAAGGAATGGAGAAAAAGCCAAGAAGGCTGGCACTCAGGGGACAAAGGTGAGATGGTGCAGCTTGAGCTTGGAGAGGGAAGAAAGAGCTGGGTCATCAATGGCCATGCGAAGGGTGTTGGGTCTTTATCCTTGGAGCTGCTGAGCGGAGGAAATGGAATGATTACATCAGGCTCAGCCAGGCCCTGGGAGTGAGAGGGCATTGATGGGGTCAGGATGCGTGGACTTAGCTCATCCACAGCTGCAGGGACATGTTGTGTGAGCGCCTGGCTTCCTGACCACAGTCAGCCCCTTTCCTTACTCTCTCCCACTTCTCAGCGACCTTCATAATCTCCTTTTTCTTTTCTGCATCTTTATATCCTCTCTTCTCTTTATTTCCTGAGTCCCCGCTCATGGCCTGTGTGCATTACCAAGTCCCTAAAGGAATGGCTGAATACATGTTGGTGTATCCACCCCATGGCTTATTATGTAGCCCTTAGGAAGATGAAGTGCCACATGAGGTGACTTGGAGGGGTTTCCAAGAGGCATGATGAAATGTCAAAGTCAAAGGCAGAAAGTATGTGTACATAGATTTGTGTAATATTTATAAAACAACAATGTCCTCCCAGCCACACATGTATATATGCATGTGCAAGGACATGCACACACACACACACACACACACAACACTCTTATGTGAATGACAGCCACAATATTAAACAGCCATAATCATTTGGTATCCTGGGTGAATGGCTAAGGTGAATGGCAGGAGGATCTAAGATGCATGGGGAATTAGCTGTTTACCCATAGGTAAGAACATTTTTCAATATTCAAGTGACCAGAACAGCCCTATTGCTGGCTTTGGTAGATCACTGGTTCTATTCCAGGTCCAGATGGGATTTTTATGAACATAGAGAAAAATAGGCAAAGATACATGGCAGATTGGTAACACGGATTGTCCAGCCTTGGGGGTGTCATGTGGGGGAAGTGAAGAGGCTATACATAAAATAAATAAAAGCATGCATATAATCACATAATATTTATCTAATATTATGAAAAATAGATTTATGCAAAAGGAAAATAAATTCAAACACTTAAAAACAAAACAGAGAAGGTATTTTTGGTGGGGGCTGGCAGGTGGCCTGGTGGTTAAGGGTGCTCGACTCCCACATAGCTGACTATGCTTCAAGTCCCCGACCTGGTGGCTTGCTTTCTTGCTTTCTCTCTCTCTCTCTCTCACACACTGTCTCTCACTGGTCAAATTAAAATAAATAGATAAATAAAAATTAAGTTAAAAAAAAAGACGGTATTCTTTGGCTGTGCACCCTCCTCTAGTGACTCACCTGTTCTCCTTGGGTCTTGAAAGCATGGACATTTTCATTGTCTCCACTTCTTCACTTCTTAACTGAGACTTTTTAAGGTTAACTTGTTTATTTCTTCCATATGTGAGGGAGAGAGGCAGAGAGGCAGAGAGGCAGACAGTATCCCTAACAGGGTCTTGATGCCTCAGTCCATCCCCAGCCATAGCCAGTCCCTGATCATAAGTACAAGCATGCCTGGCATTCTCAGGAGGTCTCTGAAATGAACCAGCAACTTCCCCACGTGGGCCAGCCCCACTCAGTGCTGTGTATATCACTGTGCCACCATCCAGTCCAGCTGAGACTTCTGCTTGTGCCTTCTGTGGGAACTGTGATCGCCATGTCACCCATTCCCACTCCCTGACAAGCGGTGGAACCCAATGAGTGCTTTTGTGCCAGTATCCTGAATGACAGTAAAGCCATCATTTGACATCACTGACCCTGCTTGCATCTCGTCATCCTTCAAGTTCCCCCCTGAGCTGCTGTACAATCACCAGCCAAGGGCTGTCCTCAGTATTCACACTGGCACAATGTCTGGGCCGGATGGCATGTGCTCTCTGACTTCCAAACAGGATGTTTCTTTGTGACCCTCCTTTATTTAATTATTCCATACTTCATTTGATCTGATGGATCTCCTTCTGCTGATCCCATGAACCCCAGTTCATAAAACCTATTTCTTTGTGTGTGGGGGGGATTCTTCCCTTCTGAGACTGCATAGATATTGTCACTTCCAGCTCATTCACAATGAGATTCAGTGTCTCCCCCCACCCCTTCAAAGGGGTCTTCCTCCCCCGTCACCCTCTTAGCGCTGGCAGTCGCCAACAATCCAGGAATTAAATGGGGTGCCCTTGTAGTTCCTTCTCTGTTTCTTTATTTTAAATGTATTTTGTATTTTTTCTTATTTTTTTTTATGTTCAATCACTGTATATCTTTACAACATAGAGAATGAATTTTCTCAGCATGAACACACTGTTTGTTAGTCCAGTCAGCTCTCTTACCATACACATCATCAGCAGCAAACTTTTAATTTTTGGACCCTGAGTTCTGGTTCTTCACCTCTTGCCCAGGTGCTGCCCTGACCTCCTCCCTGGTCCCCTGCCTCTAGTATTAGTTCCTTTCAAAGTGCTTTCCTCAAAGCTACAATAGGGAGCTTTTCAGAACACAAATGGGGCCATGTCCGTCTTCTCTCTAAAACCTCCACTGGCTCCCTTTGTCTTGAAGTTCTTTCTTCATCAGGCCTGCTTCTTGGGACAGAGAGCATGAGAGAATGGGGCGAGAATCAGAAGGACAGTCTTCCAAACACAGCACCAGGAAAATCCTGGAGGAAGATGCCGAGGAATCTAGAACAGGTTCCTGTTCTCTAAGCAAGGAGACACAGCTCCTCACGGGTTTTCTGCATGACTGCGGACTGTTTGCTTAACTTCTCTGGCCTCTTCTACAGTGAGGGAGGAGGAGAGCATGATCTCAGAGGTCCCTCACACTTTCTGGCTTTACCCTTCCAGGGAGGCCACAGCAGGGAGGTGTAGTGTTTAGCTGCTTGGCCTGTAGGTGAACGGGACTCAGACACCAGTTCTGTGTGGCAGACACGGGAAAGCTCTGCTCAGGTCCTCCTGGAGAAGGCTTCTCTGTCCAGCTGTGAGGTGTGTGGTTAGCTGTTGTTTCCCTTGGGATCTGCTTCGCTTTTGGGGAGAGGTCACATTCTTCTCAGGGCAGCCCCCAGCACTGAGTGAGTTGGTGGTACCAGGGCTTGGAAATCTCCACCCAATCCGGGACTCCCTGGTGGGCACTCCTTGCTGTGGAGCTCCTGCAGCCGGCGGAGACCTCATGAAGGCTGAAGAGCCTTCTGATGCTCCACTGGCCCAGTTCTGCCTTGTCCTTCCTTTCACAGGTGTTACTCCCGGTAAGCTGCTGGCACTGCAGATGCTTCTTGGGAAACGCAGTCAGCTTCACTCTGCCACTTCTCAACTTCTTTTTTCTTTTTTAAAATTTCCCCTTATTCATGATAGAATGTGAGTTGAGAGAGAGAGAGAGATACAAGCACTCTTCATGGGTCTAGTCATGTTTTGATCCCCTTCTCCCTCCATTTCTCCAGTTCATTGGCTCCTGGGTGCTTATGCATATACCTGGTACATTTCAGACTGATCCCAGGGATTCAAGCAATGGTAGCCATGTGGCTTCCAGCACTGCAGTTGGGTACTCTACTACCTGCACCAACATAGTGGGGCCACATTCCTCGGCTTCTTGAGCTATGCCCTCTCTGGCCTCAGTGTGCTCATCTCTAAGCTGGGCTAATAACTCATAGATATAGTGAGGTTAAGAGAGTATTCATTCACATAATTCATTACAAACTTATGCGGATTGTTTAGCACAGTCCCTGACATGTGGAAAGCTCAGTGTGTGTGGTCTCTGCAATGGTTTAGTAACTGTTTTTTTAAAACGGGGTTGTAAGCGCCCCTGCCTCCAGACCAGGGCAGCTGTGTTGCCAATCTTTGCCATGGTGTCGCTCGCACTGGGGTCTCCGCCACAGCATGTCCTTCACCTGAGGTCTTCCTCTGTCTGGTGTTCAGGGCTTGCACACCCCCCACCCCCCCACCTCTGCACCCTGGCTCTGCCCAGCCAACTCTAGCCTAATACAGAACCCCGCAGAACCCAGAGTCCTGGAGTGGGATGAAGAGGCAGGTGAGGACAACAGGAGTGGCATCTGTGACTGGGCTGATGAGCGCGATCGGGGCTGATCTATGAGACTGTTCCCAGGAAGGATGGCTTCAATTCTGCCCTGGAAGTGTTGCTCGCACAGTATTGCCGATCCATCTCCTGGGCTGTCAAACATTTCACAGGCGCCTGCCTGGGCCTGAGACGGTTTATAAGCTGTGTTTCTGCCTTGTGGGGCCAGGGCCCTGTGGCTCTGGCATTCTGAGTTGCTTTTAGAGTTGTATCTGGTTGGGATCCTGTGGGGTGCCTGTCTGTCTTCACAGGAGTGAGGGCAGGAAATGGGGAAAGAAGCAGCAGAAGCAAGACAGCAAAGAGAACCTTGCAAAAATAGGTGTCACAGAAAGAGTACTGTGCCCCTGAGATTGCTGAGTCCTAGAGTTTGCTGCATGACGTCGGCCTGCCCCTGAGTCTGAATGCATGTGTGGAATGAGGGCAGACTAGATGTGTGGTTCTTAAAGTTTGTGGGTGTCCGGCTCAACTGGAAAACCTGAGAAACACTGCAGCCCCTGTCCCGGGAGCAATGCACACATACCTCATTCCTTCCTGCCACAGGGCCTTGTTCTGGACCCCCACTGCCTGGAAGGCTCCCTGCCCCATTCTTCCCTTGGTTTGCTCAGGGTTGCATCTCAGGTGTCAGTTCACCCATTATCTCCGTAAGGCTGCCCCGACCTCCCTATTTATTCCCTTGGAAGCACCCTGCTTTTTCCTTTAAAGCTTTCATCACCATTTATAATGAAATGTTCATTCTGTTGTTTTGCTTATTTTCCATTTCCCTGCTAACTTCACTGTTCCACTTGAGTAGGGGCTGTGTCTGTTTACTTCAGTAACGTATCTTCTGGGTCTAGAAGAAGGTAGGAATCCAGGGCATGTTTGTTGAACGATGGGATGTGTGAATGGATGGATGTCTCAATGGGAAAATGGATGGATGATCAAACAGCTGTGTGTGAATACATTTCAATGCAAGCATACGAGAACAAACTCCTTGTCCTGGAGTTCCACAGCATGGCCTCGCCCTCTAGCCTCACAGCAAGTGCTGCCTGAGCTTTTGGAGAAACATGTAGCTCTGCTCTGCCTCACCCAAATTTTCTAGGAGACTCCCCCTTCTGTTCTTCCCCTGCCCAATATGGTCTTACGTGGAACTGGGTACAAGCAACCTTTGAAGGGGCTTGTTCCTTTTATTTCATAAGACCCTCCAGGAATCTGTTCAAACTGTGGGAGTAGATCTTCAATAATACTAAGATTGAATTTCCCTCCAGCCTGTGAGACAGGGGGATTAAAGCCAGATTTAATTTGATTTTAGACAAATAAAGTACTGTGACATTTATTGCACACCTGGCTTGCTGGAGAAAAACGGACCGTTCGCAGCCCTGCTGATCAAGTCGTGCAGACAGTGTTTTGTGGAGACACACTGGTGGGGGAGCATCCTGCTCCTTCTCAGAGTTGGGGTGGACTTTTGCAGTGCCGCTAATATCAGCATTTGACTGAGGCTTGTGCCTATGGATCTACAAGCCTCTAGGGGGCACTCTTTTCTAACCCAGAACATGCTGCCTTTCTGGCACCAACATCAGGTGGGGAAAGAATTGGAGGGAGCAGGCCAAGACAGATGATGAATGTGTCCTGGGGCAGTACTGATCCAGGAAGAAGTCAAAGTGCCTGGACCAACAAGGTGCCAGTGAGAGAAGGGATTGGGCTGCAGTTAGATGGGTCTTAGCCTTGGGAATATTCAGAAAGTGGGAAGCAAAATGAGTTTTTGGCCTGCTTTTCATAGTCTTTTGGCTTCAGAAGCACGAGTGTACTTTTGTATTTTAGTTTTCTCAACAAAGCAGATGTGTAACTGCTGGCATGGCCCCCAGGAGAGGACATACCACCATTTGTTTATTCGTTTATTTTATTTTTTTTAAAGATGCTTACTGAGTACCTAGTATATGCCAGATTTTATTTTAATTAGTTAATTAATTATTTTGAGAGGGATTTTTGTTACAGGGCGTGTGTGCTCGCAGGACAGACAGAGAGAGACAGAGAAACAGAAAGCGAGCAATCGACCCCCAGGGGGAATGGCCATGCCGCAATCCCTTCTCCTTCATTCTCCTCTCAGGATTTTGGGCACACACACACACACACACACACACACACACACACACTTGCCTGGCGTGAGTTTTAAGTCACAGAGTCTGGGACTCCAATCTTGGTTGACTACTTGGGAGTCCAGCGATGTAACCATTATGCCATCTGCTGGCCCCATGCCAGCTTTTATTTTAGGAGCTGGAGAAACAGCACTGAACAAGTCAGACAAAAATGTCTGCTCTTGCAGAGCTTATATTTTAGTGGAGGAAATAAATAGCATATAAAGTGAGAAAAAGCAATGAGTGCCATGGAAAGCGTAGAGTTGGGTAGAGGGATTTAGAAATGGGCCAGAGGGAATCAGCAGTTAGCTTAATGGCTATGTTGCTGGACTCCCACGTAGTCGACTGCGGTTCGTGTCCCGGACCCGGTGGCTTAAAACTCATACTGGGCGCGTGTGCGTGCATGCCCAAGATCCCAAGAGGAGAATGCAGGAGAAGGGATTGCGGCGTGACCATCCCCCCTGGGGAGTGATTTCTCACTTTCTGTCTCTATGTCTCTCACTGTCTGTCTGGCAAGCGCACGCGCCCTATAGCAAAAACCTCTCCAAAAAAAAAAAAAAAAAAAAAACGAAGTGGGCCAGAGAAGTGATAGTGGTAGTGCCAGTGAAACTCTCTGCTACAGTGAGTTTCATTGAGATGGTGCTTGTGCACAAACTTAGAGGAGACAAGAGAATGAGCCATGGGGGTGTTTGGGGACAACAGTGTTCCAGGCAGAGGAGCAGCCACTGCAAATATACTGAGACAGAAGAGTGATTGGCACACACAATTTTTACAATACTTACTACATTTTCATTATCATTTCCAATTTTATGTCTGGGTCTCCAAGTGAGGCCCATATACTTCTAGGGCTCACCTCCATGTATCTCACAAGGACATAGGAAGATTCAGGATAAACAAGGCTCACGTGATGGTGTCTCAATTATATTAAAAACCTTATTATGAAGGAGTTGAATACAAAAGTTACACTAATTTTTACATGAAAACATGAGGCTTCCAAGAAATACCATGTTCCTATTCATAGCTGACTTCAAACTTCTCTCCAGAAATCTTATGGGGACAGAAGAAGGCCATATTCAAGGGGAGCACTTAGGTGGGCAAAAATGAGATGCTGTGATTTGCACATCTCTTTCTGCCACCAGGTTGTGGGCAGACTCTGTTCTAGGCACCTTGCCCAGCATGTAGGGTGCCCTTGAGAGAGGACATTCTTTCCACTGTTTGCTTCTTCCACCTGAACTGCCCTCACCCCTTGGAGGCCTGGGCTCAGACCTTTCATGGAAAGCTCTTATGAACTCAGGTTCCAGGCAGGCAAGAAAAGTGAGTAATATGGACTGGAATGTGAAACACTAGGGAATAATGAGTAGTGTGGCAGAATGGAGAGCACATGGTCTATTTAAGGGAGCAGCTGTTCTTTACCTCTGTGAAGAAACCTGAGATCAGATATTTCAGTTCTTCTAATTTTTTTTTTTTTTGGAGAGAGGTTTTTTGCTATAGGGTGCATACGCTCGCCAGAAAGACAGAGAGAGACAGAGAGACAGAAAAATGAGAAATCACCCCCACAGGGGGTGGCCATGCCACAATCCCTTCTCCTCCATTCTCCTCTCAGGATCTTGGGCACGTGTGCACATGCGCCTGGTGTGAGTTTAAGCCACCGGGTCCAGGACTCAGACCACGGTCGACTACATGGGAGTCCAGCGACATAGCCATTACGCTAACTGCTGGTCCCAGTTCTTTTGATTTTAAGAAAAGTTAGACATCTTGATTTTCATGTGAAATTAAAAAAGAAAAACACTTTAAATATAGACAACTATATTAAAAATGTCTATAGGCAAATTTGGGGGTGATGAGACCTTCAGATATATCCCCAGAGACTTAGAGCAGTGGAAACTGCCTTCTAGGGTTCTGAGTGAGTAGCTGAGCTACAAGCAAGAGCCAGCAACACACGGCCTATTGAATTCTCAGTCCAGAGCCAGCCTAAGCAAATAAGGCTCTTTTACATGCATGACCATATTCGAGAATGAGTCCCCTGGCCCAGCCACAGTGCTGTGTGCTGCAAAGATGTGGTGTTCCACAGGCCAGGGCCATGTGAGAGGCGGGTTCAATTCCTGGTCCAACCTAAGACCAGGTATGGTGACATGTGCCTATAAGCCCAGTGACTTGGGTAAGCAGAGACAGGGGGATCTTAATATGGTAAGACCCTGGCTTGAAAAAAAGAAGAAAAGAAAGGAAATAAAGAATGAGTGCCCTAGAGAGGGAAAGAGTGGGGGTAAATTCCAGCTAAAAATAAAATATTCTAGTGTCCTCTTCAAGAACTGAGTCTGTAGGTATATGTTAGAATTTATATATATATATATATATATATATATATATATATATATATATATATATATATGTAAATATATATATGTATTCACCAGTCTCTACTTGTAGGAGAAAAGAATCACCTAAGAGGATTAAAAGGAACCATCACGGATATCCCACAGGGCTAAGGATAGTTTCTGTTCCTACCAGCCAGAATGGAAAACAGGGTAACAATCACGGCACTCGGGAGAGTAGCCAGAAGTACTTAATCCTGCCTAAGAAAATTTCAAAGGAAGGCTCCAAAGGATCAAACTATTTTCAAGTGACTTTTACTACAACCTAGAACAGTAAAGAGAAATAATAATTTAATTACCAGGAGTGCAAAGAAGTAGGAAAATATGACCCATAAGGAGGAGAAATATCAACCGATTTAAACGTAGTAAGTGACCCAGGGGTAGAATTGGTAGACAAGGACATTGAAACTTTAATGTAAGAGCAACTTTACAAACTTTACAAATGGTGATAAATGCATCAAATGAAAAAGCAGGGCACTATGCAAGAGAATAAATTGGGTGGTCAGGGCAGCCTTACTGAGGTAACAGGTGAACTGACATTTGAGATGTCACAGGAAGCAAGCTGGGCAGCGTGGACGGGGAGGAGGCGAGCCAGGCAGAGTGGACAGGAAGGAGGTGAGCCAGGCAGAGTGGACAGGAAGGAGACGAGTCAGGCAGTGTGGACGGGGAGGAGGCGAGCCAGGCAGAGTGGACAGGAAGGAGGCGAGCCAGGCAGAGTGGACAGGGAGCCTTCCAGGCAGCGTGGAGTCCTGTGGCAGGAAGGAATTAGGGTATGTGTGTGTTTTTCTTAGGACAGAGGCCATGGCCTTTATCGATAACTCCTAATTATAATTTAGTAGACCCATAGGCAGCTATACAGGCACATGAATATTTATATATTTGAGAAACTAGAAGGAAGAAAGAGTATTTTAAGCAGAGATATGTAAGATTAAAAAACCTCAGGTGGGCTGGCTCCATGGCATAACTGTTAAATACAGTGTACTGGGAGCTAGATTTCACATGACTGTCTGTAGTTCGAGTCCCGGCTCCAGTGGCCTCAAAAACACCATGGTGTATGTGTATGTGTGCCCCCAAATACTGACCGAATGGAGAAATAGAGGAAAAAGGATTTCAATGCGACCATACCCCATTGTAGAGTTCTTTCTATTTCTCTTTGTTCCCTCTCACATGCTCCCTCTGACAATTCAAAAAAAAAAAAAAAAAAAAAAAAAGCCTTAGGTTTCCAGATAAAATGTGGAGGTGCTCAGTTAAGTTTTAATTTCAGATAAACAATGACTTTTTAAACATTTTAAGTACAAGGGAAGGGATCTTCAAAAAGTTCATAAAAATAGAATTAGAGTACTAGATTATTTTGGTGGAAATTAAAAAAAATCATGCATAGTTTCTTATTTTTGTATTTTCGTTTGCTAAATCTGGCAGTAATAAAAATGATCCAAATTAAAGTTTTAGGGATAAAATCTGCAGTGTCTATGAAAAAGACTACCCATACACTGGATGGACCTTAGAGCAGATTAGATACAGAAGATGAAAAGATAAGTGGCCCAAAATTAAACATAGAGAAAAAGACTAGAAAAGAAAACAAGTGGAGATTAGCAACCTATGCATATTTAACTGGAGTGCCCTAAGGACAAAAGGATTGGGATGAAAAATTATTTGCAGAAATTATGGTCATCAGGGCGGTGGCGTAGTGGTTAAAGTGCTGGACTCCCATATGGCTGATTGTGTTTCAAGTCCTGGAACCAGCAGCTTGAAACTCATTGGGGGAGGAGAGGAGTGATTTCTCCTTTCTGTCTTTCTGGTGAATGTACATGTGCTACAGCAGAAATTTCTAAAAAAAAAAAAAAAAAAAAAAAAAAAAAAAAAAAAAAAGAAAAAGAAAAGAAAAAAAAAGAAAGAAAGAAATGTCATTAATTTTCTAAACCTGATGAAAACTATAAAGCCACAGAGTGAAAGAAAATGCCTATCACTAATACTGAGAATGAAAGAAATAGAGGTAAAGAATCCCTATAGATTCTACAGTTACTGAAAGGACAGTAAAGACATGTTATGAACAACTCCATGCTAATATGAAGATACTTTAGAAAGTTTATGGAAAATTGAATTAAAGTAGGATTTTGTTTTGATGCAAAGAATTTTTGAAATCCATGCATAATTTTTTTCACAATGTTCATTCTCTATGAAGTTTTGAAGACCTCCTATACATTTGACGATTTAGATGAATGAAAAGTTCCTTGAAATCGCATTATCAAAGCTCACTTAAGGAAAACAAAACAAAACAAACCCCAGATAACCAGAACAATCTGATATCCCTTAGAAACTGGGCTTTCCAAATTATATACCAATAAAAATATTTTTTTTGAGAGATTTTTGCTCTAGGGCACGTGCGCTCACCAGAAAGAGAGAGACAGAGAGACAGAAAGTGAGAAATCACCCCCCTGGGGGATGGCCTCGCCACAATCTCTTCTTCTTCATTCTCTTCTTGGGATCTTGGGCATGCATGCACACATGCCCGGCATAAACTTAAGCCACCGAGTCGGGGACTCGAACCGTGGTTGACTACATATTTAATGAAATCAAAGGACTCATGGAAGCCCATGGGATACTGCAAAGGCAAGTTCATAGCAATGAGTGCAGTTCATAGTAATGAGTCCAGGAACATAGGATGTCCTTTCACTTTTTTGTGTCATTTTCAATTTTTTTTTTTTAACTTCTCATAGTTTTCCTTGTGGAGGTCTTTAACTTCTTTGGTTAGATTTATTCCTAGGTATCTTGTACTTTTTGTGGCTATGGTAAGTGGAATGACTTTTTTAGTTCTATCTCAATCTGACTGCTCTTTGTATATAGAAATGCTATAGATTTCTATATGTTGATTTTGTATCCTGCAACTTTACTGTATTCATTTATTACTTCCAGGAATTTTTTCTTCAATATCATTGGATTTTATATATATATAAATACAGTCTTGTAATCTGCAAATAGAGATAATTTCTCCTCTTCTTTTTCCATTTAAATGCCTTTTATTTTATTTTATTTTATTTTATTTTATTTTATTTTCTGATTGCTTTGGCATGGACTTTCCAGTACTATATTGAAAAGGAGTGGAGGAAGTAGGCATCCTTGTCTTGTACCAGTATTTAGCAGAAAAGCTTTCAGCTTTTCCTCATTCAGTATGATGTTAGCTATGGGTTTTTCATAGATAGCTTTTAATTGTGTTGAGGAATGACCCTTCTATGCTGATATTGCTGAGAGTCTTGATTATGAAGGGATGTTATATCTTATTAAATGCCTTTTCTGCAGCAGTTAATATGATGATATGCTCATATGGTTTTTGCCTTTCTTTCTGTTAATATGATGTATTACATGTATAGTCTTGCATATGTTGAACCATCCTTGCATCCCTGGAATAAAGCCTACCTGGTCGTGATGTATAATCTTTTTTTATATGCTGTTGGGTATGATTTGCTAGTATCTTGTTGAGAATATTTGCATCTATATTTATTAGAGATATTGGTCTATAGTTTTCTTTCCTTGCCATGTCCTTGCTTGCTTTAATGATAAGGGTGATGGAGGCTTCATAGAATGAATTTGAGAGAGTCCATCCTTTTGGTTCTTTAGAAATAACTTGAGAAGAATGGGGGTTAACTCTTCTTTAAAAGTTTTGCAGAATTCAGAGGTAAAGCCCTCAGGATCATGGCTTTTCTTTGTTGGGAGGTTATTTATTACTGATTCAATCTCATGGCTTGTTATGGGCCTATCAGACTTTCTATGTCTTCCTGGTTCAATCTTGGTAGATTATATCTATCCAGGAATTTGTCCATCTCATCTAGGTTTTCTTGTTTGTTGGCATATAGTTGTTCATAGTATCCTCTGTTACATTGCCTGCTTCATTGCAAATATTTACCTGGTTCCTTTCTCACTTCTTTATTAGTCTAGCTTGTGGTGTGTTGATTTTGTTTACCTTTTCAAAGAACCAGCTTTTACTTTATCTTCTGTATAGTTTGTTTATTTTCTATTTCATTTATTTCTGCTTGAATCTTTATTATTTTTCTCCTGGAGTTTTTTCGGATTTTTTTTGTTGCTGCTTTTCCAATTCTCTAAGGCATGATGTTAGGTTTTCCATTCACCTTCTTTCCAGATTTTTCTTACATGCACTCATTGCTATGAACTTGCTTTTGCAGTATCCCATTGGCTTCCATGAGTCTTTTGATTTCAGTCTTTATTTCTTCAGTAGTTGTGAAGTCATTCAGAAGTAGGTTATTTAGTTTCCATGTATTTGTGTATTTTTGAGGATTTTTCCTGAAATTCATATCAAGTTTAATTTTGTCATGGTTGGAGAAGATGCTAAATATAGTTTCTATGCCTTTGAATCTGTAAAGATTTGCTTTGTGTCCTATCATGTGGTCAGTCTTCGAAAGGTTCCATGTGGGGGTGAGAAAAAAAGTATATCTTGTGGTTTTGGGGTGGAAGGTTCTATAGCTGTCTTTTAAGTCTATTTGATTTATGGTATCATTTAGATCCTTTATGTCTTCGCTTACTTTTTGTCTAGATCTGTCCAAAGGAGATAGTGGGATGTTGAGGTCCCAAACAATTAGTGTGTTGCAACCTATCTCTCCTTTTATTTCTGTCTTTCCTTCACATATTTGGGTGCTCCTGAGTTAAGCATAGATATTTATAAGCATTGTATCTTCTTGATGGTTTAGGCCTTTTACTACTATATAATGCCCTTCTCTGTCTCTTCGTATAGTTTTTGTTTTAAAGCCTATTTTATTGGAAATTAGTATCATGACTCCATCTCTTTTTTGGTTCTCATTTGCATAGAATACCTTTTTCCAGCCCTTCGCTTTTAGTCTATGTATGACTTTATCCATGAGATGCATTTCTGTTTGGGAACAGATAGAGGGTTTCTGGTTTTTTCTATTTATTTTTTTTTTTCTTTTCTTTTTTTATCCATTGAGCCAGTCTGGAGAATTTAAATAATTAACATTCAATGTTATTATCAATATTTCTGGATTTGTCCCTGTCTTTAAGTTGGCCATTGTCTTGGTTGTCTTTTTTTCTCTTATTCCTGGCTGTTCATTCTTTAGTTTTCCTGAAATAGGTCTATCTTCAGAGTTTCTTGAAGAGCTGGTCTGGTATTGGCAAATTCTTTCAGGTTTTGTTCGTCTGAGACAATTTTAATCCCCCCCCCATATGAAGGACAATCTTGCTGGATATAGCAATCTTGGTTGAAATTGTTTCTTTCTTAACGAATGCATCGACATATTCATGCTTTCAATATGTCTTCCCATTCTTTCCTTGCTTACATTGTTTCCATTGAAAGGTCCAGGGTTAGTCTGATGGGATGACCTTTGTAAGTCCCTTGACATTTCTCTCTTACCAGTTTTAGTATCTTGTCTTTATTTGTGGTTTTGGTCAGTCTGGTTAAGATGTACTGTGGAGAGGACCTTTGGGGGCTGATTCTATTTTTTATTTATTTATTTTTTATTTATTTATTTATTTATTTATTGGGTCTGGATGTTTGAGTGCTTCTTTAGACTTGGAAAGTTTTCCTACAGGATTTCATGGAATAGATTTTCAATGCCCTTATTAGTTTCTTCAAACTTCTGGGATACCAATTATTTGGATGTTTGGATGTTTCTTTATATTATCCTCATTTCTTTTTTTTTTTTTTTTTTGGTTATTTTTCCTACCTTTTTGGTGTTTTTTTTTTTTTTTTTTTTTTTTTTTCCCCCCCCACCCCCCCTAGATCAGAGATTTCATGTTCTATGTCCAAGATTTAATCTTCAGCATGGTTGAATCGGCTTTTAATATTTTCGAGAGAGTTTTTGACTTCCTGCACTACAGACTTCATCTCTAATAGTTCCATTTGATTCTCTCTTATGGTGTCCATTCCATCTTTCAAATCGTGGAAGAACTTCCTCATCTCCTGGAGTTCATTATCTCTTTTCTGTTCCAACTCATAGACTTATGACTCTGAATGTTCTGAATTCTTTCTCTGACATTTTGGTAACTTCTTCTGTTTTTTCAAGAGATGGAGGAGTTATTGTGTTCTTTTGGTGGAGACATATTTCCTGTTTTTTTCAAACTTGCGAATCTTCTGCGACTTCTAGCAATTGGGTGGTGTATTCACTTGGATAGCTTTTTGGAGAATGTTTCTGGCACTGGGAACTAGTTTGCTTCCCCTTTGCTGTGGCTTGCTTCTGTGACAAAGTCTCTCTTCTGCTGTGTTTAGCAATGTGGTCCCTAGGAGAGGAGTTTTCTATTCAGGTTTCTGAAGAGCAGTTTCTCCTTTTTTTGCAGGTGGTTCAGTATAGACTTAGGAGCCTCACAGTGCTAGGATGTTTAAAAACTATTATTCTCGACCTGTCTAGTCCCTCTGGGTGGGTGGAAGATGAAGAAAAGATGATAGTATAAGAGGGAAGAAAAATAATATGAAAGAGGAAAAGAGAAAAAAATCAGCACAAGGTTGCAGATGAAAGAATGCTCTGCTTGAGATCTGAGAGCTGCCCTATGGGATAAGGAGAAGTAAAGAATTAGCAAAAGAAAGAAGGGGAAGAAAAAAAAAAAAAAACAGTTTACCTTGCTGGGGGCGGAGGGAGGGGAGACTCTGAAGTTGGGAGTTGGGGCTGGAGCTGGAGCTGGGGCCAATATCTGGCCCCACCTCAGTTTCTCTGAGTGGGTAGGGGGCTGCAGATGGAAATGGGCTCTGCTTGAGAGCTGAGAGCTGCCTTTGCTGACGGGGAGAAGGGGGGCTCTGAAGTTGGGAGTTGGGGCTGGGCTGGAGCTGGGGGCCAATGGCTGGCCCTGCTTTAGTGTCTCTGACTGGGTAGGGGGCTGCAGATGGAAGTGGGAAAACCAAAAAGTTTAATAGACTGAGGCTTCAGGGGCTAGCCAGGTACCATGGTGGTTAGGGTGGCTAGATCCTACATGGCCTACTGTGTAGTTTCAGTCCTAGACCTGGTGTCTTGAAAAACATACCAGGCATGTACGTGTGCATACCCAAAATCCTGAGAGGAGAATGGAGGAAAAGAGACTGTGGTGTGGTCATCACCCCAAGGGGTGCTTCTTCTCTCTGTTTTTCTTTCTGGTGAGTGCACATGCCCTATAGCAAATTAAAAAGAAAATGAGCCTCCAAATTTGAATGCACCTGGACATATTCATGCTTTCAGCTTATTTCCACTTGGGCTTTGCAACACGTGTTAATTAGGGTAACCTGGGCTATAAAGTAGTACACACAGACCTGAATATGTAATGGATCAACACATGACATGTGATTCTTCACTTATATACCAGTCCTGACTGGGGGTTCAGATCAGCAGCATAGCTTTTCTGCACATCCAGAGATGAAAACTCCTTCCATGATATTACTCTCAGATATGCATAGAATCAAGGAGCCACAGCATCCTACAGAAATGGAGCCCAGCGAAGAGATCCAGGTCCCACTGACTTTCCTTATGATCTCTCCCAGGATCTATTTCCTGTGTCACACTTTCTGAACTCTCAGTGAGAGATTATAAATGAAGAAAGTGTCATGAGACTGAACCCATGAGGCCAGAAGACAGAAAACTTGGGTTTTAGTTCCATGAGGATGATCTGAGTCTTGTTGTTTTATCTTTAAAATGGATTGATGATGTTTTATGCCTAAGTTTACTGTTAAGAAAGGTAATGCCTTCTTGTGGGAAGTGGGGAGGAGAAGAAACCTAGAAAGAAAGGAAGAAACCAGAGGAATTGGGGAAGGAATCTTATATTTTTTGAGCACTTACCACATACCAGACTCAGTGGCTTTATATGCATTAATTCTCATAACGACACTATGAAATAACATATTATAAGTTCCATTTTACAGATAAAAATGCTGAGTCTAGAGTGATGGAGTGACATATCCCAGGGTCACACAAATTGTATATAACATAGCAAGGATTAGAGCCCACATATACTTAACTCCAAAGTCTATGCTTCTAGGCAGTAAAATGTAGCCCTGGGGGTTTTCTGCTAAATCTACTTTCCTCACCAGAGCTTTGGATCATAATCTCCTCTGCCCGTAAACATATCGGCCCAGAGAAGTGGAGGGTTCTCCTGTTGTTGATTTAATATTTTGGTGGAAATAGGTTTATGACCCAAATATATTTCCCCCTGTTAAATGTTACAGCTTCTTTGAGCTTTGTATTTGGCTTAACATTACTTTATGGTGAAGATGGAGTTTCTGAAGAGGGTTTGGTGGAAATCTTCAAGAAGTACTGCTTCTCTTTTTTGAATTCCCCTGCTGTAATCCACCCTAGGTCTTCTTGGGTCTATATCTGGATTAATTAGTGATGTCATGTAATAAAACATCTAATCACTCTGATAAAAAAACAAAAAGTTTTATTTTTCTCAACTGACAGGAAATCTGAATGAGTCAGTCCAGGGCTTATTTAGCATCTTTAGGTTATCATTAGTGTATTGGGTTCATTACCTCATGGCCCTAAAATGGCTGCTGCACCTCCTAGCTTGGTACCCAGATTCCAGGCAGGAAAGGAAAAAGGGAAATGAAAACATTGAAGCCAGCCTAATATTTTTCTTTCCTTTCTTTCTCTTTAAAAAATTTTACATTATTAATTTCTTTTTTCCGAGGGAGGGAGGGACGGAGGGAAATAGAGAGAGACATGCACCCCCACAACAAAGTATTCATGCAGTGATCCCCTGCAGCATCAGCCAGCCTGGATCACAGGCACACACATGCACCCAGTGTGTACCAGGGATCACAGGGCCTGAACCTGGGGCCTTGCCATACAGGTTCAGCATTACAGAGCATTACGGTACCACTATGTCATTCCAGCTGGCCTGTTCTCTTTTTTTAAAGCCCATAAACCTCACCCAGTATCTTCTTATACTGAGAAAACATCTGATATCGATAAAATATCAGCCATGATTGAAGTGGATGCTTACCCTCATCTGCAAGGAAGATTGGGGAGTGAGTATTTTAAATACGCCATCTTGCCAAGCAGAGCATCACTGGGATTCTATTAGTAATTTAGAGCGCGGGTGCTGGCATACAGGCACATGCCGATGCCTGCCACAGTCTCCTAAATGGCTTCTGGATGTGTCCATTTCCCTTTGTCTGACCGACACTCCAGGCCATTATTATTTCTCTCTTGGATTCTGAAATAGCCTCCTATTTGGTATTTCCACATCCCCTCCTGACCCCCACCCTCCACGCCACGTAATCTATTTTCTACGCTGTGGCCAGAGAGATCTTTATAGAACATAAATCTGATCCTGTCACTCCCCTGCAGGATAATGTATTGAGTTAGTACTATGTGTTTTATTTTTTGCTGCTGTTAAAGAAAAAATGAGGACTATCTGCCTCCCTTCATCTCAAATTGATGTGCAAGCAGGTTGTTAGCTGAGTCTTAGCAACCTGGGGCTTCTTTTTCTTAGCTCACTGAGTTTGGAGCTGCAGGGACACTTGGAAAGTGGAGACTGAAGAGTCTGAGTTGGGAGATTGTTCCTCAAAGATGAGGAGGAGGACAAATTTTGGGTCCTGCTATATCAGAACCTTGAACCCTGGCCTTTTGCAGTACCTTTGGGATATGGCCAGCTTAGGAAAATGGTGACATGGCACTCAGGGGGACTGTTGGGCTCAGGTGCCAGGGCACCAGCCTTGACAAAGACCCTATGTCCAAGGCTTAGCGAGGCAGCTTTGACATACAATTCTTGGGATCAGCAGATGGCGTAATGGCTATGTCGCTGGACTCTCATGTAGTCAACCGCGGTTTGAGTGCCAGACCCAGTTGCTTAAACTCACGCCGGGCACGTGTGCGTGCATGCCCAAGATCCTGAGAGGAGAATGGAGGAGAAGAGGTTGTGGCATGGCCATCCCCCCTGGGGGGTGATTTCTTGCTTTCTGTCTCTCTCTGTCTTTCTGGTGAGCACACGTGCCCTATAGCAAAAACCTCTCAAAAAAAAAAAAAAATCCAGACATACAATTCTTAATAATCTTTGAACAAGGGCTCCATATTTTCTTTTTTTAAAAGATTTATTTATTTATTTATTCATTTCTTCATTTTAATTTGTCCAGAGAGAGACAGAGAGAGAGAGAGAGAGGGGAGAGAGAGAGAGAGAAAAGTGAGAAAGCAAGCCACCAGGTCCAGGACTTGAACCGTGGTCAGTCATGTGGGAGTGTCCAGCGCCTTAACCACTGCGCCACCTGCTGGTCCCAGGGGCTCCATATTTTTTATTTTGCATTAATTATGTGGTTGGTCCTGATGTCAGGTGACAAATGTGACCCAGAATCCTGGACTGCGTAAGCCTCCTGGGAACTTGTAAGATCCTGGGGGGAACTGAACAAGGAAACCGCAGTAATAACTGAGATTGAGTTTCCTGCCAGGCTTGAGGGCTCGGAGTCCAATTTAATTTAATGATGAGGACAGAGGGGAAATGATGTATTATTTTTTGTTCCTGCATATTGTGCTAAAGTTCACATCCGCTACACCTTCAGCAGTTCCTCATTATGCTCAAGATACACTCTAGTCATAGACTCAACCTACAAGTTGGTTGGTCCTGCCAGCTTTTCTGGCATCATCATTTCTCTTCTTTTGTTCTTTGTCCTCCAACTATACTGATGCTCATTGCTTTCCAGAAGCTACCACCACCCCAAACACACTCTTCTCAGGTCTTCTCATATCCTATTCCCTCTACCTGGAATAAACATCCCTCCACACTTCATTAATTTGTAGAACTGTTTCTTAGCCTGAGATACTTCGTTTAGGTGACGCTTTTTAGAATGAGGCTTCTATGACCACCCCGCTCTCCAGACCTGTACTATGCCGTCTGGATATCCAGCATAATGGTAGAGTTCAGAATCTCAGCTCCTCCTTTTACTAGCTGTGTGATCTTAGGCAAGTTACTTTACCTCTCTGTGCCTCAGTGCATTCATCTACAAAATGAGGTTAACAGTCATTTATATCTCTCTTTTTGTGATGATTAAGTGATGTATATTAAGTGATGATTAAATGATTACACACACACACACACACACACACACACACACAGTGCTTAGAACCCTAACTTCACACAGAGGCAGCACCAGGAAGGCATTAGTTATTTTTCTTTTTGTTGGTTCTTGTTCTTTTCTTTGCTGACGGCATTTATCACAGAACTGGAGGTTCAGCTGATGGCTAACAAATATTTATTGAACTGAGTTGTGTGGCCAGTGGTATGTGCAGCAGCGAGGTGACTGAGGACCCATGTTTGTTACTTAGAGGACAGCTAGTTATTTCCCAGCTCCCGCAGTGGCAGACAGGTTCAGAGCCCAAGAGCACAGCTTTCCAAGGAAACTGCAGTTTTCC
Source organism: Tupaia tana (assembly GCA_026018925.1). Taxonomy (NCBI): domain Eukaryota; kingdom Metazoa; phylum Chordata; class Mammalia; order Scandentia; family Tupaiidae; genus Tupaia; species Tupaia tana. The sequence continues at coordinate 63,184,955 of JAKSZU010000016.1, forward strand.
TTGAGCCTTCAAGATTGGCTTGAACTTGTTTGATTCTTAACTCTGATCTGACTTTATGACTTAGTTCCAATCCCTAGGCTCTTGTCTTGCTTCTTGTAAACAAAACCGACTTTGAAGCACCATTAGGAGTTCCTTTTCCTAACTTTCTCTTTTTTTCTGATTAGTATTCCTTGCTTGCCCAGAGTAGAGGGTTCCTTTCATCACCTAAACTGACTTTAAATGCATATTTCTGGTCCTAAGAGCCCACTTCACCATCCTTTAAGCCAGCCCAAGATGTCCATCTGTGTGGGCAAAGCTCTCTGTGCCCCGATCCTCTATGTTGCTCTGTGCCGAGCTCTCAGGCTTTATTGCCGTTCTGGGCACCTGCATGCTGCTTTTCAAGAGAGGTATTTGGACACCTGGAGAAATGGGCAGGGAAGGGTCTTGCCAACAACACACAGGCTTGATTTCCACCATGGCCATCTTTTGCATTATGCCTTCATCTCTACTCTGGTGCATTAGGATGAGTGTGTGTGTGTGTGTGCGTGTGTGTGTGTGTGTGTTTTTCCTTCTTACCTAGATACCCAAAGAATAAAATAGATGAGAGTAGAGATTATCTGGTAGGTCCTGTAGGGGATAATCTTAATCTCATGAACCAATATTTTCAGTCTAATACTTTCTTTTTCTTGAATGAATACCAGACTCAGCCAACGAACTTCAGGACTTCTTGGTTTATGGGTGAGGTATATGTGATGGGCCTAAGCCAATCACAGGACCTTATTTCCCCGGTCACAGGGACTAGCTCAGAGATGTGCTTGTGACCCTCAGAACTAATGAGACCAAATGAGCCTTTTCCTGGGAATTTTACTAAGGAGGGTATTTCCTCTCTCCCACTTAGCTCCAGGGTACCAAAGCTGGGTGTGCAGGAGATACACTGACTCCCCTCTCATCACCTGTCCTGCCCATGCCTGCTATTGGGCAAATCCAACTAGAACCCAATGGGCAAGGGAACTTGGGTGAAGCTCTTCACTAGAGCCAATACAAAGTTGATACAACTGTTTTGTGTGAAAAATGGAATTAAGATATAAGTTTATTTTGGTGCAAACATTTTTGAAATTGAAAGTTTGAATTTTTTTTTTTTCCATGAGCTTTTTTCAAGATCTTTATACAAAGCTATAACAATTGACAGCTTGTAACTGGGAGGGGAACCTTTGACAGTATGGTCCTCCCAGAGGGAAAAGGACTGAGAAATGAAGCAAAGGAAACTATGTCCTAAAGACAAAATTTATACTGTTTTTCTCTACACCAACCTAGTAAGAGAAAGCAAGTCCATCCTTAGCTGGATTCTGAGGAAAAGGCACATAAATTTTTCTCTTAGTGGGTTGTGTGACATCTCTGAATAATTACTGAGTCCAGTGGAGTAAGATACATTGATTGGCTTCTCAAAGCCAGCCTGACCCATGGACACTTAAAGTATATAAGTATATAAACCTATAAACAATATTTTTGCTTAACTGGTTTGTGTTGGGTTTTCTATTGTTTGCAACCAATAGGACCTAGAATGCAAATCTCTGTCCTAAGTTTAGGTCTCTCCAATGAACCCCATAAAAACAGCCATCCTTTCCCTGCTGTCCTCTGGTTCTGAATAAGACTGATCTCACCGAGAAGGCAAGGTCAGGGGTAACCTCTATCTCCTCATCTCCTACCCAAGGATCCTGAAAGGAAGGGGCCATGAATGCCTTTCCTTTCAGCTCTTAGCAGTCTGTTCTATGATCATTATTTTCTCCTCATTTGACCATTTAATAGGACATATTTTAAAAGATTTAAAACATTTAAGTAGGTTAATTATTTTCAAAAAGAACAGCGAAGTTTTAAAAACTGCTTCTGTCAGTAAATTTAAAATACAATAAATAATTTAGGGCCCAATTTCCCCACCACAATGAAGAATTAAGAGGCTTCAATCTCTCAAATATTCTCTTTTAAAAAGCTACAATTTTTTCCTGATCCTTCTCTGGACTCAGAAACTGGCAGGACAGTAACCCACAAGACTCAGGGTTGGACTGATTATCATGTTTGGCAGCTGAAATTTCTCTCCAGTAAGTAGTGTTTCTTTTAAATTGAAGTTGTTTTCAGGGATGTTTAAATCCTTTAATGTTTCCTTTGTGAGCAGAAGAGATGAGATATATATGATCATTTTGCAGATACCAAAACTGAGACTCAGTGAGATTTTAAAAATGGAATAAATTCACTTCTTTCAACAATTGAGTTTATCTTTTTTTTGAAAGAGTGGGATTTAACTTTTACTAAAGGGTCAAGTCAGTCAGAATCGAGCAGGAAACACAATTCGTTCTTAGTGTTCTGTGGTTTGGATAAAGGTTTAACTCCTAAGGGCTCATATATTGTCATTTGGCTCTCCATGTACTGGTGTTGGGAGGTGGTGAGACTTATGAGGTGAGGTCTACTGAGCTGTTATTAGGGACACTGCTGTCATGAATGAACTGATGCTGTGTCTCCTGAGAGGGAGTGAGTTCTCACTCTCATGAAAAGGAGTTGGTTCTTACAGGAGTGAGTTTTGAGTAATGTGGCTGTCCATGACGCTCTTTCTCTCTCTCCCTCCGTGTCTCTCCATCTGCTGACGTTTCTGCTTTTGTCTGCCATGGTGTGAGGCAGAGGCTGGCTAGATGCCAGCCCCATGTTATTAGACTTTCCAGTCACCAGGATCATGAATGAAACAAACCAATGTTTAAAGTAAGTACCCAGTTTCAGATATTTCTGATTATCACACAATAATAGACTAAGACAAGAAGAAATGCAGAAACTTGAATAAAGGGACATTTTACCAGTATAAGGAGGACTAAGGGTCCCGGAAGGAACGTTAAGGCAATGAAGAGCTTGCTACAGTGAGAAGTCGTTAGTGCTCTCAGTACCGAAGGCACAAGTGAAGGACAGAGTTACTGGAGCCCAAGAAGAGCTGGAGTAAAGGAGAAGGAGATATCCAGGAGGCTCTGTCATTGGGGGATGAGCCAGGGAGAAGAGGAAAAGGTACTGTGATCTTAGTCTCTCCCTCTTGCTACCTCTTCCTTTTTAGACTGGCCAGTGAGTAATCCCTGTTATCCAAACACAGAGGCAGAGAACAAGGGAGCCATAGAAGGCAGTTCATAGGCCTAGCCTCCAGGGACATGGAGCAGAGCAGCGAAGAGCAGAGTGGCTATTATTCTTTCATCCTTAAAAAAAATAGCACCATCCTTCAGTCTCATCAGAAATGTATTATTCGCCACTCATACAAAAACGGTTTTACTTGTGTCTCTATATTTCTAGCAAATGGCTCTGTCTCAAACCAGATCTTACATAACCCATGAAAGATAGTTATTCTGATTGTGAATTGCCTTTTTTCCATTTTGGAGCCCTCAGTTTCTGCAGGACACTGACACGTTGCCTTCTATGATCTGTAGAACCCAGAGTAATACATCCTCATTTCAAGATTTTTACATTTTACTGGAGCTAGAGAGTTTAAGAGACTTTTTCAAGTTATAAAGCTATTAAATGACAGGGGAAGGAGTTGAAACGGGTCTCACAATGAATAACAATAACCGGCACCTCTTCGTGAGGCAGAAGGGGAGGAAAGAAGGGAAAGGAAGAGAACTGAATGTTTGTAGTCTGTGCTGCCTCAGGCTGGCAGAGACTTTATGTCCCTTCTTGCACAGTGGTGTTCTACTTGTGTTCTGAAGGGCAGTCAGGTGCTTTGAGGATTCCTGAGGCATCCCCCTTTTTACCTAAATAGCACTACTTTTATCTCATGTACACACACCAGGATGCCGTGTCAGATCTCTGATAGTTTCTATTGTACAGATGTATTATCTAAAGTTCTGTGTTCCAAGGTGCTATGCTCCACGGGCTGAGACCACATGGAGGCCTAGGTTGGATCCCAGTCCAACTTAAAGGCAGAGTGTGGTGATGTGTGCCTGGACTCTCAGAAATGCAGGGAGGCTGAAGTAGAAAGATTGCAAACTCAAGGCTTGCCTGGACAATAGAGATAGGCCTTGTCTAAAGAAGAGCTGGGTATGGTGGTCCAGTTGGGTGGTTGAGGCAGAAGGATTGTGATGAGGTAAGACCCTGTCTTTTAACAATAATACAAATAAAAATAAAGTTCTGGAGCATATAATTTTGGTGGTTTTATTATGTTGTGATTTTTCCTTGTGGTATATTATTTCCTTTCTATCCTGTAATTACTGGATTGCAAGCTTATCTTCAGTGAGAATTTATCTGTGGGAATCCTGTCTAATCTGTGTGTCTTTCCTGCTCAGTATTATTTATACTTCTTTCAGATTACTCGTATATAGTAGGAACCTGGAGCTGTTTTTTAATGTTAATTGATCAGTTTGGGAGTCCTGAGTAAACTCAAACCCCAACACTGTGTGAGGGATAAGACATGAATGTTTTCTTATCATCTCCCTGTGCCAGTGGGCACAACATTCTTGTTCATGTTTTCTCTGGGATGTAGCCCTATTGAATATTCCTGTTTCTGGCATACAACTGTGACCAGAGTCTCATCTCTAGTCCTCCTACAGGCATCAGATCATCTTGCTTGATTATCATTCAAGTCGTACATTCCAGGGACAGTCGCTATGTCAACTCGTTGCAAGCCTCCTCTCCTAACTCTTTTTTGTTATTTTTAAGGTTTTTGCCATAGGGTGTGTGTACACTTGCCAGAGACAGGCAAAGATAGACAGTGAGAGGGGAAGTGAGAAATAACGCTCAGGGGGAATGGTTACACCATAATCTCTTCTCCTTCGTTCTCCCCCTGAGTTTTGGGGCTCACATGCACATGTGCCCAGCATGATCTTCAAGCTACCAGGTCTGAGATGTAAACTGTGACTGTCTATGTGGGAGTTCAGTGCCTTAACCACTACATCACCTGCTGGCCCCCTCCTAACTCTTATCACCCATAGGAAGCTTACTGTACTTTCTTGTCAGCTCGGGTGTGCATTTACAAGGCTGTTTATCATATTTATCCCTCATTTTTAGGTGTTTTGTTTCATGACAATTTTCAAGTTATTTTTCTCATAATCTTACTGGAAATAATAAGTTTCTGATTTTGTTCAAAGGAAAGTTTTCATGCCTAAAACCAGTGGCTGAAATCTAGTGTGCTTTTTCCCCACTTTACAAATAAGGAAATCTTGGTGCTCCAGGCCAGAAACTTGTATTATGTTGAACCATACACTGTTGTCTGTATTTGACCATTTTGTCTAAAAAAGCAATTTGATATGGTTTATTTGAATACAAAATCAAATTGTGGCTCAATCATAGGAAACCCAGATCAGAAGGAAACTTAGTCATCACCTATGAGAATTCCTGAACTGGTTCATGGACAGGCTACATTGGAATGATCAAGAAACATAAAATAGTATAGACTCTAAAACCCTACTCTCAGAGATCCTGATGTAAAACCTGGAAACTAATGTAGTTTTCATATTTTTCTAGCTGATTCGGAAGCCTAGCCATATTGGAGAACCTATTCTTTGGGATGATGACCCACACAGGGGTGCAATACTCTCAATAGCCTTGGCAGGGCGCTGTCCTGCTTCTGCTCAGGCAACTGTGATAGGAACTCCATGCCACAGGGACCCTGCTCCCTTCTGCCTACCTCAAGTTACCATGTGTTATTCTGATTCTCCACTCTTAGTGCCTACTTCATGTCCTCCAGTTCTTACCTAATTCCTTCCAGGTCATCAGATGCCATAGACTCTAGTTCCTCTTTCCTGCATTGCCCATGACCCTGACACTGGCTTTTCATTGTGATGTGCAGAAGGGAGAAAAGACCTAGGCGGTCAAAATGGTGAGATTACCCTTAGCATTATTCGCAGTCGAGAAGTGTGGGAAAGAGGAGAGACTGGTGATGGCTTAGATCCTTCCACTGGAAATTAACTTTTGTAGGCAATAGCAGAAAAGACAGATGAGAAGATGTGGCATTTTCTTGGGAAGTTTGCATTGTCCCCAGAAGTGGAGGGACTTAACTGAGAAACAGATGGAAAAGGCTCTCCAGTATTTTGTTAAAGCCACCTTAAATAGTTGGGAAGAAAGTTCTCTTCTGGATTCTCCTCCCAGAAAGGTTATCTTCAATACATTTCCTGGACTTTGACTCAAGAATTACTTCCATTAGGTGCTGTTCTGTACCACCTGTTTTGGATCCTTGTGAAGAATACCATTCCTGAGGATTTTTTCTTTTTTGGTGGGAAGAGAAGAGCATGGAAATATGTGCCCTCACTCATAACTGGGTGGACAGCAGGACCGTGAACCAGGATCTATGCTAGACTCTGGGTACATGGTGGATAAGGCCCGATATTGCCATTTCCTGTCCATTCCCTGGGCTATGACTGGGACCAGGTGACACAAACAAAGGCAGGATGCCCCTACTCTAGTTGATGTGCTTGGGTCTAAAAGAATCTTCTAGACATTTTAGGTTTTAAACTTTGCATACAGTCACCTAACATGCAGGTGATAGAACCATGTCCTTTGTTTCTCAACCCTTTCCTGTAAGCCACTCAATAGTCTCGTGTGGCTCCTTGTGCCTGGGGCTGGCCAGTGTACTTCTTTGCTTCAAACTTCCCCTCACTGTGCGCTAGGACACCATTAATGCTTGTGAGCAACTGGAATATACATGCATGTGTGTGTACACATGCACGTGTGTGTGTGCACATGGAGACATCTCACAGGCACTATATATCATTTGCCACACTTGTGCTAGAAAGGTACACAGGACAATTTGGACTTACACTAAATAGCTCAGAAATGCTACTATTTTTGAGGTCTTTTGGGTTGTACCTGGATTCTCTGCTTTTCTTTTCTACTGTTAACTACCCAATCTCACTTTTGCTGACTGCCCCATGCCTGTGTTAAGCCCCTCCACCAAAACTACTTAAATTTGTTCTAAATTTGCTAGACTCCTGTGTAGCACATGATTTTTCTTTCTTTCTTTCTTTCTTTCTTTCTTTCTTTCTTTCTTTCTTTCTTTCTTTCTTTCTTTCTTTTTCTTTCTTTCTTTCTTTCTATTATTCATACATTAAATCGCTATACATCATTTAGATTGCGAAGAGACTTTACCCAGCATAATATACACCTCAGTCCAGCCCAGTTGAAACCACTGTACACATCCTCATCAATTAACAGGCTTGGAGGAAGGGTCTGGCCTTTGTGGGAAAATCCCAGCTTCCTGGAGGACTTTTCTAAACTCTCTGTGAACTGGCTGAATGCAGATAAGCAAGAGGTGGTAGCAACCCAGTCATAATAGATGAACCTCATCATATAACAGATTATGTAAAGTTCAGTACACTGAAGAGGAGTTATTTGTGCAGCCAGTGTCTTTGGCCCTCTATAAAAAGGATCATTTCAGGTTCTTTTGAGCAGAAACTTCCTTGATGTATTTAGGGATTCATTTACATATCATTAATTCCTTGACACAGAAACAAGAAGCAAAATACCTAAAGACTGTTATTATATGTTACTTGCTCAGCTGCTCCTCTGAGAGAGATAAGGAGAGAGAGGGAAAGGGAGAGAGAGAGAGGAGAGGGATACACCCAGACTAGATTTTCTTTTTTTTTTTTTTTTTTTAGAGAGAGAGATTTCTTTTGCTATACGGCATGTGTGCTCACTGGAGAAACAGAGAGAGACAGAAAGGGAGAAATTACCCTCCAGGGGCAGATAGCCATGCTGCAATTCCTTCACCTCCTTTATCCTCTCAGGATTTTGGGCACACACGCACATGTGCCCACCATGAGTTTCAAGTTGCTGGGTCCAGGACTCGAATTGCAGTTGACTATGTGGGAGTCCAGTGACATAATCATTATGCCATCTACTGGTCCCCAGATCAGGCTTTTAAATCAAGGAAATTCCTTAGGGTTGCCAGCATAAACACTAAAGCCTAGGGTTTACTCTCAGGTTCTCCAGAAACATGCATTATATTTGTCCTTTATTTTCAAGGCATCCTCTACAATTCATAAAATCATTGACATCAATCACCCAGCCTATCCTCTGCCTCTAAGGTGGTGTCCTCATGTTTGAAAACCTACTGCTTTGGTTTGGTTCCTCCAGGAGCAGACTCTGGAGTAGGGATATGGGTACATACAGTTTATTTGGGATGTGATTCTAGGAAGCAGAGGACTGGAGAGGTGAGACAAAAAAGAAAAGGGAT